>OZ020480.1:58786331-61449587 GCA_963971345.1 Andrena flavipes
AAGCGGAAAAGTTTTGCGCGCGCATTAATATTAACTGCAGCGCGGCGGAACTTAATAGCCGCAGCCATTAACGGGGGCGATTCGTAATTGTCGTTCGGCCGAGTTTCCGGCGTTCACGCTTATTTATAATACCCGCAGAATCGACGGTGCCGATGAATTTCAAGCACCAAGCTCGTCGTCTGCTGGCGAAGCCTCGTTAGGCAGATCCGTCTCCCTCTCTTCGGGCTCAGCCTGCGGGCCCTGGCGTCCCCCTTCGACCCCTGCTATTTTAGAGCCTCGAGTGGAAGCCTCGAACGTGGCTTTCAGATTATCTAATCGAAATTTATGCGGCTTCCGGCACGTATGTCCCATTCTCCTTCAGCTGTGCCCCATGATAACGCGATCGAAAAGTAAAAAGCAAGATACACCGGCGAGTGACTGAAATTTTCACTCGATTCCTGTCCCACGCCTTTTCTTCTCTTTAACACGTTCCCTAGTATGCGTTATATATTGACTACATCCGGTACCTATTCCTTGCGATAGATTGTACGTGTGACGCAATTTTGGATTTGGAGTGGATGTTGGAAAGAATCATGTTCAGTTCTTTTTGAATCGGTGATACCTTGGGGGATATTCAGGATACTAGATTGATGCGTTCATTAGATTGTTTGTGTTTCTAAGTAAATATGTAGATACATCGGAATTAAGGGAGGAACCTGGTTTAGGGTGCTGAAAAAATCGAATTTTTTATCATTTTTTAATCGACGGTAATACTCGTGGAGAATATATTCCGACGTAACAAATGCGTGGCGAGTAGATATACCTAGATAGGTATGGTCGAAAACTTTAAACGCGTTTTTCTCGAAACCACGTTTTCTAAACTTGTGTACACGATGGAGAAAAATTTATTTGACCGAATGACTTCACCCGGGGCTTTTTAGTTACATACTGACCAACCATCGTCGATGAATGGAAAACATTTATGCAGAAATTAAATTAAAGCATTTTTCCGTTGAAATTTTTCCGTCAAAATCGTAACTTTTTCGTTAAAGTCCCATAACTTTGTCAATTTTAAACTTTTTGTTATTTTTTTTAATACATCGACGATATAAATTCATCAGCGAAAAACTTCGGCTCTTTTATTTCCGGCAAAAATTGGATTCGCTAGGATGTACACAATTTGACAATTTTGGCGGCGCGGCGCCACGCAGATACAGCAATAAAACTATATTAAATGCATTATTCTGGAATAAAAAAAAAATTCTTGTTGTCCGAATATGCAGTAAAACACCCTTAAAGTTTTGGAAAGATAGGCTCATATTTGTTGAATTTTCTTTATGTTAACAAACTTTGATGTCCTGTATTTTTTAAACAAATCCTGAATGATGACTAAAATATCCACTAATTTTACGCATGATACATCATTATTCAATTTTATTCAAATCCCTGACCTCGGCAGCAAACAGGTACTCAATTTGGAACCTCGAGATACAGTTATTTCCAAGAGGAAAAGTTACTAAGATTGATAATCACCATCATTCTTAGACGTTTATCTAAGTAGCTAAACATGCGCATGTAATCAATTTAACCACATCGAGATTATGGGTACCGCACCTCCTTTATAATGCCCTTTGTTGCATGTACATATTGCACATACATATTCGATAGCGATCTGATGTTTACGTACCGTGTGTCGAAAAAAACTCTATTTCGTGTAAAAGCCGACTACAGACAGGTGTGCTTTTTTAAAAAATGTACTAGGAAAGCTGTGAAAACCTTTAACAATACAACACATTTTTTTGTTGTATTGTACTGAATAAACCAAGATATAATCTATAGGATAATTGAAGGGTTCAGAAGCCAATCAGTTGCAAGCCCAACTTTCCCTGAAAATGAGTTACAATATGCTGAGTTCAGTTGATAAATCAATTAAGTCACTACTTTCATACGTAAGCAATAAATGGCTGTAGTTAATTGACCACAGAATTACTAGGCAAAATTATTCAGAGGACAAACAGTGTAAATGTCGGTTTTAAAGCTAACGGAATTACAGTGACTGGCTTCTGAATCCTCCATATAATTATACCACAACGATATCCTTGTTGCACCCTCAAGATGAAGACTAATCTTAAACAAGTGTTATATTAGAGTTAAAAATTCATTTATCAAAACCAAAAACTCCCAACGCATAACAAGAGTCTAAATATGGCACTTTTAATTCTATTAACGTAATTGTTAAATCTTCTGACTTATAAATGTAGATCATTTTGATTACTTGCATAGAACCTTATCTTCATTCAGAGTCAATTAGAGTAGAAATTGTGTCAACACAAAAGGTCCTTTATGTTACAATATTTTTATGTAGGTTCAAACTCGGCTACGGCCCGTTTACAATAATAATAATAATAATATTATTATCAACCACAGTAGCCCCAAACTCCGCATTCAATTCCACCAGTTCCCCTAAAATCTCGATCGCCCCACTGCCCCACAATTTCCACCCTCCTTGCAGCCCTTCACTCACCCCCGAGCCAGGCGCAGTGTTTACCCCCCTCTCAATGAATCGTAATCGAAAGCGAGATTCCATTCGCCGTCGCGTAACCACGTCTACCAGCTATTTCCATCTGGCGAAGAAACGGGCGTGGAAATTTCCTGACGGGCCGCAGGAGCGTCGCCGTGGCTCACGGGAGTTCCGATATTATCGAGGCGCTGCTCGAGGCCCGCAACGTCAGGAAGCGAGATGTGTAAACCCGGTCTCACCTGGCCAGCCTCGACACGAGGCGATTTTATAGCGTCGCGGAGTACGGCTGTTTGAACAGGTGATCCGACAGCTGTTGTACGGGATAAATTTTCTACCACCTCTGCTCGGAGCTGAACGGGCATCGGAGAGCCAGCCGCACATCGACGGATGTAATAATTGCCCAGCCACAAGGAATTCCAGCGGCCAAGAAACGTGGGCCAGTGTCGCTGAGGGACCGTGGAAAACGCAACCGGAAATTGGGAAAACGCACGACTGCTTACCACATGCGGGCTTGCGATACCCTTGGTGACTTTAGTCTTCTGGTGGTATTTGCTTCTTGTTGTGAAGAGTTAATTTGGATGAAGTATAGGCTGCTTGTTTGCTTCTGTACTGAATGTTGAACATGTGTGTGAAGGAGAATGCCTTAAGGTGGACGCAACTTCTTTTCGCACTCACATCTAGGCTTGCGTCGCTTCGGGTTTTCCATATCTGAAGTTACCTGAGCATGCCTCGGTTCATGTGTTTGATCAGTTGCTCAGAGAACCTCTTCTTGTGCGGTGGCATTGCATCCACTCACGCTAAATGTTCCATTCGCATCCACTTTCGCCTCGCCTTTCTTCCTTAAAATATTTTCGAGGAACAATCCACGGCTCGGAGTCGTATCGGGGCGAGGCGTGGAGCAGTGGGAGTCAAATTGTCAAAATACGTAAGAAAAACATAGGAAGAATAAAATGAACCGAGGCGAGCCGAGGCGAGAGCCTACCTTTAAATTTTAATGAACCGAAATACTGTGTCACGGGTAGCCTTGAAATGTGTTGTCTTGATTTGTAGTCAAAATGAAATGAGATGTAATGATTTCATTGGGAAAGTGAAGGAACCAAGTTTCACAAGAACCAAGTTTAGAAATAACCAGCAGACAGTAAAACCCCCCAACATTTCCTAAACAATTAAACAATTTATTTCCAACGCAGAACCATAAATTGTACTGTTGGATCTCTCTGTTTATTCAGAGAAATTAATTTTAATTATAGCCCTCTCGAGCCCTTTTTGTATAAAATGGAGATATCTAGAAAAAATGTTGTTTTTTATCATGTCAACATCCATTTACAAAATTTACCATAGCTCTATGAATTTTAAAGATACGGCAATGAAATTTAGAGGGCACATGTAGAAAGGAATCAGGAATCTAATTACGTGTTTTATGCAAAAAGGGTCTGAGTGGCCTAAGGCCGTTCAGGCATCCAACCGTACAATTGAAGAATCAGCGATCATGGGTGCATTCAGGGCACGATATCCTGATATCCTATTCAGCTTTAAACCACAAGAAAAAAAAAAGAACCGCCACGAATACAGGGTCCTTTTCGAAACGGCTCGCAACTTCTCCCCATTAACCGCGTCCACGCAATAACACCCCTTATTAACAATCTGCAGACGAGAGTTACGCGTAAAAACGCGGATAAAACCGAGGACCATGGCCACCGGCTTTCAGCAGAACGGCGATACGGTTTACGGTGACCCATAACGTTCGCGTTCCACGGGGAACAGGGCAGAGATGAATTGAAGGGAGAACGCAGACGGATGCGGGGGAGAACGCCACGGGATTGTGGATTACGCCATCGTAACTCCGCGTAACTGCGCCGCGACCTTATACGTATGCTAAAGCGTACAACGGGATGGAGAAAGTGCAAAGTAACCTTAGCAGAACCCGGCAGCCCCTGACTCCCCCGCCCCCTCTCTCAACCCCTCCCCCCGCGACAGGAACGGTAGTACTCTGTGGGGGTTAAGCGATGAATTTCATTTTACGGGGCTGGCGCCGTTTCTGCCGTTTCCTACGGACGATTTGCGTGACATTCATCGTCCGCCAGCCACCTCCTGGGACTCGGTGGACGTGCAACGCTTTTTCCTGTGTCCTTTATTTTGATTTTCCCCGCGGTTTTCTCCGCAACTCGAGTCCCCTGATACTTGGGGACGATTAATAAATCTCGACGGAAGTTGGTCGCGAAGGAGCCTCTCAGTCGCATTTTGCGTATCGGGAGTTGTGGTTTGATGATAGTGGATCGAGTTGTGGGTAATTTGCTTTTTGTGTTGTCTTCGCGTGTTGTGTTGGAGAAGTATTAGCTTCTTGATGACACGCGATTTCTTAAATTTTTGTAGGTCTTTTTCATGACGCTTTGGGGATGACAGCAGGTTTTCTGTAATCGTGTCGTCGGGTTGTGAGGATTTATGATATTTTGTAAATTTTTATGTCTAATAGCCAGGGCCTTTTTCTGTGAGACACTTTTGGGAGTGGTAGCTGTTATAGTAGTGTTCCATTTAATTTGAATGAACCATCCTCACCACCATTTTTTGTGCGACCGTCTTCATCCTCGTCCTTCATCGCTTCGGGCTCAATCGAACATAACAGATTGATAAGGAAAGTGAAGAAATATACGTATAAAAATTTCGTGCTATCTTTATGGAAATTATACGAATTGTTGGGCGAGGTTCTTCCGATGAAAATGAGTCCAAATGTGATGTAAATACTTTTAGAGTCTTTGATGATAATTAATTAAGCAGGAAAATTCATATTGTGAATTTAGATGCAATAGTTTAGTCAAGTCAGTGTCGCAAACCTTACGCGCACCCCTCATAAGTTTCTACATCGCAGTGAAAGCTGGGTGTTCCAGATTTACAGCTAAATTGTACAGTGATGTTATACATATACGAAAAATATTCCACATAAATTCCAATCGTTAATTTGAACAATATAAATAGACATTCCATCCTCCCTCCTCACTAGACACCCCCACCAAACATTAAACAATATTCCCACACTTCCCTTCGTAGGTACTTCTGTCTCCCTAATAGAAAATCTACAGGTGCAGTATCACCTCACCAACTCCCCTCCCATCTCCAAGAAATGTCACAGAACTAACCCCCGCGCAGCGCACCCCTAAACCACTCCACAATTACACTCAGTCATCTCACCTGAACTTCCTCACTAAATCCTAATATTTTCATCACCCAAACCTCCCATCTTCACTACACAACCAATCAGCATTAACAACCCGAAGTTGGGTCAAGACTCACCCAGTACCCGCCGAGCAATGCCTAAAGGCATCCACACGTATCAGTTCCGTCAGTGTAAGTGGTAAAAAAAAATATCCTTTCCCTGTTTTGCAATGGAGCAGTTGACACTCGCTCGTGTCACTTACTGACGCTGAAACAAAGAGACCACTGACGGTACCGTCACGGCACTGATATGTGTGGGTCCGCCTTTAAACACCCTGCACGCCGCTAGAATTCAATAACCGCGAGGGCATAGCCTGGCACGCGTTATGGGCCGAAAATTTCGTTATCGTCTAAACAGCCAGCGATTACCTGGCCGCTTGAAATGTCGGGCACGTAGCCGGGGCACTCGTGTCGCGGCTGGATCGAGCGCGCTATTATCAGCTAGCGGCACGTGCCCGCGCCACGTGCGGGGCGAGAGCAGATGGTACGGCCCTGTTCCCTACACCTTGCTTTGCGCCCTGCACACAGCACTCCACTCCTGCGCTCGCTGCTAATGGCGGCCGACCGAGCGGGCATCAGGCCTCTCTCTCGCCGAAATGCAGCGCAGCTGTCGTTACGCGCCGATTGAGCGTAACGCGGCCATCGACGTGCCGAATAAAGTTATCCGCGCAGGAGAACGAACGTCCTATTACCTGTCCCTTCCCCTCTCTGCACCCCCTGCCCCACTGTCTCTACCCAGGTGGAATTAAGGGCGGAAACGAGCGTGGCCCGTACCTTATCGGCGGCTGAGAACGACAGTGGTTCCCAAGTTTCTATTCTTGGAGGGCTGCTCACGGAAAGTGAATCCTCTGGGGTGCGACAGGTTCCACGTTGGAGCCTAGGCAAGTTTCGGAACGCTGGCATTCGCGGTTGGGTTTGTAGGCTTAATTTTCTGGGGAGGCGGCGACGGGCGGGGGTTGGTAGCCCGCTGTGCTTGAGTAACGATGTCTTTGCCTTTGAAATGGGATTCCGATCTGTGTTTTTGGCTGGTCTTGGGAGTGGGCGAAGTTAATTTTGATTGTGAATTGATTTTTCTAAAGGTTAGATGAGTTGTAGTTAACTTTGATGGGCGAAACGAATATTGTAGATACTCTTGTTTTTAAAGCTGGGAATCCACCTGGAAACTAAGCTAAGCTAAGTCAGATTACTGTATGATATGCTATGCTACGTTTAAAAAAAGCAGCTTCAATACAGCATTTTCCACCAAAATCTACATTTCTGTGCTATGTTTTTTCGGGTTAGCTCGACGTAGCGCGAGATTGCCCTGCGAGCGGTTTTTGGAAACAGCAAAGTGTAACATACAAACGTAGCTTTTGGTAAAAAATGATGTATTGAAGCTGTTTTTTTTTTAAACATAGAAATAACATGGCACAGTTTAGCTTTTGGTAGAAACTGTTCTATAAGAATATATTGAAACTAATTTTTTAAAACGTAGTATATCATAACATAGCATCTAGATTCATGAATAAGTAAACACTAAATTGATAGATTGTCGGTTGCTTCAGAGTTGTCTGCTTCCTTTTAAGTTATAGCAAATTTGTGATTCATCATTGCAAGGAATGAGATGTGTCAGCACTAACTTCCTCGTATTCTTTTCAGAAGTAGAAAAGTTTTCGAAGGAATGAGACCGAGATTTGAAGAGGGAAGACTTGAGGGTTAAGGGTGTCTTCTAGTAGTTGAAAAATTGATTTTTGCATCTTATTCTTTGAAAAATTTCTTTGCAAGAATAAATATCTGTATTCTGAAATGTGTATAACATGTAGCAAAAAATTCACAAAGGGACGCCCCCTTTAGTGCTTTTGAAGACCATTACTTTTTAATTGGCGTTTTTAAATGGTAATAGAGTCCACTGAAATGGATTAAGGTGAATTGAATCACTCTTTGATCTATAAATGGATGAAGAGACATTTTAAAACGAATCTTCCTTGCAGCGAATATTTTAAATTTCAAATTACGACCGATTTCGTATGCGAATTTACTGTCAATAACCGCGATCTTTTGGAATTTAACTTTCAAATATTGTGGATTAAATATTAATTAATACGTAAGGGTATTCTGAATAATTGTTACTTACGGTATGGAAGTCCTGTTGTTGGACGATTTTCTCTCAGGGTGTCACGCGTAGAACTGTAACATATAACGAAATGACACATTCAATATGACGCTGAATTATTCAATAGAGAGGCTATTAATATTATAAATTATGCAATAATTAATTACTAGTCATTATTAAAACAATAATTATTCATAATTACTATTAATAATTCAATACATCCTCAAAGACATGTACGATGAATTATTCCGTAGTGGTATGTACTATGTACACTGTGTCCTAAATTTATGGGATAAAAATAAATAAATATGTAAATTTCTTGTGTCAAACATGTTGAAAAGGTCCATTTTGCAATCTGGGTCTTTCTTTCCTAGGTATAAAAACCTCAATGTGCTAAGAATTTAATGTGCGTAATTGAATTTCCAATAGGAGAAGCATGAGCGAGTACACGTTCATTTCATTATTAATACCAATTGCACTACAGTACAGTAATTATATACCAGAGCATTATTACTAGTGTAAATATGTTAATAAATTACAGAGATTTAAAACGCGTGTTATCCCTTGTTTTAACAATATCTCATCAATACTGCACATTTTCCCTTTCGCATCTTCAAATAATTGTTAAAAATTTATATAGCTTTCAAAATATAATTCAATCACTTTACATGTCCTCACTTTCAGCTCTAGTGGAAAAAGCTATTTTATTGAATACTAGCGAACTAACCCCGCGATTGGCTTCGGGCGTAAGAGATATTAAGGACTCCATGAAAACACATTTCACTCCTTTTCACCACCCCTTTTCACCACCAATTTGATTAAGGCAAAATCCTGAAATTGGTTTATAGGCATTTATGTGGGTAACTTTTTGAAGTAAAAACCAAGTTGATACCTAATCGAACCGACGAGATTTTAAGAATTTCACCCCTTTAACCCCCTTCGGGTTGGAATTAAAAAAAATCCCTTCTTATCGAGCATCTACGTCGCAAAAGGAATATACCCTCCAAATTTTATGTTTCTGGAGTCAGCGGTTTGGGCTGGGCCCTTCATTTGGATTGTGTAAATCTGGCGCCGATTTAAAAAATATGAAAGTCGTAGATTAAATAAGGGAAAAAATTATTTTTTACCTTTTAGTGCATTTTTATCTTTTTAAAGTCGGTTTTAATTGTTTAAAAAAAAATTATTTTTAACTTATTAGTTATATATATATATATATATATATATATATTGCCACAACATATGCGCGTACGTACATAAAATAATAATAATAATTATCTCTTTCGAATAAAAAAAATATCAAAATCAGTCCACATGTTGAGAAGTTATACGAGGACAAACATAAAAAAAAATACATACGTCTTGAATCTATAACCCCCTCCTTTTTGTAGTCGGTTAAAAAATCTAACCTCTGTCTCCGGCCCACGTTTGCCTAAATACGAGTAAACTACGGTCAACATTGTATTAACACTCTTCGATCGTTGTTTGTCAGATTTACCTCGGTTCGTCAAAGAACACCGAATAAAACGAGCTTCAAGAATCTGTCCGTACCCAAGTTTCCCTATCCATCGGTCGAAGGCGGAATTTCACAAGCCGCTAGAACAGCCTCGATAACTGTGCAAATGGAAAAGAGAGTGCGTCATGGCCGTGGCGGGCACGTCAAAAAACTGGGACTCGCTGGTCTGGCCTCTCGTCGAATTCCCGAAAGTCAATTTTCATTAGGGAGAAATTGGGCTCGACTCGATAGCACGGAGGTCGAAACGAGTCGAGGCGGACAAACGGGAAAGAGAGAAATAAAGGGGACAGAGGGGAGGGGTGGGCGAGGGAGGGATGGCAGGGACCGTGGAGGCGAAGCATGCCAACTTGCGTGAACCCGAATCATAAGTTTGAACGGTGTGCCTGTGCACGTCGGCGAACGGAGTTAATTAAATTCACTCGATTAATTAGGCCTATTTGTCAGACCCGCCGTCGATTTCGGGCTCGTCCGTGCGAACTGGCAAACTAACGATCGCCTGCTCGATCGCGTCTGCAAACGAATGACTATCCGATACTGCTGGAATTATTAAACGCTGTTGACTCGAAGCTCAATTTCTCTCAGCTTCCCTCGTTCTTTTTGTTGGAAAAAAGAGTAGAGGGGATGTGATGGGATGTTATGATGGATTTTCGAGTTCGGGAATGAAGGATTGTAGAGTGGGTAATTAGTAGGGATCAACAAGATGGCACAGTAATTAACGTGGTAAACTTCTGTGTTGGGTGAAACCAGTTGATTCTCTGAGAATGTTGGATAGTTTTGCTTTTGTCCAAAAGGAAGAGTAAAGTGTTGGGTGCTACTTAATGTGTACTATTTGGTGTGGACATAATTAGTTAATTCGCTTGTACTCATTTTTGGATATTGAATTTTAAATGAAGCGAAGATTTTAGATGGTTAAGGAAGTATTTGAAAATATATAAATTTATAAATGATGAAAAATGTATGATACATTGTGGTTTGTGGGCTAGTTGATTAACGGGGAACGATATGGTGGTATAATAATTAAGTAATCCGCAGTAAGAACTTTATTCAAGGCTACTAAAATGCAGAAATTAATTGCTACCACTTAGGATCTTTCACTTTGGAATATTTCAGATATCCTCACCCATTTTCTACCTTTTACTATCATCTCCAAAAGACCACTGCCAAGTAAACCCACCAAAACTATTAATCACAAGACACAGAAATATTACCTGGAAAACCGCCTTTATGGTCGTTTCAATTTATCTGAAATGAGGAACTCGTAATAGACATCTGCGTCGAAGGACGCAGTCGGAATCACGTATCCCTTAAAATTATCACAACGTTCTGAAATAACGCAACAATGCGTCGACGAAGCAGAAATACACTGCGGCGAATTCCTTCCCGCGACAGATTACGGTCGTGCAGAACTGGGAGAAAAATCTGACATAAATCTTAATTCTAGCGCAGCGCGGAGGAGCTGCCCGTGGCACGTAGAAAATTTCCTGTTACTAGAAGAACGGAAAATTTAAAGACCCGTTTCCCCGAATGTTTCGCGTTTCCTGGAGTCGCAGAATCTTACCGCAAAATGTGGTTCTCGTAAGACACGACAAAACTGCGAACGACTTGCGAACGTTATATAACACATAAACAACTTTGATGAGAGAAACACAGCTGGAAATATTTATTGCATGAAACAACTCCTCGTGAGTCGCATAATTACATATAAAGCGTGGTCACACCTAATGCATTTGTATTCCACATCCAAATAGAAATTACAAAGTCCAATACCTGAGCATTCCTTAAACCGTACACATTTTCTGAACGACTCTTCTGCTATAAAAGCAGAGCTTTAGCATAGCTTTGCTACGTATGACTCTTTATAGCCAGTTTTTTCTATTGCAAATTAATTTACAACGCATTATTGACGTTGTGAATGGTTCCTTGAGGATATTTTCTATAGGGATTGTGACAGTATTAATTGTATATAATAAAATGCCTTCTTTTTACATACCTATGTAGGACAAAAGAAAGAGACATATTAATATTAAAATTAATGTACAAGTTTAAGAATGTCTTTACTTAAACTTTTGAGCAGCAGTCTTTGAGCAATATCCTACTTATTTTTACAATGATATCGGCTAGTGAATGCTTAGTCAAGAATCGTGCAATAACATATACCCAGTAAAATATATATAAACATTCATTGACCAAATCCATATTTCCGGTAATATATAATTTTTAATAAAGGAGAATTGGCGAGTAACTTTGAAAAAAGAAGGATGGAAATGTCACGTAAATAATATTCCATTTTAGTGATAATTTCCTTGTAATCCCTTAAGCCGTTGGATTCCACGAGCAATGCTCGTAATGGAAGCGACGAAGTTAATGAAGTCGCTAAACTTTCTTTCAAGAATTTCCTTTCCTCTAATTTCGGATTGTAAGACCGGTTGCTCGGCCTGCGTAACTTCTCGTTTTAATTTCATAAGAAAATGTCCGCAGAACGAGCGTCGTGGGGGATATTAATTAAATTCTACGCTGTAATCAATTTACTCGCGTAATTACAGTATGGAGCTTGTTCGCGGTGCGTCAGAAAGAGTTCCACGAAATTTCCCCCTATCGAAATCGTGGATCTAATTGTAAGCCACTGACAACTCGAAGAGCTTCGAGTTGAACATATTTATTAGCAATAGGCGGAATTACCGGCGGTTGGATCCGTTAAACGAAACGAAAAGGATCTGGATGAAACAACTGTTCCAATCGGAGCAGAGCACTTCTGTTGCTCCTGATAATTAGCTCCTGTTTGAAAATTATCCAGAGACACGATCCCTCAGTTACCCTGCCCAACGTGGTTCAACGGAATTGTCATTAAGGGGAACGGTTATGAATGATCCAACATTACAGCCGCGTTCATTTCATTTCTGAAGCTAACGACAGAAGGTCCAAGCAGACCAAACCCTTTGGCTATTCTCGCGATGGGAGTTAGTTACATTAGAAGGAATGACTATGAGTCATGTACGTGTGAGTGTGTGTGTTTGCATTCATGGCAAATTGCCTCGGTAAGCACCTAACTACAGTCATTAAAGTGGTGGAAACTCCGATGGCCACCACACCTTACACTTGACCCCTGCATGGAGAATCGTCATTCGTAATCGATGCGATCATGATCGTCGTTGTCGAGAATGGTTGAAACTTTGAAGAATATGAATCAGCTGTTGATTATTTATATAGTTGTTAGTAGTAGTGTTGCATTGTTTCAGTAAAATATGTAAATTATGTAAGACAGTTGAACTTATTGAGAACAATATCTGCTACTGGTAATATATATTATTATTATTATTATTATTATTATTATTAATCGTCTTTATTACTTTAATAGAAGAAACATGATTATTTACAAAAGGCACTTGGCAAGCCTAACAGCAAACTATAAACTAAACTAAAATAGAGACAGCAAAACAATTATTACAAAAGTAAGAATAAACAAGTATAGAATCTTAACGTATTAAAGTAATATTAGCTCGTGACTTTAAGTTAAACATGAGAAACACAAAAGTAAAGTGAAGCAAAGTAAAGTAAAAGAAAATTTGAAGTACGAAGTAAGTTTAAGTGCACATGAACTAAGGCAGGACGGAAAGGATAAGTGGATTGTACTAGGAATAGTGTTGCAGGATAAATAACAGAGTATGAGGCTTGGAAGACGAGTAGAATTTTAATTCGCGAATGAAAGGTGGAAGAGCGTTAAAGTAATAGGCGACAGTGTAAGAAAAAGATACTTCAAAGTTAGGTGTGGAATGAGAAGGAATGGAGAGGAGAGCTTGGTGCCGGGTACCAAGAAAATTGGTCGAATTTACGAGTCCAGGTGGAAGTAGTAGTGCTGATTAGCATTATTTCAGAATAATTGGGAGTGTGAAATTTTGTTCCATTTATTTTTTTACAGTTAGTTATTTTCCTTCCGTTCGCACTATAAATTATATTGCAGATTTTGTTGACTAGGGTTGGATAGTCTTTATTTATTGTAAATAAAGGAAGTATCGATTTGAAATAACATTGCAATCGGATATCAATGATATTGTTACTTGAAAGTTGATTAAAATATCAATTTATTCGGTGCGAGAGGAATTTCAAGTAGTCACTTCATTATTTTTTATTTGAAACATAAATATTTATAATAACATAAACGATGGTTAAAATTGTTGTTTATAATATTCTGCAGCTGATTTTATTAAATAACTCGTAGGAAGTGTTCTCTGTATTCGAAAACTCGGAACGTGAAATAACCAATTAAACCTCGGCTGAAAAACCATTGACCTGTATCACTAGCAAATCTGTTCCCCTGCATGTATGATGGAGATATTTAATCATTGCTGGATCCAATGTCGCAGAATTATTTACAGTTGCATAATAAAGTGTTCCAGCAATAAATCACACATGCAATATTTACTTGTCACTAGTATTGACGCTATAAAATGGGTGAGTTTCCTTTACGTGCATAAACGTCAGAACGCAGTCAGTATTCGAGCATAAATTCTGACGTGCACTTCATCCGACAGATTTATCAATGAAAATGTTATGATAAATAATTGCACACATACTAAATTCGTATTTTGAGCCACTTCAATTTTCAAAAGATTCACCAAACTTTTCCTACTGGAAAACTTTCATACACAAACCAAAGAATTACTTTGTGTCTATCCTGAAGAAGTGTGGTGTTTATTTGTTACCAAAGAATTTCAGTCATTCCCCTCAATTAGGAAATTAATTACGAATCCAGAAACAAATCCGACGTCGTCGATCAAAAGCTTAAAACCAATCGAAACTCTATTCTACGCCCGAAACTTTGTTTCTGGGTCTGTCGGCGAGTCGAACTCGAACTTGATTATGACGTAACTCCTAATATCCGGTAATCACTGGGTTCGACATGACCCGAAAAGATTGGAAACTGTTCCAAGATCGATAAAACGTAGCCCAGCGGTTCTAGCTCGCTTTTGTTACGCTGAAGTTCCCGTCTTTGTGTTGATGGCTGGCATGAATTACTTTTACGCGCGTCGTCCTAGAGCGTCAGCAACTCTACTCTCGAGGTTTCGTTCCAGGGACCTCTGTTTTAAAACTATGACTGATGGTGTGTCCGACTGTAGTTAGTGGAACGCTACCTCGGTTTGTTCATTTGCAATGCCCGCCCTCGAATTATTTAAACTGTGCTGGGGTTTACGAGATCGTTTTGAGTAACTTATAGTATTTTTTTTTTTTAAACAAGCTTTTGTTAAAATGTGCTAAAGAGGAAAATAATAATTTTGATACCGGCCTAAACGACTGCCTTAGAAGAATTCCCTCATATGACTAAAAATAAAAGAGTGGGCAAAGTTTTATGTCGATCGGATATGTAGAAGTGGGCCAAATTAATTTAACAGATTTCACTCTAACAAACTATAACGAACTCACAAATGAAGTTAAGTAATAGAAGTTTGTAAAAAGAAGACATTTCGGTTGTGTAGAGAATTCGTGGTTAAATACTTCTTACTTGGGAAATAAAGTGGTCCTCGATTTGGAAAATGTTAATGTTAATTGTGAATGTTCGTGGTATTCTTTTACGTTCTGGTGGATATTCAAATGTGATGGTGCTTGTAGGAATAAAGTACCACTCCTTGTAATCTCGTAATAGGAACAAGTGTAGGGATTAACAGAATTTTGTGGAAGAAAAGGTTTTAAACAAGAGTGATGCCTCCTGGTTTCAGAAATATTCAACGTTTCTTGGAAAGAATACCTACATACGAAATATTGTAGGAATTTTTTGAATTTTACAAAGATCATAGGGGTATTTAAAGAAATCAAAGGACTGGGAATAAAATTTACATGCTTTGTAAAGTTCTGCAATATGTGTAATGTCCCTAAAATGTACAGACTATTTATTAACCAATGTTTGCGAATAGGAACATTATCTTTTAAACAGTTTAATCCCAGTTTGTGAATTATGTTAATACTTTTCTACTTATATGTATGCTTGGAGGCCACAGTCCTAGTCAGAGTTGGACATTAACTGAATACAAAATTATTTAAATAAAGATGAAATAAAAGTCACTTTAACTTTAGATTATTCGACGAATAAAGTTAATTTTTTTTATTCGTTGAGAATTTACTTCACGAACAAAGTTAATTATTTTAATTGACGACAATTTATTCGACGAATAAAGTTAATTTTTTTATTCGTCGAGAGTTACAATTTCAGCGTCGAATAAATTTTTTAACTTTAACTTCAACTGTAACTTATACTTTATTCGACGTTGTATTCGGCGTCAAATAACTTTCTGGCACGCATTCGAGTCGTCGAGAACCAGAGCGTTGAAGCATTGAGTAATATCGTCGCATGACGAAATTTAACCTTTTTGAACATGCTACTAATGGATTGTTTAAATCTTCCTAGCGAAAATAAGCCTAAGCACGACGTAAATGGCAGTAATCTTAACATCTGGTCCTAGCAATTAGGTATCAGAAATATTGATTACAGGTCTTTCTGTGTTCATAAGTTCCACAGTCTCCCTTTATCATCGGCACACCGCTTTTATCCACCCGATACACCCTTATCAATTTCCCGCCTTTGCCTCCCTATTCGACATATGTTTGCTGAAAGATATACTTATCAAGACCTTTTAGCTCCTTTCATTACCCTCTATCAACTGATAAAGCCTGAACCCATAGTTGTCATAACACTTCTTCAAATACACTAAAGAACACGTCATAAATTTCATCTAATTTAACATTCTTCATAATAATAAGACCTCAAACCATTTTGCTCTCAGATGATTGGTTCACTTGAATCGATGTACACAACCTGCAGCGACGCGCCGTACAAGACTATTAATAATTTCGACAATTTTATACATTCCGACGATTTTTTTTTTGTTATAACTCGCAAACGTGCCCATAATAGATTGTCAAAAACACAATTATAACCATTGTATACCAATAGTCCACTACCATCTGGTTCCAAATGGAGCTGCTCACCCCAAAACAACTATTTAAAAAGGCTTATTGTACGTCGGTTGTAATTTTATTATAAACGTAAATATTTTTGTGCAAAAAAATTACCACATGTTCTTTAAATGTTACCCTTTTAAGTACACAAAGTTCTGTAAAAATATATGCTTCCGCTTTTTCAAAAAAAATTCACAAACATTTGCCTCTTTTCGGCCTTCTGACTAGGTATAACCCCTTAACAGAAAGCAACTGAAATTACAATTTTCATTTCTGCACGACACACCCTAAAGCTTGTGCTGACCGAACAATGTACAAAGACACTTCTATTTATCTCCAAAGCAAACATTAGGGAGCCCTCAGTGAATACTACCAATACTTCCCAAAGAGCACCGAAACACCGCGTGCAAGTCCCTCGGCGCGAAAGCACGTTGACGCCGGGCACATTGTCAAAACACCGTAGTGACGCGGGAATTAAGGCGAGTACATTGCAGTGGTCGGAGTACTTGCTCGCCCACGCAGAAGCTCGCCTAGGAAGGCTGGGCAGGGCCAGTTCCACCGTGGGTCCAATATCCTGCGCTATCGTGGCGGAACAGTTCCAGGTGGTCGGCACGCGTATCCCGATGGATGAACAGGGCGGGCGATAGAACCACGTACGCTTTCGTGGATAACCGAGCGACGCGATAAAGCCTGGCTGGGAGGGTCCTGCCGCTTCGAGGAAACGAAGCCAGAGGGATCGAAGAGCGGCCGACACGGCAATAAACAATTACTTAAGGCACTGTTACGCGCGGCACACCCACGCATTAGTCGAAGTAGAATGCCGCGCCCATCCGTGATCGTGGGCTTGGTCCCTCCATTAGTATACACACGCGTCCCCTGCCCTCCCCACCTGAACGTGCACGCGTTCCTTCTTTTCACCGTGTGCACGCTGGATGCTATCGAATCGAATCGAATCGAACGATGACGTACAGTCATTTTTCAAACGGCCCGGGTAATGGTCTTTCGTCGGTTTTTAAGGGTAATTGAATGGTCCTTCGGTGCTGGGAGCGGTGCTTTATGGGAGATTGTTGGAGTGTTTAGACTTGGACGATGTTTACTTGTTTCCTTTTTGTCGCGGTCACGCGTCCGGGTAACTGGTCCGTGTGGCTATACTTTTATATGGGCATCGAGTGGTATCATATCGCTACTTGGAATTGATAGTGACATAACTAAAAAAATGTCAATGTAAATAAATTATATGATCAGTATACTATGTAATTGCATAATTCGACAAAATTTGACTTAATTTGAATTTTGGGTTTTGGGACTATTGATGAATATGTGTGCCTGGTGGTTTCTCTGGTTCTAATATTGAGTTAAATTGATTGAAAGTAGTTGTTATGTTAGGATAAGGTGGTGCACGCGAAGGGCCAGTAAGTTCCATTCGTCAAAGCATTCTAAAGAGTAAAAGCTTAAAATAGAGGAGGTTGTGAATTGATATTTCAAACTTGTATCTATAGTTACGACTATTCAAGTCTTTTATGGAATGGAGTGAATCCATAGGGGCTACTGGGTAATTATATTTACCTTGCCACTCTGATGTTAGTTTACTATTGTTTCAGTATGACAGTGTTTAATATTCATGTGTAGATTGTAATTATTGGAAATCTACATGTCATAAATTATTATTCGAATACCCGATGCACGCACTAATGTGTCAGAGCTACCTGGTAGTGGTACAATAAATCCATAAGGTAAATTCTGTTTTTCTGAATTCCCCAACAATTTATATAACCGTCGATTCATATAATTCCCTTGGGTATTAATAATTCCACAGGTACAAATTTTTAAAACATAATTATCCGCTTCTGAATTCTGTGCAAGTACAAAATATTGAATGCGAGATTCACTGGAATATGAAATTTCAACACATCCAAAATATTCCACTCTTTACTAGCCACAAGTAATACCTTAGATACTAGCTAAACCGTAAGTAGGTATCTCTGGACCTTCCTTAGACCTTTCACTTACTCTTACTGTCCCTCGGCGCCTTTTATTTTTCCCTATCCTAACAGCTGTTTTATTCTCATTCCCCGTGTTTCCTCCCTATTACAGATAATTGAACTGCTCGGAAGCCGAAGTGACTAACTCTAGCAAACAAGAAGTAGATAAGGTCAATAAGATTGTATACATTGTTCTTGAAAATTTCTCGAAATATATACGCAAACAAATATTGCGAAATATATTATTTTACATGTGGCTTTTATTTTACAATGTATAAAATACATAAAAAAGAAGCATATATCCAGAACAATTCTTCTTTTATTATTTTGGAATAAAAAAATTGGGTTCCAAAATTGAAAAAAATTCCAAAAGTGGAGTTTATCAATTTGGCCCCTGAATTGTTCGAATTATATTCGATCACACACACACACACACACACACCTACTTTCTCACTTTTCTAACACCATACCCACAGAAAATTAAACAAATAGATGGGCATCCTAGATCTTTTGCGATCGGAAACAGATCTATACTGAAAAGTAGTTTGCAGTAGTTTGCGGGGCTCGTTGCCATCCGCTTACACGTGCATTTACCATCGTCAACATGCACGATGCATGTGCATCCTTTATTCTGCAGCTGCAGGTACGCCGAGTCACGTGGGGCACGTGTTTGCCTGTAGGCACACCGACCAGGGTAATTAGCTGATACGCCGTCTAATTGTTTTCTCTGTGTCAATGGCTCCGAATAGCCTTAAACCGCCGTGACGATAATGCTAATCGAGGCAACAAAGGGCCAAGGAGTGGCTCTATGTTTAACTGGAAAAATGAATAATCGATAAACGGGGCACGCGAAGGGAGCGTTCCGGCCAAACGAAAGCCCAAACGACGTCTGACGTTGCGCAATCTAATACGGGCATAATGCACGCGACCGATGATTACGTAAAATCCAATATTCCCTTCCAGGATGGATTAAACGTATCCCGTGTCAGATTGACTTAACTTAACGGAAATTTTGTGTATCGAGACCAGTAAGCCTGCAACAGTGGTGTGCTATAAGGGGGCTGGGTCATTTCCTTTCAGATTTTTTATAAAACAATCTATACAACCAAATGTGTTCAGGTTTTACATACATCTGATATATGCGATGAACAAATTACATATATTTTTTTCACTCAAAATAATACTTCCATCGGCATTGGACGCTATCATGTGTATGTGAGCCCTAAATTCATTTGGTTGTATAGATTGTTCTACAAAAAAATCTGAAAAAAAAACTCATTTTATTCCCGATCAAAATAACTCTCGCCCCTTAACAAAGAAGGTGATTATACGGAGAAATGGAAATCGTTCGCTTATTGGAAAAGTGACCAGATTCAATTTTTTTTTAAAAATAAGATTTTGGTCTTCAGCTAATGCTTTTAGTGGTAGTGTCTAAAATACCAGTTGTGAGCCACGATTCTGTATCGTGTGAAATGGAGCCTAAATTCAATTTCAAAAGGGGAAGTGGATAAGTAAGATAGCCTGTTACTTATTCTTTGTAATATTGCAGTGGAATCAAGTTGAATAGAATTGCTTGCTCAACTGGTTTAAACACGTGTGTAATTCATTTTTCAATATCATTTTCTTCTCTGTTCAGGCATACGACAGTTATATCGAGCTACAAGCTGCACATCCGCTGGAATAAATTATTTAGGACAACCTTTTTTTATGACTTCCTGTCGTACTTCCCTTCGTACAACGGCCGAACACATTGAAAATTATCCACCATTCATTCTTCGTCCATTTTGTAACTAGTACAATGATGTATGTAACACGTTCGTATCACTGAGTAATGTAATACAGTATATTAATAATACGATAAAAAACTAGAGTAAAATTCAATTTTCAGACAACTCTGTTCATTGAACCTCGTCCATTCTAGTTTTTACTAATCAGTTTCAATTTTTGTATTACCCGTTTTTGTTTTTTATTCAGTTCTTTTTTATTTTCGATAATTATTATACTAAATTATTTTTTATAATTATTATACGCCACACATATGTTTAGGACACACACACACACATGGTTTATTTTAGTATTGTGACTCAAAGTACCATTAGTAACAGCCCTCTTCTTCTTCTGCGCGTAATTCAGTAGCACAAGTCCGCGTTAGGTCCACCAGAAAGAGTCCATCGCTAACGATAACGACTTCACAGATCTGACACGCTGCATTGGACAGTTTATTCTGTATTCTCCGTATTCCCACTGCATTCTGGCTGTTAAAAATTCAGGACACGAGCCCCCGACTATTATGTTCTCTGTGTTGGACCTCCCTCCCCCTTAAGGATGACAAACGTCGTAAATCATCCGTAGCAAGTAGCCAGAACGTATAACTACAAGCGTCGAATGCACTTTGTACTTCTGTTCTAGTTCCACGAACTTCGGTCGTTTGGGAGAAATTTAAAGTCGTACGCAGTTGGTAGTTTCACCTTTTTCTTTCCCATCTGCTTCGTTTAATTATGACTTCGTTACTGATAACCACCCTTGGCTCGTGAGTAATCACTTTCCCTCACAACTGTGTACAATTATGCAGAGTTTTATATTTACTTTATTTTTTACCAAACTTTTGTTCTTTACCGAAAAATAGTTTTGACACGTGCAATATTGCCAAGGCACCTTTTCTTGCATTTGATAATGTCCACTCTGATATTCTTAGTTTACTATGCTTTAAATATTTACTCATATTATAAATTCCTCATTTTTTAAAAATTATTAGGCGGTTTTGAGCAAGTTACAATATGAAGGTATTAAACATTCAAATTTCTGTTTGCTACCCCCGAGCAACTCATTAAATATTCGCTGTAAGGCATGATTAATAAATGTCGATCGATTCACTTCTCGTCATCCACCAGCCATGTTCCACTATGACTACCAAACCTAGACCTGCACAATCATTGTTATTCAGGATATATAATTTTGTTAACGCCGCGAACAATAGCGAGCTAACAGGCATCCAAATCATCAGAATACGACGGAAAATCGTTCATAATGCATTCGAATTAGAGCAATTGCGTATTGTTACAGCTGCGCTCGTATCGTGTAATATCGTCTTTCAATGTACGGCATAGTTGCTTGACGCCTATTGTTTTTCATTCTCTGATAAAGCACTGCCTAAATACGAGAAAGAACTTCACACTGGAAAGCCTTAATTGCTAGCGTAATTGTTCGAATTTCTGATAATTTAACATCAATTTAAAGTTCAAATATTTAAGATGGTAATATTTATACAAAATACACACGCAAATGATATTTTTCTTCGCCCTTGCATAATTAAAAAAAAAATTTATCTCGTTGTTCCGCCACAGGCTTTTTAATTTTACTTCGTATTTTAAAAAGGCCATTTATTTATGCTTTCAGTGTAATCGTAGATTACACAAACAATGACAAATTGGAGGAAATATTTTAAACTTTAGTATCGAAATAATACTGATAATTTTTCATGGGAAATTTAGTGTCTAATGGCTCTATTATTTGCACACTTGAAGAATAATTCATTGGATTTTGAAGTGAATTGTTGGCATCTCTAGAGAATCACAAAGACAGCGTGCATGATTTAGAATCCAAAAAGTAGAATGAATGCAATCATAGATTTACTTGAAATGAATAAAAGAAAACAATGGTGCCCAGAAATCCCTTACAACTTTGATAGCTTTAACATCTGCTGCTTAGTTTTAAATAATTCAACAGACCAACATTAAATCAGCAACTATGTATGCACTTTGGTTCCTACAAGTTCGGTATTAAATTTCATCATAACGAAATTATAATTGTGATTCCTACGAAATAAGAGTTAAGTGCATTCCTGTGCAAGTATTCGTAAAAACTATCTAAAAGCTGATTTCATCTCAGTGGAATACAATATTTCAAGTGCAATTAAGCTCAAACTCCAGAACTACTTCAGAGACAGTATTACAAACGAAAAATACTGCGATTATATCCGTGGTACTTCATAAATGTTAACACGTAATCTAAAATAACTATGTAACAAATAAGAATTCCAGAAAAAATACGCGATACGTTTTCAGACTAATACGAATATATTGCAGGATATTTTCGCGCTTCCCTTTCCATTCGAGACACATTTTAAAGCACGGTCGACGTGATATCGCGAATTCAATGCAATGGCGTGCGTCAGTCCCCATATATTACACTTCATCAACCACTAATAAGCTCGTTAGAACGATAAACGGTCCGTACCTCGCGATACGTGACGAGAAATGAGACTGGTGGCTGTCCTGTGCATGGAGTTAATTACAAAGACCTCATTTTCGCAAGGCCAGGTCTAGTCATTTATTTGCCAATCTGTCCCACGTATTAATTACTTTCTTACTTGCACGCGGGACGAGTGCTTTTACATCGTGGGTCGACTTCATTAAGCCCTTTAACGTTTCTTTGTACTATCATCGGCTCTAATAAACGAGATTTTCGGCCCTCTTGTTTACGCCTTCCCCGCAGAAATTAGTAGTCTTTGACGCTCTGCTTTGTGGCCGCCTATTACTTTTAATAATCAAAAAGGGACGATGATTGCGGAGTGTCTGTTACTTCGACGCTATCTTTTGCTATTAGCTGATGTTAATTGGAGGAAGTTGGAATGAATGTTGTGTGGTGAATGTAACAAGGAGAGCAATGTAGTTTGTACGCTTGTGTTTAAGGGTAGGTAGGTACTTTAACTTGGGTGATTTAGATTAAAAGACTGTCTTTTAGTTCAGGAAAGTAATAGTTGACGTTTTGAGAGATTTTATAGTTTGCTAATTATTAATCTCGATTGTTTCCATTATTTGCTAAGATTATTGTCTCGTGATAAAAAATTATCATGTAAAATCTGATCGTGGATTCACACCTTCACATCGACGACCGGTCTCACAACAGAAAAATTGAAATTCCCCAAATGCAGCTATCCAGCCACCACAACTATACTACTTACCATCTATGGGAGCACAAACGAGAAGCACACAAACTTCGCTCCCAAGTCAGCCCACACTGTTCACCAATTTTCAAACACCCAAAAATCTAACGCCTTCGAAAGCTCCCCTCCCCCTCCGCCAAATTACAATTCCCGGTCTCCAGAGAAGAGGGTGAAAACGGCAAACACCCTGGACGTTCTCGAGGCAGCCTTGACAGGCTACGTCGGCCAGGTGGAAGGAAGAGCGGAAGGAACGCGCGGCGAGTCGTGACCGCCGGAAGGCGGCCAGTCGACGATACATTTCCGCTGTCCAATGTCGGGGGAGCCACTTTGAGCAAGTTTGCCCCCCTTGATCGTGGACAATGCTGTGGGCGAGGGCCGCTCGTTACACGCTACATGCCCACGAAGGATATGGACGCGGGGGCCTCGCTTTTACGCTCCCGTCGCGGTTGGCATTCGTGACACGCACCATCGATGACATGGGCCGCGATGGGATCCACCGTTGGGACGAATTACGATTCTCCATGGGCGCGTAGATGCGCTGGAATCGATGACGAATCCTGAGCTCACGGTTTGCACGTGACGAAATGCTCTGCGAGCGGCGCTGCTTACTTACTTACTTACTTACTACGAGTGGTATGTTTTCAGTGCAAGTACATAAGGGAGGGTTAAGATATTTAAGATATTTTACGTTATGTTTCGTATTTGATACTAATTTGGAAACAAATTAATTGTGGAAATTGTAGCGTGATCTTTAATTTAGGCACCTACTCTAGTAGATGCTTAAGCTTTTGTTCAGAACTAATTAATTTGTTATTAATACGGAATGCAAGCTGTGCTTGTATAAATTTGAAAGATTATGAAAAGAAATATGATTAATAAAACGGTTCTCAAAATTCTTATATTTATAGGACACGAGCATTCTCCCAAACATCTCTTTTCACAGATCTCTGAAATTTTGCAGACAAACGAGCTGGAATTAAATCTAACCACTGACAGTTCCCCTTTCCAAAATTCATTCGTGGAAATGGAGACCATCTATATTCACGTCAACGTCAGTAGTAAAAATTCCCTTTCTCGCAGGTTTCATCGACTAATAAATTTCTTGGCGCAGGATCGATTACCTTTTAGCCAGCGCTCGGAAGAAACATCGAACCATTTCATTTGAAAGCCCTTTTGTTTAAATACGATTTGAAATTCACGATTCTGCCTAGCAGATAGGAGTGTCAGTATCGATAATAGTGGACGGCGTCGTTCGTCTTTCCCCTATCCGTCGTGTCGAATTACTTTTCTTCCATTTCCCGTCTCTATACGTTACTTCCTGTCTCTAAACTTTCCACCCCCATACCCCTTTTCTTCCGTTTTATTCCTATTCCTCTGTCACATAAAGATTCACCTTCCCTTCTGTCTCATTTCTTCTTGTTCCCACCGCTCCTGCTTCCATCGTATCTACTATTTTCCTCCCCTACACTGTCCTTTGGTTTGTTTGTCTGTCATTGTAAATCTCTCTCTTTATTACTGAGTTTCTTTGCTTCCTCCATTCACTTCTTCTCATTTCAGTTTCTCTGGCGTATTTAAGCTCTCCTTTTCCTTCTCCTGTCTATCGTTATTTTACAGACGATTCTTCCATTTGATTGGAAAGTTTGCTTTCCTTTTCTTCGTTTCTTCTTTTTCGCCCTTTGTGCACAACATGTCTTGAGTACTTTGCTGTATTTGTCCCATTTTCGATTTATCAGTCCTTCTTGCTGGGTTGAATTCTTCTTTCTTCATTTCCACCTTACTTTCTCAAAGTTTTATTAATTCTTTGTTTTCAGCAGAATTCCCCTCGATTCCTCCGTGCACCTTCCTTCCATCTCTTCTTTCACTTGCCTCAGATCACAATTTCTCCTTTTCATTTATTCTTTTCCACCCCTTTCCATTCTTTTACTGCATTAAATCTCCTCTTTTTCCCTCGATTTTACACTTCTTCTTCTCTTCAAATTTCTATTCCATTCTTTCTTTTCACATCAGCTCCTTCCTTCCTCATTCAATTTTCTTCCAATCTTTCCTATCTGCCCGAGGTACCCATTTCTCCTTCTCATTTCTTCTTCTCCATTCCCACCTCATTCCTTCTTTCCACTAAACTTCTCACCTCACTTCAATTCTCTTCTATTCCTTATCCCTTCTTTGTCACCTCGATGTATCCCTTCCCATTTCTCCTGCACCTTTCGACCCCCTCTCATTCTTCTGTCACCTTAAAACCCTCACTTCTTCCCTGCACTCTTTTTCAGTCTCTCAAATTCCTTATTCTTTTCTCCACTAGCCATCTAGTTCCACTTCAATTCCCTTCCATTCCTCGCCACTTCCCTTGAGGTACCTCTTTCCCATTTCCCTCCACCTGCACCTTTCGATCCCCTACCATTCTTCCTTCACGTTAAAATCATCATTTCTTCTCCTCTGTACCCCTCCTTGCTTCGTCAAATTCCACCTTCTCTCCGTTCCCACTCCATCTTCCTCTCCTACACCTTTCTTCCTCCCACGTTCAAGCTCCCCGTTCTACCTCCCCTCTCTCGCCCCACCGAAACCCTGTCCCTCGAGGGAGCGCCAGGAAGCGGCGCTATTAGCCGACGTAACTGTAGCCTCGTCCGTCCAA
The DNA here is from genome assembly GCA_963971345.1 of Andrena flavipes. NCBI lineage: Eukaryota > Metazoa > Arthropoda > Insecta > Hymenoptera > Andrenidae > Andrena > Andrena flavipes. Next base: position 58,812,151 of record OZ020480.1, read on the forward strand.
GGATAATTGCGCGGGCTAATGGTTCCTTTTTTCCTGCTCGCCCCGTCTCTTCGACTAGGCAAAAAGACGCCTTCCGACCTAGGAATTTAAACGGGGCGCCCACCCGGGGGATCGCCATGCCGCGATATCCTTTCGTTAGAAGCCTTCCGGGGCTTCCTTTGCGTACGATTTCGGAATTCGAAAACAGGCAAGGCAGCTGCCGCATTCCCCGCATGTCGCGGTTCGTTTCCTTTTAATTGGCCACCATGGCTCGTTGTTTCCCTGCTGCATCTCCCATCGATGATCGTCGCGGGGAATAATCTATGCGAGGGGGCTCATGTTTTCGCGAACTCTGACGTTGCTCATAGTAGGGCGATGGATACCTTGGTCATAATCCCTCTTATTAGATAAATTTGGATTTTTCGACATAAACTTTTCAGTCGATTAACACTAAGTTATGTCGAAAACAAAACCTTCCGTAGCTCCCAGAATTTTTCGAGATTCACTTTGAAATTGTACAGGTATATTCTTGAGACCCCAAATATTACGAAAATGCACAAAAAGAAAAATCGGAAAAAATTTCACACTGGCTTCCCCCCTTAATATAAAAGTAATACTGTGAATTACTAAGGACCCATGTAGACATGTAATTATTTGTACTTGCAATTGTATTAAGTAAAATTTTATCGCGATGTGGATCTAATTGTAGAAGATTCATTTCCCCGTAGACGGAGAGACGAGCGAATTAAGTCCAGTACTCGACGTCTTAATTGTTTATTGATTTCTGAGAAGATTTCCAACTGTATCTTCTAGATGAAAAGGGACCTTTCAGTGCTACGGTTTTATGGACGATAAGTATGAAGTAAGATTGAATTTATGGGCTGACACGGCATGAAAGATCGAAGTTATGAAGACATGATTACAGGGAAGTGAAAGATAAAGTGGTAATAGCGTATGAAATTCATTCTGTAGTAATATGCACGAAAGTTTAATTAGTGCTGGTGTAAGAACAAGTGAAATTCGCCTACCAGAGGGATTAGTCACGGCACATGACACAAGAGAGAAAGGAGAAGTGGTGATTCGTGTCTCGAAGATGAAGCACGCTTTGGACATCTATTTAAAGTTTTCAACGACGATTTGCAAAGTGTGTTTGGACAGAATCTTAGTTTGGCATCTGCTGCTATTGGTAAAGTTTCTAAACTGCGTCATTCGACTGTTCTGTACCGTGTTAGACGCCTTGTATCCCTTTTGAAGTGTATTATTGGAAAAATATAAAGTGCAACTATTGGAAAAATTATTGGGTTCTTGTTATAATATCCGACGTTCACAGTAAAGGACGAGGTAAACCTGCGAAGAGAATAGAAACCAAGGATTTGAGAAACCTAATGGACACATATCCACGCCAAATTGTTAAAAAATTGTAGAAATTAAAGGAAAAACAGCTAACACTGCAAGCAGGAAATGTTTACGTTTGACGATAAACATTGCAAAAGCAGTAGAAACTGAAATATTAACCACACTTACTCCACTGATTAGCAATTATTTCGTCACTTCAGCAGCTTTGTAAAAAATAGAACATTTTCCACTAAAAGGCAGTAAAACACACGTTCTCCGCTTTCATCGAATCTAGGAATGCAACATTTTATGTAAATGGTACTAAAAGTGTCACTACTCATTGCCAGAAGTACCTACCTCGATTCAAATGATGTATTTACATCTCAATAATCTTCAAATCGACACACGTCAGAAAAGTGATACGAATTTCACGACTTGGTTCGAGACGAAGTTTACAAAAGGCAATTACAAAATGCTGTGCTCCGCGCAGCTTGGAGCGCTACTTTTATAAACGTGACGCAACGTGCCGGCCGTGCACAGGTACCATTCTCATAATAAATAATTACCCCCGGCCGTGGGACGCGTGTAAATAATTAATTCGGTCGCGTCCGTGAATGAACTTTCATTAAAGTAAAACGCAACGGCCGAACCGACCCCGCATGAAATTTCAACGGCATTACGGCAAGTCGAGCGGCAGTTATCGTTCCACTGGAAACACTTCGGCGCGTAATTATCCATTTTTAACCTGCCCTTAGTGAAATACAATTATTCCGTACGCGTGACAAAATTTCCATGAGCCCACTCGTTGCTCTCCGTAATATTCGATTATTTAATGAGCGCCCGCCCGCGCGGAACTTGTTTTACAGGTAAACGGGGCGCGTTTCCCAGTGTGCCTTCTTGTCGATGACGAGCCCATTACCGTAGAAATTGCCTATAAATTTTGATTACACGGAGCGCCGCCGCTTGGAACGGAACGGATGGGACGAGCATCATATCGCAGTAACATGGGTAAACGCATTGTCTGACTGTTTCGGGGGGTATTATAAAATACGCGTGGGAAGTAGTGGCTGTCGGACGCGGGGTATGGGGGGTGGGGGATGAGTCGCGTAACTTGATCGCCTTGATTGTGTACTGTGTGGGTGGATCAAGTGAAATACTCATTGCTTCTGGTAATTTGGATCGGAGGGTTCTACAGATTGATGATTGCAGTTTGTAAGAGTACTTTCTGTGCTAAGTTTTCGAGATTCTGCGCAGAGTGTTTTTAAGGTGTATTTGCTGACTATATATGATTTTATCCTTTTTTGTAGGAAAAATATTCTTTATTTTTTTTTCTTTAAGGAATTCATATTAAAAATATGCTGACGACATATTGCAGGAAATAGTTTGCTCCCTGCAAATTTCATTCAAATCGTTGGAACGGTTTTCGAGATTCTATGTTCACCATTTTGAAAAACGTAGTTTCTGGGAAATCGCGTTTAAAGTTGGATATGCAGTGTTGTCGTTATTCGATCTCGTGTGCAAGCTCGTACATTTTTCACTGCAACTCCTTCAATTTTTTAAATTTTGGAGCCCGGTTGCGTTTAAAATACGTAGAAAAGAAGTAGCTAGCGGAATAGGTATGCAAAAAGCCTAAAAAATAATTTTCGAAAATTTTGAGGGTAACCTCCTTTAAAAGAAAACTAGATGTCATTTTCTCTAAAATTATGACTTCAATCTAGTGGACCCCCCATACATACTTAATACTTCTCGATTTTTTCGAGTTCGCGCTAGTCTGGGCTTTTTCATTTTCTTTTTTTAAACTTTAAGGGGGTACCACTAGTTTTAAACCTGAACTTTAAAAAAAAATTTGGTTTTTCGATTTCCGATGATTGAACGAGGTGCTACGCATTGCACGCCACAAACACCTATCTTTTAATGAGACTAATAATACGTTTCTATGATCAATCAAACAGTAATTAGATAAAAACTACGTTCTTTTAATAATATTTTAGGATAATATAAGAATTTATGGATCATGGGCTTTAGTATTATTTATCTTTTTTCATTGCTCGAAACACTGTTATGATGACTCGCGTGTTAAGCATGTCGGCTTCCGAGTTCTTGAGTTTAGAATTCAGGTTCTGGGGTGTTCCTAACACCGTTCGCTCATGAAGTGATTGCGACGTGTTGTGGTGTAGCCTGTGTATTCAGCAGATCATCGTCGCGAGCATCGTCGCGTGAGGCACTACAGGGAACACTTTGCGGCGAGAAACAAATAAGAAATATCAGCCTAGAACGAGCAACCCCTGGATTAACGTCCTCGCTGCCTTCGCCGCCAAAGATCTCTGGATTATGGGAAGGCTCTGATTGGAGTTCCATAGGTACACGGAGCGGTGTCGTAGAGCCCGCCCAAAACCGGTAGTCGTATTACCATACAGATTGCCGTCGACTGTTATACCAACGGCCCGTGGAATCTATGAATCCGACTAATCATAATCGTACAACTAACTGAGGATAATCTGCCGCGTGGGGCAATTGGGAATTTTACTGTCAGAACCGAAATACGGCTGGTATCTACAGGGTTAAGGAATGTTTTGGAAGCATCGATGGAATATTACGGTTAAGGTGTCTGGTAAGGGGGTTGAAACTGTCTTCGTGGAACAGTTATTAAATGTATTTGTGGGTTAAGCAGAGGTAGATTAAATGTTGTGGTAGATTTAAAGTTTTTGCAGAATTCTAGATCTATATAGCAATTCTTTTATAGAATTCTACATGGATATAGAATGTTGTCTAAAAAATTATAAATCAATATTAATATTCTTCAGTAGAATTCTAGATAAATATAAATATTCTTCTATACCTAGAATTCTAGGTACAGAAATTCTTTTAGAAAATTTCAGAAGTTTGCTTGCAGAATTATAAATCTCCTATAGAGTTCTGAAAGCTTTTCTATAGAATTCTAAAACCTCTTCTGTAGAGTTTTGAAAGCTTCTCTATAAAATCCAAAAACCATATCTACACAGTCTTAGATCCTGCTTGACCAAATTATAGAACTTCTTCTGCAGCGTTCTAGAAGCTTCTCGAATTAAGCGAATCAATGATCTATTAAAACAAAAATATAATAGCTAACATTGTCGTTTGTAAGATCTGCGTATTTAATGTACTCTCGGAAAAATATATGCCACAATGTTGTCACATAAATCTAACACATAACTGCGCCAAATCTGAAACCACAATGTTGTCACATAAATCTAACACATAACTGCGCCAAATCTGAAACCACAGCAGTCACAATAAACGCCACCCTCTTACGATTGCACGACAATTTTGCTGCCAAGCTGTAGCACAGCAACGAGTGACATTACAAGTTTACTAGGCGCCCATGGTGAATCCGCAGAAGTTGAGCGTGACATTAGAAGAACGACGAAAACAAAAAGAAACGGCGATCAAATATTAAATTGGCAATGCCTGCCTGTTCTCCCCTCGCCACGACACGGTTGCTTGTCGAGGGTCGGCCATAACCCTCGGACATAACCGAGGAAATCACTTGGAAAATCCTCGATGAATTCACAATGAACTCGCGGTTGGTACAACACGTTCATCCGTCACGACGCCCTCGAGAATTTCTCATTTTCCGTGCTTCTCTTTTTCCTACCGCGCGTCTGCTCGCCAATCTACCTATTCTTTTCATTTTCCCTACCGCGCTCTAATTGTCTTGTGGTCAAGTACTGTGTACAGGGTGTGGCCTACGTGTGGGATTAACCTTTCAGCATACAAGCTTTGAACAACTAATTCTCGAGTTTCCAAGTTAGAGAAGGAAATGTGACAAGCAGATAGTTTATTATTAATCCTCTATAAGTGATATTTTTTTTAGACATTTGTAAACATTAAAGATTGTGTATAAATTCACATGTAACATTTCATAAACATGCCATTGTAAAATAAAGGTTATTGATTCTTTTGTCTCAATTGTTGAATTAGCACTTGTAATATATAACACGGTAATGTGCGTCAGCTCTATTAATTTCAAAGGTAATTTCTAAACATGTATTTAAGAATTATGTTTAAATATGTATCACTACAGGAAGTCGAGTGTATTCCTCAAATCTACACCCTTATTTCTGGAGCACTCTGTACATAAAACGCTTGTCTGTGCACTGTCTTCCTACACTCTCTTCAACCAGTTAATTTTCTACTCGAGTTTCTTTCACTATTTTCGTTTCAAGACTACATGTATTTCTTATTTTCTACTTTCGTATTAAGTGTGCCAAATCGGTGTTAATGTTCTTTAAAATAATTAAGTTCTCGTGGCTGTTTCAGTAATTGAGTTAAAATTAGTTTCCGTAATTTTCGAGTTTCAGAGACACAGGTACTATTTTCAATGGGATTTTTCATTCGACTCCTGAACGTTCACGTTGTAGCAAAAAATCAAACAGTAGAACAAGTTTTTTATGCGCATCGTTTTCCAATAGCTTTGAAAGCATCGGAAACATCGGCATCGCAATATCGAAATTGCAGCTACTTTCGCGATCGAACGTTCGTTCCCTTTTCATGGCCTAGCGATACGCAAAAATTCACACTTCGACGATCATTTATTTCGTGCTAGCATTCGCGTCGAAAATTACGTGCTTCTCATCTTTCACGGAGACGGGAAGAGGCAATGTAATAAGATCAAGTCGATTCCTTGTTCTACGAGCGCTGGCATTCACTGTTACGTGATTGTATTCATCCTATATAGTTTGTTCAAAGCGTAAGAAGGATGTCTTTTAAATATCTGTAAGAAAGTTCTTCCATTCTATTGCAAGTAATGTTCTATCAAATGATTGTAAATTTTTACCATATCGAACTACTTTGCTAATGATCTTGGGAATACTTTCGGCTGCTTTACGAATGTAGTGACAGTTTAAAGAAAAATAGAGTGTATTAATTAGCCTGTCACGTTGAAATATCATTTTAGTTTTAAAAAGATGCATTAGTAGTAGTTATACAATTTACCTAAACGTTATTTTTTACCGATTTCAATTTTATGAATCAGTAAACAAGTGAGTATTCAAATTTGAAAGCGACAAACTTTATTGTCAAAAAAAAAAAGAAGATGTATCGGGACAAATTATCCCTCGTTATAAGTTTTCTACAGTTGTATTCAACATGATTTTTAAAAAGATTGTATGTGCCTTTCTTGGGCATTTATTTTTAAGTATATATAGCTAATTTCTTTCGGTCATTTCAAGCTGAGTAGATTTTGTTGCAACACAATGATTGGACTGATTGTATTCGAAATTTTGCATCCCCCCCAGTCTCGCAAATTTTGGTTTAAAAATTTTCATTGCATTGCGTATTTGGATGGGCTATTATATGCAGAATACAAAAGGAAAATCAACTAGTTAATAAGCAGGGCATTATTGCTAACAGAAACATTTAACATTTCCCAGAACAGCGTTTATCACATGTTTGTATTGTATCAGTATGAATTCATGCAACCCATTATACAAATTTAAACAGCAATCCAACGAGCTAATCGTCAAACGTTCTCGATACTTCTCCCATTTTAAAGATTCGTATTTCAAAGGCGTTAATCTATTCTGCATTTTATCTCACCCCCACGTTTCTCCTTCGTCGTTTCCAATTCATCCTCTTCGGCTTCCCTTGCGCCGTCCCTTCCCAGGAACGACGTCGTTAATCACTGGCTATATTAATACGATTTCCCCTCGCCCTCACTGCGAACGCATTATTTTTAGTGGACGATCACGTGCACCGGTTCCAGTGCACCTTCGAAATGCATAACGTGGCCCTGGTAATAAGGAAATCCATTTTTAGGGCCGACTTGTACGGGGGGATGCAAGAAATCGGGGGAAATTCTTCTTTAACGTGCATCCATTTCGTGTGACCAAGAATGCAGCCTACTTTGGAAGGTCTTTTAAATTATTCTCAACGAAGTCATACTTCATGTCATTCGAAATAATTGATATCACTGTTCAAATTACTTTAAGATAATCGGTGCTTCGAGATTTTACTACCTGCGTGACACAGAGTATTTAAAAAGAGGAGTTACAAACTTTTAAATAATAATAAGGGCTTATTTCCAAACGTTTTTTTTTCATAAATCACTATTAAAACAATGTCGCTGAATTTAAAACATCACCGCTATCGGATGGAAAAATAAAATTTACGTGTACTGATAAAACAAACAAGACTTTTTTTAATCAACGTAGGTCCTACCACAGTTTTTTGTGGTTATTGAAAATGTGTTCCATGTGGAAATGTGTCCGTCTGAAAAATCGCTCCCCAATTGTAAATTGAAAAGCTGAAGATGACCTTGGCTTCGCAATGCAGAAAAAGTATTTTAGAAATGTTTGTTATAGTTCCACATTGTCCATTCAACACAGATCAATTTTAGTTAATAACTTCTGTTATCACATTATCGTAAAGGACTAAAAAAATCGCTCGAGTCGCGACTGTTACAGTGAACATCCTCTACGGAGAATTACCAGTTGATGGTGACAGAAGCGTATGATGTAATAAAGTCCCTTAATGTTACATCAGAGCAGCTCGGATTGACGAGTCCATTGGTCCGGCGATTCTGAAGGACGAGGACCCGTGGAACGTTCGGAAAACGTCATGGGAACGTACGTAACCTTCTTCGATGGCCCCTTCAAAGACTGCTCCATCGAAGCATAACGCGAGGTACGAGGCGATGGGGCGGTTAGGAGATGTTTTACGGCGCAGATTTATGCCGATGCCTTGAGACGAAGGGCGATGCGCAAATTGAACGAGCGTTTAGCGACGCTCCGTCGAGTGTGGCCAGCTCTGCAGGGTCATGTCAATATTTAAATTAATCCCCGGTCAGCGCGCACCGTTCTCAGCTCCACCGTTGAATTATATTCTCTCCTGCAATCCTCTCATCACGCCCCACCCCCTCCAACCATCCCGCCCTTCTATTAATTCGGGGATTTTTGGTTTCGCGTTTAAACTCTTGCTCCCTTTCATGGGAATTCGCATCGCACCTCGCATATTTTTTACTGTGCCACCTTCCTTGTCACCTCGCTATTTGGATATTTTTATTGAGATCACTTTACCGTTTCATTTGTACACTATATATATTTCATAGTGTACATATAAAGTATTTCATGCTTTTTTAGCTTCTTCATTCATAGTTCTTCGTGTAGAATTCACGTTACACGGTTTTATTACAGTCTTTCGTTATGCCTCTCTGCTTTGAAAGGGTGATTCTTGTGCATTGTAAATTCAAGGGTCTCTACTTTTGTTAGAACCTCACTGGTTTAATTTTGACCCACGTTATACGTCTTACTTATTATTAGTATTACTCCTTGAACGAGATAAGGATATTAAATCCCGGCTGGTCTTCTCCCTATACGCAAAACTAGGCAGCTGTCTAGGGCCGTAAAGTTGACAAGGTGCGGAAAATTGTCTTTTCATTGTTGGCATTTTTTAAAATATAGTTTTAAATAAAATATTACAAGTTTTACCTTAAACATTTTAAGCTACGAATAAAAATTCAGAGTAAGGTCATCAAAAAGAGCTGGATTAGGTACGTAAGCTCGTGCTAACGCGAATGTCGCAATGAAATTATAGGTCAAAATGAACCAAGGGTCCAAGGGTGAATGAAAGGCCAATATTTTTAATTGGCCAAGTATTTTTCAACACCGCCAATTTCATTTGGAAGCCCGAAAATGTCAGTTACTCCTCCAGTCTCTCTACGAATCGCTTTCGAGTAATCACATCTAAGTCCCATAACGAAACCGTTTACCCTACTTCTTATACCAACCCCATATTCCCAATATTCATTCAATTTCCTCTCCATTTTAACACCTGAATCCCTTTCACTCTCTTCCACCCATCTACCCCCTCCACGCGCCAGCACTCTATCCCATTTTTCTTCCCATCATCCTTCTGTACACTTCCCAACTCTCACCAACCCCGGCCGTCGCAACAGTTAGATCCTTGTCGAGCCTTTACTCGCTCCGTGGCAACCCCCTCAGCTCCCATCCTACAAGTCACTCGCATCCGTCCCTCTAATCCTCCATCGATGCTCGCCCCTGCACAGGGCGAACTTTCCCAAAACTTGCCTAACAGCTTGCCCAATTAGAGCGTGGCGGGCGATCGTTGCCAAAAATTGACTGCTCCATCCCCGATCCACCCTATCAACAGTCACTGGACCATCGAAACTGAAAAATCATTCGCGTCGAACGGCCCCCGCCCCTCTCCCTCCGCGCGACAGGCGACGATTTTTGGAAAACTGTCGACCGCTACGTGCACCTTGTACAGACTATTTTAGCCAGCTGCGTTCGGTTCAATGTTGTACCGCGTCTATTGATCGAAGCTCAGAGAAGCATAGAGTTACAGGCCACTGGCGTCGACATCCCCCTCTCCCATCCCCTCGCCACCCCCCTGTCATTCCGTCATTCTCTCTCCAGCTGGTCTCCCTTGCGTCCCTCTCTCTTCTTCGCGGCCTACTCTGCCCTATCTCCTCTATTCGTTTCTCTGTCTCCTAAAATCCGTCGGCCCGTCTCTTTCCCCTACCATCCCCCTCCCCTGTGGACGAGGGGTAGGGTGAAGGGCCGCACTATCCGAATTCCATTTCCGTCCAATTACAATTCATCCCCGTTTCAAAGCAGCAGTCACGCCGCGTTCATCTCGCGCGCACGCGGCCCGCCAAAAGCAATAATTTCTTTTCTTCGTCGCCAACCTCCCGCCCCCCCCCCTCTCCCCACTTCCACGCCGAACAAAGTGAGGCGCTCATCGTCGTCCCAGGCTATTTTTCGCGTTTCGTTCGATGACGAATGCCCACCACCCCCACCCAGAAAAGAACGTTTATCACCGGCCGCTAATGGGAACGTATCGATTCGAGGAGCTAATCGAGGGACCACCCCTCTGCACTCTCCTCCACGGTCATTGTTGACTCCTTTCTACGATGGGGAGACGTTAATGTCTCCTTTGAGACGGGGGATCGTCAGCTGGAGTGTCTGAGATTCAGTGAAAACTTTAGATCGCAGCCGAGAACGCGGTGGGGTGTTTTATATTGATTTGAGAGAGGCGCGAGAACGATTATATGTGATTTTTGTATGAAAATTTTCAGATGTATTATGGTAGTATTTTCGGGGATGTATTGTGGTAGTTGAGGTGGTGTGCGCAGTAGTGAGGCCTCCACTGCGCATGCCCGGTTCTGAATGGGCGGAGCCACGGGCGCACGTTACTGCCCAGCGCAGTAGTGTGAAACTTTAATCGTTTGTATTAATTGCAAAGCTGTAGAAGAACATTTTTGGTTTCTTTTCTTATGAAAATTGTCTATGTTGGGCATTAATTAAATAAAAAGAATTATTTAAATAAGGATCAAATAAAAATTACTTCAACTTTAGATTATTCGACGAATAAAGTTAACTTTTTCATTCGACAAATAAAGATAATTTTTTTATTCGTCGTGAATTTCAACTTGAGCGTTGAATAAATTTTTCAACTGTAACTTTAACTTTATTTGACGGTGCATTCAGCGTGGAATAATTTTGTAGCCTTGAAGACTTCAACATTGGTACTATTTATTATATAAACTTGCCCCGAGATAACTTTATTCGACGCATGCCGAATAATTCTTTACTTTTTATTCGCTTTTCGAAATTTTATTTAAATAAATATTTTGCCCATCTCTGAGCATACTGCTTACTTGTCCTGCGGCGAGAAGAAGAGTAAACAGTTTCCTAACGAACAAAAAGTATCATAAAGAAACTAATTTTCTTGTTCGAAGTCGTGTTGTTTCCAAAGTTTCTTGCCCGTGTGCGGCTCCTCTCGCTGTGGAGCAGCCGTATTTGCCTTGTGAATAAATGCAGAAATGGGGAAAACTGCGATCGGAATGGGGCATAATTCGATTCGAAAGTCGGCTGGAACTCGCTCGGGCAGAAGTCATGCATGTCCATATGGAATTGCTGCGGGGTTAACGAGAATGAAATGTTTGATCGCATTTTGTCCAGGGAAGAAGACAAAGTAGAGATTTCGAAAGCCGCGAGCGCTAGTGGTCGGTGGATTGATTGGGAAAATAAAATGGAATTGGAAGCGCGACATCGATGTCAGCTGGATTGGCCCCCTGGGGTGACGTTAAGTGACACGTGAATTAAAAGCGTAAACATCGTTGGCAGGATGTAAATGTGTAATTGAAATTTTCGAGAAAATCGCACCTCGAATGATACAAAATCACGGATGATTATAGCGAACGATGTATGGAAATTCGTTGCTGACTTATCAAGGTGATTACGATGAATGTGTTTTTTGATAAATTTGCTTCCCGTTGTTTAACGCTTGATTGTTTGAAGGCAATTATGATGGTGATTTACTACAACGTTGGCTAAGTCAAAGTTGTTGAGTTGTCCATATGGCAGCAGGTATTTTATAAATTTAGATAATTAGAAAATTGCTTCATACATTATAATTTAGAAATGTTTTGAGAAAAATTTCGTATAGGTCAGTTGCTCCTAACTTGAAATCTCTGTACAACTATGGTTAGATTTATAATAATTTACAATTTTTATTCTCACTACTTTTTAACTCAAATTTAATATTCATTTTTGTGATGAATATAGACAACAAAGTACAGTAGAGTTAGTAGTACATGGGACAGTCAGTACTCCATGACACAAAAAGGTTAAGAAACCCCCATATAGCTATTTGAAATTAAAAGTCCAATAATGTATTTACTGCAAAAGACAGTGTATGCGTCATAAATCACACTTTTTAGAAATAAATAGTGGTAAATATTACGACTTCTCTCGAATTCACACCAGACTTTGGTTCTATATATCAGTTCACATTGTAATTTTTCGTCTGTGATAATTCTTCCACCGTTTTAATTAAATTCTTATTAGAATAGGATAATGTTCTAAATTAAAAATACAACGAATATCCAGCGAACGCAATTGTATACTTCCCCTTTAATTTTACTTAATGAACTGCTTCATCGTGGACAAAGTAGCCTAAAATATGTATGGTATGGTGTTGAAATACTTTACTATGCATTCCCTCGCGGAATGAAGATCGATCGCTCGATACACGAGGAAAATTTCAAGAACGTGTTTCACAGAGAGAAAATCCTGTAGGAAACGAAGATCGATGTATCGACGAAATCTGACAAGTCTAAATCGTCCCAACGTCAGGAACTTTCGTGCAGCTATTTGCTATGCACAGGTTCTAATCCTTCGTGACATTAAGAATTTTCTAACTTAAAATTGTCTCTAATAATCCTTGTGCAAAAAGAAAATTCTTCTTCACTCTTGTACCTTTGAAATAAAATTGCAAACGACAAAGAAATTTATTTTTAGAAGTATAATCGAAGAAGAACGAAAGATTTATGATTCAGAAAGACATGTTTCGTCAGCTAGTCGTTCAAAGCTGTTGGAGGTGGAATCACGCCTAACAGGCACCCCTTTTTCGAATGAAACTGCTGCGTCACAAATAGCCTTGGGCTGACAAGAATCGATCGGGAAGCAGTTTTAGTAAGTTATCTTCTAATTTCCTGTGCTTCGACTTATCATGCAATCGACGGGGTTGCGCTAATCGCGTTGATAGTTTGGGGCCAACAAGAACTTGGAAGCACTGTTTAGTAGGAAACTAAGCGTGTATACTTTCCACCAATTTCCACTCCTTCTTAATTACATTTAGGGTAAATTTATAATAAATCTCAAGATTTTCGAAGAGATTATTTCAAGTAAAATTATCCTTCTTCAGTCTTTTCAACTAATAATATATTTTATAGTATGGACATCAAAGAATTAACGAAAAATGATCACAAGGTGCTGGCTGCTGCAAAAATCGACTAAAAAGACGTCGGAATGTGAAAGAAAATCTTTGAATTAGAATACCAATTTTAATATGATATTTGATACGAATTAATATATTTATGATACATCGTATTTGTTATGACACGTCAAACTTGACGAGGCAGTGCCTCTAATGCTCAACAAGTAGACACGGGAAAAGGAACAATAATATCGTATTTTAACGAAATCCCTCGTCATGAAAGAAGTTCATTCCTTACAGTCATTCGTAGGCACTTGCAGGACACTTGGGAACTTTAGAACAATGAAATCCTTGAAATACTCGGACAAAAGTACTACCCTTTCTCGACAGTTTATTCTTGGGACTCACTCCAATGCTTACTCAGAGTGGAACTCGATTGAATTCGTCCATAAAACTTCTTAATCGTCGTTGAACCCATACAGAGTTTATTTTGCGATAAAATCTGAAACTAAAATCTGTATTTCGCAATGCTATTCTGTTCTTTAACTACAGAAGCAGTTTTAATGTTTTAATAAGGGGAGTGTTTTGAGAAAGGGCATGAAAGTACTTTGCTAATAATACCAAGTACAGCGTCATATAACAGAATAAATAAATGAAAAAGCTTAAGCTTGAATTCTTCGCTAATGCATTCTTCTAATGAATTTAAGGTTTCTATTCGAAGCCATTTCAATGTGAATTCAAACTTCTTATCACATCTTCCACATTTAATAAAATACGACCCAATAAAGTGACTCACACTGCACCAAATCACAAAGTAAACAAATTATACAGAATTTCCCAAAAAACGAATGCATTAAAATTCCTACACATTTTCCAATCAGAAGCTTCGTTTTCCTTCTACAAGCAAATTAAACTTTTAATATCCTCGACTTTCTGCGCGGGTAATTCAAGTCCCACACACAGCTAACGCATCTTCGACTCTGCTAGAAACGACTTGCAGACAAAAGAAGTTGGAGTCACGATTACATCACAGCCCCAAAATTATCGTCAACGTCTAACAATGAGCTTTTCTTGGAATTGCAGTCGAGAAGTCTCAGACGATCCTCTTTCCCTTCTCTTTTTTTGATTGCTGGTTCCGTTTGCGCCAATTTATCGGCGATATATCGTCGGTACCAATCATCCAATTAAGTGCCTACGCCTCTGCTCGCGTCTTTGCTGGAAAAAGTAAGTTGTTGATTGGCCACCTACGCGTGCCGAGCGACTGTACACGGATACATTATCGATTGTAATCCACGGGCGTGTTATTGACGATGAGGCATCGAGGGCATCGCCGACTTGGCCCGGTGAATTATTGCCAGCCGCCTGGCTCGACTCTGTCCCGCGCAAAAACAGATCGTAATTGCGTCCTAATACGAAGAGGATCGCGAAATTGCTCGAAAATTGACCGGCTGGTTATAACGAAACTGAGAGCGACCAGGCAAACACACGAGAAGTCGCGCACAGGCAATCCTGTTTTGTCCTTCGTTACTGCCTATCTCTTTATTTTTTATCTCTGGATTTGCGAACGAATTACTATGGAATTGGTGAAAAACAAATTTCAGGGAGGCAAACAACAGTTACAGGGAGCGTGTCGAGCTTTTCATGCTTAATGATTTAGAATAGATGCTGTTTGTTGATAGGAGATTGCCGGTTTGACACTAATTGGGTAATTTGTGGAAATTATTATGTAAGGGTGGAAATTATTATGGAGGTATCTTTTATGTAATTCAAATGCCTTGATAGGATAGCAATAAAGGTAATTGTGTTCTGCCCGCACTGAACCAGATGAACCAGCGGTTAGTTGGTATATAGGGTGTCCTAAAATTACGGACTCAAGAAAATTCAAACTTATATTTGTACATTAGTGTCTTCTTGTACTACGCGCCCTCGCAAGTTTTAATTTGTTAACTAAGTTATTTCTTTATCACAAACGCCTTTAGTGTATTAAAATTTGTGTCTGATAATGATTATAGGTGAAATAATCAAACTGATATTTTTGTGATGTAGCAACTCGCTTTATCCAAGGCACAACTACCTTCGCATGACGAGTTAACTCGTCGCCCCAAATCGACACGTTAAGAGGGAACTGCAACTTCTTCAAGGATGCATAAAAACATGGTCCAAATTTCAGATGATTCGAAATGCTAGTGTCTTAAAAAAAATCCTAAATTTTTATGTTGTTAGCTCATAAAATAGGATTTCCCCTTAAAAAACTTTTAAGTAACATTTTCCCCATTGATTTGCTAAAGTGTCAATAATTCCTGTATGTGCAAATACTAGTGTTAGACAACGCAAAAACAGTATCAAATAAAATGAACGAACGTTCAGTTAATTTTGAAACATTCAGTGCCAAATCATATTATTAATCAAACAACCATACGCCACGTTTTATTCCAATGCTCTCAGCTTAAACTGAACGTGGAAAAGTCAGATCAGGCTGCAGCTAAAGCCGTTTGTATCGGTCAAAGGCGCATCTATCCTATCCTGTTTCAAATTATCATTGCTCCAGCGACGAGCTATCGTCGGCAGACTCGCGTCGATTCCCACCTGATGCCGATACATATCCGTTTTTAGTTGGATTATGCTGACCGCATTACGGCCGTTTGCCCCGGTAATCCGGTGCGCCCTTTGCTAACGCTGATTGGAAATTTGCGAACGGCCGAATCGATAATAATTGATTCGAGATTACCAAACCAGTCGCGTTACGGCCGGCCCCCGTTCGTGATTTGGGAACAGATGCGCGCTATGTTCGAGGGAATACGGGGAAAGGATGAGGATCAGTTTTTTTGGCTGACCATGTCGCTACGGCCATCGAGATTCATCGGCTGGACATGCCAGGTTACAATGAGCTCAAAGTCCTTTAGATTTTATGGGATTGTGTCATTGCTGAGGGTAGGTGGTATTGAATTCTGATTACTTGGCTTTCAATTAGTTGAATTCTGATTACTTGAGTTCGAAATATTTGAATTCTATTTATTTGGGTTCGAATTTCCCAGATTTGATTTTCCTTCATTCTAGGTTCGAGTTGCTTAGATTTCAATTAGGTACATAGGTTCAGGTTTATCGTCTCCGAAGTTCCTGGGTTCAACTTGCTTGTATTCAAATCTCTTGAGTTCGAGTTTCTTTACGTTCAAATCTACGGGCTTGGAATTTCGTAGTTTTAACTTGCTTGTCTTCGAATTGCTTTTACCCGAATTGCCCAGATTTGAATTCTTTAATTTCAACATTCTAGCATTCGAGCGTCCTGAGTTCGAATTGCTTTGACTCAAATGGTTTTAGCTCCAACTGCTTGGGTTCGAAGCCCTTATCTTCGAATTGCTTGGATCCGAATGGTTTAGAATTAAATTACTCTGCTTCATTTGAATCGCTTGGGTTAAATAGTTTGGACCCAAATTACGGAGGTTCCAATTTCTTCGACTCAAATTACTTCGCTTTGACTTGCTAACTCTCCTATCCAATAAAACAGATCCAATTACACCACACCAACATTAAAATCCTTCCCACTAATCTCCTGTGATGTCACCAATAAACTCTTCAAACTTACAGAACATTAATCATCCATAATCCCAATAAGCATTACTCCACTATCACTAAAAAGAATTGCACATTCCACAGCTTTCGCAAATCATCATGACCTGTAAACGTCTCTCTTCGCGTCGTAAACCGCGCCAAATTCCGCGAGTCTTTCAATCGTTCGTCCTGAAACTCGATAAAGGACATCGTAAAAGAGGGAATCTGCTTCCAGGACGAATATCCTTTCGTCCCACAATTCCCTCGGTCGTTCTCCTCGTTAAACAACGGTGTCGCGAGCTCACCAGCCACCGTTACGCATTTCGAATGGCATCCTGGCTATGTTTTCGTTGTTTCAAAGCCCGTTATAACGTTCGAATCCCGCGGTAGACGCAGTCATTAAATTGGAACACGTTGGCATAATACAGCAGCAATTTAGTTACTCCCCCCCAGGAAAGTTTATTGCACATCTTGCGCCGTGCACCCGCGAAACGCAACGACACGGTAACAGATGGATATTGCGGGTGCAGCGTGTTACCATAAATCATTACTACCCTGCATGCGATAGGAAAGTCTCTGCGCACAATGAATTCCATTATTATTGACGCTCTAATTCGACGAGTTTCGTAAATCAAACGTCTGCGAAATTAATAACGGTGCGTGTGCAACGTACGTTGAACGTCCCCGTCAGCCTTATGAGAAAATTGATAGTTAATAATGAATAAATTGGATGGGTCATCTGTCGTGACAATCGACTTTGATCGTTTCAAGTAATCTCTACAATCTGTCGAAAAATAGTAGGGGCTGTATTTCTTTAAACAAATTGGAAACCAGGGAAATAATTACTTCAACCCCTACTAATTTCACGTAAACTACAACATATTTCAATTTCTTCAAAATCCATCGATCGAGTGCAAACTAATCTACTTGTTGTTGAATAGCCACTAAGACGGTGGAAAATACGAATATAATAGGAAAATTACAAGCATTAAAGTATACAGTTACTATCATTAGTTGATTGGAAAGCGATTTAACTTGGAAATTTATATTTTCAAGCTATCCATTACCCCAAACATCCCCCTCAATCATCTGCTTTATGTTTTCATAATTACTACCAACCACCCCTAAAGCCACGAATCTATTTCCTCGCCGAGGTGGGGCACGCGCCACGAAATCACAATGGGGCACCGAGTGGCTGGATCCACGCGCGTTTATTCCATTTCATTAACGTTCGATTAGCGATGGATCGGCTCAATCACTACCATCAATGCCTCCTCGGTGACTCGCGATCTCATTCACAGCAATTACCGTCTCGATAATCAGTGCAAATCGATGCAACTCGCCGCTTTGTCGCGAGCCCCGCGAACATCCTCGCGGAAGGCGGGTGCGTTCTTGATTTCAATTCAAATTAACCTTCTGAACGTGAATCTCCCGCGTCTCCCTCGCTTCCGTCGCCTCTCTCCTCTCTCCCTCTTCGATCACTGTTTGCCCCGTGTACACGGCTGTTTGCGTCTCTGTTTACCAGCTTGGCACCGTTGTCGCTGGAGAGTTCGATAAAGCCGCGTTAACTGCAGCTTTCGGCTCCCACTGTTGGCCAAGTGTCTTGAAGGAAATTTAAGTCACCCCTCGCGCCGCTGCAGACGCCATTTCGTGCCCCGCCCGGTCGAAAATTTGTTTTAATTCGGGAAGCCCCGGCGCTGCTCAGCCACCGGCAGCTAATGAACGCTGAGTCCTCGAGTGAATGCTGTGATTACTTGTGAGAGCGGCTGGAAAATGGCAGTGGAAATTGTTTCCACGTTTAAAGGGAGACAATCTTGAGGATTCTTATAGTGTATCCAGGATGCTGAAGGTTCTAGTGGAAAGTTTTGTAAGGCATTTCTTTCTGGGGATGATTTAATTGCGAGCAGTCTGATCTCGTGATATTTTCTTCTGGAAATCATCTCAGCACTTTGTGATTTGTTATTTTTTATGAATGCTTTAGGAGATGAGTCTTTTGCTTGAAAATATTGTTCAAGTTTGAATTTCCATTCAAGTGTACTAATTCTAATTCAAATCAGTATTTTTCTGAATAATTCAGTTGTTACACGCAACTCATTGTTTTACTGATTGCAACGCAAATTGGTCTTCAGAATGCTTAATAGTGCCTCTTCTAATTCAATTCTATAATGGTACAAATAGAACCTTACTCTACCAAAATCTCGATTATTTCGAAACCTTGCTGGTATATTTTAAACCTCCTACCGAAAGGAGCAGAGTATTTTGGTTTCCTACGATGAATCTTAATGCAGAATGGAGAGGAACATTTATAACCACTCGGTTTAATGTATTTTTAATACGTCAGGGCTCGTTTAAAAATTGTACGAAAGGTAGAGGTAAGTAATGCGTCATGACTGAGTTAACGATGCATGCAGAAATTGATTTAAACTCTGCTGATGGGCATATTCCATGATAGATGTTAAACGATCTGTCACCCGTCTGAAGGAAACATTAAAAACACTTAGCTGATATAATAACTTTCCGCTGACATCTGGACTACCATCAGATAAACAAATAAACTGTTTCCTCCCTCTGAATTAGCTCGCATAATTAACAATAATGTAACATTTCTGCGAGTAAGTCTGTAGTACGTCCCGGAGTGAATTAATTAATTATCCTTCATTCGAGTTAACATCATCTTAAATTTCTGTAATTACGTTTACCTTTTTGCCACAGCAATTGCCTTCAACGGTGTATCTTGCCGTGGATAAAATGAATTGCAAAATTGAAAAAAGGAATGATAGAGTGGACGAAATTACTGTGACCTTAATATTGTCCACAAATGAACTCATTTAAAATACAATAGTATATAAATGATCCAAGCATAATGATGTCTAACCTGTCAAACTATTGTAGAAGTACGATTTTAAGAACAGGGTTAATGAGTCTATTGCGTGACTCGCTTTCATTCAGGATGATTTATAAGTGTATGTTTGCCACAACTTACGTGTCATTTTAAACACAGTTCATTTGCGTAATTAATTTGTGTAGCATACATAAAGGGTCCTAAATGCATTTTAAATTTAATTTATATTCGTGAGCCATTCTGTATGATATAAAAATTAAAAGACAGCTCTTACTCGAAAACAATGTCAAATAGGACATATGTTTATACGAACTCTTTTTATTGTTTACATCTACTGAAGTTGGCCCTAGAATATTTCCAACTGATTCTAGGACACCCTGTATAACAACTACATCTGTAACGTAAGTGGCAGTGAATCGAGGATTTCAGTGCTCAGCGAGCTTTTTTAAGGCGATCGTGAACCGAGACCATGGGGCGATCAGGATCGTGGGCAGAGTCCCCGATCATCGCGACTCATACAGCTCCTGGTTGATATAAAAGGGGCGTATCGGTGCGTAACTGTCCAGCAGTGTGTCAAGAGCGTGTGTCCGGTCGTAGTGATCTCGTCAAGGAGCCGATATCGCGTAACGAGTTACGTTCGATCGTCAAGCAGCCGATCCCACTTCGAGGACCTATAAAAGATGTCTCAGATGGGAGCAGACGGCAGTGGCACGTGCGAGAACGACATGTCTGCGTCGAAAAGTAGCTCGTTGTTGCGACTGAATCAGGAGGACAGGCGTGCGTCCGTCGATTGGCAGGATCAGGACACCGATTCTGAGATCAGTGAGACCGATTTCCTGACGAAGGGGGCCTTCCTCTTGACACCCAGCCACGAGCTCAGCATCGAGAAGGCGGCCACTATTTGTGAGAAAATGAACTTTCGGTAAGGAGCGTGGTGTTTTTTGTTTCAGTGTGAATGTTGAATTGGAATATTATGGGTGTGTGGTTGTTGGGTACGAATTTCTGGAGTTCAAGTTCCTTACGTAGGAATTCCTTGGATTTGAATTCCTTGACTTCGAGTGCCTTGAGTGCGAATTCTTTGGGTTCGCGTTCTTTGGATTTGAATTCCTTGGATTCGAGTTTCTTGAGTTCGAACATTTTTAGTTTACAATGCTTAGACTCGAATTGTTTGGGTTCGAATTCTTTAAGTTCGAAGTGCTTAAAAGTTCGAAATGCTTTAATTCGTATTTTTTGGACTCGAATTCCTTGGTATTGAATTGCCTGGGTTTGAATTCCTAGGATTCAAGCTTCATGAGCTACTTAGCTTCAAGTTGCTCGCATTCGAATTACTGGGACTCGAATTGCTTGTGATTGAATAAATATAAATACTCGTCATTTAAATTCATATTTTTATCTCTAGTTTCATGTCACAGATTTGAAAATGAAACTCTCAGAGTGTAAAGTATTCAAAATTTCCCTATTTTCCAGAATTATATCTCGTATTCCTTTGAATTTTCTTGCCATTATTCACAAAAGCAGTTCAAAGTAACAAGAACGAATAATCACAGCGTCAAAATCTTCATTCTACATTAAACGATTAGTATTCCTAACTAATCTAAGCCGTGCCAATTTAAATAAAACAAATGATATTAATCATAGACTAACTTGGTTGCTAAATGTTAATTACTAAACAACAAGTGAACATGTAAAATGGAAATACAGAAACTCCAATATTGGAACAGTGCATCTAGTTCGAAACTCACAAACTATTTCGATGCAACACCATGCACAGTACTAACGATAATTGAAACAAATTGGTCACCCCGCGAAGGACAATATTGAAACAAATGTTTGATCAGTACCGTTAGTCGCACTTTAGAGCTTCCAATGAAGTATTGTTGCAAACTGCATTATACCGTAGAATATAATAGTATAAATAGTTTTAACTTCTCTGCCACTTCCTTATACAGATGCATGAAATATTGACTATCTCATATTTATTCTTGAGATACATCGAAACAACAAATTCAACTAATTAATGTTGAAAAGTCTATTTTCTAGTCTCTACGAATAGAAGACATATTGTTTATTTCCACATAAAAATGTCTTCGTGTTATAATTTTAAAGTAATTCGTTTAGAAATCTACGTTGACTAATATTCCATTGCTTATTTTGCTAAACGTTACACATGTACGATGTTTGCACCGCAAAGTGTGCCACCTGAATAGGATCCCTTTACTAACTAAACTCAGCCATCATCAAATTAATTAAATTTGCATTGGAATCGATATTTCAAGTCGAAGACAGTAATAAGCATGATAGAACTAAAACGAAATTACATGAAAAGAGCTTCGAAATTGACAAACCTTAAATCTGAATAAGTTCATCCTCCCTAATTCCACCAGAGTACACAATTAACCAAAATAAAATTGTTAGAAATTCTTCGCGTAGAAAGATCCGTCGAGGCCAGCCAGAAATCCCTTTCGAAATAGAATTGCCTCTCGAAATTTGTAGAGATGACGGCGTGATACAGGGAGGCAGGACCGGGAAGGCACGGATGGCGGAGGGAGGGGGAGGGAGGGGAGAGATAAAACATCGTTTTCGCTTTGCATTACAGTGGCGCGTTCTCCCTGACGAAGACGGCCACCGGTATACTCTTCAAGTTCAGCAACATCGACGATTTTCAGGCGGTCTACAAAAAGGGCTTCCACAAAGTCACCGGGGCACGCTTCTACAAGAAGGTACTTATCTCTCGGTACACAAAGGACCCACCCTCTCTTCAAACGCCTCTAAATACGACGTTTCGTATTCATGAACGCAGGTCGCCATACCCTGCAGACCCGCAAAGACATTCACAGTCTACGTTTTGGACGTACCTGAAGAATTACCCGAAGAGGATATTAGGCACGCTCTCTACAAGTACCGGTCCGTGGTTGAAATTACGCGGCTACCCCTCAACACGGGCACCGTCAGTGAGTATTCCGTCGTGAAATCGCGATAGGCCCTGATAAAGCTCTGCCGCGTTGGCGAATTTTTCGGCAACGCCAACGCGAGCGTATAATGTCCGCCCTTTTGTTGAGTCAGCCCTCGCATGTTCGTGTAAAATACATTGGATACTTGTCAGGATTATAGGTACATCTTTGGAACCTTCATATGTTGGCTAACTCTTTTACACAATTTTTTGAAATTTCTGTTTTTACTTTTTGTCTCGTGAATTGGGGGGGATGTGTTAAGTGAGGTGGAGTTAATGTTTCGCGAAGGTGTAACGGAAATATAGTATTCGGTATCGTCGAAAGGAGTTAATCGCGTTTTTGTCAGTTTGAGTGAGAAATGACCCAGTTCACAGGTTGAATATAAATATTCAGACGTGCTCTTGGTATCTCTCACGTTCTCTGCTTGTTTCCATTCCTCAGAGAAATTTGTGAGCGGTAACGGTAACGTGTTATTACCCGCGAAATTTATACATCTCTGTGAAACAGGATTTCCATCTTCCCATAGAATTCCTTTAAGCCCTTTTCAGATGAGACACATTGGTAGCTCGCGATTGCTGGATCAGATATGTTCAAACATTTTTCATCTTTTGTGTTTTATTTACCAGTTCCTAGTGTCCCATTTTCTAATGTATCATTAATTTATCTTTAAGTTTCGACAACTAAGACTACGCTCAGACAGAACTACAGAGTATCTGAAAATCAGCCACTGTATTCATGGCTTTCTAATCAGGCAGTGAAGATAGTGACAGTTTCAGAGCATAAGGATTTCCAATAATAGAACATTTGTGACAATTAATTTTTACGTTTTTACCATATCCTTCTTTTAGATCAAAGAAATAAAAATAAAAACTTCAAGCACACCCCCTCCTTAATCATACAAGTATATCAATAGTGTCTCGTCAGAAAAGGCCTCAGACTAGCAAATTTGGAAAGGTTACCTTCCTAGCAGGATGAAAGAAATTTGTTTCCCCATTCGATTCGCGGCAGAACAATTTCGAGCGTTGGGGAACGATGAGAGAAAGGGGTGCAAATAAAATAGAAGAAACGGATTCCTCGCGGTGGAACGATATCGCGCGTCGTCTCGACTAATTCCGCAGATTCCCACGGTCGCTAACTCGATCGACCCCGATCGAATTAATTTCACCCCCTTCTCGACTCCTCCTCATTTCCCTAACTGCGCCCGTTGACCCGGTGTCTGCTTTGTGAATTAGTGAAAGCGATCAACGACAAGCTGAAAAACGACGCCCACCACCAAAACGAACCGGCGACGATTTACACAGGGCCGCCCGTTGTAAGGGTCACCCTGGCCAGCGTGGAGGAGACCTCGACGCTGTTGAGCCGCGGCCTGGATTTTTATGGGGCCACATATTTCCCCACCGAAACGCCCCACTCGGCTGTTCAACCCCTCGGCAAATACAAAAACAACAGGTGGGAAATGAACGTTCCAGTGTACGCTTGCAAAACGCTTTCCACACGAGCCGTCGAGCACGCATCAGAATCAATTTTAATTTATCTGGAGAGGTGGGGATGGGGTGGCCAGATCGATTCCAACCACCCCTTCTTCGTGGCCTGGTTCGATTCCTTTCGCACCCGCGATTCCCATTGGATGTCGCGGTTCGAATGATTCGAACGGTTCGATGATTTTTGGTCGTTGAAGTCGCGTGTGAACTCTTTTGTAACACTGTTACTCTTGTGTCCTCGTAAAAATAGTAAAAGTGAACTATGTACTGGCGATGGTAGAGAAATAACGCAGAAATTTAGGCGAAGTGGTAGAGAGTTGTAGGTGTTAAGTATCTTCGAATGCAGTATTTTCAGTTTTTGAGTTAAATTGATCGCGGAGCAGTGATTTTGAATGCATCGTGCAACTTTACGTAAGGTTTTAATATTTTATTTCTTTATTCATATTTCAACCACTTTGCTCGATAATCGAAATGTGGTTCTGTTTACGACTGCGCCTAATAGAATTTCATTTTGCTATTTTTGCGAAGCAGGGTGAGTGATAGTTTTACAAAAGTTTGATAAACTCTGGATAAGGCGCATGTTTGCAGAGGAGTTGTAAAATAGTTTTTTTCAAAGCTACATGGAGTGACGACAAAAATCGTTTTTGTTTCTAAATTTTGGATGCATGAAACATAATATGATACAAGTGATAGTTGGATAAAAAAATGAGGAAAATACTTTGACTATTCTTTTTCCATTAACTGTGTACAGTCTGCACATTATACTAACGAAAGTATAGAGGTGAAACTGGATTTTGTATTTTTTTCGTGTACTAATCGATGCAGCTATTCATGCTCATGCATGCCCATAAACGCATAACAGTAACCTTACCTTATAACACTTTCTCGTATCTCTATCCTGTTCAGCGATGCAGCTTCAATTATTTGCGTAGCACACTCTGTAACACACAAAAAATATAAAATTAGTTTGGGAAAAAAGTGAAATAACACTTAATCCATACAGAAACCCTTAAGGGGCAGACGCTTTTTGTCTGTATAATCACTCCCTAGAGTATTGACCATAGGTACAGCAACACCCTTTATTTAAGGGAACTTAGAATTTTTCAAAGTCGATTTTCTCGAATTTGGCTCAAAAGCGCGTATTACTATGTACTTTGGAAAATTAATGTCCGAATGAAGACCTTCACGTGCACTAAGTATCAAAATTTTCTGAAGTTCCCAAACCTGAAAGTCCCCTTGCAAACCCAAACTAACTCAAATTATAAAACCGAAGCAAGAAATTTAAAAAATATTTTTGCGAATATCTGGGAATCTAAAGTCGAGTGGCGGTAACATGTACAGGAAAAAATTGTTAAAAATATGGCGTTTTACAACATATTTAAATTTCATCAAAATCGGTGATGAATACCTAAAGTAAATAATTACGTCTGATATCAAATAAAGGTAAAGTTAAAGTTGAAAAATTTATTCGATGCTGAAGTTGAAAGATTCCACGAATAAAAAAAATTAACTTAGGTACAGAGCAAATTACCTAAAACACTTGAATGCATCATGCAACAATCTAAAACCACCCAATTATATATTTAAACCTCATCTATTGTCCATTCAAATTACCTCCCCTAAAGCCATACGGGCGTTATTCCATTCTTGTTGGACAATGAAACGACCATTTCCCATTCGTCGTCAAAGACGACAACGATTCGAAATTGTATACAGCCTCGTTCCATTCGCCTGTTTGTGAACGTCGGCTGTTTATCCATTCGGCTGGCCGAAGATTATTAACTCGACAGAAAATGGGCGACCGTCTACCAAAATGTTTCTTGTTTATGAATCATAAAGGCGCGCGCCATAGTCGTTCAATTGCGAGGGGGAAATTGGAAACGCTGGAAATACCGCGCGATGTGAAAAGCGACGAAACAATCGTCTGTATCATTGATGAAAACGGACAGGCATCCGAATGATCCTCGTAGAAATTCGGCATTCAGAAACGGGGGTGACTGGTTTACGTCCGAATTATGCGAAACGATAGTCCATGCAGACGAGATTTCCAGTGGATACGCGTGATTTCGTATTATCGCGGAATAATTTTCATGATGACCCGTGCACCGCGAATTAATGGGGCGAGATTGCATCACCGTTCGCCGTGACTCGCGCAGAATCTGTTGTTTCGTTTTTCCAGAGGCTCGCGTGGAATAGGAACTTTTACTGTCCGATATTATCATAACATTATCTGCAAATGAATAGCTTGATGTATAAGCCAACAGTCAGTACGCAGTTGTTTTGTTTTATAAGTAGTTGAGGTAGTAGTGGTTTGTTTTAAATAAAGTAAAAGTCAATAAAGATTTGTCTATACTAAAAGTTTTCGCAAAAGTGTCAGGGGTAAACGATACTTCGTCGTGCATCATTCTTGTAGAATAATTTGTTATAGTAGAAAGACGAAATGGGGTGGATTAATAAATACTACAGATGGAAAATTTAGGCAGAAGATAATTCACTCTGCGTATCCCAGAAGTCAAGTCGTCGTGTGAAGAGTTTTTAAGCTTGATAAATCGGTTCCAAAATTGTTAACTTTGATGAACTACATTTTTCAAACAAATTCGAAATCAGGAAAGTGATGGCTTTAACCTCCCTTAATTTCACGTGAGCTACATCATATTACAATCTCATCAAAATCCCTCATACCGGGTGCTGAAAGTGGTTAAATGGAACTCTCAAGTAAATCCTACGATACTTATAGCACCATAGTTCCCACTTCACTCTAAATTTTTAAAACTCAAATTAAATTAATACTACTAAATTCCAACCTCTACACCAAAGAAAGCCTGGAAATTATAAACTTGGAGGAAGAGACCCTTGAAAAATGTCTTAAAATACTCCAATCGAATGGGTTAATGTACAATGTAAGACACAATACCTTGCATTTATAGTTATTTAACAGCACAGAAAAATTTCCATACACCAATACCTACACGACATACTAATTCGTTCTACCGTAAACAATCTAGACACAAATGAAATTCGCCTGCAAGGAGGGTCAGACGAGGCAGACGACAAAAATGAGAAAGGAAAAAGTCAATTTTTCATCGGCGGTCGCCATCGTTTCAGGTGGCTCGAGCTGGCAGCCATCGGCGCCGGACAAAGAGTCAGGGACCTACTTCCGGTCTTCGACAACGCTGGCTTCAACAAATTGTCACCTCCGGCCAGTCGGTTGATAAAGCCGCAAAAAAACTGACATGCTCCTTGATTTCTCTCACCTCATCCCCCGAAATTCCGCGATTTCCTCGACGTCTGACTGCGAAGTGGGGTCCAGACAATTTGAATACTTATGAGTACTCGAATGTTATGAATATTTCTTGAGCATTGGAGTATTCGAATATTATACTTGAATTGAGCCCGTACTTGGATATTATATAAAAATTATGCATTCGATTGTTTCATTCGAATATTTGAATACTGTTAATTTCCTTCTTTCACATAATAATTATATAAAACTTTTAGAAGTGAATTATTTTGTTGTAAAGCATTTTTCGATTCCACAAGTAGGTAATTTAGGATTAATTAGAGGAAGGCTATTTCATGCGGCGAATTTTAAAGGAATTTTTTACCCTGTTGAAGAAAAACAATGCTTTTCTCATATTTTTCAACACAGTACCTACTTTGTGACAATTTGAAACAAATTTCGCTTCGAATATCTTTCTATGGAAGCATACAACTTTTCAAATATAATATTAGAATATTGAAATACTCAAGTGTTCAGGTATTCAAATATTTAAATATTCAGGAGTTGAAGTATTCAAATACTTAAATATTCCAGTGCCCAAGTATTCAAATACTCAAATATTCGAGAGTCACAGTATTTAAATATTCAAGTATTTAAGTAATGAAATGAATTCCTAATTCGAATGTCATATTCGACCCCTTGAATTGCTCTATTCGAATTTTCGAATATTCGAATAGAAGAAAATTCGACAAATAGTCCTAACACCCTATGAGGAAGAGCATCCAAACAAGTCGAACTCCACTGCAGGATCGTCAAGGGACAATTCAGGAGGATCGAGGACAAGTTGGAGGCGAGCAGGAAATCCTGCTGCTGTTGTAACGAAACCACTTTTGGTGCAACGCTGCGTTAATTTGACGACCGTGCACGGTTGTTAGGCTAACTTGGTAACTCGCCAGGTAGAACGATCTCGTCTAGAAACTTTTTAATAAAAAGATTTTAAGCCTGCTTGCACTTTTCGCACGAAAAATTGTATTTTTGACACTTCTTCAGTATTTCGTTCTGGTGATTGATATGCTTTTAACGAATTTTAGCTTTATGGCTTTGGTTTGCTATGTTTCACCAGTTTCATGGAAAAGTTTCATGGGAATGTTTGAATTTCTTAGAGAAAATCGGAAATTTTTAGAAATAACGAACGAAAAATTTTTATGAAAAAGTGAAAGACTCGATAATGTTCAGGGTTGAAAATGTTTAATTATATTTGTACTGGAATCTCTTCGTATTGTGCTGTTATACGTATATAATAAATTTATGACATTGAATAATGCATAAATTGATGAAGAATATTTGAAAAACGTTACGTGTGTATTTTATATATTATTATAAAATACAGAGTTAAAATAAACAGTCCAATTTTTGTAACGTTAGATGAAGGTATTTAAATTGAATGATTTTGAAACAGTAATAATTAGTATTTATGGAGGTAGTTCTACCTGGTATTTCTCTCGTAAAACATGTTCCTATTTTTTCTTTCCTCTTTTTTACAAGATTAATAATTAATTGCAATAATAAATCGCTGTTCCTATGCAAGCTTCGTTTTATCGAATCGAACAATGTTATATACGTTACCAAATTGAAATTGTTGTAGAATAGAATTTTCGGTAGAATTTTGTCTACTTTACATAAATCGGCTGTAGTATGTAGGTACAGACGAAATAGTTTATATCGATGTTAATTTTGCATTGTTGAAGATATTTCTATTTATATGAAATTATATTCAAATGTACTACTATTTTAACAACAATGATGGATGTACTTGTTTTAATATTGTATTAACGAAAATAATTTTGCATCTAGAATGTAGAATATCGAAATATTGTAGTATGAATATTCAGATTTGAGAAGCAACGGAAAAATTGTTTAATTTCTTTGAAACCTGATTCATTCTATTCTTTAATTACAATACTTCGTGAAAGCAATGAGACAAGGAAAAAAATGTACACGGCGAACGAGAAAGTAGAAATCCTATCACCACGACACCGAAAGGGCAAAAGGACGAATAATCATTTGAATAAAAAATGAGGAATAAACAAAGAAATAGTACCTTGCGTGACAAGGGAGAGAAGTAAGCGAACTGGACGAGCGCGAAGTTTGCAACTCGCTGCGCTCGGGCAGCAATTCACGCGATGCAAAATCGCGTCTCTCTCTTGTCACGCACTATATTTTTTTTCAACACCTGCATGAAAGGTGTGTTTGTGAAAACCTGCGGAGCGATTCGCAAAAAAAAAATGGAATACTGCGCCCAAAATGATAAGGTATTAGAAGAAAGTATACCTAAATCGCGAATACTGTTAACAGCAGACAATGAAGTATTCTTATCAGCGTAAGTGTGAATTATAGTACCATCTTCTTTATGAATGAACCAAAAAATACAAAGCTTAGTGTGTTGTATATTATATTCTGAAATACTTTCCGCATTACATAAACAAGAAAACGGAACATCCCTCGACTGCAAAAAAGAAATATAAAAATAGATAATGGCAACAGAAAGGATAAATAGATAAGTAAGAATAGTCGCAGTACCAAAGAACGAATAATAATACCTCTCCACAGAAACGCTGAAGAGGACCAAGTATCTGTTAAAGTGAAGAGTTAAGGAGGAAGAAGGATCGCGTAAATCGGCAGCAAAATTGAAACAGAAACGATAAATAGATAAGGAAGAATAGTCACAGTACCAAAGAACAGAATAGAACACGCCGCCACGGAAACGAGGAAGAGGAAGGAAGATCGCGTAAATCGATGGCGGAATAGAAAAGAAAACAGCCACTGGAACGAGAAACGTGGAACGGGGAACGGGGCAGAAGGACGATCACGGAAACGAAGAACAGCAGGCAGGGCAACTTGACGGGGCGCAATAACGATAAATGTAAAGTTTGCGTACGCATCGTTAGTACCATTGCCAGGCCCGCAATAATCGTTGCTGCCAGGCTACGACGTCGCTCGGGGCTTACTAACTACTAATTGTTACCAACTTAGCGAAACGAAGAATCCTCCGGCCGCACGCGTTCCCTCTCCCTCGACATCCCCCTTCTATCCTTCTTCCTTTACGCGTTACTTTCGCAGATTAAAAAAATTTCATGTTTAACACTCTGCCCTCGAGACGAAACGCCTCGCGTTTACGTTTCCCCGAGTAGGCGTGTTGCAAAAAGGGAGTCAGACGATGTTAATTGCTGCCACGGGTTCTGCACAGGATCGAGTTCTGCGATTACGTTCCCAACGCCGACTTCTTTGCTCGTGAATTGAGCCGTCAAGTCGGGACAGGACTACTGGCAGGGTAATGAGGAATTCTTTTTCTTTTCTTTTTTGGCGCCCTGTTTTCTTCGATTTGGATGGCTCCACGTTATGTTGCATGTAGGGTAAGGGGATGTTGTGTGAAATAGTTAGGTATAAATTATTTCACTGGTAATTAACCCTTAGCATACCAATGTTAATTTCATGTATCAGCAACACGTTTCAAATAGTGTTCCAGTCTAAGCGTGACAAATATGGGATGTTCGCCGTTAAATAAAAAAAAATATATATGAAAAGAAAATGGTTCTTAACTAGTTCCTAGACTTGTGACGCAACAGTTTGAAAATTGGATGTTATGTTGGCAATTTACACAGAATTGCAATGAATTTACGATGTGTTGTTTGTTACTTGTTGTCTCCTACGGCAAATAATTGCTTCGATCCAATTCCCCTTGAAGTTCGTGTCTCGTTACCGTGGAATTAATTGTAACAAATTTATGTAGGAAGAGTACTTTAGCAACTGTACAGCGTTCCCTCAAAACAGGCAGTGGAATTGCGAAAACAGAGGGGAAGGCCCTAGGGGGAAATCAGTTTTAATACTTCGAAGTGTTCAGCGTAATGCCGCAAACGCGTGGCTAACGTAAAATTATGTAATGTAGAGAACTGTGCAGCTTTCCCGTTTCAGCTTCACTGTTCCGCGAGTTCTCGTTACTTAGTCCAGCAGTCAAGTAATTATTATATTGTCTGCACGCGGAGTCTATTAAAAGTTAGCTATGTGCAACGAGTTTAGCAAAAGAACTTACACTTTAAACTTCTCGTATCCTAAATGCGTCATTGTTGCAGCATTACACTATTACGGACTCTTTACAATTACGCTTTATTCGTCGTAAAAGTTGTAACGCGGCTTGTTCAGATTATTCGAATTAGACTACTCTTGTAACGCACAAGTGTAAGTGCAGTTCTCGCGTGGAAATTTATTTTGCATTCGTAACCAATTTAATCTATATACACAGGTAAACGTAAGTGCCAAAATTAAAAACAAAAAAATTATCGGAAAATGTTCCACGCGTCCGTGGTAATACTATAGTATAGAATTTGATTTTTGGCACTTACAGCGCATTCTATAAGGATCCTTCAATTGTGCCTCATTTTCTGTATCACGTACACCGAGGGGAATTGCAAGAATAAATCAAGAGTATTAATGTGGAGCGTAAAAGCTACTAATCAAGCTTCATTTAAACATCGAATATGAAATAACAAACTTCCTTTTAACCGCCATTGTTCATGGTTCATTATTACCTGAATTTGTTTATCGTTATTTCCTTTTACATTTCGTTCACAAAGCAGCTATATTACTACAAGTTTCAATAGCAAAATAGCATTAATCAGTCCAAACTTCTAATGCAAAATGAAAGGAAGACATAAATGATAACTGAAGTTGATTTCTAAATTTTCCCTGTAATCGTCACTAAAACAACAATTGAATTAATTTGTCCGTATCATTTCGCTTTACTTAACTCTGACGCATTAAATCGTTATAAAAGTGTGGAGACTGTGTGTTAAATTAATTCAACAGACATTTTACATTTTCATCTTCCGTTGAAGCACATAAAAGCGACGCTGAACTAAGCTTTAATTACATGCTGCATAATAATTCAACTGAAACGAAGGCACAATTACAGTGCTCGGTTGATAGGCGGCACGAGAGCCGTGGAAACTCGAGGAAAACGTGCGAGTGACAAAACTGGAGCTCGTTCAGTGCTACAGAATTATAAGATGCATTCACCATTATCGTTTACCGCCCCTTCCGCGCGTTTTTGCGACCCTTGGCCTTATCGGCGAGCTAGGAGGCGGAAATTAAACGTGTACGATGTACACGCAAAGGTAGGAAGAAAGGTAAGAACGAAAGACAGGAACGTAACAAAATCAACGAGTAAAGAATAAAAGAGAATTCAAGTTCAAAAGGGGGAAAATCGGAAAGGGAAAGAAAAGGAAGAAAACTGGCAATGGAAAATATTAGCAAAAGAAAGTATTTTTCATTATCGGCAATCATTCGTGTTGACGGGATGAAAAAATCCTCTAAAGTGGATCGAGGGTCGAAAACATATTTTCTTAAATTTTCTAGAAACTGAACAGGGAGCTGATTCGTCTTTAAAAAACTCATATTTTAAACAAAATTGTCTTACGTCTAAAATAGTTATCGAGATATTGCAGAAAATATATTTTCGACCCCCAACATTAGGGTCTGCTTTCACCCCTTCAACGTGGTCGATTGCCGATAACAAAAAATACGTATCAAATATTTTTCACTATTCTACGAATCCGCAGGGTCTCGTCAAAATCGGCGTGTGCGGGTTCGATATGTTGCCTTGTGAGTGTTAAAAAAAGAAACAAAGAGAGGAATCACTGCAATAAAAGACAGTGAGAAAGAGAAAGAGAACGAATTACATTAATTTAGTTATGTAGAATGCAGAAAAGGAAGCTTCGGAAAAGACTGAGGAACGAGAAGTTTCGCCAATGCGCTTGTAGAGTGAAGACCTCCCGTGAGCAACTCACGAGGCTCGAGCTTAAGGGGTATAAGACTATTGAAATATCGAAAAATCGATTCTTTTATTACTATTAATTCTGAAACCATCATCCTTTGTGAACATTTACAACAAAGTTTCATGAGGAAATTCGAATAATTACGGAAATTTTAGCGCTGAACGTAACTGAGTGATTTAACTTTGAAGCCGTTTATCTCGAAACTACATTTTTAAACACCCTACATCTCCGTGTACATTATAACTTTTGAACGAATGAATATTTTCACTTGAAATTTGAACTCGAGGTGCAGAATTCCATTCTCTATAATATGGAATTTCAGTATCAACGTTGGATGTTTGTACAATTTTTTATAAATGATTCAACACGATTTTATTCCGTAAAAATGTTGGGAAAAAATGATTCGTGTGTAACTTTCACAAATTTTATTTAAATTCGCCAGTCAAGTTCCATGCTGTAGATTTTGGTGTAGAAATTACTCGCCCTAAAGCATTTTGCTTTTATCTGATTGGTTCACCTGATACTACGTACACCGACTACAGTTGCGCATTACACAGAACCATCTTCAGCGCTTAATAATGTTAACAAATTTGAACATTCCGACAATTATTTTTTTTTGGCAATTATTCAGCAACGCGTCCACAATAAATGGTGAAAATTACTGGTATAATGATTACTTGGTACCTAAGTAAGCAATCCGACACAAAAGGATACATCGATTTTACGTGTCCAATAGTCCTGTACCCTGTTAACGACGCGTCTGTTGATTTATAAATTAGAGGTCAGCAAAGGCATTTGTTTCTTTGCGGAGAGAGAGGACGAGGTACGACCATCGGTCGCTCTCAGACAGCTTAGGAACTCCGGCAGGAGAGTTCGGCGATAATACCTGGACCCCTGCCTGGAGAGAGAGCGCTCGACCGATATGGAGAGTTCGGCGATAATACTTGAATGCCTATCGGTCGAGAGAGTATAGAGCATTTCATTAGACGCTCGAGTTTTTGAGAGAGTAGAGTACGGGAAAATATTCCTGGACGTCCGTTCGATATGGAGATTTTGGCGACAATACCTGAATGCCATCGAACAGAAGAGTACAAGTAACTCCTGGAAGCCTCATTAGAAAAAATGGAGTGCAGCGTGCACATTAGAGTTCAGTAAGTAGTATAAATCTACATAGCCAGACGCAACGTTTAATTCTTGAAATTGTAGTCCTGTCCCATCAACCAAACGCCATGTATTCCCACTTAATCCCAATGAACCATGTCTGTCCAGCAATTTTCCTTGAGTTCAATCCACAAAGGCTACAGTTATTATATCAAAATAAGCTACGTTTCTTTGGCTGTGATATTTCAAAACTCAAGTTACAATTAAAAAAAAACTCCAAGGACACTACTGAAGATGGACGACAGGCGAAAAGCGAGGGAAGCAATGACGAAAGAGGGAATTTCATTCGCAGGGGTGGCAGAAGAAATAGTGGAGGTTCGCCATTGTGTCCTGCTGTGTCCTCCTCTGGCTACGGGGACTATATTACGGCGTAATACCAGAAACGGTGGTTGCAGTGGTTGGCGGATGTTAGCTGTACTAGGGGAAGATGGGCAGGGAAGTTTCTGTGTACGGAGTTTCACGATTGTGAAAAAAATATATTCATGTATTATTTAAACAACTTCTTTTTCTGTAATCTGATTAAGTAGCTCCCTTATAAAAAAAATTGAAATAGGTTTCTCACCCCCAACTTTGAGATCTATTTTCACCCCTTTAACACGGATGATGGCTAAAAAAAAATACGTGCCGAATATTTTTATAGCACTACTTTCTACCAAAGCCGCACCGAAATCGGCGATTATCACTTCGGTATGTCCCCTTGTTCGACTTCCAAAAATCCACCTGGACCCCTTCGCTCGTCCAACAACGAAGAGAAGCTAAAATGAAACAGCCGCACTCCTAAACCCGTCGCTGAATCCCTGCCACGGACCGATTCGCGGAAAGATGTCAGGCACGTCGAGCCGATTAAAAATGTATGCACGGGGCCCGTGTTAAGTAGCAGATACTCACCTCGAGTCCTTTAGGGTGGCGGATGACGTGAGAGAGCAGCATCCCCCTTGCAACGGGGTGAAGGGGTTGGCTGAAAGGACGCTTACTACGGGGATAGGCAGCCTCGAATATTGCAAGCGAGCCTCAGAGAGCGTAACAGAGACGGGGAACGCCTGGTAAGCACCTCTGAAGGGCCACTCTGAGCTTGCGTTCCTAATCGCATCGAAGTCATCTATATTATTACGGGGCCGTGCATGTAATCAAGTTGCATCGGGGACAGCAATTTTCCGTCGAATCCAACGATCGTTCCACGACGCTAGCGAGCATGTCCCTTTAATCCCCTTTTTTTATTTCCCTTTCTATCAATGCACTCCCTTCTATTCCTAACATGGCGCTTTTAAAGATACGCGCGCGGCAGAAGTGGTTCGAGGCAGAGAAATTTTTGGCGCGATGAAAATGGAATTACGTGGGGGGCGAAGTTTACGTGGGGAAAAATTGCACGGGAGGTAGGGAATTTTATTTTTCAGATAACAGTGTGTTCGTCTCTGCTGAATTTTGGTTGTAAATGTTTACGGATGAAATTCAATTTTGTGAATATGCATAAATTGGCGATATTATCTTTTACGTCGATATTATCTCAAAACCATCGAAAGTCCATCCGTCCCTTAATGGACACTTTTATTAGAAAACAAACCAGGCTCGGCGTTGTCCGCTTTGCACAAAATTTTCCTGGCACTAGCAATCGTTTAAAAAAGTCAGATTTAAAGACCCACTAAAATTGCTATTTTTTAAAACCTTTGCGCCGCTCGAAGTGTTAAGGAATTTTTAATCCAAATGACACAATTTTGGTTCTGACAATTTCAGTCATAATGTCAAAACTTGATTGCGATATATGAAATTTAATTGAACTAAACAGCTATTAAAAATATAATTCCTAAATACGAAAAGCCGCGTTCAATTTTAAAATAGCCCTTGTTGAAAAGAGGATGATTGCACTCTGCGGTTCCCCAACTTCAGCAAAATTTAAATATCACTTCGGACATAAATTATCGTACACCATCAATTTCTATATTAACTACACACTGGGGTCCGCAAAAGTTTCTAAACTACAGAGTTATTCGAGCCTCGACCACCCCTGCAGCACTGAATGGCTCCAGAATAGCGCGAAATTTCCGAAATGCCTAGAATTCAGAACTATCTTGAACGAACGTCCAGCCCCCGAAATGTTAACAAAGCACCTAGCTGGACGAAGAAGGGTTTTTTACGCTCCTATTCTTCAGACTCGTCCCTACAACGCTCTACGAAACCCTTTCCCTCTCTTATTGCCTTCAGACAGCCCCATTTCCACAATCCTCTCTCTAACTTAATCCTATGCCCTTCCTGCCATGCACGCATTACTCTGGCCTTCGGAAATTACAAGCCAGAATTTCCATGGTATCGCTGATTGTCGATCTTTGAGAACGGGAATGCTGTAGACGATGATAACCGTTTGCCTGATAGAGGAATGATATTGTCAAAAGGGTTGCCTGGAAGGTTGGCCAAATGAAGGCTGTTTCGACTGATATCACTGGGAATTTGTGGCCAGCGTGGCGTGATTACGTCGAAAGGAGTGACGAAGTCACAGTGGAAGGGCGATTATGTGAAATAATTAGAGGGCACGATGTTTCCATTTTTTCAATGGCTGAATCACTCCTTTTTAAGATGAAAAATAAATGATTGCAAATCAGAAACTACTCGAAAATGTTTTAGACTTATTGTAGGATTAAACTAGAATTATTATAGAATAAAATATGTTGAAAATTTGTTAGATAATAATGACTTATTGTTAGAATAGGTAGTATGCAATTCGAATGGCAAATGAAACAAAAGAAATTCAATTTAATGCATTCTATTTTACTGTAAAATAGACACATAGAGGAATTTATGGCCATTTATTGAAAATGTTTCTTGTTACTTTTTAATATAATATACAGGGTGTCCCAGTATTGATTGTACAAGCGAGGAAAGGATAATTCTATAGGAAAAAATACAATGATTTTTTTTTTCATTTGAGGCTTTATCTTTTGAGATTTATTTTCATTTATAAACCTACTCTAAACAGACAGAGATAGATAATAGCACATAATATTGAGAAGGAATCAACATTACGTTAAGTGGACATGTACCTACTCAAAGAATATTGAAAGTAAATTTTCTCGAAAAAAAGTCTCAAATGAAAAGACTTATGTTTTCATGTAGAATCACCCCTTCCTCTGTTGTACCAATACTATGATACCTACTCTGTATTTTCTGTGACATATCCAATAGAAGAAGCATTGCAAAACTCGAGAAAAATTCGTTAGCATGTACAAATAATACAAATACACGTCTAATCGACCTTATTTTTCTGTGAAATGAATCTCAATGTCTTCAAAATTCCTACCAAAATCCAGCGATACAAGTTATACCACAGGATACTTTAATGAATCCTCTTGATACATCAAGAGGATGTAGGCAAGGTAAAAAGATAAGAACTAGAGAGGGGAGGAGTACCAGGAAGAAGCCAAAGTAGCAAATAGATTCTCCACGGGAATTTCTACGAGGCAAAGCTTGTCGCCATTAAAACCAACATTCGCGACGGAGTCAAAGTTCAAGGGGTTAGTTCGTACAGAGTTTAATTAGCAACTTCACAGGGGGTCCTGCCGGGCAATCTATCTGCAATGTCCAATGTCGTGTTCCCTAACCGTCGTTACTCGACTAATTAAATAAATATAGGACACGAAGGAAGCACGCGCTCCTTCCGAAACCGAGGTACCACTTTCACGCAATCAAAGTTTCCTTGCCAAATTCTTGCTGCAACCTGGCCACGAATTAAACCAATTTTTCCCAATCAGATAGAATCTAAGTACCATTCAGATATAAACTCCTGAGGTGTTTGAACTCATTAGTTCAGGATAACACGGTGTGTAATATTGTATCCAACGTAGTAGTTCAAAACTTTGGGGAAAAACAAATTTAGAATTTCGTCCTATTCAAATCTTTCTCTGATTTTTAGTTATTTTTATAATCAGTTATGGTTGATTATCAAACTGTTTTTAGGAATTCCAAAAGCCTCCTTGCCTACTTAGTTCATGGGAATAATTTATGTCGAATAATTTGAAGTGATTATTATAAAGAACTCTCCGTTTCTTTTTCAGTCACCCAGATTCCTAATTAATTCTGAAATTTAGCAAGATACGTGATTCCACCAAGCCCAAGGTCAGTTAAGAGCCCCAAAAATTTAACGTTTCCAGATTCACGATGTGCACGAGTGGAAATGCGATCGTAAAATCGACTGTGCAAATATTTCCACAGAAAGGGTTTCCGTCTTCAAACAGAGGGTCCAAGCAAGAACAATTCTTGCGTTCGGTCGGAAGATCGACATCACGAGACGAAATAAAAAGAGCATTGTCTTGAACGAAGTATGTACCTACTATGTACTGTGCTCATGCCAGGAGCTCCTTCAAGCTGGTACCTACTTCCTAAATATCGAAGTCACGCCGTTGAATGTTACGTTCCGACGAGGAAGATTCCTCCAAGGAAACTCTCGGCCCGAGTGATTGTGTCTTAGGAGCAATCGAAGGCAAAGGAAGAGGAAGGTAAGAAAGGGTCGACGGACCTTTTCCGCGTAACCTCGAAAAATAAATGGAAAAGCGATTTGCAGTACCATTGTGAGCTGTGGCCGACGAAGAGAAAAGTCTCTGCGGAGGCAGCCCAGCGAAATGGATAGAAGATTGTTCTGCGATCGTTTAATCTGCGATATTCTTGTGTTGGTAGCATGGTCTAATAGGAGACGAGTAGCTGTTAACGAGAAAACGTGTAACCAATGTTCTTGTTTAAAGGCAAGTGGCAAAATCTGTTAGCTTGTATTCTGTGGTTAACGTCGCCCATTTTTCGTGCTTTGTATGCTGAACTGCTGCCGCTCTCTGAAATCTCGTGTTTTGTATACGCTAACCTAAGGGACGCTGTGGCTAATTGAAGGTTATCGTACACTGTAATGAAAAGGAGGGTACTGTGTTTAAAAATTCTCAATTTGTTAGTGAGTATTTTCCTGTTTTCATATTGACTGATTGTTAGAGACCAAGTAAGGCATACGAAGATGCTTGAAGTATTGTCGTAAGGGAATATGAAAAGAAATAGTATAATGAGCAGTGTACTACATAAGGTCTGAGTTTAAGGAGTGAAATAAATTGAGTGGATCATGAAATAGTGGCTGAAAGATTAAAATCAAGCATACGTGACAGCAGCCATCAGAGGTGTTATTGACAATTGAATACACAATGATTTTCGATAAAAATTGTATTGTTAAATCATCTGAAGCATTAAAAAATCGAAGCGCCTCGATGATTATTTATCGTAAATTAATATTAGCGAAAAGGTAGAAAGATCTAGAGCCATTCCACGTTGAATCAATCGCGTCTTGCAATCGATTGAAAAAATTTGATGAAATTAAAATATAACGTACAAAGTTCGCGTAAAATTAGGTAAAGTTTAAGTCGTCATTTAACTGATTAATAACTTCTTCATATAAGTAATTCAAGTCGCGAAAGTTTGCAATTTTGCCCACAAATGAATTTCTCCTTTCATAGTAATCCGGAAGGATTAGCCTCCTTAAATAATTCCAATCCTTCGAAGCTTTCCCTGCAACGTAAGACCTTATCTAAGATGGTCACTCCAAAATTAACTTCACAACCGAAGGCATCGAAACGACCACTCTGTAAAGCACCGTCCCTCCACCCCGTCGACAAACACTGTCACCCTCGTTTCGTCGATGGACGCGCCTGGTACATCAGCATAATCTCCGTAAGTACCTGCAGGATCCCTGGCAGAGCGGCTTAACCGTCTAAGATGTAACCGGCGTTTTTAATCCAGCGCCGATCTTGCGTTTTTACAACTCGCGGAGCGTAAGAGGCGAGGTCGGCAAGTTAAGAAGGAGGACCAGCTATTTCAGAAAGCGACAGAGCCGACTTGGGGGTTAAAAGAATGAAAGAAACCTAACTGCAGAAGTGGGGGGCAGGGGAGGTGGTGGGGAGGTGGAGGGAATAAAAGAGCGAGACGGAGAGGACGTAGCGTCGGGGGATGAATATTAAAACGTAAAGTTCCAGGGTAAATTAATTGCGTTAAAGTCAGGATATTTTCGCCAGCGCTGTACAGGACACGCGTCTCTCTCGTCTCGTTCCGATTCCCTTTCTTCTTCTTCGCCACTTTCTCACCTCCCCCCTTTCCCTTTCCGCCTACCCTCTACGAGGACGCGAGCGTTCTATTTTTTCTCGTCGAACCACCCTGCAGGCTGACTCCACTCCCGCTGCTCCTGAATATTCATTAATCTTGCTTTCCTCTACCCCGTCCGCGGAAATGCACGTCTCGGGGAGGAAATAAAAAGGAAAATATATCCCACGCCACCTCCCCTCCCTGCAGCTAGCATAGTTCTGTTTTCGTTCCACTTTTCTCTAACAGAACGCTGGATACCTTCCCCTCCGAGGCTCTGGCTCGCGGTAACGAAATTCTTACCGCGTTCTCCGCTGATATCGCCGCGGGTACGAATGTTGGATTTATTCTAGATACGTGCTCCCGCCACCTCGGTTTCCTCGCGAGACCTGGTTATGACGATATTCACTCGGGGAAGAGCGCGCTAATCGTCTTCAAATCGCATCAGCAACTTTGTCGTCGCTGCGACAGGCTTGGTTGCGGGGGTAGGTAATTGGTTATTTAGGGGGTGGTGTAACTTGGGGAATTTTTGAGATGTATGATGTCTTTGAGGTATTCGTTCGTTTTTGTAATTGTTTAGTGCGCGAATTCAAGTGAAGGAGACACTGGAAGAGGGTGGGTGACTGAGACTTATCGCATTGAATTCGAGAAGAGAACTTTGAAAATAGAATTGTTGGGTAGGCATAATTGAGGTAAGTATAGACCATGATACGCATCCTTAGCTACATGAAATATTTTCTGTAAAAACCATCCTCACAAGCTGCTGATGCTACAAGTACGATTGACGTAGCTTTCATTCGAAACGTCAATGAAAACTGAAGCAATGTATATATCTGGTGTCGTGATAGGTACATGTGTAATGCCTAGTGAATAAATACCATGGCCGCGCCTAACAAACGTTTTACTGGGTCATGGAATACACGCAAAGTACTCGTGTACACAGTGAAATGAACGCAGCCAACTTTCGTGCTGCTAACTGTCTCTCGCAGGAACTGTGGGATATGTATAATAGCTATTCTATGCATTACGTCTGTCTTTTCATTGGGAATCTCCCATTTGCTGGTCGCACCATGCTCAATAAATATTTCCAACTAAAAGTTTATAATCACCTGTCCATTTTCAAAATCGTATCATGTGACACGTGTTCTGTGACACTTCCAGCGTCGTATAACGATATTTAATTTTAGTATCGTTATTTAACACATTGATACTTTGAAATTAAAACTCATTCGTACGCTGCTTGTTATGTAATACACACTTACACTTCCATACTTCTGAATAATTTTACTGTTAATAGGAACTATGTAAAATATTCTGTGTAAAATAGTCTTCATGAGTGATTTAGCTAATGAAACCCACTTTTAATTATACATATTTCAAATCGCTTAAAAATTCTAGTATAAGTCAGAATTTTTAGTTTTGCAGGAAGACGCTTTTATTGTTAGAATATTTAAAGTCCTATGTAAGATCAGGTGTGAAAATTTAGGGGTGAAAGTTGATAACATGTACGTTAAAAGGAACTTTTATTTTTAACTTCGATTCACAAAAAAAGAATAAAAAAGGAACTGTTTAACCTCGAGATAAAATTTGACTTATACTCGTCTGCCCGCCCACCAGAGATTTAAAACCAGCCCTAATGAAGTGAAAACTCACTTTCGCTAGGGGAATCTCGCCAATCGATTCCTGATACTATCACGAAGATCTAAGGATGCAAACCCGTTGACGTCTTCCCGCGCCGACGCCACTCAGCCTACTAAAATCAGAATTCTGCAGCCTGCTGTAACATCATTGTAACAGTGACTAAAAACCTCTTCCACAATTAATCAATAAAAACTAACATTCAATCAAATTTCCCCTACCACTGGTCCCTTCAAACCGCCATTTTTCTCAAAAACCCTCCCTTACGTTCCCCACCCCTATCCAATTCTCCCCGTTCGAGCAACTCCCAAAGAGAGTCAAAACACAGTCCGCCCCCGAACATACAAAAATAAAGCAGCGACCCTGAGCAGCGAGAAAAAAGAGAGCAACAACAGCTGTCTGTCGAATTCGTCCAAGTAATTATTCACCAGGGCAGCGGGAGCGGAGCGTCGCGAGGCGACGGCGGGGAAATAAATCGCGAGCGAAACTACATCGCTCAGCAAGCTCGGTCGAACCCACCGTTTCAGCGAAAAATCGTTCAACGCGTTAGCTTAACGCCACCCACTCTCCCCGCAGCGTAGCATCGTCCACCCCCTCGCCCCTGACGCGATAACTTCGGAGAATCTTGGCCCGACGCGAACGTGCACGCAAGAGAAACCCACCATAATGGCGGGGGAACTCGCCCCGAGCGGTTACCATTTCCGAGGAAGACGGAATTTTTCACGATACATCGACACTGGACGCCCTGGAACGTCGATGTGCTCTGCGAGGGGGTGAGGGGGGCAGAAGACGCGAGAATGGAAAGGGAAGTGGGGCAGAGGGGGTGGAATGTTTGCGGCTCGGACGGCAGAACAATCTCTCGCATTTTTCAGCAAACTCTTTCGCGGAGTGGCGACCCCTGCCACCTTGCTTGCTCCCTTTTCCTTCTATCCTCGCTTTCGTTGGTCACCCCAACCGCCACCCCCTCCCTCCTCCCCCTCCATCACGGCGCGCAGAGCAACCCTTTAATTCCGCCTGTTGCAGTGGCCGAACTTTTTAGTATTTCGACTTGCACTCTGTTTGTTGGACGATGGGAGAGTGTGCTCCTTGAACGGGGGTTGCTTGGGGAGGGGACGTTTTAGTTGGACTGTTTGTCTATGGTGTCGTTTTTGATTTTATTATTCGCGGGCGAATGTGACTAGGGTCTGAGAGACGTTTAATGCAATTGTGTCGAAGGGGTGGGTTATAATCCGGAGACCTGACTCTGTTAGGTGCTAGGGAAAGTTTATTGGGTGTCTGGTCCAACCCTTTTTTTCGGAGGGCTCAAGGATAAATTGCCAGGGGAAGTTGTGCTCTGTGTGGCTCATCAGACCTGACATCTACTTAATGCTTTTTGTTCGGGCCATTGAAGCACTCGTTAACCCTCGCCTGACAGGCATAGGGTCTATTTGGGCCTATTATAAGTGTTACATCTTCAAAAAGAAATGAATTTTATGTTATAACGAAGTTGAAGTCTAATGGGAAAGCGTATTTTAAGGTTCATATGAACGGAATCATGGGTCAAAATGGACCCAGCGTCCGATGTGTTCTTTCAACATTGACAGCAGACTTCAGAAACAGAATAAGGAAATTATTTGATATGTGGTTTCAAATAGAAAATATTGTAATTAGCAAAAGACATACTGCACATAAATCAAATTCTAGGGTTTACAAGAATTACGTAAGTACGCAAAGACACAAGACAAGACAACTAACGCCACTTTTTTAAGATTTTTAAAAAACATCGTGGCAACGCGACGAAGCTCCATGGTTTCATAAAGAATTGTTTCTCTAAAGTCTAAGATTTTACAATTCACGAGTTGTAACACACAATCTAGAAATAACCAGATTTTTAGGGGTCAATTACACCCCCTTAGAGTGAATTTTGGCAGCAAACAAAAATTGCGTTGTGATCAGGAAGAAATTCCCTACATATTCAAACAGTTTCAGAATTTTTTGAATTTCCGGGTTCGGTATGTACCCTTGTTGGTAGCTTTTGTACAAGGTGTCTCACCGCAAAATTTTACTAAAGAAAAATGTATGTCTCTATTTTCTCTACGCCATACTATATTGACGTCAATTTATAAC
Organism: Andrena flavipes; assembly: GCA_963971345.1. NCBI lineage: Eukaryota > Metazoa > Arthropoda > Insecta > Hymenoptera > Andrenidae > Andrena > Andrena flavipes. The sequence continues at coordinate 58,856,058 of OZ020480.1, forward strand.
ACCTCACTGCAAATCCAGCAAAACATTGACGTCGTGCTACCAGACTTCGTGGTGTCATCAAGGACGATAAAGCAAACATATTTTCCATAATTTTCATTTTCAACATCCATCTAGCGTTCGATGGTTCCGTTATGTAAGATATTCAACTGTTTCTACCAGAATTTTTCTAGCTGTTTATGCGCAAGTTGAATTCTTAATGAGTGAAATTATTAAGAAGCGATCCGACAGAGGTGTTGAAGGATTTTGTACTGCAGCTCGATATTCAGTATCGCATTTCCATGGGGGTCCGAACGAAACACTTAAAACACGGGTCTAGTGCACGCCAGTTATTACATCCGCGCAATAGATCATGTTAATTGCACAGTGGAGGGAAGCACGTTCCCCGTAAGTTATACTAGCTGCGAGTTTGCACCGGATACGTGGCACTAATCCACGGAAATTACACGGAATTTATATTTCCTCGCGAGGAAAAAGGGAAAAAAGGGGGACGCGCGATTCCACGTTCGTGCTTTATGAAAGCATCGTCTCCCGCTTCTCGCAGGAATTACGACAGGAATTTTAGTCGAAGATCCCCGTGCGGACGGTGGCGCGAGCTTACCTGGCCCTGACGTTACGGGAATTTATGTAACAATAAGCCATTTGGGGGGTAATTTTGTGTCTAAACGTAATTTCACCGTGTCACGGAGGGAGGGAGGCTTGATTAAAAATATTTCAATCCAGTGTCAACCCTGGATTTCCGCTAACGATATGCGGCGAACGAGATTATGTGACATGTTGGTATCAAAGAAGCTTGAAACTTGACATTCGAATTAATTATTTTGCTGCTTGTTTTTTTTTTCCCCTAATCATTTTCCATATTTTATATATTCTTTTCACCTTCATTGTGGTTTTTATTAATTATGACGTGCTCATATTAACGAGTAATTAAGGTCGAGCATTTAAAACGTGAATAATTTTTTGGAATTGTGATTTTACAATTGTCCCATTTCACGGAAAATTTATTCCGCAAAATTACATTTGAGCATGAAAATATCACAGAGGGAATGTTGAATGGGAACCTTCTCCCAAGAGTATGAAAATGGAAATTAAAGTGCCACATTTCCTTGGTAAATGTATTAAGTGCCCTAAACTATTTTTCAAATATTTTTCTACCTGTGCACTATGTCTTTCTATGACAGTAGCTCTCTGTTCTTATTCATTTGATAAATGTCCTTCCACAAAATATTAGTTTCATGCGTTTCGGTAGTTAAAATCCTAATTTCCTAAATTTCACGTCAGTAAATTTTCGGTAGTAGTAAAGCCAAAACATATATATATAGGTAGATCGATGCTATTCGATAAATTAATAAAACTCTTATAGTGACAGACGTTATTCGCGAAAATTCCGCGAAGCTGATCCCCTTTTATAAAATATGATACAACCCAGTCTACGGGGGATGGAAATATTCTGTTTTTTTTTCTCGAAATTACGAGGGAAAGTTTATATCAGGATACCGCTGAGGATTTCGTAACATTACGCGAGTAAAAGCTCGCGCTGCGCCTCTCCTCAATTTAAACAATTTACTTTAATTTTGGGAGAATTACGACAACGCAAACTGGCTGAACTGCAATGAGCACGATAATTGCTTCATAAGTCGACTAATGTCTGCATTATTGTGCCACCATTGCTATCAATTCGTGCAATTAATATCCCACTTGAATTTCGTGGAAAGATATTGGGGAAATAAATTGTTTCTTACGTATTAGAGCAGGGTGAAGATGACTTATACTATTTACAGTGTTCTTTAAAAGCCATTTATCTACAGAAAATTAAAAAAAAGTTCGTGATTTCTTTTTAGAAAAGAGTAGGTAATTTTATTCAGTCCGAAGTAGATGATGCAAGTAATTTAGTTCCATTTGTCCATTGCACACAGTATGCGAGTAATTGACTAATTAGCTATGTTACTTTGATGATTCAAACTGATTTTTCCTAATAACAGAAGGTCTTACAAAAAAATTATTCTAAATTCCCCATTTGCTTTTCTATAAAGAATCAGGCAACGATTGATTGAACTACGATTACTGGGACACCCTGCATACTTCAACAAACGATACCAGGAAATGGTACCAATGGAAGAATCTATTGGCCATTTTTCCACGTCACTTTGTGTTCGCCCGCGCGATGGATTTGATATTGTTTTTTGAGCGAGGCATGCTCACGTTTTCGCGTTAAACCAGCACCAGCACTGGGGGGTAACAGCCAGCTTCAGAATTATTATCGAACCAACGCAAATCCATTGTTAATTATGAACGAGTCCAGAGGAAAATAACCTGTCACGCGATCGTCGGGGATGACAACTATTCTGCGTGGCAGCGTCACGTGTTACACGCACGTGCGTATGTCTCCCTATACGCCGGCGGACACAGCCGATTAATAATCACAAGACTGCCCTTAATGCCTACCGTGTTTAAATATAAATCGCTCGGACCCTCGGTATAATAACTTTCCTCCTTATTTATTACTCCTCGCGACACTACATATTCCTGATAGTCAGAGGTTAAATTTTATAAGATTCTGTTCCTAGAACTACTGACTCTCGCCATTTCTTCTAATTCAGTTTCTATATAAAGCCTTCTTTCTTTGAGTTTACTGATTGATTTGAATTCATTCTTATTTCATGAAAATTGGATATATTATGGGGGGTGTTAAAGAAGCAAATAATTCAAAAGTGTACATTAAAGATAGTAATACAATTCAGAATAAAAAAGTGACACGTTGAGTTGCAAGGTTTAGCTTGACCGTGCATAAAATATTATACCTTGAACTATAAAAAAAAAAATATAAAGAAACGTTTCAACTTAAACGATTTTATTCAATTGTATAAAAAGTAGTACTTTTCGTGTACTACAATTACGATGGTGATATGTCACTTTCAATAAAATCATGGGACAGGATATTTCATCGCTCCTCATTGCTCATTTCCACGCTTGATTAAAAATTCTATATTTGTCGGTGAACTGACGGAACACCCCTTTTCCATTTGTAGCACAAATCTCATATTTCTATCCTTTACTTTTTACACCAAAAGCTATGAACTCATTAAAAGTAACAAAATTATAACGTATAAGTAATGAACCACAGCTTCGATAATTTTATTCACCTACTACGTTTTTCACACAGGTCAAGCATCTGTCCCAGTAAAATTGAACCGATTACGTTAATGGGCAAAATTGAAATAGCTTAGAATGTGTCCGAGGTACGAGGAATAATTAGTCAGTTTCGCCCACCTTCGTGATGGGACTTTATTGTGACATAAAATCACGCGTGGTTCCACGTGCTCATTAAATACAGATTTTCGATGAGCAGGGTGCAGTATTTGCACGGATCAAAGTGGCATAATGCATGTAGGTGCATCGCCGGCTAAGGTCTAGCTGTGTAGGTACAGGTGCACGAGAGTGCAATTCTGCGGAGCATAATTAATCGCTCGCGCAAATCTCCACGTACATATATGCTTGCAGCAGGCGACAACGTTATCGAAAATTTCATAGTAATTAATTATTAGGGACACCGATAACGGCTGATTTTATTAAACACTTGCAGTGGAATGACGAGAGGTGCATTTGAAAGCTGCTTTGTGCTACTCCTGGTGAAAAGCATGATGCACAGGTTTGGGATTTGTTTATATCAGTTTGAAACAATATCTTATTTTTCAGAGAACTCATTACTGTGTTTATTTTTTAACAAAGTAGGTATAATGAGCGTTTTTAGAAAGTTACTATTATTGCACATTTCACTGTGCATTGGACTGAATGGATGTCAATTTTCAATGGAAGTGGTGCGTGGTGATGTAGGTCATTTATTTTACATTTCCAGCAATGGAATTTTAATGTCGCGTACAATATTGTAATCCATTTGAATGAAATTATTAAAGGGGTTTCTCCTTCGAAGGCCTGGAAAATATGGGTAATTTTTTAAATTTATAAAATACAAACTACTGGGTGGATTGTTCTCAAATCCTACATACATGTTATTTAGCTTTTGGATAACATTTATAAATTTTATAAAAGCTTTGAAGCCGTTTTTCTCGATACTACAGTTTTTAATTTTGCGGAAATGATGTCTCAAAAACTAATAAAGCCAATGATTTGAAATTCTAGGAGACTGTAAATAATATGTTCCCCTGGGGGGTGAAATAAAACGAGAACAATATCTGCGGTAACTTTTCTATTATTAATGCGAACCAATAATAGCTTCAAACCAAAGAAAGTGTTTGAATGCCAAATGACATCACAGTCGATGACAGAGACGAAGGGAGTATGAGATTCCTCTGTAATTAATTACTATCATGAGTCTTAGGATACCAAAGTGAACGAAACTCTTAATCACATGGCACGTGCACCTGTTACGCGATGCAGGTGCAAATACATACATTAACAGTTAATTATCTCCTTCATGTTACACAGTTGTGTGCACCTGTATGCACACCCTGGAACCCTTAACTTCCTGTCTATCAATATCTGTTAGATCACTGTCATACGAGCGAGTATGTTACGTCATCAGTATGCACGTTAATAACTCACTGTGGTGATGAGATGAAGTACATTGAATGTAGATTCGAATCTGACTGGATAGCTTCGAACAGTTCACGAGTACTTCGAAACCAAAAAACAATACGTTTAAGTGGACTCGAACCTCGACAAGATAGGTTCGAGCTCTCTGTAAGTACTTTGAGAAACGTTAGCGGTACTTTTAAGTGTAATCGAACTCCGACCAAGTAGATTCACAGATTACCTACGATAGTTTTCTGTGTACAATATTGAACTGGAGTGAAATCGCAGTGTAAGAGGTACGATCATACATAATATTTGTGGTATGCATGCAGTATATAAGTAGATTTGTGTCTTTCAAAGTTCGAAGGCTAATTTTACGAGATTCGATTTTTTCAAACGTTAAAGTACTTAGAAGTATATTCTCTAACACTGCAGATACGCTTACTGAGGTTCGAAACCAGCTTGTATAACCGAAGTACTTAGGTGTGGGCGATACAGTATCGATACACCTCTGTACCGATATTTATGGTGTCAAATATCGATGTTTGGTATCGATATTTGGAGGTCCGATATTTGCATGTGTCGATAGATTACCTACCAGTATCAAATTTCGATACTTAGAAGACTATGCAATTCAATTGATTTACCAAATTTCAATTGATTAAAGCAAACGAATATTTTAAGATATAAATTATAAATTGTTTATAAATAAAAAGTTCACATTAAAGTATAAGTAAATTTTTCATTCTTTGAATTTTTAAAAAAAAATGGACTTGTCTACACCACTTTCAAAATAAACAATCCATATTGTAAAATGAAATTACTCGTATAATAAATGTAAATACATGTATAATAAAACAATCTAATTCGAATTAAAATTTAATTAATTAAACCTTCAGTTTGTTATGGTTTTTATTTTATGTATCGGAATGTATCGATATTTTTATTCCGGTATTTTAAGTGTATCGATACGTACCTATCGATAGACTGTAGGTATCCATATTTTTAGGAATATCACCCATCCTGTGCAATGTACACAGTTCTGGCGCGTTTTCACGTTGATATGTTCTGGAAAGAATCCAAAGTATTGTCCCAGTGTCCCCGAATGTTCTCCTCGGAAAAAGTTAATGAACACTTTCTCAACAGTAGCGATCATTCTGAAGAGCTTCACCAACTTAAAGGATCATTTTTCAGAACGTTGCACTCAATGTGTTCACAATCCCCCTACCACCAATTCTTTCAAAATTATCTTTCCACTGTAAAAAGACTAAAAAATACCACTACCTCTATCCCTCAATGGGAACAATCTTCAGATAGTAAATATACCTAACGAAATCTCGCACCACCCCTACCCAACGTGAGAAGCGATATCGCAGCATCGACAAACACTTGCCATGCAATTCCATCGAAAAGACATCGACTCGTGGCAAGTTACGTGAATCACTGTGCACATGTTCCGCCAATAATCCTCGTTCGCAATTATCCCGAGCGTTCATGCTCCTGGCCCGCGGCTCCAGTCACGTGTTACAACCGTAGGTCACGTGTGTGCACATTCGGACAATTAATTATCATTCGATCGTCTTATGATCCTGCGCATTTGCATACAGACCAATCGGCGAGCAGTCTACGCCTGTTTGACAGCAATATACGCGCATCTGCGATAGTATTCCTTTACCTGCGAACGAGACACACTCACAGACACGCGTGCAGACGCAGAGACGTACTTAAGGAGGCAGAGGCGTTCGAACATTAGTGTGTACCCGTGTATCTCCGCCCCAGGTTACACTTCAGGAAGTTTCAGAAATAATTACGCTCGGCATTGTCGAGACGAGCAGAGAGCTCATACACCAGCGTGTAATTTATGATTGACGCGCGCGTTAAGTAAAGGCTCGCTTCGACTAGCGTCTATTTAATTGAACCTGCTAATTAAGGGCATCGCGGCCGAGTGTGTGCTGTAAATAAGGAACGCGTGATTCTGGAGGAAAGATTGGTGGAAAAGGAGTTTAGCGATCGATTGGTCGACGCGTTGACTGTTACTGATCATCGAGCTTAAAATTTAGAATCCTTCCTTAGGATGCTTCGTAAACGTGGTCTTTGATTTGTGAATTTCGGAATGATGATAGGGTGATTTGATATGGTACAGAGTGGTAACATTTTATTTACTGGACACAGAATACTCTCAATTTCTGATTTTGATAGGCATCCACTGATCTATGGAACGTATTCTGTATTATCGGAATTTTAATTGGCAGAGATATTGCTAACGCTGTTGTTATTTGAAAAATTCGAATTTTGCAACACAGAAAAGTAACAAATTCCTTTCCGAAAAATGATAAATTTTCATTTCAAATGCTACCAAATGCTTTTCCCTATGCTTACCCGGCTAGGCCCTTTGCAGAGAGTTTTTTAAAAATTGAAGAGAATAGCGTCGCAGTGAGCAGCATGAGTGATAAATGTTAAAAGCATGAGTGAACTATGGAATATTCGTATTTCTGGTAATGAATGTGAGTGAAGAGCAAACGTGAAACAATTGTACTGGACGTGCCGGTCGAAGGGATGAAACTTTATTAGTTCACGAATTTCGTGCTTCACATTTCTGTGGCGTTTATTGCGAATGATTTACACTTGAACGACGCGTAGCAACAATCTTTGACCACTGAAATTGTAACCTCATTCGCCCTTCGGCGGTAATATCTCATAATCGTTGGAACATAAATGTCTGGGTCATATTTCAAACTCGTCTGCTCAATTATTGGATTTTCGGGAATTTTCGAACCGTGTACGAGGCAACGGGGTTTAAAAAATTAAACGAAAATGTTTCTCCCACGAGACGGTTAACTCGTGAAACTTATATGACGTAAATTACTTCCCTCGACGTTCAGAGTGAAAAATTGTAATGCAAATGTCAGGGCGCGTATGGCGGGGAATGAAATATTTAGACTTCTAGTTCATTTGCGGTTTCATGTGATGTTTCAATCAATTACGACTGTAGGTAATTATTAAGGGTACCCTTCGGTTAAAACGCTTGAAAAATACGTGGTTTGACGAATTAAAAAAAGGAAACTGAACAACATACAGTATAATGAATGCTACACATTTAATGAAAAAATTGATAAAATACAAACAATAATGTTTTGTTTGTTCTTTAAGTATGTAGTAATAAGTCCAGAAAGCTTTATTACTGTATGTTGTTCGTTTTTTTTTTTAATTCGTGAAAATCACGTATTTTTCAAGCGTTTTAACCGGAGGGTACCCTTAATGTATGCTTTGTTAAATATTAAAACTTCCTAGCGAATAATGGAAAAAAGTAATGAATTTTGTAAATGGAATAAGTGGAGTAGCTATTGTTTATATGAAAAAAATTACCACTTTTGCTTCTATTTTATTACTCTTCAACTGGCTTTAATTAGTCGAAATTGTTGGTGCATATCGTGAGTGGATGAGTAGTATCGATAAAGAACCTATGTAAAAAAAATCTAGAATAACATTTTTCCTCTGAACATTCATTTTATAGAAAATCGATTGTCATTCATTAACTCACATTCGACATATACATTATGCTTGAGCAAAATACATAGAAGCATTGTAAACATAATGAAAATATGTCATTAATAGAAGCATTCAAAACTTAGAAGGCATTAAAGACAAAAAGATTGTTACTCAAACCATATTTCATTGAACAATATTTATCTGTAACTTCATTAGAGTCACGCCATACTGGCAACTTCAACTCTGTCAACAAAGTACTCATATACACCACATATTTTCGAAAATTGATTATCCCAAAACGAAGCGATAGAGGGAAAAAATTTGTTCCATATTTTTATTCATTTTTTGCATCCCAAATTTCATCGCGCAACATAGAATTCTTGGTTAATTAAAAGTCTTTAACACCTCCTACGTTTGATTCAAGGTTCATAACTTGCACAGTTGTCCAATTTTCGCATGGATCGTTTAAACCCATCGATGAAGAAATAATCGTTTTCATCTGTTCCTCACTGCCCATGAAATCTGTGTTACCAGCAGTTTCTGAAAGGTTTACACAGAGGTTTACGTATCTGTAGTGCGACTGTCGTAAGGTCTATATGCACGTCAACTATAATGCGTATATTAGGTACGACGGCTGAACATTACACGCATTTCGGCGTTCCATATTCATGCATTTATGTACACGTGCACACCCCATGTACTGACGCATATATCTATGTGCACGCATTAAGTACAAAAGCCAGCGTGTGTTCTATCAGTCATCGCATGTAATATAAGTCTCATTACCAACATAGAGAATGAACATTTAACGTTTTCAAGAAACTATTGGTAGTGGCACTGAGGGTATTATGAACTTAAGAATTTTTTTTATTGCATCGTAATTAGGATAAATTTATTAGCGTCGGCAGCAAAATAATACATTCCGAATCTTAAATATTTGGAATTATGTATTTCAAAAAAACTCTTCATAGTGGTTTTAGGTTTAACCGATGGCATTGAAAGTATTTAGAACGTAAGAATTTATCGATTACATTGTAGTTAGGTGAAGTTTATTAGATGACTGATACACTTCAAATTTTAAAAAATTGTGAAGAAGATTTTGGACTATATATTTCATGATTTCAGAAGTAGGATACTCTTAGGAAATACTAGAGTCCCTTATAAGAACATTTTCTCACCTAATACTGAGGATGAAGTTTTAAAAGAAAATTAATTTTTCTATCCACACAGAATTTTATTATACAAAGAAACGTGCACTTCTGTACGATGCAGAGAAGATGATTAAAATACTAAAAGTAATTTTATTTTTCGTCAGAGCGCCATGAAATCTTTAATGAAACCACTTACAATTAGTCAAGAATAGGCGAACAACTAATTTCGACCAATTTTCTGTTATTCTTTTATACAAATGTTATTTGAAAATTAATTCTAAATACGTAGTATCGGTCGACTGTGAAAAATAACTCGCATTTAATTACAGGAAATTTCTAAGAGTTGCTCGAAGATTATATAATGTTATTTTCGAGGCTGAGTATACTAGGGTAATTGTATCAGACTACTGGCACCATCTTCGTAGAATTTATCGATTAGCTGGTGAGTTCCTTCGTGTCTGGGTTATTCCAGTAATTGCAACAGAATACTCGACGTCAAAATCCGACGTGGGGGATGAAAAATAAGGAGAACCACGGGGAAGAATTGGTTACAGGAATGATTATGTTAATTGAGTGTCTGGTGAAGAGACGAGAATGAAGTCGGGAAAGCAAATACATTTTGTGCTCATTAAACCACAATCCTTATTAGAACGAGGTCAAAGCCACCCACCCTGTTTCTATAACAAAAGGCTGTCTAATTAAAAGTTTGAGTATTCTATTTCCAACCTGCTCTGTGAACTTCGAATGAACCTCATGCAAATTAAATTATAATTCTACTAAATTAATTATGCAGCTTGTAATTTCGTTTAGCATTACCAGCAGCAGTTTATCGTTAAATTAAATGCAACAATATATTTAATTAGATAAAACGTATGCAGTACGCATTTTTTAAATTTCTAAATTTATTCTATTGATTCTGTTACAAGTGTTTCATTTTATTAGTTGAAAATTAATTCAAAATATTTAGATGACATAATTTGTATGATATAATTTCTCGTGAGAGCGTTGCTTGATTTGCTTCCTCCTTTTTGAAAAAGGATGGGAGACTTTTGTATGTTAAAGGACACTAAACAAAATTTTATACCACTACCTGTGAATTGCTCATTTCACTTTGAAATGAGTAATTGGTAGAAATGGAAAGAATTAACAAAATCATTTTAATAATAATTTTATCAGCTTGCAACCACACGTAATCGAAACACCATCGTATTAAACCTTCACCTACACTACCAACAAACCCCTGAATATTTTCAACGTCACAATTAAACAACAACAATTAAAGTCAAGTACTCTTCACCCAAAATTATTCTCAACAATTTGTACCTACAAATTTTCTATAATTCATCGAACGACAACTTCCATCATGATGCCTGCAAACCTATCTCGCGCCATCTCCTTTAAACCGATTTTTTACCCCCATTGTCGGCGCGTCTGCCCAAGAAATTCTTTGTATACCAGTTGAATGCTGTGACTATGCAAATAACTTCGGCGTCCCGCTTTTTGCGGGCCAGCAAGTTGGTACAACTGTTAGCGGGGGATGAACCGAAACATCCTAACTAAGTGGGGTAAGCAAACTGAACGCGCGATCCCGAAATTCCTTACTGATTATAACTCTTCTCTGCCTTGGTGTTGGTTTCGCGCATCCCTCGATTTCCTTCGAATTGAGCCGCTTATTGACATTCGTCGACTGTATCACGTGGAAACTTTCTGGGAATCGAATTATTCCGCGACGAATTCAAGCGTGCCTTAACTAGTTGGGAATTGTTCGTCTCTGTTTGAATCATTGAATGCATGACATTCGTCGCGAGATGAAATTAATAATGCGGTATATTAAGCGTGGTTTCATTCATCATTTGCAAGGTACAAGGATTGTTCCCTCTGTCTCAGAAAACTTAAATAAAAAAATTCCTTTGTGGTGTTTCTTGAATACGTAAACTTACAAGGGACGTTCGTTAATTGTGACACTCCGATTTTGATGCAACTTTGCACAATTGTTCATTGGCCTAATCCAAAAACTTGATAATACTTAGTTTTTGCTACTCCACCCTGAAGCCACTAACAAAAGATAAAGATAGGGATTTTTGTTCTTATAAATAAAAATATTGGGCTTGGATTTTTTATATAGTTTAAAAGCAAACTTTATTTTGCTAGAAAAATTTGTTTTTTAAAAAATGGACTGCAAAGAAACTAGCTCACACTCCCGGGAATGACTGGATCATCTGAGATACCCGTTTAAAGGAAGAGCCACACCTTTTATTCGAGACGCCCCTATTATTTTTGCGCTTTTAAATCGTGAATTAGAGAAGATAAAATATAATTAAGAAATATTTTTTTAATCACTTCTGTAATATACGAGTTATAAGCGCATAAATAAAAGAGGTGGTTTCTCCCTTAAAGTAGAAAACAAAATACGATAAAATTCTCAGGTTAGGCCACTGGACAACCGTGCAAAGTGTCATCAAAATCGACGTGTCACATAATATTTTGTCATTATTAACGCTAGAAAGCTCGCCGCTTGTGTGTATATATCCGTACATTTTAACCGGAGGGAAATCAAGGTAACTCGTGGCAATGAAACGCGAGAGGAAGCAAAGGGTCATGAGAACACACATTATGGCGGGCAAAGACGACTTTCTAACGCGGTCGTTCGAGACAGGGGGCTGCCCATGGTGGTCAGGGGATCGTAAAAGGAGCGAGGCGAAGCACAAGACTTGATCTACGTATGGGGCTTGAGCTTTACGACTTTACCCACTTTACATTAAAAGCACTCCCGCGGTTAATGGACGACTTCTCGTAAACGAACTCCGCTTGTGAATTATCGACGCTCGAATTTCTCGGCGAACACGCTCCCTTTCCGATCTTCTTTCCGCCGACCGCCTTGGCGAGCCCATAAATTATCATCGTCGATTAAAACTTTATTGCGGGCATAGTAAACGTCGCGCCCAGTTTCGATAGGGAACTTTCCACGAGGCTCGTTCCGAGCAAATTTCGGTTTTAGAGAACGTTGATTGTGCTTCGCGGAGTAGTAGGGGATGTTATTAATCATTACGGGCGGAAGTGTGGACGAATGAGGTGTGCGGTGTACAGAGTGGAAAGTAATTAGTGGCGCAAGTAAGAAGGAACTGTGTCTCGGTCAAAAATCAATGAAATGTGGTTAGAGATTCTGAGAAAAGTTAACACACCGTTCACCGGGCACTTTATGCAGAAACTAACTCCTGTGGCCAGCTATTTTTCATATAAGGTGGCATTGAAACAGATGTACAGATAGCAATCGTTCGTTATAGGACTCAGATGTACGCGTATTTTAAGGATAATACGTTATCTACATTTTTAATACGAAATATGTCAAATAAAACCGTACCAATATACGTATTATAAATTTCATTTTATAAAAACATGATCTTTCTAATTTCGGATGAACCTGGGCGTCAAAATATGACAACACATAACTCAGCCATTTCTTAATATTTCTGCACAATATTTGTACATTATATTCATTAATAAAACCTAAGAAATAGGTATAGAAATAATTTTCAACATCATACTATCATAAAAAGAAATCGTGAAATTTGGTGCTGGCTCGAGCGTCTCAAGGTGGCGCAACCCTTTAAGTAAAGGACTATGCTAGGTACTATCCATCAGATGCATTTTATTTGCATCAGAGTGATTGTTATTAAAAAGTGTTTCGACAGTGCACTTCTACATGTTCCAAAGATATCCACTGTTCCGTAACATGTACGGAATGTGCAATTACCATTGTCCAAACAGACACTGATTCCTTCAACTCCACCGCGTGCCCCAATAGCTTTCGCTTCGCTGGCTGCGGGCTATACAGCAGCCATGATATAAAAGACCTCGGCCGAGCTTATTGGAAGGATGAACCAGAAATCGTGACTTGTGTTTGCACAAATAACACCGACTACCACGAGATCACGGCGTACCATCGGGCCAGCACCCTTCGACAAGCAATAACTTCAGGCTGATACTGAAAAATATTATTCTATTGCATTCCAAAACATCATACACTAAGAATCACCTCTATCTACATCCTTTCCCAGTGTACAGTGGTTGATTCTACTTGATCGAACTGAATCAAGCTCGTGGAAAGAAAAACAAGTACCCTACAGTGGTGGCCTGGGTTTAAAAACATAGGTTGCTAGGAGACAATGTGGGACCACACACATCTACAAGGCTATCAATTCATTTTTATAAGAAATAAATAAAATCTTCAAAAAATACATAAGTGGCTAAAAAGAAAAATTAAAATTGTTATGAAATAAATGTAGGTATATTTTCAAGCTACTAAAATTATTAACATTTTCAAAATATTATCTGATGTTTAACCCATCATCAACACTCCTCTTTTTTACACCAAGTTTGACATACCTGGATGGCTCACACCCAGAGCAATTTTTGAACGACTCCATTTCTCATAAAGAGATTTAAACCGTTATGAAAAAATTCATGGGTTATTTTCAAGGTGCCTAGAATGTATTCCAATAGCTTTTTTAATGAAATTTCATCACAGTTTTTGTAGAAAAATTCTAAATTACCACGTGTCGAGAAAAAAAAATAAAGAAAATATTCAAACAATTGCAACTTTTACAAATTTCAATAACAGAAGCTAAGAATCCACAGAGTTGTTGTTCAGATATAATAGTTTGAGAAAAAAATAGTTTATAAGTCGGCTTTGGAGAGAACGTATTTATTTTGCGTACCGAGCGCCAGACTCAGCTTATGGATGGCTTACACCCAGAATGTCAACTAAACATCAAAGGGGGTCCCTGCATCAGGGACCGAGGGACCCACTTGCCAACGGGCAAGCTGAAACCTTCATAATTCTTCGATTTCCCAAAATTCATAAAACGTGCAAAAGAATACAGTGCCACCGTTTTAGAGTCGCCCTGTACATCGAGTTACTGTCTGCTCACTTTTGTTCGCCGACTGCATAAGCGCATCGACGCCTGGATGCAACGCATTCCGACGCAGACGCACGCAGGAATGGGTGGCGGCGCAGGGGAAGGAAAATAAAGGGGTCGGAGAAGGATAAGGGGTGGCTAGAGGGGGGACGTAACGGAAGAGGTGGAGCCGAGTCTTCGACGGTTGCACGCCGTAATTTGAATTCCGAGTGAATTGAGTTCGAGCCTTGCTCGGAGATGCTCCGTCGAATAACGCCAGGCTCCTAGGCCTGTCTGGTTTAATGGAACATTTCCTCTCGTGCCAGCCCCCCCCCCCCACCCTCGTGCAGACCGTATAAATAAATAATTAAGACAACTCCCCGTGAATGACATTTTTTTCAGGCTCATTTGCAATTCATTCGACGCTGCAGCTACCTCCAACGAACTTAGACCGCCTTCGAAAGTTTCAGCGATGAATTAAACCCGCCGCGACGCCATTTTGCGCCAACTGCTTCCGGCCTGTTTTCGAATTCCGGGCGGGGAGTTCGAAACGAAATATGGGGGGAGGAGGTGCTTTGGTCGGAATTGGAGTCCAAACATTCCAATTTAACGGGAATTATGGGGTAAGTGAGGGGGCAAAAGTTTTTAGGGAGCTGGAAAAATTGGAATCGATGCGGTAATTTATTTCCAAGAGAGAATTTTCAGGGATGTGATTTGTGTTGGAAAGGGTGAGGAGTTTTTAATCTTTAATGCTGAAATAATTCTGAAAGCGAAGCTGTTTATATAAAATTTGAAAAACTACGTAACTCAATATTGAAGTACTTTTTGGAGAAAATTCTCGTCTTGTTCGTCTCGTCTATTCACGCTGGGTATTCCCACAGAAATGTTTTCCGAGGCGGAAATCATGTAATTGCAATTTATAATTTCGCGCAAAGCACAGTACAATTTACCCCGAAAAACACTTTTCCACGTACAAAGTTAACGAAACGAGATTTTTTCGGTGGAACGTAACACGCTCGCCAACGAACCCAAACAGCGCAATTTATTTACGAAAAACGAGTAAGCACCTGCGTCTAGCAAACACGAACCGTAAGTTCCAATGATTGATTTCGCTTTGGAAGTGCTGGTGTAATAAAAAATTCCTTTAAAAATACTATCGCACTTTTTCGTAGTGCATATTATCAAATACGAAAGATACTTAATTATATCTCGTTGTTTCCATCGGTTTACCCCAAGCGAATGGGGTAAAATTAAGGTTTTCAAAAAATATCTTAGGTAAGAAATTTGTATTCTCCATCAATTATTTTTTCCCTAAACGGTCAGCACGTAACTAATTTTAATTTGTTCCTAAGTGGAAGTATAAAAATTACAGCCAGAATATCTTCATTTCTTGAAGTGCCACCGCGTGCTTTTAAATATGTACCCATGTTTGCAACCGGCTTAATGGTTATATTTTATAACAGCCTACTGCTCGTTCTTGGTACACTATAAAGAAGTAATAATAATAACAATTTTCGGATAAATGGAGTGATCGCACATAGTTGAACATATACAATGAAAAATATAATGTACTACTAAATCCACATTGTGATGAAAAATCAACGAACTTTCCAAGTACTCTATACAATATTCACATCGTCCATCTCCCAATCAAATTTGAAACGCAGCACTCGCCCACAGCGTGCACTGCGTATCTGTCTGACTAAGCATTGAGCGTGTCTACTTGCCCGTCTTATTTACTGAAGGCACAGTAGAATCGACCCGCAAAATAAAGTTTTACTCACTGTCCGTTAATGAGATCTTGAAATGGTTACGCGTAACGATTTTGCTCACCAATTTTTTCACAAACTTAGTTATTGAAAAACACACGTTACGGATTAACCGATCAAATGAACGATTAGGAAATGAATGTCATATTTTTAGAAATTAGATATTGGGAATGTCAATTTAACACGGGAAACAATACACAGAAGAACTTTGAGCTAGTAATCAACGAATTACATATTTCCATTTTTAGTATTAACAATAACGAACATTAACGAACATAACGGACATTAATTTTATTTTTCTCCATGTTCAGAATTTAGTACTTCACTAGTTTCCGAACACTTCATTTATGCTAGTTCTTTCTTCCAATAACTGTTTCGCTGAACGACTTGACATATTTGGGAATAAAGCTGAGAAATAAATGCAGAATTTTGAACCGAATTTTAAAACCGGTCAATAGACCGAGCGTGGTACGTTTAGTGTTAAAGAAACGGCTTACACTTAGTGGAATCTACATTCCACTCAGAAAACCAGGCGAGCGAGTAACTCTAAAAAGACTAAAAAAAAAACTCCCTAACCCGGTTAATTTCAAAGATACCCCACGTCGCCCGAATTGTCCGCCACCCACGTTCATTTACAGCCACGAAACGGAGCCGCGAGGCTGCGACCTTATTTCTTTTCGTCCTCGAACGCTATTGAACGCGAGCCTGTGCAAAAAGCTGCCAGCAATTAGCTTCGAAAACTTCTGCGTCGCGGTGCGGAGGAATTCCGCAACGACGCGCGTCCATGAATCTCGCGACGGGATGGGGCGCGAGTGGAGGAGACCACGCTTCTATCAGACAAGTGGCCGCCATTGGCGCGGCGTCGAGGCTCTCCTCGAGCTCGGACCGCGCTGGTATAGACACGAGACCACTTGAGGGGCACGAGAGTGCGACACGATGTCTCAAATTAAAGCGGAACACCGCTCGACGGCTCCCTTCGCGCCCCTACTCTGCGCCAGGGACGCGGTGGACGGCGCCTCGGCGTTTCCAAAGGACGGATTCTTTGCGAGGGTGACGCGACGGCAAAGGTCAGAGCTGCCTCGGGAGACTGGCCGTGATTCAGGGAAGATCGATGAACACGGAGGCTCGGAGGAAGCCAACTTCCGGAGAGAGCGACTGCACCAGCGAGGGGGAAGAAGACGGAACGGAACGATTGCTAGTTTTGTTTTCTTTTTTCACGCGTCATACCGCCGCGGGGGCCGCGCTCCCCTCTGTCGATTTCGGGGGGTGGCTCGCTCGAAGGCGTGTCGAACTTTCGCACGGGGCGAACGTGTAACTTTGTTCGCGAGGCATCTTTGTTGAACCAGAGGATTGTGCGGGGTGCTTCTTAGCGTGAGACACGATTTTGGGGATTGATTTTGAAGCTGGAGGACATTAATTCTTCTTGGCAGTTGCAAGACTTCCTTCTTTTCACCATTGGAGGGCTGTTTTTCTTTTTATAGGTGGAAGAGTTGTTTGGGTTTCCAATTGGAGCATTTTTTTTCTTTTTACAGTTGAAAGAGTTTTTTAGTTTTACACTTGCAGGACTTTTTTCCTTTTTACAGTTGGAGGAGTTGTTCCGTTTTATAATTGGAGCACTTTTTATTTTTGCAGATGGAAGAGTTTTTATTTTTGTAATTGGCGGAAATTTTCTCTTTTTTGCAGTTGGAAGAGTTTCCTCTTTTTACAATTGGAGAACACTTTTTATTTTTGCAGATGGAAAGTTTTTTGTTTTTGCAATTGAAAGAGTTTTTATCTTCACAATAAGGTAGGTTTCACAGCAACCTATTTTTTATCAAATGGTACCGGTCTAGGGGGTGAGAGCAAAGAAATTCAAGATCTTCCCTCATTAGTCACAGAGTCAAACCCGCTTACAGTATTCCGCAGAGTATTCGATAACCCACTGTTTTTAACACGCAAACCTCAATTGTTTAAATATACAAGCTATTTCTTCTTAATATGAGAATATTATCAAAGTATAGTAAACATCAGCAACAAACCCACAATTCAGCATCACCGAGCACCAAACACCACCCAACATATCCAACTTCACTTGTCGTTCGCGTCCGACTTGCAGCTAATAATTCGGTCCAGCAAACCCCTTCCGGCACCGAAACCATTAATATCGCACGCTGCAAAAACCGCGTGTCTCGTGAGCTCTGGCTGGACCCGATTTAATCTCGTTACAGTGGAAAATCCCAAGGCGAACGAACCGTGGTAGCATTAACGCCACCAGCTGCGACCGTTCGTTCGACCACCCTGTCCTCCTCCGACCACCTTTTTCCACCTTGAGGAGAGGGTGGAGTGTGAGGGGCGGAGAAAAGTTTCCGCGAAGGAAGGATTCGGGGAGGGAAGAGCAAAACAGAATCGTACACAAGTATCGGAAGCACCGTCGACGGCAGAGGGTTCGCCTGATTACTCGCTCTAGACGAGGCCACGTCAAAGACGGCCGGAAGCTGCGCCCCGAATTAAAGAGGAACGACCGTGGCCACGGGGACACCGCAAGCCAGCCGTTCCTCGACCTCGTTCAACCTCGTTTCCTGCCTTCAAATCTCAGCTGCGGACTTCGCCCGGGCGCAAGTTTTCAGCGACGTGCACGCCTTTGAGCTGGGCCTCGTGGCTACAAAGAGTATTAGAACGGGCGGCTGAGAATATGATAGCCACCAAACCGCGCGGGCGGACCCTGGTCCCCGAGAAACTCTCGTGGCATTGTAGTTGAAATTGTAGGAACGGAGGTGGAAGGATTTCGTAGGAAATGACAGACAGGTAGACCGCGGATGTTGATGGAAATGTACGGTTCTGGGAATATTTATCTCGCCGTACAGGAACATGCCGACCTGTTGAAAAATGTCGGGGCTGTTGGCATATTTGCCAGTGAATGTGGGAAACATTATTACGTAACGTAAATTCATTTACCCTCCAATAATTGAAATTTAAATATTTTTAATAAAATTAAATGCTAACTGAATCTACACGACGTTAAAATTTACAAAATTCAATTAGCCTTAAATATATTCGTAACATTCAATTACCCTCCAATAATTGAAATTTAAATACCTTTAATGAAATTAAATACGAAATGTTACTGTTGGAAGATATGAAGGAATATTATTTCATGTAATACTTTTTAGGATAAACAAATTTTGCAATTCTAATATATTGGAAGTCTTACTCATACCAGAAAGGAAAAATAGATATTTGTATTCTTTTCATTAACACTTTGTTACGTTTGCCACTATTTTTCTTGGATTCGTGCGACCGATTATTTTAAGCTTTCTGCTTTCATATTTTTCCATAGAAGCTGCGTACCTATCTAGTTGGTCCTACAATTTGCCTGGTGATTTTTATTACACTATTGATTTGAATATACTTATATTATGTGCCAAATGTAGTTGAAACCTCAATATCGATAGAAAATAGTGGTATTTTGTTCAAAGCAACGAAGGTCTTAAGACATGTTCGTGATTAGTGAAGCTGTTGATGGTCAATTTTTTTCTTCGGCAAGATTGTAACGTGATAAGTGATATTAAACATTATTCAGTGTAATATTAAACTACACCTGCTTCATTCCTGCTCTAACTCAATACAGTTGTACCTACGTTTTCATTAGTCTATTGAATATAAACTTTCTCTGATAAAGGGACAACTAATAAATCGTACAATTTTCTACTGACCAAGAAGAAACTTTGAATATTGAAGAAGAAAATATGAATTGGAACTGCAAGTTGTCAATTCCCTACTGACCAAGAAGAAAATATGAATCATGAGAGAGAAAATTGGGACAGCTAATGAATTGTTCAATTCCCTACTGACCAAGAAGAAAATATAAATTGTGACAGTTAATATGAAAATTGAAATTGGAACTAATGAATTATTTAATTCTCCACTCATCGAAAAGAAAATATGAATATATTATACATGTTACTTCTGTTTTTGGTGACTAGCAAAGCAGTTAAATACACATTACAGAATTTCACTGAAAATATTAAAGTACACTTCCTTGGCTATTTGATACCAATGAATTTATTTCAACAAAACGGGATTCTACAAGCAATGGAAATTTATTCCTTGTATGAGTTAATGATGACGCTCGTAAATGACCGCGTGTTTAACGTCGCCTAAACTGCTGCCTCGATTAGACTCGAGACATCCGTAATATCAACAGTTCTCAAACATCTTTGATGCCTGCATTCATGTAAACCGTCATACTGCAAGGTTTACACAGCCGGTGGCTTATGTAATCAGAAGTGTACGACTTGAAGGTAGTCTTGAAATACTCTGACTTTGTAAGTACTCGAGTAATTTTACCTTGCAACCTTCGTTGAGAATTTTTAAATATATCCTGTTAAACAGAAATCGCGATATCAGTTCGTGTCTCATGATTCTACGAGATAAATCAGGTGGCGATAAAGACGTCGAATAAATGCAGGGCTTCGAATAATTATAACTCGACTTTTTCCAAAGGATGTGGAAATTTAACTAGTTATACGTTTTGAAGATATATAACCTTGACATTAGAACTAATTGATATTGCAGGGTGCCGTGATATCTGAAGTAATTTTTCGAATTATATTACTTTAAAGTTGCACAGACCTTTAGGAACTGGACAGGGACTGTTATTTGATTTTGTTTCGAATATAGAGCGCAAGAAAGTGAGTAAACCATCTAGGGGAAACGGATCCTCCCTAGGCAGACAAGTTTTGTGGTCTATAACAGAGTTGTGCAGAATTACAATTGAATTACTGACATGACTTATAACATGAATTATAATTACAAAATAATTAAATTACATCGTATTCAATTGCATTGTAATTCGTAATTCAGATCTCTAATTCAATTCAATTACATCATACGAATTAAAAGATAATAGAAGGTGAGAAACATAAGATTCCAGTATGAACGGGATACATCGCGTCGTATAGACATAAAAGATAAATATAATGATTTATCTCACTTATTCAGAGTTCTGAGCTGTAATTTAATTACATTGTATTTCAATTACACGCGTGATTACAGTAATTAAGAATTTCATTAATTAAAAAGTTTGAATTATGTAATTCAATTACCTTGTAATTAAAAGATTAAGTTTAATTTAAGGATGGAATTGAATTTCTACTCAATTTTTGCAGGCTTCTAAAATTGCCATTAATCAGAATGATTCTTATCTAACAGAGTTTGTAAAATATCGAACGTGTACAAATTAATTTCTATAAAACACAGACTAAATCTTTCTCTAACATTGTATACGTTCGATATTTTACAAACTCTGTTAGATAAGAATCATTCTGATTAATATAAATTTTAGAAGCCTGCACAAATTGAGTAGAAATTCAATTCAATCTTTAAATTACATTTAATATTTCGAAGCAAACACAAGCTCTTCAACTTTTCACAGTTCAAAGAACCTCTTGTTGGCACAATATTCAATCCAAAAACTACTAGCACTCACAAGTATCCGTATCAATCAATAAATTCTACTATCAAAATATATCATCCATCATACGAACCTCACAGAATCTAAACTGATCACCTGCACTTTTTCAAAACTTCCTAAATCCAGTACCGCAGGATACGATCAGTACTAAAAGCTTATCAATTTTCTCCACATTTTATTTCACTGAATTGATCACGTCGACTTCTGAACGGTTCATATGTATGTACACTACACAAAACTCCTAACTTCCCACCATCCCCCTACCACGCCTCGCCATACATAATTCACACTCCCCGACAAAACTCCCCCGTCCACATCTTATTTATCTACCCCCTGCATTATTCACCTCGAAAGCACGATCCCGTTCGAAAGAAGCAAAACAAAAATTCCTAAGTATTCCGTGGAATCTAAGAAAGAAATTAACGAACACGATCAATCATCGAATTCCAAGTAGCACTACCATCGGCCGCTGCCTCGCCGACGAATTCCATCGTTTCCTTGGCGCGCGAGAGACTCCCATCGCTGGAGCCACGATTTATTTTCATCCCGATACACAAGCTACAATCAACTATCGTTCGAATCCACGGTCCATCAGTTCTTCTCAGCGCAGCTTGAGCCCCGAATAAAAAATGTGCTATCCGTCTGCATGACCCTCTGTTTCCCCCTCAAGCCTCCGCCTGTATTCTGCAATACACCCGCGATGCTGCTACGCTTTAAACCCTCCCAAACCCGACCTCCACCCCCTATCTCCGCCAAACTTATATTTCACTTTCAACTTTTTTTCTTATCTGCTGTATCCGCTGCCAGCTATCTGCGAGCCAGCCGCCGTCGTCTTTCTATTCGTTTCATTTACCAGTCACACTTCATGACCCGATAAAGTTTCTTCGTACCCAGGGATACGCGTCCAGGTCCCGCGTCCTCGTCCCCAGAACTTCGGGTTTCCATTGAATCGAGAAACAGCCCCAGACAACCAGCGCAGAAAAAGCGTACTTAAGGTGCCCGCGCGAAACGGAAACGACTGGGGATTTATGAAACAGTAACGAAGTATTGATTCCCGTGTAACAGCGGTGTCTGAAGGGAAGAGGTCCACAGGGGCGAGCGTTTGGTCATGGATTTGCTTCAAGTTTTGCGGATATTAGGTGTGGACGGTACTTGGAATTGCGAGGGGGGTCTGAGGAACAAAGGTGTATAAAGGTGTTGTTTTCAGGGTTTTTATAGAGGCAGTCATGGTTTGTGGATGTGTATCACAGGTCTGCTGAGTTTTAATTGTTCGTGAGATTAGGTTTTTGGGGATCATTTTTTTTTGGTGTATCTCTTTTTTATCATTAAGCTGTATTTTTAAATTTGACTTCGAGGTAAAATAGATTGAATTTCATGTATTCTTTACAGATCGAGACGATTTCCGAGTGAGGGAAATTTTAAATTTTTCATATTTTTTATTAAAGTAGCATATCTCAAGAGTCTCATCAGAATTTTGTTACTAAAAATATTAAAAATTAAAAACGCTAGGATTATCTAAGCTAAGCAATAAAAACCTTTTCTGGAATTCTTTTTCTTTCCAATTTTTTTTTAAACGTAAATTTTAATTAAATGTTAATTTTCGAACGATGAACAAATATTCTACAATGTTCAAACTTTATCTCAGAATTTTTGCCACTTAATTTAACACATAATTTTTTAACAGCAGCTATTTGAAAGTTGGCCTAGGTCGATGGGATATTTTATGTTTGAATGTTGGTGGTATTTATCAGTTGTATATCAAATAATTTTAATTTGTTTGTACTTCTGTACGCTAATAATGTGTACACCTTCTATATTCTAATTACCACTAAAAAAATGTGCATGTACAAAACCAGTTACTGTTTACTTTTCGATATTAACGATATAAACACTTTTTCATATTTTATATAATTGCCACTCAAAATATGTATAAAATTAAGTATATTTTATTTTTTAAGACTAATCACATTTTCACTACCATCGAAACATATGCGCAAAAGTAAATAACCCTTATTTTTGGATACTAAGTAATAACGTACAGAAACTTGAATTCTTAATCTCCACCAAGAATATATCCTTGAAAGTAATGTTTGACTTTCAAGCTTTTCCTCGAATAACCCGCGCCTCCATAGCAATTTCCTACGCATCTGCTTTTTAATATCGATGAGCATGAAAATGCCCAGGGTATTGCGCGCAAAGATTCCGAGGAGGAATAAAAATCAATCAGCAAACAGCTCTAAATCATAACCGAACCTGAATATTTGAAGCTCGTAGCATTCCATCCGACATTCATCGGTATTTTCCGATCCCCTCTCGGCGTTCCCGACTTGCAAAGCGGCGACGCCGAAAGATCGATCGGGCCTCCCCCTGTCAGATAGTCAGACAGTCGATCATTCTGCCTTTCGATCTGACGATTCCTGACTCGAACAAATGCGAGCTAACCTTTAAATTGGCTTCTGCAACGCGATCTGATGGATTTCAATTTTATTACGTTTCTGTGAAACGACTTTTTCCGATCGACCGTCAAATCTTTCGAAAATACCTTAAGAAATCGCCGAACCATTCCGAAAATGTTGTGGGCAGTGTTTCTATTTGTTTAGTCACAGAAGCTCTATTTCTCCCGAACGATGCAAATAAAATATAATATACATAGTTTTACTGTCTAGGAAAGTGTTATCACCTACATATTCTTGAATTCTCAGACGCTGGCAAGATTAGTTTGGAATAAAAAAGAACTGTTGGATTCTTCCTACCTCAAGGCTATTACAATCTATTTTGTTAGGGGGAATAAGTAAACGAAAAACACTGCTCTAGATTAAGTGTCCAGAAACCTTTCGTTATGTAGGACACCAGTGTTTGTTTAATACACGCCTGAAACACTCCATCATAAGTGGAACAACATACAGAATTAAGAACCTCAGTTTAACCCTTCTGGCTTGATTTTATATTGCATGAGAACATGCTTTCATATTTTAAATCTATAACTATAGATATATAAAGGGTAAGGGGGAAAACAGGAAATGTCACAAAACAGTTTTTACGAGAAAATTAAGTTTTTCTACTTTAGTCCACCAGTAAAGAAACAAGGTTTAATAAAATTATCTGCATTCTTGATAACACGAAGCTGATACCCTAATTAGGCATCAGAAAAAATACGTAATAAAATAATAATTGTTTTACATTATTTTAATATTTCTTCAAGTTTGATCAGGGCAGCATACCGAAACGAAATAAGAAATTTCCACTTCTATTTTTATCAAAACAAGGAGAATTGATCCGACAGTTCTATAGTCTCAGTTGCTACCAACAAAATATGCTATAAATCGCGAAATCACGAAAAATAGACATTCCCTATTTTCCCTTTACCCTTCATATATATATTTCTATTTAAAAACAAATAATAAACCTTTACCCATCAATTGCTTTCAATTCAATTCATCTCTACTAGAACACACGTTCATTGCACAATAATATCTACAAAAGAACTCCCCTCGTAACCACAAGAATTCATAAAATTAAAAACGATCCCAAATATTCTCCAACATTTTATCGTCATTTAATGTCCACAGTAACGATCGCAAACAACTGGAGCCAACGACAGTCGTCGAATACGAATTCCTCGCTCCAGCGACCAACCGGGCGCCAGTCCTGGAGAGTTGGGTCAACGAGGGGAGGTGGGGCATTTTCGAAAAGCAAAAGTGAATAGCGGTCGACCGAGTCCGCACAATTCTAATCGACGTGTAGCATCGATAAATTCGTCCGCGTCACCGGCGCTTCGTCGACGGCCAACGATAAACCCAGGACCCAGTAAAACGTTCCGCGCCACCATTATTATCGGGCAAGCGATGCCTGCACGCTCGCCGACGATTTTCATTTCCTCCATTTTATTGGCCCGTTAAAAGTTACGTTTGCGCCACCATTTATGCCTGATTAAGGTTTAACTCGATTCCACCCCCAACGTCCCACATCGACTGGCCCCCATTCTCTGCGACAACCGAGCTTTCATCCCCCATCAGGCGATTTTAAACGCAATCCAATGGATGTTATTTAGCCACTTTATACGCCGGATGTTTTCATCGAGATGAAGAGCAAATCGAGTGGTGCGCAAAAGTCTCCGGATAGTTAAGCTTTGCGGGTGTTCTATGGCGAGGAAAAGGTGAGATGTGTTTGGTTGTAGTAGCAAATCTGTTCTCGGAAACTCTATTATTTGAATGCTGAAGTTGCGCAGCTGGTGTATCTGAATGTTCCGCTGCCTGAAATTTTGGCAGTTTCGTTGTTTTATTACCTGGATGTTGGTCCATTTAAATTTCGTATCGATCTGAAAGTTACATTATCTGAAAGCTCTGCACTCCGAATGTTTTTCTGCACTAACTGAGTGTTGAACTATCTGAAAGTTCTGCGGCCCGGATGGATTAGTATTTAAATTTTCTGCCATCTGAGTGTTGAACTATATATGTAAAATTTCTACTGTACAAATGTTTTACTACATGAATGTTGGTGTATTTAGATTTTCTGCTATCCGAGTGTTGATCTATCTAAAATTTCCAGGGTTCGAAAAAGGTCTGAAACTTTTCAATAGGTTCTGTTTTAAACATGGACCGTGGAACTTTTTTAACAATGTTCTCACATTATAAGTTCCCATGAGAACTGATTAAAGTAAATGTTGTTGAAAATAAAAGTTCTAGTTGAAATGGAACTTATAAAATATAAAAATACAACTTTCTCTATAACAGGAACAGATATTTTTTTTATCAATATTAAAATAGTTCTCTACCGTTGTAACAAATACTGAATACTATTCAATGAATAGTACTACAACAATAATAAATAATTATGAAACTATTAATTGCATATGTTATGATTATCATACCTTTTATTAAATAAACACGAAGAATATGATATTATATTGTTAAATAAAACTAGTACCTAATAGTTTAGTACTTCTTTTTATCTTATGGAAACTTTTTAATAAATGTTCTAATAGTTCTGTTTCCATGGAACTTTTATTATTTAGGTTCTAAAATATCTGTTTCATTCAATAAAAATTCCACAGGAACAGATACCTTCTCAAACGAAACATATAAGTTGTAACAGATTTTTTTTAAAAATAAGAGTTCCAGAACTTTTTCGATCCCTGAAAATTTATCCTGTCCAAAGGTTTCACTATCTGAATATTTGACTACCTAAATATGGGTTTATTTGAAAGTTCTACTATCCGAATGTTGGACTAACTAAAAATCCTATCATCTCATTCTTTTGTGCCAATTTTGTGACTAATTACACTAAGAGGAACCGAGCGAACGCGATAAGCACCAAGTAAAACATTTACAATTAATTTGCCAGGTTCGATCTGCAGGTCGGGGTGGGGCGGTTGAATTTTCCGAATTTCCGGGCGACATTCCGCCGCGAACGTTTATTCTCATCAGAATCCCTATTTTCACGCGAAACTACTTCTTGAAAGCCAGCTGAGCGGGAACGTGACAGAGAAACGGAGGAGCACAGAGATAGTGGCCGGGGAGGACGAAAAAGAAGAGACCAGGAAGCCGTTAAATGTATTTTCCTTCACTTTGGCGTCGAATTCGCGTAACGCGATACAACGTCGACTTGGAGAGATTCGCCAACGAAGAAACGTTTCACGTGACAGAAATCTTTGCTGGAACATCGATAACCTTTTAATACGACAATCGTATATCTCTTCATGGTAACGAAAGTCCGCCTTGATAGCGAAATTTCACCTTGGCTCGAGTTTCATCTTGGATACCCCGATAATCACCGTCATGATTAGCACGTTGAGTGCTACAGTGGAGCTTAAGGTTCTCGGTGGGTTGTTCCATAGCCAATCGATCATTTTTCATGTTCGATCGAAGGGATTTTGATAAAGTTCAAGTATGATAGAGTGCAGGTGAAATTAGAGGGGGTTTAACTCATCATTTTGTTGGTTTCGAATTTGTTTAAAAAATACAGGACGTCGGAGTTTGAAATTTCTATCAGTTTTCAATGAAAACAGACTCTACAAATGGATTTTTTATCTTCCAAACCATTAATCGTACGCAGCTCGTTCTTTCATTACTTTAATCGAGAAGGATTGATCTCTATCAACAATTTTTTTTCAAACCAATAGGACATCGAAAACTGATCGAAAAGTTGATTCATATCTGACTCTGTTATATCAATGCCAATTCGAGGGATATCTTTCTCATTTTCATAAGAAGCTTCCTAACACTAGATGTCATGGGCCGAAAGAATTAATCGATCTTCTTAACAATAAATAAAGAAGTTCCCTGGTGTGCGATTGTTAATGACAGAATCTATATCTTCCCAAATAAACATTAGTTCCTATTTCAAGTGATCAAGATTTGAAATAACCTAGTGTCCAAATCTAACAGTGTGTCACTCACTTCCATCCATTAATATCTCCATTAATTATTCTTATATATGACCGAAACATTTTTCACAACTTACTGAAATGTTAGTAAATACGTGTGGATAATGCTCATCGATAAAAATTGTGTAGTTTTTGACGAGAATACCCCCTTAAAAGAACTTCTTTCATAATTACAAAATTCGAAACACACTGTGTTTTGTAATTTGACTCTCTGCTCGGGGATGCAGGGTGAATTTAGACTCATGTTACATATCGAACTACAGATTCCTCATTATCCTCATTATCCTCATGGTTCTCTAAGAAAATATGAATTTTAAAACACAGTAAAGTTAGAATCTAATATAAATCATATTCTAAAGTATGCACAAATAAAGTTGAGGCTAAATGGAGCCTGCATCTAAAGAATGATTAACTTATCCGCCACCCAAGATTTAATAAAAGTTTCAAAGTCGGTTTTTCATTATAAGCTACATCTTCCATTTTCCCCAAAAAATTCTTGTAGCACTTCCCTAGCTGAACACCATCGGTTCTTTCATGTACCTTTAGTTCACTGACATAATTCTAGCTAACCACTATAAATGCACACCAGTCATCATAACTATAATTACCTAAAACTACCATATCTACTCATTTTGCACAAAAGAACTTGCTTCATAATTAGAAGATTCGAAACTTTCGAAGGAATTCCAGCTTCGTGTTAATAAAATCGAGAATAGCGTCGCTTCTAAACCATGCCAGCCCCCGAAATCAATTATATCGAACGTAATGCAAAGAAAAGAGAGATTAGAAAGCTGGTGGCTGGGGACCAACTTCAAAGGGGTGGGAAAAACGTCCCAGTTTCCCCTGTGCGCCGCTTTTCATTGACCTAAATCCGCTGATTTTCTGCCTGCACCTACGCGCCCGTCTCCTTTCCTATCGCCGTGAAAAGTTTTTACCGCCTATTGTGCCTTTTGTGTACCACCATCGCTATCATCGTCGTATTTTGTTTTTGTTCTCCCCTTTCTTCCACGAACCCGCCCGCATATATCCGTTGGCAGGTATCGCGACAGCGGGAAACTTTTTTCCCTCTTACATGCCTGCTTCCACCCTCACCAGCTCGATGTCACATCAGCGTGACATTATTTTCTGCGCTTATCTGACGGTATATTTCACTGTTTACCCTCGATGTTTAACGTTTCACATAAACCGTGGAGTATTCGAGTACCGTAACGGATTTTCCTTCTCCTGTTCTCCTCAGGCTCTGAGAATCGTGCATCTCTGCGTTCAACGCGATTAACTCGTGGCCCACGATTTTAAACTCGTATGGAACCATTTTAATAAAAATATTGTGATAGGAGTATATGTATCTGTTTATTTCTCCAGTCTCTCCAAATTTGCAGACCGTTAATAGTTTTCGTGTTATCTGCTTTTTTGCTTAGGTGTTCACAATTATCTCACTCTCCCTTATGTAGATCAACTGCAACTACCCTGCAGCGTCATATATTCGATTTCTAGATAGTTATACTCTTCTCACAATGAATGTGTTCCAGTGGAAAGTAATCAGCTTTCGTTAAACTCTCGAACTTGAAAGACATCGAACGAGGTGTAAGTATTAAAATCAGCGAGCCACGCGTGAAGATAAAAGCAGCATCGGTGTAATGAAACGTCAGACCGTTAAAACCAGGTAGAAACGATATTATAGAAAACAGCGATGCGCCAATATTCGTGCGCATTAATGCATCGCCGGCCATCGAAATAACATTATCGACGGTTCCACCGTTGCAATTATCATAATTGGCCCTCGCAATAATGATTTATCGGGGCGACATCCGTTACGCTCGATATAATCTATGGCAACGTATCATCTCTACAGCTATTTCCGAGCGGGAGGCAGCGTATAAATAAATCCCAGGATATTCCCTCGCGAAAAAGCGCAGTGAATCGAGACGAGGAGACAGAGAGGAGGCTGAGAGATCAGGAGAGAGAGAAGGGAGTCTGAAAGAAAGAAATTAGGAGAGGAAACGAGAGAAAAGAAGAGGAAGTGGGAGAAAAGGAGAGAGGAAAAGGGGGAAGGAAATACAAAGAAAATGAGAGGAGAGAAAAAGGAAGAGAAATCGAGAGAGGGTAGAGAAGGGGAGAGAAAGAAAGAAAAGCAGGGAAAGAAAGGAAGAGAAAAGGGAAAACCAGAAAGGAACAGCAGAAAGAAGAGAGGAAAGAAGGGAGATGGAAAGATGGGGAGATAACAGGCGAGAAGAGGGGGGCAAGATAGGGGAGGATGGAATAGAGGAGAAAAGAAGAGAGATGGGGAGAGAAAGGGACAGAAAATCGGTTGGAAAGAAAGCAAGATAGGGAGGATGGAGGAGAGAAGGGAGAGAAAGAGAGAAGGGAATGATAGACTGAAAAAGAGGGGCGAGAGGAAAACGGGGTGAAAGAGAGAGTTATAGAGAGATCAGTTCGATGCGTTTCTGTTCGTTCGCCGATTGATTCGTTTCACGCGGTTTCGCGAAACGTGGCTAATTTTAACCGGCCAAATGGAAATTGACGTTCGAGTAGCTTCGTCTATTATCGGGATCAATATTATCGGGAATCGGGAATCAAGTTTTACTACTGTCATTTACCTGGCTGTTCGCGCTGGTGGTTTACGGTGTGTAATTAATTCCCCAGAGGACTGCTGACTCGACGTGTTTCTATTTTTCTAATTATATTAATTAGTCGCGAACGCCACGGGCGTGCTGCAACTCCGAACAAATTGAAATAATTCCTGGCGATGTACCATTACTGCTTGAGGATTCTGAATTGAATGCTGTCTGAACACTGAAATGTTTAATGTACATTGTGGTGGGAGTTTCCTAATTATTATATATAAAGTCACCAGAAAGGGTTTTGCAGTATCAGACCGATCATAAAGGTCCGACATGTGTGACAGGTACTTACAATTAGTTATGTAGGGGGAATAAATATCACTAAACGAGGCTTGGTTAAGTAAATGTAACACAGAAAAATCTAACAAATGTGAAGAAATCAGATGGATTAAAAAATCCCGTTACTCTTTCTTTCTCGAGTAACAAATTCCATAGTATCATCCATATTTAATTGTTACTTTCTATACTATACATATATACTAATAATATAAATTGAATTTCGACCGCAAAGATTGTTCTAATTAAAGGAGAAATGATTTCGGTGCACTGGTTCGGTCTATTTTAAACAGTTAATAAAAGCTATTTTGCCATTTTTAGAATTTTATCGAATTCCAACGATTCGGTCAATGATTCTGCCCATTTTCAAGAAAAGTTTGACAAAAAACTGCGTATGCCTTTATATATAAAAATTTTAAACTTTTAAATAAACACAACGTTCATTGTTAGAACGTGCGACACCCAGGTCGGTCTTATTAACTGTTTAAAATACACCGAACCAGTGCGCCGAAATCATTTTTCGTATAACTACTAATATAAATATTAATATAAGTACTAATATAAATATTAATTATCGGTAATAAATATTAATATTAATGCTAATATAAATACTAATATTTATCAATTGAATACTAATATCACTGCAAGTACAGTATGCACCTCAAGAACAAGAACGACAATTAAAATAAAATGTTTGTGACATTAATGTCACCTTGAGTATATACCAACCTACTAAATGAGCCTTTTCTTACTGCAACGATGAATTCAGTAGAACGTACATAACTATGCAGTATCAATTCGCCATTAAAGTCACTCAACAAACACCATAGAATATATGTAGGTAGATAACATATGTAGATAAATGAAAATCCTGTACCTTTCCGAACAATGTCGGCCACACGAACATTGAGGTAGGTAAACCGTGCTCGATTTGTTTTCGTTGTAAACCCCATATAGTCTTGCGCATCATGTCCTGAGGGAAGGACATCGACAAACAATGTCGTACCTGGATAATGCTCGTCAAATGCTTTCTAAGAACCCAAGCACAGATCCATTGAAATAACGACCTCAAAACTGTGGTATTGTAAATATCTGTGACAGAGATAGGTACGCGGAAAAATGCTGTAAGTCGTTCAAGTTTCTGGTTCTATCAACTTTGAAGAACAACCGAATACTTCTTTCACTTTTGGAGGCATCATTTGAAATGTTTTAAGGATCGCGTATGGCGCATAGAGGATTTATTCCTCCAGAACGTAATGTTTTCGAAAATCTTCAGAAATAATTTAACGCGAAGATTATCTTGACGAGGATTATTAGGCTACCTTATTTAGTTTAATAAAAGCTTCGAAACCGCTTTTCACCATAAGCTATATCTCTCAAGTTCGTCGCCGAGAAATTCTTGTAGCATTTCCCATAATCCTATCAATAGACAAACCAAGTTTTAAAAATTGACAGTATCGAATTTTCCTTCACGTAACTTCAGTCTACTAACTTTATTGTAGTGCAGCATTAACCCCTTAACGACACACTAAATTTTAGAAAACCGTTAAAAAATGACCACCTCTTTTACGTTTCTATTTTACTATATAAATGTCTATAAACTGGGATGAAACGCTGTATTTTCTTTTTCTTTTAAAAAAAGCGGTTATTTTTTTATAGTTTTCCTTCTCTCGTCACTTTTCGCGTATCTAGGTGACCAAACATCACCCCACTCATTGGAATCATTTTCGTTTTGAAACATATATTTACGAATAAATATCAATCTACGCACCTAATGGGATTCTACATAATTTCCGTTGGAGATATCATCTCAAAAAAGCCACTAAAACTAGTTCTCGTTCTCGAACAAAACATTTCCACTTGGTATTCATGCAAATATGGAATTCATATACTGCGGAATGTTATCGTAATGCCGTGTTTCCATGGGAAATTTTTACCCAATATCCCCGACGGAGAGTTAACAGAGCGTTGTGAACGGGATTTCTGCATGTATAGAAGTTTCCATTTAAATACCTCAACCTATATAATCGTTTCCCTCGATCCTCGGTCTCTGTTCGCCGTCATGACAGCGAGGGGAACAGCAACGGCGCGGTCCAATAAATTAGTTGAATGCGGTTTACTCGCGTGCACATCGGTGCATTTCGTGCGGTTTTGTTGTGCCCGGTATCGGTTTCTTGCATACGATTGGAAATGCATGTCAATTTTTTGGGGGCGAAAGTTATTATGTAACCTGCTCCCCGCACCCACTTCACACTGCCAACGTTCGCCAGGATTTATCGGACAATTTTGTTCCGGCAAAAATCCGTCCAAATTCTTAATTTATATAACCTGCCTTTTCTTCCGCGTTACAAATAATCGCATAGCAACGGACAAAATGATTGGTTGGGTTCGATCGTTTGGAAAGCAAGGTTTTCGGAAATGAAGTGTCATTGTTTAGCCCACGTGTGTTGTTTTGATACTATTTGTAGGTTTAGTATTGCCGTTGTGAAAAGAGAGAGAATAGGAAGGAAAGTGGAATAAGTTTTAGAGGAATGTTAGGGTAATGAACATCATGGAGGTAGTAAGAATGATTGTATAAGTAGAAGATGTGAACAAGGAATAAAGATAATTAGGTAAATCGGGGTAGATGTGAGCATGTGTTTATGGAAATTTTGGTAGAAATTGCAAACTTTGATGTCCTGTAAAGTTACTGAAGCAATATGTCAAATATGAAAAAAATAAATAAATAAATCTCTGTACCACCTTTCACTAATTTCCTGCACCACCCCACTTTTATATTAGATTGGTACATATAAATTCGCCATTTCGCGAAGGAAACATTGAAAGAAAATATTCTTTGCTTTCCAAATATTGTAGTTATCTTTTTGATTTTTAGTGTCTGTGGCATATCCCGAGTTGTAAGCCAGCATTAGCACTCGTTATTGTTTTCCCACCATAAAGAAAATAACTTTAAGGATCACGAAAAGTAGTAAACAGTCAAAAAATTATAAACAACAGCTGATCGATTCAATTACTCTGTCCTCATAAACCACCCAGCCAAAGTGGGATTTCACTTGGCGAACGCGACACCCCAGTCTCGCGCTCACCCGGCGCTGAAGCTGGATCCAGTGACGGCGAAAATCTCGGCTGCGGTATCGCCAGATCGAAAGGAAGCCTCGCCGTAAAGCCCTTCATCCCCTCTGCGCACGGCAGCCACTCGCATTTCACCATTTGTCGGCGAAACGGCCGACAAATTATTCGAGGCGCGGCCGATCTGGTCGCCGCGATTGATGCGTTCCCGCGCGATACGCCGCGCCGCGGAGTATCACTAATTCCGCGAACAAACGAATGGGGGAAAAGCGACGTTCGAGTAGCTCCGAGGCTGGTCGCTGCCTGGGATTATTCCCACTACGAAATATCGCGCGCACCGGCCGCGGTGTAATCGAGCCGATTGTCGAGTTCGAATGGAGAATGGTGGAACGAAACAGTGACAACAAATGTGGAGAAAAAAGGAAAAAAAAGAGAAGAGGAGAAAGGAATCGCGTAGCTGGCGGAATTAACCGGGCGCCATTGTTGTTAGTCACTGATCGAACCACGTTTCGCGCTTCCCGCGTGCCCCCTTATTATCCAGCAACATCCCCTAATGGCCCGCGCTCCGTTACGTGCCCCCCAGCTCTACGCCGCCTGATTTTCGATTTCCATGGATTTTAATTAAAAGTTTCCAATTAAACGCAACATATAATTAGGAACGATCGCTTAAATTCGAATCCACCCCCTCCCTCTCTAGCCCGCGACCCTGATGGTTTTAATAGGCCGCGGATTTATGGGTCGTTTCACGGCGGATCATTTGCCAGCGGGATCACAATGATAGCCGAATGTTTATATCGGTAATTAGACGATCGTGCTTGTCGTCTGGCGTCGCGTTTAATAGGGATGATGGAATTCTGCGGAATCTGATGGATTTTGGCATGGCTCTGAGACCGTTCTGAGTTTAAGGGTAGTACACAATCGTTCCTGTCTAAAATGAAGCATTTCTCTTTCAATTAATTACAAAGAAACAAATAATTGAAACGGAGACTTGTTCTTGCATGAAGTTTATTAACATCATAAGCTTTAAAAAACATGTTTGTTTAGTCAAAAATATGCATTATATATGACGCTACTGATGGATTATTAAAGAGACTTTTTAAAAATGTGTCTTGTTTTGCAGTGATAACTCAAAAACGGAGGTTCCAATCGATTCAAATCAAATTCGAGCATGTTCATAAAATGTGTAGTTTCGGGCCGGACCTAAATTCAAGTTAATAAAAACTCTTATTCTTTATGAAAAGAAACTAAGGGCTTGGGGCTTGGGGAAGGGTAAAACCTCATCAATTGTCTCTTAAGGGGACTTCAAATCGTTTGAAGATCAAGTATTTTTGCGAATTAATTGCAAGCACAGACTTTTCCTTTTACAGTATGTTTATTACTATCACGTAGAGTAAAAAATATTTTCTTCATCTACGTATCTATTTCACAAATGATGCCACACCAGGTTGATTAGACAGTGTTTTAGAAAAAGTGTCACTGGTTTTGCCCTGATATTGAACTTAAAAATAAAGATCCAACGGTTTCCGTGGAATATGTTTCTCCTAGAACCTGTAATTTCGGAGTGGATCTCCGAAAAAAGAATTGAACCGAAATAATTAAAATAGCGAGAGTTTGAATCTGCTTGAGTAAAACTAATACTTCATTTAGAGAAGAGAAGCACATAAATCGACCAAAATGAGCAACATTGATATCTCACAAACGATATCTACTTTTATTTACCTGATCATTTCATCGATCTTTCACCACTGTGTCAATTTTCCACTGAGGGACAGATTCAGTTCGTGAAATGAGGAACGGATGAGTGTTCAAAGGAGACCTTGTTTTCGAGGAAAGAGACTTTGAATATTCGTCAAACACTGAAACATCGAGCGCAGCAAGATGCAAGACGATTCATTGGTAAAGGAGCAAACAAAGAGATATTGCTCCAGTCGTGGCATTTAATATCAGAAGTCTAGGAAGCAGCTTACTAAGGCTAACAAAAAGACTTGGTTAAGAAACCATTGAACAGAGCCATGACATAATCGATAATAAATAGAGGTAGCTCAATAAGGAGACAAAAGACTAGATGCACTTTCCAATAGAATTGTGTAAGAAAAATTCATATGGTACTTAAAACTCGATTTAATCTAAACCCAATGTCATTGAATTCATTTCACATTAATTCATCCTAGATATGAACGAGAAATATTTATTTTTAAATTCCCGAATGAACCATTCACCTTCGTCATTTTTATAAACCCTTCGTCATTCACGTAATAACAAAAAGAGGAAGTGGAGGGTGCAACCAACTCCTTATCCCCCCGTGAAATAATCCCAGCCGTGATTTCTATAGCCGTTAGCCGAAAGTAAGGTAACAATTTGGACGGTGGAAACGCGTGGAGCGGCGGCGTCGTGGCGCGCAACGCGACTTTTATGACGGCAAGACGACCCCGAGTCGATTAACTTAATTAGACAATCGCTTAATGAATTCCACGATGGCCCCCGTTAAACGGCCGAGCGACGACCGGGCTAACGCGCATCTTTAATCGTCCCCTCGTATACGATGTACTCAAAATGGCCCCCCGGTATCGCGATGCTCGTAAGTAGAACTTTATCGCCCTTCGTTTGCCTCCCCTAGCCGCGAAGAAAGCGTTTCTGGGTAAATCGGAACCCCAGCGAGGCGGATGGCGCGCTATCAGGTCGTTCTATGAGTCACGCTGCTTTTACTGATAGAATGTCCAGGGAAATTTCATTTCCGAATCGAACAGAGTAACGTAACTTTTGGAAAGCTGAGGTGAATCACCATTTCATTCGATTACTTCACGTGTATGTACCTTTTTATTGTGAAGTGGATTACTCTATAGGGATTCCCATTAATAATAATAATAAATGTTATGAGTACGATGGAAATGCAAATTTTGCGTAAAGGTATTATTTGTAAGAGATTCTTGTAAGTGTTGTTAATGAAAGCATTGAAGGGAAAGACATAGCTACCTCGTATTTTGCTGTTTCTGCAAGTTTTACTATGTAGAGGTTAATGGACCGTGTCATTAGCAATATCATTATCTGATATGGCAGGCGTTAGAGAAAATAGTGTTCGATAGAATTTCGTTGCAAGGTGACCGTGTACTTTGCACCTTTACTTTTCTTTCACAGAAAAAACCTTGCAAATATTACGACACTTTTATTCATCAAAAATACAGGTACTCGTGAAAGTATCCATGCACCCCATACGTGTGACATGTTTTACTTACAAGGGAAGATCCCCACTCCGGAAATTCAAAAAATTATGAAACTTTAGAAATATGCAGAGGGTACATATATATGATGTATTACGCAATTTATTTCGCTGCCCTAATTCACTCTGAGGGGTTATTTTCGATCCCACTATTTTCTGAAGTTGTGTTATAACTCGCGAACTGTAAGAACTGTAACTCTAATAACCTTTCCATTTCTAAAAAAAAAATAGGCTGAAAACGATGCACTTTAATGGCAGTGAAAAAATCCGAGAGAAATAACAAAACATTGAAACTTTGTATCCTGTACTATTCAAAATTATCACGAAACAAAATATCACTGTCGACAGTTACATCGCAAACATCTATCGCGCGAAATTGCCTTATTTCTTCTACCTCCACTATCACGAGATCCAATGAAAAACATGTTTCCACCTCGACTCGAAGCGTGCATATCCTCAGCATCTTTGGATCGGGAATTAAGCTATTTTTAAAAAGGGAAACGAGCTTCGGTTCCTTAAATCCCATTGATAGAATCGAACGATACCTACTAATAATAAGATCGATCAAGAACGCAATGGAGAACGATACGCGGGAAATCTATTCCGACACGGATGCCTCTCGAAAGCCTTTTCTTCCCCAAAACTTTATTCCCTTGGCTGGCGAGGTCGATAGAAAAATTGCTCGTTAAATGAAATTCCTGCGGTGGCTTCGCTGCACCGCCTATCGAGCTTGGCGAGGGATAAAATCGAGCCGACTTCAAATTGATTCGAGCCTCCCGTAACGGGGTTGATGCAGGTTTGTTCTTTTCTCTATTGGTTCGAGAGAGAGAGTTTCATCGGTTCGTCATGGGTTTTTCAGGTGCCTGAATTGTTAGCGAAAATTGTATCTATGAATCTCGTGGTTGGATGCGTTTTGGTAGAGCTAGTGCTATGAAATATGAAACGTACACATTTTTAGAAGCTACCGTAAACTGTGGGAACATTGGCAGTACGGGGTAATATTGGCAAGGAAAAGGACAAAAATTTGATGCATTTTCACGCTTGTAGTACAATCACAAATGATAAGGTGTTATAATTGGATGCTCAAAACAAATGTAAAAATCTTAATTTTTATATTACCGATATAACAAAATATTACAGAAACATGCCAATCTTCCCTCAATTTACGGTATTTTTTCAAAAATCCGCGAGAACTGTCGATGAAACGCAGGAATGTATTTCGACAGTGCATTCTATTTTACCCTTGTTGATTTATTAACTTTGAAAATATTGTGTTGTGAGTGGCAATAATGGATTTGTAACCTTGTGTTTTTCAATTTTGTGGCACTAGCTTCAGTTTTTTTTTCCAATGTGTCCACAGCGAATTTTTGTTAGGGGATTGTTTTTAATTGTACTGATTGATGGTGATATTATTAAATAGAAGTTAGTATTTTGTGTTGCAAGGATACCGAGCGATTTAATTCTGCTGATTCTCTTAAGATCCATTTGCCCCGAAGTTACAAATTTAAGGCAGAAACTTTTCTGATTTTGTTCCCTTTTCAAGTTTTCACGTTTTGAAAATTATTTTAAGCCACAGTAATTTCAGGAAATCGGGATTTTAGTATCTCAGAAGAGGAATCTAATATCTAATATATATACAAATTGCAATTAAGGTTATAAATTTTCGTGCTTGCAAACAAGCCAATGTCCCATTCAGTGACTTCATCTGGGCCATTTTATAATTTTATATTTAAATAACTTTTAAGGAGATATATATATGACTAAAGAATACCCATTTTACAATTTTTATATTGCATATCCTGCACTGTATTAGTGTTGTAGAAACACCTTATTATTATTTTATAAGCACTGGAGAAAATTTCTCCCCTTTTTTCAATTGAAAAGTGAGCAAAGCAAACCGTTGTACTTTGCACATAATAAATAAACAGATTAAAAAATATATTTGACTCACCATAACTGCCCTTTCAGTCGCCGAGCCATCACTATAGGAAAAGTCTGTACTTTGAAAATTGGATGAAGATATTGATCGATCAGCAATAGTCGAGAAGTTGAAGTCCCAGAGAAGATTCCTCTCCTTTCAGCATCTATGAACAGAAGTGATTTACTTAATATATTAAATAATTATACACTGCGTACTGTGTATTTTGAAACAGCAATAGGAGTTAAACATGGTAGCACCCTGGGCGTTTACAGTAACACATTCAGCATAGCTTTAAACACAATTATATTAAGGCGGGAATCTTTCAGAGTTCAAAGAAATCGAAGTTCTTTTCCGGAATCTTTTCTAAGGAAACTATGCATGCAATGTTTTTAAAACATTCAGGCCATATTATTGTGGATTTCAAGAAGTGAACAAACATCTGTTGATATAAAAGTAATTGTTCAATTGCGCTATGGATAGTTTTTCTCTAAAAGATTCCACGTTCATTGTGTAAAGAAAACTTATTAAATTTAATAATATTATTCCGGATTGAGATTCATTCATAGCGAAATTTTATTAAAACCACTAAACTAAATGTTTCCTCACAAAAAATTCCCAAACAGAACCTTGATCTCAAGACTATTACTTCACACAAAACATTACCTACAAAACCTAATACTTTCATTTACCAAAGTAGTCATTTAAAATTAATTAAAGCAAAATAATATCTTGTAAGCAATGTTTTATAAATGGCTGGTTATCAGTATTCGTATAATCAAGCTGAATTAAAGCAAAAAGCCCCTTGTATGATTTGCATCATACCATATAACGGAAACTGAATGAAGTCAAAGTACACCCAAGTTCCCATTCCCCCCATTTCATTTAAATCGCTTATCCCAACATCAAACCCTCTTCGACTGATTCCATAACTTCGCCATACCTCCACCACAGTCTGCACCTCTGTGTATCAGACCCAGCAATTACTACAGACGCCCACAAGTAGCGCGAGTCAACGATACCCACGACGGCCGAGGCGCCAAGTACATTCCTCGCTGCCGCGTTCCACCAACACGGTATTCGCCGAGCGAAATTTCTTTCACAACTTTTCAAACACGCTATAGAAACTTCTCGGTTCAACCGCCGACGAAGGCGACGCGTAACAGGCCAGCAACACAGCGTCTGCTTTAATCTCCGCCCTGTGGAGCAGGCCCATCGTCCGGCATTCAACGTGCTTCGGGGGCCTCGACTCGAAGAAGAATAAAGTCCGTCTGAAAGACATTCCTGAAGACGTCCTTCGCGCGTCTGCCATGAAATTCCACGGGCGCAACGGACGGGGCTGGCACTCGGCTGAATTTTTCATTAAATTAACGGCGCAACAGGTCGTGTATGGCCGCGTCGAAGAGAATTGTTTAAATGTTGCACGAAAGAAGCGCGATCTCTTTTTTTCCACCCCTCCCCGTCCAACCCCACGACTCTCTCTCCCTCTCTTTCTCTCTCGCGCCTCTTTCCCTGCCGTCGAATTAACGCGCAACAGGTGAGACCCTCTGCTCTCTCCGCACATTACTCAGAGAGACGGATATTTCGAATTTTTTCACCGTCATTCTGTCGCGCCCTCCTTTTGCAAAATAAATGAGTAAAGCCCTCCTCCGGTGGCGCCGGGAGCGCGGATAAACCGCGCCATCGCGGATATACACCTGAGAACTACTGCGCGGCGAAATCCCCTCGGATCTATTCCCGTTTTCGATACTGATTAAATAGGGGTGGCGCGGAGGCAAGGAAACGAAACCTGGCTGCGACTGTTTCTTGATTGATGCGCGAGATATTTTATTCTGTAATTGAAAAGATTGTTCCTGGAACGTTGCGGGTCTGATCGAGGAGAAATGGGGAGTTCCAGTGGCTTGCGATGTATGGCGATTGCACCTCCTAACAAGGGAACTTTGGTAACCCGAAAATTCCGATTGTTTCGACACTCAATTCAAGTATCAGACAATTTTTTTCCGCTACTTTGGGGTTCTCCGGGGTGAAAATATCAGTTAAAGGTTAATGTGTGCTTTTATATTTTCCTGTATATCCTGGAAACCATAGTAGTTCCTTGTTAATGGTTTTCTGCGTTCTGTAAACCTGTGCAATGAAGTAGCTCAATTGCTCAATAAAAAATCATTATACTTTCATTGTGATAATCTTTTTATACCTACTATAGTTCAATATATGTACTTTAATGTATACAGC
The DNA here is from genome assembly GCA_963971345.1 of Andrena flavipes. Lineage (NCBI taxonomy): Eukaryota > Metazoa > Arthropoda > Insecta > Hymenoptera > Andrenidae > Andrena > Andrena flavipes. Next base: position 58,897,065 of record OZ020480.1, read on the forward strand.
AAAATAAGAAAGCACTCGTTAATATTTGGGCGGTATTTTCTCTCTGAAAGCCAATTTGGTAGATAAAAATTCTGATATTTGTGTTGAAGTTACCTGCAATCCTACAAGGTTTCAAAAAAATCGGAATTTTCGAGTTACCGAAAAGTCAAAGTATAAGACGAGCTACTTCAAATTTTGTGAAGGGGGTAAGTTCAATTTTTGTCTGGTCCAGACTTGATACACTTGCACAGAAGAAAGAGATAGATTTATGTAAATATACATACATATTTGTATTGTGAAATTAATATTTGAATTACAGTTCAGTTGCCACTCTAATTGTGTGAAAAGTAATATCTGTGAGGATACAAGCGAACAAATCCTACTTATTATAAGACTTCACTGACTGGGCCGCAATTTTCTATTGAAATATTCAGATTTTTTAATAAACTTTTGATTCTGGATTTAAATTGTATGCGTGTGTAAAAATTTTGAGTTTAAACTTTTTTTGATCACCTATGTGTCTCTACCTGTTTCATTGACACACTAATTTTCTGCTGACAGACATTTATATCCCTTGATTATGTTTTATAAAACATAGCAATATAGTGCTACATTCTGCAGCAAGTGCAAAGAAAATGTATAATTTCCAAAAATACCTTGAAAGTTGCATTATTGAAATAAAAGAATGAGCATGCCACCAAAATGCACTAAACATTTCACGAATGGAATAAATTTTTCAATAAATTTATTCATAAAAACGAGGAATACAAGAAAAGTCAATGCAGATTCTATCTGAACTGAAACAAATTTTTGTTCTGACAAACATCATCCAATTTACTTTCTCAATTTGTTATCTGAATTCCCATTCAGATCTCAGATTGTCAAATTGTATTCGATGATCGAAGGAATAAATTCCTTCACAGAACCGCCAGGCCAGTCGATATACCGAGAATTCTCGAGAATTACGAAGGACAAAACGAAAATAAACGTTCTCGGCAAAAAGAGTCGAGGTCCACAGAAGACACAACCTCGAAGAGATTGAAGCGATGCCCGAGTCAATTTTTACATAGACGTCAAAGGAATATTGATGAACTACGACCGCAAGATAAGACGTCTCGGTGGTTATAATTAAAAAGGAATTAATACGAAGACGAGAGAATATATAAGAGGCCAGACTATGGAGCAGAAAGTCGAAAGAAGCAAGAGGATTTACGATATTCTTGGTAATTATATTCATGGTAATTGAATATACATTGAAAATTCGATAAATTCGACGAGCAATGTCGAATTTATTATTAGTAAGGATTATTATCCGTGGAAGTAGCAAAGATTGTGCAAAAGAAATTACAATAACTTAATATTCTCCTTTATATTTCTGCGATTTTATTCAAAGCTTTAATCTAGCATGCATAGATTCAACTAATTTTCTGTAAAATTCAAGCTTATCTGAATCCATTCTTCTAAAAAAATTTCTTTGATACTATGGAATCGTCCTTAAATTACATAAGGCTTTTTAGAGGGGGGGAGGATCGCGAATTTCTTACATTTTTTTGCAAAGGGAGGAAGGAGGAGTTCGATAGCGTCTTACGTAATATTTTTTTAACTTAATATCCAATATGGGTAATTTAAAAACGATGTTTCATCGCACACACGGGACCGAATTAAATAAATTATATGTATAAACCTGTAAAAAAAATTTAATAACTGAAAAAGGCAATGTACGAAATATTAGGTAAGAAAGGGGAGGATGGAATATAAAATCTTACGAATTCTTATACTTGGGGAGGGAGGGTGTAAGAAATCTCCAAAATTACCCTTACATGATTTAAGCACGGTCCCTAATTAAAAATATAATAATTAAAGTTTGTACTAATGCAAATTATAATGGGCAATTTCGAATCTAACATTACTTAAATAAATAAAATTACATATACGTATGGGGTGAGCAGATACTTTTGCGAGTAACTCTATATAAAGATTTTTTAAATTATCGGCTAGTTGAAAACGCAGAAAAATTTCAAGCGCATCAAACTACAAAGGCAGGTATGTGCGAAGAGCTCGGAATTTTTCGTCACGGATAAAAGTGTTCCACCTCACTTCGAAACTTAGTGCATACCTGGGCAAGATGAGCCACCGGAAATCGAGGAGTCGAGGGGCCTCCGTGTGGCCAGCAACAAGTTGCGAAGCCAGCGACATACCAGCAGGCTTCTTCCTACGCGTGGACGCGTAAAATTTTTCATTCGCCGAGTGCTTTCTCCTCCGTCATCTCTCCCTTTCTCTCTGCACGTCCCTCTCTATCCCTCTGTCTCGATTCCCCAAAAACGATCGAGATCGCTTCGTCTCGGCTGGTAGCATGGTGCAACAGGTAGACACTTAGTATCCTTCTACGAAGCAGAATTAATTTCCTCGGCGCGATGCGCGTTTATCAGGGTGAAACGAGTGAAACAAAGTGACAAGGGCAGGCCTTCTCTCTGCCACGGCGACATCGACGCGGAAGGGAAGTCGAGGGGGAAGTGTGAACAGCTTTGGCACGCACCATTTCCAAAGTGTCTCTATTGCGGATTTTTAAAAATTTATGTCGAAGCTTGTTATTCCTTTTTTGATATAGCGGAGGAATTAGTAAGATGACGAGTGGAATTTAATAATCTAATAGGTGTGAATGCTTATGTATAGGGGTGATTTTTGGTGTTACTTTGACTGAGTTGCCTTTCCTTTGGGTAAATGGAAATTAATGTCATTTTCGAAGTGGATCTTTAAATGAAATATATTCTATGAGCTGAAAGTGCAAACGGTAGGAGATGATAGTAATAATTTCCAAATACCAATGCGTTGGTTCTAATTTTAAAATATGTCAGTCTAACTGAATTGACCTTTTCAAATTCATCAGAAATAAACCAAATGGAGTTCAATATTCAGAGGAGTTATTTCTTTGTGCACTTTATTAGTCTTTCTTTGAATCTACTACAAATATGAATTTATACAAATTCGAAACTTTGGGAAATCAAAGACTCCTGAGCGAACGAGTGATCAGTAGTTCAAATATCGTATTGCTAACATTTACTTCCAAGCAAACGAATCTGAATTTGCGTCAATTGGGTGATATGAAAGATCAAAGAATAGAGAACCGACAGAACAGAGGGTGGAACCTAATTATCGTCATTCCCATAACCACTTCCGGTTAGCGTCGAGATTTCACGTCCTCCCTGAGCTTGCTTCTCCCCAACCACATTTCGTCATCGATATTTAAACCAATATTTGAAGCACTTTCCAACAATTTTTATCAGAATACAGTTATACAACGAATTATAAATTCGAATTTCTACCTAAGCTCCAGGTTCTGTTTAATCCTCTGCACAAAGGGCACAATAAAATTATCTCCAACTTAACAAATTCATGTCTCATTTTCTTAAAAAAAAAAAATGTACATCACACACAACAAATGTATTATAGAATCATTACACACATGACTTTTTCTATTTACAATCTAGAATTCGACACGACCTCAGCTTCCTAATTAACGTCACACGTTAAAAATGCTAGACGAAACTTACTCTTAGCTCCTTCATCCCTCAGATTTACCTTTCATAGTTGCAAAACCTACACCACGTCAAACACCGTGCCGAAAGAGCAAAAGAAGTAACGCCTACGTGACACGTATGCTGGTGTGTCAGTGGCGATGAAAAAAAAGGCGGTTAAAGGGCCCGATAAAATATGTAACCGACGGGTGGCGTATTTCTGAACGGGATAACCGTCTATAGACAGAAATGACAATGTTCAATATGTCGGTAAGGTAATTTCCTGTGAAAGCAGCGTGCAACAGGTAGAGAACGTCGTAAAACTCGAACGGTGTCACTGTGGGGCGAGCGAGATTTTGAGCGTCGGTGAGATTCCCAATCAACTGGTATTTAATTAGACGACACGCTTCGATTACGAAACACTGGAATTATAGGCAAATAGGCACACGCGATTCTATGCGTCGAACAACGAAAGTGTGCAACCGTATCGCACCATCCACCTGCTACCACATGTCAGCCATTAAACTATTTCGCCCGATGCGCAGCGACCGATGAAACAATTCGAGAAGTTCGGTGAAAGGAGCTCGAGGCGCGACTGATGTTCCAAGGCACCACGGTGTAATACTTGGAATAGTTTCAACAAAGAATTATACTGCATGGAGGAATCAATACCAGCGAAAACATGGCGATGATGAAACACCTCGAAATATGTGTGTTAGCAAATCTGCGTGCGACGTCGAAATTATTCCGCGATGTCCACTAGTATTTTATTCGCGAGGCAGTCTGAAGCCTCGGTTCAAACGAAATTGGACACGTTTCTGTCTCGTATATTGCGCGAATCGAGGAAAAATTAGTCGAGCCTGGTGTACCTGGACGGTTTAAAACTAGACTGAAACCCGTCAGATTCCACTTCGTGGCACAATGCTGCACTAATTTACAAAGGGAGATAAGTGGTCGTGTCGCTGGCCGGGCTGCAGCGGCGCGAACCACTGAAAAATGAAGGCTGTCGGCGTTACAAGTGAAACGAGTCAAGCAGTGGTCAGACCGAGAATCGCGGCACGGTATTTCGTATCGATTTTTCGCGAAGTGCATGACCCCATTTTCAGCGCACGCTTTGTAACGCTTTTAACAAATGACTAGCCACCCGTAGAGAATTTCGCGCAATTACCGAGGTGAAATTGGCTGCTAGAGAAATTGCTTGAGATGCCGATCACTCGAGTATCCCAAGCGTTTAGCAAGCGAGCCGGTTTTCTCTTTGTTTAATGAACTAGTTCGAATTGTGAGACGAGAGACGACGTTAGAATAGTGTACAAGCTTTCTGCTTACCGCGGTGGATCTTTCAGAGGTGCTTTAGAATCGTCACAGTAGCTTACAACGACTCTTGGACGTCGGATGGTCGTTCAACAGGGATTGCAGCGAGGGTTAAGCTGAAGATCAAGTTGCAAGCTGGCGGACAGAATTTAGATAAGGAATTCTATGAAATTTGATGTGACGAAGCACTTTGCAAAAATTTTACAATGCCTTCTACCTACAACGGATCACAAATCGCTCGGAACGAATTACAACGAAACTTAAACAGAAATTGGAACTTCAAGCTGGCTAGTAGTCTTCGGACAATTCTTACTAAAAGATGGGGGATGAAACTCGACAAGCTCTGTAATACCCCTGTCGCAAGAATCGTGGCGCCGGGTTTCAACGACTCCAAGCCGCTCAAAAGTGATTACCTACCACGGAAGTGAAAAAGGAGGCGAAATAGTAGTGGATGGGAGAGCTCTATCAGGGGTACGCGACGCTTCGAAAGTCTTGAGACGACGCAGCTGCCCCCTTCGCAACTCGTGCGGATTCCGACGCGCCACCTCTTCAATTTCACACGGTGCCATGGCGAGGACTACTAATTAAGCGGTACCTGTAGCGGGCATGCTTAATGAAAGAGACAGGGAACGGGGATCGATAGACAGAAAGAGAGAGGCACGCGGCGATTTGAAAAGTTTCTGAAGACATTGCACGCCGGTCTCCTCCGTTTCCTGTGCGGATACGAAGCGCGGCTCGCGAGGCGCTTCATTTCACACCGACCCGCAACGGGCGCAAGCGAACTGTTCGCGTGCCCGCATACTTGGACGAGTAGGGTGTCGAAGTAAAGGGTAGATCGAGAAATTGCGAGATTGTGGAAACGGAGCGAAGCAACGAAAAATTAGAAAACAGGGAAAGATGAACGCGCAGCGATCGCAGAAGTGTCGAAAAGGACGTTCTATGCCTGTCTCTATCTCCGTAGGTACTGAAGCGCAGCTCGATACCAAGAACGGTTATATTCCTTCCCCTACCCCACCACTGCCACGCTGCGCATCGCAAGATGGCTGGCCGTGTTTGCAAAATGGCGCTTGCGCGTGCAATTTCGCTGCGACCCCCGCTCCGCGCGCCGTCCGCGTCGTAGCTCGCGTTTTCCTTCTTTCCTCCTTACCATTTCCTCGAGCGCGAATAGTGATGGGCCCGATCCGTGCTCCTCATGGCGATTCTTCATCGATCGGAATTTTGGTTGGGCGGTGGGGGAAGTTTTGGGGAGTTTTGGAATTTTCAGGAGGAAATTTTAGGTTTAATCGTTAATATGATAAAGTATTACGATTGTTGGGGGATGGTAGCAATGAGCATATTATTTATAGTCCGTAGTTCTAGGGTGGGAGGTATTCATTTGCAAGTTCATATTGATTTTACTAGAGAATGAACCACTAGAGTATAGTTATGGGGAGGGGGCTACGAGTTGGGGGCTAATGATGCGGGGATATAAAAATGAGATAATGTATTGGATCGTGCGATATCGATATGTATACTTTTTCGGGATTTTAAGGGGCTGAAATAATTATTTAGGGATCTTTTTATGACTAAGTAGTTTGACAACTGAAGACATGGTTGTCTATACTTTACTGTCAGCACGCTGGTCTTTGTGGAAAATGTTGATTAGTAAATTGTAAGTATATGTTAAGTTGCTATGCAATTGAATATTTTTATGAAAAAAGAAATTGAATAATATAGACGCAGGACTTTCAGAAGATTTTGACAACTTCGTATGTTATGGAGAACAAGTCGTAAAAGCATTATAGTAGTCGGTATATAATATTTTTCTGAATGATGTAGTCCCGTTAACTGTTGTGAATGCTGTGAAATGATGACGTAACTTCTTAATCAGAGGAAAATAAATGGCCTAAATTTCCTTGACCTATATAACGATGGCACTACACTGCCCGGAGCTTGCCAACTGAAACGTTTAAATAATGCATTTTATAGAAGTACAAAATATCTTCTACCTATATTATTCAGTTCGTATCTGGCACAATTTATAATTCGAACGTAAAACTTGTAACACAGAGAATGTAATTGATAACGCAAACGAGAGTACTTCAAAGCCGACAGAAATGTACATCAATACCAAATTTTGTAACTCCAAACCCGATATAGTATAAAAATAAAAACTCGTTCGTTTTAACGATACTCGAATCAACCCCAATTTTAAAAACTTGGTTGAACGAGAGAAAACTTTTGACCCAGAAACAAAATCAATTAAAAAACTCAAGTAACCGATTACAGAGTTACAATATCGGTTTTTGGCATCGATATTTCCCATCTTTCTTATTTTAAACATCATTAAAATATTACTCGAATAAAACTGCACGAGTACTATTTTAAATATATAAAATAATTTAAAGTAAACGTTGAAAGAAGAAAAAGTGCAAAATGTGTTACTAAGTAATTACCGTAATATCCAATGCCTCTTAAATTCTTTTCACCTTTAAAGCATAAAAATAAAATAGAAATACTTGAAAGACTCATCAGGAAAGGGTAAAATTATAAAGAAAAAATCCGTCAGAACCTCCAGTAATTAACCTAATTATACGTCACACAAACAAATCAGAGCTATCATATTGAATTCCGCGTTCAATCTCAAAAACTACACTAAACACCATCATCATCCATCATCCTCGCCAACCCAACTACCACTAACATTCAAAACCACGAAGACTCCCTAAATACACCCAAAAAGGACCAAATTGGATTGAGCAAATATCTTGCCGAACATGAAAAATGTCATGAATAAATCACAGTCTGACCCTAATAAAGGCAGTAAGTACTTAATATAAACGCGAGCAAAGAATTGAAAAATTGTTTCATACGAGCTCGTTAGAATGACGAAACTCATTAAAGTATCTATTCCGTAAAAATCTATAAACACCATTTGGATCACGTTTGATCCCATCGCTAACAGAAACATCCCCTACTCCGTGGTCGCCAGTTGCCGCGACCATCTTCATCCCTCTTCCCCCTGCATTCGATCATCCCGATCCCCCTGTCTCCTCCGTGGACCATTCTCGCCTCTTCCTCCAATTCTTCCAACGGCCGATCTCCAGCAACCCCCTCGCCGATACCTTCTGAAGCACTTCGTCTATGATTATTTCGCACCGTTATGGGGTGTCCTCCTTGGACCGACCGCTGAACACCACCGAAATATTTTTTCCCTCTGCGGATTTTAATCGATGTCACGTCGACCGTGATACATTTTTCGCCAGGCAGCCAGCGGTGCAAATTAATAAAGTTTCTTGTGGTATCAAATTTCGAATGGAAAATATGATCCTTCGCTGTAATTATGATTTTTTAAAAAGGGTAATTTATGGGGATTTCACACATTTTGTAGTGTTTATGTATTTACGGAAATCGTGAAGCGACTAGCGACCCGAACACAGCGGCTTTTTGTCTTTATCGCGAGTGGCTGATTTCAAGTCGTTTGAATTTATGGTTATGGGTTATATATTTATTATTATACCAAAAATCATTTTAGAATTTTTTTATTTGAGAAATAAAATGAAATTGTAGGAGAAATATTTAGAATCGAATCGGGGCGGATGGAATAGAGATTAACGAAGATAGATGATCGCAGCCAATCGGCTCGTATTACTTGTCATGTAATTAATAATTGAATTACAATGTTACTTGTGATACGATTAGTAATTATACTTCAAATAATACAGATTACCCAGGTCTCACCACGTGGAGGCGCTGCGAGTGGAGACCCGCCCTAACCGCGGCCCATCCGCCCTCCTTTTATGCAAAATTTTATTTTCATTTCTATCGATCCCCCTGATGCACGATTGCAAAACGATCCTCGATCGCTCTACAAGCGGGCAAGAGAAGGAGTTATTCTGTAAAAAGCTACCGCGATGAAACTAAGCAGAATTTAAAACATTTTTTCTTTCTTTCTGTTTTAAATTTTAAGAATTTTCTGGTTGGGAATGAAAAAAAAAGAATAAAGGGGGAATATTTGAGTGAAATTATCAGTGAAAATACTGATAATGATATATTATTATAGGGTATGTTATATGATATATCATTATTTAGCGAAAAGTTTCCTCCATTTTCTTTATTTCATTTCCAATTAGTGAATAATTACTACTATAGTTTCCTATTCATTAATATAAAATATGCGCATATTTGCTATGACTACTTAAATACTAATAATGCATTCCTATACGAGCGCTCGTATTTAATAATTGCTACTTAATTCTAAGTGGCCACTAAAAGTCTTATCGAACCATATACGTATCTACTTAAATTTAAATAATGACCTGCCTAATAAAAATCTAAAATTGTCATGTGTTTCTTACTTCCCTCGATGGACATACGATGTTACCTGAAACATTCGCAAAAGTATTAATAAAAATTCCGTGAGATTTCGTTTCTCAAGGATGATGAACCTGAAATCCTATTTTTACAATATTCTTCACCCATAATACTCTGCAACAGAAACTTTCTCAATGGATTAGTACCTACAATCTATCTCGATTATGTAATGTAATTTCAACAGATTACTTAAATTTAAATAATGACTTGCCTAATAAAAGTCTGAAATTGTCATGTGTTTCTTACTTCCCTCGATGGACCCACGATGTTACCTGAAACATTCGCAAAAGTATGAATAAAAATTCCGTGAGATTTCTCGTTTCTCAAGGATGATAAACCTGAAATCCTATTTTTAGTAGATAATCAAAAACTTTTATGCAAATGTTGAAGATTGGAATAATTGCACTTTACTGCACAGTGATCGAAGTTACTTTCATACAGAAATTAGCAACAACGAGCAAGCGTTAATATTGACTATCACTATCACTTTGCACTAACACGTTTCACTATTACTTTGCACTATCACTTTTATTTTTAAATATATGCTCACATAATCAACAACGTTATGTTAGTAATAGTGAGACCAGTCTGGAATGAAATTAAATAAACACAATAAAATACAGGACATAAAATAAATCACGCAAAATCATAGACAAAATACATAAGATTAAACAAATTACGCAAATTAGCAATTGATATTCATAATATTAAGCACATTGGGTGCTTTGTTACATCAACTCAATATAATTTCCTTGTAGTTTTGCATTAATTGGCATTTTTTGCAAAATATGAATATACTTTCAAAACAATATTTCCAGTGACAAACACTCGATTCAAGAGTGGGTAGGTGGTGGGAGGAGTGGGACGATGCTGCAGCCACTTAGGGCTGCTAGAAAAATTGATCAGTAACCAGAAGGGCAGCTGATCATTGTCCACTCATTAATGCAAGAAAACCGTGAGTGGACCATTTCTTTCTTTCGCAACGCTAGCTTATTACAGACTAAAATCAACTCCCGAGCACAGTCACTAGGACTTTGGACTACTCGCAGCACTAATTTCTCAAACAACTTCAAAATTCCCGAATGGTGCTTCATTACTGAAAATTCTACTATACTTAATACTCTCAAGCTGCTACACTACTCTCACAAATATAAAAAGCTACAGAGAACCACCACGTGGGTGGTTTCATTTTTCGCAACACTAATAAAAATTCAATGCACCTGTGTCTCGTAATACGCAACTCTAACTTTAAATCGTTGCAGCCTTCCTAAAGGCTGTGTAGAGTCCCATGCGCAGCAAATCCAGCTGCTCGGAACTCTTTTTCCCCAGGAACATGTCTCTGGACATGTCCCAGGACAGTTTTGGGGCATTGGGGGCTGGGGGTCGCAACTCTAATTACAAACGCGATCAATCATCATCGCAACACTAACTCAAAAAAATATTAAGAATCAAACTAGAACAAGTAATTAAAAAAACGCGATCAGTCGCATCGCAACTCTAATAAAAAGAATACAATGAATCAAAATTAATGCTATAAATCAAACTCTAGTAACTTTAATTCAAAATACAAGAACAATCTCAAAAACAATCGCGACTCTTTTTTCGAAACACTACAACCAATCACGTTCGATATACATATATTCGCAACGCTATGCTGGTACCAAAAGCGGGGAATACTCGATTCGCAACACTAATTCAAACCGTGATCAACATTTAGTCGCAACACTAACTGAAAACGCGTAATCTTCTTCGCAACCCTAATTGAAAACGCGGTGTGCTCAATTTCAGGGGAGGGGGTATCGATGGGTCAGCCTATGGCCAACCAAACTACTACTACTACTACTACAACTACCGACGAGCATAATGGCAAAATAATACCTACGAAGAATGACCCTGTACCCGAGGATGCAGGGCCATTCTTGGTAGCCCACATGATGTGGCCGTTTTACTGGCCGGGCTATCTTCGGCTCTTTGGCCACTTCTTTGCTTCGGGCGGTCCGCCCTTCTGAAAGTTAAGGGGGTACTCCACAGTGAACGGATTTTTTTCTCAATAAATACAACATATAATGAAATAAATCTTTTTGGTGTTTATAAAGCTACTCTTATATTATATAAAAAAAGATTAAAAAAATATTTTAATTTGTTTTACTTGTTTTTTTACAAAGCGTCAATATGGCAACTAAACAAAAACGTGGTGCAGCTGATTTTCTGGCTTAGGCTTATCTGAAACAAAAAATCCGAAAACATTCTTAATCTGTATGAGTGTCACTATCGCCCGTAGCTCAATTAACAATTTTTGTTGAAAAATAACAATATGGCACCTGTTTGAAGGAAAAAGTTCTCCAAATAATGGTGTTTCTCGAAAGCTTCCCGAGAAAAATCTCGGTTATTTTTCGGAAAAAATTGTTAATTGAGGAACGGGCAATAGAGACACTTATACAGATTAAGAATCTCTTAGAATTTTTAGTTTTGGATCAGCCTAAGCCGGGAAATCACCTGCACCACGAACATACCGTTTTTGTTTAAGTGCCATATTAACGCTGTAAAAAAACAAGTAACACAAATTGGAATTTTTTTTTTTTTTGTATAATATAAGAGTAGCTTAATAAATATCGAAAAGATTTATTTCATTATATGTTGTATTTACTGAGAAAAAAATCTTTAAAAATAGCTTGATTTTTCGACCGTTCACAGTGGAGTACCCCCTTAATAGCGTGCCCAAGCCCGTCCTGCCGACCGCGACCAGCGACAATGTGCAATGTCCCACTGGCGTCAAAAAGTCGACATAGCGGGGCTAGAAGCGAGGGCATACCCCACTCGCGCTAGTCTGGCCGTCGACTTTTCTCACAAATTTCCTGAAAGCAGGTCATCGCAGGGGGGAACATGCGATCAGAGAATACGATGACCTGCCCCGGCCCTACCTACTTATATTTAAGTCACACATTCGTACCAGAAGGTAAGTTACCTATCCTCCCGAACAGCTAGGTTACCCATCCTACCGAACAGCTAAGTTACCTATCCTACCGAACAGCTAAGTTACCCATCCTACCTAACAGCTTTGTATATTTAAAAAATGGCAAAACAGTCTCTCACACACAATCACACTCTAATAAGTACGTACCAGTTTTCACTGAAATCGGCTAGCAAAGGCAGTGACCATTGCGTATAAGTATGATTTACAAAACAATTAACTATTTTTAATTTCAAACAATGGATTACTTGATAATGTGCATTGTACATATTATGTACATACATCAATCGTTATTACTATCTGGTTTGACTATACGAGATTCATTAAATTTCATATTCCCAGATTATTTACTAGAATGATCATCGTGTGCAACAAGGAATATGAAACATTGGTATTGTAATGTTATAGTTTCGTTAACATAGTCTTTGATGAAAATCTTTCACCGACGCAAATTCCACCGCCTAACCAAACAAACACACATAGGTGGAAAATGCGGCGTGCACGATACACTAACACAATGCCAGCCGCCGACATGTAATTATTTAGTAAAGAAAATCATCGTGCCCCATTGCCTTCACCCACCCAAGTAGCACCTGGGCACGTGGATGAGTTAAAAGGCAATGAGTACGGAAAGATATTCTAAAAATCCTCAACTAGGAAATATCATTAGTTTGTATAGTGTCTAACAGGCTAATATTCTTTCATTTTACATTATTAAGCAAAGTGGCTCGACATTCAACTTGTAAATAGTTTAAAGTTTGATAAATAAGAAAGGACTCTACTTTAGATCAAGAAAAATGACTCTACTCGACATTCAATTAGCGAGAAGAAAGACTCTAAAATTTAATTGTTTAAGAAAATCAATCAAAATCATGACGAATTTACTTTAAGAATTTAAAACGGGCTATTCCATCGTCAAAGTAAATTTCATAAAACAAGAAAGTATGATCTCATGCTAATTACTTTGAATCTGAAATTTCCCCACCCTCAATTATCTTCTTGCACATGGAAATTAATTATTCTATTGTGTACGCAAACGAGTGACCTTTTTAAGAAAGGAATTACATTTTTATGTATATTATCATCATTTAGAAATCAAGTTACTTTTGAACACGTAGTATCAGAAAAATAAAAGAAATTCAAGTCATTATAATCGTTCCACTATATATTAAATCAAAATGATCGTAGCTGTGAAGTCTGAGAGTATCAGACTTCTTCGCTACATAAAACTTAGCATTCAGTCGTATTGATATTCGTACCAATACCTTCCGAGCTGTTATGCACCTTTATGTGCATTACTTAATAAATATCTACATCAATATATGGTCAATGATAAATATTCGCGTTAGGAACCGTTTATCTTGGAAATTATGATTATAATGTGATTCTATTGAAAAGGCGCGACGTACAAGAAGGCCCTAGCCTCATCTAATAAATATATACACAGACAAAATGTTACAATTCACGGGCATGGTTATCATACCCGTGGTCATTATGCTCGTCAAATATACAACCGGTCACTCGTGTCGATTCGGACCAAACGTCCTACGACATGATTGAGTGACCAGAGGAACCATAATGCATGCGCACTCACATTTCGCTGGGCCCCGGTGCCGGAGACGCCAACACCCCTGCTACTGCTCAGGAGAAGTCACCAAGCTGCTCAGCTGCGCCCAAACTGTAACGAAGGAACAGAACACGATTATAATTTCTTTCTAAAGTTACGATTGTTTCTCTCTAATATAGAAAACCACGAAGCAATTCAAAACTAACGAAACATTTTATCATTTAGACATTTTAAGAAAAAAATTGAAAAAATGAAACATTAAAAATTAAAATTAACAAAAGTTCTTTCTTACAATGTCTAAATGATAAAAAGTTTCGTTAGTTTTGAATTTCTTGCTGATTCTATTCAAAAAATTAATTTGTTTAAAATTGTTATGTTTCTAAAATTTTGAAGAATGAACTCTACTTTAAACGAATTAAATCAAATACTTAGATACTTACATCTTTCCGTTAATATTCTGCGCACAATTCTCCTCTTCAGCTGACGCACTGACTCTAATTTCCGACAACGAGTTTCTCTTTCAAAAGTAAAAAAAAAAGAAATAGTAGACTACAAACGCGCCGCAAAGATCATAATCGGCGAACAAAGCAGTGAATCTATTCTCGCGATTCGAAGGTCAGAGCCGCGACGCTCGTGAAAGAATATATGTTAAATTGCGTAGAAAACACTGGCTCTACCCTCGCGTATCCCGAAATTGTTAACGAAACTCTACTATGAGCAACTGTGCTCTTCAAAACGAAAAACTTCGTACGTCATAAACACTGACTCTATTTGGCCGCATTGCGCGCGGTCACAATCTCTGAAAAATAAGTAGGATAGGAGGGTGGTATGGATGTGGTTTCATCGAGTGTTTGTCACGAGGAAATATTGTTTTTCGTGAAACCAGCCAAGGGACTTTCTGTCCTTGTTATTTAGAATACGAGGTGTGATGCGGAAATACCGAATGCTCGCTCGATAGGAGCAGCTTTGTATTTCAGTAACACGATATTATCCAGAATATACTACTGCAGATATAATTATTACATTTAAATGAATCATAGTAGTGGCTTTCGTCATTAAAGTTGTAAGCAAGTTCGTCGTATTCGAATAATACTTTAAAATATATCACGATCTTTATAAATATCCAAAATTCATGGCAAGAATCAAAATTCGTTAATTATTCATGCTTGAATAGCACGTCCTCGATCAACTACACAGTTTCTGAACATAAAGAATAAAACTCGCATCCAAAACCGAACGTAAATGCAATTACAACGCTTCATAGAGATAGATTCTTAAAATCATTGAAATATCATTGAATTCTACGTAAACGCGAACGAAATGCAATAAAATTCAATCATTCCAATATTTCGTAAACATCTAAAGACGCCATTTTCAAACTTTTAAACAAATGTGATTAAAATTATTCAATTTATCATAATTCAATCACAGCCAACAATGATTTAATAAAATAATGAGAAAAATACGTATACCACACGTATTATCATCTCCTTTTTCCAAGGAATGACCAGACACCATCTAAGCATCGTTCAAATTAACCATCAAGTGTCATGGCGTCGCCTGCCCTTTGCTTTCGATTTCCGCCTCAACGTCTGTTTGAAACAAAAGCATTAAAACATTCGTAAGGCAATTAAACAACAAATAAACTTGAAATATGCCCGAAAAGTCATGTATTTGAATACCGAGACACGATATGTGTGCACTAAATGTGCAGAAATATCGGCACGAAGACAACGAAGGGAATACGTGACGAATATCTAATAGTTTTCTCGCGATATTTAATCAATTTCGGGACGAAAGTGTATTAATAGTAGCAGCAAGTGACGATAGAGAATAAAGAAGAAGGCCAAGGAATAGAGAATAATGAATAGAAGTAATTATGTGACGATAGATAATGTACGCGTATCATTTACGTACGCAGCTATCGAAACGTCTTAACTCAACGATGTCCACGAAACGAATGACCCCCGCGTCCCGTCGCTGTACCTCGGCGAATATGGGCTTTGGTGGGGGGAGACCGGGCAGGCCTCGCGAGGCAGCAATACACGTCTGTTATCGCACGCCGCGTAACGTAAACATCACGGCTCGTGGCCCAGTCATAACAAAAGTCGTTTCTACACACACGCTCTGCCACCGATAGAATAGAAATATTACGCGTAATATATTTCCTTCGTTTATAAAATATCTAGCATCTACATACAGCAGTGTGCTTTAATTAAGTTTGTAAAACGTCTTAGTAAGTATATATTCATAAATTGAAGGGTTGGATGCAATAAAAATTGGAAAATTAAATGTTGTTAAACTGTATTTTAAAAAATATAGTCTTGTAAAGCTCGTCACAGCACATCTTTTTTCTATTTACAGTTTTTTTTATCGAATTGTTCGTATTCGAGATAAAAATTATAAACTAAAAAAATTTCTCCGACAAAAATCATTATTTCTTTAAACATAAATTGCGATAACTTGAGTAAATATTAACGGATCGTTATGAAACTTGAAACATAAAACTCAGAAAACTCTAGCGAAGCCGTATAATATATGCACAAAACCCTTATGTTAAAAAATGTAGTAATATTTAATTAAAAAGTAACACTGGACATAACCCATGTTTTTCAACGTTCGCCGTTAAAAAGTATCGAGGTAATTTTGACGTACAGATAACTTGCAGCGACAAAGTTTTTCCTTAATATACAAGGAAGTTTTTCACCAATTTTCATACTGATTAATAAATAATTGTAGAAGATATGACGATGTATATAAATCTCGCGCGCCTCCATCAGTTAACCGCCACGTATAATGTGCTATTTAGCAGTTTTAGCACTCGCGTTGACAGTTGGCGCCGTGCGAGAATTATATATATCGTCATATCTTCTACAATTATTTATTAATCAGTATGAAAATTCGTAAAAAACTTCCTTGTATATTAAGGAAAAACTTTGTCACTGCAAGTTATATGTACCTCAAAATTGACTCGATACTTTTTAACGGTGAACGTTGAAAACCATGGGTTATGTTCAGTATTACTTGGTTCCATGTCACGCGATACCAACTCATTCGCAGCTCTTATCTAACAGAAACCTTGGTGTTCCGTTTTACCCCACTTTCCCCTACACAAATTGCGCCAATTAACACAATGGCTATTTATACAAAGAAAAAATGTATTAAATAATATTAGCTGATATATTTTTATACAAATAAATATTTAATACGAATAAATATTTTATTCAAAATACTTGACGCTGCGAAACCAAAAAAAGGTAATTGTTTTGGTTAATAAATAAAATAAAACAGGACAAGACACCACTGAGACCACTGACGATGCTGAATCTTAAGAACATAAAATTCAGCAAATTGCAACTTTACATCGAAATATCTCAGGTCATAAGGCCCGTAAGAACAAAACGAAGACACTTTTCTCATGTAAATCAAACCCAAGCTATCCATTAAGACCATTTAAAATCTAATCGGATCTGCCGTTATTGAGATTCGGAAATCTCAGGGTTCTTGATAGCGAGTTGTGGCGTAATAGAGCCACTCTGTGTCTCGCGTTGCGCATATATGTATATGTATATACATATACTTGGCGCGAGACACTACCGTGTCTCTTGATGGAGATCAATCACTTAGACTGGAATATGGAAGTGCAAAGATAATTTGTATGTACAATCGGTCATAGAAGTCTACATACACCCCTTAAATTTAAAGTAGTGTGAAAAATATTGTCGTTTCGATAATTCTGGTAAAGATGGGTGGATGTTGATTATCGTGGCTTAAGTGCAGATTAGAGTTTTAAGAAACTTAGTGTATTCTTTGGCAAAGAATAGTGTTATTATTGGGAGAGAGAGAGTTTGTGGACTTGGAGGAATGTGGATTTTGTTATAAAAGGATAAAGATGACAGTGGAAGCTCTGGAAATAGTCTTATAAAGAAATCAAGTACTGAATTATTTTTGTCTGTGCAAAAGAAGCCGCTTTTGTGTCGCCAATTTCCTTGTGCCTTCGGTAATTGCCTCTGTTCTTGAATTGAATATGGCAATCGTCAATTAATCAGTGAAACTCGTACTAATAATCTGAGAAAGTTATTGGTTAAAAGAACCTGATGTATGACTAAACTTCGAAGACGGAGTTGTGTAACACTTGGAATAACTTGAACGAAGAATCGCACTGCCTGGAGGAATCAATATATATTTGGTTGGTAATATTGCGATGATGAAACAGCTCGAAATATCTACGCTGACGCAATCAGCATACAATATCTCTATTTCTCCAACAGACAATAGCTGTGTATCTGTTTTAATTGGCTGTATTTACTTGCACTCTGTTTCACGTATCCCAAATTTATAACAATGTGCTGTTTTCGAAAAACTTGTCCAAAACTTGTTTAAAACGGGGCTAACACTCGCTAAATTTGTCTTCCTGATACGGATTCTACACTAATTCGCCATGAAAAATGAGTGAGAGTGTCGCTCATCAGAACAGAGCGAGAGAAACAACTGAAAAACGAAGTCTGTCGACGTTTTAAGTGGTACGAGTCAAAAAATGGTCAGCCGGCTCACTAGAATTCTTGGAAAGCCTTCCAAATGAAACAGACAATTTCTAAACTACCCTCGTCTATCTTACGATATTTAATTTTTCATTACTAAAATCTCCCCACTGATAAACAATAAAAAATAATCAAGGCCTCGTAACCACTTTTTAAACTTTATGTACACGCATCGAGAATCATCACCTTTTATTTCCAAGGACAGAAACAGGAACACAGACTCTAAAATTAAAATATTAAATTCGTTACATAATGTATATTTTTCAATCGAGTTTACTAAATAACTGACACCATCCACTAAATTCTAGAATTCTCACGTAAATAGAGCTAATCTATGTAGCAAAGTATAAATTTTAAAAACAAGATACGTATACAGAACAAGTGTATCGTTGGATAATGAAGAAATTTGAATTTCATTTGTCAGATTCGATAAAAGATTAACTGAATAAACTAATACCACAGCCCCCAGTGGATCGAATGGGCGCCGCGAGCGGAAAATTGAATTATTTGACCAGACTCGCGTTCCACTTGCCAAGCACTCGAATCGACTTCGTAACTCGGTTGTTAATACACTCGTGCAAATTTAAACGGGACACGAGCCCGATTCTTGGAACAGTCCCTATGAATATTTGTCACTATTATGGGGCATCCTGGCTCGATCAATAAACGCTATGCCAGGCAAATCCTTGCCCGTGCGCAATAATTTTTATCGGGTACTTATTACGCGGAACCAGCACGAATCCGACCATTCCCAGCTATAATCGAACATATTCTAGCATTGTACGAATCGCGATTGGATCGTAACTCCAGTTGCCAGTTTTACTTCTGAATGAGAGCAGAATTGAACTGTAATAAAGAGGGATGATGCTTTGTAATAACTTGCAGAAATGTTTTGCTATTGTTTGTCGACATAGTATTGTATGTTTTAAAAGCTGACAGTGACTACTTATTAATAGCACAGTGCTCAAAGTAATTAGGCTAATTAAACCTCACATGTGATAATTCAACTGAATTCAATAACGAAAGAAATTTTCTACAGCAGTGTGATGAAAGAATGTTAGTTCAGAGGTGTGAATTGTGTTTAGTGATATTTCTTTGAAAAATTGCGTATTTGTTATAGCATTACGTTTTTTGTTTACTTTTCTGAATTTTCCAAATCTGTATCTTTAAATTTCCCATTTCATTCGATTTAGAATCATGTTTGCAACTGGATATTTGTTACGTGACTGCTGACTTGGGGAATGTTTGCCTGAATGGTGTTCCAAGAGATTAAGTTTCTACCTGCAGCGAAAGTTAGTTAAGACTCAACTTGATACTTTCAACTTTCATGTGCTTGAAAATTAAGATAGGGAGAAGAGAGGATTACGAGAGGAACGCGTAAATTTTTATATCACTTTGTGCACCCATTAGAAGCGAACGTTGCGCAAGATTGTGTTCATTATGCAAGCATATCGAGTTACCAGATTATACATTTATAACAATGTAGCTCACTGAGTGTTTACCGCTTGCTCATTGTTGCTGAATGTTTATTTGTTTCGCCGCGAAACGAACAAAACGTAAACTCCTCGGTATAAGGCGAGCTGCGAGAAAGAGAATACCTCTTGAGGGTATTAAAGTTACGCTAAACAATGTGTCGAAAAGCACAATGATCGTCTAAAGTGAAAAGGAAATTCCACGCAATCTCTGATAGTAGTTAAGAAAACAGTATTCAACTTTTGCTACGGGGTGTCTCGCGTGATATTATAAAATCTATTTTCTCCAGACAATTTAGGATATCAAAATTTCTTCCTTTTATGTATTAAAGCATTATTATTTGATGTCTGGTAACTAAAGTCCTCCACTTCTTTCTTTCACTCCGTTCATTCTGCTTCTCCTAAAAAACTTCACTATTGCTCTGTATAAATACTTATTATTATATTGTTATAACTAGAAAGTGATATCTCAATATCTTCGACTGCAAAACAGAGATATTTTTTCGGACTTACCAGACGACACATAAAATTTAGTTAATTTAAAAAGAGCTAGATAAATTGTAGATATATAATACAGTAGTCACCTATAATATACCTAATCACCGCTTATATTATTATATCACATATATAATATGTATAATCACCGATTGTATTATATCACGTTTAGTATAATCACCTAAATCTCTCGCAGAAATCACACTCACAAGGGGAGTGCACGAGGTTCAGGTCACCAATTTGGTTCAAATTTTGTACGTAGTAAGTACACAATATATATTAAATGCGCAGAACATGCTGCCATAAAAGTTTGCTAAAAAATCGATGTCAATATTTTGCCTTTTCTAGACTCTCGATATATGCACTCATATGCAAAGAGGAAACGGTAATCAGGTCGCAGTTGCAGCTCAGCTGTAATCCATGCAGTAATTCTTCGCATGCATTTAGGTATACCTGCATTATTACTAACTCCTAATTATTCTTAGATCTTACACATGTAGCTCAACATACATTTGCATTCTTCGGGGTTCGGAGAACACAATACATTGAGCTCGATTCACTTACAATATTTTGCATACCACGCTTTACGCATTTAACGCGTTGTTATACTTAACATGGACTAACTATATGCAAAGTTTTAGCCAAATCGATGACATGACCTTCCTAGATACACTCCCTTTATCAATCTTACCCCTTGAGCTTAAGATATCTCAAAAAAACTTTTCACCTACCACATTAAAATTAAAAAACGAAACCAGTGTTGCATCTTTTTTTTAAATTTGTAAGTAAAAATATCCATTTATAGCGGAATAGAATCATCGTGAAGAGAACAATATCCTTCTGGATGCTAGACCTGATTACCAGAAAACCAAAAGTCCGATCCACTTCAAATATATCAGGCATACTCAGTAGACGTTACTTTATCGTTCAAACTAAACTTTTGCAATTACTTGCAAAATTGAATTACTACGGTCAACAAAACCATAACTTTTTTGCTAAAATTGCTAATAATTTTTTAAGACGTTGCCATTTCTTTGTTCCTCAATATTATTTCATTACGTTGGTTCAGACGACAGCCATGCGTCTACAGATTATTAATCTTTTTGAATGTTGTGTTTGCGATACCTACAATTGCTAATATCAGATCTGGGATCCGAAAGAATATTGTTCTCTTCACGTTTTTTACTCACAATTTGGTTTTTATCGTCCTAAAAGATGATAGAATAAAGCCACAAACGTGCAAAACGAGAAATACTTGTTTCTCTTTTAATTCCTGAAAAATTAAGTTTTTTTCAGCCGTCACACTAGAAATACCCCTTATAAATTTTATACCGCAACCCGCCCTACCAGGAACGCTCATACATGTTCCACAATTTTCCAGCCATCAGATCGCAAAAATATCCCGTCTAATAGCCGTTTCGCGACATCATAAAGTGTCCTGGTCGCAGGGCCGGGCAGATGCCAGCGGCAGCCCCTTCTCTTTCCCCGTGTATGTGCGCGTTCGCTTGATGTTTTGCGCGAGTTTCGCCCGGACACATCGGGCACAAGGGGGATTCATTAAGCGCGCGTGGACGCGCGTGTACGTGCTTTGTCAGTCTGTCGGGATGGATGCTTGTGACGTTATGATTAACGCGGTTGAATTTCGCGCATAGAGACGCCGCGATTCCGCGCTGAATCGATTAAGCGCTCCGCGAGCGCGATCCCTGCCCGATCGACGACGTTCATCCGCGTTCCATCGTGCCATTTCTTTCGCAGTGGAGGGGGGATGCTGGGATGAGGAGGCGGCGGGGTCGCGGGAGGTGGGTGAAAAATTTTATCGCGTCGAATATTGTCGGCACATGACCGACTATTTATTTGGCACGGAAGTTAAAGGGGAGAAAAATTGCAGTGACTACGCGATGTAACTAAACGATTGAAAAACGCACGCCGACATTTTAGGGACTGAAGCTAACGGTAGACGGGAGTGATGGAACGTGAACAGCGTGAATGCTTATCATTTGATATCCTAAATAGGTACCTAAGTTCTTTCTTCGTGATTCTGTGTTAGGAAATAATGGAAATTTGAGGGAGGTATGCTAAACGAAAATTTGAATTTGTTCTCCTTTAAGAGTTTATTCTACTTTGCCGGTAGAATCAGAGACCTATTTTCATGAATTTTTTCTCAGGAACTATTGTACGGATTTTAATGTCTTTTTTTGTTAAATATTTATTATTCCTTTCTGTATAGACTTGTATTTTTCATATTTCCAAAATATTTCATTTTTTTTTTTAAATTAATGTATGGATTTTAATGTTTTTTGGGGTGTTAAATGTTTATTATTCTTTGCTGTATATAATTGCATTTTTCATGCTTCCAAAATATAATTACATAGGTATGTAGTGGATTTAAGACGCAATGTTTGTGCCTCAATGAGAACACTGCGGAATTCTTCCTCGGCGTCAAAGTGGTTCGCATAAAGTGGACTAGAATTATTGATTTATCAACGGTGGTTACGAAATAGCGACCTTGTAAAGAAAAGTTCTGGATTTCCTGCTTATTTTTCGATGTTTGTTGATGGAACAAAAACTATTTTTGATACCTGGATGATTCTAATCCACTTTATGCGTACCCCTATAGGATTTAATCATTCTAGTTTTATTATTTCAGGACCACTTTAAGACCGAGGGGAACTCCCGCAGAGGGCCTGTGTTCTCACTGAGACACAAACATTGCGATTTAAATCCACTACATAGTACATACCTATGTAATTATATTTTGGAAACATGAAAAATGTGATTCTACACAGCAAAGAATAATAAACATTTAACACCCCAAGAAACATTAAAATCCATACATTAGTTCTTGAAAAAAAATAATTCATGAATATAGACCACCTTTTCGACCGGCAAAGTAGAATGGATCCTTAATGGTGCAATTCTGCTACTTACTGAATAACCATACAGTATATCGTAGAAACGTTGACACGTTCTCTTACGACAGACTACACTACATTTTCAGATGTCCCACTGAATCCAGAGCCCATTTTTAATTAGATGCGCATAACATGTAACCAAGGGGTCAAGCTACTTTTTCAGAGATTATTTTTTTATCAAATGGAACCATATTAGGGGTGAAAGCAAAATAAATCACAGGTTGAACATAAGTGCCACCCTACTAGTACACAGATGTATCCCTGTTTCAGACAACCAATATAATTTCAAATAAATAAGTTCGATATATATATAACAGTTTGAGTGGGTCTAAGTATATGCACCCCTAATTCTCATCGCCCAACCCCCAAAAACATAAACCCACTGCCACGAGCAGTAGACCTGTTATTCCCGCGAGCTGATCACGATTCCGCGAACGTGCCGCGTCCAGGAAGCTCGTACATGGCCAGCCTGCGGAGGATATCGACGTCTCCGCGTTCTCCTTTTTCCCCTGTTCCTCCTTGCGGGTCATTACGCTGGACCGGATATCCAGTCCGAGAGGATCTCGGCGGCTCTCTTTCCGGGACACAATTAAAGGCCGGAAGCGTGAGACCCATCCCGTGGAGCGGTGCAGGTCGCTCGAAACGGAGGGTGGCCCAGAGTCGCGCGCGCGCGTCCACCGTGTGGGGGGAGGGAGAGGTAGTAATGGCGGAACACGCCAGGGGGATGGGTGAACCGAGTTTTCTCCCGACCCCTTAAATTTCGGCTTATACCACTTGTTGGCGGTGCACACGAGCAACAGATGACACTACGTTCTCGGTCGCCGAGAGCCACCCACACTCCCTTGCTCCCCGTGGATTGTAATTTGATTTTTGCTCACAAACGGAAACGAATACGCGGAATGATGTTCGTTCCAATGAATTCGTGAAGCTGAAAGTACTGGAGGGTACATAAAGGCTGGGGAAAGGCTGGAGGGTAGCGCAGATATTTTTGTCGTGTACTGTTACTTGATGGGGTTGTTCCCGCCAAATAACAGAAACTTTGATTCGTTTTTGGAAGTAAGGCGGAGGTGGAGGAGCCATTTTCCGATATGTTAACATGTCGTGTTACAATGCAATGCAAGCACGAAGATCTCGAACTCGGAAATTCAAAAAATTCTGAAACTTTGTGAATTATCACGCAATTTTTGTTCCGTGCTCAAATTCATTCGAAGGGGTGAAACTAATCCCTGGAAATTCGACTATTTTCCGATATTGAGTTATAACTCGCGAACTGTATCTACGAGAGAGAAAAAAAGTTTCAAGACAAACGTTACTTCTTTTAATTAAATCTATGATGTGGTAAAAAAAATATTTTACAGTGCACGAGTTATAACACAAAATTGGAAAATTCCACCCTTAGAGTGAATTTGGGTAGCAAAGAAAAATTGCGTTGTAATCAGGAGGAAATCTCCTAATTATTCACAAAGTTTCAGAATTTTTTGAATTTCCAGGTTCGGGATGTTCCCTTGTAAGTTACCGGTTCCGTGCAGCTAATAAATCTGCTAGAAATACATTTTTAAAAAAATCGTATACCTTATAAAAAGTCCTAAAACTTTCAAAAAGATTCATTAAGTAGTTTGCTTGTACTAAATTTCCAAAGATACCTTTCCATATTAGGCCGTTACCCTGTTGCCACCCCTTAATACTCCACTTTCTCCATCAAACTCCTCAATTCCATTCCCACAAATCCCACAACTAACAATTCCTCCCCACTCCCCACGATGCACTTAGCCAGAAGACCCCGAAAAATCTCGATTCACCTAGGAAGTTATCACCAGTGAACCCACGAACCCCACAGGGGAACCTAGTCGAGGGGTTAAAGCTGCCGAAGGACTTATTGACCAGCCTAATATTTTCAAAGTTATTGCCACGGGCCCTGTGCAGCGCTAATTCGCCGATATCAACTGCGTTCTACGTCGCAGCCGAGGGACAAGTAACGGTAATGTCGTTATAATTACCCGCCGCTGGGAACTTCGGCTCTGAATATTCAGCAGCCGGCTCGAGTGGTTCGAGTCAGCTTATAAGCCGGCCGCTGCCGGGCCTTTTAATTGATTCGGCGAAACAAACCGGGGAAACGACGCGCGTCTCTACTTTATAAGATACTCCGTGGACGATCGGCGGAAAAGGTGAACTGGCAAAAAGATAAGCAAAAGAGACAGACGGTGGTGTGGCGCTTGAGGGTATTTTAGGGGATGCACAAAGGAGCTCCATCTTCGATCTTCGCTCGAATGGACAAACGGTCAGCTTGTGTACTCGTGGAGCGGTAAGAAAATCGGATCGACGTGTCTCGAAGAATATTTCAACCGTGGGGGGAATTTTCAGAAGAAGGGGAAAAGACTACGTTTGCATTGAAAGGCGGAATGCAAAGTATCGCGTCTGGATTATGGAGGAAAAAGTGGATTCAGTGATAGTGGGAGGTGTCTTCTTTTTGGAGAGGAGAAAGAGAATGTTTGGAAATGTTTATGAATATTGTTGGATTGTGTACTGTGTACGGGGGAATGGAGTGTAGGGGGAAGTAGAACTGGTGATGTAAGCGGATGGTTGATGGAGAAGTTTGAGATGAAAGGTAATCAAGGTGGGCTTAGTACTTTGTGTTTTGGAATGTGTAGTTTTGGGATTGTAAAAGTAGAAGAATATGATGAAGAGATAATGTTTTAGATGAAAAATTGTTAATATCGGAATAAACTTATTAACAGTTCCTACTGCTGCCACGCGAATGATTTCGGCAAAAAGATTTGCTACTTAAATCTAATAGAAAACTTATGGGGAATTCTATCAAGAGCCGTATATAAAAATGGGATGCAGTATAATAACATTAATGAGGTCGAAAAGGCAATTAGAGTTGGGTGGAGTAAAATCCATATTACAACGTTACAAAAATTAATTTTTAGTATGGAGAACACAATATTTCAAGTAATTCAGCACAGTGGTGGAAGTACATCTTATCAATATTATACTTTTTATGTTTTTTGTACTAATGTTTTGTTTTTAATACACTGTTTCTATGCAAGTTTCATTAGTTTTCTGTACTTTAAAGTATTACATATAGTTTATAACAAAAAATACAACGAATATTTTAATTCTTACTACTTTTTCTTATTTGGTATCCTTCCGTCACTATTTCCTAGCCTTCGATTAGTTGTATTAGCACGTTACTTCACATTTCGTACTCACTTTCAAATTGCTTTCCTTTTCGGGTACCTAAACCTATTGTTTGCACGTTATATTATCTTAATTTTTCTTATTGTGTTTAGAAAAATTCTAATACTAGTAATAATCAATTAAATCTGCAAATGCAAATGTGCAAAAATTATTCCTATCATTATAAATTATAACTGATTGTAAAAGCTTCATATTCTCAGAACATGGTACTTGCAAAGCTGTCCTATTTTAAAGATTCTAGTAATAATGGATGGGGCAATGCACAGTCTAAAATCTTGATCCTGGGCACTTAATTGTGTCGATAATAATTACCACATAAAGTAGAGCGAGTATATTGCACACGACGATCATCTACATACCTCGCAACCAACCGAATTAATAATGAAGTTAAAACGTGCCCGCCTCAAATTTCAGTGCATTATCATTCGAGGAAGTGAATAGCGAACTCTCGCTAGAAGTTATACACATCGTGTACAATAATTAGCCCCCGCTAAGCTAATTATTTCGATCATTATTATTACATTAAAATAATTCAAGGACGCACGCTCGTTAAAGCCGAATTATCTCCCTCGTTAAAGCCGAATTAATAACGCTGTTGGTGGTTTACTTCGTGAGACCTTAATTTATGTGAGTTATTACTTAAATTTGCGAACTGAAAACGATATTCGGATTTCAGTATGTCGAATATCGTTTAAATCCATGAAGTGTGATCTGAGTATCACTTCTTTAACAGTAGTTATCGGAAAACGGAATTATTCAAAATTTATTATTAAATACCATTCTAAAAAATTCGTATCGCTATATATTACATCTAATATTATTATTAAATCGCGTACATTGAACAGTAGCTTCCAGAAATTTGGGAATCCGCGATATTTATATAATTCTTTTGCAATGGATTTTCTACGGGGTATTAAAAAAATTAACAAATAATTTTATTACACAATATTATTACGCGATATTTTGAACACGGGTAAGCCACATAAGTATTCCAATTTCCCCCATAAGATTAGGGTATTCTACGTATCGAAAGCACAAAGTCCCATTAGACATTTCCAAAGCCAAAAACCGCCATTATTCACTTTCTAGGAATCAGATTAATAATTAAACCACCTGGATAATAGGCTCGGTTTCCGATACGAGGTCCTTTCGCCGGTTGACTGGACCACAGAATCCGATTATGATCCGCGCGATAGCGCGAAGAGTCGATGAAATCGACGGGAATGGAGATGGAAAGGGTCGAGAGGACGTATCGAGGGGAATCGAAAGTTCGTATCTGAAGTGGGTCAGTAACGTTTGATTCAAACGACTCGTCCTTTCTCTCTATCTTGCTGGTACTTCTCGCAAATGTTCTCGTCCTTGATCTGGTCCCTTTGTGTGGGGACCTACAGAGAACGATGTGACCAAGTGTGCGCAAGTGGCACTAGCCTATCGTCGATCACTTCCCTACATATTGCACCCCCGTTCTCTAAAGGCTTCTACGTAACTCCCGATTTCACGATAGCATCGCGAAATTTCTTAGTAACGGGGGAAGGAACGTCATCCAAATGTTCGAAATCCCTTTGACACCCTCGATCCTTTTATCAACCCCTTAGAGATTAAAAACCGTTGGATCACAAATGGTCACTTTTATCTCACAAAATATGTGAATATAATCATTTGGAAGTTAGTTACTTGAAATTTATAAACGTGCAATGATTTTTCGAAGTGACAATCTCCAAACTTAGAGAGCTTCTTTCACGCTGTGATCTTTCACGCTGTGATCTGTAATCTAAATTTCAGGACAAATAAAAGCTACATATTTCTCAGGATTTAATTCTCAAGATATCTCAAAATGAACGAACTCGATTCGTTTTGGTTAATATCTATAGTCTTCAAACACACAATTCCTAAAACTCGTTCTTCTGCAATTAACTTAACGAAACAGTTGTTCATAGTCAATTAATTTTACTTATTCATTAAATAATGCGAGGGACAGGGAACAGAGAACCCCATCAGACTCGAGATACAATCGGAGGCCAACGAACGTCCATTGGAAATATGAAGTGGCGCTTCCCCAGCAAATTGCTTTCACGCGGGCCTTCATTTTTCGGCGGGAAATTGACTCTGAAAATCTGTCGAGTACGCGCGGCACACCGTCGCTGTTTTGCTCTGCAATCGATTGCAATCATTCCGCGCGTTCCGCTCACCGATATCTCGACGCACTCTAATTACACTCACGGAAGGAGACTTTCATTTCGCGGCTACGGCCGATGCTCCTGCGTCGCTGGTACACTGGTACTGGCCTTTCCCAAAGGGTGATCGCGGGATGTGAAAATTTGCTGAGCGCAGAAACAAAAAGAGCCATGGGGACTTCAGCCCCGTCCGGCGGAAAAATATGTCGATGCACTTCGCTGTTTCGTTATTCTGATTGCATCGATTTGCTGCCACAGTACTTCATGGCGGAATTGTTTCATTATATTATTTTTCCGACAGTTAGGTAACACGGAAATTCAGCAAATTATGCAACATAAACCTATATTATGTTAGTGCCACGGTGCGGTTTAGGGGGTGAAGTCACCCCTTGAAAAAATGTAGAATTTTCGTTTTCGTGTAATATCTCGAGAAGGGTGAGGAATATCGAAAAGAGGTGTAAACAAAAGTTAATAATAATTATCGAATTAAGGAATGATGGTGGGGGTAGGTAAGTTGAAAAGTATGGATTTTTCGATAATTACTTTTACCTGGTTTTGTAGATATAAAAAAGGGGTGGAATTTTTATTTAAACTTATTTTCGATATCTCTCATCGTTCTCGAGATATTCCACAAAAAATAAAATTCAGGGGTTGATTTCCAACAAAAAATAGGTTTGTGTTACGGATCAACTACTCTACTTGCACACAAAGTTGCATAATTTTCCGAATTTCCGAGTTACCTAATTCCCCTTCTCAGTTAAGAATGACGTGAGCAAAGGCTAGGTTTCATAACAGTATACACATGATTCTGTTTCTACATGAGAGATACGTTGTCGAAAAATTCGTGTAAACAAAGATACCGTGCACATGAATCTCTGTATGTAAACGAATTTTTATTTCCCAGACTATCAAAACATGCAGAATTCATTCTCTTTGTTTGAATTGAAACGAACTGACCTATCAGAAAACAGAATATTTTTAACCTGAAAGTCATTTTTACAGCATGAAAATTATGAACAAATTTTTTGAAGGTTCTCTGCTATTTAACCGAAACTTTCCAAGGAAATGAAGACCGAAAAGTATCTCTCCCATGTTCGTCAGTTCGTATAGACAATTTTTTAAATACTTTGCCATTTACTTCATTGTCATAGCTCTACTTTATTTTATGTACCGTAAAAAGGAGATGAGCAATAACATCGGGGCAAGTGATTTGTCCTAGCTGAACGAAAGGGTTGAACTCCAATATATGGTATCATCGAAATAACCCAATTTTTCGATTACTTCCGCCGCCGTCGGTGGAGAAGCCACTTCAAAGACGCCCGGGCGCCCTGGTCTTTCTTCTCGTTAATAAAAAATCGATTGCCGCTTTCACCTTATTCCCCGGCGTCATTCCTTCGCACGGAGGAATCGCGGGGGAGAAAAAGGCTGTAACCTCGCTATGTACCCCGCGGCTTTTCGTCTGTTTCGAAATGGCCTCTCGCTGGGAGCTGAGTGCCTTTAAATGCGATCTATTTACGCGGCGAGACGAAATTACTTGGTCCCCGCTGCGACCTAATGCACGCCTCAATTTTTATTTCACGATCCTTCGGCCCTCTTTCACGGGATGTCTCGACGAATCTTTGCTGCAACGTGTATATGTGTATGTTTGGGTGGGGAGGGGGGAAAAGCAGGGGAAACGAAAACTTGAGCCCTCACATGTTTGTTTCGACCTCGCTGACAAAGTCAATTATTTAGAAAGGAAGTTATTTGGAAAATGTATATGAAGTTTGGGTGCAACAGAAGTGCTTACGATGGAACCCTCTCAAGCAATCCGTTATTTATATAAAATGACTCAAAACTTGTTGCTGTACATTTAGGACGTGACATAGGACAAGAAAGTAACTAACAATAAGTTAATCAATATCTACAGCCTTGTCAGATTAGTCAAATTACTTTAAGTAACATTTGTAAGTAACCGTGACACACAATCATTTATAAGTACATTGAGTAATAGTGGAGTACCTACATATGTTGGAGCATGCGCAGGTGGAGACCTCACTACTGCTTAGTACATCCATGCTTCCATCGATGCAGGGTTATTATTTAATGATACATTCATTGAACGAGTCAGGAGAAGAATTATGTATATTTCTGCAATCGAGCCCCGAAAATGGGTGGTTAAACGTGAGCAGAGGAAGCTCACGTGCGTACGTACACCGTACTCGGGGAATAAATCTCCCTGGCAAACCTCTGACGGCTGTTAGCACTCCAAACTAACCCGTCGTAATTCAGCCTTTAAGTCAATTAACTTCTTCGTTCCACGGCCACGCGACGGGTGATTAAGGCACCGTGTTACTTGCCGCGATAAATTTCTGCGGTTTATTTGCGGCTTGTCCCCGCTTATACGCGCGCGACACAACTACGTGAATGCACGATAAGGACGTTTACCCACGGTTGAAGGGAAAGCAACTGCTGCTCGTACTTTCCCACAGAAACTCGAATTTTCGTGGAGGAGAAATGGGGGATACGTTTTTTTAAACGTAAGAGTGTATTCGTTACAGTGACTGAAAGGTCACTTACTCAAAGGATTTTGTCACCATAGAACCCATAGTGTTTCCAAACCTCTTTTTCAACCTTGTTTCCCAAAACATATTAAAAATAGGTGTTTCGGAATATAATTCTAATTTAATAATATTAATATAAAAAAAAACAAAGACCGTGGCGACCCCCCAGAAAATATTTAGTGACCCCCAGGTTGGGAATCACTGCCATGGAAGATAATCAATGCTTTGAAAACTGTATGGGCTCTGCATTTCAGATTATATACTCAATAATATATCGGTAGAATATATCGGTGAAGTATCAAGTTTATCAGTTAAAACTAAATGCATAGAAATCTTCTAACTCTGCGAATAAAGATATTAATGAGAATTATAAGTGAAACCTAGTCCATGAGTAATAGAATAGCAGTTCGTGAGTTCCCCTGGAAAACGATAACTAAAGCAAGGTCAGGATCCATAATCCCAAAATGAACGGGTAGAAAGTTCCCTCCCTGGTGGCTCTGTAATCATTTAAGAATTGCCTCGAAACGAAATCACTGATTGCACCGAGCCATAACGAGACTTCGCCGTGATACGCTATCAAAGCGGGCGTGCTCCTTTCCCTCGGTTAAATGACAGATTTCCAGAGCTGTCGAAATGAAAAAGTTCGTCACGGAAAGTTTCCGTGGCGGAGCGTCGTCGAGACGATGAACCAAACTACGACGAGAACAGGGTTCTCGAAAAGGGTGGCGAGGGAGGGAAAAAAGGAGGACAGAAAATTACAGATGAGAGCGTGTACCATCACTCGAGAAGCCTCTTCGTTTGTGTCATCTTCCTCCCAGTTCTCTTTTGCAGTTTCTCACGTGGGAATACCGCGATTCTTCTCCCCCCTTTTTCCTACCTTCCGTTACGATCGCTCGGAGACAAAGCAAAACTTTGTTCGTTCCAGCGATAAAAGACATGACGAACGTTGGAAATCGTGGCCCTGATTATGATTACATATGTGGGCGTATTTCTATGTTTGTATAAACAAGTCGTGTGAATCGTGAGTCAGTTTCCATCCTTCTTTTAGAAATTACATTCCCTCAAAGATAAATGTTTTTTACATAGTTGAAAGTGGAAGAAAAGTTTATTCATCAGTGATGTACAGGGTGTGAGTAATTCCTAAAATTTATTCGAATACATAGTATTACTAATACCGTAGTTATTGTAATACCAATGTAATATGAACGAAGTGTACTCCTGAAATATTATGCTATAATACCAAACCCCTTGACCGGAAACAAAGGCTTTGTATTTAGAAACCGTTTCTCTCTAAAACGGCTAATTTGCAACGACATAACCAGCTCTTCCATAAAATGA
The DNA here is from genome assembly GCA_963971345.1 of Andrena flavipes. Taxonomy (NCBI): domain Eukaryota; kingdom Metazoa; phylum Arthropoda; class Insecta; order Hymenoptera; family Andrenidae; genus Andrena; species Andrena flavipes. The sequence goes on from OZ020480.1 coordinate 58,929,437, forward strand.
CACCTGAAGCAGCATTGTTATAAAATCTCTCACAAAGGAAGCGTCCCAACCCAACAATTCCGATTTTAATGAAACATCGCGCGAATGTAGAGTACCTATATTAGAGTATACGAGAAGCAATTTTTCTTTCTGCGAAAATTTACTCAAGAGGAGTGAAACCAGCTTTAAAAGTTATTGCCTATTTCCGTTTTTTAAATATAACTTTATTTTTCTTTAAGCAGTGTAATATAGCATGAAAAAGTAAACAATTCTTATATTTCAAGTTTTGTTCAATCTCGCACCACTACAAAGTTATATTAAAAAAAAAAAAACGAAAAAAGGCAGACTCCAATATGCTACTCTATATTCACAAAGAGTTTCATAAAAATCAGAGTTTTCGGGTTGGGAACGTTCCCTCGTTACTCCCAAATAGCTGCATAACCCCAGCTCACTAAATAATTACAATCATGTTTAACAAAAAACGTGACATTCCACTAGAAGATTAATAATAAACACCCTACTGTATCACGAGACATTGATCGAACCTAGCCATGATTCGAAGGATATAGGAACACAGTACGAATTATTTAAAGCACGAGCCCAGCCTTCATCCATGGATTTTTCCACGCTTCCCTTTCGACTTTTCTCTCTTCAGCATTGAATGCCCGGCTCTATCACTCCCTCGACTTCTTTGCTCTATCTCTCTGCCTTCTTCCTCGTTCATGCGGTCCCCGATGCCCTCCTCTTGGCCGTATAATCCGCAAATTACTAACCTAACCCCCGCGAGCGTCTTAAAGACCAACCCTTGTTCGTGGTAGATTCAAAGGAGGTAATACCAGGACCAGACTTGGCAAGGATCCGGCAGGGAAAGCCTTGAAAGAAGGATGAAATACTTTTCTCCTCGCTATCCTCCTTCCTTTTCCGTTTGCTGGCAACCGCGTGGGCTCGTACTCTCTTCTCGTCGCGAGTCAGGGTCATCCGAGATGCCTCGACTCCCCTTTTCAACGCTGCTTCAGCAAACATTTATTACACCGAAAATACGGAATTTTGTTTCAGACCTGTTCTGGTCGAAGTTTCAGTCCTGACGTAATACCGAGAGTTGAGAAAGATTCTTCAATTTAGGAAGAATTGGCAGTATATGGTACGAAGAAATTGTCTAATTGGGTTCATAGATGTTATTGAAATGGAAATATGAGTTTTAGGCTTGACTTAACACTACCTTGGACTGTATTACGTTCACTGCGTTATAAAAGTTACTATTTCATAGATAGATTGTAAGGGAAAGGAATACTGGAATAATCAGAATACAATAATTTAACTCTGAATTCTCAGATAAAAATTCCCTGTTTATAATTGTTTTTAGTACCGTCAGAGCACTCACTCTTCCGTAAACCGTAAAGCGATACAGTTGATCTTCCAAAGCTAAAGTAAAATCTTTATTCTCTATTTTCTGTATGTAAAATTATTTTATGTTCAATAATTCTACGAATAGAATTAATTCGTCAAGCACGAGTTCACGTGTTTCCACTTATGCACCGACAATAATAAAAGTTCAACAATAATTCGTACCTGAATTAAAAGGATATCTTAATAAACCGGCTTTAAAGCATTGAAACTTGACTAAACCGGTGTTACAAATTTTAGTAGAGACAACAAAGCTGCCATTAGTGCTTGGAAAGCATTTAAATACATCTCCAAATACGAAAACTCAAAAACCTATCTCTACAAATTCGATTAAATGCCCCTCCACCTGTCTATAAAAATAAAATACCTTCAGAAACGTTGGAAATGGTACGCATAAAGTTCGATAACGAACTTCTAAATCGCGGCAATCGCATTTTTTCAGTGTCCCGATAGAAGATCCCGCTCCAACGGCATTTTATGAAACTAATTCCGAGGGAATAAAAAAACATACACGCGCGCGAGCTGGCTCGCGTACAGCCAGACAAAAGCGGCATTCAGTGCTCTCGTACGGAAAAATGCTTAAACTCGGTATTCCATAAACCGACAGAATTGCTACTATTCCATGGGAATGGACGGCATCGGTCGTCTCAAAACACCTCGGCCATATGGCGTCAGAAACAACACGCTGAACGTCGAGGGAAGCCTTGCACTCCCCTTTCACCCACCCCGTCGTTCTCTCTTTCTTTGCCTTTCCCATCTATGAAGCCCGTCGAACGCATCCAATAAAGGTAAGGTTAACGATGGATCGTTAACTTAATGAACGATGAGAACACACCGTTAAACGTCCGCCCACACGTGCCAGGAGTAAAAACGTCTGCGAAGGAATTACAGTTGACATTGTCCTCGTCATCTTCGTCCACGTTAATGGCCGATCGAAAGCGCCACGGTATCGATCGTGTCGACGACGCTCGCCGAGGTAAAACATCGATTTCGCTTTTTGTTGGGGATGTTCGGTGGAATTGAATTTAAAATGGGAATTGTCAGTTTATGCTCCGAAAATGTCGAAATTTTAGTCGAGGTTTCCAGCAATAAAATTGTAGCTTGAATGTAACTACAGTGGTGATCGAAAGAAAGTTTGAAATTCATATTAGGTATACATGTCTGTGTAACCCCCTCATTTTTATTCAAAGCACACCCTAATTTATGGGATGTGAATTTTAAGATATAATTCTTTTTAATAGTGCTACTATATTCATGAAGAACCAAGGATTGTTAAGTGACTTCAAATAAAAACAGTGGCTTGAAAAAGTATTCGGCCACCATTTAAAACAGAATAACTTGTTTAAAATTGTTTCAAAAGACCTGAGTCTTTTTAAGTTACGTGTTTCGTCATTTGGAAAAAAAAATTGCAATTGGTCGGAATAGCGAAAATTTAGGATAGGCCTTTTGTAGATTTTAGTAAGCTGTATACGTGCTGAAAATTTCATCAAAATCGGTTAACGCAACTACGAAGTACAAATAGTTAAAGTTGGTGAAAATCACAGTTTTCGGCCTAAAACTGCCGAAATGAGAAAAAAACGAAATTTACTATTTTTCCGCTATTCCGACCAATTGCAATTTTTTTTTCAAAGCGATGAAATATGTCAGTTAGCAAACTAATCCTTCTATCTTCTGAAAAAAAAACTCAAGGCGTTTGGATAAATTTTAAACAAGTTAATCTTTTTTTTCACAGTGCACAGGATATGAAAATTGTATCATTTTAACTGGCAAAATCTATCGCATCTTTGAGAAAGTCTAACGAACTACTATTTAACCCTTCGAACTGATAGATATTTCTTAACGAATTTCCAGCTACCACAAGATCGCCGATAGAACTCGATCGAAGGGGCGTTTCTTCGAACGCGCGATAAATTTCGTCCATTCCAGGATCACTACTCTCCTCGATGCCGATATAACCGATTTTACTGCCTCGCGGAGTCGAGATCCTTTTCATTAAAGCTTTTACTGCCCGCTAAATGCGCTGAAACGCGCAGCAGTCGGGTCTAGAGAATCGGCTCGAGGGAAGGAAGAAGCGCAACGAATGACAGTGGGACACAGAGCGAAGACGAAAGAGCTAGAATGGAAGGAGGAAATTGAAAAACAGACGGGAGAATGGAGCGTATAAAGAGACGGCGAAAAGAGGGACAGAGCAAGACGAAAAAGGATCTCCATGTTCATCGAATGTTAACTTGAATCACGGTGGAACACCCTTGTTCTCTCCCTCTCCCCCTCATTACAGGCGACTAATAAAGTCCCGACGAGTGCGTGCAGCACTCTGTTCCATAAGACTGCACCAAGGTTTCCATGAAATCGCTTCTCGCTGACTCCTTTCAAAGCAATCGGGGCCGTTCGCGAAATATAAAAGTCACCTCTGGCTGGGATGGCTGGATGACGCGCACGCCCGTGTGCAATTAGCAAGTGAATGACTTTCGGCCTGACTTGAAATTGTTCTGCTGGAAAGTCACGCCGCTCGATTTTTTGCCCCTGTCTCTCTCTCTCTCTCCCTCTCTCTTTCTCTCTCTCTCCGTTTTTCCTTTTTTTTCGACGCTTCAAAATCACCGGACCGTGAACAATTTTTCTGAAACGACGCATCAAACGTCGCTATCCTCCGCGTTCTTTCATTTTGCACTCGCGACGACGCGGTACGACAAACAATCCCGCTTCTGAAGCGTGTAATTTGGAATTTTATTGGCCTCGCGTCGGATTCAACGCTCGCCGTTCCACTTGGCCGTTAGCGCCACCGACTGCTCGCGATATTATGCGATTTTTTTTTGGGAGGAAATTTTTACGTTGAAAGGTTCAGATTTCAACTTCTATGCATTGGGACTTAATGGACCTACGATATTTTACTAACACTTCGTTTAAGGATTTCACAGCCATGTCGCCCATATACGTTTATCAAGGATATTAAAATAAGAATTTCTAGCGGAGGCTATTAAAATGAATGGTGCGCAGCGAAATTCATTAAAAAATTGGTTAAAAATCAGATTACTTAAAATTAGAATAACTATACACATCCCGATAGAACTTTTGGCAAGAGTAACGCTACAGTCAACGAGTTAATGAGTTCAAAATCAACGTGAGTTGATTTAATAATTCGTACGTAAGGCCTAAAAGAATGGGTAAATTTTAAATTTGTTTTCCCAGGTAATTTTTGAGTAACATATCAGGATCTTTTTAGGAGATGTGGGCGTGCGATTTTTGAATTATTTTAAAAAATGAAGATATAGCGGATTCGTAAAGAAATTGTTTTAATTACTGAAACACCGGCTTTGGACGTTCGTAAAAATTGAACAAATTAAAATATGATAAAAAGCATACGCTACCTTGAAGAAAAGAATTTTTTATTTTTATGTTCCAATCGATTTTGGTGCTGGAGGCCAACTGACAATACACGACAGTAAACAATGTTGTATAACTCCGCCATTTTTAAACTTTAAGTAATAAATAATGCATGGATATAAAGTTAAAATGTTGCCTAACGTCCCTAAAATGATTTCGATATTTCAATGAAAAATTACGTGAGAAAATAATTTTTAAATTTACCCAGTCTTTTAGGCCCACAAGTTGGTGCACCCCCTTAAATGACCAGCATCGCTTATAGTCGATCCGGTATCGACCTCAGTTCGATTGGAGTACCCAGTATATCCAGTTTGTTCGTATACACGCTATTATTATTCTAACTATTGAAAAAGCGAAAAAATGTTCCATACGAAAGTTGTTGGATTTGATGTAAAAAAAATAAAGCGAAGTCGTGAAATACACAATAAATTGACAATAATAAGAATATATAGTTCCATTTGAAAAAATTATATTGACGTTGAAATCTCTGTAAATAATAGCTTAAACACAAATCCTAGTATTCTATTATGTTTCCTCCGTCAAATCAAGCAGCTTTCATATGAAACATTCTTTCGCTTTTTCAATAGTTAGAAAAATTATAGGTAGCGTGCATACTGTATACGAACAAATGAAGCGCTGTACAAAATGTTTAATTTTATAAAAGGTGTGGAAAACAAACTCCTTGCTTGAGTTGGTTCCAAAGCAAACGTTCGGGGTCTCTACGACAATACTTTCGGTGCTTTCCAAAAGTTTGGCTCTTATACTGCCAACTTCTACTATTTACTTAGTTACAATAAACTCAATTACCATACTTCGAATTAACATTATTTATCAAATAAAAAACTGGTATAAAACCGTCTACAAACTCATAAATACACTTCCTTTTTAATACCCTTTTCTTACCAACTAATTATTATTTTATACAAAGAGTAACGCTGCTTAACAACATATATTTTAAGGGATAACTTTAGGAAAATGCTTGGAACTATTAACACGTGTTAAAAGTCGTTTTAAATCAACCATAAATGATACATAGTAACATTTTTGCAATATACACAGTGATTGTAAAATGCACAGAGAGGTAAAATTTCAATCTTTAAAATCAGTAAGCAACGAATCTACCAATTTTCATGTTGCGAAATTTGGAACGAAAAGTTTCCAATAATGTTGCTAAAGAAACAAAAGAAAATTTGCCTTCCCCAGCGAATACGTTTGCAGCTAATAATAATGATAAAGCTGCAGCTTTCCAAGCCGCACACTTTAATCAACACGACAAGCATTTATCCAAATGAGATGCAACGTGCCGCGAACTCCGCGCAATTTGCACGTTCCAACGCAACGCACGGCATCGCATTTGGGCTGAAAATTTCTATTTCGGCGCGATGCCACGCGAAATCGCATGAGAAACATGCTGGATGCAGCACCCCTCGGGCGATTATATTTCAAATTGCATCATTTCCATAAGCAAATGAGACAAAATGTTGGCCTACTTTTTAATGTCAACGAAAACAGAAGAGAGAAATGAAGAGATGGGATTTAATTCAAATGAAGTAAGATGGAAAGAAAACTGACTTTTCGAATGCACATATAAACTGGTCATTAGAAGAAAGTTTATAGAGTAAGCAGTAAAAAAATATAATTTGAGAACGAGAGAGAATTCTAACATAGAACAATGAATGGCGACAATTGGGCCAAGTTGTGCAGAAAGCTACAAACCCTTTATGATCTGAAATTAAGTAAAAGCTTGAAGATTTTAATTGTTAAAGAAAAGTAGCTTTATTTCTAATAAGTATATTTTATTTCTTGTTATTGTTTTGCAATGTTTTTAATGGGTTACTTAATAGTCAGTACTAATTAATATTATTATAAATTTTCTGTAGTTTTTATTTCTTAAGCCTAAAATGGAACTGTCTTGGTAGTTTTAATAATTGTATAATATAAGCGTTGTTCTGTGTGTTGGAAATTTCTTGCAAAATTATATGATCCGTACTGTGATTAACTAATCGAGGGTTTCATTTTGAGGGTTGGTAAGTTTCTACATAACTTGGCCCAATTAAACAATCCACCCAAATTCTAAAGCACACTTAGCTAAAGCAACTTAACTTAAACTTGACGCGAAACAAGCGCCAAAATAAGGTAGTAAAACCCCACCTTTCCCCATGAATAATCAAGGTTACCCCAGGTCTGAATGGAAACTTTCAAGTATTCTATTTTAAAACGCGCGACACTTGCGTGCTGCCTATAAAAAAAATTCTTTCCGCCGCCACGCTTGACGATAAGTAAACGCTCCTCTATCAGAAAGCCATGGATAGCGACGCTAAGCGTCGAGCTGGTATTATTTCAAATCGCCGGGACGTTCTTTGGATTTTTAAAAGAACGACCACTTTGTGTCAGAACGTGCCTCAAGAGAGTGAGACGAGGTCGTCGTCGTCGTCGGTGTAGGACGTCGAGAGGAGGCCATAGGCGTCCAGACGGCGACGTCGTCGTCGGCGCCTAGCGTCGTGCTAACTAGCACCCCTAGCGCACACACCCACGCCTTTATTAAACGTCGCCCGTCGGCTCGCCGTATACGTTTCCCCTCATAAAATTGAACATGGCGTACATACCTATACGCGTGGAAGAGCTTGAAAGAGAGGCCAGAAAATGGAGGGAGTGAGGCGGAGGAGCACGAAGAGAATGGTTCCGAGAAAGGGCCACAAAGGAAGAGAAACAAGTGCAAATAGACTGTGAAGGAACGAAAACGAAGAGGAAGAAGAGGATAGAATAAACTATTCGGCTGGGATTTCTGAATCTTTCGATCGAGACGTATTGCCACTGTCTCCTGGATTCATAGAATATCTGGAGTTTAAAGCAAAATTCCATGCCGTTGTTTGTCGGATAGGAGACAGAATGGACATTTTGGAAGACTAAAATTGGTGGACGAATTTGAACGAGTAGAGAGCAAGAAAGACATACGCTAAAAGATGAGAAAATTTGAAATTTATATTGTCTACCAAGAAAATTCCAAGAAGAAGGATCCTAAAGTACCTTTCCTATTTTCTTTATTTGCAACACGCCTTTAATATTATTCGGCTTTCAACGAAGTGGAACAAGAAGTGAAATCAATATATAAAATGAAAGAAGAAAACAGGAGAGGCGGAGGTATTGCTCGGTCTACTAAAGTAAAGGAAACTACGAGTACTGGAATTATAATTGTTTCCAACAATCTCTTCCAGTACCAATTACGAACAGTAAACGTTGGGTTACAGGTTTCAACAGAAAGGAAAGAAAGAATTACATACAACGCGTTGTAATATAATTAGAGGCCCGTAGAGGATAAAAATAGGAAGGGGATGGGGAGCAAGAGACGAAGCGTGGAAGAAACGCGAATGAGGGTGACGATGGAAGAGACGCGGAAGGAAGGGGATTAAAGTGATCCGGCGAGAGAATCAGGGCGGAAAGACAACGTGAGTTACAAGATTTATTAAATCCCCGATCCGAAGTCTTTTAATTACGGAACGGTAACGTGACGAAAAGCAAAATTGTTTTCACGGCTGGGGCAGGGGGGTGGCGAATAACATTAACCGTTAACGAGTAGTTTCGATATCGGCGCTCCGTAATGGGGTACGTACTCGCGACGTAAGGATGGTAAAGTGGGTATTAAACGCAGATAGAATAGCCGGGTGAAGATAAAGCCGTATACCAGGTGTAGGATAGGTCTAACATCTTCTGGAAGTTTAAATCTCACGAACTAAAATGTGACTTTGTAACAACTACGTTTGAGTAGATACGGTGTCTGGGAAGTATACAGGGTGTGGTCAAAAGGGTGGTACAGACGGGCGGAAGGTGATTTCTTATACAAAAATAAATCAAAAGTGTAATCTAAATGTTTTTCACCCGAGGCTAAGTTTTTGTGTAAATGGATTTTCAAAAATCAGACAATAAAAGGAATAGAATTTATCGGTAAGTAGAAAAAATCACTTTGAAGATCGAACCGATTTTTAAATCTTCAAACTCGATTTTCTTGAAAGCAAAGCCCTGGATGAAAAAGAAAATTATTCGATACTTTTGATTTATTTTTGCATGAGGAATCACCTCCTGTCCGCTTATACCATCCCTTTGGCCACACCCTGTATACGTACTACATCACAGAGGATGGTAAAATTAATAAAACGCACATGAAGAAAAGTTTTCCTTATCGTCCACTAAGCTATTGAACTAATTATTAAAAAACAAAGGTAAAATATGAAAAATTTTCGAAGTCATCGAAAAGAATTAAAATTAATCATTATTTCACCATGAATGCAATTTTGATGATAATTTGTCCCCATTTTCTTCGGAACGTGATTTGTCCATGAAATAATAATTTAAGAAACCTGCAGAAAAAGCATCATAGAATTGATATGGATTAAATTAAAAAAAAAACACAAAGCTATTGCCACACAAGGACATCCTACAATCTTTGCGCCACTTTTGGACCAGAGCGTAGCAAATAATAGCATCAAACTATTCAACATATTTTAATTCCTCCACATATCGATTTTACAACAAATTCGTCCGCCAAATTACATTTTCCCTAAACTCCTCAATACATCACGCACAATGCAGCAAGGATCGATTACCATTAATCACCCCATAATCACCCATCTCCGTTTGACAAATTCCCCCAGGGTCGATGGCCCAGTAAATATTGAAACTTCAGCCTACAAATCATGGGAACGGTTTCTAGGCAAGAAGTTTCCCTTCAAGCGCACCCTTTTTCCCCGTGCTCGGCAGGGCCGCGACGCACTTTGCACGAGAGCAAGAATATATACATCTTAATAGGAACGGCGAGTAGAGGGTGAACTCTCGTGCAAAATTTATTAAAACCCTCCCTCCCCCACTCTCTCTGTCCGGTTAACCGTCCAGAAAGCGGTGAGCGTACGCGAATTAAAGGCAACGACATGCTGAACATGTCCTATACCCAGCGCGTCAAAGGAACCGCCCCGGCGTACAGTTAACAGGGTTAGATCCCGTGCCCGTAAAGTCGCCCGAGGGTAATTAAAAAGAATGACCACGAACAGCCTGTCTAAATTTAGAATTCGGAGGCGAATCGCGCGGCCTCTGATCGATATCGCCATTGCTATCTGGGGCGATTCTTCTTTTGTACTCGACGTCGATTTTTAACATTTCCCAGCCGCTTTTCGACAAATAAGCACACCCATTTTCGAAGAAAAATAGGCGAAATTCTTGTAACGAAACACGTAGGACACTGATTAAAAGTGTATGCGAGACCATTTTCTCGTTATTTTTTTTTTGTTATAACGTGGAGATAGACAAACAACTAGGAACAGTTGTTTTGGTTATATTTTTGGTTAGATTTTTAAAATAGGTGTGAATGCATTACCTCCATCCAATTAAAAATTAAAGAGGCATATTATCGCATTTTTATGCTGTACAAATTTTTTTAGAGAAATCTTCTATTTTTTTAATAAAATACATATCCCTGTACCTACATTGCCAAACACGTTTAACGACTGCAACGCTGAAATGAATTTATTTAACTCGTCCAATAAAGAGAAGAAGAAAATAGTCCGTTTTTAATCTTTTCAAGCGCCTAATGAAATTCAATTACGAGACAAGCCAGCTCGACTCCGGTCATTTACAGTTTCGCCACTAGCTATCGAATTACCATTCCCCGCGGGGGAGCTACGTTCGAAAAATTTCGGCACGAGGTGGAGCCAAAATGCCTAGGAACGAATTTTTCATCGGGCGATTCCTCGGCACGCTCTACGCCACGCTCCGCGGAGCGCTTCATTGTTTTAAATCAAACTTCAAATGCAAAACGCCGCGCTCCACCGCCGCGAAATATTGCAACGGCCGCGAAAATAGCACGAATTATTCATACGAATATATTTTTCGGCGTGTGTATAGGAATTAGCAATATATCTCGGCCCCGTTTCCTACGAATTTTTTCGAGCGAATCGCGTTTATTCCGCTCGCTGCTATTCTCAAACTACGCAACAGAATAGAGAATGGCGGGTGTATTTTGCGAATCTAGGAGACATTAAATTTCTGTATGACTCGTTAAGGCATACATTACGTCAAATAAATAGGTCCATGTTTATTAATGATATGCAGCCGCATTTTCTTTCTTGTTTTAAGGTCACATCCGGGACTTCGATTCAGCAAGACTAGGGGTGGTATTCTCAGTCGTTGCTTAATTCTTAAGTTCTTAAGCATGCCGCATGCTTAAAACGAAATTAAGAATAAGCAGGGACTGAGAATACCGCCCTAAATCCTATTTGAATTCTATATGCGTGAAACGAGTAGACATTATCGTACGATTTAATTGAAGAACGTGTATTAATTCCCCAGTTGCTCTTCTTGTAACCACCGAGTTAATTAAGTAGAAAAGACTGTAGAGCCATAATAAATCATTTTCTGTTTACCAGTATTTATCCGTATAGTTAACCCGCAGACTCAAGTATGCGGATCTGGTTACAAGTCAAGCGGCACTCGTTCCGATAATGGCGTAATGGAATAATAGACGTCGAGTACAGTTGGAATCTGAACGATATCCCCTCGGTGGATATCATCCTCGAACCACGATTGATTGTGGAATTTGAAATCGTATCGGTCCTGGGGCCAATGTTTGGCTCCAGCCCTTGTTTCCGCCCCTCCATCCGAATCCCTGACCATTCAGTACAAATTAAACGGATCGAATCGGACTTGGGAAATACTGTGAAATCTATTTTGAAAATTTTGTTATATTTGAAAATCGAATTCATTCTGAGTAATTCACGGTAACTGTATGTTGTATCAGAATTGTGTGATGACTGCTATAGGCCCCACACTTTGTCTTTGTAGAGCGTTGTAGAAGTAAAATGTTTGAATAAATGCTGACACTTACTCTCTGTGATGTTAATTAAACTGTCTAAATAAGGTGTTATATTAATTAAGGCTACGAACTCTTTCGGAATGTTAAAAGACCGATGAAAAAAGTGAGTCATATTAATTAATACAAATGTTTTATAATTTCGGTATAAATTTTCTGGTTCGAGAAAAGATCGATTTCAAGATCAGAAAAGGGCAAGACGAGTTTAAAATTTTGAAAAATTGAAAACCATGAGACATAAGTAAGTATTAAATCCATTTCAATGAACAGAACATATATTTTCTGAGACACTTTCTTGTAATATCAAAAATAAGAGAGTTATTTACTGTGTAAAGCAACAGTAATTCTCTTTCTCTATACTCTGCAATTTAACAACGGAAATAGTGGTTTTAACCGCTAAAAATAAATCTATAGTAGTTTTATAATTTATAGGTATTATAAGTAATGTAATATTGCAACTATTTCAGTTGTGAAAAACTTCCAGAAATTAGCATAATTATACTGTTATCTGTAAATGATATGAGTAATGCCACATGGTAATGATTTAAAAATCGCGCGGCCTCCTTATTACTAGTTCTATAATAGGGACTTTTTTGTGCATTTATTCCTATAATTTAGATAACTTGATTGGTGAAATAAGGAGGAATTCAATCGAAATAACTTTGAGCCAGTTCTTGAAACTTACTAGTTATCCCTAGTTTTATCAACTAGAAATTTAATAGTACATACGAATTGGTTTAGAACGAACAAGATAAATGCTATCAAATAAACATCTCAAGAAACGCCTCATTAAATATGCAATTCTCACACTATGTTCATAATACTATTGTTACTCCATTTTACAGTTCAAACCACTTTAAAGAAAACATCTTTTCAGAAATGGGCCGTATATGCCCATAAAAATTAATACACTTTCTTTACACATTTTCTTTAATAGCTTAGAGCGTTTCAATGATTTTATTTATAAAAAAAAAAAAAAAAAAACCAGCACGATAGTTTTTTTTGTTTTTCTTTTTCTGTTGACTGTAAGTACCAATATTAAATTTCAAATATCCCTAGTAAATGATGTACTAGGGATATTTTACTGTACATCCTAACCTATTGTCACCTATAGTGTTCAATTGTGTTAACGTGAATTCTTGCAATGAAGTACCGGTTGAATTTTCTAATGTATAACAAATGCAGAAGTATTCTGCTTCAAGAGACTAGAAGATACGCGGGTCACAGCAAATGGCAAAACATAAAGCATACTAAACAGGAGAATGATGCCGCGAGGGCTGCACTATTTCGCAGCTTGACTAATAAAATGAAAATTGCAATATCAGGTGTTTTTCCAAACATGAATGAATGTAATAAAATCTATTAAAGTGTGTGCACAGAATATGAACAGTGAACATTTACGAGCCTGTTCATTGTAGATTATTTAACATTTTTCTGAACATAATCAAGCTTGTAATGTTTAGAAAAATATAGCGATAATAGTAGAAATTTATTATTCTTGTTTCAGAGAATGGCAGTGCAGAGCCAAGTCAGAATACAAAATTGTCACAGCTTATTGACCAAGCTAAGAAAGCCAATATGCCAGTAAATAGTTTAAACACATTTCTGGAGAGAATGAAAAATCCAGCTGCAAAATCTCAGTCGGATATAATGACAGTTCGTGGTCCCGGAGGTTGTACATTGATTCTGTATATATCGACCAGCAATCTTAAGGCAGCTAAACTACAGATTGCCTATCAGTTAAAAAAGAACAAGTAATGAATTAATTTATATTTCTTTTTCCTAATACCAATTACTAAAACAATTTCTGATTCACACTACTTTTTTGCACAGTGCTCAAATTGTAGACTCCTCTGTAATGAATATATTTGACTGTGCATGTTATATTATTGCTTCAAAAAACTGTGATTTGGATCAAGCAATGGAAGATGCCATACATATCAATGCTCAAGATGTAGAGGAAGTAAAAGAAGACAACCAAACATATTTTAAGGTAACAAAAGACCAATTCTTCTATTATCTATACTTTAATGCATTACATCTTCATCTTTATTTGTTGCAGTTCAAGTGCGATTTTCTGTCCTCCCAAAAGGGTACAAATCAGTTAATAAATCTAGGTTACTCTGTAATTTCAACAGACGATGTATGCATACCTGAAACTCTGGTTGAATTAGGAGAAGAGGATTTAAAACTAGTAAACAAACTTAGGGACAAACTTAGGACTTTTGAAGAGATTGACAAAATAGATGACAACATAGCAGAATAACAGAATAACAGACTAAAAGTAATGCTTTCTGATGTATATAATATAAACTACGTTATTTCTCAACTTTGACTGGCGGTGAGAAACCGGAAGAGTCTTAAAGTTGGCAGACTTGCTTATTTCCTTTCTACCAACAAACCTCAAACATAACCCTAAATAACCCTAGACTTCATTCGAAAACAATATTCCATCTTGTATAACCTGTTTCTTTTATTTATTAAACTGCTACAAACTCGTGTAAATTAAGCTTGACAAAATCTATATTGTACGTAGTTAACGGGAATTTCAAATATCAAATCGCATCACTGTCAGACGAAGGGTTAATTTACCGATTCTCCTCTGTAAGTCCACTTTGAAAAACTTATAGCAGTAGCAAGGTGTAAAATATATAATATATTTTATTGATCGTTCTTCTAGAACGTACTATTTTTGTTCAAGAAATAAATAAAATTAAATAATTCTGTACATTTACAGACATGTTTCATTACTATATAGTAATAGGCATCGTTGTTAGGATCATTGAACATAATTAAAGGTATATACAAATTAAAAATATATGAAATTGTTTATAGAAATGTTACCCAATCGTCTATTGTTCTTCAGCGCCATATCCCTTTATTTCGTGTATATTAGAACCTGGAAAATGTACAACGACGTTTCGGTGGAAAAAAGATTTTATCAATTTTCTTGAGATTTTCGTTTTTTCACTCCAAGGGCTAAATGAAACATTAGACTTTTCACTGTTTGTTGTTTTAGAAGGTGTATTCGTAGGTGTGATTGTTTCTTGTTTTATAGATTCTTCTTTTATAGCTTCTATATGCGTAGAATTCTCATCTTTCGTGGATTCATCGCTCGATTTTTTATCTTTCTTCTTCTTTGGTTTTTTCGCTTTAGCAGTATTTTCATCTATACCGTTTGCATTTTCTTTGTCAGATACCTCTTTCTCTTCTTTTATATACGCTACTTCCGTATAAGAATCAGTTGTATGTGTATCTTGTTTAATTTTCTTCTTCTTTTTCGATTTCATCGTTTCTTCTATTTTTTCAACTAGTTTTTCTACACTGTCTATATCATTAACTTCTTTTTTAATTTCGGAAATTATATCGTCATGATTTTCTGCATTTCGCTCAGGATTTTTATTTTTCCTCTTCTTTTTCTTTTCCTTCGATAAATTCTCACGATGCTCTTCGTCCTGAAGTTCGCACTTCGAATTCTCAGATTCAGCTTTTATTTCCGTGATTGCTTCTGCAATCTCTTCCGCATCACTTTTACTACCAGTAATCGTTTCATCTTCCGTTTTCTCTTTCTTTTTCTTCTTCGATTTTTTGCTTGACGGTTGTCCGTCAGGTATAATATCATTGGTTACATTTTCTTTTAGTTTAACCTTTTTAATTCCTACTTCATCTTCGCAAGTTTCTTTATCTTCCTCTGGTATTTCTACAATTGTCTCTAAAATAGATCGACGACTACCTTTTCTCTTCTTAGATTTTCGGCTCTTACGCTCGTTGATTTCATTGTCATTCACTTCTTCGGTTACTTCTTCAACCTCTAGCGCTTCATTAACAAAACCGGACGGGGAAGGATCATTAACACTTTCCTCCCGCTTCTTCTTCTTTTTAATCTTCTTGTTTTCAATCTCGAATTTATCTAATCTAGCTTTTCCTTTTTTCTTTTTTAGAACGTCGGTACTATATTCAACGTGATCATTAAAGGTAACTCTTTTCTTATCAACTACTTCGTCGCTTAAATCTAAAGCAGAATTCGTAACACCAAATTCTGCTCTCGACACTTCAAACTCCTTTCCGTTACAAACTTCATCATCTCGGCATTTTAAATTTAGGGCAGGATTCACAAAACCATTCTTATACGCACTCTTATTTACAGCATCGTCTTTAAATTTTTTAGGATCATTACTTAACGTCGACTCACTATCATCAGAAGACTTTCTCTTTTTCGATGATTTTGGTCGATTACCAGAATCGGAAATACTTTCGGGACTATACAATTTTAAACAAGGATTTTCGAAAGCGTAATTACACGTGTTTTTCGTTTCTTTGCTTTCCTCGCTATCATGCGACCCTTGTTCCCTAGTTGTAGGGGTGAAACCAAATCCAGCATATTCAGGCTCACTGTCTGAATTAGGTTCCTGCTGCCTCTTATTTTTAGGCGTTAAAGAATGATCGCGACCCTTTCTCATAAAATAATCAGCCATGTTACCACCATTTATAGTAATAACACCGCCTGTATTTTCTCGAGTACCGACTGGGTCAAAACTTTCCTCGTCATTACTCTGATTATTTTTACTGTCCCCCTCACCGTTTAACTCTTTTTGCCCAAATATATTCGCTATATCTTTCGAGCTATATTTGTTTACATCTTTTCCCCTTGTGAATTTTTGATAGCTAATATAATAAGAATTCAAGAATGAAATAACGTATACAATCAATTTCATGCAGTTAAATTATTGTACATTACATGTATTACTTACTGAACACGGGCGCGACTCTGCTTAGATTTTAACTCCAGCGATTTATTATTCAATTCACTTTTTACTTCCTCCGTTTTCGGTACAATAATAGATTGGCTCTTTTGAAGCTGTTGTAAGAAATCATTAAACCCGTCTTGGTGTTCTGTCCAAGCTTTATCCAAATTTTCTTTCTTAAATCCAATGCCTGTAACAAACAAGCAATGTCGTTGCCGTTGTATTAATTTCTATTAACCCACGGAAGACAGACGAATTAAGCAACTAACACAGAAATCAGTCGCGGGGTCCATTTAGAGATTTAAACCGTAGTATCTAATCCCATTGTACTTATTTTAGATGACGTTATTTTCCTTAATGCAATTCATTTTTAAGATTTTTGAGTATTTATTAATGTAATCGCCAATGTCGCGCTTGTCTAAATATCTACCGTCAGCCGGGGATTAAATAAAACTTCGAAACGTTTACACAGCCAATGAGAAAGCTTCAATGTATATTTAGGTACTAATCAGGGAAGGGTTGAAAGAATGTCTCTTTAATTTTGACTTATTTTCTCGAAATATTAACATGCTGAGATATATGCTGGTAATACAATACTCGAATTCCACGATTCTGTTTTAATACGATCGGAAACATGTGAAGCCAGGAATCCACCTAGAAGCTAAGCTAAACTATGTGATGCTATGCCGTGCTACGTTTTAAAAAACTTAGCTTCAATACATTCTTATGGAACCATTTTCACCAAAACCTATAGCATAGCTTAGTTTATCTTCCCGGTGGATTCCCGGCTTGAAAGTATATTTCATTTAACCTTTAGAAGGCCAGGATTTTTTTCATTGAAATATAATTTATTGAATATAATTACGTTAATTCTAAGACTAAATATTAGTCGCAATTTATATCGTAGTAATCTACACTGTAAATCAAGGATTAGGTGTACATTTTTGTTCCTGGAAATTAACATAAACTGCATCCACAGAATATTCTTATACATTTTTATGAAGAATTCTTATCCAGCTTTTTGTTCCAAAGCTTTAAAGATTATTCTCAGATAACATGATGAATCATAAAAATGAGGATAAATATTGAATATTAAAAAAGGACAAAAATATTCCACTTTCGTGATCTGATCCTCCCACTCTGAATTCTCTACCAGCCGTCGTGGAGGAAGAAAGCCTAAATACTCGTACTTCTGACTACTATCTTAATATATAAAGCAGAAAGTGTTTGTGTGTTTATCTGTCGCCTAAAACCTTTCGAATGGTAAAATCTAGCATCACGAAATGTAATCCAGCTCACCATACCTAGCTAATCCAGATGAATGTGACTATTTTCACAAAAAAAATAAACAAATAAAATTTTTTCTTATAAAATCAGAATCCGAAAAAGCTAGTACCTAATACATTACAACAACAAAAACTCATTTTCCCAAAATAATATTAAATTCTAATACATGAAACGACTGAAGAGTAACGAACTCAAAACTGAGAACAACTAATATTATTGCCAACCGATACCGTTATAATAATAAAGAAAAATAAATATGCCAACGTAAGAACAATAATGCACGACTGACGGAAAAAGTATAATATAAAACTATACTTTCAGACTTATAATAATGTAACATTCGCATGGATCCATGGATCTCCCATGGATCTGACACACGCAATTAGCCGAAGCATTTTTGGAATCGGTCGTGGCACTTTTTCCGCCAGTTTCCTATTACTCAACAATACATCCCTACATCACTTTTTGGTTTTTAATAATACATCCCTACGCAGAACGAGTCGACTCTAAAGTAGAATGCAATGTAAGTATTTTGCTGTTACTAAAGATAGATTACGGTGATGAAAAGTTCAACTCTATGGTGTTTCTACGTCACGTACATACGACATTAGCGAACGAGGGTCTACTTTATTAGTTGAAGACATTCACATTCGTCAAGAAGTTTAAAGTAAAATAATGCAATATCTATAATTTTAACAGATAAATAGAACATCAAACCCATCAAACTATCATGATTCTGTCAATGCTACCATTTTTTGGATATGATTTTAGAAGATTAACGATGACATTGCAACGAATAATAGTCAGATGAAACTTCTGCAATATTCGAAATTATTAAATTCATATTCACCTGCTGCATCGTCTTTATAAGATACTCGCACGTGCTCCGTTATTCCTTGCTCATTTGCTCCAAGACCTTTCCCGCTCGTCCAGCCCATTTTCTCTAACATTTTCTGGCCAAACTTGTTCGAATCTGTACAAATTAAAGAGTCGTTAGTGAAATAAATTGATTACCCGTGGTTTAAATACCAACGGATCGAGAAATTTAAACAATTCCATACCTTCGCTCCATTGTTTTCCCCGCGGATTCAGTGTCCAACGTTGCTTTCGCTTCGGCTCTGCAAGCATCGCCATTCTGCTGTGATTCTTCAAATCGACACTTTACTAAACTAACAGATTTAACGCCTGACACTCAAACATGAGTAATTTTAATTCAACAATTTGGTTTCTGACTAAATTTTTCTAAAACTAACGAAATTTGAGGGAAAAATTCTTGCTCCACCATACGTAGATAATAATACTTAAACTAGTAATACGTAGTGAGTGCACCTCCTCGGGTGTTGGCGTGGTTCTTCGTGCAGCGCCACATGTGTCGAGGTTTGAAACTAAAACAAAAGCGGGAAATCGTTAGCACATTTGAATTGAACGGCTTATAAGGGAAGTTAGGCAACCCGAAAATTTAGAAAATTGTTCAACTTTGTATGCATGTAGAGTAGTTCATCTGTAACCTATTTTTTGCTGGTGCTATAGTGCAGTTTTAAGGGGTGAAATCATCCCCTTGAACAATGCAGAATTTTCTTTTTCGTGGAATATCTTTAGAACGGTAAGAGATATCGAAAGGAAGTGTAAATAAAAGTTCCATCTGTTTTTTTATATCTACAAAACTGCCTGAAAATAATAAGTATTCCTAAGAAAATTTTTCACAATACGTGAGAAACGATACGCAATAAATAATTTAAAAATAACAGATATGTTCATATCATTTTCTTATACAATGTCTGTCTAAAATAAAAAAGATAAGTTAAGGTAAAAAAATTTTATTAATGAAATCTTTCAATATAATCTCCACCCAACTCCACATACTTTGGAGCCCGTTCTAAAAGTCATTGGAAGCTTTTATAATCAGTTTCTGAATTGTATTGAGCTCCCACAACCGTTTGGATTCTTTTACGCCATGATACCGCTTTCTTTTCCAAGCCAACTTTAATTTTCAGAAGAAAAAAAATTGTTTTTTGGCCAAAAATTGCGAGATGATCGAGATGAAACTAAAGAAATCGCGATTTCGGTACATCGCATGTATGAACCAGAAAATTTATTACAGTGTTAATACTTAAATGTAAAAAAAATAGTTTTGCAAAGAAGTCAATGAAAAATTGTATATTAAATAATATCTCAATAATATAACATATCGACAGTTATTGTGTTTTCCGCTATTCAATACATTAGTTCAAAAAATGTATGGATTCTCGAAAGTTTGCCATGCATAGGGTACTAAATACACCAAACCACTTAAATACTTATATAAAATACGTATCTGTCAAATACAATATTTGCGT
The DNA here is from genome assembly GCA_963971345.1 of Andrena flavipes. NCBI lineage: Eukaryota > Metazoa > Arthropoda > Insecta > Hymenoptera > Andrenidae > Andrena > Andrena flavipes. The sequence continues at coordinate 58,949,425 of OZ020480.1, forward strand.
TATTCCTTTTTTAATTGAATGTCTATTTAATTTTTCAAAAATTTGAGATTTTTAATATAGTTATGTCTAAGTTGTAGCCTGATAAAATTCAGCATACAAATATGCAATCTGTGCAGAATTTTATACAAAACTCTACACTGAACAATCACTAGTATGTAATTGAACTCATTGTGAGAAAATACTGTACATACATAAACACTTCACTATGTGAGGTCATTAATTAATTTCATCCTACAGAGTATGAGTATATAAAAAATAATACATTACTTAAACTAAGTCTAGTGCAATTCTGAAAAGCAGAATCAGTTATGAAACTAAGAAAATGCGGAACATCGCTTTCGGTTGTTAGATTTCTGTCTCTTACGTATATCTTCTACAATTTTATTTCGTAATATGCCTAAACTTGATAGAAATTAAGTAGCAAATGTAACAAAAATTAAATGCAATTTTCAATGTAATGCATAACAAAACTGTGATACATCATTTTTAAAAGGAGAAAAGATCAAAATGTTGATAAATAAACTTTTCCGTGAAATTGAACTTTAACACGAACAAGCAGATGTCTGTATAAAAAATCACAACAAAGAAAGACATCAACTATTTTACTTTTACTACTTAAATACAATTAAATGTCATTCATTCCATAGAATTAATTATTGCTATAGTACACAATTTACCTTTAGTCATACAGATACAAACTGAACATGAACCTCAAGGATGCACTCGTACCTAGTCAGTATAAGTATGGTTTTTCGTACTTTATGTATACAGGGTATTTCGCTAACTCGGTTACAAACCATTTTCTGTAGATTTACAACGGTTATTTTCATGAATCTGTTTGTAAACATCATTAAATGAAAAGCTTTCTTATTGTATTTATGACAAACCCTCCGATCCGCTACAAGGAAAGGATGGAAGGAGCAAATAGAATATTTTTAAAAAAATATGTAGATCGTTTTTATATAGTCCTTTTTATTTTTTACATAATTTTTTACATATTCTTAACGCTCTCGTCCATCTGTTAGGGACAGCATATATTAACACTTTAACTGGCGTCGGCGTGATTTCACGTCAATAGTTTTTAAAAAGCGTCGGAATTTCACTTTGCACGCGATGAATAATCCACTAACGCTAACCGTTAGTACCAAACAGAAGTTATTTTTTTTTTTAAACCTGTAGGAAAGTATTACCAATGGATTTGTCAAATTCTGTGGCTGAAACTGAATCTAAACTGGACCATATTAGGATTATTTTTAATTATACCTATTTTAATTATATTTCTAATTATAGATAATATATAACTGGTCTACGGAATTCAGAAGTGGTTCGAATTACGTACAACTAGCTTTCTGATTTTATAAACAAAAATTTTTTTTTTTTTTTGTGAAATTAGCCACAATCATCTGTATTAGCCAGAAATAATGAGCTGAGGTACATTTTGTGATCCAAGAGTTTACCGTTCGAATGTTTTTAGAAGACAGACAAACACATAACATCAACTTTCTGCTTTACATATAGATTAAAAATAACCCGAGTAAGGTCGCATTTAGACGCATTTTCATTGGTAAACCGTCGGCTATCCATATGTAGTACTCTCCTGAAGATATACAGGCAACATACCTAAAAGTTTGAATTTTAATCAGTGTCAGCACGTATTGAAAGAGTGGAAAGACCTGCGCAATTTTCAAAACTCTCCGCCAGTCAAATTTGTATGAATACACCCATCAAAAGTTATAATGAGTCTTTTACTGATGTTCTCAGAAACTTTTGATGAGTGCATTTTTAGTAAAGATGTCTCGAACAATTTAGGTATGTACAATAAAAAAGCTTTTTAGTTAATTAAGTTTCCAAAAAGATTCATATCAATGTGTGCAATAGATCACTTGGAAACGATGTATAGTTATACGAAGCAGTAGCGGGGTTTATTACGAGGTTTCAAAAAGTGGATTCGTAAATAAAGGAATCCGTGGAATATCTTTGGCTGCCAACCACTTAATAGCAAGGCCTTAACACTATATGGCCTACTAGAGTCTCCACAGAGTGTGCCGTCAAGCTTTCCCCTGTTTAGGTATGCGCATCCGGAGTTGCCGCTACTATTCGATATAATGGAGCTACTGAAACACCCTGAATACTTATATATGCTTTCATTTGTTGTTGCAGCTTTTAAGTAGCGGATCAACAGTTCCTGTACCTTCAATATTTAATAATTTAATATTACAAATCACACCGGGTTACCGGTTAACGTTTCTTCATTTATCCCAGGCCTAGCACATACTTAGGTAAATTGTATGCAAATCGTGGGATTGCCATGAAAACAGACATTCTGTAAAAAAAAAAAGGAATAATAACAGTTACTTTCTGTAATTAAAAAATAACGATATTAAGAAGATATATGCGAATACACTTTGAATATTATTAAACTGTTCATAATTTAAAAAGTTATCATCTTTGTAATAAATTATGAGAAATTATTTTTATCCACACAATCCGCGGTCTACGTGTTGTAAAGCAATTCTTTGTCTTTATCAACATACATATTATACTATTTTCACTTATATAATTCACGTTATCATCTTTTCAATATTGTAATTTCAAGAAGATAACATTTCATATACATGAATATATTTGGTAATAGAACAAGTACGGAGTAAATGTTTATAACTTTACACAACCAGTATAATAAGGAGCCGTCCTTAAATTACATTTTTGGCGATTTCTTACCCCCTCCCTATTCCCGTAGAAGAATTTATAAGACTTTATATTCCCCCTTCTTTCCCTACGTAATATTCTTTACATTGCATTTTCTCAGTTACTAAATTTTTTTAAAAGGTTTATATAATTCATTTAACTCGGTTTCATAATTAAACTTTGATTAAAAAAACATTACGTAAGACGTTATTTAACTCTCTGCCGCCCCTTGTAAAAAAACGTAAGAAACTCGCGACCACCGCTCCCCAAAGCCTTACGTAATTTAAGGACTACTAAGCAGTAAGTACCCTTAGTTCACTCGATTCTGACCGCGGTACCCTGCATATTTATACGTTGGAGCGGCGTAAAATCGAGTGAGCTGACTGTACATTTGCTGGAATAATTAAAAATTTAAGTACTTACTACAAGCGATGTACAAAAGCATTCAAAATTGCAACCACTGTGTTAACGTGTCCACCACCATACCGTCGACTGTCGCAAGTGCAATATATTATATAAAATTACTTCTTAGTTTTAACAATGATTGATAAACTCGTTTGAGTATTACACGCCTTTGGTATTTGTAACATTAGATGCTCTTCCTTTTTGTAGAATGATATAAACATATAATACAAATATAAATACACAATAAAAAATTAATTAAAACAGGTACAATTGATAGTTCAAAATATGTGGCTACCGCCTACACACATTTTCCGTATTCGTGTAATACAAACGTTTTCTATAATCGTGTATTGATAACACTGAACCAAATAATTTTGCTCAAAACAAGTAGAGGCTTAAATAAGAATATTATTTATTTATTTATTTATTTCTGACATTCGGCCACAAACGGCAAGCGATTCAAATTCCTTCGGGGTATATATGCATAAGCCTCTAATCATTTTGAACTCTGTATTAAAAACATAAGTACTATATACAGTAAAAATTACCAAAATATTGCAAACCTAAAAATGCAGTGTAGATTCATAGTGCCTCATATTGCTGAAAAAATAAAAGCGTTAATAATGTACATGCATAACAAATTCAGTTAAATATAGATATTGCAGAATTTGTATTTTATTGTCACAGAATGTATATATTTACAGTGTTTGTGTAGCATTCGATATCAAAATGTCTTAATACCATTTCATTTTTATTATATTGTTAACGTATGTACATACAGTTGTATCAATTGTTAGATTATATATAACAAAAATAAAGCATATTATTGCTGTAAGGTGACTTCCTGTTGGAAAACTATTACGCTAATTGTTTTGCAAGAACATCTCTGAAACATAAATAATGTGTGCATGTTATATAATAATTGCATTACTCCACATATAAATGGCACTTTGCATGCACGCATCATTCCAAATTGCAGGAAACGAATGTAAATAAAAGGAATTAGCTCAAGCGCCTCTACAGAAAAAAAAATTATTTAGGATTTCCGCATTCACTAGTTACAGGAAATTACTTACAGTGATTATAAATTTTAATTATTTTAGTTTATATAGTTAATCGATCAATATTATTAGTAAGTGGCGAAGGTGGCGATCAATATTATTAGTAAGTGGCGATTTGAGGTGGAAAATTATTCTAGCACCTTACCTGATAAAGCAACTAAAATAATGGAATATGATAAAAGTGAATATGTTACAGTAAATATGTGAAAGGCACTAAATTTAATACACATGTTTAAACCGTTTTGTAACACTTTTCAAATATCATCACAGTGCCTGAAAATGTTATGAATACATATTTCTTTCTAAATAGGGGTGAATTTTTCGAAACGTCGAACCCTCGAAACCCAAGAAACTTTTGAGTTTCGAGAACTTTAAATTTTGCACTTTTTCGTGATTCAAAACTCTCGAAACCCAGGGAAAAAAAGGTATATGCATAAAGATATAAAGGGGGACATAACGTGGTAGGAGATTTCAAGGTCACCTTTATGTTTTTTATCGGAACCGTATATTTCGATTATCATATCCGTACATAATAAAAACATATGGTTCCATTAAAAAAAAAATTAAGATGACCCTGCAACCACCTTTACAGCTTCATCCACTAAAAAATTATTGCTATCATAATAAATCCCCCTAGAAACCACACACCTTTTGTATTTAGTTTGAGTCATTGAAGGTGATCATTTTAGTCAAGTGTTTCAACCTATATATTTCATACTGAAATACGCTTTAGTTAGAAGTGTTTATAATGATCGTCAAAAAGGTGCCACCATTTCACAGGTTGTTAAAAGAAACTAAATATGCATAGATTTTTCTCGTAAATTTGTGTCAAAGTACTCATAAAGCACATACTGATTCCTAATTACTATGTTACTGCCATTTTTGAGCAAAATTTGTGCGACAGAATTATCTATAAAATTAAATGTCGACTCGATTAGTTTCAATATCTCCAGAATAACTATGAAGCCACCAATCATGTACATACGATAAAGCGAGTCCATTGTAAATCCAAGCTCGCCAGCCTGTTCTTGTTTCACTATCAATTCTGGATTCCAGACTTTGACATAGCGCTTTGCGATCGTGACTTCTCCCACTTCGCAAATCACAAAGTAATCGTTTCCGGCACTCATCGCTGCACGCTGGCCTTACTGGAGAATTTTTGTAGTAATTTCTGCAAGATTAATTAAATCTCTAATTCGTCTAGATATAAATCATGTTTTTTATGAGTATAGTAACTGGAAAAGGGTATAGCGAGTTCGTAAATCAGTGTTTCCTAACTTTTTTTGAGTCCCGATTCCCTTTTATAATATTCAAATAACCTGCGACCCCTTCCCCTGTATACGGTAAGGTAAATTCAAGAAGGTAAAGAAAACATTAAAAATAGGTATTTCAGAATATAATTCCACCTTAATAATATTTATAAAAAAAAACGTAGCGACACCCTAGAAAACTTCGTAACCCACAGGTTGAGAATCACTGTCGTAAATTAAACAATCGAGAGGTGACATCGACTCATGTAACGGCTCTAGTTAATTCTTCGAGTTGTTATCTCGTCATATTTCTCTGCATTCATTTGTCAAAGGAGTCGAAGCATGTTCACTTTACCGCTTCACCGAGTTTACAACCGCATACGTATCTCTTTCAACTACTATTTATATAACTTCTACATTCTCCACCGTTGCAACTAGATATATAACTTCGAGGAATTTTTTCGCCTCCTTCCCCCAATCTTTTGAACGCAGTGAACGTCAAAGCAAAAATTTTCAAAAACAATTTTTTCGCATTTGATATGACGTATATATACGTCGCCCAGATTCACTCAAAATATACAGAACGTATATATACGTTGCTCGGGTTCAAAGAGTTAAGAATTATTAATTATATGGGCAAAGCATTTATTATAAACTAAATCAGTGGCTCACGAAAGTATTTTTGGACTAAAGTTTTTTGGAATCTAGAATAATTAGATTACTAGGTAACGTGCTATTCGTTTTGAAAAAAATTCAATTGGACGGAAAAGAGAAGAAAATAGTGAAGGTCGTTTTTCAACTGTTTATTTGAGCCTGTAATGAAAATTTAAAAAATCCCGTTTGCAGATTTAGATAAGTTGTATACGTGCTGAAAATTTAATCTAAATCGGTTAACGTTGCTCCGAACCACAAATGTTTAAAGATCGCAGAATACGATAAAAAATTGCTGATTTCGAGAATTTCCACGATTTTCGACCTTATTCTGCGATCTTTAAACTTTGTAGTTCAGATAAAATATTGAAAAAATTATCGTCACTACTTTCTTCGCTATCCTGTCCAATTGCAACTTTTTTCAGAGCGACGTAGCACGTCGCCTAGTAAACTAATGCTTTTAGCTTCTCAAAAAAAAACTCAAGTCGTTTGTTTACAACCGAGTTTACGAATACATTCGTGAACCACTGTAATTATACTTTCCCGTTTCCTTGGAACATACAGATGCCTGTCTTATACAAATTTTTCTTTTCATAAAACAGTATTGATGACGATAACAGTAAATCAGCGGTAACAGTAAATGATACTTACTTGTAATAAAGATCAAAGAGGGATGGTTCATTACTCATTTTATCTATTAACGAATCCCAATCTTTAGGCAAGAGTGACGACATTTGATACGCCTGTCGCGCACTATACATTTTATGCCAGATGGGATAATCATACAGATTTGCTTCCTTTAGATTCATAACCCAGCTCTCATGATCTACAACCAACTGGTGCAAACGTTTTTAATTATTTTCCGAGAAATAATATCAAATGGTAATTCAGTTTTTACTGTACAATTCAGTAAGCACTTATATATTAAATTTAAAACACGTACAAAATTTATAATATGATTAAATACTTTGAATAAACATATGATAAAACCCGTATCGATAAAAGAAAACTAAATTTCATGAAGGTTACAAATACTTTGGTGTTACTGATTCTTTACATATGTAGTAGTGCCTCACTACTAAAGCTGAGGCCACCAGTTCTGGCCTCTTAAGGATAATGAGGTGTAATTTCCATTACAGTATATCGTTCGCATACAAAGAGGGAAGAGGAAGTATTTACCACCTCATTACTTCACTCGAATCATTCGACAAGGGCAATGAATGGGATATTCACCTAGAGTGAATGAAATAGATTTTCGCAATGAAAATGTGCTATCCAGTCGCGAGGCATTATTGTAGATTTTATAGTTATAACAAAAGTGATATGTATTTTGTTCTGTGTAGTTAATAGTTTCATTACATATTTCACGTTAAGAATTTTCATTAACTTTTGTGCATCTCCTTTAGTTTAGAATTCTATATGATTTTTCCCTTGAAATAATATTTTACTTTCATTAAGTACAATGAGTGCGTTCAGCGGACTCAACTGTTGAGTAACCGCTCATTAATTTTCGCTGAACGCTATCGGTCAGTTGCTTAGTTTTCTACGCGTTTAGTGAACGCTCGCCATTCTTTGTAGCTTAAATAAATTACGCTACTTTTACGGAACGTGTTGAGTTGATTCAAATATCGCTACCCTCGCAAGTGTCGTTCAGCAGAACCATGGACTGATCACCGTTGAATTCTCAACGGTTGAATCTGCTGATCGCACCCAATGAAAAAGTTTAAATACAACTTACTCTAGTTGTTTTGGGATGATCACCATCGACATAATATATTCTGTATCCTGGATTAAGATCGTAGTAAGGTGTAACCGATGGCCCGATGTAAGCTATACTGAGAGCTCTTCCAAGATCAGCCGTATCATAAAACAGCTGGAATTCGTCGTAATGGGTGTGTCCAAAAAATTGTGCCGTGATCGTTGATTCATAACTGGTTAAAACATCATTTGTGAGTTTCATTGAAATTTAGATCATAAAATTTACACGTTAATATAATTCTTTATAGAGGGTGTCCCAAAAGGTCGAGGCCAAATTAATACAGCATGTACAGATCAGTCAAAATTAATTCAAATGAATCAAAATTCTTGTAAATAAAGCAAGTTCAAAACTTAATATAGTTCAATTTCAAAATTCATTAAGCGTTATGTATACAGGGTAAAACTGAAATAGGTGTACAAATTTCATCAACATATTCTGCTCACCATAATGGTAAAAAAGAGAGTTAAAGAAGAAAATAAAACGAAAAGTTTCCGCTATAATATTTATATGACCTTTTTCCATCCTTTAAGTGAGTAGAACACATTCTTAAAAGTTTGCCCTCAATTTCATTTACACCTTGTATAATCGGTATAAATACAAAAGCATGGTAAAATGAACACCAAAACGAAACTAACAGCGTGATAGCATATTGAGAGAAAGGTAGAACGTAATCGTTTTACAAAAAGCCAATGATTTACTAACCGATTGATGATGTGATAATAATTTCTAGACCACACTTTCAAACAGTCTGAGTGTCCAGGTGGTATATGTCCGATTATATGAACTTTTTCACCATTCATTTCAGCTCCTTGCAACTCGTAGACGAGCCATTGCAATTCACTTACTGGATCTGTGCTATTGATTAGGAGCCACCAGTTTTTGTTATTGCAGTAATTCATGTTTACAGAGAGAATCCGGAAACCTGGACGAACTAGCACGGAATAAAATGCACCTCGACGGACAGTGTGTGAAACTCCTGCGGGTAGCCAACGTCTCCAATGTTTATCAAGTGCATCGTATAACCAGGCTATGCCGTTTTCTTTTGGAACGAATGGTGGTGCAAAACTGAAAGGATTTTAAATAATATAAATTGAATTTCGATCGCAAAAAACTGTTCTAATTAAAGGAGAAATGATTTCAGGACACTGGTTCGGTCTATTTTAATAAAATAAATATTTTATCCTGTAGGTATCATTCGATTATACTTCATTCTGAATTTTTTTTAAGTATTTAGAATAACAAATTGAAGATTTGTAAATTTACTAAACATAGACATACTTTACTATATTCTATCATTGAAAAAAAATTTGCAGCATTCGAAGAATTTATTATTAAAATATTTTCAGACGATAATTATTGTGGAAACGAAATTTTCTCTCACTCTGCAATAATATTTTACAATTTTTGACATATGCAATTCAACTTTGCAAGATGTTCAGCCTATGAATATATTAGTCAATAAGAATATGGAGAAGCGGATTCAGATACGCATGCAATATGACCATAAAAAGTTGATAAAGTGGTACTGGAATACTTGTTTTACTAACAAATAATGATCGTTTTATAAAATGTATTTCGAAGCAAGTCTCCAAGTTGTTTTATGCGGATTCATTTTGATGATTCACGTTGAGTGACGGAATGATTTTAAACTGTTGGGACAAAGGAAAGTGAAGAAAGGAACGTACCTATTAACAGGAGCACTTTCATGGTTTCCCAGAGACGGAAAGATCGGTATTCCAGGAAACATTTCAATAAGCTGCGTAACTGATTCGTGCAAAACTTTCAGATTCTCCTCTCGCGTTTGGTTCCATACATCGTGAGGTGGCAAATCACCGGTCCACAGTATGTAATCTATATCCTAAATCACAATTGGAAATCGGTAATACGCCTATTTTCAGAAATTCATTATATTTTTAATATGCAAGTTATAATAAAATTCTGATACTGAAAAGTGCAATAACTTCTTAGCAACTGGATTTTCTTCCATCAATATAATTCTGATATTTCTTTCGCGATAAAAAAAAAATAAAAATAGATGCGAAATATTTACTTTGTAATTAGGAATGACGCTACTTTTCTACTGTTCATTTTTTTTACATTGAACTAAAATATCAATAAAGAAAAATTTGTTTAAATTAATTACTCACAGGGTGCGTGTCCGCGATATGTTTGAGCATATGATCGACGGTTCTTTTTGGTGTGTCGCATTTTCTGTAGTCACCCCATCGGCCAGCACCTGCGGCTGGAGTCAGGGGTGCTCCATTGGTTAATCTGCAGCATAATGGTTCATTACAGTCTGCATTTGCGCCCTCTTGGTAGTAAGGGTCGTAGTGCGTATCAGATATATGAAGGACTTTGAAGGTCGGCGCACCTTCTTGAGGTGGTATGGGAGGTTTTACAGGTGGTTTGTTCACTGGCGGAAAGGCCACTTCCCACTCGTGCAGTGGATTGTACGTGTCGTCACAAGCGTCACCAATTACGAAGCTGCATATTTGCGTTGGACCCATATTCACTTGCTTCAGAACATAAATAACTTCTCCCTGCACAGGAATAAGAGGGTCCAAGGGTTAATTTATCTCGGTAAAAGATGCTTCTTATCGACAAGAAAAGGATACAGCAGTAGAGTACCTATTTTTAAACAGAAGTTTAAAAGGAATCTCGCTGATATCACGGGAATAAAAAAAGTTAACCAACTAGCGGATCACAAGGGATGTTCGGCACCCCGAAAGTTCAAAAAATTTTGAAACTTTGCGAAAATGTAGTTCAAGTGATGCTAATAACGTAACCATGTTTTGCGATTGCAATGGAACCGTCTTAGGGGTGGAAACAACACCGCAAAGAAATTTTTAATATTATCGTGAATATCTGCGAAACCGTAACAGGTATCGAAAGAAAGTTTAATTCAAAGTTCTATAGTTTTTGATATCTTACAATATGGTGAAAGAGTTTTCGAATATCAGCTTACAAATTATTAAAAACAGTTAAATCCTTAAAAGATTCCAAATGTTCGTTTTTTGTGGATTTCGCAGACCTTCGAGCTAATTATTTGTGGTAGGGGAGCAAATAAAATTCTAGAATCTTGCCATTAATTAATACTATAAGAGTGTATTTTGCAACAAAAATATCGAGTTTCAGATTCAATTGGAAGCTGTAATACATGTTTAAATGTGTGAGGAAAAATTTTAGTACCGTCATGTGACACGAATTGGAGGCTACTGTTTTCTAAAAAATATGGTTTTCCCTCATGTTGCTTTTATCACTAGAAGTTACGATATATTAATATTCATGAATCCTTGAAAAACCAATAAATGACGCTCATCATGAAGCAAAAGCAATTATTATTGTCACGTGCCAACGAAAAATAAATAATAAATAATAAATAATGGTCGTTTTGAACTGTCGACACATAAGGATAAATGCACACAGAAGATTAAATTTTTTGAAAATAGTCGAGTATCTATGTTGGACAACTTCACTTGTAACGACCCATTAATCTTATGAACTTTTAAAATTTATTCATTAGTAGGTATTCTCCATTTTCTGGACAATAGAGGAAACTTAATTTATTTTATGCTAAGAAACGTGTAAAAGAATGTTAAAAGAGCAACTTACCCCAAAAAGTAACGTCACTCCTTTACAAACTCGAGGGCTTTGGATATTAAGGGACACACAAAAGTTGAAAATACTGTTCATAATTTCTTCGTCGGTTTTGCCAGCCTTTATGTAGTGCTGAAGAAGTCCCGCACCAACTTTACATGCGGAACAGGACACTTTCGACATCACAGACGTCTCGACTTCCATCATTACTTGTCTTAAGTCTAATAATTTTAAAGCTTTATCGACGAATCCCGAAAGATGTCCACTTGGCTGCACAGTTTCCATGTCCCACAGCATGCGAGAATAATTATACTGCAAAATAAACGTTTACTATAACTGTCATCGTCTTCTGTCAAACGTCATCATATAAAATAACATTTACTCTGTAATTGAGAATAGAAAAGTGTGTTTAATACATATTCTTTGACACATGCTTCCTCTGAAAAAAATGTACATGTGTGCTGGATATATTTTTCAACAGAAATATACATAGTATGTTTACTAAAAGAATTGCGGGAAGAACGAGCAAAATAATTTTATTTCGTCCAGTCCTTTGTTTTCGAGGAAATCAAGTGTCAAAATTTTCTATCGCACGTATACACAGATACAGATATATTTTCCGACGGGCGTTGGTGTGGGAATTGTTCTAGTTCTCCAAAATGGAAAAACTAAGGTTTATTTTTTTTATTATTCGCGTAGCTCTGGTTGGAACCACGGACGAGTTTCTATCTTGTATAAAATTAATTCTACAAAACGAAAGCAGTCAAAATTTTTTGTTAGGGGACCTATGTGGTGTATTTTGGGCTGTGGTGTACCTTTCATATCTGGCAAGACGAACATAAGCACGAATAAAAATATTCGTTTCTGAAACATGTTAGCTCAACACAGTTTTTAAACTTCACTTTCTTGAAAATAAAGTCACAGCTGAACGAAATATTTTTCGTACTTTCAACTTATTTTGAATTATCGTAGAATAATTATTTTGAATTTGGAATCTCCACTGGGTAAAGTGTGATAGGCGATTGTTTCCAAGATATGTATCGCATTGGAAAATATATTAAAAAAATTGAAAGATTTTTAAGACCACATTCTTCAGATAAGTTTACTATGTTACCTATACACTAACGCTTCCAGTGCCAAAATTACATTTTTCTCTCATTTGTATAAATTTTCGCCTATTTTTCCTTAGATGAAATCACATATTTTTATCATTTTATTTTTGTAACTGGTAAAAGGACAAACTCTTCAGTAAATAAATCTATAAGTAATACGTTGACCTTGAACAAGAAATTCCACATTCTGTTGGTCGCGACTGCAGAAGACAAAGAGATATATCTCATTCCCCTTTTAGCCGTGCACTCATCGCGCTGATAATCCGATATTCTTTGCTGTTATTAATTTTATTTTCCTTACGTTGCAAATATCTGTGCTTTGCAATACGTTACTGGCACACTCGGTCGCGTAGATTGGGAAACATTGCTCCTCGAAAGTGAAATCGTTCTCTGAATTAAGTTACTTATTTCTAACTTCAGAAATGAGTGCTGAGTCGGAAGTAAAGACCACGCCACTATTCGCTACCGCGGACGTCATCCAGCCAAGTTCTCGGTCACCACCATGTCGTTATAAGGATATTTTCTACAAATGTGTAACAATCACCTGTTAATCGACTCCTTTCTTGATGAGAAACATTCCCGGAATATTTTAAACTGTATCTTGGGAGGTGATTAGACATGAATCAACTTGCTTGAACAATAACAAATGCTACACAGTTGTGCGGAATATGGGGAGCATTCCACGCTTGAGAGTTTGCTGTGTGTGGAATTTCATGTTCAGGAATTTGGAAGGCGGTTCACAATTTTGTATATTTTATTTGTACTTTTTTAGGCTGTTGAAATTAATTTGTAGTTATCCCCTTTCCCCTTCCAAATTCTACACTCAGGGGAAATTTGACCAGCTGACCCAGCTTACTGAATTATTTTCTCACTTTGCAAGAGTGTGATTATCAAGTCTCCCCGTTTAAATCATTCATATCACCCAAACCAAAGGTATTTTTATGCTACGAGTTAACTCGTCGGCCTCGATTAACCGGTTAAAATTGACCAAATAAAGCACCTGCCTCACCACCAATCTCATTTTCTAATAGTTTAGGCGATTGTTATACAGGCTGCCCCATTTCACCTGAGCATCTATTTATTTATTTGTTATGGGCAACAAGTAACAACCCTTTGGTGCATGAAAATACATTAATAGAGACCAGAGAGATATGGTAAAATTAAAATTAAGACTAAAATAACAAATACCAAAGAAAACAACAGAATTTTTAATATCTCTGATGTTTTTCCTGACACGAAACTGTATTAAGAGAGAGAAGTCATTGTTTCAAAGGAGCAAATGTTGGTATAAAGGAGTGATTTTGTCAAGATTATATTTTTCCAGATATTTTTCCAGATTTCAAGATCATAGTCACTTCTACAAAGAGATTATGTACTTTTATTATTGCAGTGTTGCAGCTGACTATTCGCGATTTTCATCGCGGACATGAAAGAGGATCTGAACAAGGAACAGTTGGGAGGGGTTATGGTATTAAACAGCCTGTGCATACAAATTGTAAAGCTTCACCATAGAGACTCTAAGAAATTGAAGATTTTTATGGGACCTAATATATTCATAAATAAAAATGTTTAATTATCAACATCCAGTATTGAGAATTGCAACGAACTCATTAAACTTTAATGTTAAATTCAGTGTTTTAGTTATAAAAACTACTTATCCAATTGGAACATGTTGGTATTCGAAGACATTCATAGAATGACTACCTTGAGTTGCTTATAAAGGCGAGGAAATATTAACCCGTGCAGAAATACGCTCAATATCTTTAAGGCTACAGTTCTTTACATATGAGAGGAAAATGATAGGTTGGGATGAAAATTTGTATCGATCTCATCATGAAACTTTCGCAGGGGAAAGTTACTGAAATTCGATTGTGCGTATGTGCGTAAACACGAGTAGGAAGGATACTCTGTATGTTCGTGTCCTCGTCGATCAAGTTGGTGAAAGTATTTTGGCACTGAAAGTGAGAGTCGGAGACATCGTCTTGTCAGACATGAAAAAGCCGGGGAAATACGGAACAGTCGAAAGACACGCTTAAGACTTGAACCATACAAAAATTATTTGACAATATTGTAATTTTTGGTACGTATTTTTTGTCGTCAATGTAATAACTACAGCTTCCCCCCATTCTTGTCAAGCAAAGTATATAAACACTCTGAAATAATTTACGGGCTAATACTATTTTTGGATTCATTTTCTCTCGGAACTTTCTGATTCTTAAAATCAGAATTTTCGGCTTGGGAACCTTTCCTTCTCAGCGGTACATGAAGGTCCAAGGCCTCCATGAGTCCACATTCCATAAGAATAGGAACTAAGCATAATCCGTACATACGGTTATCCCTTCCCCAAAAACGCAAGTGAGAAAACCGCAAGGCAAAAAACCGCCCAAGCAGGGTAGAACTGCATCGGCGAATGCTGAATACTAAATTCGAGTTTGTTAAAATATGCGTATGCCAGTATATTCGTTCATCCGGTAAATTGTAATACTTTAAACGCTCCCAGACCTACAAGTCAACAATCTCAACCTTCCTTGTGCTTCACGTAGGCTTGTCGACCCTACTATAATATATAGTATCGTATTATATTTACGCCTAGTGTACTATAAACTGTTAGAAAAAAAAACACGTAAAAATACCATATTTCCAACAAATCGAAAAACTGCTACAATTTTTACTTATTTTTTTATTCTATGGTAACATCAAATTTGTGATTTGCAAATTTAAACTTTAACAGAGAGAATTTATTCTATAATAAACATGAAGTGAAGGGAAGGGAGAAACATGGCCAGTCTCTCATAAAAAATAAGCACCTCACATATGCTAATTGGGACTTTCAGTGCAATCGAACCTTTGACATATTTGTCAAAGACAATAAATTAATTACTAAGGCAAAATGTCCCAAAAATATAGGTACATTTAAAAAATAAGATGTCGTTGTTTTAATGCAAGTTTCATGTTGTACCACTTTTTCTTATTTTTATTAAATTTGGCTGCAAGGTACTAAAAAATAGATGTTTTAAAATACTGAGAATTAAATTACCCGTGCAAGTTGGTCAGGACTGGTGCCATTTATAATAACCGATTCTGCGGTCGGTGGTAAATCTCTAAGTTTGTCAGTAAATGGTAAAATGGTGACGTCCATTTCTTCTGCGGCCTTTGCTCTGGCAGCGAACCATTCGTCTGCGAGTTGCGTCCAGTTGGTTGCAGCTATTTCCGCTTCCCTTTTCGATCTGTCTCTGACGGGACTTCCTGCACGGAGAAACAAGAAGATATAAACGAATTCCTTATCAGTTCAGAAAAATATATATTTACAGCTGAATATTATCGAAAATATTGATGTTACAATAAAAAAATATTAATAGTTAAAATTATCGTATTTTAGCGTGTCAAGAATATATCAAGGTCGTTGATGTTTTTTAAATGGTTGACAATAACAGACAATTAATTTTCAAAATTGGTACACCGGTTGTCACATCATCACTAGCTATAAGTACTCCTAATGGTATAGGTTAGTAACTTTTGCTTCGTACCACATGCTTTGTCATGCATAAAACGTGTTTCAGCTATATATATGTTTAAATGGCAGTCTGTTATTCTATGTATATACAACAAATGGCAGTATGTTATCAATTGAATTGTCCTGTTCTGTACCTAGAACTGTAAAGGCAAAAAAAATTCAATGATTTTTCACCACACCAGTAACCTTTGAAACCCATTCCACATAAAAAAACTAAAATATTAACATTTCAATGAGTAATATTTTGTAACTGTAAAAGGCATTTCAAAAGCTTCGTAGTCCATTTAAATGCGCATAATGTAAATTATGTAAGGATAACGACTTTGAATCTATAATGCCTTACGTAACTAATACATAACGACTTTGAATGTATAATAATTATTATACGTTTGTTAAAATACAATATAGGGTGGATGTACCAGTAAATGAACACGTATCAGTGAATGGCCATTTTTTATTAAAACGAGTAAAATAAGTTATTAAAATAAGCAACTAATTAATTAGAGACTTCTTTTAATTTCTTGCTTCGTATCCAAACAATTTTTGCAGCACGTGGAATCAATCGCGCTGCAAACATAATTTTATTATAGTGTCCATTCATTAGCCTTAAGTGTTCATTTATTGGTGCGTTTACCCTAGGCGATATAATGTAGAATTCATTTAAATTCCTTTTTTGTTATTGCCATTTTGAGGTGGATTTATCATTTAGGAATTATACGAATAGTTATGGCTTATCTGTTTCTGTCAACCTGTACGTTTGCATTATTGCGTTTATAATTTATACAAGTAGTTCACTCCTTTTGCGCGATATCTAGTCTAGAGACTTCCAACTGGTTGTTTCACAAACATCAATCAATAAACCGCAATTATACGAAGACTCGTTTAAGGTTCCTCGGTGTACGAATACTTCCCCCACAGCACATTTGTTGCCGAAATGTCTCAGTTGCGTTGCGGTTTAATCCTTGGAATATTGCACGGAATGTTGCCGAAAAGTTACAAGTAAATTGCTATGTCCGCCCTGTGCAACATTGCAGGATATATTTCAGCAACATTTTTTCGGGATATTACAGCAATGGTAGCGCAACATTTCTGAGATTTTATAGGAATGGTAGCGCAACATTTCTGAGATTTTACAGAAATGGTAGGGCAACATTTCTGAGATTTTACAGAAATGGTAGCGCAACATTTCTGAGATTTTACAGAAATGGTAGCGCAACATTTCTGAGATTTTACAGAAATGGTAGCGCAACATTTCGGGCAGTTGGGCCAAAAATAAAAATAACGGTATTTTATATATATATGCACGTACATATTTTTATCACTTCACTTGAATGTGTGAAGAAGAATCATAGTAGTATAACATCCGTGTATATTTTAAAAATAGAATATTTAATTTACCCCAGGGAAGATTCGAACCCGCGACCTGTAGCACCGTAGACGAACACTTTACCGCTGTAGCTGCAATTGTTAATTGAGAAAACTGCTTCCGTATTCGAACATTACATTCCAACCATGCAACACTTCAAACTGAAATTATTCAAAAACGAAGATTCGTTTTGACAAACCCCATTACATCTCCCTAATCGCTAAGTTGAACATTTCACAACAAATTCATTCCGACGCTTGATGTTGTATTAAGTTGATTCATATTCTGTTATGAAATATCCTGCGTAGTACAAGAAAATAATATTGTTTTAGTTTTTAGCGCATTTTTAATACAATCGTTTAACATTATTTTATATATTTTTTCATTTTCCAGTCTTTAGTGTTAGTGGATATACATTTCACAATTCAGACTTCGTTGCAAATATAATTTATTGCTGTATACAGTTTAATAGTTTGCTTACACCTTATAGTGCTAATTTACTAATTGTATTAATTACTTATATCACATTTTGTCACTGTTTACATACATTCCCTCGGAGGTTGCCTGTGAAATGTAATACTGTATTCTGTTTGTCGACATATTGAATATAAATAATTACTACAATTACTTAATGAACACATATGGTTTAAACAAATTCATAAAATATATACAGCAACAAAACATGTGTGAATAACTGCCAGTGACCGTAATATTAGCATTTAATTCATTGTATGTAATTAAAACGTTCCTAACTGTCGAGTGAAAATATCTAAGTCCGGATATGTTGCAGAAAAGTTGCTGAAATCTTGCTCATATGTTGCGAGCGTTCGCAACATATGAGCAAGATTTCAGCAACTTTTCTGCAACATATCCGGACTTAGATATTTTCACTCGACAGTTAGGAACGTTTTAATTACATATAATGAATTACGTGCTAATATTACGGTCACTGGCATTTATTGGCACGTGTAACACTCTCTCCAAAACTCTTTTGTTGCTGAATATTGTTTATGAGATTGTTTAAACTATATAATGTTAATTAAATAATCGTATTAATTATTTATGTCAGATATTGTCCAAGTTCGCTTATATTCCCTCCATGACAGTGTGTGGAGTCTTAGACTGCATTCTGTGTCTGGAGAATACGGGATCGCTACGGGGAAATACGGATATGTTGCAGAAAAGTTGCTGAAATCTTGCTCATATGTTGCGAACGCTCGCAACATATGAGCAAGATTTCAGCAACTTTTCTGCAACATATCCGGACTTAGATATTTTCACTCGACAGTTAGGAACGTTTTAATTACATATAATGAATTACGTGCTAATATTACGGTCACTGGCATTTATTGGCACGTGTAACACTCTCTCCAAAACTCTTTTGTTGCTGAATATTGTTTATGAGATTGTTTAAACTATATAATGTTAATTAAATAATCGTATTAATTATTTATGTCAGATATTGTCCAAGTTCGCTTATATTCCCTCCATGACAGTGTGTGGAGTCTTAGACTGCATTCTGTGTCTGGAGAATACGGGATCGCTACGGGGAAATACGGATATGTTGCAGAAAAGTTGCTGAAATCTTGCTCATATGTTGCGAACGCTCGCAACATATGAGCAAGATTTCAGCAACTTTTCTGCAACATATCCGGACTTAGATATTTTCACTCGACAGTTAGGAACGTTTTAATTACATATAATGAATTACGTGCTAATATTACGGTCACTGGCATTTATTGGCACGTGTAACACTCTCTTCAAATCTCTTTTGTTGCTGAATATTGTTTATGAGATTGTTTAAACTATATAATGTTAATTAAATAATCGTATTAATTATTTATGTCAGATATTGTCCAAGTTCGCTTATATTCCCTCGATGACAGTGTGTGGAGTCTTAGACTGCATTCTGTGTCTGGAGAATACGGGATCGCTACGGGGAAATACGGATATGTTGCAGAAAAGTTGCTGAAATCTTGCTCATATGTTGCGAACGCTCGCAACATATGAGCAAGATTTCAGCAACTTTTCTGCAACATATCCGGACTTAGATATTTTCACTCGACAGTTAGGAACGTTTTAATTACATATAATGAATTACGTGCTAATATTACGGTCACTGGCATTTATTGGCACGTGTAACACTCTCTTCAAATCTCTTTTGTTGCTGAATATTGTTTATGAGATTGTTTAAACTATATAATGTTAATTAAATAATCGTATTAATTATTTATGTCAGATATTGTCCAAGTTCGCTTATATTCTCTCGATGACAGTGTGTGGAGTCTTAGACTGCATTCTGTGTCTGGAGAATACGGGATCGCTACGGGGAAATACGGATATGTTGCAGAAAAGTTGCTGAAATCTTGCTCATATGTTGCGAACGCTCGCAACATATGAGCAAGATTTCAGCAACTTTTCTGCAACATATCCGGACTTAGATATTTTCACTCGACAGTTAGGAACGTTTTAATTACATATAATGAATTACGTGCTAATATTACGGTCACTGGCATTTATTGACACGTGTAACACTCTCTTCAAATCTCTTTTGTTGCTGAATATTGTTTATGAGATTGTTTAAACTATATAATGTTAATTAAATAATCGTAATAATTATTTATGTCAGATATTGTCCAAGTTCGCTTATATTCCCTCGATGATAGTCTGTGGAATCTTAGACTGTATTCTGCGCGTCGACAATTCGGAATCGCTCTGCGAAACCCGGATTTATTGCGGATTAATTGCTGAAATCTTTCACATTTATTGTATCTCAATATATGCGCAATATTTCACGGCAATGTGTGCGCAATATTCCTGAAATATTGCACAAACTTGGCCATTGTAATATTGCACTTCAATATGTGCGCAATATTCCTGAAACATTACACAAATGTTTCCATAGCAATATTACATGCCAATGTGTGCGCTATATTTCTGAAATGTTGCGCATATGTTTCCATAACAATATTACACGGGGATGTGTGCGCAATATTTCTGTAACTTTGCACAAATGTGGCCATTGAAATATTACATGGCAATATTTCCGCAATTTTGCAGTAATATTGCAATGCAACTCGCAACCAAACGGCAACATTGTAATGTACTGCAACTTTTGTGCAACATTTCGGCAATGAAATGTGCTGTAGGGGTTCCTACACCCACTGTTCAATATTTTGTGCAACTTCCCGATTACTTGCTTATTTTATAATCGCAAACAAATTATTTAACTTCGGTCGATCTTACTCTAAGTAATTATTGCTATAAAATGTAATTGCAAAAATGTAGCCTGTAAAGATTCTTAATAAATGTATTAAATATGTATTCTTTAAATTGTGCCAAATCAAAAGATTATATAGCTCAATTGTAAAAAGGTCAGCTTGTAATGCAAACTAAACATAAAAATGTTATTAAATTAAGGCTGCTTTAGAATTTAATAATACGTGTCACAAAATTTTAATACCGATTTTTAATATACATTCTTATTGTCGCAAGATAATCTATAAACTGTGTCAACGATATTAATTTATGAGCACATGCTTACAGTAAGCATCGGAATAAATTATATTATTTCTGCGTTACAGTCGACATATTCCATAATGAACATGTCTAAGATGCGTTCAATTCGCTACCATAAATCGAAATCATTCAACCGTTTACAAAACCCATGTACCTACATATCTTTCCCAACAAAAAGAGGTTTTGCGGTTGCAGGTGTTTCGCTCCGTTTTCAACATAAATTAGTCATAACTTTAATTAGTCATTGCTAAGGGAAATATTGATCGAACACAATCTATTCTAACACTGTAACATTAATACGAGTAGTACTAAAAACTATCGAACGAAGTATAAATATTAGTGATGGATCTGTGAAGAAAATGTACATACCAATACCAGTCTCTAATGTTCCAAGAAGGAAGACGAGGAAGAAGACGTGCGTGACGATCCATTTTTGATTTGGCATGCTATCTTAGGCTCTTTGGTATTGTCAACTGCAACAAAACAGGCAATTTATCGTTTAAATAAAAATTATATATGTATGTAATATTAAAAGTCTATTAGTTATACATAACTCTATTAGTGGTTACATTTATGTTTTTTATCATTATTTTAATTATTATTGCATTCTATTAAACAGTTTCTCCTATTAAATTATTCGAAATATCAATTACCAATAGTGAAAGGTTTATGTTTTATTTCATTCCAATTTAAACGTCCATAGTTTTGTTTCGATGAAGCAAAATTATTCATAGAAATATATTAGGAATACTATATTTTAATGATCAGTTTGTTTACATGGCAATATCATATGATTTTATTTTCGTGTTTTAATACTAGGTATCTTACTTCTGATGTATATTTTAGAGTATGAAAATCAATCGGTATTCAGATTTCCGTCTTTAACTTATACATTCAATAATTAATGTTGGTAAAAAAATACTGTTGGTAATAGTTGACAATGAGAAGGAAGACAAAAATCTTGCATATATCGAATATCGATCCGTTATAAATCTTTTAAATACTTCGGCTAGACGCTTTAAATTTTGGACGACGCCTATGATTACTGTTATTCCTATGTAGGTCACAGATGAATACCTACACGAAATTAACATTCGAGCAACAACCTTCAGACATGAAAGACTTTAATAAGTACGATTTGAGATCACAAATTATTACAGCTTTGTCTGCATTTCTCTATTCAATCACACAATAAATAAGAATAATCACACATTTAATACACTTTTTGAGTCTCCAATTGTTACTTAAATAATACCACAGTATAAACTATATTACCACTAATAACGAAACACTAATAGTTATGAGAGATTTACTACCAAACTTGACATACATAGTACCTACATACACTTTTTTATATGAATTGACCAATGATAGCAGCGATGGGTAACATAACGTGTAACATTTAAGTATTCTAATATGCGTACTTGATAAATTATTACTGAACAGAAATATAAATTATTATATTAACTTGGAGCAAGTGTAGTTGTGTAAATATACAATTAGTGTAATCACAGTAAAAAATAACAGTAAACGATAACTTCGGGAAGGGTATCAAAGCTTGTAACAAACACATTAAATGTAATTAATGAATTATGAGATTCAGTGATAAGAACGGTCGTATTTTCTGTTTAAAACAATTATGTATACAAACATTTAATTCATTATGAACGTGTATGTACATTGTACAATTTGGGAACAATCCACCCAATCGTTTTACGCTTTATAAATTCCGGAAAATACACCCCTAAGGAGAAATCCTCCTTTCCTTGCCAGCATACTTTAGTAATTACTTATACTGATGAAAAGGTGTTGCACGAACATACATCAGCAAATGCTGGCGTTTTGAATTATAGCCTTTTAAATGTTGCACGTCGCAGGAAGTATGCGAAGTGCGCTCGTTGAGCAAGGAGACATGCTTCACAGCGTCGTCTCATTTGAACCTCGCTTCACCTGCATTAGTGTAAACAGGTGAAAAGGATCCACTCTCTGCAACACGCCTATGAACTGCAGCAAATGTAGCTTCGAATGGACAATGGTGGTGTGGAAAAGTTACAGGATTAGGATTCCCAGCAAAACTTTCCCTTGCTTTTTCTTAATCGTGTAAAATTAACCTTCACACTGGTAACCGTGACACTTATAATTATTTCGTCAAAAGCATACATAAATTTCCACACGCTTTTCAGGTGAAAGATAATTACACTACTGTTTATGAGTATAAGGACACCTACTGTGTCTGGAATAATTGTGAAAAACATTGAAGAAGTTTATTTTAAATTAGAAGCAGGAAGAGGCTTCCCCCGAAATTGAGATTCTGATTTTATAATTTTTTATTAAATAGTCACATTCATCTGGATTAGCTAAGCATAATGGCCTTGGACACATTTCGTGACCCTAGAGTTTACTATTCGAAAGTTTTTAGCCGCCAAACAAACACACAAACACTCATATAGTCACAAACTTATAAAAGAATTTGACATCTCAGATTTAACATAAGGTGAATTAATTTTAGATGGATGTATTAATTATACACTTTTAAGTGGAAAGTTTTGAAAAATACCCCTTCTAGTCAATTAGCCCATTTAATCCTCGAAACACATTCGACCTATACCTAAATTTTGTATAAACATAAAGCCCAATTATCTTATTTTCTTACATAAAGCTGTAAAAGGAACTTTTAAACTCTTACTTCCAGTAAACTCTCAGTTTTAACGTAGGTTTAAAATCTGGGTCTCGAGTGACCCACGCTCGTCATCCAAGGGTTAAAGCGATCGTTTCTGTCGAGAAATCTTTACTTAACTCGCCCAGAGAAAATATTGCAGATACTTCGACAATACTTTGGATGCTTTCCAGAACGTATCGACGTGGAAACGCGCCGACGCCAGTCAGAATATTAATGTTGTACGTCATGCAAATACATTAACAGTACCTTTGCACTGCGCACGTTTTAAAAAAATTGTTTAACGTTTTTCTAAAATTATTAGATATTCCACTTGAGAAAAGAATAAACATATGGTTCACATATCCTAGGCTTGTGGTCAGATACTAACTTTTTGTTTAATTTTATGACGGTTTATTTATAACTGGCCTTCCTTGGACCAACCAGCAAATTTTATAACTGTGAGTTAAATTATAGAAAGGTGACTGGTGTACTGTCTTATAGTGTCTTGATATTTTTAGTATTAACTACTCAAATCCACAGTTATTTCCTCGCCAGGAGTGGCAATATTTTAATATTATCTTTCATAATAAGCAGGTAGGTTGTAATCAGTAGTGGATTATTATTGCAGTAACTTCCATCTTGAAACTTTTTTTCTATCTCTTACAGATTGTGTATTACAAAATAAAATTGAAAAATAGCCAAATTTCACCCCCTTAGAGCGAATTTGAGCAGCAAAGAAAAATTGCGTTATAATCAGGGTGAAATCCCCTACATATCCACAAAGTTTCAGAATTTTTGGAATTCTCGGGTTTGGGATCTTTCCTTGCAAGTCATAGTTCCACTTTAGAGTTAAAAAACAAAACCTTCAGAAAATTGAAAATAACATTAATTATGCTACTCACTTTTAAATAAAGTAAATAACAAGTAAATAAAATATACCCAATAGAAATAAAGCTACTTTGCTTTAACGATTCAAATCTTCAAACAAAAACTCAATTTCAGATTAGTAAGGGTTGGTAGCTTTCTGCATAACTTGGCCTAATTTATTCTGTCAGTTTCTCTTCTTCGAATACGTTCATGTAAATATCTAATAATGTAACATTTATGCTTGCAATCGGCATAAGTGTTACATAACCATTGCGTTAGGTCAAAATGCATTTCTTCTTCGCAGCTGCTTACACACCACACATACTGATACTTCATGTTTACCATCACAGTCAACATCGCTGACCAGATTCTCAATATCAAACAGATTTCAAGATGTCTTAATCTCGTGACATTTCATATGAAATACTTATTTATTATCTCTTAAAATTCATTCACACTTCAATGTAAATATTTACGTTTCCGAAACTCTTGCACTCTTGATAATAATGTACAAAGACTGGTAAAGAGAATACAGAAAAAAAACACGCGTGCAAGTAAGCGTACCGTGTTCAATATTCCACTCACAATCAGCCTTACATTCGCTATGGTGTCTATTAATCTCATGACCGATTTTTCGTCAGTGTAATGGGAAATGTCTGATCCACACCTGTCAATAAAATAACGGTACAGCCGAGCTATTTCGGATTTCTTAGCACGAAGGAATTCCAAAAGTTCGGCTGCTGAATCAAACGGTAGAAACGAGTAAAACGGCCAAGTGGAATAAGCGGTTGACCGTTATTCGACCCACCAAGGGACCTTGTTGTTGAAAGAAGGCACTTCGGCTATGCTCGTATTTCGCGCCCATTTAGAACGAAATCGCAGAGGCATCTTTCTGGATCTGTGCTACACCCTACCTACCGGCTGAACTTTCCCACCTCAAGTCAAGGAGAAATTTTACGCTAGTATGAGATTCCGAGAACTTTCTCTCCATTCAGTATACAGTATGGCAATAACTAATACACATAGTAAGTAACATTTTTACAAAAATGACGAATTCATCGGATAAAATATAATTCTATGTAACTTTTGTCGTATTAATTTAATAAAAATATAATACTTAAGACTTTGCTACGTGCATCCAATATGGCGAACTGTAACAACGACGACCCCCCAGAATTTGGTTTTTAGAACTTTACTTTTGAATGCATTTATTCTGTTTTCTTATCAAGTTCACTGGGTCTTGATTATTTTTATATTTCGAAATTTGAATATTTATTACTTCTTTGAAGACTTGAGACAGATTGATTTCGCTTTGTCTGATTGCAGCAGACATGTGTACCTTCCAACTTTCCTTGTTTACTATGTAGATCAAATTAGCGTTCTTTACATTCCGATGTACTTACGTCATTGCGTGTACCATATTAAGTTTAATTAAATCCACATTCAGTCGAAATTAAGCAATTAAGCTTTAAACAAAGCTGAAATTTAAATCCATTAAAGTAGAGAGAAAATATTGCTATTTGCTGCTTAATCGTTACGTAAAATGAAGTGAAGGTGTAACTCTAACGACTACCACTTTCAAAAATGTAAAAAAAATTAAAATCGACATCAAAAAAATAAAACTGCACTAAAAAGTAAAAAATATTTTTTCTCTTTTAGTTAATCTATAAATCTAAATTTTTGTCGGCGCCTTATCATTTGTACTATGTAAATCTAGCACCGACTTAAAAAATTGAGATTCGTAGAGCAAATAAGGGAAAAAATTATTTTTTACTTTTTAGTGAAGTTTTATTTTTTCGAAGTCGGCTATTTTTTAATTTTAATTTTTTCTAGATATAAAGTAGCCTATTGGTTAGCTTACAATAACCATATCGTATTATAACACAAAATGAATGTATATATAGGCCCCAGTACCAAGATACTCAACATGTGACCGTAAATAATTTTGCTTTCGAAAAATTATGAATCTATCTGATTTCTACTTTCTAGGCCACCTTCGCTCATTTTTTAATGCAACGATACATTTTCATTGGCATATTCTTGTAGCTGTCGAAAAGAGATATTTGTGAACAACATAATGACTTTTAGGTGACTTTTCAAGGGAAAAGATCACGAACTTATAATATGCCTATCTCGTGTATTGCACTTGCAACCGCTTGAATATAGAACTTTCTCGTCCAAGGTCATCTGAAGGTTAACATGTCACGCGTGAATAAACGTGTCTTTTTATCAGCCATATGAACATGGAAATGAACATGTATCGTTGGCTTGTTGGTAAAATTGACTAAATGTATATTTCTTTATTTTCGTCAAATTCGAATTTAAAGTTCAATCTATTACAATAAATCAGGTAATAATTGAAAGCTATTGCAAAATGCATAAGTTTTCCCCATAAAAGTTTTATTAATCTATTGTAAATATATAAAAAAAATTATGTTAAACGATTTTATCAAAAATGCACTAAGAACCAAGAAATAATTACTTTCTTGTACAATAATTTCGATGGTGTTTTTTCACTTTAAATAAAATCGTAGAGCAGGATATTTCATAACAGATTATGAATCAAATTAATATAGCATCTAGTGTCAAAATGAATTTGTTGTGAGATATCCTGATTTCATTTAAAGTGAACATAGACGAGATTGAATTATTTGGGCATAGTGAATATTTTAACTGTCAGGGTAGCCAGTCGTTTACTCTGTTTTTCAGGCTCCCAAAGGAGAAACCCCCTTAACTATCATTGTTAATTTTCCATGATACTTAAAAGAGATAGTGGTGGCTAGTCTAAAATGCACACATTTTCTGCTCTGAATTGGTCTTCCTCTATGAATATGTGCATGCTGATATTAGAAAACTCAGTATCCCCTTTCCATTATTGCCTTCTTTTTTTTTTTAGTTTTCATGATTATAACAATTCCTTGAACCTGTAACAGCCTACCTATTTTCTAGAATGACGGTGTCATACGATGATGTACTATTACATTGTATAATACAGATATGTACTGTCAAGCTATGCAAAATCCTTCTTCACGGGCCAAAAAAATTTTCCGGTAATTCCAAAGAAGAGCTCTTATAGAGCAAACATTTCTCTTTAATTTCGATTTCTTGGTTTTATTATTCGCGATCAAAGCCAAAAAGGTACCTTTCACTTTGAACACCTATAATTTGCGAACTCATGGTCGTACACAATTTTTCATAAGTGTTTTGAAAAGCTAAGAAAGTTTCTTTTCAGAATCTTTAGTCGTCAATTTAAGATTTTTGTTTAATGGTATTAAATCCATTTTAAAATGATCCCAAAAATTGACGAAAATGTTTTAAGTATAATAATTTGGCCACCCTCTATAATTATTCAGTTTTTCCTTTTCTTCTCTAGTCTTTCCTATCTAGTGGATATAAATCTATAATTTTGGCTCGAAAATTATTGTTATTAACGCAAAGTAACTAATCTGTATTTAAACATTATTCGGTGCAAGTGAAAATACAGGATGAGACAGTTAACATGATATCTTAAATAAGTTCTAATATGTGCTTAAAGAAAAGATTAAAACTCAAATTTGTACATAACTACATAGCTAACTTCGTCCTAAACTTTAAATATTATGTTGATATCACTAGCCTAGTCTGAGAAACCTCAAACCATGAAAAACTATATTGCATTTAAATTCAGCGTGATCAAATATATCAATAATCGCAGCCAATACTCTGCGAATAGAACACAACAATGTTTACTTCATAATGGCCATCATCACAGATGTTCTTAATTTATTACAACTTTCTAAACCATTTCCATACTTTACTATTGAACGTATCGTAAATCGTTGTACACAATTATTAGAGTAGAAAGGAAGATCAAAATGAAATGCAGTAACTGTGAAAGGCTGGGTGCGCTTCTTGTTTACGGTATAATCAACAAAAATGGAATAGGAAGTCAAAACTCTTCGCGCTGCAAAATATGTACACTGTGCGAAAGTCATCGTGGCACATTTCTCAGAAATTATGTCAATGTTCACATAAAAGCATTGGTATCCAGAAGAAAGTTTTACATAGAATATCCTAACAATATAAAATGAAAATCAAGGAAACATTGCTATCGTCTCAAGAGAAGAGGGCCAGAAGCGTAAATGCCCTTTTGAACAAGCCCTGCCTTGATTAAATTTTGTAGGCCTCAACGACCGCGTTTTCGAGGTACACATGTACACAGTTTCAAAAATTGTTCCGTTATCTGCAGTGTGAAACTGCACATGCTTCCGCGTACGAAACATAAAGCGCTTAAATAACACGTTCACTTTGTGAATCGACTGTCATGAGCCGAGTACCGCGGTAATTTACGAGCGTGTCTATCTCTACTGACATTAATTAACAGTCAACGACCCTTTTTCTTGTCTTCGTCTGCATAATGTTGCATCAATAATCTTTAACACCGCAGACTCCGATACACGCAGCTTCAAAAGAAATATTTGTCATTCCAGTGCACTCGTAAACACGTATATAAATAACTCTTATTAACAACTTATTATGCTTATCTCACAATCTTTTCGACAGTTGAAAAATAAATCTCTGTATTGTAAACATAAAACTGAGCTATGGAATTATAATTTATTAAAATGAACTTTGTTGAATCGTATATTCTTCTTTATCCTCCATTTTTGCATACTTACATATACTGTTAGAATTATAAACATAAACTATAACGTGTAAACATCTGAAATTTTATAAATGTCTCGGCAGAACTTATTATGCTAGAAATTTAAAAACATTGGTAATTTTAACATTTACGTCTGCCACTGTTGTTTGGGAATTGATTGCCCAGTGTGATAAGATCTATTAAAATCGAACAAAGAGTGGTACATATCTCTTTTCAAGCTAATGAGCGAGTCATTCAATAATGTCTCCCTGACATTTAAACAGGAAATGGAGAGTTTCAATGCTCAGGGTTAATACGATGCTCATACGTGCATTGCTACTTGCACTATACTAGAAGTGATACTTGCAACAAATATTTTACCAGTGAAATTTCGAGATTTTTGTGACGAATCAACTAATCTTTTCTAACATGAAGGAATTTTCAACTGACGAGTTAAATATGAAATTTATTGCAGTTTATTAATTTGTCTGCAGCAATAAGATTTTTGATGCATCAGTGTGTTTCAAGTCACAGTGATTGTTTATCATAGATAAAAAGTGTTGAGTCAGGCCACACAATACATACTTTTTCTGATACCGAATACTCGTGTTCAGAACAACTGGTGATTTCTAAGGCTAGCGTCACAACAAAGGCAGAGATAAGCTCATTGTCAGTAATGACAGTCAAGTTTGATGTGATCCTTATCTATTACTACGTATGAGGCAAAAACGTGTCGAATGCATAGGTATAGACATCTACTACTTAATTTTCATTAGGACTACATACAGTACAGCTTGTGCTACGTATTTCTGCACTGTAATTTCAAATACGTTTAAAAGTATGATAGTCTTTTACAATCCAGCAACATCATACAGAAATAATATCAAGGAAATATAGGAAAATTGAATTATTATTCTCCATTGCAAATTCAAAACATTTTTTAAGTCGTCGCAATATTTTGAAAAATAGTGAAATAGAAATTAGTGTCGTCAGTAATAGCAATGCCTTATCTTAAGTGATAACAGATAATCGATGATTATTTCGTATTTCATTGACTTAAATAAGCAATGAATTCAATTCTTTCGACTTCGAGTTAGACCACTCTCATAATCATCGATACGTATACAGGGGTTCGACTACTGATGACCGTTCTGGAAGGGGTGATTCTACTAGCCGAAATAAGACGAAAATATAGAATAACATTTTTTGATATTGCTCTTCGTTTTCAATAAATCGTAATTTGTCATTTTGTTCACGCGTACTTATTTCGCTAAAATTCAAAGTCAATTCTTTATTATTAAATAGGCTTGAAGGTTATTTATTTATTGTTCCTAATTGGTGGAGAGGAATACTTTGGACCTAATTAGTCATTTAGGAGCCAGAAATGCAGTTTTCTGCAGAGCTTCTGCAGACAGGGAAAGTTTTGCCTGCAGAAAGTAACGGAAGCAAGACTCTACAATTCTGGATAGATATGATACGCAGTTGCTTCGTTATTAGAACTTATAGTTCATCACAACTGATCGTTCATCAACTGAGTGCTCATCACAACAATAATTTTCTTAATGATACCAATGCATATATTCACCTAATTGTTTCTAAAGTTAATTGTAACTAATAAGGGGACTTCGGTAACCCGAAACTTTCGATTTTTTTGAAACTGCAGGTTTGTAGGGAAGATAGAAACATCAGTATTTTTTAATATTTTTTCTGCCACTTTTTGGTGCACGCAGCTTCTTCTCAGAATTTGTTAACGAAAATTTCACATTTTATAGACAATAGTATGACCTTTCTAATGTATATAATGTTTTTTTGAAAAAAAAACCTTTTCCACGGAAAAAAATTCGTCAAATCCGTCATACCTTCTCGACTCTATGTATATGTAGCCTCTTAATACTTCAATTGAAGTTCTCTACAAAACTGAAGTTTAAAAGAAATCGGAATTTTCGAGTTATTAAAGTTCCCTTGTATGCAAGTATGAAATAATTCTATAGGAAGTGAACAATTTAATGCTACAAAGTTGAGCGAGGAATTGCGTGTCGCAATCCATTACAATGTACTATCGCAAGAGTAGTTTAAAATCTTTTTGAAAACGTGGTTACTTTACGCCTTAGAAATGTTCAGTAGCGAAGGACAAGAGTTCTCGGGTATATAGAGATGTAATGATAAGTTATGAAATCATAGCGTGAAGTGCCAACGTATTTCGTAGCACTTCTTGCTGCAAACCTTACAACACTACCACAACTGCTACATAACGAAATAATTGTTATCGTTATTATCAACGATTTAGTAATCTGCAGTTCATTGATTTTGTCCATTGACTTTTTAGTTTCCAAATTGACTTTTCAATTTCCCTGATATAGTGTTCGACACTATTTTTCCCGAATATATGATTATGTATACTCTAATTGAAACATAAATATGCCCAAGAAAAGGCATATACAATCTTCTTAAAAATCATGTAAGAAGTAAACGAAATAGAGAAAACAATTTGAATACACGAAATTTACATACAATTTTAGAAAACTTATAACGAGGGTTAATTTATTGCGACCCATTTTTTCGACGATAAAGTTTGTCGTTTCGAATAGTCACTTGTTTACTAATGCTTAAATTTGAAACAATACACCATCTTCTTCTAATTAATAATTGATAATTTAAAAAAATGCCATATATGTATCAGATAATACACTTTTTACTTGTTAGGAATTTCGTTTAACTTTTTGCGTAACCGTTCGACAAATAATAGTGTCCAGCACTATATTTCAACTAATTATTGTTAAGTATATAAATATTTCTACGTCTTAACAGTGGAAAATATGGGCAAAATGCAAACGGTGTACAACAAAAGTTGAACTCCAAAATATTACTTCATTTGGAAAACAGAGCTTCAAATTACTAAATGGTGAAGTACTTTCCTATTCATTTTGGAGTGAGGAATCTTCAGGTTCTAAAATATCTTATTGTATATTTTAAAACACGGTATATTTCAGTGAAAATTTATTTCGCAAACGTGCTTATATGCATACATATGTATGTACTGTGTGGAACAATTACAGCGAATTTTTTCACGTACAGTACAGGTGTAGATCCAATACCTTTCAAAGTAAAAAATTCTTATGCTTTTCGCCATTTATTATAGAACTGCGTAGGCCCAAAATGATGATCCACTCAGGTCTTTAATATTATACAATCTACCAACTATACAGAATGCATTTCATGACTTTCGAATTTTTACACTCATCATTCAGTTTGTTTTGAGCAAATACAAGTTTCTGAAGTCACTTTACGTTATTTTCTTTTGTTCTATTTACTTACAACCAGAGATGGGCAAAATTTTCCGAGCACTTTCTTTAACGTGTTCATATACGTCATAGTAATTCGAAAAAAGAGACTTTCAAAATCTATGCCGTTATAACACTTTTTATTATTAGAATTAATAAAATATAATAGGGAATGTTGAACAAGCAGTTTGGGGACACATTGTATACTAGGGACACATAACAATATGACGCAGGGTGTGATAGTAAACTGATACTTACAATTAGTGTTTGTGTCCAGCTATCAAGAAAGTAGTCTATTTTAAGATATTTCGACAAACATACAAATTGTATCGTGGAGATAACCCCGACTTAAACTTATCATAAGATGCATTCAAGAGCTCACTGAAAAGAATAAACGAAGAAATTTTAAGTATTTTGTGAGGAATGCAGTTTACGTTGAAACAGTAGCCGTACAGTCACGACTTTCTCATGGACGCTCGTTAAATCACAACGATACGCCTTGAATACAAAGAAAATAGAAACGAATCCCTTGTATTTCCTGCAACGACGATTACAAAGAATTAAACAATCTAATGTTCTGTTTAACTTTTATGGAATCAAGTTTAATATCTGCCATTTTGTAGTGTTATACAGGTTCACTAACAAATGGTAGGCACATTTTTTTAAGAAAAATTGCGTATATTAAGCTAAGTATTTTTTAATACAATTGCGCTAGTCTATAGAAATGATTTACTTCCTTTTTTAAAAATATCTCACACTTCAAGAATAAGGTTTTAATTAATATTTCACTATATTAAATGTATGCACCACATAAGCACAATTTAAAAAAATATTATTCCAAAAGTTGCTCCCTTCATTCTTAATATATTTTAATAAATATATTCATGTAATTACTTTTCTAACAAATTCGCATATACCCGAATAAAATTTATAAATTATTGAAACATCGATGAGTTGCTAACTTCCTCAAATTTCCATATTTAAACCTAAACGGTGTTAAACTTTATTAATAATCTTTATTAATAACCTTGTACAATCGACAGAAGTTACTTTTTCAAAAAATTTACAGAAATTTATAGAATTTATATTATAAATATTCTTCGCTATCAGTTAAGCATCAGTGTACCGTTATCTTCGTAGTGGGAGACAGAAGAATGCAAGCACAGCATTATTTTATTACAGGAAACTAGTTTTACATCACATCCATTCAACGAATCGTTCATGACCATGTTTCGTGACCATCCGCCGATCGTCCCATGTCCGAAGCACCTAACCTACTTAATTCTTGCTCTCTCTCACCGTGACGTCATTTACTGCCATCGTGAGTAACTTCATCGAGACCCCCGGATTCACTTTGGATGCGTATTCAAAACTTGCTCCGCGATGTGTTTTACATTACAAGCTCATCGTGGAGAAGACCTTCCCCAACTATTGTTTCTTGCACGGAGAACCCTCCCTCGACAAATATTAACGAGGGGACATCATTTTTGTAGCCTCGTATTTGACACCAATGCAACGTTTAATCTTGCGCACTTAATTTTTAGTCAACTACTGAAATTTGTAGGGTCAATGAAGGGTTAAAACAACGTGAACGAACAATGGTATTATACAAACGCTTTGTTCACAATAAACATTAGTTTACAATATCATGTTCTGTTCCATTCTGGCAAGAAAACTCTGTAACATGATCGTGACATATCGATTTCCTCTCTACCTAATCTATACGAAGCACTATTGAAGCATTATTACTATTGTGTTATGCAAGTCTGCAAATACTTGGTTACACTAGCTAGACCAGAGCAATTTAACGAAAATGTAGTTTTATCTTAGCATTTGAAAACATCAGCATTTGTAAAAATAAAACATACAAAACGTATTTAAAATTTAATGTATTACATAGTAAGAAAACTTCCAGGAAGATATTGATTACATAATTCTTGAATGGTATTGTTACGTTCAAAGACTATTAACATTTTGGCAAAAAATGAATTTGTACTGTGTTTTAAATTTCCAGGAAACCCTAAAATGAAAAAAATTAATACGAATTAATGCAAAGTGTAGTTGAAACGAACATTTAAAGTTGAACGTTTTAAACGTGTCTCGTTTTGTTCACGATGCCCTGACAATCTTGTTTAATATTTTCTCTCCATCTTTTTTCTACAATAAAAAGGATTATTCCTCGTTAAGCAGCTATAGTTCCAACTACAATTACTTTGCTTAATGTATTAAAAACGTAATGTTTAATGATTACATGATTATGTAAAATTCACATCCTACTTCGTCCACCTTCACAAATTATTTATTACACTTTAAAGCAATCAGCGTTTTGTCGTTTTAGGCATGTGCGATCTTATTCATCGAATTATGATTATATTACTAATGGTTTTTATAAATATTTATCTATCTATTTGGTTCTAACCCGTTAAATAAAGTAATAATAATTACTATTCGACTTTTCTTTATAACCTGCAAACAAAAAGGTTCCCTAACATGCGATTTACACCACTTGAAGGAGCATTAAATAGAGTGCAAAATAAACAGTTTTCAATATTTTTTAACTTAATTGGGTAATTATATAGAACCGGTGTTTCCTCTACGATTTCAATGATTTTTGGATATATTGTCGGGGACATGATTCTGAACAACTTTTTCCTATACATATTACCGTCGCTCGACCTTCGTTTCCGAGATATTCGCGAAAAACTGCTGCTACTACTACAATGTAATCTGCCGTAAACCTACCTACAGTACGCGTCAGCGGCAGCGTATGCGCCAGCATGGGACAAAACAAATGACGAAGCTGATCTTTGTTGCCGAGATATTTGCGAAAAACTTCTTTTGACTTTTTCCGACGCAACGCATTCCACTTTCCAACTTGTCCCGGGTATTAGTATTGGTTTGGGCTAGATTAGTGTGAGAGGCACGTAAAGCATGGTAGCGAACCAATGTGAGTTGGAGTGTTGATGAGTCCCCACATACCCATCAGGGTGCTCTTGAAGGCACCCTCTTTCTTGCAAAAAGATTATGTTTTAGAACCAGAGTCATTCTAATAACCGGCGGCGTCGACACCGGGGTGTCGCAAATTTCTGGTTCAAATCTCTAAACTCACATCGGTTCGGTAACATGTATAGGAAAAAGTTGTTCAGAATGTTGAGTTTTACAACATATCCAAAAATCATTGAAATCGGTGAGGAAACACCTGTTCTATATAATTACCGAAACCATTTTTACTAGTTTTTTTTTAAGAGATCTGTCAATATCTTTCATAGTTCAAAAGTTGTTCACTTTGGCGGGGTTTTCCATAAATATTGATAACTGATTGAAGGCATGCATGCTCACTTTCTAAGCCCAATTTTGTGGTATAAAAAGGCCACAAATGCATAGTCAGAGTCTCACTTCTAATTTAATACGCTTAAAAGACAGATGCTTAGCAAGATCAGGTTTCATTCCTTTTGAGTAATTACACTAATTAACCGTATAGTACGTAAAGTTGCAGTTAGGCATTATATATTTATCATCCTCCTAAACACCTCCGAATTTCTCAGTGCGTCAAAACCGGGAGGTGCACACTTTAAAATAGAAAAACATTTTTAAAATTGGTCCCAACGACTTGAGTTTTTTTTAGAAGCTACATGATTAATTTGCATGATTAACTAGTGAAGATCGGTTGTTCAACTTTTTTTATCTGAGCCTGCAATGAAAATTTAAAAATTCCGTTTGTAGATTTAATACAGCGGTTGATGCAGGAACAACCGACAGGCAACTTACTTAAATCTACAAACGGGATTTTTAAATTTTCATTACAGATTCAGATAAAAAAGTTAAAAAGGTAACCTTCACTATTTTTTTTTGCTATTCCCACCAATTGAAATTTTTTTTCAAAACGCCGAAACTAATCCATCTAGCTTCTAAAAAAATTCAAGTCGTTTGGGTCAATTTTAAAAAAGGTATTCTGTTTTCAAGGGTGTCCCAATACTTTTGTCCGGCACTGTACATCTTTACCGCTCGAAGTGTATCGCATTATAAAGTTACGAGGCTAAACTAACATTCCTAGTGGCTCCCGGTGTTAATTAATCAGGCACCGGTTCGTCCGCGAAAACTCGCCTTCCTAGTGACACACGATGTTATTCAGGCACCGGTTCGTCCAGGACATCCACCTTCCCGCGGTTCCCGGAGTTAACCAGGGATCGGTTCGGCCACAACTAACAAACTCTAAACAACAACCACAAATCCTCGACTTCGCAGTTGCCAATCTCATTGCCCTCAGCTTCGGTTCCTAACAATATAAACGTGTAGAGTAAACGCACCAGTAAATGAACACTTAAGGCTAATGAATGAACGCTATTATAAAATTATGTTGGTAGCGCGATTGATTCCACGTGCTTCAATAATTGTTTGGATATGAAGCAATAAACTTAACAATATGAGAGAAAATATAATAATTTGACACAGAAAGAAACACTTTTTCATTTAGCAGGAAAATATTATCGGGAAAGGTCCCTGATTTATTTCTCAGACTTACGCCCCCTCACCCCTCTCTCCCGAAAATCTCAAATCCGCCTCTGTACAGAGGCTCTGACCAAATAGTATATACACGTGGACGGATATACACGTGGCGCCTTACGTCCTATGTACGTAAGAATATTATGTAAATACTTTGTTTACGTTTGGTAGAATGAAGAGCAAGTACTATCTGTAAGTTCAAGTGGATCATTTCAGTATGCGTTTACTTTCTATTATGTGTACGTAATATGGGTATTGTTTTAATTTGTAGTTAGCATATTTGGAAGACGGATGTATGTACATATGAGTGTAACTTTTCTTAGTTTCGTATATTTGTTATAAAAAAAAGTATTCAAACTTCCTTTGGTTATAGATAATATATTGCCAGTGATTGTGAAAGAGATCTAACAGTAAGTCTAAAATCGAAACAATTGGATTGCTTATTTTGCGTACGTATTTAAACACGTGTTGTTAAAAGTTTCATAGATTCTAGAGAATCTGTGGTTATTATGAAAAATGGTTATGAAAAATTCCGAATTACTAGAGGGGGTAGAATCTCTCAATCAGTATCAGCACTATTAGGAAGACATAGTCTGTGATTCGTCCGCCCTAGTATTTATTTCATTTTTCAATCTTGTTCTTCATTTTAAGTACCATTTTATATAATTTTTTTTCCAGTCATTATGGTAATTTTTTAAATTTATTGACATTCACAGAATTGTTCTTTATTAAACACGTATGTTCTTAAAATTAAAAAAGTCTTCCGCTTGGAAAATAATTATAATAAACCGCTACTTTTGTCAGTAATGAATGAGTAATGGATATCCTGTTTCAAAATAATTGTAACGATTATAACTAATGATAATTATAAACTATGACGCGTATAACGAGGGAAAAAAATTAAAAAACAAAATGGATGTAAACAAATTGAATATTCGAATTTCAGATAGAGAGGGCTGTGTTAACCATTACACCTAACTAACTTAGAATTCTGCGGGTAGCCTTTCACTTACAGTAATTACGGAACTTGATTTTATGAATTTATTTAATTTTACCCTACATTCACTATAAAAATTTGATTGATGTCAGCAATCACTGTAAACTTTCGGCATGCTAATAGCAATGAAGATTTATTTCTAGACAAAGAAGATATCAACATTGTAGCCTACTTTACAATTTCTAGTAAAAACGTTTTCAACGTTGAAACTGTACTTGAAGAAACAGGAGAAATATGTCCATAATTCTTTACTAGAAGCTATTCAAATAAGGGACTAATATTATAAAAAACCATGTATAAAAAAAGATGAATTATTACACCGACAGCAGAAGCATATATGTATTTATTTTTGCGTAAAATTATTTGTAATTATTTAAAAATGCGTATCCCCTATATATATTCTACAGTAATCTGTTTAGCTGAACAATTTAACATCTTAACTTTTTTTCGTACAAACAGAAGTAGAAAATACTAACATTTTACTTAATACTTTAATATTCATACCTCTTAAATACCTAACATTTCTACACTACACCATTCTATAAGCATTTAAAACTTCTGAGTTATTCGAATTCGTCAAATTCGTCAAGCAGTGTAAAACTTTTCCAAATCTGTAGGACATTCCAATTTAGATTTTGGAATAAGTATTTCAAATTATTGCAGACGATGAATTGTTTGTAACTGTGTAACTCCGAAACGGAGTTGGGCAAAATGTAACTTACAAACTTACAAATTACGATTAAACTGTAATTGTGTATTTGATTGTAGCGTGCGTAACGTCGCATTTCTAGCGGAGCAGAAGGCGACCAGGTAGGGCAATAAAGTGTCGACCGAAGGTTTCGTAGCCGTTGGACAATAGGCCCCTTTACACGGTCGGTCTTGCGCGCGGTCCGGCCCGCGGGCCGGACCGCCGCGCGCCGCGCGGCCCGGAAAAGTACGTGAAGCCGGATCGTGGCGGTCCTTCGCGCGGGCCAGAAGGTCGTACCCGTCACTACTTAGAGACAGCGAGTTCGGGCTCCCATTTCTACGTCGACTCCACATGCTTTTTACACGATCCACCGCAGTGGTGTACTACTTGTTCTATGTGTATCATCGATCTGCGAAACGATCGGCAAGACACGATCGCGATATACGTTCGCGAAAAGTATCTGAAATTCCTCGATATACCAGGCTTATAGAGGATATCATAAATGCTGTTACTGTAGGGTACACTGAAACATTTGTTTTTAGGAAGCTACGTTTGGTTGACCTGAAGGTGCTATAAATTGTGGAAATGATTTATGGCTCAGTTATAACGACTGTAAAATTTTACAAGGGTACTTTAAAAAATGTCCAAATGTTTCCCCGGCAATGCGATGGCAAATGAAATTGCAGTTAACACATTCACTGTTGTGACGATCATAATTATTACTATCAACGGCAATAATTACCATGTCACTGCTTGTTTTAATATAAAAACTAATATTGATAGACAATAAATACATATAGGTATGCAAGTGATGTTATATCTAAGATAAATGATGAAGAGATGTAATATGCAAAATGTCTTGAAGAAGGGGGGTAGTCTTCTGATTGCTCGTGATGCAGGTCAAATTTTTCATCCACGCTCTTGCGTGGCGCGCAGCAAGAAAGCATCACAGTCCTGCCCGCGCGCCAGAAAGCGTCACGCTCCTGCCCGCGCGCAAACCTCGAATCCAGAAGAGTTTGCATAAGAGACAGAAAAGGTAGTTAGAAAAGGAGAAAACGATAGTTGAAACCAGGATCGTTGCGCGCCTCAGGATTTCCGACAGTGCGGACAAGTCTGAGGCGCGCGACGAGCCTGGCAGCCGATCTTCTGGCAGCCAAGGATAAATAAGCCGTGCCTCGATGGGTTTCGAGGACTTGGACCCTCGAGACCAGGGGGGCCGTACTATGTTGCCCCCTAAGACGTGGCGAATCGAAAATTTTACATTTCGCACCGGATCTTGGCGAAAGTGACGTGGATCGTTTCCTTATGTTTTCCCGATGAAAATGGTCCAAAAACGACACAAATCGGATTGTAATTAAGGAATCTTCATAATAAATTGATTTCCATAACTTCGTTAAAAATAGTCCGATTTACATGAAATTTGGTATAATTTTCATTTGAAAAACGTAACGAATCCATCGGTATCACTTCCATATCGATACGATAAAGTATAAAGAATTATTTTATTTCTGAAACAGGTATGAATCCTTGGCCGACCGCAACGAATCGAGGTCGACGACACACAGTCGAGGGTGAAATATTCATTACAGCGTATTAAGAAATTCTTTATTCTTCGTCGTATCGATATGAAAGTAACACTAGTGGATTCCTGGCGTTCTCACAATTAAAATGATCACAAATATCCTGCAAATCGGACTACTTTGACACAAACAATACAAATTATAAAAGGAGTAGGCTGATATCGCCAGAAACGGCAGTACGTTTGCGCACGCGGGGTCCCGCCTGCGCCGTCCTCTCTTCAAATTACAAACGGATCCCTTATCGCTCGGGTATAAACACGACATATTTGTTTGCATGGTTATAAACTTCGTCCATTAGCTATCCGAATAGAGTGATGGATACACAAAAGTACAACTTTCATACTAAACTACGTCTTTGCCATATTTATTTTTTTATGTCTCTTCAGCTGTTTCTAACTTTCACTTTTACTCCTTTATCAGTACCTACCTGTTCATACCGTTTCTGCTTCCATGTGCCTGGAGTCAAGGGTTCGCACAGGCCTGGTCAGCGTCAGGAACATTTGGCGACCAGGCCTTTGCTGTCAAAGTAGTCCGATTTGCAGGATATTTGTGATCATTTTAATTGTGAGAACGCCAGGAATCCACTAGTGTTACTTTCATATCGATACGACGAAGAATAAAGAATTTCTTAATACGCTGTAATGAATATTTCACCCTCGACTGTGTGTCGTCGACCTCGATTCGTTGCGGTCGGCCAAGGATTCATACCTGTTTCAGAAATAAAATAATTCTTTATACTTTATCGTATCGATATGGAAGTGATACCGATGGATTCGTTACGTTTTTCAAATGAAAATTATACCAAATTTCATGTAAATCGGACTATTTTTAACGAAGTTATGGAAATCAATTTATTATGAAGATTCCTTAATTACAATCCGATTTGTGTCGTTTTTGGACCATTTTCATCGGGAAAACATAAGGAAACGATCCACGTCACTTTCGCCAAGATCCGGTGCGAAATGTAAAATTTTCGATTCGCCACGTCTTAGGGGGCAACATAGTACGGCCCCCCTGGTCTCGAGGGTCCAAGTCCTCGAAACCCATCGAGGCACGGCTTATTTATCCTTGGCTGCCAGAAGATCGGCTGCCAGGCTCGTCGCGCGCCTCAGACTTGTCCGCACTGTCGGAAATCCTGAGGCGCGCAACGATCCTGGTTTCAACTATCGTTTTCTCCTTTTCTAACTACCTTTTCTGTCTCTTATGCAAACTCTTCTGGATTCGAGGTTTGCGCGCGGGCAGGAGCGTGACGCTTTCTGGCGCGCGGGCAGGACTGTGATGCTTTCTTGCTGCGCGCCACGCAAGAGCGTGGATGAAAAATTTGACCTGCATCACGAGCAATCAGAAGACTACCCCCCTTCTTCAAGACATTTTGCATATTACATCTCTTCATCATTTATCTTAGATATAACATCACTTGCATACCTATATGTATTTATTGTCTATCAATATTAGTTTTTATATTAAAACAAGCAGTGACATGGTAATTATTGCCGTTGATAGTAATAATTATGATCGTCACAACAGTGAATGTGTTAACTGCAATTTCATTTGCCATCGCATTGCCGGGGAAACATTTGGACATTTTTTAAAGTACCCTTGTAAAATTTTACAGTCGTTATAACTGAGCCATAAATCATTTCCACAATTTATAGCACCTTCAGGTCAACCAAACGTAGCTTCCTAAAAACAAATGTTTCAGTGTACCCTACAGTAACAGCATTTATGATATCCTCTATAAGCCTGGTATATCGAGGAATTTCAGATACTTTTCGCGAACGTATATCGCGATCGTGTCTTGCCGATCGTTTCGCAGATCGATGATACACATAGAACAAGTAGTACACCACTGCGGTGGATCGTGTAAAAAGCATGTGGAGTCGACGTAGAAATGGGAGCCCGAACTCGCTGTCTCTAAGTAGTGACGGGTACGACCTTCTGGCCCGCGCGAAGGACCGCCACGATCCGGCTTCACGTACTTTTCCGGGCCGCGCGGCGCGCGGCGGTCCGGCCCGCGGGCCGGACCGCGCGCAAGACCGACCGTGTAAAGGGGCCTAATGCCAGGCGACGAAACCTCCCCTGCCTCGGGACTCGGGGTTTTTCCCGATTTTTGCACTCGGTACGCGTTTCCTTGGTTCGGAAGGGACGCGACCGTTGACGGGCATTCGGTTACAAGACAGCGTCTTGGGTGGTCGTACTGTTTCGTCCGCTTACTAGTTTTCTGGTTTCAAAGAATTTTTAAGTTACCGTCTAAATAAACAATATTCCTTGTTAAGTTTAATAAGACGCGTTAATAATTTCTACCCTCACGTCTCCCACCTCATGATTACATATTATTTTCTGTAATCGTTAATGTAGATGGTTGACCACAATTTTATTAACGATTACATAAAATAATGTGTAATCAACTACACGATTACAGTTTAATCGTAATTTATAAGTTGTAATTAGATTATATTTTGCACAACTTTGCGCCGAAAGCTGAGACGTTGCCGCCACCCACGCTTTAGTATCGCTCTATTGTGGCGGTAGAATTGAAATTGAGCGTAACCCAGCATTGACAATCAATATCAGAAACATAAACCGTGTCCATGGTAGGAGGTACTCGAATTAATTATTAAAATGGCCGTTAGCTGAATCAACAACAAACAATCAAATGAAAGTGTCGTTGCCAGCGAATATGATGATACTCACAGAATTCTCAAGGTCCGTAGAATCACACGTGGTACATAAAGAGACTCTCCTTGACGCTGGTTGCTGGTTTTAAATAATTTTTAAGCAATGCTTGTTATTTGAAAACTAGTTTTAAACGACGCAGGAAACTCTGTTGCTAATAAATTAATTTCGAAATATTGATAGATTCCACCGAATGTTCGGGCACGTTTTCTAGAGCACCAAGAATAGACACAACGCGCACGTACACGTGTTCGCTACACAACACGCACTATTGACTGAATGCCAACTTTCTCTCTTTCTCTCTCTCTACGTGTTCCGCGCACGCGCCTGCTTCTCGTGAGCGTAACTTCCCACCTGGCCGCGGTGACGACTCGGCGTACACTAAACTCCGCTCGGCGCGCGCCTCAATATTGTACCAGGTACCTAATACGATTTGACTCTCCCCTCCACCTCCTCGCGTCAACCGCTATTTCCCGCTCTTTCAACTGTCTCGCTTCTGAAAAGATAAACATTCAACGATGGAATTCGACAAATCCACTTCTTTCAGAAAATTAAATTTTTCGTATTTACTAAAAGAGCAAAAATCTGATTTTTTAAAAAATGTAGAGTTGGTTAATTGAACAAATTTTTGTTGGAAATTATAACTTCGTTTTTTATAGTTTATATCCTTAAATATTCATTATTAAATGTAAAACTGTCAATTTTTGTGTGGTAATACTGAATTTCAAATATGCTATTTTAAGATGTGTTTATTGTAACGCTTTTATTCTTATTTCCATGCTTTTATAATAACAAGCAAACCATGGTAGAAACTTCTAACGCGTGGTAGAAACGGACTGCTAACGAGGATTTACTGTATAAGTTTAAGTAACTTTAATCGAACGTCATAAATATTTCTACTTTTAACTTTCGAAAACAAGCGTCCGTTTCTTACATAACTATAAATTATCGTTATGCCTGGCAATTTCTTTAGCATTGTGAATATCTCGATATATATAAAAGTTTGTTGA
Organism: Andrena flavipes; assembly: GCA_963971345.1. Classification (NCBI taxonomy): domain Eukaryota; kingdom Metazoa; phylum Arthropoda; class Insecta; order Hymenoptera; family Andrenidae; genus Andrena; species Andrena flavipes. The sequence goes on from OZ020480.1 coordinate 58,993,232, forward strand.
TAAGTGAATCAATGGCCTCTCAATGAAAACAGGAAGAGCTTTGTACGCCAGTCTGATAACAGAAAGTCTCGTTACACAAATACGGTTCATATCATACGGAATGCGATTAGATTTGCAACCCTCGCCATGGTGTTCATATAAGTCGATGCAGAAAAATAAGGGTTATTGGAACGTATTTAAACAGTAGAAACACATTGAATATTACCAGTTTCCAGAAGCTCCTCGCTAGTGTAATATCTTGTTAATTTTATGTAATAAATGTAGTACTGAGGAATGGATATCATCACTAAAATTGTTATGATTGTAGCATCTACGTCTACATTGTTTTAAGGTTCTCGCGGAACGTGCAAATTAAATAATTATATCGTGAAGTAAAGAATTGAGTGGTTATAACCTGAAACTAACACTTTGACTGGCGTCGGCGCGTTTTCACGCCGGAGGAGTTTCATCCAGTGTTGGGGCTTAGTGTATTTTTACATCCGTATAATGTAGAATAGATTGACGAAATTCATCCAATAAAAATGAACATAAACTCGACCATATTCTTTTTTTAATCGTATGTGATATATAAGTGATTGTTTTACGGAATTCAGAAGTACATAAATGGAATTATGTATAATTAAGAAAAACTCGAATAAGGTAGTAGATATGTATTTGGACACGTTTTCGTCGGAAAAATCTTGCCTATCCATTGATAGTACAATGAAGATTTAATCTTTTAATCTATATACATGTTGCATTTGCTAGAACCATGCTCTTTATGAAGTTATGACTTGCGAGACTGTTGCGAGAAGCACATGGAATTATAATTGCGTATGACAGTGCATTTTAGAAAAGCTTAGGTACAACTGTTTAACCTATAGAAGCATAATTAAATAAACACTCGTCTTCAAGAATGATGAACATACCATGGATGAAAATCTTCCTGTGTTAATCATCAATTAGACGCACAAAGCAACTGATACTTCATATCCCATGTCAATTTTTTGTCACACTATTCAAAGTACCTACTGTTGAAACTGCTATTTGAATTTTTTTCTATTCGACTATTCGAGTCTGCATTGAATAAAATCCAAATATTATTTTCGAATAATTGAACACACGAATTATCGAATACGATCCGAATTCTTCAATATTCTAATACTCTGTACGAACAGTTGTGTGTTTACAAAGGAACATCTCAAGAGTGACTTTTAGATTTTATTTAAACTGGCGGATGTCTGTAAAAGATTCGAAAACTATTCGAAAACTCGCGGGCTTTTTCTGATATTTTTGTGTCGCATGCAACTTTATCGATTGAGAACAGAATACGATTACAACGCTAATATCGGCAAGAACTAATACTGTATATGTGCGAGATAGTGAGTTTCAACATCGACGAAGTATAGAATAGACCTATCACCTTATGGGACTTCGTGTCATCACCCAAACTGTACTACCGACCCATAACTCGAGGACTGAATTTAGCGGCCTCTGCTCATGAACAGCGTCCAACTCAGCAACTACTCTGAAATGTGTTGAAATGCTGAAAGTTGTGTGCGTGCTTGTATACGTGTGACTTGTTTAGAGGGAGAGTTTAACATAGAGGGTGTGCTTTTGCTAAGCTACGCTTTGGCTCGGTTTGTCAACGATTCACGCCGGATTTCTCTCTCAAAATCTATTTCGGGGATCACGAGCCTATATGGCGCTGAAATATGATAGTACTTCTTGAAAACTTGTACAAGCTATAAATTGCAAGATGAAATTGATTGTTAGTATTTTACGTGTAGTGGAACATTTAACTAATATTTTCACGTGTCGTACGCCGTAAAATATTAAAAATTCACACCATTACTAACATTCCCGCAAATATCTGCACTTCGCGCGTGTCTAAATAGACGGGGCCTGTTCTACGACAGGTAAAAATCATTGAAAATAATGAATTGAAACTTTTTTGTAAAATTTACCCATCAAAAAGAATCCCATTTAAAAACATTGACGTAAATTAATAGCTTTACAAAACTAATGATATACATAAATTGCTCCGATTATCACAATGGCTATTTATACAAAGAAAAAAATGTATTATATAATATTAAGCAAATATATTTTTATACAAATAAATATTTTAATACAAGAATGCTATTGGAGTCTTTTTTTTTAATATTATTTGAGAAATAAAATGAAATTGTAGGAGAAATATTTAGAATCGAATCTGGGCGGATGGAATATATAGAGATTAACGAAGATAGATGATCGCAGCCAATTGGCTCGTATTACTTGTCATGTAATTAATAATTGAATTACAATGTTACTTGTGATACGATTAGTAATTATACTTCAAATAATACAAATTGCCCAGGTCTCACCACGTGGAGGCGCTGCGAGTGGAGACCCGCCCTAACCGCGGCCCATCCGCCCTCCTTTTATGCAAAATTTTATTTTCATTTCCATCGATCCCCCTGATGCACGATTGCAGAACGATCCTCGATCGCTCCGCAAGCGGACAAGAGAAGGAGTTATTCTGTGAAAAGCTACCGCGATGAAACTAAGCAGAATTCAGAACATTTTTTGTTTGGGACTAATTAGGAATGACAAAAAGAATAAAGGGGGAATATTTGAGGGAAATAATCGGTGAAAATACTGATAATGATATATTATTATAGGGTATGTTATATGTATTCAGTAGGAAATCAAAAACTTTTATGTAAATGTTGAAGATTGAAATAATTGCACTTTACTGCACAATAGTCGAAGTTACTTTCATACAGAAAGTAGCAACAACGAGCACGCGTTAATATTGACTATCACTATCACTTTGCACTAACACGTTTCACTATTACTTTTCACTATCACTTTTATTTTTAAATATATTATTTTATTAAGTCTCTTCACCGCGAAGGTATAACTACGTTATGTTAGTAATAGTGAGACCAGCCTACAGGGCATAAAATAAATCACGCAAAACCATAGACAAAATACATGAAATAGAAGAAATTACGCAAATTAACAATTGATATTCATAATATTAAGCACATTGGGTGCTTTGTTACATCAACTCAATAATTTCCTTGTAGTTTCTCATTAATTGGCACTTTCAAAGTTTATGTATCAATGACTCGACAAGCAATCATTATATACAGTAGGTAATCAAAAACTTTTACCAGCCTGGAAGAAAATTAAATAAACACAATAAAACAGGACATAAAATAAATCACGCAAAACCATAGACAAAATACATAAAATAGAACAAATTACGTAAATTAGCAATTGATATTCATAATATTAAGCACATTGGGTGCTTTGTTACATCAACCCAATAATTTCCTTGTAGTTTCTCATTACTTGGCATTTTTTGCAAAATATAAATATACTTTCAAAACAATATTTCCAGTGACAAACACTCGATTCAAGAGCGGGTAGATGGTGGGAGTAGAAGGAGGATGGTGCAGCCACTTAGGGCTGCTCCATGATCATTGTCCACTCATTAATGCAAGAAAACCGTGAGTGGACCGTTTCTTTCTTTCGCAACGCTAGCTTACTACAGACTAAAATCAACTCCCGAGCATAGTCACTAGGACTTTGGACTACTCGCAGCACTAATTTCTCAAACAACTTCAAAATTCCCGAATGGTGCTTCATTACTGAAAATTCTACTATACTTAATACTCTCAAGCTGCTACACTACTCTAACAAATATAAAAAGCTACAGAGAACCACCACATGGGTGGTTTCATTTTTCGCAACACTAATAAAATTCAATGCACCTGTGTCTCGTAATACGCAACTCTAACTTTAAATCGTTGCAGCCTTCCTAAAGGCTGTGTAGAGTCCCATGCGCAGCATCCAGCTGCTCGGAACTCTTTTTCCCCAGGAACATGTCTCTGGACATGTCCCAGGACAGTTTTGGGGCATTGGGGGCTGGGGGTCGCAACTCTAATTACAAACGCGATCAATCATCATCGCAACACTAACTCAAAAAAATATTAAGAATCAAACTAGAACAAGTAATTAAAAAAACGCGATCAGTCGCATCGCAACTCTAATAAAAAGAATACAATGAATCAAAATTAATGCTATAAATCAAACTCTAGTAACTTTAATTCAAAATACAAGAACAATCTCAAAAACAATCGCGACTCTTTTTTCGAAACACTACAACCAATCACGTTCGATATACATATATTCGCAACGCTATGCTGGTACCAAAAGCGGGGAATACTCGATTCGCAACACTAATTCAAACCGTGATCAACATTTAGTCGCAACCCTAATTGAAAACGCGGTGTGCTCAATTTCAGGGGAGGGGGTATCGATGGGTCAGCCTATGGCCAACCAAACTACTACTACTACTACTACAACTACCGACGAGCATAATGGCAAAATAATACCTACGAAGAATGACCCTGCACCCAGGTAGCCTTGGTAGCCCACATGATGTGGCCGTTTTACTGGCCGGGCTATCTTCGGCTCTTTGGCCACTTCTTTGCTTCGGGCGGTCCGCCCTTCTGAAAGTTAAGGGGGTACTCCACAGTGAACGGATTTTTTTCTCAATAAATACAACATATAATGAAATAAATCTTTTTGGTGTTTATAAAGCTACTCTTATATTATATAAAAAAAGATTAAAAAATATTTTAATTTGTTTTACTTGTTTTTTTACAAAGCGTCAATATGGCAATTAAACAAAAACGTGGTGCAGGTGATTTTCTGGCTTAGGCTTATCTGAAACAAAAAATCCGAAAACATTCTTAATCTGTATGAGTGTCGCTATCGCCCGTAGCTCAATTAACAATTTTTGTTGAAAAATAACAAAATGGCACCTGTTTGAAGGAAAAGGTTCTCCAAATAATGGTGTTTCTCGAATGCTTCCCAAGAAAAATCTCGGTTATTTTTCGGAAAAAATTGTTAATTGAGGAATGGACGATAGAGACACTTATACAGAATAAGAATCTCTTAGAATTTTTAGTTTTGGATCAGCCTACGCCGGGAAATCAGCTGCACCACGAACATACCGTTTTTGTTTAAGTGCCATATTAACGCTGTAAAAAAACAAGTAACACAAATTGGAAATATTCTTTTTATTTTTTTTTGTATAATATAAGAGTAGCTTAATAAATATCGAAAAGATTTATTTCATTATATGTTGTATTTACTGAGAAAAAATCTTTAAAAATAGCTTGATTTTTCGACCGTTCACAGTGGAGTACCCCCTTAATAGCGTGCCCAAGCCCGTCCTGCCGACCGCGACCAGCGACAATGTGCAATGTCCCACTGGCGTCAAAAAGTCGACATAGCGGGGCTAGAAGCGAGGGCATACCCCACTCGCGCTAGTCTGGCCGTCGACTTTTCTCACAAATTTCCTGAAAGCAGGTCATCGCAGGGGGGAACATGCGATCAGAGAATACGATGACCTGCCCCGGCCCTACCTACTTATATTTAAGTCACATTCGTACCAGAAGGTAAGTTACCTATCCTACCGAACAGCTAAGTTACCTATCCTACCGAACAGCTAAGTTACCCATCCTACCTAACAGCTATGTATATTTAAAAAATGGCAAAACAGTCTCTCACACACAATCACACTCTAATAAGTACGTACCAGTTTTCACTGAAATCGGCTAGCAAAGGCAGTGACCATTGCGTATAAGTATGATTTACAAAACAATTAACTATTTTCAATTTGAAACAATGGATTACTTGATAATGTGCATTGTACATATGTATTATGTACATAAATGAATCGTTATTACTATCTGATTTGATTGTACGAGATTGATTAAATTTCATATTCCCAGATTATTTACTAGAATGATCATCGTGTGCAACAAGGAATATGAAACATTGATATCGTTATTGCAACGTTATAGTTTCGTTAAGATGGTCTTTAATGAAAATCTTTCACCGACGCAAATTCCACCGCCTAACCACACAAACACACATAGGTGGAAAATGCGGCGTGCACGATACACTAACGCAATGCTAGCCGCCGACATGTAATTATTTAGTAAAGAAAGTCATCGTGCCCCATTGCCTTCACCCACCCAAGTAGCACCTGGGCACGTGGATGAGTTAAAAGGCAATGAGTACGGAAAGATATTCTAAAAATCCTCAACTAGGAAATATCATTAGTTTGTATAGTGTCTAACAGGCTAATATTCTTTCATTTTACATTATTAAGCAAAGTGGCTCGACATTCAACTTGTAAATAGTTTAAAGTTTGATAAATAAGAAAGGACTCTACTTTAGATCAAGAAAAAGGACTCTACTCGACATTCAATTAGCGAGAAGAAAGACTCTAAAATTTAATTGTTTAAGAAAATCAATCAAAATCATGACGAATTTACTTTAAGAATTTAAAACGGGCTATTCCATCGTCAAAGTAAATTTCATAAAACAAGAAAGTATGATCTCATGCTAATTACTTTGAATCTGAAATTTCCCCACCCTCAATTATCTTCTTGCACATGGAAATTAATTATTCTATTGTGTACGCAAACGAGTGACCTTTTTAAGAAAGGAATTACATTTTTATGTATATTATCATCATTTAGAAATCAAGTTACTTTTGAACACGTAGTATCAGAAAAATAAAAGAAATTCAAGTCATTATAATCGTTCCACTACATATTAAATCAAAATGATCGTAGCTGTGAAGTCTGAGAGTATCAGACTTCTTCGCTACATAAAACTTAGCATTCAGTCGTATTGATATTCGTACCAATACCTTCCGAGCTGTTATGCACCTTTATGTGCATTACTTAATAAATATCTACATCAATGTATGGTCAATGATAAATATTCGCGTTAGGAACCGTTTATCTTGGAAATTATGATTATAATGTGATTCTATTGAAAAGGCGCGGCGTACAAGAAGGCCCTAGCCTCGTCTAATAAATACATACACAGAAAAAAATGTTACAATTCACGGGCATGGTTATCATACCCGTGGTCATTATGCTCGTCAAATATACAACCGGTCACTCGTGTCGATTCGGACCAAACGTCCTACGACATGATTGAGTGACCAGAGGAACCATAATGCATGCGCACTCACATTTCGCTGGGCCCCGGTGCCGGAGACGCCAACACCCCTGCTACTGCTCAGGAGAAGTCACCAAGCTGCTCAGCTGCGCCCAAACTGTAACGAAGGAACAGAACACGATTATAATTTCTTTCTAAAGTTACGATTGTTTCTCTCTAATATAGAAAACCACGAAGCAATTCAAAACTAACGAAACATTTTATCATTTAGACATTTTAAGAAAAAAATTGAAAAAATGAAACATTAAAAATTAAAATTAACAAAAGTTCTTTCTTACAATGTCTAAATGATAAAAAGTTTCGTTAGTTTTGAATTTCTTGCTGATTCTATTCAAAAAATTAATTTGTTTAAAATTATTATCTTTCTAAAATTTTGAAGAATGAACTCTACTTTAAAGGAATTAAATCAAATACATAGATACTTACATCTTTCCATCAATATTCTGCGTACAAATCTCCTCTCCAGCTGACGCACTGACTCTAATTTCCGACGAATTTCTCTTTTAAAAGTAAAAAAAAAAATAAAGAAATAGTAGACTACAAACGCGCCCCGGAGATCATAATCGGCGAACAAAGCACTGAATCTATTCTCGCGATTCGAAGGTCAGAGCCGCGACGCTCGTGAAAGAATATAAATTGCGTAGAAAACACTGACTCTACCCTCGCGTATCCCGAAATTGTTAACGAAACTCTACTATGAGCAACTGTGCTCTTCAAAACGAAAAACTTCGTACGTCATAAACACTGACTCTATTTGGCCGCATTGCGCGCGGTCACAATCTCTGAAAAATAAGTAGGATAGGAGGGTGGGGTGGATGTGGTTTCATCGAGTGTTTGTCACGAGGAAATATTGTTTGTCGTGAAACCAGCCAAGGGACTTTCGCTCCTTGTTATTCAGAATACAAGGTGTGATGCGAAAATACAGAATGCTCGCTCGATAGGAGCAGCTTTGTATTTCAGTAACACACGATATTATCCAGAATATACCACTGCACATATAATTATTACATTTAAATGAATCGTAGTAGTGGCTTTCGTCATTAAAATTGTAAGCAAGTTCGTGTTATTCGAATAATACTTCAAAATATATCACGATCTTTATAAATATCCAAAATTCATGGCAAGAATCAAAATTCCTTAATTATTCATGCTTGAATAGCATGTTCGCGATCAACTACGCAGTTTCTGAACATAAAGAATAAAACTTGCATCGAAAACCGAACGTAAATGCAATTACAACAGCTTCATAGAGATAGATTCTTAAAAATCATTGAAATATCATCGAATTCTACGTAAACGCGACAGAAATGCAATAGAATTCGATCATTCCAATATTTCGAAAATATCTACAGACGCCATTTTAAAACTTTTAAAGAAATCTGATCAAAATTATTCAATTTATCATAATTCAATCTTTTCCTATTTGAAAAGATCGAATTATGAGACAACAAAATTACCCATCACCCACACAGCCAACAATGATTCAATAAAATAATGAGAAAAATACGTATACCACGCGTATTGTCATCTCCTTTTTCCAAGGAATGACCAGACGCCATCCAAGCATCGTTCAAATTAACCGCCAACTGTCATGGCGTCGCCTGCCCTTTGCTTTCGATGTCTGCCGCAACGTCTGTTTGAAACAAAAGCATTAAAACATTCGTAAGGCAATTAAATAAGAAATAAACTTGAAATATGCCCGAAAAGTCATGTATTTGAATACCGAGACACGATATGTGTGCACTAAATGTGCAGAAATATCGGCACGAAGGCAACGAAGGGAATACGTGATGAATATCTAATGGTTTTCTCGCGATATTTAATCAATTTCGAGACGAAAGTGTATTATAGTAGCAGCAAGTGACGATAGAGAATAAAGAAGAAGGCTAATAATGAATAGAAGTAATTATGTGACGATAGATAATGTACGCGTACCATTTACGTACGCAGTCTTAACTCGACACGTCTTAACTCGACGCCGTCCACGAAACGAATGACCCCCGCGTCCCGTCGCTGTACCTCGGCGAATATGGGCTTTGGTGGGGGGAGACCTGTTATCGCACGCCGCGTGACGTATACATCACGGCTCGTGGCCTAGCCGTCTGTTACCGGTAGAATAGAAATATTACGCGTAATATATTTCCATCGTTTATAAAATATCTAGCATCTGTATACAGGAGTGTGCTTTAATTAAGTTTGTAAAACGTCTTAGTAAGTATATATTCATAAATTGAAGGGTTGGACGCAATAAAAATTGGAAAATTAAATGTTGTTAAACTGTATTTTAAAAAATATGGTCTTGTAAAGCTCGTCACGGCACACATTTTTTCTATTTACAGTTTTTTTATCGAATCGTTAGTATTCGAGATAAAAATTATAAACTAAAAAAAGTTCTCCGACCAAAATCATTATTTCTTTAAACATAAATTGCGATAACTTGAGTAAATATTAACGGATCGTTATGAAACTTGAAACATAAAACTCAGAAAACTCTACCGAAGCCGTATAATGTATGCACAAAACCCTTATGTTAAAAAATGTAGTAATATTTAATTAAAAAGTAACACTGGACATAACCCATGTTTTTCAACGTTCGCCGTTAAAAAGTATCACACAGTGTGACACAAAATTACATTGCATGATGGGTTTATCCTATACCTAGTTTGTGGTAAAATCTTATTATCCACTGACAAGAGGATATTTGTTAATTTTTTTTTTATAAATCACTATTACCGTATCATTTTACATTTCTATATACATGATATTAATAAAAACACAGATGTGGTAGTTTTTCACACCGATCCATTACCATTTTTGTGTCGCATGCAACGTTATCGATTCATACTGGAATTCGATCATTACCCTACTAGCGGTTAGACTTGAAACCAAGTATGATTAAAACTGTTTTTTACCTACACACGGAATTGCAACAAACTTACAATCCAATCTTCGTTGCCCCCCCCCCCTGGAATATGCAACCAACATTGCAAACCTGTTTTCGGTATCTCTCGCAAGTGCCACAAAATTGCGCGGTATCTCTCGAAGTGGAATATATGGAGTGTAGAAATGATAATATAGAAGTGATACTGGAATATAGGAGAAAACGTATGGGAATGGTGTAGAATCTGTACAGCCACTCGATAATGTTCTTGTATCTAAAACATAAACAATGATTTATATTATTTATGTGATAGACTGACGATTGTCATCGATCTTTCTCTACATACATCTTTACAATTATCTTACTTAAATCTAAACGCACGCATCTCTCGGCGAATCTGCCGATGATTCGCTGAAAATTTCGCAAGAATATATTAACCCTTTGATCTCCAATTTCGATATTATAGAAAAGAGACTACTGACAATCTTTCAAAAGAATTTAATTTACACTCCAAATTCTTAATAAGGTACTTTACCTAACTATTTCACGTTCCTTATTTTCTGAATGTGTTTTCGTCGAATAAGGTCTTTTTTCGTGCATTAGGTATGATGCTTTTCCTTCCAAAATACACGCAAAAAGATTACGATTCACTTATAGAAGGTACTCGTGTCTAGTATGATTGCTAGACAAATTCTATGGCATGTATGCTAGTACAAAATAGGATTCACTGAGCAGTGAATAGTGAATACTGTCCATCATAGCTAGCTGTCCAGCTAGCTCCGCGCTGCGCAAGGAGTCTTTCTGAGCCTAGCGGCGAGCAACCAGCCGTACGCCGTTGCTAAGGGTAGACTCAGTGAGGAGAACTGCAGTAGTGTAGGTAAGTATATATGGCTGGGTTCCTTGTGGGGCCCCAGTGCAGAGCAGGTCCCGCAATATAATTCGATGGGGTCACGAAATTTCCAAAATATTTGCTACTGCCGGCATTTAGTATGACTTGACGGTTTGAATTTACTGATAATGAAACATTTATTGCTAAGAATACTTATCTTTTCACAGACGCATAAAATATTTAGAAAGTTATTAGTTATGCAACTTTCACTAAGTAAGTGCAATGATGAGCACCAGATCCGTACTGTACATATATATTCATGTATCACGTTCTATCTTTTATAAATGATATACAGTACAGTAGTAATACCTCATTATAGACCCGACGAACGCCACTGGCGACACTATTCCCTTAAGGTACGAATACACGACGACACTTTTGTGTCTAGAACAAGTGTACACGACACTCAAAAAAATTTCCGGAAAATTGAAAACTACGTAAAGTGGTTCACGATACTGAATTCAACCTATTGTCAAAAGACACAAAAGTATCTTGTTAGAATGCAACATTGCTAGGCAGACTGGTTCCATTGAGAATCATTTAAAAATTTTCGCGATCATTTGATCGATCGATTCGATCGATCCAATTATTTTACGAATTATTAATCCAAATTCTAAAAATCGCAACCAACAATTGCATTGATTTAATTTGTTTTATTTTCAGACAGACACATACATGTCACTATCTATGAGTACGTTCCTTGTGTGGTCAGCTCATTAGATTCTGCTCTTTCCAACACAGGAAATATCAATTTTTGTCGAATAATTAACTGGCTTTCGCTATTGAAATTAACTGTTGAACGACCTAGTTTTACCCGTGCTGAATTCTAATTCCTACCACGCGTCTACGAAACTGATTGTAACGCTTTACAATCAGTTGCGTGACTTGCATGTGACACTAAAATGGTAATGGGTCCTGGGACCCACAAACCAGTGACAGAAAAATGCAGTGGGTGATAGGTCTATCCTATACCTCGTCTATGATAAAAGATAGAGTACAATAGTAGTTGTTCCTTCTAGTGTGCGGTGCTCACAATTCCCACGATTCTTTTCTCTTTATCAATCGGCAGCTGAGGACGATAAGAAGATAGTCCATAATGTAAATTCTCATATTTTTTGTAAAATATTTCTGAAAATACTTCTAACATGTAATTCGCAGTATTTCGAATCAGCGTCGTCTTGGATTTAATTCAACAGAATGTTTCTCAGAGCGTTAAAAAATCAATCAAGTTAGGTCGCGTTTAGTCTGATTTTCATTGAATACAGTTCACCAATGTGTCATGATACTTTCATAATGATTTGATAGAAAATATAAGTAGTTAAATTTTTGTTAATGGTTCGGTAATTTATTTTCTAATCCCGAATTCTAAATATCTATGTAACTGACGACAATACGAATGAAGCTGTATTTGGACTCGATATCAACGGGTAATTTTTGCAAGTCTATTAATAATACTGTTACGAAGATCTAATAAAAAATATACAAATCTTCATTTTCATTAGCGGAGGATTTGTTTTGAGTGCTCGATTATTTACTTTGGCTGCCGGTCGCCGCCTGTAAGTAGGTCGAGGGTCCTTCGCCGTTGCTACATCTCGCTTACTCTTATTGCATCAATTCACCGTCCTCCAAAACATTAACGCGTCATTCCATGCCAAATCGATCACTTCTTGCGGTCGATGTTTCGGATTTTAATGAAATTGAAACATGACGTAGTCCAAGTGAAATTAGGGGAGATTTAAGTCATTATTTTGCTAAATTCTAATTTGTTTAGGAAATTTATTTATCGGTAATTCAATTATCTTTAATTTGATATAATTTTCGACCAAATCGGTCATTCGCAACGCCACATATTCGCATTTAAGTGGGACCACCTTTTTGACAGACAGGTAAAAAGTTCACCTGTCGATATTTGGAAAACGTCTCCATAGAAAATTTTTGGACGTTATTTTCTGAATCAGCGGGACATTTTACATAAGAAAAAAATAATGGCATCTGCCGTGCAAAATGGCTGTAAACTAGTAGAATTAACTAAAGTTACTAAAAATAAAATAAAATGCTACAACCGATGAAATAAAATGTTAAAATCAATATTATGAAAGATAAAGTATACAACATAATCTTCTACATCATTGCACATAACTTAAGGGAAAGAAGTTTCCTTTTAAAAACCTAGAGATAATAATGGAAGCAACTATTATGTTTTCTGATCACTTGTAAATAATCGTGATAAACTTGGGATAACACCTGAACTCCGTTTAACAATTGAATTCAACTTTCACTCGCAATGCGTATTGTGTACGATAAGAGTATTGATATTGCCCAAGTTGGCGAATGAGCAATGCACTGCGCAAGAATCCATTTCTCTAAATCAACAAACTGATTCATTTTGATTCTTCGTATTCCATCGCTACTTGTGAAACAATAATTAAGCCCCTTAATCTACGAATGTCAAGCAGGAATTATACGTACTTATTTCCATAGAATATCACAGATACTTGTTCGATTAAAACGATTTCGAGAATTGCTCTGAATTATTGATACTTTTTATTTGTGCATATTAGTTTATTCTTCCTGTAGATAAGATAAACTTTAGACAACAACTCGGAGAATGTTCGTAGGTCTATATATGCGTCGACCGTATCTATACTGTCATGTTATTCAGTCTGTTTAGAGACACACGTCCGACTACTAAGGCATTTTGGTCTCTGCGAAGGTTCACTTCGAAACTGTGTTATTTTACAAGTTACAAATATTCATTCCACTAAGAGCAAGATTCCAGTAGTGTCTACAATAGCTTCACATAATAATGTTCCTAATAACATTATTTCTACCAGTGATAGCTCTCAGTAACTTGGATGACAAAGCTTTCGGTGCTGCCATTGCTGTCGATGGAAATAGTAAAACATCCCTCGGGTCAACTGTGCTTGGCAGGAGTCTAGCGATCACCCAAACGGGTGATCACCCAGAAGACTCAAAAGATATACCGATTACAACTGCTGCTGTACTAACGGAGCCAGCTAGTCGCGCTTATAACGCGTTTTACCAGATCGCTGATATTTCTCTACACGAGCCTGTTAGTGGAGTGGGCACTTTCCATGGATTTGTTTCTAATCCGACTAGCCGAGCAAAGTTGTGCCAGTTAAGAGTGAATAAAAACTGTGGACCGATAATGTATGAGCCGCAAAGTGTGGAGGGGTTGCAAGGCTTTCCACATGCAGCGAATAGTCCTCCAGATGGCAAAATTGCTAGCGGTAACAATCCGATCTTTAACCAATTAAACGAATATGGAAGTGATCGATGGACCAGTGTCGAGTTTCCTGAAGTGAACTGCCATAATGAAACGCACGTGCAGTTCGATCTTACCTGGTATTTCACTGCTACACATTCCTCTGACAATATTGAGATATACATAAGTAACGAGAAATATACGTCAACCGAGCCATTGTCGAGACGTCATTTGGATCTCAATCCACTATGTTCGATGGATTTTTACGGACACCATCCACCATCACAGTTGACTATATCGTGCCCGATCTCGTTAAAAAAATATCATCAATTGAATAAACTAAAAGAATTACTGTTATTAAGCGTATGGAACATAGATGACACCGCTTATGCGTTTTATCAAGTTGTTGATCTTCAAGGGCTTTCCCCGAAACAGTCACTTGAAAATATAAAGAAGAAGTGCTCGATTGTAACTGTATGAGAGTCTAATTTGGAAGAAGTAAATTGTACAATTGTATACTCAAATAATACACCGTAATATCAGAATCGTTAGGTGAAGAGTCCTTGTAGAAAACACTGTAAGTGCCAGAATTAATTTTTTTTTATCGGAAAATGTTCTATTTGCCAATGGTAATACTAGAGTATAGAATTTGATTTTTGGCGCAGTGTTTTGTAGGAAGACGCTTCAATTGTGTCGTTATCGTCTCTACTAACCAGGGTCAACATGATAAAATCGAACAGATCTGAATTAGATGTCAACAAAGTAAGACATGTAATCAGAATTACTACTAGCTACTAATTTTTATACTAATACAATTGTAAATAAAGTGTTATGAAGTTGCAAAGTATTCTAAAAGTTATGTAAAAAAAATTTCTTAGGTATATTTTTTTATGTTGCATATTAAAAGTATATACCGAACTCTCTCACAAATTAGCAATTTAACTTAATTTCAATCTTTGGACTCTAGCTAATTCCTAAAACAAAAGACTTACTTACAATTAGCACACACAGGGTGTCCCAGTTATCGTAGTGCAACCCAGTAGGCTCTAATTCTTTATACAAAAAAATTTGATAATATAGAATAAAATTTTTTATACTACCTTCCATTATCAAGAAAAATGAGTTTGAAAATTGTTTGGGTATGAGTGCAATTCGTAAAGTTTAGTTATTATAAAGAATTGAAAATATTGATGTTCAATCCAATTTTTCTTGTAAATAGTAACGATTTATTTTTAGCAGTAGAGTGTTATGAGAAAGAGGTCAATGAGATTTAATAAATAAAGTAATTCTATTAGTGATCTATTAGTCAAACATAAATAACCCTGACAATTTTGACATTTTGGATTCTGAAGATCCTTGCTAATAATATAAGAATTATTATACCTCTTCATTATTATTTATACTTGCGTATACTTAGTATTATTTATAACGTGATCATCTGGCACATTTCCAATTTACGTAGAAACAAGGTGATGTTGCAAACATTCACTGACATTATAAAAAGCAATGATAACAAAGAACACATTAATGGTATACGGTAGCGAGAATAATAAAGCGATAACGGTGAATGAATCATTTATTGGTCGATGATACTTGTCGAAGCTCTTATCAAGAATTCATTGGATCCCGGCTTCTATTGTAGTTACGTCCAGCCGCGGATTAATTTATAGTCTAGACCTAGAGTCTAGAGCTTGTTTTAAATCTTTTCGCCCTATTTTTGTAACGTCTCTTCAATCTTCTACTTGCCATTTCAGCTTAAATCCAACATTTTTCTGAAAAAACCTATTGGTTATTCAGGTGATAAAAAATAATAACACAAGAAGAAATTGAACTAATAATTAATCACTGACTTTTAAATCAAAATGATATATAATATGTAGTATTAAAATTTTTGTTCTATAAAAAGCCTCCAACACAGGCTTCCTGCAAGTGTGCTACCTTACACATTTATTTTCACGAAAACTCACAATACTAACTGCTTTCTCATACAACACAAATATTTCTCAAGAGTCAATTTTTACTTTACAGATTATTTCAAACAATTATTTGTTAACAAATAAAACTTAAAAGAACGATTTATCTCATGAACTGATAAAAAATTAGTACCTGATCAAGAACTAGTTCCTTTACGGTATACATTCTTGTTCCAATCCACCCGCAAAGATTCTTTTAGTCACTCATTGTCAGTTCGTTATTACAAAGTAAACGTGAGAAGCCTTCGGATGACTTTCGACAAGAAAATTCCGAACTTAATTGATCGCGAGTGCAAGAGAGAAAGCATGACACATGAAAGATCTCCCTCTTTTCTCTGTCTCTCACTTTTCGACACCCGCTGGCGCTTGTAGTCGACAGAATGTGAAATTTTCTTGTCGAGAGTCACACGGAGGCCAACAGGTGACATATGGATGAATCTGTGTTTTCGTTGAATATGGTAATGAAAACACACAGTTCCATTTAAAAAAATTAAAATAACATTGGAAACTACCTTTGTATCCATTTGCAAATGATTGATATCATATTGTGTCACCTTGGAGTATTATATAACTTCTACATTTAAACATTTTTTATATAACGTATTTTTTTAAGAGTTTTTCGAGGTACTAGTCTTAAGTATGTTTGCTGGTAGAGCGAAGTCTTCGAATCAACGAGGAGTAAAGGTAAGTATATAAATATGTTTGGGCATCGAAACAAATGGTTTGAAGATAATTTCTCATACACTAGCTCTTTTTCTGCGTTGTGTGAGTGTGGACCATCCCACCACCTATCTCTTATACTTCCTCAGCGCAAGCAACCCTTCGTTCACGGCCAGTCAGCGTGCCGCACAGTGGTCGGAAATCCTGAAAACCTGGTCAGATGCTAGTCTCACTATTTATCATTTATTTCTATGTATGTACACGTGTGTTTTAAGCTAAGGAACGTTAACAGGCAATTTTTACTTTCAAATTTTGTAATGGCAAGTTGGAAACAGGGGATAAATATAAATATTTAATACGTTTTAAGTTATAGCGTGGCGAGGAGCTGAGGAACAGCAGGAGACACTTCGTTTTTTCATTGCGTAATGCAGGGGTGCACAAGGGAGCTGTTTTAGCGCCTAGCTGCGAGCAACCCGTTTGTCCCGTTGCTAAGGTTAGAATCGGTGAGGAGAACTGCAATAGTGTACGTGCGTGCTCGTAGGCTCGTAGCGTCAGTATATATGGCTGGGTTCAAGTCATACCAAATGTACGTACACTACTGCAGTTCTCCTCACCGATTCTAACCTTAGCAACGGGACAAACGGGTTGCTCGCAGCTAGGCGCTAAAACAGCTCCCTTGTGCACCCCTGGCGTAATGCATTTCATCGTAGAAATTAATATGCCCGATGTTGTAAATAATATGTCTAATACGTCGTGAGCTAGAAATTAGCAGTGTCGGGTTTAACGGGATGTGAGCGAGCAATTGCCGCCTGGGTCACTGCCCAGAAGGCCGCCTAAATCCTATTTTAAAAAAAAATTATGATTATATCGCAATATGTACTATATATATTTTTTTAGTAAACTACCTCTTCATTTTCTTAAATCCACCACTGGTCACGAGCGATAAGTTCGGTGTGCGAAATGATTCACTACCGAAAATTAAAATTTGTCTATTTTTCATTAGATCTTCTTTGAAGCATTTCCAATTTTATTGAGGAATAGAAATGGTAAATAATATAAGTGTCAAAAGTGAAAATGTTCTGTAGTTTCTTTTCAACCATCGTTGGTACTTAATATGATCACAGCTCCATTTCGCGATAGCCCTACAAAATTAAAATAGATTATTTTAGCTCTTACAGCATTTCAACTCCTGAATTGGTGAGGGAGGTATCCCTTATGAAAATGAAGTAAAATACAATCTCATGCCAACTACTTTTAATAATACGTAATGTGTGATTGAAATCGTCAGAAACGGTCCTAACGAGGTCGTGTTTGGATTCATTTTCACCAGAAAAGCCTCGTCCACACATTGGCAACATTCTCACGAAGATCTATTGAAATACACAAAAATTTACGCGTTCATTAGCGTATGACTCATTTCCCACGCTTGCCTTATCGCTCCTGGCGGTTGGTAACAATTAGGTTCAAGGTTCCTCTCTGTCGCTTTACCTCATTCACTATTGACGCATCTTATTCACTGTCCTTGTCGAAGGACTCGAGCGTGGATCCAGTCAGGCGTGAAGTAATTAGGTTCTGAATGCTTCGTTTTCCCTTTCTGTGTAGGAGTGGTTGGAACTCGGTAACCCCATTGCAGAATGTACAAAACTGAAAAGTCGATTCGGTATAGGGACCTAGCTTTGTGCCTCAATCAGTATTGTTGTTTAACTGGCATCTTTTATGTACGTACACATCACCCTTACATGCAGTCTATCAGCTCTTTGTCTGGCAGTGGCGTGTTAACGCGTCAACACGTTGGCTTACTTACAAAGAGAACGCACGAATGTCGGAGTCGTCAATTTTAATGAGACGGGTGCACTGGTAAAGGCCATCACCTTGTTTACGAATATAACAAATTCCAGCTCAGAATTTATGTTGATTAATAAGAAGCATCGACATAAAAAAAATATTTTCTGCAATTATAAAGATGCCTTCTTGTATCCCAAAAGAGTTTAAACCAATATTAACAATAGTCAATAAAAAAAAATCAACACAAATTTTTGGAATACATTACCTATATTGAAATTTGTACAAGTTACACGCCGAAGCGCAGGTCATGTCATCAAAAACCGGTCCCATCGGGCGCCCGAATTGCGGCCGTCCTAGTCACTATGAAACTAATGTACCAAAGATTTTTTTAATCTATTATTATATATCTGATAAAAAAAATTGTTTCGAGAGAAACGTGTTTAAAGTTTTTCATGCAGTTACGACCTATACGACTGAAGTTACTTTTCCCTAATCTGCTATACCAGGACCGTAGAGGAAACCTTCCTTAGCTTCGAACAAATCATTTTGAGCAGCTCTCTCTTCTCTGCTGGCAGTCATAGCCTCTTTAGATACATGAGTCGAGGAAACGATTGCCGGCGACTCTGCGTCCATAATCCCCTATAACTCTGGGAGTGTTTCGATTTTCACCTTAATATTTTAGGGACATATTTTCGAAATCCTAAACTATTAGAAAATAAAAAAAAATCGAATTTTTGGGTATAATACCTCCTTAAGGGAAATATTTTTTACACACATGGTGGGAGTGTCATTTTCTAGGGAGCATATTCTTTTGTTATTTATTTAAAAGTTACATATAGAGGATGTGAAACATATTTGCGATACTGTTAGTAATTTGGAGTACCGAAGTATCTACAAAACTACTAACGTTATCTAATTAAACTTGTTATCTAATGATATTTATGGACGAACTTTTTGATATTTTAATCTGCAGAGTAAGAAAACATAAATTTTCAAAACTTTTTCAGCAAGTAAGAATCGTTCCAATTATGGTCAAATTATGCAAAACTTCAGAGTTAAATATTTAATCTACTAATTTGCATATTAATATTATGGTTTCGTGTCAGTTTTACGATCATTTTGAGAATGCAAAATATAACATTAAATTTTAGGTTTTAATGCCATATTGCTAATTCGAAATACCGAAGAAGGACTTTTTCTGCAATGTGAATCACAGCGGAGACAAAAGATGAGAAGAGTCGCAGTGTTTCATGTAAATGTTCTGGCTATGACTGTGGAAGTTACACCGGTGTGTATTGCAGATAAATTTTAAAATCTTGGAATTGATATTTCCCTAAGATGATTGTTCCTATGCTGTGATTTTTGGGTTTCGATCATAAGAGAAAATAACTTTATTATCAACTTGTTTTTTGTAATTTTATAAAGTGAAGGTAAATTGAAGCACCTAATTACCTGCACCTTAACAAAATCGTTACCTTCGGTCATTTTTCAATTAGGTCAAACCTTCGAATACCTGCTTTTTGTTTTTCATTTTTACTAATAGTTTGAAATTTAAAAGATTATTTATTTTCCCATATTTTGCAATAATTGTATTTATTCCTATCCTCTGTCGTGATTTCTTATCCATCTTAAACAAACTGATATTCGAAATATACTGCACTTCCTCTACATCTTTCCTATAAATCCTACCTAAATAACCTTTTTTACTGGAATCAAAACAGGTTTTCTGTTATTCGTTATGGGCATAACAGGAAGAGGTATTTACGAATTTATTAATCGTTGCGCAATATCATTTCTATAGTTATAATCACAGAGCTATTAAATGTTCTGGTATGCTATGTAAAATGGTATTCTAAAAATAAAGGTTCCTTTCATGATTTCTTTGTACAGAATCTCATGGCTATGCAGAACTATTAAAGTTAATTTATTGTAATTATCCTTCGACACACGAAATTTACATCGGTGGCTCTTAAACGCGATTGCAGTGTCTTATGAAATAACGCTACAAAGTGATTGTTTATTTCATTATGAAAGAGAAATGACGCCAGAGTTTTAAAAAGTTGTATAGATTTCTTAACAAATTGTAATTTATTTATTCGTATACCAAGAAATTGAGTCTTAAATAAAGCTAGAATATACGAATCTATAATTCATTGCACAGATATTCTTAAAATATATGTTTACATATACATACAATGTGACACTTTAATGCAATCCTAGAGGTTGTAACAGCGACTTAGGGACGATTATGCAAGCAGTCGATTTAGGCAACACGAAAATGTCAAACCAGCGCATAAATTTTGCAGATGATTCTCTTTGCTTGTTTGGTGGGCTAACTCTACCTTTCTTTATCTTTCCGCTGCCCAATTGTAGCTTCCTCTTTTTCCGAGTAACATAGCGTTCGGGGAAAGTAGAGTCTGGAGTTTCGTATAAAAGCATATCCGTGCCTCTTCGGAAACACATTCGAAGTGAGAACATCTTCCATTGGACCGACTGATCAACTACTTGCTTTTCGAAATGAAATTCCTCGTGAGTGTTTCTGCCATAACTTATTTACAAATGAAACCGTTTAATTACTCATACAATTGTCGATCAATTAAATTAAGATTTCTTTTAATTCTAATTGAAAAAAATTCTTACAGATTATTCTTCAGTAGAGTCGAATGTACTAATTTATATAATTTTACAAATTGATTTCAGTGTATTTTGTATGTTCAAAATATTTATTGCTAAAAGTACAGTCTCTGAATTGTATGGAATTATAAAATTTCGTTCCTTAAACTCAGTGTTTAAAAATACATACCTTCCATGTGTAAAATATCATTTCGTTTGTGTCTGGTTTATCTAAATGTTTTGTCTCGTTAATAATCCAAAACGAAGAATATGTAAAGGATACAACCGCATATTAGGAAAGAATTGTCCGTTAAGAAATAATTTTTCACAAAACACCCTACACAACGTATTATTATTAAACATTCTCTCAATAGACTTTCATCCACTATGAAGTTGAAGTGAAATACTTTTGACAATGTAAAAGTGTTACTATTGCACAAAAGATATTTAGATTAAAAAATGTGATAAAGTGTTAAATTTGCCGCATATTTTGGAAAAACATCAAGAAATTGATACGAAACCATATGCGTTTTAAATAAATAATATTTCAACCTGCCGATAATTAACCCTAGAACGGATACAGGGGTGGTGCGGCACCCCAACAGTTCATGCAGAACTTTACATTGTGTACATTGCAAACATGTTTGCAATGAAAATGTATAAATTAGTTTATATAACATTGTATCACAGTTTAATTAAAGTGTTTTTTATAAAATATTTATGGGGTTACTAACAAATTTGACGTATACATTCCAACGTTAAGAAAACTGATGTTTCACGGGAATCTTTGAAGAATTCGAAACAGACTATTTACATTATAATTATTCATTATATATTTTTGAAAGAACGCAACGTTTGTTACAGATCGCTTTCGCCGCAGTGTTGGCTGTTGCTTCTGCTGATGTGCTTGCTCAAACACCTACAGCCATCCTTAAACAGTCTCAAGATGCATCGCCTGACGGCTCGTATTCCTATTCTTACGAAACTGACAATGGCATTTCTCACAGTGAAACTGGAAGTCTCGTGTCTGTAGATGCAAGAAGTGCGCCCGTTGTTGTTACTCAAGGTCAATACCGCTACACAGCCCCCGATGGTACTCCAATTTTGGTATCATACGTCGCCGATCAAAATGGATTCCAGGCACAGGGTGATCACATACCCCAAACCCCTCCTTTGATTGCAAGAGCTCTCGAATACATCAGAGCTCACCCACCACAGCCAGAAACTCAAATTTTAAACTGATCCTCATTTATGTCTGCCTCTGTTTAATTTTACGATTTGTATATACAACGTTGGTTAATACAGATATTAGTAAATAATTCTGTAGTTTCTCTTACCGCTATACACTCCTGCACATTGTCCGCTTAAAAAGATTTCCAAAACATTGAAACATTATTTTTGTGTCACTCGTCAAATCCATCGCTCTAAGCGGTCGATGTTTTCGATTTTTATGAAACTGAGATATAATGTATTCCGCGCGAAATAAGGTGGGGTTTAAGTCATCATTTCGCTGGTTTCGAATTTATTTGAAAAATACAGGGCATCAAAATTTGAGCGATTTTAGCTCATTTTTGTGAAAACCAGCTCTATGAATAAATTTTTATCTTCGGAACTGTGTATCATGCAAAATTGCTTCTTCTCCCACATTCATCTGGAAGGTCATTGACCTCCTGGAAAAAATTATTTTCATATAATTGGCGGTGCGCGCAAAGTTATTATGCTGACCTCTCGAAGCTACAGATTGAAGATGCGCTGCTCGGTCGGTAATTGAAGTCTAACCACTTACGATTTTAAGGGGTTGCTCTATAACTCGGGTGGAAAATGGGACATTTTTATTGATTTTTTCTAGGTAAAGTATTGAATAAAAATTTTACGGGTTTTCATGTATTTATACCACAATAAAGAAAATTTAGTTTTGTATATGTGTTGTGTATATTTATTGTAATACACGCAGTCCAAGTGAAATGGGATACCTACTGAATTTGCACAACAATTATCATTGGGATGATGAAAACCCAACTCTGTTGTGTAATGATGGCATCAATAACACTACAGTTTAAACGTGCGGGTGGGAATAATTAGCGGTAATTTAATTGGACCCATATTTTTCAACAGAGGCTTAACCGGAGGATCGTGTGTTAATTTCCTAAGCACACACTCTAATGTGTTGTTAGAGGAAATCCCGCCGGATATCACATGCCGCGTGTGGTGTATGCTCAACGGTACTTCGCTGCATTTCAATCGAGTCGCTAGGCAATTTTCGAATGAGAAGTGGATGGGGAAGTCCTGTTGGGTGGCTTGCCTACTCTCCGGACTTAAATCCATTGGAATTTTACTTCTTGAAACATTTGCGTGGGAACGCAGCTTAAGGCAGGTGCGACTCCGGATTTAGTCTTGGAGGTAGTCGAGTCGAACGCATAAAAATATTTTTAATGCAAATTCAATCAAATTCATTAGGTGATTCTAAAAATGTATTTGAAGTATAAAATTCAGTTTTCTTTGTTTTTTACAAAGCTCTTGAATTACTTCTGTCAGGAACCCATTTCCCCGACTTTACTGGCACATAGTGAAACAAAGTGAAGAAAGCGCGTTACTCCTAAAACCAAAGCTGCATGATACAATAAATATTTTAAAATTTTTTAATCAGAAAGAAGAATGGAATAAAGTAGAATATATCGAAATAAAAAAAGTTTGATTGTGAATTATGCAACAGTTTCTTTAAAATAACACTGCGTCAATCAAGATTCAGATTCTGCTAATTTGTTTCGATGAATTCATTTTACAAGTCTTCAGTTTCAATGGATTCTTCTTGCATAACAATCTGCTACATCAATAAAGCAGATTTTAGTAAAATCAAAAACCTGAGAATTAAATTCCTCCCCCCCCCCCTTACTATTTAGTCTCCTGCTCTAATATCAGGAAACTATTTTATTCTAAAAAATTAAAAAGCTATATCTAGGTATTAAGATGTTAGGGGCACGGATAATTAAAATGTAGGGATATGGATAATAGTGGAGTAAATGCAATGTATGACTTGTTGGTGTCATATTCGAATTAATTTAAAAACGAGAAAAAATGTATGATATCTCTACTTCCTATTTATCATAACTTAGGAATAGAAAATATCATTACCGCATAGAGTAAAGCCTCCTGTATTCGAGCTGACAGGGACACATACATAATTGTCCGGATAAAAGCCTGAACCGTACAATTCCAGCTCTATTATTTATCATATTATTTTTAACTGACTTCAAAACGAAAGAGATTCTCAGTTTCATGTGTTTGTATGTATGTATGTTTGTCTGCGAATTTCTCCGTAACTACTGGACCGATTTTCGTGAAACTTATTGCATTTAGTTTAGCTTCAATCAACTTAGGCCATGGAGAAAGAATTATCAAAATCGGTTCAGTAGTTTTAAAGTTACACCAAAAATAAGAAATCTCATTCATTAACCAACTTCATAAAAATATTGAAAGTCGTAAATTAAATAAGGAAAAAAATTATTTTCTTACTTTTTAGTGCATTTTTGTTTGTCTGAAGTCAGTTTTAATTTTTTAAAAATATTAGGTATTTTGAATATCAGTTTTTTCGAGACTGAGAGATGAGATAAGCATTTAAAATATACTCGAAACATTGAAATTGACTAGCTCGAGTTTTTGAAGGAAATACCAGGACTATTTTAGAATTGATTCATCTGTCCATTTATTACTTGAACGTTGATGTTTTTCGTCTTAGTATGTGCACGATTTTATAATAGACTAGGTGATTGCAGAGGAAACTGGGAGATGGTGAGAAATGATACTGCAGTCTTTTCTCGCGACTTCTTGTACAGATAGAAAGAGAAGATGGAATCGTTCATTGAGATTTTTATCCGGGTAACTATCTCTATCCTTTTGTTTACACGTGCCACGGGCGTAGACTTCAATCATTAGAGCATGATGTTTCATCGTGTGTGTAAAATGCTTCTACATGATGAGATCCGGAAGAGTACATCTTACAATTAGAATTGATAATAACACCTGGATTTCCTGAATGGATGGTGGCATTGGTAGGCAAATTTCCCCACACTTTATGCATCCACATTCCACAGCACATTTGATTTACTGCACCTTTCAATAAGATTTACAAAGACTTAAATATTAATAACAAATTCGTTAAGGTTACAAAGTATTATTTAACAATTACGTGCACATATTGATTCAATTAAACATAAATGTATCAATAAATTACAAAGATTTTTCGACGTATTTATAATTGAAGTTGATGTAAATAATTCATACTCAGATATCCTTTGTTCAATTATTCATTTGTGCATAGGTAGTATAAATTCATTAAAATAAATGTCAAACAGATGCAACCGTTGTTATTTCACGATCAGGGAGTAAAAAAGCTATGTCTCATAAACTATAACTCCTCTGCTGTATGAAGATAAGAAAGGATGATGAACGTTGATCCGAGGGCGGATTATACCGGTGTGCTCTTCTTAGGTAATGCTGCGCGGCATAACTGAGAGGTCATATCACGCCTTAACTCGAGATTCGTAGTTTCTCGACCCACCCATCTTCATCCGATAAACAATGCAGAACGTCGATATTTCCACTAAGGATTTTAGGATGGAATACCTTGGTCACTTTTACCATGAGGTCAAAGATATTATCTCTAAACTAACGTGTTTATATACGAAACTCGCGAAAAGTATGGAAGATATCGACATCAAAATTATACTGAATATTGGAAGTTACCTTTTATGGGGTGTTTCCACTGTCAAAGTACCGCAGTATAAAACATTTTTTTCACAAGAAGAATGGATTTAGTAAATTGAAGATTTTTCTATTTATTAATATGTGTTTTGGGAATACAACAATCTTTTTTCCATATTTTCTTAATGCTTGCAAAATTTAGCTAATTTCGATAGTTCAACTTTGGACGTCGTAATACTCATACAATGTTTGTATTTGAAAAAAAAATATTGTTTGTAAAGGTGATTTTTTTAAATACACCAATTTTTTAAATTCCATTATTAAGGTCTAAAAATTTGTAGAAATATTGGCGAATCCTGGGGTGCAATACACCCCGTGTGACCTCGAAGGGTTAAAGCAAACTAAAATAACTGGTGAGGATAACTCGTGCGTGACTCGGGTCTGTTTCACACGCAACTAACGACCCTCTACTGTAATTAGCAATGATATTTACACATTGTACATGTAGCCCCTGCATATACGCATAATGATAGAGAAGGAGATTAAGGGTTTCATATAAACCATTATGATAAATCTTCCTAATGGCGATGTTACACACGGTATCCGCCAGTAATTTTTTTTATGTTAATATAATAGCTTCATAGTTACACCAATACTTGTACCGAACAAATTATCACAGTAGGTACTGATGTCGAAAGTATTTTTTTTAAAACACATGGAAAAGTGGATAGATCTAAGCTGTATAATTACTACGTAGATTACATTGGTACTTGCAGCTTCGTTCTTAACCGTTTATATTTTTTAACGTCAAACATGAACGCAGAAACCACTTTTCGGGATAACCATGAATTATAACTGTTTTGTATCTGATTGAACGTAAACAAGCAGGATGTGTGTAGGGATTAGTTATAAATAATAGACAGGTGGTTTCATCTTCATTAATTCAATCATATATAAATCAATATAAAATAATTTAATATAAAAGTTTGAAATTACTGATTAACACAGGAAGAAAGTACCTAGGTGTCTTGAATACTCACCTTTGGCAACAAAAGGCTCTCACAGATTGTAAAATAATTTATAAAAATATACGATGAGGATGTGAGTAACAATGTAATAGAAAAATGCATGGATTTTGTTAATCGAATTTAAAAAGGCATTGACTGACATAAGTGCATGTATCTATCTATTGAAAATAGGTCTCTGTCGAGAGACAACTACTACTACGTCTGACAGTTTGAAAAATCTGAATGTACTTAATATATTTTTCATGTTACATGACTGAAGAGGAAAGCTAAAGGCAAAATATAAAAATAACGGAAACATGGGGGCGAAATGAAGACACTTTAAAACAGATTGAGACATGTATAGGCATATTGAATAATAGATAGGTTTTGTAGGAGTTAAGAGGAGGAACTGGGGAACAAAGGAGTTCGTTAGAGGTCTTTGGTTGCCAACCACCCAATAATAATGCCTCGATTCTAGATGGCTTGCCAAACCTCGAATCTAATCATCGCTATCCGCACAGATTTCACGCTGTGGAACTCTTTTCTGTTTGGGCATTTGCTTTGAACAGCTCACTACCGATGAGCAGTTACCTGGGCCCTGCCACAAAAGATTCCCCTCCCAGGGCCCCATCTTCCAAAAAAATACGATTTTTTCCAAACACTATATTATTTTTAGTTTCCCACAATTTTCATATCACACGTGCGTAGATTTATTTATAATTCTGTCACGTATACAGGTTGTCCCAGAACGTTTGCCACCTGAGCCTTTTTCCTTAAGTTCGTCACTGTCTGTTACCATTTAAAGTTTAAATTGTAAGAGTTACTATGTATATACATTTGAGAGAAATAATGTAAATACTGCAGTATAGTTGCATGTCACGAGATGCTGACAAGAGGCGAACGAGGAAAACGCTATACAAAAACGTACAGCAAAAACATTGCGCTTTACATGGAACTGCAACTAATGGCGGTTTGAAGGCCTCTTTACACACATCAGTGACGTCACAGTTCAGTGACATCCGGTGCATATCAAGACCATTCACGCTTCTCCGTCACGGATTCGTATAGTTCTCGATTCATGCTCACCAATATCCCTCGCTTTTATAACTTGGCAATGATTATCACAATTGTTGATAAATGAGAAGAGAATCGGAGGAAAGGAAAATGTATATAAGAATATGAGGATTGGATATTAACGCACTAATTCTTCAACTTGTTCGCCAAAAATTTCCAATTGAAAAAATGTGTGAAGAAGGACGATAAATTTTGTGTGAAGATATCAGAAATTTTTAAAAAATCCAGAGGAAGGAAGGTAAAACAGGAAAAATATTATCAACCAATTCCTATTTCACAGAATGGATTCGGGACTGACACAGAAAGGCAAAACGTCCATTTAATAACAAAATCATAGTAACAACATTGTTTATCACTGGCACGGACGAAACTTGAATGAAAAAATTTTATTCTACGCTTTTAATTTATTTTCACATCAAGAATTACCTCCTGCACGCTTGAATAATCTTTTCAGCCGCACCCGTAATATATTATACTACTACCTACTATTATAAATTTAGTTTCAGAATCAACAACAAAGGAGTAGAAAAGCTCTTACGGATTTTTAGAAAAAAACAAACCTTTCACAATTAATCTAACTGTAATACAATAATCAATATAATTCAAGTTATTACATTTAATGATGTGTAAATTACACACATAGTACAGATAGTATAATGTACAGTGTACATCTCTCGCTCAAATTATAGTATGCATATAAGTATAATACAGCATTGTTCAACAGAACTAATCAACGTAAATAGTGTAATATAGTAGTCGTCAATAACCCCGCATGTGACTTTAAATAAATAAAAAAGAAAATTTATTTTCCGGATTAAGTTTGGAATTTTTACCTGTGAGCCAGTGCATACATATTTCTTCCTTCGCTCTTATTTGATCAATCTCCTTTAGAATATGACATTTCCATGTTAGCGTTTTGTCCAAATACATTCCAAGGTATTTTACCACATTTACTTGCCGAATATTTTTGATGTTTCGAATAAAATTACAGAAGGAATTATCTGCTTATTTAACGCAAATTTAATGCGGTCAGATATATTCAAATTCTAAGTGAAGTTACGTGGAAAAATATTGATAGATCGAAAAACAAGAATGCGTTGATATTCCAGGTAGGGAGTGTCGCAAGGATTGCCGATGCAGCGCAGTGAATCGTGCATCCTGCTCGCAACAGGCAGCTAGTGAAAGGAATACGCCCTGTGATGATCCGTGGTAAATCCGGCGATCTGAATCCTGTGGCGAGGTCGCCGCGGTCCGCGTCTTACGTGACATTGCAAAGCCCAGGATCTAATAACGGCTGCCTGATGGCCGCGTACTATCGTGTTAAACTTCTCTGATTCTTATTCAATGGCTGCAAGGAGCCGTTGCTAACTAGGCGTACGCGAGCGAGAGGACTGTATAATGGGCGTCAGGGAGGAAAACCTTTTAAATGTTAATGACATAGTAATAAGCCAACAATAGTTGAGAAGAAAGACATTAATCTTTAGAAAAATTTCTATTCATACGAAGGATATATTTGAAACTTGCAATCTTGTACCTGGTATCGCACATTATTGCACATTTGCTTCATATGCACGTATTTTAATTAATAATTGTTATTATTTCCCACATATATTATATTATTTCACATATACCTATGCAATTAATTATTCGATGGGAGAAGGAAGTTTGTATAAAGCAGATATTCATTCAAAATGGATTACCTATAAAATGAGACTTTTTGAGACTTATGAGAGTAGGGTAATTTTTCAATTAATTACAAGGTAATAAATTGAAACTCTGACTTATCCTTTAACACAAAGTTTATTAATAAAAGAATATTCGTATTTAGTTAAAAATATGCATACATAAATGTGACGCTACAGAAAGAGGCATTTTAAAAAAGTTTCTTTTGTTTTGCAGTGATAACTCAAAAACGAAGGTTCCAATCGATTCAAATCAAATTCGAGCACGTTCACGAAATGTGTAGTTTCAGTGTGAACGTAAATTAAAGTTAATAACAACTTTTATTCTTTATGAAAAAAAATACTAAAATCTCATTTTTATTTAACGAAAAACGCACTTTTTTCAAATTCGCCATTACGTAGCTCTCATTTTCTTAATCTTCATCTTTTATAGGGTCAGTGCAGAACCAGAGGTATTCTGAAGTAGAATTTACAAGAAGGTCGCTGAATTTTATTTCGTTTTGTCACAATCGCTGCAAAACAAAAGAAACTTTATTAAAACCCCTCTTTAATGGATCCTCTGTAACGTCATTTATAGTGCGTATTTTTGGCGAAGCAAATATGTTTTTTTAAACATTAAGAAGTTACTAAACACTGTGTCAACAAACAAGGATCGGTTTCAATTTATTTCTTCGTAATTAATTGAAAAAGAAATGCTTCATTTTCGACACAAACGACTACCAAGAACCCTTAAGGAAGATTTATAATTTCAAATATAGGTTGATATTTTACATAGAAATGTAAATAAACTTTCATTGTACAGAATGAAGAGACCGCATAGTAATTTAAACCAGTGAGTTAAATAAATAAGTTAAACATTTTTTAATTAACTCTTCGATCGAATTACTTTAAGTAAACAAATAATATATATGTAATTGATTGCTAAATAAATATGTTATATCTATGCAAAGGAGAAACAATAATATAACACCCAAACAGTAGAGATGGACATCTTAAACTTAATATAAATCCATCTTTGTTTACAAATCTTGCAACAACACGTTTTAATTTTAAAAATGATTAATTCTGTTCAAAAGTTAAAACTCGAGAAAATATGTAATGTAAGTGTCGTCTGGCACGTGTGGTTCCTTGCTGCAACAAAATGGTACATTAGTTGTCTATCCATCTTATTATTTCATATCGAAATTTTATGTTAATATACATTGCATGAAAAATGAATATTAACGTATGCAGATGTCTAAGATATAAATGCCCCTACAATTAACCGGATTCATGAGACGGTCACAGATGCAATCGCTACCCCGCTCATGAATTACGCGAATACTTAAGACATATTCTCCCCTTCAACTTCTACAAAACAGCGGGCGGGGCGGAAAGGAGGTAGAAACAGAGTACTGTGACGACTATAAAGCCTCATCGTGATCCGTCTGACCGCGTACTTTTACACACCGGCAGATAGACGAAACTCTTAACACGTGCCTTTTCAAAGATTTCAGTGAACCGCAATCGACCATCGCTTATTAAGGATCGTGTCGCGGCTGCTGCCTTAGGAAGTCGTCAAGGATTTTGAACTTGTGCTATTGCGCAGCCACCATGAAGATTCTGGTAAGTTTAGCCTCCATTCCGAGTCCCTTTTCTTTATGACTTTGGGACTTAATACTTGTGTGCTACGAACAACCACATTAACTGTAATTTAAATACAATTTTCTGTGAAGCTCTCGAAAATATTCTCGAAAGATTAGTCTCCATTTTGAATTATTTTGTAACTTTTCGATTAAATACACGTGCGTTAAAAGCAACGATTTAAATGAAATTTTCTGTAATACTTTCGAACGATTCTCATTACTTTTACCCCAATTTTGAATATTCTTGTGTGACTTTCCAATTTAATTAATTTAATTTTAATTGCAAGTGGAAACCTTGTAGCGACGAATCTACGAGCGTCCAAAGTTTTAAGAACGTGAAAGTAATGAGTGTACTCGGTAAATAAATTGTTTTATGAATTGTTGAAATATATTTCGTATGATTAGATATCCGTATTCCTTGCGTGGAACCATTTAGGCGATAATATACTTGAAACGACTCTTCTCTTACATTTTCACAACGGAACAGAGTAATTAATATCCTTGAGTTTTAATCGTTCAGAAGTTTTGCAAGGTGCAATATTAGAAATTGCAAGGTAGACATTCAAAGTATCTTATACGAGGGGTACATCATTTATATATTTGTAGCTTTAACGTTCTTATAAAAATAAAAGGTACTTACACAAATTAATTTTATGTTGTAGAATATGTGCTTACAAAAGTAAATCTGTACTAAATTATTCTAAAATTTTTAAAAGGTAGATTGTTTAAATTAATATTATGTATAATAAATATCTAATGGAGCTTTTCATTGTTTGACAAATAACGTTTGACAAAGTTGTATTGGTACAAAGAAAATAAAAGGGTGAGGCAAAGAAATTGATAAATGTATAGGTACGCTCTTTGGCCTAGGTACAATCCTAGTTGCATAAGAAGGCTCTATTGGCGGGTATGAATTGAAATCTTAAATAGAATGAATAGATCAGTAGCGAAGATATAGCAGTGAAAATGGAGAATAGGATACATCAATTGCATATAATTATTCATAAGTTGCATACCTACCTGCCCACTTGTGAGTCATCTATCGGCCCTTCTTCATGACTAATATATGCAGTTAAGCAAGTACGCAATTCCATTCTCTGTGAGAATCAAAATTGCTTGGAGAGCCTTAATAAATCTGAAATTGAATGATCGTTTTACCATGTAACATAATCGCCTACTTACTTCCATTAGAACTGCATAAATGATATTTGCTTTTAGTATTTCTATATATAAATAAAATCATCAATGATTAATAATACCTATAGATAAAGAAAAGCTACTAAATTCTCTGACCTCAGTTGCAAAAAGCTACCCAAAAGTCAATAAATAAATTGAATGATTGAACAATTACATATTATCTTAATTACAAAAACTTTTCAGGGTTTCAATTAAACTGAAGTAGATTCAGGTTTATATTAAACTGATAAAACTGAAGATATGTGGCTTAACAAATTTAAAAATGCATATTAAAATTTTGCAACAACACACAAATTTGAAATGAAAAGTGTACAGGTATATGACCAACGTAATTTCCTTTCTTTCATTATTTACTTTTACAACTTTAAGAAAACGTCTTTGAAATATCCTTAAATACCTAATAATTCGTTTATACACATAATCAGTGATTAAAAACTGGTCAAAATATTAATAAATATTTCCGCTGATGGAAAGTATATTGTAATTAATAACAGTCTCTTAATTTATTTTCCAGATGGCTCTGTTAGGATTCTTGGCGATGGTGCACGCGCAAGTTAATAGATATCCGTACAATCCTGATTATTACGGCCGGCGTTTCGCTATATTGCGACAGTCACAAGACTCTTCTCCGGATGGATCGTACTCCTACAGGTGAGATCGTCCTTCTACAACGTCCTGAACGTCGACAGAACGATAAGCGACGTCGAGGCACGCTTCCTCAAACGCGATCTCGACACGCTTCAAGACTCTCATTTATTCTTGGCTCTAAAAACACGCCAGTGCGCGTGTGTGCATGCCACTTCTTCATCGGTTCTATTATTGGCTATTTTGTGAGAAGGTGTTGTGAAATTTTTTTGTTTCCATACACTTGTGACGGAACGCCTGCTTTGTGATACACCTGTTGCCTGTTCAACTGTTATTCTTCCCTTCTGTATTTTTCAACCGAAAATTATAGGTATGTGTTGAGTAAACAATTCGGATCGCAATTTCGTAATTCCTTGTCTTTTGCTAGTTCCTCAAACAACATCTTCTGCTAGACGGAAATAATGTTCATACGTTTGTTGTTATTTCTGTTATATATCTTACTGATTTAAGATCTATAGAGTCACTTTGGAAGTGCACAAATGGATTTCTCACATTAATTAAAGGATCACCTCTAGGAATCCGAATTAGGATATTTAAAAATTTCTTTTACTTGCGAAAGTTTCACGGGGAGTTTGAATTTTTTTTACACAAATTGCATTGACACCAGTCCGAAAGAGAGTAATTGATTTCTTGTGCGATTTTTTTTTGGCTGAGTTATTCAACTTTGAAGTGAAAATCGCTATTTTTTACTTTATTTGCTTCTAGTAAGGAAATAATTGTTGTAGAACGTTCATGAAAAAACAATACAAAGATCAGTGTTTCCTCTATAAGACGCATCTTTGACTTTGTCAATTCATTTAAAATTTCGGTCTATGATATCCTTTCCAAAATATGCTTAAAAATAGCACACATTCGTTTTTCAAATAGAATGAATCCCAAGACTGATAAAAGCAGTCCATCACTGAATATTTATATTTCATCTAGTGGGAGATATTTTCGTTAAAAACATTTAGTACTTTTGTAATGATTTATCGAGTTTATTTCATATTTGATCAATGTTCGGTGATTTATGGACGGGAGTCTACATATGTATATAGATATGTAATGTTGAATAATGATAATTCAACTATTACGAAAACATACATCAAAAAGTAGGTTTCATTAATTTAATTTTGAAAAGTTATTTAGTAAGAAATATTTTATTACTTTAGTAACAAACAAGGGCGCATTTATATTTATTACTTTCTTAGTAAAATGTGTCCCGTTTTTACATTAATTTAATACAGTTACGCAACATGTATCAAAATCTAAATTATTCAAAGGCTAAAATTAAACTAACAAATGATAAATGCAACTTTACACGTTTGACCTATATTTGACACTTTCTACTGCACTTTAATCTTCTAATACGTCTATTTGTGCGTTACCCCGAAGATAATAGATCGGATGCGTGGAGGATATGAAAGGATTTAGAATCAAGTTACCATCTAATTTTTCAGGCCATTGATACTTAAGTAAATGAAAGAGATGTGGATTATCATAATATCGATGGAATTTGTTCAAGATAATTTTTATCCGAAGACAGTATTAGTTATTTACTTTCATCCACATTAGTTATTTATATCAATTTTTGGGTCATTGTTAGTAATTTGTAGTTTTCTCTCGTTTTCCCTCGCAAATGAATATTTTATTCAATGGAATAGAATTAATTTTGGTGTAGTTAACTATTAACTCAACGTTATGTAACAAAACGTAACGTCTTTGAAAATTAGGTTAACAAATTTATAGAAGAAGTTTTTCTTTTCGTTAGACAGGTAAAATTAAATTTATTTCATTCGTCGAATAAATTAAAAGAGAATGTGGGGTAATTAGAACAACCGTAACAGACGAACGGCTGATTGCTTAGAGAATACTAAATACTATTTATTGTTAGTTTAAAAATTGAACACGACAAAGTCATCTCTGTACGAGTAAGCTACTATCGTTTAATCTGCTTTTATTAATAGTGCGAAAATAAGTGAACCCACATCCGTGTGTTTGTACAAATGTGCAATATTTTCAAACCATACATTATACATGTACTGGGTGTTCGACATCACGTAAGAGTAAAACAAGGTGATTGTACGCGAAAAAATAAGACGAAAATTAAAAGTAGTAAAAGTCAAAAACGCCTGAAACATGGCAATTCGTCGATCAGCACGTCACGTTGGATAGATTAGTATGACCTTGTAGAGTAACCGTCGTAGGAAGAAAGAAGAAATGATGAACGCGTCGTTGTTTTTGGACAGCGCCTGTGCGGGAATTACTGACCTACGCTTGCCGCTGATCACCGAATTGCCGTGCTTCAGGCGTTTCTGCCCCGCAGCTTTAAACATTAATAACTAAAAAACGAAGCCTCCACCGAAATTTTGTAACTCTTAATTTTCGTTTTATTTTGTCACGGAGAACCACCCATTCCAGGTTCTATTATCTGTTGCTGACCGAAAATTCTGAAATATAGAAACTAGGTGATCTTACAAAGCAGTAGCATGTACATGATACTTTTACTGTAGGGAATATTTTTACATTATTCTTTTAATTGTCAACTTTCTTTTCAAAATAGCAATAGAGTACGATTTCCAGAAACCATTTGGGTCAAATCCTACCCTTGTTAATGCAGTGCCTATCATTATAATAATGCATTAATTTAGAATCTGTTTTGCATCTTTTGAACATATTTGGATATTCCTCCAATTCCTTTGAACCACTGATAAAATTCGTCAATGAAGAAACCTAAGCTTCCTAAAGTTTCTTTTACCCTTAAATGAAAGCTTTATTTTAATTCATACAATTTACTTTTATTCGCTAAGTGAAAAGGAGAAGATAAAAGGTATTAATTGAATCATTAAGAGCAGAACAGAACATAGAGATATGCACGGGTAATTAGTTTACTAAAATGCATGTCTTTGAGAAGAAAGAAGCAGGAGAAGGTTATACAGGATATTCAGCTGTGAAAAGATATCTGATTAGCTTTGATGTTAATCATTCATGTTACCCGGCTGCGCAGTTAGCAATAATACATTACACAATAGAATAATTACAATCGACCTACCTACCTACCTACCTACAATCTACTGGACTTTGAGGGCCGTGCTAGAACTGTGCCCCTCCTACGACACCTGTCATTTAAGAAATTGAATAAGCTCCACCTGATTATCTCGATAGAAACACATCTGTATAAAAATGACTTGTATAAAAATGTTGTGGCTAAGTTGCTTCCAATTTTATTTTATACACAGTTTAAATCGATCCTCACGAATGTCTTCAAAATTTTTTTGGTAGGTGAACACATACAGAACACGAAGGTCAATTAGTAAACTATTATGGCAAAAAGTCGTTAAATTAGAAGATATTTAAATTTCAATATTACTGTTCGAAATTCAAAGTCAATTTTCTCAGAAACTAAGCGAGCTGTGATAAAATTTTATTCTTTATTTTAATAACAACACTTTTTCACTTGTACTAAAGTTATTCTTTCCTTTCAGTTACGATACAGAAAATGGCATATCTGTGGCCGAGCAAGGTGTACCGAAATATACTGGACCGAATCAGATCGAATCTGTGCGAGGGCAATTTAGTTACACCGCACCAGACGGTTCACCTATTTTAGTAAGCTACACTGCGGACGAAAATGGTTTTCAAGCAAGCGGTACCCATCTGCCAACACCACCACCGATACCAGTTGCAATACAACGTGCTTTGGCTCACAATGCAGCCCATCCTGAAGAGGAAGAGCCCTACAGAAGATACTAGGAAACATCGTCGCTCCTGTCTCGATTATAGGAAACTCATACAAAAATGAATTTGGGCAGTACAACATAGATAAATAAAACGAGGCTTCTGGAAGAGTGAGCTAATGGCTTTGAAAAATCATTAACATTGCTCTGTTTGTAAAATTAGTGTAAATTAGGTGCTACATGAAATAATATTTCATGTTACAAGACGAATTATCTTAAAGTCGTGAAAAGAGAACATGGATGTTATAATTCTAGTTCTATCATAGGACAAAATAGGTAGAGTGTACAGATATACCAAGGAACTGAGCCAATTTTGATAATATTTAAGTTCGCCTCTGGAGTGATATTCTTTAAGTATACGTTTAAGAGAATTTCAGATCTTATAGTATGCGCATGATTCACTTATTTTTAATATAACAGTGAATATGTAAAAATTAATTTAAAAAGTGATATAAGTTGAGTATTCAGAGACGGGTATTTATAAATTTTTATTTTGGTTCACCTGTGTTTTTTATACGAGCAAGAAAATATTCGAAAGTTGAAAGCAAAATTCACGTAGTCATTCCACGATGTAATATCATTAGTCTAATTAGCACATTCTACGAATACAAGGAGATCATAATTTTATGTTTACAAAAATTGGGACCGTTATTCCTGTTTTGTATTAATAGTAATAATTGTGCTACACTGTTTTGTTAAAAATTAGTTTAACTTATTTAAATGTTATATCGATACAAACTTTTAAAGGAATCGATTCGGAAGTATTAGACTATTCATCTACTTTTTCCATGTTGTACTGTCAGATTTGATTTTAATATATATTAATCCACGACTTGACCCCAACTTAAAAGCCTGCCACGAAGACTACGAAGTACTTCGCTTTACTGATCCTATTACAAGAAGACTACTTTACTTATCATGCCTAGACATACGTCTTATTTAACCTCTAATCAATTGATACTCTTAGAAGTGAGGGAAGTAAGCATTAAGCCGCGTATTCACCTGAGCATTCGCCCTAAATGAGCATTACACGAGGGTGAATACGCGGCTTTATATTCCCACTTTCCTTAAAAGTAAGGACAATCGCATGAGGAAAGAGTGAAAACGGAAGGAGGAGGAAGAGCATAAAGTTAAGCAGACACGAGTATGTTTATGTATAACGTTATATAACATTATGCCTATTTTATAATAATATATAATATATATGTATAAATATATACTGAAATGAATACCGTAAACATTTGTGTGTTTCATATGAATATCACAACCTCTATAGGATGTAATAAATCGATTAGCTTTGTCATACAAAGTAATATGAAGTAAATACTTTCTACTGTATCAACAGGTTTGCAATGAGTCTAGAATGTTTTATAGAAAAATCTCCTTGTGGAGATTGAAACTGCGTTAATAATAATAAATAAAAACATACTTTTGGCGTGTGTAATTCTAATAAAGAATAAGTATAAGCTGGGGACCAGCTAATGGCAAATAATCTGCTTCTATAATTTTTTTTTCTATATTTGCACTTGCGGGTCTTATGTTACCCACGTTACTGCTGATCCAATTTATGTTACTCATTTCTTTTCATCTCCTGTATTTCGGTTCATTACATTCCGTTCCCTTCCCTTCTATCGGTTTTCCTTAATACTTCCCCGCTTCCTATATTAACACCTTCCGTGCCACGTTGGAAATTCAGACCTTTGGTAGGAAAATCACTGAAAAGTGACGTGAAAAGTAGATTGCGATATTCAATTATAGGAAAATAGTTGTGTTATATTCTTTATAATTTCAGCTTCTTTTGTTCTGTTTTGATCTTGTCACTGAATTGAGAAATATCTGTTTGCTTTGAATCGAAAGTTTTACTTTCGAGAAATACACATCGTGGCCACCAGTGGTCCACGTTATTATAATTGCCTCATCTATTGATGTTTCTCTATAATAAAGGTTGAAAAATAATTGCGGTTTTTAACTGGTTTGATGTTTCAGTTTGGGGGAAATGTCGATCAATTGTTGAATTATCAACATTTATTTCTTCTGCAACCTCTGGAATTGTTTTGCGTGGATCCGATTCAATAATGGCCCTCAATTGGTTAACGTCTACCACAGAAGGACGCACGCGATCCCCAAAACCAAGACTCTCCTCTCCGTTCGAATTTTTTAGAACCAATCCTAAGTTGTACGTTAAGTTGGCCGTGAGTTGACCAATAAGCATTAAAACCCATTTTGAACTCATACAATAAAATCGTTCGAACTTGCTTTTTCTCTATCGTAAGCCGGTTATCCACCTGGAAGCTAAGCCAAACTATGCTATGCTAAATTTTAAAAAATTAGCTTAGCTTTCCGGTGGATTCCCGGTTTTAGCTTAGCTTAGCTTTCAGGTGGATCCAATTAAAATGGTATATTACATGAATTTAATTAAAGTAATCTTTATTCCAAAATAATTATGAAAGTGCAAGTTAACAGAAACCGCAACTATTTTCGCATAAACCTATCATCTCATCTTTCTCTATGATACATACTTCGCGCGATTCAATCTTCAGTCGTAGAGTTATGCGGTTTCTGGACCAAGTGTTGGCGAGGTGGGATGAGCAAGAACCCATCCCTGGCTGAGGGTGTGGCGTGCGGGGATAACCTGGGGGGTCTCCTACATTTACAGGGAAGTGGTAGAAAGGGAAGGGAAATCGTTGCTGCAATTACAGGTGTCAATCCCATTGCTGTTTTAAATAAATTCCTGGAAGCTCATTGGCCATTATGTTTCAGTGCATAAAAGACCAGCCTTCCTTGATATCGCTGGCGCGTATTGTAGGTATCATGGAAGATGTACATCGCTCTCGTCGATGAATTTTAGCAAAATTTAAAATAAAATTCCACACCTGTGTTGAATGTTCCATGAAGAAAAGATTTATTCTTGACCTTTTCTCTATCGATGTTCCTAAGGATCCGTTATTTAAATCAAAATATACCTACATTTGTTACTTATAATGTGTTATTTAAATATATATACTTAAAAAAAGTGGAGCAATTCAATGCAAATGGGTGACAAAAGAAAATTACGAACCACGCCCTTCGGAGTGCCGATCGGAAGCCGCGGACTCCTTCGCCGTTTATGCTTGCAGCTTGCGTTTGTCCCACACGTGCGCGCTGAAAAGGCTAAACAGAGACAAATTATAGTTTTAATAGGTGTGAGATTTTAGGAAGAATAACCGAAATGCCAATCGGATTAATGCTAATGGTAATCGTAATATCACGTTAAAGGTGAGTCAGTGAAAGCAAATCATCGGTCTCCTGTTCATTGCACAACGATCGACCCATCGACCGACCGCACGAATGTAGGTAAAAGGATTTCAACGCATCCTGCGCATCATGTAGCCGATTTTATAATTTGTGCATTAAATCTGACACTTCATTAAAATTGTAACTGAATTACGCGCACATTCATTCTAAACACATTTGATTTTGGTATTAAAACACAGAATATTATTGCAATGAACTCTTATCATTAACGACACTACTTTACTGTTAGCAGAGATGCTTACGTTGAAGGAAAATAAGGAAATATGATTCGTTTGTCGAGACAAAAGTTAATAGTGATGAAATATACAAAATGTAATATTCATCATTGATAGAAGAAACTTACGGATGAGTTTA
The DNA here is from genome assembly GCA_963971345.1 of Andrena flavipes. Classification (NCBI taxonomy): domain Eukaryota; kingdom Metazoa; phylum Arthropoda; class Insecta; order Hymenoptera; family Andrenidae; genus Andrena; species Andrena flavipes. Next base: position 59,033,577 of record OZ020480.1, read on the forward strand.
ATAATTATAAAATATATTATTAATCTTTGAATACCCTTGTATTATCATTAACTTATATTTTCAATAATTATAAATAATTATGAAAAAGTCGTATGACTAACTGACTAACATAAAGTCAAAAGGAATCAAAACCCAGATGAACATCATTTTTCTTCCACACTGTCCTCTAATCGAAAATAATTCAAATTTTCAAAATTCTTTCTCAACAAAAACGTATACAATTTACAAACATACCATGATAGATAAGAATTATTTTATAATTTATTCCTGAGAGTAAACAAAAAATTTGAAATTTTCATTATAAAATAGTTCGAATATAAGTACGTAGATATTGATAAAAGTAATTTCAACTAAAAATAATTAATTTTGTTAGTATGAAGAATAAAATTGAAATTGTTTGTTCTAAGTCTAATTACTCTAACTGTGTAAGTGATGTTCCCACGTTAAGTAATTTTAAATATGCATATACTTTGCTACCAACGCAATTGCAGTGAAAATGCTCTTAGGAGTTGATAGTTCACTAGGCGTGAACATGACAGTATAAATTCCTTTCATCTTCCGTCACCTGTAACAAAAAAAGGAGGGTAGAACACAAACGGAGGAGTCATCTAAATGCCAGTCATAATTTGTATATGAGATGTGCTCATAGAAACTAAAGCATCTTCGTTGTAATTCCGACTCCCTCGGAGCTCGGATGAATCGGCTTTAGTATCATTAAGAGAAGTTCAATTCATAATTTTCGAGAATTCCTCGCAAATTTCCTCCCTGATCAGTATGACTATTTATGAAGGTAAAAGGAAATAGAAAACCACTCGTTAACATATTGGCTGCCACGCGATTGTCCCATGTTTTCCGCTTACTCGCATTTATTCATATGTGCATCATGAGAAATAAGAAAATTTCGTGGTTTAGTGACGCATGTAATATTCTACATTATTTCCAATGGCAGTAATATAGTTCAGAAGTTTGCAAATGTGTGGGTTTATTTATTAATTATAATCGTTCTAATTGTACATAAAAATCATAAGTTCGAAGCGGTAGTCAGTGGTGACTAAATACGTTGAAAAAATTAGATACGAGGTGCTTGGTACTTCGAGTATTTCCTTGACACGTAGTTATTAGTGTCTCAGTCCAAACTAGTCTAACAAAGGTCATTTAATTAACATACGTTAACTTTGATGAAATTTGACACCACCTATGATTGAGATTAAATTTCACTTACGTTATATTATTCCTTATAAAAGTTCTATTTAGTAATTTGGTCTTTTCTATTTTTTTCTATTACTTATTAGTTTTTGAGTTATACAGCTAAAAGGTTTTTAACCTCCAACTTTGAAGGGTAGTTTCATCCCCTTAACATGGATATCTACTAATAAAAAGAAATTCGTGTCAAATATTTTTTTAAGAATTTCGTGTAAATTGTATCTTCACAAAAATTAATCGACGTATTCGTTTCCCACGAGATTCCGACAGCTCAATGGGATTTAGGTGCGTGCTCTGCGAGGTCGTGACATAACACGTACTTTATTACTTTAAGACAGTTAGTGACTTACTCAGATTTATGCTATGAATCATTGTCCTGTTATTGGAATATCCCTGTATATCAGACTGTAGCACTGGAAAGTATCCAGTCTTGTATTCTAATAATATATATCATTACAAATTTTAATCTAAAAGAATTAACAATTTTAAAATTAAATTCAATTTTAAAACTCACACATGAGTGATTACTATATAATTTGCAACATGAAAAAAATTGTCTCCAGCCTAAAATATCACCCAGTCAAAATAGCAATGAAAAACTGGTACTTTTTCTTAAATTATGTTTAATATTTTATTCCCATATGAAGCAATAAGGTATATAGATTGCCACCCCCCCCAAAAAGAATTTGCCACGCTAGGCTGCAGCCTACTTAGCCTATATGCAAATCCGCCCCTGGCAGTCGTCGGGTTGCAGATTTTTTGCAAGGACTATAATAAATGGTACAAGTGGTACTTTTCCAATAGTTCGCAAAATTGATTGCTTGAGAAATTTACACAAAATTTACTCTAATTTCCCATTACAAAAAAGAAGTGGAATTACAAAGAGTTCTACAAACATTTAGTAGAATCAGTTATACTATCTCTGTTTGCCATTAAGAATTATTGGAGCACAAAAATGCATATAAGTCGAGAACAAAGTGAAATAGGGCACATGAAATGGGTACGATTTGAAAATTATGTAAATGCTCTGGACTTACCTTCCATTTTAATTAGTGACAATATTTTTCCGTAACCATAATTTAAAATAAAATGGAATCTTTGTGGCATTATCGCTTTATAATAAGTATCCCTTTTTCAATGCCATTTAATATTCAAGAAATTTACTTGTAATTCCTTCGTAGAATTGATAGTGAATTGTAATGAATTAAGAAAAAAAGGATCTGGCTACTGATTGTGGTACTGGGCCCACTTTAAATCGTCCATCTCATTTTCTTTTGAAATAAACAGTGCCCTTACATCGATACCAACCACGTTCGACCAGCTGACGTTACACTGCCCTCCCTTCCCATAAGTTGCGAAATTTTGGCTAGAATTTGCGGCACCGTACGTGTTGGGTCAACATTGGAAAGATGCTTGATCATTCAATTCATCGCGTGATACTTCATCTTCAAACACAAAGCGAGAACTCATCGCGCGCAATTCTTTCCCTCTCGCACTCGTGATCGATGAAATGCGAAATTTTCTTGCCGAGTCACTTGAAGATCAAGGTACGATACCTACCTGTGCGAATTTCTGTTCTTATTAGCTACAAAAATGAGGTGATAACAACACGTGGTTCCGTTTAAAAAAATGAAAGCTACTTTGGAATTTCTTCTTGATTTTTCATCCCTGGAAAAATCATTACCGCTATATATTATTCTAGCTTTACTCATTCTGATTGTACAAATTTTTTTTTATTATTTTTTTTTTTTTTTTGTCAAAATAGTCACATTTATCTGGATGAGCTAGACGTAATGGGCTGGGACACATTTCGTGACCCCAGAGTTTACCGTTCGAATGTTTTTAGGCGACAGACAAACACACAAACACTTTCTGCTTTATATATTAAAATTATCAATAAACCATATTATGGATCGTGTATTACAATTATCACTTTACAACTACACAGAAGACTAGAATTTTAACTTTGAAGATTTTGTTATAAGACGTTTTTGCATGTCAGAGGCAGAGGTTTTCTTTGAACAGTTATTTAATCATATAGTTTTGATTTTAAAATTACAAGTTGTTACAAGTAATCAGGGTACACGACATCTTTCAATTACAGAGCTTACCTAAGGCGATTCTAGATCTTACAGCGTGGCAGTCAGATCTCAAGCGGTACTTGAATCTAGTTTGACCTTTCTCATTTTATTAACCACGTCAGCTCAGGTATGCCTCATCATCTCAGCAAGACTTCGACTCTCATAAAGATATGGCTAGACTGGCATACCTTCGGGATCCTCCCAGATGAGCTACGTATCTAGAAATTATGCAAACTGATCCACTGCACATAGCTCTGAATCCGCTTGGCAGTTGCCTTACAATTTGCATCCTCAAACCGATACAACAGCTTTGCTTAAATCGAGCTCCGTGAAAACCATACTGCTCTAAAACACGAATCAGTGAAAGATTATAGGAAAGATCGTTTTGATTTTATTGATATAAAGATAGTCTCAAGGAACGAAATTACAATAAATTTGAAAATTCTATGCCTACAGAAATGTTTCTTTAATATAAATTCACCAATAATGTCATGGACTCAAACGTATGTAAAACGTATAGGTACATAAAATAAGTTAACACCCACTGCTGAAACCAGTGATATTCATTATTCATTAAATTTCACTTCTTTTTGATAAATATTTATCACATAAGTTTATTTTTTGTCGTGACAAATATGAATAGGGTTATTATGGGATGTAAGGACAACCGCAAGGCCATTTTTTTTATATGTAAAGTAACGTTTTTAATATGTATAACGTTTTTGTATGATTCTATTTTACTTCCTCGTTTTTCCAGGAACTGACCCTAATTACATACCTGGCGTTTGGTTCTGTACGCAAACAATTCGTTCGGTAAAGAAAGTGAGTGGGGTACGCTAAGAGAGAGAGAATGACAGAGCACCAGTGAAAGACAGCCTGTCATGCTACCGACGGACAGCGAGGAGCAATAAAGCACTAACGAAAGCATTAACGCTTTGGAGTCGGCGTGTTTTCTGGTCCTGGACTTGCATCCTGTGCAAGGTTTTGGCGTGTTTTAGCGTCGATCAGGGCTGTCCGGAGGGGGCAAAAGGGGGCAGTTGCCCCCCCCCCCTGGCTTTTGAGTAAAAATCGCTTATTTTTCGAAACTGATCTTTATTAAATTTTATACTAAACAAGGGAATATTTTTATATTTCGGTTTTAAATTTTTAATTAAATTGGCATTATAAAGTGCGTTAAAAAAAGCAAGAGGGGTATATTTTTTTACCATCATCCTAAAGTTGCCTCCCCCCCTGGAAAAAAGTCAGTCGATAATTAATATTGAAAAGCGTAAGGACTTGTCTGAGGGTACCAAAATGTTTGGTTTAAGAACAAACTGTACTCGCAGTTCGCTTTGTACTTCGTCGCCCCAGGGACCGCTCGGTCGTGTGCCGGCGACAGGAATAAAGTGAATAAAGTCTGCGCGCGATGAGTTATCCACAAAAGGAAGTTCAAATTTGTATATTTTTCATTAAATATACTTGGAAGTATTACTAATGGATTAGTGAGTTTTTACTGATGAAAATGAGTCTAAACTCGACGTCACTCGGACTATTTTTAATTATAAGTTGGTGCATAGGGGAATTCGAATAAAACAATTGGTAATTATTTACAAAACTGCAGTCCTCACCGATATCGATAACCTTACAATTAGAATATATTGTCAAAGTTGTCATTCTGAACAATTTTTTCCTATTGATAGCTACACATTACCGTCGCTTGGCTTTAGTTTTCGAGATATTTGCAAACAGCTGCGAAACATCTCTTAGATTTATAAATTTTTTTTATCTTACATCTCCAAAACCCAGACCAAATATGGATCACAGTTTTTTGCGAGTATCTCGAAAACTGAAGCCAAGCGGCAACAACGTGTACAAGGAAACGTTATTCAGAATTATGGCACCGACAACATATTCCAAGGGCACACAGTGGGCCGACTGTTTGGAAAGGCCTGACTGCCTTTAAATTTGCCGTTTTCTTAACCGTACATCAAAGAAAGTGGTATGTTACTTTTGCCAATAGATTTTCGTGAAAATATTACCAATGAAGCGTCAGTTTTATTTTTAACAGATGTGAGTTAAAACTTGACCGCCTATTTTGAATAATGCATATTTCACTTTTCTTCTAAATTTTGTAAGACAATAAGACTCTATTTTGACTGATTGCATTGGGAAAATCTCACTAGTCTGTCGATAATATTCTCACAAATGTTTAACCAAAAATAAAACAATTTATGCTTTGATTAGTGGGTGAATCACCAGCCGCGTGGAATAAGCAAAGGAAATTGTGAGAATGAATAGCGTAATTATAGGCTAGGAAGCACTGCAATCGCATTTATTCTACGAACAAGGACTTTGTCTTGGCAGTGACATTAGAAGGCAGTAGAATCATAAAATGATTTCTATGAAAACAGCATTCTGCAAAGTAGTTTTTACACAATTAAATCAAAATTTGCAGCAGCATTGCGGACACAAAATTTTGACGCGATATGTAAACTTCTTAAAATAAAATTCTCAACAAAATGTCAATTATGATCGTTATTTTACATATTATTTAAAATAAATATATTACTCATTATTTACAACGAATGAACTATACTAGTATAATAATTGTGAGATTACTTTCAAACATATTTTATACGAATTCATTTTTATATGTAGATATCTTATTAATGATTTCAATTACAAATTTGGCGTGCGTTATTACGTTTTATCTACTTCCCAATATGGAATGAAATATTTTACCCCTTATGAACGCCTTATACTATGACGTATTCATGTGCAAGAAATAACATACAGATGAAACGCCCGGGAGTGGTCTTACTTGAGAACAATGCGACCCTAAGTGCCACGAAGAATGAAGAACACGCCGTGAATGTAATGAAAATAACTATCAGAAAATACACTACTATTTCTAAATAACTGATTTTCTGCACTGATAACATTAATGGGATATAATATATTTATAAATCGATTCAGTAATACTTCGATATCTACAGAGATATATGTATAAAACAAAATGCTTCTAACATCTACTTAATAATCGAATAATCATTAATCCACGTAGTGGAAAAATATCTGTCACAGTTATGAAATCAATCATACGTGACTGTAGAATTATATATAATTGTGAAAAAGAAATTTAATATACATTATAATAATTTAATTTTAATTGTTGCATATGTAGTCCATTTTATTAATTATAATTTGTGTATAGAGTTTTGTAACACTTTCTATGTTTAATGTAATGTGTATAAATATAGGTATTAAATTATAGTTTGCGCATAGAAACCGGCCGAAGGGGTATTACAATCTTAATTGATAGGTATTAGGAAACGTTAATATGATATAATAATTTCACAATTTCCACTTTCTTCCATTATTTTATCAACTTACTACCATTATCAGTATTGCATAGTAATTCATGTATTGAAAATGTGAAAACTTTATACTGACGATATATAGACCTCGAAATCTTTTAGAAAAAGTAGATTTACAACCTAGTAGAGATTCACGAGAAAGTAAGTTTACAACCTTCTATGACCTGGAATAACCTTTTCCTATAACCTCTCGAACTCGTTTCAGCAACCACTATCTGCTTCAGGATTACAAAAATGTAGCATCTCATCCAAACAGAACACTGGATCAAACAACATGATTAGTACCACTTCTCTAAACGCACATATATATATATACAGCGTATGAAAGAGTTATAGGTAGAAGTACGAAATTTGAAAATATTTGAAGACTTACGAAAACCACTAAATATTCATTTAAAACCTAACTGTTTCAGAAATATCTCTTTTACAAAATAGGTCAACGTACGTTGCTTCCAATATAATACATGTAAAATGTGTATAATGTTTATTAGAAAATAAATTTAACTTTTCTAAAAGGCGCTGAGACGCTTTTAATTTTTAAAGAGTTCATACTAGTTTCGCAGTTACAAGTAATTAAGAACAATAATAATTTAAACCATACCTTTTACCTCCAAATTTAATATTGATTTAGTCGATAATTGCATACGTTTACGATAAACATTTTCTACTTATTAACTTCTAAATTGGCGTATCTTTCGGTAATAAAATAATCAGTTAAAAATGGTACTAAAAGCAAATTTGAAGAAATAAATTGAAGTACTCTATAATTCATTTATCAAAACATGTAACAATATTAAAACTATCAATGTTACTATAAAAAAGTTTATACACACAGAACGAAACATAAAATACTTATCTGTAAATTAAAATACATACAGATATAAATATACTTATACAGGAATAAATTTATACAAAAATAAATATATACCATCATTGTACCCGTAAACTACGAATACCAAATAGACTTTAATCACTACTGTCTGTTTTACGTAAATAGTGGATCGACAAACAGTTTGTTCACCAGCGTTATTGCTAATAAAAAAATACAAATACTGTATAGAAAATTGTGAACAAATATCGACCATGCGATTCGCTACGTGTATTCAAATGAACTCGATCGATGACGAAGCTAATTGCTACTGCCTGACGCTCGTAGTTGGAAGCCTCATGTATGGTAACATTAATTCTAGCATCTGAGGTCCTTGGGAACAGGGTTGAGGTGGGGCAAAATTGTGAGGGCGAGCAGAAGCTACGAAGAGAATGGTTGAAAGCATGGACAGGGAGAATGGGAAGGGAAAATCATCTGGAGCGTCTTCATATAAATGCCGGCAGTAGTTGCACATGGTACTACAGGTTCGATCTTGTTCAAATCGGCATCAGGAACACAGGAACCGTCATCATGCAATATTTAGTGAGTGATCGAAGTGAATGAATCTTGTCATCGTAATTACCAGCGTATCGAAATCGTAACTGCCAATATGTAACTAGATTTACAACATACTACCGTTTTCAACACTCATTAATCAAACACATTTCGTTCAACTCTTATCCTATTTCAAAGTCTAGTTCTTTCAGCTTCTATTGTATTAAAGCGCTACATATACAAATACACCGTTTAACAGTCATTTTGTATTCTTTTCTAAAAAGCAAAAATCAGATGTTCGGCTTGTAAGTATATTGGTTAAATATTTATCAGTTAATAATCATATGTACATGATTCATTGAAGATATACACATTGTATCACACCTTGCTATTGACTTTAGTAAACATTAAATCAATAGCTTCTTAACGTTGCACACAGCTAAACAAATTATTAAAATATAAACATATCGCAGATCATATTAGGCAGGTATAACATTGCAGAAGTGTTTACAAATATAATACGTAAATATTTGTGTGGATTTCTTTTTTAAAGTAACAAAATGCTTCTAGCTAACTGGATGCATATTACTTTCTATATTACGAGATTACACAAACTTTACGAAGTTTTTTTAGTTAAGGTAAATTAAGGAAACACATAGGGTTGAATGCACATTTGGAAACTGTGAAGCTTATGGTCTCTTTCAATATACATCGTATGATTGCAGTTATTGGTCTCTGCTCTGATCTGCTGCGCTGCAGGACAATTCGGAGGATATCGTGGATTCCCGAGTCAGAATGCGTACAGGCCAACGCCTAAACCAAATTTCCAACAACCAATACAGCCTCAGTACAACACGCCGCAATACAAGTAGGTGTTTATATGTTCGATTATACAGGGGCGTGGTACTTATGAACAATTTGGAACTGTTAAATACTACCATTCATAAAAGTTTCTTTTGTTATGGAATTGTTAAAAATTTCCAGTTATAAAATTTTCAGTAGTAACAGAGTGCAGTGTCTAATTAAAATCGTAGTATACACCCTTTAGAATGAAATAGAATGCAATACTAATGTGATAAGAAACGTTCTAGTAAATTAAAAATTGTGAACTCTTTTGCTGTGTAATTAATATTTTAAGTTCAAAGCCATTGTGAAAATTTGTTTATTAACTAGTCGGCAGTCAACGGGTTAAACTGATACTGAAACTGTCATTGTTGACTTATGAATAGTTAACATGGTACTAAAAGGATGTAAATGACGAAATATTGAAATTCTGTTTTTCACAGTTCTCCTGGAAGATTTATAGCCATTCGTAGCCAACAGAAGGATTCCTACCCGGATGGATCTTATACTTTTAGCTACGATACCGATAATGGGATTTCGGTTTCCGAAAGTGGACGCCCTCAAGGTACTGGCCAGGGACAAAGTGAGGTAATAATTGTACGATACATAATTATTTAAAACAAGATAGTATGAGACTATAATACTGACAGTAAGTGCAGTTATGTATTCAGAATATTAATTTTTTGCTACATGGTAGAAAATTGGAATAAATAAGACTTTACAGTGCAAATATTTTACTAAAGAATTTAATGAAATATTTGTGAAAGTACTTTCTATGAAAAATGGTTCCACGTTTAAACGTGCAACATTTTCAAGATATCTTTTTAAACCACATATTGTCATATTTGTACCATATTCCAAAATTGTTTATATTAGTCATTACCTAGATTCATAAATCTCTAAAGTTACATTTTTAAAAACTGATTAGTTTTCGTTATTTTACCTACAATATCATATTATAAATACAATAAATACACATTAAAATACTTAAGATGTGTATACAGTGTTCAGTAAGAGCTAGGAAATGAAATGAGTGATCTACGTGACAAAATAAAACGAAAATCTTGAGTAACGAAATTGCAGTGAAAGTTTCTTTTTTCAATTATGAATATTTAAAAATTGAGGTGAATTTTGCATAGTTGCAGTCTTTTTGTGAAAAAATTGCGGAGGTCAGTAAAGCCGCGTACTATTGTCACTATTTCTACCAAGTAAGTTATACTTGCTACATCGTTGTTTTTATGGTGACTAACATAGTCAACACACGCTGCTGCACGCTTCAGGCGTTTATGATCCGAATTTTGAAACGTGAATAACTAAACAACGAAGTTATTTATTTATTTAAAAATTCTTTCGGTCGAAATTCTGAATCATTTTATTTAAACAACGAAGCGTCCACTACAATTTCGTTACTCTTCATTCTCGTTTTATTTTCTCACACAGAATCGCCCATTTCATTTTCTACTACTTATATTTCGTATTTCGAAATATCCGAGAAAATGAAGTTTTACCATTTTCAATGTGCCTTCCTCGCAATAAACAAATAAATTAGACTGTTTCCTAGATCTCTACAAATCACGTAGGGTTTTCTAACTATACTTAAAAGGTAAAAGACGTCTGAAACTTCAAATATTTCAACATTTCTTGAAAACTGGTAAAATGCTAGATAGGACGTTTTAAACCAAGGAGGCCAGCTGTATACAATAGCTTGTCTTGATATGGGCTTGAATTCGATACGCATCTTCCTTCAGGTTGTCCAAGGTAGATTTTCATATACCGCGCCAGATGGAAGCCCTATTACTGTGGAGTACACCGCCGACGAAAACGGTTTCCATCCGCAAGGTGCACATTTACCAACACCGCCACCGATTCCAGAAGCAATTAGACGAGCTCTCGCTGCCAATCCACCTGGGCCTGACGATTCGGAATATAGACAGCCATACAACTCAAACGCTTACCGAAGATACTAGGCAAAATCTACTGACCAAATGATAACAAAAATGTTGGAGCCCGAATTTATTCTCCGTTGTCTTGTAACTTGGCGTGATGTTTGTACATATTCCGAGAGAAAAGAATGATGTCAATTTTTCATCATGTAACAGTCATTGTATGATACATGAATAAATTTTTCTATTTGTTTACAGAACTTATTCCTATCCTCTTATATTTACCCAAAAGTTCTACGAATGACTACCACTTAACCGCTCCCCTTTTATGTAAATCCTACATGCTCATTTTCCGTGGTACATAAATCTGTGTAACCTGGGCGAGATTACGTGACTATCATTATAACATATGCTGGTCAAATTGTATTGAAACACGATCTTTATAGGACCGGTACGGACAAGTGATCTTTAAGGAACCACAAGTCTTTCGCTCTTTCGCATCTGCTCTAGAGAGCAGTGAGAAAATACATATATACAAGGCACATAACAGAGGCTGATGATGTTTCAAATATTATTCAATTAGAGAAACGTATTTATTAACGCAAGTGTCTACGATGTATAAATAAAGCAATATTCAAAAATAAATATTTCGTTCGTTATTCACGACAAACAACTACAAATAGTTAATAACAGAAAGTGTTAAATATACCTCCGTTGTACTCCATCTATTTGCAACAACAAATGCATCTATTTAAATTCATAATCTGCAAACAATAAGGTGTTTCGGTGAATAATAAAGTAAGACAATATAAAATACTGATGGGTAAATATTATAGGGATATACATCAAATGTAATTTCTTGAGTAACTATTGAAACATAAAAATACATACCATCTTTTTCTCAGCGATACTCTTCAAATGTACAAATCGATGGTTTAATGCACAAATATTGAATGTCTACTTTTTGTGAAATTGTGGACTCGTGTATTTCTTTAAATATTTATAAGTTAGGTACGCTTGTATTTTTAAAGCTGTTCTTTTTTTTTTTTTTGAAAAGACTAACAGTGGGCTTACAATATTTGTGCAGTAAGCCATCGATATTTGTATAGCTCGCAGTAACGTAATTACCTACGAAGTAACCGATAACGTAACATACGAACTTTTACCATAGTACCAGGAGAGAGATGCTGGTTGAACTTCAAGTGCACCACGCCTCTGGCTGACACGTAAGAATCGTGGTAAACGAATAGGGATGGGATGAGTACAAGTGAAAGTGTTCTATCGGATCTTCCATTATCTTACATTTTTCTGCAGGTCATCTCGGTCAAGGACTACCCAACATGAACGATGCAACTTGGGCAGGCCCCACACTTCTTTTGAAAGGTCCACGTAACCGTACGACTAATTATGAGCCATTTCACACCAAGCCACACAATATTTCACACCACAATCACTGATCTCTTACAAAATTAAATTCAAACAAGTTCTACTCTAGAAATGTGTTTCAAACTGTTCGTATAAAGGTTCTTTCCGAAACAGTTACGAAGAACAGTTATTCCGAATAACTGTTTTAGAACAAGGAAATTTCAAAACTGCGTGTAATTTTAAATGTAATTTTTATTTAGGCTATGTACAACACATACGTACAATACGTGACCCTTGCTTAAAACTATTTTACGCTCGCCCGGTATGCATTTTCACTTAATCTTTAACGCCACCTAATCTTCCCTCGACATACGTAGTGCGTGTGACAGTTGACACGTCTCTATGCATGCGTTCCTATGACGCACACACGTGTATGTGTGAGTGCATATGTGTTCGTATATCGTGTGATATGTTACAAATTTTTAGGAACATTTCGCGTAGAACACCGCGAGTGATATTAATAATAAGGTTGCAGCAAAACTACACGAAAACAATGCATTCATTTGCAGCTCCATTCTCGACCATTATATTGATTAGACACTTATTGAAAATGACACCAATATAGACGATTGTTGATTGGACAGACTCCAAATATCACCACTGACAGGCGCCAGAGAGAACATATTATTTTATAATTACCTTAAATGCCTCTATAAAAGAGAAATTTAGTATCTATTAAATTAAAAACCCCGGTTCTCAAATTCTTCGATAACATCACTAAAACTAAACTTTTCAAATAGAAAAATACTAAGTAATAGAAACAACAAAAAAGAATTTTTTTTAATTAAGTCATGATTGATGCCTCAGAACCTAGCATTGGACTTGTATGTTACATAAACATATTTTACATAAACAAAATATTTTCCAACAACTTTTACATTATTTTAATAAAATTCGGCTTAAGCATTGGACCTGTAAAAGTAATATTTTCTTCGTTAAAAAAATGATTTTCATACAGTTTATGTAGATGATTTTCAAAACACTTGCCGTCTCTATTTTCGTAAGGCAGTGTCGAGTACTTAGCAAAATAATTTTGAGTCTAAGGGAAACGTTCGTCGTCGTTGATTAAGCAAAAAAGAACAAGAATTTTAATAATTTTGACCCTGGCGCCCCTCATATTTAAAACGCAAGACATTATCAGTTACTCTTATTCACTCTGCCTCCTCTCCTCTCCGATTATTTAAAATTCTGGCCAACATAAGCACACAAATCAATGCCTAATATTCCACTAAGGGTAGGTAGTCTTACACTTTTAAAAGGACATTGAAAAATCGCATATGCTAGAATACCTGTTGATTACACTGTATACGTATCTCTCCATTATTTACACTCTTCTCCATTAACGAAAGAGTTTCGGATCGTTGTTAAGAAACTAACGAAAAGTTCAGCGGACCGCCTGCACATTGGCTTCCACTTTGCGCGTCCATTCCGATCACTTAACATACGTATCATACGTGTATCATATTGTGAAACGAAAAACAGCTCTTTGTGTCTCTAACGCCTGATTTTATTTGCCAGAACTACAGTATAAATAAAAAGGAATGCAACGCAACAAGTAAATGAAGAATATTCTTCAGAATTTCAAGAACAAGTGTCATATGTTTCAACGCGAGAGAAGTATTCCTAAATTTATTCAATACACGTTGAAGTGTATCCTTATATAACCTTGTACTAAAAAATGAGCCAATAATTGACCGAAACACGTAATGCATTACCAGGAACGTAACAGGAAATCAAAGGCTAAGATATTAAATACTACGTACAAGTATCGCTTAACCGAAGGATAATTGATAAACCCGAGAACGTCTTATGCTTTGTACAAAATAAATCGAATTTTGTATACATAAATGTTTGTACTAATAATTGTAGTGTATGTGGGAATATGTATATTTAATACGGCATATTACGATATTAACAAAGTACTTTACCAAAATACCATTAACATTACGATGAAACGTCAGGTGTCTCGTTAATTTGAACGCAGTAATCAGAGCTGACTTCCTATCATAATATTAATAAAGGAATAATCCCGACAACACTCTCGAACGGTAACGCGGTGCACAATAGAGACCCGTTAGTTGCGTCGTAAACGGACCCGTTAGTTGGGCGCGAGCTATCCCCACAACTCCATGACACTGACTCGAGCCTGTGAACTTCTATAAGCTACCTGTGCTCGTTGCTTAGTGCTAGCAAATGAGCAATCGGACTATTTTGAGTTAGATAGTACTGTACTTTCATATGAATCCAACCCAAAATAGTCCCCTTCTAGACCCTTAGCCCGCCTTCAGACTCGTTTCATTCCGAAGATCATGCATTCGAATGAAATAAAAATTCGAAAAATTTCATTCTTCATGTATCGAAGGAATAACTTAGCGTTCGTCAGTCACGCGCGCAGGAGACGAAACGTGCATAGGTATGTTCGTTCACTTGCTGTCGTATGTGGGTGTGAAGATCAACTCGAGTTGAGTTTAGACAATCTCTGAAAGAGAGACAATTAACGAGTCTCCATGGCACTTCATGCTTATTAGAAATTCGAGTTTTCGTTTCTTGAAAAACGCCATGAGAATTGCATTAATTTGATTTTCATTCCATCATCGTTTTTCGCTTTTTACGTCTTCTACATGGTATTTTGAAATATTGTTCTCCCTTTCATGCTCTGATAACACAATTTGGCGGCGCTGAGTTGCCCGAGTGAAGACACGGATTCAAATACTTCTGTAGAATTCTCGAATGGTCCACCCATGTACGTCTACAATTATGTTTGATATTGTAGCATCGGCGCAGCGAGATTCGGATGATGAGCTGTATTCATTCTGAGAGCAGAGATACTCTTGTTGTACCACTCATCCTCCGCTGACATTCCTGAAATGGAATAATAAATTACCTTACTGCCACTCATAATTCAAGTCAAATTTCATGTTCTTATAAAATAAATTTTCTATTTGAGTATTTATTTAAATGATTCGCAAAGGAAAACAGTTATTCGAGTATTGTGGTTGGTTTGGAACATTACTGGTTTGAAGAGAAGCCTGATATACGAATAAATATCTACCATATTGTTTCCCCGTTTTCAATTCTTCGGCCTATCGTGACACATACCTGACTCAAGAATTAAAAATAAAGCCAACTCTTGAAGAACAACAGACATTCTCTTATGTCTATTGACATTTTGCGAAATATAAGAAATGTAAAAAATTCTTTATACAAAAATTCAATCGTTTATTATGTTCTATCAAACTGTGTCCGACAGCCACTTTGGTCTGTAACATTCACAAACTGTTTGCCACCATCACCTTCAGTTTTCGAAAAATCCGATTTTGAAGCAATCCAAATTTTCAACATTGAATATCTTTTGTGTTCAAACAGTAAAAGTTATTCGGTTGCTTGTTCCGTCAAATCATTATATGAACCCTCCCGAATACAACGATATAAGTTATTAGTGTATTAGGAAGATTTGAATATGTTTAAACAACGATCAAAGGGACACGTACACCTGAAACTCTCCCATTTTTGTAGATATCTTTAAATTTATTTCCAAAACTAAGCATCTAGGAGAAAATGTAACTAGGTACTCCACGGGATGCAGCAGATAATTTTTCCTTCAGATTTTCTTCTACACCCTTAGTTCTTGAAATATATAGAAAGATATCTACAAAAATTGGTGCATTTCGGGTGTCCTTTTCCATTTGATTGTTGTTTAAACATATATAAATGTTTATAATTCAATAATAACTTATACAGTTATGTTAGCGAGGGTTCAGAGAATAATTTGACGGAACACAAATGATGTCGAAACTTGACACTTGCGTTTTTTTCAAAATCGAATTTCTCGAAAACTGAGGATGATGGCGGCAAACGGTTTACGGATTCCTTTTCAGCGCACAAAAATCTATAAGAAACGGCTATTGAATGTTACAGAACAGAAAAAAAAGTTAAATTCTGTTGGACAGTGCTATCTGACAATTTTATTTTAATTTATTCCGTATTTTATGTAAGAGGAAAAATTATATTAAATTTCATTTTACCACACCTACTCAACAACGCATTACACTGGGCATCCCACCAACACTCTCTACATCAAATTACCTCCACTATTAACTAACAAGATAAAATGTTGTTTATAAAATTTATATGAATTCAAGAGGGACGTAATATGGTAGCAATAACTTCGAACATGTTTTACAATATAAGTGATACAATAAAACAACGTTTATAATTAATTTTGAGCAAATAATTTTTAGTAATTCTAGTAAATAATTCTTTAATTTTTTGAGTAAATAATTCTTAGCAATTCTAGTAAATAATTCTTTAAACGCACGTGTATTGAATCAGTGAAATACGTCGAAAAATTCATGTTACTAAAATTATATTTATGAACAATTTCCTATAGTAATAATCAATAGTAATAATCAACCTTCTATATGCAATATTGCATCGTATTATAATCTCGCAAAAGATTGTTCGAACTACGTATGAGCGCATCTGTTTAATTCGAGAGAGGAGAAGAAAGATATTCATTCATTCTTCCATATCAGATACGGCTGAATAGGGGAAACTAAATTTCTTTTCTCTCGAAAAGCAATCAGATGATTCAATTTAAAGATTTTCCGAGGAGCTTTATCGTAGCCGTTAATCGACCGATTTGCTATCGCATTAAGACGTTAAATCGTTACGAGAACCTGGGACGCTGGCAGAAGATCTACGCTCAATGTAGACGTTTATATGAAGAGCAGCAGACAGCCAATTCGCGAATAGTCTTGATTCGATTTAAAAGCGATATTCCATCTTGCGCCGGAAATGGTGTAAGACGGCGCTCGAGCGGAAATGGAGAGAACGTCTTGGACTGAACGAACGAACGTTTCTGCGGACCTCTGATTGCCATCATTTCCGGTCCAGCTTTTTACAAAATTATTCAATAATCTTGGGTCAACACCTGAGAGTACTAGAAAAGTTCAAAGAAGTCTTCTATGAATGATACCCTCACTTTAACGTTAGTGTTACTTAGAATACTTATAAACGTATTCCTTCTCTCCAATTTTATGAGAACAATCGACTTAAATAATAATCTATTTATGTACCAAGTAAATGACGTTGTTGAGTTTCAACAATATTGTTCTTTTCTGATACTCACGTTAAAAAATGAAGTTTAAATTTCAGGTATTAATAACGCGTAGCGTCAAATAGCAAACATTCATATTTACGTCGTAGATGAAGTTGATTCACAATAAATCTATACCTGGAATTAATTTTAATTGAGCACAAAAGAAAATGTATCATTGTTCCAAATTGTAATCTAATTGTAATTGAGATGCTTTATGAAGATGTTAAAGCAATTTTTCGGTAAATTTTACATAAACCTTCGCGAAAGTAGGTTTAGTATTACAATATCAACATTTCGGTCACATAAGCTTCCTTACGAATGCTTCGAAACCTTTCAAAATTCGTCTAATACAAAAATGTTTATATAGTGTCGAATTAGTCTTTGGAAGTAAAAGTGCAGTGTGCTAGACAGAATTACTAGCTGAATAAAAGTATGAAAAATGTTTTGTACTTTGTTGCTAAATTCATGTTCCGAAAGTTATTTAAAGTTATGTATGTCCCCATTTGTAATATTCGAACAATTATGGTCAATGATACAGTGACTGGTCAAATTACTAAATCCAACTGCATAAATTGATGATTTTACATCGAAACTATTAATTTTTAAATGAGTGCCTAGTTACACTGAACATTTATTATTTTTTTATGCAGTATTGATGTTTACAAACTGCAAATATATATTTGGCAGCGCTGTAGGCAACATTATCTATCACAGGAACGATGAAACATATTTTTCGTGCGACTCTAATAAATAATTTGATCACGCACTGTAGTTAAAATGGCGTCTAAACTATTGACGTTATTTATTGAGAAATGATTTCAAATATCTGGTTGGTGGACAAACGAATATATAAATAAAAATTACTTTTACCATATACGTTATCAAAATTCACAGCCAAAATTTAGCACCTAATCTTGCGTAGCACTGTAAATATTCTAAGTGCCTTCCTGCAAACCTAATAATCCTGCATCCACTAGAAAAATATAGAACTCGAGGGGATGAGAGTAATATTTACATTTATTTTACTGTTATTTCTGTCTCAATTGAATTTTTCCAATAGAATATTGTATATTTTATATCGATAATTTGTTAAATTAATTAAGAAGCGACGAATTCATCATTATCCTATAATGTGACCTTGAGGCAATTTAACGCCAGGAAGTTGCATCACAAATGCAGTTTAGGTATTGACTGGCACAAACGGCTAGCTCTATGCATGTATGCAGTTTCGCAGTTAGACCTCCCCCCATTGTCTTTTTGACAGCTACACGAAACGGTTGAAATAGAAGCAGTACAAGATTCTTACCTAAAGGTCTGGGTAAACGTCTAACCTACTGTGATTTCCTTTTCGATTATACACCATTTTTTGATAGGCAGTTTCTTTTAACACTGTATTTTGCAGAGCCACAATACTCTATGCATACAGAGTGGAGCATAATTCGTGGTTCGATCGAAAAAGGATTTACTGTACGTGTAAAAATAAGTAAAAAATGTAGAACAAAATTTCATCGTGCATGGGATCTGTCTTTGAAGCAATCGATTTTGAAAACATGTCGGGTATGCGGTACGATTGCGCAGCTTTTGGCTGGCGTGTCTGTCTATTATTCACTACTTCCACTTGGGCAGTAGTAATTATCAACGGTGGCCTGGTTCGAAATTGTACTTATACAGGATGTCCTGTAATTAGTAATACAACCACGAAGATGGGGACTTTAGAAACAAAAATGAGTCGGTGGAGTGGAATACTTTTTTTTACAGAAGCCTCGGTTTTCGACAAAATAAAATTTGAAAATTCACCAAGTACCTACGCGCTCACAGCTGACGAAAAATTGGTAGAATGCAACAATAAATGTGACATCATTGTGGATGAAAAAGTCTTTGTTCAACGGTAATTCGAAATTGTAGAATAACACTTTTTGAAAATCTGTCAAGTATCTGCCACACAAATAATAAGTAATCATTTAGTAGACTTTTTTTACAGAAAAGGTTTACATGCAAATGATTCTTCGTGTTAAAATTGATAAAAAGATGCAGTATGAAATTTTCTCGTAAAATGTTTCGTTTACTTAAAAATCGATTTTCCAACATTATTGAGTAGGCAGGCAGCTGTACGTGACTTGGCTGACGTGTCTGACCTGTCACACGTTGCTTCTACTTTACTGGTAATATTTGGCAACATTGGCGTTGGTCGATTGCGAACAATGCTACATTTTCAATTTATTGTCACTCTTTTTCCATTGGTAAATCACGACCGCGTTGTATATTCATTATGCATAGTTTTTTAGTAATTTCAGGTTGGACACTACAAGTACATGCGTTTGTAATATTTATTTCTCCAATGTGTGTTAATAACTCAAGTGAGCTTCTGAGCGTGCTTTCCCCATTTTCTCCGAAATGTATTAATTTATGTAATTTAATTACGTTTGCTTACTCAGTCGTAATTCCGAATGTAACAGTGCATCACGTTGTTCATTAATGGGCACTAGTATCAATCATTAAAGTCAATACTGTATTTAATATTTTATTATCTATATGTTACGTGTTCGGTGAATTGTTTAACACGTTAACACATATAACAGCAACACATGACATTAATTGTATTTTAAAAATTAATTCCCTTATATGAGTTAAATAATAATATGCATTAAATGTTTTTGTGTTTCAACCAAAAATGTTAACTAAAATCAACCAGAGTGTTAATAACGTAAACAATATTATACTTTATGGGATATGTAATTACTGTTACATAAAACGAATTATGAAATGAATAAAATCTCGTGTAAGATACTAAATCAAATATAATGATTATTTTATTTTGTTATAATACAAAATTGTTTACACTCACCCATTGCGTCTTGTCTCATACCAGTAACTGCCGACATATTCGACGCTGAATGCGACATGGAAAATGGTTGTGTCATACTTGGATAAGATGTTGTACCCATCTGTACAAACAAATTCGTGTGTGAGTAAACTATTTTTCACACGACGATAGTATAATAACAGAGTTTAAAGTGGAATAAACAAAAATCACAAAAATAAACTGTATCACTTAAAATTAAAGAAAATTGAGATGAAGAATCAAGGTGTAACTTGATATCGACAAATTCAAACATTTTCAGTTCATTTTTTTACGCATGAACTTCTGCTTTTGGGGTAGTACTTATAAAGAATGTGTTCTTATATCCCAAAAGTGTTTAATCCAATATGACCAATATGTTTTCTCAAAAACAATTCTTAAATATCAGTTACTTTTGGGGCTGTTAGACGAGCAGCTCCCTTCATAAAAAAACATAACAACAATAAATATTACAATATTATAATATCTAGAAATACAAGACCACTAAGAATGAAAATACTGCGAAGTAATTATTAAACAAAAAACAATTGCATATCGTACATTATCCTTTCAATACATGGAAAACACGGACAAAAATCTTCGCAACATCGATACGACTTCAATAGACCGTAATCTCCAAATAGTCAAATTTTATTTTCTATCATTTATTCGACAGAAATCTAAAAAGCTTTGTTCGAATACGGCGACACGGTTATCGTGCTGTGCCAGATAGTTTATTAAGAAAGCAACAACAGGAAGGTCAGAGCGAATATTACAGAGTAATCTTATTATGTATATTGGAATTCAAAACGTGGCTTTCGAGATCGATTAAGAGAATCTCGAAGCTTTTTTTATTGGCAAACCGACACGCTCGACGAATTATTGGCTTAATTAAACCGGTAGGCATTCGGTAATCCGTCCGACCCAACTAATCAGTCGAAATGCAATTTAGGTACATCGACCGATAGCGATGCGCTGGACGTACGCTCAGGTGCACTTCAATTTAATACCTCGGTTAAAATCATTAACGAGAAACGCATCGAATTCATTTGTGGGGCGGGGGGGAAGGTGGGGCTGGCGATTCGGTTGCTACTGGATTTGATGCGTCATTTGCTGTACAAGCAACTCACGTCAAAACGTATAAACATAATGTTAATTGAAAATTTTTTTGCTTTTCATTCGACTGACACTACAGATTTGCCTAAAAGTTATGTGCTACGATATTGTGCTTATACAGGAGTATAATATTCCTCTTTTAAAAAAAGGAACGGTGATTAGAATGCATACTTTTAATCACTGCTATAAAAATGAGGAATGGTAAGGTGAGCTAAAGGTGATATAAAAGCAAGGTGATATAAAAACGCTGTCCAAGGACGAAGGGTAATGCAATTATAGTTGATGAATAATGGGATTGTAAATAACTGTACTAGTTTCTTTTCTTTAGTAGTAACAACAGTTACATCAGTATCAAAAAAAATTCTACCACAGATAATACAAACCGAAAAGTAATAATCAATACCGAAGTTAAACTGAAGCATGTGCTAGAAATATATTACTAACATGGGATGCATAATTGGTAAATACTTTAAGTCGATGGTTCTAGATGATATTCTTCTCAAAACAGATTATAAAAAGAATAGTTTTCTTTTGAAAGAAATATTTAATTTTGATTAATATATTTGAAATATGTAGCTTTGTTTTATGTCACTGACGTTTGATGCTATTTAGATAAGCTCCTTTTTCACTTACGATGAGATTACCATAAGAATGTTTGCGATAAACACTTACTTGAGGATAGCGATTTATTCCGTTTATGCTATTATGAGGATGAGGATACGGTTGATAACCTCTGCTAGCGCCGGGGTAGATATTCCTCATCATAGCGCCTTGACAAGCAGGAATTGGAGTCAAAGCCTTTTGAAGCTGTTTCTCTTGCTTCCGATATTTCGCTCTTCTGTTTTGAAACCACACCTTTTGACAAACGGAAAATAAGGTTTAAATCTCCTTTTATAATTAAGAATATTGCTAATTGACGAGATTTTCATATATTTAGTTCTTGCTTGAGTGAAATGGTTCGAGTCACCGATTGGACTGAAATCCTTCGTACAGTTGTACAGTTCACAGCATGAATAGTTATATATTAAATGAATAAAAAGCACTGGACAAAATTTTATGAGGAAGTCGGATTTAATGTTTCGTCTTCTCTAAAAAGGAAGTCCATTTGGTAAACTAATCGTAGAAATAGTTGAAACATACTATGCCTGAAATTATCGTATGAATCACAGTTGAGCTGTAGCTTCGAATAAATTTAATTTTCTGAATAACTTCCAAGCACTGCACCCCGAGCATTTAATAAATAATTCTACATACTGAGCACTAATTATATGCAACATTTAAATATAACCAAAACAGTGACACAAAAATTATGGACTCCCTTGCAAGTTGTATCACCACACCATAATTTTCTATTTCCAAAGCTCAGTCTTTCGTAACCATAATTATACTAACATTTTCTCATACAATTGTCTCTTGTGCAGAGAACCAATATCAAATTCAATTTTCAAAACGCATAATATTTATCGAACGCGAACAAAGTCAAACGACGTTATAAAAATACCACATGACTGACTTCGAACTTTCCCGTTCTCGTGCCAATTCGATCAAACTCCTCGGTTGTTCGAGAATGTATGAAGCATTGGATTTTTACTAGCACGCCTTCATCTCCCCGAGATAGTTTACCCATCGCCATTTTGCATCGGGCAATTTTCATTGTTTCGCGGGATTAGTAAACCCATATTGGGGTTGCCTGAACTGCCACCCGCGATTCCCCAGCATCTACACAGAATCCCAGAACCCCCAGCATCCCTTCCCCTGCATCCTTGTTCGTATCGCCCCTCTTCTTCACGGTTCTTATTATTCTCTGCCAACCTACCCCTCTTTCCAAGTAACACCCCCTCTCCCCCTCCCTCCTCCCTCCCTCACCGGGGAATGAGGGAAGCCTGTCCCCTGGTTGGGGTCGGCTTATTTCCACCCTAGTGGTGACGTTACCGGTCGCTTCTGATTGGCCAATGCCATGCCTGTGACGTCACTCCAGGCTTCCTCATTGGCCAACATGTTTTATCGACATTTCTACCGTGCACCCCCTCCCCTTTGTTTCTCTCTCTCTCTCTCTCTCTCTCCCTCTTTCTCTCTCTCTCTCTCCCTCTTTCTCTCTCTCTCTCTCTCTCTCCTTCATCCCCTGTATCGCGCGCGCGCGCGTGTGCGCGCCATTGCAGAAGTGGGTAACACGAGGGTGGCTCGATCAAGTTTCCTCTCTTACTTCCTCCGTTTTTGCCCGTTCTTTCCTATGGTATCCCGATTCATCCATTTCTCTCTGACTTGTTCTTCATGTCGTTATATCTTTCGGCCATTCCACTGTTTTCTGTATTTATACTTTTGCACGTTTCACTCTGCGGAGCCCATGGTGGTTTCGAGGTGCACCCCGTGGAATGCCTGCGGCGATGCTTTCAAATTCGAAAGGGGACAGAGGTGGGTTAAATGGGAAGGAAAAAATGTACGTGGGCCCCGAGCAATGGGTACAGACCATGGGGCAAAATTCGACGGGAAATTACAGAGTTCCCATTGTGCGTGTAAAGGGAGGTGCTGCGAAAGAGCAACTCTCGCAATAGCAAAAGGAGAAATAATTGGAGGAGTGAACAATGCTTTTAAGGAATTTACGGAAAGGAATTGTTCATGAAAGACAGAAGATAGAAGATTGTTGTATCTATGTACAGAGTACGGCGTACAACCTCTTTGATTTTTTTCAACAGATAAATATTGAACGAAGAATATGTTCTGTTTAATGCAGCTGGTTAAATAATTAGTTAATCTTCTGCAGTTTTACTCTTTAATTATTATGAAGAATCAGTAGCTAAATAAAATAAGTGAGATTCGTGTGAGAGACATTTTCACATTCCCATTCGTTTTTTATAAAGTTCAAATGCCCTCGAATGGTACGCGAAATGGCAATTTTTTCTACAATTCTTCTTTAAACTACAATAAATTTTATTTTAACAAAAGTGAGAAGAATGTTACACTCAGAAAAATTAATACTTTGTTAAGAAGAGAGCGTGAGCTTTTCATATGTATTAAAAAATACTGAAAATTGATTGCAATTTCATGAAGACAAGTGCATTGTTTCCTGCAAACGAGAATGATCATTTACGAATATATTTATTTAGAGATTTTAATTTAAAAAAAGCTATCTAATTTTTTATTTATCTAAGAGTATTTATTTTTATAAATCTAAGAGTACGTAGTTTAGAAATATTTATAAACATTCGTCAATTTATGTGGATAGAATAAGACTTTCTGAGAGATTTTCTAAAAGACGACGCCTTTTATTTTCAGCCACTTCGGAAGAGCTTTTTGAGAACATACTTGTGCGCGTCCCTTAAGGTGCGCACCATGCAAGAACTGGAAAGCTAAGAGTTCGTAATTCAATAACTGTGCTCTCCAACCCTCCCTTCCTTCCTCCGACTACGTTCTGCCATAGAGGAAGATAGTACGAGGAGATAGGATAGCGAAAGTACCTCTCAAGGGGAGAACAGCTCAAAATGTCTGCTACTTTGAGGACCACGACCGAGAAAACTATCTTTCTGTATGCCTGAGAGAATATTGTGCCCTCTGATAGGTAACCCATGTACAGAGAGAGAAAATGGATCTGGAGATAAAGGATTCCTTTCTAGAAGAGAGAAGTTCTTTTTCTTTCTTTTTATACCATTCTTCTTTTGTGAAACATTTTTTCTAGAAGTTCAAGTAAAACGGCACTGAGCGCAATATTATTATAAATCTGACTTGATTTTGGCGAAAGTGTATCAGTATAAGAAAACGATAGGTACTACTTTTTTAATAAACACTTTTGCATATTTGCATGTTACTAACAATCAGCTAAACGCTTTGAATTCTTCTTTGTTTAAAAATACTTTTTCTGTAATAGAATTTGTAACTTATTTACAATTTTTCAGTATTATTATTCAGTTTTATCCTTCTACTATGGCATTACCAATTAAATTTTTGTACTGATGGCTATAAATTTCAACTTTTAGATAATAGAAGATTTCACGATTTTCGACTTTAGTTAAGTCTGTGTCATGCAACCAGATTTTAAACGTTATAAGACTGTCACTATCCACTGCAAAATTTACTACGAAACGGATAAGGTTAACAGTTTCTATCTATTTCCTCATTTTAAATAATATCGAGTCTTATTTGGATTAGGAATGCTTATATAGTATATCGAAAAAGGTTTATCGTATCCGACGGCACGTCAAAATAAAAATGTATGTTGCCCCTTTTGCAAATATCGTAATAAAACGGAAAACACACATTGACAATTTCTATTCCTTTCGTGAATTCTGTTATTTCCTCTCAGATAGGAAGTCGATTTTCTCGTAAAACGCCCAGTAGGTAGGCTTCGATCGGAAGTCGAATCGAAGTAAAAAGGTCGAATGAAAACTCAGCTAACTCAATATCGGGGCTCGGATTCACCTTTCTTTTTCCTCGGCGTAATGGGATTTCTTGTGCGGTGATTCGAGAATTATTCTCCTACCACGGTGTTACCCTTTTTTTGTCATTATCATTACCGCGGAGGCTTTCGTTACTTCTTGAATTAATTCTCGATAGCTTTTCTATCGTTTCGAAGAAACCAGTTAATTTAGCAATTCTGCTCTGTTTAAACTATCACATTAAAGGACATTATATTAACAATACGACAAAGTCTTCTAAAATTATTCAACTTCGGCGAGTCTCTCTTACGAGCTTATTAATAATTGTATATTGATGTAGGTATTGCTGTAGTTTTAACTTGTAAATATGCTAATTAAAATTTTGAAATCAGTTGAGCTTCAAGATTACCTTCATGCAACTTTTAAACAATGTTAGAATATTAGAAAGGGGAGACTGATTTCTACATAAATTTAAAATTTCAAAAGTATGTAATAGGCATTCAACAATTGTAGCAATAATGTAGGAACGACTGTGTATGAAAAAATTAAATAACTATACATGCAAAGCATGCATCAGAAACAAGAAGATTATATTTGATATTAATTTTGTTTACATTTCCTGGTGAATTAAGAGTAAAATCATTTCTTCTGTTTATTATTCAGTTCATGAAAGACTCGATTAACACTTAGAACTATAATAATTTAATTCATATCATTTTTGTATATTTTCTGTGCCTATCTATTTGAATTACTTTATTATTTCTGTTTTAAGGGTAACTTGGAAAAAATATATGTATTCTGTAATGAGATTGAATAAATAATTTCAAAATAGCTTTCTATTTTAGTAGTGTGTTAAATACAATAATAGGCGAACTTGAGTACGAACAGCTGTGTTTTGAATATCCCTGAAATAGAAGTATGACATTGTAAGCAAATAACGCGAAGTGCGCTATTGAAAATATAAAATAGTAACTTAATTTTAAACTTTAACGGCGTTCCCTCTCAGAAAGGTAACCATGTAATAAATTGCTTGCAAGATTATACTCAAATATATACTCAAGAACAAAATAAGTAAAATAAGCACTAACCAAAATAATTAAAAAAAAATGTCACGTGCCTGTTCAAGTAATACAGTGTACGGAAATATTTGGAAATAAGTTCCAATCAAATAAGATTATGATATATTGCTTAAAATAATCATTTTTAACATATTTCATTGAAATAACTTTGAAGTCTGTCCGAGGATTATTGGTAAATTTTCGACACCCCCTGTAAGCTTTCGCCTTTCTTATCTCTCCCACACATGTACACAGGAAAAACCCTAGTCCACATTTTGCAGACACTATGCGCGAAGGGTACGAGGTTGAAGAGTATCCATCGCAAAACAGGGGTTGAAAACATAAGAGAAAGATAGCAGTATAACCTGAGGGGCTTTGGTTCCTCTTATACCATTCCTTCTCGCATCCCCATCTTCTCCTCATCTTACCCCTCGTCACCCAGCGAAGAAAGAACCTCGGCAAGACCGAAACATTTCAGATCTATCTAGGGTGGAGAAAATTCAATTTAAAATGGCGGCTCAGATATAATGGCAGCCTCCGGTACAGCGCCACCCAACCACCCTTCCTCCCCAACTCATCTCAACTTTGCCACCGCCGTTCCCTACCCATCTCTCTTACATCCGAGGGCAGCCAGCTCGCGTGTCGCCATCTTTCAAGACACAAAATGCCATAACTAATTGTAAGGCGGGAGCTTTTAAAGAATTTCTTAGCGTAAAATATTAGAGGAATAAACAGCACATCTGGCAAATTCATATTTTCGGGAATAATTTGAATCGCGCGCTCTCTAAAAATACGTAACTATAACTTCAATAGGCAATTAGGGATAATGATAATTTACCCTGAACTGATGAGGCAGAGGTTTATTTTTATATACACAGTAGAATTTTAGCTGCTTCTGCGGTAAGCATTCAAATATTTTCGGGAAATATATTAATACAAGTGGTAGAAATAAAATCTTATTTTTCAGGAATATAAACATACAATTAGTTGTTTTGTATCCTCTCAAGAATCATCATGGAGTCCATAAAACCCCGTCTCTTTTTAAAGGCTCCATCTGTTTACTTTCATAGTGAATTCAGTTATAACTTCAGTCTCGACTGGGAAATAAGAACATTTCTCTTTAGCACTTAACTAACAAGTTAACTAAGTCCGACTAATTTCAAGTGTCGTCACTCTTGTGAGTAAAACGCATGAGCAGTATAAATTGATGCTGATTGGAAAAAATATAAAAAAAATAGCAATTCAAATTTTCTTAAATATTTAAGTGTATACATATTTATTATTCGATCTGTTCCCACAACAGCAATATATATGTAGAGTCTTTTTATACCAGTAAACGCAAAATATTATTTGGCGAAAAGCACCCTGCGAGTAACTTACACGACTATGAGTCTCGGCTCTCCAATTATGATAACAATTGACTAAATTCTTTACGTATCAATTTGTAAAGTGGAATACTTTCAGAAATCTACAGAACACATGTGTATAGTAACACAAATAATGACTTCACGGCAAAGTATTGCAACTTGGAAATATCATTTCTAATTACAAGCGATTCGATCCTAAATGGTATTTAAAGTTATGGCAGGGAAACGTACAAACTCTATCAAAGAGTTCGATAAGGGATTAATTCAAATCAAGCACGTGCCGATGTATCGAAGCTAACAGCTCGAAATAACATTCAAGGCTGCGTATCACTTTTGCATTCGAGGGTGAAATGAACAGGTTCGAAAGTCTCTGCGGCTCTGGTGAAGTCACTTCCTGCCTGGACACTTTGTGCATGAATTATAACCAGCGAGTAAAAGCAAACCGCGTTTTACTTGGCATCGCAGTTTAACAGGGTTAAGTCGCCGTGGTTCCCGGGCTTTTAACTCAAACAACACCATCCTGCATTATATATCAAAAGAACGAAACGCACTGGCGACTGTTTTAATATGTACCGCTCAAAATTCGGCGGCCAGCTATGCCTGCGTAGGGACGTACCACGAATGGTGTACCGTGCTGCCATGCTCCCCCTATCCATCCTCCTTTAATGCCATTAAAAACCACACTACTACTCTGGAATCTGTTGCATTCCCTCTCCCCATTGGTGTTTTGAATTTTCAACGAATGGCACAGCCCCCTTCTTGTACAAAATTTAAGCGCGTGTAAAATAGTGGAACGTCATTATTTCATTGATGGGTCAGACATCATTTCCTTAAATGTAAATCTGTTAGTGTTAAAAATGATTCGAAATCGAGTTCGGTTCTAATTATTTTTTTAGTAAATAGAGTATATCGGAGAATCTAGATCGAAGTGCACAATTATTTTGAGTGAGTTCTAAAATTGTTTAAATTTAGAATTTTCGTGTTATCGTAGAATCGCGTTGCTTTGCAAATTTTTTAGTGAATTCTATGCCCTTAGTTGCAAGGTCAATGTAAAAATTAACATAATTCTATTGTTCCTTGGTTCCTAGTTTAATATTGCTTTTAAAACTCGTCAGGGAGAATGCTGAATGAGTAATAATTACTGATTGTGTTTTAGTAAATAATAAAGTTTGGTATTTTTGTTCAATAAAATTTACTCTTTGCAACATTTACTGTAAATATCAAAAGCTTTATTCGGAACGCTTCAGTCCTCTTTCATCGATTCTGCAACCCTCGAAAGACATGGGGTGTCTTGGATCGACATTTGCGCCCCTAATTTCATTTTATCACCCTACATGCGTCTTTGATTCAATTACAGCGTGACTCAGGGTCAAAAAGACGGGTGCACAAGAAATATATTTGTAAATTTCAGCAATGATCGAGAACCAAAGTACAAAGTTTTGCAAACCATGAGAAAATTAACAAGATCGTGCCAAGTATTCTAGCAAATATTTTATAAAATCAGATAATTCAACAATATTCAAATTAAGCGTATAGCTCTGTTAAAACTTTTTGTTAGATTAAACTGATAAAATTGAAATTGAAATGAAAACGTTACCAAAGTAAGAATCAATTTTGAAATAGATCCTCTACATTTACTTGGGCTGTTAAACTGCAAGTAATTACGCTTTCAAATATCGAAATTGGTTTATTAAAATCTAATGTAAACCGAAATCGATTTTCTTCAAATTTTGTACATTCATAGTCCCATGAACTAGTGATCGATTCGAGGTTTAATTTTCGTATTTTACGAAATCTATCGAACGTTATAACTTTTGATTAAAAACAGATATCAGAACTCGACTTGCAACAAGACTAGCAAGAAAATCAAGTTTTCTGATAGTGTAAAGTTTTATACACTTTGGGTGTTCTTTTTTTAATATAGGTTTCGCGCCATTTTCTGGTCTTCTCAAATCCATCAAATTACAAAAAATTGGAATTCCTCAAAAAGGTACGATTCAATTTTGATCAAAAGGCTGTATGGTTTTTTTCTATGCCGTTTCAAATGGTATATGACAAACCTTCAGAATTTTCTTGAAAAATAAAGATACTTCATTAAAAAAAGAAGATATGTATGTAACTAAAATATTTATTAATTACTTTTAGAATAGTAGTCGTTCGAGAGATGCAATTTTGCTAAATTTTAAATTTGACCACCCCTATATTTTACATTTCTTGTGAAAAATAGAAATCGATTTTTCTCGAAACTTAATTTTACAGACTTACAATTAGACTATTTTCCTTGTACTCCCACGATTAGTACTTGTGACCACAAGAAAAATGGATTTGCGAAAACATCCGATCAATTACCCCACTGTTTCCCCGTTGCTCTCGATTAAAAAATGCAACACACCCACCTGAATTCTGGCCTCGTTCAATTTGGTGGACCTCGCCAATTCCTCCCTGCAGTATATGTCCGGATAATGAGATTTTGCGAATGCCGATTCCAATTCTGCCAGCTGCTCCTGCGAAACAATTGGAAGGCCGTAGTGAAGCCGATCTAAACTACCCGGCAGGAAATTTGAGCGCTATACGAAAGGTCCTGGATCGAGGTAATCGAAACTTCGTTATTGAAAAAGGTAGAGCGAGTTTAGTTGAAAGTAATCCCGCTGTCAAAGGTTCGAGCAATAAACGGGAACGCTTGTGAAAAATGTGGAGCACGTGGGGTCAAAATTTTTCTAACGCGTACGTTCTACATAGATTATTTCGATAATGCGTGTAGTGATCAGTGATGTTTAAACAGAAAATTAATTTAGGTGGTGAACAGGGTGCTCGTTAAATCGTGGGATGAGCGGTCTGGATTCCTCATAAAAACAGAAATAATATGTCCGGAGGGGATGCAAAAGGGTCAGTCCCCCCACCTGACTTTCAAGAAAAAATCGCTTCTTTTTCAAAGCTGATCTTTATTAAGTTTATACTAAAATATGGAATATTTTCAATATTTTTTAAATTTTGATTTTAAATTTTTAATTAAATTGGCACTACAAAAACGGTTAAAAGAAACAAGAAAGAAAATGGGAAGACATACAATAGGGTATCCAATAACGAACAGTTTTTTTCATTAAATCAAAACGCTTACAACGAACGAAGATGTTAAACTAGGTTTTTCTATACCCAACTGGACGCAACGTCATGAACTTCAGAGTCGATTTTCTCGAAAATGAAGCGCAGTATCAAAAAATTGTATTCCTTTTTGTCGACTTATTTACTTTGTTACACATCGTAAATGAACAGTAACTTTTTTTAATATCGGGCTTCAGTTTCAAGAAAATCGACATTGAATTTGTTGACGCTGAGTCCAGACGCGTATAGGAAAACATACCTTTACAACGAACGCGGAAAAACACAATCGACCGTACACATATGTGCAATGTATAAAATTGAAATACATATAATAGATTAGAATTATAATACGTATATTTGTATGTTCTTATTTTTCATATGTGATATTAAGAATGTACATAGGTATGTACAATGCTAAACAAGTTTCTGGAACGAATCAGCTCGTTACAGCTGATACGCCACTGCACTCAATAAGGAATGTGCAAAATGGTATTCAGTTAATTTCACCTGCCAGTAATTTTCTAGTAATTTTCACTATCCATAATCACTGCTGTCACTACTATATTATGATCACCACTATCTATAAATTTGTAATATTTATGAAATAGTGCAACATTTCGCGACAAACCTGAGTAAAAGTAGTCCTGTGCCGTCGCCGAGCAGGTGTTGGACAACTGGCGGTGGTAGGAGTGTGGCCGATGTGAGGACTCGAAGCGCAAGGGTCGGGCTTCAGCTTTTTGAAAGCTCCTTCCACACCTGGAATGAAAAGCACCATTTGAACTCACTTTTAACGTGTTTAAACAGTAAACGGAAAACATAATGCACATTGAATTATTTTAGTGTGGTATCTACACTTCGATGTCACCAACTATATGCAGATTGCATATTTTTCGCCACTTTTATCAGGTTCAAGACTACCTGACCCACTGGTGGGTCACTGCAAGCGAAATGTTCAGTGCAAAACAAACTGACGGGTATTTTTATTCTGTTAAATGAAAGTAGGCTGTACAGTTCTCTCACACCAGCTCGTAGCAAGTAATGTTAAGTGTAAATGTCTTTTCCCACTACGTATATCTACTTGTACTTTTATCAGCGAAATAGCGAGGGAAATATAATTTGATTA
Organism: Andrena flavipes; assembly: GCA_963971345.1. Lineage (NCBI taxonomy): Eukaryota > Metazoa > Arthropoda > Insecta > Hymenoptera > Andrenidae > Andrena > Andrena flavipes. The sequence continues at coordinate 59,065,807 of OZ020480.1, forward strand.
GAAAAATTTGTAATATGTTTTTACTTTTAATGAAGACCTTGGTTATTGAAATGAACGAATTTTTTCGCCAATCTAATGTATACTCAGCTTCAAGCATTTGTTACGTTAGCATTTCATTTACATTAGCTTTGAATACACTGAAACATTTTCAACATAAATGGAATAAAATAACAACGGAAACCATGAGAAAATTAATAGACTGAATGCCAAGGTTGGTGAAACGGTTACAAGATGTTACATCGACGAAAAGAAAATTTGATTGTGTTACTTATATATGTACGCATGGTAATGTTTCCATAAAATCATTTGCAGCTCCATAATAATACTGGAGAATTTTTCAGTTATACAAATTATTTTAAAGGTTTATATAATTCATTTTACTCGGTTTCAGGAAATTTAAACTTTTCTGGAACATTAATGATAGAATTTGTATTTATTGAATATTGGGTTAAAAAATATTACGTAAGACGTTACATGACTCCTCCCCCCTTGTAAGAAAACGTAAAATATTCGGACCCCTTCCCCCAAAAAAAGCCTTACGTAATTTAAGGATGACCCCTTATTAGTTGAAAATATTGAATTCTTACTATAGAAGGAAACTCGTCGAATAAAGCAATTTATTTTTTGCATTACATCAGTGTATTAAAAAGTGAATCATTTCATACCTTCTTACACTAATTATCAGTAATAGTTATGCGGAGTCTGAATGAAGTACACTACATGGAAATATTAATTGAGTGTAATCGACTGGAAAACAAAAGAAGCATAATGTTTCTTAAGTAAGAAAGTTCTCCAACCCTTATTGTGAATGTCTCTAAAACCTTCTTGCACTAATCAAAGAAATCTTAAATTCAACATCACTGCTCGATACGAATTATTAATCCTGTCATTGACTAGAAAATTCCCCCACTAGGTTTTCTTAAGGAATAGTTGATATAGTCGATCCTCAATGCAACAACATTTAGTATTAACAAGACTGATGTACAACGAAACGAGCAGATGATTTTGTAGAAAAATACAAGATCTCGCGAGTTAAATTGTCAAGCAGTCCTACATTCGTTAAATCGTCGACGCGACGCATGGTCTCGATACAGAAGTCCGCGTTCGTCTTGGTTGTTTCACGGTATCAGCTTTATGAACGAACGTGCGAACGTACGGCCGGGGTAACCGTGGCGAGCGAAGTCCCTCGCACTATGCTAACTTGGTTAGGGCGTTAATGACCTAATCATGTTACATGCTGATTCAATGTTCAAGGATGAATGCTGTCCACTTTACATACCTTGCCCCGTTTCCTGGTGAACAGCGAAACTCGGTCAAGTTCAGCGAGAAGACGAAGGACCTCTTACGATCTGTTTCTCGCCGAGATGATGAATGACTGATAGTATTCAACATGCCAATTACGTCGATTGTGAAAATTTCATAAGAACACGGGTATATCTCTCGAGGAATGATTGTCAACCATTTATGCACCATCAAAATTATAATCCTTGGACTTAAATGACTTTGGGCATTGAACTTGTGCCTCTTTTTACCCATTTTGTTAATCCCTTTGAAAGTGTTAAAATTCTATGATAAGTAGGTAAATATGTTTCCGAGATAAAAACATCTTGGTGATACCGACTTTAATCTTAGAGCCTGATACACTGACTTGTATTGAAATTTTTTGCACAGAATTTATAGTGTAATATACCTACTTACTTATTCCTTAATAGGTAGGTATATGTTTTCATGTGTTATGTGATTTTTTCAGTATATATTCAAAGCACGAATGAGCAGATAATTTAACCATTTTCCTTTATTTTCTGTCATTTTTTTTATCATATTTCTTAAACACTTTCTGTTATTCAAATTCAGGTGATTGTACCTTGAATTATTCTGTAATTACACTCCTGAAAATATCACACTTCGGTGTGGCTCAAATCTGTTAATGGAAAATTTGTTATTTTCCCATTTTTCAAGGATAAGTTCTACCAAAGAAAATATTATATAAAAATACATATACTATATAGTAAACAACATTATAAAAAAATGACTAATTTCTATCTTTCTTGACCTTTTCTATAACATAAAAATAACAAAGACATTTGCAATTCCACTTTTAGGTGAGTCACTTTGTCCACTCTACAGTCTCATATTAAAATTTCTCACACTTCAAATAAATTCTGTAGATCTTCATATCATTTTTTGGAGAATTTGTAATAAAACACTAGTTTCAAGTTGATAATAGTACATAGTTATACGTTATCTGTGAAATTGCAAATACCTATGCAAAATCTGATACTCTCAAGAAACGAGGAAAACGAACTCCGTGCGAAATTTTAATCCTAATCCTTTTTCCAATTTCCACCAAAGGAATATCCACGAAATAAGTAGGAACAGGAAGTTAACTGTAATTGTATTGCCCGCAAGTTTCTACCATCTGTCCCAGGTGAATGCGTTCGAAATAATTACTGACGATTCTAACGAGATGAAATGTACGCCATGACAAAAGCACGATCTATAGTAACTATAGGATCACTACTAATGCAGATTCTAACAGCCTTCACAGCTGTCCTACGTTGGCATCTGCCATCAAATTCCAGTTAACCAAGTGATTTTTCCTGTAATTGGACGTCCATCCATCAAACTACTCACGCTTGGTTGATGGCATTATAGAGTGCTGACATTGTCACTTTAAAGCACTGCTTTTGTTATTTTATATTTCTATCTATGAGCTTACTGGCTCGATAAATCTGAATTCCTCTTTCTACTACAATAATTTGAATTTGATGAAAAAGTTATCTGATTTGTATTATAAATAAATAAATGTAATATGGTCAACACTAATACTTGTAATTCCACCATGAATTATTGAATTGGTATTAATGTTTTCAGCAAAAGCTAAGTAATTTGTCGCTTGCAGAAATTTTAAACAGGATCATGTACTTATGTATAACTGTGATTAGGGACTTCAACTTATTTCCCACATATTTACAATTTTATTGTCGTTTTTCTCAAAGTTTTTTGTAGAGTTACATGAGTCTCCCCCCTTAAGTGCTTAACAAATCAATTCCACGATTTTTGCAGATTCAAAAACTTGCAGGAATATATTCTGTGGGCCATATTTTACTATAAATGTTGCAGCAACGAAGAGCCTCAGCACGGCTATTACCTAGCAGAACTAGAGTCCTGGTGCTCGTGGCAACAAGCGAAAGTTGAAAGGAGCAGTAGAGCAATTCAAACATAAATCGTCTCTTCATGAAGACGTCGTTGAACCGACAATCTTTGAATTGGATGAAAATTTACTGGCGAGATGCGTCAGACGTGTACGAAATTCAAATGAAAGCTTCAACACCAACGTTTGGAGAACTGTCTCAAAAGTTACTTACAGCGGAGTTTGTATTGCAATAAATTGCTGCGTACATTTTCGTCGAAGGTGCATTGACTTATACGCAAATTATAGATATTGCAAATATTAAAGTGAACAGGAATTGCGTTGCATACCACAAGGAAGGCCACAGAATAACTGGTAGGCGACGGAAATTGTCATTCTACGAGGCAACTCCTGCATTAGCACCCTTGCATAGCTCATTAGAGGGTACCTTAAATTGCCCTGAAATCGTTGGTGATACATCAAAAAATTCCTTAATTAATTACAGAGAGCTTATACTGGTCTTTAAACGTGTTTTGAGAAAAACAGGATTTTCTAAGTCGATGGGAAATCGTATCCCCAAAATAGATAGATAGATCTGAAATTTGCTTAAAAGATTTTGTGAACATTAACCCTTCATGGTCACACGCAGTGTATCTCACCCCAGGGTACCATTTCTACTGGAGTATCCACCATGCAACAATTGAAGACCACGTGTCTCTTATCAACACCGATAACTCCTTTAGTTATTATTACTTTCCAAATCCCGAGCCAGGAGAACCTGATTAATAAATGTACCTTTTAGTGAAAAAAATTTGATATGCCTGCCACCAAAACCTTTTTCTTAAAGAATTCCTGAATTTGTGTCTTCAGGGCCTGTAGGTGAGAATGCAACCCCTTTTGTATAGTGTTGTGCAATTTTCTGTGTAATAGCTTCATTGATAGGCGACACAATTAATATGTTAATCATATTCGCCGTTTTGGAAAATAACTATTTTACTTTTAAATACGATAATCTATTATCTGCGTTCATCTCATATCCAGTGTGTTCGGCAACAGATAGTAAAAAATGATATGAGCGATTCTACGTAATAAAATAAGACAAAGATTCAAAGTAACGAAATTGCAGTGGAGGTTTCTTTTTCCAGTTATTAATATTTGAAAATTTGGCATCAATAGGGTTACCATATTTCTTCACCAGTAAGCCGGAGCAGATAACAAAAAAGACAGAACGAATTCTTTTTGAAAAAAGTACTTCTATTGTAGGTGTTAGAAAATGACATAAAACGTAAAGCACAATAGTAATTACAAGTACGACATATTTTTTTGTACATAAAACTTTCTTCACAAATGCTCCATTAATTTTCATTTCTTCGTAGAATTCCATAAAAATGAAGGAATAAGAAAACCGGGACGTATTTGTAAACCGACCAGGACACTCGGGACAAGGGTTGAAACACGGAATGTATGGTAACTAACATATCAGTGACTATCAGTGACACACTAAGGATTCGACCGAAAAAAAAATATTTTTTATGCAAATTCAATAAAATTGATTAGCTGATTATAAAAAATTATTTAAAGAATAAAATTCAACTTTCTTTATTTTCACAAAGCTCCTTCTTCAGGGCTGCCAAGGCCAGTAACCCCCCACCCGTCTGAGTGCGCGACTGGAGACTATTATTCCCATTTCTGTGTCACGGATTCATATAGCTCGCAATGAATGACTCGCTTTTCGAAGAATCACTTGGCAATGATTGCCATCATTTTGAATGAAAAGGAATATCGTCGGAGAAAAGGAGTAAGTATGAATTAATATAAGAATATGAGAATTGAATATTAACGGTAAAAATACTCCACATTTCCTTAATTAAAAATTACTTCGTTCAATTACTTAATAAACTGTAATAATTGCATAATTAGTTGTTACATGGTTTAAAAAGTTATGGTATAACAAGATGCAAGATATTCCATCCATGAAATATTTCAAATATATTTGACTTCTATAATAAGCACCATGTTGCAATTATTTTTATTAATGAAGTTAATTTTTTTTTACGGCGTGGTATGCAATGTCAACTGTTTAAGAATCTGTAATCTGAAGGGTCCAAGTACACGGTATTCTTTCAAGACATAAAGAAAATTTCGCGATGGAAACTGACCTTTTTGTAAGTTTATTCAAGTAGTAATATTAAATCTTCTTTTTTAAAACAGGAACGGAAGCCGTCGTTTGTAGCAGAGAGATTTCGCGGGCTCACATTTTAAAAGGGGCAAGGGAATCGCGCGGAAGACCATCACTTGAGTACTTTTAATGCCCCGGAGAACGCAAGGGGGTTAACGACATTAATTTTTCCATCCCCCGTTTCTCTCTTTCTCTGCTTCCTCCCTTCTATTTTTTCTCCTCTCGCTTAACTTGACTCGCTTAACTTGCAGAGTTTTCATTTGCATGAATACCGCGGCAGTCTCATTCTGTTCCCGAAAAGTCTACCCTTGGATGAAAGAAAAGAATGAATCATCGAACGTCTCTCATTGAATTGGACCCATCATATGAAATGTATTTAGAATAATAAGATCTGCAGAAACGCAATGAAACTTCTCTGAACGACCTGTTGAGCTTCATATTTCCTTAAATATCACTTTCAACTGGGGGTTGCCGAATCTTATTGTCGGGTCAATGTGGAAATGGATAATATATTTAAAAAAATGTAAAGCTGGGGAAACCTGTAAGCTATTTTGCCTGTATAAATCGAAGTTAATTAAATGAAACAGGAAATTCGTCTCAACTTATAATAAAAAAATGATATAAATTAAGTTATGTACAACTACAATTGTCACTGAATCGAATAGACACTATACAGGCAACATTAAATAGAAACGAATTTCGTTTCGAATTGACTTAACGATGAACTGCAAGTATTCGAATATTTAAATAAACATTAACGTAAAAGGGAAGCTTTATAAATTTTTAAAAATGTTTGTCGTTAGTACATTTTAAAGGACAGACTGTTAAGTAAAATGATAAGTAAAAACTACAATTGTTTCTACAGTAGAACCTCCAGTATCCGAATATTTGGTATCCGAATGTTCTATCATTGGAACGTTGTATGCATTATTCAAACAATATATTCCCTGTCATAATTAGATATGCTGTGTGTATCTATGTCCTTTGCTACGGAAACAGTACTTCCATTCTTCTGTAATGATCAAAATGAATAATATTCAGACCACTTTAGGATGAAATTGACATTGCACGCGTTAACACCCTAAATATAATGCCGTCTAAAAACACATGTGGTATTAACTGTTGTAACGAAACAGGAGATACTTCAGAAGCTAGAAAATCAAGATGTGGTTATAATGAAATGCATTAATTGAGTCGACGAATGTAGGACTTATGTATTTATCAGAAAAAAATAGATGAGAAAAAATGTAATACAGTAATAATAGTAATTACATTTATATGAGTTTTCAATTTTGGTACAGTTAGTTGCATTATTCCTTCTGAAATATAAAATAATCAGTTAGTGGAAACTGAAAGTTAGACTAACCGAACAATTGCATCTCCTTATTAATTCGGATCCTGGAGTTTCTACTATAAAACAAACGGATGCTTTTAAATGCCAATAGCAACAGTAATGTAAAGGCACCAGTAGTTGACCATGTATCAGTAGTTGACACTTTTCAGAAAAACATGAAAAATAAGGTTTTTAGAAGTGACGATCTTTTGAACAAAGTGCAGTTAGAGAGTTCTCCTTATTTTTCATGTTTTTCTGGAAAGTGTCAACTACTGATACATGGTCAACTACTGGTGCCTTTACCTTAGCTGTTAACGTATCGAGTTCGTTAGTGTCTCTCATTCAGAAAAATACGTACTATGCACAAAACCCTGTACGTACAATTTGTTGCTTCTGAACGCTTACTCCTGCTCGCGATAGAAAAAACTTTGAACCTGTTAACGGAGGCAAACATACGGTAGGTACAAATCACTGTGAATCGACAGACACGAAAATAGGCAGGCGGATAAAGATGTTCACTCTTTCGATTCAATGGAACACTCCTCGGTGACAATACTTGACGTGTGTCTACGTCCAACGCTTAGAGCAACCCCCATTAGCACGCCCTTAGTGCTAAGCTCTTTAAACCCCACGAACACATAATAATAGACCATAGAACAGGTACCACCATATGGTCTAGTCCCCGCACCCCATTGTCGACACTTGGCCGATCGCGCTTTCAATGTACATGTGTGCTCAAGGCTTAACAAGCGGAAAATTCATCTATATCGAGATGCTACGTTGTCCATTTCTACCTCGAAGTCACTTTTAAGAAGCTAACGTTCCAAATGGGTGGGCGACGCCTTTCTAGTTCACCTTTTGATCTAAAGAAGTTTTATAGACGATTCTAGCTACTTTATTAGCAGTTTGATTACTATGTAATGCTTCATTCCAAAATGCGTCATCCCAGAAGTTTCTGCCGCGATATATTTTCTAAATAGAGGGATAAGAGGTCGACTCATTTAATTGTAGGTGCATATGGGGGGATCATCCACATGGTGTGAGTCCAAATTTTTATAATTTGGGATAATAACAATTTTTACGTCTTAAAGGCTCCATCTGTTTACTTCCATAATGAATTAAGTTGTAACTTCATTCTTAACTGAGAAATACCAACATGTCTCTTTAGTTCTTAACTAACAAAGAAATGTTTTTAGCTACCCGCCTCCGATTGCTTTGGTTTTTGGATATGTTTTATATATTTTAGTGGATCGAAAAATAAGAAAAACGTGTCTTTTTATTTTTGCCCATTTGCAAGGTTGAGGGTAAAACCACCCTTCAATGTTCATAAGATAAGGTACAAAAGTTCCTATTGTTTTGTACTTATTTTTAAATATATGTTTTCTATAACACTAAACGCGAAACATCATGCGAGTGACTTATACCATTATGAATGTCGTCCCCCATATAATAATATTATTATTATACAATATTATCTACGTTTTTCTACAAAACTCAAAGGTAAGTTTGAAATATTGATCTAAAATTCAGTACGAAATTACCTTTGCCTAAGAATTCATTTCAAACCATATCCAACTATTTTCACAATCCTTATAATCTTTCATTTTAAACGAATAAACATTTAAATTGTCGTACGCAGTGGTGAGTAGAAGGTCATCCATTTGTCACTTCACTATCGAAACGTCATTTTAAATAAGAATTTAAAATCAGCCTTAACCAATTACCGCATATATTATCGAGTAATCAGCATCTCCCAGTCTCAAAAGGCTTAAATTAAATTTCTCAAAAAATGACGCGGTATATAGTGTGATTAGTATGGACATAACAATCTTCACAGGTAACCCCATCCATTTTCAGTTCCACGTGTTTATACAGGAAGAGCGTGAAGATTAGCGACAAGTCAGAAGAAAGAAGGAAATACTTACCAACACTGGAAGTGGCTCCGACGCTGCTTCTTCCCGGCGTCGCGGCGGGTGTAGGTGGGCTGGCCTCGAGGCCCTGGTGGACTCCATACAGGCCGAAATCTTGCTCGTTCGAACTGGCGCTGCTGCATTTTCTTTTCTCTTGGTTGTGATTCAAATGGAAGCTATCGTTCTCGACGAGGCCGACGCCGAGCAAACCGAGATTCGGCCTTAGCTCGTCCATCAGCTTGTTCTGGCCACAGTTCGCAGCTGCCGCGGCAGAGAAGTTCAGCTGCCTGCTGAAAATCGCCGGGAAGATGTTGAACTGCTGATGATCGAGGCTCAGGGCAGTCGTCGGCAGGGACGATCCACCACCGCCACCGCTGACAGAGGTGCCGCCGACGGAACCGACGCCGCCAGCACCGGGTCCCCCGGTACCTCCAGATAGGTCGTTAGCCAGGGTGATGCCGGGGTGACCTTGTCGGGGTCTCGCGATCTGAATGTTCCTGACGTTCTTCCACCACTTACCAGGGCATCCTTCGCTCTTCCCCTTCTGGAGGAACCACGATAAAACCCTCTTTGTTTCGCAGTGTTACCAAATCGACAAAGGGATCAACAGCGATCCCAAGCACACTAGTGGAGGCTGTACAATCTCTTTTAACTATAATTGTACGCTTACGTTGACTGGGTAATTTCTCTTACTCTTGGTACTCTGATTGCAAAATGATCCTTTGCATTGAAGATCTTCAGGCTTTGAAAGCTTCAACTTTAGATAGACTTTAGAATTTATACTCTTTGTAGATAGGTGTCTTAGGACCTGGGTTACAGGTTCGAATAGCGGTACGACGTCGATTCGATTAACTTCAATGATATGTTGTTCTAAGATATATCGTTTGTAGGGTCGTGTATCAATTCTTCAATATCTATGATCCCCTCTACAGGTATGAAAAGTAAACTAGAACTTTGCAAACAACTGTTTCAGTTTACACATAGTCGTAGAGTTCACTGCTTCAACACAACATCGACGACACTGCTCCAGAACTAATCTTGCTGATTTAAACAAGTTATCGTGTGTTACTTCTTGGTCTGGTAATTTCTCCGATATCAACGAGCAATTTACGAACAGTTTCCACAGGTTCCAGTCTCAGTTTCACCGTGTAAGGGTAACTGTAAAGCCTTCTAACTTCCAAATGTCACCCGCAAATATCGTGCACAATTAGATAGTTTCACGCTGCGACCAGTTTATCTTATTTCTTCGTCGAAGCTGCTTCTCCTTATAAACATCAGACGAACGTCTTCGTGTCTTTCCGATCAGGGATTCCTTTCACAGCAGCAGCTTCTCCAGCGATGCTTCCACAATCTTTCGTGACGGGTATCTCTGAAGGGTAGGTTTCGACGATCCGGTCGGTCCAAGTCCACAACTTAAGCGTCTCGATTTTCACAAGATAAATCTGGTAATATCGTATACCAACTCTTCGATACTTCGACGACGGTACAGAAAGAGTATCGGAAAGGGAACGTCCAAGTTTTTTTTCCCCCAATAATACCCGACGGAATGTGCGCGAGTGTGGAGTGAGTCGAAATGTAAAAGGGGACAACAGGGACGAGACTGGGGAAGGGTTGAGAAACGCGACTAGTTAATCGCAAGCGGACGTTATCGCTACCGTGGCCTCGATTCGAAATTCAAATCTTATTATCTCGTCGATGCAATTAGGCGGGTCGGAACTGGATGGTAACAGAGGTGGGGGAGGGAGGGAGGGAGGGTAAGTAGCACGGAGGACAGTATGCCGTGGAAAATTAGAATATCGAAATAATTGTCGGAGGAATGGCGGGCGCCCGGTGGATACTGGCTAGGCGGAAGACGCGCGTCGCGGAGACGACGGTAACGGCGGCCAGCGGAGACGTGGTAGAAGCGTCCGGCGATGAATCGCGCCCTTCCTTCGTGCCGTAGGATAACGCGTTACGTGGAGGAAAAAGCCGAAACGATAGGAGAGTCGGCCGTATTAGAGGGGCGACCGCTCGCCGTGAGTTCTTGTGGGATTCTGTCCGCGAAATGCAGTTATCCCGGTGACTCCGCGGGGGGACAGAGAGCGTTTAGAGGGGTTGCTACCATGGTAGGGGGGTTGGTTGCCTATAACCAGCGCTACCCCTCTCGCCCCCGCGCCCGCTGGGGCAACGAAAGCACGAGGTTCTCGTTGCTTTAGCCCATTGGATGCTCGGGGGATGCGTTGCCCAGACGACCGCCAATCCTAGCTTGCGTACTGCCACTTGCTGCACCCCCCACCTACCCAGCAAGATGGCGGAGTTACCAATAAAAATTCGTCCGGAAAATAACCTGCGAGCGATTTTCTTTCCACCCAGCTATGTAGCTTTTCCAACCACCCACACGCACGAATCCGCACATGCACGTCTCACCAACACTAACCCGCCGGTGGGGGCGTCTTTTCTACCACCCTCGCATTCATGTTTCTCATCCTTGCCATCCACTTTGGCTTCGTCTTCATCTCGAGGCACACACTTACCAACCCTTAACGCTACGCCCTATCTCCCTTTTTTCTTCTTCGCACCGCTGTCTTCCTTTTTATTATCCCGCGGCAGATAGCTTTTTTAATTCTTTGCTCCCGCCGCCCCACCCCCTACGATCCTCCCGCCCATCTCTCTTTCTCTTTCTCTCTCTCTCTCTCTCTCTCTCTCTCCCGTTTTCGGCATTTGATTGTAACCTACACCCGTGCCCGAACCAGCTACGTGTACGAGTCGAGCGAACCCTTTGTTACATGGCCGCGCATCGTTTACCCGCGTGTTGCGCCTGCTTCGAGTTTGTAACAAATAGGATGGGTTTTATAACGAAATTTCGGCCATCTTTGTATTTCGTGTTCAGCTTTTCGGTAATGCGTAACTCGATAGCGCGCACAGCCTGTCCATGCGTCCGCGAAAATTTTGTTCTTGCCTCCTTTTTGTCCTTTTTTTTTGCTCGTCCTGTTTTGCGTTTCACTTTTGTTCCTTCAACGTGAGCGAGTCTTTCAAAATTGATTTTCGGTAGGTCATCGTAACGCGGCCTGTTTCCGAGGCTGGTTTCCTAGTTTCCAACTTTCATTAGTACTAAATTACAGAGGAGTCAGATTTTGTGTTGTGTAGGTGACTGCGGAATAATATCCATGAGTTTTTAGTTTATTAAGGAGGCAACGTTTGTCTCTGTTATGTTTCGGGTTTATTTAGTTGGTGTGATTGAACGGAAAAGGCTCCACTTATACAGGGAATGAATTGCGATAAAGCTCTTAAATATAAAACATTGACATTTCGAAACCGGAAATTCAAAAAATTCTGAAACTTTGTGAATTTGTAGGGAATTTCATCCTGATTACAAGGCAATTTTTGTTTGTTGTCCAAATTCACTGGAAGGGGGTGAAAAACTCGTCAAATGTAAAATTTTTTTTTACCAAATGATTGATTAATTAAAGGAAGTAACTTTTATCTTGTACCTTTTTTCTATCTCTTACAGTTCGCGAGTTATAACACAAAATCGGAAAGTGAATGAATTTTCAGGGGTTAATTTCACCCCCTTCGAATGAATTTGGGCAGCAAATAAAAATTGCGTTGTAATCAGGAGGAAATCCCCTGCATATTCACGAATTTTCAGATTCTTTTAAATTTTCGGGTTCGGGAAAATTCAACGTATGTGCCAAATGTTATTTCATTTTTTCTATATTGCTTACGCTTTTTGTATTCCCTCATTTCCCCTCTAAAAAGATTTTTAAATAATTAATTTAGTCGACACCGCTAGTGTTACCATCTTAAATATTAGTTTTCTTGGTACGCTTAATTTTAAACTGTTCGTTTTATCGACCTTTAATTTTTTCAAATGGAAAAATATTTTTCATTCGATGTTTAGTAATTACACTTATATTCCGAAATGAGTTATAAATCACTTGACTTATGAAGAGTTTATTGTAGAAGTGTATTTACATGCTTCGTGAGAAATTCCGTTTCGTTTAATGGAGCAGACACACTGTAATTTCCAAAGAAAAGCTTTCTCATTTGAATATCCTTACTAAAGTATCATTTCATTGTCCTTCGCCTTAAACTTTGAAATTTATGAAAACTTCATTGTATTCCTGAACTATCAATGCCCGGAACGGTTGGACTTCTAATTCCTTAAACTTCAACAAAAATACTTAATAAATAAACACTGCTGTCTTTAAAATAAATAATAAAATCATACATCCACAGCCTTTTTAAAGCATTACTTAGAAAAGTAAACAAAAGAGTACCAAACTTACGAGCATTACAATATAATATTTGACCCTCCAAAATTACGAAAATGTCGATTAATTTCCTAAGTTGAAAATATAACACGTAATTAATATATATATTATTACAAAGATTAAAGTAAATAGTGAAGTTATTTTGTTATAGGAATTAATACAAAATGTGGAACATTATAACTACTTCTTGATGCGTGCATAGAACTACCCCATTTCCCTGTCCCTGCACGAAATTTTCAATAATTTCAACCCCTCCCGTCATCCAGAATGATTCACGTTCTCAGGCGTGTCTAAAGGTGGTTCCTCGTTCTTCGACGTATCTCCACAAAACCCTTCGATTCGTCTACTTCACGCTCTCCTCGTTCCACCCTCCAGTAGAACGTGGCGACAGGGTCTCCTTGCTTGAGGGTGAGATTGAACAGGCATGCGACCGAACAGCATGAGAAAGCGCGGCTATGAAGGAGAAACGTAAAGTTTCGAGAGCTTCAGCGTCTTCGAAGTTTGTCCAAGTTTCATAAAAAAGTTAGCCATCTTTTCTGCCTTGATAGCAAAAATCAGTTCATTAGTAATATTTTCCATATGTAGGTCACGCGTGAAAGATGCTGTGTAATAATTCTGCAAGCACGAAAACAAGAAATTCCTTCAAACCGTGGAATACCAATAATTCTCTAGATTTAATAGTTTAGCTTTATGAAAGTTTAATTTTATGGTACATGTCAATGTGTATACGCATATACAGGAGAAGTATAATTAATATTTTTGCAATCTAATACCTTCGAAAATAAACGAAATGTAAATCGTCTGTTCGTCTGTAAATCCTTTTTTCAATGGCAACATGTGTTTTGGAATATTTACATTCGTAGTTCATTTTTTGACGAATATAATATTTCTGATGTATTCTGAAATGTAGGATACCACACTCGTCCACGATGGAAACTACTACTTATCCGTGTCTGATAGCATACTGAGCATTTCTACTTGCACGTTTTATCTGGTAAAGACACAATTTATTGACGAAGAGTTTCGAAAAAGACTTTCCCCACTTTTTATCCATTCTTCTTTCATCATAACACAAGCTGCAAAGGTTGTATTTAAAAGCGTGTGAGGCCGTTTTAAAAAACTCGAAATGACTTATTACGGCCTGTGTGCATTCATCTCAGAAAAGCTCCAGTGGCTAATTCTTTGCTGAATAGTCCTTCAGACAATTCATTTATTTACACTGAAACATAGTTGTTACTTAAGCCTTTGCATTTAATAGAAATTATAAATATGACATTATTTTTAAAACATTTAACCACAGGTTTAATGATCGCACAGTCTTAGCACCCATTAGCACTCTTCTTTAAAAGGATTATAATTTATTTGGAAGTCTATTAAGAATGAGACTATTTCTAATATATGCACTGTTTGATATTTTAGAGTATTGTATTTTCAAATTAAATGTAAGTGTGTCTGGATAAACGGATGAATGAATGGCTGTTGTAAGAACGTCCAGAGGCAAACATAAAAATACTGTTTTAAAAAGTTTCTTATATGGGAGGATCCAAGCGCGATTACGTTGCGCGCCCGTGGATGCGCATTAGTTCGTTAAAGCTATCAATGTCTCGGCCATTAGAAGGGAAAGCCACCATGAGACAGTCAGCAACCGTCAGACACTCTGTGGTTCTGTTTGAACACTTTCCTTGATTATAATGTATTTTCGGTGGTGAACCACTTCGGTTTAGAGCTGGTATATATGATCGATAATTTTTCCTTGTAATGGACAATTGCAACTGAATCTGCCATTTATCTTACAAGGGAAGTTCGGCAACTCGAAAATTTAAAAATATCTAAAACGTAGCAGAAATCTGGCTTAAGTGATGCTAATAACGTAACTATTTTTTTATTCGGCAAAAAACGGTCTTAAGTGTGGAAATATCCTTTCAAAGAAATTGTGAGCTTTCATTATTATCGTGAATATCTGCGAAACCGTAAAAGATGTCGAAAAAAAATTAAATTCAAAGTTGGTGATAAAGAATTGTCAAAAAAAGGATGGTGGGAATAAATTTGGAAAAAGAAATGTTTTTCGCAAATTCTTTATCGCCGCTTTATAGGACATAAAAAACATAGAAATTTTAATTTAATTTTTTCTTGATATTTTTTACAGTTTCATAGATATTCATGATAATCTGAAAATTATTTCGGAATTAAAAAATAGTTGCGTTATTAGCATCACTTGAACTACATTTCTGCAAAGTTTCAGATTTTCTTGAATTTTCGAGTTGCCGAATTTCCTTTGTTAATTGAAAACTCTCGAGGATAAGAATTTTATGAAATGGCAAACAGAAAAAAGCGTAAATACTAAATGTCTTCAAGAGAAAGGACCGATTATTTGAAACTGTTGTTATCTTAATGAGATTTATGATAAATTGTAAAGAAATCTAAACTCTCTTATTTAATAAAAACTAAGGAATTCTAAATGGGCATTGGAAGATATAGAATTCATATTGTATCTTAGGCACATCAATTTTAAAAAAGTGAAAATGAGGAAAGAAATTTAACCACCCTCTTTCTATTTCATGTATTTATTTTAACCAATAGGTAACTCATCCAGTAAGGGTCATACTTTATAATTAAAAGCCATGCACGTGAAGTTGAATATAGGATTTAACAAAACACGTGAACGTAAATGATATTGTTAATTTTATTATACCATTAATTTTATTTCCGAAAATGCCGCGCCGACGTATCGGTAAAATGCGTTGCAATATTATTGCAAAATGTACACAGCCGAACATTATTTCCGCCAAAATGTTAATTCTAACGGAATCGTACCCAAGGTAATTAAATTTTCTTATTTATAAAATTAAAAGAATAATTTTTTATTAATGTTTTCTGCTTAATAAAATCGTTATTATGTATTATACAGTAAAAAAGGCCCAGTAAACATTAAAATTCAATTGCATAGTGCGTCCGTTTTACTGTGACATACGTGTATTTAGATTTAATCGAGTGGTTTTAAATATAGTCGCGTATGAATTCCACATGGACTTCTATGTAACGCCAAACCACTGTTTGTACATGGTTGCCGTTTCACGGATCTAATTTATAAGGGGTAGATCGCTTAGATTAGATCAGCTCTTTTGGATTGGAAAGCCGACTTTACGGTCTACATGGACCATATGCAGGTTGTACTTTATAAGGGTGCTCCGAGCATACCACTTAATCGATAAGATGCAAAGGTGAAGATAAATTTGGTTATTTCCCAAAATTCTCTCCTTAACAAAGTGAATTACCTTTACCAAGGGATCACGCCACTTTTATCATTAATTTAAACAGCATTGTTATCCTGTCCGCATTCTACTGCCAATCGTTAAACGGTAAAAGGATATAAAATAATTATCTGGTTTATATCGAAATTAATTTAAAAAGAAACAAAAATGACGCGTGCTAATTGAAATGTAAATATGAAAAACAGTGTTGATTTCTGAGCCGCAGAAATATTTTACTGATCGATGAATAAAATCATGCTTCAGCTTGACCAATAATCATTTTTAATCGTTTGCCAATTTGCAAATCCACCCACTCGTTTGCTCGTGCGGCGCACACGCATACATAAGTGTGTAGGTACACTCGTTTGTGTTATAAGTGTACATCGGTCTGCGACACTTGGTTAAACGCAGTGATATTTTTTCTAGAGGTATTATTGCCTAATGAACTTCAAATTAGTATATTCTATTTTTCTGAGACAATAGATTCTATTTAATGAAAGTATTCTTTTTTATGGAAAAAGGTCCAAATTCTCTTGCGTCACTTGAATATATTAGTAAACATTTTTATGCAGCTTATTGTACAAGGAATTTGCATCTCATATCGCATATATTCGTGAGATATGCGTTTTATGTATTATGTAAAAAATATATGTTTTATATTATGTGTTAGTATATTTGCATCCTAACACTTGTAAATAATAGCGCACGTTAGTGCTAGTATAAACATAGCCACTGAGAACAGCATTATTATGAAACTTTCCAGTGCTGTATATTGTTGTATAGTTTAGCGTATAGTTTATCATATTACCGCGTTTACATTACTCCTTCAGTTTAGAACACAATTATTTGTTAGCACGTATAAGCGTAGGTCATAAATACGTAAACTGTAAATTGTGAGCTCAACAGAACTGATACTATTAAATAATAATACATATAAAGAATGCTCATCTAAACGCGTTTTTAAATTAGTATCATACAGGGTGTCCCAGTAATCGTAGTACAACCGAGAATGGGTTGATATGCCATGCAAAATTAAATATATAAATACAAAGTATAACAGAAAAATACAACTTCGAAAATCTGTGAGGAAAATTTTTCCAAAGATAGTTTTCTTCGTAACCCAGGGTTGTGCAAAAAAATCATTCTATATTTTCGATTTTTTTTTTGCATAAAAAAATGAAGCCCTACTTGGCTATAGGTACTAGCATTACTGGGACACCCTGTATAAAACATTTTACTAACAACGTTCCCAGCCCGAAAATTCTGATTTTAATGAAATTTCGTGTGAATGTAGAGCATATTGGTGTATGCAAGGAACAATATTTTTTCCTGCAGAAATTCACTTTGAAGGGGTGAAATCAGCCCTTATATTTATCGCGTTTTTTCTATTTTCTGACCTAACTGTATTTTTATTTTCGCAGTATAATAGAGCATAAAAATGAAACAATTCTTATATTTGAAGTTCTGTTCTTGGGTCCTTACAAACATATATTAAAAAAAAACAAAGAAACGCCTGAACTTTAAAAACTGATTTCTTTAAAAAATTGTTCTTTGTATGCTCCAGTATGCTCTAGATTCACACGAAGTTTCATTAAAATCAGAATTCTCGAGTTGAGAACGTTTCCCTGTAAAGCGAAAAATAGAATAAAATAAATTACATGAAGAAAATTTCATTTAAAAAAAGAGAAAAAAACAGTAAAAGCACCCTTGCTAATGCAGAGATCTCAGCTTGTATTGTTCATATTAAGTCGCAGATATATTAGATTGTTGAAGCATGACAAATATTTTCAATACTCCCAACGTGATCAGGCAGTAGTGTGTTTCTCGAAAGAAGTTCTATACTATTGCTGACAAGGCATCAGTTTGTTCGTGGCTAGTGTGACAGATTTCGACCACGCCCTGTCGATATGGTGTGCACCCCCTTTTCAGAATATCCCTGCACCCTCGAACAGTGCATCGGAAATTCACTGGCTTTGATCTGCACGCAGTGCCTCTTCGAGGATCAGACGTACCATCTATGTTCAGATGAATGTCCGTCAAAGACGTCCAAATACTAGGCACAGACTTTCGCTTTCTGCTTCGCACGGTCGGAAGCCTATTCGCAGGTGAAATGGACCAGAACAAACACAGAAATAATATTTCTCTCAAATATCAAGAAACATGCGATTAATCCTAAAGTTAAAATCACAAAGAGTTTTAATTCATAAAATCATTTTGATTTTTATTATACTGGGAATTTGAAAAAAAATAGTGACTCTGACTTCTCATTTTGAAGGAGGATCTAAAATCTAAAAGAATATCTCGTTAAAAAGCTGATGTTAGTTCTACGACTTAATTAAATATTTAATTTCATAAGTATGCCTATTTTCCAAAATTGTATGTTTACTGTGAAAATTTTAAATAGGTACCTCATGGTTTTCTTTAACTTCAAAAAATAGTAAATAAAGATAAAATATGGGGTAAGCGATTAATTTATTTTCTGCGCCAATGTGCTTCAATTTAAAAAAGTGGCTCGCTTTTTGGAAAGCCTGTTGTCTCAGTATTTCATTAGAAAAAAGTAATTTGGGAATGAAAGTTTACCAAGTGTGCACCGGCAAGCAAAAGCTAACACCTTTTTTTACGTGTGAAACGCAATAAAGCAAAATTAAAGCCCACATTCATAATTTTTTTTGTCAGGAAATATGGGCGTGTTCTGGGTTCTACTTTCATAATTGGCCTATTCAAATCGCGAGCAATATTTTGACGTGGTTTTATCGGTGGCACGTGCGGCGATCAAATTGGCAAGCACGTGTCGCTTGACTCTCTGACTTTTCGATAATAGGCGCTTTTGTCCAATTTAAACCTTCCCTTAAGTGTCAAAAAGCCCCATCTACCATTGCTAAAGATATAATCAGCACATTGCCGGTATTCCGCTCCTTTTTAGCCAATGGGAAATATTGTTCAATCAAAGTGCTTTACTAAAGAAGAAAACAGTAATTCGTAATTGTATAGTGTGTCGACAGTGGTCATATTAAAATCTATCCCCTGTAACGTCAAAGTCCAAACCGAAAAATGTTACTAATACTAAATCAGTATATCGATACTGTCTCATGACTAAAAGAAAATAATAACATTTCCAAAACTCTATCTCTATTCGTTCTATATACGATCTTTGCGCTTCGTTCTCATTTTTATCGTTTTTAATAATTGAAAATAATGCGGTTTTGCGAGTAAAGGAAACAGTTGCTCCCATTTTTAGAATTCTATATGTGAAGTCTGTATTCTGCATATTACATTTATTTACCTCATTTATTTTGCGATTTTCTTATCAAATATTAGGTTCTTTTATAAACGTACAAAGTTATTGAAAACTTCTGTTAATAAAATCACTAACTCAAGTTACTATATTAATGAAGAATGTGCGTCAACTACCCCGTTTTATGCATTTCTATCACAACAGAAATTTTAACTCAAAACTATATAAATATGTAAAATAAATAAAAGAGAATAAAAGGGAATAAAATTTTCTGCTAAAATTTTACTGGACACTCTTTCACGTTTCAAGAAAATCATAAAAAATCGAACAAATTGGGTATGATTTATTCATTTTGCTGAATTAATTTTTTACCTAGAGTCAGAGAAATTTAACCATAAAGTCATGATAAAGTTGAGTTTCAGTCGCAAAGTCGAAAGTTGAAATTTTAATGATCGTCATAAAGTCAGTATTAAACCATGGCACTGTCGAAATGAAGTCGATCAAAGAGCTGTTGAAACCGTTATTAGGGGGTCAAAGAATTTACTAGAGTTAAAAAGTTAGCGAAAGAGAGAGAGAGGTAAAGTTTGTTAGACATTATGAGAGTTAAGAGTTTCATAGGATTTAGACTTAAAAAGTATTTTTTAAAGACTATATCGAGCTCTGTTTAGCACGTGCTAATAAACGAATTATTAAGCACATTTACCAAGAATTAGATGCACTGAGAAGTCCTTTTCTCAAAATCAAAAATTGAGTCGTTACAACATTAATTACAACAAGCATAAACGATCTCCCATAACGGCCACTAAAATTGCCTAAACCCTATTAATGTAAAATGTTTTTTTTTACTATCAATATCGCCGATAGTTGACCAGTGAAAATTAATAACATTTTCATTCTGATTTCATTACATTTTCTGTTACAAGGGAGAGGAAAGGTAGCAGAATATTCCGCGTTCCACGCCAATAGCGCGAGACAAAAATTCAGGAGAAACATTAGAAAAGTGTTTCCACCCCCCTTCCCCGTGAGAGGCGAGCTGGAACGATCTTGTGGAAGCTTCGATTCGATCCCTCGATCCTCAACGGTTTCTACCCCGAAGTTTTCTCTACTTCATCCCTCTTTGTCATCATGATTCTCCGCCTTCGGCTTCCCTTTCTCTCCTCCCCGTTTCCTTTTTTCCTCGCTCACGTGTTTTGCCAAGAGCCCTCACGGGCGGAAGCGTCACGTACAGCTCTGAAACAAAAACGTAGCGACGTCAAATGTGATTACGAAAGCTGCGAGAGCAGCTCCAGAACGCGGATGCTGCGCTAGGTTAGGTGGAGAACGCGGCGTGGGCGGATGGAGGATGCCTAGAAAGGGTGGACCAGGAGAACCGGGGGGTGCAGAAGGCAGAAGATACTGGAAAGAGAGAGACCGAGGTAAAGAGAGCTGGCTCAGGGCTGAATCTATATATGGACCAGCCTTAAAAATTATTTACTTCAAGCTTTTTAATAAAATGTAATCTCCAAACTGATGGTTTGTTATTCAATTAAACACGGGTATATTCAATTATTTTGTCGGTTGTTTCAACCATTACCTTGCATGATTAAAAATGTAAGATGTCAAGGAAGCACTTGGGTGTATCATAAACCTCTTATGAATCATTTAATTGGATCATAGGTTTTAACTCAATCTTGAATGGTAATCTGCACATGGTAAAGCTTGGTGTATTGTTAAAGCAAGATTTTCTTTAATTATTTTGGATGTTTATTCTGAAATTGTTCATTTCTTTTTAATGTCTGCAGTGAAATTTGGAATAAGAGAGAAGTCTGTATTGGATTCTTTCTGCAAAGTATTTATATAACTGAGGGATTACTGCTATTTGAAATTCAGATATATAGGAATGTTATTTGTTTGATTACTTTATACTTACTTTTATGAAATAGATAATATCGAGTATAGTCTTACACTGTGTTCGTCTTCGATTTTCTATTTTATAAGTCCTGTTATCTATATTATATACAATTCTGGAAATCACGTTTATTACTTAATATGAAATGAGAATATTGCAAAATTTTGTCAAAGTTCTTTCAAATTAAGTAGTACTCCAAATAAAACGTGCAAATATATTGAAATACTTATCTATAACAGAAGCTGGAGCAATGTTGATTTAACTTTAATGCGACTTCGTTCTTCTTTATCCGTGTTACATTAATTTTAAATTTTTAAAAAATGTATAATATAATTTTGACAATTGTATCACAATATGAAAGTCTTACGAAACACTACAGACTTTCTTTACACTCCATATAATTTATTCCTTACATCGTAGCACTGACGTACCTAATTTCTCAATTATTTAATTAATTTGAGTTGATGTTTCAGGAATTTCCTACAAACCAAAATATTTACAAAAATCTTAAAGTACCAAATTGCAGTATAGTAGGTGACACAGGAACACGTGTACCAAATATAAATTTATTAAGTTACATATCACACACACGCGATACCTAATACAGATAACTTTATAATTTATAAACTTTCAAATAAATTCTTCAGCACAGTCACATTTAATTTCTCCTCTGAAAAACACAATACATTCATCTACATGAAATTACTCGCGTGAGAGTGAAAAATACGGTGATGATTCAAAGAGGGATGGAGGGAAAGAAAGAAGTTAGAAGTTCAGGGCTCCTGGAGTCCGCCATCCACCTCTGGGCTCGCTAGATAGCTGGGTATGGCTCGATAGGGACGAGGCAGGGGGGACGGTGGACGGTTATCAGGGGTGGAGAATTGTCATGGAGGCGGGGGTGGTTCTGCTCGGGGTTGATTCTGCGAGAGCTTCGAGCGATGGCTCGGCCCAAATGTGTGCCTCCGCGTATCTGTGCGTACGTGCGTGCGTACGTACGTGCGCGAAAAATCAATCAGTACGTTCGACGCGCCGAGCCGTGGACAGCTATGATTCTAGGGATGTAAATGGGATAGTCGTTGTCGAGGCGAGAGAAATGCCCGACCATGTTTACGCGATGCCTGCTTGTGATACTAGGGAGAGATAGAAATGAGAGATGAACATAAAGACAGGTGGAGGTTTAAAATAAGCAGTCCATAAAAGGCATTTACGAAAATTTGGAATAATAGTCGAGAGAAAGGTGGGAATGAAAAACAAAGAGAAGTTCAAATTTTAAGGTAGAATAATTGTAAACTACTGATTTAAGCACTCATTATTTTGGAATGTAATAGAAAATGAAAGAAAATTGGGAAGCAATTTTTCAAAATTTACAATCGATCTTTTCGTGCAATATTTTAGTAACTAACTTCTTAAAACATTACAAGATTTAAATTAATTATTGAAGCAGGAATTAAAATACTTAGCAATAGATCACTAAATTAAAGTAAATTAACAATTAAAGACATAGCGGTGCTTAATAAAGTATTGAAGCTACAATTAAAGTTATAATGTTTGGAGATTAGAGAAGATAAAACCAAATATCTGTTACAACTGCGTTGCCTGTATAATAAACATTCGAATATAAAATTTTAATATCGGACTACATAAAAATGTGTGAAAGGAGACAACTTATATTTAAAACGACACCCGTTAGAATTAATGTTTCAACGTTGGTGGCGGAGTGATGGTCGCCAAGCCTCCATTAAAAAGTTGTTAAACGCAGCCTGACGGCGCCCTGCGGCAAATTGGAACCCCATCATAAGTCTTCCTTGTATATAATGTATATGGCTGTTAGACTAAGCCATCTACAAGATAGCGATATCGAAGTAATTAAGTATTCGATGAAGATATTTTGATCGACCTTATGGGTGAATCTGATATCAACCAATGAATGTGTATGTAGTTGCAAATATCCAATTTTACATAGCTATTGTGTTAAAACAATGCCCAAAAGAGTGTTCTTACGCTTTTTACGAAGAAAGTTCAATCTGCTAGTATTTTTACAATGTCTATGTATTTTAAAACTACTTTACTTGTGTGAGTTAACATATATTGTACGAATACTGTAAATAAAAACTTTTACGGAGTAAGAATAGTTGTTTTGAGTAAGTGTTTTTTTTTTTTTTTTTTTTTGAAAGGGTATTTTTGATTTTACAAGTTACATCAGAAACAATAAATTAAATAAAAAAGACACAATTCTTAAAATATGCAAGTAGCAAACATAAGTTAATTTTTTTTTCAAAAAATACATATTTGCTCAATATATATTTCTCTTATACTGTCTGTACTATATGTATATACCATTTATAAAAAAATTATAGTTTAAATAAATTGATTTCTACAGCGCACTTCTTCATATTTGGAAAATTAAGTAACTGGGTACTTAAATTCTTCAGATATTAAAATAACTTGCAAGGAAAGATCCCGAACCCGAAAATTCAAAAAATCTTGAAACTTTGTGAATATGTAGGGGATTTCGTTCTGATTTAAACGCAATTTTTGTTGGCTGCCTAAATTCACTCCAAGCGGGTGAAATTAATCCCTGAAAATTCGGCTATTTTCCGATTTTGTACTATAATTCACGAATTGTAAAAAATAGAGAGAAAGTTTCAAGGCAAAAGTTTCTTCTTTTAATTAGATCTATCATTTGGTAAAAAAATATTTGATAGTTCACGAGTTATAACACAAAATCGAAAAATACCCGAATTTTCAGGGGTCAATTCCACTCACTTAGAGGAAATTTGGGCAGCAAACAAAAATTGCGTTGTTATCAGGAGGAAATTCCCTACATATTCACAAAGTTTCAGAATTTTTTGAATTTCCGGGAGTAATACTTTGTTGTCTTCTTATTGTAGTGTTTCGTGTACATGTACATTACGCATTATTTAAATATAATTCACTCTTGAGTTCCTCGTATACACTTACAAGCTAGTATAATTTGCAGATTAAGTTTACCCAAGGTAGGACAGTATGATTTACAAATTTACACCTTGTTTAATTAAATACGAGTTATATCCCAATATCCCAAAGGAAAGAAATCTGTTAGGTAATAGTAATCTCGTCGATTTGCGACATGTCCTTTATGCAATTGCTTAGTTTTAAATTCTTCTTTGATACTTCTTTTCAAACAACGGCATATAAATGGAAGAAGAAATGCTTTTTACAGTTTAGCGTTTCGAAGACGCGATAAATTTATTTGACATTTTCCTTCCATATCTCTCATCTTCTCTACTACTGCTTTTTTCGAGAAAAAAACTCTCGAACAAGTTCAACGTTTTCTACGTAACGCTGACTGGAAACTCTTGGCCAAAGCAACGAGAGGTTCAAAATAAGAGAAAAGCGCGGCGTAAAAAGCATCGAAGTGGTAGAGGTTCGAGAGAGGATGGTTTAAAAGTACGTGGAATGGAAAAGGTGTGTAAAGGACGTAGGGGGTACTGCTGTAAAATATAAAGCTAGATAAGAGAGTATCGAAATTTGTTTGTTACGTGCTCCAAAAATCGGTCGCCGCGTAAAAAGGCGAAAACGAAATATCTTTGGTATATAAAATGCAAAAGGTAACAGGAGAACAGAAGTGGCTGTGTTCAATCGATCCTTGAGAAAATAGAAAATATTTTGTTTCGAAAGCAATCGCGAAGAATCGAATAACCGGGAACAATTTAAAAAAAAAAAATGTCAGAATGAAAAAAGGGAAATTGAAGTTCATATATTTTTTAATAGTAATTTCGATTATCGACATTACGGTGAAACATGAAAAATTAAAATTACGTAAAAATACAATTTCCCCCAAAATGGTATTTTTACATTACTATAGAATAGAAGACTTTTTGGAGAAGATCAGTTATAAAGACGGAATTGAATCGTAGTAAAGTGTAGGTACTCGTTCTTGACAGATTTTGAAAATCTGTTTTTCTTGAATACAAAGCTTTGTTCGAAAAAAAATTACTCTACAGTTTCGACTTAGTTATGCACAAACATTAATTTTTCATAGGTACAGTTGTATTGTATTTACATGTTACGAATTCTTAGCCAAGTGTACGCGTACCCAACGAGTTATCAAACAAAATTTTTATTGAAAACCAAGCCTCGTATGAAGAAATTTGATTTCAAATATTCGATTTATTTTTTCAGGAGGAATGGCTACCTTTTGGAGTGTGCTACGAATACTATTCTACCATTTATTTATTGCAATACTACTATCGAAGACACAAAATGAGAAATGAAAGCAAAGAGGAAAACAGCTGGCTTTTGAAAATATACATGAACTCAATAATGCCCTCGAATGTTAAAAGTCCCCAGCCATGTTTTTCGGCACAAAACTGTACAAACTATACAAGACTTACTGAAATCAAATACAGAAACTTATAAAGATATTATCTAAGAACGCTCTAACAAATAATTGAATCAATGCCTATAGTTTAACTATGAATATTAACAAAAATCCAACAGAGGAGACACTTACCTGAATGATCGAAATAACGAAATCAGCTTGCCCACGGTGTACGAATCGTTGTATTGCTCAGCGTCACTCCGTGAAAGAAAAGGACCACTAAACACGCGTAATTATGTAAAGCAAACGTGTTGGAAACTTTTGTGGAAGGCGGTCCCCGCTTCCCCTACTTCGTTATTTTTCTGATAAGTTCTTAAATATTATTAAAAAAACGTATGAACATTTTATCCGCCCGAGAATTCACCATTACAGTGAGAAGATTAATGTGTTTTATCGGAGGGGACGGTTATTCCGCAAGCAGATGATTATAAACGTTGGCCGGTTGAACTTTCCCGAAGATTGGTGGTTATCCTTCGAAAGAATATCTTGAAACCTGGTGGTTTTTCCACGCATACAACAAAGACAGGTCAGCGTTCGTGAGGGCAAAAAAAGGGGAGTGTAAAAACCGCGGCAAATCGAAAAACCGCGATGCGGGATTTTCAATTCTTTTTGCCAGCAAATGCCCCTCTTTTTACGTACGCATAGGGTAGATGGGGTCAGCTTTCAGTGTAACGCGGTTAGGAAAATATTTTTAAAATAATTGTGCACTTACCTCGATGCAACAAGCCGGGCGGAGAAATGGCCAGTGAATTGAGTCGAAGGAGAACGGCAGAAAAAAAAGGACGGGCTTTATAGAATCTTCCACTCTTCCCCTAGCTTTGCCCCCTTACGTGCATTAAGCGAAAAAAGGGGTGACAAATACTGGTAAGAAATAAAGGGATGTGGTATATCTGTAAATTAAATTAATATTTTGATTTATACGCACTTCGGTTAGGAAATATGTATTTCGACAAAAAAATGTAAATATCGATAGGTAATAACTTCTCAACGTAAATGTGTTTCTCATTTAACGTAATTATGCAATTTTGTATTATTGTAAATGAATTGGTGTGGGTAAAATGTTTAAAACAGACACTTTTTTCATGTCATGGGTAGTTGCTAAAATACAATATAGGATACACTAAATTGGTTTGCAAACTATTAAGAGGACAAGCGAGTGGTTTACATAAAAGTTGTTTCATTTATGTAATAATGAAATTATGGAAATAATGAAATTGTATTTTGTAGATGTTATAAAATAGTTGGAAAGATTTCGAGATATCATTTTCATTCCTGTAAGTGAATTACGCATATATTTTTATTTCATTATTTAATAGATAGGTACTATATACTACGTCTTAATTTCTTAATATATAAAGCAGAAAGCTTCTATATTTTTGTGTGTTTGTCTGTCGGCTAATGTAGATGAATGTGACCGTTTTCACAAAAGAAACTAAAAAAATTTTTTTTTCATAAAATAAAATTCTAAATTTCGGTGATTAATATTGTGTCTTTGAAAATATATTGAAATAATCATAAAACAGAGAAAATATTTTACAGGTTCTGAATAACGACGTTTGTAAAGCTGCGCAAAGTGAAATTAACTTTCCCCTTTTCTCACATTTTCTTCTCTCCTTTCACGTAACTACTCAAAATTATGTATATTTCTTAAAGCGGGGATCATTTACATTATTTATCAATTCAGTATAACCAGATGCTTCATTAAGTATGTATTTCTTTATTATCACTTTCAAGTACTATAAATATGTGACTAATGTTTCTAATCGTTGCAGTTAGTTCTGTCGTTAGATCGATGGAATTGCAAAGTTTAATTTTTGCTACAAGCAAAAATATCGAACCCGCACACGCAAATTTCGTTAAGACTCTGCAGATTTGCAGAATACTGAAAAATATTTGACACCTATTTTTTGTTATTGACAATCGTGCATATTGGAGGGGTAAAAACAGCCCCTAAATTTGAGGGACGAGAACATATTTTCTGGAATATCTCGAGATCTATTAGGCGTGGGAGAATTTTTTATTTTGAAATGTGAGTTTTTTAAAGACGAATCCAACCCCTACTCAGTTTTTAGAAATTTTCAGAAAATATGTTTTCTCTACGACTTTAAACGCCTCATCAACTACAGAGTTATTAGCGATGAAACGGTACGTTGCAGTTTTACAATTTAAGGAATATTTTAGTATCTTTTAAGGATTTGTTTAGTTACTAATATCGCTGGAGGGTGTGAAAATGGAGGAAGAACTGATTTGGTTTTTCAGTCTAGATGTCTAAATTATTTTAGTGAATCACTTGGTGAGAATGTGATTTCTATTAAACAGATCACAATCTGGTGCTACTGTTTTGTTAAAGAAGGTGTTGATGAATTAATTTTGTGTGAGATATAGCGAGTACGAAGCGTGGAATATCTTCGAATATGGTTTGACTGCTGAATGAATACGTTTGGTTCCGCAATTTTTCCTGAAGAAGGAAGTTGCCTGTCTGTGTATTATGGATAATTATTGGACGGTTGAATTATGCGCGAGTTCAGCTCGAAGTGAAACACAGAATGGAAGGTGGTTACCGAGCAGGGGCCGGGGATTTCGAGAGTCGTGTTCAACCATCCGGAAGCTATGAATATATTATTTGACGGGCAGTTTCGGTAGTCTCCGATCGGATGGAGCGTCGATCATGGCTGGCGCATCCCTTTGGGCCATTTTCATGCGTCAAAATGCGACACGCCTCAATCGAGCGGCTGCCACGGAATGAAAAAAAATATTGTTAATCAGCGAAATACTTTCGTAAAATCACGCCAGACGTAGTTGCAGAAACGACAAGCGACTCCACAGCTGTCCAACTGGTTGTAAACTCGAGTACCTATCCAGTACTACTGTGTGTCACTTTCAAATCTGCGAAACTGTACTCGCGTTGAAAATTTTTAGCGTGTATTAATATATACAGTACTGGAAATATTTATTGCATTACTCTCAAATTTATGTGGTGAGCATAATTTGCATAGCAATATGATTGATAAAATGATTCGTGCTCTACTTATTTTGGAAAAGATAGTAAGCCATACATTTCTCCAATAAATACATTTTGTAATAATATTTTTCTAATACTAATACAGTGGGGTATCCTATAACGAACGAATGTTATAACGAACAGTCTCTCTTGAAATTAAATTGAAACGCGGAAAATACATAAATGAAATAAATGAACATCTGAAATAGCTATCGTCTGCATTAATAATTTTGTCTGCATTAATAATTTAAACGTGCATTAAAAAATTTTGACTACAAGCGTATTAATTACAAATAGTTGCAAATAAGAACGCAGATAATTGAAATATATATATAATGTTATAATATTTTATGTAGTAATATAAATATACCTACTGTTTGTTTATAGAATTGCAAATCAAGTTATGAAGTATTGTAGTTCGTGGAATTAATATTAACTAACATCCATCACCGATATGATGCGAACTCTGCGACTCGAAGAAGTGTGGCCGTTTGTCATACGAATGGAACGCATTCCCTGGGTGGTAAATCGTTCACGCAGACGTCACGATAGGAGGTCCCGCTCGTTGTAATCGGGTAGAAAACTCAATCGCGATCCGACTTTCGCATCGGTAGTTCCACTCATTGTTATTGATTCAATTTTCGGTAGGTGGTTATGGATAAAGATAAAAGATTCGTCAATTGAATCGGCCTTTTGGCACACCACAGGCTGAGGATCCTGCGACAGATTGCCAGGTTTATTTTCAGCAGGTCCTACGCTTTTATAACGATATGGACTTTCATCACTGCCAAAAACTCATTACTCGTGGCTTCCCACTTTTTTAATCGTCTTCCTCTGTATTTCCATTACGAAACCTTTTCAACGTAATCACAATGACGAATAAGTTGTCTGACATTTTTACTACCTTGTATTAAGAGGCGCTATTAAAAACGCGTTACTAAAGCGATAGAATTTGTAGAATTCATGAAAAAGCGTGGAAATGATTGTGGCGCTGAGAAGAAGACTCGCACGGCTCCTATATTAGGAATGGAAATAGATGCATAGAATGTAAATATTAAATTATTAACAACTATGGACAACATCCATTCTCAATACAAACAGAAAACATTGTCGTAACTTCCAAAAAATCGAAGCTCGTCAATGTGCAAAATTATCCTTGAAAAAGGGTAATTTCAGTCAATCATGTATTGCCTTCTTGCAATTTCATTAAAAATTCTATAGAACGCAACGGAAACTATTCTAGTGTTGTAAAGGGTGGCAACATTTGAGCATAAAAGACTATTAAAAATATCATTACATCAGTTAATACCTGTATCATGCAAACTACTTAAATAGCAGAGTGATGATAACACAAAAATTCAAATCTCGTTGACTTGTTGGTAAAACTGACAAAGTCCCTCTGGCGGATTTAATAAAAAAAGGCCCAGGTGGCAAATGATCTGAAGGGCCTATTTTTCAGAAAAATGAAGAGGTAGTTTACTAAAAACGGGCTGAGTGTAATAGTACAAAAAAAATATAGTGTTTGGAAAAGGTCACAATTTTTTTTAGAAGCTGGGTCCACTGGGGCCTTCTAGGCAGGGGCCTAAGCGGCAACTACTCTTCATCGGCCGCCCGTTAAATCCGCCACTGCCAAGTCCCCTTCTTTTAAAAAATACCAAGCCTTTGCTGAAAGACTTGGTATTTGCTAGAGACCAAAATCTCATTTTTAAAAAAAAATCATTTATCTCTTCAGCGCTGATTCTTATATCCCGAATTGTACACCGAAAGGCGTACCTTTCACAGACCTTTCACCTTTGCAATGAGCGTTTTTTTAATGAAACCGAGCATAGCTGCTGATCTTTAGAAATTAATCGAAGAACTGTTCGCGTGGCCCTGGTTTTCTGGGGCACGTGCCCATAGATATTGGTATTTCGAGGTACGTTAATACCTCACTATTCAGACGGATAGAGAGAGAACAGAGCGAAACATCCACTCCTGTACATTGTTTGCGGCTTGGAATCAATAAAAGCATAGCTTTAGGCGACGGTGGTTGCCATGCCAACCAGAGACCCATCCGTGTACCCTATTTCTCTCACTCCCGTCGATCTGTCTCTTTCTCCCTTACGCACACACACCCTCTCCTTTCTCTCCGTTCTTCTCGCAGTTTCTCGCTTTCTCAGTTTCTCTGTGAACACGCGTACCACCTACACTATCTTTCGTTCTCTTTTCCTGATCCACGGATACCTCCCCTCCCGTCCCGCCTTCTTTCTCTATTTTCGCATTTCTGCCCTTTCTATCCCCTCTCCGACCCTTCCTGTTTTTCTCTTTGACTCTTCGGCCCTTGCACACACGCCATCCAATTTTCTGTTTCTTCCTCTGTCTCCGTCCTCGCATACCATTCCCGCCCTACTCGTTCTCGCCACTCTCCTTTCCCTTTGTCCGCTTTCTCTTGGCTACCCCCTTCTTCCCTCCGCACACACCGTTCATCTTTTTTTTTCGGCTCCGCTTCACGCACACCGGCGCAACCGCGCCAGCGTTATTTTCTGCTCTCCCGTCCGCCTACACGCG
Organism: Andrena flavipes; assembly: GCA_963971345.1. Taxonomy (NCBI): domain Eukaryota; kingdom Metazoa; phylum Arthropoda; class Insecta; order Hymenoptera; family Andrenidae; genus Andrena; species Andrena flavipes. The sequence continues at coordinate 59,096,900 of OZ020480.1, forward strand.
TGTCTCCATTTTGTCTCTCGTTTTCATCCCTCCTCTCTTTGATTGTCACTTTGTCCTTGAAACTCTCTTAAACACATTCCTCTGTACTCTCCCTTTGAGACGTGCTGCCTCAATAATTCCTCCCCGCATTGATTTCGATCGCAACTGCATTGTAGCACTTTGAGTACTCGATTCTTCAAACGTGTACTTTGCAAATTTCGTTACACAGAAATGAAATCGTTAAGAGTCTTCGGAGATTTAGGTGGGGCGTGTACGCAAGAATTGCGAAAATTAAAATCCTGCAAGCTGTTAAATCATCCCATAAATGATGTTGTTTTTTTTTCAATTAAATTATTCAGTTAGTTTTAATTAACGATGTATTGTGCTGTCTGGTAGTTGCCTCGTGGACATCTTTTATAAAATATCTCTGGTCTTTCGAATCAAAAACCTGAGGCAGGTCTGATTCTATATGGCTGTTAGTGTTCCATTTTTACCGATTAAAAAGTTTTGTAGTGATCGGAAGAAATAGAAGAAATTTCTTAATGCAAGATTGGAAAATAAGGTGAATGTAGATCAGCTCCGAATTATACGGCTTCGATTTTTCTATTGTTCTTCTAGCCGTATGTGATCAAACTTCCTCGTCCACTTATTAAAGATGGTCGTTTTTTCCATTAAAGCACTGTGGTGAAAAGACCCAAATAGTGAAAGACCCTTTCAGAGTTGACACGGCCCTGAAGTGAGAGTGGCGAGGCATATTTAGCACCTTAACCTGCTAGGGTATCGCTTACTCCTAGGGATTGTAATACGATTTACCGGTAAATCGCGAGAAATACCCTCGAATTTTTACCGGTAATTTGATAAATTACTTATAGTAATATAAAGCGTATATGTGTTCGATGATTCTTTCGGTATCTACTACGTTATCAATGAAAGAAAAACTTCAAATTCTAATAAAGACGAAAACCGAAGTATCCCATGAAGAACTAACTCTAATCCAAAAGAAAACTAAAAATATGAATCAAGTCATCAAAGAAGAATTGTACAAATATCAATTTGTACAAAAATTAGGTCGCAATTAGGAGACTAAAGATTAGACAAATTATGCTTTTTGCGTGCATATTTGTTAAAAAGAATTAATAAATGAATAATGTTTAATTAATTATGTAAGTTAAGAGGCTGTTTATTGTATTCCTGGTGAAGATCCATATTTAATAAATATTGTCAATAGTTTTCTAATACATGTATTTTATTTTATATCATTTCATATTTTATATACAGAATGGTTTTATTTGCATATATTTTTATAATCGATTGGATTTCAATAAAATGTGTTTTTTTTGTAATATTTACTCTTATATTTTCAATACCTTAAAAAATACTGATAAACTGGTTTTGATTGCAACTTTTTACAGTTCACAATCCCTAGTTACACCATCCTCGAAACAGGTGGGACTTTATTGTACCGTTTTCTTTTATCCATCCGCAAAATCTTGAACATTGAGGCCAATTTTCGAGGTGCTCCTATTTGATTCCGAAGTTACAAATGGCATCAATCGATCCGGTTTGGTGATATCTTTCCAATGCTGTATAGAAATCGCTGCACACTCTCAGTAATCATCTTACAAACTTAACATTGCAGGACCGAGTGGTCTGCCACAAAGGGGGCGAAATACGATATCCTACAATATCATAATCAGTCTCTCACTCATTCGTAGTCGTCTCCTTCTCCGCAGCAACAGCGGAAGAAGTGGAGGGGATACCGATCACCTTATTTCGATGCTGAAAATCAACTTCAAGAAAATTCATATAAATGTGCCCTATTTGATATTCCGGAGTTGTAGCTATTTTCGTTCTTCAGTACTTTGCAACTTCTTACCTTTATAAGAAATGTTCGAAATGTCCACCTTCGCCCTGAGTGTAAGCCTGCAACCGTCGTGTTGCAGATTTCCTAAAAAAAATTGATAAATGTGAGTAAAATGCATAAACCACATGCAACGTACGACATCAAGTATAACAAACCTTAACTTCTACCAATACTCCACTCAATTGATTGCTTAAGAAATTTACAGAAAATTAACTAGTTAATTTCCCATTACGAAAAACAAGTCCAATTACAAAAGAGAAATATTTAGTAAAATCAGTTACATATCTCTGTTAGCCAAAAATGGTAATAACTCGGGTACAAGGTCAAATTGGTCAACTTTTTTCATCATATTTGTGTCTACCGTTTTAGTGGGTCCCACATGTTAAGATACATTCTATGTTTACAGAGTGTTCGGCAACAGGTGTCAGAAACTTTAAGGGCTGATTCTACGTGCCAATGTAAGACGAAAATGAAGAATGACGAAATTGCGCTTGAGGCTTCGTTCCCGAGTTATTAATTGTTAAAAGTGCGCGTAAAAAGCGTCTGACGCTAGGGACTTAACTACTGCCCCCGCCGTGCCTGGTCTGGCTACATATAGCGCGCCGGCAGTAGTCTGAGTCCCTAGCGTCAGGAGCTTTTTACGCGTACAGTGGAACTCCATTTATCCGAACGAATTTGATCCCAGTGTGTACGTGATTTCCTGAATAAGTTACTGAGCTGTTATTATCTAAGCCCGGGTCCCGCAGCGTACCAATATGGGTGCACAAAATGCATATAAATGTTTCTCTGTATCCGATCAGCAAAACAAAAAATTAGTAGACTCCTATTAATTATCTAATCCAGTTCTCTGAACAATTATTTTCCGCAATACGTTCGGATAAACGGAATCCTACTATATTTTCAATAATTAATAATATGCGCAACTATAGCCGAGTACCCTGTATATTATGATATAATATTAAATCTGTATAATGAAAAATCTATGATATAAACATGCTAAACGAAGTCTACTTATTATTGTCGCTACAAACATCAAGGTGTTCCGAATGAGCATTGCGCATGACAGGCTATTTTTTTTAACAGGGATAAAAAATAGTTTGGTTTGGTAGTAACACCACTGAAGGAATGTCCATTATTTCTGATGGTGATTTATTAAGCTGGGAATCCACCTGGAAGCTAAGTTATGCTATGCTACTATACTATGTTTTAGCTTAGCTTTTGGGGGAAACTAAGAATGTATTGAAGCTAATTGTTTTAATACTTAGCATGTCATAATATAACACCGAATAGCATAGCTTAGCCTCCAGGTGGATTCCCCGTTTTATGGAAAGTCCATCTGCTGTAATGTTATAAATATTATAATCAACTTTTCGATATTTTTAACTTTTTTACCTCTACAATAGGATACCTACCGTTCGTCATGAAGAATAACAATGGCTGAACACTTTCCAATAGAAATTTCGGAATTTAATGGAACTGAAGATCGAATCACTAATATTATTAACCAAATTGTTCACATACACTTTATACTTGAACACCGTACAAAATGATTATTATAATTATTACAGCATTCAATTTATACTGCATTTGGACCGATCCACGTGAATTTTGCCAAACTTATTAGTAACTAGCTTAATACATATATTAATACATACATTACAAAATATGTAATAAATTCAATTTTCTTAAATCTTTTACTCACACCACTTTCATAATCACCAACACAATAATTCTCCTGCGTCATACATATATTCAATTTGAAAGCAATCCATCTAGTAGCTTATTCTGCATAAATTAACGTATCGCGATATTTGCAAAAAAAAACTTATTAAAATATAAATTTCCGTCATTTACGTGCACACGTATTTTTCCTGCATTATTTTCCTATGAAAATACATTCTTCCAAATACTCGCAATCTGAGTATAATACCCAACGCACGTATACTTGTTTTGCTTTAAAAAAGCACACGGTATAATCATTTTCGCGCAAAGGAGATTCTTGCAGCGTATAAATCTGATTTTGCGAGATTCTTCATTTATTTGTAAAATTCAAAAACAAAGAGACCCGCGGGAGGGTGGAGCGGTTCTGAGCAACTCTTCGAATACGCAAGCTCCGTGAAGAACGTCGATAAATGTCACGCGCTTTCCCCTTGAGAAGAAGTCCACCTGAAAACACTGTCGGGAAGATCGACGAACAACGATCAAACCGCAGCCTGTGTTACATTTCTGAATCAATAATCGACGGATCGACCACGTAAAGTCCAGGTAAAGCAACATTGCATTCAATAATTCATCCCTGCGTCGTGATTCGCTCGATTCCGTTCGAACGACGAACCCCGAGTTTATCTCGCCGCTAGGTTAGGATAGGCCGACCTAACCCAAGCTGAAGCGGACACAAGGGTGGTTACCCTCCTGGATATAGCGCTGAAGATCGCGCTCCGATAGTCTCACGTCAGCGGCTCGATCTCGCAAGACATTGAGGGGGGGGGTATTTAGAAGTGCATTTACAAAACCGGTGTCTGATTTCGTAATGTGAGATGCTTTTTATACAGATGGATTTAATGGCCGAGGAAAGGTTTAAATTCAAATGGATCGGAGTCTGAAACTATGCAAAAGAAATATGGAAGATTTACAAGATTTTCATGGGTTTCAAACGGTCAGGATCAAATGGGCCAAGTTATGCAGAAAGCTACCAAGCATCAATGATCTGAAATTGAGTAGATTTACAATGTTTTTTAACGCATTATTTAATAGTAGTATAATTAATATTATTCTAAATTTTCTTTATTTTTTACTTTTTAAACCTAAAATGGAACTATGGTTTGATAGTTTTGATAAATAATGGGTTGGTCATTTTTTTTGCAAAATAAAGATCTCAAATTTATGGGATCCTTAGGTAGTGGGTGTGATTTTTTTGTCATTTTGAGGGTTGGTAGGTTTCTGCATAACTTAACTTTCGGTAAAGGGAATCATAATGAAGTAACAATTAGAGATGAATGTATTAGGGTAGTGCAAGAGTTCGTTCAAACAAATTGTTTTACTATACCTTCTTGTACTTGCACCAGGAAAGTGAAAAAAGATCATAGATGTATAAGAAAAATAGATTGAATAAAAAATCGTAATATATTTTTAATTTCAATAAAAATTTTGGATGTACATAAAAGTGTAATCAAGCAGGAAAGTATGTCACAATTAATGTTGACTTCTTGAATAATTATTTTTGGGGCATCATCCAAAATTTTATTATTAAATCGATAACTATTTCTTATTTTGCTACAGTATTACATATTCTTCTATTAGAGATCATTACTTAATATACTTTTCATTCCCCAGAGATAAATATATCGAAAGAATTCAAATATTCTTGAACTGATAATTTTTCGGATGTTCTAACTCAAAGCAATCGTGTTTACAATCACTTGTGTTACAAAATAGTTATAAATTAAATTATGAAGCTATCATATTAAACAATTTCGAACCATCTAAAATAATAGAGGAAGTTTATCAACGATTAAAAATTCCCACCCTCTTAAAAAGCATGCACAGTAAAACACTTAAATAATAGTTTACATAATTCTACGCTAAAAAGAAATCCATCAATAAATACAATACACTGCTTTTCATAAGAATTAATTGTGAGAAACCTTAAAAATTTACTGAAGAACTCTAACAAATATTTTATTTAGTATTTTAATTTGAAAGCAGTGAAAGGGATTCTGTACCAAAGATCACATTTTCTGCAAATACAGCAAGTGTGCTAATACTTATGAACAGCAGTGGATATAGCGTGTACCTCTGATTGTCGAGCAAGCATACATGTGACAGATTCTGATCCAAGGTCCTTAAGTAAGGTACTGCGCGAAAAATCCGAAGCGTCACAGATCCCCTGTAAGGCGACACAGGTACATATGGGCTCTCTCGGTGAATGGACCAAATGATATAAATTATTTATAGATTTCGACACCAAAGCGAGGAAGGGGAGTTGAGGGTGTTCTGTTCCAACTGGGGTGCGTACCCGGGGGGTCCACTTGCATCGAAAGCCCCTTGAGGCACCCTCAACATATGCATTCTCACTCAACAACCGTAAGCCTATATAAAATTGATTCGTAAGTACCCCGGATTCCTGTCTGTCTCGCGTGCTTTTTAACACCTACCTTCGTTTGTTCTGTATGTACAGTCTCATCTGTTAAGCTTGAGCGCAAACATCGCGGGCGAAGTCACATCTATTTGCTCTTTTCCATTTATCAAGTTTGAACAGTGGTCCTAAGATTCTATAAAAATGATCACTTCGACTAAATATATCAAAATCATTTAACATTTCACGTTTCAAACACTGTGGAATTTAAAGAAATTTTGAAAATTATTCCATATTTCTTTCTAACTTCAGATTCTTGGCCAATGTGACATTTGAATTACAGTTTATTACATAGAGGTGGTATATAATATATATTTTGCAAAAATTTTTGGAAGAAAGATATTGATCGCTTCCATAGCTCCTTGAAAAACTATTCAAGTTGTTGACAAGTGATGTGTAGCAAATTCGAAGACGGGCCCAGTGCCGTACACTGCGCCCCCCGGGGTCCAATCTAAATCAATGGGCTTGTGGGTAATCGCATAATAATTACTGGGACCCCCCCTACCGTCCATCTGTCGCTAGCTAAGGGCTGTTCAACCCCTAGAAGTGGTAATAGGCAATACTACGGCAACATAGGCGATGAACGTGTCCCAGCAGGTCCTATTGTTATTAGGCACTGTAAGAAATATCGTGCAGTGCCATTCGTCAGTCGTCGCGTCCTTTTAAATTTGCATCTCTTATTTGTTCATGTATAAAGGATTCAGAATGCACTTGCTATCGACATTCGAATGTTTTTTTTAAATTCTCCAGTTTTTTCATATTATGTAAAAAATAAAGGCTGATCAAACTATCAGTTTTTGTGTTTTTTTTTTAATACAAGTGTTGATGATGCTTTTCAGTATTAAAATTTCTTTTTTTATATTTTGGAGTTAATTATAGAAATCTTAGTATTGCAGATAGGAAAATGGTTTAATGAAGCAGGACTTAACAAATAAATTTTATTAAATTGATTCAGACGCACAAATGATAACCATACTGCTGATCGGTTCGTGTATTGCATTATCGAATGGTTTTCGTGGTCCGCATCATCCACAAAGCACTAGTTCCGGTTCCCATCATCATTATTCACCTCAGAAAAACATCAAAATAACGCAAGACACTGGACTTCTTCAAGATGCTACGTAAGTTATTTAGTAACTTGTTACTTCACGAACAACATTTTTTTAGGAGTATGTTCGATGTGTTGGATTGTTTATTAGAGTTTTATTATTAAAAACAGTAAAGAAAAATGTTAACATTGACAACGTTATTGATGAATTAATTACATATATTACATATGTAAACATATAATTTCAGGCACTTAAAAGAAGACATGGGATCTATAGGAGAGCAACTAGACTTTTCTAATATGACTGAAGAGGAAATAGAATTCCACTACTTTAAGTACGTTCATACAGTCAATGAAATACTGTGTTTTTAATGCTAAGTAATATTTTTGGTGCTACGGATACTTGTAAAAATAATGTGAAACTTCGGTAAATTCGTTGTACTGTATTTAAATTTGCTACCCTAAAAACTAATGTTATCTAATATTATATTATATGATGATTTAACAGAGATCTGTAATTACTGTACTAATTACAGAGTTCATGACGTCGATAATAATGACAAATTGGATGGATTAGAAATACTTAATGCTATCCAGCATACGTTTCATAAAAATGAACACCACGACCCGGAACCCATGAGTCTAGCTGAAAAAACGAAACACGTGACCTATGAAGATGACCTTCCTTGGATTGTTGGTACGTAAATTCATTACTTATAATGAAAGGGGGAATTTGTTTTATAGTTTCTCCATAGCTAGATTATAACAAAGATTTACTTTTCATTTAGTCATTTTTATTAATAACGTGTAGAGAGTATTCCAGCATTAAAGGATCAAACTAGACCAGCATATTCTCTGAATTGAAATGAAAAGTGAAACGTTGATCAACTAAGATCCAAAATAACACAAAAATTACTCACGATCAGTTTTAACTGTAAAATTGCATCAAAATAGAAAAATCTCAGTATTCGGATATTCGAATACATCCTCAATTCAAATCTAGTATTCGAATACTATAATATTCGAGAAATAATTATTATAATAAATATTCCACGAATATTATTAAAACATGTCTGTTTTATCTGGATACACGGAAACATTCCATAGGCAGTCGAAGGTACAAACAAATTTTAGAGATAGACGTTCGGTAGTGTAAATAGTTTTTTTGTGGTGGAGGTGTAGAGATTTCAAGGTGTTCTACTTTTTTATTCACCATATGATAACGTTTGTTTGAGATGCCTTCCAACCTCATTAGACGGACAATATGCATCTCTATTGCGCATAGAATGTGTTACAAAATGTTTTCATCTTCGAAGTACACCGTCCGAACTATACTTTCGAAATTTTGAATTTATATATTAAATAAACAATGATTATTATACTAGACACATTAGTTTAGAAGAATGTGTTGTAATTACAGACGATGATTGTCTTCCAATTTACTACCTTCTCTTATAACAAGATACTTGTTCATAAAATTAATTCTTTAACAATATAATTATATCGCAATAGTTGACAGGGCATATTAATCCATAAACCCTGTTCTAATACGCTGTTACTACATTTTTACAGAATATAAATTTTCTTATGTTAATATATCCTATCGAAAAAATCATTAAAAATTTAATTAAAAATCATTAGTCCAAAATTTTAAGTTGCACTCATGCCAATACAAATAAGAATGTAGTAGTCATGAACATTTTAACTTTCTGTCGCAAAAGATTAATATATACATATAATATAATCGTTCAATAAGGATATATGATTATTACTAATGCCTACTGTTTGGTTTCTAGAATTAATAGACAAAACGTTGAAGGAGGACGATCTTGATAACGACGGATACCTCGTATATGCCGAGTACGTACTTGGAAGGCAAAGGGATCACATTGCTCAAGCGAAAAGGAGTCAAGCAAGAGCAAACAAAGAGCAGAGTGTGGGAGAATAAAATTCAATGCGAAAGGGCACGCAAATGTAACGATTTATCGGATAATAATATATAACTATGTTTGATACTCTGTGAAGGACAGTTCTCAAGGGTGTGAGGTTGCTATGCTAATCATCATACATCGTGGTCGTAACAGACGGTAGTATGACGATATAAAGCCAATCATGTTTTCATTTACAAATATTATATAATTGCGTATTGCATATGCATCGCTGCAGTTGTGAAAAAAATGTCATAGGAAAATAGTCACTTTTAAACTATTAAATTTTTTCCTCACATATTTTTTTTTAATAGCAACCGAAAAAGAGATATAACTTGGACCATTTGCGTGTCTTAAAATTGCGTGACTTCCCGGAACATGTGATATCCTGATACAAAAAGACAACGAGAAGACCTTTACCGTTTTGAGATCCGAGGCTTCGTTCTCGAGATATTAACAGTTGAATATTAGCGGTCCAAGTTCCGTGGCGCCCTGTTTAAAGGCGAAACAGCTAAGCGGGGAGATACAGATTGGGACACCCTGTATGTGTAGTACCATAGCAACACACTACTCTTTCTGTTTTCAATGCGTTGGCCTATTTTTCAATACTATTTGACATCAGATTGTCTAGTATCTCTGCAACTTGTACAATTCATCATACGATAAATTGGTACGTTTGTGGGCTTTAACTTTTTGATACATACAATGTGTTAAGAAAAGCCAAGGCTATAAGCAACTTTATACCTGTAATACGTAAGCAACAAGAATATTTTCTCTCTTGAATGGATTTGTTTGTAACATTCTTTCTTTTACTGAAATATACAGAAAATGTAATTTTTACCGTAAGTGTTAACTATTTCTTATAATCCAGAAAAGATCAAAACTCTGTAACTGTGTTATAAGTAGTCCTACGGGGAAATTTCATGAAAATTTATTCAGTAAATCGTCCCATATAAAACCTCATGGAATTTGAACGTATTAACCCGAGTTTATAGAACAACTCCATAGAATCCCATAAGTGGTCGGAATGCGTTCAAACTTCGTGAGATTATAGAGTACCAAATTCTTTCCCTGGTAACATTTCCCCGTACGACGTCTTATAACAAAATTACAGCCTTTTGAAGTTATCGAAGGACCCTTAAGGTCGCGGGATTGCCTACGTACAGGCGCGCGTCGCTAATAATCTTCAAACGCTCGTGTCTCCATCATCCAACGTCGTACGGAAAAATGTTATACAGGATAATTGTGTAGAATTTGGAGCTCTATGAGCTCGCGAATTTTGGGCTCGCTCCGGCCACTTTACAGATTTAGGAGATTTTTGAACGGTTTGGTAGGGAACTTTCAAAATGGTATATGAAAGTGTTTCTCTATGCGTGCAATTATAATTCTAATTTCTATCGCTAGTAGTGCTGCACTCTTATTTCAGACTTAATCGATAACATCGAACATAACACTGAAATGATAATAAGGTTATGAGTTACGAGTCCCAAAATCGGATGGCAGAAAGTAGAACTAGGTGATCGACCTATTCTATATCTTTAACATGGAATTTATGATATAATTTCATTTAAATTCTAATTCCTACCATTAAGAGCTAGACCTTCATATAATATTCCAGATAGTACACAACGTCTTGAAGACGTCTGTTAATGGTCTGGTCTTACGACCTTATTAGGACGTTTTTAAGACTCCTGTCTTATGGACGTCTTTAGGACTTGTACACGTCTCTATTATCATCGACGAGGTATAGGATAGATCTATCACCCAATGTAATTTTATGGCACACGCTCCGGAGGGCTCCCGAGCCCCCTTACAATTTTTGTGTCACACCCGACATTATCGATTCAGTCCGAAATAAGATTACAATACTACGAGTGGTGGGAATTAAAACTAAATGATATGGGAAACATTTAAATTATTTAAAATCTAAAATGATCCGAATGTTACGACTAATTTCAAGAAACATGTTGCATAATTTACTAAGTAGTAGATTTCGATAGAAACACAACTGAGCATCTTGCAGCAAGAGGGGTGCAGCTCCATCTTTACCAACTTCGAGTAGTTTAGAAAAAAAACTGTTTATAAAATTATTGCTCTGATTTAACAGTAACAGAAGAACACTAATTGAAAAATATGTACTTTCATACGATAAGCAGTAGTTATTGAGTTTATAAGTTTTTATTTCTATTTTTGGTATGTGTTTAATACACGTCCCAGATAGCACACAGACGTCTTAAAGACGTCTGCTATTTTCTTAACACCTTCCCGACCGTGGACGAGATATGTAAGTCATTTTGCTTGAGTATTTAGATTTGACCGCGGCACTGTTCTCGTGACCGTTTCAAAGAAGAGTTTATAACTAATTAATTGTAATAAAAATCTACGCGAAAACCACATAGGAAAGTAACCAAGGGTCTATTCTTCGAGACGCGATTCTGAAAGTTCATAAAATATTCGCGAGAAATGAGAAATTCGTGAATTTACAGTGACTGTGTGATATTTCTATTTCCCTCCTTGTCGCACACACTAGCGTTCTCTCTCTCGCTCACGCCACCTATCTCCCTCCTTGCCGCACACACTAGCGTTCTCTCTCGCACAGCTCAGCCGTGCCACCTCTTCTACTACTAGGTCTCCTATTAACTCGGAGAATTTACTGGTCTCAATCCAAATTGTGGGTAACATAGGGATCGCGATCATCGGTAATCTAACCTATATAAAAGGCTTTTTTCATTAGTAACTATGTAGAGATTCGTAAATAAAACGCATACGAGTGATTGCTGAACGGTGTCACAAGACTATATTCTCGAATCTACATGTACAAATATACAAATCATTTTGAAAAGATCGAGAATCCTTGAAGAAAGTGTGCATTTACTAAACGCGGAGTGGAACTTGTAAATCTGTCCAAAAACACATCGTAGCTGCTTAATTCTAATCAGAATCATTACAACTCTCACGTAGGAAAGTAGTGAAGGGTTCATACTTCAAGATGAAATTGCAAAAGTTGATAAATTACATCTAGAAAATGCACCTACAATCGACGAAGCTTGAGTGTTCACATAGGACCGTGATTCTCGTCACCGTTTCAAAGAATCGTTAATAACTAATTTATTGTAATAAAAATCTACGCGAAAACCACATAGGAAAGTAACCAAGGGTCTATTCTTCGAGACGCGATTCTGAAAGTTCATAAAATATTCGCGAGAAATGAGAAATTCGTGAATTTACAGTGACTGTGTGATATTTCTATCTCCCTCCTTGTTCCGCAATTATCGCTCTCTCTCTCGCACGCTTCACCTATCTCCCTCCTTGTCGCACGCGCTAGCGCTCTCTCTCTCGCACAGCTCGACCGTGTCACCTCCTTTACTATCATGTATTCCTATTAACTCGAGCGAATTTCCTGGTCAGACAGCCAACTTCGGGACCATTGCCGTATCGCGGTCGGTAATCTAACCTATATAAAAGGCTTTTTTTATTAGTAACTATGTAGAGATTCGTAAATAAAACGCATACGAGTGATTGCTGAACGTTGTCACAAGACTATATTCTCGAATCTACACGTACAAATATACAAATCATTTTGAAAAGATCGAGAATCCTTGAAGAAAGTGTGCATTTACTAAACGCGGAGTGGAACTTGTAAATCTGTCCAAAAACACATCGTAGCTGCTTAATTCTAATCAGAATCATTACAACTCTCACGTAGGAAAGTAGTGAAGTGTTCATACTTCAAGATGAAATTGCAAAAGTTGATAAATTACATCTAGAAAATGCACCTACAATCGACGAAGCTTGAGTGTTCATATAGGACCGTGATTCTCGTCACCGTTTCAAAGAATCGTTAATAACTAATTAATTGTAATAAAAATCTACGCGAAAACCACATAGGAAAGTAACCAAGGGTCTATTCTTCGAGACGCGATTCTGAAAGTTCATAAAATATTCGCGAGAAATGAGAAATTCGTGAATTTACAGTGACTGTGTGATATTTCTATTTCCCTCCTTGTCGCGCACACTAGCGTTCTCTCTCTCGCTCACGCCACCTATCTCCCTCCTTGCCGCACACACTAGCGTTCTCTCTCGCACAGCTCAGCCGTGCCACCTCTTCTACTACTAGGTCTCCTATTAACTCGGAGAATTTACTGGTCTCAACCCAAATTGTGGGTAACATAGGGATCGCGATCATCGGTAATCTAACCTATATAAAAGGCTTTTTTCATTAGTAACTATGTAGAGATTCGTAAATAAAACGCATACGAGTGATTGCTGAACGTTGTCACAAGACTATATTCTCGAATCTACATGTACAAATATACAAATCATTTTGAAAAGATCGAGAATCCTTGAAAAAAAGTGTGCATTTACTAAACGCGGAGTGGAACTTGTAAATCTGTCCAAAAACACTTCGTAGCTGCTTAATTCTAATCAGAATCATTACAACTCTCACGTAGGAAAGTAGTGAAGGGTTCATACTTCAAGATGAAATTGCAAAAGTTGATAAATTACATCTAGAAAATGCACCTACAATCGACGAAGCTCGAGTGTTCACATAGGACCGTGATTCTCGTCACCGTTTCAAAGAATCGTTAATAACTAATTAATTATAGCCAAAATCTGCGCGAAGACTACATAGGAAACTAACCAAGGGTCTATTCTTCGAGACGCGATTCTGAAAGTTCATAAAATATTCGCGAGAAATGAGAAATTCGTGAATTTACAGTGACTGTGTGATATTTCTATTTCCCTCCTTGCCGCACACACTAGCGTTCTCTCTCGCGCAGCTCAGCCGAGCCACCTCCTTCAGTATCATGTATTCTTATTAGCTCGATGAATCCTGGTCCAAATAACCAACTTGGGGATAACGTGGGGATCACGGTCGGTATCAACCTATATAAAAGGCTTTTTTATTAGTAACTAGGTAACGATTCGTAAATAAAACATATACGAGGGATTGCTGAACGTTGTCTGAAGACTTTAGTCTCAAATCCACCTGCAGAAATATATATGTATCTCGCTACACGGTATCTGTCGTACGATGCCACGGACGAGTTATCCCACAACATTATATCGTCTATACGATGCAACAGACGAGTTATCCCGCGACATTATGTCGTAAATTAATTTTTCTCCAAATTAGAACTATCTTGATAAATAAACACGCGGGATAAGTAATGTGCTACTAAATACACGTAAACAATATGAGAATCCTATAAGAGACTTCGAATCACATTATTTATTTTTTCATCGACTTTTCTTACATGTTATGTTAAAATATACAATCACTCCAATGTACATAATGGATCATCAGTCACAATAAGGCATTTTTCCCAGAGATCTTTCACTATTTGTATCTATTAAACAGAAACATCTATATTAAACAGCTGCTATAAAATGACTCTTAATCTAATATATTTATTCCAAATACCTTATTATCCTCGCCATTGACTGGTAAATCATCTACACGTATAAACTCAGGATATCGCAGTATCATTTCTCGAATTGCAGGTACAAATTCTTCACTAATATCTAAATATTGTGGTTCATACTCGTGATATTCTTTAGAGTTTTCACTTGAATAATGTATTCTAAAGGTGTCAACCTCTTTTATTAATCTGCGGCAAGAATTTTAAGAAAAAAGTTAAACGGAAATGATGAAATGAAACAGTTTTCTTCCAATTTCGTATAATAATTTATAACTTTAACTAATATATCACACTAAGTTCAGTAAAATATATTTCTGTATGTTCTAAAGGTTTAATGATATTAACAATATAATATCATTAAGTTTATCAATATAAAAATTTTACAAGTACATTTGAAAATGAAACAAAAATTATTAAGTCATACCTTATACAATGAGATCTTAATAATCGTATTCTCGTGTCAGGTTCTATTTCTACCCGATTTTCAACAACTCCATTTGCAGTCATCTGTTCACCATCTTGTGCAACGGAACAGTCTTGTTCATTTAGTGAAAGAACAGGTGGTAAGAAATCATGGACATGATTCTTGGCCATCAAATCCGCTGCTTTGTCTATGTCAATGTAGTCTATTAATTTGTGACACAAATCTTTAACTGTTTTCTTGAATTCCTCTTTAGCATCACTCTGATTCTCAGAATGTATAAAACCAGTGTATCTTAGATAATCAAGGGGCAACCCTTTTCGAAATTCAGTATCATTCTCTATGGCAGTTTCTAAAGCGCACGGAAGCAACTTCTCTATGAAATCGCCCCAACTATTTTTCTGATAAACGCTCAAAGTAATGTGCAGACTATGCGTGTCGTCGATAGTTTCGCCCTGATGAATTGTACCACGTGGAAAGTATAACAAATCTCCTGCATTTACAACTGTATCTAATATAGGTTCCCCAATTTCCAAGTCGGAAAAATTTCTCGAAGAATACCTCGGCAAATATTCGTTCTCATTTTGTGGTTTGTACAATCTCCACCTTTTTTTACCTTCGATTTGTAGTATAAAGGCTTCGATATCATCATAGTGAGGAGCAAAACCTTGACTATTAGGAGGTGTCAAGTATGAATTTGCACCGACAAAACAACCAAAAAATTCTTGCAGTGTAGCTAAGAACAATAAATATATTTCATAATTTTTAATGATAAAAGGCGTACTAAATGCATGTTTCACAGAAACTAATTTAATTTCTTGTTCTTAAATCAAAAGTGATGTAAACTATCCCTCTGGGAAGCCTTTTATTGTATAGAGTTTTAATGATACCAATTTTGAGTTTAAAACTGATTTCATTAAAAAGTTAAAAGACGAAAAAGGTTGTTAGGTTGTTAAAAATTAATTAAAGTATTTTGTAGAGAAATCTGTACTTAGATCTCGAAAAATATTGTCTTTTTATATGTTACACATTTAAATACTGTGTTATTTTTCCAATATGTATTTAGAAAGAGAGATGAGGTTATATCTGGGTCAGATATTCTTGCCGCCGCCTTGCGTTGCAGATCTTAGGAGTTTTGAGCTCAAACATTACTGTTTCTTTTCAGAAGAATTATCTTGTTACAGTATTCGAAAATACGTAAAAATTAACTTTTCAACCGATAGATTCCTAAACTCAAAATTGATATTTCTGCATGTTGTTTGATACGTGGTTTAGATCAATATAAATTTACAATGAAAAAATGGTTTCCCGGAGGAAAAGTTTACCCCAAAAGTGATATCCAACTTTCCCATATTACTACCCACCATTTAACGAGTGTAATTTTGGAATGTATGTTTGTGGATTTAACATTCTAACGGAACATCCATTCATATAATAATCCCATACAACACTTGGAACTGCACGACCGGCAGGATTATGTGTGTCTTTTACACCATTCTCATACGATGTTATGTCAATATTTTTTGAGAACAAAATATGAGATTCTCTTAATATTTTATCCATCATAGGTGTACTCATAAGTAATTTGTAATAATTGGGACAGTTCCTTTTTATGTACACCGGTGTTTTTTCCCAATTTTTTCTGAAAAACATTATATATTGCACATTAAGATATATAAATACAATTTAATAAAATACAGTTATCTCGTGCTTACTCAAAAAATTCTTCCACTTTCATGGGATGTATCAACCACTCGAACATTGAGCGACTTGTGTTCAACGGATTTTCATGATTTTCTTCCATAGTTTTGGAATTATCGCACGTAGACTCTTCATTCGCCATTTTTAATAATACTTTCTTTTTATTTGGCTTCCGTCGGTTTTGTTTAATCTGCTTCATTTTTGCAACACCTGTATTTAACGTTAAAATGGAACTCTTTAATTTGGTCTTAGATTCCGGCCCTTTGGAATCGCAAATTAATGTTACTTTTTTATCTTTTGCTTTAAGTATCGGTTTCTGAATTGATTTGTTCTTCTTAGCAGTGGTGGAAGAATTAGTTTTCTTAGATATTAATTTATTCTTTTGATTCACACTTTGACCTTTATTTATAGGAATCTTTTTTGTTTCGCTGACACTTTTTATCGTAGACGATTGCCTTGTTCTCCCTTGTATTTCATCTTTCGTGTCGTTTCTCGAAGCTACTTTTTTTTCAGAAGAGCTATGCTTTTTCTTCAATTTCTTTGAATGTGAGGATAATTCTGCATTTTTACGTTTCATAGCATACATGGCGAATGCTGATACTGTTTCACGATATTGAAGCATCTACAAAGAAATTATGGTATAATCATAATTTTAAACAATATGATAAAACTTTGCTTAAACACGAAGTACATCGTGTTACTAATATCAATGCACTGTGACATTAGGAAACTTCGGCATTAGATTGCACAGGTGAACTTAACAATGCGAATATAAGGAATGTACATAATCAGCAGTGACTATAAATACTATTTAAATGATACGTAATAATTAGTAGAATGACTTGTAGCATGATAATGCGTAACAACTTTACATAAACAATATGACCGGCGTAATTTAAGGTTACGTTTCGTTGTTTCTTTCCAAGTAGTAATAAAATAACATTTTGTGGAATTACCGTGGAGGATGTTTAAATGGATAAAAGTTTTAATTACAGCTCGATTAAATTTAGTAGTTCTTCTAATATTACAGTCGCTAAAAATCTTGCAGCTTAAATTTATCACAACACGTGCCACTGATTACACGTCATTTAGGCATGGTAAACATTGGCTGAATACATTAATTGACTAATTTAATGCGATATTTAACTCGTAATATTGTTGCAATATAGTGCAGTTACATTCACTGAACCCAAAATTTAAATATTGCTGAAATAAAATTGCTCTATGTCAGTGAAGCATCAAAAGGGGGCCAAGGGGCCCTGACACCCCCCAAAGAAGAAGGAAAATAAGGATTAATGTAATAAAGATTGACGTAATTCAGAGCTTTGTAAAAAGAAAACTGGGTTTTAATATTTAAATAAATTTGTGTAATCATCTAATGAATTTTATTGAATTTGCATTCAAATATTTTTATGTGTTCAACAGAATTGTTTAAGCAAATGCCTACGGGTCAAAAGTGACCCGGCTTCAGCTAGGCGAGGGACATTTGTAGAATTATCTACGTAATTTTTAAATAGGAATTAAAAAAATTAAAAAAGGGCATTATGAAAAATATGAAATTTAAAACTACGATAGAGAAATATAAAATTGAAGTTAATTAAAGAAATGAGAACTCCTAAAAGAAGAATCACTGTAATAATATATAACAAGCATATATGTTGACAGCGATTATTTTCTAAGCCTAAAATATCAAATTTTATGGAATCATGATGCAACATATAAAATGGATATATTATAAATTAGTTTATAAATTTTTAATGACATTTGCTGCACTGCTCACACATCAAACATGAAATATACTTTAGTAATCTAAAAATTACTACTTTTAAAATGAACCTTTTGAAGAGATGTTGCTGTGCAATATTGCAGAGATGTTGCTGTGCAAAATTGCAGAGATGTTGCTGTGCAAAATTGCAGCAATGATCCTGCAATGATGCGTGCTGTATGAGTTAGTGTACTTTCTAGCAAAATTTAGTTACAGCTCGATAAGAATTTGTTATATTATTTTACTAAACATGTTTCCACATCATCGGTGACTTCTTACAAACTTTGTGTTCAGGAGTTTCCGATTTTCAGAAATAAATACTTTATTACCGTGCGTTACGAAAAGTAGCAAGTTTCATTTTTCTTGCAAAAAACAGCACGTTTCAGTTTGCCACGTAAAGAAGCACATTATTAGCCCATGCATTTTTCGAAACATTTATAATAAATGTTTTGCGTGAAAATCGCGCAAAAAGCTTGAGCAAGAAATGTGTTTTGCAATGATATTGTGGGATTTAAACCTAATATATTCAAATATCAGGTTTATTCCCCGGAATAGAAGCAGATGTTCTACTCAAACGAATATCAGCTATATGTTCTTAACAAAGTAAAAAACTTCTGCGCTTATGGATTATTATGATGTACGTAGTCTCCCGTTTAAAAATCAACAAATACCTGCTACGTCTATACAAAACGTGATATTTCACTCAGTATATATATTTTTCGCCGCATTTATCATCACCTCATTTTGGCCTAAATTTATACTTAACTTTAAACACTTGTTACGCACATAAGTAATTAACCATTTAATGCAATTTAGTTAGCAGAAATGTGTAGCAAAGTAGGTGGTAGAAAATTGTGAAAATTTGGGTCATTTTATAGGTCCACAGAATTTGAAAAGTACAATGCTTTGCCGCAAATTTGATGGGAAAGGTATAAAAAAAATGGTATTATGAGAGTTGGTTGGTTGTTTTATATGACATTGTAGAGTTGATTTGAAGATCAATTTAATTTTTTTAAATGAAATGCTATACATTTTCAGATGTACATAGAATGATATGTGGAAGTTGTAGTATACACCTACAAGTGCTGGTGTTACAAAATCTACACTTGCTAGTGTTACAAAATCCTAATGGGGATTATCAAAATTGTTTCATTGTGAGAACTTCAAGTTCGAAGTTTTGTACGCTGGAATAGTTCAATTACGTAAGCCATAGTATCAATCAGTAGTTGTACATAGTTGCGGCAGTAAAGTGTTCGACTATGGTGATAGCTATGGTCTTCGTTTCGAATCTCCTGTACTTCATGATTTTATTTTCTTTCTTTTGCCGTAGTGCCATTACACATTACAGCTTAAAACAATTTTCATTTTGTTTCAATATATATATTACTATAATAATATCAGTATTATATATCATTTTCGGCACTGCTGCAAGAAATATTTCCTGCAATATTTAGAGTTTTACATGGAAATATTACTGACAATGAGCTGTTCCTGCAATATTGCGTGTTGTATATGAGTACTTAAAAGTAAAATCGATGGTAAAATTATAATATGTTCATTAGGGTGGTCCTTATTTTCAACCTGCGATTTTTTCGTGCTTCCAACCATTTTTTACATAATAGCGTTTAAATATAAAGGTCCGTATAGACAATACGTCACGCCGCACAGGTGGAACGCGCGAGGCGCGGACCTCGCTATATTCAAGCGTTATTACCTAAAAAATGGTTGGAAGCGCGAAAAAATGATATATACAGTAATTGTAGAAAATTGAATGCTCTTTTAATATTATTTGAACAAAATTTGGTTTTTATTTATATTTGTTAGATTCGATGTCTAAGAAGACAGTTTTTAAAGAGGAAATACGTTTCAGTTTCCAGGTTCTGGGAAAAGTGCATAGTTCATCGCAGTCCTCTTATCTGGACACACCTTTGCCTTCCGCGTTTCATGGTCAAATTAGTCAGATCTAATACGATCAAAGACCCTACCTATTCTTTAGCGATACGAGGTCGGGTCGCTCCCCATTTTCAAATTCTTTCGCTCTCTTTCACAATATCAGATGATGCTCGATAGCCATGTGACTTTCAGTGACCGAATATCATCTGATGCCCACCCATAAAGGCAGATGGCTTATGTTGGATCTCATCCTGGTCTGAACCCAGCCTTCAACCCCCTGAAAGCAAAATAGCATTGGGCTATCTGCCTTCCATACATCTTCAATTTATTTTCGCATTATGAGAAAAGTTACTCATTAGATTTGAAATTTTCTCGCACTTTGCATAAAATGAAATCCTTCATCGCGTACAATTAAAAAATAATTTTAGGTAATTATGTTACAGTAAAAAATAAAATTCGAAACAAAAGAAAATTTCAGTAGCCATTTGCCCCTTCTGTTTTAATCTTTCATATTTTTCTTTTGTACATTTTATTCTTTCAGTGCTAAATTTCTGCTTCTTCAATACTTTGGCTTGTTATTTCCTCAATATGCTTTACTTCGCGCAGAAATTAAGTTCGTGGGCCACAATCAATGGCACATAATTCTCAAGTTTTCCAAAGAGAATGAAAATAATGTATAAATTAAATTGCAAAAAAAAATCAAAACGCGAAAAATTAGTAGCACAGGAATCACATGTACTCACAAGCACATC
The DNA here is from genome assembly GCA_963971345.1 of Andrena flavipes. Classification (NCBI taxonomy): domain Eukaryota; kingdom Metazoa; phylum Arthropoda; class Insecta; order Hymenoptera; family Andrenidae; genus Andrena; species Andrena flavipes. The sequence goes on from OZ020480.1 coordinate 59,117,809, forward strand.
GATTAATTTAAAACAAAAACCTTTGTCCGTAAATCGACAAACATGATTCTAGAAGTTTGAATCGTTTTTTGTCTTTATTGCCTATGTACAATGTGATAATATAAATATAAAGAGAAACACATACGACGAAAATTAGTTCTTTTTATGTGCATCAAACGAATCCGTGAACATAAATCGTTAAAAAAAAAGAAGCTGAATTTACCATGTGTCGCATAAAATCGAGAGATATCGACGCAGAGAGATTGTGACGGACAAAACTTCGGTCGATTGCATTAACACAAAAAACTGCATTCGGTTATGAGGAATAAAATCTGTCTGCTGTGAACAGAGACAGAAACGCAACTTTCAAATTGTCATTATTGAAAATTGTTTATCAGACATTCACAAACGTGTGTGCGTGTGGAGATATATATGTAGATATATTTGTACCTTACAACTAATAAATATAATATTTCCCGGCATTTTGATGAGACTTTAAAGTATAATTATGTATACATTTCTGGGCATACAGTTGGTGATAAACCAGCGACATGCCCCTTATCTGTTCATCACAAGTATCTATTTACCTAAATATAAACTATTATCGGTCGTGCCTCAACACACTTTCACGATGGGCCCTTAATAACCCTAGCATACTATCCTCAAGGTGACCACCCCCTATCGTAGAGCAAACGTGAGCTTTTGACGAAACTGTTGGTTTCACGTAAGGCGCCCTTTGCGTATAGCGTGTTCACGTTAAGGACTCAACAATTCTTAGTAATAGACTTAACACATCGGTGTTTATGTGATTAAATGAAAATTTTGACTTCTCTATTTTCAAAAGCTTTTCACTGTAGTGTACACTCGTTTTCCCTTTGTACAATTTTAAGATGTGTAGCTATCTTTAGGAATGCAACCTTTAAGTTTTATAAAATTGCCTTGAAAGTGAAGCAAATTTGTCTTTGTATTGGAGTAATATAAAAGTCGAGAAGATCAAGTGGAAATAATTAATCTTAAAGTATTTATTGGCGCTACAATCCGTTTCATTCTACAGCTGTTTCATAAGCACGCGTGAACCCCCTTATCATCCCTTGTAGCTTTCGTGCATGTTTTAAAATTCAGATGCAGCATGATTCTAAAATATCTCGCCAACTGTTTTCAGATCAGGAATTAAACATAGCGAAATTATATAAAAACTTCGCCTTCAAATATCACCCTTCCAATTGGAGTTATATATTTAGAAGTGGCACACTGAAAAAAGAACAGAGTTAACCCATTACTAATACATATGATATTCGAGACTGCACTACCAACGATTATTATGCAATTAAATAATTATCCAACTTCTTCAGGTAATATCTGATCACAGTTTCTCCAATACGCAAAGCCAAAAAAGTAAACACAACTTTCCTAAAAATTCACAGAAAATTTTCTTACCCTTTATGGTAAATCACTCTCAAAATCTGAACGAATATTTTCGGCACACGCTGCATATTTAAAAAAAACATTCCTCCGTGAACACGCTAATTAAACAGCCAGTTCTAAAGGGTCAACGAGTTACAACATTACGGTACATAATAATATGCAACTAATAACACGTCACATATGTATCATATAGAAATCGAAATGCGTAATAGTCGTATTGTGCAAAGTATAAACTTTATTGTACGGGAAGGCTGGATGTGCAACTACGGAACCTAGAAAATGATCACCTCGATTACATTTTCATATGCATTCGGTATTACATACTTCTCCCTCCTCGTTCTCTTCCACACACTCTAATTCCTATACGATGGTCTCTCCCTTTAAAATTTGGAAAATCGCTACTCACATTAATAAATCCAAACTTATTATTTGCCACGTCAAACACGCGCGGATAAAGCGTCAGGCACTTGTAGATATAAGAAAGATTTATACAGTTCTTTTTTTAATACGATCGGTATGTTGAATGTAATTGAACAGCGCAGTTTGTAGGACGGACGACACTGCACTGACTGTGACATGTAAGTTACTCTCTTACGACTTAATAATGTGGTTTACCTCGCAAATAAAGCTTAATTGAAAATAAATTGAATGTTCGAATAGTGCAGTCACTGGAACCAATATTTTATTGAAAGCCTCTGTGTTTAAGTATATATTTGATAATATTAGCGATGAACTGTTTATAGAGAAACATAACTATGAACAGTTCTAATATTGAGAAAATGATACTGAAAAGTGATACTGTCCGAAATAAAGATAAGTTAACAAAATACGCGTGAGATGATATAAGCATACCAGATTGTTGGTTTTTAAAGAGTTAACTGCAGAAACAAATCCAGGCATTATTGCAATGCTTCTTTAAAATGAACGTGTTCTTCAGATTCTATTGGCGATCGTTTAAGCATTCATATTGAGACGTTTTTCTTGAAATTGTATTTTTCCAAAATTCAACAGGTACAGTAGCATTCTAATACTTCTTTCCTTTTACATTGTTGTATAAAAAGCTCGAAACTAAAGCAGCATACGTGCAACGTGAGACGATAAAAATTTGAACGAAATTGTAATCCTTTTTTTCCACAGGCTTTGATTGATTCGGTTAGAAATCTTTTAACTTTTTGATAATAGGTAGCTGATATCTCGTCTACTCTATGATTAACACACTCGATGAACATTGTCAATTGAAATGCGTGCTTTAGCGTCATTTATTTCCTTTGTTTGCACTGCTCATATCGTTAACAATGCCCTTCGACGAGGCCAATCATAGTTTAGACGTGCCTCAACGTTGCTTTCTCAACAGTCTTTCAATTTACCATTTGTAATCTAAATATTTCCTTATTGCATAGCTTCTTTGCATTCAAGACACCCTTTACACGTGCACGCGCATTAGCTTATGCTATCACATTTTCATCGAAAGAATTATGCATTAAACGCTAGAAATTACAATGTATTAGCGAGTTGAATTTATACAAAAGTAAATGCAATTTCTATCCTGATCGATCAGCAACACATAGTATAGGATCTCATTAAAAATAGAAGAATTAAGTTTCAGCAATCTTGCTGTTCAATTTGAATTCAATTTGTTCTTCATAATTTTACATTCGTTCATTAATATCTCATCGATACCTTGCTAATTGCTCGATAGAAACGTATGAATTGGTGTCTGTGAAATACTTTAATTCCGAATAAAAATAAAGCAAAATGAATTAAGCTTGCAATGTAAGACGTAATCGCAATGGAACTAACCAAGTGAATTTTAATTGACAGGTGCCTCACAGAATTTCGTAAAATGTACTTTCATGTTCAATTCCTTTCAAAGAAATTCGCATCACTTTTGTATTAACAGGATGTTGATTATAATAGATCTGAAATGTTGATCGCCACTGTGATTACAAACTTCCGAATCAACAATATCCTTTCGAATGATACAATGAAAGTCGTCCGATAGACTTCCTACAAACAGCAAACATATTTCGATTGCAATTCACATGTTTTCCCAAACTACTAACTTGCATAAACCCTTCCTTACAATAATTAAGGTGCTCGAGCCCGCTGGTACGAAGAATTAAGAGAACTCGTGCTTTAAGATACAGTAACGGAATAACAGGTGCGCAAGCATTCTTCTTTAAAGTCACTAATGAAGAAACGTGTGTAGACAAGAAATCAAATACACACTTGACAAGAAATTATACATAAGTAGTTAGCTTAGCCTATAAAGCGTTACTTTTACAGTTGGCTAATTATTATCATCATTAATGATCATTTTTAATCAATATCACCTTATCTCAATATGCTTATTCGTGCGATATTCATTGGTAGGTACGACACATTTGCATTTAGAAACAGAAATATCTAGATAGTTGTAGAACTACAGTACTATAACATGAAGCTTGGATTAATAATATACATTGGGAACGCCATCACTTTGTTCGAGGATCCGACATTCTTAAAGCTGACATTTTTGACATCTATTCTCTTAAGCACTTCCGCATACGTTTTAGTACTCAAGTGAAGTTAAACTTATACTACAATAATATAAGTTCTCGGCGCTCTCGCAAAGGAATTTTTCCTTCATGCTTGCGCAAAAAGAAGACGGGCAATGGTTGCAATTTCATAGGAGAAGCAAACAAAGACGTAGAATATCATGAATCTCTTTTCATTTCTCTACTATACGAAGCTATTCGACCTCCCTTCTTCATTTTTTACTATCTTCACCGTTGTTTAATACATCCAGCACCTTTAGCAATTATTTGCCTTTCCTAGAAATCGACCACTATCCTTTTGGCATTAAAACATCATGCTAGATTCGTCAACAGATTTTTTGCTTTCACCGTAAACCTAATAGATTTTTCTCAAAAATCATACTATCACTATTTCAAGGTCTTCTCTCTTTGGTGGCGCCTTACGAATCACTTACAAATACTAACGAAAAAGGATCGCCACTTCCCTACATAATTTTGTGCAGAGATGATATTAAAATGGAATCGATGACGAATTAATACTAATACTGTAAAATGATTTAGTAGACATTCAATCGCTTTAATAATTAATTCTTTATCGGAATCGATTCGCTTAATCCTTATACATTAGTCTATCGACGGACGCCGCTTAAAGACACTGACGATTATGATCTCTTGGGAATAAGATATTTTTTTCTTTAAAATTTAAGACAGCTTATTAATTACAAAAATCGATCACCTGCTGCAAATACAATTAATTACGCCGTAATCTGTAAAGCTCTTCGAAATACAAAGATATTTGTCGTCATCTTGTCCTTGGAATTCATATGTATCGTTAGCACTCAGCTGCATTTATCAACAAATGCATTACAGTGTGTATTTTTTCATATATACACATACATATATACGTACATAAATGCGTACATATGTATGCGTATATATATACGATATACAAATATAAATTATTTGCCTTATTTTAAAATGTCTGGGACACATGGTAGGAAGTAAACTCTTTTGTTCAGTAAATAGACCGGGTTATTTTATTACACGCTAAGTTAATTTCATAAACCCGTTTCCTCGAAAGTTTAAATTGTCTGATTGCTTCCTCTTTCCAACGTATTAGGTACAAGTTTAGTTTACGGCTTTGTTCTGTGTTATCCAACACATAATATTTCATCGTTTTCTTTTAATGCAATTTGTCGCACCAGACTAAAAGGATCGTTAAACAACATACGATTAATATCTTAATTCATCGTGTCTAAATAAAAGTTAGAAAAACTTCTCCAAGAATTCCGTGTTTCACGTATCCAGCATTATTAATCAAATTAGGTTTATTTACCGAGATGTATTTACAAAAGGAGGCTAAATTCCTTTATCAGACGCTGAAAAATATCAAGTACCGTGGCAGATCTCTGAGAGAGAGAGCCCACTTCAGCTTCAGATACAGAAAAATGACCAATAGAATGAAATTGAAGTCTCAAGTATATCTTTGATCTCTCAGTTCTTCGACACCATTTCAATTTTAGTATTTACTTGCGCATCGATTACATGTATACTACAGCTGTTTGTAACACATGGATTGGCTTAAAATCTAAAAGATCTGTATGGCCTCATTACAATTCAAATTGATTCACAATTCACTAACAATTGGACACTACGCGTTCCGACATTTTGGTTCTTTTACGCTCCCGACAATACAAATAATACAGCCTTCTCTTAATAGATCTGTTGATCGGAGCTTGTATTAGCTATTATTCTGCTACGACATGCTTTACTATTCGCGATCGCTTGTTTGCTGCCTTCTGTTATTCGGAACTGATTCAATTGCAAAGCTGTCGTCACGAACGCCCAAAGGTTGTACTCCGAACTTTACCCACGCTCAAATCATATTTAACAAGTTACCTAATCTTTCGCAAAGAAATTAGGTATTAAACGTTACAACTAAGTGGTACTGTATTGTAGGCTTAAATTTACAACTAGAATAAATAGTAATTATTGATAGAGCAAGGTCCTTTTCATACTTTCCGAGCTAATATTAACATTGTATTATTTGTAAAAACTAGGAATAGAATCATTAATACACAATGCTCTATAAATTCCATGTGTCACTGCAAGTAGTAGTATGTTGAATATTTCATTCGGTGGAAGTACTGTTGACATTAAAAGAAGAAGGTAGACATACATTTTTTCCTTCCCCCCCCCCCTCCCCCCGTTCCAAAGTTTCTATTAAAAATACAAAATCTTGGGAGCGATATCCCACCCCCTTTTTAATTTAAATACTTCTAAATCGGCTCGTAATCGAAAAACTCCTCCAACGTATCGAAGAGCACTTTTTCTTTGTCTTTCTGTTTTCACTTCTTTTCTTTTAAAAAATAAGTGTCGTGATTCTTTTCGGTTTCTACTTGAATTATGCACTGATATATACAGCTGTTAATACTGTTTTACGAATAAGATTAAATCGACTTTGTAATCAAAGAAATTGCACGCGTTGTGTTTAAAATGATGAAAATCATTCGAAACCTTATCAGTGTATTAATGATTCTAACAATACATGGTAAACGATTTGTGGCGCACGGCAGTCAATACGTATTTATACATTTAATTAGTAATTACCCTATCTAGTGGCTCTAAGATGTTGTTGCTTATAAGGCTCTTAATACAATTATTTTTATTACTCAACGTTATTGTTTCAGTTAAATTGATTCCATTTGCACACGAATCATGAATGAAGAAATCGATAGAATAAAAATTTGAGGACCTTAAAATTTGAGTTAAACAACAAATAAAACGTAGCTTACCCTATAATTTCACATTATATTTTCTCATCTAGTTTTGCAATTATTGAATTATCCTTACCCTACTCCAATCCTCTTTTTTTTTTTTACATCGACAGGACCTTGTCATTAGCCCAGATCTAATGCCATGTGGATTTAACTTAAAGATACTACATAGTTCGTTTCGTTTTGCCTGAACAGATAACCCTTCATTGTCTTAAATACCAGATGAAATGTATTCGTTTACTTTTCGTCAAAATGTTTAGATCAATGTGAAGTTGATATGAGTAAAGTGCTACCACAGTTCAAGCAGCATCATAACTTTGTTGGCATAAGCGTATATGATGACTTTCTGTGCCACATGCGAAGAATGTCGATAAAATTCGAAAGAAATTGAATAAAATTATACGCCCCCAGTGCGTTAAAATAATAATATCGTTAATCATTCGAATAGTAATGTACTATTTTTCTGTCGCCACGGTCGAATCAATGTTTCAACTATTTCAAACAGTCTGAGAGAATGACATTAGGTTTGGACAAAATTCGTACAGAAGATATCATTCGGCAAATGTGGCACACTGTTCTTTATGACACTAAAAATATTACAATAACATTTTGTTTAATTAACTTGCCACAACTTTGGATTTTACTATAACAGATTCCTAGCTTATTTTGGCCATTTACTCGGAGACCTTTGACAATTAACATTTACAAATCTTTTACTTATTTGTATCTTCCTATTGACAATTCAATACTTCACGTGGCCAACTTTTTTTCTCTCGTGCCCACAATAAATATGATAATACGTGATAAATATGATATTTATAGAGGGTTCTATGAGCATAATTACGAATATGCTTAAACATGACAATAGTGCATGCCAATTTATCATCATCGCATGACTTGTAAGTCTAAAATCTTTTTACGCATAAACAATAAGATAACAGTCTCGCAAAAAGCGATTTATATAATTATTCATCATTCTTTCTGCAGTGTGTTCGTTTTTTTTTGTATCCTACAAAAATGCTCTAAAAGAAAAAAATAAGCGTAATACGCACGGCAGCTGAATTGTTTGCTGAATTGCTCATTCATACGGTTTTTATCACGAGACGACCCATCAGACAAGCTGCGTACGCCTTAATCTAATCCGAAACATGATTAACTAAAAGCACCTCTTTTTAAACCTACTTCTTAAAATGTTCAGAAAGTCCGTCCAAAACCCAGGCAACAATATATTAAATAGAACATTAAAAAAAAAGGGGGGTGGGGGCGGGGAGGGGAGAGAAGCAAAGTTCAATATAAGATTGCTCGACGTGCTTCAGGTATTGGGCAGACTTATTTGATTACCAAAGTAAGCAAAAAAATTGACCACGTAAAAAGATTGTCACGCATTTAAGCAGTCTAAAAATATCCACATGCAAGATATGATGACTATCATCCTGTGGTATCAGTCGCATGTGTTGAGAAAGGGTTAAAAAAGAATTACGCGAAGTACATAACCCGCTTTGTGTTTGCATGAACTGTGATAGCCCTTGCCATTGCACCTGGTGTTCTGTCTTCGCTGCAGCCAGATTGATGAGATCCTTCTCCACTGAAATATAGACCACTAATTTATTAAATCATTAATAATCGTCGATTCTCTGCGCACTACTAATTTGTATTTTACAACTATAGAATGAGATATTATCTATTCGTTGTCAATAAGAAATTCGACTTACCTATCATGCTCTTTCTCTACTAAATGATATCTGGCTCGGAATGCTACAAGATGAGCATAATATGCCGGTGCAGGTATACTAACGGATCTTGTACACCTAACATATGTGTGGCACAATTGATAAGTAAGAGATTGTAGTTCGTCACTTTCAAAGTGATTATCGTCCCAAAGAACGTGATAATGTGATGGTCGCGACGTGCCCTGTACAAAAAATAAATATAGTAGTTACATCAAATAAGATAAAGTAATATCCGGTTTGGCAATTAGCTGCTCATTTCGCCCGATTTTTAGAAACAACGCCCTCTTTCTCTCGCCGTGCGTTGTGGTCCCGCGACGCCAGCAGTTCCCGATCCACCTCAGATATAACACTGGTATCAATTGGGTTCCGCATCGAAACAACTCAAACTTCACTTCGAAAAGCGACATTTAGTATTATCTATCATGTCTCAAACAACCAAAGCACGCTTCAGTGCCCGCGAAAATTCATTTTCCCAAACTTGTTTCAAATTTTGATAGTGAAATTTAAAAAGCATTTCCCGATTTATTTTTTAACGCGATTTGTCATAAATTATGCGCAGAATAAGGCTAAATGAGATACCGCTGACAAAAAAGAACGCTTCGATAATAGTATCCCATGGGATGATGTGGAAGCGCAGTTCATATGGCATGCACCTGAGATGGTTCGTGCGCTGCGGCCGTCGCGGGGGCCAATACACGCGGCGGGAGAAAGAAGAGGGTGTTTCCGAAAGAGTAGTTAATTCCCAAGTCTGATTCACATGGTCATGGATTTGTAAGTTTACCTGGATGCCTTGATGACTACATAGATAAAAATCGAACTCGGTTGGATGCGTTATACAAATATCGACAGTTGTACCCGCCGGGATGTTCCCACTTTTGCCACTCTGTTCTTTTTTCTCCGCACAGAACAAGCGGGTGTGGTGTCTTTTCTGCACTACAATAAACGTCACTCCGGGTTTGTAGTCAGCTTCAAGCTTAATGCAGGCTTCACGAATGGCGGTCAACTCGTGCTGCAGAACATGCAAGAACTGGCCTTCGGAGACACCATCACGGTAAAGAATTATTCTGTGCGGTTTATACCCCCCAGTGCTTTTGTAAAACCTAACAAGAAGTTCCCTTAAAAAAAAAAAATATATACCGTTATTATCTCGAATGTTTGAGTCGTAACATAATGCTTCGAAGTATGACAGTCTTTCATTATAAATTCACTTACGTCACCATTGAACTAAGCTCTTGAATTATTTCCTGTCTATGCTGTTGAACTCTAACAGTAGCTGCGTATCGAGACGGGTGAGCATCCATGCTAGCAACTACCGCAGCTATGCTAGGCTTTTTATTATCTCCAGCAGGAGGATGAGTTACATCAGCTCCAAAGAATATAACAGGCTCGTTAAACACTTTCGGTCTCATACTGGGTACTAAAATATTATTAATCCCACCCAACTTCACGTTAATTTTTAGACACAAATTGGATAGCGTTTGTGGTGACGTTTTATTAACATTCTTGGCCTGCACGCACTGCGTCGCCATGCCCAGTAACGTGTCTCCCACTCTCTTCACTTCGGCTGCGGGTAAACAGAATATGCAATATTAATGAAAGAACGTCGCTGACGTTACGCGATGTGTAAAATAGAATATCTATACAATTACCGTATACTGGAGTCTTCCCGGGCAGTATAACACAAACAAGTTGCAGCGTTGCAAATGTCATTTTTAGATACTTAAACATGGGCTCCACTTGATCTGGCCCATTAGCGTATTTACAAAAACATGGCTGCCCAATAATCGGCATTCCGGCGTCGTTGCTTATTCTTTGCAATTGTGCTATGAATAGTCGCAGAGCGTCTTCGCGCACGGTCCTTTGTGGCGCGAAGCAGGCGATTGCCCAAACTCTGATTTCCACGCCGGTGAAGAATTGCTTGCCGCGCATGTCCCAAACACCCTGGGCAGGCAAAGCCTGTTGCTTCGTCTTCAGCAGGAAAAAGAAAATATACCCATATATACATTATTGAACATCGTGGATTGTATTTTGAATCCAAATAAATAAACGAGGTAGATGCACCAGTATTTCTACGCAATCCATGCAATCACTGCTTCTTTATCTCTTTTTATGTAGAAGCTACATGAATATTATTCATGAAATAATATGAATGAAAGTTTGTAGAAAGCATGGCAATAATTCGGAATAAAAAAGTATTCATTTTATTTTGTTACTGCATGGAATGGAACTGGTAACATCAGGGAGTAACAAGTGATATTGGACTGTGAATATAATGCAAATTATATTAACCCTCGCCCAGCGGATATCAGATTCATTTAATACTCATGTTACTGCAGTTAAAGCACTGTATTTCCCAAAACAATTAACTGCGGAGCATAAAATGAAATATGTAAGTCAAAAGGCTGCATTCTAAAGTTAGTTTCTAAAGTCGGTATAAAGTTTCTACGTCGGTATGAGGTTTCTAGAGATATATGGGCCAGTGAATTCGTTCTCGGGAACAGCGATCGAGGAGAAATCAGCCACCACCATCTCACGATCGTGGATTTGTCAGTTGGAGTTGCGTGGCCCTTGCCATGGCTGTTATTTTAGTCTGAGCGTAATAGTTGTGTGCGTTACGAAGCTATGCGTAGACCAATACGAGATAAAGCTATCGAGAAAGAATCAATGTTCTGACCAATAAAGCTCCTGAATTTTTTCGGAGGTAACGCACACCTATTCTGATGTGTGTATTTCTACGCTGACAGTTCGGTTTGGTCTACACTTCAGGAGCTTGGCGCTATCTCCACTACTTCTGGACTCGCTCTTGTTCTGCGAAGGCGAGAACGAAATGGAACGAAAGAGAGTCAGAAACCGTTGAGAACAGGAGCACCGAAGCAAGCAAACTGTGTGGTGGGAGAATACACCTCACGAAACTCACCGGCCAATATATCTGATACCGACTTTAGTACACCAACAGCTGCAATCAATGTATTTCCAGTAAGTCATCAAATTCTATTCTGTTACAGTCAAAACACTGCTGTCACAACTTTTTCTTTTCATTTCTATTTTCTTTCTCTTTTAAAATTTCCGAAGTTTCACCTATTCAAACTATTTTACTATCTCCAGTCTATCGTTTACTTGGTGAAACTTTCAATTGGCCTAGTTTATTCATACCATTAAGCGTTTAGTGATCAGGTCTGCATGGGTTCAAGTACTGACTTCTACCTTCTCCATATTTCTTTCGAATTTACAAATTGTTTGGTTGCTCTGTCGTATTTCTCATCCTCTTGCAAAAATCTCTTATCCCAACTAAAGCCAAAAATTCCACACAATCTTTTTATGTAAACAATAATTAAATAGTTGTACTTGGATCCTCTGTTCGTTATAAACTTGCTAGCGCATAGTTAGATTTCCTTATTGTGCACACTGTTTAAGTTAAAGGATAATAAATCACGATATCAAAGCGACACAGAAAACGAAAACAATATTGTAACTAGATATGCACGAAAAATGTATTAATAACACTAAGAAAGATTTTAGGAAAACTTAATGAAGATCCAACAAAGAGAAGTTATAATGTTTGCAAAAACAAAAACTCATAAAGTGTACCGAAATAAATTCATGTTTTAGATTTTTATTAACCATTGGACAATTAAAAAAATCAAGAGAAAGCCAATGTTAAATGTTCTAAGAAAGGTAATCGATGAAAAAATAATCTAACTTTCGCAAGACAAGTTTATATTTGCGCAATGCATTGTAATAGGTTCAAAGTATTTTAAAATTTATGGGTTTCAAAGACTTATTAATGAGAAAATAAACACTACCAAGAACTAAGCCTTTTTGGAACTGTTTTTGCGGAGCTCCAAATGCCAGTACAATACATACACGAATAAATTGTAACTGGTTAAGTAACTGCTTAACTAAAAGATATGAAATAAAACTGTGAGAACTATGATGCAAAAACATTTTACTACTGCACCGTTTATGTGTACTTAAGAAGAGCAAGAAATTCAACAAAAAAATAACAAAAGTAACACGTGGTTAAAATACTTTCAATTTCTAGAATCAGCACATTATTTTGTATTACAACTGTTTTGCATTTTAACTGGAAAGTGCTATTAACGTTCTCAATAAATTATTTAAGAAAATCACATATCAAAAGTTGTATGTATTATGAGAAATGTTATGCAGATAAATGACCATTCAACGAAGGTAAGAAAAGAAATATTTGCGAACAATTTAGATAAAAATTATTGGCACAAAACGGAGAAACGTTTGCTTTCATTTGCGTTTAAGAATCAAGTAATAAAAGAGCAAGGAAAGAATTAATAATAGTGGATACATCTGCGTTGGCAACAATGGCCAATACATGTGAAAATGTTGCAAGTACCTGAGACATTAGAACAACCATACAATAAAGAAATCCAATACTGTCATTGTACGATTATATTAAAAGTATATATCTTTTCAACTGCATGTTCCTTTCCTTTCAATCATTTGTATATTAGTACTAAAAAGGAAATTTAAAGCTGAGTGGAATCGAACTCTAATGTAAAAGCTTATTCAAAGATGTGTAAAAACGAAATTATATTATCAGCCGTGCGGTTGTGTCCTTAATAATCCACCATCCGAGGGTTAACGAAGAATGTAATTTCTTTGGGTAGAAGTATTTTACCGTTACAGCTGTTTAACTTTACAGGAAAGTTAAGTCCTCATTACAATCACAGCCCATATATCAAAATCAACCAGGTCTAGAACCCATGCATTCATTTGGTGACTTTATTTTATCGATTCTGGTTTACCTTTAAACTCATTTCGAATATAAGGCCAAGTGTATTATTGCTTTGGGAAAGATTACAGTACTTTTCGTTCCATCGTATGCTTACTAGAATTCTTATTCTAGCGTAAAAATGTACAAATGTCTAAAAGAAATTTAAGTCAGCCTAAAATCTTTATCAGGCAAATATCTGACTCATATTTCCATGTTATATATCTCACAACAATTAATACCGCTTCAGGCGTTCGAATGCAAGTCGCGTTTTCTTGGAAGATTGTTCTAAGGTTACTCAACGCCAAATCGATCGCCTTTTACGGTCGGTGACTGGGATTTCGATTCAACTAAAAAAAATTTGTAGTCCACGTACAATTAAGTGCGAGGGGTTAAGTTATCATTTTGCTGCTTGCGAATTATATATATAAAAAAAAAACAGGCTGTCGACTTCATAATTTTTGTCTATCTTCAACTATCCCTCGCAGAAAGTTCATTCGTTCCTCTTCTCTCTTAATCGAAAAGGATTGACTTCTCTGAACAGATTTTCCTTTAAACCGAAAAATCATATTACAACACGAAAGTTATAAATAAATTCACCGTCGCGTTTTTAAAGTCCCAAAAAATATGACTGGATTCTTTGGAACTTGCTTGTTTTACGAAGCACTATTGTTAGCGCAATATAACAGTTTCGACCGCGTCCTTATCTGGAACCCTTAAATCCTTCGCTTAAAATAAGCTTTTCCACATTGTATCCTTTTTGCCCTGCCCCCCTTTTGTTGGAAGAACCCCACCACCTTCTTCTAATTTCAATCGGCAAGGACATTTTTATCACACGTATAATCAAACAAGCAGCACGCTGACATTTATCAATCTGATTAGCCTGGAAAAAAGTATCATTGGCTAACTGTAGGCCAGGATATCTATTCTGGAGGTATAAATGACATCATTGAAACGGCTACGAGACTTGTTGATCTTATTTGTAGACGTTATGTAAATATAGTTTGCAAGTAAGTTGGTCAGCTGCCCGTAGTAGTCGTGCGCACAGATCGGTTACACGAAACTGTGCGCACCGCGGTCTGTAACAACTCACTGCGAAGGCAACTGAAAAGTGACCACTTGAGAGGAAGTCTAATTTTATAGAGATATTTAAATTCAAAGAATTTAGTCATAGTCATTTCGGATTTTCTAAAAATGTGACCTTGGATGAAATTTTTTATAATTTTTGATATTACGAAAACGAAGAGAATTCTTCAGAAAGACAAATCCTTCTCGGTTAAAATAAAAGGAAGACGAACCTCGCGCGAGGGATAGTTCCGAAAATAAAATTCATTTATAAATCCTATTTTCACGAGAATTGCAAACCTTCACAGCCTACAGCCTGTATTTATTAAACAAATTAGAAACCAGCAGAACGATGACTTAAAACCCCCTTGATTTCACGTAGACTACATCATACTTCAGTTACATCTAAATCCCAGACATCGGCCGGAAAAAATGATCGATTTGGTGAAGAATGGCCCTCCATCTAATGTTTTGCCAGCATTATAACTAGCTTAATTAGAGATCTCAGGACGCACAACTACGAGTATGCATTTTATTGCTATCATCTACTCTACTTAAGGAGGCGCATGCTCATATCACAGATCATTAATCATCAACCACAGTTTTATAATCGAACAACTAATCAGATAAGGCTATATACAATCAATCGTAGAGAACCAAAAGACTACAGAACACAAGGTACCATTCGACTAATAAGGAAGGGATAGAACTGTTGGGTCGTCGATGTCAAACAACCTTTTTGTAACAAATCTACAGCGAAAATAGGCAGACATAATCTCAGCAGTTGTGCCAATACGCATTATTTACCGAAACATTTAATGTTAATGTCTCCATATTATCAACCTCGTAACATTTAAACCAAAAGAGCCATTACAAAATTCTATTCTACAAGTTTAACATCAAGATCTATGAACTTTTAATTACAGGAGATGCTACAAAAATTGACACATTGGTTCATCATGAATATTCCACGAATATTGAAATGCCGTTTTACCAATATAAATCGAGTTTGCTTTCCCAACGATGTACAAAGAAAAAGGATGCTCCTACAAAGCAATAACATGTATAAAATGCTTTCAATGTAGGAAATATTTGGGTTTTTTTATATTTCTACCATACATATCATTCTTCTAATTGTCAACCACAATTTCCAAAGTAGTAAGAAGTTATAAGTTTTTTATAACTATCCTTCTGTTACATTTTATCTTTTCTCCTGCGTCAAAAATGTTGTCAGAGTAAAGTGCCGACTTTTACTTAGTAAATGATAAGGAGTACCGTAAACAATCACGATAATTGTAAATAACGATATTCGTTATTTATCGAATAAAAAAAGATGGGGAAAATAACTCCAGCAGAGACTCGAACGCACGAATCTCGTTCGTAATCCACTCTGCTAACACATGGTGGTAAAATCTACCATATCTATACAGTGAGCTCAGAAGTACCTTCAATTTACTGAAACTTTAACGCTAAATATGGGATGTGTTCTCGTACTTTTAAAAAAATTTGAGTGAAATCACCGACTCCATAACTATGACTTCTCCTTGCGAGCTAAAGCGATAGCCAAGTCAAAAGAAATACTTTTCCAAATGGTACATGGAAACAATATCATCATCATAATCAAACATAACTAATAACATCAGCAGAGACACGAGCTATCATTTAAACACCATTCGAAGTACCTTCTCTCATCTAATAATTAATCACTTGAGAAATTAAAAACTGCGATCAGTCATCAATGATTCGTGACACTCTTAACCCATTTAAATCGTATTTAAATGGCTCCAACACGCTACAGAAATCTGACTTAAGCATCCTGTCAGTAAGAGGGAATTTCAATTGTTAACTGCTTTGAAAATTCATTCAAAGAAGTACGTATAAAGAAAGGTGCTGTGTAGAATTGTGCACATGATTTGCATACAATGAATGATTTTTGGCTTCGAAGATATGCAACCAGGACTCGCAATAAAATTGTACGATCTGAGAATCAGGAGGAGCATTGGTCGCCATCCAATTCGAATGGGTTAAATAAATGATAACTATAAAAGGCGCCCAAGTATCAGTGTATCGATCCCTGACGAAACTAATTGCAATGCTGACAAAACATTGGACTATATTTCCAACGAGCACGGTTTCCAAAAATAATACAAGAGCCTCTGCAAATGTGTAATTTGCCTAGACCTGACTGATTGTGTTGGAAGTCTCTCACCTGTCCACTGAGGGAACTTACGCGCCCTCCATACTGTAGCTTGGGCGGAGCTAAAATACGACCCCTAACTTCCACCATAGTGTTCGATATTGTCAGGCCAAATTCTTGAACGTATGAGTCATTATTGAAATCAGCTCTCCTAACTAGATTGTTTATCTCTCGTTCCCGATCCGGAGCAGAGCGGGCCGTAGCTTTTATCATAGTCGATGTCTGCATGTCGGTCAATTTCTTGATACAACGTTGTCCAGCGACAATGTTACATACCTGACGATATATCACGTATATAAATGTTTCATCATTAACCGTACAGTAAATATCACATCCAACAAACCTCTAGTGGCAAATATGTATGCTTGTGTTCCTGTCCAACTTGAAGGCAAGGAAGATGCGGATAACGTAACTTCATCTTGTATTTATCTAAGAAATATTTCGCAACAGTGCACTCAACTGTTTGCCCATTTTCCAATTGCAACGGGAATCTAAAGAATTCGATAAGCTTTATATGTATTTAAACGTAACATAATCGGGCTCGCATATACTTACGACTGCATTTGGGCAGGTTTACGCGTAACGTTACACACTCTATACTTTCGTCGCATAGTCCCGCAGTGTGTAATTTCAATTTTGAGACCTTTGATTTCTTTGGTAAATTTCACTCGCTGGGAATCTGTAAGAGGCTTCCTTTGTTCGTTTATATCTCGAATATCTAATACTTCGCACATGAACTCTATGACAGGTTGTGCTTTGTAAAACGCAGTTGCGGAGACTATAAAATAAACGATACACAACGTGAATAATCAATTAATATAGCCACGAAGTACACAGTGGTGACGAAAATATATCTACCATCAATGTTCAGCATCATTTTCCATTGCGATGGTCTAACGGACTGATGGAAGCCGAACCAAACTTCTCTGCCACCACCTAGCGGGTGATAATATCCATCTGGTGTACTAAAGAATGATCTACCTACTGGAGTATACGTCATAGATGGTAAATGCCTCATTACAACATCCAAAGCAAGTATAGCATCGTATGGGATTTGTCTCGTACGTCCTTCTAGAGCTTCCTCTAGAGCGAACAGCGAGACTTGAGCCAACCATTTAATTACCACTCTAAAAACTCTGTCTTTACCCTCGCCAGGCAGTGTTACCTACGAATAAAATAAAGAAAATTAGGAAACAGGTGGCAAGAAAGTTTGTAAAAAATTTCGTAAGTGTGCAAAGTACCTCTAATTCTATTTTGTCGGTACCAACGGGCAGAGGATCTCTTGTATACAAGTTATTTCGACCATCAAACACAGGCTTAAGAGTTCCGAATATTTTACTATACGCATGAACCATTGTTTCTATAATTTCTCTATTAACTTTTCGAGGACATTTATCCGGTTGAATATTAATATCATAATGATGCACATAGCCACGCGGCATTGTAATTTGGAAATGGTTGGCCCTTAAATTGATTGTCCTCCCTTCCCGTCCTATATCTGGCCTTCGAGGACATGAAAATGCTGTAACAATGTAATCGTGTATGATTTAAAACAACTGCGATTAATATCTGTCAAATATATTACTTGGATTAAATTCTAATTAAACTTTCAAATTAAATACATATAATACTTTCTTCATTAAAATAATTGAAAATATAGCGATTTTCTACTTACTCGATTAGTTCAATTTCACAATTTATTAACATATACAGGATGATTCTTGCAAAATAACAGATCCAAAGCTTGAGGATATACAGAAAAACTATTCGCACGAAGAATGCTCGGTTCCAAAAATGTGTAACATGTATATAGTGGGAGTAATAACTTATTAAGTAACGATTGTAAGACCTCAGGATCAAGTTCGTTTTCTTCTTTTTCAATGAAACTATCTTTTCAATGACGACAAGGAAAGCATTATCAGATAAATTTAACCATGCTATATGACTTTATTGAAAAAGCTGGAAATAGTATATACTTAAATTTTAGCAGTTTTTCCTTCCTCAAATGTTCAACTGGTCAAAAAGATACGAAGCATGTGATTTGCAAATTTGCGCTTCAGCTCATAAATACAATGGTAAGTATATTTTGTCCTCAAATTTTCAAAAAATCTATTGTAAAAGCACATAAATCAACATGAAATATCCCTAATATTTTCATTGGTAAAATAATTGTTTCTAATAAACAATGCCCTCTTTCTATCAAAACGTCTTTCATATTGAAACTTTTATAATACGTTGTTATATCTCAAAGGCTATCCTACCGATTAATTAATAAAACGCAATGTACATATACCGTAAACACAAAGATCAGATGCTTAAAGTAATTTAAAGACTTACTTGGTAGTTCAGGGGGTTGCGGAGGAGTGTGTGTCTGTTGAGTTGGAACAAGGCCTAAGGAACTGGAAGCTGTGCCACTGCTCCCAGTTGCTCCAGCTGTTCCAACCGAAGAACTCGTCGAAGGTCCAGGTGGGGCAGCTGAAAATATCAGGACATCATAAATAACCGAATAACCAAAGCTACGCAAACTATCATAATCGATCAATCGTATCGCAAGAAAATGTTGAGAATATTAACTGAATATGACTGTGAAGAACAGCAAAGTATTAATGAATTACTATCGTTTATAAGAAGAGAGCTCACAGCTATAACGAAGATATGCGCTCTGTCTTCGAACTAATATATTAAAATTGGTGGAACACTCCAAAAAATTTATCTTAAGGGTCCCTTTAACAAGTATTTGTAAACAGTGTATGCAGTAAATTTTCTTATACTTTATGAAGAAATGTTTATAATATTACAGCACGAATGTGTGTTTAATGATGTAGTATCTCTATAAGAACTCAGCGAGTAGTATGATTTAAAAAAAATCTTAATCGAACGGTATTTAACACGTTCAACCCAATGAATTATTTAATATGCTTCCTTATCTGATGGCTGTAATACCAAAGATAAACTTGTGTCTAACATATCTCTTACTTAATGCGGCTGCAGTTTGATTAATAATAGTTAGGTCACCACAAAAAAGTTTATATCAAACAAATGATAACCTGATGCGCTTATAATTTCGCTGACAGTGCAAAAACTACTCGTGTGTACCACATGTGCACAGAATAATGTAGCTACTACGGAACAAACCAGGTCGAACGCATTAAAACAAAGGATTTAAAAGAAATAATGGTTGTAGCACAGAATAGAATAGACGAACAATGGATTTATGATTTATTCCGCAACATATTTTGTCAACTGGCAATAAGCTATAGCATGTTTCGGATACTTGTGTATTCATTATTGCTTAAAATTCAGCAAGAAAATTTTATGGAAATTAGCACTCTGGATAATGTAGCAAATAAAAGAATCTGACATTATAAAATTATTTAGAATAAGCATAAGTAATAATCTCATGAAACAAATGTTGAAATTGAAGAATAAATTCAACACTAAATCAAATCCAAATGCGTAGGTTTGCCTCGCGATTTATTCTACTGTAAATGTGCGTAAAAAAGCGGAGGAATTTTGAAGGATATCGAAGGAACATAAGAGAACTTAATTCTATAATTTTATGAAGTCTGCTTGAGATATCAAGAAAGATCGAATTTATTTCAGCGAGTCGTATTTTCTGAATCTGCTTGAAATATCTCGGGTGCTCGGCTTGGTTCAAATATTCGAGTACGTTTTTCCGAAGTATTGGGACAGATCTAATTCATACGTTATCCATACTCTGACGGATCAGAAGTCACGATACATTGCGCCTGTTGAACGAGATTTATTCGAAAGAATTTCATAAATTTCCGTCAATCTTTTGAATTCGAATCTACTAGTAAGGGAAAATTTCATTGGGGCATGCATCGCTCGGGACAATTTTGATTACTTGGGGGTAATCAAAAGAAGAACAAAGAGCCAGAACCACTCGACAACGATATCGTATTCTTGCTTAAACAAACACAAGGGGACCCGTTTTGGATTGTTTTTTAGATATTTTAGAAAAAAAAATTGAATACACGGAAATACTCACACTGCCCTACAGGATACATTTTTGTAGCTGACGATGAAAAAGGTCAGATAACCACTAATAAATAAGTAAAAAGTTTAACACAAAATCCACCGACCACACGACACACTTCTCTACAACGCACACTGTGAGCGAGACTACCTTCTGCAATGGCTGCCACCTAGCTTCGCTCCAATTGGTTTTAACTTAACCAATCAGCGTACAATTAATAAAAATAGTAGTTGATAATATTTGGCGCCATAGCTAATGATCATTACAGGATATTCTCAATTTTCAGGAATTATTTAATTTCCGCGTCGATAGAAATAATTTATAATGAATCCTTGAAACATCGACAATAATTTGTATTCATTATAATGCAGCGCTATATAGACTTCCTGTTCATAAGCTTCGAAAGTTGTAAAAAATTATAACACTTCACGTATATGTACGAGTAAATAGATTTTTTTAAACATTTATAGTGCAATATTTTAACTCTGCTTTTAATAAAATTGCATTCTAATTACAAATGCATCTTTGTATATGTTGGAAGCACTGCAACTAGAACCATTTCCCCTAGGGTTGCAACTGTTGGTGACACGTATTTCACGCAATCGCGTGTGTTCAATTTCCGAAATGTCGCTTCCTCTTAGTGGGACTCGCACCCGCTCGCAAGGAATCATAAGTGCAATCGCAAAGCAATTAAGAACTTTGTCCTTAAAGCCGGTAAAATCAATCAGCATAAAATTCGATCCCTTTCACAATGCTATGGAAACGAGGTTAGTTCACTAAGATTTCAGTTGTTACGCGCACTCGATTAAAATCTAATAAATTCTTGCTAATACAACGAATCGATTTCCTTCTTCGTTCTAAATCTACAATAAATAACACACGACCTATTGTTAGCCATGTATCTATTTTTAACTATAAATTCTGCTAATGTTACTTCAACGATGTACTTTAAGATAATCGTGCTTTACGACAGTTCGGTCGTGAGTGTAGTCAGACTCCGATAAGTAAACCAATAATTGTTCCCGAAATTACACATGCTTTTTCATAAATAACGATTAATTTCGTCTACAATGAGGTTTGGTTAATATCCGATGACGTCAATACTACGCGCATGTGCGATATGAAACTTCTAGTAGCAGACGATGTCCATGTCCGCGTTCTTAAATAAACTTCAACGCTTAACACGATCGTAGTAACGCGATAAAAGTTCAGTATTAAAAATTAAGCAGGCTGTTCGTTATTTTAACTGAAATCTGTAATAGATGCGTAACGCAGTTTTTTTTTTAGTGTAAACACTGGAAAGGTACATTGATCTTTTGTCCGCGATTATGTATATTCTACGAAAAAAAAAATATATACACACGAAACTTCGAAAGATTATCTTTTACATTTATTTCATATTTCTTTGCGCGTTTTATAATGTTTGTTGAATTAGTAATTATAAGGTCTCTTATGAACATCTCAGAGTGCAATTATTTTCGGATTCCATTTTATTTTTGCATGTTCTGTTTGTACCGAACTCTGACTGCTATGAATGTCTATTTGTGATTAATCTGTGCATGCAGTTTGTGTAAAGAAATGATTAACATTATGATCGATATGTTCTGTACCACATCAGCTGTTAGTGGCTCATAACATTTATCAGACGTGAAACTCTCTGGCGAAGGAAAATTCAGTGTCGAAACCAGAATAGAACAAAAAGCTGACACTGTGAAGAGTATAACGCAATTACTACTTTTCTATAATCGAATATTGTAATCTACTCAAGGCCTTGTTTACTGTAAAGCGCACTAGGCGCAAGCTGGGGCCTCACTCTCTATTTTAAAACCTTACTCCTCGCAAACAACAATATAAAAAGCAGCCTAGTTATAGTTGCAAGTGAAATACTTGTTTTTAAATATTAAATTCATAATAAAGACACTAGATGCAACTGAAAACTTTGTGAGGACTCATAATGCTAGGACCTCCAAAAGTATAAATGCAGTCATGAATCTACTTTTCTCATCAGTTTTTATAGTCTCCCCAAAAATTTGAATTTCCACATCAGCGTGAAATGTGTTAGTAAGTGCAACTAGAGTTTTTGTGCGCACTGAGCGTTATAGTCTAATGCTCAAAAGATTAATTTCTTGGTTTTACAAAAGTAGTAAGGTGTTGCAGGTTTTTGAACATCAAACATCCAAGCACCTGGTGATCGATAATCTGTAGCACATGTATCGCTTATAGGTGCACACTGCTCTGATCCCTCCTCTATTTTGCTTTATTATACAACTATTTTGATAAAAGTTAGTACATGGACAACTATTAGAAATTGGTTAAAGTAGTTGGGTCGTGTATTGTGACAAGATAATATCGGCAAATACATTTATTAGCTTGCACAGTACTTTCAGTTTGATATAATACATCTTTAGGAATAGACACAGTAATACAATATTGAATACTGAGAAAGTGTTAGACTTGGTTCTCATATGCGAAAAGAACAGAACTGTAGTTACACCGTAAAGGGAATGAGCTCGAAAAGATGATCGATAAGTACATTCTGCCACCTAGGAGTACATTTGAAATGTTTAATGCTTAATTTTACTTTATGCAACAACAGATTTTCAACATATTATAACTATAGAATCAAAGCAGTATGCCCGTATGTGGCAAATGAGGAGCAGACTGTTAGTCAAGAGGTGCTTGGAAACCTAATTTTCAAAATCCTGTGATTTTGTTATACAATATTATATAGCAAAATCATACTAAGAAGAAATGTCATTTTCATAGCACAGCAATCTGCATCATCCTATATATTTGAAACTTGCATACTAAATAATTATATATATTTCTTTATTAAGAAACTGTTTTCTATGCTTATATATAATTTTCATAAATTTGTAGAATATCGTGTTAATAGTTCCTAGACTTTTATCCCTACACTATATTGCTGTTAAGCAACGTTACACTTTTTATAAAGAGATAATTGACAAAGTGGAATTATTCGAAAAAGTGTAATTTCAATTTGTCGTAATTGAGTATTACAATTACATTCGCCAAAAATTCACATAATCATAAAAACTTACCATTGCATTGGCCACATCCATATGCTTTGCCAAGCATAGAAACAGCTGTTGTTATACGAAGAGTACTTAAGTCTGGTATTTGAAGGGGTAGTTGCTCTATTTGTGCCATTTTGCCTGAAACATTATACAACATAAAATACAATACATATGTTATATGGTTTTATATTGTATGAGAAATAATTGATATTAGAAAAGACCCTACAGTTGGACTCTCTGGGATTTTGATAAAATGATGACAATTTTTCAGAATATTTAATGATAATGTGGATTTTTCATAAACAATTCACATAGTCCCTCAAATGTCTATAAGTTGAAAGAGTTTACAAGAAACTGTGTTGGATGGAAGCAAAGATCAATTGTTTTGTCACCACTAAAGATACTTTTTATAAGTTTAATATGGAAGGTTTCTTCACAATGAATGTATAATAAAAAAATACAATTTGGTGGCAATAGGATTCCAAATCCTGACCTTGCTTTACGCAACAACTGCTCTTCGCTGCTATCAAACATACTTCTACGTAAATACTTGCAACTTATAGCCACGTCGGTGAATGTTAATTGTTTGCATAAAATGTGCATTAGCGCAAAATAGTTTATAAATTATCACCATTCTACATTTACATCCATTCTTTCAAATTTCAAAGAAATCCCAGGAGAACCTGCCAGTGGGACCTTAATAAATGTATGAATAATAGAATATTCTGCAATGAAAATAAATATGTGTACTATATTTACAGAGACTTTTTCTTTCACATTACAACTCCAAAAATTATTACGACAAATCCACGGTGCATTGTGAAACCACAAATCGTCTCTGATCGCTCTGAACCCGAAGTCACAGTGAAGTTGCGTGAGTATTCTAATATTATTTTGTTTAGAAGCATTATAACATAAACGCATTGTACGCTGGTCCTGCCAGAAACAGGATTTCCAGTTGGCTACTCGAAAGAGCAGCGTACAATGTGTTAAATAATAATCACTAAATGTCTTCCCTTTTAGTACATAAAAAAATGTTGAAATAGTATAATTAATAGGAATGACTTGAACCGACCGACTACAATTATTAAAATTATTAAAATAAGTAGAAGCATGCAAAAAAAATACAGTATTGTAAAAGAAAGACATTTGTCTAAGATAAATGTGATGTTATATTCTTGCGTGTCTATCTTCTAGTATCAGGTGATAATGTGGTATTCAAAAGTGCAAACTTGACGTCTTTGAATATTTTGCAACTTTTCAACAAACACATCACACCTTTGTCTGCATCTGAACCTGAAACTGGAAGTGAAACAGCACTCGAAGACAAGAAAAAGAAGAGACGAAAGAACAAACATAAAATTAAACCAGGAAGCAAGCATAGAGGAGTATACTTATAAATTTATTCGCAGCCTAATAACTCGCTTATATATCAGTTACTTTTTCAATACTAAGGAAGAAATTGGTTAAACAATAAAATATCTTTAGTGGAATCGACCTTGTCGCTTATTCGAAACAGACCAATTTTCTTCTTTCTCTTCATTTGTGCAACACCACTGAAAATTTAAGCCTCAAAACAAAACTGTACTTTGATTATTTTCAGCATTTAAAAGTATCAAGGAGGAAAAGAAAGGTTCGGAGATATTTTCAATCGTTTCTATTGTTTACTATTGTACAGATATCTTTGCAATTGGCGCTTAGTAGCGCTTAGCAATAATATTATTTAATTACTTATCTTCACTAGAGCAAGGGTTTATATTAAAGGGAACAGTTTAATTTCTTAGTGCAAGAACAAATCCATCGTTAAAATGGCTAATCATGTGTCGAATAGTAAAAATTATAGTATAAAACTTATCGACACCCTTTACAATCAGGTTCCAGCTTTTACAGACGTTTTCGATGAAGAAACTTGGTATATTTTCGTTGCTTGCTTTGTAATTGGAACATTTTTTGTTGCATTTATTCTCTCGAGATTCATTACAATAAAACCCGTTGAATGAATTAAGATGCGTTTAAAACTACTGTATTTCCTAATTTATACACGTACAGCATTAAATGTTAATAGCGCACGTTCTAGAAAATCAAGGTACGATCGATAGATATCTATATAGGCAACATTACATCAAAATGCCTTCAAGCATTTCAAATATATCATTATTACTTGCATTATTTTCAGTGGCGCTCGATACTAATTTCTTAATTTTACATGAGATTTCTTCGTACTATAAGTACGAAGACATACAAATTGGTCTTCGCGTGAAAAGTTCATTATAATTGAATGTATCGATTCATTGTATTTTTAATGTAATAAAACATTATATAACACTGTAAAATGTTATTAAAAAATCAGTTACATGTAATATATTCTCATTGCAGAAATCAATTGCTATTTATCACTGCACATATAGCACTAATTTTATTTGAAAGTGTATATTAATTGTAACTTAACATAGTTACACTGGAAATGTTGTGCAATTAATTGTGATTTCTCATTGCATAGTTTGTGTAATATATAAACACAATTTATGCATGCCTAATTTCTGTTTCTATCATTAATATCTGGTGCAATTATATTTATTATTTCATATCCTTTGCTTGCAATACCTTTCACACGAAATTTAGAGTTTAATATGTTAAAAATGATATGTGAAAAGTCTTTGATTTAGGACTGATTTAAAAGTTTGAATATTCACTGAAAATTTTTATTTCAAGATCCCAACTTCTACTTCATTTTGCCTCCCCCTTATCTTATTTCTTTTTTCACGTCCCTCCTGTCCTTCTCCCACACCTTTTGTGTGTGCACATGTTACCCCTTTATTCTCGGTCTTTCTTTACTGCCTCTCCATCGACCTTGCCGATGTCCGTTTCCTTTAAATTTTTAGCAGAGCCGTTTGCACATGTCCTCGAATCTTAATTTGGCGATCGAAAGTGAACGGTCGATGGTTCAAAATTTTTCGCATTTAAATTCCAATGTATACAGTTTGTTCAAATACACACGAAATCGTAAGTTACCTTACATTTGCCCGTATTTATCGATTTTTTTTTATTCGAATGCACATAATCGATCGTTTAATCTCACGGACCTCTTTTTAACGAACATGCGATCGTGCTCGTCATAGATAATGACAAAAAATAAAACAGTAAATCATGTTTAAAAGATTTAAAGAAATACAGATTCTCTTTTAAATAATAACTTTCACGATAACGTGCATTTATTAATAAATCAATTTCATTGATCGCAGTTTATAAATTCCGAATGACTTATTAAATCGATGAATACCTTTGTCCGTACAATTTTGACTTGATTCATGATTAGAACTTAAAAAATAAATCTACAATTTTATTCACCGGTGAAGAACGTAATTTCTGCTTCTCGAGAACAAAGACAATTCAATCACAAAAACAACCCCGTGATGCATGGTGTCCGAACGAAAATATACATATTGTTAAAAACACTCACCTATTTCGTAGAGCCGGGATTTAAGTAAGGATACGTGAAATCGATAATCGCACTGTTATTCGTTTCACATGAACATAGTCTCTTTTATATACAAACTTCGGCGTAGTATCTGCGCGTTAACTATGTATGTAACAGTTACATGTATGTTGCACTGTAAACGATAATGTACTGCATCTTCTACGATGAAATGATTCACACGCATCCAGTATTTAGTTATCCATGTAAAATCACACTTGTACGAAAACTCATGCTCTTCTTCCGTTTACTACGAACGCGTTCTTTTTCACGAATACGATACGAGTCAAGAATCCCGCGTGCACAAGAATAGTGTCGAAACGTAAGGTACTCGAAGGTCTACATCTGTGACAAATGTCGATCAATGACGATGTTTACACACTGATTTAAAGTAAACAAAAAATGATGAAACAGCCAATAAACTTTTTGCGCGTATACAGTTCAAATCGTGTTTATCAAGCGAATTGTGCTGCACAATTTTTTTTTGAACGAATACGAGTCACGTATTTTACGTACTTCCCTGTCGAAATTTTACGTACTATTTTGTCGAGATAATGTGATCCGATTGTTTCAAAGACTTTACAACGAATGATAAAAGAATTAAATACATTAGACACATATACAATGCGATGTATTATTTATTTCTTAAAATACGTGCCATTCATATAAAAAGGGTGTATAAATTCTACTTTGTGCCTCACATTAATAACCGATAAGTAAGCATAATTATTTACATATGTATTTTTGTGGCGTCATCGGCTAAATCCCTACTGGGTCGCAAATGCCTCGCCATTCTTATCTGAAGCGTGCATCGTACTGAAGGGGCCGATACCGTTGTTCTTTATAAGAATCTTCGTATATCTCAAAGGAGTAATCTTTCCTGTATGAAAAGATTTAATTCATATAAAAAATCTAAGTGAAATACGAACGTAATCTTACGTACGGAAATGTAAAATTATTGATAGCTTGTTTAAGAGTATGGCAAATATATGCAACTGTTTACGATCGCGTAGATACCCAGCTTGTTAGAACGTACCTATGATAGTGTAATTTGATTTCATTGATTCTGATCGTAAGAAAAAATTAGGTCGTTGGATCGGCCAAGCACAAAATATTACTAGTAACGAACCCGTAGGAAAATTCGTACAAATGGCATTTCCCTATGGCCGTACACCATACTTGTGTATAATTTACTCGCAAGTACGAACAAACTATCGATACTGTTTTTATTATCTAACCTTAACCGTTTGTTTCCCTTAGATCTCGGGTATGCGCGCAAAATATTTGGCGTGTTTGTCCTTTTGTGAATTATTTCCGTAGAATAGAGAATCTACACTCGAATTTGCCACAAACGAAACAAACTGCGGGAACGAATAGAATTGTAACGTATTGTAACTTCGAAACGTGAAACACTTCCAATGTTTCTGTACAGTTGAGCCCCGGAAATTTAACGGAATGGTCACCGCCGCTTTCACTCGCGACGCGATCTACCCAGTCACGGTTTCAGTAGAAGCGAAACGAAGCCGCCAAAAACGATCACCAAGTGTCAAGGTTGCCATTGTACACGAACATGTCGAATGTATCCGAGTGGTCGTGTATATCGAGTGCGCTCGCACACAGTGAAATCTTTCTCCATCTTTATTTGTAGTAGCGCTATCACACAATAATATTGTCACGGTACTCGCGGTTATTTTACGATGACACTGATTCCCATGCGCAACAGGGCCTGCTGCAAAATTTCTCAGCACGCTGCTACATTTGCTATGCAGAGAATACGTGTAAGTCTTTCACAAAATTCACCGGGCGAGCTTTAGCAACATTCGCCAAATCAGCGATCAACATCCGTGGAAAGACCCCCACTACTTGTTCGATTCACCAGGTATTGCGCATGCCCCGTCTGGTCAGGATTGTAGCTAGTAAACAGAATGAGGTGCCATCGTCGCATGCACTTGTTTACAAACAATGAGCTACATATGACACTTATTGAGTTTCTTCGGTTAATGCATGTAGTTCAATTGTCTGTTGTGTGTACATACACATTTTATGCACAGTAAACAATCAATATTGAATCTCTTCATCTTTTAGTTTACATGATGGTTTTTAAAAAAACGTTTACTTTTCCATTAATGAAAATAAAATTAAGCTCGTGTTTTCTAAACAAATGTACAATGCTTATAAAAATGATACGAATGTGTGGTTTGTGTTTTTAAACTTACGACGCAGATTCTAATGCACCGTATCCTTGACGATAGCAGAACAAAGAAAGACCTCCATGTGCGTGTCTACCGGTTTCGTAAGAATCGCCCAAATAATTTAGGAAAATTTTTATTTGTAATAAATATTTGTATTTTTCTATAAGTCTAATTATTTTCAGTCTACTGGGTAAATAATAATTAAAATAACAAATTGACTCGAAAGCTATACAAATAGCAGTGCATCTTGATGTTGGTGATAATTTATTAAGTACATGGCATTTAAAATATATGAAATAAAATCATAAAATATTATAATATTTTTATTTCAAGGAGTTCAGTAACGGTTGGAGTAGGGCAGAGAGTAGGGCTCTCGTTCCTGAAACTTCTCTCACCGACCATGTCGATTCTTTCTCCGACCCCATACTTAGTAATTATTTCGAAGATTTAAGTAAATGCCTGACTACTGACTACTTCTAAAAAAATCACAATTCCTGTCTCTGCTGACAGCTTTATTTGATTATGGCCCATTGTGACCCCGTGCTTTCAATTAGTGCTCGACTTCACATGGTCAGCCTTTGTTTTTTTCACGAACATTTCTACAATATTTCGTGAACATGGTTTAGGGCAGTGTGTTTAAATTATCGAGGGGGGCATTAAGTATCAAGGGGCGGTATGATGGCGTTAGACATTATGTTAATAACACGAGGTTGCACATGATTACCCAACACAGTTCGTTAAATATGAGAAGTGGAAACGCATACGCACATTTTGTTATATGTATCAGTAAATTATTTTTGTCATGTAATTTATACATTAATGACTTCATTCAATGAAAATGAGAACGATGAATCGCAAATGCTGAATTTAAAATATCCAAAATAAATAAATCATTGAAATAGTGGTCTAGGCCGGAATTTATGATGTGGTTATGCCCTAAACCATGTTCACGAAATATTGTAGAAATGTTCGCCGGAAAAAAGGCCAACGATGTGAAGTCGAGCATTAATCGAGGGCATGCGACCATAATCGAATTTACGATTCGATATTCATTATCTTGTAATATACCTAGAAGTTGAACAATTAATTGTTGTAGAATTCAGGTCATCGTGTGCCATGGTTGAAAGTGCTGTCGATCACAAATTAATAAAATCAATTTTTCAGTTAACCGAGTACCACTTCTATTTAGTGTGATTGTCGGACTCGTGCCAGTAAATGACTTGGATTGATTGATTCTTATAGAGCTTCTTCGTTTCTATAAGAATGAACCAATCCAAGTTATTTTCTGGCACGACCACAGAGTCAATGCAAGTCGCAAGATACTGAATCGCTAATAGTGTTCAAAATAAATGACGTTCTATTTATTGTTATCCAATAACATGTTTGTACGCCATATCCAAAATACTCCTATTGGTTAATTACATTCCCATCATTAAATATTTAAGAAAATATAAAAGTGCATCTGGTTAATCGAAAAATGCCATCAAATTTGTTTAGTTATCTATTCAGTTTGATATAATATTCGAAAATATTTTGATATAATGTAATGCATTTAAAACATTGAATAAGTATGTTTATTTCCTTAATTTTCGGTATATAAATTTTTACATATCATTAAAATAGATATGTACATAATTGTATTTTACAATTACTGCTACTAATTACTGCTTTTTAATAATAATAAATACAGTATGTATCGAAGTAAATTTCATTAAAACATAAGGAATTTACTATAGATTATCAATAAGTTGTACTTAATTAGTTTGTAACTTTGTTTATTAATTCCTTCCTATCATACAAATCCAGAAATATCTAATACTTGAAAACTTGATTGTATTACATATATTTATATTAGAACGGATAAATTTCAGTATTTTCGAATTGTAATAAAGTATATTATTTTTTAAGGAAGTATTTATTATACATAAATGATTATAACATAATACACTGAATATCTTCTAAATGAAAATATAGCCGAAATCAGACTCTTTTAAATTCTTTTCTCTTAATCTAAAGCCATTCCTTCGTCGTCATCGTCTTTCTTATCAGGACTAGATGTTGGTGAAGCTTGCTTTGTATTCTTGTCCTCTTGTCCTTGCTGCGTTTGTTCTTGGCCAGTCTTAGCCTCAGACTCAAGAGCAGTGAAGAATTCTTCAACATTTCCATTGGCTGCGGCATTGACAGCATCCGATCCCAAGCCAAATTGACGGATAACAGGTCCCGCTTGACCTGACTGCAAAGCAGACCAGAACATTGATAGCGCCTGGAAGAACTGGGGAGAACATATTGCGCCACTCAGGTGATCTCCTGGTGGTAAGTGTGGGCCCAATGCACGCTCCCAACTTTCCGATGCAGAGAATGTCTCACGGATGGCATGGTTCAGCTCAGTTGCTACGCCCCTCTGCCGGACAATAAGCTGTGCTGTAGGTGGCCGAAAACAACAAATAATCCCAGAGAAACTTCCCCAACTGCTCAGTAGAGCCAGAGCCTCTGACAGCCAGGAAAAGTTCGTGTGGAAAACATTATTAAAGAATGAAAAAACCATGCCTCTGTCCTTTGAGCTTATAATATTACTTTTTAGTGTACGCTACGTTTTAGTTACCGGTGATACCACAGACTCTACGACATGAAAAAGATTTACACAATATTCCACAGCTAAAGTCTGAAATTCAATATTATTGATATATATGACTGCCTTTTTTTTATAGTTATTATGTAAAATGACGTATTCAATCACATTGAAAGATATTAAAGAAAAAAAAAAAAAAAAAAGAGGTGGAAAGTCAGTTTGCATATATATTATGTATTTTCACAATTTATTAACGACTGTGCAATATTTATTAGATAATGTTGTCTCCTTTGTAAATAATTGAAGTTCTTATTGATTATAGTTTAACAGGAAATGATAGATCATTGATAAGCAACCATAAATAATCTGTTAAATACTATTTTGTAAAGCTCGGAAATAGCATTGTTGTAAATAGTCAATATTAACTACTGAAAGTTTTACAGTCATATAATAGAATTTAATGTGAATACTCACTGTTAAAAAATGAATTAAAAGTTATTAAAGTTATTAGAAGTTTATGCTTGTGAATTAAAAATTTTGTGAAACACAAAGAAGACAAAACTGCACAAGATAAAGCTAATTTTTCCAAAGCTCCATAATACAGTTGCAATACTTTTAAGATACTGAACAAAACTGAATGTTGTTCCAAGTGCATTATCAAGAATATCATTCTATTCCTGATAACAACGGCTGCAAGAAAAGCTAGAATTAGTGAAAAAGAAAAAAAGCAGATAACTTGGTTGTGAACTACTACTTAACCTTGAATGAAGTAGTATTACACGATAATGATAAGAATTTAATGGATTCTCGTGAAATATGCATAACTTTAAACTATGTATGAAATAAACAACATTTAGTGATATTTCATAGAATGAAATAATGATACGATTATAAACATAACAATCTTTTAAAGAAACTCCGCAATGGAAGTTTCTTATCTTATCAAAATGAGCTTTACACATGATGTTTCCAAATTCCATTACACATCACTTTTTTAAAGATATTGCATGAAGTATGTATATGACTTCTTCAAACTTTTAACGTTGTAATGATAATAATAAATAAAATTTATAATTCAATATAAGAGAGTTAAGGAAGGAGTTACTACGAAATTTTCAACAAAATCGTAGGTATTTTCTCACTTAGTTTTACGATCTTTATTAATCTGACCAGCTTTGACTTGTAATTAGAGGTGTACAAGAACCCGAAAATTTCGGGAATCTAGTGATCGAGTTCCCGATTGCTGTTTAGTAAGAAAAAGTGCAGAGACGTTGTAGATTTTCCGATGTACAGACATAAGTCAGTCCTAATAATACGAATCCCGGACATTTTCGGGAGTCCCGACTCAATTTTCGGGTTTCCGCCAGAAAAGAGGCCCAGGTGGCAAACGTTCTGAGGGGTCCATTTTTGGGGAAAAATAATGATGTAGTTTACTAAAAACGGGCCAAGTGTAGTAGTACGAAAAAATGTAGTGTTGGGATACCTATACCTAATCATCATTTTTTTTTTTGGTCATAATATACAGGGTGTCCCAGAATTAAGACATCAAAAAGTCCTTTAGGTCTAGTTCAACTTCGGGGCCTAGGTATACATCTAGTAATCCTTCCCTATCTCTTCTTTTGTTCAATTTAATATCATATTTACTTCATTCAAATGTTATTTCTGATAATTATAATATCTCAATTTGAATCGATATGTTGTTCATGCGTATTTTTAAATGTTAAAGTAACACTAAAAACTGTCAAAACTTTTTATTTGTTAGCATTGTTAATTATATATTTGATATCGCAAATGAATGTAGAATAAACGAAGAATGAAGGTTGTTAAAAGGTGTGGATTTCAATGCGAAATGTTAAGAATAAATTGATCGACGTGAAAATGATATAGTTGTTGTACTCCTAAACTATATCATACCTGAAATATTATATTCGTCAAGCATCACCTTGTAACTATTCATATTCTAAGTCTCTATTAAGTCACAATAAAATGTTCAATTAAGCAGTTTAATAATAAAGAAACTTATTAACAAGCTACAAATGTACCATACATCGAATATAACTATTTAAAGGAAACAAGATATTACCTGAACAACGGACTCCGCTCCTGCTGGTGTTGGAATTTCTGATAAAAGATTTTGAAGGTCGCTAAGCTGTATTCTGTTGTTGGTTCTCGTAGTTGACCCAGGTGTTGACGGAGCTGGCGTTCTTGTTGACGGTTTATTGTCACCTAGGCGAAGATTCTTGTTAATCAGCAGACACTATTTCTGTAAAACATGTACTCACCATTTGGTTTAGGATTATCAGTAGTAGATGCCGGCGAAGACGCCATTTGTGTCGTAGATCTTAGAGCATTTATAGCAACTCTAGGGCCCGTAGTTGTCGTAGAAGCTTTAGTACTTTGTACACCCTGAGGTCTATTCATCGTGCCAAGTAAACTACTTAGACCACCGAGCTGTCCTACGCCACCAAACAATTGCATTAATTGTTGCTGTGACATGTTGCTTAATATATTTTGCAGATCTTCAGGGTTTGTATTGTCACTTCTTTGCGATCCAGGAGTTGGCGGATTATTTAGAATTTCGTTAATTTTTCTACAATGCTCCTCATCTTTATCCGTTTTCAGATCCTGTATAAAGATAAAATGAAAAATAAGGAGTATAAGTATTTCCTATAGAAAATTTCATCCATGTAATTATTAGACAATGTTATCTTTTTTAGTCCTTTAAATCGTGAATGTTTCACATAATTTCAAGTATGAAAATTACAGTTAAACTTGAAATATTAAGATATTGCGTAATGATAATGGAATATTATACGAGGCCACTCATAAAATTCTGTTGCAAGTTAAAGCCAATGTGCCCCACATACGAGGCCATTGGGCTATGAATACTCGAATATTAAAAATTATCTCACCTGCAGCCAAACGAAAAACTTTTTGTTCGATGACTTGAATCGTAATAAATATACCCTTCCAGTTTTACACTGAGGCACGTGTTTAAATTCGCAATCATCGGGAAAGATAATTAGGTCCTGTAAAAAAACAAAAGTCATTTATGGAAAATGGAAATCGTCGCATAGTCGAAGGAAAGAAATTTAACGAATTATATAATTTTACACGGACTTTAGAGTTGAATAAAACACGAGGGAGATAAATGTTCTTACATCTTCAATAGATCCTGTTGTACGGTCTTTCCAACAGAAATGCATCAATGAGTCGTCAGATTGATAAACGTAAAGTTGGCCTTTTCGTGTATCTGGATAAACCATTTTCCCTTTCATGGTCATTTTCCCGGCTTTGAACTCGACCAAATTTTTGGATGTGCCGCGAGACGCATTATTTCCAAAGAGAGCACCTCCTGACATTTTCGATTCTTTAAACAAATGTGCCTTGTTTTGATAAATATATGAAACCCCGACACGCTTAATTTACGTTATACGGCGTGCTGATGACACTGCACTTTAAAATGGCGTGTTAAAAGATTTCCCATCTAGCATCGAATTCCTAAATATTTGCACCACGTAGTGGCAAGCACCAGAAGCAGTTGTATACGGGCTTGTAACTTTATCGGCAGCGCATATGTTTGCGATTTTGTCGGTAGAAAATATGTTTGTGATTTTATCGGTAGTGCATACGTATGTGATTTTATCGGTAGAGCATAAGTAGCAATGTAATTTTGTTTTACACTCA
Source organism: Andrena flavipes (assembly GCA_963971345.1). Taxonomy (NCBI): domain Eukaryota; kingdom Metazoa; phylum Arthropoda; class Insecta; order Hymenoptera; family Andrenidae; genus Andrena; species Andrena flavipes. The sequence goes on from OZ020480.1 coordinate 59,153,206, forward strand.
CGAGGTGCTCGCGAGCATAGACATGTATAGACAGAACGTAAGCTGCGGGGGGTGGTAAGGTTCGTGGTAAGGGGAGCGAAGGGAAGCTGATTCTGACGCCAAGGGTTCATAAGTGTTATGTTTAGTTTGTTCTTCAACAAACATTTTTTACACATTGATGTTGTTAAATCATTGTTCCGTTCTGTTCATTTTACGCTTTGTTGTAAAATCATCGATGATTTGAATTCGATGATTATTGATTATCGGTTATTGATATTTAGCTAGCGATGTCAACATTGATACTTTCTGAACATCGCACATCCCTAGTCCGTTACGTAGAGGACGGTGCTTTACGGTCAGTCCGTGGCAGGCTTGCCAAGCAAAATTTCCTTGGGCAAACTTATTAGCGAGGGAGAACAACTACAGGAATGGTGGTAATGTATGCTCGATACCAGCGCCGAGCGAGTACCGCCATGGCCAATCAGCGTCGACAACATATTTCCCATCGTGGCGTCTCGCGCACGCATTGCCACCACTCCTCTAGGTGTTCCCCTTCCACAAAAAAGCTTGCCGAAGCATCTGTAGGTTGGCAAGCCTGACCGGGCCCCGGACTTCGGGACTTCGTTGAAAGAAAGCCGACGACACGGACGCGCATACACGATCTGTGGTACCTACCTAATTGTTGAAGAAATGGAGAATCAGGAAAATGTAAGTATTATATTGTCTACTATTATACGGAGTGATTCTCTAGCTAAAGTCTTTAAAAGCGATGTCGCCAATAAGTCGCACCTCGCTGAATTTCGTGGATTTCAACGTTCGAGACGACATTCACTACGGCATATTAAAGCATTCTTTATTCTTCATCGAATTGATGTGGTAGCGATACCAATGAATTCCTGGTGCCCTCCTGACTAAAATCATATCAAATGTCAGTAAATCGGACTACAGTGTTGTCTCCGTATATGCTCGATTTTATGCACGCGATACAAGCTTGTCGCTATCCCCAACACTTTTGTCTCACTCTTGTCCGGCGAAGGCCAGAGCGAGATGGAACGCGTTGCGTGCACGACGAACGAACACTCGGAATTATTACTCTGTACAGAATATATGCTCACCACCGGTCCCGAGCAGCGAGCAAATACGGAGACAATACTGTATTTTTAACGAAGTTTGCTTAGAGCCATTTTCGTCGGGATGATGTAAGGACAATAGATTGACACCATTTTCGCAAAGATTTGATGAGAAATGCAGAAAGTGGAATTCGTTCTTTGCACGAAACTCACAAGGGAAAATCCCGGGTTTTGGGACCCGAAAACTCAAAAAATTCAGAAACTTTGTGAATACGTAGGGCATTTCCTCCTGATTACAACGCAATTTCTGTTTGCTGCCCAAATTCACTCTAAGGAGGTGTTATTGACACTTGAAAATCCGGTTATTTTTCAATTTTGTGTTACAACTCGTGAACTGTAGAATAATTTTTTTTACCAAATTATAGATCTAATTGAAAGAAGTAACTTTTGTCTTGAAACTTTTTTCTATCTCTTACAGTTCGTGAATTATAACACTAAATCGGAAAATAGTTGAATTTTCAAGGGTTAATTATACCCCCTTCGAGTGAATTTGGGCAGTAAACAAAAATTGTGTTGTAATCAGAAAGAAATCCCCTACATATTCATAAAGTTTCAGAATTTTTTGAAATTTCGGGCTCGGGATCTTCCCTTGTCAGCGAGACACAGCTGTATGTTCTTTTGCGTCGCAAAGTAGAAGGTGATTGAGATCCACTGACCACAGTGTTGTGCATTAACTAAATAAAAAATTATTTAAATAAGGATCAAATAAAAGTTACTTTTACTTTCGATTATTCGACGAATTAATTTAACAAAAGAAATTTCTTTTGTTCGTCGAGAGTTTCCACTTAAGCGTAGAATAATTTTTTTAACTTCAACCTTTTTCGACGGTATATTCGGCGTCGAATAATTTTCTGATACATGTTCGAGTCGCCGAGGAATGAGGCGTTGAGGCGAGGCCTGGCTCTCGCGTTACAAATTTACAATGAAGTATCATCAAATGACAGAAATTTAAATCTTCATAATTTGTATCCTGTCTTTTTAAAAATACTACCAATGGATTGTTTAAGCCTTCTTAGTGAAAATACGGCAAAGCACGACGTAAATGGCAGTAGTTTTAAGAGCATCCAATTTTAATACATATATTATCCTGAATAGTGATTTTATTATTGTTACAACTAGTTCGATTACATATTTCGTGTTCAGGCTCATTATCATTGAAAAATCTAACCAATCTATTGGTATTATTTTCAAAAAGGTAGGATAAATATTACGAAGATGCTTCAAAATCCGAAGTCTCCGAGGAAAAACATAGATGTGTCAATTCTGTGCTTGAACGCGTGCCAGAAAATTATTTGACGCCAAATACACTGTCGAATAAAGATAAAGTTACAGTTAAAGTTAAAGTATTTGACGCTGAAGTTGAAACTCTCGTCGAATAAAAAAATTAACTTTGTTCGACACATGATGAATAATTTTTTAACTTTGATTCGTTGTTCAAGATTTTATTTAAATACAAAACTTGTCCATCTCTGCGTTTATACTTGACCAATCTCGAGCTTTAGAAGATCGCACCCCCATGTTCCTTGCTTCCGCTTCCTGACCGACCAGCACATCCGGTTTCGTTTCCGACTTCAATTACGCACAGATCATCGAACAGTCAATACCATTTTTTGGTATCACTTACCATAGTTCCATAGTTGAAGTGATATTTGAATAAATTAGTTATCCAAATTAACAACAACTCGGCTTTATTTCATTAATTTTAAATAAAGAAAATCAAGTGTCGGACAGATTTACAACCCGCCAATTCAGCGGCACTTTAATATATTCATACAATCTTATTAATTGCCATAAAATAATACATTCATTATTTCATTTTCAGATGGATAAAGCGGTTAGTAACGCCATGCGAGACGAGAAAAAGGAGGAGGAAATGACGCAGGAGACGAGGAAGGAAACAAGGGTGGAAACGGAGGAGGAGGCAAGGGAGAAAACGCAGGTGGCGCGGATGAAAAAAATAGCAAAAGTAATTATATGGAATGTGGTTAATAATGTGATAGTGATAGCTAGACTGCGGATGTCTATTTTTATCGAATTTGTTAAGGGTAGGTCGACAGTTCGCAATTCCTTTAGTGGGGCTGGAAGAATTTTGTAAATGCGCCTTAATAAATGTTAAATTTTGAGCAACTTGTGTCTGTTGCAAAACATTCTGAGCAGTTCCACTTGCAACGACCTTATTTCCATTAAAGACATTTCCATGTATAAACATCCGCAGTCTAGTGATAGCATATGTGTGAATATTATTCCATTTGTGTCCGATATTTTTGGGATTCACTATATGTACGTGTAGAAATAGAAAATATAATTTTCATGTTACTGTTTCAGTTGAAGAAGTACATCAAACGTCTGAAATTCCAGCGTATTAATAATAATAGAAGCAACGGCAGAGGCAACGGCAGAGGCAACGGCAGGGGCAACGGCAGAGGCAACGGCAGGGGCAACGGCAGAGGCAACGGCAGTGGCTGGGGAGGTGGCTGGGGAGGTGGCTGGGGAGGTGGCTGGGAAGGTGGCTGGGGAGGTGACTGTGAAGGTGACTGGGAAGGTGGCTGGCACGGTAGCTGGCACGGTGGCTGGCACGGTGGCAGGCACAGTGGGAGAAGGGACTCACGGATCTGCATAATCAATATTTATGGGGGATATCAAAAAAGATTCAGAGAATAAAAAAGTTTTAAATTAATATCATGTGGTTTATTTACTGTGATTTTTGGAAAACTACCTTTAGAAAAATTTATCTCTGCAATTATGAAACACAAACTTTCTTTTTCTTTCATTTCAATCGCCAAGGATCATTCTTTTTAACTAAAAAGAAGAAACATATTTTTAATATTTTTGTAATGTAACAATACACAATATTTATATTTACCCATAAAAAATATATTAAAATGATTGTTTAATGATTGTTTATTTTGTTTGTTTGGATAGAATATAAAACTTCCACATTTTCTATCGTAGCGGCATGAACGTATCAGTATAGATTTTCTAGTTAAAAATAAAGTTATAACTCGTCTGCTTCAGAAAGAAGTTGAAGGTATACCTACATATTCGAGATATGGCCAGCCGAGAATTAAGTCAGTTCGCATTGTAGGAGGGTTGATTTTCGCTATAGAAAGTTTTCGATAGATATGGAAGCTAGGGAGCAGTTTCAAAAATATGTAGCAATGTTACTGGGATTGCAGAACGAATAGGAGTCTGCGTTGTAACGTATAGATTGTAAGCTACACACAAATGCATAATATATCATACGGTTTATGTATAGGGGAGTATTGACCCTCAGGGACACTAACAAAATAGACACGGGCGGCGTACTGCATATTCAATTTTCTCGTAATTTTATCTTTCGATTTAAAATTCTTTATTTCTAAATGCAGATAATTAGGACGAAAAAGCAGTTTAAATAATAAAAAAAAGAAAAAAATACTGTCAGAAATCCTGGCATAGGGTAAATGACTTCTACTTAAACAAAAGATCATCAAAACGGAAAATAACGTACTTTGTCGAACTGGTGCGCCACCCGTTTCCCTCGGGGTTAAACCCTAATTTTCTACTTTTTTAAGAGGTGGAGAGAGTATTAAGGATAGAATCATATCTTTTTTTCATTCCATTGAAATGCAACAGCTACGCCATATACATGTCTCGCGTTCAGTTAATTCAATTTAAACAAAAGATTAATCTTAAAAAGAAACCAGCAAGTCTTAATAATAAATAATTACAGTTAATCAATAAGATTGATCGTGTTCATTACGATCTTACAATACATTCTCTTGAATATAATTTTGTTAACTACTAAACTTGAACAAAATTATACAATTTATGAATAATAATTATTGATACTCACTTCACGTAATCAACGGTTTGAACCGATGATATAAATTGAAGTAACATACTTTGCGCTCATTTTAACAGAAAAGCTGAAATGCAGTCCATTGGCGCTCGTTTCACGAGAAAATTGTAGGGAACTATTTTTCCAGGAAAGGGGGTTATGGCTCGTGGCAGGGTAGCAGATGAATTAGGAGGTTTAGTTACAGATGTTCCCGAAGGATTCTTGTCAAAATCGTTCCGCGTTTCTTCCTTGGGAAAACAGCTTCTCGGCTTTGAAGAATAAAATTCTCTATCGATGAATAGGTCCACTGCAAACAACCGTGTGTTTTGCTTTTCCTGGCCAAGGTTAATCTGGAAATGTGATGGGTGCGGTCATTTCCAAACGAGAAAATTCCCGATACAGGGAAGCTGAATTTCCCTCACGACTAGGAGGCTATGCTCAGATGGAAGCTGAAAATCCGGAGGAACTTTGCCTGTGGGATACTCTGGGCAAAATCAGATCCCGCTCAATTTTGTCTAGAAATCACTATTATCAGTAATAATTAAGATGCGTTTAACTGATCGCGCGGAATTAAATGCGAAGGAAATGATACGTGTATTTGTCTTCGTTTCGCCTTCATTTTTTTAAAAAAAGTGATAAGGCAGTCAAAGTATTGATTCACAGCTATTTAATATTGTTGGTTTTATACGCAATAACTACATATATAAATGTAGTTTGGAGTAAGAGAGGGAAGATATACAATGTAATACGACGGATGAAGGAACATATTTTTTGTTGCTACAAAGTACCATGAATTTTTTTCTATATCACTGATATTTGTGAAATATTTCCGTTTATTTTATAATATTATAAAAAATATAATGTTTAAGGAAACTAAACCTTGTTATTTACAATGCAACTGGGTACAACATGATCGCATAGGTAGATAAAGAAATGAATAGGGTACTTAGTTTCGGGTAAGTAGTTTCGTGTCATTGAGCAACTTTTCTTCGGTCCAAGATGAGTCCTATCATCTTACATTCATGGTCTCCTAGTCCTTGGTGAAGTTGCCACTCTTCCTCCATGCTTTGACTACAACTAAGGTAAATGTACCAATACCTGGACGCTTCAGGGGCTTAAGGAATAGCGGCAAAGTTTTCTCCTAATTTAATTTGTAAAACCATTATCAAATAAAAAATTGTTATTGAAATGTGGAAGATAACGCAATATTATACTATCGGAAACTGAAAAAAGTTTATACATTATAATAGACGTATTTATTAATGAAAACACGAAAACCTAAAACTGCATGTCACCTACTGGTACTTTAAGGAAATGCTTGTACCAGTAAATAAATTAATACTTCTTTTAACAGAAAAATAATTTTCTTGCAAATTTAACCATGTTAAACTAAATTTAAATCTATTTACTATTACACTAATGTATTATTATAATATATAAATAAGAAATGCAGCAAATTCAATTCAAAAGTTCGCTGTTTTGTAATAAATTATTCTTTTTTAAACTGGTTCCTCCCCTTAATAGCTACACCAATTCAGAGTGTTTCTTTTATCGATAACTTTGTATTCATTAATATTATTGCTTGTCATGGACTTATCTTGTTATATGAATGAGCATCATGTTTTTATCAATGCAAGTCTACGTTTATACAGTAAACACGTGTCCCCTTTGGGTTCCTTTTTAAACCTACACTACGTCATTCCGATATTCGGTTGCTCCACACTCCACATACATCATACCCTCCTATTCACGAGTAGACATATGGAGACCGATGAAAGTGTTTCTGATGCAGCGAACGAGCGTAATCAATAAGAAGGAACAAGTGAAGGTTGAAGGATTGTTCAGCAGAAAGCAGAGAAGGGGTTGATTATAAAAATTGAGAAATTGGTCAATGTTGAATACATACGAGTACTCGGCGACACTTCGGCAGTCTTCCAATGTCCAACCGACTTTCCGATCGATAGGACTTCATTGTTCTCGCTCGATTTTCCTCATACTTGCAGGGTATAGTTAATTATCCACTTAGGTATTCAAGGATATCAGAGTATAAACGTATCCGCGTGACAGGGAGGGTGGTCTGGGGTTGCTACTGGTCCATCTGCTAGAAAAACTGCCAATCTGCCCGAAAATCGGGGGCTACTGTACCAGGCAGTCAGGAGGCGATCCGAACTGCTTCTCTAGCGACGTGAGGGAATCCTTCCGATTCCCTCGGGACTCTCTAGGGGTGGAACGCCCCCGCCGAGCAAAGTAATACCGAAATGCGCGCCTGTTTCACAGGATAACAAGCTTGGCGGAGGTTCCCCGCGCATAGCTCCTTGTGCTGGTTCGTCGCGTGATCGATTGCAAGGTTTCGCTACGTGCAAATGTTACGTGTCAACTAATAAGGAACATCACCACATTTTGATGACATTTGGCATACAGGTAGAACACTTAAAACTATTAAACATGTACTTTTTCAGAGGCAGAAATTCAATTTTAGGGTTGAAAATACCTTTCAAAGATGGGGATGAACATGAATTTCCGCCTATCATATTATAATTACATAAAAACACATCTCGTAGAGAAAAAATGTTTTAAAGAGTTTAAATTTTAAAGACATTAACCATCCAACCGCAGGAATGCTGTTCAAAGCAGGCACTGTATAAACTGGGGGCACCGTACACTTTTCAGGGCCCAGTAATCGGGACAAAAACATGTATTTTTATTATAATTATAAAAATATGAAATATTAACAATTTTGGGCCGAAAAAATGCCATGATAAAAAGGAAAGTTCAAAGAACCAATATAAATTTTCACCAGATAAAATTAAAGTAAGGGAAGTCTGTAATTAATTCATTCGTGAGCAAGTCGGCGTCAAAGCACAGTAATAGGGACATCTACCCTACATATGTCTTTGAGGAAAGAAAAGGAATAGGCGGAAACTCATCAGGAGTCCAGGCATGTTGAAGGTATCCCAGGAGAGCCGAGTGGAAGAGCGCATGCTTCGCTAGACCACAAGGGTGGGTGATGATGGGGTAGTGGTTGTGGAAGTCGTAGTGGTGACGGGAACAGAAGAGATGCCCGATTCAACGGGAAGCTTCACGATATAGATCACAGGAAAGCAGACTGCGATATAATCATTAACGTGAAAACTACGAAAGCAGTTGAAACGGCTGGTTTGTAATTTCACACGAAACATACTCAAATTTATACCTGTGCAATTTTCTGAGATCTTCAGTGACTTTTATTATAGTATGCGAATGATTAAATTCATCGATTTATTTTCTCCTGCCATTGTTTTTCTCGCTTCTTCTTTTTTTTTAAGCATAGAATATTTAGATATTTAGTTCTAGTGGAAGTAGGTGTACCCAATTTTTGTATTGAATTAGCCTAATTAACCTGTACTAAAAAAAATTTGACGATGTATTTTTTTATATTATTTATTTATTACTCTTGCCTTTCGACTTGGATGGCTTCCGCTTACATTTTCACTTACTTACATCTACACTTAAAATCTATACATTCTCTTACCCTAACTTACTCTATTGTCTTTGCACTCTTTATTTGGCATTAGTTTTCTGACTATCTGCAATCCACCCCCTGGTCCTCCGTTCCGTAATTATCCTCTTCATCTCCTTCAGTCCTTCTCCCGTATCGTCCAGGAAGTCATTGACTCTTCTCCCTCCCTTCCTGGCTTCGCATCCTCTTGTCAAGTGCTCTATGGTTTCTTCTTCTCTTTCACATTTTTTGCACAGCCTGCAAATTGGACGTTATCTATAATTTGATGTACATTTTCGTTTAATGTATTCACAATGAACTATGACAACACAAACCACTCTACGGACTTCACTCTTCGTGGTCTCACGGGATTTATTGCACCCCAGAATATAGCTTTGCCAATATTTTAACGCTTAGTGAATTTTAATAAATAAAATCGCTTTTATGCACACCTAAGTAGTTTTCAACATATCGAAGTTTACATTTTTAGAAAAAGACTATTAGAGCATGATTTTATTACTAATGTGCAATGATCACTCAAAAGTTAAAATTACAAAAATAGTAACTCAGAAATGACGCTGGGTTGCAGTGAACCCCATGTGACCAATTTGTGATTATTATTTGTGAACATTATTTCCTCCTATTTCAAAATTTCATTCCTCTGCTTTATCACAATTCTATATTGTTCACTTCTCACATTCGGCCAGGAGATTCTGCTCACCCTATAATCTTGCTCTTCCCCTATTTTCACCGATTTTTTCACCGCTCTTCCTTCAGGCGATTATCCCTTCGTTTTATCCATTGCCCGAGTCGTTTTCCCTTCTCCTGTACATCGCCGATACTCTGAGCCTGGAAATTTCGACGTCGCAATCAACACGCCTGGACGAAGTTACGAGGGGCATAACGTTACGTATAGAACGTAAACGTAAAGCGCGGAGCGTAGCACGTAAGTCGTAAAAGCTGGCAGTTGGTACTGCTGGTAGAACGTCATCCAATACAAATACAATCGCACCGGAGGCGAGGCTGGGTGTTCTTCGCTTGATGTGTACGTATCAGCACGTCCGTGGAACGTATAAAGTTCCCCGGAAGTAGAATGGCGGCGGTATTAGAATGTATAGTGAGTAAGGATATTCGGGTTTTACGCTCCAAGTGGTAGAAGTTAAGGGGCGTTTCATATGGAGGGGACCCCGGTTTCGTCAGAAAAGTTGCGCTGCGATTACCACAGGGGCGATAAAATAGAAACGGGGCTTTGTTAGTTGGTGCTTTGGACTGGAATCGCGGTGAGCTGGAATTTCTGTTTGGGAAGATGTTGGAAAATAGTAAGGTTTGCTGGCTTTGTTTCAGCATTCTTTGGAATTTTGAGTAGAAGCAGGGCTCGATCTAGCTTTTCCGCAGCTCTGGGCAAAAATGATTTTTTCGCATTTTATATTTAACAAGGTTAAAACCCTGCGTGGGCCTTTGATTGCCACAGACTGTCAAGGGGGTGAAATACTTATTAGGGAAGGGGTGGATGTCTAGATTTCATGGTAGTCCATATTTTTCGCAGGGTTTTAGAGAGTAATTATCCAAAATTTGGTCCAGATCGGTTAAGAAAATCGGGATATAAAGCATTTCTAAAAAACATTTCTAAAAAATAAGATATTGCGCGAGCAGTTTTTGTTGTAGGTATGCTAGATGTCATCTAACGAAGGAATAGTGAAACATATCAAAGGAGCTGGATGTTATGATACCATTGTGACATTTTACGAGTTCGTGCTCGAATCGATGCTGGGTTTACATCGTTCCAGCACTCTCACCCCCTTTTGTTCTCTATTCTACCATCCTTGAAATGACTCTATTTTCTGAAGATGGGTACTACGGTTTATGTTACATCTCCCCTTGCATCCCAATACCGTGACATTCGCGACTAGAATAAAATTAATGTTACACGCTTGTGTATTTTATAGATATGTCAATTGACTTATGCTTTGCCTCCTGAGTAGTTCGACTAAAGATCATAGATGTTACAATATTTTTCACGCGGTCTTTACACTTCGAAAAGCGAGATCACGCACCCACCAGTTTCAGGGCCAATTTTTCCAGTATAAAAAGGATCATGTCTAGTCTAAACATCGTAGGCGATAGAAACATCAGCAACATCAGGTTCTATTCCCATATATGAACACGTTCATAGCCCTCGCCACCTGTGCTGCAAATTTGGAATTATGTTGCAGACCCCAATAATTCTTCCCTGAAACAAAAAACCAAGGATTTTCTTATTTCTCATATAATTACATTGTCGATGTACCTAACAAACGAATAGAAAGTTAAAAATGGGCAAATTGGTGGGACTTCAAAGGAAAAGTTACGATTCTGCAGAAAATTTTTCGCACTATTTATGGAAAAAGAGTTGTTAACTTTAATTTATTTATAAACGTTTATGTCCATCGACGATAGTTGGTAACTGTTTAGCTGTATACACCGGGAGAAGTCAATTACACCAATAGTTTTTTGTATATTTCACCCGCGAAGTTGAAAAAAGTGGTTTTGAGGAAAACGCGTTTAAAGTTTTTCGTATAAAACAGTAATAGTTATTGGAAACTTACAGCAATCTGATTCTAATCTGGTGTTTCAGGCCCATGCAGCAAACCTTCCGCTTCCTCGTTGAACTCATTTTAATACTACTAATAATAATAATAATATTTATTCACGGGACAAGCCCATTAAGTTCAATTTGGCGAAGTTTACGAGCTGTTTAAACCTCCTTCGAGGTGCTTAGGCCGCGGTGCTCCTGTCTCGTACATAACTCCTTGGGCGTCGTAGCTTTGGGCCAATAATTTAGACTCATGGCCAATGTTGATGTCCACAACGATATACTTTTACCGCTCGAGGTGTATCAAACTTTAATTTATAGTTAATATGGCATAACTAAGATTCCTCGCGACTCCTTGATTTCGTACCAAGTTCGTCCACACCCCTAACTGACAAGATGATGAACTATATTCCTTGGGAAACACCTCCCTCGTCGGCCTCTCATGTGGCCACGGCCTTGGCTCCTAGCAATATCGATGGAATTGTGTTTCAAAATTTGTTTTACCTTCAACTGCTTATCACAATCGACTCAAAAATATCGTGGCGATTGATAAGAATTCCTTTTTGAGAAAGGAGAGTCACTTTTCATTCCAATGTTTCCAATTAGCCTTCAAAATCACTCTCTTTTGGAATAAGCTATCCGAAAGTTTATTGCAGTTTGAAGAATTCGCCATTGCAGTGTACGGAAATAATTTTTCCGCAAGAGTCCATGATGGCAATGGAGTGTTATATTTTAAGAACACTTTCTTCATTTCTGTATATAGTTGCAAAATGTTGAACCCTGTGTCCTTCTCTAGGAAAAAGTGTAATACCTGTAAATAAAATGTCAACAGATTAAGAATACGTATGTTGCATTATAAACAACTGGTCAAAATTAAAGGAATACTATAATTGCCCGAAAATTTTGGTCATTTTCAATTGGCTGTATCTCCACGAAAAATGGTCGCAAAAGATATTTAAAAATAGCATTTGGACGTTTGAAAGTTCCAATTTTTGAAACATGGAATCAAAACATTTTTTACGTCCATTATGGTACTGTTTTATCAAATTGAAGCGCAGGAAACCAAGTTTAAAAAATTTTTGCCTACTTCGAACGTATGCACGGGTCAAAAACTTTTTTTTCAAGTAAAACCAATGGAAGGCTCTTATAGGACAAACATTTCTCTTTAATATCGATAAAACACTATAATAATGGACAAAAAAAATGTTGCGTCCTTGATTCAAAAACTGGAATCTTCAAACGTTAAAATGCTATTTTTAAATATTTTTTGCGACAATTTTTCGCGGAGATACAGCCATTGGAAAATGGCCGAATTTTTCGGGAGTTTAGAGGGTTCCTTTAATTTTGACCAACAGTACAAATTTACTAAATGAAAAAGTATACATATACTAACTTGTTCTGATGCTTTATACGAATAGTCTCCAAGCTCTTGCTTAACCACATCTCCAAAATCAAAGAAATCGTTACGATTGGAGCAGGTAGACGGTTCATTGACTAAGCATTCGTTAGTGGCATTCATTTCCTCAGCTATTAGTTGGTTGAGGAGGGTCGTCAGTCTGTCACGCTGATACTCATCAATGCAGGGGAACCACTTATTCTTAAACTGTGGATGAGTTAAAGCAGCTACTGCGGCATTGTCCGACTCTGGTGTGGTAAAATTCAAATAGTCCTGGAATCTCGTCTGGAAACTGTCACGAAGACACGAACTGATTGCTCCACAAAACTTCCACTTACTTTCAACTAGTTTAGTTAATTTTCTACGTAAAGACAACAAACATGGTAGAAGTGTGCCATAGAGAATATTGTCCCGTTGTAAAATATTTAACGCTTCCGCAATCGGCGCCGTACAATTAATATGTTCTTCTAGATATGTAAAATCGGTTTCGCTTAACACACTTGTTATCCCTAAATGTTGTGCTAACTCGGTCATCCTGTCCTTAATTTTTAAAATTTGTTCTAGAGATTCGTACAGCGAATTCCATCGTGTTTCGCTAGGACGTTTCAATGTATGGCCAAGTGTTTCTTTTATTATTTCCGCGGATCTTGGCTTCACAGCTGCTTTCCACAACGCGTTGCATTTCTGCATGACGTCTGTGTGGATGGCAGATAGATCTTCATTGTTATTAATAGTGCGTGCAATGTCTGATGTAAGACACAAATGCAGGGTATGTGCAGAACATCCAATCTGGCGGGGTAGTAAGTGATTCATATAATCTGGACCCACCGGTGTACTTTTTTCTACGATGTCTTCTTCGTCGCTGGATGAATTATGGGAAGAAGAACTCCAGCAATCTTCTTCATCTTCCATTGCAATGACGGATTCCTTAACGCCGAACATTCTCAAAGCCTTTACACAGTTGCTGCCATTATGTGTCATCGTTGCCACAATTGTTTCACTGTTTAATCCATAAGTGGCATAAATGCTGAGTAGCAAGTCATTAATTTTATTCAAGGAATTTACACCGGCTAAGCGGAGATAAGCTAAAGCCGCTGATTTCCTTTCATAGTTTGGCGAAATCCAGTGCACCGTTACACTAAAGAAACTTCGTCGCTTTTCCGACCAAATTTCTGCAGTCGTGCAGACAAATTCAACGGTCTTCAATTGGGCTTTTATGTCGCACATAATGTTTGTATAAAGCTCATTGATACTTCCCTCTAATGTATGCCGATTGATTGCCTCAATTTTATCACCAGCCTTCAGATTTATAAACATTTGGCGAAAGTATGTATTCTCCACCGTATTCAATGGAATCATTGCACTAACGAAGAACTTTGTAACAGCCGTTATAAACTGATCTTGCGTGATTATCTTCGTTTCTTCATTAGCCGTAGAAATCGCAGACAATCTTTGCTTCTTTCTTCCGAATTCCAAACAATATTCGTCAAATTCCACAGGGTGTTTTCGCTTTAAATGCGAGAGGAAGTTCGACGAAGATCCTAGCTGGCCTCTAATTTCAGTGGTTTTTGGAAAACAAAATTGGCATTTTGCGGTAATTATACCCTTGGCATTAGATTTTTCCGTGACGAGCGAGTAATATTTCCCGTTTAAAATGGTAGGCACGCGCTGCACTGTCATAAGCGAAACTTCATTTGCCATCGACGTCGACGCGTCACACGTACTGGCGTTGGAAATGTTTTCCGCATCGCACTCACTGTCACTCATTTTAATAAAGTTTATTATACACTACACTTATTGATTAGTCTTGGATAAATATTTTATTTAATAGGATTATATATACTTAACTATATATAAATGAGTTATAATAAAATAATTGTGAAGCGTAATACTATAAAGGTTTGGAATAGTTCGACAACACTGCGATACTCTCTTAATGCTTGCCTTTAAGAGACTGATACTAAACAGGGTGTTTCTAACCAGAGATGGTCTGGAATTCCTAAAGCAAATCCTACTCGTAGTGGGGGTAGAACTCTTATAGCAGTGTTGTCAGCAGTGATTCAGTAGGGCACTAGGTGTCCCACTAGTGGAAGGGAGAAACAGATGCATATTTCTTTCTTGCGCTAATGGGACCGCCGCCGGTTGTAGCGGCGAGCCGTGCATTGGAAATCCCAGCTTTAAGGAGGCGCAAGAGACAGCGGCCTCAGGGCCCCGGAGATCAGGGGGCCCCCATAAATTGGAACATTAAGAGAATAGGGTTGGAAAAACTACAAAACAATAGGAAATGTGCGCTCCAACTGTGACCGAAAGAAAATAACGAACACACCAAAATTTAGATTTTAAAATGAGGCCCTTATTCGTGGATTGGACCCCACGTTTAATCTTATTTATTTAATGGTTTGGTTTTATTTAATTTAGAATATTGAGCTCTCCTCAAGACCCCCGAAAACGGTAAGAGGGCACTGATGTGTCACGGCGTCATCATACACCATGTATCCCCACTGCTATAGGTGTTTCCCCTCTACTAAGCGTATGTTCCCCTTTTCAGAGTTGGGCAAAATGTAATCTAATTACAACTTACAAATTACGATTAAAATGTAATTGTGTAGTTGATTACACATTATTTTCTGTAATCGTTAGTTTAGGTGGTTGACCACAATTTTGTCAAATACCTAAATTGAATATATTCCCTTGTATGGATTGTAGTAAAATATATTTACATACGGATAGTTTCCCATTTTACAAAATGAAATATAACTGTACAGACGCATCAATAATTGACCTCCCAATATTTTTTTAAAACTCCTTTGAAACGTCAACCGTTTAACTACCTTTAAGTGCGTAGCGGAAAAAACTCCGGATTACTACCTGAAGCTGTTAAGCTACACAGCTGCATGCCAACCGTTCACCACCATAAACGTTGTAGCGAAAACAGAGCCATAAAGTATTCGACTCGCCCGTACGCATCAACCCTTAAGTCCACCTTAGCAATCGTTCGTGACTACAGTTTATTCCTGTGTCTTTTGCTGTTCATTGTGCGGCTCTGCCTTTCCAAACGCGTCCTTCCGGTGCTATCTCATACCTGGGGAGCTCCTTTGGAATTCCTTGTCTCAGGATCCGTCCAGGATCAGTTTTTACCAGCGAACTCTGGGGGATCTGGAACAAGCATTGCCCCCGTCAGTAACTGGGAACAGCCCGGGGTTTCATACGTGCTCTGCATCCTTCCAAAACTGAGATCTCCACTGTAAGCACCCAAAAGGTCATTTTTATCAGTTTATTAGTTCCAGAGTTATAATTTTTGGAAAAATAGTAAACACTATATTTCAAAGAGCTGTAACATCCACAATTTTTGACATTTCGAAAAATCCTTTGACATATGTTTATAGACTTCGCGTGGAATGACCCTCCCTTTAATACAGTTTTCCGAGGAAGGAAACATGGAGCACGAGTCACTTTCTTATATTCCACTATTCAACCGTTTTTCGGTGCTTGCCGTGTTTAAGCCAGCAAACAACTTTCCTATAATATGTACCTGCTGGTCCGGCGAAAAAAACCTCGCCGGAAGTAAACAATGCGCGCCGGAATTCGGTTAATCCACCTGTGGAACGTTCCAGAACCTCGAGACCTTCTGTAAATACTATTGCTACTCGCACCATCAAACCCCTTCCTTTGTACATATATTTCGTGAACTCGCTAGTTAAAAGAGAATAAATATAAGGAAAGTAACCGTAATAAACATACTACAGGACTAATTTTTGTAGTTATTTAAAAGTTATATGAAAAAACTATATACTTAGTGTTCCGAGTTGCGGGACAAAAGCGGGCTCAGAGCGAAGCGAAAATTCATTTCTCATTTACAGCGTAATAATTTACGAAGCCAAATTCATTCATTCGTTTACAACTAGGCAATTACATGTTTCCGAAGGTTTCGTCGGTAAGCATTTGCCTGCCAGATGTCGAAAAGGGGCAATCGACATCGTGCCGTTTTTCAGTTAATGAGAATATTGCTCCACCGGCGGGTTTCACCGCTGACCCGCGGGACAATACGGTTATAAACCGCGACCATGTCAGGACTCTGAGCGATCCATCTGGGTAGTTTTGGTAAGCATATGTCTAATTTTCACCCTCTACGTTGCGAAGAGAGTGAGGGGGGTTCCTCCTACACCGTGGAACTCACAGAGAGAAGATCCCACCTCTCCAAGGAAAATTTTGCCAAGCAGCAAGGTTCTTTGCTCCTTCTGGTCATCGCTCGGACATGACATCATAGCCCGTACCTTCCGCCGGCGCTGTATTTCTGTCACGGGTTTGTGAGGTTCCAGGATCCATTACCATTTCAGTGTCACATGCAACGTTATCGGTGAAGTCCTATACTCCGTGTGTGGAGAAGCCTAGAGCGTTACTAAAGCGTCCGCCAGATGTCGAACTACAGTCTAGAAGTTGAAATGATCTCACAACTCCGTTTGTATAATATCTGATCCTTAAGCCGGGAATCCACCGGGAAGCTAAGCTAAGCTATGCTATGCGATACTATGTTTTAACGTAGCTTTTGGTGGAAATAAGAATGTATTGAAGCTAATTTTTTTAAAACTTAGCATGGCATAGCATAGCATCGCATAGCATAGCTTAGCTTCCCGGGGAATTCCCGGCTTTATTCCCCAGGCAGTCTCCCTTTATAGCGTTAACTTCAGTCTGCAATGTCGAGGTTAATGAATTTTATTGTACTAGGTGTACTGTATGTGTAATATTTAATTTTTTATTTTTCTCGTATGTTTGAAAGTTGTGCTTTGTTGATTACTGATCTATCGCTACATTGGGTGTATTCAGGAGACTCAATTGTTGAGTGATTTCACTAGATTTTACTCGCGTCGACCAATGAACTTAGGAGTAAAATCTAGTGAGATCACTAAACAGTTGTGTCTGCTGAACGCACCCAGTATAGCTATCTCAATGGATTTATTACTTAGCTACGTCGCACAGTGGATTTGAAACCCACTTTTTCTAGTTAAAAGTCAATTTTTCAACTTTAATATTTTGAAATTTGTTTGCTATAAAGTGACAACCCTCAGAGCATATTCATTTCAGATAATTGTTTACAAATAAACAACGGATGTATTATAGCGTTCAGGATGCGGTTAAAATAATTATACTTTCATATTTTTTATGTTTTATTTCTATATTATATTTTTATTTTTTATATTTTAGATATGCATATATATTTTGTTGTTTTTCTGTTATTTCTCGAATTTTAGTTATATTAATATGATTGTATTTTTATAGAGAAATCCGATATGATTGTTTTTAATTTTGACCACAAAAAGCGGATTTCCAGACCAGACTCTACTTTTGAAAATTTCCATTACACATACACATTTACATCAGCGCATGTAGCGCCTGTGTACATATTTGTGGCATTAAAATTCTTATGCCCATGCGCGTTTCATGCTTTCCAGCTTCATCCCTCAAAATATGGAAAACAGTATCAAATAATGCCTAAACTTAAAGTCACATCATGAAATAACTCAAACAGTAGGTAATAAAGCTGTTTTACATTTACAGTACTGCAACTTGCCACCGTAAAAAGGCATTGAACCAAACGCGAGTTTAGAATCACGAAGCAAATTACCGCAATAATGTTGAACGGTGAAAACTTACTAATCTTCTAATTGCGCAAGCGAGTACGCGCGCGGTTGCATTTACGCGAGGAAGCTGAAGGCGTTCCACTTGCGCCCCCAAAATTTCGTACTCCGTCAAGGTACATTAACCCCGATGAGGATGGTCCAGGCGAGCATCGTTACGCAAAGGCAGTACATCTACGATTCAAGGAGACACCCTTGAAAGGTCAAAAGTTCGTCCTCATTGCGTGCACCCTGCACGATATCTTCGAGGGTTGGCGGCACCCCTGTCGCCTAGCAACGCCGGTTGCTCGATCAGAGGACGAAGAGGAGAGAGTAAGGAACTGAGAGATTTTTACCTCTTGCATACTTTCCCTCCTGCATCCACCTCCCTCCCCTCGGCCCTCCCGCCCTCTTTCCCTGACGATGGCTTTATTTCTACGCACTACCCGACTCATCGTCAAGCGCTAGGTGCCACCTTAATTGGACCGAGCAATCGTTGAGTTTCCCTTCTTCCTTTGAAGGGCGCCAGGCCTGTATCCTGAAAAACCAGCCCTCTGTCTTTGAAACGTGCTTCTTTCCCGGCAGGCCCCTCTTTCCTTCTTTGAGTTTCCTGCACCTCTTGGAAGATTCAGGGGTACTCGAAACGAGGAACTTTAATGCCCGCCTTCCTTCCGGCATCGTTTGTACACGTCTTTAACTTTTTTGCGTTTCACTTTAACGCAGTGCTAACAATTCTAATCAGAACGGCATCCTCGCGGACGATGTAATTAAGGAATGTTGTGTTAAGTGTTTCGGGGTCTCCAGGGCGGAGATTGTCTCGAAATAATTGCGGGGGTGTAGTTATACGTATTCCACCGTTAATTGTAGGTATGTAAATTATCTAGCCTGCAAGTTGGAATTTGTGCTTTGGGATTTCGCTGTACGTGAGAAATGTCCGAGGTAATGGAGATCGACATTTCTTTCAGACACATAACATTTGCACTTTACTTTTACATATCTTACCTTATCTTACCTTTACATATCTTAGCGCAAAGAATATTTTTGTGTAACACTTCTATCGTGAAACGAGTCTCTAGTTAATACTAGCTAGTTACTAAATTGATCTAATAATTGTAAATTAATGAGAAGGTTTCGTGGTTAAGAATTTTGTACAGGGAGCTATAAAATTTCTTATTTTATGGATTTCTATGAAATGGGCTGCATTACATACGGTGACGAAAGTAAGTGTTTCCTATGGAACCAAAGCAGCAAACGCAACACGCCTAGTTATGTATTAAAATTATTCTTCGTAAACGGGTAATATGCTATTGAGGTCATAATCTCGCACACGTCAAGCCAGAACGGTCGTTTTACTCGTAGCTATTCCGGATTCCATATTCCTACCCTGGAATTCTGTAAGATATGACTTCAAGATTGAAAGGGACGGACGCAAGTAGAAGGGTTGGTTTGCGAACGGCATTTATAACTCACCACCCTCGAGCCAAGTGGTTATTTCCGAAGGTCAGATAATAAGAAATGATATTTTCACTGGTGCGAACTAAAAAATCCTGTTATAGTGTTTGTTGCTGCTACAGTGTTTCCTATTGAAAAATGTTTAGTTGTCATAAATGTATGGACTCATTTTCGTGGGAAACGTTCCTGTTTTTGAGCCGTAATTTATATTTAAAAATCTGTGTCTTCCGATAATAATTCTTTCACAGATTTCTCTTCCATATTTCAGAAGATTTTCATAAATTTTGAAATATTAATCACGTAAGTAGAATTCGCCGATTGTAGAAAACTGAATTCTCATTGGAGTCAGCATAAACTCCATCCATAGGGAGGGACCTTAAAGATAGTACCAAAGGGTGACGACGCGTTTAATAATAATAGTAATAATAAGCCAGTTAATATCCTTATTGTCTCACCCCGTATTATATCAACGAAAATTGAAGCATGCAAAACAATTAGTAACATTGTTTCAAATAATTCCGGCAACGTTTTGCAATCTGCAAGAAACAAAAATTCACAAAACCCTGATTTCTGTAAAATGACTATCTAAACCGCCGAAGAATGTCGCACACCCAATTGCTTTGAAGTCGTAAACAAAGGAAATACGAAATGTGGCACTTAAATCATGGAATACCTTGCATATGCACCTTGTATACGTGCATCAGTGCATGTACATACACATGGCTATGTATATTTGTCCATAAAACGGAAGTGAGCTCGCGAGATACATTGATCCAGGCATGAGTTTGTGCGCGGTACAGAGGCGTGGATTCGTTGAAACAAGGGAAGACGAGATCGAGAGAAGCAACAGAGAAAAAAACTCATGGAGGGTTGAAATGGACTATTTAAGGGATGCTCACAGGGCCGTAACGAGAGTCAAATAACCATGTTCCCTAGATTCTGATGAGGGAAACGTGGGGGGTGAAGCACTGAGGAGAATCATTAAAGCTGTATATGTACACACGCCTTTTGTGCGTTAGTGTATCAGCATTACAGGCGAGTATAATAATTGAAAATGAATATTTTATATAGTAATTATAATAGTAATTTAAATAGTATTAATAATTACAATTCATAGTAATTTAAATAGTATTTAATAAATAATTATTATTATTAGTTACTGCAGTTACTAATAGTAGCAATTATTAAATAGTAAAATATCAATTTCTTGCTAAACAAGGTGGATTTCTAAATTGGAAAGTGAAAATTTGTTCTGGTTTTCTTCAGATTATGATCCACCAATGAAATAATTATTTACGTAATTTACCCCTTCGCCATCTAAATAGTAGGTATTAAATATTTCATCAACGTACTATTAAATGAAAGTGAAAGCCTTATCGACGCCATTATTGAGCACACGCGCAATTTTTAATTTTCCATATCAATTTTCCATCGATTTACTTGCAAGTCTGCTAAATAATTATTTCATAGGTGCAAAATAATCCGGAGGAAATATAGATTAAACATTGCTATTAAACGAATTATGATTACGATTATATTCTTACACTTTCTACATGTGTTTATCATCATTTTTTCCATCATTTATAGAATAAATAATTACTGCTTTCTGAATCTTTAACAGTATGCATAATTATGATATAATAGAATCTTTCTATTTCAATTGCCATTTGCTACCACTCTCCACTCTATAGTGAATGCTTCAATTTATTACGTACCTATGTATGAAGCGCGCAGCAGTACCGCGAGATTAAAATATGACCAAAAAAGCAAGGGGAACAAGGACAGGAAAATACCGAAGAGGTTGCCCCTGGGATCAATGGGCAGGTGCATCTTTCTTGCAGCACAAAGGGCCGAAAATCCTTCCTCGGTATTTCGATAACTGCGTTGGTAGGTAGACCACCAAATACTACAGCGTCTGGCTAAAACCAATTTCTCAAGTGAAAGATTTTAGCGTAGGTCGGGCGCCTCAACAAAATCCCGAAGGTCCAGTATCAAATTCTGATGCTCCTGAATTCGCTTTAAGATCGTAGTTTAGTAAGATCATCCCTGTGAGAAACACGCTTCCACTGATTCTTTACAGGTTTGCTTCATAATGTTCGGATAATATTGGACAAAATAATCGATTAACATTAAAGTGATTTCTAATACACATTTCCATGCATTTCCGCATAACTTATGAGTCTTTAATATTTATCAGGTTTTAGTTATAGTTATCATGTAATTACCCAAATTTAATAAATATTTATTTTTACTAAATATTGTTTTTCTTCTTTTTAATCAGCTTTTAGGGACCTAGCACCAGTTTATTATCTTAATAATGTTCCTAAAATACTCGCGTTCATTAGATACAACTACAACATGTTTTACATGTTTAATATCTCCCACCAAATCAGATTGTATCTATTTACCACGTCACAAGAATCTACTCGATTAGGATGTGTCTACCATAAACCCAAACTTCAATCTGTTTATATTCTTTTTAACGAAGAGATTGTTATCAGCACTGTCGGGATTTCGTACTCCTGACGGTGTGTTTAATTTTTAACCAAAAACATCATCGATGGTAGGGTATTATCTGGTGTATGGTCGTTACTCTTCCCGCGGCGTGGTGGATGACGGAGGTCCGTACCAAAAGATATATTGAATGAAGATGGTCGCGCTACCAAATCGCCGCAGTTCGAGCAGATACCCACCTTCTACCGGCGACTTCTCCTGGACCTACAATCAGGGCAAGATGGTACACATCTGCCAGCCATCTGCCAGCAACTTTCCGAGGAGCCCTGATGGACAGGGGGGCTACCACACACTGGGCCCTCTCACCAACAAATGCGCAAGGTGTGGTATCCCCGAAATCAGAGGTGCACCTATTCGTTTCTTCCTTCCTCGTTTCTCATTTCCCTTCTTCAATCAGTGGCCCTTATTGCGATTTTCAGAGCAAGGTGTGATCCATTTAAGTCCGAATTAAGGGGTCCTTCTTCCTTGGTGGCTCGAAAAATAGATTTTTTGGAAATTTATACAGAATAAATTACTGGGTGGTCTCTCTCTCTCTCTCTCTCTCTCTCTCTCTCTCTCTCTCTCTCTCTCTCTATTTAAATTATTATTTTAAATATAATTTAAATATAAAAATATTATAATTTAAATAAAATTATATTTAAATTATTATTAATAGATTTATGGAATATATTGAACTAAATTAATTAATTATATTACATGAATATGAAAATGTAAAAAATCATTCAAAGTAGGGTTTCACACCTATAATTTTTTTATTTTTCAATTAAAACAAGAAGTAACTTATTTACGTGTTAAATTCCATCGCAAAGCTACAAAAGTTCATTAAAAATCTACTTTTTGAATTGCCAGTGTTTCTGTGTACACGTATCGAACACAGAAAATGTCTGTATATTTTGAATTCACAGTTCAACCAAAATATCCAGCAGAATGAGCACGTGTAGTTACTTACACGGCTTCGTAACATTTATCGTGGAATTAATCTACATACAAAAGGTCCGCGAACATCCCACGGGTAGTTAATGAGAAATTAACTCTGTTGCGGTTTATGGTTCTGCACGAGCCGCGTGTTAAATTAATCTTCCCGATAGACACTGATTTTCCACCTCGGGCGGACTGCACCTGGTGCACTGATTTCGGTGAAGATTTTACACCTGGTAACAGTTTCCACTTGATACGCACTTGTAACATCAGATTTATATCGCGTTCAGTCGGCTTACATAATTGCTGCACAGAAATATTATAACTCCAACGAGGAACATTCCTGAGTTCTTGTTATTTAACCTGTTTCTACATTTAAGGCGAATGCCTAATAAGTAATAATAATGTATTTGCAAAAGAATCGTGAAGCATATTTGGCACCTCAACCTATGATACAATTTTATTACCGACTTCTTTGGGTCAAAATCGCAAAATCTCGAACTCTAAGGGGATTTTTGGAAGTGATCTTATGTGATTTTAAAATTAAATATGGTATCAGTCAATTCAATTTTGATGAAATCTTTCAAAGTAGCGTATAGAAATCGCTACACACTCTCAGGTCAGTAATCACTCTACAGCCTTAATAATTGCATTAGTATCGGCATGTTCATCAAAGCTTCAAAGCTTCAAAAAGCGGTGCATGCTGGACAAAACTTTTGCCAGCAGAAGTGATCCACTCGGAAAAGCCTGTCCGAATTGCACCGACATTTCGGAAACCATTTGTCTCTCACAGAGATTTGTAAATTACCTCAATAGAAGCATCAGACATTTTTTCATTCGTGCCCAGTTTCTATTCTTCAGGATAAAAACACCCCCTAAAGCTTAATGAGTGTTCTCTTATAATTATCCAGTATTTCTTGAAAACTATAGCAGATACAAAAAAAATCATTACAAAGAAAATTGAATGGCTTTTTATGGTACATAAAACTAATAATCGAATTGTTTAAAATCTATAGCGAGGGAACGTTCTCCTGTTTAACCAACAAATTTTAAAAAACTTGATTACACAGTTTTATAGAGCATAGAAAGCCGCCAAGTATTCATTGCAATAATTTTTCTACCTCTACTATAATTTTCAAAATATACAGGAAAATAGGAAATCATACATAAACCTTTCAAGGCTGTTTCCACCCTGAAGAACCAAAAATGGGCACAAGAGAAAAATGTCCCGATACTTCTCTTGAGGTCCTCCACAAATCTGCAGTTTTAAAAAAATCAGAATGCTCGGCTGACCGATCTACAGCTGTCACTACATAACTGCCATTTCCTTCGTGCTTTCCCAAATCCATAGCGTGAAGGTCGTTCAATGCATTCGTCGTATGCGTGGCCGGGCGACATCACGGCGGCAGGCACAAATACCGCGACGAACGGACAGACAGAGAGCGTGCCATATTTTTAGATCTCTATCGCGGCTAAACGTGCTTATTATTACATTGCCACGAGCCAAGCGACAATACGCGCAACAGTGTTAAAAGATCACCTGCGTATGTCATAATGCGCTCTACTTAATTTGCATACGTGGCCCTAAATACAACCGATTCGCTGCATAATTTCGCTGCCAGCGTGCTCGGGTGATTGAATATTCCCGGGCACTATTAAATGGAAGCATTCGATATGCTCGCCACCTTCCCACCCGTTCCTCTCCCCATTTGGTCTGAGCTGTTAACCCGTTCGAACGTACAAACGCTAGTCGAGTGAACGGCTGTTAAATTAGAGAAATTATCTGTAAGCCGTTTCACACGATTCTGCAGATAATGCAGATAACTTTCGTTCGTCTCTGTGCTTAAATGGTTCCCCCTTTATAATTGCTTTGATACTTAATAGAAACAAGAATATTGTGGTGCCTGAGAAGATCTGCAGACTGTGGAAATATATTAGTGAGGTTTCGAAAGTGGGTATTATAAAAGTTAAGATTTTTCAAAAATCGAAGTGTTATTGTTATTTATTTAACTTAAATTTATTTAATTATTTACAGGTCTGGGAGCATCTTGTACCTCATCCATGCCTTCTTTATAACTATATATTAAACTTTCAGTATTTAATTTCTAATAATAAGGCGCCCGATAGGTTTTCTAAAATGGAAAACAGTGTGATTGGTGTTCAAATTTTTTCTCACCCGTTATGCCTTCCTATTAATTCGGCTACTGGAGGTTCCACAGCAGTTTCTTGTGCGTATGAAGTGTTTAACGCTCTTCGAGGGAGGTAAAAAAAAATATAGCGAGGGTTCTATCAAGTGGAGTGCTCGATGTACGAAGTTCAGTGCACCGCTTCCGTCATTTCCACCCCTACATCAGGTGCACGCAATTGCCCTTCGTTGTGCGTGCTGCGCTGGGGTGAAATAACGACGGAGTATCTCAAACGACGCGTTCGTCACGGCAGCGGTGCTCGGCGAAGTGCGTGCACATTGTCGACATGCAACCACTGTTTAGGAAATTCCTGTTCGCTTCCCGGCGGAGATGTTCAAAGGGATGCTGATGCGAAGAAGCACCGCGGCATCGACGCTGTTCTTTATGCTTCTGCGTGTCCCGTCTTATGAGAATTTTACAGAAATGCAGCGTTGCGCGCAGCAATATAATAAAGAGCAGGCCGGGTTTACAGAATGCCATAAAAGAATCCATCTTGACTTTCCTTTTTCTGAGAACTGCTTCGCTTGTGCGCGCTCATTAATTTCTATCTTTACGTTTCTTGTGGGTGCCGGTTAAGGGCAAACAAGGGGGTGACAGATAGAGAAATTATCAACATTTATGTTGTGCAACATCGTTATGAGACCCCAAAAGAACAAGTCTACTTTTTATAATTTTCTACAGTTGTGTGAAATATTTAGACATAGGGAAGAAAATACCTATTGTCGATTTTTATGCAATACAGCAGTTCAGCATAATGAAACAAATCTTTTTGGAATTTATTAAGCTACTCTTATGTTATACGAAAAATTTAAAAACATATTTTTTTATTTAAATGTTTTTTAGAGCGTTAAAGTGACACCTACAAAAAAGATTTCCTGGATCAGGCTTATCTGAAACAAAAATTTTGAGATGATTCTTAATTAATTAATTTGTATGAGTATCGCTATTACCCGAAGCTTATTTAACAATATTTTGATGCTATAAAAAAACATATGAAACAAATTAAAAAAACTTTTTAAATTTCTTTTGAATAATATAAGAGTAACTTAATAAATTCCATAAAGATTTATTGTATGTTGTATTTAGTGAGAATTTTTTTTTTAAATAGCTACATTTTTCGGCCGATCAAAGTTGATAGAAAAATTCAAATAACCACTCCAGTGTTTTAGTAGAATAATTTTAGTAGAACTTTGTTTGTTACACTTTTACTTTTGATTACTTTGGACAGAACAAAAATAGAAGTACGTATTTCCGGTTTAACTATCCGGTTATTCTTCCGACTTAGTTGCCTTGAACATAAAACCTAGTTCTTATTACTAAAGTCTTTATTCTCAAAAGTATTAATGACCCCTTAAAAGGCCCCGCGGTCCACGAAAAGCTCATTGTGAAATTTGCGGTGTCCTATGCATAGACACTTATTATTATAAAATTTAGAAGTACATATAAATCCGGTCCCACAAAATAATGGTTGAGCACATAAAGTCAATATTGGTAACTACTACTCGAAACCTTAGACCTTAGATAATGACAAAATTATATAAGTTTATATAAATCTATTTCTGTGGCGAATTTAAGGAAAAAGGCCTAAGTAGCAAGCGTTCTGGGACACCCTGTATACATAACAGAATTACAAATAAATTTACGCGCGTGTGGTATGAAAATTATGGAAACCAAAAAACAACATAGTGTTTGGATAAACTCATAATTTTTTTTCGAAGATGGGGCCTCTTGGACAAGGTCCCAGGTGGCAACTGCTCATCAAATCCGCCCGTTAAATCCACCACTGATAGTAATCTATTCTAGATTATTATCTGCTAATAGAATAGGTATACAACGCGAGAAAACAATGATCCACTGAAAGTGTCACCATTAGGTGTGCGCTTCATGTATGCATTATCTTCACTAAATTACGTTCGCCACCGTTGTATTCATCTCGCCACTGTTAACTACGGGTAACAAAGCCAAAACCAGTAAAAGGGCAACGACCCAGGTGCCCGGCGGAAACACTGAACAACAGAGACAGGAATAAGGATCGTTACAAGGGGGTAGGCAGCGTCGGGATAAGAAGATAGAAAAGAAAGGGATGGTTTTAGGTATCTTTCCAGGTCACGTGACCGTATCAAAGCAAACATATTTACGCTGAAACCAACAGAATAGTACCGCGCGTGTACGATACAGGCGCACACATTCATTTTTCGCGTGCTCGAGTTCGCGTGCACCTGTGTGCGTCTCGCACTTGCAACGAGTTTATCGCGATCCCAGCTGGCGTGCTTCCATGAATTACGCTCGTAAAAACTCTGCCACGCTTCCCCCGGCGAGCTTAAAGCTGTTGCGGCAACGGGGAAGGTAAGCTCAGCCGGGAAAGCTGGAATTAGGTCCTTCGACGTACATGTACGCACGGGATAACCCGACCGGAAGTGAGCCGTGCTTAAGCCTCCTGCTGGCCCTGCATGTGCGCGTGCACGTCGAAAGAGGACCCGCTCCTTTCTACGCTCTCCTCTCGATGCTACTTAATTGGGCGCCATCGATTCAGTTCGGCTTCCCCACGGAGGTGAGTCGAATCATTCCCCGAGTACCTGTGTTTTACTCGACGGTATTATGCCGGCAAGGAAGAGAGAAGCAAGGATCCGAGCGATCACTAAAAGTTTTACGTGTTTCTATCTACACGGGGGATTAGGGCGGGTAAAGGGACTTTAGTATGGTAAAGATTTTTTACGAGCAAAAGAACTACGGTTTAAAGTTAGTTTTAGCTGGCACTGTGATCAACGGCGTGCTTTTGATTAGCGATGAGGAAGTAGAGGCGAGATCCAGCAACGGAGGGCAAATTGTGATTTATTGGAATGGTGCACTAGCCTTTTTTTTATAAATTTTAATTTTTATTTACTAGGTGCGAGTAAGCATTCATACAACAATAAATGTCATTAAGTGTTTATGCAGGGTTATCCATTTAAGACTGACGCTGCGAAACCAAAAAAAGGTTAACTGTCTTGGTTAATAAATAAAATAAAACAAGACAAGACACTACTGAGACAAGAAAGAAAAAGATTTTAATGCAATTTATACATATTTATTCAGTTTAGCAACACCAATTCGGAGAGCAGCGCCAAGTATTTTGAATAGAATATTTATTCGTATTAAATATTTATTTGTATAAAAATATATCTGCTCAATATTATTTTTTTCTTTGTATAAATAGCCAATATTGTGATAAATGGCGAAATTTGTGTATATCATTAGTTTTGTAAAGCTATTAATTTACGATAATGTTTTTAAATGGGATTCTTTTTTATGGGTATTAATTTACGACAATGTTTTTGAATGGGACTCTTTTTGATGGGATAGTATCTACCCGGTTGCCACGGTCAAGATTAGTTAAGACATAGTTGCAAAAGACTAAGATTCGATACGGTAGTTTGTATTAGCATGAAACTGTGCTGCTCACTGTAGACCATATTCGTAATAAATGGCTTGATACTGTCAACAATTAAGCTCTCAATTTAGTAACGTAAGCTCTCAATTTAGTGATTCCTGAAAAATGAAATATAGAAGAAAGGAGAAAAAGAAAAATTTATAAAAGAACCAATAATATTGGGTGTAAATACTATAATAAAAATGTTAATAAATATTTCGAAAAAATATCACAATATATAATCATATAATAATGAGAAAGTCATGTCTTTGCAGTGTAATGCGAGTGGTAAGTAGCGCAGTACGTAGCTGCTGACTGTTGGTGGCGCGTAACATTTATATATATCGTCATATCTTCTATAATTATTTATTAATCAGTGTGAAAATTGGTGAAAAACTTCCTTGTATATTAAGGAAAAACTTTGTCGCTGCAAGTTATCTGTACGTCAAAATTGCCTCGATACTTTTTAACGGCGAACGTTGAAAAACATGGGTTATGTCCAGTGTTACTTTTTAATTAAATATTACTATATTTTTTAACGTAAGGGTTTTGTGCATACATTGTACGGCTTCGCTAGAGTTTTCTGAGTTTTATGTTTCAAGTTTCATAACGATCCGTTAATATTTACTCAAGTTATCGCAATTTATGTTTAAAGAAATAATGATTTTAGTCGGAAAAATTTTTTTAGTTTAGAATTTTTATCTCGAATACTAACAATTCGATAAAAAAACTGTAAATAGAAAAAATGTGTGCCGTGACGAGCTTTACAAGACCATATTTTTTAAAATACAGTTTAACAACATTTAATTTTCCCATTTTTATTGCATCCAATCCTTCAATTTATGAATATATTCTTACTAAGACGTAGGGATGTTCGATTCACTTTAAAAGATCGATTTTCAGAATCGTTTCTGAATCGAATCATGAGAACCGATTCTGTTAAAAACCCGAAACCAAAGAATCGATTTTGCAAGAATAAAATTATTAAATTTTTAATATATATATATATATTATATTGTCAGCGTCCATTAATGCACTTAAATCTTCATCATTTAAGTAACTTAAGTAATCTTTCAATACAGTCACGTGATAACCCAGGGAAATCGTTCTCTAGCCGTTCGTGAACTGCAATGCCTGAATATTCAATGTAGTTATTTTATCACATTCAACCATTGAGCTATTATAGCTCAATGCATTCAACGCAGTTCTGCGTGTTGATGAAAAAAAATCGGTTCTCGATTCTTAGTGTAAAGAATCGATTCTCAAAAAAATCGAACAGCGCAGAATCGATTTAAAAGATCGATCTTTTAACCAAAAGAATCGATTTTTTTTAAGAATCGAATCGGAATCGAACATCCCTAGTAAGACGTTTTACAAACTTAATTAAAGCACACTGCTGTATTTAGATGCTAGATATTTTATAAGCGAAGGAAATATGTTACGCGTAATATTTCTATTCTACCGGTAGCTTTGTTCAAACGGCTAGGCCACGAGTCGTGATGCTTACGTCACGCGGCGTGCGATAAGAGACGTGTATTGCCGCGCGAAGCCTGCCTGCTCTCCCCCCACCAAAGCCCCCCCACCATTCGCCGAGGTACGGCGACGGGACGCGGGGTCATTCGTTTCGTGGACAGCGTAGAGTTAAGACGTTTCGATAGCTGCGTACGTAAATGGTACGCGTACATTATCTACTGTCACATAATTACTTCTAATCATTATTATACTTGTTCTTTATTCTCTATCGTCACTTGCTGTTACTATTAATACACTTTCGTCCCGAAATTGATTAAATATCGCGAGAAAACTATTAGATATTCGTCACGTATTCCCTTTGTAGCCTTCCTGTCGATATTTTTGCACATTTAGTGCACACATATCGTGTCTCGGTATTCAAATACATGACTTTTCGGGCATATTTCAAGTTTATTTCTTGTTTAATTGCCTTATGAATGTTTTAATGCTTTTGTTTCAAAGAGACGTTGAAGCGGACATCGAAAGCAAAGGGCAGGCGACGCCATGACAGTTAACAGTTAATTTGAACGATGCTTGGATGGCGTCTGGTTATTCCTTGGAAAAAGGAGATGATAATACGTGTGGTATATTTTTCTCATTATTTTATTGAATCATTGTTGACTGTGAGGGTGATGGGTAATTTTGCAGTCTCATAATTCGATCTTATCAAATGGGAAAAGATCGAATTATGATAAATTGAATAATTTTAATCAGATTTCTTTAAAAGTTTTAAAATGGCGTCTGTAGATGTTTACGAAATATTGGAATGATCGAATTCTATTGCATTTCGGTCGCGTTTACGTAGAATTCGATGATATTTCAATAATTTTTAAGAATCTACCTCTATGAAGCTGTTGTAATTGCATTTACGTTCGGTTTTGGATGCAAGTTTTATTCTTTATGTTCAGAAACTGCGTAGTGGATCGCGAACATGCTATTCAAGCATGAATAATTAAGGAATTTTGATTCTTGCCATGAATTTTGGATATTTATAAAGATCGTGATATATTTTAAAGTATTATTCGAATAACACGAACTTGCTTACAATTTTAATGACGAAAGCCACTACTATGATTCATTTGAATGTAATAATTATATGTGCAGTGGTATATTCTGGATAATATCGTGTGTTACTGAAATACAAAGCTGCTCCTATCGAGCGAGCATTCTGTATTTTCGCATCACACATTGTATTCTAAATAACAAGGAGCGAAAGTCCCTTGGCTTGTTTCACTAAAAACAATATTTCCTCGTGACAAACACTCGA
This sequence comes from Andrena flavipes, assembly GCA_963971345.1. NCBI lineage: Eukaryota > Metazoa > Arthropoda > Insecta > Hymenoptera > Andrenidae > Andrena > Andrena flavipes. The sequence continues at coordinate 59,184,454 of OZ020480.1, forward strand.
TGAAACCACATCCACCCCACCCTCCTATCCTGCTTATTTTTCAGAGATTGTGACCGCGTGCAATGCGGCCAAATAGAGTCAGTGTTTAGACGTACGAAGTTTTTCGTTTTGAAGAGCACAGTTGCTCATAGTAGAGTTTCGTTAACAATTTCGGGATACGCGAGGGTAGAGTCAGTGTTTTCTACGCAATTTATATTCTTTCACGAGCGTCGCGGCTCTGACCTTCGAATCGCGCGAATAGATTCAGTGCTTTGTTCGCCGATTATGATCTTCGGGGCGCGTTTGTAGTCTATTATTTCTTTATCTTTTTTTTACTTTTAAAAGAGAAACTCGTCGGAAATTAGAGTCAGTGCGTCAGCTGAAGAGGAGATTTGTACGCAGAATATTGATGGAAAGATGTAAGTATCTATGTATTTGATTTAATTCCTTTAAAGTAGAGTTCATTCTTCAAAATTTTAGAAAGAAAATAATTTTAAACAAATTAATCTTTAGAATAGAATCACCAAGAAATCCAAAACTAACGAAACTTTTTATTATTTAGACATTATAAGAAATAACTTTTGTTAATTTTAATTTTTAACATTTCATTTTTGTAATTTTTTTCTTAAAATGTCTAAATGATAAAAAGTTTCGTTAGTTCTGAATTGCTTCGTGGTTCTATATCAGAGTTCAAACAGTCGTAACTTTAGAAAGAAATTATAATCGTGTTCTGTTCCTTCGTTACAGTTTGGGCGCAGCTGAGCAGCTTGGTGACTTCTCCTGAGCAGTAGCAGGGGTGTTCGCGTATCCGGCACTGGGGCCCAACGAAATGTGAGTGCGCATGCATTATGGTTCCTCTGGTCACTCAATCATGTCGTAGGACGTTTGGTCCGAATCGACACGAGTGACCGGTTGTATATTTGACGAGCATAATGACCACGGGTATGATAACCATGCCCGTGAATTGTAACATTTTGTCTGTGTATATATTTATTAGATGAGGCTAGGGCCTTCTTGTACGCCGCGCCTTTTCAATAGAATCACATTATAATCATAATTTCCAAGATAAACGGTTCCTAACGCGAATATTTATCATTGATCATACATTGATGTAGATATTTATTAAATAATGCACATAAAGGTGCATAGCAGCTCGGGAGGTATTGGTACGAATATCAATACGACAGAATGCTAATTTTTATATAGCGAAGAAGTCTGATACCCTCAGACTCCACAGTTACGATCATTTTGATTTAATATGTAGTGGAACGATTATAATGACTTGAATTTCTTTTATTTTTCTGATACTACGTGTTCAAAAGTAACTTGATTTCTAAATGATGATAATATACATAAAAATGTAATTCCTTTCTTAAAAAGGTCACTCGTTTGCGTACACAATAGAATAATTAATTTCCATGTGCAAGAAGACAATTAAGGGGAAATTTCAGATTCAAAGTAATTAGCATGAGATCACACTTTCTTGTTTTATGAAATTTACTTTGACGATGGAATAGCCCGTTTTAGATTCTTAAAGTAAATTCTTCATGATTTAGATTGATTTTCTTAAACAATTCAATTTTAGAGTCTTTCTTCTCGCTAAATGAATGTCGAGTAGAGTCCTTTTTCTTGATCTAAAGTAGAGTCCTTTCTTATTTATCTTCACTTTAAACTATTCACAACTTGAAAGTCGAGCCACTTTGCTTAATAATGTAAAATAAAAGAATATTAGCCTGCTAGACACTATAGAAACTAATGATATTTTCTAGTTGAGGATTTTTAGGATATCTTTCCGTACTCATTGCCTTTTAACTCATCCACGTGCCCAGGTGCTACTTGGGTGGGTGAAGGCAATGGGGCACGATGACTTTCTTTATTAAATAATTACATGTCGGCGGCTAGCATTGCGTTAGTGTATCGTGCACGCCGCATTTTCCACCTATGTGTGTTTGTGTGGTTAGGCGGTGGAATTTGCGTCGGTGAAAGATTTTCATTAAAGACCATCTTAACGAAACTATAACGTTGCAATAACGATATCAATGTTTCATATTCCTTGTTGCACACGATGATCATTCTAGTAAATAATCTGGGAATATGAAATTTAATCAATCTCGTACAATCAAATCAGATAGTAATAACGATTCATTTATGTACATAATACATATGTACAATGCACATTATCAAGTAATCCATTGTTTGAAATTGAAAATAGTTAATTGTTTTGTAAATCATACTTATACGCAATGGTCACTGCCTTTGCTAGCCGATTTCAGTGAAAACTGGTACGTACTTATTAGAGTGTGATTGTGTGTGAGAGACTGCTTTGCCATTTTTTAAATATACATAGCTGTTAGGTAGGATGGGTAACTTAGCTATTCGGTAGAATAGGTAACTTAGCTGTTTGGTAGGATGGGTAACCTAGCTGTTTGGGAGGATAGGTAACTTACCTTCTGGTACGAATGTGTAACTTAAATATAAGTAGGTAGGGCCGGGGCAGGTCATCGTATTCTCTGATCGCATGTTCCCCCCTGCGATGACCTGCTTTCAGGAAATTTGTGAGAAAAGTCGACGGCCAGACTAGTGCGAGTGGGGTATGCCCTCGCTTCTAGCCCCGCTATGTCGACTTTTTGACGCCAGTGGGACATTGCACATTGTCGCTGGTCGCGGTCGGCAGGACGGGCTTGGGCACGTTATTAAGGGGGTACTCCACTGTGAACCGTCGAAAAATCAAGTTATTTTTAAAGATTTTTTCTCAGTAAATACAACATATAATGAAATAAATAGTAGTATTTATTAAGCTACTCTTATATTATACGAAAAAAATTAAAAAGAATATTTTCAATTTGTGTTACTTGTTTTCTAACAGCGTTAATATGGCACTTAAACAAAAACGGTATGTTCGTGGTGCAGGTGATTTCCCGGCGTAGGCTGATCTAAAACTAAAAATTCTAAGAGATTCTTAATCTGTATAAGTGCCTCTATCGTCCGTTCCTCAATTAACAATTTTTTTCGATAAATAACCGAGATTTTTCTCGGGGAACATTCGAGAAACACCATTATTTGGAGAACTTTTTCCTTCAAACAGGTGTCATTTTGTTATTTTTCAACAAAAATTGTTAATTGAGCTACGGGCGATAGCGACACTCATACAGATTAAGAATGTTTTCGGATTTTTTGTTTCAGATAAGCCTAAGCCAGAAAATCACCTGCACGACGTTTTTGTTTAGTTGCCATATTGACGCTTTGTAAAAAAACAAGTAAAACAAATTAAAATATTTTTTTAATTTTTTTTTATATAATATAAGAGTAGCTTTATAAACATCAAAAAGATTTATTTCATTATATGTTGTATTTACTGAGAAAAACATCCATTCACTGTGGAGTACCCCCTTAACTTTCAGAAGGGCGGACCGCCCGAAGCAAAGAAGTGGCCAAAGAGCCGAAGATAGCCCGGCCAGTAAAACGGCCACATCATGTGGGCTACCAAGAATGGCCCTGCATCCTCGGGTGCAGGGTCATTCTTCGTAGGTATTACTTTGCCATTATGCTCGTCGGTAGTTGTAGTAGTAGTAGTAGTAGTTTGGTTGGCCATAGGCTGACCCATCGATACCCCCTCCCCTGAAATTGAGCACGCCGCGTTTTCAATTAGGGTTGCGAAGAAGATTACGCGTTTTCAGTTAGTGTTGCGACTAAATGTTGATCACGGTTTGAATTAGCGTTGCGAATCGAGTATTCCCCGCGTTTGGTAGCAGCATAGCGTTGCGAATAAATATCGAACGTGATTGCTTGTAGTGTTTCGAAAAAAGAGTCGCGATTGTTTGTGAAATTGTTCTTGTATTTTGAATTGAAGTTACCTACTAGAGTTTGATTTATTGCATTAATTTTGATTCATTGTATTCTTTTTATTAGAGTTGCGTTGCGACTGATCGCGTTTTTTTAAATACTCGTCCTAGTTTGATTCTTAATATTTTTTTGGGTTAGTGTTGCGATGATGATTAATCGCGTTTGTAATTAAAGTTACGACCCCCAGCCCCCAATGCCCCAAAACTGTCCTGGGACATGTCCGGAGACATGTTCCTGGGGAAAAAGAGTCCCGAGCAGCTGGACTTGCTGCGCATGGGACTCTACACAGCCTTCAGGAAGGCTGCAACGAATTAAAGCTAGAGTTGCGTATTACGAGACACAGGTGCATTGAATTTTTATTAGTGTTGCGAAAAGTGATACCACCCACGTGGTGGTTCTCTGTAGCTTTTTATATTTGTTAGAGTAGTGTAGCTGCTTGAGAGTATTAATTATAGTAGAATTTTCAGTAATGAAGCACCATTCGGGAATTTTGAAGTTGTTTGAGAAATTAGTGCTGCGAGTAGTCCAAAGTCCTAATGACTATGCTCGGGAGTTGATTTTAGTCTGTAGTAAGCTAGCGTTGCGAAAGAAAGAAACGGTCCACTCACGGTTTCCTTGCATTAATGAGTGGGCAATGATCATGGAGCAGCCCTAAGTGGCTGCACCATCCTCCTTCTACTCCCACCATCTACCCGCTCTTGAATCGAGTGTTTGTCACTGGAAATATCGTTTTGAAAGTATATTCATATTTTGCAAAAAATGCCAATTAATGAGAAACTACAAGGAAATTATTGGGTTGATGTAACAAAGCACCCAATGTGCTTAATATTATGAATATCAATTGCTAATTTGCGTAATTTGACCTATTTCATGTATTTTGTCTATGGTTTTGCGTGATTTATTTTATGTCCTGTTTTATTGTGTTTATTTAATTTCCTTCCAGGCTGGTAAAAGTTTTTGATTACCTACTGTATATAATGATTGCTTGTCGAGTCATTGATACATAAACTTTGAAAGTGCCAATTAATGAGAAACTACAAGGAAATTATTGAGTTGATGTAACAAAGCACCCAATGTGCTTAATATTATGAATATCAATTGCTAATTTGCGTAATTTGTTCTATTTCATGTATTTCGTCTATGGTTTTGCGTGATTTATTTTATGCCCTGTAGGCTGGTCTCACTATTACTAACATAACGTAGTTATACCTTCGCGGTGAAGAGACTTAATAAAATAATATATTTAAAAATAAAAGTGATAGTGAAAAGTAATAGTGAAACGTGTTAGTGCAAAGTGGTAGTGATAGTCAATATTAACGCGTGCTCGTTGTTGCTACTTTCTGTATGAAAGTAACTTCGATTACTGTGCAGTAAAGTGCAATTATTCAACATTTACATAAAAGTTTTTGATTACCTACTGAATACATATAACATACCCTATAATAATATATCATTATCAGTATTTTCACTGATAATTTCCCTCAAATATTCCCCCTTTATTCTTTTTTTCATTCCTAATTAGTCCCAAACAAAAAATGTTCTGAATTCTGCTTAGTTTCATCGCGGTAGCTTTTCACAGAATAACTCCTTCTCTTGCCCGCTTGTGGACCGATCGAGGATCGTTCTTCAATCGTGCATCAGGGGGATCGATGGAAATGAAAATAAAATTTTGCATAAAAGGAGGGCGGATGGGCCGCGGTTAGGGCGGGTCTCCACTCGCAGCGCCTCCGCGTGGTGAGACCTGGGCAATCTGTATTATTTGAAGTATAATTGCAAATCGTATCACAAGTAACATTGTAATTCAATTATTAATTACATGACAAGTAATACGAGCCGATTGGCTGCGATCATCTATCTTCGTTAATCTCTATTCCATCCGCCCAGATTCGATTCTAAATATTTCTCCTACAATTTCATTTTATTTCTCAAATAAAGAAATTCTAAAATGATTTTTGGTATAATAATAAATATATAAACCATAACCATAAATTCAAACGACTTGAAATCAGCCACTCGCGATAAAGACAAAAAGCCGCTGCGCTCGGGTCGCTAGTCGCTTCACGATTTCCGCAAATACATAATATCTGTTTTGGCCGATTATTTGAGTATAGAAGAATTTAACAAACAGTCTCCCTGTTTACCATGTGTGTATAATGCATGTGTAACTACAGTTTGAAATCTATTTCGAACCTTTAGGTGAATACATGCAACCCCTTAATAGTCTCGAGGCTTCGAGACAACATATTTCTGGTCTCGTGCTCGCCCTCTGAAACCATCTGCGTTAATACAGTTTCCTTGTATCTGCTATTAACTCTGTTGGATATATTAAAGTGGCCCTGTAATGTAGTAAACGACATTTATACATTATTGAGTCAATTTGGTAGATGCCGTTATTGGAAATCTTTGTCATCGTATGTTCCTTTCACTTCTTTGTATGTACAACCGTGGCTGAAGAAACAGTGTGGAAATTACAAAACATTAAAAAAATACTCTCATTTTGCTTTAATAACTACATGAAATTATTTTATCAAGGGAAGCTCAGTGTCTCGAGAATTAAATAGAAATTGATACACTTCTTAAAAGAAATCGTGAGTTTTCATATTCTCACGCATACTTATGTGTGAAATCGTGAAACTTCCACCCGTAGACTCATTCAGTGATCTGGAATGTTATGAGTTGTATTAAATTATCCATGGATTATTTTATTACTTATGATATTGCAATATATATTTCAGAATATTATGTTGAATATTTTTTGTTCACAAAAAATAACAGTTGTAGGTATTTCAAAGTCGAAATAATCACGCAATCGTTATTTCAAAAGTGCTCAGATTTAAAATACACCAAGATTCCCATCACACATTTAATTTTACTATTAACCCTTCGTTGACACACCTCATTTGTCGATCAACTTTGACATACCTGGGTGGCTCACAGTTCACCCCCAAAACAATTTTTGAACGACTGTCATTCTCACGTAAGGAATGCAATCGTTATGAAAAAAAATCGTAAGTCTATTTCAAAGTCTCTAGAACGTATTCCAATAATTGAATAAATAAAGAAGTTGGAATTTGTTTAAAATAAACAAATGCATTCTCCCATATCGTCAGAAAAAGAACAGAGAACAACAATACCAAGAATTTCGTAATAATAAAGTGTCCGAGAGGGAACTTTCATTCATTCAAGGCGACCAATTGAATCTCACGGGGGGTACTGCTGCGAATTGAGCCGCATATAGCCACGTGAAAACGTATTAATTTCTTCTCCGGATAATCACCGGCTCTCCCAAGTTTCTCCGATACAATACCGGTGTATTATAAATCGATCAATTACCTTGGTCGAGTCACGCTCGGCGAATTCCCCGGATACCGTAGGAGGTTTCTCGTGTGCGCCAGATCCCGCATCTGTCGTCGGCTAGTTCGCGACATAGCTAGCCAGAGCGTGTGTGCGGTGAATAGTGCGCCAGACGACCGGCGCCACAAGGAATCCCCACGTACACCTGAACCGAGTGCAGGCCGAGGCGACCGCTTGCGTAATACCCCGACGAACGAACGTCGACGCAGTCTATACTATTTCCGTGGCGTTCCGCTTGCGAGGACTCGACTTCATTCGCCTCGGTCTCCAGCCAAGTGAACGATTGGGCGAGAGTGTCGCTGACGAAATTCGCAGCTCCTCCTAGAGCTTCTTCGTCTGCTCGATTAGCCTTTCGAACCTTCATTTACGACGTTCTTGAACATACTCCTTGCTCCATTTACTGGTTCTACCATTGTAGCCGATAGGGGTGTGTAAGTGTTTGAGAATTTCGGGGTTGCAATATCAGGAACGCCTACCAGAGTTAATTATTTACCTCAGCTTCGGTTTAGCACTGGTCTCATCAGTCTGTCTGTTTTGGAAAAGAGAATTTAAAGCTTCTGAGTTATCTGCGGCACATTGGGAAACACCAGTGATATTTTCTAGACCTGTTTCTGTAAGAAAGTCTTGGAGGATTGTTTGTGTAGAACGATTTTGAAAAATAAATGAATACCGAAGAGTACATTTTTCTTCGTGTTCTGGAGAATGTTCAACAAATGATTTACTGTGAACTATTTCATTTCGTAGTGGGTGCTTGGCAATAGGCGGCAGAAAGTTTTAGGGGTGATTCTACGTCTCAAAATAAGACGAAAATCAAGGATAATGAAATTGCTTTTGACGCTGCCATTTCGAGGTATTAATTCTTGAAGATATTTGTAAAAAGAGTTTGACGCGAGGGAGTGATACTACTGGCGAACGTTAGGTCAGGCACGGATAGGACAGTGTTGTAGCCACCTAGAAAGACATCATTAAGGCGTTAGGGTATCTTAGACGAAGCAAAGTTATGGTCATTTTCGGTCATTATGGTAATTAAAAGATTTTTAAATTAAAAAATATTTTCAATGTAAACAAAATTATCAAAATTCACAATGATTTTTCTAGCTTTAAAAAATCATTAAATCAAGGGTTCATAGTTCTCACCCATTCTCTTTACCCCTTATTGAGGACGAAATAATCCTATTCCACAAATCACGCTAATTTAAACTACCCCGCCATGTTTACATCAACGCTGTGTCAGCAGTTATATTTAAATGATACTACAATGCGTGTACTGTGTAGGATTCTTGAATGAAATTACAGTAGAACATTTAACAATAACGACGATTGGCTAAACAGTTGAAAACGGCACTTTGTTCTATTTTCTTCCCCGACTAAAAAGGAATCCAAGAGACGGAAGTAAAATTCGGAGTAAAATTCTATTTCTAGGTCCCGGGACAACCAGGAATAAACCTTGCACAACTAACGGAATCAAGAGAGGGTTTCCCCAGTCACCAACTTCTAGCCAATCTAATTTGTTTCGTCTCTTGTTCTTGGTAAAAGTAGCTATTTACCTAGCCACCACTATATGTATTTCACTTTTCGCTCTTTCCGTTACCATTTTAGTCCATCATTTTAATTCGCATTTCTTCGCTTTCTTCGATCTTCAGCAAGGGTGAAATAGGAATCAGGAATAATAATCGAGTTCAGTCACATGTGCGCCACTATTATAAAAATCAATTTACGTTGCTGTCGATAATAATTTTATAATAGGTACATTGATCGACTCCACTTTCTGTAAATTCCTCAGGTTTAGTACTCAAGTGTATAATAAGTGTTTAACTCGGCCATTCCCTTTACTGTTTATTTCATGGAGCTAATCAGCCTGGCTTCTGAAGAAGTCAAATATCGCAGTCGTCGTGTCTACCCCGCGCACGTTTAATTTACCCAGACAACAATGCACAGTGAAACAAATAAAAGCTGCCACTTCGGCGTAAAACGAATGAAAAGCTGCTAGCAATATTCGTTTACGAATGGTACTTACTCTGTGACTGTAAACGTTTCTCTTTTACTGTCCCCTTACAAAAGCCAACTAACGTAACGAATCGAGATAACATTTCAAATGCAGCTTCAGCTGCCAGTTTGCGTTAGTTTGCTAGGAAGACTTACACGCCGCAAAAATGATTTTATTACTGACAAAGGTACAAAAGATCATGACCGATTTGAAGAATCAATCGTTTCAGATTGACTTCGAGAAAGCCGAGGATGATATTCTCGGGGTGGAAATATGAAAAGGGTATTAACCCGAGAACTACAGATGGTGGATCAGACGTCAATCCACGTCATATAATTTCATTTGTACATATTTTAGATTCGAATTTTGTTAGATTTTGATAGTGTGCTAATAAGCAATGGCGCACTCAGTATTTAATGTTGGGGGAGTCGAATTGAACGGATAAAAATATTTTTAATGTAAATTCAATAAAATTCATTAAGTGGTTATCAAGCCCAAGTGGCAAACGTTCTGAGGGGCCCATTTTTTCGGGAGAATGAAGAGGTTGTTTACTAAATGCTGGGGTAGTAGTACTGAGAAAAAATATAGTTTGCATAAAATCAATTTGTTTTAAGGAGGGGAACCTAGGGGCCCTCTGTTATCGATTATTTCGGTCGACCATGAAGCATAGGGGGTTAAATTGATCAGGTCGCAGAAATAACTACACTTTGTGAAAGCTACGAAAGTTATCGGTGCTAGAATTCAATCGACTGTATTATGTACGAGGTAAGCATAAGATTATTCTGCTTTCTCGCGCTATTATTCTTTTTTCTTCATCTGTCACGGTGAAAACTGAAGCAGGAACGATCTTGCTAGCCCCAATCCGACCAGTTTCGCCTGCGAGTCCTCGACTGATCCTGTTATTGGATTCTACTGTCGTCTGGTCAAGCTTGGAATGAATGGATGACAAATCGAACAGAGGATTTATTCTGTTCGTTTTTTCGCCTTTATGCTAGCGAAAGTGATAGTTAACCCAAACCATAATAAGTTGTAATGATTATTATTTTACAAAAACTGTGATAAAATTTCAATAAAAAAATTATTGGAATACATTCTAGAGACCTCGAAATTAACCCATGATTTTTTTTTCATAATATGTAATTGGATTCTTTGGATGAGAATGGCACTCGTTCAAAAATTGCTCTGGGGGTGAGCCACCTAGGAAATGTCAAAGTTGATCGAAAAAAGAGGTGTGTCAACGAAGGGTTAAATGTTTGCCTTGAAACACCCAAATCACTTTTACTTACAAGGCATGATCCCCAGCCCGGACATTGAAAAAATTATAAAACTTTAGGGGATATGTATTGCTTACCAAATTCAGTCTGAGGGGGTGAAATTGACCCCTGAAAATCCGACTATTTTCGGATTTTGTGTTATAACTCGCGAACTGAGAAAACTGTAAGTTTACATATGATGGTCCTAATTAACAAACCTAATTTTCACTCCCTCACAGGGAATTTGGGTAGCAAAAGAAAATTTGAAAAGATACATATCCTCAAAGTTTCATAATTTTTTTGAATTTGCGTGTTTGAGATCTTCCCTTGTTAGGAGTATAAGTCTTTGTTATATTTCATCAACGTTATGCTCCCATCGAAATCATGCAAACTTACTTAGTTCAACTTATTGTTCTTTTTACAGATAAAATGTTGACGTAAACGAGAGTGATAGATTCAAGTGTCTCACCCTGTATGTTTCAATGAAATTCTTATTATATTCCTCCCGTTTCGCAGATATGCGAATGGCATCTGTTCCGGGATACTAGATAGACAACGGAGACGTGTGAATCATGTTTTAATATGGGGAGACGCGTGTGGTACTTGGTAGGCCAGGGAGACTAAGCGACGCGGGCGTCTCGAACGTCTCGCGCCGTGAGGTTCTTGGCGTCAGTCTGTCGGCCCTCCCAGGTTTCTGTTTGCGCTCCTACGATGACCCTTGACAAGGATATCTCGAGAACCACTCTCGCGAGCAGCCCTTTACATTGTTACAAATATCTATTTTGGTCTGAATTCTCACGTTGCATGTGCATATTCGTGCGAAATCACAAGGACAAAGATGTTGCAAAATGAAATAAGGGAAATTATACGCTCAGTTCCGTAGGATGGAACTGATTGTGAGATGGGTAGGTGTCCCAATTTCTGCCAGTGTCCCTATTGCTACCACTTTATTTATTTTACTTAATAAAAACATAACGTATACAGAATAGTGTTAAAAAAAATATTATTAAATTGGGACTGTTCTTCTTTTTCTTCTCCTTATTATTATTATTATTGTACACTATTCTTTATATGGTACGTTTCTATTACGTAAAATAAATAAAGTGGCAGTAATTGACGCTGTCAATAACTGGGACATGTACGCATATTTTAAAGGAAATATAAAGTTACGATATGAATAATTTAAGCTTTTATAACGTTTAGTGCTGCTGGAAATGTGAATGGGGTCTACAGATAAGTGTCGAGATTGCGTGGTATCACCTGATGAAATAGACTTTTTTATATATATATATATATGCACACATGTGCTCGAATGTATTTACACTCTAAATACATTCTCGATTTAGTGCCCGCCGAATGGGTTGAGGGACTTTTATACATGCGTACAATTTTGTATACTACCTATTGCAGTGTGACTTTGAGATTATTTTGAACTTAGGAGTTGAGAACAAGGATGGGGGAAACATGCCAAAGGTTTCTTATTTTTGTAAAAAATTTCACTTACATGTTTCTATCAAATCAACAAAGCTTATTTGTTATCTAAATCATATACTATGAAACGACTCTACTAAATTAATAAAAAATAAATGTTAACCCATAAAAACAACAATTCTTCACATACACAATTTGGCATCTTACCCCAATGCATTAATCTTAAATTTAATAAGTATAAATAGTAATGAATTAAGAAAATTGTACCAAATTTATTAGTAACATTTCAGTAATCTCTTCACATTTCATCACACGATTTAAATACGGTTGTTGTATTATAATTCATTTAAATTAAAAAGAACGTCGTGCACATCAAATTCCTAACAAATTCCGACTGTCATTTTTTGCAACAGCATTTCTTTGATTTTTCAGAAATCAGTCCTTGAATTCTTTACAGCTGTCTATTTACCGTCAATTTACCACATACTTATACTTTATTCATTGTAATGTGTCACCGTCTAATGGTGTTCTAACGAGCGGAGGTATAAAGACACAGAAGAAATAAATAGCAAAGAGGGCAGACGAAAAGAAGCGAAGAAGAGGGAAAGAGAAAGGAAGGAGTATCACGAGGAAGAAGATGGGGGAAGGCAAAGCAGCGGAGTCGAGCATGAACTTCTTGGAGAGGAGACGATGTTCCTGGAACTCTCGGCATCGTGGCCCTCTTCAGGCTTGACTTCACGGTTCAGTTAACTTTCTGCCAGGTCTTATTACGAGTCTGACGCTTTATCGGTCTCGCAGCAGCTTTACCTCGAACCTTCTGCAACTCCTTCTCCTCCCTCTTCCCTCCCAGCCCGCCTGATCCCCGCCATCATTTCAAACTCTTCTGCGTTGTCCTTTTCCTCTTTACCTTCTTTATTTTTCTCTGTGGCCGAGCCCCTTAGATTACAACATCGTCCGTTTTGATTTTAACGACGCTCTTCCTGGTTATCATCAATTTCATTCGAAGGCATCAATATTGAGGTGCTCGTTTTATCAACATCAAGTCTCTAAGAAACATCGAAAACCAGGGCAAAAGGTAGGATGCCTGCCATCGGAAGAAACTCCTGAATTCCAGGATTATTCACTACGAGGGTGGTCCGGCTGTTAATCCTTTGCGGCCGATGAACCCATATACATATAACGTTTCGATCAGTGCATGTATACATAGCCTGTGCGAATAACGCCGACAGGCGTTCAGTGAGTATAGTAAATAAGTAAGGCTGGAGGATTTCCGCACGCGATGAACGCCAAATGTTTCAACTTTAAACCACCTGCGATGAAGATGGGCGTTTCTCACAAAGGCACATTACCATCCAGAAAATTCTGATTTTAATGAAACTTCGCGTGAATGTAGAGATTGTAGACTATATTGAAGTATGCAAGGAGCAATTTCTTTTTCTGCAGGGTGAAATTCACTCTGAAGAGGTGAAATTAGCCCTTAAAGTTATCGCGTTTTTTTAAATATAACTTTGTAACGGCAGGATAGAATCAAACTTTAAACATAAAAATGCTCAGTTTTTTATACTCCATTACACAAAAAAAAAATTAAAAAGGTATGGTCACCCATTTCTTTTCAAAAATGTGATTTTGATCTTTACTGAAAGATAATGGCACTTGGCATTCGCTAAAGACCAACATATGAATTCGGAAAAAAATTGGACTTTGTTTTACCAAGTCGACGAAATTATACTGACGAGATGTAAAATGTATCGCTTAAATTTAACGACGCGTCAAATCACGAAGTGTAAAGTGTAAACACCGCGTCGTAATATAAATTCGTGATGTAGGTTCGACACGCGCTGCGGGCCCGTACTACCTTGCACGTATCGCGTGGCGCAACACAGGACAGCGTCCGCGGGGCCTCTAATTTATAAATGGCAAGCGCCGCCCGCAAATTATGATTTCTGCAGTTACAATTAGGTGTGGCCAGGTAGAGCAGTAGATCGCGGAAAGATGTCCGGGGCAGGTGCTCCCTCGGTTTCGGGGCGATTCGACAACGGCGAATTAATGCGAGCCACCATACGTCGGACGAAAAATGATGGTTTCGGTAACGTGGCGATCGCTATCGCATCGATTCCATTGACGAAATTACACGGCGAATCGGGCAGCCTGCGTTGGCAGCGCTGGAACGTGCTGGTGGCGCGCATGCGCGCAAGACACGGGCCCACATTGTTACGTTTCCCATCATACATTCTATGCTCGAACGTTCTGCCGATGGGATCGCTCAGGCTTCGTTGCCCGATGCGTACTCGGCTCTGATTCAAGATTCCGCGGTGAACGGAAGAGTAGGTACGTCGTTTCGCGGGGTATAGCAGCATCGCGTAACCACGGGAATTATGCAAATTTCGATACAGTTAATCGGAGACGAGGGCCTCATCGGTCTTGCGCGTTATGGCCACTTCCGTGATACACTGGGTGGAGTCGCCAACACGTTTCCACGAAATGCACGAGTTTATCTTTACGCGAGATAAGCAACCCTGTTTCTTGAATTAGTTTGCATGAAATTGATACTGTTAACTTGGCGGTCTGTGATCAGGGAGTCGATAGCCAATGGTTTGTGGCGTTTATAATACCGCGAGATTGATGGGGGTTAACATAGTTTTTGCTTGGTTACAAGTAATAGGTATTAATTATTGGAGCAGTGAGGAAAATGTCTAACATAGTGGCTTTTATTCTGTTATAATGATAGTCACGTGATTCTTGTATTTTCTTTAGTGAAACCGATGTAAATTTTAGGGTATATTCACTCGGGGTTGCTAAGGGAAATGATAAGAATTGTCCAATTTTGATAGGAAATGTGCAGCTGTAGGTTGCAAGGAATTCGTAAATCGTAATCGTTTTGTCAGCATACGGAGGGAAGGTTATAATAAATAGGCGTAAACATTAGAATGTTGTAATAAATCAAACTTTCTTTTGATCTTATTCTTATTCCCTATTTTCTTAGTCTTGCAGTTACTATAAATTATTGTGGTCGCGTAGTTTGGTTGAGTGTTTTAAAAACAATCTATATAAATGATACTATAATGGGAATGTACATAACAAGTGATCTGAATTTCATTATTTAATGCAGGAAGTCACATCGGAATTCGATTTCGTAAATAATAAACACCCTGCGGAAAGCTTACAAGTTATTTCCAGTGTGATTAGACAGGGTCTGTCGGTTGCTTTAAATCAATCAGATCCGAAGGAAAACGGGTCCTCGAGTTAGCGTTTTCTATGTCGTTAGCAAGTTATGCGTTCTATTTAGATTATGTCATGCAGACTGATTCAGTAACTACCGCCTCTGGAATACCTCAACGTTTTCTCTGTCCTTAAGAAACTTAACTTAATAATAATTAACAGCTTTTTTATGAACGTCACACGACTGCTTTTTACAATTCAAACCACAAAATATTATTCAAACAGTCTATGTAAATTCAGACTTGGATATGGAAGATTCCGTTTTTGGAATCAATTAGAAGCAAACAAAGAAAGACCTTTTCCACCCTTCCAATTGTCCTTTTTGCGATCTCGGAGACTAAGGTATAGCGATGATTAATCGATAACTCTGTAGGTCGATTAAAATAGGTCCGGAGGACAGGATTTCTGGGTGATGCGTGAGCAGAATTGCGATTTGGGAAGTAGCCAAAATTCAGCGCTTTCAGCTGCGTGACCATCAAAAGGCCTTGTGCATCAACGGAACACATCAGGAAGGATCGAAATAGGCAATTAGAGAGTTCCACGAGTTTGGAAAACCCACCGTTTCCTAGGATTAGTCACGACTCATTCCACTGAGCTTTTTTAATCACTTTCATTATTCGAGGCTAACGCTCATTAAAACTTTTATTCGATGCGTAACGGTAGAGGAAAATCCCTTTAACTGTGATTTCTCATCTTGAATGGCATTGCAAAACAGTTGCGGAATTACCTTTTTTCTAAACGAGTATAAAACCTGCAGACAAGCGTAGTTAAGAAACTACTTTTATTAATGTTCGTAAAGAATTATGTATAATTAATTACTTGGCGTAGAATTTTAAAAATGTTCGGAATTCATATATTTAATCGAGTAATTACTTTCTAGTTACATTTTTTAAAGAGACGCAAATTTCAATTGCGTAACAGATTAAAATTCTAGTTATTTTAGTGGTTTCGTAAATTTAGAATCACCTGCAGTAGTTTATATTTAAATGAATAGCATAAAGAAGTGTAATATAATGCCTGGAACAATGACACGTAGGACAAATACTTGTTGATTTGGATCGTACATTTATTTATACTTTACATAAATGTATTTTCCACATGGCACTATTAAATTCTTACTTTATCAAAGTGCTTGTAACTGTATACACTTTTACATTCTTTTTCACTTTTATGTTTAAAAGACACTGAAATCTATAACTGGTTTCTGATTTTTGTTTTAGAATTGTACAGAATTTCAGTAACCCAATAGTGGTATACAACCGAGAAGTCTTCATATAAAACAAATACGAAATGCAGATAAAACACTTTTTACGATTCTCTGTTATTCAGAAAAATAAGTTTGAAAATCTTTTGATATCAAATATAATTATGAATAAATTATGCTCGCGTAGTTTCGAAATTTATTTTCTTAAAAGCGAAGATATTCTCATCGGTTCATTAAAGTTACACGAAACATATTTGATACGGATAGTTCTTTTAACATTTAACAATCGAAAGTTTGAAAATTTATTAAAAAGACTGCTACTACAAAGTATACTTCCAAAATTACGTTGATAAGACCTACGATGCCTTGAATTCGTTGTTCCCTCAGTTATTGCACGTGTTGGTCGCGTATAAGTGCTCGGAAGACTTATGTTCTCAGTTCTTTTTCTTTTATTTCTCTTGTAAATTCACGTGGCGTTACTTAGGGGAGATATCTGTCCAAACTGGCACGCCTCCTCGTTGCCGCGTCGCGTGACGTTCTTCCTCGATTGCCAATTGTTCAAAATTGTAGGACGTTTGGCGCGCTCGTCAGATGGCTCTGTCCTGCACAAATCACGTGACTTTCAAAAAGCGCGAAGTTTGACCGAGCGCTTCAATAACAGATTTGTATTCAAGTACGTTCTGCCCCGAATTGTCATCTTCTTTCGAGACAGGCAGTTTTTCGTCATTTGTAGTTAAGGGGCACCCTAATATCTACAATCTAACGTACTACTGTTCAACAGTATGCATAATCGTGAATGGCTTTGTGTGATGTGCAAATTATAAAATTCACCCTATTATCGGTTACTTCAAATCTCGTTCACATTAATCAAGTTGTATCTCAAGGCAGGTAATATTGAAAGAATCTCTACTTCACTTGAAATTTGAGAGAAATCTAATAGGATATTTCAAGTCAAGTAAATAACAAGTTTACATTGGTAATGTAGTTTCAAGTTACTGGAATTCAAGAGACTCAAGTAACTTGATTTCAAGTCGTTTGAATTTCAGTAACTTGAAACCACATTTCACCAATGTGAATTTGTTATTTATTTCATTTGAAATATCCTCTCAGATTTTTTTTTAAGTTTCAGGTGAAGTAGAGATTCTTTCAATTTTACTTGCCTTCAAATATAACTTGACTAATGTGAACGAGGCTTAAGAAACAATCCTTGTCATCGTGTAAAACTGAATACTTTTCACTTGACTAATTTTCCCGTGTTTTTAAAATTTGAAAGGAATTCTGGTTAAGGGTTTATCAGAATCGTACCACACGGACATTTTTTGAATATATGTTAATCCTTGTACCAATTCGTAGAAACGGAACGTCAACTGCTAAGTGTATAGGCTGGCGACGACGCACTAACTATTGCACATTTGTCAATCTGCCAAAAATTTGACGTCTTTTGTCGCTGCAAAAGTTACGCACGCATTTCTGTCCGGCTGGTACTGACATAAATCAAGACCAGAGTGCAGGATCGTGCCAAAGCTAAGGTGCAATAAACGGAGTTTCCTAAAACAATGACGTCAATCGTATATACAAACAAACAGTTTATATGTCCAGTGAAAAGCAGAACGTCAAAGTTGAATCGTCAAAAAATAATATTTCTGGTGTATTTAATCAGTGCAGTAAACAATTTGTTCAACGTCTATTTGCGGAAAAGCTATTCTCGGAATCTACTGTACTAGTAATTTTTTAAATTCACATTTGAAGAATTCGACGGTTTTTTACTGGAACCAATTTTAGTCAGTTTCGTGGTTTCGCATCATTGCGAAATTGAAGGGAACGGAAAGTGTAAGTAAAGGGATGCTGGAGAACCTCCCATTGTACATAGATAAAATGTAAACTCGTGTCGGCGTTACTCGTTTTTATTCACTGGAGTCTCCATATTTTTTAACTCGAAGCTTTGCTGTTACAAACTCGAAACGAAAACTGACAGAACATTTCTGATACAGGTAAACAAAGTTAATACATTACCGACGGATAATTGTTATTGGAAGAAATTTATTATAAAATGAAAACCTCACGAACTTTTTGGACAACTTAATAGTATTTATTTAATATTTCTAGAGTGCTTGGCATTAATTGTATGGAACTGTGTGAATTACATTGAAACTAGAAACTTTCTAACTTCTTTTCAAACTTCTCCTAAGTGCTAATGGAATGTTGCATACATTTCACGTGTAGTAAGAAGGAAAATGTTCGTACGTCTAGTAAATAGAGTTTCCCAATGAATCATTGCGGTCAACATCGTGAGGACTCTTACCATTTAGAAATGGAACTACAGAAACCTTGGAACTATATAGAACACGAGGGATGCGTCTTGAACGTTTCACTTCTGAAAATTATGATTGCATCCCTGTAGAGTATAGCTGTTTCACGTGGATCAGTGTTCTCAGAAATACAGATACCTACAAGTGAAACAGAGACCTGCTTATTTCCAACTCCAGATACTTAACTTCTGGCAATTCAATGCTTCATATTTGTATTTTAATTAAAAGACTCTTCTTCATATTTCTGTTTGGTTTTATATTTCATTTAAACATCTACAAGATATAATATAAATTCATTGAAACACTTCTCTTGTAATTAATATTTTCCATTCCAGAAATAGAACGAGGGGGATCTCAGCTTTCATGTCTTTATATTTTAAATTTCTGCTACACTTGATTCATTTACTTCAGATACTGTATTCCAAACGGTGCAACGTTTTGAAAGATCTGTGTACTCACTGAAAATATTGTGTCTTGAAGGAATGCTTTTTACAGAGCAATCTTTCCTGATGAAACTCACAGTAACGTGCTATCCGTAGCATTATGAAAGTTTCGTGGAAGAGAGTTAAGGGAAGGAGAAGGGAAGCTAGGAGGAGGCAGAAGACCATGGAAAAGAAGGAAGGGACGGATTTGCAAAGGCTGGATCGAACTGTCGACGATACTAAGAAGTCGAAACTTTCCTGGAACTTCCGTTTCTTCAAGGAATATCCTCTAGCTATTCTCCCTCGTCATTCAGACGTATTCAAAAGCTGCCTTGCCGCAACAAGATCTTTCTGAAGACAAGAACAAGAACTCGTACCTCTGTGAGCCATTCAGTTATCTGATGTGTCTTAAACATTTCAGAAAGACTTTTCGAATTATTCATACTCAAATTGTTTTCACCTATAACAAATTTACAAGTACGGTATATAAACTGTATAAAAACAAGTTTTCTGTATTGATCTTTAATTACAATGCCTCACTTGCCTACATATACATATACAATAGCAGAACTACCTAAACAAAATGGATAATACAAAACTAATACTGATGTGTTTTGCAAGTATTTCTCGCTTCAAAAGTTTTAAGTGAGAAGTACTTGGCTCATAATTTTTCTCAATCAATAATTATAAAAATTGTGTACAAATTATGTCGAAGTCAAAATGGTTTAAAAACTCAATGCCCAGTTGTAATAAAGATTCGTTACACTATCACTTGACGACGCAGAATTCGGAGAGTCAGCATTTTCTTGAGAATTGACATATAAACAGCTTTATCGAGAAAATTAAGTCTTAACAGTTTAATCCATTAGTAAAGGAACAAGGTTCAATGAATTTAATTTTCTTATATAATTTTCTTCTTAAATAATTTCTTGTTTTACCTTGACGACAGAAGCTTATGCTTAGGCAAAGAGTGGATATTTTGTTCCAGTGTAGAGTGGGTATTTGAACATTATAATCCTTTGTGATTCGTCAGTTCTGTAGCCCCAGCTGCCACCAACAAAATATGCTTAAAATCGCAAAATCACGAAAAATGGACATTCCCAGCTTTTCCCCTTACCCTTCATATACTTCATTCGTGTGCGTGATCTATATTGTGGGCAGCCTCGATCCATCGTATGGGAACCTTACTTCCGTTCGGAGACATCAATCTTTTCATGCGCTTCGAATGCAAAGCGGAACGTTCCGCTGAGTCGAATGGAGACGAAGGAAGGAAGCGGATTGTCAACAATGTTTCCCTTCTTTATCAATGAGACTTCCTCCTTTCAACCGTGTGATAACTTATGAATAATAAACGGTTAATCAGGTGTGATTAACATCACTCCGTGCTTAATGAAATATGGTAATATAGGAAGATAACGTGTAGGTGTTAGGCTCTCAGGAGTGAAAATGTGGAAAGTATACAGGGTGTATCGAGATTCATGGTTACTACATATATGTCGTAGCAAAGAAAATTCTGGTTGTACTGTGTAAATTCTAAGTTAAACTATAGGCGTCCGGAGGGGGGGTGCAAAGGGGCAGTTACTCCCCTTGGCTTTTGAGAAAAAATAGCTTAATTTTCAAAACTGATATTTATTAAGTTTATACTAAAAGAGGGAATACTTGTATTAATAAAAAACACTTACAATCAATTATACATAAGTGGTAATGTAAATGATGTAACAGAATGTTACGAGGACAGACTTTCCAATTTCTGTCTATTTAGTTTAGATTACATATAGACACTTCAGGAAGTGTGTTGCCAGGGTCAAAGGGGCCTCAAGAATCATAAATCTCGCGTATCCACCCTAAGCTCTTCTATTCCACCAACCACCACTACCATGTGTACAGTCTCTCGAACTCCTGGGTAGGTTCGCTGAGTTCGCTCTTTCAAAACGCCACATTTTCTTCGGCTTCCGAAGTGTGCAGCTCACGTCCGCAACGCGCCGTTCAAAAATTCTCGTGTTCAAAGTATGTATAGTTAAATCAGGATACGTTTTTATTAAAAGCTATAGGGCGATTTTTAAATCTCTTGGACGCCAATATTATATACATATGTAGATATATCTTGGTATTAATACATATTAATATTAATTTAATGCGACATATCAAAGAAAAATAGTCAACAAGATACATACTATACGTTTGTTCTAGTAATTGCAAATACTGCAATCTACCTAATACATAAATTATTTTTATTTTGATTAACGAGTGAAAGGGTGTGAGATTTTGAAAAAATTGCGGGAAATTAAATTTTTCTTTTTTTAAATAATTCTGCGATTAAAACTGACAGTTTTAGGCGATACATTTATTGATTTCGTAAGTTGTATATATTATTTCGCTCAACGAACTGTGAAGGTATTTCACCTACACATTACCACCACTCCTGTAGGTGTTCCCCCATCAAAAACAAGTGCAGCCGAAGAACTTCCTTAGCATCCCTGCTCGCGAGCCACACTGGCTCTTTCCAATCTCGAAGTACTAGGCCTCGGTTCCTTGGTAACTTCTACGATGAGGCATATCACCTATGCTGTTCATGAACGCACATAAGGCACCCACGTCCGCAAGCTGCGCTGCACGCACTGTTAGTGCCACCTCGTCATCAGGAATACCCTCGATGACCGCATCCACCAAGTACTCATCAGGGATATTGATGTCCAACTTCCGAAATTTACTTAACTTGTGGAAGCAGTAATCGCCAAGATTCTGTCCCGGCTTCGCCTGGTACAATACAACCTCGTTGAGCAGCCGACCAAACGGAACATTCCTTCGGAACTGCATCACCAGCTGCTCCTTTGTTTCCGCCCAGGTAATAGCGATTTTCTGTCGATTGTAGTACCACTCTTTAGCATTACCCCGCAATCGCGTCAGAATCAAACGCATCACGGTCAGGTCATCCCAGCGATACCTCCTGACTAACACGTCCACGCGTTTTACCCACTGATCGATCACCAAATCATCCTTGGCTGGGTCAAACACGGGAATCAACATCTCATCCCCTAGCATCAAACCTCGAGCATCAAACCTCGACCGCGAAGATGAGCAATTGCTCAAATCCTCCAACGGCTTCATTCGCTGCGAGCGATCGTCACTCAGAGCCGTCCACACGGTAGACCGTGAATGTCCACGTGATCGCGAGCGCACAGATGATCGCGAGCGCACAGATGATCGCGACCGCACAGATGATCGCGAACGCGATCGAGATCGAAATTTCAACTTCGAAGTTGAGTTTTCCGCCTCACGCGGACTCCTCCTCCGCGCGTTTTCTCGCATCGGCGAAATTTTCGCAGAGGAATCACGTCCCTTCCTCTGACTTTTCACAGTCGGGCTTCGGTGCATTCGACTACTCATCTTGTCTCTTTAAACGTTAACGCTCAGTACATGTGGAACTTAACAATGTCTTTCTGCACTACGTCCTTACACTAATACAAAATGAATCACACAGAGATTAAATATATCTGTACAATAGATGAAATACAAAATAACTGTACACTCAGCACGCAGGCGAATCACACTTCTGATTTATAAGACTAATTAAAGAAATGACAGAATAAAGTACGACAATATCGTTTGAAACGCTTTAACGAGAGAACAACGATGCGTCGTCGTCAACTATACTTCCACGAATGCCTCGGCGCGTCACTACCTGCAAAATCCTCCCTTGTCTAGGCCCTGACGCGGGCCCAACAAGGCCTGGTTTATAGCACCCTCAAGTGTCGACTGCGCGGTCACTTTTCCAAGGCCCTCGTTGGGTGTTTTTCAGTTCACGCATACTGCGCATGAAATTGGTGGCATCGTATTGGTGGAATCGTACGATTCCCTAGAATTTCTCTCACTAGCCACCAATACGATGCCACTTCCGGTGCAGCAATCGCAGAAACTCAAAGGAGAAGCAGTCACTGCACCGCTCGCTGCACCGGAAGTGGCATCGTATTGGTGGCAAGTGCAATGCCACCAATTTCATGCGCAGTATGCGTGAATTGAAACACACCTGTAGAAGACAGCTAAGTGAACGCTTGGAATCACATCGTAGAACGATTAAAATTTCTAATTTCTTACAGGGGCATAAAAATAATTGAAAAACATTATAGCACGAATTATGTCGTGTTTGGTAACACTTTCATCGGTAGAACAGAAGGAATCATATTGCTCATTTTTCGCTACTTAATGGCTAGTGTTATCCTTGTCTTCCCGATCAAACCCATAAAAATCAATGAAGCATGAAATTAGAGGTGGAAACTTCGCCTCCATCCGAATAAGAGATACTCTTCGGAACCTGAAATTATCAACTTATCCGGGACCATTATATCGTTTAATGACAGAAATTTCATTTCATTGTCTATTAATACATTAACCAGAGATATTTTTCTTTTTTAGAAATGATGGACATAGATTGAATTAGAATTTTGATAAGTTAATCAGTGAAAGTTACCGACAGAGCGAGGCACGTGTAAGGTATTTCAACCTACGTTTTCGAGAGGTCGTTATTATCGATCGCCTTGAGATGGGATATCTTCTCCACCCTGTGTGTCATTTAGTAGATACTAGTTTTATCGGGGAATGCAAAAGAATAATAAAAATTTATACGGGGTGCCAAGGACATATCTAGTTACGTCATTTTGTACCACCTACCTAATTTAAGGATTAATAGGTGACAAAGACCACATTTCGTTCCGCGAAATATATATAAATATGCAGTGGTTACTTTTGAATCAGTATACAATTTTAAACATATATATTAGGTTTATTCTGGTAAAATAAATAATATGAGTATCAGTTTTAATAGTCATTTTATGTTAGGTGGGCCAACTGACCCGGACTTACCCTCTCTATCTACATATATATACTATTATATAAAGAGAGAGCCGATTTTTATGTTCGCGCAAAACTCAAGACCTATTGAACCGATCTTTCTAAAAATTTAACACTTTATTCCTGGATCCTCTAGGACGGACATAAATCCGCTGGAGGAAAAATAAAACTCTCAAATTTGGAAAGAATATTATCTTCTCCGAAATATCACGAAGAAATTAAGCTTTTTTTTTAAATACTTAATTTCTTTAAAAGATATTAATTCTAATAAACACGAATCCATCACGTTAATATCTCGGGCGAAGCCGAGACGGGGGACGCTAGTACCCTATATTTGAGTGGGTCCCAGATTAAATAGTCACTACGTCTCTGCAAGCCACAGCACATCGTAGTCATTAGCATGACTCTCCCTACGTTCTTTTACGCGCACACCTTTCCCCTTTTACTATCTGCACAATCGCCCCTTCTTTCCAACATTCTTTACCCGTTCACACCCCATCACATATCCTCCATATTGCATCCCCTACCTTATTCCCTTCACGTATCTGCGCTTCATTCGGAATCCCATTCACCCTCATGGCCTTACCACTTACCACACTTCAATATCTTTATCGCCTCTCTCATTTCATCCAAACTTATCTCTCCCTTCTTTAACCGCTCAGCTCTACTTAGCTTCCCCCTCAACCTTCATCACTTACTCTCACACTACTTCTATTCGTTCTCTCTGTAAAACACTCATTCCGCTCATCCATCCCAATTCCTTTATTCACGTCTGTCCTCATATTTCCCTCATCCCTTATTACGTCTCATACCTTTCCCTTTGAACTAGCTCGCTTCGCCTCTCCCATGCATTTTCCCCTCGCTCCTTTCATTCGAGCACACACTCTCTTATATTCATCTCTTGCGAGGGCGAGAGACATGTGATGACATACTCCTCCATCGATTCTTTAGTTGCGCCAAATAATGGCACAGTAAGAACACTTTATCAACTTTGTGAATTTCAGTTTTCAGTGTATTAAACAATTACTTGCTTGGTTTAATTTTATTTAATGCATATCTGGTAACATTTAATTATGGTTACTTTATGTTTACTTTATATTTGATATGTATAATAAGTTATACTGTTATATATAATTTTTCTCTTGTATAGGTACATAGGATAATCTATTCAAATTATGAGAAAAGAAGTGATTTTGGTGTGTGAAATATATATTATGAAAACCTGTGAATATAGGTATGTATTAATTATTTACTTAATTGTAATGCCTTTTGACAAAACTTTTCATTTCCACTGCTCTGTATAAATATACACGTGATAAATTTCATTACCAATTTTAAAAAAATGTGAAATTTGAAAATTTGAAAATACTTTTATTCTTGACGCATAAATAAACGTTACATTTCCTCGTAGTTCAGATTTATTTTTATGTAATCCTAGAGCACTTTAAAATTCTGTATTTGAAAGGTCTTTACTTAAACACGTGTCTAATAAATGTTCCACCCCGGCAACGGGCGAACAAAAATAACTTTGAAAAAATGTTACACTTCAAACGGATTCTTCCTGTCGTTTAATATGTGCTATCAAAAACATATTTAGCGGGTAGTCTGGCTTTACTACGACAAAGCGTGTCTAGTTTAACTTGTTATCTGGGCCGGAAATGTTCCCTGTGTATTTTAAAATCGTATATTGAAAAATGATTCAATTCAAATTAACTCATTTTTGCAGCGGAAAATTCTGATTCGATCTGCTAAAGTATTTTCTCTTTTCGCAGGAGCGAGATTACTAATTAACTTTCTGTGATTTCATTTCACCTAAACTGGAGGTATTTTAGACGAGTTAACTCGTCCTCCTCGATTAATAAGATAATATTCCTTATTCTTAATTCACATTTTCCACTACAAATCTATTCACATTCTATATTTTACAGTGGAACTATTTCAACTTTAGTGTAATAATTAATTCAAAGCAAACACTTTAAGTTTGCTACATGGAAATGGAAGGTTAAATAGATATCTATATTATTTTGCAGATATAACTTTCCATTTTGCGTAATAACCCAAATTATTTATTATTTTCAGAATGTCTTGTTGAAGCCGAGTTGCAAATGCTACGATGTGCGAAGGAGATGAAGACAGCGGAGATGCGTTCTCTGCAATTTTAAGGTAAGGTTGGCAGCGTGGCGTACCCTCGCACGGTATCTCAGTGCCGAGGGAGCGTGGGAGTGGAATTCCCTGATTCTCACGAGCCTTATTTTGGGAATGGCTGGTTCAGTTGCCCGGAAGCGAGACTTACAAATTTGGAACGGTGGCCCATTTTTTACGCTACCTACTCCTCTGCACATTCTGGTTCAACCGAATTCGCCTGGCGATTCTTGGAACTGGTTCACCCGCTTCCTCGGAATCACTTTTCTCAACTTCGCTGCCATTTCCTTGAACGAATTTTTTTCAACTCGCTGAATGAATCAACTTACATTTTTCCATCCAAACCTTCAACGCGCTCGAGAAATTTAACAGCGTGGGACACCTTGACTTACAATTACGTACCTTTAATTACACAACAAGTAATCAATTTAAGAAACTATTTAAATAACAGTTTGTAGAGTATACAGATGGGAATAAAATTCAGCACGCGAGTAGTGGAAATAATCACCAGTCAAACTTCTTTAATTCACACGTTTGCAGAGAAATATGTTACGTCGCGTTTCTTATTTTTATATTACACTACCTTTATTACTCGGCTTCGCCCGAAATTTAGATTCTGATTTTATAAAAAGAATTTAATTTTTTTTATTTTTTCGTGAAAATAGTGTCCGGAAATAAAAATGTAGTGTATGAAAACTCACAGTAGAGATTAACGCGGAAGCGAGTATAATTAAAAATAGAATCCCGTTTGAATATTTAGATTCGGTCAAGAATAAAATTTCATTTTTTACAGTGGCGATAATGCGCGAAAAAATGTTTCGTAAAAAACGTACTTAAAGTTTGTTAAACTGCCTGTAAAATCTGTGCAATTAGGAATTTCGTTCTGAAATTTTACCTGCTTATTCTTGAGGCATTGGATGGAAATATGCGAAAAAAATTGATATTTTGACCGGGAAGTGTCCTTAAATCTTCAATAACTGAGTTACTTGTCCCCCTTCACGACTTGCCGTGTTTAAATAACCGATGAATGCAACGCAACGCAATTATAATCTCATTTCCACATTTTCTGGACTCTGATGGTATTCACCTGCGCCCTTCATACATCACGTCACTTTTCTTATTTTGCAGAAACGTGTATTACGTCATTTTTCTTATATCGCATACCTTCCCACACCATTAATGGAGAGTCCATCATACTTGAAAATTGTAATTAACAAAATCATAAAAATAATTTTCATACGTTTTGTCAATTATAGTGTGTCACTACGGTTACAGTAATTATATATTACTACGTGTTTCTACACTCCCTCCTTAAAATGGACGCATCGCTCCCAGAAGGGCGAGTTGTTACGATCGAATAAATGAATAGGTAACGGTTCAATAGCAATCGTGTGGTTGCAGCACTCCGCCGACACCCACCGTTCCTATATAGTCGTAGACGAGTGCAGGCAGGAAGTAGCATGACAGCCTTCGAGTGATCTCTCTCTAGGAATTAACGACATTCCTAAGAGACCTGTCATTAAACAGATCTATGCCTTGCATGAAATCTTTTCTGAGAACCGATGAATCGTAATATGTAAATTGCCTCGCTTGTTGCACGTTAAGGTGTACACGAATGGCAGTAAAAGGAAAGTCGAATCAACTGGTTGCATCATTTTACTTTTACCAACCTTGTTTACGTATGAAACTAAGTACCACGTCTGCTTGAATTAGTTCTCCATCCTCTGTTGACTCTTGAACATTCAAATGTTCAAACTTAACAGATAGACCGCGTGACGAATGCAGAGTCAATTTTCACTAAGTGATATATACATATAGTTTGATTGAAAGGCTGCAGAGGATCCAAAAGAAAGTAGAAGTCTCTGTTTGGTGAAAGCAGGTGTCTACTGTGAATGTTAGAATGTGGAATACTTTCTTTTAAGGTTACATATTTCGTGATTTCGAAGACGCCTACATTTTTTTTTAAAACCATAACATGACCAAAGGAGAAATTCAATCGTGTATGATATATCAAACATTAGATGATCTCGTAAGATCTCCTTTGGATGACGTAACAAGCTATTCTTGCAAAATAACATGACTTAATGTACTTAAAGGTATTTTTTCCTATACGCGTCTGTACGCAGCGTCAAGAAGTTCAAAGTCGATTTCCTCGAAAATGAAACGTGATATCAAAAAATGTTACTGTTTCTTGTCGACTTATAACAAGTAACTAAGTCGAGAAAAAGGAATAAAGTTTTTTGATATTGCGCTTCATTTTCGAGAAAATCGACTTTGAACTTCATAACGTTGCGTCCAGTCACGTGTAGGAGAACATCGGAACATTGGAACATCGTCGTTACGTTTGTTTAACCGTTTGATATTATTTACTGTATAGGGAGCAAATAAAATATTAACGGTCATGGATTTGAAAGCTGAATTGTTTAAAACCATATTGATTTTCACCTTGCTGTGTAAAGTCAAGAGAGTTGAGTGGAACACTGAATAATTCGAAAAATTAATTCTGTAAATGGATTCGGTAGCTGAAAAAGGAATTTGTTAAAAAAATAGAAATACCTCGCACATTGTTTCGTTCTGTTTTTTGTCCAGTGGTCCAGTAACTAGCCACCCACACAAATGACATTGATGATGCAAACAGGCTGAGTCATACGTAAATCATGTGCCGATTAAACAAAGGCACGTAAGTTTCAGCAAATGCTAAAAGCCGCACGATGGCTACCACGCCGCTGAAAGTGCGGACACGTTTAACTAACATAAGTACACAAAACGTGTCCTCTATTTCCGGAACGATTCCTAGTAGACATGTCGCCCCGTTTCTACGTCTCTACGGAAGCCATACGAATTGCTATACTACTAACTTCCAATCAACGAAGGAGATGAAGACTGTTAGAAGGCTAGTTATTTTAAAATTATATAATAATGCACTGAACTTCAATTATCACAAAGTGTCAGAGGGATGAAATCAGGGGGAGGGGGTGGGTGACAGTTTTCTGCAGGATCCTTGTGAGTACTTAGGCAAAATTTGATGCAAGTCGGTTAAAGGGATTAGGATTTAACAGGGACAATACAGGTAGGCATTCTATGTATTACATTGTAAATATGAAGTGACCGTTTCGCGTAGGGAAGTTTGAACGAAAGTATTTTTTGATTTTGAACTGTTTTACCTATTTTACTTTTTTTAGTTTCTGTGACATTTTTGGAGTCTTAAGCCAGTGTTGGCGATTACTATTGTACCCCCATCGTAACCAAAATACAATATTAAAATTCGGAGAACATCAGGTACTTCTGACAGTTATTTGTTTTTAAAATTTAAAATTTTTGTTTTCAGATACATCCAAGTTTAGCCAAGGGAATGTCCACCAGCCAATGCTTAAAACACGACTTGTATTCAAGCCGATATCTCCTTTAGTTAATAAAACCGTCTCATGAAAATTTAGAATAACATAGTTAAAAGCTGTATCTTTTAGAAGAAAAACATTGTGTATATTTACTTATACTTTTCCCCAAAAAAATCTTGAACTAGTTTGCTGTTTCCGGACATCTAGGTGGATGAAAACCCTTAAGCACGCATGAATCACCCTCAAAGGAACACGATTTCTGGATTCAATCTCATCGGGACGAGTCTGAAAGAGCTGAACAGTGAGTAGCCGTCGGAAGGCTTGGCCCTCGCGAAGAACCGAATTTCCAATAATTTTTTCGCCGTCCGTATGTACCTCGAATCGGGCAGCTTCTAAGACAAATCTCAATGCTGAGGAGTGCACAGGACTCCGACGCGAAATCACTGAAATGCCTGGACTGGTTGATGGAATCCGTGTAAAGGCGATCGTCAAGCAGCGAATCGGGGCAAAATCGGCCTCCTCCCGGCAGAGAAGAAAGAAGATATTCCCCGCGCGTCAGGATTTGCTCTGGAATCCCGTTCGGTAATTCATGGAAGCAAAATCGTGCGATCCAATGGCTCTTCCACGAAAACGATGCTCTCGGTTAGGACGAATGCACTATATCGTCGTTTAGAGGAGATCTGGCGGTGCTTTGTCGCCGATTCTCCGAACCCACTCTCACTCCTTCCTATCTCTAACATGATGTTTGGTCACTCTTTTTACGCACGAATAGCCGGGATCGTAATATACTTACGTAGCTGGACAGCTGAGGTATGCATCGTTTCGTACGACTTACACGTGGTTGGAGAAAAGTGTGTCTAACTTCAAAGTTCTTTGATAGTAGGGGAAACTGGTTAAAGTAAAATGATGGGGCAACGTGAAATACTGTTAGCATTTTTTGTACATGCTGCTAGTAGCGCTGTGCATGTCCATAATTTTTTGTGTAGTCATAACAATTCGGGATAGATGGGCTAGATATACTCGGTAGTGATGGACCGCCTAGTCCATCTCACTTATAGAGTCTTCGTTTAAATGCCACTATTTAAATTTTCATTAAACGCATCTAAAACGAATTTAGATTACAGATTTTTTTTCAGATTAGTGATGAAGAAGAAACAAATGAGATGCATATTTTAAGTGAAGATGATTATGAAGATTTTGATGCATACATGTGTGATTATTATGGGGAAAAAATAAATAAGTGTTTAGTAATTATAATAATATTAGGAATATTTTATCAGGAATAATAATTGGAATATTGAAACAATTTTTTTTAATAAAAACTACCGCTACAAGTCAATTTAATGAAAGATTATAACTTTTATGGAAGTGTTCCAACTCACCCATCGTAGTAAGATAGAGATGCACCGCATCCTAAAATTTTATTTATTTATTTCCGTAGCTATTCATAAAGATATTGTGCAATGCTCGTTACGTATCCCCGAAAAGATAGTTCACGAGCTGATAAGTTAAATATTCAGTATCTACTTTTAAAATATTTAAGTCTGAGGCGATTTTAAAAACGTAGTCCATCTCTACCGAAATTACCCTATCACAGAATCCAAGCCCCGAGCTTGTTATTAAAAGTATGCCAAAACCGAGAAGACCGCCGAAGATTTCTGAATCAACATCTCCATTCATGGAGGTCGAGCTCCCTTCAGCATCCAGCTGAGGAGCGAACGTACTGAAAATTCCGAGTGCAACCTGGCCGACCATGTTGACGCCTACATCGAAGAAAGCCTACTCGATCAGCGTGCTTGAACGAAAATCCCCGGAGCACCGAGACCTGGCCGGGTTCGTCGGATCCACACCTTTCTCGAAAAAACTGCCGGCACTAAACGGGAAGACGGGGAACGGTGCGCAACATCAATCGCACGCGTCTGGTGAGTGCGGAGGGGGCGACGAACCGGCAGGGAAGGAAAAAGAGAGCAAGGGGAGGAAAGAGAGCAAAGAGAGCGGAGCACCATACAGCAGGGAAGAGATCTCCTCCATTCAGCAAGCAGCAGGTACGATTTCCAATCGAGGACCGCTTCCTTGAAACGGGTGCTCCTTCTGAGGGATCCTGAACGGCTGCACGGGGGACCGCGGCTCGGAATACTGGTTCTACCCGTGGCTCCATTCAAGCGTTCTTGCACCACTGGCATCCCTCCGGTTGCTCGCCAAGAAACTCCTTGATATTCCGCTGCTGCACCGATCCAGTTTGTCCCTACGCGTTGATAATGCCGGCTGGGTGAAATAAAATGACGAAAGATGGTAGTTCGGTGGGCCGGCCAAACGAGCTCGTCCAGGGGGTTTGGGGTTTAACGTAAAATCAGCAAAATACCCGATCCTTTATCTTCCGTGACGAGGGGAAAGCGTAGAATTGTTAGCATTTTAGATTAAAACTGTGAATCGAATTTTAATCAACAGGGTCTTATAAACGTGCAAGCAACAAGTTAATAATAAGAACAGCGCGGTGTCATGTTATAATAGTAAATTAAAGGGCTCAAACGGTGGAACCTGTCTTGGAAAAATTTAAAATTGAAATTTAAAAATATCCACTTTTTTAGTATAAACTTAATGAAGATTAGTTTTTAAAAACAAACGACCTCCCACCCGCCACGTACATATATTGTACACATACTTTGTGCATTGATGAAGCATAAAAAAAATCACTATGACCCTCCCTTTGTTGAATTTTATTGCACTGTTCAATTTATACTGAAAATATTTAAACACAGATATAATATCATTAATTTTCACATAATGTAAACAAGTTCTCTAAACAGCCTAAATGCCTTCGAATAAACATTTTAGAAGCTTCATCCGATCGGAGATAGGCAGAGCAGAACCGTACAAATGATTCTGAAGCTAAGGATATTTTTTATTACAGCAAAAGATTTATGTATTTACGCGATTCGATCGTACTAAAATTCTATAAACATTTTAAACTGTCTTGGAAGTTACCAAAATCTCAGAACGCCCCGAGTGTACATTAGCAATCGTAATAAAGCTTCTGGTAGGTACAAAAAGAAGCTCGCAAGGGAAAACAGGTGAAAAGAAAGCAATTTTACTTTATACCGCCAAGTATAGGTGGGGCCACGTGGATGAAGATGAAATCGCGTAGCGCGTTGGTCCCAGGAGGGCCACGCGGAGAGGAAAGGGTGACGGAGCCGGTGGTTAGGCCGCGCAAGAATGAGAGAAGGGGGCCTGCAACAGGCCCCACTTCTTTCTCCAGGGAGTCCCTCTGGGTCCCACATTACGTGGACATAAAAGGCAACCCCAGCTTGGAGACCGTCTCTCTGACACATTGACACAGCCTTTGAACTGCTACGTGCGTGCTCCCTCCTACCTCCCTCGAGAATCCCCTTTTTTCCTCTTGCCGCACCGGATCATCCGCTCCGCTCTTCGTTTCCGTTCGAGCTTCTAGCCTCGATATCGCTGTTATCTGATGATCTTTGTCTGGTCAGTGTTTTTTTGGCGCCGGCGAAGATCGCGCTTAGTACGTCGTTGCCCGTTCGTTAACGACATCATGGAGTATTTTTCAGCAGTCCTTTAAATGCAGAGGTCTGTGTTTCACGTTTACTTAAACACACGGGAACGCGTGTATTAACGTTACCATTTTTAATTCCTGCAATGTTTAGAATGCGAGTAGGTACTCGTGCTTTCGAAAATGTTATAGAAGTGAATGCAAGTAATTCATACGCAATTCATTTTGTTCACAATTTTTTTATTCTATCTGGTAGTTGTTGTAAATAAAAAAATGTCTTCCATGGGAGAAAAGGGGATTGAGTATTTTTAGGTGAATGTTTCCAGTTTCAAAAAATATAAGTTAGAATGATGGATATAAGTTGTCAAAAAGATTGTGGAAAACTTTTAAAATATATCTTTTGACTCGTACCAATTGTTGCAATGTTACTGCCAGCAATAATTTTCTTTAAAATCACTATTAATGAGATGAACTATCTTGTGTGGAGGTATATGAATGAAAAGTTTCTATTTCACTTGTGGTCATTATGACGGTTCCCCGTCGTAAAGAAACGAATTTATTAACTTTTTGTGTTCTAATTGCCAGATATTAAAATTGATTGAAGTTAGGAACGTTACAATTATCGCCGATAATGTTAATTTCGAATTAAGAGAATATTTTGCCATGCAATATGATTTTATAGAAAATCAGCACGTAGCCCCAGATATTTGGCCGATAGTATAAATACGTTGAATCGCCACATGTGGATGTTAGCCTTTAGTCAGCAAAAAGACTCCGTGGGGGAAAGATTCGTTAGAGTTAAGTCATCATCCGTCTCTGGTAGCTTAGAGCGCGGAGGATGCGCGGGTATATCCTCTCGCAGCAAGATCTCCTTGATATCCATACGTTGGTACGGAATAAGGTGAGAGAGGAAAGCGCAACTGGTTTCACGATGTATCGGACAAGAGCAAAATATTCGCCTTTAAATGATCAAATTTTTCCTTTTTTCCAATGCATCATTTATTCCATAACTACTTCGACAATTTCCTAAATGTGTTTAGAATTTCGAACTTGCAAAAAATAAATCTATTTACTACTACTACTATAGAGCAAGAAGTTCACAATTTAAATCACTATAAGATTTGAGAAAATGGTTTAATTATCGATCCAAAGCGCAATATCACTTTTACACAGAGGAACTTTGAAAACTATTGCTGAATTTTATTCTTGATGACCGTATCTCCAGAATATTCAATTGAATCAGCGTAAAATGCAACATTTAAATACTTTATTGCGTCAGTAATTAATCCTTATATCCACAATTCTGATCTGCATTTTTCCTGTTTCTTTTGTTCTTTTAGTTTCCTCCCTTTCCTCCTTATTTTCAATGCAATTTACCCAACACCCTGTATTACACCCCTGAAGTATTGGCGATGGTAATCCCTCGTCACCTAACTTCCGTGCGATATTATCCCGAATGCCTGGAAAGTACGAGCGCCGCTTCCATTTCCCGGCCATTTAGCGCGACTGTAACGAAGTCGCTTATTAAGCGAATATTAATTTCCCAGCGGCCAAAAATCGATGGCGCGGCGACGCGCAGGGATGGACAGCTGCTGGATCACGCGAGGCCTGACCAGGGAAGGGAGCGGACGAAAATGAAGGAAAAAGGACAAAGCGAGGCAGATGAGGCAAGGTGAGAGACGAGGCTGGCTGGTCCGCGAGGTTTAACCGTCTAACGAGTAAAAAGCATGAATGGACGCCAGCACGGCGCCGTACATTATCTTGCCTCCTTGTCTATTTATTATTATTCTCTTGGCCCCTTTTATCATCCCTCCTTCGCACCGCTGTCTCCTTCTCGCACGTCCCGCTTCTCCTTCTCTCCCTTACCGATCCATGCCCGGGGTCCTCTTTCCTCGGATCACGCTTATCTTGTTCCCTCGTTCTCTTTCACCCTCCCCGCCCTCCCTCCTCCCCGTCAGCCGTGTCTCTTGTTCGCCGGCCGTGATATCTCGCTTGTACAGGAGGGAGATCAGATTCACCGTGCACTGACAAGATCATATAACCTGCTCCTACGGGTACGTACACGAGGTTGCACCCAAGGACCTGTTGATACCCTCTCTCCCTTCGAGCTCGATTGCACACCATTGCAGAGCTTTTGCGAGACTTTTAGGAAATCCTTCCCGGTGTAATCCCTTTGCTAGAGATTACATCTACCGCCGAGGGGCAGGCGCGTGTACAGAAGCCGAATTCGGGGATGCAGCGTGAATTATATTTGGAATTCTAGTTGGGGAATATTCGCGGACTAAACCCTTTCACTGTGGTATTCGACTTTAGTCCACGCGTTAAAAAATGTATTATATTTTAGTGGCAGACTCGGCATTCTTCTTCGATATATCTGGTCGATTGTTTATTTCTTGGATTCCATGATTGAAATCCTTAAATTTACACTTTCCAAGAATCGTCTGAAAAATTTAAATACGCAGCGAAAGGGTTATTATATCTCTGGTGGGTGGGCAAGTGAGTGTAAGTCAGAATTATTAATTTCACAGGAAGATACTTAAGAGGGGAGAACAGGGTAAGGTAGATATCGATTTTGATGAGCCTTGGCCCGATGAATGTTAATCATATTTATAAATTATTATTTTTCTTCTTAACGTAGGGAAATCTTCAAAAGATCCCCCGATGCCTCCAGAGGGGAATCCCCCGACGGCGCCAGGGTAGTGTGGAATTTTTACCCACTAAAAACCCCATGGCTACTATGAAATGTTTAATTTACATGTAAATATCTCCATTATTAAGACTTACTAGTTTAAACGCTCGGGCACCTATTTACTTATTTTCGATATAAATCCATCGAGCCAAGGCTCATCAAAATCGATGTCTACCACACCCTGTCCTCCCCTTGTTAGAATATTTTAAGGGTAAGGGGAGAAATAAGGAATGTCATAAAACAGCTTTATTGAGAAAATCAGGCTTTAATACTTCCTTTATATTGTTTTAATATCTTTCAAGTGAAGCACTGCAGCAGAATACTGTAACGAAATCAATGTACAGTTCTAATAAGTGATGCTTTTAGCATAGCACTTGGCTGGCTTTGGTTTCAGGTTTTTTTGCTTTGTGACAATACACAAAGAAATAGAAGGAGTTTAATTATTTATTTAATATCATATTTGGGAATTTCTGTATCTCACCTAAGTAGTACAGTAAATTTCTCTGGAACACTTATACAGTAAGTTGCTATACATGTACATGTGTGCATGCTACTCCCTGATCCTTATATTTAATTAGGCAAATGTTTAAATTTTTGCAGTAAAATATTTATGTACTTACCTATACACTATTCTTTCCTTTAATCTACACTATACTCTCTTTAAATAGTAATATTATTTCCCCTTTTAAATTTTGAAATTTTGCAACTTCGTTAACATTGAAAGAAAGTGCATTCTCCATTACATACGTTCCCATGCGTTAATCTACCAAGTCTGTGAGCGTTGCTGATACCGGTATAACATAATCTTCATTGGAGGGAAAGCAAAGCGAAACGCCTCTATGAATTCCGGTGAAAGAAAATTACACGTAATAGGAGACGTAAATCACAAGTTATCGTTTCGTTGGGCAACGTATCGATCCAATAAGCATAGAATTAATCACGCGCATATGCATTATGTATTAATTTTGCACAATATCCGCTGGCAGAGAAAAGCGAATGAATGGATAGCAATTCCACCCACGTGGCACGATAAAGAACAGGGCGGCGGTGCGATATCAATTATCGCGTCCGGTTTATTACTTTTTTCGACTTCTCTCAATGGGCAAGCACGAAATACAAGGCACGAAAGCCGCGCAATCAAAAGTCTAATCAATCCATCGATAGAACTTATCAATTATTGTCTCGGATATCCCTATCTTGCTTATCGATTTCGTCATAACGATGTAATTTCCAGAAATTTCTTGTTAAATTTCGCCTCCCCCGTGTTTGCTGTTCAGCACGTAATCCCCCGTGTGCACACAAACGGTGACACAAATAATTACATATAGAAATGTATCGTTTACGTAATATGTACACATAAGGTCAAATGGTTTTCATGTAAAGATCTAAATAGAAAGTGATTTAATAATATTATAACGCTTGCTTCTGTTTAACATTTAACAATTTATTTGACTCTTGTGAAAAATTAAATTACTCAGTGTCAGTGGTAGTTGATTATGTGTATTAGACAGTTTACTGCGTCTATGTTCGTTTTATAAAATACAAGCGCCTTTCTTAGCTACTGCACTTGCGCATAAGTGTACAAAGAAGACAGCATCAAATACATAGCAATGGTGTCTACGCTATTTAACTTACTCAGGAAGATCCCCAACACGAGGAGGGTAAGTTACCTAATAACTGTCTCAATTAAAAGAAGTAACTTTTGTCTAATAACTTTTTTCTATCTCTTACAGCTCGCGAGTTATAACACAAAACGAGAAAATACTACTAGCTGTATTTTCAGAGGTCAATTTCACCCTATTGGTTTGAATTTGGGCAGCAAAACAATTGTGTAGAAGCTACAATATAAACGTACCCTTACTGAGTATTTAAATTATGGATAAATTTTGGAAAAATGGAGATTATTGAAAGCTATTGAATTATAATTAATTTAACAATTTTAAGTAATTCAATAGCTTCATTTTTCCTTGGATAATTTAAATTCTCAGTAAGGGTACGTTTATGTTGGAGTTGCGATAAACGATCAGTGCGACGATAAGAGCGAGATGACTATATAAATGACCAACGATAAAAGCGTTGAGAAAGAAATATTTCTCTTTCTTCGCGATTATCGCAGCTCCAACATAAAAGTACCCTAAGACAAAAATTCTTGCGTCTCGTGCCCCAAAGAGATTATCGAGAAAGGGGGCCGCCCGTCTCATCATAGTCTACCAGGCAGGTAGTTCCAGGAAAAATGTTGAAATTTTTCTGGGATATTTCTTCTGGGACAGCTGCAACGCCACCTTATAGGGGTCTTTGTCTTCGTCTGAGCGTGGCATCTGTAAAGCGAGGAACCCGGTTTGCATCTCGAGGAATGGAAGTCCTAGCAGGTAACGGAGAAGACGAAGAAAAGAAGGGGGTGGAATGGCGAAAAACGGAGTCGATGGTTCCGCGAACCAGGTAGAGGGGTGAAGCGAAACAGGAGTCCCCACGGCCGGGGCCGTCGTTTAAAGGGACGCTGGGCATTTATGAAAACGAAAAGATACCTCCCCTGTACAGTACGCGCGCAGAACGGTCCCTGTAAATATTACTGAGGGGGCAATGATTGAAAAGAGCGAAGCTTACGGTAATTGGCGAATTACAGAATACAGAACACCATGGAACGATTGTTATTGGAGTTGATCGAATAGTGGGTTGAATATGAGTGAAGATTCAGCGAATAGTAACGAAATATATGTAATTTTGAAGTTTTGAAACATTAGATTGTGGTTATTGGTTGTCTTTATCTGTTGTTTAAATGTTTAACCCTTTTGTAGAGATTGAGCCATTTTGACCGAAAATTCAGTCACAAATCATCATTCTTTCTTTACTAATGTGTTATTTTGACTGAAACTCCTTCATATATTTAAATAACTAATACCCGCCAATAGTAAATAATAATAATAATTTGTTTTAATTACTTTTTTGGCATTTTTTTGTTCTAGAAATTTAATAAGTTCTCATAATATTAATCTGTAATAACTGAATGAACTGAGTGTTATTTTTGAACGCTCGTTTCTTGTAAATATATGATATTGAGTCATTTTGACCCAAATTTACTTATTCGTGTAACTTTACAAATTTTGTATAACAGTTAAAAAATTGATTTCTTATAATTCTTATAATTTCCTTTCTTTTGTATAATTTCTGAATCCTGAGAACGAATTACAAAAGCGTGAACAGAATATGTGCAATTTTTAAAAATCGAAAAGAGTGTAGATTTCATGGAAGTATTAGAAGCTGAGAAGAAAGAAGCTGATACAACTAGTAAGTTAAGGAAAATACAATATTTTCTGCCCTGAAACAATTAAACAGGAAGAAATTTGTTAGCTATAGAATATACGGGAACTCATATTGTAAATTGATCATGTACCAAAACAATGATTAAATTGACGTCAAATAGGCGCTGCCTCAGTTGTAATGTGGTCCAGAATCCCGAGAAGGGGCGGGGAGCAAAAAGGAGATCACTGATGGAGAAAAAAAGGACAGATCATAAAAGAAAGATCACAAGAGGAGAAAAAACTGATATAAATTTTCTAACCGATGAATCGAATAGTAAAAAAGATATGAACCTGTAGCATGCAATATGCATTGACTTCCTACGCACTAAATCGCCACTCCTCAGCTACTGTTTACGCTTCACTCTGCAATTCAAATGTCATTGCTGAGGTAACAAACACTATGTTCCTATTATGCGCACTAACGGATTCGAAAGAGCAAACGCCACTTGTTTTGTGCCTCTTTTTATTTTCTACCATAAAAACTCAGAAACTGATGAAATAATCTCTTCGAAATTTTAGACAGGTATAATATATGTACATGTACTTTTATCATTGAAATCACGAAACTAGCCTTCAACACTCTTTCCAATTGCGGCGTTAAATTCCACCCATTACGATTAAAGAAGTCAAAGTGATCTTCACACTTCGATAAAAAGTCAATATATTAAAAAAACAATTATTGCACTGTTGTGTGCCCTGCTTAATACCATACAACTTTTGTTTCAAGCGTTTCGTCATATAGCAAAGAGTTTATAAGTAATTTAGGTGGCACACTTAGGTGAATCACCCTGTATATCAATGAAAAAAAATACATCTTATTCAAATAATTGATTAAATAATATTGATAAATGAGAATGAAAAGTTTGAAGTTCATTCGTCAATATTGTTTTAGTAAAAAATTAATACAGAAAAATCCTTGTTTAGTGTTCTACAATAGAAGATCCCCTTAATTAATACGTCCTTTACTAAGACTTTTTAATCATTACCAATCAATGACTTTGAAACTTATAAACTCCTCCAAACTTCCTATAGATGTAAACACGTTTCTATAACTCATACCTTCAAAATTACATAAGTGTTTATATTCGTTAACTAAAATGAGATATTTTTGCATAAGGTGGCTTAGCAAGGTACGCAAGCTTTGTACAACCAATTTTAATCTGTGGACGTACGTTCACGTAATGTTGTTAAAATAAGCTGCAAGACCCCGTTTACAAATCACCGTTAATGCCGATCAGTGAGAGGCGTTTTGGATCACTTTTATTCATCCACGAGTCGATATTACTGAGTAAAATCGTGTAAAGCGTTTGTTGTATTTAATTTATAA
This sequence comes from Andrena flavipes, assembly GCA_963971345.1. Taxonomy (NCBI): domain Eukaryota; kingdom Metazoa; phylum Arthropoda; class Insecta; order Hymenoptera; family Andrenidae; genus Andrena; species Andrena flavipes. The sequence goes on from OZ020480.1 coordinate 59,224,606, forward strand.
TAACTGCGGTGCATAAAATTGCTCTCATGGATTAATTGAGAGCTGTTACACCGACGAAACTTTATATGTAGATAATGCTTCATATAATAATTATAACTGTACAATTTGAATACCAAGGGCCAGTCCCGTTTAAATAATTAATAACAATTATAATAATGATGTCGACTGTGACATACTACAAATGCGCTCTGTACAGGGTGTTCGTATTCGGGGTTTCAATGTTTACGTTACTACAAGTAGTTAAAAACAGGAAATGTCCACGCTGCATTGAAACAATTACACGGAATGTATTAAAACTTAATTTTCTCGATAAATCTGTTTTGTGACATTCCCTGCATTTTCCCTTACTTACCATGTACGAAGAAAACACAAAAGAAAATTAATTATTGAAAGAATTATCTGACGTTGTAAACGAAAGAAAGATTTTCTGAAAAATACTTCATTGGAGAATAAAAGAATTTTTGAATATATTTTTGAGTATCGAAGTACGTATCTTGAAAGTACACTTGCCGCAGCTTTTATCTTTAATATAATAAAACGTTATCAAGCTGCGAATCTAAACGAGGAGCACAATGACTCATTGCAATTTGGCAATGGCCACTTGCAAATAAGATAATGAGAATGATTATTCGTACATTCAATCTGTTGACCGATATGATGCGCTTGGTTACACTAATCACTTGTTTGTTGCTTGTAATTAGTATTATAATGTGCATAGAATTAAGTATGTAAACAAAGAAATTGATTAACCATCTCCCTACACTAACTCTTAACGTTTACTTTATAAACATTGAATCAACACGTTCGTTCACTCTTCATAATTTACTTATAACACGTTACAATTTATGAAAGTTGACTTAAAAATTTTTCCTCTTTTAATCTTACATTTTCAGAGAGATACAAAGCGATATTGAGAAGAATCGCGCAATATCGACCAAAGTTAGTTATCGCTTCCATGATTAATTACATTAAAAATTAAAAACACTCCCCCTTTTTATTAAGGGTGATTCTCGTGTAATCCCTTCAAAATGTAGGATTTAAAAAAAAAATTAACACATAGGGCAAAAAGTCTTTTTAGTATTTATTTATACATATTCTAAGATGATAAATCTTTTTTTATTGTTTCTTCTTCGATATAATCTTGAGCAAATAAATATAACTCTGGCGGTGATAAAAAAACGGTGTACATGATATTTCAAGATAGGCTCATCTGAAATGAAAAGTCGAAAGTTTTTCTTAAAATATACGAGTATAATTATCGTATTATCAATCATTACTGCAAAATAATGAAAATTCGATATTCATTTTATATTACCAATGTTAAATTTTTTTTTCTAAATATAAAGTAAATATCTATTTAATGATAGAACAATAAGCAAAAAAACAGCAATGTAGAAAATTTGACTTTTACTCGATTGCATGTAAATTTACAAATGACCCGAAGCGTTCACAGAGTCTGTGCTCCCTGAAATCTGCAATCGTTTAAAATTTACAGGAGTCCGTTAGAATCGGACACCTCGCTGAAGGAAAAACGGACGGTCGAAATGGGCGAGGGAGAAGTCAGGTTCCTTTATCCGACAGTGGGTTTGGTTGTACACCAGCTCAGGATAGATCCTTGAGACAAAAGGGTCGTAAATTGCCGGGAAAAACGGGGATGTCGATGGTATCGGGGCGGGTCGGCCTTTGGAGTGCGGATCAGCTAGGTCTCTCAGGGATTTCGCAGGTCTTAGGGTGAGAACGAGCGGGGAAGTAGCGACGGACCGGTTCCAAATGAAAAACAAGGACAAACGATGAATTTGCGGCGAGAGAAAGCAGCGTGGAAAACGGATCGGTGGAAACGGGATGGGATCCCTCTAGGTACGTCTATACTCGGGGAACTCCTAGTGCCACGGTGAGTCGTGACTTCCACCAATTTCCACCGGAGAAGTTCCATTTGTGCATCCGCCGCCCAGGGAAAAGTGCATCTATTGTTTTTCAAGGGGAATCCTTTAATAGCGCAGCTGTTACACGAATGATGTTCTCACAAAGCCAGTATTCTAAAGGTTCATCGAGGACCCCAGTTGCTCGAAGTGATTCTATTCGTTATAACTTTTGGAAACACAAATCTTATAACTGTGCTGGTTCTTATGAAAGTGGTGTAAATAAAAAAATTAAATTTCTCGTATTTAATGTTATATTGATTTATATTTAAATATAAATCAAACATAAAACTGCAAAATAAACGATTTATTGTTGCGCAATAAATTTGTGTATAAATTCATGATGCAAAGTAACGTGGAAAACTTTTACAGGTCGAAAGCCTGGTAACATATTCAAGCCACGGCTCCTATTTTTGTACTGTAATCGTTCTTCGCAAGCACTTCTTCCGAGAAATCCGTTGAATTCTGTTCTTGTCTCTTGCTAACAGGATAATTGGACAGGGAAGTGACAAGCGACAGGTGACACTTGAATCGGGACCGATTCGGATAATCATCCCAACGACGAAATCTACAATGAAAATTGACCGCGCGAACGGTGGCCCGCAAAACGGTTATCAAAAGGTCGATCATCCTGCTAGAGTAACCTCTTATACGTTAATAGACAATGTTTTATATAGGACGGCTCTTATAAAGTGGTCAATGTGAATGCCTCTCCAATTAATGGAAAATATGTCATAACTTTTGTGAGGGGAGGTTCTGAGGGTGTTGATGAGATGAAATATATCTGTCCACAGTTTTTGTATGTTTAACAAGGTCTATTTACGGTTTATATACATCAGTGACGTTTCAGCTCAGTATTACTTATATAAATATAAATATAGTATGAATATGAAAATATGGGAACTGGATATTGATGTATTAATTCTGCAAGTTGTTCGTCAATAATTTCGCATTGAAAACATGTGAAAAATATATGAAAAACTTTATGTAGAAATATGAGAGACTTTTAAAAAATCCAGAATTGAATGTTACATTCGTTGTTTGAGGGTCACTGTAAATTTAAAAAATTGATGCAATTAATCGTGTTCCTTGCAAATGTATACCGGTAAATGGATTTTTAGACAAAAATAAGACAATTTTGTTTAGTTATATAAATACCCTAACAAATTTATACCTGCGGTAACAGTTTTCTCGGTTTGTTTACTATTACTATAACGGAATACTTTTATCACTCACATTTCTGCTTATCGTAGCTTTTCTTCATTTCCAAATCGCCGATACAGATGTTAATGTTTAACTTGATTCGTCCAGAAATAAACGTGTCTCTGAAGTATGCACTGATTTGCAGTGGAATGTTTGGAAACCAACTTGCGGGGGTCATAAAAAATTTAGAGCGTTTCGGTAACACTGCGAAATATTGCAAGTATAAAAAACATTAGAGCTGAAGTCCGAAATTGGAGCTCGAAATTTTCGTCTGAAAATAGAGCCGGAACAATTATTTATCGTTGCCCCAGTTTCTTAAATACGAGTTCCAGGTTATTACTCGTGTTAAGGAACGAATGCATCCTCAAAACAATAAAAACATAATGGAAGCAAAATGAAAGAAACAAAAGGAATATTTTTTTACTATCAGTGGTAATAGAATTAAAATATTCACTACCTAACAAGATTTCACACAATCCAGCTGTAGTGACTTTGTAACAATTTTTCGGTCATAACTTGCAAATTAAAATTAGAGTTGCATGTACATGTTCAAATGATTTTATTTTATAGGATTTGATGCTTCAATCATTAATGGATATTTTGCGTATCAGAATTTACTTTCGTTTATCTGTTTATATGAGTGATTTATCTTATATTGATGCAAACACTTTGCAAAATTATGCCTTTGTGAATGGTAGTCGCCATTTCCGAATCCACTGTGCAAGAGTACCAGAGCAACTAAATGAACTTTTCACGTATATCGGTCAGTTTATGCAACCAATTTTTTATCTCGTTTCAGAATTACAATTTATTTAATATAAAATTGAACGTTTATATTAAAAACGGATAAAAATAAACACGTTTATTTATTATAGATACGTTTACGCGCTTTACGTATATTAATTTCTGAAGTATTGCAATTTTCAATAAATTTGCACTGCTGGATGTAAAGTTACCTATTAGAAAATGTTAATCCTTTAAAAAACTTTGTAACTACTCGCAAAGGATGGTCCATAAACTGGATACATAAAGTGGTGAAACTTTCTCTACTTTTTAAAAGGTATATTATTATTAAACGGTGGAACATTTTTCTAATTAACAAAATTCTCTTTAAAGATACAAAATTACCTCTAGATAGATAGATCAATAAACGCTTTTTGACTCAACGAAGAGAAAATGAAAAAAATTATCAGAGGTACAAAGATACAGGAAGACTTGAATGTCTGTAAAAATTATTGTCGACTATTTTACAAAAAAGAAGAACGAATCTTTATACGGTTATTATTGTTTAATAGCATACACTTATTATTTCTTCTTTAAAATAATATAAACAAAGAGGGGGCGTATGACTTTATTTAAAAACGAATACAGTTTTATCGCCATCAGCGTACAGCAAAATCAAAAGCAACAGGTGATATGTTGAGATAAATTTATTCTTCTAAGTAATACACTCGGTGCAAACATAAACACACACAGACCTACAGTTCCAAAACAAATAAAATGAAATCCCCACGTTCCGCGAAATCCTTCTCTTTATTCCTTTAACTTTTATTTGATTCTCAGTCATCGGTCGACGGGGCTTCGTTTAAAAAATAAGCTACAGCATATTTTCACCAGTGAATACAAATTGTTCCCCTTTCATCCTCGATGAAATCACACTCCTTCATTTTCGTGCAGCCACCTTCTTTGCTCCTCGCGAGCTCCTCTTGATTTAACTCGTAATGCTAGGTGGAAATGCAAATAAGGTAGATAACGACATTTACATGAAAGCTAAAAGAACCAGGAATTATGTTTGTTAGTCGACATAAGTGGCGTCAGATTCGCGGAAGGCGATGTAAAGTGTAAAGATACTCGCAGAAGCATTCGTCGCCATTTGTAGAAGTGTGAATTAGTAATCGGTCGTGATATACCTAATATTCGAAAATGCATTGTAATCAATGTACACGGGTAAAACAAACATCATGTCGTAATATAGACTCCTAGTTCGTCAAACACTTAAGACATTAAGTGGCGCCAGATTTTGGAAAATGATTCTTTAGGAGGGTTTCTGCTTCCAACGCTCGAAAAATGAGTATTTTTTAAGAATTCATAGAGAATAAGATACTGTGTCCAAGTTTTGTAAATTATCTAGTCAGTATAGTTTATTAATTAAATCATTCTACTTAGCTTCGATCCTCTGTATGTTTGGTGTATAATTCAAATCTGACAACTCAATTTTCACCCACATCCACTACTGGACCGATTTTTATGAAACTTATTGCATTTAGTTTAACTCCAATCAACTTAGGTCATGGATAGAGAAATATTAAAATCGATTCAGTAGTTTTAAAGTTATACCAAAAATAAGAAATCTGATTTATTAATCGACTACATTATTATTATTATCCATATTTTTTAAATAAACGTAGTTATATAACTTAAATAACTAAAAAGAAAAAATAAAAATGCACCAAAAAGTAGAAAATAATTTTTTTCCTTATTTAATCTACGACTTTAAATATTTTTAAGTCGGCGCCAGATTTACACAGTGCAAATGATGAGGCGCCGACATGAAAATATTGAGAGTCGTAGATTAAATAAGGAAAAAAATATTTTAGATATTTATTTTTTTTTTGTAGTAGTTTTTAATTTTTTTTTGTCTGTTTAAAATGCTTTACTTCCTCCCAACATTTTCACTGTATAAATGCTTCGATCATACTGTTGCAAAGAATACGAAAAATTTATAAATCCCATTCAATACACTCGTTGCATTTGAGAATTTAATAAATACATTTCTTGCGCACCGTAGCTCATCTTTTCCCCTTCGCTAACGTGGTGCCCTGCCGAAATTGGTCAAGGCGCGGATTAACAGAGGAAAGTTCTTCGATCAATGATTACACCTTGACCCATGGTAATTTTGGTAAAGGCGAAATCAACAATTACTGCCATTAGCCTACTTGTTTACCACCTACATCGATTACCTTGTGCATGTTAAAAATATGCTGAATAAATTATAGGAAATATCAACGAAATACAAATTTCGTACTACCTTCGACCCTCACCCTGATGCTTATGCTACATTTATGTATATTAAAGTATACACAAACAACCATGGCGTAATGCTAAAGTAAAAGTACAATAATGTCAAAAATAGTTCGATGAGTTCTTTGAAACCATGTTTGTAATTTTCATATATATGAAAAGTTCACTGTGTTACAAATCAGTGAAGTGACATTTCACCTACACTTCGAATATCAATGTCATTAATAATTACTGTTATTCCTTTTAACTGCATTTCGAAATCTTTCGGAACTGTATAGATTTTAAAGCACACAAATATAAACTACAATTATAATACACATAAAGCACGTCTGCATGTGTAGTATTGCAATCGTAAAAAACAAAAGTCCATTTAGAAGTCGAATGTTAACAAATACCTAACGTAATCCAAGGATTGTGCAAACCGAAAGTTGGTGTAATGCTTACTTTATATCTTCGTTCGTTCAACTTTATAATTTCTTTTATTTAGTATATTAAAAAATAAACATTTTAACAAAGGCTACACGTTATTACACTTTTTTGTGTCTTGATACGCGCCTTGTATACAAGGCGGTCCGTGTATTACATTCAAATACAGTAGGGACTCGTTAGTTGCGCGTGATTTGAGTTCAACGACACGCAATTATTGAATCCGTAGCGCATTCATCTTCGAGCTCGACTCACACTGCATGCAGCCATACTGATTACAGACGAGAGAAACCGAATGAGAGCAAGTGGAAAAGCAAACCTCTTTATTGCATGCTCGCGTGGCTACTATTATAAATTATAAGTGATCGCTCAAATACACGAAGAACAAAATTTTTGCAATTTGTGTTATCTTGACAAGAGGGAATTTAACGGATTGGCAAGATTCTCCCGATAAAAATATGTCCAAACACGGCCCCAATCGGAGTAATTTCGTGGTAGTAAAGCCGGGTTCACACGTGTCAAATAACTCGGTCGAGTATAATGATTGAAAGGAGCATAGGACTCTGAAAATCGAAAACTTACATACAAACTTATAGTCTTAGGTATACAGACCATTTAGAGCAAACAGTATTTATTATTCAGCAGCAAAAAATAGTTAATAAAATTATCAACGTAATATATTTTATTCATGAAAAATTAGGTACCAATCGTGTGCTTTGATACTAAAATTTCCAAAATCTCCAAAAAGTGGAGTTAATCCTTTTAGTCTCTGAATGATTGTTCACAGGTTCCTGGTATGTATCGATTAATGATGAACCTTAAAAAGCGTGACAATAAATCAAACATCGAAGACTTTAATATCCTTGTATCAGAACGGGCCAATTTGCCATCAGCTCGATTGGTAAATCATATCGGGCAGCTGTAGCGATTTAATCCGGCTATCGAGATACAGGCTTCCAAGAAAAACAGATCAACAAAAAACAGTAGCGAGCGGTGATTTGCGTCACGCAGTCATCGCTGATGAGTCGATGACGATTCCGAGCAACGTGTTGCGAGGGAATTGCGTACCATACAGGCCATTCAAGTAAATAAAGATAGAAACTGAAATCGAGGTGCGTGCAGATAATGCTCGCTATCGAGGAAGAATAAATAGACTCGTGATATCTTTTCGAATTACAAAACAGCAATGGTTATCTGTGCGTGTAACGGTTCTGAGCGTATTATTGTTCTTTCCCGTGAAGCCCGCGATTCTGAAAGCCATGAATGAATGGTAGAAATGTAACGCTCGTGTCGCGCATGAAACTTCTGGTATTCTTAGTGACAAAAATTAAGTGCGAGGAATGGCGACATTAAAATATTCGTATTCCGAATGTAATAAAGTAATGAAATAAAAATGTTAGTAAGTCCCTGAGAGTATTATACAGTAATTGTTGGTAAAAGTGAGCATAATTCTGAGATAAGTAGTTCATGGTATTACTGTGATAAAAAATACCATTCTGATTGTGAGATATAAATATGACCAAAAAATTAAAAAAAATTCCACAGTTCTGCAAAAAGATGACCATACTAAAGTTTTGAAAACACTAATACTTTCATTAAAATAGTTTTCTATAACATTTCTGGAATTTATAACCATTCAGTGATTAAAATGTGGCACAAGTTTCTTTAACATTTCTTTGTATTATAATTCCTGTATTAGTTCTAAGGAATCTACTTCCTAAGATAGAATAACAATTTTTTAATAAATCCTGGGAGCCTACTATAGACTTTAAAATTCTTTGTGCGATAGCCGTAAATCAGTTCGTTCACACGTGCATTGATAGGACACAAACAAAGGATATAGTAAGATGCGAAAAATCACGCTTATTATAAATGAATTGCATACCTTGGTTTGTAACATTGAAGTTCAACAATTCTTATTATTGTGCATTATTCGCGAACACAAACAGATGTGCGGCTCGCTGCATCTCCGTCGAGTACAATATCCTGCTTCGAAGGAATTACATCATATGCAATGTGTTAATTGATGTTCTCCATTGCATCGTAGAATATGAAGCGAATAAAAATGGAAATTTTCTTCTCACTTTGCTGAGCAACAAATTGAGGCAACAGTCAATCGAGGTTGAGAAATGGAGCTACACGCAAACATGTCGCGGGTATCTTTCGCGGAGCGTATTTTTTTTGTCTCAATTTCTGTCTCGTTGGAAGTTTCGCAACGAGATAATGCATCTACATGACAAATGCTTCTGAGCTCGTTTGTTGAACTTTGTAAAAATAATCGGAACAATTTTATGCGAATACTATCATTTGAGACTGTTAGTTAACAATTGACTGTGAGTTTTTCGTAATGAATTTTGTGTAATACTTCAGAAAACATTGGAAACAGAAAGTAGATTTTTTTAAGTAAATATAGTCACAGAGTAGTAATTATATTAAGAGAAAAAATACATTCTTATTAATCGTTAGCAGTAAGTGTCATAATTACACTGATTTATGGTACATACTAATTTCTTCATTCTTGTAAGAACATGATTTATGTAATAATAGAAACTTATGTGGATGTTATTTCCACAGCATTATAAGAAATATGAAGTTTTTATGATATCATGCTAACTAATTAAAAAAAGATCGTTTTGAGAAAGACGCGTTTAAAGTTTTAGCTACCGTTTTTTAATTACTTTTTTTTTTAAATGTTGCCTAAATATAAGCATAAAGTTTTCAATTAATATAATTTGAGAGATCCTCTTAAAAAAAAATTTCGGCCACCGGAGTAGGGAGATCCCTGAACGCATTGGCTAGTGCTATGTAACATCGAAACTTATTTAGGTAGTATCTCGCTGAATATTAAATATAACCTCCCATTTTTAATATCCGCTACAAAAATAGCTGACCCCGTCCACTGCGCGACATTCCACAGTGATTCCCCAATGGAGAATATCGCGCGCGTAACTTACGCGAAAGAAGCCAGCGGCCATTGACGGCTCGGGCCGTGTAACAGGTGCAACAATGCTGGCCCGGAAGAAGTTTTCCCTCGGTCGTGTCGGATTTCAGCGTGGAGCGCCGAGCGCATTGCCGTCCCGCACACAACGGTCGCCAAGCAGCTCACTTTCGTGGAATTCGCTCGATAATACAGCCGTGAGATTCGCGTGCAATACGGCGCACCGTGTCGAACATTCTTACGAATTCTACGTGTGTGTCTGCGCGCTGCGCGTGTGGGTCCCCATCGCGTGACTCATCGGCGATATGAGCGAGCAAAATATTCGGTGCGCAGGCACTCGAATTGGAAAGGAAAAAAAATGCAGGGGACGTGATTCACTGGCCGCATAATCCAAAACCGTCCAGACATCGCGAACGCCGGACAGCAAATAAAAATACATCGAGCGCGGCGCCGTTTCTCTCAGGGTTTTCTCCTTTCGCAGGAAATTCGCCCCGGCCGACGCATAACGCGCGTAAACGGTCATTTTCGAGGCACGCCGCGACGTCTGACAAATAGGCGCGTATTTTGGGGTTCCTTTTTTTTCCATCAACGGCGGGGATTGTTGTTAGTTTTGAACGATTTGGTGCAGTTTTCGAGTTAAAGCAGTGCGAGGTAAAGATATATGTCAATGAGGACAGATTATACAAGCATTGATTGAAATGCAGTATGTTACGCATTTGCAAGAATGTTTATGTATCCATGAAGATCTCGGTCACGTTGACTTTCCCCAACTGCATTAGATTAATGAATAATGTTTGAACGCATCGGGGAATTTGCTTCAACTTATTGTTAAACCAAGGGGATGGAAATATTCCGAATATTTTACAATAAAGCCGGTGGGAGTTTAACCCCATCATTCGAAAGTAATATTTACGTACCCGTTTAAAAAATATTTCATATTAATATGAGAATTTTTTTTTGAAGATTCTAGCTACGTATTTGTACTTTATTAAACTGAATTCATGAAGCGTTGTGTTTATTTGGAAATCGTGATATTTTTAGTTGCGTCACTGAAAGCATTTTTGGCTGCAAAAAATAAATATAATATAATATTTAATAATTGAAAAATTCATAAATTAGCAACACGCACATACAGCCGAGTAAACGATATATTTGGGTATTCTTATAGCACTTGACGCGACAATTTTCTGTGAGTCGCAAAATGACTCAAGATCGCATCACGTGTGAGATAACAATAAATTTTATTTTGCGCCTGCGAAGCGGACGATAACACAGGTGTACTATGGCAGACAGGTATTACACAACGAACATTAATTATAAATTTCTTGCAAAGTAATGCATATGACTAAACCTGCGACTAGACAATTTAGGTGGGCTTGGATTAATTCAAGACATTTTATATTTCATGCGTATGAAGCAGGTTGAGCTAAAAGCTCCTTTTGTGGAAACGTAAAGCCACGTTCCCACGTGCGCAGCGCTGTCGTTGAAATGGGGCAAGTGCTTTCTGTGCTACAGGTTGCACATTCTCGAGCATGAGAGCAACAGATTCGTGCAGCTTGTAATTTATTTTCTGAGAAATCCATAAATGAAGCTACATGGAGTAAGGGAGATTGTAATCCATTTGATTGTAAACCAACTCTAGTGAGACTCTAGGACTATTAGAGTAGGTGTTTACCGTGAATCTATTTTACTTAGGTGTACATATGTCTGTGCATCACATGTATGAGAATTTTTCACTTGTATTCGATTCGTTACTAGGAAAATTTGCCAAAATAAACGTTTCATCATATTTTCATTCTATTTTAATTTATGGAACATGTTAAATGTATGATAAAAATTAAGGAAATACGGATTGAAGTGCGTAGATTTATAATTCATTAACATAAAATGGGTAAAAATAATGGCCAGATTCGAAAAAAATAAAAATACAATAAATCTAGGCTATGAGAGAAATGACTACAGTTTAAAGTGAAGTTTTAATTACCAACAAATTAGAAAGGCATTGCAGAATATTCAGAATTATGAAAAAAAATTATTTGTTTCAAACTCTAAATTTGTATATCATTGAACCATTAAAGAATAGGTAAGTTAAATTAAAATATAAAAAAATTAATTTCAGTTTTCTAACCTTACAGTTTTTTTCCAGGGCTGTGGAGTCGGAGTCGGAGTCGCGGAGTCGGAGTCGGAGTTCAGAAGGTATTTCTGATTACCGGAGTCGGAGAATCGGAGAATTTACTCATTATTTCAGTAAATTTTTCCACCCTTCAAAATCGCCAAGTTAGCAAGAATATGCAACGTTAGTACATTTAAATTATTTTTAATTTGGGTACCGCTATTTGTGTTATTCTTTCTGAAATATGAAATAATTTCCTTGCAGAAAGCGAGCGTTCTACTATCCGAAAATTCCCTTTTTCGAACGATCATGTCTCCCTATTAATTTGGATGCTGGAAGTTCTACTCTGTTTATATGTGGTGGTACACAGTGTAGTGGTGAAAATAAAGTTTAAAGTGAGAACGATAGCAGTAGTAAAATCAGTTTCAAAACGTGCTTTTGACCATCACTGTACGCGTACTCCAAATCGCACGAGCCTAAGTTTGCAGGGAAGGCAGGCAAGGAATTCCCTGAGGAGGGACGAGCAGCAGGTGTACAGAAGGCGTTGCACGAGACGATCCGTTCCACCTGCGGTTTCCACGCTTCAAGGTCCTATCGAAGAAGGTATATGTAGTGGTGGTTGGTCGCGGGATTTCGCGTACTCAACGTAACGGGTAAACAGTAGCACCGATAATCGTAGAGTCTCGTAGACACTTGCGTGAGTGCGCGTATAACGCATTGTTTATATATAAATAATTTAAGGTTATATAAATTATTGAAGTCAAAATGATCCGTCAGGGCTGGTTGACTAATAAGGTTTAAATTGTTATTTTGTTATTCATAAAGCGATTTTTATTTTTTGTTTAAATGGTCTAGCCGGGTAAGCATAGGGAAAACGGCCCCAGTAACAATTTTAGTATCTACGTGTACCAAATAATACTCTTTGCCTAAAAATGCCTTGAGAAAAATTTCAGATATTTTACCCCCTTTTCATTATGACGATATGGGGATAACAACCCTAAATTTTCCACTATGTTATAAATGCATTATAATTAATGTTTAAGTTGAAAAAATTTTCAGCTTATTATTAAAATATTAATTAGGAAATTAAAAAATATTAATTAAGAAATTAATATTTTATAATGAAACAACTCTTGTGACATTGTGTTATTTTATTAGCACTGAGATAAGTTACTAATAACATTTTCTTAACTGATTGTACCTACATATAGTCAACCTACTCCATACTGTAAGTCAGCCAACCCCGATCATGGGGCTGGTTGCCCAGCATGGAAGGTGTTGGGAAATCATTAAAATACCTTAATTGTTGTCACATTGTGTCAACATTAATAATTTAATCAGATAGCCAAACGTATGCCCTATCAAATATACTAACCTGTTTAATGATATTTCGCCCACATAATTTATTTAAAATCAAAAACTGAAAAACTGGCCTACCAGCCCCGGTCTCCCTACATTCGATAATTTGGCTAAAAAGTGTTTCTAACAAAAGTTAGACTTTAATATTCAGAAAATTTATATACTGCCCCTTTCTCCTGATGCCTCAAGCACGTCTCTATTTTGTTTATTGATTAATCCAGCACTGCTCTTACAATTTGATTAAGTAGTCACTATATTTTCTGCAAGACACAATACCTTCAGCAATAGGGATTTACCTACGTAACATTTGAGTGGGCCCAAGATTAATCGTTATATCTCTGCAAGGCACAGTATATACGAAGTGAGAGGAAACTGGACTAATCTTCAGCCGGCGAGTAACGCCCGTCGAGGCTCCAGATACGGACTCGTCGCACTCAAACTCTTAATAAGAACATTCCTTGGGAACTGGGAATGCCGCGAATGTCCTCATCACATTTGATTCCGACCACCATCTATCCTTCATTCGGTCACCTACAATAGGTCAGCATTTTTTCAGCGTGCTCTCAATGTCCCACACAGAGCTTCATAAACGCCTGCTACGTATTCAGCGCGTGGCGTTAAGGACAGACCGGGTTTAAATCGAAATTTTTATGCCAGACATGAGTGGAATACTACTAGCGGAGCCCAGTGCTCGTCGAGCTCCACGCAGGAAGGTGTTAAAGTCGAAAGAGTAGTTACGCGAAATGGGTTGGCACTCGTAGCTGAATCAAAAAGAAAAGGACTAAAAGCGGCTGCTCACATTCGCATTCACCGAGTCCCGAATGCCGAATGTTCGTCATTCAGCAAGTACCTACATAGTAGTGTAACTGGATGAGTAACATCTTCCCCATACCGAACTTTGGCAAACCGGTGAGCAGTTTGGGAAGTGTGGGTACTCGACGTTTCGGGCTCGGGACGGGCCGGAAAATTTCGGGCGGGATCGGGCGGAATCCCGATACTTTCGTATTGCTCGAGATACCGAACGTTTCGATCCGCACACTCCTAGTAAATACCGAACGTGTGGAGCCGCTTAGATTTGGGCATTATTTGAATAAATTTTATTTTCGAATAATCTTCGAATAAAATAAAGTTACTCGAGAATGGCGAATAATATTTTATTCCAATAATGTCCAACTCTGGAAGCGCCTTAAGCATCATTTCCAGATAAAGAATTGCAAGATTTTACTGGAAGTATTATGTCACCGTATAAGTAATGCGGTGTTTCTAAGAATTGAGTTTCTGACAATATAACTCGATGCAAGCGTCATTTATACATTCGGTATAAATACTAAATGTCTGAAGTTACTTTTTATAAAAATAAAAAACCCTGAATATTTTAGTTTGCTTCTACACATGGACCTGCGCTAATGTACTCAGCACATGTTTTATATTTATTATAGAGCTGTAACATTTTCTGACAAAGCAACGATTCGTTGAACTACAAAATGACTATGCATCTATATCGTCCATTTGAAAAATTATGCTGAATTTATTGAAAGGCAAATCTTTTACGATGTAGCCTTTAGAGTGGAGACCCTATCTATTAAAAAACTTACCTTCACCCAGAAAAGATCAATAGCAGCTTCCATGTTTTTATATATAAAATAATTAGTTCTAGTCTAATTGTAAGTAAGATGTATTATCTTGTAAATTAATATTATCTAAGAAAATATATTATTACCGATAACCAAACGTTAATTTATAATAAGAATTATACATTTTTGAAATTCATAAAAATTCATGTCTATCTTGCCAGCTTAATCTTTCATTCACATCTATTTATTTCAGAAACGTATTCGAAGGTAGAAATAAGCTAGGGAGAGAATAATTACTTGAGCACAATCTAATCGCAACAAAGTAACTTAGAAAACATTTAGCATTTTTCAACTCATGTAAATAGATAAATCCGTATATCTATTTTGTATTGCATACGGCAAAGTGTAATTTTTCACTTTCAATTTTTGTCAACAAATGATAAATATATATTTTGAAAAGTTACAATTGTACAACAGTAAAATTATCATCTATTCCAAATGATACGATATGTCAACGTATTTAAAACCTGTTGAGGAATGTTTATCGACATCGATGTAATCCAAGGCTTTTGGGATTACAAAATAGATCATTGACGTTCGATCACGATTTAAGCAAAATCTCCAAAATGCAAAAAAGAACGAATAAGATAGCCAACTAGAAAATAAAAACTGAGTAAGTTGGAGAATCTATGGAAAAAGGACCATAAACGGATACCTAATATAACAGAATCACGAGAAATGAATACAGTTAAAACAGAAGAAAACAAACACGGCGAGAAAGTCAAAACGATGGAAGAGAAAAACGAGGATAAATTCTCGGAAACGGGGGAAAGAAAGTCAGAAGAATAAAAATAGACAGAACGAGGAAGACTGCTGGAAAGGTAAAAATAGCAAAAAAATTCACGCGAAATGGGACACGGGAACGAGAACAGGACGAAGGGAGGTTATCGGAGGAGCAGGAGTGGAAGCAAAAAGACGGCGCGGAGGGGGAGAACGAAAAATGGAGGGGTTGGGGCAGGGATGAGCGTAAAACAAAACCGATTAAACGAGTAAAGAGATAGAAAAAAAGGGAGGAGGGGCATAAAAAACGTGTCAGGAGATGATGCAGGGAGGCGATGAGAACGAAGGACAAAGAAGGGCCGAATCAGGGAGGAAGAGAGAAGGGGAGGAAAGTTGCAGGGGACAGTAGAAAGAAAGGAAACGCGGAGGAGACGAGGGAAGGCCTCGACCGTTGATTGTCGAGCCGACGTAAACTGAACCGTGGAGCATACAAGTCGGGCAAGCCTGTACAGGCGAGTAACGAACCAGCCAGCTAACCAGCCAACCAGTCAGGCCAGAAGACTCAAGCCCGTGGCCTGTGCCCGATCGGAGTTCCGGAGGAGTCCGACTGTTGTTCGCCCGAGACGGCGGGACATTCCACGAAATGCCCTGCCGTTCTACTCCTCCCTGCGCTTGCTCCACTCCCCTCCCTTTGCCGCGCTCGATTTCCCCTCGTTGCCTCAAGCTCCAAAGATCCGTAAGGGGTACTCCACGAGGCTAGCGATGGCTCTGATCTGTCATTTGTTTCTGTCGGGATTTGTGCTTTGATTTTTTAATTTTTTGTTTCTGTTGGAAGACTGTTTTCTTGTGATAGCGAAATTCTACCAGGTGTAGGTGCTGGCACGAAAAACGAATTTTGGAAAGTTAAATTCTTTCCCTTATTGGAAGATAATTACCTCACTAGAAGATAACCGGGGCGTAGTCAGGATTTCATTCAGGGAGGGGCAATAAATAGTGAAACTGAATTTTGATTATATATACGTAGTTAGGAATTAATGTAACCAGGATCGTGTAATACCAAATTTCGTCACAATTCAATTTATTTTTATTTACTAATTGTAAGAAATTAAATTAATTTTTGAATGGTTGATTAATATATTATTTTTTTCTGTGTGTGGGGCGGGGTAAAATTATAGCAACTACCCACCCCCGCCCCTCCTTGGCTACACCCACGGAAGATAAAGATACTTCTTTTTTAATTTCCAGTTCCTACGATATTAATTTGTTAAGGGAGCAGAAATACCTTGCGCAATGCAGAATGGTAAATTAATAATAAAAAGAGGGAACGGGTTAACTGAAGAAGTAGGAAAAAGATAGTTGGACTTAAAGCGTTAGCTGGTAGATTTGTATGAACTTCAATGGCAAATTAATCCCATCGCTGCACCTAACGTGCACGATCTTCTCGTGTCACATTGCAGTCACTTATATGCGGATTCTCAGTGTACGCACACGAATACACGCGTTTCCCTCCATGTGCCACTACCACAAACACGTGCCACTTATTGCTCCTTCTGCAGGGCCGTATACACGGTCCTTCGTACCGGAAATTGTCAAGGATCACCAAAATACTTCCTAAACAATTTTAAATAAGTGAAACTCACATTCGTCCCCTCCGCTGCAACTTAAAAAATGAATCGATATTTTAGATTAATTATATTGTGCTAAGAGTCAAACTAAATCGAAAGTCAGTGCACTAAATTAGCCATGTATTCTCGAAAAAATATATCCTCGAAATTGGAAAAATTTTGTACAGTGCATTTTCAAATTAAATTGCCTCCCAATTTGAGAGGAAATATACAATTTGCAAACCATGTATTACCGTGTTTCTGGGAAGCTTTATTTTTCGAGTCACACTCAAAAGAATGAGTTCACAATATCTACTTATGCAATTTAATGTACACGCGAACGTTGCTCGTCATGAATTACCGAATCCATTTAAAGGTGCCAGGGTGGCTGCATTCATTGCAATTGATTGCCGATGCGAAGTAATTGGATCGTTTACATAGTTTTCTGCGGATTGCAGGAACAAGACTTTCATTATAGCTATTGTGAGAGAAATAATATTTATGAACACCACTGATCAAATAAAAGAGAACCCATTGCGTGCTCTCCACATTTAAATCCCTTTCAAATTTTTACTTACAGAGGACATTGGGAGCACTTTTCAATTCTTTCAAAAATTCATGACAAGCACATTATTATCGTCTTTTTGTATCCCATTTTTATGTAACCATGCTTTCAGCGTTGCTTGAAATTAATTGAAATTTCGTAGGCAACTTTTTTTAAGTCACAGGAGTCCGACTGTAGATAGTTATTATCTGTTTATCACTAACCTAGTGATATATGTTCGTGTAATTTTCCTTGCCTGCTTATATCTTTCCACTCTTTTGGCGTCATCCTTTAACGTGCTCCCACTTTAGATTCCTTTTTTCTAGCATATCGTTAATGTGGCAGCAACACGTGCTACGCACCGCGCGACGTAGTAATGATATCGACTTTATGGTAATTACTCTTCATTGCGTTAATATGTAATCTGAAATTCTTTTAAACTTCAAAGATCGTGAGAATTTCTTCATTTGCGTCTTCATTGCGTTGCACTGCGTTCCAATTTATATCGTTATACATTTCAGAATGCTGCTTCTATAGGATGACTGTACCTAATACCGCCACCCGCTATATCTCGCGAAGTAAGCTCTAAAATTTATCGGTTATGCACTGAATTAGTACTTAAACATATGCTGGAAGACATATTGTAATTGCAGCATCATGTGATCAACAATTACGGAAAGAGAAGTATTTTAGTGAATCTTAATAGTGTAAACATTTATTGGACTGTCACAATTTTACATCACATTCGGCGAAGGTAAGTCTAATAATACCGTGAATGCAAGAATATCTACTAGAAATACCTAATTAATGATGTACTTAAGGAATGAAATCGATTCAAATATTTTCCGTAATGATAATAGTATTTTTCTTTTTGCAGTATGGGTGTTCTCTATACCGCCTACCGGAAAACAATGGTTTCGATGTAATGTATGTTACTGGTGGGGTTACAAAATGTGCCGAGCAACCGAAATAAAATTTTTCTGTCCAATATGCTATCGGAACGTAAAAAATAAAATATTTTAAAAATATAGATTTTTAAATTTCTAGATTTTTCTAATAAAAATGAAATCAAAGATGGATAAAAATAAATTTATAGAGCAAGAAATAATTAATGACTTTAGAAACTCATATATATATATATATATATGGATTAATCAATATTTCTTTAGTTGGCGATATTAGGTACAATTTTTTCAAGACTCGATTTTTGCATGTCTTATGCTTTTGAGTCCTAATTAAAAATTTGTATGTTTCAACGATTATAACTTATGCTACATGAAAGATGAATAATTTCTCTTTACTTTGAAACGAACTGCATACAAAAATATCTCATTCACAATTCGAATAATGCGAATAGTGACTATTTATTTAAAATAGAGTTTTACAATAATTTCATGTTAGTATATTTTTAGTACATTACTTTGACATATTATGCAACCAATTCTGTAACTCAAGCGAGACAAAAATTGGTAGGTATATTGGGAAAATTAAACTAACTGTTAAAATTAAAATTAATTGTAACGAAACTGTTTCCCATCGAATATAAAATTATTTTTATATTGATACACAGAAAATACAGAGTATCTAACCATCGTACACCTCATTCGGTCACGTTCATCACTGACGTAAAATTCTAAAGATGCTTGTTACTTATCATAGAATACCAAATGACTCTCTGAAGTTCCTAACTTCGCACTTCGATCGAGTAATTACTGTTCACAGAAAATTAAGAGGAAAGATGCATATATCCCATTAGAGGCTGCAATCATTGCAATAAAACACTGTGTGGTAATAATTAACAGTTTATCCGCGGCAATACGAATGTATGTATCGGGCACTCGTTGCAGGTTAATCATCATTCTAGATGTTTCGATGGCTGATCCATGTTTGCATAAACGCCTCGATGGAGAAATTAAGATTATTCCAACTCTGACAAACTATTATATGGGACTGCTGAGTCCGCGGTACAATTAACAGTTAATATGCTATCATTATCGTGGCTTATCATTCGAGGACAATCAAACGTAGGTATAATTAACGATTGTGCCACGTAGACCATAAGTAAGCTCTCGTTAGTTACGCGAGTTTATCGATCGTACCTGATACCCTACCACTCGACTAGCTTTTCCGTGGCCAATCAACGGAATGAATTCGAACGCAACAAGTTACCTCATTTTATTCATTGATCTTTCGACGAAGTTTATTTAATTGATTAGAGGCTTTTATTGCCTTGCTTTTCGCCAATGATACTGGGTCAATAACGATCGATTTTCAAATTTCTGCGAAGTGTACTGAATGGAATATGAATAATCTAACGCTGAATAAACTAGCGCAGTCAGGATTTAATCCTGGGTGAGCCGTGTTGAACGGATAAAAATATTTTTAATTTAAATTGAATAAAATTCATTAGGTGAGTATAAAAAATTATTTAAAGAATAAAATCCTTTTTTCCCTTTTTACAAAGCTCTTGAATTACTTCAGTCGTAGTTGCATTAATCCTTCTTTTTCCTTTTTCTTTGGGGGTGCCAAGATTCTGGGCGAATCAGCATTAGAAACATACTTTTCCAAATGTGTACTGTGTAATAATACTTGTATATATCATTTGAAATTGTCAAATTAATATCAGATAATAACTACTTAAATTTAGTTCAATGAATTTAACACCTTGCACGTGGTGATATTCTGAATTGTACCTCATCAAACAGTAAACATCACTGTGAGAAAGATATTTCTTCGAAAATAGTGTGCGATTAATTTTCCAAGACATATTAAATAAAGTATTATGTACTTTAACTCGAAAGCGGTGGTTTGAAGTAATTATAATAGGAGCATAAATGAATGAAACGAGGTTGCAAAATAGTCAGTGACGGAAATGGAAAAGACTTCAAATTAACATATTGTCAGTCATTTCATTTCCAATTTAAAAGCAGAAAGAGGATTGAAATATTGAGTTTGTAAGCAATATCATTTAGTAATTCCTTATAAACAATACTAGGTGTAAAGACTGTATCATTTCATCTTCGCATTTAAGAAACAAAACAGAACAGGGGCAAAAAACTAAATAATAGAATTTCTATTTTAAATACCACTGTTGGATAAATTCAATACCTTGAAATATTAATTATCTTTATGACACAAGTATTGGGGTAATTATTAGGCAGATTCGCGCGTTTTATAAAATACTAAACAACTCAACAAGTTTAGCAATTTAAACCTAGTAGTACAATAGAAACGGATAGTATAAATATAACAAGCAATAGCGAGATCCTTGGGAGTTAAGGCGAGGGGGAGGGGAGGGAAATAGAGGAGTACATAGAAGGCCCTTGACTGCCAGTTACTCAATAATGCTGCCTCGATATTAGATTGCCTATCAAACCTCGAAACTAGTAATCAATATCCCCACAAAATTCTCGTAGCGGACTGGAAACATCCGACATCCCCAACGACTCACTTTTCTATCTTCTGCTTCAGCATGCGCTTCGTACATCTGACTGGTGTTCGGTCCAGCTATACAATAAAAGATTTATGGTACGCAGTATACATACCAGGACTTAAAAATGTGTTTATGTAAGATAATGACAATATATAACGATATAATATATTTTTGGGTGACAGTAACAAACAGAGTGAGTAGCCTATCACCACATAATTATGCATAATTCATGAAAGTATAGTAGAGACCCGAAGCACCTGGGAAAATATTTGTGCAACGCTATATGATTTTAACGTTTACATTAATTTGAAAGGAGCTCGAATCAATGAAAGTATAGTATTTTAGTATTTGTACTCGCTATTTTACTTCCTGCCATTATTAATCATTACAGTCCAGAAAGACAACGATTTCTATAACAAGCATGAACTTAAAAATAATATTTAACGATGATGATTATCGTTAAATTTATAATTACAATTGAATCTGAATCCTATGTTGAAATTACTGCAATCCGGTTTCAGATTGGTGATAATGGTTTGCCTGTATAACTATGCCTGGTATTAAATAAGCCATAAGAAACCGCAATAGGAGGTATATTGATATCCTCGAGTAACCGCTCCTTTCCATTTCCTGTTCACTTTCATGATTAGTATTTTCTTCCGATCGTCTCCCCCCCGAAGAGCGGTTGCTTCGTTGAGGTCAATTCCCTGAAGGCCGTCCTTCCGGGACTGGCAGACGCGTGAGAAGAAGGTTGTATGTATCTGCCAGATAACAGCGTCCCCCTGCACAAGCCCCGACGCAGGGACGAGGAAACCTATCCGTGGCGACACCCAAGAAGACTGCGTCTGCCCTTGGCTTTTACAGATCCGGAATAGATAAGGCAGATTATCACAAGGGATTCCTGCTTGTCTGCTCTCTCTACTTTCATATCAATATTTATTATAGGATGCGTTCGGGCGCCTCGTCATCAATATCGAATATCTCGGGCTTTCTTTCACTTTTCCTTTGCGCCTTCCACTATTTCCACACCGAGAATGTGAAATATGTAGATGGAAACAACCTACTCACGATCCTAAATTGTTAATTGCTAAACACCGAATGCAGGCGCGTATATGATTTAAACCGTACGACGCAAAACACTGTTTCTAATTCATTATAACTTTAAAAAAAGCAATTCTAGATATGTACCTTATTTCAAAATTATTCGCTTGTGCAACGTTCTAGAAATGATAGTTAGCTGAGGATTTGAATATTTAAATTTTAATATACAATTGTTGATACGTCGTGAACAGTAAAGTATATTTTATGCTTCTGTGATACCTTCATTTCAATTGTAAAGGCTTTGGAAGGGAGCAGCAAGAAGTAATAGCCTCGATATACGTCTCATTCATAGTTCACGCGATGACGCTGAAGAAAATCCATTAAATACCGCGGCAGAAAATCCGCGTGACGTAAGAAGAAGCCGTGATGGCGAATCAAGGTATTTTCTCGATTTTTCATTTAGCATGCCGCGGCGACACAAGGTCACGGTTAAAAGCCTCATTATCGTCTTCAAATATGAGGCACAGGCGAGAGAGACTGTAGCAGAGTGCGTCCCTGAGGATTCTGGCTGAATATCGCTAACTTTGTCTCTCCGCAGGCATGAACTTTCTCATATCGGGCAGCGTTAAAGTCTGTCCACACATTCTTACCACACTGCAGGGCGAGCCTGGCTTGTTCAGATAACACGAAGCCTATAAATAACAACAGCACAATTTGCCTATGCTAAAAGAAGTTAGTTTAAAAGAATCATAAATTTCCTGGAACTGAAGCATATGGATATATGTATCCACTAAAGAAAAACGATACCTAAATAATAACCAAGGCTTTTAAAACCATCAATTTTCATATCACACGTTTGATGGCAAAATTGTTCAACTAATGGATAAATTTAGTTTCTACTTTTCAGCTCTAAACGTACTTTTAAAAGCATTAAACCATTATGCATCATAGATACTTGGAAGTGTTTAAAAAAATGAAAAGTGTGTGTCTAAAGTAGAAGAATTAGTCACAGCTGTTCACTAACGAATTGACTTGCAACAACATCAAAAAAATCAATTCAATTGAAAGAATAATTTTAGTTGCGTTCTGCGTAAAACTAGGAATGATTTACAGAATAGTTTGTTGTACCTGTTTCTTTGGCCAATGCAATTTACACCGAGATCCACGAGGGCATTACAGCATCGAGTGTTCACCGATTGCATAGAAGCCGTTATAACTGAGGAGCGAAGCATGGGCAAAAACGTTTGGAAAGAGCGTGCTTGTGTGGACGGGCCTTTACTCTCGTGTCTCTCAGCAGCGTCGAATCCCTCCCCTCTGGCCCCTTCAGTGTCCCCCACCCTGATGGTCGGCGTCCATCCCTTCAGTGGCTCGGCAGCGCGCGTTCGATACACGGAATCGCCTCGTGGTTCTCGGAAGGCAGTAGACTGTCGTCAGCCACGCCAGACGGCGCACTGCTCGCACGCTCACTGCTTTCTCGGAGATACTCGCCCACTGGTTCACCCACGGCTGCTGTTACCTCGCTCCCGCGACCTCTCTCTCTCCGGCTGCTGGCAGCGGCACACTCGGCTTAGCGGGCCGCCAGTTACGCAACAATAACAACGCTGTCAGGAGGTGTAGCATGCGCGTGCTGTGCCACCTATACGCCGACGAACGACCCTGGAACGACGAGCTACCGATTCGTCGCCGCAGCCGCAGCCGCCGCCGCCGCTTCTCCTCTTACTGCTACTGCGATCACTTGTTGAGAACCCGGTAGGAGAGCAAGCGCGCATCCGTTTCGCAACACGGCCACGCTGCGACGATCGTCTTGCTTCGAGTGGGAAAACAGACTTGCTGGTGTTGGGTGGATAGTGGTGGGCAGTGGGCAGAGGTGGTGGTGGCGATTAAGGAAGAGCGTGGAAAGTGCGTGCGGTGCCATCGAGCAAGAATTATGTTGCAGGAAGAGTGATGAGTAGTAACGGTGTATACGCGTTGGGAAGCGGCTTGAGTCTGTGCCGAGCGAGTGGCGCGGATCGAACGCTCGATACGCGACACGCGCCGCCCGGGGATCCTAACTTATGGAGGATCGAAACGATCCCTTCCCGATCGAGTCGAGGATGAACGTGTGAGAAATCGTAACGCTACCAGTGCACCGTAACTGCCCGCTCGGGGCGCCGTTCCTGTTGGCTGTTGACCGACGATCCATCGGAGCGAGGAAAACGTGATTTCCACAGCTCTTTATCGCTTTCACGACGGGAAGTTCGCGCCGGAGGAAAGAAGTGGGATACTTGTTGAAGCCAGAGACGTGCCGTCATGTTGTAAATTCCTTTATCCTTGTGATCCACGTGAGAGTAGTAGGCGCGAAGAGGAGAAGGATCGAGGAGAGAGAGAGAGAGAGAGAGAGAGCGAGATCTATCGTTGGAGAGGCCACGAGGTGTACGTTCGGCAGAAGTATATACGCGAAATACATCGCGATTAGGCGCCAATGACGTCAGGCAAGAGTCGCGGAGCTGTGTAAGCCTGCAAGGGGAATTCGTTTGTGGAGTTTGCGGTGCGTTTACCGTCACGGTGTCGTTGATGTGTTGGTGGTATTACTGCTGGCAGTAGTGATCGTAGTAGTGACATACAGCCAGTATCTGCGGACTGTGGTACGCTGGTGGTGGTGGTAGGAGTTGTGTAGTGGTCTCTCCTCTTGGTATCGGTGTTGCAGAACAGTGGTGGGGCTAAAGGAGAACCCGTGTGGAATTGCTGCGTGGTCCGTCGTGTAGCCAATTATATTTTCTACGTGTGTGATTCGCGGGCAATGACTAACTGCTCGCCGTTAAGTGTGTTAGTAGGAGATATCGTCGACGGACCCGTTTCTGCGTTGGTGTGCCGTCTACGTCAGCACCGGTCGGACGGGATTTGCATAGCAAACAGATTGACGCGCTGGTAAGTGGATAACGAGAGAGGAGTCGCGACTCTGTGTCCCACCACGTACCAAAGAGAAAAAGATAGTGCGTGCGCGTCTATCCGTGTTGCTCGTGCGCCGCCTGTAAGAAAGGAAGAGAGAGCGCGAAGATCGAAGAGCGCAGACGACGGGGCAAGTGTGGAGCTTAAAATAGAAGAGTGACTTCGGCTTAAGTACGCGCCAGGGGGACGGGCAAATAAAGAGTAACCGGAGAGGGTGACTCCTTTCCGATTTTCTTCCAACGAAATCATTATTGTGCTTCTCTTCTGTGATACGTTTCTATATCCGGTAGTATCGTGCTTGTGATCGTTTTACGAAAAAAAAAGCAACCAAGATATATATATATATATAGAATATACACACGTATATATGTATATGTATATATAGAGAGTGATAGAGTGAAACGGCGAATGAAAAGGAATCTCGAGAGGACGGGGATCGGTTATCGTATTGAGAGGACCGACCAACCGGTAGTAAGTGTTCTGTGATAACAAGGTAGTGCGCGCCGAGGGGTGGAAGCCAAGGGCGATTCCCCACCTACGTCTGTCAGCCTGACATCTTTCGATCTCCGTGGAGACGGTGGATTATCGTAAGAGAGAAGTTGGAGGTGTCTGCATCTCGGTCTCTCCTACGATGGATCGTGACTCGCGTTCGTATTCCTGCGGAGGCTGCGAGAGGACCGAGGGTCGAGCTATGCCGATGGAGTAACAAGTGAGCGGCGAAGCGGCGTTGCCATGACGACAGGTGAACCATGAGCTGCTCCTCTCTCCTCTTTAAAGCAGTCTATCTCTCTTTCTCTCTCCCCACTCAACCCTACCCTACTCTCCGTTCCCACTTTTTCGCCCCTATCCTTTCTTTCTGCTTTTTACCAATCTGTCCTCCTCTGTCTTTTGTCTCTTACACTCTTGTTCCTGCGAATTAATTCTTTTCCCTCTTGGAATCTCCTACTTGCTGTCTCTTTTCATTCTTCTCTCTGTCTCTCTCTCGCTGGCCGCCCCCCCTCTAGCAACCTCCCTTTCCAGTACTCCGTTCGAGTCGATCTCCTCTCCTTTCATCTTTCACCTTTTCCTATCTTTTTTTCTCTCCCCCTCAGAGCGATTCTCGCAATTGTCCCTCTTTTCGTCTCTGACCTCGTATGCTCGCAAGATACAACGGTGCGACAATAGTATCGTTCGTCTTTTAACTTCCCGCCATAAACCGCATTTATCTACCTGTCTCTCCCCCCACCCATCTCTCCTCCACAAATCTTTTATCCTTCTCTTTGTTCGCGCTCCGTTTCTCTTTTTTGCCTCAACGGTCTTCCCTCGTACGTAATCCCCACTCCTCGAAGGAGTCGTGTAATCTCTCGCGCTCGCTCGCACTCGCTCACGCTCGGCGTGCGCGCTCGGTGAACGTCGTTGTAGCATGCTTAACGCGTAGGCCGCACGATATTCCAAGTACGCTTGGCTATTTTCATGCTACATCGGAAAGACACCTAGCGACGCGCTACACCGCGCCGCCTCGCGACGCCCTGCCATACCCCACCCGGTATACCCCGCTTACAAGTGACATGAACGGCCGATCTCCGAATGCCGTATAAAGCCTAAATCGAACGGTCGGATCGACCGACCGGAATTCTCGAAATTCTTTTCGATTTATCAGTCTGTCGAGCGTGCGAGCAGTGCCACGCCACTCATGAATTTTCTTCGTGCTAACCTACTTTCTTCCCATTCATTTTTGTCAACTTATTACTTTCGGCGTAACAGCCACAATTATTTTAGATAATTACTTATATATATATATTAGGGATCGAAAGCAGTTACTAACTGCATAGTAATTGCAGCACTGCCCTCCTTCGTTACACTGTCCTATCTAGCATTTTTTCATTTTCTGAGATATGTTGAAATGTTTGAAGTTCCACACGTCTTTTACCTTTTAAGTAAAGTTAGAAAACCCTACGTGCTTTGTAAAGATTTTTAAACAGTCTAATGTATTTAACCAAACATCTTTTCAAATGGATAAAATATCCTATCTAAAACAATTAATTGATCGGTACGTTAATAATACATTACCTATCAGTACACCTATTACAAAAAATTATATTATGCTGTTACGAATGAAGGAAAATAAAGACGGTACAAAGTAAATGATAAAATTTCAGTTTTCTCGGTTGTTTCAAAATGCTAGATAGGACATTTTAACTAAGGAGGGTAGAGCAGTTCTTTATTAATACAACATATCGACGCGCGTTACGAAAAGTAGCAAGTGACATTTTTTCTACATGCAGTTGTCTGTAAGAAAAAAATGAAACGTGCTACTCTTCGTAACGCGCGTCGATATTTGAGATGAGAAAATAGTAAGAGATGAAGAATTCGATTTATGGGATTACAATAGTGGAACACATGTTTGTACCTCCTATTTTTGGGATCGTATGATTACTAGAAAATTTTTTAATATAAGCTTCCGCTTTTCTTGTACGTTCAAATGTGATCCACACGCATTCTGAACTGAAAACGTATCCGACACTTTGATGAAATAGGATTCGCTTATATCGAATATCGTAAGAAATTCTACGAAAGCGTTACTTCCTGTGTTTAAAACGAGCGATTCATCACCACGTTGTTTCGTATCCTGCAGACATTACGTAAAGCAGAGTAGCTACAGGTCAGACAAGAATTTGGAGCAAATTCTCCAGGGTGAATAAATTTTCTCTTCGCGCCTATTTCTCGCCGACCACGATTGTAAGCATGTGGCGCTGTACATTGGGAAACATTTGGAAAAATGTAATTTGTATCCGAACAGGAAAGTAGTGTTTAAAGTTTATTCAACACTTATTTGACAACGAAATACCATTATTCTGATTATGGTGTGTCCTCTATAATTTAATTTAAAATTAAAATTTTAAGATCATAATTCTTGCTATCCTTCTTTCTTTTCCATTTTGATCGTATTACAAACTTGTGATGACAAGAAGCGACAGGCAGGCACTAAATTCTTCGATAAGTTTCTTACAATAAATCTTGTCTATTAAGGCAAGAGAGGATTTTTCACGCGTTCCATTACATCGACACAAATACATGTGTCATAGAGCTTCTGAGAAAAATTCCGCCGATATTTATAGGTTTGAGGTGCAGAAGAAATTTGAAGCCTTGTACATATTTTTTCAAGAACATCCTTCAGCAAATAATACATATATCGGAGGATGAAAAGTACTGAAAAACGAATGCATTCGCGATATCGATCTCCTCAATAATTTCTGAGTGAATGCGATTTGCTAACGGCTCGTTCGTTAACTACATAGTAGGATCGCGTGCATCACGTGCACGAAATTCCTCGCGCTTCTTGGTTTTTTATTGGTCGATCTATTAGTCTTCGATGAATTTATTTCGATAATTGTTTCGTGGAAACTACCACATTCCTATTAATGATTGGTAAATTCTATGGAATTTGGGTGTGTTGTTTTCGACGGGCTGTTCTTTGAGGAAGTTTGAGAAAATAATTCGGGGAAATTTTCTGAACCAGCTGTGAAACGTTGACCCACATACGAACACCATGACGGGGTTAACTATCATTGATGCCTCAAGGAATGCCATTTTTTATCAATATCATATGAAATGAGAATTTGTAGATTATTTGTTAACCAGCAATTGAAATCGAAGTTCTTTAAAAATTCCTGGTTTCACGTATTTATCGTCACTTTCACTTAAAAACGGTCCTGTAACAATTAAATGTTCCTAACTATTTAGTTTATTTCTTCATAATCAAATGTGATTATACCCACAGTCACCGTCATTGTTAAAAATGTTTCGGAAACGTTTTAATGACTTCAAGTGCCGAGGGTCAAAGTTCTCTGTTTACATATGTCCCATAACGCATTTCATGCTATAAAAAGACGTGTTCTGTGTATTAAGAGAAAGACAGGCGGAGCATGCTTTTCAGCTACTAAAGGAGCGAGTAAATTACACGTAAACAATGAACGATTCTCGGCTGTGAATGTCCTGCGATATTCTGCGTACAGGACTCGTGACCTAATCACCCATTCACATGTAGTACTTCGTCATTACCGTGCACTGAATGCTATTGAGTCACGAACAAGCCTAGAATTTGTCTTGAAAATCGATAATGACAAGCCACAACTCGCCAGCAGGCAATATTATTTTTAGCTTGCGTTTTCAATGATTCGATGACACGCTTTTTTAAAAATCTAAAATTCTTAAGATACTATATATTGCAAATATTAAAAATTAATTGTTAAAAGTAAAATAATTAGAAAAGTTTATACAGTTTTGGAAAGTTATGAATTCGCGACGAAGGGAAAGAAAGTTACTAACTTCAAATATGATGTCTAACGTTAAGATTAGATAGTAAAATTCTGTCAGTGGCATTTCATTTGTAATTTTTTATACTCAAGAGATTATACTATTTGTTATATATGGATAAGAAGATAAGATGAGAAGCGTTTCTGTTACGGAAGATTTGTAATAATTTTCAGGGTGGTGTGGGAATATCTCTAATGTTCTGCAGTAATTTGCTAAATAGCATGCTTGGGCGTCGATTTACCCATTCTGTAAATTTCCTGGTAAAGCCGCTCTCCATATTCCAACGTAAATGGAATTCACAGTTCTCGGAAAATGTAAAGATAGAAGCCCACCGGAGTTTTCAGTGGTAATATTCGCTTTGTCATACATTCATATCCCATAACATTTAAACACATTTCCCCAGCTTTATTTATTTTATCAATAGTCACGGTCGATAGAACATTTTCAAATTCAACGGTCCACGTAAAATTACAAATATCTCTACAAATCATCAGTCCAAAGAAACTTCATATCTTCAGAATAAACACAGGTGGAAATTCATAATTACTCGATTCCAAAAGATTTCTGAAGTCGTTATAAAATCGTGCACTTCTCCAACCGCAGCATTATTGACATTGCTAAACGACCATGTTAAATAAACCGCGATCGCTCGGCCAGAACGCGACCTGTGTCATTGTACCTAGGTTTCGTGCGAGGCTGAAGTATTCAATGCGAGTCGCGAAAGTCGCGGCATTCCGAGCCTACGGCCTACGTTAGTGACCATAGCAGAGAATGCTCGTAATAATAGGTAGCGAGTCGATCGGTGGCTCTAAAAAACAACGGGGGATTCCGTGGATACACGGCCGTGAACGGCCTAGGGCACGTAGACGCACGGGGTGCGTGACCTAATCACCCGTTCACCGCTCCATCGGTGCGGCGCAAGTCGAACGACGCGATCTGCGTCGGGTTTACTGCTTGTCCTCGTGGATGGAGGGGACGCGAGAAGGCGGGAGAACAAAGGGAAAGAGGCAAGTGCGGCACGGTGCGGGTTACGGCTCGGCTCGGTTCAGCTCGCCGTGGCTTGACGTGGAACCGAGCGGAATGGAGTGCTGTGCGGCGGAGGAGAGGGCAGAGGAGGGTCTCGGGGTTTCCTCGTGGCTGGCAAGGCGGCGAGTCGAGTCGAGCCAAGTCGAGCCGTGTCGAGCCGCGCGGCGACGCAGCGGGGAACCGAGGACCGTCTCCGTGTGCGCTTCGGTTAGGGGAAGACGCTCGCGGGGAGGGAGTTGGCACTTCGTCAGACTAGAGAGGATGAGAGAGGCGCTTCGTCAGACGCGCGAGCCCAGCCGCACGCGTGACTCACTTGCCTATCGCGGGAATCTCCCGTTTCCCTGCCGGTGGCAGCACTGTACGAAACATCGCCAGCCTTGCCACGGCCCAACGTGCTCCGTATCGCTTGCGATGCGACGCGTAATGAAAATATTCCCGTCGCCTCGTTATTCATTTACTTGAAACTGAAAGCGCTCGCAGATTCGTGCTCTTGGTAAATATCCAGCGTTTTAGATGTTAGAATCGATGGAGACTGCGGAGTAGGCAACAGTCGTACCAACGTTCGAACGAGTAAAGGAAAGATTGCAGTGGCCAGAACTTTCTATTCGTGTTATAACGACTTGCCTGGAAAATGTTAAGTTGATGTAGGCTTTACGTTTTTGGTATGGACATTGTTTTGAATCGGCTTTGGAGATTCTTTTATGCCGAGGCTTTGAAGGCATTGAAGATGTTAGAGTACTTGAAAAGACTTGCGAAAAACAGAATCGAATGTCCATCGTTGCTGGGCATGGCTCGCTCCAAGCCAGCCGCTTCTCGTCCAGAAATAGGCTGCAGACCGATGCAGCTCATACATTTTTCTTTTACCACACTGCAGTGGACCAAAAATGTTTCCGTTTCATGAAACTGCGTGAGAGTTAGTAACGTTTATCAGGGAATTAGAAATTTGTGATTAGGATTATGATGTTTAACGACAGTCAATAATAAAAATATGAAGACAATTTCAGTGGTATCGTAATGTGGGGAGAGAAATCGACATTTATTTGGGAAAAATGCAACAAAACTTTATTGAAACTATGATTTTTTATTTCAAAAGTTTTGAATCTTTTAATTTGTAACAAAATTTTGTTAACGAATCTTTAAAATGCGTGGTACATATTTGACAACTCTTTTGAATTACGAGAGCAACATGCATTCAGGAACGGCATTTTAAACATTTTTGTTTAACGTTTAAAATGGTCTGATTAGAAATCTGTTCCAAGTTAGAAGCTCGAAGTGAAATCGAATTGCCGCAACTGTTGATTGGAATCATTTCTGATTGTTGCTTCGCTGTCACTGAACTATTCCAGTTTTTCACAACGTCGTGTCCCTGCGACCCTATTTATCATTCGTGTGTCCCGCTTTTTTAACCTTTAACCTATCCAACGGTTCTCAACGGTGAGAGTGACCAAGGAGATTTCGTTATTGCGATAGTAGCATTATTTGTCAACTCGGAAATAATAAAGACTAGACAAATATCTGTAGGAATAAAAAATTATAAGTATATCGTCCTCTTATTATCACAAGCCCTGAAAACTGTCTATTTAATTTTTAGAATGGAAAAATTAAAAATTTAGTGATCAATTAAATCGTGAAATCGTATTCAATAATAATCCACATTACATCCACATTTTCCTGCGTGCTTTTAAGCTTCAAAATTTTAAAAATCAGTGCCAGATTGAGAACACTCTATAATTTACAAAATTGTAAAGATTAAGAGTACAGGAAAATATGGAAAAATATTTCACCGTGTTTTATAAGCAAAATGTTGTTATAGTAAATGAAAGTCGTTTTTCAAAACGTACTTTGTAACATAGTCTGTATGGATGAATCACGCATCCCCGTGATAAAATCCTCTTCATTCAAGTGTCTCATGAGTAACTCTTTATTATTATGCAATTTATAGTATTGTACTAGACACCAGATTTGCAGGCACATGGAAAGCTAATACGCTCCTTACCCCCTACATACCACTTATTTGCTTTATGTCACCAGTTGCCAGTGTCTCTCAACCAAATGCATTTCTTAAAATAGTATTTTACATAACCTTTTCTGAATAATGTATCAGAAAACTTTGCTTTTCTTATGTTAACAACACTGCTATGTTGTACAAAAAGTTTTATTTGAGGAAGTAGAAAATTTTGCGCGAAACATGTTTCTGCAACAATAAATAGAAGGTATGGATTGCAATAGATGTATCGCTCATTTGCTGCAAGTATAATACAACTAAAAAATCATGATTTTCGGAGAAACAGAAAAAAAGGTACAAGCAAGAGCCGTTATTTCTATACCAATAACTCAAAAAACGGCACATTTGGAGTTGTGTCATTGTTAAGCAAATAAGCGGTATTACCTAAGGGGTAGACAAAAAAGCGTGTAATGGAATATTTATTTGGAAAGGTAGAGGGGGCAGAGTTAATTGTATGTGTCCACAAATCGCCTGTGTGGTTTAATATAAAATTTACAGTATTAATAACATGCATTTTACTAGTATTGTATTTTCAAAATTTGTTACCTTCATTGTAACAGATTTTTAATCAATAAAGTACTTCTATGTCACAACGTAACTATTGCTTGACGAATTGGTATCTTGTAAATGAAAAATGTTATTACTACTGATAAACGAAGTATTAAATTGTCTGTGTCGGAACAAATTACGCGCAAATGAAAGGTGCAACAATTTGAATTCGTTATATAAATATGTAAATATTTTTTCAAGTGTTTCAAGTGTACGCATAATTTGTCTTAGTTGATACATTTGAAATAAGTGAAATTTTATAATTACATATGTATATATTTATACATATATGGAAATGTATTTATTCTTATACAAAATCAGATGATGCTATTTGGGAACCGCCTGTGAATGGAATTTTTTGCTCCATAATTGGATGACCGAACAGTCCACCAATAATGGCATGGTCGAATTCATTGGTCCAATCGAAATCAAAGTTTGATCTATCAATTACATCTTTTTATTACCCTTTTATTGGTAGGATTTAACAGTATTATTTCGTTAACTTAATTAATAGTAAAGAAATTGATCATTTGGTGAGAAATGCTTAATTTTTACTAAATAAATATATGACATGGTCAATAGCGTTAAATTACTATGTAAATATTATCTACTAATTTATTATTCGTTCTCGGGGCGGTTCATGAATGCTAATGGACAATTTCAAGTCAAATTAGTCAGTTTTTGCAGTCGATGTTTTTGATAAAATCGAGTTTCAGTCGACGTGAAAGTGGATTACCAAAAAATAATTTCCTGTCACAAAAAAAAATAGTCAGAAAGGACAATTTTCGGTTAAAATGAAAGAACAAACGTGATGCAGTTGACAGCTTTGGAAATAACAATTTATTTAAAGTACCTCTTTTCGGGAGAACGGATGAAAGTTACACATTTTGACGGGTTCGTTTCGTAAATAAATTCAAAATTAGCAAAAGGATGACTTAACTCCCCGCCTCCAATAATTCCAACATATTTTAATTTCATCAAACTTTCTAACATCGACCACAAACGTGGATGGCCCTGGTATAAAAAGATTGTACAATTTACAATATAATAATTTGTTACGTCGCACTTTCTTCCAATTTTGCATAAGATACTGCAATATTTTTTGATACCCGATGCGTTGTTTACCAACAAGTATCCGAATAAAATATCCATTCGTCTATCATCTCTACTTTAATCGATTAATTGATTAACATTCTCTAGCAGTCCAAATATCGAAACAACTTTTATGTAATGCAATGCTGTGTTTGTTTTTGTTTTAATCGGAAACAGTAAAAACACGACACATTTACGTGACAAGAATTGACGAGCACGTGACTCATACTCGTAACACTGAAATTACGCAACAAGACAGTGTGACATTAAGGTGTCAATAATCCATTTGTTTTCCTCTGTACAGAATACTTGATTTTCACTGGTTCATTTTCTCTCGAAGAATGTTGCATTTAAAAGCGGTTTATGTAACAAAAAATATCCACTCTGGTGCGATTCAAGTTTCAAATATTTGTAGTTGTACGGTATAAATATAATGTTACCTTCATCATTATAAATTTAACTACGAAATAATTATCAGACTAAAAATATCACGATTTCTATTAAAATAAAATTACAAAATTTTCTAATAAGGTTAGTAGTGTCTTCAAAATATTTAATGCAATGATATAGTAAAGATAGAAGTATAAATAAGACATATCCTTTAAATTTTTCCATTCCGATGAAAGCTTTTTCTATAAAATACTTTTACCATTTTGTGATAGTATTTTCATTCAATAATCTGAAGCACATACCGCGAAAGAATTTGGATTAATAGCTTAAACAAGTAGATTTAGCTGGCATATTTTTTCATTTTATTAATCGTTGAGTCACATCCATGGAATTCAATCGGGAATGTGCATTTCCATTAAGAAAAGTTCCGTTTCTCGCAGATTTTCAAACGCGCATATCTTTGATACTATAATAGAAGACCAATTGAAGTGTATGAGAGTATTTCCGAGTTCCGATGGAATGAATCTCTTCAGGTTGAAAACTTTTAAAAACGCCAATGGTAAAAGCCATTTTCCATAACCGGTCGTAACATTGCCCATTCAATTCTTTAATGGAATGCAGAGCATTCGCTGACTTGGTGGAAACGATGAATGGCCTGACATTGTATAATATGACAGGGAACCTCGTAACGCCATTTCCATTTGTTTATCACTTAACAAATAACATTTCTGATGCTCATGGAGGCGTTTAAAGGGTCATACCTAGTTAGCAGGCAAAAAACATGATTTTCGGGAATTTTTTGTGGAAAATCTAATGTATACTTTTTACAACTATGTGCTTATTTGAAAAGTACATATATTCAGCAACTCTCAGTAATTTTGTTATAGGAAAATATTAAAAGATTAATGAATAACAGCTACACTCCCGGAAACTTTGTTTTTTTAGCGGCGTGCAGGATTTCTCTGAGCCGGATCATCTGAAATCGAAAAACGAAGAAGATTCTGTTAGTATATGAGTTTATTTAGTTCGCGACTGAAGGATTTAAAAAAAAATTATTTCAGACAAAATGGCGGTAGTTTAACGCAAAATCGTGATTTTTCGATGTCTGAATTGTGCGTTTTTTGTGAATAAAAAATAGAGATTTCATCAGAAACAAAAATCCTTTGTTCACGAACTACATAAACTCATATACTAACAGAATCTTCTTCACTTTTCGATTTCAGATTATCCGGCTCGGAAAAATCGTGCTCACTAAATCATTATAATTATTATTATAATGAAGTGGTACTTTTACCTTAGTCAACTGATCAAAATTGTGAAGATACAGCTTACTTGAATAAGAATTCTTTTGCTACTTCATCCCTTCAAAATTTGCAATTTCGACGAAGAGAATTGCAAATTAAATTGATTCTTTTGTGATGATTTGTTGCACGGTGTAGTAATATACGCTGTACTATTAGGTTTCTGCCTTTATTCCGCAGGAAGTTTCGATGTGCTTAGTCAGCAGAAAGCACACAACATGCAACGTAATGCTCAAAACGGACTCGTCGTATTTATCGAATACCTAATGCATAATTTATTCTACATTGTAGATAAATGCAAAGACTTTTTGTGTAGGAACAATTAAATTATTATGCATTTAAAGTATAATAGTTAAAAATCTCTTTTTAAGAAAAAGAAATTAAAATCTAATTTGACGTTAAAAATGGACATTATAAATTTCATAACATATTTTTGTATCGCAAAAAAATTGATTCAGCTGGTAGAATTTATTTTAAATAATTCTCTCATGTCCGAGGGAATTCGAAATATATTCGATATATCCTCCTTCGATATTTGCATTGATATAATATTTAAAAAAATTGAAATTCTGAAATGAAACATTTCACAACCCAGTGATTACATTTCCTACCATTGCAGTAATTAAAATAACTTTTAAAGTTTTAAAGTTTGATCTCTTATTTTATCTGGAAACACCCTGTACATCTTCCAGCCGAATTCTAAGGGAGCAGAATTGGGCAAAATGTAATCTAATTACAAATTACGATTAAAATGAAATTGTGTAATTAATTCCACATTGTGTTCTATAATCGTTAATCGTTAACTACCTAAATTTAACGATTGCAGAAAATAATGTGCAATCAACTACACAATTACATTTTAATCGATATTTGTAAGTTGTAATTAGATTACATTTTGCCCAACTATGGATGGGAGGGAAGAATTGATAGCATATGAAAAACATCCTACACTTTGTCGTGCTGACAGACTTTTACATTTGGCGGTTCACGAAGGCCAATAAATTGCTGTCGACCTTGTAGGCAGGGATTTTCGAGCAGTAGTACACCAGATGCGATAATAGGTCAGCTTCACACTTACAGGCAATGCCCAAGAAGCCTCAATACATGCAGAGAAAACCGTTAGAAGTTCCCTAGTTTCCAAGAACCAGACTCCATATTCAGCACACGTTTTTAAGGGACCCATTGAGGGGGGGTTAGTTACGAGGTCATATCAGAGTTTGACAGATTATCCACTATCGAAGCATTACTGTAGAAAGTAAGATTTCCTGAAACATTCTTGTATAATTTATATACATTTCATTGAGTATTTAATTAATTAATTGCCACGTGAAGTTTGCATGTTCGTTATTCATTAATTTAAATGTGAAGAGCAATCATCTCTTGGTAATTAGGGAAGATCATATTTAGGTTGATATGCCGTTTTTTGTTCAAAATTATCCCAAAATTCAGCAGGAAGTATTCAGCTTGGATTATCCTGCGAGGTAGTTAATATCGTGTTATACGTGCGCGCGCACGTCTGTTATGAATGCACCAATTCAAACACAATGTAGTGCATTGTGGAAGGACAAGTCTGGTCTAAAGTATGATTCACACGCTCTTTCAATGATACGCCATTTCGTAATGGTGGAAAACGCGATGCGACATTCCAAACAAATTACCCTCGCAGTAAATAAATTTGTATGCTCATGATGACATTTCGGTTACGTTTATCACTGTTGCAAAAATGACCTTTTTAACATTCAATATCAAATGTTCCAAGCCTGTGCATTAAAGTTCTTATATTTTGTGGAAAAGTATTTTATAATTAGTCACACCAAGTTGTAAATACAACTGTAACGCGTACCTAGTATTTTTTTTTTGTTAAGATATTGGTATTATTAGAATTTACATAAAGCTAATGCATTACTTACTTGGGACAATATTTTTACAGATATGCATGCCCGCGGCAAAACGTGTCACAAAATATCAATACTTTCATAATATTTTTGATAAACCTTTACGTGTAATTCGGGTTGAGTAGTGATAAGATAACTTTAAAATCATGATGGTTTTTATGTGCGCTTGGCTACATTTATTTCTCATAAGTATCGAGTAAAATCGTTATCTTTCTTCGTATTTTGAATTCACATACCACATATAGAACACATGACGTTATTCACCATACACCTAAAATAACTCGCACAAAGAAAGTATTTATATAGTAAAATATTTTAATATTTAATATGAAATAGATAATACTATTTTTATCTATTGTAATTTGTATCGATGTTAATGGAAGAGTTGAATGCAATGAATGGTTCGACTTATAATTCAAGAACACTTTTTAACATCTAAAATTTGAAGATTAGAGATCGGAAGACTCTGTTTAACTCTCACCTGACGGATGCAGGGTCCATCTTGACCCATTTTAAGCATCAAGCTACATGTATTACTTGTTATTAGTATTACTTCTCGAAGAAGATAAAAATCTTAGATCGCAAGATCGGAGTCTTTTCTAATATAAAAGCTTATTCTGAGGAGTGTTTGAATGAATTTATATGTAAAAATGGACCTTTCTAGTAGTCGTCAGGATTCAATATAACCTCTAAACAAAAATTAAAGAATTTCAATATACATAGACAAATTATAAGACCAAGGAATTTCAAGTTTATCTCATATATTTATCATATCGTCTTATATACTTATGTTTTAAGATATACAGATTTTTTGCACTTATCTCATGTATGTATTACATTTATCTATAATCGCTACAGATGGTGTCTGAAACATAAAAAATATAATTTAACGAAATAAAAATATAGAAGATTTTTCAGGAATTTTCAAACTTCTACAGGCCGCAAAAAAGTATCACAGATACTGGCCTAATTCTGGTAGATCACTTTATATGTGTGTAAAATTTGAAGTTCATCAATTATTTTGTGCTTCAGATATTACGGTAATAAGTCGGACCGAATTTCGGTGTGAAAATTTAGGAACACATTTTCAAAATAGTAAGCTTTAACCCGCTCTCACTCTGGCTGGAGTCTCACAGACTCTATGCTAATTGTTAGTTCTATGCTATATTTCCTGTTACATGCACTAACATGGTACTAACAATAATCCTATATGTGGAAACAATTGAATAGGGACGAGCAAGAGAGTTTTTTGGAGTCCACCAGATCCCAATGCGAGCCCTGTGCAAGGTTTAAAAACTCTAATAAAATCAAAAATCGATCTTTTTGAGCGTGGAAATGGATATATGTCCTTAGGGGTCCCCTAGTTTAACGCTCTGAAAATAAAATACATTTTGGAGAATTTAAAAAAAAAGGTATTTATTATTATAACTCCACACTTTGTACGATTGTTAATTGACATTCGAAGAGTGTGCTCAAATTTTTTCATGCCAAAATAATAATTGGGTTCAAAGTTACAGTGGTAGTACTAAGAGGGGTTTACAAAAAAAGTTTGTTGCGGACATGATCTGGATGTCGTAGTCATTTGAAAGAAAAACAGCACCGTATAAACTAGAATGAATAAAAAATATAGAAAAACAGAAAAATTGTAGCTTTTCAAATACTTAAATTCAAATACTTAATTTTCTGTGTTGCAAAACTGGAATTTAGCAAACAGTGACTTCATTCTGGTACACTTCAGTGGTACCAGTAACACTGTAACTTTGAACAAAATTATTATTATTGCCTAAAAGAATTTGAGTACATTCCTGGAGTGTCAATCAATAATCGTACAAAGTTTGGAATTATAATACTCGATACTTTTCTTTTAAAAAATTCCCCCAAATTCGGCTTACTTTCCTAGCGTCCAACTAGGGAAACCCCGCATCGTGATCTAGCTTCTCCTTCTCTTTCTAGGAGAAACGTCCCGAAAGTTAGAACGAAAGCGCCTGTAACAACAAATTAAAGTAAAGTTCGAGGACCGTTGAGCAAACGTTTAACACACCTAACACCGTCAACATAAAACGGGTAACAAATTACGAGACCTGGCCAGTGGCCGTGCAACGTACAACAGTCTGCACGGACTATTCATGGCTCGTAATTGATCGTTTGTCGTGCGAGTTACGCTTCATTCCTTGGACTCCGGCGTTATCTCTCGGCTGCAGCCTTCGTGTGTCACCCGTACTCGCTGCCCGATGACGTTTTTCATTTGCTTATCAGCCCCATGCTAATTTTGGCACAGCGATTCCGTGCTCGTTGTCCGACTTATTAGACTAGAATAATTGCAAGTTGAATGACTTCGGCAATGAGCGGTTTCAACGGGACAGTCGAACATTATTAATTCATAACGTTTTCATTGCTACAGCCACTCGTCTCCTTCTTTAAAGTGATT
The DNA here is from genome assembly GCA_963971345.1 of Andrena flavipes. Lineage (NCBI taxonomy): Eukaryota > Metazoa > Arthropoda > Insecta > Hymenoptera > Andrenidae > Andrena > Andrena flavipes. The sequence continues at coordinate 59,264,471 of OZ020480.1, forward strand.
TGCATTAAGAAAACGCTGACCCTGGGAAATGGGCGGGAGCATCGCGCAACGTGCATCGCGTAAACGTTAGAATCTCAGCAGAGGATGATTCGAACTTGAAGAATAGACTTTAAAGGGAATTTTAGTGTTGGGGAAATTCTGTTGATTAACTGGCGACTCTCAGCGATAAAGCTACATATTTGGGAGACGCATTTCTTTTAGTGAAAAGAAAATTTTAGGAATATTTATGAAACTTCGTGTTTTATGCTAAGTTGAATTGGTTACCGCGTGCAATTATACATATAGACTTGAGGATTTTCTGATAATTGTTTCTTCGTAAGTATTATTTGCAGGTAACTATTATTTTCATTGATAGGTGGTCATAGGGATTTCCTAATTTTGTAATGAATAGCTTCTTCGCTGGCAGGCGTTAGTCATTAGATTACCAAAGAACATACTTATTGGTAATGTTACCTACAGAAGAAGATAGAAGAAATTATTTAGTTAGTATTACAGAAGGAAAAACGGAGAGTCTTTTAATTTTATTGTGGTCTGGAACTCTCATTTTCTTAAAGCAGCGGTAAATAATGAATAGCAAATAGTTTCGGGTGGGTCTAAGTGGAATTTGTATCTGGTTTTGGGCCGTCCTTAAATTGCGCAAGGGTAGTTTTGGCGATTTTTTACTCTCTCTCTTCTCCAGTAAAAGAATTCATAAGATTTTATATTCCCATCCCCTTCGTCCTCCTTACGGAATATTTCTTACATTTTACTTTGAGTTATTAAAATTCTTTTAAAGGTTCATATTAAAAATAACGTTAAAAATATATTACGTAAAACGCTATCTGACACCCATCCCGTAAGAAAATGTAAGAAATTCGCGACCCCCTTACGTCCCTAAAAAAACCTTACGTAATTTAAGAACGATCCCTTACGACAGTTAATATTCTTAATAATTCATTGTATCAACTTAAAAAAGCATATCGAAATAAGTAAAAAAACATTCGTCTGTTAAATAACCAACAATTTTTTATTTAGTTTATTCTTTGTTTTAGTGTGGAATAAATATGTAGGTAAATGATTGCTATAAAATGTGGTATGTATACAAAAATGTCATCTATCTATAAAAAAAGAGAGCGGGGGTGGGCGTGGGAGAAGATGGGACCTGGCTCCCCAGACAAAAATCCTACTTAGTTACGCTAATTGCCATAAAAGAGACAAAACCGCACATCAATCTCGTGAACTTAGTTCATTCTGCTCCACGCATTTGTGACAGACAAAATTGAATGGAGCTGGGTATACTAGAAAGCTTAAAAATCGGTTAACCGGGTACCCAGTTATTAATGGATTAACTGATTAGCAGCCAAGTATACGGGTAATACGATTATTCGATTGCATATACACAACGGTTAACCGATTAGACGCAGTTAAGTGGAGATTAAAATGGATCGCTTAGGAAGCCTTTCCGATATCTCCTGTTTACACTCTGTGAAATGGAGTTATTCACTTTAATATACGAACTGGACAACGTGTATTTTTAATATTCTCGCTTTTCCTTGGGTGAGTCACTTATAGAATAATATTGATATTTGAAATATTTCCATTATCCTTGGTGATACAACAAACTGTTTGAGGAAAGATGTCTTTCATTCGAAGAGGCAAATAATATTTACGATAAAGATCGTATTCTTGAATTAATAATTCTTTAGATTTAGCAGTCACCTTTTGCAAAAACAGGGTTTTCAAATGGGATCTTCATTCTAATAGGACCTGCATTTTAAATAGCAGCTCGTTTTAATGGGGCCTATATTTTAAGTAGGACCTCATTTTAATAAGCTACATTTTGAGCGAGAGCTCATTTTATCCTACCTGCATAACTCGCATGTAATTATATCCGACTGTACAATTTCATGCATAACATTTTGGACTGATGCATTAAGTAGTATCATGTTGAATGAAAATTTCTAGGAAACTTCAACATTGTATGAAAACTTAGTTTCACTCGATTCGTTAAGATTATTTGATTAAGAATATTCTGTGCATTAGAAGCCAGTAATTAGTTCCTAATCAATTAATCAAATATTGGAATACTAGGTGAAATTAGTGCAATCAAGAGTCCCATTCAATCTGGATACTGATATCGAGCAAAGTTCAACCAAACGTAATTCAGTAACAAATTTAGTCCACTAATGAACTTGGACTACTTGGAGTGATTACACAGGATCACAATTTTTTTTAATTCACACAATCTAGACCACCTGTCTTATACCTACAGCATTTTCTTTAAAGCCTTGCTTCCTCTTTCGTTAGTAAGGAAGTCGTCGTTTCCATTCTCCTAATATTCTCTTAAATTTTTTATCGTTTTATTCAAATTAACGAAGAAAAAAATTAAGTACTGTCTTTTGTATCATATAAATAACAGTTTGAATTGTATTCTAAATTTTTTTATGCATCATTTTACAAGATTTATTCGTTATTTTACGTAAAACAGCTTAGGATGACAGTAATTGGGTAGGTGGCAGTAATTGGGTCCTTTATATCTGATGTCAATCGATGTTTATACATTCACAACGTATCAAAGTATTATTATAATTCTCTATTACCTTCTTCCTTCCATACAAAGTTTAGGGGAACTCATAAATAAAATTAAAAAGTAACCACAAGAAAGTATACGATTGACTTTCATATTTTCATTCGATTGTAATTTTTGTTTTGCAAGCAATCGTTCATCACGTTATGTTCCTCGTTCGAAAATTTTAATTTTCAACATGCAACCGTCAGGTGGAGGACCATTCGACATTGATTTTATTGATCTAACGATAACCACAGTTGCCTGTCCGATAACATGTCACGCAAGCGCGATGAACGCTTTGAGACAAACAGCGACGCGAAAGCAAGAGATTTTTTTGGAGATGCCCTTACCGGGACACACCGTTCGAAAAGTAGGCGAGTTTCCACTCGGCTGTAGCGGAGCAAGCTAGTTAGATACAGTGACTCACTTAGCATTAATCTTGGGGGGAGCCGAATTGGAGGGATAAAAAGATTTTTACTCCAAATTCGCTAAAATTCATTAGGTGATTACATAAATTTATTTAAAGGGTCTCCTTACATTTGCCCTCAAATTATATTAATTGAAATCTTTATGCATATTTAACCAAACTTTAAACGCGTTTTTCTCAAAACCATGTTCTTCGAACTAGTTAGCATGACATCTCAAATACCAATCTCCGGATTTATTTCAAACTTGATATATATCTTCAGTAGATGCCCCAATAACTAAATCGGTTTTTGCGAGATTAGATTTTTGCGAGTTTAAAAACCAGCGAATTTTTTGCAGAAATCGATATCTGTTTTAGACGATGGTATTTCAGTAATTACGCTAATAACGTAACTATTTTTTGATTCGGCACCAAAATTCATCCTAATACTTCGAACGCAATTTTCTCGTAAAAGCTTCAACAGTCCACACGTTATGCAGTAACTATACCTACAATTTTAAATACCAAATCGACGACACGAACCTCACCCACTCTCCTTGTCATATATCACTCATCTTTATTGAGATGTAAAAGAAGTACTACCACCAGAAACCACTTCCCTCCATTTAAATCCAAAGTATCAACCAAGTAGATTCTTTCTACCCTATCTTTTCTCTTCGCGCCACTCTAATTCTATCGACGAAAAGTTATTTCAACTTGGCAACGTTTAGTTGTCCGTCATTCTGACAAAGAGTAGGTACTGTGGAATTACGTTATTTATAATATGGACATTAAAATTAATCAGCTTGAAACAGTATAGTTTCACTTTTCTGACCGTGGCAAGGGAAAAAGTGCTTGAATGTTCCACGTTATGAATTATAGTCCGGCGAAATTCAGACCGGTGATGTGTCGAGCAGGAACAAAACGAATTGTGACCCAATTTTCGCCCTCCTGACAAAGGTGCAACTGCATTCGTGCACACGCGAATTCAAGCTACAAAAACTCGAGTCACGATATTTTCAAGCACAGAATGGTAAATAAGCTAGATTCCATTTGGCCGCTGGAGCAGGTATAACAGTAAAATATGAATGTGCAATGTGTGTAACTCCGCAAGTGACCTGGTGTACCAAAGGGATGGTGGAAATTTTTATTCTGGCAAAACATGGCGTGGCATCAGGAATACTGTCGACATTGTTCCCTTTGAACATTTATACTCATGTGGAATAGAAATATTCATGAATTCTTTTTTCTTTGGGACAGAAATTGCGAGAAAAATGGCTATATGTAGCGTTAGGAAATGTTAATGGAAAAACAAAAAAAGGAGGCTTTCGCTGGAATAAAATTGCTGGTATCGGAGCGAATAATATTGTTGATATAAATTTTGCTTACTTGGCATGAGAGTGAAAAATTTGAGCATCGTGGAAAAGCTGGAAGTGCATACTAGTGCAAATTGTGTGCAAATTGAATGGTCATTGGCAGGCTTTTGAAACATTTTGTTATGTAATATAAAAATTAACATATTTACGCTTGCTTTAAGTATCCTATTATTACACTGCATCTTTTGTAAAATTGTACTATAAGCGTGAAAATGCATAAATTTTGTGTCCTTTTACTAATTTAAGGGGATGTTCCGGTCTAAAAGTCGATTTCTTATTTCATTTTTTGAATGTTCAACCTTTTAGGAATACCTGGTTAAAAGGATTTGTTGAAATTCGTAAAATTCCCGAAGTTTTAGGCATTTGAGTAGCAGCAAATGCATTGGCAACAACCGGCCACTCGGCGTCCACGTGAAACTTTAAAACGCGTTTTTCTCGAAACAGTGTTCTCAAAACGGTGTGACCTGTATCTCCAAATTTATTACCCGATTCGACTGAAACTTTTTTATTTTAAAGAATATAGTACTGGCTAGGGGGATCCAAGAAAAAAAATACAAAAAATTGAAAATTTATGATTTCCAAAGCGTTGAGAGGATAAAAAATATAGGGAAAAAGTGATTTCAAACTTGAAGTGGCATTATTTTCTAAAAAAAAAAATGTCATTTGTGCAATTTTGTGTGGTGTCTCCCCTAGCCAGAAGTATATTCTTCAAAATAAAAAAGTTCCAACATAGTTAATTAAGTGTGAAAAACTGTAAAAGCATAATATAATTTTCTGCAAATTTATGTTATTAAAATTCTAATCTAAATTCTAAATTCTCGTAAAAAATTTAAATTCTAAATTTTGGTAAGGAAAAAGTTGTTGTAAATAAACCTCAAACACTTAAACACCCAAAGGAGAGGCGATCGAGCGTATAAAATAAGTCCTCGATTAAGAGAAACGGCGACCGGCGGGACGAGTCGTATTTGAAGTACAGAAAATAGGGGTGTGTGTTGGTCACGACTGTAGCGCGTAAAGATACGGCGTCCTGTAAGATAATTCCTCATTGATACCGTGCATTCATGGAGTAGTAGAATTTATAAGAATGAACCCAGAGAAGAGTGCCGTCACTGTCGCTCCATTCAGTTCTGGGGATTTCCTGTTCGTGGATCCGATAAAGTTGTGAGCTCCGTTTGTTCCACATAACTTCGGAGGCCGCGACTATCCGTTTACAAAGGGGCTTCCTCGTATTCAATGAATCTATTATACCCAAGGGTTACGAAATTGCATTAACCCCATTGCTTTCTGTGTTTTTAAATTGGCACGCCGATGATTACACGCGGTACCTATTCTACTCTATAAACAAAGATCCGAAAATAATGCACGAATAAGTTGTAAGAAAAGTATTGTATTAAACGTAAAGAAAGCAATAATAGGCTTTCTGTTAGAACTGCTCAGTGATGCTTGTCTAATCTGTTTATTATTCGTGATGACTTTACTATAAATTCCTGAAAATACCCATGTTTTGAGGGCCTTCCAAGGAGAAGCCTCCCCCTGCAGTCATTTCTGATCTACTCATGCGACATATCGCAAGACAGATCGTGAGATCTGTAATCCCTTTTCTAGCTCTATCCAGTCTCTCCTGTCCACGTCCTCGTCCTCGTCCTCTTTATCTCTCTGTTCCTCTTTTTCCATCTCTGCTCGTTTCCCCACCATCTCTCTCGCCGCGTATAAATAACGCGATCCAAAATTACCGGCCAGTTCGGCGAACAGCGCCGAAGAAACCTCCCGCCGCTCAAACTTTCAAGCTGCTAGGAAAATTCGTGCGACTCGCTGAAGTTTTGCTCGTGTCTTCGCCAGACTATCCCAAACAGACATAATAGCAGCATTATCAATAATCTTTGAACGGCGGATGGCTAAACAGTTAACGACGAGGTCTATTTTGGCACATAATATAATTTCGTTTATACGTATCATGGTATATGCTTTTGTATGAGGCGTTCACTTTGTTATTATCTAAGATGCTTGTTTCCTTAAAGCAGTGCAGATACTAATAAGTATTGAGTAATGCGAATAATTTCGGATGAGTGCAAATAGATCCGTCAGGCGAAGGTTGAGATGTTTTCCTACTCTAGTGTTTACAAAAATGGGTCATCTTTGAGAATTATTTTTGGCCAAAATATGGGACTGTAGTGTCTTCAAACTTACAAATATGTATTTTTATTCGCTGTTTAAGAAATTCTCAGAAATTCCCTTTTCCAACGAAAGAATTCATGTATGAGGACTTTAGAAGCCAATTTGGCTAACTCCATTTTTTGTAAATTTATACGGAATTTGTAAAGTTATACGCAAAAGTAAAGGGGAGAAATTGAATAGCATAAATTTACAAGAAAAAAGAATTTAATACATTCCTACAATACAAAAAAATTAAAAAATATTAAAAATATAAAAGTAAACGAATATTATTATTATTTATTATTGACAGTAGGTATTAGTTATTTCCAGTACAAAAAATAGATACATTAGTAAAGGAGGAATTAGAATTTGTGACTCGATTTGGGGTAAAAATTACAGAATTATCGTATAAGGTTTAGGCATACAATTATTGTTTAACTTATCAAGTTCTTGTACTTTTTATTTTGCGGAATTGATTAGTTTGCCTTCCGAGAGGCTCATATAGTGGCAATTATTCACTTTAGCGTGCATCGTGATGGAAGAAATATGCCTCCTCATCGTATACTTACTGTTACTTCTCGAGAAATTCCCAGAAACCACTAATTAAAAATGAATTATAATCATTAGAAATTTCTGGGTATACTGAATCCATTTTCTTGAAGAACGGAAATTAACAAAATTGACATGAACTTTAGATCCATTCTTTTCTAGAGTGTCACTCGCATTCTAGTCTATCACCGTATAGACTATAGAGTATAAATTAATCTAAGGAAGGTGAATTACTTTAAAGCGAGTAGACGTTTTGACTGTACGCCATCTCAGCCAAAGTCATAAATTTGCGTATTTTACGAATTTTCGAATACAGTGTTACATATGCAGTCCACACTCTATACTTTCACAATACATGAAATACAAAAATTCAATTTTTCTAAACCTCTAGAGTTTAATTGATATTTTGTTAATTCAAAAAGGCGTATCTGCTCAAAAGGTGGTTCTGAGGTTGATGACTTTTAGTATTTTGTGTTATGCCACCGATATTTTATATAAATCGAATTTGGTTAAATATTGAATCTGGTTAAAAAGGATCTAAATATTTGTGATAAACCCGTAAAACAAAACACTGCAAAATTAACTACGCCTTTTATTCCTAATATTTTATTGCTATTTCATTTAACAACCAGGCATTGATTTCACATACGTGGAAATATAAACTGTTATCTCTTCAGTTTCAATGCAGATATGGTTTTTTTATTTAATATACATATAGATGAACTATGTATTTTTGTGCAGCAATACCTGGCAGCAATAACTTGATTAAGCGAAAGTGAATTAGCTCGCCGGAAGTGGTTCACGTCTAATATTTCAAGCATACCTATTCGCTACGTAGAGATAGCATTGATTAAAAATGATAGGCAGAAATAGGAAGCGTACGAATTTATCTGAAATTCCAATTGCAATAAATCCATAAAGACCTCGTATGACTAGGTCCTAACTATTACGGTGAAAATCTACGATGAGATTTTACACGAGACTTTTCTATCATGAGACAAAAATCTCAGCAAAAACTAGATGTAAATAATGGAAATGGATTTTTGAAAATACATCATGAAATTCTCTCATGAGAGTCTAATTTCATGAAACCAATGACAAAATAATTAAAAAGTAATAAAATAATTAAATAATTGTCTCGTGAGATTTCTCATCATGGATTTGCACCTTTACTAATGATATACACTCGCAATAGTTGCACCCTGTCGAGGGAACCATGCTGCAATCTAGTCCTTAATGCCAACGAATTTTGATAAAACATTATGTCGATTCGAACACGTATCAGTTTAAGTTTTAATTAAGTTGCTACAAGACAAATTTTGAAAAATTTAAAACATGTTATGTAGCATCAGGAGTTTCAGGTTAAGTTGTTATGTCGCCTATAGCAGAGAGATCAAAATAATTTTGGTTAATGACGATACACTTTGATGATTCGTAGTGGGAAACTCGAATGGTTAGGAAAACAAGACTTTATTTTATGAAAATAAATTTAAATTCAGTTAAAGAATGCGTAAATAAAATGATTGAAAACTTTCGACCGAAAATTTTTTAAAAAAACTTTTAAAATATGCGTAAGTTTGGAAGTAAGTATGGATGAATTGAGCATAAATATGCCTGGCTGTTATTGGTCAGGAGGCGGATCTAAATTAGATAGTAGTAGAAGTAGAGTAACGGGATGATGATGTAAGAGCATCATTTCTTGGAACGACAGCTTAGTAGATAAATAAGAATTATTTGGTACAATTTAAGCGATGGTAGACAGTATGTAATAACTGAGTTCTTTTATAAACGGAGTGGAATGACGCTCAATATTTTTCAACCTACTTCAGATCTTTGCGCATATGTTATACTCATAATAATTTTTGTTAACAAGTCAGTATAGTGTTCAAGTTATACTTGTCAAGAGAATAGTACTTATTCTTCAACGTTTTACGAGAGAAATATATTTAAATGCGAATAGTGAACACTATTCTCTTTTTATATTATTCTCACAATCAATCTCTAATGTCCAGTTAAGTATGTAAAACGTGTATTACCAGTTTATTAAAATCTTTTAAAAGTTTATTAAAAAGTGATTGTCATGTACTGCGTGTAGAATGAAAATCAGTAAGAGCTTCAAATTTTCTTTTCTGTCCACGAAAGACCAATCGTAAATTGCAACTTTTATTGGACAGCCAGTACATTTTTTCAAACCACATTAGGTGGAATGATAGAATATATCAACAATGTATTTTGAAATCCACTGGTTATATTTACCACGATGGTTTCAGGGAAAAATACTCCTGCGTAAATACAGTATTTTTAAATTCAATTATTTGAGAACTGTGCAATAAATTTGTTATTTTTTAGTGGTATCAGTAACACAGTGAAAGGTTTATAAAAATTCAGTGTGTTTTGGTAATTGGTGAATTGCATTGGATTTCAATATTAAAAATTGATTTACTTCCTTGTTAGAAGTTCAAAAGCAGGAGCTGAAAAATACTGTATATGGAAATGCGCGAGAATTTCACGAATCCACTTTCCTGGCTGTGCAATTCAAGAAAGCACTGATGACGAGGAAAAGTGGGTGCCCCGCGTTCAAATCATTTTTATTCCTTTGATGACGATGCACTGCTTTCTGATCAAAGTTTGCTACACCTTTGTGTGGAACTTCGCTCGGTTTTCGGGTCCACCTCGGCGTTTCAATATTTCTCTTTCGAATATTCGTGCTTTTACTTCCTTGACTACAAACAGCAATCCATGTTCTTTAAAGAGTACACTGCTTTTGTGTTTTTAAGTCTGAGAATAGCAATATTCAAACGCTTGTCTTCATTTATTTATTTACTCTAAATATAACTGGATTTCCTGGTTGTTGTGGGATCAAAATTTTAAAAAAGTAGACATGTAAAACATGAAACTAATCAATTCGGAATAGGTATAATGAAATTTGAAGCATTGTGAGGCACTTTGAAGAAAGTCAAAATATTCTGTTTTATCTCAATTTTGAATCTGAAATAATTGTTAGATCCACCGTGAAACGCGTCGTTGAAAATAACGGAAGTACTTCGACACCAGTAAAATATTTTACATTTTATTTGGAAATATTGAACATGGTTTAAATAGAAGCACAAACAACAATTCCCTCGCGCTGTGAAATATTTGAATTTGCGTAACTTGATTCGCAACTTGTAACTTATTTTTGTGACGTCAAATATAAATTATCCTGAGTCTGGACAGGATACACTTGCTTTCCATTGTTCGAGCTTTCGAAGAATTGTGTTTTTTGTGAATAATTCCTATTTCTTCAAATTTTGTAAAATTATCTTTCTTACGAAACATCGGTACCAACATTTCTTTAAAAGTTCGAAGCTATGACTAAGCAAACAATTTCACAGATTTTTGTTCTCCTAAACTTAAAACCATTGAAAACTGTACACATGGTTTACATGTTGTGCAATTCTCTTAGTAATTTTTTTTGCATTGTCTGTGTTTGTAATTAGAATTTTTCTAATAACAGTATTACATGAAATTGACATATAAATATAAGCATATACTGTGTTCAATCCAAAAACTTTGGATAATTTTTATTTTGATGGTTGTACGTACTATCAAAAGTTCCCAAGTAATGTTGGCCATTTATGCATATATTAAGGTCATCGAAATTAACGAGGACTGCCCTTTTGTAAATAATTATTGAAAATATTTAAAAGCTGCTTTACAAGATTTAAAATTCATTAGACACCGTGGCACTGTGGAGTTAGTAACTTTTATTTAGTTAAGAATTTATTATTAAACATGTACTTAGAGCGAATACTAATCTTTCTTGTGTCATTGAGTTCCTATCTTAGCGTCAACATACTTTACATATTTGCTACATAAATTTTAAAAATTAATGCAATGTCAACAGGAGGATGTGTCATGCAATATTACAGATCGTAAACAAGTGTATTTCCAAGAATATTATTATAACGCACTCGTACACCATGTAACGTAATGCTACGTCGTTCCTATATGTATAAGGCGTCGCGTTATCAATTTGAAAAAGCATGAAGCAATGCTTTCGTTTATTGCAAAATTGAATACTGAATGTTTTCGTAAGGAAATAAATACACTTGTTTCCAAGAATGACATCACGATTCTAAGTAGCGCCACGTATACAGGGTGATGTTAGTAACTGGGCCAGACTATAGTTTTGCACTGACAATATGTGAAGGTACCTACAAAAAAATTGTTGAGAAAAATTTTACATTATTTGATGCATTATACTTTTTTATGATATAATCTTTTTTATGTGTTTTTTTTTGTAATGTGCAATTGCATTTTTTCAAAGAGGACTGTATATTTCTTTTACATGTATCAATCCTCGGGTCATTGGTACTTTCATTATATATATTAAAATAATAATTTATATACAAATGTATCATTTCTATAATAACTATTATATATCTATCAATAAAATAAACACTAACAAAAGTAAAGAAAAAAGTAATCTCTGCGTATAGAAAGTATCCGTAAGATCATTGAAAACTCAATACCTACTTTACGAGATATTTCATATTCTCATTAGTAATATCCTTCTAAGATTTCCTGTTTATCGTTGAATATCTTGTGAAGTATTGAGTTTTCGATGACCTTACACATATTTTTTATACACAGAATGACTAGAGAACTCGATTTGCATAGAAATATTATACCGTTTCATTGAGAAAAATATGCAATTATGATGCAAATATGAAAAAAATGTCATATAGTTTAAGAAATCATGAAAAATTTGTTCTACGATTTTTTTGTATCTTGGAATAAAGCTAGAATCCAGCCGAGTTACTACCTACATACAATCACCCTGTAATTCGCAGCACGTTGTAAAACAAAAACTAAAATGTGAGAAGAAAGTAAGAGACTTCTTTTAATAGTGTATTAAAAATGATCAAGACTTTGCAAAAAATCGAATGCATAAAAGCTAAATCATTGGAAAACTGAACACGGAGAATGAAATGCGGTACAATGTACGTAACGCGTAATTAACTTTTCGATCTGGAAATTCTCACGAGAGCGCAGAATTCGTTAGCGATCGAATATTAAGTGTGTTCGATAATAAGTAATGAATCTGCATGAAATTATAAGTAGCAAGTATGGAATAAAATTTCTTCATTGGAGACTTCCTTTTCGAGAAAGTCGATTTTGGAAACTCATCTGGCAACAAATAGCAGAATTTATGAGCAAATATGATGAAACTTCGGATAAAATGAATCTTTGTGTAAAAATAAATTCGAATTGTAGATTAATTCTTTTCTCAAATTGAGACTCTGTTTTGAAGAAAGTGGCAATGAAAATTTATTGGGAAAACCTCAACTTAAAAATCGGGTTCAGGCTTAAACTTGATATTTTTTAAAACAAGGCCTCGTTCTAAAATAATTCCATAATTTCCACTTATTTTTATGCTAGGATGCATTTTATCAGTAATTCTTTTCCATATTCCCAACTTATTTTTTCATGTATGACAATAAGTACCCTTACAGTTGTATCACGAATTACTAAGCACTCCCTTTGTATCACGTTTTAATAGCGTTGACGTCATCACCGATGCTCATATCCCACCACGTGAGTGATTTAAAAATTGAGACGGCCCTCGGCACGCTTTGAATAATTGCCGATCAATCTAATGGTCGGCGGGGACACCGTACAGCGAGGTTCGTTACTTACGAATGGAAATCCAATCGGGGGAAAGTCGTAGTCTCGCGTAACCGGCGACCAACTGATCTGAACTGTTGAACTTGTCTCCTTCCGCTTTCGTAACGTAATTCTCGCATCGTAAATCAGTAAGAATGACCTTTCAGGCCTTGAATATTAAGTGGATCTAGTAAATACGCGTGGAGCGTGCTTGTGCAGCTTTTCATACGGCCCATCTAGTCGGTGCACGGATTAGGATTCCAATGGGAATCGATGGTATTGGGACGCCATCAACCGTTGCGTTCCACAACTTTTTGCACGTGATATCGATCCACTTGCTGCAGGGGGCGCGCAGAGGCTGGGCTCCTGGTTTATTGTTGCTCGTGTTTGCATCGCTATGGCCTGATATTTCAGCGGCGCTTAAATAGTTTAGAAGGATGCTTGCGATGTGCTTCTAGCGTGCTTTGAACTTTTGAAGGCAGCATTCGAATTAGGTTTGGAAAAAACCGATGAGGAATTGTATAAATTCTTAGAGGAAAAGCGAAGCGTACACATTCCGTAGGTGGTTTTAGCACTTTGAGTAGCATGAGGTTAGAGGAAATACCGTTTTAGGTTAGTCAGTCCTTTACGAGCGATCGCTTCTGTTAGGAAAGCTTTGTCGAGCTTGGCTTGCGCTTTGACTACACAGGATGGATCAATGAGAATTACCACTTTGAATATTTTCGAAATCGTGGGAGGAAGAGAAAAATCGATAGTAAGTGATTCCATCTGGGAAAAAATTGTAATGAACATACGAAACAAGTTTTATTTGAAAAATTATCTTACTTCCATGGTTTTGGAAATATTCAAGGTAGTAGATAATTCTTATTGATCCACTCTGTACATATGTCGACACTAATGGAAATTAGAATTTTTCCAATAGAAAGGAATCTAAACTCGACCATATTCGGGTTATTTTTAATTTTATACCTAATTGGAATCACTCTCCAGTTGCATCGCGAATAATTCAAAATAGCCCGTCTGAGATTGTGTTTGCACTTATTTTCATCAGGAAAATCTCGTTAATCCGTTGGAAATACGTTTTTATTAGTAGATGACACATTTCAAGCTTGGTCGCTGAGACGGCAAAGTGCAATACGACGTTTGACCTCGAGTTGTTTTTAAAGCACATTGTCGGATACTCTTGTGTTTTCCATACGTTTTCTAGAAAATACCAACGTGAAAACACGCCGACGTCACATCAAGTGCTAAGAAGGAAGATTATCCTAAATTGTTCCACAGAATATTAGAAAATAATGGCTTTAATTCTATTGTACTGTATACAGTAGCGAATTTAACGGGTAGCTGATGAGCAGCTAGCGCCTGGGCCCCTGATCAGAAGGCCTCCTCGAGTCCCATTTTTTGTTTCCCATAATTGTCACACCACACACGCGTAGATTTATTTTTAATTCTGTTATGTATACAGGGTGTCCCGGAACGTTTGCCACCTAGGTCGTTTTCCTTAAACCCGCCACTGACTATATATTAACAAAACGAATAAAGAATTTGTTTAAATTATGCCAAACTATATATCAACTCTGTCTGACTAGGACCTATCGTATAAATATAGTATATTAAACTGTGTGTATTACTTATTAAACAAACAAATAATAATAAAGAAATTAGTGAATGATAATTTTCTTTTTTCTTTTTGAAATTTAAATAAATATATATGTATCAACTTATTTATTGGATTAATGTAAATGAATTTCGTTTTGTTTCAATTTCGATTTTGTTACATTCAACGCATCGTAAGAAATAGTGTATTGTTCATTTTCCAAAGTACAAACATTAGTCAGTCCTAATGATACGAATTCCGACACTTTCGGGAATCCCGAAATCCTCGGGAACCCGTCCTGATCCCGAGAAAAAATTCTCGTCCCGAACCGACATTTTCGGGTTCTCGCACACCTAGTTCCTGCAATTTGTGTTCGTTTCAACTCCGAACATGCAGCCGTTCGAACGCTTTCGTATATCGTATACATTCCGTGCACGCAACGATCTAGTGGAGCAATCGAATGAATATTCTTATCGTGATTCAAGTCTGTCTATGACATTATGCACTTGTTTAAGGTTTGCTTAGTTTTAACAAGATTTCCTTAAGATATCTTTCGCTCGTTATCTACCGTCTAAGCAAATTGCAGATTTCCGAACAAAGGAAGATGATTAAACTTTTAGAATGCAATTAATCATTTTACTGCTTCACAAAGTCTCCGCAATCATCTTTATTCTTGTCTTCTTACTAAAGAAGACGTGGAACTTTGTTGCTGTTTTGAGAATCTTGGAAAACTGGTTTTTACATATTTTACGGGAACTTCTCGAAATTCCCGATCGTTTACTACGGCATATCCCGCATCCTATTTAATCATACATGATTCATTGTAATGTTCTTCTCGGTAGAAGAGATTCCTGGAACAATCTAACTGATTCGCGTGCAGTAGGTATCGGCAAACAAACAGTTGGGATCTGTTTGTGAATCACGCTGCTCGCACACGGTTGCTTCTTCATTCTTTCATCCGAAAGTATATCTACTTTAGCATTACTCGAAACACTGTTGGCTTCTTTTTCCATCGTTGCAAATTTATTACAATTTCCCGATTGCATATGCGACACGTAACTAGTATAACTTCCATTCGAAAACCTAGATATTTCTACTCCTTTGTTGATATTAATTATTCGCTAATTTCCTCCAACTAAAATACCGCGGCAATATCAAATATGTGCAAGGTTGCTATAAGATTAAAAAAATATTACAAAAATTTGACATACACTGCCGTTTATAAGTATTGGGACTCCTGCTGTATTTGCGCAAAATGTGATATTTAGTATTATGATATTTTATTTTCTGGTTTTAATTTAAAACCAAACTACCCATTTCTCAGGAACTAATTGTCACTTCAACTTGGAAATTTGTTGTATCACAAGGTATTACAAGACAACGCGAGGTGTCACAAGATATCACATGTTATCACAATGTATCACAAGGTATAATTTCCCACAAAATTCAATTCCAGAATCGTGGGACAAAAACCGGGCAATTTCCTTGGGTCACTCTTTGCCACGTGTTTTCACAAGCATTCCACACAGAGTAGATGTCCCAACAGTTATGAACAGCAGTGTAGCTTGTAATTTCGTTTAATAAACTGCTTTTTAATTAACTGATGTCATTTCATTGGTTGCAGAGACCCACAGTGTGGCGATGACAGACCCACAGTTGTCGAATAACAACAACAACAATAACAATAACAACAACGATGGCGAGCCAAAGTACCTGCATAAGAAGTTCAAGAAGATGGCGACGACCGAGGTTACGCCGAGGGTGGAGCCGAGAAAGGACGACACGGCCAACAACGGTTCTCCAGAGGAGCTCAGGAAGAAGGATTCTACCAAAGACTCGAGAGAATCGCTTAAAGAACCAATCAAGGTCGAGGCCTCACCAGAACCCGCGGATGGGGAGCCAACTGAGTCCAGGAAAAGCGGCTACGTGTGTCCTTATTGCAGGCTCTCGTGCGCAAAACCGAGCGTCCTGCAAAAACACATCCGTGCCCACACCAATGAGAGACCGTACCCTTGCGTGCCTTGCGGTTTCGCGTTCAAGACCAAATCGAATCTCTACAAGCACTGCAGGTCTCGCGCTCACGCCCTGAAGATGGAAGGTGGCGACGCCAGCAAGGTACATAGGCCATGATTTATTCACGATCCATCTCCAACTCAGCATTATACATTCCCCTTTACATACACCCCCAGGACAAAAAGATGACACGTGTGGGGTTTCATTAGGTTCTCAAGGATACATTCAGAATTCTCCAAATTCAATAAATGGTATATAAACATTAACGTTGTAGTAGGTAATATACTCGCAAATTTGTTATATTTATTCGCAAAATTTGTAAAATAGAAACGGCGAAATGAAAGGAATTACTTACAACTCTTTGTATTGTTTAGTAATGTGTGGACCGTGGATCCTCCCTTATTCTCGATTACCTCAATCATCCGGGTTGGTAAAGAATGATATAATTCTGGAGTGTAATTTTGATAGATTCTTTTGCAAATTTTTTAGCACCATATTGCAGGATATCAAAAACCATACAACTTTGAATTAAACAGATATGTACGATAATATAAAAGCTCAGGATTTCTTTTAGGGAGTGTGAAAATGGTTAGGTAACTACATTTAAATTGAACTACATTTCTGCAAATTTTCAATTTTTTTTAATTCTCTTTGTTAGTAGGAAGATGTGAAAAATTTGTAGAACGTCAGGGAACGTAAAATATATACCGCTAATTGATCATTAACCGCCATTATTTATTCTCGTCTAACATATGTATCAAAAAAATTCTAATCGTTATGAAATATCCAAATAATATTGAAATACGTAGGGTCAGTAGAAAGCCTAATGCTTGGATTAAAAACAGTATTCAATTATCACCAATTCATTTGTACACAAAGAGCCACAACAATTTTTATAGGTATCAGAGGATTCTGACATCAGCTTATCCGATAGCGCAAGCAACGGCACTGGCACACCTCCGCCACCACCGTCGTCAACGCCCACAACGACCGTCTCCAGCGTGAAAACAATTAGAACGGGGAAAATCTATAAGCCAAAATTCCACACGGCGCTGCAGTGCGTGAATAACGACACCGAGACGTCTTCCCTTTCATCCACTTCTTCCACCAACAGTTCTTCCTCAACGGCCGCGATCGCTACCCCAAAGCCTAATCCGGAGCAAGTGCAAGAGCACATTGATAAAATCATTACCGACAACCAGGCGATCGTCGACGCCGTGGACCCGCGCCTTTACAAGCTGATACAAAGGCAACAGAGCCTCGTCGAAACGAAACAGAGCGATCAGCCGTTGAATCTCTCCTCCGCCGAGGAATCAATCGCGAGGAAACGATGTTACAGCGAGAGCTTCGCCCAAGAGAGCAAGGATTGCCCGGCCAGTGCGGAAGGCTCGGTGATCAAGGATCTTCTTCTGAAGAATCAAAATTCCACTCCGGAGGGGACGATGGAGAGCGAGAATTACCTCTGTCCCTCTTGTGACATCCCCTACTCGAGCATCGACAACCTCGACGCACATCGTAAATATTACTGCAAAGGTAGCGCCAGCCCTCGCAGGGAGTACCACATGGAGATCGAGAAGAGAGAGGCCGAGTACGATTCGAAGTCTTCCGATTATTACAATACCCTGCAGCCTTTACCATCGCCCGGGCCGCTTTTGGGCAACACGAGGCTCGTGGACGCGTACGCTCCCCCCGCGAAGAAGCAGAAGTCCGACTCCGTGCCCGCCACGTTGCGATCCCTCGAGGAGCTCAGCAAGTATCCACGGCCAAACTCGTTGCAGATGTTCGGCGGTGAGGTGAGGATAGTGGACAACAGCGGCGAGACGAAAACGATGAGGATCGAGCCTAGGCAGACGAACTCGCCCACCAGCGAGCACATCGTCGGTAGTAAATGCGTTACGTCGGAGACCGCATCGATCGTGGTCCGTTCGGGCCTCCATTCAGGGGGCACCATGGTGCACAAACCGCCAGGCACACCTGCCACCACACCCAGTTCCTCCATATCTTTGCCCAATACGCCGAAAATGTTGGCGCCGATCATACCGAACATATCAACCCCAAACATAGCGCCCAGCATGTCGTGCTACAATTATCTGGAGCCCCACCTGAACTCCCTCACCACTATCACTGCCTACAATCCGCTGACTTTGCCCCAGCCGGGCATCACGAGTATTCTTCACGGTGGCAAAGTCATACCGTACGTTCCTGGTATGCCCGGACCACACACCCTGGCCCCTACCATAGACATATCTTCGAGTATAACGACAGGCGACGCCGGGTACAAAGTGATACCGGGTTTGCCTGGCCTCCACATGATCCCCCAGCCGCTAGACCTCGCCAGCCCGGTGAAGCTACAGACACCAAGCGTACCTGGGATCCCAGGGCCGATGTCCAGCGGCCATACGCCTATGTTGGGCCAGCCGCTGGACCTTGTCAGCCCCGCGAAGGACTCGAAGCTTGGCTTCAAACCTCTTGGGAACGATGCTTCGAAGCCTGGCTTCACGAGCCCGAAAGTTCCTAGCGCTAAGAATGAGACTTCCGTCGACAAGTACCGCAGGGTGCCGTCCGCAGGGGAGATCGCTAAGATAGAACTCGACCGTCATATCAAGAATAGCATGGCCAATAAATACAAGAGCTTGGAGAGCCCCAGGGAAAGGCGGGAATTCACGTACGAAAGGAGCCCGAAACCTGATAAAGCTTTCAGTTACTCAAACGGCATCGACGCGGCCGCGGCTTCCCCGAATTCACACTGCAAGCTGAGGTACTCACCGAAAGAGTCTTTCGAAAGCAGAAAGAGGCTGTCCACGTGGAACATAAGCGAATTGGAGGCGGGTAGGATGTCGGTGGAGTCATCAGGTCACAGTACGCCCACTAAATACGATTCACCTCCTCCTCTTGAGAACGGGCGTTTGAAGGCGAGCCTCGTCGAAATCAGGGGGAAGCCGATCGAGGACTATGGTGCGACGTTCAATGGGACGAAGATGAAGCCTGACTCTGGGGCTTCGATGGTGCTGGAGAACCTGGACACCTCTAAAACTGATGTGCCAAGCAAAACTTCCGTAGACGTTATTGCGAGGGGGGACAAGCCTGAGGCGAAGTCACCGAAAAATGGCGACGCCACGAAAGAAGAGATCAATTCTAGTAATTTTCTGAGACCGACCTCTCTGCCTTTGAAACCAGGCACGTTCACACCGAAGAAGCATCACGGTATCACGCCCACGGCGAACACGCTACCGCTGATAAGCCCGGAAACACCGCGACCGAAGAAATCCTACGGGCAACTGTACTTGAATGGGCACGCTTATACATATCTAGGCTTAAAGTGTTCCACCCGAGTATTCTACTGCACTTTGAATCGACCACAGCCGATGTACGTCACGCAGCAACACGGTTTATCCATGTACTCAAACTGGAAGATATGCAAAGAGGCACCGCCCGACGTTGATATGGCGCAATACGATTCGAGGCACAGGCCGCTTAATTACACCACTGCGTGGAAAAAACAGGAGGACATTCTGACGCATTCTTCGCAAAGGCCCACCACCCCGACCAGCTCTGACAGTGGTTTGGACAGCGACATGCAGGAGAAGGCGAAGAGGGTTAAGATATTCGACGGGGGCTTCGAGAGCAACGAGGATTATACTTATGTTAGGGGCAGAGGTGAGTAGATAACATTTTCTACTATCCTGCTTTTATTATTTTCATATCTTCCATTCTACGGGTGAAATTAAGTTCCGGTGTTGAAAGAATCTACATGTAAACTACGGCATAATAACCTTATCGGTTATATCATAAAAAATGAGTAAACCTTGAAGTAATACTGTGTAAGAAACACACAGTAATATATTAGGTTGCTGCGTAAGTTCTGTCTGCCACTTCGTTTATATTATTAGTTATATTATGGGTCACAAAATTTTAATAATCATACCAAATGAATGTAGAGGAAAGATATTCTAAAACTGAAGATTCAGTGTGATTGTTTCACCAGCATGTTTATAATCATTAATCTAAGAGCAATATTTACTGATAAAGTATCATCATTTTATATACTCAAATAGTTTGAACTGATTTCTCTGTTATGGAAGGTCGGGGTCGTTACGTTTGCGAGGAATGTGGCATTCGTTGTAAAAAGCCATCCATGCTGAAGAAACATATCAGAACCCACACAGACGTAAGGCCATACACGTGTAAGCATTGTGCTTTTAGGTAAGTTGCTTTCATCACTCCATCCTTATTCCACTTTAAAACAAAATACTTGCACCACATGCATCTTCCTACAATAAAACCCAGAAGCACATCGCGGCTACTTGCATTCATCTATTTCATCATCGTGGCTTGTACTTTAACGTTCCTCAATAGCTCCTGTCTCTCTTATTTCGTACAGTTTCAAAACGAAAGGCAACCTGACGAAGCACATGAAATCGAAAGCTCATTACAAGAAGTGCGTGGAGCTGGGGGTGGTTCCCGTGCCAACGACCGTTTGCGATGAGAATATCGATAAGGACGCGATCGCTCGGCTAGCGGCCGGTGGCAATACCGAGGACTCCTCTGAGGAAGAGGATGAGAGCGACGGAGATGATAGCGAAGAGTCTGGGAGCGAGGAGCAGGAAGCTGCGCAGAGTTTGCTAAGTCTCTCGCAACGCAATGCCAACAGACTTCCAGGACTTTTACCGTCCGGAAGACCAACAACCTACCCGTACACTCTAACCTTCCCACCTACCACTGCGACCACCAGCGTATCGGTTGCAATAAGCAACACCCCTTTCAGCAGCCAGGTTGTCAGCACGCAAGCAACCACCCTGGTACGAAGCGAATTGTCCTACCGTTACTATTTCCCGTCCAGCCGAAGTGCTATGGAGGAGTCGAGGACAACCGTGATACAATCCTCGAAAAAGGAAACCTCGGACGTAGAAGTCGAAGAGGTGGACGCGGACACGCGGAACAACTTGCCTCAGCCCATGGATCTCACAACGAAACCGGTGGCGCAGCCGTTGTCGTCTCCTATACCGCAGAGGGCAAGGCCAGCGGACATTTTGACGCCCGTCTCGGAGCCTGTCCTGTTGCAAACGATCGTTCAGACTATGGAGAGGCTACCGATACAGGGAAGGGAATGGAAGCCAGACACAGAAGGGCACATGCTGCAAGCATACCTCACCGAGAGACACGTCATGGACAGTAAGATGAAGCAACAATACCGCGTTGGTACTACGAAAATGGAGAAGCATCCGAAAGACAGGGACGGTGACTCGAGGCAGCCCAGGACCATGGAGTCGAATAATGTCCCTACGGTAACATACACCGACCCTAGCAAGATGCAGCAGCCTGCGATAGACTCTAGAATCAAGCACGTATCGAAGCACACCACGGACGACGTTAAAATGGAGATCAGGGAGAGGATTTATCAGAACAGTGTCGCCGTAGAACGACGATCATTCGATATTGAGTCGATTCACAGGGACAAGGAACAAGGGAGTCGGACCATTCCTGAAAGGGATACTTTTGAGCATACAACGCTGGCCAGCCCTGTGAGCTCGAAGACCAGCGTGGAGTACGATATGCCGAAAAATAATAGCTACGTAGAGAGATCGAATTATCCTGTCGAGTCACCTAACAGAAGTACACCGCAGGCTGTCGATCGCCATTCTCCGAAGTCTTTTAACGTGGACGCTAACAACAGGCTTCTGTCTATATCCCACCTGAACAACGATATGGATAGGAGTTCAGTGTACAGTTCGATAAAGACGATGAGCGAATTGGAAAGAGCTCGTGAATGCCACGCCATTAACCAAGAGATCCGCCCAGCCAGTCACGAGATGAGAAATGTATCGGCGGACCTGCGAATGCAAAGCCAAAGCCCGCGGAATATGGACATGAGGCCGCCCAGCAGGGAAATGCGAACGCCGAGTCAGGATTACAGAGGTCAGATACAAGAATTGCGACCACCTAGCCAGGACTACAAATTGTGTAGGCAAGAGCTGAGGCCTCCTAGTCGAGAATTCGTACCACTCAATCACGATATACGCTCCAGCCAAGATATGGTGTCCTCGAATAATGCAGAGATGAGGCAGGCTAACGCGGATGGCAGACCTCCAAGCAGAGATATGGTTTTATTGCCGGAGTACAGGCACGCGCAGCCACAAGAGCCGCGAGTTAATTATGAGATGATGCCGTTAACGATACACGAGGCCTCGAAAATGCAAGAGATCCCGAGGTCTCAAAACGTAGACATGAGGAGCGTGGACCGTGTCGAGATGACGAAGCAGAATCTGGCGGAAAGCATTAAACATACTGTTGCGAGGAAAATGGTTGTCGGGGGGCCAGGCTTCAGGTCACCCTCGCCTACTGCGGGGAACGCCAAACCACAGGCTGAATTTTTACAACCATCTAGTGGGCCTGCACCTAATTACGTTAGGTGAGTGACACCTGATACATTGATGCTTTATTATTTGTAGCACCTGATTGCTACAACATCTGTGCACTGCTTCTTATCTTTCGGGGGAAAAACAGAAAGTAGAAACATGTAGTCATTATACGCTAAAAAGCGAAATTTTATTAAACCTCGGAATAATATCTTCTACTTATATTCCGGCGTTGAATGAGATTGTTGTAGTTGATAGAATATGTAAATCAATACAGTAGTGACACAATACTTTTATAAATCATAATTTGGGAGAAGTAGAAATACTTACTTTGAAGAAATATAAAAATTTTATTTCTTCATTCGAATCGATCAATTTTACTATTATTTATTAACTCTTACTTTTTTTTTTAAATTCGATTCATTTATCTTTTGACTTTTGTTTATCAACGTAACATTCGTTGAAAGAACTCAATCTACCGAATGTAGTTACAGTGTGACTGAAGATGGGAGAAGTGTCTGCGGAATTTGTAACAAGGTGTTCAGCAAACCTAGTCAGTTACGGTTGCATATCAACATTCATTATTTTGAAAGACCATTCAGATGCGAAAGTTGCGCAGTTTCTTTTCGAACCAAGGGTCATTTGACAAAGCACGAAAGATCTGTTTCTCATCACAATAAGGTAATTAAATAATCAAATTTCATTTTTCATTCTTGTATCAAGGAACCATTAAGCATTTCGTTAATAATAACTGTTTGTTCGATGACAAGCCCTAAAACAACTAATCCGAGTTTTAGACGAAGTGTTAGTTTAATGCATTATCCCAATCTAATTTGCCCCCTTGGTAAACGATTAATACTTTACCTTAGTTCTTTGATTGGCATTGACGTGTTTTCACACCATAACGCTGAATTCTGGGGATATTCGAAAGCCCTGTACGACATATACAATTTATCTAATTTATCATTATACATTTATCATTATAGTCGATAGCCCTTTTCAGGATGAAAGTTGTTCCAAATTCATTTAATCTTCATTTTGAGGTGTTTCATTAATCAAATTGTTCTTCGTAAAAATAGCAATAGCTGTTAACCCGGTGAAGTAAGAGTTTAAGAATGTAGATGAAGAACTGGAATCGATATTATCGTCTCAATATTCAAAAATGTTTGAAATAAATAATTCTAACACGAGTCCCACCGAATCTGCCTTTTATGAAATGCGAGTTTGAATGTATGTGAAGCTCATTCTACATAGATGCAATTTTTCATTTTTCATTTCCGAGTAGGATCGAAATAAAATGCATTCCTGTATGAAAAAAAGTGATATGCCAGCCGCCAGCTTACGATGATTCTGATCATGAATTATCATTCTCAGAAACATAAGTGTACATGCCAAACTCAAAAATGATGAAATTGCGTTTGAGGCTTCGTTTCCGAGTTATTAATTTTGTAAAACACAACGTAAAAATTACCGCGTAAAGACTATCACCCAATCGAAAAAACATTTGACACTTTTTTTTCATCAGTAAATTGCCATATCTAGGGGATGAAATCAACCCTCAAAGTTGGGGTGAAAAACACGATTGCCCAATATCTCGGAAACTGTGCACTATAGAGGAAAATATTTCAGACGAAAATGATGTATTTTTTTATAATAAATTCAGCCACGTAATCAGATTCGTAAAATATCAATTTGTTTAAACAATATCAAAAAGTTGTAATTTTTCACTGAATTTGATTACGTGGCTAAATTTGTAATAAAAAAATACACCATTTTCATCTAAAAGATTTTTCTCTATAGTGCATACTTTCCGAGATATTGGGGCAAACATGTTTTTCACACCACAACTTTGAGGGCTGATTTCACCCCCTTAATATAGACATTGGCTGATTAAAAAGATACGTGTCAAATATTTTTTCGATAACTGTAATCTACGTAAGCCTCATCAAAATCGGCGTGCGACAATAACTGCATCAGACGCTTTTACGATGCTTTGTTTTCAACAATTAATAACTGTGAAACGAAGCTTCAAATGCAATTTCACCACTCTTGATTTTCATCTTATTTTGGCATGTAAATTCAGCCCTTACAATTTTTGACACCTGTTACGAAACACACTGTATAGTTGATGGGTAGCACCATCACTTTCACACAATTAAATTATTGACAGACTGTATGAATTTTGTCTAACATCGAATTGATTCTATGTAATAATTTCGAATCTATGTCAATAATATTCTCCAAATCCGCCATCCTCATTTGTGATGAAACGTTATTTTCTATTAGGAGCATTTTATGTTTAAACTCGTTAAATACACGCACGCAAATATTGCAACTGCAAGCGGCGTTTTTTTTCATAAATAGAGGGAAACTGTGGGTGCAGGACGAACATGTATAATTATTATTTTCCCTACCACCATCACTAAGCTTACAAGTAATGGCAATTACATTTCTCGATGCCACATTATAGTATTAAAATAACAATGCCAGGAGAAATTGCACAAAGTGTCGATGCGAAAAAATGTTGCTTTTATTTCGGCTTAATAAAAAGTTTTACAAGTTGAAGTAAATATGTACAAGCACTGACGAACGTTTCGACCATATTATGGGAACAAGTACAACTTAGTAAACCAAACAAAAAAGTGTTTGCAAATGGAGAGTTAAAACTCATTTTCCTCAGAACTTGTGGTATTGAAGATTCTTTATTTATTTTATGCACAAAATCTGAACATTTAAAGATTCCTATTAAGCTACATGCATTAGTATATGCTAATAATTGTTGTTAATAGCATTTAACTGTCGAAAATACATAAAGAGCGAAACAAATGGTTTTTAGATCCATATTTATTAGGACTTTTTTTGTTTGTTCTAATGAGTGATTCATGGTTCTTCTGGAATGAACGGTTTCTAACATTCTACTTGTATATAATAGGTGTTAATTATTTAAATACGGCATGAATTCAGTGCTTTTCGTACACTGTCGATTGTTAAATTAAACATTGAGTGGTGGAAAGCTTTTTGACTTCACGATGGACCGTTATATTACAGGTCAGTATGACTTCTACGTTCGGAGCTGCCACCACCAGCAATCCTAGACCATTTAAATGTACGGACTGTAAAATAGCATTCAGGATACACGGGCACTTGGCAAAGCATCTTAGGAGCAAAATGCATATTATGAAATTAGAGTGCTTAGGTAAATTACCGTTCGGAACATACGCGGAGATGGAAAGATCTGGTGTTAATTTGAATGACATTGATACTACCGACTGTGATAATAGTCTTACTAGTCTTCAGGTACGTTATCTCTTCGACTATTTTATTTTACGCAGAATTTCCCAACACAGTGTCCCTAATTTCCTAATTCAATAACCGTCAATGTAATTATAAATTGCATTTAAAACACGTTACTGCACTTATGAATTTTTAATCAAAGCAACGGTTTAAATAAATCTACAACAATTCAGTTTCATTGCTTCAACAATTTTTCTTTACTAAAAATTCTGATAAAAGATAAATCTGCCATCACAAAAGAAGGAGATCAGAATTTATGAAACAGAAAAGTAGCTATTTAATTTCACACTAAATTATAAGAAGTAACGTTAACGAATATAACAATTTTATTATGCAATAGTCTTAAAGACTTAAATTCTATTTTTTATTACTCGCCATGTTAAACCTCTCAGTGAGAATGCAGAGTCCGCTTGGACACATCCTAAACTAATATTAAGATCAAAATCCAATATAAAAGCTTATTCTGAAAATTATATAAACAGACTATCCGCTTTATTATAGATGCTGGCTCAGAGACTTTGCGAGAAGGATCCTAGTAAAATTGGGCAGTGGGATCCGGAGACGATACCAAGTCAAGTAATTAGCGGGGGCGAGACTTCCTCGGACGAGGGTGAGCCTATACCACAGCATGCAATGCATCCATGTCCTGTAAAAGTGATCACAGACGCGGACATGTCTCGATCATATCATGTGCCAATCGAAGATCCGAAGTCTGATGCTCTTCATGGGAATCCTCAGTTTAATCAGCAGAGGCGCGAGTACAGTGCGAAAGAGAGGCCAAGCCCGCAGCCAGCGTTCTCTGTAGATGACGGGAGGTCGGATGAAAGCATACAATCATACAAGTGCCAAGTTTGCACAGTGTCTATGCGTACTATGAACGAGCTGCAAGTACACTGTTTTGTTGAACATAATATTGAATCGGATTCTAGTACAAATATACACGGGGATAGGGGCGTGAACAAGTGTAGAGAGAAAGAGAATACTCAGAAAAGAATAACGGAGGAGTCTGTAGTCAAGGATGATCCCAATAGACAAAAAGTTGAAGACACATAGTGCCAAAATAATATAGTGAACCAGGGAACCAGCGGTGAAGTTGTTTTTTTTTAATGAATTCGTTGCCGTACCGATAATATAGTTGTATTAAAGAAACACCATCACTTTTCGGAGGAGATTTTAGAATCGATGATAACGCCGTCGGCTAGAAACAACGTTTAATGCTTCCATTGAGGATAACGAGAAAGACTCTCTTTAAGGAAATTAAATATTGTAGTGGTGTGTGGTAAATACTATTGCCAGGGAAAATTTGGCTCATCTAATGTTTATTTTGTCAAAATTTGTGTGCGTTGCAAATTTTTATTCATTAAGAACATACATGTTGACGAAAGAACTCGATGTAACTTCGTCTCTTTTCTGCTTTTAACACTTTGGTACGCAACAATATGCTCCAGGTCCAAAGTTAAAACTTGAATTAACGGAAGAGTAATATTTGGGAGCGCGAAAATAATTTTATTAAGAATAGCTGAAATTGTATTAAGAAAGGGGATACGGAAGTCTATTTTGTAAATGATATTTTAAACTATTTATTCAGCTTTCGATTAGTAGGAAAGAAACGTTTTTATGATTGAGAATTCAGGATTTAATAGAGTACTTTCTTGAATTAATTGTAAAGCTGTAACAACACAGCACTATGTTTACTTTTTCTTATCATCAAATTTCTTCCTTTGATTTTGATTCTTGAAGTACTAAATACTAAACGGGGGAAGGGTAGCAAGATGAAGGGTAATTTTTCCAATAAGCATAAGATTGTCTGTAAATTTTTATCTAAGAAAAACAGAATTCTTGTTTATCCTCGAATTGAGGACTATTATTTTAATTTTATATGTACAGTACCATAAATTTCTTCCAGATATTTTAATTTTCTTTTCGATTTTATTGAAGCTCACAACGTTTCAGCTGTACGTATATAATTAAATTAACAGTATTTAATTTATTTATATATGTAGGAGAAAAAACCGACCGATCGAATTGTTGGGCGATTTGTATTTTACCGCACGATTGCCTTAACCCTTCAATTGCACAATTTTCCCTTTGTTGTCAAAATATTGTACATGTGATAATATTGTACCCCCATTTCCAGAAGAATCAGATAAAATCGAAGACATTGTTTTTAGTTACTTTAGTCGGAAAAAAGTTTTGTTTATATAACATCATATATATTTGGGAAATATGCCATAGTTACGAAATAATTAAATATAAATATATTATTCATATTATTACACTAAAAAACAAGCACAACTTAGTTTATACACATTTGGTGGATCATAAAATGCAGGTATGTTACCAACTGGTAACAATTTCCATTAAAGGATTAAGTTATCCAGATTAACAACCGATTCTTTCCGAAGGCTCTTCAACCATAACGGTACACCGCCTGAATACCACCTGCAGCTCGGTCGATCTGTACTTCTAACCCTATTTAGTGGTTGTCCCTTACAGCTTAGCCACCTTGAAAATTGTAACTGTCCTTGGTCGAGCATTATAATTTTTCTTAACTCGCAAATTTACCGGTGCACCTCAAATTTTCGGAACGAATATCTTTCGAGCAAGCAAACCGAACTGCTTGAACTTTGGATTTTGTGAAAACATATAGTTTTTATTCGAGATTGAGCTTGATCCAGCGCACAAGGTTGAAAATTAACAAAATGGCGTCACTGAAAAGTAAGGGGGAATATTTTGTCCCTTCTTATTAAATTTTGAAATGTTTCGAGAAACTTAGGTTCATCTGTCAGTAAAACCTATTTATTTTTATAAAATGAAACCTGGACCTCCCCTTAATTGACTGATATAATCGCCTGGCAAGCAAACAATTCTAATTTGAATCTCGTCCCTGTAAATCGGATCGGTCACTTCTTTGTCGCCTACATATATGTGGAACCAAGAATTTTCAGCAGTTATATCCCCTAAAACTCAAATATCACCGCAAAATCGCTCGAATCCCTCTGCTTTGTGCTGCTATTTCGTACATATTAAATAACAATAGAACTTAATACTTTGAAAACACAAAATCAAATTTAGAAATGGTTATGGTCAATAAACTTTCAGTTTTCGAATATGATATTGATTAGCGACAATAATTGATTTTTTATTTATTTGTATATAAACTTAAACGTTCTATTTTATAAAGATTTACATACTTAGCTTTTTTTATTGTTCTACCTTCTAGTGAAATTTGATTTATCAATTAACGGATATTTAAATATTTTATCTTACATTACTTGTTGGCTACATCATATAAAACAAAAGATACAATTTATTTAATTAGTTTTCCTCCGTTGCAAAGATTTTGATAATAATAAAATTTTCATTTATTCTTATAACTCATCTTTTTAAACTATTTTTTCTTTTTTATTTAATATACATCAGTGTCCTCTTTTTTATTTTAGTTATCCATTAAAATATTGTTGCATTAGAGGAAAGCAAAATTACAAAAGTTATGTAACACCAAACACTATTACTAATTTTAATTTCCTTTGTCCGAGAATTATACAAGAATTTAATCATTTATTTTACAAAACAGAAAACCATAATTTATATTGATCTAATAGGAGCAGTAATAATCTGTTACAAGAAATTTTTCTCTCGTTGTCAGCGTACTTCAAAACCAAAAGACAAATAGAAAGTTGTAATTCAGAGCATGGTAAATTCTCCTTCGAAATGTGATGGAATGTAACTTATAAGAGGATAGTTCTCATACTTAGTAAAAAATATAATATTTATATACAATAATGTTGTATCAGCATAAGGTGCAATGGACTGGCATGTGATTCTGTATTTAAAGTGCAACTGTTGCGTTCAACGTTGAAGAGTATTCTAACATTACAAATTAATATTGTATCATAATTATTGGTACATGCAGCATATATGTGTACAAAATGGGTCACTTAAACCTGCAATTGCAAATATTATAATTCCACTTTCGTGGTAAAATATATCATTTAGCAGTATGATATAAGCTGCCTTTTCTGTAAGGGACCGTTTTCAAAATTTCAAGAATATATATGAATGAGTATATATCTACAATGTACATATGTACGTACAGGCCGTGCGCGTGGTGTTTTTCTTGCGTGTGCGATAAATGAATGGCGCCTTTTCAAAAAAAAAATTTTTTGAATTAATTGGGAATAAAAAGAACGGGGAATGAAAATCAAATGAGAACCTCTCTACAATATGATCTTACTTAAGTCCCAGTTCGGCTTATACAAATTTGGGTTGTTTAAAATTTTATCTCATATTTTTTTAGGTGTTTTAGGCGCTCCTTCTCTTGAAGCGCCGGTTTGCACACGCAACCAGCCGGGTCTGTGTAGATGTACATAAATGTACATATGTTTTATATATATATATTTATATATATATATATATATATATATATCTACATAAAAGATGATGAAATAATGTGAACCATATCATAGTTTGATGAAAGGGAAAGAGAGAGTATAACACAAATTTACATTTATCTCAAGCAGATCATTGCAATATGCACTATGTGTAGACTTTTTCCCAGAAGGGGGCAACTTTGATATGAATAATAAAAAAACGAGTAGCCCGCTTGCTTTTTTAAACTCATTTTGTAGTGCCAATTTAATTAAAAATTTAAATCCGAAATTTAGAATTATTCACTTTTTTAGTATAAACTTAATAAAGACTAATTTTTAAAAATAAGCAATTTTTTCTCAAAAGTCAGGGGGCAACTGCCCCTTTTGCAACCCTCTCCGGACGCTCATGGCAATATGATCATCCACTGCAGTTTGATCCTTTGCTTTATTGCAATGATTTGCCTGCTTGCTTGGGAAAAAAAGCGTGTGTCTTTTATTTTGAAAACTTTAAATAAACTTTCCACGTATGCTATGGTTGAGTTTCTCTTATTATGAACGTCCAGTGCAGTGTAGCTTCTTTTAAAAAAAAAAATATAAGTGATATACGAAACATTATTTTTATTACAAATTAGTTGCCATTCCAGTGTTAAGTGTCCCATTCTGTACACATTTGTATGATATTAGTATGAGCAATTATGAGAATTATTGTTGACACAAGAGAAGATGTGTTTGTATATATTTATGTATAATATAATGAATCATGTTAGTCTTTACAATAATTTTAAGTAATCCATAATTGGGAACAGAATCGGTTATTCAGATTAAACTTGAACTATGTTAATTTTAATATGTCTTCCAACCTTCTTCTATTCTTCTGTCTGGGATACGTATGTATCTAAAATCTTCGAAAACAGAGTTAGGTAAGATTACAGCTTTTCCAAAAATGAGAATTTGAATATACATCAACTGAACCATAATGAACAGCTTTATGTTGCGTATAAACATTAATTTTATGGTATTACAAATTAATTTGTACAATATTTTCCAAATTGTATTCTGTAAAATTCGAATCTTGAAAACGAAGATAGACTATCTTTGCTAATTCAATAAATTTAAATGGATAGATATATGAATAATATTACTATAATAATTTGTTCAAGTAATTCCTAACTCTGTTTAAAGGTTGATACGAAACCATACACTTTTCAATGAATTTAATTGAATGTAACTGATACAAGTGGACGATCGTTATTATCAATCTGGGTAACCGATTTTCTGATCTTGCTTAAGACATTTAAGGATCAACATACCTTCCACGAGAGACAGCTATTCTATCTTATAATTAATTATCTTTCTAATATACAGCGCCCAATTTTCAACATCTTACTCAAGCACGACTTGTCTTTCCTACTGCATAATCAGATTTGGATTATCGTAATTTGTACCTAGGTGTGCTTGAGACAGAATAGTAGGCAAATAGAACGACCGCACAATCGTATACATTGAGGTCCAGTTGAAGTGATTGTCGCCAAACAATATCAATGTAGTATAGTTTGAAGTAGCAAGTTGGTGTATATCCATTCTGATGCTATCAACTCCAATTACGAAACCTTGTATGAATTTCTAAAGTGTGCAAGCGTGTATGCCCGCGACGCCAAGCCAACGATGTTTGTATTTTGGAAGAAACGACAAAATGAACAGAAAATAACTTTTGCACTGAAATTAATGTTTGATAAGACATATTAGACGACCAGAACCCGCGGAGGAAAAATATTTTGGAACGCAGCTGAAGCCAAATTTCATACGATGTAATATTTAGCTCTTGACTGTGTCATATGTGATTACTAAGGTAGTAGTTCTTTCAGATTATGATTCTGGATATATTTTCGAAACAATTGTCCTTTGTAGAAGTATTTGTATATTTTCAAGAGCATACATAAAAAAAACATCATTTACATATCAAATCTATTGATTTAGACCTAGGGGACGATGAATATGCGTACACTTTTCATCATTTATATCCTACAGTGAAACAAACAATTTGATATAAAATAAAATTTATATTATATTAGAACAGAAACTTACTTTAATCTAAGGTGTTGCAAGTATGTTGAAAGTCACATTTGCTCGATTGTATTTTGAGAATATTTTTAAGCGGTTTACATGGACACTACTGTACAAATATATTCAGTTACAAAACAAGTGAGATTTTTTAGTAATCTCATGTATGAAATTCATGTTCAGTTACATATTTAATTAAATAACTACTAATTGAAGAAGAATCTTTATAAATGTCATTTTTAAACAAAATAGGGTATAAAATGTAGTGAAGAGAAAGAACAATGGAAAACTTTAGAGTACTTGGAAATGCTATTTTCTCTAATATATACAAGGCATTTACCATCTACAATAACTTGTGCACTTGTCATCATTGTTCCAAAGGAAATACGAATACTTGAAATGAACGAAGTATTACAGAAACTTTTATGTTTTTTCTACTTCACACAATCCGAAGTTTTTAAGGGATTTCTGTATATGTAAATACAATTGTCTTCCATTAGTATTCTAAGTGCCCATCCACAGTTTTTCATAATGAAAAGGATACATTCAGAAATTTTATAAAATATATGTGATAAAAAATATTTTATATGTTTAACACGTTATTTAAACGCGCATATATTTGTGAAAAATATTTCTCATCTTTTATTAAGTTTCGATGTTAGGAAAGTAAAGGATATTAGATATTTCAATTTTTTAAGTATGACAGAACGATTCCATCTTTTGTTTTCATAATTTTTAAATGGCAATGTGAAAATATCCGTTATATCGGAAAGTAGTCTTTACGTTATGAATTTCATTTTAGTAATTAGCCTTGTAAAGCATCTTGAATTTTATATAATCGCGCATAAGAGAAAATGCGAATATTGTACAATGTTCTAGTTTAGCGCTTTTGGAACAAGATGAAGGAGAAGATGAGTTATTGTCATGGTAAAATTCGTTGCCTTACATATTATCACCTTAAACCTTCTGTAAGAAGTTGGCTTGGCTCCTTCCAAACTCAGTATTAGAAATCTTAAAAGCAAGCAGGATTGAACTTTCAATGTGTGAATTATTTTCGATTGAGCTGTGTTTTGCAAAAATATACTTCTAAAATTATCAACTTTTGTCACTTTGTCTAAAGAACGATTTCTGAAATGGCCCCTACCTTCTCACAAACAATTTCAATTTTTATAGTGAATATTGACAGTAACACTTACAAACAGTTGGCAAACTAGTATTTTACGTGTATTATAGGTGATATAGATCATTAAGGTTTTAGAAATATTTGTCTGAGCGCATAATTTAGATTATGCTGACGTGGCAATTGCTTTCTATTCTTTCGTAATCAATTGCTAGATTAACAAGGAACTTCAGGTTCGAGGCGATTCCTTAATGAAAAAAGGGGCAGTGAAATCAATCGAGCGACTGCTCGTGAATATCGAATAATGGGACCGGAGTAAGATTTTATAAAATGTATACAGGAACGTAACATCAGTTTTTACGAAACGTGAGAGTGCCAACACTTTGCTAGTGTAGCTGTCACTTTTCTTCCTAATTCTGTGACTTTGTTGAACTATTGATGAAAATGTAATTTATTTATTGTAAATAAAAAACATATATTGCTTAAAATGTTTTATATTATATGATCTGCATTAATACATGATCGATGGAGTTTTGGTAAACAATGTGAGAAAAGTAAACGATTTGAAGTTTATGAAGAGCTATGAAATATATTTGGATTAATATTGTTATAATTTTCTAAGGTAGTATCACAAGCATAAAAGTACAACTTTATGAATAATGTGGGATGGGAATAAATATTTAATTTGCAATAACATTGTGTATTTTTTTATTAAAAACTGCGTGACCCTTACGTGCGAATTAATGTATATACGTACCATTAAAATATTACATTAAAGTACCGCATTTCCTTAACTTACATCCTTAGGTTTAAAATTTACACTTATCATATGTTATATCAAGGAAGCTTATCGGGCATCAAATACAACAACTAAGCATTACTAAGGAAAGTAAATAGTTAATTGGTCTGATATTTATTTATAATATGTACAGGATGTTCCACTACAGGTGGTAAATCTTTAAAGGTCGATTCTACAGGCCAAAATGAGACGAAAATATAGAATAAAATTTTTTAAAATCGTGCTTTGGTTTCTAGAAAATTGACTATTAATTTTAGTAAAACACGCGTGCACCGAAGTATGTACATAGTACGTAACACTTTTAGGCGCGGAACGCTTATGAAAAGTGGGACGCGAGTTAGGGTGCATTTAGAGTGACCAAAAGAAGGAATGCACGTTGACCCCACTTCAATAAAATAAACGAATGCTCCTTCAGACTTGATTTTTGTCGAAGTGGGGGGGGGGGGGGGGGGGCGTACGATAGGAAGGCCCCTTAGAATTGAAGGTGCGATAAAATGTTGGGGCGCCCGCTAATTTTATTAACAGACTTCAAAAAGGAGGAGCTTATAGATTCGAACCGTTTGTATTGTTTTTTATATTTACCACCTGTAATGAAACAACCTGTACATTTAATTAAATATTTCATCATTGGTTAAAATTTTACTGAAAAAAGGATACGCCTCTTGGTACGTTTTTTATACATAATTCTGTATCCACACTCCCTGCATCGAATCGGATCTCTGGGACGTATTTCATTATCATGATGACATTCTGTAACAGATATATTACGTTCAATATTAAATTATACGTTTTATATTACTCAAATGTATTAATATATAAAGCAGAAAGTGTTAGCGTGTTTGTCTGTCGCCTAAAAACTTTTGAACGGTAAACTCTGAGGTCACGAAATATGTCCCAGCTCATGATGCCCAGCTAATCCAGATGAATGTCACTATTTTCACAAAAAAATTAATAAAATCTTTTTATAAAATGGGAATCTAAATTTCGGACAAAGCCGAGTAGTAAAACTAAAGGAAAATCTGCTGCAGGAGCAACTAGAATTATTTTGTTAAATCTATAGTCAAAGTCATTTATCTAAGCAACTATGTGAAAATTGCTTCAAAAGATTCCAAAGTGGTAATTTTAATGACATTCAATGTTTCAGCCAGCCTCAGGCTTCTTCTATTTTTTCTAGTTGCATAAGAAATGAATACTATTACACCGACTCTTGATATCAAAAGTGTAGCGACATACTATAGTATATAGTATAGAATAAAACATCATATTTTATTTACAATTTACAGCAATAATCTAATAATATATAAAGGCTGGACCACAGAAAATGTTGTGTTATTTCCTTTCAAATTAGGGGTAATGACAAAATTCTATATTAGATTTTCAGATTGCATTAGAATCATCTATGTAATATAGCTCATAGCATGTTCAAGGAGATAGAGTTTGAAAATCCTTTGAATAAAATCCACATAAAAATGGAATAGCATATAAACAAAACAAACAAATAATTATAATTATACTCTTCAAAGGATAAATATAAAATATTCCTCCGTAGCCACGAATAGCCTAATTATCATTTATCGAATGAATAAATCCCTTAACAATTAATATAAACGATTTAATGAATTTAAATCAAAATATTTAGTATTAAATCCTCCAAAATGTTCAGTATTAAACCTAGAAACCAATTCTGATTCCCTTTCAACTAAATCACAAGGGGTCTGATTTGATTCAATTAATATTCTTACTATAAATATTAAATAAAGTGGCATATAAATTTCAAACCAAATATCTCTCAATTAATAAAATAACTGAAAATATAATTAAAAATAAACTAACTTCAAAAGATACAGACTGAACAACTGACCAAACACCTCCTAATATAAATTAAAACAACTGTTCATAATCTTTGCACCAAGGAAGATAATATACATCCAAAAAAATATTTAGCTACTCGCGTAACTACTTCATAATGGTCTTACAACTTTAAATGTTTGATCATACACATTATGCAATATACAACAACAGTTTTCTATTATACTTTAGGTATACGTTACGAATTTAAAGCATACTTGTCAGCCCAAGTTTGTGAAACACTTTAATAAATTTCTGTCCATAGTAAAATAGCAATTGTATTCAGACTATACTGCTAAATATGGTTAAAGAAAATAGAAATAAATCTGTAATAGATTTATCATTTTACTGTTATTCATACGAAATTATTTTATTCAAGGTTTTATAACAACACTACTAAAAGTCCATGAAAGGCGTTTATTGTGAGTCTTGGAAATGAATGTTAACCATAACATATTTTATGTGGTTATCTCTGCAAAATTTAATCAATGTGAGGAATAGTATACACTTTAAATAATTCAAATAAGTTGCGATAATTATGTCGAGTATTAATTAATTTTAAAACAGAAAGCGTGCTTATTTAGTATAATAAAACGCGAGCTGTGGGAGGTTAGAAATTATTATTTGCATTTTTAATTATACCTCCGCAAATGTACACCATAGCCTGTTTCGGGGTTGATTCAGATTTGCTGGATTCCATTTTGAATTAACTCTCAAATGTAATCACACTATATTTGCAATGTACTACGAAAAGAAACTTTGTTTATTATTCTCAACGCAACGTGCAGACTTGCACCACAGACGAGGTATAGAATAGACCTATCATCTTATGGATGTTCGTGTCGCCACTCAACTGTGTTACCGACCCATAATTTGAGGACTGCATGTAGTGATAATGATTTGTATATTTGTACGTGTAGATTTGAGAATATAGTCTTGTGACAACGTTCAGCAATCACTCGTATGCGTTTTATTTACGAATCTCTACATAGTTACTAATAAAAAAAGCCTTTTATATAGGTTAGATTACCGATGATCGCGATCCCTATGTTACCCACAATTTGGGTTGAGACCAGTAAATTCTCCGAGTTAATAGGAGACCTAGTACTAGAAGAGGTGGCACGGCTGAGCTGTGCGAGAGAGAACGCTAGTGTGTGCGGCAAGGAGGGAGATAGGTGGCGTGAGCGAGAGAGAGAACGCTAGTGTGCGCGACAAGGAGGGAAATAGAAATATCACACAGTCACAGTAAATTCACGAATTTCTCATTTCTCGCGAATATTTTATGAACTTTCAGAATCGCGTCTCGAAGAATAGACCCTTCGTTACTTTCCTATGTGGTCTTCGCGCAGATTTTGGCTATAATTAATTAGTTGTTAACGATTCTTTGAAACGGTGACGAGAATCACGGTCCTATGTGAACACTCAAGCTTCGTCGATTGTATATGCTTTGGCTCGGCTTGTCAACGACTCACGCGGATTTCTCTCCGGAAATCCATTTCAGGGATCAAGACACTATTGCACTCAAAAATGGTATTTCTTCAAAGCCCGTGTAAGCTATAAAATGCAAGATGACATTGTTTATTATTACTTTGCGTGTAGTAGAACCCTTTCACGTATCGTACGCCGAAACGTATTAAAAATTCACGCTGTTACTGACAGTCCCGCAGATAGTGATGGGATTCGAACCGCTTCGAATCTGTCTTGAATATCGGGCGAGTACTTTTAAGCACTTTTAACATGATTCGAAACTTAAAACTCTTGAAAGTCTTGAAAAGAGTAGAGTCTTGATAGATCTTGAAAGTCTTGAAAAGTCTTGATAGATCTTGAATGTGTTGAAAGTCTTGAAACTCTTGCTTCAAAGGCTTGGTAGGTTTTGGACCCGTATCTACGTCCACCGCCGACTCGCGGGACAATACAGTCATAAATAGTGTTCTTGATTTCTCGAGAAATCAGAAATCAGATCATACGTCTTGAGAACTCTCGAAAAATTTAAGGAAATATTACAAAATTGATATTTTCGGAATAATGTTGATAATATTTATCATAAACACCAGAAAACTTTAACTAATTGTTTATTACTGTCCACTTTGTACAAAACTTGTATAAATGAAAAACAGATATTAAATATAATTGATTATTTATTTATTGCAAAATTTTGTGCAAAGTGAAACATTACTTCTTTGTCGTAAAATAATTTTTAATCTATTTCTTTCCTTCTTTTTTTTGGTGGATAAAATCAGTAGCCGTAGAAAATTTCCTTTCGTTTTGATTGGACGTTAACTTGATCGTATGTAGCACATTCAAAAGTTATGGTATATTGGGTGTCCTTCCAGTGGACTGAAAAATATGAAATTCCTTAGTTAAAGTCGGGAATTTATCTTTCTCTAGGTTGAAACTAAATTTTTGGAATTGTGTTCTTAATGGTAATTCCTCATTTTGAAGATCCGCAAGTTACCGTTATATTTTCCAAAAAGTCTAGCTACTTAAAATTTGCTTTGCCGTTTTATACATATCTGTCTTGGAATTAAATGAAAAAACGCGTCTTTTGAATCTTTTTAAAGAGGTTCTGGATTACCTTTGCAAACATTTTCTTAGGGAGACAATAGTTTTGTCTCTTCTTTTCGATATTTTTCCTTTCGTAGCCACAAGAAACTCATTACTTAATTCAGTAGTTATACAATTTTTCTAAATTGTTAAATAAGAATTTAAGAGTTCTACAGTTAAGAATTTTGCAGTCAATAATGTAGAATCTTCTCTACTGAGATTTTCTATTATAATTCATATAGGTTCTAATGTTACTAATAAGATTTATTATAAATTGTACATGTGTTTATACGTTCGCGATTTGCTAGACTAAAATTTCTCGAGAAAAACAGTATTTCTCGAGAAATAAGAAATAAGCATATATAATATTTCTCGAGAAATTCTCGACAAAGAATTCTCAAAATGGTCGATCAACCTGGCTAATTTTTGACAACCAGATGTTCATTTTCAAGACCTATCAAGTTCAACTAAAATGTATTTATACAGTATAAATAATACTATGTAATATGTATAAGTATTAACATTCATTTATCGCACGATTAAACATTGAGAATAAAATAGAATTCAATTGCCATAGAAAATCATTTGCAAATCCAA
This sequence comes from Andrena flavipes, assembly GCA_963971345.1. Lineage (NCBI taxonomy): Eukaryota > Metazoa > Arthropoda > Insecta > Hymenoptera > Andrenidae > Andrena > Andrena flavipes. The sequence goes on from OZ020480.1 coordinate 59,303,755, forward strand.
GGCCAAAGCTTATGCTTACTAATTGCTTGATATCTCGAGTTGTATCGATTATAGTTAATAATAATTTATACTGGCCGGTTAGGGCAAATGTTGTTAACATTATTTGTCATAGAAATAGCCACTGGAATGGATATTTTAGCGGAAAATCCATTTTTGCCGAAGAATTCGTTGGATTTCGCAATTGTAATCAACCGTCGACTTTGTTCTGATTGGGGGACATGGTTTCTCGAAGTGTATATACAAAGCTCACGGAGCTCCATGTACTCAGTCGTCGTCGGTCCTCCGGGCCGGGAGGACCTCCGGGGACCCTGGAGCTGCCGAACCACGTGGAGCCGCTGGAGCCGCTGGAGCCGCTGGAGCCGCTGGAGCCGCTGGAGCCGCTGGACCTCCTGGGGACTTGGTCAGGGTTTCAGCCCTGGTCCTTCCTGCGCCACCTGGACCATTCGGACCTACTGGACAACTTGGACTTCCCGGGGACCTCGTCACGGTTTCAGCCCTGGTCTTTCCTGCACCCCCTCGGCTCCCTAGCCCAGGGTAGCTTATTCATTTGGTACCGACGAAATTTTCGGGTTCGTTAAAGGCCATTCAAAATGTTAATATTCTGCCAAGGCCAAAACCGATTTCTCTTGCTTTTTACCTGATTTCTTCGATTGTTTTTCATCATCTCCTCTATTTCATACATTCCTTCGTGGATTTTTGCATGAGTCGTTCTATTTCGTATATTTCTTCGATAGGTTTACATGATTTATTTTATTTGATACCTCCCCAGATTTGGGATCTCCCCAGTAGTGAAAGACATATACAAGAAAATGCAGGGCGCATGGCTGCAGCTGCGAAAAGTAGATATTTTGCAATGAACATTGCTGTATCAAATTATTTCTGGCTTGAACGAATTTCATGTTAGTTGGGAGTCAATGGAGCGAGACAGAACGTCAACAACCTCTACCAAATTCGTGATCTGCCAGTTAAACTTTACCTACGACAGTGATCGGATGTCGGTGAACGCTCGAGCATATTATTTCGTGATATCTCGATTCCTGGATTAATTGCATCGATTACTGGACCATGTGGGAGGCCATGTAACAGGATTCCACTGAGATATACCCGTTACCTAAAAAACTTTTTCAGAAACTGAATACTTCGTCGATGTTTGTCACTCATATTTCTCCCAATATTCATCTAACTATTCATTTACACCAAGTTCAACTAAAATGTATTTATACATTATAAATAATATTATATGACATGTATAAGTATTAACATTCATATATCGAACGATTAAACATTGAGAATAAAATAGAATTCAATTGGCATAGAAAATCGTTTGCAAATCCAAGGCCAAAGCTTAGTAATTGCTTGATATCTCGAGTTGTTTCGATTATAGTTAATAATAATTTATACTGGCCGGTTAGTGCAAATGTTGTTAACATTATTTGTCATAGAAATAGCCACTGGAATGGATATTAAAGTTCAACTAAAATGTATTTATACATTATAAATAATATTATATGACATGTATAATTATTAACATTCATTTATCGAACGATTAAACATTGAGAATAAAATAGAATTCAATTGGCATAGAAAATCGTTTGCAAATCCAAGGCCAAAGCTTAGTAATTGCTTGACATCTCGAGTTGTATCGATTATAGTTAATAATAATTTATACTGGCCGGTTAGTGCAAATGTTGTTAACATTATTTGTCATAGAAATAGCCACTGGAATGGATATTAAAGTTCAACTAAAATGTATTTATACATTATAAATAATATTATATGACATGTATAAGTATTAACATTCATTTATCGAACGATTAAACATTGAGAATAAAATAGAATTCAATTGGCATAGAAAATCGTTTGCAAATCCAAGGCCAAAGCTTAGTAATTGCTTGATATCTCGAGTTGTATCGATTATAGTTAATAATAATTTATACTGGCCGGTTAGGGCAAATGTTGTTAACATTATTTGTCATAGAAATAGCCACTGGAATGGATATTTTAGCGGAAAATCCATTTTTGCCGAAGAATTCGTTGGATTTCGCAATTGTAATCAACCGTCGACTTTGTTCTGATTGGGGGACATGGTTTCTCGAAGTGTATATACAAAGCTCACGGAGCTCCATGTACTCAGTCGTCGTCGGTCCTCCGGGCCGGGAGGACCTCCGGGGACCCTGGAGCTGCCGAACCACGTGGAGCCGCTGGAGCCGCTGGAGCCGCTGGAGCCGCTGGACCTCCTGGGGACTTGGTCAGGGTTTCAGCCCTGGTCCTTCCTGCGCCACCTGGACCATTCGGACCTACTGGACAACTTGGACTTCCCGGGGACCTCGTCACGGTTTCAGCCCTGGTCTTTCCTGCACCCCCTCGGCCCCCTAGCCCAGGGTAGCTTATTCATTTGGTACCGACGAAATTTTCGGGTTCGTTAAAGGCCATTCAAAATGTTAATATTCTGCCAAGGCCAAAACCGATTTCTCTTGCTTTTTACCTGATTTCTTCGATTGTTTTTCATCATCTCCTCTATTTCATACATTCCTTCGTGGATTTTTGCATGAGTCGTTCTATTTCGTATATTTCTTCGATAGGTTTACATGATTTATTTTATTTGATGCATTTCTTCGATAGGTTTACATGATTTATTTTATTTGATATCTCCCCAGATTTGGGATCTCCCCAGTAATGAAAGACGTATACAAGAAAATGGAGGGTGCATGGCTGCGGCTGCGAAAAGTAGATATTTTGCAATGAACATTGCTGTATCAAATTATTTCTGGCCTGAATGAATTTCAAGTTAGTTGGGAGTCGTTGTAGCGAGACAGAACGTCAACAACCTCTACCGAATTTGTAATCTGCCAGTTGAACTTTACCTGCAATAGTGATCGGATGTCAGTGGACGCGCGAGCATATTATTTCGTGATATCTCGATTCCTGGATTAATTGCATCGATTACTGGACCATGTGGGAGGTCGCTTAACAAGATTCCACTACAATTCACCCAGTATCTAGAAGACTTCTTGAGCAATACTTTTCTCGAAGAGCTGGGAGTCGTTGGAGCGAGACAGAACGTCAACAACCTCTACCAAATTTGTAATCTGCCAGTTCAACTTTGCCTACGATAGTGATCGGATCTCAGTGAAATCAAGCTTCCTGTCTGCATGGATAGCAGTGAGACTGTGTTCAACGATCAGTGAGTGGTACATATTCATTTTTTCAATTTTTCTGCATGCTATTGAACAAATGATTGCTGTAGCGAGCACAGTGACCACGAATACATACTTAGTTCTCGTAAACAGTAACTATAAATTTCAAATTCGAGGTCAGAGTGCTAATATCGTGTTTTAAATATTAGAAATTATTTTTCTTGAATTTTATAATCAAAGCTTGATGCTTTGAATACGAGTTACACTTCTCAAGTTTAATTGTATTCGAGTCATTAGATTATCTTAATAAAACGAGAATGGAAATCATTAATTTCTTATGGATTTTCAACTATATTACTTGCAGCTCTATCTCATACAAATATTAATAATTGAGAATGACAGTTGATATTGATACTACTTGGTCACTGTGCTCGCTACTTCTACTATTCTCTCTCTTTACAATATTTAAACCAGTCTGGCAATAAGTCATAGTTTATGAACTTTAGCCATAAGACTTTTTCCAAATTTTCAAAAATGCGCTAAGCATTGGTGGAACATAGACCAGAAATATTTCGTAGAAATGGGTCACTTTCGTAGGTACCTCCAAGTGGTGTGCTCGGCTCCTTGGTAACGTTTCCCAAGCATTGAGACTTTCGAAACGGAATCAAGCTAAAGCCTACGATCTAGTTTAAGGGTCCAGATCAAGCCAAACTCACATTCGGTGAGCTTGGTTCGGTCTGGACATCTATTCAAAAATGCACTTGCGTAAAAGTTGCTACTCCTTTTTCGAATTAGAGTCACCCCTATATACCCCGCGGCGTGTATACACTTATTAACCCTTTGGACTTTAAATTAAAATCTTTTGAAAGAACATAGTAGCCTTTTCTCTCTAAATATTGCAACCAAAGTTCAAAGGGTTAATATATTTTCGCAAGATTTTCAGGAAATCGTGCGTTTTGATTTAAGTAAGAGAATTGTAAAGACCTACGTACGTACAGAGACATAGACGAGAATGGAAAGTGTATATCTCTTTTGCGTCCGCGACATCTATTAAAAAATGCACTTGCGTAATTCGAGCGATAAGCTTTTGTTCCGTCTCGTTCTTTTTACATATAAGAGTGCCAAATGCACTTTTCTAGAAATACAATTCGCCTTCGACCACTGATTTCGATTTCGAGCAAGGTGTTGCTCGACTGTAGAGCGCGACAGACTGTGCTGGTATCACGGCTTTTTACGAGTGTCTAAAGTCGTAGTACTTACCTGAGTCTCCATGTAGAAACGAAATTTCGGTGCGTCGAGGGTGAATGTCGCGTCGCGTCGCGTCGCGTCCCGTCTGACCATTGTTAGTCAAGACCATTGTTAGTCGATGATGCCCGCCAGTTCATGACCATTCTGAGTTCTATATCCTGTCGAATACCGGGCTTCTATACCGGGCTTCCAAGTCGATGCGCTCTGTAGTCTCAGATGGCTCGTTCTCGGCCACGCGTAACATGTAGAAACGAAAATTCGGTGCATCGAGAGTGAATGTCGCGCCTGTCGGCTTTAGACAGAAGACCCTTGTAAGTCGATGATGTGCGCCAGTTCATGACCATTCTGAGTTCTATATCCTGTCGAATACCGGGCTTCTATACCGGGCTTCCAAGTCGATGCGCTCTGTAGTCTCAGATGGCTCGTTCTCGGCCACACGCGACATGTAGAAAAGAAAATTCCGTGCATCGAGAGTGAATGTCGCGTCTGTCGGCTTTAGACAGAAGACCCTTGTAAGTCGATGATGTGCGCCAGTTCATGACCATTCTGAGTTCTATATCCTGTCGAATACCGGGCTTCTATACCGGGCTTCCAAGGCGATGCGCTCTGTAGTCTCAGATGGCTCGTTCTCGGCCACACACGACATATAGAAACGAAAATCCCGTGCATCGAGAGTGAATGTCGCGTTTAGTCTCATTTGCAATCTCAATCGGGAGATTCTTAGCTTTCGCATATCCCTCGTAAGTTACGCAAGTGCGTTTGTCAATTCTTTTCTATCTCTGCAATGAGATACTTAGAATCTGTTTGTCACTCGAAAGCATCGAGCAAAGCAAAGAGATCGACGAGAAACTCTCGTCTATTTCTCTCACGCGTGTATGTTAATCTTCTAGACATTAAAGTAAAGTCTTTTGAAAGAATTTTAGTAGCCTTTTACCGTATATTGCAATCACAGTCCGAAGGGTTAATATACCGAAGCATAGTCTGTTAAGACTATAAAATTGTAAAGAGTACCTCTCTTTCGCGTTTCATGTACAGTTGCCAAGTAGTTACAGAATTTTATTAGCTTTGTCGCTGTTTCGTTGGCTCCTCATCTCTTATGAGGAGGTCGCCGCTGTTTCCGTTTCTGGAAGCAAGCGACTGAGCATGGAATCTGTATGGGTGGATCAGTTTCATCCCCTGGTGTTCTTGTCGAAAGGGAAAAGTTTCGGGCGTAGGGGGTGCACCTTTTGGTGCACTGCCTGCGTAGGTCACTCGGGCCGATTGCCCAATCTCCGCGTAAGTAGGCTTGAGCCAGGGTACACGCGGCTGGGGGAGCTCGCAGGTTCGCATGTGGTCGGAGCAACAGTGATCGCCTGAGAGATGCCGTGCGCTTTTCCATTTCGACTCCTTCAGGGTGGTAGGAATTGCGCCATTCATTACTCGTTTCATGCTCTAGCTAGGCATGGAATGTGTATGGGTGGATCAGTTTCATCCCTTGTTCTTGTCGAAAGGGAAAGGTTTCGGGCGTAGGGGGTGTACCGTTTGGAAGCTGCCTGCGTAGGTCACTCGGGCTGTGATTGCTAACTACGCACAGTAAGTTCGGCCGGGGTGTTTCCCACCGGTTACACCTGGCGGGTCGCACGCGTCGGAGCAAGTAGAATCGCCTGAGAGATGCCGTGCGCTTTTCCCTTTCGACTCGTTCAGCAGGGTGGTAGGAATTGCGCCATTCAATACTCGTTGCATGCTCACCCGTAGTCTTTCCTTCTTTGTTGATCGACGAGAACCTCTCGTCTATTTCTCTCACGCGTGTATGTTAACCCTTTAGACTTTAAAGTAAAGTCTTTTGAAAGAATTTTAGTAGCCTTTTACCGTACATTGCAATCATTACGCAAGTGGATATTTGCGATAGATTATGCCACTAGGGCTCATTGTAAAGAGTGCGATAGGCTAAATTTAAGGGTAGAGGTAGGCTTGCTTGTCGAGAGTGACACCTTTTGCTTTTGCTTTCTCTTACAATTAGCTTGACCGTGCACCATGCCGTTTCTCATTTAGCATACTTTTAAACACTTGTCATAGTGACTTTTATATTCCCTACTTTCGATTGTCTTTTCTTTCTTTCCGGAAATATGATTCCGAAGACGGAGACGGCGAATCCGTGTCCGTTTGTCAATTCTTTTCTATCTCTGCAATGAGATATTTAGAATCTGTTTGTCACTCGAAAGCATTGCAAGCGTACCTCTAAAATATGCGAAAGAAATTGTAACCGCATGTAACTTAGAAAACTTGGGCAGGCAACACTAGTTTTAAGCGTTCCATCGAAGAATTCGCCGGGGGATTCACCGAGGGATTCGCCGAGGGATTCGCCGAGGGATTCGCCGAGGGATTCGCCGAAGAGTTTTCTGGTGAATTCTTTAACAGATTCACTCAGAATTTCGTTGGCGGGCTCGGGATTACTAACATTGTAGAGTAGAATTAGAACATTTTTCTGGCATTCCATGCCATTAGCGCCTGACGAGGCTGCTTTTTTCACGTTACAATTCGGAATTATTATGCGCCCAAGGAGGCTGCTGTTCTTCCGTTTTGTGATTAGACATCGTTAAGCGCGCATAGACGCTGCCGTTTCTTTTCTTATTAAAATTGAAAAGTATTAGGCGCCCAAAGGGGCCACTCCTTTTTTCTATCAGTCTTAAGAATCATTAAGCGCCCAATGTGGCTGCTCGAAATTTTTCTAAATGTCTGAATTGCGTGGCGCTCCATGTGGCTGCCTGGAATTTAAAGAAAATTTTTTGGAACTTGCTTAAATACAAATTGTCTGTTTCAGTAATAGTGTTTGCGATTGCCCGTAATGCAATCGTAGAGTCAGTGTTTTTGCGCAAGTAAAACTAGTTGAGAGCTTCGGTGCTCTAATAGTTTTTTGACCGCGAAAGTAGAGTCATGCACGAGTCCAACTGGAGCTGCTGGGCTGAGGGTTGCTGAGCTGGTCCGATGGGTGCTGGTCCGATGGGTGCTGGTCCGATGGGTGCTGATCCGATGGGTGCTGGTCCGATGGATGCCGGTTCGAGGGGTGCTGGTCACAGAGTTGCTGGTCCCAGGGGTGCTGGTCAGGGGTTCGAGTTTGCAGAGATGCAGTACTCTTGATGACAGCGAACGATAAGTCACTTTATAATTCTTTGAATGTGGGTGCATGCAAGAGAATAAAATGGTTTCTGTAGAAAACGTAGCGTAGCCAGCTCTTTCGATTCTGGCCGTTCTAACACAAATGCGCGACATGCAGGGACCCATTTCACATGGTCGACATTCGTTTTGGGAACACTTACGCAATATTTCGCGAGTATGGCTTAGGGCGTCTAGGCAATAACCTCGTGACGTGGCTCTTTTCTAAACCATATTCACGAAATATTGCAGAAATATTCCTAAAACGAATGCCAGTTATATGAAATAGGCCACTAACCGCCGCGCATATGTGTTGGAAAGAGCAGAATCAAATGAGCTGACCATACAAGGTACTCGTAGATAGTGACATGCATGTGTCTGCTTTAAAATCAGAAAATTAAATCAGTTGCTCGCGATTTTGACAATTCCGATTAATAATTCATAAAATAACCGAATCGATCGGGTCGAGTAGAGTCACCGCGAAAAATTTGTAATGCGATCGTAGAGTCCCCGCTTTTTTCGCGTCCATGTATTGCAGAGCACCGTGGCTCTTACTTAGAGTAGTATTACCGCGAATTTAGAGTCAAATTTTTGCGTATCTAAGACTTGTTCAGAGCACCGAAGCTCCAGTTGAATTTTCTTCGCGAAAGTAGAGCCAATTTTCTGCGCATATAAAGTTCGTCCAGAGCACCGGTGCTCTAATTGCTTTTTTATCGCGGATGTAGAGTCAAATTTTCGCTTAGCTTCAATTTTCAGCTTAGACTTGCCAAGGAGATTCTAGGCCCTAGAGAGGGCCTAGCTGTGGGCCCTGGAGAAGGCCCAACAAATGGACCCTAGAGAGGGCCTAGCGCGTAGGCCCTAGAGAGGGCCCAAATGGGGACCCTATAGAGGGCCTGCCATAGGCCCTAGAGAGGGCCTAAAACGTGGGCCTTAGAGAGGGCCTGCAGCATAGGCCCTAAAGAGGGCCTACTTGCATGCGATTGTAGACACGAGTATCTTGTATTCCTGGGTAGTAATCTTTGTGCGTGCATTTTGGAAGGGTAAGCATCCTACTTAATTGCACGCAGTGCATTTTGGTAGGATATGCATACTACAAAATGCAAACAAAAAGACTTTGCCCAACGAGTCCATTCCGGGAGCAAGGAATCTGAAATAATTGAAATGGCGCGTTTAAAATACAAGAGGGCCAAAAGTTGCCACTCCTTTTTCGAATTAGAGCCATCCCTATATACCCCGCGGCGTGTATACACTTATTAACCCTTTGAACTTTAAATTAAAATCTTTTGAAAGAACATAGTAGCCTTTTCTCTCTAAATATTGCAACCAAAGTTCAAAGGGTTAATATATTTTCGCAAGATTTTCAGGAAATCGTGCGTTTTGATTTAAGTAAGAGAATTGTAAAGACCTACGTACGTACAGAGACATAGACGAGAATGGAAAGTGTATATCTCTTTCGCGTCCGCGACATCTATTAAAAAATGCACTTGCGTAATTCGAGCGATAAGCTTTTGTTCCGTCTCGTTCTTTTTACATATAAGAGTGCCAAATGCACTTTTCTAGAAATACAATTCGCCTTCGACCACTGATTTCGATTTCGAGCAAGGTGTTGCTCGACTGTAGAGCGCGACAGACTGTGCTGGTATCACGGCTTTTTACGAGTGTCTAAAGTCGTAGTACTTACCTGAGTCTCCATGTAGAAACGAAATTTCGGTGCATCGAGGGCGAATGTCGCGTCGCGTCGCGTCGCGTCCCGTCTGACCATTGTTAGTCAAGACCATTGTTAGTCGATGATGCCCGCCAGTTCATGACCATTCTGAGTTCTATATCCTGTCGAATACCGGGCTTCTATACCGGGCTTCCAAGTCGATGCGCTCTGTAGTCTCAGATGGCTCGTTCTCGGCCACGCGCGACATGTAGAAACGAAAATTCGGTGCATCGAGAGTGAATGTCGCGTCTGTCGGCTTTAGACAGAAGACCCTTGTAAGTCGATGATGTGCGCCAGTTCATGACCATTCTGAGTTCTATATCCTGTCGAATACCGGGCTTCTATACCGGGCTTCCAAGTCGATGCGCTCTGTAGTCTCAGATGGCTCGTTCTCGGCCACACGCGACATGTAGAAATGAAAATTCCGTGCATCGAGAGTGAATGTCGCGTCTGTCGGCTTTAGACAGAAGACCCTTGTAAGTCGATGATGTGCGCCAGTTCATGACCATTCTGAGTTCTATATCCTGTCGAATACCGGGCTTCTATACCGGGCTTCCAAGTCGATGCGCTCTGTAGTCTCAGATGGCTCGTTCTCGACCACGCACGACATGTAGAAACGAAAATTCCGTGCATCGAGAATGAATGTCGCGTTTAGTCTCCTTTGCAATCTCAATCGGGAGATTCTTAGCTTTCGCATATCCCTCGTAAGTTACGCAAGTGCGTTTGTCAATTCTTTTCTATCTCTGCAATGAGATACTTAGAATCTGTTTGTCACTCGAAAGCATCGAGCAAAGCAAAGAGATCGACGAGAACCTCTCTCGTCTATTTCTCTCACGCGTGTATGTTAACCCTTTAGACTTTAAAATAAAGTCTTTTGAAAGAATTTTAGTAGCCTTTTACCGAATATTGCAATCACAGTCCGAAGGGTTAATATACCGAAGCATAGTGTGTTAAGACTATGAAATTGTAAAATCTCTTTCGCGTCCGCGGATTTTTTTTTAAATAGTAGAGTGAGATTGCCGCTTCCCTCATTGCTTGCAATGCGGGACGCGATGAGTTGATTATAATGGAGGGATTAGAGGGTGGATGGGATTAGAGTTTTTTTTCGGGATGAACCTTTTGTTGGTTCCTCATCTCCGATTCGATATCTGAACCGAAGGGATCGATGGATCTTTGTTTCCATCCATCTCTTTGGTTTAGTAGGCTAAGGGTTTCATGTACAGGGAGATCGACGGAACTATGATTCCATCTATCTCTCTACGGGTCTCCAAGCGCAGCAACCTCCACGCGGTGAGACCTGGTAATCGGTGAGAACCGAGCCGATAGCTGCGATTGTATAAGAATTTCTTTGAGTTGCAATACTTTGGTGAAATGTGAGAATAAAATATGTAACTTGAAATGTTATCCGATTGTTCCTACCCGACCCAAAAGCACGCGTATAATGTTGTTTATATAAATTTTTGTGTTAAAATAATTTGTTTTGCTTTAAATAAAGTCAAATAGGACGGCATGGTTAAAAGGTTCTTGTTTTGTTGTGATGCTTCTATCTCTGATGTTGCACGGAATACGTTTATAAAACGATTTTTATATTGTTACTGTAACAGAATCATTTGTAAATCGCGGGTTTCGAATGACCTAGTTTTACACGTGTTGTATTCTACTTCCTACCACGCGTAGCGTTACCATCTGTTTCGAGACTTCACCGGTAACGTTGCATGTGACACTAAAATGGTAAGGGGGTCCCAGGACCCCCCCAAGCCGGTGACAGAAAAATACATTGGTTGATAGGTCTATCTTATACCTCGTCTGTGCTTGCACTCTCGACAGTACATGCACAGACGAGGTATAGGATAGACCTATCATCTTATGGATGTTCGTGTCGCCACCTAAACTGTGTTACCGACTCATACTTTGAGGACTGAAGTCAAGAGTTCAAATCCCGGTGTGTTATATTCTACTTTTTTTTATTCTTCCCTAACTTCTCTTTCTATATTCTCAATAGAATAAAAACTTTAAAACCGTTAATTTACGAAGCATTTTCGCAGCTGGCTAATGTACGATATTGGTCTTCTGTCTTTTGTATACATAAACAGAAATAATTCCTTGAAATGCTACTTACAAAATAACCTCCGTTTTGGTATGGACTCTTTAAAATTCACGTCACAATGAACAGTTACAGAATCGGTGATTTCTTTTTCAGGTAAGCGAGCCACCCGCTCCGTTATTACGGTCGGCTCACCACACGCACCCCGGATCCCAACGATGTCATTTATACCTACAGAAGAGTTTTACTAACCCACTCTTGGCCTTCTTCACAAGAAAAGAATCATCCAGGAAAAGGAAGAGGAGAACAAGAAGCTTGGGAAAGAGTTGGCTCCTGTAGACTCTTGAATCATCATTTATCTTTGAGTTGGATATATACTTTACGTGGACACGAATGGGAATTATGCTTCGTAAAAAAACAAGTTACTCGTTTAAAAAAATATATTTAAAACGTGATATCGATGACCCGCTCGATCCGTTATCTAACTCAGCAATAATGATTGGCATCGGTAATTCGTCCCTCTGTTTCTCCTTTTTTCCTTAATAAATAGGCTAGGCGAATTTGATTACTCCTTAGGCGGTTACTCAACTAAAAGTTACATGGGCAGCAGGGCCTCTAAATTTCTGCTTCATTATGATTACACTTTCTTGAGCATGGGCAAATGAAGTGCTTCCGGTATATCGATATCTTCTAACCGAATGTTCGACGGATTGAATGGGATTGTTATCGGATACATATCGGATATGTACGTTAGATCCATCAGCAGCTGAAAAGAAAAATCCCAATTCAATCACGTTTCCATCGCTATAAACTAGAAAACTATAACGGTACTTAAGCCTCCACTTACTTGTTCGTTGTTCTCGCCACGTTCGTCCAACTTGGCCTGTACCTTCTTGATAAACGTAACTGGCACGCGCGGCTCAAAGTCATCAGCAGGTGTATACAAATTTAGAATCCTTATAATTTGATTAGCATTTAATTTGTTGCACATCTCGCACACCGATGTCACATCCTTCTCCGTTTTACGGGCTTGCAAGAGCTGTGCCGCTTGTATGATCGGCTGGAGCACTTCCGATGCTTGCTCTAAACGCCGATTCCTTCCCCATTGCTCCAAATGGCTCAGGTTGTACCTGGAGAAGGTACCATTGGACAAACGACCGGGAAATTAAATGAAACGAAGCCAGCAAGAAATTTTCACGAACCTTATCTGCATGCCCTCTGTCTGGCAGAGCTCGTTACACAAAAGCAAGTCATTCAGGGCACTGGCGCACATGCAGTAGAAGAGCCGCTTGAACAGTTGCACAACGATTTCGGCATCGATACCGTGGTGCTGAAGAGTGTTGTACACCGAGGTCAGCTCATCCAGAAGTTTATCGAGCTTCTGGTGCATGGACTGTGGCTCCTCTTCCACAGAGGAGGACCTGGGTCGACCGGACCTGCTGAAATTCAAGCCTAATATGGCCTCGTGTTCGAGGAGAGCTGGCACCATCAGAGCTTGAATCCTCTCCTTCAAGGTTCTCATGATGTAGTTGATGAACTGGTGCGCCATTTTAGTTAACCCTATACGATCATCTCTCAAATCGAAATTCTTCAAACACTGTTTGTTCTGTCTCAGTGTGTTCATGATCTGAAAGGACTTGTCCCTGGAGTACTGTTTAATATTATGCAGCAACCTCAGGATGTTGCTCAAACAAAGCACGTTGAAGTCGAAGTCCTTGTGTTTCTTTACCGCGTGCTGCACACCGTTCAGATAGCTCGTCAGCAGCAAGCTGACCTTCTCGTCGTCGTTGATAAAATCCGTGTGCCTTATACACATGAATAGGATGTATGCCGGCAACCCGGGAAGTAACGTCACCGCAACACTAGGTTTCAGCTCTGAAAAAGATCGTTGCAAGTTCGGATTAAGCTGGAAATATTTCCCATTCGATAGTGTACTGTCGACTGATCTTACCGATAATTAGGTGATGTATTATCACGTTGATATCCTCTTTCCGGAACTCGAACATGCCTTCGTAGTCCCTCTCCTTCTTCCGAATAGCTGGCATGCTACCTTCGTTGTCTCCGGAATGACCAGTGGAGGACTTGCTCGTAGAATCGTTCTCAGCCTCTAAAGTATATGGCACTACAAAAAAAGGTATTCAACGTTTACGTTATATTTCGTCATCAGAGCAACTTAGGGACTTGTCATGAACGAAATGATCGCCGATTCGTGAGCTCGGATGAGTTATGGTCTCCGCAAGGTGCGATGAAAATAAACGCTGGACCACGCACTCACCGGCGGCCCTTGAAATATAAGGACAATACCTTATGTTCCTTAGTACCGTGTCCCTCATCTTTGGAAACATTGAAATACGTCTTACAAGCGCGTCCAGATGACCAGAACATGTCTCTAAGAGTTATCTTTAACGACGTATACTCACAGCCCGCATCTGCAAAACCTTTCGTCAGGATCTGGCACCTCTTTATTAAGTTATTCATTTCCTCAGCTACACTGTCGTGCGTCTCCTGAAATTCCTATTGTTCAAACGATTTAATCAGTAAAGCACCACTGGCAGAAAATTGTAGGAAAGTAGAAAATTGGCACCAATTACAAACAAGAAATCAACAAGGGTCATCGAAAATGATAGTACCAGAGACGATTTTACGGTATTCTGATCGTCCTGCGGAAGTTCCATGGAGATGATTTGCCCGCTGCCGTTAGAAGCATTGCTAAGGGAACGCGAGTGCGCAGGAGCGTGCATCGTGAGTTTCTGTTCCATCATTTCTGCGCGTTGCTCCAGCTCCTGATAGTCCTTCAGTAGCCTCTGATAAGCTCCGCGATCAGAGGGGGTTTCCCAGAGGTAAAGTTCACATGATCCTTCTCTTGTTCCAGCCGGTGCTTCAAGTTCTCCTCCGCACCGCGTTGATTGTTCTTCAATTTGCAACTTTGTTGCAGGTGCAAGGCGCAGTGCCGTCTTTAGGCATGGGCACACTGGGCAGTCGCCAGGGGCCCCATGATATTAGGGGCCCCCAAATAATCATTTTCAAGATTAAAACTTATAAAAAATCAGCTTCGCAGCACAATGGGGCAGCAGCGTTTGAACTGGCTTTCACTCATGTGCATGGAAAATGACATCCTGAAAACCATTGACTTCAATCCAATTATAAATGAATTCGCAGCAAAAAAAAATCGCAAACGTGTGTGTTGAATAATCTTCGCCGTACGGTATGTTTTTTTATTTTTAAACATTCGGTTTGTTACAAAATAGGTTTAATTTTATTGATCGTTAACATTTTTAGTCCCGTGGGTGGGCAGGGGCCCCAGTGCATTGCTTTGCCCAGGGCCTCCAATGCTCTTAAGACGGCCCTGGCAAGGCGAAAATCTGCTGTTCTTGCAAGTGCAGGGGCCTCTTCTGCATTCCGTTGCACGACTCTAGCACCAGGGCAAACCAGCGTCGGTAAACTATTTCCCGGCGACGCTGATTGGCTTCGCGTTGGGGGCACTTGGCTGGCTTGGCGCTGGCGTCAGTTCACGCACACATTACCACCACTCCTGTGCCTCCTTTTATGTAAAGATTCCATACCTGTAAGCAGAAACACACACGATTACCAGATCTTACATTTATTGTAATTTTTTGCCACACAGATTAGAGGTTTCAGAAAAACCTTACCATTAAAACCCAATCAAAAGCTTTGATTTCTCACGAACGAAGTCGGTGTTTCAGTTCGCGGGACACGAACTCCCACAAGATGTTAGATCTATTCAATATTTTGTCTATGGTAGAACATCACTATAGACATCTAGCAGTACTGTCTACGAATCAAAGCTCTCGTTCAAATGATCAAAAAAAAAAATAAAATACCCTTCCTATTTATTAATATCCTTTAATTCCAAGTCTCCAAACCTCTGATGTAGACTATGTATCTCTCCATTTCACGATCCACAGCAACAGTACCGTCTTATAATTCGTTTCTTCCCCATTCATATTAAATATTCTAAAATGCCCGTACATCAAGCGTACAATCTAATACCGCCTCAAAACCGATTGAAATTTAAATCCACAACATGAAAAATATGTTTGCCTATTCGTCGAGTTCTTTGCGTCAGAGGAAAGCACCAATCGCGGTGTGCGAGCACCGAACGACAGCCGCGTCAAGCCGCGTTGTGAATCCAAATGGGGAGCTTATTCGCTTCCATTGAAACTGCACCCCCTCCCGTTCCCAGCCCTCCCCTCCACACGCAATACTGCTAGCAGAATAACATCGTCAGCGGTCAGCCATTGTCGTGAGATGTGAAGATTTCTCTCGTCTTATATTTGTTGCAAAAAATCGAGCAATTACCGCGCACGAAAGTGAGGCTGTTTACGTTAAGATGCACACGATCCCGGAATTAGGCACGAGCGTGCCGGCGTTCCTTGCCAAGCTATGGAAGCTGGTCGAGGATCCCGAAACCGACGACCTTATTTGTTGGTCACCCGTGAGTACTCCTTATTTTGTTATTCGCATGGCATCCCCGACGATTTTTCCACGCGTCGCTCGGGAGAACCGAACGCGTAGGATTGATCGCTACCCGGCGGTTGACGGGCCTCGCGCAACGTTAACGTCGCATGTGCAATCGGCGAATTGAACGTAAGCGAAACGTTGACCTCCGCGGTACACATTTTTACGTACACAACCTATATTTCGCATTTGTACCCGACGTCGGTATAATTTATTCCGCACCTAGTTGCGCCATTACATACGCAATGTTATTTCGATGTTCGTGAATCTTTTACGCCAATACTTTGGCAACTTTAGTACGGGCCAGTCGCCTTAATTACGAATGACAGCAGCTTTTCACGCAGCGGCCGAATTTTATTTGAAATTTTATACAAAATACGAGCCTGTTTTGTTCTTCGTAATTGTAGATGTTGGGTTTTTACCCACCAGGCATTTACCTGTAATTATGAGAGGATGATGAAATAAATACCTACTATTATAAGCTGTTTGGCTCCATGGATGTGTGCCCTGTTTGGTTGTAAGGCTTCTGGATGAAGGAATTATGAAGATTGAATTTATATCAATTTTAAATATTGTAGTTCAGTCTTATCGGTTTGCCCTGGTTTAACGGGTTGCAGAATGACCTTGAGTATTCCCTAATTTCTAATTTGGAATATCAGGATCCATCTTTGGGCTACAGATAATTTGTGATATGATTTGTAGTTGTATTCCTATACATTGTTCGTGCTATTTCATTGAAACTGAAAGAGAAATGTTAATGAAGGGAGAATAATATCTGTATTATATAATGCAATGATTGTATTCCCATATTTGTTAACAAATGAGAATCTGGTATCATTTAATCGACCTAAAATTTGTGAAATTTGTCTGTTTTATCATTCACCATTGTATCGCATTTATTTATTTCAGAATGGAAGAAGTTTCTTCATCCGGAATCAGGCACAATTTGCCAGAGAATTGTTGCCACATTATTATAAGCACAACAATATGGCCAGCTTCGTTCGTCAGTTGAACATGTGTAAGTAGCAATACGCAGGATTCTGCGCGTCGAGAATACAAATGATACTTCCTCGCGGTTCGTTCCATGTACATACATTCATTTCAGATGGTTTCCACAAAAAGGTTTCCGTCGAGTTGGGTGGTTTGAAGTGTGACAGGGACGAAATGGAATTTGCACACCAGTTCTTCTGTAAAGGCCACCCGTACCTTGTAGAACATATTAAAAGAAAAGTATGCACTTTCTCGTCAATATCTTACCAAGCAAGAATCTCATCACTGATGTTTTATTACGATCCTTTTAGATCGCATCTAACAAAGGGCAAGACCCAGCACTTACGCCTATCAAGCCAGAGCTAATGAACAAGATGCTGACGGAAGTGAGAAGTATGAGAGGGCGTCAAGAGCACCTGGATTCAAGACTCGGAGCCATGAAAAGGGAGAACGAAGCATTGTGGAGGGAGCTAGCAATGCTCAGGCAGAAACACTTGAAGCAACAGCAGATTGTCAATAAGCTTATACATTTCCTGGTCACTTTGGTCCAACCTTCGAGAGGCGGCGGTCTCTCCGTTAAAAGGAGATATCCGTTAATGATTGACGACTCTAATCGCCCGCGTAACAAGCAAGCTAAATTGTCAAAGGTTATTGTACACGCTTGTTTAGACGTTTCGTACGTCCTACCTTTCAGCTGCATATAACAGGATAGTTGTACTTGCAGCCACAGGCATCGCCCACGGGACCTGTGATTCACGAGCTCGATTCATCGGAACCAGACTTGGATTCGGAATACATCGTGGCAGAGTACGTGGACACGCGTAGAATTGCTTTATTCTGTTATTATACGAACGACAGAATCTGATGTGCGTATCTTACTTGGGTTTAGGATGCTGGAAGGGCATTCGAATCCAGCTATCGAAAGTCCAGAACATAACAGTACGTCGATAGTAGAAGACACCAATATGGAAACTGTTCACCTGGTCGATGGCTCCGATCCATTGCAAGAGGACATACAGCTGGTTAATCCGCAAGAGGTCGAGGCAAGGAAGAAACGCGGATGTAAGGGTAAAAAGAAGTAAGTTGTATCGAATTGCAATACTGCTATTTTAATCAGAAACCTGCTAATTCAGCTAAATGACGCGCGTAGCCGCGTCATGTACAATCTTTCAATTTTGAAATTACTAGATGGAATTTTGCATGATGTACACAACAAAATTCCAAAGTCTGTTAGCCGACAAAAAAGTATTTCTGTGTTTTCATTTGTGCTTGCCACTTGCTGAAATTAGAGAACCGGTAAAAGGGACATATCGTAACAGTTACTATTACAAATCGGCTAATTGAAATCGAAGGTTCGCTCTACTAACTTTAACGAAAACCCAGGGGCATAAATTTTGGTATTTCACATCCACATCGTACTAGGGCATATACTAAATGAACACTGCACGTGCATATATCGCAACCTGGTCATATATTCTCGGAACAGAAGACAGGGAAACTTTTTTTTTTCATACACAACTTGTTCCTCATATCTCATAACTAATTGTTTCTTAATAATATTCATACCATCGCAATTTAAATATTACCAGGAGGAAAAACAAGGTGCCTGTCAAAATTTTGATCCCATCGACGGAGAATGGAGAGGAACCGAGGTTAACATTTTTCTCTTGCCGTCATTTGGTGTTGGTGTTCATCTCTATAGATTCCTTCTTTCGCACGAATACTTTAGCTCAGCAACATTGCGATAATATTCTTAAAAGCATCTCCCTTAAACTATTTGTAGCTCTTAAATTTTTTTTTTAAATTTTATATTGCTGTATTATTGAGAGAATCCGTTAAGCTAGAATATATTCTTTCGATAGTTTGTTACTTTCTTGTGGAGTCTTGTTAATCCTTGTTTAACTTCTATTTAATTTTCCAGCACACCTTTCATTCAATCCTTTCGGTAGCCATGTCATTTTTTACTCATTAACATTTCATCATTAACAATATTATTTTGTATTTCATTTTTTACTTATGCCTCTGAGTACCTATCGACGTGCGCTACGGAAAGTAGCATGTTTAGTTTACCACGTAAAGAAGCACATTCCATCTAACGAATATTAGCACGTTTGGTTTTGGAAGAATAGCACATTTCGTACTTTGCGGCGAAAACTAGCACATTATCCTGTTTCTCCATGAAGAATAGCGCGTTTTGTATTCTACTACAGAAACTATCACGTTTCTGCGCGTGGTTAGCTTAAATTGATGAAGTACGTTTTGCATCGAAGAATTCAACTTTTGAAAATATTGTTTAAAAGGAAACACGTATGCAAATTATAATCTACATAATTTAAGTATGGTATTTTAATGTTTAATAAATTACCGTATTTAAGTTGACGCACTCGATGTTTCGTAACCAACCATCCAAATGTGCTGCTTTTCGTCGCTACAAACGGAACATGCTACTTTTCGTGGCAAATCGCTCAAACGTGTTAGTTTTCGCAGCGAAAACCGAAATGGGATAGTTTTCGTGACAACGCGGACAAATGTGCTGTTTTTCGTAAGAAAATTGAAACGTGCTACTTTTCGTAACGCACGTCGATATGTAGGTGTAATCTATTACTGTAGTGCAGATATCGATACATTAGCTACGTTTAAGTAGATGTATGTGCATGAACCGTTAATATTTCACATGGTAGAGTGTACTCCATGCAATTTATATACATAATTTGTATCATGGATATAGTTGTACATAGTACATTTGAAGAATTTATGGTATATCATATAGCATTTAGTACATAGTGTCTATTGACGATTACATACACTTTTCGTTTGCAAATTATACAAGTATTAGTCTTCTTTATCATTTCGTATGTTACAAAAGCAGTTGATCCATGTTGCTGTTATTAATATGATTCAGATTACGCAGCTGCTTCTCACTGTAAGGCTGTGTTATGTCTTTTCTTTTAATCTTTTACGAGCCATCGTCTTACTGCATATTTGGAAGCATGGTCTTGTATAATGCTTTAAATTCACGTGTGTATGCTCTCGCAATACTTCCACCAATCAGAATTGTAGCGAAGAATTTATTCAACGGTACTACAACAATCTGACTCAAGATGTACGAAGATTGGCAACTGCGTGTCTCGCTGTTCTAGGGAAGAAACGCATTTACTCGAAATGCCACTAGAAGATTCGCCAGTGACCATTGCTTTATTGGAAAATAATCCAGTCTCTAAGCCAGTACCCATGGCAACTGTGCGCAGCACCAAGCTCGCGGCTATGGCTGCTAGTATGAACAGAACCGACGCAGAGCCTGAGTTCGACTTAGAAACCTCTGCGGACGAAGATGCTCAAGAGAGCGATCCTAATCTAATGCGGCTCGAGGACATTCTAACAGCACCAGAGATTATTAGCCAGGAGAACGGCGAGTGCAACGAAAACGTGGATTACTGCGAGAACAACGACAACTCTGGGTCCAGCGCGATTGACAGCGCCTTCGATCAACCGAATAATGCGGATGGTAGCACTAGACAGGGTAATCGAAGAGCATCGCATGCGAACGACGCTGAGAAAAGTGAGGAGGAGGACGAAGGGAACTGCGATGCAGCAAGCACAAGCAATTTGTCTTTGAGTCGCGTCAATCCCTCTGGCATGCCTGAAGCTACTTCCAGATTAGGATCGATGTAAGTTTATCAGATCATGGGTAAAGAATGTCGAATGCAGCGCATTCCACTGATCTGTAGTGGAAATCCTTAATCAGAATACAGAGGTGGGAGCCAACCAATTTTTCTATTCTTATTACAACTTGACAGATTTCAAATAAGTCCTGTTCGATAGGTACACACTTTACTAATAACAATGCGTGGCGTCTTGTTATCAGACCTCTAAATGGTTGCCTTTGATTTAGGAATTTCACGATATTTCATAGGGCCTGAAGAAATAAGGATCCCTTGGTATCATCTTTTTCATGCAATCGAAATTATCGTGTGATTCTTAATTACCGATTCTCATACCTTTTGTTAATGTCCGAAAGCAACTTCAAAGATCTAGTTCCCTTGCCCGGAGTTCGGTTTTATTCCGAATGAAAGCAAATTTTATGAATGTGGTTCCAAGTAGAAAGCGAACGAACAGTGGACGTTAATCGAATCCATATTCGTGCAATTTACTTTGTTTGGAATCATTCTCTCTTCTGATCAGAGAATTTTTGAATTGGGGTTTTGAAGTGTGTAACGCAAAACTATATTTACCTTATATGTGTCTAATATATTTGGTAATTGTAGTATTACGGTCGTTAGAATGTTGTTATGGTTCTGGTTATTTTTCATCTGTTTCCCCGGTTTCCAAATATCAATTTCGTTTCAGTATGTTTTAGTTTAGTTCACTGTTTCATTTTTTAAAGTCGTGCACTGTAACATTGCCAATTTCTTGCTGATACTGTAAACTAATGGGAAAACACCTTTTTTTGTGCACAACAGTTTTTTCAACACATCGATCGCACAAGCAGTAATTCCGATTCAGTCATTAAACTTCGGCTTTAACTTATATCATACATTAATGAGTTCAGCATCTTCATTATAAAGTCTGCTTGTGCTATCACTCACAAATAGAAAGATTGTACTTTGCAGGATGAATATTAAAAGGCTTTGCAACGTTTCCCTTGTTGATCATCCGTAACGATATGGATAAACGTGTGTGAGATAGTCCTAATGCGTATTCATCTATTTTGAATAATTTTAGGGAGGAAATGGATACTCATCTGGAAACAATGCAGACAGATCTGGACAACCTACGTGACATCCTACGTGGCGAGGGCTACAGTATTGACGCAAACACCCTCCTTGGCGTAAGTGTCCAGATCGTATTTGCAAAGGATCTTTTTCTTTTGTTACTTATTATCTACATTTGCAGTTATTTGGCGCCGATGATCCAATGGCATTTGGTCTACCAGTCAATCCAGAACTAAATCCACATTCTGAAAAAGAGGACGATGATCACATTAATGGTGAGGCTTCTAATTACCCATCCTCTGCATTACCATCTATTGTTATTCTCAACTATCTTCTCGTATCATTAAATATAGTAAAATCGATGTTTTAGTTTTATATTTTTTAATTTTATATTCCTATGAAACGTACGTTATTTCCCATTGCAGTTGCAGAGAACATTCAGGGATCGGGCGGAGGAGAACTAATGGCGTATAATTCCACACAAAACTTACTAGATTTCGACGACGATATTTTCTTGAACCCATCGAGCGGCGTAACCATTACATCGGGCGACGCAACTGCGAACAGCCTTTACGCCACGGATCCTCTAGATCTGGAGGATAACAAAGCGTCGCTCCTCGATTCCTTAACGAACGATGTAAACAATTCATCATAAAGTCTCTCGTTCCTATGGTGAGTCACGTAGTCACTTTTAGTTATTGTTTTAAGCGACACACTCGCAATATCTTCATTGCCGCGTCTTCCAATTGCTATGTTGAGTCGATATCGTTCTTAGATCACGTTGAAACACACGTAACGAGTCGTAGAGTTGGTACACTTAGCGAATCTTCGTCGTATTACGTTTTCCTGTTGAGATTATCCTTCTCTCCGAGGAGCAGCCTCTTTCCAAATAAAAAGAAATTGTCTTAGGACAGATTTTTTTGCAGGTTCTGATCAGTGTTGTGTCCAATGCTTTGGTTTCGGTATGTTTTATTCTCGAAGGATCATCACGAGCATGTTCTCTCTATGTCGGTCGGTGTATTTCGATGACCAAATACGCAACGAGCTTGTAACACGTGCAAAGACAGAATATGTACCTATACCCGAGGGGAGTGCCACTTCGATATATATCAGATCGATCCAAATGATCCCGTCGGGTTTCTGGAGAACAATAGTGGCTAAAAAAATCTACCGACGCATAAAATCCTCTGGATTTGCGGCTATGAACACCGATACGATTTAATTACTACAGTATTCTTTTACATAAATCATTAATAATACAGTGTCGGTGAAACATCGTGAAAGAATATAATATGGAAGTTACTTATACTGATACGTTCTACGATTTCAGTAATTTTTCTTTAGCAATTCGACTAGTAATGCACGACTTTTAACGTAACGGGAATACGTTACAGCGTTTGACGGTCTCTTTGACTGAGTACAATGCAAATCTTAAGTTCCTACGCGGTTGATCTCGCATAGTTCCTCAGTTCTTTTCTTTACGCGTGTTATTTCGTATTCGATGGAAACGATGTGATAGAATAGATGTGGAGATTGTTAACAATACATTCGCTGGGTTTCATCGTACAGAAATGTTTGATGGATGATAGTGTCAGCGGACAATCTCATTTATTTATTTACGACAGCGGACTTGAGCGCATTCTCGCTTAGATTCCGCTCACGTGAATAATTTAAAAAAGTATATACGAAATTCGTATTTTTTGTACTGAATTCTTCTGAGAAAAGGGAGTACTGTATATATACGGACGTTCGATCCAGGAGAAGAGCAAGTAATCAATGCCAAAGCGCTCGATGTTCTTGTAGATCAAGAAATTGTACAGAAAGAGAAAAGAACGCGGTAAGAGGTTTCTTATATTTTTATACTAAAAGTGAATCTTGATGCGCGCGACTTTTTTTTTGTAAAGCTATTATCGATCTGTTGAAGTTATTTATTTTTCTTTTTTCTCTGTAAATACACAGTTATATTGTCTCCAAATTGTACCGACGCATTAATTTTATTAAACTGGACAATCTACGATTACATATTAAATGTAAATGTTTTATCGTTTCGATTCTTTAGAGATGTGAAAAGATCCAGATGAACAATGAGACGTGTAAGTGTTCAAAACATATTAAACCGAGTTAATTGTTTATTTATTATGGTACGCCAGTAAATATGCATGCCTTTACTGAAAGAGAATAAAACATTTAAGTCGGAAATCCACCGGGAAGCTAAACTATGCTATGCGATGCTATGCTGTACTATGCTATGCTACGTTTCAAAAAAATTAGATTCAATACATTCTTATAGAACTGTTTCCACCAAAAACTAAGCTAAAACATAGCATCGCATAGCATAGCTTAGCTTAGCTTCCCAGTGGATTCCCGGCTTTAATGTGTTTTGCTTCCCATACACGTTAAACAGAACTATGATACATTCTTTTTCGTCTCACAGATTTATAGACGAAGTAAATTATATTTACAAAGAAATATCGTATGTGGCCACTGCTAAAATAAGCTTGTAAAAGTCCTTTTACTTGTTGTATCTACGTAAAACTGTTCATCTGAATGTGTACATACGTTAATAGATAACGAGTTTCTCATTCATTCATCAGTTTGTTTGGTCTACAAGTTATGATCCTGAATTTAATTTGTTTTGCGATTGTCGAAAAGTACGAACATATACTTTTTTTTAATGATGTTATATCAAGATTAGCGATGCTACTCGCTACGATCGTTGAAAAATACCATGAAACTGTACACACTCATCGTTAATATAATTACAATGTCGTTGGCGACAGCGCCTAAATAGTTATTCAACCCTCCAATCTCCATGCGGTAACAAGAGTGCAGTAATCGCTTAAAAAAGACATTTCGAATCTACTTAAAGAAATCGTATAATATATTCTAATGTAAATGTGTCTAAGAGGTGGTATAGTGAAATCTATGGACGGATCATTGATATGTTTCATTCCAGTTCGAACTAACTAAGGTATTATTATTGTTCATAATTTTTTCAGTCAACTCTTTGAAATTCATCTCGTTCAAATTTTCCCAAATGCGAGTAAGGTGTTCACAAATATATACATATAATTGTTTTTCATTGTAGATGTGGAAGAAAGAGACTGCTGGACCTTTACCTCGCTGGTAATACCTTCGTTTTAATTAACAGTATGATGCTACGAGTCCTGTAGCAAGTTTTAGTACGTGAAGAGAGAGAAAGAGAAAACAGAACCGAAGTATACACAGTGGTTTAGGATTCCTTGAAGAAGAAAGTATGCAGCATAAAAGAACCAAACGTGTGTTAATTTAGATCGGAAGAGATGATTTATCTTCATGATTACTCGAGCTATGCGATAAAGTGATAGAGTATTCTATGCTTTGGCAAGAATAACGTAATGAGAACGCATTACATATATATATATTTATATGTATATATATGTATAACCACGCAGGATTGTCGCATCGATAAAGAGATGTGTGGGATGATTTTGTAAAGGTATCCACAAGCCGAAGAGTAACATTTTTTTACACAATGTGATTAGAGCACAGCATTAAAGATTGAATATTACAGCGGTGCGACGTGTACGTACATACATAAATATATGTACATATATAAATCTATACACACAGACACACACACACACACACACACACACATATATATATTTACTAAACAGCGTGTTAAAAGTGTAACATTCGTTTAACATGTCATTATACTTTTCGTAACTGTTGTTTCGCTACGGTACAAGGTAAAATGTAGAAAAGAGCGATATCACGAGATGAGATTTCAGTGTCCTAGCACGGGAATAGCTTCACTGCCTTTTTGTTCTGGGAGAGATCTTTCTGCTTTTAATTAATGATCCTTTGTGCCTGATCGCCTATAAACCATTACTTCTAGTTCGATTTTTAATACATTAAGGGCTCTCTGTAAAGTTGATATTATTGTTTGGCAAGCTTCCTTCGAACGTAACTTGAAATTCTTCTATTTTCGTTTTGAAATAAGAATTCTGTGTTCTATCACTCAACTATTCCTATACAGTAAATAATTCCGACAAAAAAATTACGAAAACCCTGTTGATGGTCTTCTGTTAAACACTGAAATCTTAGTCTTACATACCTAACGAACGAATTGACGATTTGAGTTTGTGTATATCAGAAGATAGTATAATCAGAATAGTAGATTGTATCTTTATCACAGTAACATATTATTTTAATTTAGCGATAAGTAGATTTTTTATATTCATTTGCCAAGACGTTTGTATTACATTACAAATTCCTAGAGAACTTAGTTATGTAATTCCATATACAGTGAAGTGACAACCGTACATTTCTTACGTTCTCTCATTCTGAAATCAGTTTCAGCACATTTCGTAGTTTCGTAGATTTAATCCTCAGTTACATTACTTATCTATGTGTTAACATTAACCTTACCGCTTAATTGTTAAGTGTCCGTCGTTTAAATGTAGAATACAAAATGTAAAAATGTCAGAAATCTCCGCTCTGAACATCTACGAAGAAATTGTAATTGATCTCCTATGGGCCACATAATTTTATAACTCTTTCTACTTGCTAGTGAAATTACGGAAATTTCTTTCGTAGTGCTCGAATTGCTTCTGCCTTCCCGAATAATATTATGAAACATCGATTATTGTAAATTATTCTTACGATACTGCTTTTCATTCGTCCGCGGGAGATCAAGCTGTAAGTCGTATTGAAACGCGATCAATATGATGTATTCTGTACAAAAATTAGAGCTGATACTACGCTGCTTGTAGGTATCAAGTTTTGTGATACATTAAAAGTTTTGTACGAAAGGATAGGCTCAAATGGATAACAAAGTGAACAATGATTCCTCACTTAATGATTATGAATTGCGTGTTTTGCTACTAATTATATAGTAACGGTTACAATATAACAGGGAAATTAAGACGCACCTGAATATCAGAAGGAAAAAGAGATACTAAAAAAACAAAAAAGGAGAGTTAACATTTTTATTGACCTACGTATTTACCGTGGAAGATTGCCACCGATTTCTTATTTTACTGTATCACGAACGAAAATTGACTGTATTAAATGCTCTACACGACAAACGCATACATTTAAAGAACGATCGATCAACAGTATAATAATGCCTCTGAAATTACGAAACTTTGTCGAAATTGCTTTACTCGACACGAATCGATTTCTACCTATCATTAGAAACAATGTTAAATTTGTTTGTTTTTAAATAAAATTTAGAAATTGTTTACATAATCTTGTCACACTTGTATATCCTGATTTGTATGATCTATCCTCGATATATACATACATCTATATCACATGGATCATGTACAGTGGTACATACAGATTCAACGAATTCTATATCACTCAAAAATACTCAAATCTCGTTTGATTAGAATAATGAAGTATTCGTGTTAACGGTAATACGTTCAACAATCTACCGGCAAAAGTAGTTATCTATATTCAAAGTATATTATTTTTATACAACGGTGCTATACATTTACTTTGTAAGCTTTCAGAAAGCGATTCTTATGTTACATATGAAAAATTATTAAATTACGTTCACGTTCATTTGTAGTGTCGTTTTAATGACAGCGACAAAAATACTTGGAGTCAAATTTTTTGTGCGACAACTATTAAATACTATTTTGTACTATACCCGTGAAATTATATTTTGTAGGAGGATTCATTCAATACGTTTTACTTTGATGGAGCATTCAAATGTATGCGATTACAGCTCTCGTTTGTTGGAAAACAGGTTTTTTTTTTGTTATATTTTATGGTAATTGTGTTATCGATCAGATAGCACAATGAATCTTCATACGGATGTAAAATTTTGTATATAATTACTTAGTTTTTTAATTACTGTAATTAGTTGTAATTCTCGCTGAATTGTAACGCTGGACAGATTAAAATTTCGTCCGAAAGCCGTAAAGTAATACGCGACTAATACTTTTGTTAGTTACTTCTTAGTTATGTATAAATTGTAACGAAGAATATTTTGTTACTTAGGTAATATTTCTTTAGCTCGTTCATTGCACGCGATTGAAATCACATTTATCACTCGATGTTTTATAAACACACTTCAATTACATTTTAGTGTTTGTATTAAATAGTGATCAATAAATACTATTTTAAATACATCGAGATAGTATTTATTTTAAATACATTGAGATTGCACGACCTTTCGTTCAGTTGGTAACGATCGTTGCTAAATATCTGACATAATACGCACTGAAATTCTTTTGCATCTGTCTATATACATAATTATTAAATAAAATAAGCTCCGGGTACAATAGGGTGGAACGAAATACGGGGCAAAATATTTTTTTGTTATTCATGACTTCTAATAGTGGGCAAAAGTTGCCTTTTAGAATGGTATTTAAGCTGCCTTCAAATATTAATTTTTGAAAGGCTTGCGGCACCTCAAGAAATTTGTTGATCACGTTCAAACTTTGGCAGCTAAATACTATTATAAAAGGCAACTTTTGCCCACTACTAGAAGTCATGAATAATAAAAAAATATTTGAAAAAACTTTTTATAAATTAAATTTTGACCGTATATAGATCTTAACTGAAATGGTATCGGCGCACTGGTTCGGTCACTTAAAGTTAAAGTGACCGAACCAGTGCGCCGATACCATTTCAAAAAAAATATTTTGCCCCTATATTTCGTTCTGCCCTAGTGTACAATTCTATGTAAAATATTCTCTCCCGGATCATGTAAAATATTATTTGCTAACTGGTTTCATGAGTATCCCAGGCTTACCGTGCGTTACTCCCTTCCTGTTAATTAAATTAAATTATACTCGAGCTCATTTAAGAAGGAACTTGCCGACCGACGAGTTTAGATCGGTTCTGCACATGTTGGCGACGAAACAAGTTACTATTGGCTATACCACAAACAAACGCTCCCTCGGAGCCAATGATCGCATTCTATACTCGAGCTCATTTAAGAAGGAACTTGCCGACCGAGTTTAGATCGGTTCTGCACATGTTGGCGACGAAACAAGTTACTATTGGTTATACCACAAAGAAACGCTCCCTCGGATCCAATGAGCGCATTCTACATGCGTGAATTAAGTTCCTTCTTAAATGAGCTCGAGTATACATGCGCGAATTCAGTTCCTTCTTAAATCAGCTCGAATATAGAAATATATAATACACTAGTCGCGGTAAATCTTAATACTTCAGTTCTCCCTCACCTTGTCTTTGAAATGCGAAAGGAAGTATTGAAGCCGCCTCTATGGTAGAGAACGTAACGAAGGGAAAGGTGGAGCAAGTGGTGGAGGTATCTCGTTCTCCGGAAAACCGATATCTCCGAGCTTGAACCAATGGACATACAAGTGTGTCAAGCTTTCCAGAGCACCCACTGTCATTCCTCGACAAAAACGCGTGTCCAGGTAATGCAGGCTTTTGCAATACAGTTTAATAGAGCCAAGCGTGTGATCGGTGAGCTGCGAACACCCCTGCAACGAGAGAACACAGCCGAAAGTATTTACCAATGATTTCCAGCCTCATTATCCAAGTAATTACCTGAATAAAAAGCCGTTTTAATCTGTGCAACCTTTGAGCCAGATAAGTTATTCCCACGTCCGATATATTGCGGCACTGATTCAAATTTAATTCCTCTATCGCGGGATTGTTTCTCGAGAGGTAATCTAGTCCCTCGTTTGTTACCTAGAATAGCGGGACAGTGTCGATGAAGAGTAAAGCAAGTTTAATATACAATTTCAACGGAAGTACATCTACATACCTGTTGACATTGGCTTAAATTCAAGATTCTTAATTCTGGGAAAGCAAATGCGTGCTTTAAACTGACATCGGTTATTCTAGTGCAAGCAGAAAGATCGAGTTCTCGGAGGCCTTTAAGCCTGAGCAAAGAGAACCCAGAACAGGTGCTCAAGTCGAAAGGCTTGGACACGTTCTCGCAGAGTTTCATCACTTCTCGCTTGCGATCGGCATCGCGTACTATCTCCTGCTCTGCCTTTGACCGTAGACTGATTCTGTGCCTAGATTCTGTAAATTCTGGCTCATATACGACTTGAGCGCTTTCGACGGTCTCATTGTTACCAACACCCATGCCCGTCAAACCAGCATCACTCACCTTATCACAGTGGCTTATTTTTAATGTTTGCAAATGTACGAGCTCCTTGAATATCATCTATAAAAAATAACTCTGTTAAGTTTTAGTTATTTCTGAATATTCAGGGAACGATCAACCTGAAAACTATCCAGAATCCAACTACAGTTTCATAGAATATGCTATTATCCTTATCGAGATATAAAACGATTGTACGATTGCTTTCACACACCTGTATCGTTTTGTCTGTTACACCGCTGAAGCAGTAACTGAGTTTCAATAGCTTTAAATTAGGGAAACACTTGCATATACATTCGATCGATTCTTCGTGAAGATGTAACGCGCTTGCACAGAATATCTGCATCTTCCTTCTTTGTACAATCTTCTCCACGTTATAATCGTCTGCGGGCCAAATGTTAATGCTGTTTGAATCGATGCCTCCTTCGGCATTACTATCATCTACGTCGTGATTCGAGCAAAGTCCTCGCGTAATACAGTTCCCAGTGAGTTGTTCATTTTCAGAGATATCGAGTTCCCTTAAGTTCTTGAGGAATCCGATGCAATATACGCCGCTATCGGTAACTGCCCGACACCTCCTTATCCTGAGCGTCTCCAGCTTCGTCAGATTCTTACAAATACAGAGCAAACTAGCGTCCGTGATACGCTCGCAGAAATTAATGTCGAGCACTCTCAGAGAAGTTTGATGTTGCGTCAGCGCTCTGATTCCTTCGATACTTAATTGATAGCAGCCTTGCAGCATCAGCGATTCTAGTTTCAAGTCCTGCAGAGCTGATAAAGTAGCCAAAGATGCACTATCGATTAAAGTATAGCCGAAATTCAAATGCTTTAACTTGTTTGCCTGTTGTTTCAGATAGTGCAGCGTATTTAAAAATGTCATGACAGAGTTCGATGCATCGGGAAACGTAATTTTGTTCTGGGAATAAAATTTTTTGTACACTCCGCAGTGGAAAGACATTTGACAACCCATCAGGCATAGAGACTTTAAATTTGGGCAGATTGCAACTAGCCTGTTGAACAGAGCGTCGCTCAGGAAATGATTATAAGCCAGACTAAGCTCCTGCAGATTTTTAAATGTTTCCGAGATCTCGTTTCTGTCGTTTTTATCTTCAAGCAGCCTCCCAGACATTAAGCAGTCTCGGGACGTATTGATATGTAACACTCTCAAAGAAGAGCAGCATTTCAGAATCTCTACGAGCGTTTTCTCAGTTACATCACAGCACAACTGGAAATTAATAAATGATCGTTTAAGAAAAAGGACAGATCCACGAGGCCAGATCTTCTATATTCCAGAACACCAATATATCGTACCAATACAAGACGCTTCATATGAGGCCCGTACTGATCCCAGATCGGCATGTTCCTTCTCAGCTCCACTTCTCTAAAGATGAAATGATAGAAAGGTCGTGTTGAATGCTGTAATATATCCATTACTTGATTCAAATTATCAGAACGCGGTTCCCAAAGGACCAACGCTTCTTCATCCACAAATTTCATAGCAAGCGACGCCTCTCGCCATGCGTGATTGACTAGCCTTGCCGACATCCTATCAGATGTAGACAGGTATGATAATATATGTATAATAATCTACAAACAAAATATACCTCATCCATATATTCGAAAAGAGAAATGGGAGAACACAGTAACCACAGTGCATTGTTATATTATAAACCCATCGATCTCCCTACCAGAGCCAACAAAACTTAAAAACCCCTCGATGAGTGAAATTCTATAAGTCAATCGCAATATCTCTCCTAAGTGAACATTTTATCTCTACTTTTCTAGGTTAGCGTGTTATACTTTACTTCGTACGAGCTCTCATCGAAGCGAGGAAAAGGCACGGGCAACGAAAGAATTCGAAAGCGGAATCGGAGATGCAAGTGGAGCAGCAAGTTAATCGCGAATAGTTCCGTAGGATCGGACTTACGTCTGTAGGTAATTGAAGACTCTCCGGTTCTGTCATGTTGCTAATACAAGCCTTATTGCAAAGAGTAGGTATAATAAGAGGCGTCACTCCGGGCGGAACCTTTGAAGTCCTTGCAAAGAGTAGGTATAATAAGAGGCGTCACTCCGGGCGGAACCTTTGAAGTCCCTACTTGACCTTGGCATTTAAATTGGTTGTCTATTTCGAGCGGGATATTCAAATCGACTAAATGTACCTTACCACATTGGCTGATTATTGCCGAAGTTTACCGCGATCATTGCCGAAGCTTAGCGATCATTGCCGAAGTCCAGCTATCATTGCCGAATGGGCATTTAAATTGTCTCTGTGATTTCCCCAGATTATATCTGTCCTTGTCGAGTGACGCCTCTTATTATGTCTCCTCTTTGGTCAGACGTTATCGCCCTGAGTACGAGCGTAACGAAGCAGCGTCTTAAAATATTTAGTTCGAAAGCCACAACCCGAAAGATGAGATTTTAATCCACGGGTTAACGTGAAACCTTTCTATTTACAACGACCAGACCATCTCGCTCAGCTGGCGTTACAGCTGTTTTTACGACAGTCACGTGCTTGACGCGCATATCAGAATCACGTCGCCAATGTCACGCTTCCGTAATCATATGATCCAAGCGTATATATGTATGTACCAGGAATTCCAATCGAACACATCTTCCAGTTTCATTTCATCCCCCTCGCCAAGGTTCCGCATGCAACCATCGAGTTCGCTACAAAAGTAAAACGATACACGCTGATTAATCAACGCGAACACTCGACCAGGGAAACACATAAATTTAATAATACCTCTGTACATGTGCAACAGCTTATCACCTCGCGATATACACAGAAATAATTCTACGTCGTCGCTGACAAAGAACCTACTAGCATCGCTAATCGGTCGGGCTATCAGAGCTAACCACTCGCAAGTATGGATTTGATGGCTTACGTGCCGCATTTTTCAGAGGCGCCGAATCTAGATGTAAGCTGACGTCTTCGAAAAACTTTTCAATAGATTAACAGACTGTTTTTGTCTCCGTTTGCTTTTTATCCCGCAGCTGAAGCCAGTGATCGAGCACAACTGCGAGCAACCGGAAGAGGTGGACGAGTTGGAGAATCAAATACAAGGGAATACGTTGTGGTCGAAGCTGCGGCGGTGGTTCTTACGCCAGCGTATTTTGTCCCGAAAGCATCCGTTGACGCGGTGGTGCGTGAAAAGCACTACTGCGGTGCAATATGAGATCTCGAGGCACCTGAAATCACACCCTTACATGATACATCCCTTCAGTTCGTTTAGGTTCATCTAAATTTCCAATTTTATAGAAGCTCTCGTTTTGTCAATTGTACAAATTCAATTTATAGAACATCTTCCTATGATCAATACAGCGAATTATAATTACTTTGGAATCCTGCCGCTTTACCTAAGCTGGTCCCGCTCTAAATTTTTATAGGATCTTTTGGGAATCATTCATGACGGTGTTTACCTTCGTGGCTCTTTTGGTCACGCCTGTCTCCCTCACGTTTTACTTCGAGCTGCACGCGGACTGGCACAAGATCAACGACAAGCTGAACATGGTGTTCCTGTGCGACATAGTGATGTGGTTCTTGACGGGTTATTACGATTACGGGACGAAAGTGATAGTCCTTGATCCCAGAATAGTCGCGCTGTACGTTAATCGACCCGCCGTTCGCACGTTTATGATGCGAGGAAGCTCAATTAATGCGTCACTGTGATATCGTTAGACCAACGATAAAAAGCGCGTAGCACTTCATTTTAATGAGCATCATTTGCGAATCAATGAGACGTTGCAACGTTTACCTCGCGGCTGACGTATTAATTACCTCCTAGAATCGTACGGCGAATTCACCGTTTTAATCGTTTTCCTTGCGTTCGTGCAGGAAATACTTGAAAAGGCACTTCCTAATAGATGTCTTGACCGTGGTGCCGATAGGACTGATGGATGGCATCATACCTAACTCCATGTGGTACTGCACCACCCTAAACATGATGAAGATCCTACGGACTCGAAATATTATCGTCTACTCCCGTAGACTGCGGGATGTTAGTATTTTTGGTAACAGTGATCGGAACGAAATGTCTGATGGCTACAGCGATCCCGAGATTTCAGGTATACCGGCTGAACTTTCAATTAAACAAAATCCTGGAGACGTCCATCATTAGCATAATGTGTATTCACTGGGCCGGCTGCCTGGAGTACTACGTGCCAATTTCTGTGGCCACGTTGGGCACCTTAAGCAATGAGTCAGTATCACGTATCTGACACACTTAACGCACGATTAAAAATTGTACCCGATTGCACGAATCTGCGTTCAGCTCCTGGATCAGGTCGGACTACTTTCAGAAGAAGCAAACGAAGACGAGGAAGTACTTGGTGTGCCTGAACCGCGCGATCATCGCGCTTGTTCGATCCGGCCATTATCTGAGCATGAAGACGCGGGAGGATATTATCCTGAACTTAATACTGACGGTCGTTGGATTCCTCGGCTTCATATATTTATTAAGTAAACGTTCCACAGCCATTCCTCCGCCTCGTTGGATCGACGGCTCAATTCCTGGTTTCCTTCGTAGTACAATTCTCCCAGCTGATGACTACGTTCCACATCACCATCAAGGGTCACCTTAAGATCATACAGCAGCTACAAGAGTACATGAGGTACAAGGAGCTCCCGCATTCGTTGCAGAACCGTTTGCTGACCTTCTACCATTATCGCAATAAGAAGCACTTCCAGAGGAACAAGAACATTATAAACGAAGTATCACCCTACTTACGTGTGGTGCGACTTTCAGCAACTCCTACCGTACTACATTCCCTAAAGGCTCGGATTTCCTACTCACCATACTTCTCCATTGCACTAGTGACTAGTGGGACCGCCGCGGCCGATCGCGGCTAGGAAATCCCGCCTTAAAACGGTTCGTTAAAATCTGAAACATAAGACTAACAAACGCTTCCTCTTCTAGGAGCTGGTGTTGCACACCTACCAGAGGCTGATCAACAGCGTGGAGCTGTTCAAACATTTACCAGAACCGGTGGTGGTGCAGGTGACCGACGCGGTGCGTTCCGAGATCTTCATGGCTAGCGACGAGATCATTAAAGCTGGCTCGCGCGGCGACGCCTTGTACTTCATCTCCTCTGGTACCGTGGCGGTCTATACTTCTACAGGAATAGAGGTGACGTTACCCGCTGCTTTGTAGTCCCCTCCCTTCAGGTACCATTTCTGATATTCTCAGGTGTGCCACTTGGAGGACGGTAGCTATTTCGGGGAGATCGCCCTGGTGATGGAGAGCGAGCACAGAGTAGCCACCGTGATCGCGGTGGAGACCTGCGAGATCTGCATTCTGGATCGCAGCGATTTCCGTAAGCTCATATCCCCTTATCCGGATCTATTAACCCGCCTGCAGAAAGTGGCCCTCGAGCACCTGGAGAAGAGCCTGCTCCTGGACGAGGCGATGAATCTGAGAAGCTCGGACAGGCCACAGTACATTAACATAAGCAGCCTAAGGCGCAAAAGATAGGAGTGAGCAGTTCTTGCATCCTGTAGGATGTAGAACGTTAGCATTAGGAGAATTCAATAGCGTTCTTGTTATGAATATAGTTTCCTAGTCTCAGCCTCGAGATTCTCTGAGCACTTGGTGTACAAGCTAGCAGCGATGCAAGTTCCTCCGCCTGTAGGGGTTTTTGTAAGACTGCTGGTAGACGGACATGAGCCTCCAGTGTTCCGGGTAATCCGCACCTCTGCACCCGTTCATAACGCTGAAGGGAGGTGCCAAAGTGTCGATGGAAAAGGATCTTCTGGCAAAGGGTGTCCTCGGTCTGGGTACCGTCGCCTTGGCGTCTTTCCTCCGTTGAGTCTCCCCTGTTTCAAGGCCCAACGCTAAACCAACTGCCGACTTGATCAATCTGGGATCGCCCTTGAGGTTTCTCGGCTCGCAGGCCACGCACTTCC
This sequence comes from Andrena flavipes, assembly GCA_963971345.1. Taxonomy (NCBI): domain Eukaryota; kingdom Metazoa; phylum Arthropoda; class Insecta; order Hymenoptera; family Andrenidae; genus Andrena; species Andrena flavipes. The sequence goes on from OZ020480.1 coordinate 59,339,187, forward strand.
TGAAGGGTGCTTTCATGGCTCGTTCATCTGGCTTCTTCGAGATACTCATTCCATTCAAACCCTTGCAGAGACATTCACATCCACTTCCCCTACGAGCCTCCCTTTTATTCTCAGAGCTTCTCTCTGCCCTGGATCCATCCTGACAATGCTCCTCGTCCTTCGTAGCCCCTGAACGAAGGGAAGTCGTGGAGCTCGGGCTGCGCTGAACCAACGTGAAGATCGCTGGCGCTAGTCCACCCTCGGAACCGTCGATATGAGTCGGTCTAGAGGGCTCGTAGATCGGATCTATGGGTGCCTCCCAGCAGATAGCCAGGTCCATCTTCGTTTTCGGCTCCTTGCAGCCGAGGACTGGCCCATAACGTCTGCTTAACTTCTTGGAGCAGCTCTCAGGTCCCTGATGGCAACAGCCACAGGATCCTCCTGAGGAAAGTCGACGGCAAGCCTGTCCCTGAGCGATGTTCTTGAAAATGGAGTCGTCGACCTTGTCGGGGAGAGGCTGGTGCTCCAGATTCTCCGCGTGGAGCCTCTTCGCCAGGGCGAACTGGTCGTAGCAAGAAGGTCGGTCCTCTGGTAACGGCTTCGACAGATCTTTCTCGATGACCCTCCTTTGGGGATATTCCGACGGAACGTGTTTAGTTAGAGAAGACACCCTCAGGCTCCCAGATACGTATTTTGGCTGGCTACACTCGTGCGATTCGTTGCTGCTCGCGGAAACAAGCTTCCCTGGACAGTGGGCGCAACACTTCTGAGTCTTCATGCTCAGTGCTCTTCACATCCTTCTATGCTGAACTAGGTAGAGGAATGGTCGACCGCGACTAGAGGAATGCCGCCTCCCGAATCTCAGCGAGCAGGAATGGGTTTGTTTACTTGACGACGGGCTGGCTCGATACCGTGATCCTACATAGTTATACGGAGATAGAATTGCCCTAGGTAATTTTAGAGCCCATAAATCATCGGTAACCGGAGTATTGCGGGTATGGATGCTTTTGATGTATTCAGAATTTGCGTTCAAGGATATCATCGTATCGTGGAGGAAATAAACGAAATCAAGTAATTTATATGGTAGATTCTGGCGCGAGTTGCTTCACAATCAGGGAACTTCCAGTTTGATGGATGCAGTTCGCGGTTCCCGGGATAAGTTACGCAATGCTATTGTTGCTGGCTGTCCGTCCGTGGCGAGCCGCTGGTCATTTGGCAGGCGAGACATGCGTCGCATTGGGAATCACCCACGAACGCGGGGAAATACGGTTAAACACTTTCGCGCTCTACTCAGATAACTTTGAAGCGGGACTCTTCATTATACGTTTCGCTGGGAATAGTAGCTCTTCGTTCTACAACTTGGAAGAGAAGGAGAGAATGTCTGAATCTGAGAACCTCGATATTTCTTAAACAGAATCTTTGCCCTCGTGAACTATTGATTTTCTTCTCCTCTACTTCGGAGGGAATCGTATTCCCGCGTTTCGCTGATTCCGCGAAGGACGATAGCACATTATTTATAGTTACATATCCACGACCTAGCAAGGTTTCGTTGGAGCCGTGCCATTCCCCTTCTACGACACGGAAGCCTTGACATAAAGCGTATAGAGAGGCTCTTTTGAACATACCCTGCGAAGCAGGTGGCAGTATCACGCAAGTCGTTCGGAATCTTAATCGTTCCCCTGGTTCTACCTTTGTGTTTACAACGAAAGCGAAACCTTAAATCTCACAGTGATTACTGGCCGCTGTCCCATGAATGGAGAGGTATTCATTCAATCGATACGCGTCGAAGCTCCGTACTAAGGAACTCTAATGACGTATCACGATCTAAATAGTGCTCCCCGAGAGGAATAAGGAAAACCGGAGCGTCACGGAAACGCTTAATCACGGCGGAACGGTACAACAACGGCGCCAACGAAACTGGTAAATCCACTGTTCGTGGGAATCGTGACGTTTGTGACCTCAAGAACCCGGTCGTGAATCAGCTGAGTCAGATCGAGTGAATGGGGACTACAGTACCCCCATCGATCTGTTTCCACTGTGCAGATCGGTTCTAGCTGAGCGCCGACGACGATCGGGCACGAGAAGGCTTTCTTCCTCGAGAAACAAGTGTTCGCGAGACGCAAAGGACGTGCACCGCGTTAGCATTCAAGGAGCACGGATAAACCGCAGGCTTCCGTTCTTGCAATCCTAATTCGCGGTTTAGTCTACTGTTTTTTTTTTCACGAACCACCCGTGAAGAGAACAAAGGGAGCCTGGCGCTGAATAAACTGTGCGCGATACCTGGTGCAAGAGACTGCGCAGTGCTAATGTTGGACCTTCAGAACCGTGCCTTTTCTGTGCACTGAGAACGCTTGGAAGGTATTAAATCTGTCTCGACTGTGAACACGCAAAGTCAACTGTAATTGATTGTGCAGTGCGATAAACTATGTCGCGGATAAAACCAATTAGTGATGAGATAATCTTCATGGACGAGGTGAACAATGAAGCGACGGAGCCGTTGACTAAGGAAGCTTCTTTGGGAGAGCTAGCGGCGACCTTTAGACCGCGGCTCGGCTCTATGCTGGAGACGGACAATACGAACAATCCTCCACCAACTTCTGGACCAGAAATCGACGACCTTGAACCAGAAGGAAAACCGCCGATTGGCTTCGATAATCGAGGAGTGGACGATGGTCTCTTGCCCGCTGAACCACGGTCTCCGGGCATCCCCAGCTTCCCCGATGGCAGAAGTCCGTTCTTCCCGCAACCACCGCTTCAGACGATACCCGACGTTAATATCTATCAGCACAAGAAGACGCTGGCTCAGGGGATGATGGACCTGGCTCTCCTGTCCGCCAATGCCAACCAATTGCGCTACGTTCTACAGACTGACGGAGGGCATCCTTACTACTATCCTTCGCTGGTGATGATAGGCGCTAGCCTGCTCTTACAGATCGCTGTAGGGATAGGTCTGATATGGAACAGCAGGTACAACGTCAAGGATGACGACCAGATGTGCAAAGCCGAGCGAGCTAATAATTGGACCGTCATCGGTATATTCCTCGTGACCATTTTTAACGTTTTCATTTCCTCATTCGGGGTGGTTGACCAAGCGACGACAGTCCCTAGTGTCACAGTAGGGACGTAGTAACGTGATTCTAAAGATACTCTGTATTTGTAAGTCCACTGTGTTCATTTAGTTTGTAAGGAAGGTCTTTTTTATTTTCTTATGAAAATTAAAGCTGGATACAGGAAGGGATTAAACGTAGTATCTCTTTCAATTCCTTGGACAGCTTCTCCTTCTTTCTGGACAGCCCTTCTGTTTCTTTGTCTAGTTCAGCAGAGATCTCTGTCAACCAACTTTGCATCTCTCTGTTGTTACTTGGTGATCTCAGCAACCGCGATACGCATTGGGATTTAGAACCCCGAGGATCTTCGGATGCCTCTTTGGAGGACAGAGCTTGGAGCTTCTCTTGTATAATGTGATGTAACAATGAAATGAATTTTGATAGTTCGCTGTAATCGATATCGTTTAAACTGCTACTTAGAGATTTATTGTGCTCGTCCACTACCGTTACCTGAAATTTTTATTACCATCATTCTACCACCTTTCGCAGCAAGTAAGCTTGCGAAATGTCTGATCTGAATCATTTACCATCCAATCGAAAAATATATATTGTTTCTTCAACCACTTCGTGTGTATATCTAATAGACTACCAATAGTGGACAGTTCCTTCATATATCTCTGATCCTCCTTGGACGGCGAATTTTTATTAACAGTTGCAAGACGCTTTACCAATGCTAATTCTGACACGCTCAGATGGGGGAGGCCGCTGACATTAATACTCGCAGCGTGCACCTTGCTCACTAATTTGGCTCTCTCAGAAATCAGTTCCGATATCTCTTTTATATTACAATTTACTTTGCCACTTAAATGTAATATACTGTTCATCTGCGCAGTCTGTGTCTCAGGCACATTGTACTCTATCTTAGGTTTCTGAAAAATTTGTACATCTAATTTCCTATCCTAATATCCTCTGCAAATTATTTCCAATGAACAAATTACTTCTGAATCATTAGAGCGTGAACATTCCCTTCCAAGTATACTGCCAGCCACATTTATCCTAACGATAATGCCCAAAATATCCTGTGTTCCAAGAATCCACCCGAAAGCTAATAATAATTGCCTGTTGCTTTTACTGTCTTTGCTCAAAGCATAAAACTCTACAGCCGGATACTCTAAGTAAGCGAAATACAATTTGGTGGCCCACAATGTTTCTAAAAATGGAATGGATCTGTAAACGTGATCGCTAAAGTTTGCAGATTGCTGTACAATATAAATACAGTCACTCAGAGATTTGAAGAGGAGCATCAACAAAAGTTACCGTACTGCTGAAAATTAATTTCAACCCGTTTCTGCCTGACGGCGTGGAAGCTTAAGACATTCAGGACTTCCCAGAATGTCTCGGTCTAATACAGGGGATAAATCATCGATTAGAATTATTGTTTTAAGTATTGTACGCACACGGAGCGTGTATAGGTTATGTAATATCGCGCGCAAAACACTCACGACAATTTCGGCCACGCCGTTGAATTTCGCTAGCCTAAAGTGCTCGGGTTTCATAGTGACATTCACCGACAAATTTAAATGCTGACATAACAGAGATAAAACACTTTTTATGTCGGACATGCTGTCGCCAATTCAAATCAAACTGACGTCCCACGCGCGCGGCTTCGACTTGGCGCGCAACTCTGCTACTTTTTTTACATTTACGTGATTCATCATACGAAGGACAACGTCTTTTTTTTTTTAAAGGATTTTATTCAGCTTCGATCCTCTGTTTGTTTGTTTGTTTGTGTGTATGGTTCAAATCTGGTAACTGAAATTTAACCAACTTCCAACTATCATCCAATTGTCTGGAAACTTTGCAGGCGTGCGTAGTTTGGATGATAATACAATATTTTTAAAAAAATTAACCCCGAGCGGGTGAACAAATTATCCAGTCGTTAATAAATATAACCCATAACCACAAATCTAAACGACTTGAAATCAGCCACTCGCGTTCTTTACGAAAACGACAAACAATCGCTGCGTTGCGGGTCACTAATCGCATCGCGATTTGAAATTAAATAAAAGATATTTCTAAAGAAGTCAGAGCTGCGAAATATAAATCCATAAATACTATTTTGATAGTGTTTTTTCACTTTCAATAAAATCGTGGAGCAGGATTTTACATAACAAAATATGAATCAATTTAATACAGCATCAAGTGTCGAAATGAATTTGTTGTGAGATACCCTGCTCTGCGATTTTATTTAAAGTGAAAAACACCATCGAAATTACAGTACAAGAAAATAATTATTTTTTAGTTATTTTTATTTTCCTTCCATACATTTCGTTTTAATGGGATCTGTTAGTCGATGTGCATTAGTATTCTAATTTAATTAAAGCTTAAAATTCTACGGACCTTAATTTTACAGATTCCCTTTGTATCTTTTAATGACGCGGAAATTCGAGGAACTAAATGATCGTTATGTATTATCGAATTGCGCGGTCTCCGAATTCCAGGCGTCTTTCTTCGTATAATAGCTGTATTTATCTGGGTCGAATATAAATGGTTCTTAATTACAGGAGTTTTTGATGATCCGCTTTCTAATTGAGATTTAATTATAATTTCATAGCGTCGTTAGAGCAGACCACGGTGTTTCAAGGATAATTCTGAATTTCTATCCGTCCTGCGGAACAAAGCTAAAAGAATCGGGCTACCTGACTTAGTAAGAATGCTTCAAAGCAATTATCATCGACCCGCGTAATTACGGTCGCGCACTTCAATGTGGAAATCGGCAGGTAGTCACTAACCCGGCGTTCTTACCACCTGTTGACTGACAGCAGGTACCCTTTGTTCCTGGTAAACTCCTAGTACCAATCAATCATAATCCCAACAATGCCATTCCCAGGGACAATGGGATTCGCTGTGAATACAACGCGTAGTGACACACAGTGCTGGATTTACTCCATAGGCTAACAAGGCTGAAGCCTAGGGCCCCGTTTACCTGGGGGCCCCTCATTCTAAATATTTTCTTCGAAAAATCAGCATTTTTTTATATCATCATTATTAACTTGGATCTTTAATGTTTATTTACGTTAATGTTATGTTTAGTTTTGATATTCAATGTTAATTTTGAAATTAAATTCCTATTTAGATTATACGAGTTTTATGATAAAAAAAATCAAATCAGCGTTATTTTATTTTTTATACTTAACCGTGGGCCCCCCGAATATTTAGCCTAGGGCCCCTGAAAAGATAAATCCGGCTCTGAGTGACACAGGGAGTTGGGCATTTTTCAAACGTTCGCGTTTTCATCGTTAACCTTAATAAAATTTCTCTAACACACCCTACTAAATCGAACGGCAATGTAACGTTTCAAGTAACACTGCCGCAGACAATAATCTCTCGGTTTTAAATCGCTCTTTCCTCCTCCAACATTCTTATCCCCATCAATTTCACAAAATTCCGACTACATACGTATCTTGCACTTCCACAGCCCTGTATTTTCCTACCATACCCTTATACAGGGTCGGCGCGAGGATGGTTGGCCCCCTTGTGCAAGAAAATTTTCGGTGCCTCCAAATTTTTGTACCTGTTTTCTATTTAATATGTTTTGGCTTTACGAGATACAGTAAAAAAAAGAATTACATTTACATTTTGTTTATATGGGAGTTAGATTTCTTTATTACTAAATCTCCGATATAGTTTTTAGCGCCCTCTTCGGCAAGCGCCCTAATGCGGCGCATTACTTGCATAATGGATTCCGCCGACCACTGCCCCATTATTATATCAATCACGAAAGAAGGAAGGCATCGCCTTGCATCAAACCCAAAATTACAAACTGAATAATCAAGAGAGGACGAACATGAGCACCCACCTAAACCTTAATTAGCCAGCAACGACGGAAAAGTCCTCACCTCGTAACTCGTAGTCGCCCCCCTCGGTCCCACACCCCGAGGCCCAATTGTCCACAACTACCGGCCGTTAATGTGCGGGCACCCCACCCGGTGCGCAGGTAACAGGTCAATCGCGTGTGATCGGTTGAACGTGCAGGATCGCCGAGCGATCCCTCCACGATCGGGCTCGCCACTTCATTCTTCTCTTTCGCGCGATCCAACTCTGTCGGCGTGCAACACGCTCTGATAACGGTCGCCTTCGTGGTCCGGTTTCCCGACGAACGGAGAAGAACTGGCGGAGTGTATTATCGTTATCTAAATAAACTGTTGTGCAGAATAACGTTGTGTGATCCGGGTGAATAGTGGACTGGCTGTGATTTCGTGTGCTGGGGACGCGAAACGATCGAATCACGTTCGCAGGAATCACAGGGAACGAAAACTGTCGCATCTGTTTACCTGAAGTACGGAGAAAATGGGACAAGCATACGGTGGTGCGATTCTGGCGCTTGTCGAGCTCTGCCTTCTCATGGCGTTGGTAAGGAGACATGGTTTATCGACGTATATACATACACGCTGGCTTGCAAACGCACTGAAATATTTTCACGACTGTGTGATGATTTACCTTGGTGTAATAGCATCTTTTTTGTGATATAATAGACTCGTTCTCCTTGATCTTGTGTCGCGTGGGCACAGTAATGGTTGTAGCTGCTCTTGTTTACGAAACTTCGTTGCACCGTGGGCACGCGATCGATGTCTCGTGTAAGTACACAGTGAATTATGGTTAAACGAACCGGCCCAGCTTCAGGATTCTTGGGAAGGCTTAAGGAGTTTCTAAACAAAAGAAAGTTGTGTAAAATAAATGACTGTAACTATAAACTGATGCTAGAATTTACTTTGGAATTTTGCATAAGAGTCGGTTCTAAGGGGAATCCTTTATGGATTGAAAATATTAATGCAAACGAGATTCCAAACGTGGTCGTCACGTATCGGTAGAGAATTGTGATTAGCGGTGGCAGAACAGAAATTAGCAACCGGCCGGTCATATTTACGTAACCCGAGATGTGTTATCGCTGTGTAACAGTATCTTCGTGGTCAGGATGAACTTGAATGTCGAAGTGATTAGTTAATTTTAAACTGTTTTATCACAGCAACGACGAGAGGTTGGAGGAAAGTTGAGGTTCGACTGTACGGCTTCAGATTGCTGTACATTCGTTGTTTAGGGCCATATAACTCACGGTATAACAAGTTTGCTGATCGATTTCGTCTACTTAAGAGCGAATGGTGCACGAGTGTATTCGTGCACGACTCTCATAAATTGAAAATATAGGTGCCGTTTTTAGATAAATGTTCACGATTCACGGTACCGCTTGATATTTTCCTTGGAACAATGGCAATATAAATAGTAACCTTGCGTGTTCTATTCTTCCTCCAAGCGTTTTCAGAGACGAGTTTTAAAGGGGAAGAACATTAAACTGGCATTATCACGGGAGTAATAGAACTGTCGAGATTAACGATAATTTCCATTGCTGTATTGTCGTGTTGAAAATTCTGCCGTAATGTTTATTCTTAGACCACACCTTTTATTGTTTTCTTGTTTCGAGGAGATTCTCCTCGTGTTTACTGTGCGCGATGGGCCGCCATATCTGCGCATCATTTTACCCGCCGAGAATTTCCAGCGATTTCGCGGGAGCTTTTAAACATGGCGTTGTTGAATATTTTGAAGCAGGGATTCTCAATTTTCACTTAGACTTCTTGAAATTATATTCAGTCACCTCAATCAACTACTGGTTAATATTATCTACTAATTGCGTTAAGAACTCCCGTTCCAAGAAAATAAAATATGCTAAATACGATTATTCTCGGGATCCACGAGTATTTACTTACGCAGGCGTTTACCTTGCTTTGAAATCTCAGGAGAGAAAGAGACATCGACATTTCAATCCTTCGGAATGAATAACGTAAACGTTACGCGCGTCGCGCAAGAGTGATTAATATTCTCGACGATCTTCATAGAAAAAAGATAATAGTAGTATACGGTACTTACACCTTGGCGAGGTGTCTAGTGGTGCTAGGAAATACCGTTACGATGACACTTAAATTTATTTCAGACAGCACAAGATGTTGACGCGTATCCACACCGAACCTATCACAGCAAGGGGAACGTTGACCACTACGTCGACAATAGTGGAGAATCATTTCAACCAACTTTCGTGCGGAGGCAAACACGGGATAACGTCGAGAGACTGAATGACAAAGCCCTTGAATCTGAAAGACTCGACAGCAATGATCGACTACATGGAAGGGCACGCCGTGACGTCGTGAAACACCAATCGCGGAGTTTCATAAGTCTGCGAAAACAAGGTATGGTAGGGGAGAAGCAGATGTGGCTAGGGCTGGGACTATTCGAATAATTTAATATTCGAATATTTTACAAGTATTCGAATTCTACGAATAAACTTCGAATATCTGAGTATGTTGAGTATGTATTTGAGATGTGAGTCAAAATTAGCTTACAAGTAATACAGTTGCGCCTTAACTGAATATTTCGCGCTTACACGTTTTTTCGTATTATTCAGAATCCTGAATTATTCTAAGACAGCTTATCGACGATAACTATCTCGAAATATGCCGATTAAGCTGTATGAAATTACCTGTTGCTCTTCGTTATCAGTTCCATCGGAGGAGGAGATGCAATCGGACGCCAAGATTGTCTTTCCCGGAGAAATGAATCAGAATCATCATCAGGTGCCTAGTTGCAAGGGGTCTACGTATTGCGTGACGGCAGACAACTATCCTGAAGATTTAGTGAACAACGCGATCCAGCAGAACGAAAATCTCAAGTACCTAGCAAGCGAGGATATAGTTAGTAGAATTTCATTTAAAAACTATAAAGTAGATTTCTATACTTTCCTCTAACATGTTCGATCTCTTTTTCAGATTCCCGATGCAGTAATAGTCAATAGGCTCGACGTGACGGATGAAGTGCCTCTTTGCTTGTCCACGGTACGTAAGAATATACTTAAGGGGACTAGGCAGTCGAAAAATTGATTGAATGAAGAGAAGAAAAATATTCGAGGAAAACGCGTTTAAAATTTCTGGGCAAAAGCGACACTATAGGTTGCCGCTTGACGTTTTTAGCTGCCAAATCTACAATTTTGCGAAGTTTATTATAACCCAAGCGGCATTTTATTCGGAAAAGATAACACTTTCGGAAAATGCAATAAAATATCAATTTTTCGACTGCCTAGTACCCTTAAGCCTCTTCCTTAAAAAGCACAACGAATGTAAAAGTAACTGGATTAAAACACATGCTTCCCTATGCAGGAACATGTGATATACCCTCAAGGGGGGGAGACCAAGGACAACCAGTGGAAGTTTATTGTGAACCAAGATAACTTCAAGCAGGGTGTACGCATTGAAGAGTGTGTGTGAGTATCGCAGGAAGGCGGGTATCGTCTAAGCAGGAAGGTTTTATAAATGTTACCATATTTCTGTATCGTTTGCAGCACGGAGAATGCCAGCTGCAGCACGATCGGTGGCGTTGCGGAGGGCTACAAGACGAGCTGCAAGCAGAAGTACGTTTACAGGCAGTTGGCGACAATACTGACGAACGGTACGGTTGTCCAGGACAACTTCAGGTTCGCATCGAGCTGCTGTTGTCACGCTTCGTTCACTGCGAGTGCGTATACGAGAATGGGCGTGAACATCGGGGACCAGACAAGCCAGGTCTCGCCTGCTAAAACGCGCAGACGGAAGTGAACGTTTCAAGGATACAAGGAGCAGCTCTTCTGAGAGAGCTATCCCTTTAACTCTCAGAGAGACTTTGGACAAACATGCATTCATAGTACATTCGCTGCCGAGAGGCATTCCATAGATTGGAAGTACAGTGTCGGAAATTCTTGAGCCCGAGGGCAAGTAGTGTCTTTAAAGACAGATTGTATGCTTAAAGGTTGTAGCGCAAGCTATCATCTTAAAATATCGAGATCGCGTACCTTTGCAAGTAACCTCCGTTTCTTTTGTAAATACCGGTTGCTCTTTTTATCACCGCTCAAATAAACATTCGAAGCTTGTATTTGTCCGCGGTCTCGCGTTCTGGATTTGAATATAAGGATATATAACATTGTGTATATACAAACACATATATGTATATATGTACGCGTATAAAGAAACTCTAAGGCACGCGGGGTGATCTGCCAGCTTAGCTGGTGAGAACGAGGAGCTAGCGAATGGTAAAAAGACTCGCAGGCGTTTCTTCGATGATCCATAAACCATGGATGTGTAGAATATTTAAGAGGACAGCGTGACTGTCGGTGTACGTATGTTATTATATATATTTACAGTACAATTTCGTTAAACATGTTTTACGTACGCAGCTATTGATCGCGCAGAATATTCTTTCCAAAGCGAATACTTTCGCGGTTCTTCGATGTTTGTATTCGAATACATTCTGGGGGAGAGCTTTCAAAAGAATATTTCGTATAAAAGGGATGAAGCGCAAGTCTCTGAACTGAATCTGGATCTGTATCGTGTGATACTATGTGATATTATAGTCATTGAGATCGACTTTGTGATTGTTAGTTTAGGAACGTCATTTCTTTTGTACATAGTTTCGACAGTAATGAATATTCTTCCTTGTAAAGTGTTCAAAGGAATGATATGTTCGTCGTTGGTAGATTTCGGTTCTAATGCATCTAAGTTAAAAGTATTTCTATATATATATTTTTTACTTGTAAGAGGATATAATTTAAGAGAGATAATAAAACTATATACAATCGACGAAGCTTGAGTGTTCACATAGGACCGTGATTCTCGTCACCGTTTCAAAGAATCGTTAATAACTAATTAATTATAGCCAAAATCTGCGCGAAGACCACATAGGAAAGTAACCAAGGGTCTATTCTTCGAGACGCGATTCTGAAAGTTCATAAAATATTCGCGAGAAATGAGAAATTCGTGAATTTACAGTGACTGTCTGATATTTCTATTTCCCTCCTTGCCGCACACACTAGCGTTCTCTCTCGCGCAGCTCAGCCGAGCCACCTCCTTCAGTATCATGTATTCTTATTAGCTCGATGAATCCTGGTCCAAACAACCAACTTGGGGATAACGTAGGTATCACGGTCGGTATCAACCTATATAAAAGGCTTTTTTATTAGTAACTAGGTAACGATTCGTAAATAAAACATATACGAGGGATTGCTGAACGTTGTCTGAAGACTTTAGTCTCAAATCCACCTGCAGAAATATATAAATCATTTTGCTTGAGTATTTAGATTTGACCGCGGCACTGTTCTCGTGACCGTTTCAAAGAAGAGTTTATAACTAATTAATTGTAATAAAAATCTACGCGAAAACCACATAGGAAAGTAACCAAGGGTCTATTCTTCGAGACGCGATTCTGAAAGTTCATAAAATATTCGCGAGAAATGAGAAATTCGTGAATTTACAGTGACTGTGATATTTCTATTTCCCTCCTTGTCGCGCACACTAGCGTTCTCTCTCGCACAGCTCAGCCGTGCCACCTCTTCTAGTACTAGGTCTCCTATTAACTCGGAGAATTTACTGGTCTCAACCCAAATTGTGGGTAACATAGGGATCGCGATCATCGGTAATCTAACCTATATAAAAGGCTTTTTTTATTAGTAACTATGTAGAGATTCGTAAATAAAACGCATACGAGTGATTGCTGAACGTTGTCACAAGACTATATTCTCAAATCTACACGTACAAATATACAAATCATTTTGAAAAGATCGAGAATCCTTGAAGAAAGTGTGCATTTACTAAACGCGGAGTGGAACTTGTAAATCTGTCCAAAAACACATCGTAGCTGCTTAATTCTAATCAGAATCATTACAACTCTCACGTAGGAAAGTAGTGAAGGGTTCATACTTCCAGATGAAATTGCAAAAGTTGATAAATTACATCTAGAAAATGCACCTACAATCGACGAAGCTTGAGTGTTCACATAGGACCGTGATTCTCGTCACCGTTTCAAAGAATCGTTAATAACTAATTTATTGTAATAAAAATCTACGCGAAAACCACATAGGAAAGTAACCAAGGGTCTATTCTTCGAGACGCGATTCTGAAAGTTCATAAAATATTCGCGAGAAATGAGAAATTCGTGAATTTACAGTGACTGTGTGATATTTCTATCTCCCTCCTTGTTCCGCAATTATCGCTCTCTCTCTCGCACGCTTCACCTATCTCCCTCCTTGTCGTACGCGCTAGCGCTCTCTCTCTCGCACAGCTCGACCGTGTCACCTCCTTTACTATCATGTATTCCTATTAACTCGAGCGAATTTCCTGGTCAGACAGCCAACTTCGGGACCATTGCCGTATCGCGGTCGGTAATCTAACCTATATAAAAGGCTTTTTTTATTAGTAACTATGTAGAGATTCGTAAATAAAACGCATACGACTGATTGCTGAACGTTGTCACAAGACTATATTCTCGAATCTACATGTACAAATATACAAATCATTTTGAAAAGATCGAGAATCCTTGAAGAAAGTGTGCATTTACTAAACGCGGAGTGGAACTTGTAAATCTGTCCAAAAACACATCGTAGCTGCTTAATTCTAATCAGAATCATTACAACTCTCACGTAGGAAAGTAGTGAAGGGTTCATACTTCAAGATGAAATTGCAAAAGTTGATAAATTACATCTAGAAAATGCACCTACAATCGACGAAGCTTGAGTGTTCACATAGGACCGTGATTCTCGTCACCGTTTCAAAGAATCGTTAATAACTAATTTATTGTAATAAAAATCTACGCGAAAACCACATAGGAAAGTAACCAAGGGTCTATTCTTCGAGACACGATTCTGAAAGTTCATAAAATATTCGCGAGAAAAGAGAAATTCGTGAATTTACAGTGACTGTCTGATATTTCTATTTCCCTCCTTGCCGCACACACTAGCGTTCTCTCTCGCGCAGCTCAGCCGAGCCACCTCCTTCAGTATCATGTATTCTTATTAGCTCGGAGAATTTTTTGGTCCAACAACCCAAATTGTGGGTAACATAGGGATCGCGATCATCGGTAATCTAACCTATATAAAAGGCTTTTTTTATTAGTAACTATGTAGAGATTCGTAAATAAAACGCATACGAGTGATTGCTGAACGTTGTCACAAGACTATATTCTCGAATCTACACGTACAAATATACAAATCATTTTGAAAAGATCGAGAATCCTTGAAGAAAGTGTGCATTTACTAAACGCGGAGTGGAACTTGTAAATCTGTCCAAAAACACATCGTAGCTGCTTAATTCTAATCAGAATCATTACAACTCTCACGTAGGAAAGTAGTGAAGGGTTCATACTTCCAGATGAAATTGCAAAAGTTGATAAATTACATCTAGAAAATGCACCTACAATCGACGAAGCTTGAGTGTTCACATAGGACCGTGATTCTCGTCACCGTTTCAAAGAATCGTTAATAACTAATTAATTGTAATAAAAATCTACGCGAAAACCACATAGGAAAGTAACCAAGGGTCTATTCTTCGAGACGCGATTCTGAAAGTTCATAAAATATTCGCGAGAAATGAGAAATTCGTGAATTTACAGTGACTGTGTGATATTTCTATTTCCCTCCTTGTCGCGCACACTAGCGTTCTCTCTCTCGCTCACGCCACCTATCTCCCTCCTTGCCGCACACACTAGCGTTCTCTCTCGCACAGCTCAGCCGTGCCACCTCTTCTAGTACTAGGTCTCCTATTAACTCGGAGAATTTACTGGTCTCAACCCAAATTGTGGGTAACATAGGGATCGCGATCATCGGTAATCTAACCTATATAAATGGCTTTTTTTATTAGTAACTATGTAGAGATTCGTAAATGAAACGCATACGAGTGATTGCTGAACGTTGTCACAAGACTATATTTTCGAATCTACACGTACAAATATACAAATCATTTTGAAAAGATCGAGAATCCTTGAAGAAAGTGTGCATTTACTAAACGCGGAGTGGAATTTGTAAATCTGTTCAAAAACACTTCGTAGCTGCTTAATTCTAATCAGAATCATTACAACTCTCATGTAGGAAAGTAGTGAAGGGTTCATACTTCAAGATGAAATTGCAAAAGTTGATAAATTACATCTATATATATACGACATAACATTTTTATCGTATAAGAGACATTTTGTTATTTCATTGTTACAGAAATGTAACTAAATATATTGAAAATGGTTGAAAACTGAAGGTATGTTTCGAATTTTGTTTATAATATCTCGGGGGAACCATGCGGAGGATCCTAGATTGCAAATACACAGATTTATTCTTACACATTAAATACAATACTTAGAGCTACGTCCTACCCTTCGTTTCAACGCATGTTTCGTTACAGTTAATCGAACACTTATCCATTAGAATTTCTCAATTTTACATTTATTCTTATCCGAACACCAAAACCATATTGTCGTGCATGGGAATAAATCGGAGGAGTGAATACATTGTATAAGAGATACCGATCTATATACTTACAGATAGTTTTGCTACAAAATTATCTAGTCATGATTTAGATTTAGTGCCAAAATATACTTTTCTATATAAATTAGATTTTAGAGGGTCCACGGATTCCTTCCCCCATTTCCACGCACGTTTTCACACTGGTCCACGATCATACCTTCGGGAGATCTCGATTTATAAGACGAAAATATAATATAACAAACAATGGCTAGTATAATTGATGAGGTGTAATAGAATGGTTATAGACTAGGCAAATACGTATAAATCTCTTTTTTTTTGTTCCCTCAATTTCTAACACATCTACGTTCCAAAAATGACCTAATGTAGGTTTATACGCCCTATTCAGGGGTGAATACAGAAATAGGAAAAATGGGCCGTGCTTCGTGAACTTGGACGTTCATCGTATATACGCTAAAATATTTATCCATTAGTCGGCACGGGTGAACCATAAGTTTACCCGTGCACCCCAGCATACGTCCTCCCTACGTCTCTTTCTTTTTACAAAACCACTACTACGCGACGCGGAGTACTTATAGTCTCACTTGGAAGTATAAAAACGGTGTCTAACGCTTACTAGCAATAAGCCTTACTACTTCGAAAGTCATTCTACCGGAAATATGTAAATACAATTAACGCGCGTATATAACAGCTAATATGTTAGTACAGTACCACGCGGATCGCTAAAGATCGATTAATTTCTTTAAATGGAAGAGTAATTGTAGATCACGAAAGAAATGCACCTGAAAAGTGTATAATGTGGCAGTTTTCGTTCCTAACGAGCATTCAGTCTTCTCTGTGAGATGTAATAGTTAAAAAAAAATACAAAAGTTAAATGCACCTTAAAATTAAAATGTAAATTTCGTTTCTGAACAATGTCTCTGCGCAGATCAGAGTAACTTCGATCGTGGGTCGTGTAACTTGCCCTTACGGATAAAAATGTGTCAAAAACTGCGTCGCTTCATTTCGCGTGCAACGATGTCGTGTATATGTTCGCCTTAGTGCGAAGAACACATGTAGAAAAAACTCAGTCATTTTTATAGCCCCGTTACAAGATGCAGGTCAGTCTAACAGCGTCTTATAACTATTCTCAACATGCCTGAAACAGAAACAATCGTTGTTTCGTCAATTATATCTGTGGTTGTAAGGAAAAACGACCCATGTCACCATTTAAAAAAAATTGAGTTTATGCATTAATTCGCCTGTAGACTATTGGATGTATGTTTTAATTAGAAAAAAATGCATGAAAACGAATTTTATACGTTGAAAAAATAATGCAATTTCTTTTCAAGCAGAACAACACAAGTCCAGTGGACTAAAGTGTATGTAAATTATTACTGTTTTGTTTATTATTTACGTTAATTATACGAAATATTGAATAGTATGTAAAGTGAAGGAAATATACATTTAGGAGGAAAGGAAACACAAGGAAAACTGCTAAGGAATACAAGGAAACACTGCTAATACCAAGAATTGGTGTTTAGAACTTTCAATGACAATATCTCGAAAGTGAAAACATTTGACACGGGTCGTTTTCCCTTACAACCACATATATTTTTTGTAGCAACATTCCACTGTTTCCCAGTAGAAAGCCGATGTAATCTACCATACCTTAACACCGTATGCATTGTCATAGCCCCCTTTCATTTGCATCTGCGACTGAATGTTCGATAACTGTGCACTGGTCATATCTAGGTCTCCGCTGCTAATGTGCGCGGTGTGCCTGAAGTTCGTCGGCACTCCGATCATACTGGGATCTAGCCTTAGCCTCTGATGTGACCTCTGCCTTCCGTTGCGCGTCCTTGGTCCCTGCTGCGTCAAACAACAGGTAAAGCAGTGCACCCATAAATCTCCGCTGCCAGCCATTGTTCCCTTATTCCTCTTGATTACTTCTCCGAAACCTGAAACAGAATATCGTATAACCTGCGAGCAATGGTGAGCGCCTCGTGAATAAATTCAAACTAAACTGTATAAAGTCTGAAGGGAAACAAGCTAAACGTGAAAGCAGTCTTGAATTTCTCATCCAGTTTCTTCTTAAGCCTGACTCCGAATTCTTTTACTTTTCCGTCATTGATGTAATCGAATAAGAATTCGCGTGGATGAAATTTGTGTCGCCTTATCGCAGAACGTATGAGTCAGGCTGGCGTTCGCGAGCTTACCAGGTCGTCAAGTGATCGTACCGTCGTTCGGTCTAACCTTCGCGATAGCTCGAGACTCGAAGGCAGAGAGGAGCAAAACAAACATTCCCTTCTGATCGATGAGTTTACGCGCGCCTGAAAAGGACATCGGGGCCGTTTGTGTACCCTTCTATTATTCGCGGTGAACCATAACAGAGGTGAAACTCCGACGGGGGCGAAAAACAATCGATCTGGCGAGAGAACAAAGAGCAGGTAGACAATACGCACCGGCCCCCAAGACGCAGACTTTCGCACGAATTTCTACAAGGCATGCAGATCCGTCCTTCTTTTCCCTTCTAATCTGCTCGTCGGATCATCGTTGGACGATCGTGTATCACCGAATCTTTCAACAGCATGTTTCTCGAAGGTCGCTCGGTCTTTCTGTCTTTCTGCAGAATTTTGGCTGACGTTTGGAAGAAATTCGAACCCACGGACTCTAAAACCGACCGTCAACGTGACCAACAGTCATCACTGTAGTGAAATATACCGTAAGTCGCGAGGGGACCGAGAGAACCCGAAGACTGTCGAATGTAGACGACAATCGCCGATCCATAGAAGCCTCGTCACAAAGAACATGCTTGGATAAATCTTGCGGATTGCTTTTACGGAGACCTAGAAAATTTGAAATAATTAAGCAATGGTTCTTCAGCAGATCGCGTGAACTTTTGTACTTTGATTATTATGAAGAATCCGAGTAACTAAAGAATTTTATAAAGCAGTGCATAAAGAATTGAATAAAATTAATGAAATTACATTGATTTTCTTCGCTTTAATCTTCTTATTCTTCTCGGTAATGTTTCACATGTTTACGAAGAACACAGCATGACAGCATGAGTACGCTTTATTAAATAAATTATATACAGGATTTCTCGCATACAGACATTATCGCATCATCAGAAATGCCATACGTACTGAATAAAATATAAATTAGGATGTTAAGATCTTCGACTACAATAACATTGACTTCAGAGGCCATTCATTTTTGAAGTAGCACGTGTACTCCCGCATAATTCTATATTTCTACATATCGGGGCTTGTAACAGTATTGTACGCTCGTCTGTATCTTATCGCGCGAAAAGAAACGGTAATTTTTTTTATCGTTCCGAGTCGACCGGACAATGTTTAAGAGAACGCGAAGTATTCACTTAAACCCGCAAATAATTTCTGTCTATAAAACGTTACCAATGGTTTCTTATTTGAACCAAGATGAGAATTAGATTTTATTACAAACCCCTCCCCCAGCAAGAGAGTATTGTCATTCTTTCTTTCTACAAGAGTGCCTAGAGATACAAAAAGGTCTGATATAACGTATATGTATTCAGTGTGAAATCTGAGAATGACTTCGTGTTCCTTTTTGAACCGCTCCAATTCCTTCCTTTGCTATGCCCCTGCAATTCGGGGCATTTTCTTGTATCTGGGTTACGTAATAGATGTTATTACAATTATCACAGTCTGTGTATTTACAGTTTAAACGTTAACGCAACATCCTCCTTAAATTAATTTCCAGCAATATTCTTTTCTTGAGTAGCGCTTTCCTAAGAATTTTACGAAAAGTTAGCTCCATGGCTGCACATGGACGGCAGAGCATTACGACAGAGAGAGAAAGAGATAGATAGATAGAGAAAGAGAAGAGAAGAGATTTTCTTCTTTTTTTTCGGAAAAAAGAATACTTTGAAAGGCATGCATATCGGAACTAACATCTCTATATCTATCGAATAAACTTTGCGTATCATGTGAAATAATATCAATAACTTAATTAATAGATACTTTATCTTAGAATCGGACACGTCTTACTTGTATCTTGTATTTACACCTTAAGTATTTATACAGTTAACGTTACTTGGTAAAAATCTGAAACGTTATCTTAGTGTCTCTGATTTAGAAACTTTTCATCGTTTAAACACTTTCGCTTATTCGTTCGCGAGGATTAATCGGCACGAATCTTCAGCCCCGAAGTTCACTTAAGCGTTCAACAAAGTGCATATGTGTCTCCAGCTTCTGAACTTTAAAACAGAGTCGAAGGACGCAACTATAAAAAGAGGTACGAAAGAAAAAAGAAAGGTCTACGACTCCTTCGAACTCCTAGAGAACCAGACAATAAGATCAAGCTGGAAAAAGTTCTCCCCAGTGATCGGTTCGCGACGTTCCTTAACTAAATCAGTTCGTGGTTTCTCGCAACTGAAGA
This sequence comes from Andrena flavipes, assembly GCA_963971345.1. Classification (NCBI taxonomy): domain Eukaryota; kingdom Metazoa; phylum Arthropoda; class Insecta; order Hymenoptera; family Andrenidae; genus Andrena; species Andrena flavipes. The sequence continues at coordinate 59,358,930 of OZ020480.1, forward strand.
TTTTCCATCGGGAACTCCGATCGAAACTGCATTTCCACTCTGCCCGTTTGCTTCACATCCGCTGTCGTCTAAGTTCTTCCGAAGCCTCGACTTCTCACGTCCAAGCGGGTCTTTCCCACGTGTCTTCGTCCCACAAATTAAGGCAAATCAGTGACCCGCTTTCCTCATCCTTGCTATCAGACTGTCGAATTGTACTTGCAGGAGGCTAAAGGCGACCACCTCGGCCAGGAGACACGATCCCTTCGATGCAAATCGGGTGCCCGCTCTGCATCGTCCTGCACGTTTCTGTACAACATCCGGAAACGAGGCGAAGGAATACGCTAGGTATTCTATCGCGCGAATCCAAGGAAATCGGTGAGCCTGTCGTTCCAATCGTGGAGCCAGTGAGTCGGCCCATGACTCGATTGCCTCTGCTTGCACGGATTGATCTCTGTCTCCAGGGGCATGTACTCCTCGCCCCTGATGCAGAAGTAGCTTTTGATCGGGCTTCTGCACATGGGACACCGGTCCAGCTTGCCGAAGCAGGAGGCGCAGATGCAGGTGTGCCTGCAGGGCAACAGGGCCCGAGAAAGTGGGAAGTATTGGCAAACGACGCAGAGCTGCTCCCCCGCCGTGTTCCACAGCGAGCCCTCGGGATCACCGGTGCCGGAAGCAACCAGGGCGCCTCTCGCTGAACTACCATTGTTGTTGCATGGCTCTGCGAGCGCCAGAGCTGAGCCCAAACCGGAGGACACGTCACCCTCGACGTAGTTCGTGGAGTTGCCGGTTGCTAGATACAGTTGCTGCAACAGAGACGATACATTGTTAACGAAACGGGAACAAGGACTACTTCTTCGTGTAGGCATCTCGCACAAAATCTCTAATTAGATGACCAATCTATTTTCAATCACGGGTCAGCGACAAACCGAAGACACGGTAGCTCGGTTCGGAACGTGTGCCCGGGTTTAACCGTTGCCCAATTTCAGCTTTAACAGCGGCAACCGGTCCGAGGAGGCCGTGTGTCGGGTTCGTCGAGCCGATAGCGGTACCTGAACCGTTTAGGGGACCACCTCGCGTGTTTATTAGTCATCAAAGAAAGGAGGTCGTAGCAAAGGGAAGAGCTAGAAGAAAACCCACCTTAAGGCAGGACAGCTGCCCGTTAGCTTGTTTCAGATATTGGGCGAGGATCGAGGTCGGCAGCGTGCAGACGCTGTCTTTGATGTGGACGACGTTTACCAGTGCCACCTGCCAGTAAAGAAAATGAGCACAATTAATAACAATAACCTCTATCTTGCTAATTAAAAATCTGATTTCTTCGCGCTTCTACGGACAATGATACCCACGGTTTCATCGGGATGGGGGTCCCCGTTATCCCTGCGAGTCAGGAAGATGACCAGGGGATAGCAAAGACGCGGCGGTGTCCCGAGCTCCAATTCCGGCGCAGGAAGCGACAATCTCAGCGTCTCCTCACCGTGCGGTTGTCTACTGTATATTTCGCGGTCAAGGATCAGCCATTGTTCCAATCAGAGAGTACTTCAAGTACGATACAATCCTCCAAGTATTTAAGAACCACCCACAACTCTAACACAAGAACGATCGTGTCTCTTATTACACGTTTCATTGCAAAGGATACGTTTGCGGTGGTGTCAGGTACTGCGCGTGGCCCTGAAGAAGCGTGCCGTTCAAGGAGGCGTCTCTGAGGGTGCTCCAGGGTTTCCAGAGCGCCAGGTGAAGCTCCCTTATGCTGACGCCCCAGATCGCTTGCAGGGAATACTCCACTTGGCTCGACACCTCGCACTCCACCTCTGAAACAACAAATTGCAAACACATTACTGTCAGCGCCGATTCCATATCATCTCCATCGATCAGATCAAAACGCCGCTTCGGAACGGATAAGGGCAAGGATAAGATGCAAAGGAGGTCCTCATCGATTGCACGTACTGTAACACCGCTACACCGTACAACGAACACAGTGACCGTGTTGCCCCTAGTCGTTACTCAAAATCATTGCATAACAAGCACACTTTCGACTTTTTTTCCTCTCGCCTGGCTACGAGATATCTCCGCGAGCCAAGGAGGTTTCCAGGTCATGCGTGAGAGGAGAGACCACGAGCACGCTTCCTCCAGCTCTAATTCCTCTGCTACTGACCATTATCCTTCGCGCAAGAGTAGCTCGGGAGCTTCTCTCGGGCAGTTACCGAGCTACCGTTCAGAACACGATTCGGAGACGAGTTTCGATTCATCCTGAGAATATTGAGCATATAACATACAGGAAAGATCTCCGCGCTAATCCCCAAAATGCACCGAGCTCCAAGGAAACCCATTAGCGCGTTAAAAATTCAAGCACTTAAGAGGCAGGATTCAAGTGTCCAGCTCATTCAGCTGCCTCCAAAGTCTCCATTACAATATGAGAATTATTCTTAGCTTCCAGCTCCCTTTTCTGGCCCCAGCTTCGCTTGCATATGCAAATCGATCGCCTCGACCTCGTCGCCCAAATTTGGCAAAATGTATGCGGCCTCGCGATATTTGCCTACATTAACGGAACGATAAGAAACACGGTTTACCAGGTGAATTAACGAATAGCCAGTTCCGCGGATCGTTCCTGCTCGATAAGAGAAAATGCCTACATAGAGCCTCGCGACGAAGTTAAAAGAAGAACGGCGACCCGAATGTCACCGGGGGGGCAACGGCGTCGAGACTTTCCTTGATCTTCGGGCTGACTTTCCGGGGTTCCTCTGGCCGACACTTCGCCGTGGCCAAAAATTCTCGCTGCTCTTCGTGGCGGCTCGTCGAGATCGTTTCGAGATCACGCTAGCGCGGTGCGAACGAAAGTGAAAGCTGCCAAGACGGATCGTCGTGGTCTCGCGGGCGAAGTATTAAATCGAGCGTTCCAGGGGACGCTGGCAGCTTCGAGCAGAAACTCTTTATCCTTGCAAGGACACGTATGGATAGACCGAAAGCGTTTCAACGTCCCATCATCCGAGATCTCGTCGCATTTGCCTTGAACCGATCAGATAATCGGGAACGCCTGAAACCAGAGTGTAAATTGCTTTAGGAATATTTATAGATAGACATTGCGTAGAGACTTTAGTATATTCCGTTGGGTCGTAGTATTTTGTCAGTCAGACTTTATTTACCAGCTTCCTTGCAGGCTGCAGCTTCGCCTCGCCTCCACGATGACTCGGGGCGGAAGAAGAGGTCCTCCTCAGCCTGCATCTGTGCCCCGAGCGACGCGCAGCCACGGAGGAGAGGCTGCTGTACGGCAATTATGCTGCAGCGCGAGGGATTCTGCTTAACGGTTCCCCGGCGGGCGCAAGGCTCTCGCAACTTCGCGCGAACAAGTACGTGCGCTCTTTGTTGCACAATCTCGCAGCTGTTTATGGAGGAAGCGCGGGGACACTTGACCGTTCAATGGACAACAAGGATGTTTATTAGCTGCGGTTTTATACCAATGCACGCGCCGCTTATGCTTCCGTTTGCGCGTTTCCGCGTGCAGCTGAAACGCTTCTCGGCTTTCTGCAACGGGTTATTGTGTATACTTGGTTCCTGTAATCTGAATGGAGGTCCCGTCGTATTTATACATTACGGTTGGGAAATTTTTATGGCAGCCTGTAGACGCGTTTGGGTTTCGTCCAAGTCTGCCTGCAGAAGTCGTGGGTCAATACTCGATCGATGAGTGATAATGGTGCACGGGAACTAGACCGTGTATCTTCGAGATAAGAGACTTTAGACGACGGTGGAATTCGATTGGAGCGGAGATACGACTGGTTAATTGTGATTCGAGTTGCTGGTAAATATTTATAGCTACGCGCGGGACCGGTCTTCTCTATAAAGAGACACAAATGCAAGGGAATATATTGGGAATATCTAAACAATTCTTTAACGGTACAAAAGTAAAATCAAGTGACGGAGAAAAGATATTAAAAATAAAGAATATGAAATTAACAAAGAAGAGAAAGACGCAAATAAACGTTAACATATTTAAATGTGTGACTTTTATTGTCATGTCATTAATAATATTGAATTATTATATTATGATATTAGAAGTTATATTCAAATTTCTTCTTTTTATAATCCCCGCATAATTCTGACCATGACATTTTTATTTTAATCAAATAAAAATTGTTCGTTCCTAGTTTCTTTATTTTCTCTTTTCTTTATTTTTGGCCATCTGCGGTCGGTCCTGCCCACGTGTTTACTGGTATAACGAGCGCAGCAACTTTGGGACAAACTTTGTGATTGAAGTCGCAGGTGGTTCAGATGGTAGGCGGGGAAAACTCCTACACGATTAAGAGCGTGCCGACGATGTAGGAGTGGTAAGGAACTCTTAATTAGCATTTGAATGTTACACTGATGAAAGGTATTTGCCTACAGATCCAAGATCGTTCGAGTGAAGATTATTAAGTTGCAGGAGAAGGTTACCAAAGATTACTAAACTCTGCAACGAGATTACTAAATCCTGTAATGAGATTGCAGAGCCCCGGTTACTAAGTAAGCTCCACAATATTCAAGGGATTCTATCCAGAGAACTAATTTCCTAATTACTTCGAGGTAATATATTAAAGCTTCTCAGTCACCCTTCGATCAAGCGTACTACTTATTGTTAGACAGTAGTTTTTGTAGAAAATGAAGCATTTCTTTTTCAATTAATTACAAAGAAATTAATTGGAAGTGCGATTTGTTCTTTGGCACGATGTTGAGTAACGTAACATCATAAACTTTAAAAAAAAAAAACCTTTTTAGAGGCATTTTAGAAAAGTTTTTTTTGTTAATAAAATTATAAGGGATGAATGAAAATTTCAGCGAGACACTGGGTTCTCAAATATAACAGTTAACCAATCGAGCCATCCAGTGAAAGGCTGGAACAAAGTGCAACTTGATTGTACAAAGTACTGTTCGATATTACCAATCGAGGAATGATAATGCCACGTAACACGATGTATCATTTACCTTTCAACTGGAAACTGGTTTCCAAATGTGCCAATGAACGAGCTAGCCGGCCGAGTGTGTTCGACTTATCGAACTGCAATTAACCCAAATTCCAGGGAATATTTCGGCGGCTCGCTTTCGAAACGAGATTTTTAAAAACGGAGCTATGCGTGCCTGTAGCTATACTTAATCAATTGACTTTCTGCTCGCAGATCGACCTGGACCTCGATGCTAATTAAATCCAAGGCATCCGATAATGCGTTCCACACTTTGGAACGATAAGCTCTTCGTTCTTGGGAGAGATTGCAAGTTGCGTCGCAACAGTAATATCTCAGGATTTAATATTAACATATTTAATGCAAATTCGATAAAATTCATTAGGCGATTATAAAAATTTATGTAAAGAATAAAATCCAGTTCTCATTTCTTCTTAGAATGTCCCTCGTTTTAGGGGTGTCAGGGCCCCTTGGCCACTTCATATTACGCCACTGATACGTGCTTTAAATTATAATTATCGAGCGGAGCTAAGTGCGCCAAAATTGCCACTTAAATTTTCAAGGATATCTGAAATTTACTGCGATCGATTCAAAGTCGGAGACAAGCCTATTACGACACTTACGCAATGAATTTATGACCCATTCCGAGGCCTGGAATCATCCTCCCAATTGTGCCTCGTATTTCATTCCCCGTTATCAATTTTCCTATCTCCAGCAAGGATGAACCACCGACGTCCGCGCAGGGGGTTAAAAACGAAGCGAGCGGTTACGTGGAACGGTCGATTATCAAATGCCGGTTGCGTAATCACGGCACGGCTGGTTAATCCATTCGCCTGGTTCCACCAGCCGCTCGTGGAAATCAGACCCCCTCGCGTGTGGTGGCCGTCGCTGCTCTCGGCTCCGCGCCGAATCGCCGCGCGTTTAGGAGCTGCTGTGCATCGAGGCGTGCGATTACCCTTGCCGCCGCGTAACGGAGAAAATTGAGAAATTACTCTCGACTAGTTACGAGATCGCTTCTCGCGATGAAAATAGATGTCGAAGGTCGCCTCCTCTCTGTCATTATTCCTCCAGTTCGAATGGAAGGTGTCTTGGAAAACGATGGCAGATATAGAAAAGTAGTTTCCCTCCGCGTGGCCATGAATATTCCATCGACATTCCATCGATCCACTCCATTTATCATAACTATCACCGACACCGTTCCCGCTGACCCGTGAGTCATGACATATCCGTGAATGAACCGATAGATTCCAACACCGATTATTAGATTGAAATTATGGCCTAAAATGTAAAAAAAAATGTCAACCCGTAGGGAATTTGAAAAGGAATCTCAAAGAAGTTTATTTCTATCGTGAGAAATGAATATTCATTGAAATGCAGAAGGCAAATAAACATCTTCCATTTTTTTAAATTTATATAATGATATATTAATTTTCTGAGGTACATTCTTCGTGATCCCAATGAAAACAGCGAATACATTGGACCTATTTTTACCATTACTGTCAGTTTTGTAATTGCCACTGCAAAATAAACATTCTGTACCAGGATCGTCAGTAGTATCGTGTTCCATACTAGGTTCAGTTACCCTACATATCTACGTATTTTCCTTTGTCCAATCAGACAGACTCCATGGATGTACATTACTGTTATACGGGGAATTAACGAAAATGTAGTGTGGTGAACTAATGAACCAATAATAATAATATATACAGGTATACATGCAGGAGTTGTACATCCGAAAGGCACCGGTTGCCGATCGAGATAATACTTAGTGCGTATTACGAGGGGTGTGGAAAGGCCCCAAATATAAAATTTTATCTTTGGCAATTAATTCGTTAAAAAAATACAGAGGTACGCATTACCGATTTTGATGAAATATGTTATAATCCTCAACATTCTGAACAACTTTTTCCTATAGATATAACAGCCACTCGGCTATAGTTTCTGAGATATCCACAAAAAGTTTTAGTAAACTTTTCCTCATGGATTAGAACGGATTTTTTTTTAAATACTTTATCACGGCCCCCCCCCCCCCCCCTCTTAATAGTATTTTTGTTGACTTATTTCGACACAACACATTCCACTTTCCAAGTTGTACCGACAACTAGGCAAATGTATATATTTATTAGTATGTAATTTTCTACCTTTTGCAAATGATATACATACAGTCGGTGTAAAAAGTATTCGTACAGCGACCAATTTAAAGTAAAATTTTTTATATCCATGTCAGTAATAAATTTTAACGGAAAACAATGATTAATAAATATTCTTCGGTGTTTGTGGAATAGATTTTGTATAAACAAAATTTTATTCCCTTTAACATTCACAAAGATATTAATAAAAACAGATAAACGTGCAGAAATGGACGCGCAAAAAGTATTCGTACAGTTGAATAAAGAATTAATAAACTATGGAAATTCATTGATGGTATTACGAAACATAGAGTTTATATTGACATCCTGAGCAAGCAGTGCAAATAAAATGTGACTTGATGGTAATTTTATATTTACCCATGACATTGATCCAAAGCATGCTGCATATAATACTAGGCAGAGGGTTTTATATAACACACCAAAATATTTGAAAACGCCGCCATTATCACCACATATCAATCCCATAGAACATCAATGGGATTATCTGGACAAAAAAATACGAAATCATAATACATATTACATCTAAAGAAGAAAGTTTTAAAGCCACTCTGCTAGAAAAGTAGAGTAAAATACAGCCTGCTACAACATCCAACATAGTAAATTACTTACCAAGTAGCGTCGAAGCTATTATAAAATCAAAAGGCAATTCCACAAATTATTAAAACAGTAAATATTTAGTTTATTTCCATAGTATATTAATTCTTTATTCAACTATACGAATACTTTTTGCACGCCTATTTCTGCACGTTTATCTGTTTCTGTTAATATCTTTGTGAATGTTAAAAGGAATAAAATTTTGTTTATACAAAATCTATTCTACAAACATCGAAGAATATTTATTAATCATTATTTTCCGTTAAAATTTATTACTGACATGGATATACAAAATTTTACTTTAAATTGGTCGCTATACGAATACTTTTTACATCGACGGTATATATATATATATCATTTGGGCAGGCCTGCCATAGAATCTACAGTCTTCCGAGACTCCTTCTTTTTTGTTTCTTTTGTCCACAAAAACGTGACTCAACGGCTGCTGGACACACGAGTTCCGCAGAACCGGACAAACAGGCGATGGTTCGTCACTTTATCGATCGGGGAAGCGTCGATCAACACCTCTAGAAGATAACATTCAAAAGATTTCATTCTATCAAAGTAGAGGACAGATCGTTCCTGTTTCCCTGAATCCAGCGAGGGGATACGTAAGTTTCCAGGAATCGAGGGAAAGATAACTTTGGATCGATAGAAATGGCGTGTGTGACCGATCATTCGCCGCGACCTTGATTGCTCTACGGCCGAACAGTCACGTAGGCAAGCCGGCCGACTTTATTTTCTCCCTTTCGCGAGATGCTGCGCCTTGGGACCGTTCCCCCCTTGCTCCCTCTCGTTCGAGGCAAGAAACGGAGTCGAGCGATACGAAGCCGGCGAATGGCCGGCCCCGTGCATGTAACAGTTCCTACAGCTAGCCTTGAAGCGTCGCCGCGATGTCGAAATCCGCTGGAGAACCAGCCCGGTGAACGCGAAATCCGCCAGCCGCACAGGCGCCCTTTTCTCGCTGACCGTTATTCCGAACTCTCGACCTGGACCGCGTCCACTCCTCTCGGAACAGCGAATCGAAAAGGTGTAATACGGTTTCTTCGTACGGGACTTGGTTTGGGAGAAAATCGGGATCAAAAATTGTAGAGCGGCAGCATAAGGTCCAAATTCTTCCAACACTTTGAAACCTGATTTAAAAAAAAACGATGGGGCGTACTTGGAAGCTTGATTAAACATTTTCGATTCGGCGCTGTGTGCAGAATCAATTTACGTTGAAAGTACTTCGCGCTCCTTTGTTTCCGTGCTTCTGTCAGTCGCAGCCGACGATGTTTGATTTACCCGCGACTGGGTTGCTTCTTTCTTCAAACACTATTTACCTGGAAAAATATTGTGGAATATTCCTGCTCTTCTCTCGCTCCGCTTATTTTACTACCGCTGCTATTTCCCTGCTTTCGGATACCTTTTTTCATCTTGAAGCTTAGTAGAAACACAAGTGGTATGGCGACACGGACGCTAATGTCCGAGGTAAGCACGAAGGATCTCTGCTCCTTTCACAGATTACTTTCTACACTCTGTTGCAGTGTTTCCCACCGCGTTCTATTGCAGCATCGCACACTATACGTATACTCGTTCAGCGTTCCGTGGAACTTTTAGGACTCCGCGGAGAACTGCAAATCTTCGGAGACACCATAAAACGTCTACGACAAACGCGGATCGCGGAGGATAGGATGGGAAAGATGATTACCTGGTCGGCCATGGAGCGCGATAACCGTAGATTTTATTATTTCCATTAGTACGGCTGTTAATTTATTTACTTATCGCGGGACGGACCCATTAAGACAGAGAACAAGATAAAACGAGTGGAATTAATTACAATAAAAATGAACAAGTTAAAAGAGATCGGCAGGCAGGTAACTGGATTAAAAAGGAAAAAATTGTTAGGAGGGGAGCAGGAGGTAAAAGAATGGAAAGGATAGAGTAAAGAGTACAATGGTTGCCCACTTAAGTAAGAGTGTTACATAAATAATGAATTATAAATGTGAATTTAGTAAATTTGAAATGGAAATCAATATAAATAAGTTCGAAAAACTCCTAATAATTTAAAAATAAATGGAGTTTATAAAAAGTGGAATATCAAGAATATACAGAAATCAAGAATATATAAAAATATACAAAAAATGTGTTTCCTACGAAGAAATATAGTTATTGGCATGGTCATGACAGTAATTGTCCAAACGGTTCGACAGTGATTGGCCGCTATTTGATATATAATATAACCTAAAAGAAAATGTTACCTGATTTGGTGATAGAAATAAGATTAAAATTATTCAATAGAAATGGATATATTTTATTTAGTATTTATTTGTGGTGTTTGTTTCTGTTTTTAACAGGGGGCTAATTACTGTTTCACCATTAACATAGTTAAAAAGCAGTCACTGGCCGTTCGGCCAATTCCTATCATTCAACATTATTCATATAACAGTTGATGGTCCCCTGTATTTTTCATAATATATATATAATTTTAACAAATAAATAATTCTTTTATAAGGTTTCAACGTTTATTTATCAATATATACCGAATATGAGGGATATACATATCATAAATACATTAAACTATTCGCAAACTTTCAAATGTACTCTTATGGTTTTTTTTTATTAAATCGCTATAATTTCCAAGCTTCAAAGCCGAGTCATCCTATTTGCTTTTATATATAATCACAGTATATAATGAGTGTAGAAATATTGATTACATCCGAAGCAAGAAAGTACAAGGAATATGAATATGTTCATTAAAAAAAGCATGACATTGGTATTTCTTTATATTCATTTATTTCTCAAAATATGGCCAATCACTGTCAGGTGGCCAATCATTGTACTCTTTATTCCTAAGATAAGAAAATAAGTAATGTGCAACGAATAGTGTCGAGCACCTTGCTGAGTCCCGCTGCGTAAGACCCGCCAAGGTAATAATTGTTTCAACCAGCCAACGCGTCGTTTATCCCCTTGTCAACGTTTACAATCCTCCGTTGCACATTTCCACTCCCTAAAACCTGTCGCTCTTTATGGCAACAAGCTTCACCATTCGACTTCGCATTTAGCTTCAGGAGCCAGTTTTAAAGCTCTTCACAGATTGATATCTTATCTTCCCATGAATAATAATCATTCGATTCCTGCACGCCACCGACCCACGATTGCTATTATCACGCGGATGATAATTCTTAGAAAATTTATTCGCGAGAAACGAGGCGAACAAAGGCGCCAGTTTCGCCGCTTCTCTCCTCGGGCCTACGACGAGGCACGAAAACAGCGGCGGCGTGGTAATTTGCAGCGATGGGGGACGGCGAGAGGGAAGAAAGGAAATTGATCGCTCAATTTCGAGTGGCTGCAACGGTGTAAATATTTATGTCGGTTCGCGCAAGCGTGCAGGCTCGAGGAAGCGTGTAGGGAAGAGGAGAGGACACGGTGTAAAAATAGTCCTTTGTTAGCGGACGCGCGGCTTCGTTTCGCGAAACCAGAGGACACGTATGTAGGCGCAAAAATGCCTTGTGCAAGTTTGCGCAAATTTCACTCCGCGTCGCTAAACACCTCGCGCTCATTTCTTCCGTCTAGTGCAGTGGTGTTAAGAGGATGTTTCTCTACTCATTCGCACCCGCTGTTTCCAGCAACGAACAGGAATTAACGCTTCCACTGGCGTCGACGTGTTTTCACGCCGGGGGGCGACTTTGTTCCAGAGATGGGCAAAAAATTATTTGAAACAAAACTTTTGTACACGAATTTTTTGTCCATTTCTGCTTTGTCCAACCAAAGCGTGTCCCTTAGTCAGAGTTTCCCAACTTTTCTTGGATCGCGATCCTCTTTTATAATATTCAAATAACCAGCAAGTAAATTTAATAAGTAAAAAACAGATTAAAAATAGATATTTCAGAATATAATTTCAACTTCATATTTATAAAAAAAAAACGCGGCGAGACCCACCAAAAACACTACGCGATCCACCCCTTCGCCAGTTCTTTGATAAAAGTACAAGTTCTGCACATTTCCACTTAAGATATTTCAGAAAGCATTACTGTCCGAGTCTTATTCGCTCAAGATTTACACATTCCCCAGGACCTCGCGCCACATTGTCCGTCTGAAAGTTTCAAGGGCCAGACGCTGGCGATATGAATTCGAATACCGCGAGCTGCACAGCGGGGGAATTATTAAACCCTGACCGACAGTCGTCCATGGAATTAATTCAGTCTTGAGCTGCCGCGCGAAACCTCCGCAGAGACTCAATTACGTTCTCTTTATGGAGGAGCAGAACGACAACGATTACTTATCTGCAGCACGGCACGGCGGAAAGTAAAGCAGATCAGCTCTAACAATAAAAACGGCCATGGTTTCGTCACGGCGGTACGAAGTACCCCGGGCTTGCTCCACGGTTAATGTTCCGTAGGCACGAGTGCCGGGGACGTTGAAGCGGTTCAATCGTGCACCGCGAGTTATCCTTTCGTTGCGGATAGATCGAGAGAGAAGGAAGGAACGAAGAGAGCCCAAGGATTCCCATGCATAAAGTAGCAGAATGGCTCGGCGGTTTCCTAACAATAAGGGGCGTCGTGGGAGGAAGAACGAAAGCAGCTGCCGCGGAGGTGATTGCAGTGATCGAGCTGATTTCGCGAAATTGTCCAGAGACACGCGCATGAAAAATCATGCTCCGCGGGCCCGCGTGTCTTTTCTCTTTGGCGGGGGATTACGTAACAGCCGCGATTCGACAGGATGTTGCGTTACACGACGCCACGGTACGATGGTCCCTCGCGGGCGTGCACAAGAGGATTTCCTGGACGCGCACTTTGTTTGCCCGGCCGGCTTCGGAATCGCAGTTCCCGCGGGCGAGGAAGAAACAGCGTGTAAAAAAGGATAGGAATCCATTATTAAGTTGGCTCGTCATCCATGCGCGAACATAGGAGAGCGGATTTTACGGCTGAGTAATGAAATCGCGTCTTCGCGGATACAGCTTTAGGATCGTGTGTGGCTGGATGATGCGCTATCAATTGGTTCTTATTTTTGCGGCAGGCGCTTTAACCTTCACTCTGTGCATAGAAAATTTCCCGTGGTCTGTGCACGGGGGTCAAGCTGACCCAATATATATTTTCATATATTTTAGAAAGTTAAAAAAAACGTGAAGTGACACAGGCGCAGTTTACGCACACATAACCATCACTCCTGTAGGTGTTCCCCCTTCACTGCGAGTAGGATTTATTTAGGAATTCCAGACCTCCTCTGACGCCAAGTCCCGTGCTATGGAATGGGCGTCCTTTTCTAAACAAATGCCGGTATGAAAATGACTTTAAAAACTCATATATATGTATATATATATATATGAATGAATCAATATTTCTTGAGTTCGCGATATTAGGTACACTTTTTTCAGGACCCGATTTTTGTATGCTTGCGATTTTTAAGTCCTAATTAAAAATTTGTAGGTTTCAACGATTCCAACTTATGCTACATGAAAGATGAATACTCTCTTTACTTTGAAACGAACTGCATGGAAAAATATCAATTATTATTCAATTGACAGCGATTTAACTTTTGCCTGGCGATATTAGGTACAGTCACCCTATCAGTGACGATCGCAGCCACTTGGTCCTCGTGGAATCTTGCAATCGGTTCGCGACGTTACGTCACCGTCCTGCTTCTTACCTTTCGTAACCTGGACCACAAGCTCTTCCCTCCCGATCCAATCGCGATTACTCGTTGCACAATGAGCACGAGTGCTCTTCAGCCCGACGGGATGCTCTCGTGGCTGGAGAGAGAAAGAGAGAGAGAGAGAGAGAGAGCGAGAAAGAGCGAGAGAGAGAGAGAGAGAGAAAAGACGTGGATATTTGCACGGTGGTAAAACGCCAGCCTGCACGCGAATACGCTTTCGATTCACCGTCTGCTCGCCGTCACCCATCTTATTCTCAATGTTAAGTAATTTTCCAGGCGGCTGAACTTGACACGTATAACGGCCGCATTGTTTGCAAACGAATCTCCCAATTGCCAGTGGACCATCGTCCTATACAAGCATTGAGAAATCCACGGGAGGATCGTTTGTACGCGGCCACGTTCGTTCCAACACGGGGTTCGCGTAATTAGTACACTGTCCCAGCTCGATTGAATGTTAAACCGCTACCCGCCGCTTTCATAATAACGAGTATTAATGACCAGAGTATCCTGCTGGTTATTCATACGAACGCGCTCGTTATTGTTACCTACATATGGGGAACAGCGAAGAAACGAGCGAAAGATCGTGCAGTAGGAGCACTTGTCACCGTGGATTAAATCCGAAGATCGTGAGTTCGAGTCCTATCGCCGGAGAATCCCTTTTTCTCCTGCATTTATTAGCTACAGCTGAAGCGTAGGGTTTGTTACACATAGTAATGGCTACACGGGACACCACAGTTGAGTGGAAATTGTTTCACCTGTCGCCAGGAGTGCTCGAAAGCTTACGTAAGAATCGTTCTATGTTCCAGTAACAAGAATGCTGTCCTCGTAGGAACGCGAGACTAAAACTCTGCTCTGCCCGACCCTCACGGTTTTACATGGCCACTACGGCCACGGAATTCAAAAACGCTCTGCCCGCGCCTCGCGACGCTTTCAGTGTCGACTTAATGGGCGGGAAATACTCATTGGACATATCGAAAGGAACCGTGACACCGCGCGAAATTAAAGAGGGAAAGGTCCAGCCACCGATTTGCCTACGATCCTTTCGAAATCTCTTCGCTCTTTGGAAATTCAAAAAATTCTGAGACATTGTGAATATGTAGAAGATTTCCTACAAATTACAACGCAATTTTTGTTTGCTGCACAAATTCACTCTAAGGGGGTGAAATCGACCCCTTAAATTCCGGCTATTTTCCGATTATGTGTTATAACTCGCGAAATCTAACTCTAATTAAAAGAAGTAACTCTGTCTTCAAACCTTAAATAATTTTATTAAAAATGCACTAAAAACTAAAAAATAATTCTTTTCTTGTACTGCAATATCGATGGTGTTTTTTCACTTTAAATAAAATCGTGGAGACGGATTTTTCATAACAGAATATGAATCAATTTAATACAGCATCAAGTGTCGAAATAAATTTATTGTGAGATACTCTGCTCCGCGATTTTTTTTAAAGTGAAAAACACCATCGAAATTGCAGTACAAGAAAATAATTATTTTTTAGTTTTTAGTGCATTTTTAATGAAATCGTTCAACATAAATTTTTTTATATATTTTTTCTATCTCTTCCAGATTGCGAGTTACAAAATAAAATCGGAAAATAGCTGACTTTTTAAGGGTTAATTTCACCCCCTTAGATTGAATTTGGGCAGCAAACAAAAAGTGCATTGTAATCAGAAGGAAGTCCCCTACATATTCACAAAGTTTCAGATTTTTGGAATTTGCGGGTTCGGGATCTTCCCTTGTTAGATGTTCTTATCTTAAAAATACTGACTAGATAGACGGCTAATATTAGTGACTAATAAGCCGCGCGTCCCTGACGATCGCGACAGAGGTGCCGTCAACGATAACGCTATCGATGGCCGTCGATAGCGAGTCCTCGGACACAGATACGCGTCGATACCGCTCAATATCCCCGCGCGGAGATAGCAGAGGCTGTAGCGCGAGGAAATCGGCCACTTGTAACGCAGTCACATACGTGCCCAGGAGGATTCCCTTGGAAGGACCGAAATTCAAGCGCAGAGAGCCGCGCGCAAGTGGCTCTGATCGCGCAGCATTGCCGCGATGCGTCACCGATTTCTAGCTCAAGGCAAGAGCGAGCGTCACGCGTGTACTTTTAAGCGAGTTTAACGCACCGCACACGTGACACATATAGCGGCATGTCCCCGGTGCGGAAAACAAGACAGTTGACGGGCATGATTAGGCGGCCGGCGGGAAAAAAAGTGTCGCGCGACGTCGGCAACGCACGCGATCTAAAGAAAGAAAAATGATCTGGCGAGTACGAGTTTCCTCCACCTCGAGCGTGCGACCGTTTCTGAGCCCAGTGCCATGTCACCCTGGTGCGAATCGATCGCGCGAATTCACATCCGTTCCTCCGATCGATCGCCCGTTTCCATTAACGCTCGGCTCCAGCCGCGATCCGATCGATCCCGTCGCGGACACGTGCTACGTCGGCTACGTGTCCGTTGTCGACGTGCACCGTGGTCCCCGCGGCACGGTTTGAATAAAATACGAGGCGGATCCGCAAGGCTACGCGGGCTGACCGCGCGCAACAAACGTGTCCGCGGTCCCACGCATCGCGGTTTAATGAATTTATAAACAAATCGACGGATGCGCGAACGTGACACCCATGATCCACTGGCAAGTGTTCGTATGTGTGTTGCACGTATTACGTTTGTCCGCGAATTTCCCCGTAACAACTGAACCGATTTTGGGAAAACTTATTGCGTTTAGTTTGGTTTCAATTAACTTAGGTCGTGGAGCAAGAATTATCAAAATCAGTCCAGTTGCTTTGAATTTATACAAGGATATTTTGAAAGTATCAACGCGTTGTCTGTCTGTTACCATTTATTGCTCGCTTTCAGTCCCTCCGATTCGCTCTCGTTCCATATATATTATATTATTTAAATAAAATAATATAAAAGTACAAAATAAAAAAATTAAAAAAATTAAAACCGACTTCCAAAAATATAAGAATGCGCTAAAAACTAAAAAATTATTTTTATTACCTTATTTCATCTACGACTCACAATTTTTTTTTTAAGTCTGCGCCAGATTTACACAGTGCGATTGATGAGGCGCCGATATAAAAAAACGAGAGTCCTAGATTAAATAAGGTAATCAAAATTATTTTTTACTTTTTAGCGCATTCTTATTCTTTTCAAGTCGATATTAATTTAAAAAAAAAAATTCGATATGTTTCAGAGGACCGAAAAATAAGAAATAAGTGTTTTCTTATTTTGCCCCGTTTGCATATTTAGATTGAATTTGAATTTGGAATTTAATGTTCAGGGCTGGCCGAAGTATTGGAATTCAAAATTGATCTAGGAATACAAGTTTCCATAAAGCTGCAGCTTTATGTATTTGCTCCACTGGTTCAGTGGAATTTCCACACCTTTCGCAAACCCGAGCACCGAGTAGCCTTAAGTACCGTGCCGAGTGTCCTCAACAAGTAATCGATACTTGATCCACAATTCCCCCTACCACATTTACACCAACATTTCTCTATCTGCCGCCCTATTGCTCCACAGACCTAGCGCAGGAACGGAGGAAGAGAAAAGGGAAGGGATCGATCGCACGGGACAATTCGATCGCGAGATGATACCTGGCCGTCAATTATTGTCTCGGCAGGTTAAATGACTCAGAGTGACCTGGCCAAGCGGTCAAGGTAACGTTTCGTAACTACAGGTGCTTTCACACCTGCATACAAATTACGACGGGCGTCGAAACGCGGGGCAGGGAAGGAGACGGTCGTCCTTTTTTCTCTCTCCCTCTTTACGCGCGTCTGTAACCTACTTTCTGGCTGCTCGAGCGCCGCGGACTCTGCTCTCTTAAGTTAATTAAACCGACCCCAAGAAGGAGGGGAGGCCTTGCGAAACGCAACCCCGTGTTCTCGGAAAGTCTGAGCCTGAAAACTATACGCTAAATCGCAGACATAGACGCTTGTCCTCACTAAGTCTCGTCTACTCGCCGGCTGTCCCGACGACGCGTGAATTTCGACGAACCCCCAAACACCGACGAATACTAATTTGACGAGGATCGGGCGGAACGTGCGATTACAGCACGTCTACCCATTCGTACAACACACGCGAGATACAATCTCAATCTAATCTCTGACAAAACGACCAGTTTTTTTCCTCGAAGGATACTATAAGTGTTTTCAGTTGGGGCTATTTTTTCTCCACTAAAACGTTAACACGACGGCAATGAACCGTCCGGATAGAATGGAGGACGACGGGGAACGCCTTTTTCGTAACGTATAAGGAATCCGAGATCGGCAATCTCGTGTTCTTTGGCCGTGGTTCAACTGGGCTTGGATCTATAAAGTCGCCCGGGCGTTTCAAACAGCTCCGTGTAAACAAAATCCCTGGGAAAGTCTGATCTCCTGACGCGTTTCGAGTGGCTACCATCACTTGGGCTAACTCGAATCTTTTTGTCCCTAGGACATTCAGTTCGGGTCGTTTAAATATTCAATGTTCTACGAAGAGACTTTTACTTCGAGCCTCGAGTGCTCGCGCGGCCTTTCCAACGGTCCTCCGTCGTCCAGCCGTCCTACAGAACTATTTTCTACACTTCCTCTTGATGATCCTAAATTCTAAGGCACTATCGCGGCGGGCGGTTGCTTCAGGCATCATCTAGACGAGCAAGTCGATGGCAAAAGGAGATGGGAAGAAGAAAGTTTCGTAGCGGGGGCAAGGCGCACCGCCTAGACTCACCGGCGTAAGTGCTCTTGAAGCTTTCGTGGAGCTTGAAGGTGAAGGGAATGTGGACCTTCATCATCTCCATCTGCGGTATGCGCGGCGAATGTGTCATTACGCTTCCACTCCCGCCGAACATCAATTCGTCGCCGTGAATACGAAGCACGATCATGTTCCTGCAACAAAGGAATCGTATATCTCATTAACAGACCCGTTGGTTGCTTTCCCACACACACACTGCTGGTAATCTTAATTAACGGCTTCTAAAATATTAATTGCTGATAATTAAGCGGTTCTAAGATTTCTGCGGTAAGAATCCGAGCACCCAGCGTGCAGGCATGCAATACGTCAAAGCAGGTGAAGACGATCAGCCGGGCCCGGAGAAATAACAGTACACTATTTCTGTCATTTTAAACTCTGTATCGGCACGTACATACCGCGTAACGGGTTTCGGGATTCACACGTAGTCGAGAGACTTCCGTCCCGTAACATTTCTCGCCCGCCTTTCGACGTTCCTTCACGCTTCTTCCCAGGCGATACGAAAAACGAAAGCAATAAAACAATCGCACGGAACGCCCGTACATTCGGGGTACTCGATTTCTACGCGGAATTCTTCTATTTGTGTGTCTTCGATAGTCTCGCGTTGCGAAAGCTCATACCGGGTGAAACCGGCGATTTCAAAAATACTTATATATAGGTACGCTCGTCCACATTGCTCAAATGGATTTCGTAAGACAAGCTAATGCCGTTCTGCAGATATGCACCCACTTTACTTTGACTTCCATGCAACCCGACGGCCACTTAAGAAGTAATATTCTCGTTGCTCAATGGAGCCCATTTTCTCGCACGATTTTCTCAGTTGGCATACAGCTATCACCGTCCAACGACCCTCTATAAACTTAGGTGCACTTCGCGTCAAGACTTCTATAAATATTCTTTCCTCTCGCGAAAGCAATGCCGCGGGGACCGTTTAACCTAGTAGTCGCGTGGATGTTTCTTAAGTAACGAGCAGCGTTTATTGGTTGAAATATGGCGGCGGAGCTGTAGGAGTAATTCGGACGCGACACGGTGACGGAGGGACTGGGACACTGGTGAAAGAAGAAGGGTCGTTTATCACGTTCGAGAGAACCGACCGACGCTGCGTTAATCATCGTCCCGAATGAATTAAAGTGCGAACGACCGACGCGCATCGTTCGACTGCCAATAACCCCGTGGCCGTGAGCCTCGTCCGCGCGTAAAATCGCGGCGTCGGGAATAATTCGCCGGGCCATGAATAGGAGTAAAGCAGCGGGATGGCCGACAATGAACCTCTCGTATTAACCTTTCACGTATACGGATCGGACGGGTGCTATACCGTTGCTCAACTGTGGGCATCAGACACTACCATAGACTTTAGCCGGCGGCGATCTTACGCATTGAGCTTCGAGAGGTTCATCTCTAGAGCTTGTTCTCCAAGCGGGACATAAACTTGCATAGATTTCGGCCTTTCGAGCGACGGCTTTCTCTTTTTCGAGAATAAGTGTGTTAACTGTTTATAGAAAACGCAGCTTGGCAGCTCGGATTGATGAGTGGTTCGTTTGAGACATTGCGAGGGGGGATATTGGTACGAGGAAGATTCATGCATTGGGTTATTTCTTTCTTTATTTTTTCCTTTATTTCTCTATTTTGTTATTTTTTTCCTTTATTTCTCTAGTTCTTTATTTTTCCTTTATTTCTCCAGTTCTTTATTTTTTCCTTTATTTCTCTATTTCTTTCTCTGTTTCCCTACTTCCCCATTTTTCTATTCCCCTATTTCTTTATTTCTCTGTTTCTTTATTTCTTTGGTTCCTTATATCTCTATTTCCCTATTTTTTTATATCTTCAAATGGACTCCCCACAAGATTAAATCCTGAGTGTGCCACTAAGAAATATTGACTAGGAAGAATATAATATGGTGTTTTCGAAATTATGAGTGAAATTACGAATTCTTGGAATTTAAACCCTGTATTATAATTTTCTCTGAGTACGTAGTGTTAAGTGAAAATTTAGCGTATCTCGGAGGCATTCGGAGTGCAAAGAACGTACCCTTTTATCTATCGCATCGTTTGGATTCGCATTTCCATTGCGTGTGCGAAAAGAACAGAATAAGTCGAATCGTTTCACGGATTCGCGAACAGAGTGGAGCGTAGCGCAAGGCCTCTTGATCTTATTCAATTGGAGGCAATTGCCTCGTCGTGTTGACGGTAACAGGGTCTCCCACTAACAATGTCCGCGGAATGGGGATCGACTAAATCCAGGTTTTATCGCCAGGAAAACGATAGAAGGGAGGAAAGATTACAGGCGTCGACTGCTTCGGTGATAAACAACGACGCGTTATCGTTACGCGTTCGTCGTGTCGGCGAGTTTGATCAGCGATAAAGAGAATTAAGGAAAGGAAATCTGCACCGTGGAAAACGCGAGTCGAGGCGCGACAATTCCATGCCCAGTTAATGTCTCGCTGAATTATCTTGTATTGATAAATGCACATTGGTTGCACATAGGACAGAGTCAACGGCCCGTAATGATGCATTAACGACACCGCGTGATTTACACACTAGCATAGATTCTGCATTATAGGACTACAATTCTTATTATTAGCGTAGTCGTAGAATATCATACAAAGCTTCCTTTGGGGCCGTCTTTAAATTACGTGAGGGTAATTTGGCGATTTCTTACCCCCTCCCTCCCTCGGTATAAGAATTCGCCCTCCCCTTCTTCGGGTAAAAATTTTTACACTGCATTTTTTCAGTTATTAAAATTCTTTTAAAGGTATATATACTTTGTTTAACTCAGTTTCGGGAAATTAAACTATTTCTACCACAGCGGATCAAAAGTTCCGTCTTCAAAAAGTCATATTTTATGATGTACTGTATAACAAAAAGTACACCATTTAGTACCATTTGGTGTGTGAATAATTTATCCCAAATAACAATTGTCATCTGTTTATTCATTCAATTAAAAAACTGCATAAGAATTCGAGAACAAAATTTCCATTTATTTCTGAATTCAGAAATAAACAGTATGCAAACCTAATTCGCAATCAGCGCATATTTTACACATAATTGGGTTCTGGATGCCACATTTGCCACACACATATATTCTGCATTTGAAACAGATTTTTATAAATAATCATTCCACGGGTCAAATGACAGGTCGCGGTAGGTAGGTCAAGTTGCATATATTTCTCGGTGAAACGATACAAGAGAGAAATCAGTATTGAAGAATACATTAGATGTAAATTATAAGAAAAGTCGTAAAGTCAAATGGCGATGTGATAACGTTTTAATGTAAAAAATTCTGGCAGAAAGTTTAAAAAGGGGCATTTAACCCGTGGCGGTAGGATCGGTGTTAAGTTGCACGGCGCGAAAAGGTCGAGGGGAAGTATCGGTGAATGGGTATTGCAAGATAGTAGGTTTAATTGAGCGACTCGTCGGCTAGACGTTGTGCAATTTCCACGGGGCTACATCTCGTCTGGAAAAAGGCGAAGAACCGGCAAAAGCGTCGAGTCATCGATGTCGCAATCTAATAGCACGGCTGGCAGAAAATACCGTCTCAAATTGGGATAAGGCGTTGCACAATCCCCGGCATGGAAGCGCACGGGAGTCCTGCAACGGCTGGGAACGAAACCAAGACGGTGGGGTTCGGGTGATTTGAATGCCGCGGGGACTGCGCCGTGGTCGAGCGATAAATGTCCAAAGATACATATATACCGCCAGCAGGGACCGAGGTAAACGGCACCACAAGAAAACCACCTTGCGGTAGATAATGATCGAACTCGTCAATTTCTTCCCTCCTTCGAACGGGCGAGCGTATCGCCAGGCTTCGAAGTGGGACTCCTGTCCCTACCTCGACGACCTTGGCGACGTTTCTTTCATCGCGATTCTCGGGTAACATGTTTCAAAAAAGAACCTGGACCCCTCGAACTCCCTGGACTTCTCGTGTATTTTTTCTCCTCCGCGCCTTGGCAAAAAATGAATTATATAACAGGCCCGGCTTAAACTGGCCCATTGAACTACTTCCTGGGCTATTAAACATGCAAGAACTCGACAGTGCAGCCGAATCTACCTTTTTAGTCGCATAAAGCTCAAGGTCGCTATTATTTTAAGCTCGATTTCTTTTTTATATGAATTTGAATTCAGATGGAAGCTGAAATTTGAATGGGTATTTGTGGAAGTAAGGGAGATAAAGGCAGTGTTGATGGTGTACATTGCCACAGGTAGATCATAGGACCCATGTTCCAGTTGATAATGGCCACTTAATAGTCACTATTTATGGAAAAATAAACGCGTAGAATTGCCGTTCAGTCGCCTTGAGACGCGCAATAAAGCCCAACGAAAATACACGATTCGAGTGAAAGAAACTTGGGGCGACCTTGAAGCCTCCGTAAACCGCTGATCTTGAACCAAAAATTTCTCTGAGCTCCTCCTTGGAAATTAAACAGAATTTATCGCGTCTTCGATAATCTCCATAAAAGAGGGAAAAAATCAAGCTCGCATGCTTGAACCGGACCTACCTTTCGAAGGGGGGAAAAAAAGACTGAAGAAAAAGTCGAAGCAAGTGGGTATCGCGCGTTGCGCAATCGGCGAAACATTATGCAATTGAGGAATTGGAATAACGACGTGCGCTGTTGGTTACTCTTCTATGCGCCGCTAATCTTCTGTATAAATATTGTTACTGACCCGCAAAATATTTCGCGGTGCATTAAACTACGACGAGAGGCGAGGAGTCCAAGATTTGCAGAGGTATACGCGACTTTTATGCCTCTATTGACATTCATCGGGCTGGACGTTTGCCTTTCAATTCGCACGGGCCGATTGATAATACCGTTGCGCGAAGATAGCGTGCCCCGAATGCAGCTAAGAGTGCGTCGACCCATTTCGAGAGGCTAGAAGCCTGCATGTGTGTCCAGCGCGTTTAAACCTTTAACGGGCCATGTTCTTGGGAACGAGAGGAGCAGGTATATGGCGGAGTGGGTCGTTAACCCCCTTAACACGGCCACGGCTCTCTCACCCCCTTGTAAAAGCTAAAGCAACTTTTGAGTCACCGTCGCCCGACCCGTATGTGGGTCATGTGAAATTGTTTTTAGTCACGATTAAGTTATATATACGAGGCAGAGTCATTTTCGCCCGTGTCCGTGACCCGTAAATGGGTCATGGCGAGGTTGGAAGCAAGCGTATATCCCTGACCCACAATTCTGACCCACCAAATATATCTGATAGAAGTCAGCAATATACCCAAACGATGAGTACTACAAGAATTCGCTCTTATCAGGCCAGCTCCCCCCTTAAGCTTTTATGTTTCTTGACAAAACGGGCAGAATCATGGACAAGAATAATATCCCCACAATCTACCACATAAATAGAAAGTCCAGTGATAAACGTATCACATATGAGCCAGATATAGATTGTTTAAACACGGAGGTAGGGAAGGTTTTTATCATGACACTTCCCAAGGTGGATATTGCAAATAGATACCAATCGAATACAAAAAAATATTGGTGGCTGGGAAAGGAAGCCCCACCATGAATGTACTAGGCTTAAGTGCGTCTCAGCAGGAGGATGTATAGTAAACGGATACTGAATTACTTAACACTGTATACTATATGGCAAACCAGTTAGTATTATTTCCTTCACACCTTTGTAAATATGTACATAAATAGATATAAGGTTTAGTAGGTATAGAGGCGGTATGAATGTGTGTGTGATATGGTATGAATGTGAATGTTCTTTGTATTCCCATGAGTGAGGCAAAAAATACCGTTTCGGTTTTTAACAGACAGATGTCTATTTTGTTTTTCCGGAACTTAATACCCGTAACAATCGGGAACCTCGTAGGAAAGAAACTATTTTATATTTTATGGGGACAAACAATACAGATTGTATGCATTGCCGATGCGATTTGGCAATCTAGCGAGCATAAATAGAAGCGGTACATTATTCACTTCAGTGACCAATGTGACATATACTCATTGTATTTTATGAACAAAAAAATTTAAAAAAAAAAAATAGGAGTCAACAGTGCTATCGCTTTAGGTGGCATCCTGACGCTAACATTTCGTATTACCTACTTTCTAAAAAGTAATACCAATGTTTTCGACACGTTGAAATTATTAGATAATAGAATATAGGATTATTATATATAAACGTCCTCGATTTTTTCTAAGTAATATTTCGAGTTTTTCTAAGTAGAATAAAGTTTGAAAAAATATTACGTTTCATGAACATTCGCGCGCAGCGGAGAAAATAATATAATCAACCAAAGGGGATTAGAAACTGGAGCCGCGCAATTACGAATCAACGGTGGCAGCCGCTGAGCCAGCGAGCGTAATGCAAAAAAAGCCGTTCGATCGAGAGTAGATACTGTATATTCAAAAGAGCAACTCCATGAAACGTGATCTTTATCGAGAGACTACGAAAGGCTGTTTAATCTATTGAAATTTCATTGAAATCGCGGCGTTCGATACCCGGGAACGTCAGGGCCGCGCGTGAAGCGGAACGGAGAACAGAGGCAACCATAAATACCTGATGATGAACAGGAAGACCCCGCAGAAGCATATCGAGACGGCGAGTACGAAGAAAATGTTCGACAGCTCCGCCACGGACACTAACATCGCCGTCATCGTATTATAGCAACGGTTTTCCTCTCAGTGCACAGCACGACGCACACGCGCAACGGCACAACCGCCTTCCGAATTAACCTCACTTTCAGCAGCGCGCTGTCAAAGTCGCCGGCCGTGTTATCGCCCTCAAGCACCACGCACAACGTCCCGTCGAGCGAGGCTCGGTGATTAGCGACGCGGTGGCAACGATGGTACCGACTGTCAGAGCCGCATCGCGTGCACGAATTCCCGTGGCGCGATTACTACGTCGCCGCCCTAACCTCATCGACCGACACAGCACAACGGCCTCGGCGGCTGTTTCCTACGTGTACGCGACAGAGCGGGCTGACCTGCGAATCGCTCGCTTCGTCTCCCCAGAATCCGCTTCACGGAGATGGTCCCGCGTTCACGGAGCGTCGCGGATGTTTTCGTCGGAATGACGCGCACTCGGCTTCACGCGACCCTCATATCATAGCGCAGAATCGCCAACGGACCTGCCGATGCCCGTGACACGGGCAAGCTGTTTAAAGATCGACACCGGGGGGGACAATGCACGGCGACGTCACGATCGATTATCGGAGGGAGCCGTTGGTTAACGCGAGCTCTCGGAAAGCTCGCGATAAAGGACGTTCAGGTATAATCGCGTGCAATTGTGCACGGGTGGAGCGAGGGGGGTGGGGGGGACCAGCGCGTAAACACCATCCGACGCGCGTTAGCTGTGACTTGAGACTGGCCGCGGTGCCCGCGGTGGGGGCGACTTATACGCCTCAGTACTTCGCGACTTTTTGCTGCCACGAAACTGTGCGCGCGCTTCGGCGCATCGACCAATACGGGCGCTGATACGTAATTCTCGATTAGCTACGGAAAAACGCGGACGTAATTTGATTTTTAAATTGAAACAAATTGTCCGGGCGCGTTGGCGGAAACGATCTGTCTATGTATTATGCCTGTTTACTGAATCACTCGATTAGTAACCGCGCGATCATTAATTTCCTGTTCCTCGGCAATTTGGCATTTAAAGTCCACTGGACACCTTCTATGGAACAACGCCGATATGACGGACGCTAACGTATTCCATTTTTTTTCATGATTATAATCATTTGATCGGTCAGAATGAAAACTAAAAAACTCAAAAAAAATGAGTTGCAAGAACTTCATTATAAATGCGTGGCAACTTTTTGCATTCTCCTTCGATTAATTTTCTTTGGCGAAGATGACAGGCAATTTCGATTAACATATTCCACTCGCGTGATTTAATGTTGGATATAAAATTCAAAGGCAAGAATCGATGTACATCTTTTTACTATGAATCCGAGGTAATTTGAATTTAACAGGCTACAGATTTCAGCGATGTAAGCGCGGTTTGTATCGGCTCTGGTGGAAACCTAAATTGAGCTTAATTCTTTTTGAAACGCACCGAGAATAGTTTCCAAGGATACCGGTGCAAGCAGCCGGAACAGCTGATTTAACCTCAACTGGCGACATCTAGTCAATTGCTGTTTCACGTGGCGAGCGGCACGCAGGCTCATACTTTCCATGCAATAATCGAATGTTGATCGAAGGATACCTGAAAATCGTCCTCTGGCAGCTCATTGCATCTTCGTCGTTGCCAGAAGTAACGTCGCAGAATCTAAATCCGACTATGTCGAAGTTAGTCGGCGTAGATTTCGAGGTTCATGGAATAGTACAAGGTAAGTGACCATCTAGACGCGATGCAACCGCAACGGGGCTAATCGCGGGTTCTATCCCTTCCAGGTGTTTTCTTTAGAAAGGTAAGCAGCGTTCCCGGGTAATAAATCTTCCGTAAGTATCGTAAACACGGAGAAATAAACTATTAATTTTGCGGTCAATTTGGTACAGAAGCGACATCTGGCGGGCGTGAATGTTACTGCGTAGTTACCGATGCATTCCGACATTTGCGATATTCGAATTAATTATCTTCTGAAATATAAATTGTCTCTCTAATCGGTAAATTAGATGCCTATTAAAGGCACGGGATAATCTATGAATGTTACGAATATGTACAAGTAAATCCCCTGCAATTATTGTTTCTGTGACAGTATACGCAGAAGCGTGGCAAAGAACTAGGTTTAAAAGGATGGTGTATGAACACTGATGACGGCACAGTTGTCGGGCGCCTGGAGGGCGACAAAGATAAGGTGGAGGAAATGTAAGTTAACCAAAAATCGATAAGATTAAACGATCAGGTGTACCGACCACGGGTGTTCGAATTTGAACCTACTTTTGTTGCAGGAAGCACTGGCTCCGGTATACCGGAAGTCCCCAGTCAGCCATAGACAAGGCGGAGTTTCGAAACGAGATGGAGATATCTAAGACTACGTTCTCCAACTTCGATATAAAGAAATGAATGTTCATTTAAGCTACACACGAAAGTATTTAACTTATCATTCTTAGCCTTACGATTCATCCAAAGTTATAGTAAACGTTCCAAAGTTGTGTTGCAATAAAATGCCTTGTACAACAAAAAGACACGCTGAACCGAGGAATCTGGGGTATCCATTCGCTATATACGATTCACCGTGGCATTTCTGCCGGGAGAAAAACTCCGAGATCCCGTTACCCTATTATATCGAAGAACCTCTGCGTAGAATGCAGTCGCTGTCTCTGTAAATGTCAGACGATTCGATCTGCGCCTCCGTGAATACCGAGCCTGACGCGAAGACTTGCACTGTGCGACTGTATAAATATATAAACAGCAGGGAATCTGACAGAACACAAACCGATGGACTCTGTAAAATAAAATCTAGGGAGACTTGACAAGTGAAACACTACGCGCTTAACTACTAACATTAAGAAATTTACAGAAAGTGGAGTCGATCTGTTTGGCTTCTTAGAGTCTCGCTTCTTCCTACCACTTCTAGGTCATTCCTCGAACTCTGAAGCATTCCACACACCGTCTGTACACCAATCCTCGACCACTCAAAAATGGACACAGGTCTCCAGAGAAATAATTCTGTCCTGTTTTAACTTACGAAAATTGCAGACCGACACAAGGTACCTAGAGATACGTCATCGACAATTTTCCCGTTCCTTTCTGAGCCACCGTGACAAGCGTAACGCGGGCAGGTTTGAACAGCGGGCGTTACGTGCTCCGCGCGGCTCCTATCCGCTCGAACTTCATTAGTTGTTGGCCGCGCACCGCCGTGCACGCTTCAAAACTTTCGCTTGGCCGTTCGTTGCTCGTAGATGCAGTGTCGCGAGGCCGCGCATCGGCGCACCGTCTGCCTGAGCGACTTGATTAACTACCGACACCGCGATGAATCACACATCTGCACCAACATAGCGCAGTAAAAAGGTCGATCTTAGTTCGAGAGTAAAAAATCTTGAGAATTTGGGGAGCCGCGAAGTTTCTACGCGAGGGGATCGATCGAGGCAATGTGGGATCCTCGATCACAAGGCTGAGGATCTAAACGAGTAGGAGTGTGATCGTTGGAAGGATCCTGGGTGATGAGGTGACACTGTCAACAGCGAAAGAATGCCATCCAGCAGCATGAGGTGCTTCAAGAGTTTCTTCCAGCACACTTGGCACCCACAACAGGTGAGCACGAGTGCGCCACCGACGTTAACATCTGTATCACTCGATCCCAGAGTATAATCTTCTAGAAGAAGCTAATTATTCGTCGAGTGCAATTAAAGTGCAAATTGATTAAACGTATTTTTACGATCCCTAGTTATAGCACACAATTAATCTTTCCTATGTTATCCGATAAGCACAACCTACTGGAATACATCACTGCTAACTCAGTTTAGCAAAAAATATGTGCCAAATTATACATATATATTGAAAAATACATATTTTTTCTCAATGCCTCAATTAAGCTTTGCAAATTCATTCTCGGCACGCACATCTCATTGCATGTTCATCAGCATGTTCCTCGCCGACCGTATGGCAGTTTTTCGCCTCGTTTTTCACCACCGCGACCTTGCACACGCGTCGCGGTAATCGCGGATGCGGCAGAGATAATCGCGCGCCTCGTTTCACCTGTTCTTTACAAGGAAACGATGCAATTACCAGTTGTAAAAATGTTTTTTCCTATCGAGTCTTTAAGCAGTTCTTCCCTGCATCTGAGGTCGCCGTCTCTTGCCGCATGTATATTAATTAACCGTAAAAACATCGATGCATTAAGCATCGAGCGCCGTTCGATGTCCGTAACGGTAGCCTTGAGTAGCTTCGAAAAGGCAAGAACTTTCGTTCCACGTCACGTTCGACGTCCCGATACTTTCACCTTTCCAGCACAATCCTAATCAGTCGCGGGGGTTCCTTGAACCCTAGCCACCCGGTAGAATCCGATAAGCTTCGATTCTATTGGCTGCGATCATCAGGCTCGTATTTCGTCCCGTGAAAAATGGAAAGTTCCGCTCGTGCTTCGCTTCAGACATTAACAAATAATACGCAAGCTGCGCAAACATACTCGGCGAGCTTCAACTGGTCCGCATCAAGCGTCATGTTCTCCCCTGCGGGGGTTAAATTTCGATGTGATCGATCGCGACAGGCATTCCCGTCCCTGGTCCGTTGCAGCTCTCCAACCGATCGCCACTTCTGGAAATAGACCTGCAGTTACCTGGGAAACATGAGCCTCACCAGGTTACGCAAGGTATCCTCAGTGATCATTATACCCGCGTTACAGCCTGTGCGTCCTGCGGACCTGTTGCGCCTCAGCTCACGTAACAGGCCCTGATTTGTGTTCTCCACGATACGACACACCGTTTCCCATTTAATTCCAAACAAATCGTAAAGGAGCTAAAGTGCCTCGAGTTGACGAACAGGTTTCGGTCGAAGGAGATGGGTAGGACGTCTATGATCTTATGACTCTGTAATGCCATTGTCTCAACGCCGCATTCCCTCCGCCCGCGCTGCACAAGTAGCCGAGCATTATGAATGGATTAATCAAACGGGAGCGTCAATCCTCCTCCTCCTAGCGATCCACGAGATTGGAGCGTTCGCACGGGAGGCGCTCGATAACGAAAGATCAGGGGTCGGGGCTGATAAGGTCTGATTATGGGCCTCGCTCCGGCTAACTGGCCAGTTCCTACGGTGTCCTGCGCGGGCGAACAACTACCTTTTTCTCGCGTTTGCTCTACAACTGCGAATCCGCTGGTTTATCGACCTTAATCAAACGAATGCTCGTTGATAGTATGATAAAACGCGGCGATCCAGCGTTCTCGTGACACGTGACGCAGAGATTCGCGTGATATCCAGAAGCATGAAGAACGAGGGGAATCGTCACACCGGGAATTATGAATGCGCGTTTAATAACGTGAGTTCGATATCACCGCGGGAAGAGACTAGGAATTAATATTCAAGGTTTAATATTCCATGGTGCCTATTTCGACGGTGTTTGTGCAGGATACTTGACCACCCCAGTGATCCGTAACGCGCGAATTATCCACTCGCTGGAATTGAGCGATGAAATCGAACAGAGTTCACGGATCGTTGACCCGATCGACGAACGCGACCTTAAGACCTGGAGGAGGCTGCTTAGGAAGACCTAGATTCTCTGATTATTCCTCTGTGTTTCGTTAACTGGTCGGTGGAATTATAGAATCAGGCGAAAGTTCCTGGGGAAATTGTGGTTCGTGGTGTTATACAGCAAGGTTTAACGCTTGGATGATTCGATTCTGAGAGATCGATTGCTTTTTGTGGGACGATGGGAGGGAAAGTGTCGGAGATATTTTGAAGCGAAGTTGGTTGATCCGTGCAGTCGAAATAATCGTGGATAAGCAGGAAAGGGGAGGCACCTCCGCCAGTGGCGAATTTAAAGAAAAAGACCCAAGTGGTAAACGTTCCGAGAGGCACAATTTTTCGGGAGTTTACTAAAAATAACCTAAGTGTAGTAGTACACAAAAAAGAATATAATGTTTGGACAAATCATATTTTTTTTCTGAAAATCGACCGTTCGTTAAATTCGCCACTGACGTCCACAATAATTGCAGTGATTAGATTTCAAAATTCCAGTATTTTTTTAATTCAACACACACACACACACCTCTGTCATCAGAAGTCGAAAATATTTTCCATTTATTGCAGTCCCCGAATTCTAATGATTCGATCTGTTACGCAGATGGTGATAGTGCCATCCCCAGGATCTATATGGGACTATCCATACTTGAACCAGGTCAGCAGCATGATGTGTTTGGTTTACGGAACGAGACCTGACCCCCAGCAAGACTTTTTCCCTCCCAAGACACGGATTCCAGAGCCCCACGTAATTATCCCTCCCAGCTAAGCCTTTCACCTCTGAGATTTCAGTCCGTCTACCCGCGTCCTTCGATAGTAGATGATTTACGCCGACAAATATCGATAGACGCTATCTGAAACTCCTTCTCTACATGTCCAAGCATTCCAACGAAATAATGTAACCCATTTTTCCGTCGCCGCTTGAAGAATAAGCCGCTCTCCTTCCATTCCTTTTCTGCCGTGCCGAAAATTATTTCTAGGCTCGAATGTATGGTCGCGAATGATTTCGAAACGATGGGTCGTTTGGTGTAGTTGCATAAGCGTCCTGGATGCATTTAGCGTGCACGATTACAGAGAGTTTCTTTGGTACTCTAGCCGCGACAGTCGGTGCACTGGACGAATGATCGTAGATACCATGTGTGGCTTGTTCTTTTATTTTTCGGCGAAGGTGCAACCCAGTTGGGATTACACTCCTGCGAGTGATTCTCGCGGAGAGCGTCGAAGGTGAAAATATTTTAGAGATTCCCATTTCAACGGGGATTGGTAAATAGGAAGTTGTGGTCGAGGGAACTAGTATAACCTGATTCTGCAGCCCGGACTTGAAACCACATTCGACGGATAGATTTCGCTTGGATCGAGGAAGGGAAGGACACTACCTCTTCCTTTTCGAAGAATAACAATTAGATACCGCAAAGCGGGAGAACATTCGCATATCTTGGAAGATTTTGCTATATAATATAAAAATGAACATTTCCATCTTTCGAAAATAAATAAAATTCTTCTTCTTTTCCTTCTGTATCTGCCAATGTCTCCCCAGTTTACAGTAGTAATTCGACGACCAAGCTCCCAAGCATCCAACCAATCGATCTTACGTAACAATTCCTTCTCAAAAAGCTTCTCCCAACACTCCGGCAATTTATCGTCCCATCCGCCGTTCGTGGCACCTGTTCAAACATTAATTGCAGACCTTGAAGCCGCTAACGAGCAGAGAATCGACACCGATAACGAGCGCTTTTATCGTTTCTACGCTTGAATTTCGAGTGTCTGCGCGTGTCGATCAGCCAGTTTAATTGTGCGCTTGGTTTTCAGATGGAGAGCCCGTCGCGGTTCGAGCTGACGAAGACGGAGTCTCCGAACGGTGAGGAGACAGAGCTGGGCGAGGTGAAGTCGACGATGCCGTCCAGCAGCATCGCGACGCAGGTCCAGCCGGGCAGCGTCCCCTGTAGAAACGGCGGCTGCAAGAGCTGGAGCAGTCGCGGGGAGCCGCGACTGGAGAGCCCCTGGCACATCCTCAAGACTATCTTCCTCGTCTCCGTGATCGTAGCGCTCGTCCTCTGGGTGATCGTCTACACGTTCCTCGCCCAATATCGGATCTTGTGAGGCCCGACGTCCGACTACAGTTGGAAGCGTCCGCTTTCTTCCACTCGAGAGGAGAAATTCTCCGCCGCTTTCCTCTCTCTGTTCTAAGCGCTGAAGCTGCGCGGGACCACCGACGACAGAGGGCTTCGAGTGAAAAGAGGACGATCTGCGTTGGAAGTAGACTTGATTAAGAGGAGAGTGCTCGGTTGGAATTTGCAAACTGTGCATGACGATATTAACGTAGATCTGGGACGCTGTTTTGTGTCGGAGTGGAGTCCTTGAACACCGGCGATATCGAAAGCTATGTTGTCTGATGGATCACGGATGTTTTCGCGGAATATTCGTGAGAGATATGGGGGACTGTTGTGGGAGTTGCGCGATGCGCTACCTGAAGCATGTTTGCGCGATTATTCTCACCTATAGAAATCTTTGCCCTTCGGTGCTGGGTGCGAAGAGCGTGGAACTTTTGTAAAAGCGAAGATCTGCTGGATCACAACTGTATTATAGGGATGCTGTAAATATATTTATATATACCATACACGGGGACAATGTTTTAAATTGTACACGAGGAAAGTAGTTTCGTTCGGAGGATCCTTAACACCGTTTGAAGCAAGGTACTCTCACTTTCGATATTTAGTATTGTTAATTTTACGAGAAATATCCACATTTTTTTACTAAGTGTTTGTATCATATATAACCCAATAAATTCTGTAGCAATGTGAAAAGTGTCTTCGAAACGGTTTAGTAGCAAGCGTGGTGAAACTCTGGTCGACACTTTGAGCGACGTGTAAACCCAAGAATCGTAACTGACCACGGAGAACTAATTATCTATAGGCACCTTTCCATAAGTCTATCTTCTTTGATAAAAGTTCTCGCGATAACGCGAAGTGGCTCGCTTATCGGGGTCCATTAAATTGATATATGCGCTGGATGTTATCTGTATTTATTCGAGTCACGAGTCGCGGCGGGAGCTACGGGCCGCAGACGTTGCTGCAGGTTTCCTGGGACCTTTTGCAACGATGACGACGACACCTGGCTACAGCGAAGAGTGTGAAGCTCGTCGCGAGGCCGTGGCGTGAAACTAGCGCGAGTTACTCGCGAATAATCGAATATATGACGCTCTGAGACAAAACCTGTCTCGCCGAGCGACGTGTTCTCGAAGGGATAAGATGAGAATTCGGTAGCAGACGTTTTTCAGGAGGAAGACGAAGGATACCGCATTGCATGCCTGCATAACAAATCCGAGGCAATCTACGACACCTGATTCGCGAGATATTGAGTTGGACCTGATGAATCATGCTCACGAAGGTACGGGACATGTGTAACTTTTCATCTTTGGGGGGGGTTAACTGTTTTGGAAGAGAAAACATCCACGTCTAGCAGTGCGATGAGTATATTCCTCTTGCACTAGTAATCTGCTAGTAGCACTCGATTTTATTATTATTATTTTAGTATTATTTTTTTTTTATTAATATTACTATTATTGTTACTATTATTAGTACTGTAATTAGTATTACTATTACTATTATTATTATATTTATTAATATTATTATCATTAGTATTACTATTATTATTATTATTATTATTATTATTAAGCGTGTGGTTACCCTTTGATTACATATAATAAAGTACACGAAGCAAGAGAAGTTATAAGCTATGACAAAATTATAAGGTACGGACAAAAAGATATGAAATTTCCTAGGTGTTCGTGCCTACGATCTGTGATTCATTATCCCCTGCTCGAAACTTAATGCAGCCATGTAGAGGAAGTGAAGCTGCATAGAGCAAATCTGTCGGGTCATCGGGTTTTTATCTAATCCCTGTAACTCTCCGCAGCCCGAGAGATAAAACGAGGATGTTCTAGTCGATTGGAAATAAAGTTCAACGTCTACGCGTGGTAGAACTCGCGGGACAGACGGTTCCGTAGAACTCGTCGCCATACGGAATCAGGGTTCAGGCGTCCCGGTAGATGCTCCGAAGTAGCCACCACCGATCCAGCAATCTGACGCAGGAAAGAGGGAAGAAGATCGCGCGACACTTGGAGAGCTCGCTGCCTCAAGCACGAGACTCTGGGACCTCCCAGCAGAAGGATCCCAGAAAGGGTAAAGTAGCTCCAGCAGCCACTGACAACCTCTTAGCCGCAGCAGCAACTAATATAAGCATCTCTCAGAGTTAACTGCGAGTGATTAATGCGCAGGGGACGACGTGGCAACGAAAGATGCTTCGATAGCCGCCTCGACAAGCAAGGGAACAGGCACGAGGCTGACAAAGTCCACCAAATCTCGAGTAACGGACAATCGAAGCGTGGCCGTCGGACCGTCGGCCGTCGATCGTCCTGGGACATCGAGAAGCCAACCGAGGGAACCGTTCGGGACTGATCAGGGCAGCTCGAGGACGACCCAAGAGAGATCCATCGAAATGCGTGGAAACCTGAGCGCCGAGAGGCTGCACGGAAACGAGGACATCGACGACATCGACGACGATGTGAGTTGAATTTACTGCCGATCGTAATTCACTTTAATTGTGTGATTGATCGCGTTTCAGTACTCCCTGGCAGAGGAAGAAAGAAGATCCAAGTTCGTACTTGTCGGCTGGGACAGGTTTCGGTCGAAGCTGATGATGGTGCTGCTGGTTCTCTTCATCCTGTGGGCGGCTGTATACTTCCCTCTAATTGGGTCTTGACGACTAAGTAATATGACTCACGGCTGGATGGAAGGCGAAAACGATTTTTCCTCGTTACTTAGCTGTCTGAGATTCAACGTGCATTTATTCACGAATCCTGAATGCATGCTAATAACTGGAATAGCATTACCGTGGCACGCTTTTAATTCACGTGTTACTGACGCCTCGTGCACATTATGTATTAAGTCGCGAGCCTGCACGAGCGAGTAATTATCATAAAGAACGTGTAAATATGTATATAGGATACCAAGAAATGGAAGAGTATTCCGTGTTAATTATTCTTGAATAAAGACTGTTCTAACGATTTTTATGTACGGTCGTTTTGAGCGTGGAGAGATATTTAGAAGGATAAGTGGAGATTAGAAATGTTGGAATATTTCAGCGAGCTGCTGTAACGAATGGGAATTCCTTCTTCCTGTAATTCCTACGTCGCAAGTAATTTATCATTTCGACAGCAATTACGTACCATTTCCATGTAGTTTTAAAACGCTTCACACTGCTATGCAGCTGCAACGGAAGCTGAAATTCCATTTATAGAAATTCTCTGTGATTGAATTGTAAGTTTCTGGCATTCCCGTGCGTAGGTAAAATCAATTTTTGTCATGTTTAGTTTCAATTCTAACCGCTAGTAGGATTTCACTCTGAATCGATAACATTGCAAGCGACACAGAAATGGTAAGGGGGGCTCTGAAGTCTAGCTGATCTATGTGATAAACGTTTACCTATGATGCAAGGTCTATTACTCTATTCTATACCTCGCCGGTGACATCACTACGAATTTTATATACAGAACTCTGTCAGGTACAGGCTTCTGAAACTATCGGTACAGATTCCATGTAATATCCATAAAATAAAAACTAGGAAAACTTGATAAATTGAGCACTAAGTGCTTCAGCACTAAAAGCGAGAAGTCTGCAGACACTGGAGTCGATCGGTTTGTCTCCTGAGAGGTTCATATAATTATAAAGAGTCCATTCTTTTGAGCAGGTATTGTTCACAATAATTTGCTACAAGGAATCGATTCCAATTGATAAGTATCACGTGCGGCAGCAATTGAATTAAGTGAGCTCGATGTTTGACATTGGAGTCAAGATCACGGACTGACATCACTTTTCTAAGAACTCACTTTTCGTGAGTATTGAAGTGACCGTGCAACAACCTCGTCAGGGTCGAGCGAGCGTGCCAATGAGAATTCAGAAGGCAAGAGGAAAGTGTGACCGCCTGGAGGCGACTGAATCGCTGGCCTCAGTTCGTCTTAAATCGCCTACGTCGCGGCAACGCACAGCCCAACTGCGCTGATCCAGATCGACTCGAGTCTAGACGATCCTAGTGTCTACCAGGGAACCATGAAGACCGGAAGCGCGACGGTGCTCCTCGCGATAATTGCGCTATCTGTGATTGTCGGTAAGCGTTTGATTTGTTTGATTATAAAAAGTGTTAATAGACTTTGATGATTGTATTAGTGTTAGAATACATAAATCATGAGCGTTGGAATCACGGCGTAAAAAATGAAGTTTTGCAGAAGCTATTAGAAGTGAAAGGAACGCATCCTGTTTATCACTGAACCGCTAACTTTTCCTTTGTAACTGTAATAAAAGAGAAACGATTTGAAGCTTCTTAAGGTGCGTCCTCACTAGCGAACAGTTCATGAACAGCCGATTTCTAGAAAATTCAATTCCCATACTGTTCGTGAACAGTTCGCGAACGCTGGTGGAGACACACCTTTAGAACCGTCGAGACTTTAAAATTTGAATTGGAAATTTTCTACTTTTGGGTAATTAAAGGTAGAATCTAAGATAAATTTGAAGTATATATAATGTAACTGAGAGAAGGAAAATCTCTCTGAATTAACATTACGAAAGTGTTGCACAATGCATAATACACTAATGTTATTCGAGAGAAAACGTACGTTATCTCCCACCGAGCGTCTGAACTATTTAAACATTCTTTTTTTGCATATCGTCAAGGTTATCGCGAGTTCACGCTCATAGTCGATCGCGCGATCAAAACGTCGAGCAGAAGCTCGAGATTCTCCAACAGTATAAAATAAAAGATAAATCACAATAAAAAAAGAAACTGAGGAAAAACCCAAGCGGCACCATGATTTCTTAAATCATTAATGTATTATCTGTGTTCTGAATACGAGGGCTGATGCGTTGTTATTCGACCTGATTGTTTGATATCTCCGGAATGAATGACCACGACGACCCTACAGTATATTTACCAATAATAGATATAAAAGGCGTTCCTCAGGACGAGTTTCCTCGAGGCGGTTCCCATTGTCAAGCATTGCACGCGCCGTAGCTTTTCCCACGGTCTCAACCGAGAACAAATTAGCTTCCACAAAAGTCTCTACCAAAGCTTCGACGGTTTACAGTGGACGTGGAGGCAGGATGGAAGTTCTGGAAGAAGAAGGACA
Organism: Andrena flavipes; assembly: GCA_963971345.1. Classification (NCBI taxonomy): domain Eukaryota; kingdom Metazoa; phylum Arthropoda; class Insecta; order Hymenoptera; family Andrenidae; genus Andrena; species Andrena flavipes. The sequence goes on from OZ020480.1 coordinate 59,396,182, forward strand.
AGGACAAGGACGCGGAGACGACGACCACTACCACAACGATCGCCCCTAGCACAGCAGCTACACCGACCACTGCTAAGCCGCGAGGTAGTCCAAACAACGTGGGACCGGCTGTTATTGGCGCTGGTGACCCTGGCTTGGCTATTGGTGTCGCCTCAACCGGACAGAATATAAGGAACAATGTCCGGCCGGGTAGACCGAACCCAGGAACGGAGGTGGGCTTGGACATCTCGGCTCCGAAGCCGGGTAAACCGGGAGTAGGTGGTAACACTGGACAGGGGTACAGAGACTGGGCTGCAGATCTAACTGGAGCTGGGGAGCCCGGAAGACAGCCACCGAAACTACCTTCCCAGGGACCAGAATTCGACAGGGGAGGTAAATTGAGTGGGAATTGTATTCTGGAGAGGATTGTTCATCAGTTTCACTTAGAAGTTGGGGAATGATTGTTAGGAAAGGTAGAAGAGATAATAATAGTTTTTTTTTCTAAAAGGCACGAGACCAGGTGCCGCTCAGGGAGGAGCGGCTACGCAACCTCAGTCGCCAGGTATGGTATAGTGTTCTATTAGTGAAGGAAATCGTGTAGGATTTAGGTGATGGAAGATTTTTGGTGTCTCAGGTGGTAGACCAGCTCCTGCCCCAGCACCTCGACCTCAACCTCAACCTCAGGCTCCATCACAGGTTCAGCCACCTTCGCCAGGTGTGGAACGGTACCATTTATCACTGAGAAGAATTTAATGTAAAATTTATAAGAAACTATTTTCTATTTCAGGCTCCAGGCCCTCTTCCGTCCCTGGAAGTCCAACAGGCTTGCCCTCAGGTAAAGAATCTCTTTTCACCTGACTACTGTAAGATACAATAAGGGCACTATTTATCCCCAAAATTTATCCCTCAAAGGATCACCAACACCAAGTGCCAAGCCGATGGGGGCACCGGGTCCAGCACAACCAAGTCCCAATCAACCCGGGGGTAATCAAGTATCCACCCTATACGTGGGTCCTCTGAAGCCATCAAGCCCCGCGACCCCAGCTCCAGCTAGACCTGGAAGCCCCGGTTCACCAGGGAGCCCTGGATCCCCAGGGAGAACCTGGGCCGACGTTGCTGGTACTGGTAGCAGACCCAACTCCCCCACGCCCTCTCCGAGACAACCCAGCTATCCCAATCAACCAGGTACATTGCACAGAAGAATGTCCCACAACACAGTGAATATAAACTACATCATTTCCCACGATTCAACAGGCTATGCTCAACCAAGACCTCAGACCCCCACTCAACCAGGGCAATCTAGACCATCCACAGGGGCAATAGCTGCGGGTGGTGCGCTTGCAGGCGGCGCACTCGCAGGTGCAGCCGTCGCGGGAGCAGCAGCTTCGGACAAGAAGTATTCGAGCAACCCCATCTACAGCAAGGGGAACACCATCACGGACGAGGACCTGGAGAAGCTCTCGGAAGCTCTGTTCATCAAAGACACCAACAACGCGAACAAACATATTACGTTGAACCTGCAGAAGCAGACGACCAGCAGCAGCACAGCGGACGAGGCGTCACAGCCGTGAGTTTACAGTCAGAGAGTAAGCAAGTGGTTCTAGAGTTGATGAACAATGGAAACTTGCAGACTGTTCACGGTGAACGCGGAAGGGTTCCAAGGACCGACGGTGCAGAAGGTGATTACGATCTACGACAACTACCAACCGGACACGAACGTGAACGAGCACATCAGCCCGCTGCAGAGGCAAGAGGAGAGCCTCCTGGTGGACACGTTCCTCAGCACGAACGTGATGTCCGCTGCTATGAGATTTCTGGCGGACAAGGGACAGATCCGCAAGGATTACTACGACTACAAGGACACGCTGAGGAAGCTGTGGTTCAACTTGTTTTCCCGCGGGCAGGGGAAGATCGGCAGCTCCGGTTTCGAGCATGTCTTCATGGCAGAGCTTAAGAACGTGCCTACTGGTGGCACCGAAGTGGTGGGCCTGCACAATTGGATCTTCTTTAGCAAGGAGGAGGCCACCGGGAAGGTGAACTACAGTGGGTACTTGAAAAAGGTCGACTTGGGAAATGTAAGCTATTTTACTTGTATTTTACAAGTAGTCAGAAAGGATGAAAGTCTTTTGGAAATTGAGCTCTTCGAGGTTCTTAAAATCTATGGATTTATTGTTCACCCTGAATACCTCGAGGGTACCACCCTGTATAATTTTGAAGGCTCTTTAGGAAAAATTGCTCAAACCTCATGTGCCATTTATCACATCTTTTTACAGAAAGCTTCCATCGTCAAAGTACGTACGAAATACAACGGATATGACAAACCAGTGACGACCATATTCGTGGGTACCTCGCCCGAGCTAGAGATGGCGCTATACACGGTGTGCTTTTACGCACGCCCGGATGGTAACTGTCCAGTGTCCCTGGGAGGGACGAAATTCGACATCGTCACGCACAAGTTCAAGTACAGAGGCAACGACCTCGTAGGGACGGCGTATCCTGAGATATAAGTCGCATAAAAGATGTAAAACACACGACGATTTCTAAAAGAAACTTTCTCACTGATTACAAAACATTCACGTTATAAAGTTTGTTTGCATCATTTTACCCCGTGATGCTTGGAAACATTTTAAGCTAATAAAAAGTTTGCGTTCGAAAGCAGTCGTAAGAATTTGCCACGTGTAAAGAAACTCGATCCCAAAACACGCTTGATCCGAGCTCGCGGAACGACGATCGAACGTATCATCGGAGCAGCAGCAATCTCGAATAAACAGATAACGTTCAGTAATGGGATTGAAGGAGGGGGAAGGAGCAATAAACTAACCGAGGGTATCGCGATGGGGGGACTGTCAGTTGATCCGCAGATTTTGCAACGAGGACGAGAATGCACGCGATTCTACGCACGGTCTGCAGCCACCGATACCCGCGTTTTCATTGGACAAATAATGAAGCGATACGCGTCGTTTATCAACCGAGCGTCCACACGCGATCGTATCACAGTGAACATGGTGTTTATGGATACAGACAAAGGCTGCAACGACACTTCGAAGGTACATTTCGAGTCTACACTTCATTCATCATATTGTATTCTATCGTAATTGATAGTTCCAACGGTACCTCATAACAATAAATAAAGCATTTTTAATAAACTTGATGGTATTGAAGTTCACTGTAACACTGGCGAGAAAAACGGTACGAGAAATCATAGAATTACAGTTTGAGCGCGTTTGAAATTCCCGCGCAGTGTAGCTAATGGCCACTAACGTCTCCCTGTGCAGGGGCTTTCAAACCGAGAAGACGAAAGTACGATTTTATGGAATAATTTATCGTTACCTCGCTGGTATTTCTGCTGTCTGATCTCCATGACCTCAGGGACGCTGACTCCGGCCAATGTCACACACGTCAGAACACTTAATTCGCGAAATAAACGCTCGAAACTTTAAACGTAACGGCGACACATTTTCACTCCACGGGTCTCCACGCGCAACTGGCCGCGACTCGCGTGACGCTCAAGGGTATGGCGTAACGCGCATGCGCGGTAAATTCAAACTGAAAACTAGTCGAGAGATTCTACTGGCGGCAATATAAACCTAAATAAAACACATTTAACGATGGAAATTATAAATATTCCGAATAACGAAATAAAGAATTGTGAATTAACCTAATTTTAGTTTAATTATCCCGTTCTGTGGTTGTCTCCGGTTTCATATAAAAGCGTTGATTAATCGTTTATGTAAACTTATTATACGCTGCATAAAGACTCTGCATGTTTACGCTAAAGAATCGCGATACGATCGTTATCGCGAGGTAAATAAAAGCAAAGTGTTTACAATGTCGCATTCGATCGAAATAATTTTTTCCTCATTGCGCAATGTGATATTATTTCAAGAAAAAAAACGTATGATGTGGCCGAATGAATTTAATACACGGTTGTCGTACTATTTGTAAGTGGATGCGAGTATTGTTCCTTTCGCTATTTTCTGTTTTTATTTCCAGTACCAGAAGAATATCTGCAGATACGATCTGAAAACAGCAATTTCTATCGACTGGTTACCGCTTACAGAGAGCTCGGTCATAAACAAGCCGATATAGATCCTATCTCGCCGAAAAAAACGATTCCACTGGTGGAGTTAAGTCCAGAGAGATTTGGCCTACGTTTAAAAGATAAAGTCTCTTTCAAAGGAATCTTAACGACGGGGCGTGAGGAGGGAACAGTGGAAGAAGCTTTAGAATTCTTGCACAACACCTACTGCGGTACAATAGGTCTCGAGTTTAGCTACTTGGAGGTACTACTTAATACCTGAAAATCATTCCTTGAAATCGCTCAGAAAGTGAAAACAGATGTGCTTAGATAGTCCGTAGAGTAGAATAGAAAGTTCATAGAACATTTATCTCGTTGTAAAAGATGTATTTATGTCTGCACAGACCGAGGAGGAGAGAGAATGGTTCGCAGAAACCGCGGAGAAATCCGTGGCGGATATGCTGGAAGACGAAACTCGCGTGGCCATAGCGAAGGAAATGCTGAAGAGCCAAGCTTTCGATAACTTTTTAGGCATCAAGTTCGTGAGCCTGAAGAGATATGGAGGCGAGGGCGCCGAGAGCATGATGGCCTTTTTCCACGAATTCTTCCAGCTGTGTGTCCATGGTAAACGAATATAGGTTGCGTTTAAAAACGAACTCTGGGTTCAATAAACCAAGCATCTTCATTGCAGACGACTTGAAGTATGTAGTGCTCTGTATGCCCCATCGTGGTCGTCTCAACTTCCTCACGGGGATGCTGAACTTCCCGCCACAGAAGCTGTTTCGCAAGCTCAGGGGGCTTTCCGAGTTCCCTGACGGCAAAACTGAGAACGTTACAGGCGACGTGATCAGTCACTTGGTGTCTTCTACCGACCTCGACATCCACGGGAAGGACCTTCATGTGACGATGCTGCGGAATCCCTCCCATCTGGAGGCGGTGAATCCCATCTCGATGGGGAAGACTCGGGGGATGATGCAAGCCATTAAGGACGGGGCTTACAGCGAGGATGAGAATTCGCAGTGGAGCGATAAAGTCTTGAACATTCAAGTAAGTTACAAGCTCCTAGTTGTGGGAATTAGAATTCATCTGGTGTAGATCTCAGGTAAACGAAAAGGAGAATGCTTCAGACGTGCTGAACTTTATCAAGCTACGAGATTTAACATTGATCTCAGGTCCACGGAGACGCGGCTTACGCTGCCCAAGGCGTTGACCAAGAATGTCTGGCCCTATCCGGAGCTCCTCACTTCGAGATAGGTGGAACAGTTCATCTGGTCATCAACAATCAACTGGGCTTCACAACTCCAGCTTCCAGGGGAAGATCCTCGAGATATTGCACGGATCTGGCGAAGATGATCTCTGCCCCAGTGATTCACGTGAACGGAGATGATCCTGAGGTGCAGAATATACGTTTCTTCATCTGCTCTGTTATGCGCGAAACAAATGAGATCTTTAAGTGAAAATATCATAGATGGTGGTTCGAGCCACTAGAATAGCCTTCCAGTATCAACGGAGATTCAGGAAGGACGTTTTCGTGGACGTAAACTGTTTTAGAAGATGGGGTCACAACGAACTGGACGACCCACTCTTCACGAACCCTATTATCTATAAGATTATACAGAGTCGCCCGTAAGTGTTCCTTAGTTAGATCCGTGCTTAGAAAATGTAGGAATAATCTTCTCTCCCACTAGTTCAGTGCCGAATCGATATTTAGAGAAGCTCGTGAACGCTAACGTATTTTCTGCGGAAGAAGCTGAGAACACTGTTCAGAAGCATAACGATTGGTTAAATCAAGCTTTGAAGGAAGTTGACAATTATATCCCACAGCCTGCGTACTTCGCAGGCCTGTGGAAAGGAATACAGCAAGCGGATGCGAGCGTGACACAATGGGACACAGGAGTGGATATAAATCTATTGAAATTCATAGCTGAGAAGAGTGTTCGCATCGATGATGACTCGGTGAGATCACATTGTATGTTTGCTTCACATTCTACCCCAAATTGGGACTTCCTAATTTATTAAACACCTTTTCTCGCCGCGCAACAGATAATTCATCCACAACTGATGAAGAGTCACATCCAGTCTCGATTAAAGAAAGTCGACAGTGGTGAGCACTTGGACTGGGCCACCGCAGAAGCGTTAGCTATTGGAACTTTGCTGTACGAGGGTTACAATGTCAGAATTAGTGGGCAGGATGTGGGTCGAGGAACATTTTCCCACAGACACGCCATGCTCGTTGATCAATCCACTGGAGGTACTTGGGAATCTATCCGTCGCAGATTCATAGAACTTGTTAATTAATCCTCAACGATGGCTCTAGGCATACAGATATCGCTGAACTCGATAGTGGAGGGCCAAACGGGGAAGCTAGAATTGGCTAACAGTATCTTATCGGAAGAAGCAGTTCTAGGATACGAATATGGTATGAGCATTGCTTCGCCAACCACTCTGACCATTTGGGAGGCCCAGTTCGGAGACTTCTTTAATGGAGCGCAAATAATTATCGACACTTTTATAACCAGCGGAGAAGCAAAGTGGATGTTGAGTAGTGGTCTTACGTTGCTTCTGCCACATGGTTACGACGGTGCTGGCCCTGAGCACAGCTCCTGTAGGATGGAAAGGTTCCTGCAACTAACGGACAGCAAGGAAGACAAGCCTGATGGCGATGACGTTAATATGCACGTGGTGAACCCCACGAATCCAGCTCAGTACTTTCATCTACTAAGAAGACAAGTAAGAAAACGAGTTCTCTATTTCCAAAACGACATCCGAGTTACAAAATTCCTACGTTTATGCTTCCCAGATGGTGAGAAACTTCCGAAAACCGTTAATAATAGTGGCTCCAAAAATATTATTGCGTCATGTAGCTGCGACATCGCCTTTCCAAGAGATGGGACCACAAACTAGGTTTAAAAGTGTTATAGGTATACTATGGATAAAACAGCTGACTCTGTTGTCTATGTTCTAACGACATAAATATCGTTCGATAGGAGATGAAAAAGTGAAGGAGTCGGACGTGAACACGGTGATTTTAGTGAATGGGAAGCACTATTACGAGCTGAACAATTACAGAGACAGCACGGGACAGAACGACGTGGCTATCGTTAGGCTGGAGAGCTTGTGTCCCTTCCCGATTCAAGAATTAATAGAAGAGCTCGGCAGATACAAGCATGCGAAAAGTAAGAGAACATACATTTTTATATCATTCTGGAATGTGAATGTAATTATTTCCTACAGCTTTTATATGGAGTCAAGAGGAACCGCAAAATATGGGAGCGTGGAGCTTTGTGAAGCCTCGCTTCGAAAACTTATGCGGTAGACAAGTGAGTGAATCTTAAATTAAAGTTTATTTAAATGATATTTCTATTGCACTTTTATGGAAATGAAATTATGATTTGCAGTTGAAGTACTGCGGTCGTAGACCTACAGCTGCACCAGCTGTCGGTGAAGGACAGTTACATCAACGAGAAGCTCGAGAAGTTATCGTGAAGCCTTTCGGTATGAAGTGACTTCTGAAATCTAATTTTCAATAAACTAGACTTTTAGGAGACAGCTCCAATGAATCTGTTTGCAGAAATAAATTTAACAGGAGCTCGTTATACTCTAGTTTATTTGTACACATGATTCAACTGCTGCTGCCACATTCATTTGTATAACATTATTGTACACTATATTACGAAATAAGTTATTTACACGATCTTGAGCGATCATTATTACACTGCTTTGATAAATTCAGTATACTATCGACTGCAATTCTTCTTTTAGAATCGTCTTTTACCATTAATTATGTACCCTCTTTTTCCTAGTTCCGTTACCGTTACGTTAAACCTTTAATCTTCCAAGCAACATTTTTACAATTCTTTCGAAGCAGGATATTAGCTTTTTAAATAATTTGTTTTCATTAAATACGGCGACGAAATTGAGTTTCGATCGTGTTAAAAGAAAGTTTACCTTGGCAGTCAATCATTGCTAGTATTCTCCGCATCCAATCGTTCGTGTTCCTTTTTTATAAGGGCCTCCAATTCATCCTAGAAAGAGACACGGTTAAATCAAATTACGTCTGTGAACTTACGTTAAAGAATAGCGCGAGAAGTGAAACCTACCCCCCAGCCCAATTTCTCAGCTAATAGTTGGCAGCCAGTGTCACAGTCGCCTAACCAAGCAACATCGCGACCGCCATGCGAACTTCGCGTATCAAAAACTAAGCCTTGCCGTAATCCTAGAAGTCGTGATAGACGATCTTGCGTGCCTACTTTCTCTTTGTTGATAAGTAGGCGCGTGCAATTAGGACGTACCCTTGAAAATAAAGTCATCATTTCAATTTCTCTAAACTACGCTTTAAGGGGGGAGCACTATTTAGGACGCTAGAAACAAGTAAATCCTTAATTTTTTATTTCAAGAAAGAAATGGGGCCACCATTACAATCGCCAAATTGCAACTCCGGCGCGCGAGTCCTAACGAACGTATTCATATACCTTCATTTCTACCGAACACATTGTAAAAATTAATTTTTATTGTTTGAATGTGAACTAAAATACCCTGAAACTTTGGAAAAGACCCCCTTAACAGTTTCTTAGACAAAAATTCCCAAGAATCACCTCATTCCTAGCGTCCTAAAGGAACCCCCTTAAGGAATATACTCCACTGTTCAAACAAACACACCTGTCTACCAAGGATGCGAAAGGCTGAACAACCAGGCTTGATCCCATAATTATTAAAACATCCGCTTGCGCGAAATCTCGATCGGCAAGAGAATGAAAACGCTCCGGTAACATCTCTCCGAAGAACACTATATCGGGTTTCACCACACCCTCGTCACATTCTTCGCATTTTGGAACGACACCTTCAATAATTTTTGCTGCAAACAGATAGTTACCATTAAATCACGTACCCGCCCTAGAATTTTACAATGTTTTTAACGTACGTGAAAAAGTAAGAATCCTTACCCTTCATCCACGGGAGTGTATACGGAAATCTACACTTAAGGCATCGACCCGTATGGAATGTTCCATGAGCTTCTACTAATTTCTCGGGAGGCAAGCCAGCCATTCGTTCTAGCGTATCAATATTTTGTGTGTAATGTCGCAGAAGCAATCCCTTCTCCCATAAGAGGCGAATAAAGTAATGGCTCGGCGTAGGCTTGAAGCCTTCGGGCAGCAATTCTCGCGCGAGCATGAAAAATGGCTCTGGATTTTCTTTAAAGAAGTCTAACTCGAATATAGCTTGCGGATGAGGCAAATTATATTTCTCTAAATTGTGATAAAGCCCGCTCGACGGTGAACGAAAATCGGGAATTCCTGCAGCTGCAAATAACAAATAATTACATATCTTAGGAAACGTCCACTCATTATCCAAACCAGATTTGTTCATGAAAACTTACAGGTGGAGATACCAGCTCCAGCCATGGTGATAATTTTACAATTCTCGTTCTCTTTTATATATTCTATTATACCATTTATACTAAGCTCGCGAAGGACCTTCTGCTGAGACTGGTCGTCATAGTCAGACGAATCCAAGAGCCTCAACTTCTGGGCCAAATATTTACGAAGCTTTTCCATATCGGAATCTTCTACCTCTTCCTGCTCTGACGAACTGTTAGCTGCCTCCGCATTTGGTTTCTTCTCTAATGTAAACGAATCAATAATATTCTCGTTAACAGCCGATCGGAGAGATAATGTAAAAAGGTGTTAGTAGTGGCAGAAAACGTGACATGCACTGTTAACACTTTCGAGGCAATGGGGCATTCAAATAGATCATTCGACGAGCAAACATATTGTACCAACTGAAGTAAAAACACGTGAGTATAGAATTTCGTCGGAAACGTTGGACAAACAATTGCCGTTGATGGCTGATTAAAGGAAATACGATCTGCGAAAACATATTGGCCTGTTGCAAACACATCGACATTTTTTCTGCTGCATTGCGAGGCGATATGCTTGTACACGTGACGCGACGATTACCTGAGAATTTTATCCTTTAATTTACTTATCCGAACGATCGAAAATAGCAAGGAACGACATCGGACAATACCTCACTATCCTAATTCGCTTAACCATTTTATTTAATTACGAAAATTCCACGTTTTCATGGATGACATTTAACCTCTACCGCAACCATGTCGCGCCCACTTGAGTTACACTGTTATCAGCTTATATGCCATAAAAGAAACACGAAAATATCTAAAGGGAGAATAGAATCTCAGTGACAACAACTATAACACGATTTATAACACGGTGATTGATTGACATTTTGAATCGTAATCGTAGGTAGCTCTATTGTCGTAAATAACTCATGAAAGTGAAGCATGGAAAAATCTTATTCGTATAAAGTTGAGATAAAAGAAATTTTTAGCGAGATACTGTATGACAGAAAAGATTTGTCACTTTGGACAAGTGACAGTTTGAAAACATTACCATTTTCCTTGTCATCCTTGTGCTCGGGTTCGGACATATTTTTAAGTTCGCGTAAGCGTGAGCAAGTTCGTCAATGAAGCTTACTTAAATGGAATTTATGCGAGCTAGGAGCGTGGCACTGGAATAAGAGGTCTTTTTTTTAGAATTCGCTTGAGCGTTACGATTAAAACTGACTATCGAGCGACCAGCTTGGGTGCGATCAAATATATGTTGTATGTTTTGGGGACCCTGTACCTTCTTATAATTAACGAAATCTTTAAAACTGCGATTGTTACATTTGTTCACACACTTCTAGTTAGTATTTTGAATAAAAACTGATAAAAATGATATAAACTTTCTGTCAGAACCAGTTAGAAATATTTCTGGTGACATTTGGGGTTTAATTTTTTGATTAATGATTTGTAACGATAGGGCACAGATGTGCAAGGGTGGGGATGGTGGGCGTTTGAATTCGTGAATTTAAAAATTGAATTATGGCAAATTATGGAAATCGCCCTCAACGGTTTTGTGCATTTTAAATGCCATGTTTCAGTTCCCTGATAAAAGGTGTTCACTTTTATTTCTATCTTTAAAGAGTTCTGGCTTATAATTTGTCGTAAGGCTAGCTTCCCACCAAATCACTCCAGAAATAGGCCATTTTTTAGGACTTTATTTAAAAAAAAAAAGTAAACGTAGAGTCAAAAATCTTTTTGGGCTATATTTGTACATTATTAAAGACAATAAAAATGAATTTTTGGAAATTTTATCTAATAAGATAATTATATTATTTTTATTCATAGGAAAACGCATTTAAAGTTTAATTGCTGTAGATACGAACGGCTCACTTTGATACTCTAAAAGAAAATTTGACGCAAAATTATAACTGGGCATTCTTTAGATGATGTACTGAGGTGAGAGACGTGAGAAAAGTAATGTATTACGCGTCTTATCAAAACTCAACAAAGAATAATGTTTATTTTGCGAAGATAGCACACAGAAACTTCTATGGAAAAATAAATCGAGCGGACGATAAGCACAACCGCTCAAGACGCTTAAAGCCTTCTTAAAGCACTGAGCGCGCGCATGCGTGTTTGTTTCTACAATCTTTGATTATTTGAATTTCTCTATTTCTCGATTAAAGCCGATTTTTTCCCGTAAAAATGTGGAAAAAAATTGATTCGTGTGCAACTTCCACAATTTTATTTGTGTACAGAATAATCCCCTCAAAGCATTTTGCTTTCAGATGATTGGTTCACCCGAATCGATGTAAACCACCTGCAGCGGCGTGCCGTACAGGACTATCTTCAACGATTAACAACTTCGAAAATTTTATACATTATGACGATTTTTTTTGTAAATATCAAAGTAATTTAACGTCAAAGAAACTAACGATTTTACGTATCCAATAATCCACTACCCTCTTAAATAACACGTAATTAAAGGGTAATCAGGTGTTCTTATAAACCGATTTCATTTATTTTAAACATATAGGGTAGAAAAGTGTCATAAACACTGAATATGAAACTTTATTTACATTACTGAGCTTTCTTCAATGCATCGCCTGCCAAAATCTTGCGCCTTTGAATGAACATGTGGGAGTACAGCTGTGGGAAGACTGTAACACAATAGAAAATGAAAGTAATTTCTAAGTAAAATACGCAGTGATCAGAATAATAGCTGTAGGTTAAAACTTACGGGGTATATACAATAACATAATAACTATTAGTATATAATAGTAACTAAATGTGAAATTCCATGAATTGGGGAGTAAATAGCTATAGGCATCTGGATGAGATTTTGCGTAATTCACAGCAGCGTATATACACATCAGCTCTCCAGTCACTCCAATCGGATACAGCCCAATGAATAATGTGTACCTGTAAAAAAATCAAGTGTCACGAAACAAGTTTCCAATGCTACGCCGTATAATACATACCTTAACCACGTAAGCAAATATGGAGTGTAATCAATGAGATTCATAAAGTAATAGGAGTATCTGATTATCTCTGTTATCGACCATGCAGCCAGTGCCAATGGAAGACCAAGAGATGATGCGGCATAATTATCTGGTGTCGCCAATAACACACCAGTCACAACTATAACTCTGCTTAATACCTGGAATGTTGTCAGGGCAGGATTCGACTTAACTAAGCCAATCGCTGCGTGCACTACCTACAAAAATATTCGCGCATTATTCAGCCTCCTTCGCATAAATTAGACCGAACCAAAAGGTAACGCGTACCTCCAAAAAGGCAGCATGTTGAAAAATGATAACGGGCCATTTAACGCTGTGCCATAAATTGGCCACCGACTTCGTGGGGAAATCGTGTTGCGAAAATATAAAAAATATATAGCACCAACTGCAAAAACATTTGATCCTTCAAGCTTTAGCGCGAAACGGTTTTCGTGTGATTTGTTGTTTTTCAGATTCCGTGCTCTTGCGAAACATACGGAAAGCCACGATCGCAAGATGAATTTCGAAGAGATTCACTTGTCCGGCGGTTTTTCGATGTAGTTGCACTATACTCACCCGAGAACTTGCACGAGATTGTAAGTCTTCAGATAAAGCACGCCGACGGAGCTGGACTTCTTCGATTTCATATTTCTGTCGGTTAATTCGGCTTATTTTGCGAAACGATAACGGTAAGCAATTATTGTCTTGACGACAAGCTTTTTGAATCCATCGCCTAACACACGTACTACGTTGTTGAAACTGACGAAATCATATGCGGCTGGCTATATGTACTTTCTACAGGGGCGTAGTAATTGCCCACTGAGCCACGCCGACGTACTGTTTACTCAGTTTGTGATATTGAATTGATATTATTCGGGACGCCAATAATGTATGAACCTCGTTACTTTCGTGAGCAAGCAGCTCGACTCCTTCCATTTTTAATTGAAAATTAATTGTTAGGAAGGCAAATGTTGTTTAAGTAGAGCAAGGTGTGTAATATAATATGTAAATTTTTGAATGACGCGTTTAAACACGGTGACATTGCCTTGAACTTTACCGTTCACTCGTTCTTCGAGTTATTTTTGCTCAATGAGATTAAAATAAACACATAACGTGTATATTAATTTGTATCTTAATATGTAAGCTTGCTTGATAATTATTACGAAACCAGAGTGGAAAGTTTAAGCTATTCTATGTCATTTCCTTGTTTTATAAACCGGTTCAAATATGTAAGAATTGTAGTTAAGAAATCGTGTTAACACATCAAGTTTTTTTTTAATCGGCGTATACACTTAAAGCAGTTGAAACGTTTCTTATCGTAGATATTATGATATATTCAAAACTGATGATCTATATTTCAGCAATTTTTTTCATCCGCACTACGTCCCTGATTTTCGCGATCAAAGTTCAACATTCTCTGACTATCCTGTACAGGAAATGAATACGTTGGATACTCGTTCATCAGCATTCAACAGCAGTTTTATTAATTAAACTTCGATCCATTTAAAATTTATAATTTCATCAAGCGATTAATTATTTAATAAATTAAATTTTCGAAATGAGATTTAGAATTTTACTTCGGCTACTAAGCTGCGATTACTGTAAATATCATCGCTTCGAACGATCTCAGATGTTCAAATTTGAAAAAAAATAACAAATCTTTGACTTTATTTGAATTCTTTCTCGAAAACATTGATGAAAAACAATTGCTATATATTAAATGATTGAGAATCGATTTTTCCAAGTGAAATCGCGATTGTGCCGGATCGATAAATCGACAAGATTTATGATCGAGATCCTACATTGAATCAAATTTTTGATAAAATAATCTCAACAGTCCGTATCTCATAATAACTACGAGATCTAACCGGGTTGGTAACTAAATACACTACATTTTCATATAATTCCTTATTTTCTACTTTCCTTCACACGGGTTCGTGAAGCTTTCGATAACCTGCTGATATTTTTACGTTATCATTTATCAATGGGCTGTTGATTCAGTATTTCTCGGTTTATCATTCACGATAAACAGCAAGCTACAGTTGACTATTTTACAGTCGCCCGTACATGTCTAAAACCATGAAGATGCAGTGGACGAACGTTCAGAGGCTCCTTGGGAAAGCTAGGAGGCTGAATTTGTTAAGCGATCGCCAATCCAGTAGTGGCTGCAATTCATTTCTATATGGGCCCGACGTGGAAGCGGCAAAAATGAATGGGCAACCACTTGTTGCTTTGGAATCCACGATCATCACTCATGGGATGCCCTATCCCACTAATTTAGAAACAGCTATCAAGGTCGAAAATGTTGTTAGAACAAAAGTAATTCCCTTTAACTTTCACGCCTTCGAACGTTCCATATATCCGTTTTAGCTTTTATTAACTTATAGCGATGTACGAGTCCCGTTGCATTAGATATTTGTACCTTTTTCCAGGGCGCTGTACCTGCTACTATAGGAATCTTAGACGGCCGGATACATATCGGTCTCAACCGAGAGCAATTGGAAGCCCTGGCTAGGTCTGATTCCAAAAAAACCATTAAGTGTTCGCGTAGAGACATATCGGCGATAGTCTCTGCAAAGTTGAACGGAGGAACCACCGTTAGCGCGACTATGTTGCTAGCGAACGTGTCGGGTATCCCGATAATGGCAACAGGAGGTATCGGTGGCGTTCATCGTGGAGCGGAATCCACTTTCGACATCAGTGCTGATTTAATGGAACTTGGGCGTACTCCTATAGCCGTTGTCTGCTCAGGTGTTAAATCTATTTTAGATATTGAGAAAACATTAGAATACCTAGTTAGTATGCTCATTTACGTAATAAGATATTTTATCATGAAAAACGTTTCATAGCAACTTGTATTTCCTTGTAGGAGACTCAAGGGGTTCCTGTTATAAAAATCGGCGAGACGAATTACTTTCCCGCCTTCTATTGCACGGAAACATTCCGGAAAATAAAAGTACCGCGCAAAGTTTCCACTTCGAAGGAAGCGGCGATGATTCTGAAAGCTCAGAGGGAGTTAGGCCTCCAAACAGGATTGCTATTCGCCATTCCCATTCCCGAGAAGTATGCGTTAGACCCGAAGGAGATGGACTCAGCTATATGCAAAGCCTTAGAAAACGCGAAGTCCAAAGGCATAACTGGGAAAGATGTAACTCCGTTTTTGTTAGAGGAATTAAACAGAATCACGGGTGGCCAGTCCCTCCAAGCCAGTAAGTATAAACGGATATGTAAACGAACCGGAGGAATACGAAAATAAGCAGTGATGTTTTTTTATCTTTGCAGACATAGCGCTGATCGAAAATAACGCGAACGTGGCAGCAGAAATCGCGGTGAATTTTGCCGAAAGAAATGCAAGTTATTCCAGCAACACTGCATCCAAGTGCTTTCTGACGCCAGAACGGAATCCGGTATATAAGTTCAAATGAAACAGAACTACATAAATATCTGCTAAAAAAAAGTATTACTCCCTTCTATTTCAATCGTGCGATTTGTTTGACGCAGGTCGTGATCGGCGGAGCTATAATGGACACCACGTTGCAAGTGAAGGAGTTCGAGATAAGAGTAAGTGAAATCTCAAGTCAGGATTATACTAAATAACCAATTTTCCTTGTATTCATACTTCGGAGGAGTTATAGAACGTTTAACAGTATTTACATACAATTACGACCACATAGGTTTTATGTACATTTAAGAATATTGAATAACACGAACTCATAGTATAGTATGGGGAAGAGTGGCGTGACAATTATAACAGTACGAGAAATGTAAAAACATGAACGAAGCGGCAAGCTGAGAATTTAGCACCGCCCTTGATCCTCGCGGGACATTGAAATTAAGAACGTAGGCGTGGAGCGTGTGAAAAGGAAGGGGAGGTCTAATCGAATACAATTCCTAAGTCCTTCTATCGAGACAACGCACTCGTAGGAGTTCGCCTAAGGAGACTCGAGGCTAAGAGTGTCCCGTGGCGCACGGCAATAATGTTTTTAAAACAATCGAACTCGCCTTCATCGTTACACACTGTTTCCCATACTTGGCTACGGTAGTCCTATAGAATTTACCATGTACGAAACGACGTTACGCCACCGTATCTAACCATTTACAGTTTACAGATACAGTAAGGTTGGGTCTTTTTTTTTTTCTTTTTAAGCAGGCACTATTCAAAGCTCCCTCTCTTTCGTTCTCTTCGACGTACATACGGTGTTACGTTTAAATATCGATCGGTCGCAAATCGATGCACATCTGGACCTTTAAAGCCATTCTCGTTTCACGGGATCGTTTAATGGTCAGGATTATCGGCCGAGCAAGAACATAGAGATACGAACTTTCGCTCCATTCGTTTGAAAGTAATACGCCGCGAGGGTTGTAACTTTAAAGGTCTACGCACACTTGTCAGTTTCGTTGTCAGTACCGTTCCGGAGTAGCAGTGGTAAGAAGAAGAGGGACATAGAGGGTCTCATAGTGGTAAGAAGAAGAGACCCTCTATGCTCCTCTTCTTCTTACCACTGCTACGCCGGAACGGTATTGGCAACAGAACTGACAAGTGTGCGCAGACCTTAATGGGATCGAAATCATAGAACGAGTACGAAAGGGGGGAAGAAAGAGAACTGTATACATGTCGTTCCATTCAGGCGAAAGTTAACAGGATAGGCTTACTCTAATGAAAGGTAGCGTGTACAGATCATCGCTTCGTTGGGCGGCTCGCGGTAACACAGTAGTTGCCTTCTAAAACGATCGGTTAAAAATCAGTTTATGCTATCTGTCCATTATACATACATTTCCCTTATATACATTTAGTGGCAGAGGCTGTATGTCTGCGAGGTGTAAGCTTTCGTATTATCATGTTAGCTTAGTACATTCAACGATATACTTTCGATGGCCTGATTAAGAAAGAACCCCTTGACTAAGAACGCGGAATTCCTCGACGCCGAGAACTTTTTCTTTCTTCCTTTGTGGTGTCTTGCTTGAACTCAGGGCCCGATCTAGGGGAGCGGCAAAATTGGTAGAAAGAGAAAATTAAAATCGATAAAGTAAAATTGTTTGAATTTAGTATGAAACTTATAAATTGTTTAAAAATCACCTATATAATTACTATTTTTTTTATATAACAAAATGCTTCTGTTATTCAACAAATATGTGTGCAAAATTTCAAGTTGATCGGACATGTGGAAGTGGGACAAAATTAGCTTACAAGATTTCATCCTCCAAACTAACGAATAAACTCAGAACTGAAGCTAAATAAAATTTTGTAAAATATCACTCACTGTCAGAAATAATATTTTTAAATAATTTTTTAGGATTAAATACAAAGCTAGAGCGGAGAAGCTAGATCGGTCCCTGTTTGAACTATAAAAAGAAAAGAGGGAGACGCTGGCGTTCGATAGAACATCCCCGCTAAATGGCCACGGTTGTCGGCAAAACGTGCCCCGCTCTCTTCGCGGACAGTTTCTCTCGGTGATCTACACGTTAGACGCACGATTGCTAATGATACCCTGTTGTCCAGACTGATATAATATTACGAGAAAGACAAAAGGTGAAATCAGCCCGCAGACTGCTCCTCCAATGACCGCCTTTCGTTACGCCTACGGGGGTGGCTAATGGAGCAAAATGAAAAAGTCACTGTATTCAAAACTCGAGGATGTGGGTGGGGGGGATTTGGGCTACTCGGCTTTTTCTTAAGCAGACGATCGATACTTAATATATGCTCTACCATACACCGCTATATATACAGTCTACTAATACACGTGTACATCCATTATCTTTGCGTTCGTAAACGTGTATAATCCTATAGATCCGTATAATCCTAGCTAGGAAGCCAATGTTTACCTCTTCAGTATCGTTAGTTTTCATACCGGCTTGCAGTACTTAAAAATCAATACAGACTACTCGCGCTGCGCGTCGCTCGTTCATATAAAAAGAACTATAGGAATTTCGTGTGCTCGCTCGTCACCTATGGCGTAGGGAAGGCCCCTCTCTCCCCGTCGTGATCCTCGTACCGTGCTACGTGTGTATATACCGGAGTCGAAAAACCTGATCTCCGCGGCCCTGTGCCACGGTCTAACACAGATGTCGCTCAGCCCTATGGAAATTAACATACGCATCTGTGTATCAAAGAAACCAGGAGAGCACGCTCGCGTGACGACAAGCGGTTAACCTTTAGTACAGCACTATAGCCGCTCGTGCGCTAAACAGTTTGGTCGCGAGCAGCTCGACTCTCGTCGAGAATAACTGCGAGCAGAAGGCGGGACGCCATTTGCTAATTGTCCGCAAATATTTGCAGAGCTCGCTACTTTTGCCTCGAGTGATAACGACAGCCTTCGGTAGACCATGGCAGGCTGTTCGGGTGATCCGCGTAGAAATCAGCATGCAACGTCGGCTCGTCCCTTAGGAAACTTACCGCTAGAAATAAATCTACAAAAGTAATCGATTCCGCCGACCGTGCGAGGACGGAGAGACATGCGAGGGATACGCGTAGAAAGAGGATCTAAAGGACCTCGAAGTCGCTGAAAGCCTCCTTCTGCTTCCCTTTGTGCACCTTCGACGCGCTCCATTCGCTATTTCCAAAATTCCCTAGTCTTGCTTCTTCCAGCCTCGCTTCGCTGAGCGTCCGCTCTCGTCAACACCTCCTGCATTCTCTGTGCTCAAACGACATCGCAGGGAGAGCACGCGTACAGTAACTAGAGTACTCTCGATCGCCAATCTGTCGCGCTAAAAATCATCGGGAGTCGAGTAAGAATCTCGGGCCGCGGAGCGTGGAACACGGAAGTCCGTGAAGTAAAGTTCTACCCTGATCCACCCTCGGCTCGAGACACGAAGGTTTCGCTTATTATTAATGGCCCGGCTATAAGTAAATCTCTATTCGAGCTGAATATTTCAAGCCCGCAGTTCAATCGTGTACTGTCCCTGCGATCCATGCAACATTGACACGTGTTCTCGCGGGTGGGGGGGACGCGGGTGCCTTTAGAAACCGCCGGTCCGCGGGTCTAGCCTTTAAAAAAGAACCAACGCTACGCTTAGTATTTGTATATATTTTGATTTGGTCATCCGTCGCGGTGTTTCGCGCGTGTGCTTGGTCTTGGTTCGTTCACCGCTTAAACGTTTTATCCGTCGCCGAAGTCTTTCGCGGTGCTCGAATATCGGGACAGAATGGCCCGTCTCTGCGATATAAATACTCCCGCAGTATTCGCGCTAATTGAATGCTGGCCCGTTATCCGCCGTTCCCGAGTAGATTACATCTACCGTTCCATCTACCTGACGCTAACGAGGAGTCTGTCAATTAGACTCCCCCCACTAAAAATACCCGACCGAATTAAGTCTGTCTGAGCACCCCACCTCCGGGCGAGTTCACGGAATCGGAGGGCGGATCTCGGGCATTTTCTAATTGTAAGGGGCGATGTATATCGCAGAGGCACCCCGAATATCGGCGCGGGCCTATACAGACCCTAATTCAAGCGAGCATCTATGGGGAACAAAAGGGAGCCTGATGCAGTTTACCTACGCGCACAATGCGTCTAATTATAATCGAAATCGCGCGGTGCTTTAGGAAATCAATGTACCCGATATCCCTTAAAGTAAATTCGATGGAGAAAGCACGAGTACTCTGTATCCAGCGTTCAGGGAGCCGGGCAAACGGGCAAACTGCTGCGTCCGACCGCATCCTCGCGATCCTCGAATCGATTATATCCCCGCTCTGTCTAACGCCTCGGAAACCATCGTCCGCGATCGATCTTTTGCTTAGGAAAATACGACGACCGTCCCTTCGGTCGAGAAGAGAGAGTGCATACGATTCTTCTCTTTCTCTAGCTAGCATTCCTCAGGAACAGTTCTGCCGGGGGTGGTGTAGGGGTGTCGATAGAAAAATATTAACGGCGTCAGTCCTCAGCAGTCTGCTACCGAGCTCAGCAAGGGGTTCCTGTTCCACGGGTGTCCTGTTTCTCTTTTTTTTTTTTTTCGAATGGAACGCCTACGAAGGTGGTGTATGCGTGTGCGTACGGTATGCACACGTATAGCGGTGTGCGCGTTTTAAGTCGAAACGAGTGGCGGATGGCGAATTTCGTTGAGCGGGAAGGGGGTGGCGTTTTGAAAATCAAAGAGAGGAAGGAGTCCGCCTCGACGAGGAATTCTATTAGAGCTTCACACGAATTATGTACTTGTTAGCTTGAAGGGCTGTTTGTTGAATAACGAGGGGTCCGGAGTTGCCACCCTTTTTTTTAAAAAGCGCAAATTTGCCTCTCGTGGAATATAAAAAAAGCACGCTCGAGGAAACTAAAAGTAGATTTTAATCTTATTGGCTTTTATTTCTCCCAAACATATTTTTGCTTTTAGCATTACAAGGCAAGCTTTTATGATTTTTTAATAATTCAATGGCATTATTTGATGAATATTCATGTTGAAATATATAAATAATTCGTTCTTTATTAAATTAAGAGGGCTTCACTTATCCCGCCACTTCACATTCATGGCAGAGAAAACCCTCTCAGTAAATGCTAAAGTGGCAGGAACAGAAGATAAGAATCATGGTAATATCAATAATCGCGAAATAAAGTATTTTCGTGAGCTTTATTATTATTCAAAAGTATAGAGTACGTTTACCAATAACGCGAGATACTTTTTTTTTTAAACTACGGGTGGCAACCCTAAAGTCCGAACCGTCGCGATTCGGGCGATCGAACACGAACCTCCCTTCGGATTCGAGGGGCACGGGTGCGTTGATGCACCGATCGCGGGCACAGAGAAATGAATAATTGCTGAACGGTATCCCCGATTCGCTTTTTCTCGGCTACGCTATCGTTTCTTTGTTTACTACAAGCGCGATATATTGTCTCTTTGAGTGGTACGCTTCCGAATATCTCGATTGAAAAATTGTTCTGCTCCATCGGTTTCTCTTCCCCATCGTTTGTACACTAGGATCTAATTATTGTATTCTCGCTCGCGCTTCCAGCACCATGGAATTATAAAAAGTCCCGTTCCTAGCTCTCTCCCCTCGTTGTCTCGCGAGCGACGCTGGGTGTTCGATTATATCTCTTGTAAAAGAGAGCGGCACCAGGTGAAAATTGGTTTGAGTAACAGACCCGGTATCTTTCATGAAGTGTACAACCTCAAATTACTCATCACTGTATTACTTAAAAAAAGATAACGACGCTATTACCGCATCAATCGCTCTCGAAGAAAGGTGCAGGCTACCGACAACGTGAACACCAGTTGTACAGGGTGTTCCACGGAACTGGGCCGGGCTGTGTCCGTCGAAACGATTCAACTTCGTTAAATGAGCATCCGCGACTCATCGATCGATTCACATATAAGTACACCGATGTTGAAAGGCAATAGCGCTACTTAGCAGAGCTACCTAGCATCGAAATATCTCTCGAACCCATTCACTTCCCCACAGATATATAACCATCTACGCGAACCTCCATCGCTACAGAAACCTTCGAGTCCCGTGCAATACACAAGGATAACCAGAAACCTTCCCTAAATCCTCCAGCATTGAAAATTATTTGAAAGACCCAGCTAGCCCAGTTCCTCGGCGCACCCTGCCTCATGGTCGCCCGGACAGAACCCGAGGGGCGGCTCGTCTCCCGCTCTCCCCCGAAAAAAGATAAGCCCCTCCGTGGTTTTCGCGACTGTACACGCGAGTAATCTTACTTATATACGGTGATCTCGGCGGACCGGTTGCTCCTGAAGAGGAAACGGTTCGAGGTGTTTCGCCACCACTTCCATAGTCAGGTGCGCCTGCTCTGGCCGCCGGCGGTTATCCCCGCGGCCGGGCTGCCGCCGTTCGACAGCAACAATCTCCTGTTGAACTCCCTCATCTCGTAGTTGTTGTTGCCGTTGCTCTTCTCACGGGCGTTGCAGTTGTGATTGGCGGACGTGGGGGTGGTCTCCTCGAGGATCAGGGCGCAGTGGCTGTTCGTGTCGCTGTCCGCCCCGCCGTCCTGCAGGTTGTTCGCCAGGAGGGGGTGCCTTCCGGCGTTGCACTCGTCCGTTTGCAGCAGCAACGAGGCGTTTCCTGAAACGGTAGCCTCCGGTTACTCCGGCGGGCCAGGGGGCGATGGAACGACCGCGCGGGACAGTCTTCTGCTCCATTTGCTTGGGGGCGTTAAGCTCTCAGGGTGGACTTTTATGGGGGACACTTAGCGGAGGGGTTGAACGACGTTAGGGTCATTGATTTGCTGGAGATACTGCGTGGGGGGTAGAGTTGGGTGTTTTTCGAATAAATATTTATTCTAATAATCTTTGAATGAAAATTTTACACCGGATAAAATAAAATAACGAAAATTATAGTTAATGTATCACGTTTCCACAAAAGATTCACGAAAAAAGATCAAGCAGTACTCAGTGGACAGAAATTCATAAATAGTCGAAACAAAAGTATTTACTTCCCGCCGACCTTTTTAGATTTTTCATTCTCACTGACAGAACACGCAAGTTTTTGTCACGGCGACACAATAAATGGCAAGCTGGTCATTCATATGGTTCAGTATCGCGAATCGCAGCATAATTTATTCCATAATACAACAATTACATGGAATTAGTCAACTAACCTCGTTAATCAACCATCCCCATTCTCTCCTATATTTTAAATACGATTCTGTACACCCTTTTTTGACAAAAGAGGTTAAATGTAACCTCAATTTATCTTTTATAGTCTATAAATCCAGAAAAACACAAAAGAAAGCGAAATGACGCTATTCGCTCAACTTCTAAAGAAGTAATTGCTCTGCATTTTAACGCATTTTTGCGTGTAGAGTCTGAAATATACCGACTCGACCAAATCTCCATCCCGACCGCGTCTCCCGGATTTACCCTATCCGTTATTCTCGAATAACTTCGTTTTATTCGCAATTATTATTCGAATAAAACTCACAGAGGAGACTATTACTGATTTTCACGAGGAAGTCTGATTCAGAGTTCGCACGGATTTAAAATCGATAGCACGCGATGAAACATAGCCCCTTATCAAGCTGCTCCCTTATCTCTAGCGTTCGATCCTTTTTTTCGGATCTGTCGATCGCACGCGCTCGCTTTGAACAACCAGTTCGCGGGTGAGCCGCGACGATAACGACACCTCAGCTGTGAAATCTCCAGCAGATGGATCAAGGCAACCGTAGATAAGTGGTGGAACGGTCGTGGGAAGCTCTCACGGAACTTATCAGGCATCGCGGAAAGGATCGGGACGATGCCGAGGGTAGATAGCCGCTGGGAATATGCACGTCACCGTTGCTTACGGGCCAAGGTGTCGCGGGAGGGTGGATTAAGTATTTCTGTGGCCGTTTGGGGCGAGGTAGGCGTCACCTTCGCGTGCCATTAATTTCCAGGCAAACACTCGGCTAAGCATAAAGAGGTATCCACCCCTTCGTCCAGCTTCTACCACCTTCCTAGTCCCAAACCAACCAGCTATGCATGAGTACTGTTATTCTCGTAGCGTCCTTTGAAAAATTCACCACCCCGATTGCTCACACCGCGAGCCGGCTCATAAATCATTCCACCTGCAGCTCGCCGGATGCTCCGAAAGTCCTGGCGGAAAGGTGGACGCTCTCTCCGCCGCGGATCGTCAACTCGAAGCTCGCACAGGCTTCCCTGGCACACCTGCGAGAACAATTACTCCCTCGCGGTAGGAACTTGCATCCGAAGTTGTTCGCTGCCTCGACGGGGGAACAGGATACAGATTAAACTCGCTAACGATCCGCGAGGACTCCGCGCCGAGATCCAGATACAACAACGAGCGTGGCTCGCTCGCGAAAGGGAACAAACCCGTCACCCAGCCGCTCTTTCCTGCTCACCCGGGGCAATCATTCATTTTTACGAGCGTGGCGTCTCCTCTTTATTCGCCGATAAACAGCCCGATATCTCAGCCGCGAAGGGGGCCAGGCGAATGATTACCAGCTTTTGGGAACGAGGCCGACCCGCCGCGGTCGATAAAGCCAGATTATTACTAGTCCTGCCTTCCGGGGAACGTAGCCACGTGACACCGGGCAAATCGGAACCTCAGCCGGTGACTCGAGAGTGTGACGACCGAGGGAAGAGATGCGAAGCGCGGCGATACGAAGAGAGAAGTTTAGGAACAATCGATTCGCGTGGAGCAGACGCAATTAATTAATTATTCATTTCTTCGAACCTGCGCCGGTGGCTGTGATGGAAAACACCGGTTCTCGTTAGATCACCGAGGTTAAACATCACGGGGTGGGTACTGGGGAAAGATGGGAGGACCACCTTTCTCCCGGTCCGCCGCTGCTGCAGGGACCCGAAGCAGAGAGAGGAGGGAAAAGATATGACTATTATTCTAGTTCGTTGGGCAATATAAACGATATAAGCTTGAAACGCCATCCTGTTTGAACACAGGAAAAAAACAATATGGGTGAAAGCACTATGTAGTAGTCGGCCACCCCTCTAGCAGTCCCGGTCTCCCCTCGTAAAAGTCAACCACGTGTTAACTATAACTTATCTTATTAAAATTTGGATAAAGTTTTTAAAAGAACTTATTTTAATTACGCATTATTTCTGTCATTATTAATTATTTACCGTCGTGGCACATTATATTTAATAATAAATTCTAGTTTGTAATGCGCACTAGTTTGTTAAGCGGCCGATTACTAAAGCATTCGGACACTTTATTTTTAACGCTAATTATTTATTTTCCCCGAACTTTTATACTAACACAAAATTTTTAGTGATACGTTAAATACGTTAAATATATTTTATATATTTTATAACATTGATTGTTTATTTTTTTAGAACTTTTCATTCGAGTTTAACTTTAAGTGGTCCACTACTAGTGTTTTCATCCTACAAGACAATACTTAATTTCTTCGATTCACAAAAATGCGCGACGGCCTTTAGACTTCGGACGCGTCTCCTTATTAGAGAATTCACGGCTGTCGCTGAAGAGCGTGGCCTTTTGACTTGGGCTCGGCACAGGGCGCCCGCCGGACTTCGAATGGAGTTGAAATTCGTTATCGTTGGTGTAATTACGGGCGTGGGGCAGCTGAACAGTTATTATCCGCGGGCATGCAACGTCCTAGTTGCTCCAGTCGAATTGGAGCCGCGTGGTTGCCCCAACTACTAGGCTCCGCTTTCAACGTGAAATTACGAGTTCGCTCGTAAAACGGCATCACGTGTTCCCACTTCCGTTCATTCGTCCGTAATTCCTGCGGTAGCTTCGAATCCCTGACTCGTTCCATGCCTCCGCATGTTAAAGCGTCTTATTTCAACGGTGAACTTATTTTTTTTCATGGGGATCGCGTGACGGGGGCATAATCGATGCGATCTCATAACAAGCGTTATTCCTCTCGTCAAAGGGGAACGATTAAAAGTTTCCCGAGTAATTTGACACTTCGGCGTGGAAGCCACGGTCAAGCTGCACGATCGTTGCTTTTGCTCCATTCTAAATTTTTGGAAGAATCCTCGCGAGGCTTAAGGGGAAACTAGTGTGATCGGCAGAAATCAAGGTTCTCTGTTAGAATTGTTTGGGAGAAAACTATGCATGCAATCTTTTAAAACTTTCAGGCTATATTATTACGTATTTCAAGAAGTGATTTTTTTATATAAAAATAACGTGGTGATTCCAAATGGCACGTGTTTCGGAGCCCCCTTAAGGAGACTATGCAGTCGATTTCCGTGAAAGAAACACTTTCTTTTCAATGTATTTGTAAAAATATGAAAGCAAATCCAGATGCATCCTTTTATCAAATGTTTATTATTATCATAGAGAGTGAAAAAAGTTGGTATGAAATATACATGTGCTTTAAAAATGGCGATGCTGACTCGTAAACATTTTAACGTTCTTCTGTAGTCTTCAAGTAATAGGGTAAATCCGGGAGACGCGGTCGACTTAATATAAAATGGCTATTAAAATTAATACGGAAATTACTTATTTATATGTTCAGAATTTTATGCAGATTCAGAAAAACTGGCTGATATTTGCTTTAAGTTATGACATCTGACTTTTCGTCGTTGACAGAGACCACTGACATAATTATTCATGGAAAATTAACAGAGGATAAAGTAATATTATTTATGTATACCCTATTCGTCTTAAAAAGTGACGTAATCCAATTTCAAGGTGTGATTAACTTATTTATTACATCCGCAGTTTCCCGCTGAACCAATGAAAACTAAAATTAAATCAGAATTATTAAGTTGGTGGCCGAAAAACGGCGATTATTTCAAGAAAAATTCGGCCGTGTTTGTGCGCTACTACAAATCCGCGACTTTTTAATTTTTTGATGAAAATCTCGAATTTTTACGGACCATATCAGAGGTTTGGCGGGAAATGGCACATGTTTTACATATCCTGTAAATTTTTCAAGTCGATCTGCAACTTCATTCATTCGCAACTAGCCAAAGCCAAGAGAAAAAAGATTCGAGAAAAACGCGTTTAAAGATTCTGGGTAAAGGCGGTGCTATAAGTTACCACTTGACCCTTTCAGCTGCCAAATCAACAATTTTGCGAATTTTAAAATAAACCAATCGTCATTTTAATCTGAAAAGATAGTACTTTCGGAAAATGCAATAAAAAAACTCGACTTTTCGAGTGTCTAGTCCTCTTAAGGAACCCTCGATGATACAACTCGAGATTTTTTTCAAGGCTCCTGCTCCCAATTCACTTTGACAATTAGGGTAAAACAACCAGTAAATGACCTAATTGTTGAATTTATGGACCTATGAGATTAACACTTGAATATACTTATGCAAGTGCAGTTAAATTTATTTTTCTTGAAATTTCTATAAAAATAATTGCTTATTCTTATAGTAATTTTTAAAAAAAAGATTATAAAATGCAAAACGCATAGAATCACAGTAAATGACCGCATATTTTTAATAATACTTGTACTCATTAATGTTTGCGTAATACGCGTAACTAAAAATATGGGATATTAAAAGTGCAACTACACTCCATTTATAAACATGTAATATTTTTAAATTTATAATTGACATTTCTTTGCTAATTCACTTGGTCATTCACTTTTACGCGGTCAATTACTGGTTGGTTTACCCTACTAGCTGTAAGGTTCTCGCTGTCAATCCGATCTCTTCGAGACACCTCTGCAACTGTCGCTGCCTACGAAGCCAATAAACTGCGAGGAGGCTATCGCGACGGACGCGAAAGAAAACCATAGACGACCCTAATAAACGTGCATCGGCTACTGCCCACATCTTCCTGCCCTTCCCAGAAAACAAGACCATTGTCAGTTGAAGCCACGCGAGTTCCTTATAAAAAAAAAACTCTGAACGGCAGTCCTTCCTCTACCAAGTCTCTCTAGAAAGCCATTTCGCGTCTCTACGTTACCCCAGCTCCTCCAGGGTGCACTTCATTTAGCCGCGAGCGGCAACGAATTGGACTAGCGGCGGGATATTGAAGATATCCCCAGGACCTAGAATGGCACCCTAGGTGGGCGTGGAATAGCAAAGTCACTTGACCGCTGACCTCTTCCATTCTCTCCAGTGGAAAGAATGCCCTTTTCGACTGATCTACCACGCTACTCGTCAAGATTATTAGACGAGTATAAAGCCAGCAATGGATCGTGCATCCTACGTCACAGTTACGATAATTCGAGGCATCAGTATGGAAACTTTCAAGCAATGTTCCCCACATAGGCAGCCGTATTTTAACAACTACCGAGTTATGATTATTATTATTACTTTGAACGAGAATCCCTTTAGAATACAGAGGAATGTAAAGAATAAGAAAGGGAGAATAATACGGCCTGAGGAATGGAACTCGTACTCTAAACGCACCTACGCGATAGATTTCGGAGTTGTAGATTACCCAAGGTACCTACCAGAGGGAGTGACGATGTTGGAGAGGGTGGTGCGTCGAACGACGCTCCCGTTGTTGATCGCCTCCGGCATCACCTGCGAGAACGGAGGCTGGACGAGGGTGGTCGCCGGCGGGGGTGGCTCGCGGAGCAGCCGTATCTTCTGTATCATCTCCCTTATCTCGTAGCGAAGGATCCCAAGGAAACAGAGCTTGGCGAATGCGATCACGCAGAAGCCTAGCACGAACAGCAGATCCGCGGTCTTCCGCAGCCATCGCATCAAGGACTCCTCGCATCCCCTCGCGTACGGTTGCTGGCATGTGTCGGTGACGTTCACGCTGGGTCCGCAGCAAGTCTGGGGCCAACGGCCCCCGAAGTCCCTGGGCCCCGTCACGCCGCAGCAATTGAACTCCTTCTGCAGACGGTCCCACTGCTCGCTGAACCGCAGATCCTTCCCGTATTCCATCTGCGGCGCAAATAGATCACTATAAATACGCGGTCGTGGAACCGGGAAGACCCGCTATCGCCCCGAAACGCTATCGATTCGGGGATAAGCGCCGTTTCGCTCGTTTATCTAAATTTACGCCAAACCCAGCCGCGCGAAAAAAAAAGAGAAAAAACAGAGGGTACCTATTTATAGGAAGTGCTGTTCCCACCAAAATCGCTCCACTTTCAATTAATAAAACCTAGTCACTTTCAACTCCAATCAACTGTTGTACCTACTTTTAGGTTCTCGTGAGAAGGCAAATTTCGCGAGGAGCTTTTAAGAGGCGACCCCATGGCACGCACGTTCCCCGTCGATTATGCGATCGACCTAGATAAGAACGGGGTTAAGAATAATGACTGCGGACACGGTTGGGAGTCTGCGGGTCTGTTTGTAATCTCCCTGACACTGATTTTTCGTCCGAATGGTAACGAGGGTTGGCGGCAAACTGGATCAACGTCTCTTAATTGGGACCCCGCCGGGTTATCTCCGATATTCGCAAATCCTAAGCTCGCGCCAGTCGACGCAGCTTATTCCAAGCTACGTCC
Organism: Andrena flavipes; assembly: GCA_963971345.1. Lineage (NCBI taxonomy): Eukaryota > Metazoa > Arthropoda > Insecta > Hymenoptera > Andrenidae > Andrena > Andrena flavipes. Next base: position 59,425,309 of record OZ020480.1, read on the forward strand.
GCACATAAATTGGTCTTCGGTTCAAGTGTCACGGGGTAGATAAGCAGAGAAACGCGGTGCAGGGTAGCAAAGATCTTCCGAGTAGTTGCAATGAAATTCTCACTGGAACCCTTCTGCAACCCTTATCAACAGCGACGCCGTTACTGTCCCTGAATACTAATGCGAGTCGTGGATGGGGACACGTGCACCACGCGCGAGAATCTATCTACTCGCTTTGCATAGCCCAGTGCAAACGATAGATAAGGAAGTTTCGGTGGAAAGATAACGCGCCGCGGTACGTCAACCGTGGGGGATGATAAAAATTTCAGGCCATTCAGGCTCGTCATAGTCGCTTAAGTTGGCGCTTCCGCTCGATAGCGAGCCAACAGCCTCGTTTAAAACTTTCAATCCGCAGTTAAGGATTCACTGAACGATCTCCATCGTTCGCAGGAGTGTAGAAGTACGAGGGGGGGATTGATAGCACTCGATTCTATCCCGCGTTACCATTAATTGCTTACCGATGATTGATCGACCCCGCCGCTGCCGAAAATCAGAGAATCATTCTCGATTCGTTAACACGGAATACATCTCAACAGACTTTCCCCATCTGTCGATTGTCGGCTGCATAATCCATTTATCTTCCCATCGATAAATTCGAACGAATTCCTGGGGCGATTTTTCAGTATTCCTGCCCCTCGGTGGCAAGATTAACGCCATGGCCCCCTTCGGAAGGTATTAATGTCAAGCGTCCAAGGTAGGGAAGTCTAAAGTCACCAGGAAATACGTAAATATCCGTGTGCACGTTTATATATAGACCGTATGCTGGCTGTGATATGAATATTATTCATACTGTAGCCTGAGCTATAGTTGCTCGAGCTGGGTCAGCCAACCACAACTTCGCGATCTCGCTCAAAGCACCGCTAAACCGTCCACGGAATGCGAGACACGCGTGAATCTATTCTTAGGCGATCTGTCTCCGGATCCTACGGAATAATTATCACAGAGCTCGGTTAGATTTTAGGTACACACCATGGCTCGTTGCTAGCTTCATCCAGCGTTTCATCCAAGCTGATCGGCCAGCGATTTCCCAGAGGCCACAGCCAACGCTATATCCCGCCCCTCGGAATTACACAAGCAGATTAAATCGATTTTTTGACCGCCGACGTATCTCTAGATTTTTTATGTTTATCGATCGAACGCTACGAATAGTATTTCACGGCGCGACGGAAATAAAGCGGTGTGCAATCGAATGAAGGCGGCATATGCGCCGAGATGGATTTCATCGTCCAGGGGTGCCTGGATCTTGGCCGGTCAAGCTCATTTACCATTCCTCCGTTGTTCCGCTCGAAGAAGGGAGGCTGCTCTCCCCGTCTCGCGAGCCCTGTCCTCTTCGCTGGTCGATACCTCTATCGAGTGTTACGCGATGATAAGAGGGGGCCACGCCTCCGCGATTCTCCGTCACGGGAACACTGATTTCTACTCGCCTCTTAGCTCCCAATGGCTTGAAAAATTCTATTGGGACTCGCGGCCCGTTGCTTGTTAGACGGAGAGGGCACGCGGGAGCATAGGTTCGCGCGGATTCATGGAGCTGCTCGAAGGTGCTCGAGTTGGCTCGGCTCCGCTCGAGTGGATTTATTCCGCCATCAGACCGCGGGAATGCATCGCGCCGGCAGTTGATCGCGATATTAGCGATCCGTGCATTGCCAAAACGAGCCACTTATATCGCACTTTAACGACAGCCGTTCCCCTCGACGACGAATAATGGGTTCTTCGCAGTCGCCGAGCAGGGAATCCTCGGCACGCGTGTATATTCGTGGAGCGCCGGAAATCTGGCTTTTCCTGGCGCGACGGGGCTGAAGAAGGGACCCTCTTCTAACGTCGCAGTGGGGAAATGTAAATCTTCGCCGTATCTGTGTCCGCCGAGACCCTAAGGAAATTTCCACCCCAGCGGGGTCTTAACCAGGCTTGTCCTTCGCAACAACGAGCCGATGCTTATCGCGGGCCGGCGTATATCATTCCCACCAAATTATGGTCAGGGGCAACGGCCGTATAAAATCTGTTTAAGGCGTGTCTGCGATTGATCCGACGCGGTGATTGCCTCCGAAAGCAAGGATACTCCACTCCCTCGCTCTGGATTATGGTTTATGGGTTTGCCCTAATACTTGGGAAGCAAGTGTCCACGGAGGGTTGACTCTCTGCGCCCTGGTATCTCGAAGTGGTGGCATTTTATTGTCGATATGAGAGTGGTGTTTTCTTTTCGTATGAAAAGGGATGTTAATGTCGGGCTAAAGTCTGTTTAACTACTTGGAATCTTTGGGAAATTTCGAATGCTATGCGTACTGATTCGTGAATTATGGTAATTGCTGTTAAAGTCGGTTTGCAGTTGGGGTATTTGGTTTGCTTGATAAACTCCCAGTCGACGAATTTAATATTCCAAATGGCACCCGCCTACGGATCGACCTTTGCCACGTGCAACGTTCGAAACATCATTTTACGTGGAAATTGAACTCGTCAAAGTTAATATTCTAAATAGCTACCACCTACGTGCTGACCAAACGGAGTACATAAAATTCCATGCAGTTCAAGACGGGTCGTTGACCTTTTCTACACCACGACCCCATTTATGAGTGAAACAAACCCCGATATCCAATATCCTCGTCTAGAAGTAAGTGCATGGGGCACAAGGTAACACGTTCCGGGGAACGTGGGCCACCGTATTCATCGTAACTGAAATTGTGGCATTTGGTGGAAAAAAGGGTACATACGTCAAAATGCTATTTCAAGAAAATCGATTTAACAAATTTTCATTGTCGATCACGCTACGTAACAAATAGCATCTAGTTAACCTAATGCGAGAGAAGTAACGCGTTTAAACGATTTAAACGATTTAAGGAAGAAGGGTACATATGCCTACGTGCCCCTTTTCCACCAAATGCCTCAATTAAGAAAGATATAACAGAACCACTACCTTTCCGTAATATATCACCACAATCTACGTTTCCCATCACTTTTTATAGACCTCCCGAATATCTGAATTCCCATCATGCCGCGGAACGTGTCACGTGCCCCCTTACCAAAGTTGGGCAAAATGTAATCTAATTACGACTCACAAATTACGATTAAAATGTAATTGTGTAGTCGATTACATATTATTTTCTGTAATCGTTAATGTAGATGTTTGACCACAATTCTATCAACTACCTAAATTAACCATTACAGAAAATAATATATAATCAATTACAGAATTATAGTTTAATCGTAATTCGTAAGTTCTAATTAGATTACATTTTTCCCAACTCGTGCCCCTTACCCCGAGCTCACAGCGAATGGAAACGAACCCCTTAAGGTTCCCCTTACCTGCAGCCGTTGCCTGAGGGTTGGCCGGAACTCAGCGTGCATCCTCTCGAACCGGAAGACCCAGGCGACCCCGATGATGGCGTCGCCGAAGAGCAGGGCCAGCAGCAGGGCCCAGTAGGCGTTGAGCAGCCTGGCGCTGAGCCTCCTGGCGGCGATGCAGCCTAGCAGCTGGACCAGGCCCAGCTGCGTGGCCAGGGCCAGGTACGCGTAGAGGGCGGTCGGATCGAAGGCGCGGGGCACGCCGGGCACCACGTAGCGCCGCGGGTCGCCGGTGAAGAGGAGGGTTCGCGAGACGGCGGCGGCGAAGCCTAGCGCGCTACCGAGCAGCACCAAGTTACAGGTGTAGATCCAGAGCCGGTAATATTGCATCGCGGCGACGTCCTGGCCAGACACGGGGTGTCCTTGGGACGTCACCGACGCCGCCGCCTCCTCGGCGGCGTACGAGCGACTGCTGTCTCTTCTTTCGTCCCCTTTCACCAGATTCTGGTTGTAGTTGTTACTGTTGTTGTTGTTGTTGTGATTGGCGACGTTGTTGTTGTTGTTGGCGATGGTGATCGTGGTGGTGGTGGTGGCGGTGTCCGTCGAGTATCGATGCTGCTGACGATCGTCGAGGAGGAACAGGTAGGGCGGCTTCGCGCTGCAGTCCTTGTTCGCTGTCTTTTGGCTGTGCGTCGACTGCGGGGTGACTGAACGTTGCAGCAGCATCACCGTCATACTACCGTGCCTCCTCTGGTGCGCGTGTCCTCGTCCTGAAGGATTCCAACCGTCCGTTGTAGAACGTATGAGCGCTGGGGGGTCGTGGAGCCTAGGGCAGCTCTGGGGACCCGCAGCGATGAGAACCGGCGAAGGGGCGCAGCGTCACGCGAGCCGCCACCTTTTCATCGCAGTCCTTCACGATTCCCTCTGTGTCCGTATCAGACGCGGCTTCCTCGGAAATCACGGGCAGTTTAGTGGCTCCTGCGGACCACAGACAGAGAGGAGAGTGTGTCAGAGATAGGCTAGCTAGGTGAACGAGATTTTCGGGGGATTGTTGGATAACTCGTGGGTGGAAGAATCTCTTAAACGACTCGGGGACTGTGCTGTATGGCTTGATGGATTGATTGGGGGAGAAATGTACTTGGGGACAGTCTGGCCGAGGATTAGATTCGCGACGCGGGGCTAGTGGATCGCGCTACTGGAAGGGAGCACCGTGTCTGACCGGGACAGTAAGAATCTACTTCGGCCACTTAGCCGCTGTCCCCGCTCTCAGGGAATTTGATATCTCTTCTTACAAGATACTTTCTTTATAACTGGTGTATCAGAAGAATTTGTATATACTCTGTTTACTCCGAAGTTAAGTGAAACCGTACAGTTAGCCTCCAACCTGCTCGATAAAGAGTCAGCCAATCCGTTTCATTCGTGGGTAAACGATCGTAACAGGGACTAATCGATCGCGCGCCACAAAGCGGTCTTAGTTGCACGTAACAATGCCAGCGAGCTCGCGCATCGATTGCCAGATCCGTGTCAACGATGTAAAGCAATAAACCTCCCGACGGAGCGATTCATCTCCCCGAGAATATAGGGCAGGTCCGCGACCCCCTTCTGCTGGTAATCGAGTGTCGAAAACGGACGAAAATATCGGGAGTCGGCGAGAGGGATCGGCACGAGTCGTGCGTCAATAAGGCCGTGGCCGAGGCAATAAAGCTCGCCACGTAAAGTCTGCGGACCCGCTGTGCCATTATTAGTTAGAAGAGGGAATCAATCCTTGGAAACCGAGCGAGGTACGATCAAGAACGTGTCCAGCTGGGATAAACAGCCTCCGCTGAGTTGCGGCAGGAATTCGTTGTAAAAAGTGACTAGAAGCGCGATATGTAGTCTCGACGCTCGCGAACGAGGGATTTTCTTGTTTTTCCAAGCCTGCCCTGGGAGAGGTTTCTCGCTCAATTCCGCGAAGGACACGCGGGCGCGTATTATCCGATGCGCGTCGCATAGATAAAGGGGGGAATTATTAGCCTTCATCGTGATAGATCACGTTAAAGCAGCGCACGCCGCGAAACGGGCACGAACCAGCTCGCCTGGCGTGCTCTGCCCGCTAAATTGTATTTCTTTCTGACAGTCGTAGCGTGCAATAGGCGATTCTATTATCGATCCTCCCCCGCCGGCTGGTCGCGTGCCCCGTGCTTCCCTTCGCCGAGAGAAACAACCGATGGAAAATGCGGGAGCTCGAAGAAGCACCCTGTAAACTGCTAACGCCAGAGTCTGTGGTGTTGGTCCAGGGTGTATCGTATTTCATTTGAATAGCAAATGAGCGAGGGGTGTCGCGGCGGGATCACTTTCGATTCAAACGCGTGTTGGGTATTTTTAGAAATATTTTTATTACCCATTCGCGGTGACGTTTTGAGGTGTGATAGTCTGCGGCGCGCGTGGGCGGAGGGAGCAGTGAAAAATCAAATTATAAATAATTCTACCTAACGGTAGAAGTACACTCGGACGTCACTATTAAAATTATTCTAACGGAACGGGAAGGAAATCCATGAAAGTCTCCAGCCTCCCATAAAAAGTTACGCGTAGGCGCGAGTTATTTTTAGGGAAAATAGGATCGTGTCTCTTATCAGCCTCCTACGTCAAGCCGAGTTCTCTCGGTCTGATTGGAGGCAAAGGGAATACGACGAAAGAAAGGAGCGTTACTGTGAATCCCGACGTATTTTTAAAGCGAATGTCCCACGCGTAAATACGAACACTCTGGGCCGTATGAATAGAGCATTGCCATAATGTGATCATCGTTCGTATTAATGGGACATTTATAACCGGGTATGACGCGTACAGAGTGACATTTCGAATCCCCCGAGTGGGGCGGCGGGGTCCCTTAAGCACCCTACGGGCATTTATGTGTTTTAACCACACCGGAGGGTAATATTCGCGTTGTATCTGCTCCGATCAACCTTCGGGACGGAAGTGGGGGTGAAAGATTTGATCGGACTCGGTAGCGAACAAACGTCCCGCGGTGAATGCCGCGTGTTGACATGCTCGATGAATACGAGGGTTTGCGTCTAAGCATCAGTGGGTGTTTCGAAATGTCATCCTGTGAACGTCACCCGGACGCACGGATATCCGATTAGCACGCGTCGCAATGGCAATTAGAGTACTACTTGTCCCCTATTAATCCTGGCGTTACGCAACTAAGGAACGCCGATAAACGAGCATACGTTTCATGAACACGCGTCGGCGTCATGTGAAACCGAGCCTGCCAGGTGATCCTATCTCCACAGGTGATATCGAGCGTGCCTACGGCCGGCTAATTTATTATCCAACGATAAAACGGGCAATTTCGAATTTACAGGCACTCTCGAGAGGGAGAAAACAGTGGTCCCTGCAACGCGTCTCGCGCAGCCTTTCGCGCCATTCCGAGGAGACGTTACTGTTCCTTGTTCAGGCATTATTTAGCCCCACAGCTTCCTCTAATCTCACCTTCCCCAACACCGAAGGCAGAGCATCTCCATCTGCACCCAGCGCGCCTCGGGTTCTCAGCGAGCAAATTGCAGCGCGCAAGATTGAGGATCCTCGCGCTCCGTATTCCTGCGAGTTATGAACGTACGCGTCTGTATATCTGCGTGGGAACGTGGCGGAGTTACCCCTCTGCGTAAATCAGAGGCCCGAGATTTTCATCGCGAGTTTCAGAGGAGTTGTACGCGTACTAGTAGGGCAAGTAGTACAGCACGATACATAGGCAGACTAGCTAGAAGCGTGACCGCGCGAAAGAGGCGGGAACGAGAGCTGTGGAGAAAGTAGTGTCCTTTTATTCATGGTGAATCATATAACGTTAACGTCTACGCAAACGTCTTTTACTTTCGATGAAGGCTTGTCTACGAAGGGAAAGCTTTCTCCCGAGGTAGAGGCGACACCACAGCGAGTTATGCGTTTCTGGAAATCGCACGGGGCTCACCACGCGCAGAGTCATGATCGGCCAGAGTTATGGTTGAGTTACTGGACACCTCGCGCGCATTTGAATCAACGGATTCTCGGATTCTTGGCACAGCTCGGGGACGCAGGCACGGAGCCATCGGCGTACAGTTGGGAATCACTGCGCCAGAGTTCTCGAGCTCGTGCCGGGATATATGCGCCCGCGGTGCATAGATAAACAGAGAAGGAGTGGTGGACGAGGCACACATGCACACCGCGTGCTTCGGGTATCGCACATGCACACGTACGTATGGATCTAAGAAAAGAAGGAGGGTAAACAGCGGGGGCTGGGACAAGGGAAATCTCGTCGTCGATAGCATTTCGCGAGGATCCGACTTGAGGTGGGCCAGGCGCACACGTTGCCAACCGGCCGTGTTGACTATCCGCCGTCTAAAGTGCGCTCTCCGGTGCACAGGGGCGCCGAGTGGTGCATTGTAACGAAACACGGAAGAAAGTTAAGGGCCCATCGATCGTTTAAGCCCTCCGCGCTTGCTCGCGCCGAATACACCGGGAGAAAACGCGGAGGGACAAACTTCGCCCGCGGCTCTTCGTCGGTGGAAACCGTTGGGTGCGATGGTCAATGATTAAAGGTGCGATGAGGATTGCAATACTAGCTTGTCGAGCTACTAGTCCTGGATGCAGGGATTATATCGAGTAGACTCGGAAGCACGAGTGTAGCTTGCTAAGGGGATGTTTTCCTATATTCAAATTCAAAGTCGATTTTCTCGAAAATGAAGCGGAATATGAAAAAATTGTATTCCTTCTTCTCGACTTATTTACTTCTTCTAAGTCGAAAAGAAACAGTAACCTTTTTCGATATCGCGCTTCATTTTCGAGAAAATCGGCTTTGAATTCCTTAACGCTGATTCAGACGCGTATAGGAAAATAGGAGGATCTTAAGACCTCCAGAAGGTATATTGTACAGTTTCTTGGATTAGCACGTCAAGGATCCAAAAGAGAGCGTGCTCTGTAATTCAGCTCGCACCCTCGAGGATGTCCTTTGACCAATCTAGTGTGCCTCCAGTTGATTATAGATCGGAATCTCTGCAGAGCAAAGAGACTAGCAGATAGTGACCATTGATAGGTACTCGTCCTCTTCTGCTAAACGAATCATGCATTCCGCCCCCCCCCCCCCCCCCCGACAAGACGTCCACAGTCAACGTCCTGGTCAACGTCCAGCCGCGTTCCACGCAATGCCGATGGAAAGGCAGTGGAGGATCGATCCCCGCGTCCCTTTTCCTTCCTCCTTCTCCTCCATTCCCAGAAAAAAAACGGCAGAGAGCAACCCGCGAAGCGGAGGGTAACAGAGGAGGCTGACCTTGTCCAACGAATTAAACGACATCCATGGATGCCTCCGCGGAGGAGAGACGAGCGTGGTCCTTTTTAATTAAATACCTGTCGTCACCAGGACAGGGGGGGTTGAGAAAGGAGGATCCTCAAGGAGAGGAAGGAAAAATAAAGGTACGGAGAAGGACGAGGGAACGGGGCTGGTTAGAGGAAGCGTTTAATTAGCTATCGGTGGGAATGTTTGTTACCGTTTCGAAGGAGAGCCTCGCTCGTGGGCGAAGGGAGAAGCGGAATCGCGAAAGGAGAGGAGGGATGGAGCGAGAGGGGTAAAGAGGAGTGGGAGAAGAGGGGAACGTTATGCAATCCTCCTCCCGACCTTCCTGGAGGAATTTATCGCCGCTTTCCTCCGACTCGCTTTTCTTTCCACGGATTTATTCAGCGGCTACCCACTGTCACGGCCCCGCCTCGATCACCTCGGCCTTCTCGCTTTCCAACCGGAGGACACCCTGCTAATGGACGACACCGTTCAACTCGACAGAGAACCTTAGAACTACCCTCCGCCGCCCGGCAAGATCTGCTCGACGGAAAGGAACGACAAAGGTGGCAGAGAAATCAGCGACCACTCTAAACTCTTATTCCCCTCGATGCTTATCCACCAGCACGGAACAATTTCGATAGGCGCCCTCGCACGCACGTGACTCCTCTTCCCCTCGGCGTAAGGTGGCCGGGAAAAGGAAGAGACAGCCAGGCCTCCCGACGTCCCTTCCAGGCACCCTTTACTGACCTTTAGGCGCGCTGAAGAAGACTCGAGCGGCACACCGTCAACCTGACGCGCACATAATCGTCATCGTCGGAACAATCACAAGTGTCACGATGCAGCGCGGATAGTCCGGGCGAGCGTACCGTCGCCGAGACGGGGACGAGCGTGGTCGTCGCGTCACGTCTATAACCATCGCCGCGAGCGTCCTCGGGACTGCTGGTGTCCTCGTCGTTCATGCCAGCGGCGTTCCTCTTGCTTCCGTCGTTTGCCCCTGGTGCGCGTCGCGGGCCCGTTCACCACCATGGTCGAGCGAGCTCCGTGCTGCCCTTCGTCATCCTCGCCGCGGAGCCTGGCGATCCGGTGAGCTCGGTGGACGCGGCGCCCGTCGCCACGTCGTCGGTCCTCGCGGTGCTCGCGGTACTCGAGTGGCTGCTGGCGGCCGACTGTTCGCGGGGCCAACAGCCGTATCGCATAGCGGAGCGACGCTAGCCTCTCGCACTGCCCGTGTGCCTGTTCAAGGGCTACCTGGTGACCGGCAGGAGCCGCACGCTCGGATTGGCAAGTTCCCGCGACTGGCGTTCGGTCCCCGGAACGCGAGGAGACGGAAGACGCGCGAAATGGGCTCAGCACCGTGGAAGAGACGCGACTGGCATCGGGAAGTGGTTCTTCTCGAGCACGGGGGTGGCTGTCAACAGCGCCCGAGGTAGGCAACCGGACTGATTCGCCGCTGCACGGTGTCGGCGACAGACAGCGCGACCACCGACCAGACGGAGACCGACGGTCGTGCTCCGGGTGCGTTCGACGAGGATAGGTGGACGGGGAGGAGACCGCGAGGGGAAGAAGTGGCGGCGGGGGTGGCCACCGCGGTCTGGATGCCGAGGGAGAAAGGGAGAGAGTGGAAGAGAGGGGGCGGCGGAGAGAGGTAGAAAGGAAGAGAGTGGGGAGAGCTTAGGGTCGCGCAGAGAAAGCTCGAGGGGGTTGAGTGAGAAGGGGAAGGAGACGGGTAGAGCTAATAGCGTTGGGAGCGACGGAGGCGAAACGAGGCGGGGAAGGAAGCTTGGCGGGGTGATGGAAGAGCGAGAAGGATGGGAGACGGAGACCAGACGTATGAGAAAATTCGAGGAGCTTGTGGAGGGAGAGACAGGAAGCTGATGGTGGGGAGAAAGCGCGGCGAGGGGGTAGAGAAGTGAAAATCTGCGGGAGCAGATTGGGAAGGAGAGGAGAGTGGGACGACAGCGCCAAGTAGAGGAGGAGAATCTTGGTAGAGACGAGGAGACGACGCGTGGGCGAGGGGGGCGCCGCGGGAGAGGAGGGAGAAAGCTCGACGAAAGAGAGGGAAAGCGTGCTGGGGAGAATACAGAAAGAGAAAGTTGTACGAAACGGAACGAGGGAAAATGTTATATCAAGAGACGGGGAAGCCGGGATGAGTGGGCGGGGAGGTAATACACCAGCTGGGGGAGGGCAAAGCGACGGAAAAGCTGCCCGTGAAAAGATGCGAGAGGCTGGCAAGGATAATTTTTTGAAAGGCCGACGCGAGTGGGAAAGGTAAATTATGCCGCGAGAGAGAAAGCGAAAGTGTACGTGGGTACAAAGGACACCTTGAGGAATTGAAATAAAACGAAGGGAAATTACCAGAACCCGGCAAAGTAAAAATAAAACGACTTTTAAATCGTTTGAGATAGGGGGAGGAAAATAGAACGTGTGACGAGGCAAGGGGATCGAGCGGGAGTACGGCGACTTAAAAAAAAAAAAAGAGGAGAGAGATTTGTTGAAAATGAAAGAAAAAGGTAAAGAGCGAGAACTCGCGCTACAGGGATTGCCCCTCTACGCTCTCCTGAGTGCCAGCCTTCTGCTCAATGACTTTGCAAGTACCTTCAGAGACGAATACTTGTCTCGTAATTGAATCGTTGCAGCGCGAGGGAAAAGAGTCAAAGGAGCGAGCGGGAAGAGTTGGTCCACGATGTCTCCTTGAAAAATTCACGCTTTCCCCGTGTATTTATTCCTGGAACCCAGAGGGCGGGGGGAGGGGGTGGCAGAGAAAGGGGGAGAAATTAATCCCTCGAACGTGATGTCCTCGAGGATGGCACGTGTTATGGATATAGTCGCAATCGTCGAATTTATAATTCCAATCTACGGCTCGAAATTAACTGTTAACCTTATCATAGAATTTGATCGTATTATGCTATACAAGCTCTGCATTGACAACTTGTACTTCGTCTCGAGTTAGTTTCTTAAAAGTAATTGCATTCACAGCAGGCGCGTAGTTTTAAAAGTCTACTATAAAAAAAAAGTCATTATAGCGTAGCTATTTATGGGGGGTGGTTATTTAAAAGTCGAGAAGCGTTTCGTTTCCCGAAGGGGTGAGACTCGATAAAAGGGTGGGCGGTAAATTAAATTCGGATCGCTTACCGTTTCACGTAGAATTCCGAAGACGATCGATCGATCGGAACCGGGTGATTCGACGCCCGATTAGAGACGGCGCGCATCTTTTCCAAATTCCCGATCAATAATCGACGTATTCTTTCAGGAAGATGGTAGAACGCATGCCGGTAGAAGCCGTGAAAGTTGCGGCGGGGTCGGAAGGAACGTCGCCAACGCCTTGACCAGCCTTGGTCTGAGCGACACACGGTTAATATCCGTGGTCGGTAACGACCAGCCTGGGAAAGCTATAATTAAAAGTCTAGGAGATGGTGGCCAGACCGTAGAGCAGTTGTCGGGTATGAACACGGCTAGGTACGTGTACCTTCCCCTCCCTAATAAACTATCGACACCCCGCTCTCTAATATTATAACAACTCGTCATTTCTTTCTAAATGAATTCACCCCGAGAAACTTTAATCTCCATCATTCGTTATTCAACGAGATCACTGTTTGCTCGCGAGGCTCGAGATTAAACTTTTACGCTCGAAGACCCTCGTTGTGTTAAACGGTTATAGATTGTAAAAGGTGAGGCTGGAGGGATGAGAAGCATTCTGCGACGCTGAAGATGGTATTAACGGGCTAAATCGGAGTAACCATTAAACCTCGCGGATGCCACTCATCACCGATTTCCAGCGGCAATCCTTTTTCCGTTTTCGTTCTTTCGAGCGACTGACCTTCCTCCCTTCAATATTTATTACAAGTTTAACCAGAGGACGCGTTTTCTGATTCAAGATGTACAGTGATAATCGACTGTAAGGGCGAGTGCCGTTTCGTGATAGGCGAGATGGACATCTTCGCTAACATCAGCCCGAACTTTGTGAATAAGCATCGGTCGCACGTGGAGAACGCGAGCCTCATCGTTCTTGACGGTAATCTGCCGCTGGACACGCTTCGATACGTCCTGGACATCGCAGTATCCTCGAAAATCCCAGGTAAATGACACCCTTCTCATATCCTACTGATTATTTTCGCTCGTTTATTGGAATGTTAATCTCATGCGATCGTACCTTTAAAGTATAACAACGTAAACTTTAATATCGTGGTCTTAATATTAATTTCGCGTAAATATTTGTAAAATTACACAGTACAAAATCATAGTAGCAGAGATAACGAAAATACGTGATCTCTTAAAAACGATCGAAAACATGATATCGACGATTAATGGAGCTTGTACACGCAAGTTCTAATACACGATAGTGATTCACTTATCACTATACAATTATGATAATCGCCATACTTTTTTACATACAAAACTAGAATATATATATATATATATAAACAGCTCGCTCTCTTACTTCCGAGATATAGATCTCTGTGAAAAATGGACGGAGTTAAATAGTATCACTTGGATCGAACACACATGAACTGTTACACGATAGTCGTGTCAGGAGACAAACTTTAAAAGCAGATCTGGAATTCTCGTTCGTTGAGCGACTACAGATTGTTTAAAGCATCTGCGGTCGAAATACTTTCCGAACGCTACAGTCTAACGAATAAAATTATATGTATCCGCCTCGTTGCAGTCCTTGATGGCTCTGCGGGTTAGGCTGCATTTGCATGACTAAATTACGAGACTCTCGGCGCAACCTATAACCAGCTCTAGCGTCCAGATACAAGAAGAACGCGGCAAGTCCGTGAAACATGAACGAGACGACTGCTAAAGCGTACGACCAAGATAAATGGTTGAAGTTCGGATACATTAACCAATCTCTGCGCCAACATTGCCCCCCAAATATCGATACCGCCAAGAACAGCAGAGTGCCTGAAATTTAAGTCAGATGAGTTCCAGTCGCATATATTATCTATCTTGTCCCCCGCAAGATTTCTATTTACCTGCAACAGCGCAGCACACAAAGGCGGATGCCGAGAGAAGCCATTCATTGTTCAATACAAACTTCAAAGGCCAGCGAACTAGAGTCAACGCAATCACAACTTGTGCGAAGGCCGAGAGCAAAAGGGCGAGCGTGACGAATGTTTGCACCATCATCAGCCATCCTGGTAGTAACCACTCTCGAATCACATAGTACTCTTCTGAGAAAATGTGGTGGCATCCGTCAAATTGCTTGTCAAATTGATAATACGGATATCGGAACTGTTCGAAACAATATTCCCAGAGTCCCATGTGCTTGAAATTGCTGAAAGTCTCTTGGTAAGACTCGATCCAATAGGGGCTGAAAGAAGAGTAATTACACATCGAGTAGTCTCAGGGGAGCTTCGTCAAAGATATATTGCACGAAGAATGTTAATTTCTTAAAATAGCTACCTTGTAAATGACATTACCAATAGTAAGCCAGCAATGAATGTAATCACACCGCCGAACACTATTGCATCTAGAAAAGTAAAATAAGGAATCAATAGAGGTTAAGAATATTGTTGAACTAACGCAAAAATGCACGACAGTTTTACTTACTTGACGCGCGGTGATATTCCTGTTTGTCAACAGACATGTTGATCGTTTGTTCTCGCCGATGGAAAAATTATAAACTGATCTACCCTAACAAAAGTTTTGTTTATAAACTCCAAAAACACTGACGGGCCTTAAACTTGCCACACCTCTCGTTTCTCCACTGTTGCCAATAGTGTCATTTCTTTAACGCGCGGCAAGTTGGCTTCACTGTAAATTGATAGATCAGGGGTTCTCAAACATGAAATTCAATTGCTTTTCTTGTAAATAAGGAAGGGGCCGGACGTAAACAATCCCCTTCAACATTTAATTTCATCTTTATTTAAGTAAAGACACGTTACAAAAATTCATGCATTGTGCTATCTCAATCGAGTATGTTTGTTTTATAAAAGATTCTGTACTCAAGGACGGAATTATGTATATGTAAATTACAGATCATAGCAGATTTGGTACATATAAATTTGCCACTGGCAGTGATTATTTACATCGTAAAATAGCGTAGCGTTCGACAGTCTACTATGCATACAAAAGAAAGAAAAAATACTTTTCATTAGGTATAGATGAGATTATTCTCCTTCGAGTCGTCAAAACTTTTGTCAAAGTCATCGTTTTCAACCAACTTTGAGAAAAATCGACGCGCAACAGAAACAATAACAAAATGAGTATACAGAACTATCTGTACCTAATATATACTTCTATGTATCCCTGTATATATAAAATATTAATACAAAAATACAAATCTTGCTTCGTACCTTACTTTGTACTTACAGTAATAGAAATTATTACCTTACGATCTATGCGATTCGTTCTACAGTCGGAAACTAGCTAATACAGCATGGACGGAATAATATTACAGAATTTTGGTACTAAAATCGTGTGCAAGTCTTATGTAACAAAGATACCCTACTTATGCACGAGATTCAAGCTGGAATCTGGTTTGGGATTCTTTCAAGTAATCTCGCTTCTTACGTTGGACATTAGCCTCGACGAGGAAAAGCGCACCCGCTATGATGGTCAATACGCTACCCACGGCTGCCATTATGAAAGACCAGCCGAAAAAGTTGTTCGCGTGTCCAGGCATCCAGCCTTCGGTGTTCCCGAGGCAGCCAAATATAATTACCGCCAGGGCGCCGCTTACACCACCAACCAGCAGCAAACCTCCAATTATCGTGATAAGCTGCACGTATCGTTTCTGTTCTGGATCGCAGCACAGTGTGAACAGTAGTATCAGTCCGAACGACACGAGGCTCAGTAGGAAGCACAAGGTAAAGAAGAATTGGGTCGCTATCATGAAGGCTGCAACAGAGGCAGAAGTGACGGTTACTCCTGCGATATATAATTGCTCCGGCGGACGAAGTAGGAGGAACTTACAAGGCAGAAGAAAGCCACGAATGTCAGAGTAGCCTGCGGTGAAAGGATCGTAGACCCATCTGCAGCCAACGAAGAAGCGCCTAGGCGCGTCCATCTCCTGAGGATTGGGCAGGGACCTGAAGCAATGGGTCCAGAGGCCCAATTTGTCGAGTTTCGCGCCGGTGATGCGGTAATCGCTGACCAACCATGCTGGTGTACCGAAAGCTACGCAAACGCAAATGAACGCAAGGATGAAGACACCGACACCGCTGTTGCCGGAAAAGCTTCGTTTCTGCATCGTGAAGAATCGTTCCGCGAACGATGGAAATCACGACGTAGGACAGATCGCACGGCAAACGATACGAATCTACTGATCCAGTAAAGATCTCACGGTATTAACCACACCCAAACACGTTATGTTGTGTAGTGGCCATGTAGCGTACCGTCTAACCTAACCTTGTAAAACCGTGAGTATCCCACGAGCCTGAAACTAGCACTTATTACGAGGAAAGGGTTCTCAATCTGTCATTAAAGTAATTAAGGATCGACCATCAAAGATGACGGGGTCACGTAAATCGTGAATTTTGAAAGACTGTACGATGTTCTAGTTGCATGGCATTTAGACGACCGCGACGGTCTTTCTTTCAGCTAAGAAGCCGGATATTGTAATATGATGCGAGAATTTTTAAAATGGGAAACGCTGTTCCATGCATGAGAGATTTTATGTAAAATCTCATTGTAAGCGTATTGCATCACTGATGCTTCACCTAAATTATTTTTCTTTCATGTCTGGGGAATGTGTGTCAACTGTAAAGGACATTAATATGTAAATGAATCTAGTCAAATGCATTCTGTTACGAAAAGTAACTTTTGTTAGATTGCGACGTTCGCTTTCGTGGTCCTTTGATAGTGTCGAGAAGACTTCGGAAAAAGAAAGTAGAGACGTGAATGAAAAGTAGTAGAAGGTCTTTTAAGAATGCATTATTCTCACTTCCGCGTTTATAAGCATCTTAACACACACGCGTTAAGATTCTTGGAATGCGCGTCATTTTTACTACAAGCTTTATTCATGAATCATTCGGATGTAATTCACGCGACGCAGCGTAATCGAATGACGCCGCGATTCTTTGAGTATCATTAGGGGAGTAGAAATTAATAGATTAGAAAAGGAAGGAATGGTAATGTCGATTTGTTACGAGTTTCCTGTTTTCGAACCATGAAAAATGAGAAACATATTTATGTAGGAAATGATCTGCCAGTAATGAGTTTATCGGCACTCCTACAATTTCGCAGTATCGTTACGTGCGAACGACTAATGTGGAAGCGACAGTAACACATTTTCTAAGTGTGATTGATGTTCGCGAAATTGTAGAAGTCGCCGATTAAAATAGTAGCTAAACTGGGTCAACGACTTACACCTGACGTCGATCTTCGTACACGCAATCTTAGTCGTAACTCACGTTGAATTATTTCCCTCGATAGAGAAATGGGTCAACGCCTGACCGTATTTGCCCTTTAAAATTTAATTCCTTCTTTTCCCTCCTGAGTTTTATCGGTTAGTCGGGTGGATATCATTGCGCCGAAGGGAGACAGAAAATTAAAGGGGCGTGGTGAATTTTAAACAAGTCGTTTTATTGCTTCAACTTTCGTATATATAAAAGAATACGACAAATATACAACATTTGTTCATGTTAAGGCCATGCAATGGTTCTTAATTACATAGCTAATACTATTATTATTTACAGACCCTTGGTCTCTCGTCATAAAATCTCTTACTCCTACGGACGGATTTGTAGCATTAATTCTACAAAGTAATAAATGCACTACTTATGCATCGAACATTCCATTATAGGGACGTATTTTTATCTCCCAATTCAGCTCGATTACGTTCGTTAAAAGATAGTATTATCGGTGGATTTATAAGTTAACAAGGACAATTACATGCAGTGTAAATAATACGTATGAAAATAATGAGTATAAATATAAAAATATATAATAGTCTTCAAATTGGAAAGAAATCTTTGTGAAGTGTACTCGAAAATCATAGCGGAGCTGTGCGTAGATCTATGTTCCAAATAATTTATCGTACTTATTTATATCAACGAAGATTACAGTTAGATAGTTGTGTGCGTCTTTCGTTCTTCGTTTAATATTCTGTCCTGCTTCTTCCTATGCCTGCGCCCTTCGATCAAGAAAAGCACGCCTGCTGCGACCAAAGTGAAGCTACCAACTACAGCTAGAGCGTAGGACCAACCAATGTTGTTGTGCTCCCAATTAGGCATCCAATCTCTACCGTCGCCTCGTGCGCCAAATATAATGACGGATATGATGCCGCATAGCCCGCCTAATATCAAGTTTGAACCGGTCGTCCATAAAAGTAACAGATATTTATCGTGATGCCGAGAACAGCACGTATACAATACAGTCAAGCAACTTCCTATCAATAATAAGGTCAGGCATAGCGTGAAGAAAAATTGGGTTGCGACGAAAAAGGAGGGCAAAAGAATATCATGGATTATGTAATATTCCTCTTCGAACACCCACCAGCAACCGTAAAATTTGGTGTCGTACAGGTGATGAGGCTGTTCGAAGCCTTGGAAGCACACCTGCCATAGACCTGCAACAGATAATTCATTACAATTTAGCATAAACGAAAGTGAACTTTTCCTTTCAATCACCAATGAAAACAATTGCTAACTAAACGACAATGAAGAACAAACGACACGAGTTTCTTGCTCTTCTTATAATAATAGAAATAATTCAAAGCAAATTACCAATCTTAATGAACTTCGGGTTTTCCAATTTCCCGTCTGTTTCGAGCCAATTGGGTGTGGTGAACGCGATCACTATTAAAACAAATGCAACTGCTGTGCATATAACAGCAGCTTTCCCGTTTCGAGTTTTACCCATTATGTCATTCGATGTTTCATACGATGATACTATAGAATTTAATATTTCGTAATTTATTAAAGGGTAGGAAAATTTTGTTTTCTTGTCGGTGATAGCGTGTGGTTATGTTGAAATATGTACACACACACACACATACACGCGCTATTGTTCTGTATACTGTCAATGGAATAGAACCTTAGTAGATGTTCATTCGTATGCATTTTTTGGCGCCTCACTAGCGCTCCATGTTGCGGGGGACGTACTTAATTCATTTAGCGGTTCATTTTAAATAACGAGGCCACGATGTAACAGAATATATTCTTTTATTGTAAACTTCTAATAGTAACAAACAGAACATTTTACAATATATTATATAACAATAAAACGGAGTTGTTTACTTGCAGTGTGGTACGAGCCTACAGATCTGAACAGGGCAACGAAAGTGTTCGAAGAGAAATCGCAGTGGCAAAGTGTTCTGCATTTCATATCTCCGAATAGGAATGAATTGGCAGTCATTGGGAAATACCTTGGCATACGAGTGCCTGACAAAATCGCTATGGACTTGGAAGAGATAAAGACTGTCGCGGAACAAGTAGCTGAATTCGTTCCCGTAGTTGTGAGCACTTTAGGATCGCAAGGAGTACTGGTAAATATTTAATGATCATGAAAAATATGTGTCATGAACTGATTCAAATCTGCTAATCGTTTCCGGTAGATTGCTCGTAGGGCTTTGGGAAGTGATACTTTTTATGACAAAGAAGGCAAATTGACTGCAAACACTGCGATCACTTCGCGATTGTATCCACCGCTGTCTCACACCTCGGAGGATCCAAATGAAACGTACAATGTAAGCGGCTGCGGAGATTGTCTTACCGCTGGAATAATTTACGGGATCCATCGGAACTTGGATGAAAGAAACTGCCTTTCCTTAGCACTTAAGGCCGCTGCACTCTCTTTAACTTCCTTAGACGCAGTTCCTGCTTCGCTTTCGTTGTTGCGGAACGATGTAAAGTGTTAACAGTTAGTAGATAGAATATATATTATAAAAACTAATCTTTTTAAATACAAAGAATACGAGTAACTTTTTAAAATCACATATCTAATGTTACGAGTAACTAATACTGTTTGTACTAAAACATCTCACGATCTTATCTTATATCGACATAATTCAGTAATTGTTTAACCTTTTTTTATAATTTTTAATCTACGCGAGTGGACGGATGAGTTTTAATAAATGAGCAGTATCTACTTGTCTCGTTTCGATACATTGGTACGGGTATTTTTCTTCTCCCACTTGGTGACAAATTCATTGACTTTAAACTTTCGTTTGCAACCTTCGTAATTCATATACCTTATTTTCCCAAATATTTCTCTTTCTGGCCAACCATGGTCGTGAGTACCGCATATAGACCACATACAACCTGAAGAAGAGCATCGATGAGTATTCTTTTAATATCGTCTCGAAGTAGAATTCACGTAGAACTGACCTACGTAGCCATTAGGATCGCAACCATCTATGCTATACTTATTATTTAAGTAATTGGCCCATTCTAAGGCACTTTCAGGCGTCGTTGTCCATTCTAGTATTTTCTTTGCCCAATACATTCTCAAAAAGCCATGCATTTTCCCTGTAGTTACCATCTGATTCTGACAGGCATTCCACAGATCATCGTGCGTCTCCGAATTCTCTAACTGAATTAAGGAGTATGTATACTTTCTCTTATCCTTCCTATAAACCAGAATATATTAGTAATAAAACATACGTTTCATACCGAAGTATAGACGCTACGCGATACCTATGTTTATTTAATGTTTCTACTGCCCAGGCATAGGCACCTTCTACGAGATCATATTTTTCATTGTAGAAACAAAAATTATCGCTTAATTCGCGACGAACAATAGCCTCCTCCATGAAAGATTCTACCGACTTCGGGTGTAGCTTTTCATACTCCTGTATTTCCAAAATACAGCGTTGTACCGATATCATGCCGAAATGAAACCATGGAGACAAATCGCTAATGGCGTTTGACAAAGGGTCATTACGTTCCTTTGCGTAATTTTTTAAGCGACTTTCGAGAAAGCTTTCCAGTTCTTTAATTCCATGTTTGTATCCTGGCTTGGCCCATGTAATCTCATCTACCGATATATCTGCTTCCACATTTTGCAAAGCTTCTTCCCAATTATTATCTTCGAACTTTCCTTTTGATGGATATGGATGCTGTATAACAGGTGGAAATTCTGTTAAGAATTCCTCCAGTTTCGTATTTATTTTGTTCCTAATTGTTTTAGCAGCAAATTCCTGTTTCGACGATGCGTGCCAGCAGGGCACGATATTGTGTGCATCTACCTTGAAGAAAAAGCGCAAGGATATTATGTGGTAATTAAATGTTACTGGAATGTAACGGAATGTATATGATTCGATTTACTTGGCAAATAGGAATATCTTTGGAAAGATTGTTTTTTACATCCTCGATCCATGACATAGGTAATTTCAGTGGACAAAAGTCTGCAATTACAGCACCTATGTCATGCTTCTTTATAAATTTAAGGATGCTCTGGTTTGGTTCACCATGCAGAAGATGAAAGCTTATATTCAGTGTTTTACATTCCTGCTTAACTTCCTTCAATCCCTTCAAAAGAAACTTGTACTGCCTGATCGAGGCGTTCAGATAGCTTGGCATTAAACAGAAACATATATGAAGCGGTATTGCGTTCTTCAAAGCAACTTTCTGGGAGAAGAGCAGAGCCCAATTATCTAAAATTGTTAAATATCCTTTCAGTGAATGTGTTTATTAAAATTGTATATATCGGAGATGCATACCTTGCACCCTGATATCGCGAAACATCCAGTACAAGACCCCTTTACATCCCTTCTTAACATCATTCAAATTGTTTAAAAGTCTGACCCTTTTTTTAATAAACTTAAATGTCAGAATGGATTCAGCTGCCTGAAAATACACGGGGAGATGAAGGAATTGAGAAGTATAAGAAAAATATACAAACTATAAAGAGATATATATTTATTTTACCTTCTCTCTATTATTTTTAAACTTCTCCACGAGACTGTTTCTTTTACTCCGTTTAGGACGTTTAGGAGAACTTGATTCATTCATGTTTCGCTACTGACGAGAGGAAGAAAAACCCGCCGATGGTATTCTTGCGGAGGGTATGGGTTTGGGAAAATCTTTGAGCATAATATCTTTGATCATAGCTACTATGGCAGATTCTAAGACACCGTTGCGAGGGGACACGTTAATAGTCTGTCCAGTATCTGTATTATACCAATGGGAGACGGAAATAAACAACATGTGCGAACAGAAACTGCTTTCCGTAGTATATATAGTTTATTATGGTAGGGATCGAAAGAATCTCCCGAAAAGTTTAACAGAATTCGACGTGGTGATCATGATGTAAGGACATAAGGTGTGCTTTTGCGCAGTCTTCCAAATTACCCAATAACGTGCTCTTCCCAAGATCGTCCATATTGGATTATGAACAATTATCAACCAATACGACAGTTGCATTAAAATCTGGTAACGTAACAGTACATACTGTTGCGAGTCTCGTCACGATATGTTTTATTGTAGAGTGAAGTAGGTGCCAAACAACGCGATATCGAGATTTGATAGACAGCGAAGTTTGAAAAGTCGTTTTAAATTTTCAAACCCTTGGGGATTTATTCAAATAACGAATTCGGCAGGCACGCACTGGCACTGCACTGGTGCCAGAAAGTAATTTGGATTGGTTGTTTCTGATAGAAACAAAGAAGCTCTATAAGAATCAACCAATTCAAGTTATTTTCTGGTGCGTGTGTTCATGTTCATTTTCTTGCCAGTGCGTGTCTGCCGAATTCGCTATAACTTCACCTTTATTTTTCTTTCCTATTACATTTATGTAGAGTTGTTCAAGCTTAGCGCCTCTAGAATTTACGCCACACGACGTTAGGTTAGCACATTATAAACCCCATAATGTAACTAGGCGGCCATATTTTAACATGGCGGAAAGTGGGAAGGCGCAGTAGAAGATGAAAATGAGCTGTCGATCGAGCACACCTTATGTCCTTACATCATGCCTCAAACAGCGGCTGGAAGAGGTCAATTCCTCTTCCGTCTTTCTCTTCAAGCCCCGCGTCCATAAGCCTAGCTTATGCACTGTCCTTCAGGTCCACGATACCACATTACCACCTGATACCACCCGTCAATTCCCGACTCCCTCTCACCCCCACCACAACACAGTTATCCATAAACTGTGTATTTAAATCCCCCTTTCATAAAGCAATAAATAAATGAACAATGTCCGTATTGAAAATGATTTTTTGTAGTGCCTCTACTAAAAGAGGCGGCGCTTAGGGGACCTTAGATCATAAATTGTGTGAAGAAGAAGAAACAGTAGGTATTTACACTACATATAAGAAATACGTACAACATATGCGCGAAGAAAGTTTATGGAGGCAAGATTTTTTTATTAGAAGCAGCGAATTTCGTTAAAATAGCCTGTCGATATGGAAATGAAGGTGTTGGTTTTAATTGCTTAGCGCGCGGAATGAAAGAATTGATTAGTCGTTGATTGAGTGTTCACCGTGTTCACTCGTGTGATCTCGCGTGGTCTAGGGTCTAGGCGGCAGTGGTTATCTTTTACAAATGGCGGCTTACGGAGAGACACGCCGACTCGTTTAACCACGAGGTTTTGTATCGGCGAGTTTTGTGTAAATAGAACGCGTGACACAGCAACGGTCCAAGAACGGTGAAACTGTCGAACAGTTCTGCTATATGTACCACGAGAATCGAAATTATTAAAATAGCTTGACAGAAAATCGAGTAAAATGGGGAACGTACTAGCAGCCTCTGCGCTTCCTCCGCCTCCGCCTCCAGCTCCGACTCTAGCTCCGGCTCCGACCCCGGCTCCAGGGCCGGCCCCAATTCCAGCCCCAGGCTTTCTACCGAATTTAGGAAAACAGGATTCTCCTGCGGGCATGTACGCGTCCAGCGAAGTGGTCACGGATCGTCTAGAAAATCCAGGCACGATCGAGGACCTGCACAAGAAATGCAAAGGTATCACCGTCTTCTCGTAATCTGATTCTTTTTTCTTCGCATTGCACCTGTTACCGAAACAGCGGCACGCACGCAACTAACAAAATCATGTGTTGACATAAATAATCTCAAATCTTAATGTCATGGCAGATGTGTTCCCTGTAAATTTCGAAGGTGCGAAGCTTATGTTCAACAGAGGCCTGAGTAATCACTTTCAAATCTCCCACACGATAAATATGAGCTCGTTTACGTCATCTGGATACAGGTAAACTACTTTTTCACCTTATTTTTTAAGTCTACTTATGAAAAGCTAAGTTTGCTAGAAAGCAATTTGATCCATCGTATCGTTACATTCTGCTCAGGTTCGGCGCAACATACGTGGGTACAAAACAGCTTGTACCTTCGGAAGCTTATCCTGTGTTACTAGGCGATATCGATCCAAGAGGAAACCTGAATACTAACATCATTCATCAATTCGGGCAGAGATTGAGAGGGAAACTGGCGACCCAAGTGCAGAAGAGTAAATTCGCAGCGGTGCAAATGACAACTGATTATCGCGGAGATGCTTATACCGTCTCCTTGACTCTGGGTAACCCAGATATACTTAACGGTTCTGGTAAGCGTGCGAGGTAAAGATCGACCATATGAAATGTTACGAACGACAATTGTTTGGAACTAATTGCTCCTAGGTGTGTTCGTGATGCATTATCTTCAAAGCGTAACAGCTTCTCTCGCGTTGGGCGGAGAACTCGCTTACCAGCGGGGCCCTGGGGTGCCAGGAGGTCAAGTGGCTGTTGTCTCGGCCGCCGGAAGGTACACGAACGGGGACTCCACGATCAGTGGAAGTCTAGGTAGGCAGACGAGAATATTGGGTGTTTCTTTCCCTGGAAAACTGTTGGTAACGAGTTGTTTCTCTCTTAGGATTAACAGGTTGCCACCTGTGTTTTCATCAAAAAGCTAGTCAGCAATTGCAAGTCGGCGTAGAGTTAGAAATTAATTCCAGAATACAGGAGTCCACTGGAACAATTGCTTATCAAATCGATTTACCCAAAGCCGATTTAGTGTTCAGAGGTATATCCCTGTCTATTTTTCTAAACTCTATACTCTATATGATATTTATGGTGTTGAGATGAATCAAGTTGTAACGTTGTTCCTTTTTTTACTACAGGAAGCGTCGACACAAACTGGACAGTCGGTGCTGTGTTGGAGAAAAAATTACAGCCGTTGCCATTTTCGTTTGCGTTAAGTGGCATGATGGATCATAGTAAACAACAATTTAGACTGGGCTGCGGATTCATAATTGGTTAAAGATAACGCGTAGGCCGATATTGGTCGCGTAGGTGGTCTAACCAAACGATTGGAAGGAAAGCGACGACGGGAGTGTTTCGATTTCTGTGCACACCGCTCAACGAGACCGGTTTAATTAGTATCGATGTATAATATCCACCTAATTCCCATCTCTTTGTTGATTACCTCATTAGCTCATCCTTCTGAGTACACGATCGTTTTGTTTGTTTACTTTTTATTAAAGAAACACCGTACCAATAGGGCCTTATCGCTGTGCATGTTCATTTACAGTTTACTCTGTGGCATGCGTGGTTTAAACTGTCCTTTAACGTACGGTTGGTCGATCGCGAGCCAACGCGTTAAACTGTTGCACTTCGCGGTTAAACTAAATTGTCGCTTTCGCAAAAGTTAAGCTAAGCACGGTACAATACGCATATACAGGGTATTAAAAAAGAAGGATTTAAGACTCGAGGGGCATATAGCAGTTACCGAGAGGAGTGAAATCTATCCTATCGGTATACCACTCGTAAGATAGAAAGGTTGCTTCTCACATTCACGTTCAAATGTTGCGTTATATGCCTTTTATGTTATAAGAAATACAGAGGATTCGTGCGAGGTGATCGAGAGAACGAGGGAAGACGATTCTACTGGGCATCCTCGCGCAATCCACCTACCGAAAACTTCTCCCCCCCCCCCCCCCCCCCCATCATTTAGGACCTAACCACATGTAGAATCTCTCCTGTGTACTTACTTGCAACTGTGATTCTGTTCGATAGAAGGAGTGACTGAATCTTAAGGGGGCAGGTTACCCTCGATAGCCCTAAAAGAGGTCTTTCTTCAAACGCAAATTCTAAAGCGATAAATAACAGTAGAGAGAACGGGTTCTTTCTAGTTTTAATCGCTATTCTATGAGCTTTAACACAAAAAAAGAAAAGTTTAAATATCTCTATGTACATAAAAGTTGTGAGTAAAAACGTAGAGGCGTGTACGCTATGCACCGTTTGATGGTGAACGTAAAATCTCGAAAACCGTTCCAATGATTTGTATGAAAATTTAATGAGAGATGGCGAAAACCATTCCCTACAATGTGCCGGGAGCAGATTTGGGAGAAAAAATAATTTTATCATATTCAATAATTTTATTATATTAAAAAATGATTTTACCCATTTCTTTCATGAAAAATATTTTTCATATAAATTCTGTACCCGACACATCGTGGGGAATGGTTTTCTGCATCTCTCGTTAAATTTTCATCCAAATAAGTGGAGCGGTTTTCGAGATTTTATGTTCACCATAAAACGGTGCACCGCGTACAGGCCTTTACGTCTTTACTCCCACATTTTACTTACTTTTTCTTTGTGTTGAAGCTCGTAGAATAACGATTAACACTAGAAAAAAACGTTCTCTTTACTGTTATTTATCACTTTACAATTTGCGTTCGAAAAAAGTCTTTTTTAGGGCTATCGAGGGTAATCTACCCTCGTAAAATTCTTCTCATTCATTCTTTTGTTTACATTCAATGTGCGCGCGTGTGTGTAAACAGCGGACGTTCATAAACCCACAAGAATACATTTTACACTGAAAGCTTTTGTTTTTTGCAGCTAGCTGATCAAGTGAGTACTATAAGACTACAGTTTTCGACTGTTCTTTTTTTTAACACCTTGTGTATGTATACATATGTATTGTACGGAGGAGAAGCGAAGAGCAGTGTAATTAACTGGAAGAAACTTAAAACACTTGTTCGTAGTGCTCGTTTTCCTGAGATTCGTGTTGAAATAGTGAAAATGCAAAGCAACGTATCTAATAAAGAATCGGGCTAAAATCGAACGAGATCACGTGGAACTAGAATAAAGTTGCCGTTACGAAGTGGTTTTTAGAAAGAAACTTTTCATTCCCTTCTCCCACCCCCGGCCGAAACCCACTATTTGGTTATAATAACATGATGCGGTGACGCCGTTGTGCTTGCACTTTGCTTGATAAGTAGAAATATAGGTTTCGTTAACTTCGTCGTTGTGTTTTGCCACCTGTGGCGTCTTACCATATCCATATAACATTTAATGGAACGCGTGAAAAACGCATAACACCTGAACAAAAATTCACTTTAAGGGTACCTTCCGGGATAGAACCCCAAAAAATAGGTGATCTTTAGGAATTAATTAAAGGAAAACTATTATATATAATTTAATGCGACTTTTGCATTGTATTAAGGATATCTTATATCATAGAAATATATTTTTTGTTTTATAATTAATCATTGCAAACGGTACTGGGGATTTGTTAAAGTCAAGGCGTCAAAAAATTGATCCAAATCGGTGGGACCGGTTAACGTAAAAATTAATTTTTATTGTTTGAATATGAACTAAAATACCCTGAAAGTTTGGAAAAAATCCGCTTAAAAGTTTCTTAGAAAAAATTCCCAAGGATCACCTTATTCCTAGTCTCTTAAATAGGGCTCCCCCTTTACATAGACTAGTGATATGTTAGGGACCAGAGTTTTTCTTGATCGTGAAGGTACGAAAATTTGCATGATTTTACTGGATTTCACAGGATTTCGTGATTAGACGAACGAGGGGGTCTGGTTGTTACGCGAAAATCTGTTGTACAGTTAATCAAGTAGTACCTAGGTACATATGTTGGAGGTATGCTGGCGAGACGCTGCCGCTGGCTACCTACTTGGCAGAGGAAACAATGAGCGATTAGCAGAGAAGTCGTAAAGAGACGTTGGACAACAACTTGACCAGAAGCATAAGCGGCAATTCTTTATGGTTTCCGATGGGTGACCGTCGTTGCTTGATTTTGAAAATACGGTTTGCTTTATACAGGGTATGAGTAGGTATTACTTAGTTTCGTCGATACGAAATAACAACATCCGATAAAAATATTTCGAATGGGGAAGTAATCTCCACATGTAGTATAGGCTGTACAATAAGCCTATAGTCGGATGAATGAAGACGCTGGAAGTCGCGTATTCGTCGTCATTCGATCGATCGGTTGATCGCATCGAAGGTCGTAATGAATGGATATTGTTAAACACGGATATTGTCGAGCAGGAGACTCCGCCAGCAGATGACCAGAATCCAATACTTGGACAGGGCAGGCATGGACCGCGGTATGAATGCGCCAATTATTCCAGGCAAAGTAAATGAGCATTTTCATAGACAGTAGGTAACCGACGCAGGCCGGCAAGACTACATAGAAACTACAGAAATGTTGAATGAATCATCCCATGGTACAATTCTAGAATCGGTATCTGCAGTAAATTCAATTTTGCCCTTTGTCCGTACATCTATTGTCTTTCATCGGCACTCGTGGACATTTTATGGAGCCTTTACCGAGGTTACCATCGACGGGACAGCGACGCGACACGACCGTCGCAGGTAATTTGTTTACGTGCCGCGCTAACTGGTGGAAAGAGGAAGAGACTGAGTCATTGGAAGGATTCATACTAGAGGAACTCGGTATGATACAGTACGGTACTACGGTACGGTGCGTCGCTGGGACGAGTCTTTGCGTTCACGAGCCTTTGGAATCTGAAAACGAAAAATAACTTGTAGTATTTACACGTAAAACATATGTACCTATTTGCGTAGAAATCTAGAAATATGCGTTTCTGTGGTCTGGATTTGTCTCGTTCGCTTATTGCTCGCTTGGCGGTAGGCAGAAGAACGTCGTAGCTTAGACCCTTTTGCTCAACAGCTGGCAAACGTTTAAAGTTTAAAGCTGCATGCATTGTGCGACATCGTGGGTACGTCTATGTAATTATGTACTGTCGCGAAGGGGAGGATGATTCGTACAACGATCCGGCTAGTAATTTCGGCGGAGGAAGTAAAAGGTATATGTAAGTATAAACGAAGAGGTGAAGGCTGCAGGACGGCCGGTATCGGTGGCAGTTGCGAACGTTGCGACGAACGAGGACAGAGAAGAATGGAAGAGGAGGAGGAAAAAGAACTGATCGGTTGGAGGACAGAGCGAGGAAGGTAGGAATGACGAAGCAGGAGAAGGTGAAGGAGGAAGGAGGCGGCGGCGGAGGTAGTGGCAAATTCATTTTCCCGGCTGGCCGATAAGAAGAGTCCGATGGAAAGAGAAAGAAGTGGCGCATGTGATTTTTGCGATAAAGATAAACAGAGAGAATTGGCTTATACGTTGACGTGATCCAGCTCGTGCTGCGCATAATATTCCCTGACGTTATTCGCGATACTTGCAGCAAGCACGAGCGAATGCATGGCCACCGAGGCTCCCCCGTTTAACCAACAAGCTATAGGTAGGTGCCCTCTGAGAAGCTTAACGTTTTCCTTTTCATTCTTTCAGAAAATTTATTTGAAAGTGGAGCTCGGTTTGCGACTCGACTATTCAGAGAGCGATTTCTCTCTCGCACACACGCACAGATGGGGGGGAGGGAGCGAGGGAGAGGGAGGGGGAGAGGCACGCACTCGCTCACTCATTCCTCTCTTCTCCCTTCTCCCTGCCTGTCGCTCTCTTTTTATCAACGGCTCCCTCTTGCTCTGTCTCAACCGACTGTTCTCTTTCTGTTGGTTCCACTTTGCTTGCTGGTTCTCCTCCTCTATGCACATAATACACACCAGCCTCGCTTGCAATCATAGAACAGTGGCGAACGCGAACACTTCTCTAACCAGCAAACGGAATTTGGCAAATCGCAGGCTAATTTATATCGTTCTGCAGGCATAAAGTGTTTTCAGTGTGTCCCTCGTTGTTGTTCGCCGTATTCGGTGGACGGTCGTACCGATACCGAGAAGCGTGGCAAACCACGTGCACAGGGAAAGGAGGAAAGAAACAGCAAGATAAGAAAGAAAGCAATCACTACGGTTGACGAAGAATTGGAATTTTGTCGGTTGGCCGTGCGACGGAGGGGGCGCTGGGGGAGAGGCTGAAATCGCGATCGGGGGGAAAGAAAGTTTGCCTATGAATCCGAGGGTCTACGACAAGGCGGTCACGTATCAGGGGACGAACGAGGGAATGGAGCGAAGAAGCGACAGCGGCCAAGCCCTCCAAGATATAAGAAAATATGAGGAGCCAGATTACGGTGAGCGGTTTTTCAATGGTTTCGTAGTTGAATTACAGAGGGTAAAGAAGAGCGTAGGTATATTATCGACAAGTCGGAAATACGTGTCCGGAGAAGAGAGAACACTGGAGTGGCAAGGGTTTTCACGCGATTGAATGATGGACGGGACAAGATGGGAAAGTAAAACCGCCGATCGGTTTTCAGGTCTTGAACAACCACTGGACTGCTGGTCGGTGCCGGTGGTTCGCGAGTCACTGGAGAGCGGGGGCCAATCGTGGGGGGTGTATATACGTTGGATATCAGAGTGATAATTCTGCTGCTAGTCGCGATAACGTGTCTCCTCGTAGTTGCCGTTGCTTCGGGGACAAACTCGGCGGGGAACGGTGCGTAGCAGTCGAGCACGAATCGATCGACGATAATTGCAGCTTCCTTCTCCACGGCCGCGACTCCAACATTTTTATCCGCGCTGACCTCTTCCTCGTCTTTCAATAGCCAACTGTTGTATTTCTTCGTCTCGCGAGCTGCGCGCTTAGTTAAATTCCCATTAACGAGCGGTTTCGAGCAACCTAAATAAGTACTTAGCAATAAGATTATCGGATTTTGCTTGGTAAGCTGTGCGATAGGTATGATTCACAGTGTTCCATCGGCGATGCGTTTGTTTGCGTTACTCTTTTGGACCGTCTGCTATATGCATATATATGTTCCTTCTCCATCGCCGTCTCCGTCACAGTCACCTCCGTTCTTGCTCGTTATTTTCCCATCGCTATTCTTTCCGTGACTATTGTTGATATATTTTATCTAACAGCGGTTTTGGGATCAATGATCCGTGGAATTGTCACGGGAAAATGGAGTTTCGGAAGTTAAGGCGAATGCCGAGTATACATACCCGTGTATAAATGAACACCAAGTTCCAGCTAACCGAGGGTCCAAGTCCATTCGTTATCGGAGTTTTTCTGCTATCCGGCGGTTTTACCGTTTTACATCGTCACGGGTCAATGTACGCAACAATAGCGCGCTATTGGCGATGTTGCGTTCAAGTATTAGGATTTTTCGTGGGGCTGGTTGCGATAGCAGTGTCTTTCCCGTAGAGTCCGAGTGTTTTTCCTGTTACCTACCCACGAATTCGTTGCTCTCGCGAGAGAAGGTCGAGTAGAGTGTAATTTGAAAGTCGAATAGACAGGTCTTCTGTTGATTGTTTTGCAAGTTTACAGGTAAGTAGTGACAGAAAGAGGTGGAGGGAGAGAGAGAGAGGGAGAGGGAGAGAGAGAGAGAGGAGGAGGATGCGCAGTATCATGGATGCTCGAAAATGGCCGCTACGCTGAAACGCGAATGGCTCGTCGCGATGGAAAGAATTCCTTTCTCCTGACTCGCTCCGCCTTCCTGGTTAAATTTGCTGTAGCGACCCTTGGAAGATGGTCGTTGAAATCGTTGAATCTCGCTGGGGGTTACCTATCTGTCGTGCGAACGACCGTGTTCGGAGAGAAATCCTTGATTGGAGGAATCAGCAGTGGTCGAATGAACTCGCGATACCGATATCGACCACCAAGTCCTTGTGGTATGATCGGCAGAAATTCATGCACCTCCGCTTATCAAGTACCGAAATTGCCCAAAGATTGTAAATGCAAGCGAAAGCGATAGGTGCCTCCCATATATTTTCTTTCCACTCTGCTCTCCAACGTAAACTGGATTGTTTATTGGTGGTGGCGCGTGATTCGCGGTCAATCACGGTCCTTCTTTTTTCTTCGTATTGGCAGAGCGGGAGGAAATCGTAGCGGCGGAGAATCGAGCGTACCGAGTCGCGTACCTTTGAGTACCTTTCAGGCGTTTACGCTTCGCATAGGTACCCATTGTTTTCGAGTTGTTCGAGGCATGTTACCAATAGCTGCAACTCACAAGCCAAGCGACCGCGAAGTATAGAGTAGACGTAGGTAAAAGTTCGTACCGTGCGAATTTCATTGTTTGAGTTGTGGCAGTTGCCAATGGTAATTGGTAGGCAATTGTTAATCAAGGTAGAGTCACCAGTGGCGAATTGCGTGGCTGTGGGTCGTTTTGTTAACGTGCAACGCGGTAAGTACTGAATTCGTTAGTTCTGAAGTAATATTCTTATTGTAATTCTTTAATTATTTTAAATTCTTCTATTCAAAAGTACTGATAGAAGTCTTTAGTTCCTCTCGCAGATGACAGGATTGATTAAACAATGAAAAAGTAGCTGGAGAGGCGAGAGCCCGAATGCAAACTCCGCGTTCAAAAATCAGCTTGAAGTAGGTAAATGAGGCGATGAGGAGAAAATCTGAATGCGAACCTGCAAATAAATAATTGGAAGAGAAAAGAATCGAAAAAATAGCGTGAAGAAGAACACAGAAGACTGCTGCCTGCGCAGACTACGAAGGTGGGGGTAATGTTACGTGTTATTACTGCTACCTTGATTAAAAAATGTTAATTATAAACTATTAGTTGTTTTGCTATATTACCGCAAATATTGTATGTATGCAAATAGAAGACTTTTGTGAAAATTTCTCGTTGCGTTCTTTTACCCAAAACATGCGAACTTTTGCCCCACATATCGAGTAAAAGTTCGCATTTCAGACTTTGGAAATATTTATTTTATATGAGCTGTGGCAGGTAAATTTACATCGAGTCACTGTCTATCGAATAGTAAAGGATTAATAGTTATTTCTTACACAATGATATGTGCTATTAGTGTAATACCAAGCATTTTAGGGAAGTCGAAGTTTTAAGCGCGCATTGTTGCCCTACAATTAATACTCTACTCGAACGCGAGATTCGTTTGAACCACGAGGCGATCAGCCGCCTTTTCGATATCACCGCCGCGTCATTCGCAAGCTCGCCCTTTCCTTCGCTTTGCTTGCACGCTTCTTTCACGTGCATTACGCACTAACAATAAGTAACATTATACATATGTATAGGTAGAGTAGATCGGGACAGCATGCGAGAGCTGCTTGACAATATTAGCACCGTCGGTTTTAGTGACACAAACAAGCGTTATGTATTCATTTTGTGGTTATAGCCCAGAATTTTAGTATTTAGAGCTCGCAAGTAAATGTTGTCTTAGCACTTTTATTTCAATTAACCGTCGTTAGAAATAACGAATCTTTGTCGCAAACGAATGAGTACATATTTGTTTATTATAATGTGTACGCATTTTAGTAATTTGATGTTTAGCTTCTTGTTTACTGAGTTAAAACGCAAAAACTTATGCTCGGGGTAAATTTTAACATATTATTACATACTTCGTTTTAAATGGTGATAAAGCAAACATGCTATTTGCTGACACACCGGAAAAAGATGCCGGAGAATTCAAAAAGTAGAATAAAGTATGAAGGTAAAACTAAAGAAAGCGCAGAAGAAGATTTTGATTAATAAGCAATGATTGCTTAACTCATGTATGTCAAATGTTTAATAATGAACTGTGTTTCTAT
Organism: Andrena flavipes; assembly: GCA_963971345.1. Classification (NCBI taxonomy): domain Eukaryota; kingdom Metazoa; phylum Arthropoda; class Insecta; order Hymenoptera; family Andrenidae; genus Andrena; species Andrena flavipes. Next base: position 59,458,471 of record OZ020480.1, read on the forward strand.
TTATATTTTTTAGAAATGTTTATTTGTGTGCATATTTGTATTTAAATAAGTAAAACAGATGTGTTACTATTTACCCCGGACTGGGGCACATTGTAACAAAGGTTTAGAATTGTTTAAGGGGAGAGCCCTCTTTAGGATGCTAGAAATAAAGTGATTCTTGGGAATTTTTTCCTCAGAAACTGTTAAGCGGATCTTTTTTTAAACTTTCAGGGTATTTTAGTTCACATTCAAACAATAAAAATTAATTTTTACTTTACAAAGTGTTGGATAGAAATAGAGATATATGAACACGTTTGTTACGACTCGCGCGCCGGAGTTACAAATTGAAAATTGAATTTTCTTATTTCTAGAAATAATTACATTGTCGATGAATCTGAGACATTGATAAATAAATTGAACAACTCTTTTTCCGTAAATAGTACGAAATATCTTGGGACGATATCTTTTAACTTTTTTTTTCGTTTGAAATAAGAAAATCTTCGGTTTTTTAATTTCATTGAAGAAATGGGGCCACCATTATAATCGCCAAATTGCAACTCCGGCGCGCGAGTCCTAACAAACGTGTTCATATATCTCCATTTCTACCGAACAATTTGTATCGTAAACATTAATTTTCATTGTTTGAATATGAACTAAAATACCCTGAAAGTTTGGAAAAGATCCGCTTAACAGTTTCTTAGAAAAAATTCCCAAGAATCACCTTATTCCTAGCGTCCTAAATAGGGTTCCCCCCTTAAGATGAACCTAGATGTCTAAGTGTCCAAGATTTTGTCATGTACTTACACTCAATGAGTTCACCACATATGTAAGTAGTAAGTCACGCAAATTATTTCCTGATTAAGGAAAACACTTTCGAGAAAAAGCTCTGAAAACTTTTTTGTAACAATCTGCCCTGGTTTCCCCTACAGGTGGTACCGACGGAGGGAGGGTGGGAGGCTCGATCAGCAAAGCAGCGAATGTTTATAAATGCGTTAGTTTGTTCTTCGTTTGTGGTAAATAGGTAATAGAGTAAGTATGTGGTTGGGCAATAGGGGCAAAATATATTTTTACTATTCATGACTTCTAATAGTGGAAAAAAGTTGCCTTTTATAATTGTATTTAAGCTGCCAAAGTTTGAACGTGATCAACAAACTTTTTGAGGTGCCGCAAGCCTTTCAAAAATTAAAATTTCAGTAGATACCTACATATTAATATTTGAAGAGCTTGCGACACCTCAAAAAATTTGTTGATCACGTTCAAACTTTAGCAGCTTAAATACTATTAGGGATAAATCCGGGAGCCGCGGAAAGTGCAGACCAATTACTTCTCTAGAAGCCAAATAGTTGAATGAATTGCGTCATTTCGCTGCCTTCTGTGTTTTTCTGAATTATATAGATTCCAAAAGGTAAATTGATGTTACATCTAACTTCTTTTGTCAAACACCGGTGTATAGAATCGTATTTCAAAAATACTTCTAAGTTTATTCTCGTTTAATGTTTGGGATAATAAGATAGAAGAGATATTGAGAGTCAATGCAGCCAAAGTATTTAGCCATATTAACTCTTCTTCTCAAAATTAACGAAAAGACCATCTATCCCTGCAGAAAGGAGAGATGGTCGAGTTATGATTTTTTTTATTATTTCTGTTTTTTATTTTTTATTATTACTTTATTATTATTTAGTTTATTTATTCACTTTTGTATTCATTTGCCTTGCTAATAGCCAGTTGGTGGTTCACTTTTTCTTTGACGTGTTCCTTAGGTACTTATTTAGCGTAAACAAATTAAATATCAATAAATCTGTAATTATATTCACTCATAAATAATTTTACTTTCTTCTTTGTTATTTTTCCCTGAATAATTATGTAAGTGATTTCTGCCAACGACGAAAACCATTTCTCCCGGCACCTCGGGAGAGGTGGTCAGATGTCATGACTTCGGTTTTCAACACGATTTACAGTAAATATTGTCTTAAAACAAATATCGACTAGTTTCTTCTGAATCAGCATAAAATTCTGAACCAATAGGTTTGTTCTGATACAATTAGTAACATCTATAATTTTAATAGCTAATTTAGATTAAGTCGACCGCGTCTGTCGGATTTACCCTATAAAAGGAAACTGTTGCCCCACTATTAGAAGTCTCGAATAATAAAAAACTAATTCACGCCTATATTTCGTCGCATCCTATCGCTCAAGTTCATCGAATGGTGTCAACTGCCACCTTGCAAGCTTCGCTGTTCCTCGTTCCGTTTCTTCCGATCGTTTCGGTTACTCGCGAAATCGTGAAAATCCTCACTTTTCACACACGGATATCTCGTCGATGAACAAACTCCCACTCTCTCTCACTCCTCCTCCCACTGTTCCCAGCGTGGATGCGGTTGTTGCTTGAACGCGGGATCCACCGAGGCACGTGAGATTCGAATTGCTCGGCTCCGCGGCGGGCCACGCCGCGCCGTCGACACCCCGAAGAAAATTATAAGCAGGGTGCGCCGAAAGCTCGAACAAAACCAGTAGACTGCACCGATGCCGACCGAATTGAAAGCGATTCTCGCGACGACTGATTTCGCGAAATACCGAATGATAGTATAATGCAGGCTAGTGGCGTCGATACGATATCCGACACACGCGTCCGTCGCGTCGCGTCAGCGTGTAGTGCGAAATGGTGGGTGGTGTTCTATCGGCCGGTGTACCAGCCACCGCGATACCAGTTATCTCGCGATACACCGGCGCTCGGCCAAGAAACTTTTAGCTCTTTCCTACCAGCAGACTTCTTCCAGTTTAGTCTAGTTGAGATTCGTCGTTCGGCACGTTTCGTAGTCGAGGAGAAGTTTCTCCGCCGCGCCGCGCCGCTGTCAAGCAAACACATCCGGATGGTGCGACACATAAGTATACCAAAGAGTATCGCCGATACGAATCTTGTCAGCATAAATCTTCGCCGACTTTCTCCGTACTCGACAACAATTTTACGCAACGTTCTCGCACGCAACCTTGAACGATACCGTTAGCGAACAACACCGAGCTACCTTGCGTTCTCATAGAAGCCTTTACGATTTCTCTATTCGCTCGGTAACTCGCGGATCGGTTCGCAGGCTTTTTAAAATGTGAAGGTGGAGGTGGAGAGGTCGAGGTCGAACCACCGCACACTTGTGTTCCTCGAAACGGTCGATTATGAAGAAGAATCGCGATACGTGCGAGTTGGGAACCACTGTCGGTGTGCAACTACTCCAGATAAGGTATCGGCTGGCGGCCGGTCCGCGATAACGCTTCGCAGCATGACCCAACGTAACGCATCGTCCCGCTTTGCCTCGCTCCCACTTGCCTTGTCCGTTCTCGTCCACTTTCGTCTCTCATTACACAGTTATTACCTTCCACCGCCTTTCCTTGTCCTGCTTCGCGCTATGCACAGCTGACTCGTTAAGCTATAACTTGAAAATTTCAAACCCGATTCTGCAAATCTCATCCGCCTTTAGACTGTATAAGAAATTATCTCTTTTCACTGGTTTTACTGTTTCCACTCGACTACTTCACTTTTCTACTCCTTCGTGCAAGGAGCGAGCGATAGGGAATCAAGTGAATGAAAAGAGGAGGAGGATTTAGGGGCTGGTCACGGGGAGAGGGGGTGACAATAGAAGCGATATAGACGATAGAGATGATAGAAACGCCCACCGTATAGCCGAGCGGCAGAGGCGTAGCGTAACTCCCGGTGATAGGGTAATCTGTTACGGACAGAGATTAGCCAAGGACGTGCAGATAAACTGCGACATTGCTAACATTCCTTTCTCAGCTACACTCGGCATTTCTTCTTGGTCCTTTAGTCGCTTCTAGCTCGCGGACGTGCGAACAGTCGGCTCGGCCCTTTTCAGGGCATCCGCGCGTCCCACGAGCCAAAGCTAGCCAAGATATCTCGCGCTTTCCACGGCTCGAAAGCTTCAACGAGCCGAGGCTAGGCTAGGCTAGGCTACGCTAGGACGGAGGAAACTTTCCTCCTTTACTGATGCGGTTGAACGTGTTTCGACCACCTGCGGCCACGTTTATGAGGGTGCGCGGACTCACGTCCTTTACAAACGCCGTTTTTTTTTTCTTTCTTGTCACCTTGGAGGAGGGGACAGCTGAGCAATCCGCACGGAGCACCGGTGGCCGTACGTTCGTACCTACATTCGTAGTTGTGGTGGGTCGAGGGTGGTCGGTGATAAGAGAAGAGAAGCGAGCTAACCGGCTTAGTTTCCCATGCGAGCTCGAGAACGGAAACCAAGTTGCTACGAAAAGTCGGGAACGCACCGTTCGGTGTGGTTTCGTACGGTTTGCCGCTCGGCCTCGTACATATGTACTATGTATATGCGGGCGTTATCGGCTGCGTAGCGTCGCGTCGCGCCCAACAGTGCCCCGGACGAGCTATGGTCGTCTCCGAGGGAGATCGCGGCTTGTTGTATTGTTTGTCGGTGATATTTACCCGCTGGAAGGAGCCAGCGTCGAGCCGCGTAGAGAGTCCCTTAGGGACGGAAACCGCCCCTAAAACGCCCCCGTTACGCGATCGGTTATCTCCGCGCACCAGACGCGATCATGCCATCGACGAAACGTCTGGCGAGAATCCGTTACTGCAGGACGATCGGATCTGTGTTGCTGATGTTTGCCGAGTCCTTTCGTTTGGTACGCCCAGCTAAATGATTTATTAAGTTCCTTCCTACTCAGGTTTCCCAAAGATTATTGCCAGAAAGCTCGAGGCTTGTCGGTTGGTCGCCGATATTTAAACCATCTCATTCCTAATTTCTTTTTAGATACACCCCGCCGCAATTCCATCTCGTTCGAGCGCGGAGCTGATAATAACGAGCAATTATCCCGGCTGTATCGCGATACTAAAGTTCTGCGAGCTAATGCCATCTGTGGCTGGAAGATCGAACGACTCGAGTTAGAGAGCTCGCAAGCTGACTCGCGGAGCGTGGACCCCCGGTGAATTCGCAACCAACCCGATGTGAATCACAAAATATCTACTCAAAGGATTTCTAATTCCTTCAGGCTTGCGTATTGTAGATCTTTTGTTTTCGGGAGAGCGATGAAAGGTGGATCGTAAATGGATGATCCAATGCAACGAAACACCGCCATAAAATAATAACGAGGCAAATATTTGTAGTCGCCCCTTTTGAAACGGCTGGCTGGTCGTTGGCTGAGAAGTGGTACAATACGCGTGACCACGTAGCTACGTACCTACCTACCTTCCTTCCTACCGCTGCGGCTGCCTCGCTCGTCGCTGGCGTTCCCTCTCCCAGGACGGACAAGAGAATCGGGAGGGAAGAGCAAAGAACGTGTCCCGTCCGTCGGTTAATCCCAATGGGATTTCCAACGGTCGATTTGCTCCCGGCGCGGCGCTCTTTATTTCGATCGTTGCGGGCGCTCCTTTAGGCGTTACATAGCTACCTATGTAGTCGCGTAGCGAAGTAGAGCAGAGACGGGGGGAAAGTGGTGGAAAGCTCGCCGGCTCGAGACACGCGGGAGAAATAGGGTGGTAGCGGCAACTATTCCCTCTGTCTCTCGCGCTTTCTTTCTCCTCGCATAACAAACGTAGATTTTGTTATCGCTCTGGGACAGGAGTCCGGCAACGAAACCGGATGTCCGCCCACGCAGGATGTGACGTCAGAACTGCTGTTCGCCGGCAGACCAACGAGTACCGTAAACCTGCTCGCTAGCTGCTTGCCTGCCTTGCCTTGCTTGCCTGCCGGCTTGCCTGCCTGCTTTGCCTGCCTGTTTGCTTGCAACGCAAACAATTCTACTCCACTCCACCCCTCGCCATCGTTCCCGAGTCCACGTAGGCGAGCGAATGCAGAGACCATCTTTCCTCGCTTTTCATTACCGACAACTATTTTTTTTTTTTTTACCACGGAATATCGAAATACTTTCTCCGCCGGAAGAATTTTCCAACGTACCTACGTATATTGACCGATGACACACGTTCATAGCCCTCCGCGTTAATCTTTCAGCTGTGTTGTAAACACGAGGTCTCGTTTGTAGAGAAACAAAAGGGGGCGAGTACCTACTCTCTCCGGAACGGTTTCACGCGGTTGCGCCTATTTCTCAGCTTTCTGGGTCAAGAGAACCGCAAAACCCGTGAAAGCCGTTTATTTGTTTATTCTAGCGGGTGATGAGTCAGGCGACCAACACTGAACAGCCAATAATAACAATTGCAAGACAACTCTGACTCTCTGAAGGCTGCTTGGCGACTTCGGGGATTGCCAGAGATGCACGGACGCCGAGTGAATCTCTCGATTGTCTTAATATCGATCGATCGTCGCAGTGGAATATTCGAGTCCTCTGCGGCTTCAACGTCGGCAATCATAGACGAGAAGCTACGACGAAATGACCGCGACGACTGCGACTTGTATCGGTTCTAAACTACTTAATAACCGTCTCTCATCTGCAGCTGCGACTCCAGGCTAGAAAATTAACTCGAAAACCCTCTCGACTTAATACCCCATTACGCCCTCGATGTGAATATAGCGAGGCACCGCTCACGACCTTCGACCTCTTCACGACTGATTTATTGCTGCTTCGTTCCCCCTCTGCTACGTTTACGCCTCGATCTCTCTGTCCCTCTCTTTCTCGCTCCCTCTCGATCATTCTTCCCCCACAAATTCGCGCCCCGGACTATATACAGCTCGGTAAACAAAATCACGAGCAAATTACCGAAGATTGGGTAACCCTGATTTCGGCAATTTCGCGATTTTCGACAATATTCTGCGATCTTTATGCGTTTATAGCTCGGAGCAACCTGAACCGATTTTCATGAAATTTTAGGCATGTAGGTAACTTGTCACTTAAGAAACTAATCCTTTTAGCTTCTCAAAAAATAGTCGTGTCGTTTGGAGGAATTCTAAAAAAGTTATACGCTTTTAAGAGTTGTAAACTTTCTTTCGTCCGCCATTGTACTTAATTTATATATGCAATTTTCAATTTTATATTAAGATATCTTGGTTTTATTACAATTATAGCTTAAGTGACTAAAATATTAGCTTAAATATTACTCGTGCCGAGGTCAGGTTACGGTCCGATAAATAGTATATATAGAGACAGGGATGTTTGTGGAGTGCAGCATCCATTCCTACGCGATTGTCGATCATTCAAACGTTCGATTACGTTCAGCATACTCTCCCGTTACCTACAGTTAGGTAGGTAAGTCCTTACCTGTGCATACCTACTTATGCATTTAATATAGGTCTATATTATATCGCACCGTGACCGGCGGAGTGTCGTAAAATACCTAATGCCTAATGGTTTGAAACACCGCGCAGCCCCGGCTCTCAAGGGTGGCGCTTAACCATGTTTGGAACTTGAGAAGAAAAAAAAGCTTGGGATGAGCGTGTAGTGGCCAAGGTTGAAAGGACTAAAGAAGGACAGGGGAGGAGACGGGGGAGAGACAGAGAGAGAGAGAGAGAGAGAGAGAGAGAGAGAGAGAGAGAGATGGAAAGAGAAAGAGAGAGAGAGAGATAGAGAGAGAAAGAGAGAGGGGTATATGCCCTGTAGCGTGATTATATAGTTCCCTTCTCGTGTTACGCCACGCAGTCTGTGTTTTGTTGTTTCGCGGCTTGTGACGGCTGACATTCCTCAAGAGAGTCGCAGAAACGAACCTAAGTAATTTCTTCACCAACCACCCGACGGAGAAATCTAAGCTGGAGCTTCTGCTCTATATCTGTCGTTATAGGCGGTCTTTCCAGAGACTTGGAACAGTCTGAAGATTAATGCGCAACGCTCCGCAGGTCGCAGGTTACATGCGCGGAGACGTTGCAGTCGCATGTCGACGATCGTGAAAGTTCCCTCTGAGGAAATTGCTACAGCGCTTGGCTAATTGCTACGCGAGAAACAAGGTTTCTCGTCATCTCCAAGATTCGATGATTCGATGATTTGGTGTCTAGACTACACGTGCATAGAGACGCGTTGTAGCAAGTAGCTACCTACAATGGACGATGTCGTTTGTACATACTTGAAAGGGAATATCCCGAACCCTGGAATTTAGAAAATTCTGAAACTTGTTGAATATGTAGGGGATTTCCTCCTGATTACAACGCAATTTTTGTTTATTGTCCAAATTAACTCTAAGGGGGTGGAATTGACCACAGAAAATTCGGTTGTTCCTCGATTTTGTAATATTTAACTCGTGAATTGTAAAGTATTTTTTTTACCAAATGATAGCTCTAATTAAAAGAAGTAACTTGTGTATTGAAATTTCTTTTCTATCTCTTAGAGTTCGTGAGTTATAGCACAACATCGGAAAATAGCCGATTTTTCAGGGGTTAATTTCACCCCCTTTGTGTGAATTTGGGCAGCGAACAAAAATTGCGTTGTAATCAAGAAGAAATCCCCTACATATTGACAAAGTTTCAGAATTTTTTGAATATCCGGGTTCGGGATCTTCCCTTGTTAAGTAGGTAGGTAGGGTAGACAGGGGCAAAATCGGGACGTTAAGGATAAAAGCTCAGAACTTTGACATTATTAATGTAAAAAAGAAATTGCAATTATTAAATAATAGTATAGATCCTTCTTTTTTAATAGAAGAACAAATACAAAAAAAAACGATTTAAAATATGATTCATATTTGCGGTTTTAATGAATGAAACCGGGTACCATATTAGATAATTTTGTAAATATTATCAACAATACCATCGGGAAGTAAAAACAAACCTTTTAATTATTTACACTTCAATATGCAACAATAACACTGAGCACTGTCAAAATTGTTTGAAGTTTCTTAATAATCAAAAATTAGATCAGAGCCTTCAAAAATACAAAAGGCGATGTAACCTCAGTAAGCACGCTTGTAACACGATTAAACTTTGTTGAGGAAATAATGAACATCGCTTAAATATGTCGCTGCAACGACGCAGGAAAATTTAAGGCAGTTTAAAAAATAAAAGCACGTCCCAGTTTTACCCAGGTACCCGGTTTTGTCCGAGTTTCCCCTACGTAGCTATGTGCTTATGTACATAGGCCTCGCGAGACGTACAGCTATTATAGCTACTTTTTCTCGCGTTCTTAAGTAAAGGATCGATAATTGCCAGTTGTCGAGATTCATGGCCCATTTTTCTTTTCTCAAGACACGGTCACAGTCGGGTCGGGAAGTTAATGGGGCCAAACGAATCCGGGACTATTTAGGGGTAGTACGATGCTCGACCACGTCTGGTAAAAAACATGACTGAAACTTGATACGATCTCTCCTCATGGCCGAGTGGATTTAGTCCGTGGTTACTGGAAAATTGGTGTATCGCGTAGCTTTAAACGACGCTTATCCCGGATAAAAGTAGGTGCACGTAGAGAAAGTGCAGCATATTTGGAATACTGTTGGTAATTTGGAATATCGAAGTATCTAACAAACTACTAACGCTATCTCATTTCTAACACCGTAGATAATAGGAGCTAACGATCTGTTAACTAATCACATTTGTCAATCAAAAACCGTTTGCACATTTTCGGCTTAATTTGCAGAATAAAGAAACGTCGATCTGCAAAAACTTTTTCAGCAAGTATTCAATCGTTCCGATTGTGGTTAAAATATGTCGAAACTGTAGAGTTCAACACTTAATCTACTCATTTGCATGTTACTTCTATGATGTCCGTGTGAGTTTTGTGGTAATTTCGAGAATACAAAGCGTGACATGAAATTTTAGGCTTCAATGCCACGTTGATAATTCGGAATAGGGGTAAAGAGTACAGTGGTTGGCCACCTGACAGTGATTGGCATTATTTTGAGAAATAAATGAATATAAAGAAATACCAATGTTATGCCTTTTTTAATGAACATATTCATATTCCTTGTACTTTCTTGCTTCGGATGTAATCGATATTTCTCCACTCATTGCATGTATATAAATTATTTATATAATATACCGAAGGTGACGGTAATTTTGAATATTCCAAAGCTTAGCGATGCTTTTGTTTCGCGTTTAACGGCTACCGCCGCGCGTCGGTTTCGTCCATTTATATTTACCTAAGATTATTCCTATACCGTGATATCTCAGCCTGGTTACATAATAAAAGAAAATAATTTTATTGTCTACGTGTATTTTTTAAGTTTATAAATTGAATACCGATATTCCAAATTACTTGCACCTAAACGAAATCGATACTTGCTGTCAGTTTTCATTTAGACCAAAGTTTCAGCTACTTTTTGTTTTTTTATTATTAGTTATTACTGAAAATTTCATATATAAAAGTTTATTAAGTAATTTCCCTACGATATTATGCACTTTTATTTCTTCTCATCCTGTGCCGTAATTTTTTATTCGTCTTAAACAAACTGGTTTTCCAAATATACTGCACTTCCTCTACCTACGAACGTGGGGGGGGGGGGGGCTGGATAGTTTTGGGTTTTGGCGTCGCACTCGCCCGCTTCCGGTACGGTTTATGGCTCACGGCTCACGGAGTACCCATCACCTTTCTTCCTCTCACCTGGTCACCTTACCACCTCACCGTCTCACCACCTCAACACCTCACTACCTTTCCCTCCTCGAGGCTTCGCTAATGATCCAACCGCGGGCTTTCTTTTTCTCGTTTCCCGTTTGCAAGCAGGCCGATTTAATATTTACTTTCTTTCCTTCCTTCGCACGCTGTAGCACGAGCATCAAAAGCATCAACACTCCCGCGTTCTGTTCGTGGAACTACGTAGGGGAGAGTTGCTAATATCGTACTGGTCAGCTAAATCGTACCTCATCAATTTCTCAGTAATGAATGAATGTAAAGGACATCTGATAATAAATATATCAAGTAAATGCGAAATAAGAAATAGAAACAAAATCTTTTCTGGTTACACCCTATTTTGTGAGTGCTATAAACATTTAAAAAAAATTGGTACGATCGATGTAACTTTTTACCAGTTTACTTTAGCTGATAATAATCAAACAATGCAATTTTGCTATGTATTTATGTATTTTTCTAAAAGCGAGTTTAATGCAGAATATTTTTCATTCATTTTAAGTACATGGTACATTCATTATAAAGTTTAAATTGATATTTATAAATAAATTGATCATGTTTCTTAAATCGAACCACTAGGATGTGACAACTCGTATGTTATATAGGTTATATACATATGTATATGTAACTATATAATATTAATTACTTTATGTTAAATATTTTCTCTCTATTTGTTATTGATACTATTTTTAATGGAGGTCCGACTTAGGAGACCGGTTGCCTAAATAGTACCTTTTACACTATGTGACAAAAAATTAATAACAAATTAATTTGTTCCCTACAAAAGGTTAAGCACATAATAGTAGGTGCCTAAAAGATCAAGCTACAATATCCAGTAGTCCTTTGCGTTCAAACTAGTATCAAATATGAAATATAACGTAAAATGTCTTAAGTGTTACGATATATTCAACCCTCCCCTAGTGTATCGCGAAACAAACGTTTACTAAATCGTTGAGATCGATCACTTGCTGTTCGTTTCGCGACCGCGAAGTTCGGAAGATTGGCGAGACTTGACCGCCGGGCCCGAGTACTACAGAAATGGATAAATGGGACCTGCAACGGTCTATAAAGTCACGGTTTCGAGATTTCATTTTGGACGACGACGGCGACGTGAACGTCAACGATAAAGCCACCAACAGTCACAAAGATAAACGCGGGTTACCGACCCTTCCCCTGCTCACCCCCCATCGTGAACGTGAACACAGTACCTACTTAATACTTATGTATCTCTTCGCTCCTCGAACGTGGACCGAGAACATATCCGTGTATAAGTGTAGCTGCTGTACAGTGTATGTACACCTACATACTTGAATTGGTAATCGTGTCTATGCGAGGCCCGTCTCGTAATAGAATCGTGTGGCTTGCAAGGATAACGCGTTAATCTTATATAATAATATACAAGATACGCGGCTCGTCCAATAACCGTGAAATCGTTGATTTGCCGAAATCGCGACGAATGAGACGGATGGTTTCGCACAGTGGTTGCCAATAGTGCGAAAAGCAGTTGGCCTGCAACTACTTACTGCACTGTCGGAGACCGCCTATCTTGGTCGCGTGCCGGTTCGTATCACCTTATCAGCGTTATCACCTTCTATCAAGCGAGGATACGTGTACGTGACGTGGTCGCGGACGCGGACACGCTTGCCTCAATATCCATTATCCAATCGAGAAGCGACACCAAGAGAATGGGTTTTCCTTCTTCGACGCTCGCTCCGTTGCAGCGACAGAGATAAACTGCGGCGAAACTTGGACAACGGTCGGACGTAGAATTTCCGTTTTTTTCGGAAGCGACGACAGCGGTCTTGTTCCCGGCTCGGCATAGAAGGAGAGGGGACCGCACGGCTTTACCAAAAAGGACGCTGAAGCTTTTTACAATGGATTCGTTGTCCGTTTAGCGGTTCGACAGGAACAGTGAATAACTGAAGAGCGACGTTTCAGAGTTACATCTTATCGTTAGTAGGTACTTACCTAATCGGCTTGATCGTCCGGAATTCTTTCCTCCGAGATCTCGTGGAATCTCGGGGAATCCAGACGAGAGCACAAAGCAGGATCCACGAAATATCACACCGATTATTATTCTCGGCTGGAGAAACTATGGAAATGTGGCGAAAATTAAAGAATATGAGAGGAGGCTTGTTGGATCGTTGAATCCTTTCGAGTAGGAGGAGGGGGAGGAGAGGAGGAGGTTCCAGGCGGTCGAGATAAAGAAGCTATTCAATCTCTGAAAATCTCGTTATAAACCGCATCGATATACACCGTCTTGGCCGCTTACATTGCGGATAACAGAGAGCGTTTTTATGGGGCCAAGAAGATAAGGGGGCAACCTCTGCCCCCGATGTATAAAACGTCTTCCGCTCCGTCAGCGACTCGGATTCTCTTCTCACTCGCTACCGTTTCTACGAACAACATTTAGAGCCGTTCTTTCCATAGTGGTAGCTTACGAAATCCATAGAACGATACGCGCTCCCAGAATTGTCGACAACTTGCCAGCCAAAGTACAAGCGTATTGTTCACGCTGCTTCGATTCTGATACAGAGAAGGCGAGACTCTTCTCTCCTCCATAGAGGGAGAGAGCGTTACATAGGGGAGAGTCGTGCAGTACCGACCGCTCTAACTTTTTTTTTGTTGTACCTTGGGGCAGAGTCGATAAAAATCAGAAATTCAAAAATGTGTTTGAAGTGTAGATGGAACTTAGTAAGAGGAGGGAAATTATTTTTGTGAAATTTAATAATCAGAATTGATAATTCGCAAAAGTAAAAAAGGTGTAATTTCTAGGAAGCGAAAAATTAGTAAATTTTTAGGTCTAAATGATTAACAATGTGAATAAAATGACATTCAATCGGTACAATGCAAGATTTGTTTCAAATTTTATTTGTACGAACTCGTAAGTAAAATAATTAATATTCTCCTGATCTGTAGAATTTTTATTTAAATAAGATTTCCAATAACGAATAAAGAAATTAATTTTATTTGTCAAATAAAGAAATTAACTTTGTTTGTCGAATAATTTAAAGTTAAAGTAACTTTTATTTGATCCTTTCTTTTTATTTAGTTAATTCCCAACTCTGCTTGCAACTAACACACTGGATAACTTCTTCGATATTTTCTGCGGGAAAAGATAGAAGGAAGGCTAAATGAGCATCTTATAAATTAATCTGAGTTGCTAACAGATTCAACTTACAGATAAGAAAAATTTGGTCTCTATTGGTTGACAGAGTCTGTTGGTCGGTGCTGCAATACAAACACGGAGAAAGATTTTACATCATGGTATATTTATACACAAAAAAAAATATTGCAAAACTAAATAGGGCGTTTTATTAAATTTAATAGACTAGAGATAGCACCGTCAAGGACCCAGTTCCTGATCAGTTTAGTATATAAATACCAAATAATAAGTTCATCACGATACAAATTTATTCCAAAAAATTACTAAATAATTATGAAAATTTTTAAGTTGATCAGAAGCTGCTCCCTTTGCATCTTAAGTGATCAGGAACTGGATCCTTGACGGTATACATAATAGAATAAAAATATTTACTTACCTACACGATAAACAAAAGATCAACTTTAAAAAATAACTTTTAACCCACTGAATATCAACGTATACTTTTAACGCATCAGAACATCGAGAGCAATGGAGTAAAAAATACGGCCCCGAAGTAGGTTATAGAGAATTGTGATTTTCATTGATTAATTCAAAGAAAGTGCTAATATCTGGTTGACGAAGCGAGAACTAGCTTTGGTCGGTACTGTACGTACGCTGGTCGGTACTGCACGACTCTCCCCAATAGCGGTTGCTAATCGGCATCGGGCACGAGAGTCGAGACTGACCAAAATATTTTCACTTTAATTTTCGAAAGGCGCGTTACATCCGATAAGAACTACGCCGACTGCGATCGGTCCGCGAGAGGGGTCGCGGGAATCTGTCCGTGTTGAACGGCGCAGCCTAGTTTCGCAATAAGGCCGAGGAGAAGATTCTTCGGTGCGGCATCGATCGAGTATTTTCTTCGTCTGAGTGATTAATCGGGGTCACGGCACTACGCCACCGCGACTCCGCGTCTCTCTACGGATTCGATTCGACCGAGCAACAATGGAGCTTCGTCTTCGATAAGCTGAAGAGACGGCCGAGCCGACACAACGGCGCGGCGCGGCGGGGCTGGATTCGTACTTAGACCTTTCGCGAAAAAATATGTTTTTTAATAGAATTCGCCGCGAAACGAACTGTCAGATAATCCGGCGAGCCTGACCTTTCCAATTCGATTAGGTAACGACAATAAGGTCGGTTGAATGTTAAACGATTGATACGCACCGTCTTCGAGGGAAGATATCGTCTACTCATCGGCCAACTTCGCTGACGGGTCTCTTAAAAATCCAGCTCCGCTTTTCCTTTCGGAAATTTATCTATGTACTCTACCCGTTTCTATATCGCTACTTTCATTCTCCATTCTACTTTCGTCTTCGGTCTCAGCACCATCTCTTCCTCTTCGGCTTTCGCTTTCGTCTCATCCTCCGCCTTTACCGCTATCTTTGTCTTCGTCATTGCGAGTACAACGATCTTAGATAGTCGGATTTCGCAATCGCGCGATAATCGATCGGTGATCAGCGAAGAGGCAGTCGAGAATCGTCAAGCGCCATGCGAACGATTCCGTTCCTCAGTTTCCCTCCACGACACGGTTCATATGTAGCTATGAAATAGCTTTCTCGTCACTTATGTTCGCTACGGTTGCCATCGATTGACCTTTGAGAATTAAAAATAATACTCTTTATCTTAAAGCTGAAACACTGCTCGCGAAATGTTTCTTCGTTTCTCTTGCCGTCGCCCCTCCTCTCCCTCGTCATCTTCCCCCTCTCTCTACAGTTCTTCCACCCTCGACCTTTGTTTTGTCTTTTGTTCACGGCGTTGATCCGCTTTACGATGCCAAGGCAAATTGTAAACGCAAACGCAAATGCAAATGCAAATGCAAAACGACGTGCATACATACCGACATATGTAGTAGGTAGCTACTTACGTAGGTATTACGCGATTCGATGCGTGTGCGCGAACACACGATCGCGAGCGCGGAGAACGCGCGAGTGCGCGCGGTCGCTAACGAGCAATAGATAACGGCGGCCAGTTATTTTTGTAACGTACCGGCTAGCAACAGTTTGTCCGTGTCGTGGCCAGTGGCCGAGTACATAGAGAGTTTCAATCTAATCGACCGGCTAGCCGCTAGTGGATACTAAAAGCTTCCCGCATCGTCCGGATCATCTCCGCAGGATATCTGACGATGCCGAGTAGCTATTGCCGAGGAAGCGAGAAGAGTCGGTAGAATACGTATATCTGCAAAACGGTCATTGGTCGTGATGCACGCATACTCATACATACCTACGTTCCGCTTGCAATGGTCCCGCATACGAATAAATTGACACGGGCCGCGATGTGTTCGCAGCGTTCGTCGAGTACGAGAATGGGCCGGTGGCGTACAGAAGCGAGGGGGGCAGGGTGGCGGTCGCGGAGATTGCCGATACCGTGCAGGACAACAAGGAGCAGCGAGGAGGAGCAAGGGCGCCGATCCGAGCGGAGGCCGTGACGGGTGAAAAGCTTATTCGGGAACGGGAGCAGCAACAACGCCAACAACGCCAACAACGCCAACAACGCCAACAACGGCAACAACGGCAACAACGGCGGCAGCTAGCGCAGGAAAGGCGCGGTAGCGTAGAAGGCGTGGACGACGTGGGCGTGCTGGAGGCGGGCCAGCAGGAAACTGAAAATGGCGCGATCGTGGAGCCGGGTACCGTCGACGCGGCCGAATCGCTAGCTATCAGGGCCTCTGTCGATCATGAGAACGATGCCAGCTCTACCTACGACCTACATCCACTCGATTACCTTCGTCAAACCTCTGCCCGAAGGTAAGGTACAAACCGAAGTGTTTCGCAATCTTGCTTTTCCCCTTCGAATAATGGGCCCCGGTGTTCATGTCAGTCGAATCCAAGCAATATCACCACGCGGGTACATATAGCTATAGGTGTAATTGCCGCGAGGGGGAGATTTTGGAGGAGTTAGCTTCAGCGAGTTGTTGAACCCAGAATTTGCCTTCTGAACTTTTAACAAACTATCGCATCGCTTGCGAAGGGGTTATCTCGAACAGGATTCGAGCGATTTCGCCGGGGGCGGCGACCCGGGGAAGGTGGAGCAACAGCGACGGCAACAACAGCAACAGCAGCAGAAGCAACAGCGGCAGCAGCGGCACTCGCACCACCACCAACCGCAATACGTTCAATTGAGGGCGAGAGAGCTGTCGACTCCCGAGGGAGGGGATAGTCGGCGGGCTGGCGAGGCCTCGGCATTGTCGGAGGGAAATCGTCTCGGCAGTCACGCGCCTCGCTCCACGATGCATCGTTACGCTACTGAAACGCTCTCGCCGACCGTAACCGATCATCATAACCCCCACCATCAGCAGCACCACCATCACCGTAACCACCATCAACACCATCATCACCAACAGCCGCAGCAGCACCACCACCACCACCAACACCACCACCACTTGCAGTCGGACACGTCCCAGCACACGGAGCTCTCTTCGGCGAGTCATCGCCGCTTGGACGAGCAAGAGTCTTCGTCGGAATCGCAGTCGTTGTGCCAGTCCCAAGAGCAATCGACGCACCAGCAAAGCCAGGAGGTGGATCACGAGGACGTGGAAAGAGTGAGCGGAATAACGGCGGCCATGAGGGGCGCAAGGGACTTCACCCTTGGTGTGCTTTTCCCGAACCTCGACACTGCCGGCGCAACCAACTCTGGTAACGAGGTCGGGCCAAACGATCCTCATCTGTCGCACGAGCATCAACATCAGCAGCATCATCATCACCACCAGTTGGAGGAAGTTTTATCGGACGAAGCCTATCTTCAGCATCAGATACGCGCGGGAGGAGGAGGAGGAGGTGGCGGAGGAGGAGGCGTTGGGGGTGGTGGTAGTGGAAGTGGAGGTGGAGCTGGTAGTGGTCGCGGTGGAGGCGGAAGCGGAGGCAGTGGCGGCAGTGTCAGTGGAAACGGTGGAAGTGGAGGCGGTGGTGGCGATGTGAGCGGCGGCGGTGTTGGGTCACCTACGCTTCGAACCGGTAGCTCGCCCAGTTCGAGCCATAGTCCTCGCGATGATCAAGGACTCGCGTCGCCACATCGGCAAGGACAAACGGACGGTGGATACAGCCCGACCGAGCAAGGAAGGCAATCGTACGCTCACCTGACAGCTATGCAGCCCCCGTCATCGGTGCAGACTAATCACGGTCTAGCTCAGGAAGCCGACCGAGTCTCCGATCAGCTGTACATGGAATCGATTTACGCTCACCACGCAGCCGCGACACCCCATCACCATCATCATCATCAGGAGCAGGGACCGTCGACTCCGCATTCGCCCAGTGGTTCGCTCTCCAGGTTGGTGCCCCCCTTTCAATCTTCATCGCGAACCGTTCCTTCTACGCGGGCATTTTTTACAACCACGCGATCAATATCTATCGCGCTCAAGTGAGAGCACGGCCGCGTTCCCGTTCCCGTTCCCATTGCCTATACCGCGTAGCGGCTGCACGAATGTTTACCGTTCGCGAAAATGTTTACACGACGGCTTAGAAAATGCTCTGTTCCCGTAGTTGTATACGTAGGCGTAGGCATAGGCGATACAAGACCGAAAATAAAGCTAAACCGTCGATGGAAAACAGTGTGACGCCTCCTCGGCCCTATGCTAACAGTGAAAACGAACAATGTCTCTGAGTGTTTACCGATTCGTCCCGGGCACGAGTCTCGCGTCCCTTCGATTTCCACTATCCAACTTTTCCTATCCTGCGCGCTCTTAGACGCTTTGATAATAAGTCGCGTCCATCGTGCTTATTTTCTGCGCGACTCGCCAAATCATTTTCACGAATTCACTGCGATCGAGAATATCGATGGATTTCCACACGAGCTGGATTATTCGTTCGCTCGTACGTTGGTTTATTGGTTTATTGGTTCGTTGGTTGGTACGCGGTTGCGATAAGAGTTTATTGACCGATAGAAACGATTCTTCGATCGCGCTATCCGTCTCGGTTGGAGAGAACGGGGTGTTATCAGCTGTGTCATTTACGCTTGATATATTTTGCGTTCGATTGGGCACCAGGCGTTGGAATTAGCGTGTGGTGTGTACGATTGCCGTGATTGGCTTAAAACAGAGCGCACTTAGGTAAGAGGAAATGAATGTTAAGGATCGCGAAGAAGAAGAGGAAGCGAGCACTGAATCGAAGCGTGGCGAGACGCAAGTTTTCGTCATCGTACGGCCGTGGTCGTCCTTCATGTCTCATGTTTGTCGATTTCCTCATGCGGCGTGCACGTGCACGGGCCACGACCTTCGAATTTCGATATCTAAAGTTCGGGTGCAGAGGACGCTCTGTTTTTCGTTTCTCTTTTTGCGGCATATCGCTCTATCGAGATTAGCGCACGGCCCGGTGACGCAAAAGAGCCGCCGTCGTCGTCCATTACCCGCCGCGCGTCTGCCTTTTCCCTTATTTTTAATTAGACGTGCACATTATTTATCGGCTTGCATCCGTTGGAAAATTCAATTCCATTCTCTTCCCTTTCGTGTTTTTCCGCACGAACTCTGCCGATGATTCGTCTCTGCGTAATCGTTTGGCGTATTGTTTGTCAAGAACGAAACCGGAGAGCGCGTAAATCGTAATCGCTGCTCTCTGACGCCAAGTCCGTCGTGAATCATCCCAGGGTTTACAGTCCGGGAGAGTCGTACCCATCGCGTTCCGAGAAACCTTTCGGTATCGTGTGACGTTACATCGAGCACAACTCCGAACGCTTTCCCCGCGGCCCCTGTCGAGGTGCCCCTATTCCTTTCACCCACAAATCTTTCACAGCGATTTCACTCCAGACTATACCTAACAGCCCTTCCTTCCAAACAACGGAGCCTGTCTTATAAAGATGCGCGAAGCTTAAGTACCTACTTAAGTACTTAACTTACGATCAATAACAGAGATGAGGCCACAGTTGTTTCGCTTTGGAATTGCAACGACTGGCTTCTTTCGAACCAACAAACTTGCACTTTATGTAGCGTAGCTTCAAGCGTTTTTCCCTCTATTTTTCCTTTACTTGAGTGTACGGCGATTGGAAGTAGGTAATCGCTAGTAACGACTAGATTCGAAGGAAACCACGATGGTGGCCAGGAACGTAACTGTAATTATACAGTTGTAAAATGAAAAGCAAGAGGAAGAGGAGCCGCGAAACATACGTTGATCGTGGCGGCATGCGGCAGTGGTGCATAGCCAGGTTGGGTGGTAGATGGAGGCAACCTGGTGGGGACTCACGTTACACGTTGAATAGAGTTAGCCGGGGGTGGGAGCAAGTAGGTATCGCGAGAGGGGGACACTCGGCGAACTGAAATCAGAGGAGAGGAGGGGCGGGGAGAGGAGAGAGAGGAGAGGAGACGAGAAGAGACGAGACGAGACGAGACGATGGAAGGGAGGAATGGAGAAAGGGTTGGCGGAAGGGGAAGTCCTGACCACGTTCGAGGTTCTTCAACGCCAATCGCTTGAAAGTTTCGAGCACACTGTCGGATTATATTCCGCCCGGTTCGCGTCTGATCTGTCACCACCGTCCATCGAATAACAACCGTTTTCTTTCGGTACTTTGTATCTGCTCGCGTCCGTTCAGTTTATTGTTCCTCTTACGGTCGCGGCCGTGGACTGAAACCGAACGCAGCAAGAGAAACGGAGGAGGGGAGAGAGGACCAAGAATTCATGATTGTCCAGAGCATCACGAGCATGCAGTGAGTGTTTTTTGTCATTACGTACGACTTGTTTTCTCCCGAGAAATAGAGGTGAATGCCAAGAAACGCCAGCGCATGTTGATTTTCACACACGAACCGGCTTATATATTATTTCTGCCCTTTTGCTGCTGTAGATACCTACTTGACATGTAGGGACTTGTCGGTTTAGGCTCGTTTCCTTTGGTCCTACCCGTGGGCATACACATCCCACCCTATTCTACGTTATTCCATTCCATTCCGTTGTGACTCGACGCCTAAGCAGTCCGCCATACTCTATTTCCCTCCACCCTTCCCTTCCTCGGATTTGCATTGATGCGAGTAATATGTCTACTTTATCTGTGCTTTGTTGCGACCGAAAACAAAATAAATGGAAAAGCCGATAGCAGTTCGCGACAGCGGTGCTCGTAAATAAACGAGAAGGTTCGACTGCTGGTGGACGGAGGTGGGTGGTTGGAACGGAAAACGGCGTGAAGCTGGTAACGTTTAAAGGATTTCGAAACGGGAGACGCGAATTGAATGGTGTAGTAAAAGCTGTAAGGCGTGAGGCGTAGATGGCCCGGGGATGCGTTTGCTACGTTTCATCATTGGATCGCGGTCCGGTGTTCGTCTGTGATCCGCTATCGTGAGAAGAGTCTTATCGGCTTGACGGATTCAGATAGCGGTCCGGTAGCAAGGGCTATAACCCCATTCGTCGCCATCGTCCTTCTAGATCGCATTTCACCAAGTCTGCATTCTTCGCGGACCCAATGCAACATTTCCCTTTCTTTTCTCTTCCTTGTTTCCTTGTTCTCTTGTTCTCTTTTACTGGTTCGGCTTGAGAAGAGGGAAGAGCGACAGAGGCCGAGGGGGTGGGGGGAAGCGATGGTCAGGGGGTGGCGATAGTAATCACGAAGGGAGTAGGTCTAACGAGAGAAAGAGGATCGGTGAAGTAATGGAGATTGCGAGCGATCCTTCGAACGGACGTTCGAGTGCGTCTGGAAAAGGTTCTTGGAAGAAACTCGAGCGAGCCTTTGGTTAGTGAGTGAGTTCCTTTGAGTATTACTGCGTCGTGTTGCGTATAGACTTGCGTGTACGTAAATAGACACGACCGCGACGAAAGGGAGAAGTATCGGGTACATATACATATACTATACGCTCACGAAGGAACAAAGTGGTCTCGATGATTTCCGGTTACCGGCGCGGCGCGTCATTGGTCAGTTATGTTATTTTGCTGACTTCCGGCCGAGCATGGAGATTCGCAGGATAGTTTGGAGGGTGAATGACGTCGTCGTCGGTGAGATTGAAAGTTATCGAGCACGCTAAAGGACGTGTCGGTGAGTGGAAGCACGAGTCGAGAAACTGACGTGCTCGCATCGGTGCGCACGGCTTACCACCGTTAGTGCGGGTCGTTCTATTGTAGAAATTCGTGTCGCAGACGTACAGCACGTGCTGTCTGGCTTTTCTACGTACTGCCTCCTCCTTTGGTTAAGTTAGTGGTTTACGAGGAAGCTGATTACCAGGCAGCACCTGGTGCTGGAGGTATCTCTATCGAAGTCGAGTGGTTCTGACTCTAACCAGTTCCGTGGGGGAGGAGCGCTCGATCAGCCATGCGTGGCCGAAACCTGCATACTGTATACCCGGTATACCCGGTACATGTAACCAACGCAACGTGTAGCTAGCAGGGGCGTCCGGAGACTTTTCCAGGGGGGAGCAACTTTGGGATGATGGTAAAGAAAAATATTCCCCTCTTGCTTTTAATTTAATTGGGAATTTAAAACCGAAAATAAAGATAGAAGTTTAATAAAGTTCAGTTTTGAAACATAAACGATTTTTTCTCAAACCCAGGGAGGGGGGGGGGGACAACTGTTTCTTTTACCTCCTGCGGGCATCCATGATAGCTAGTAACTACATGAGCATTCAGCGCTTTTGTTTCCGAGTCAGAGAGTAGTCGAGCATAGATGTACATAGACAGAGCAGAAGCTGGGACTATCGGCGAGGGGGAGGTATGCTTGGAGGGGAAAAGGCAGAGGTTCAGATACAGGCACGTCGGTTAGCTTCGGAAGCATTCGGTATGCATAAGTACTGCGTTACCCGATTTGCTTATATCGCTCCCCTTACCGCGAATTTTGCAACCCCCCTCAGACACGCTTCGTCTATATGTATATGTCTATCAGGGTGTTTCATATTATAGGGTCAAATAACTTTTTTAACACTCCTAGTGCATTCATTTTTTTTTTTGAAAATTACTATTATACGGTAGATAGCGCCGTTTAAAAAAAATTCTTTACTGAAACGTACGCTTTTAAAATGCCACAAACATGGTGGGCAAAGTCAAATTTTTCCGTGAAATCACGCTTAAAACTCATTATTGAGTTATGATTGAGCAACCGTTCTTGTTCTAATGGATACATAAGACTAGTATTATCAAAACATGTCGCTGAATGTTTGTTTGTGTCTTCCTACTATTGGCTTCTCCTCGATTCTCCACACAATATCCGACAAGGCCACACTGTGTTTGTGTAATTTTTACTCCGACAGAATAATTACCATATGATTGAATTCGATATTGTTTTTTTCGTTTGACCTTGGAGAAATTATTGATATTGATTACACAACACCATATGTTCTAATTACTTCCCAATAAAATAAAATAAAGTTTTTCCGAAGAGTGGGCAATGTCACCCTCGCGGAAAAAGTCACTCCAATTTACGGTATTACTTGACATACAGTGAAACTGTTGTAACTCAATAATGTCAGATAACTAAGTAACATTTCCGTATAAGAATTTTCTTGTAAATGCAATAGTTTCTGCGTAATCGTATTCCCAAACCAAAGTGTTAGTACCGCCTTACACCTACCCTAGTGATAAAACTGTGCAACCCCTAAATATTATTAAATTTGTCTAAAACTTGGCATACAGATGACTTAGATGAATAGAACCAAGGGGGACCAGCAAAATTATACAAAAATAGCACCTTTGGAAAATTGAAACACCCTAACGTCTACGGAGTCGAGAGATTCTTACGTTACCGAGTTACCGTCATCGCCCGTGTTTTATCGCCACGTTTCCTCGCGTTTCTCGTTTTTTTTCTTTTTTGGCGAAGGTCGACGCTGCACGGGCCGTTATCGATGTTTCCTTTACGCGGAACGGAACGCAGTTCCCTAAGCTGCCTCGGTTTGAAATTGTTTCAGGACAGTTCGCAAAGTGTCCGCGGAGCACGTACCGATCCAACTGTACGTGTCGCGAAGTCGCGGAGTCGCGGAGTCGCGCGAAACGCCAAGGTCGCGCGTTTCTCGCTTTCGTTTGTGTTGCACGGCCGATTTTTGCCGCGTTCTTTCCGCGATAATCAGATGCGCCGCTGCTGCAGAAGCATTGGTCGTTTTCGCGAGCGAGACCCGGAAAACGTGACGTCAAAAACACCGTCCATGCTGTTTAATTGCGCAACGAACGCTGCAACGGCGCGGCGGCAAATTTTTCCTCGACGCTGAACGGAGAGCCTCGCACGTGGTGTCGCGCTCGACGTCCAAGCGCCGTTCGATTTTCACTGTACCCTGGTTACTTGTGCTCGAAGCGATACACCTCCGGGGTCTAGAGAAGTCGAACGGTTTGCGTCACCGCGTTTCAGGTATAGACGGAGGTCGATGCTAATGGTAACGGTAACGTTAATAGCGGCGGTAATGGTTAGTGGTAATGATAATGGAGTAGTTATGTTCTCGGGAGTTGCTGGTCGAAAGGGAACATAGAAAAACGTCCTGCCTCGGCACGCGCCCGCATTTACGGGTCGATGGATCGGAGAACCGAGTACGGGAGTACGGAGAACGGAGAAAACGGTTCTCGTTTCCGGCCTGGCTGTCCAGCCGGATCGAATCAGCGACGGGCAGACCGTTGACGAGTTTTAGCATGCGTTACGCGAGATCCCATGGGTATGGGCGTGTATTCTATCTTCTGGCTAGGGCGAGAAGTGCTCGCTGCAACGGGTCGGACTCTTTCTTTTTTTCACGCTAGTTTTACAGAATGTATACCAGCGTGTAAATGTTTGTTTCAGTTCGTTGTACCGTACGATGAGTGGCGTTGGCTCGATGACGGCCGCAAGCGCAACAGGAACCGGAGGCTCGTACGCGCTTCCGTACATGACTGCTAGTTCCACTGAATTGACCAGCTCGCCTCAGCAGCTTTGGAACTCTCAAGGTAATTAGCTGCTCGCGTTGAATCGCGCTGCATTGCGCTGCATTATTTCCCGTATCGTCCGTAACGACACAGGTCTGGGCACAGGTCTTGCCGCGATTTCGGAGGACTACGCCGGCAGCGGCAAGTCGTCTGGCACGGTGGCTCACCAAGCTCTACCAGGATTCTCGCAACCGTTCTGCGGCAGGCCGAGTTTTCGTGGCTACAGCCCGTCGTATCCGACGCAACAGACGAGCGCGGGTGTCGGGGCAGCGGTGGATGCTTCGTCCTGGAGCTACCCTTCGTCTTCCAACGATTCTCTGGCTACCCAGTACGCCACGCCATCCAGACGACAAGCTGTCAATCCGGCGTCGACGCCTACGCAGCACCAGCTCACTGCCACCGCCAGTCTTAGTGCCAGTGAGTATCTCTGCGATTACTTTAGAATATACTATGCTACATTAAATTACATTGCATTACCTATATTAGGTATGGCTGTAGTTATTGTTACTTTGGCTGAATCGGGCGAGAGCACAACCTCGACTCGACTAAACCACTTGTCTTTCGAGAGAACGTAAATAACGGGAAAAGGATTCGATACGTCGGCCACGGTTCCCTAGAAATCTGTCGGACAGCTTCTGCTCGGATCAGATCTTGCACGGGCCACGTAGAAATCCACGGCGAGCATTAGTGACAAATACCCCTATTCGTTTCTGTCCCAGATTACGCGAGTCGACCTCTACTCAAACACAAAAAAAAAGAATATCGCGTTACAGCTTCTCTGGTTCTGACACCCTTGGCGTCCCCATCGACATCGAGAGCAAGAGGGAGAGGGGCGAGAAGGTAGTGCGGCTGCGTTCCTTTTCAAATGTCTCGAGTGGCACCGTAGCCGAAAATATGCCTACGCGCGTAGATCGTCTTTTGAAAGAGATTCTTATTAAAAATCTTAACGAATCGCATTAAATTATCAATTATCGTTTCTCGTGTATCGTCGTTTCGCGCCAGAAGCCGGGGTTGACTGAACTACAAAAAGCGGAGTGGAGAGGCGCGTGAAAGAGATAGAATACGTACGCGAGATCGCGAGGCCGGTGTCTGAATGTTAGTAATTTTCGCGGGGTGATCGCGGAAGGCGCGTGCCACGCGATCACACGGTATCGAAGGAGGCATTGATACACACCGACCCTGACCTAGACAACGCACGCACATGTAATCTAGTTTTGTCTACGCGCGATACCAAACGGATGATAATAGGCCTGTATATCTAGCTGCCCCGGGACCGCGAATATAAGATAATTTCGACCTATCTTGCGGGTGGCGAGGAGCATAACGCGCACCTCGGCGCGCGTACATAATCCAGTATCTTGTATACGTCTGATTGACGGCGTCGTATCGTATCGTGGTAGCTCGTGGCAAGCCGGCTGAGCAATACACGATACACGCTTCGGTTACCTTCTGCACCCTAATTTTCTCGCGTCGCTCCTACTTAGTTTACCACTTAGGATCGAAGATTGTCGATGGTCGCGTCTGATCGCGTGACACCCCCTTTCGTTCCACGCTCCTGCAAGAAAGAAACGGAGAAGAAGCTCTGGCCCTGGCGGTTTTAGGAGTACATACGCGAAGGGGTGCGGTTCCAGGCGCCTGGCGGATATGGAGACGAAAGTCGAAAGCTTTGAAGTGCTAAGCAGCGTCTGCTGTTTCCATGTGTCGCGGCTGTACCCGAAAGCTAAGGGCAACGGGGAATGCGGCTTTTAACTTACCGCGCGATTTCGAGTGGCGCAAGGAGCACGACCACCTAGAAACGACGTCAAAGTGCCGATCACCAGACGCGTGTCCTCGGTCGCGATCCCTGCGCTTACCCTCGTGCAGCCCTCTCCTTGATCCTCGACGAGTCGAGCCCGCACGTGGTCTAGCTTAATTTAAACCTCGAGTGTTGACCAGTCAGGCAACGGTCACGCATGAAAAAGTACACCTTTTCTACGCGTGTACGTGGCGTGAAACACCTGTTACCTACCGCTAACATCGTGTCTGGTCGCGTTGCTGTTAGCGCAAGCACGCGGTACGGTTCCTCCGTCGCTGGGATTCTCCGGATACTCGAAGCGAATTCGGCAGGCACTCACTGACACTTGAGAACTTGGATTGGTTGATTCTTATAGAGCTTCTTCTTTCTATTAGAAACAACCAATTTAAGTTATTTTCTAGCATTAGTGCAGTGCCAGTGCGTGCCTGCCAAATTCGCTATTAGACTCCTAATTCACTTTTCAACCCCTTTTTCTTCGCACACGATGTTCCATTGTTATTTAAAAGAAAACGTGGTCGGTTCGTTGCGCAAACTATTTAAGTAGGCTGTTCCTACAGAGAAGCCGGCAACGCGGAGGGACCACCCTCTTCGGGGTCCCTTCTTGCTCGAAGGATGTGGTAGCGAAGGCGTGCAAGGTTGGTGCGCGATAATGGGTGAAGCGTGGTGCTTCGAAGAGGTATCGAAGAATGCTACTCGGGATAGGTATATGTATGTGCACGGATCTACCGGCAGTTTCTCCTCTGCCTCTCGCTCTCAGTTTAACGCTGTTTAGCACTGTTCAACGAAGACGAACGGGGTCCGTAGCACCGTCGCTGACGTGGCTGACGCGGCTGACGTTGGCGACTCGTTGCTTACCTATATGTATACGATATCCAATTGCTTCCCAGTCTCATTTCTGCCGGATGCGCAACTGCTGTACGCTGACCTCTTTGTCCTCTCTTTCGACCCGTCTCTATTAGTGCGATATAGTAACGCGAGACGAATGCGCGCGTATTTCTCATCGGTGTCGACGTCGAGAACAGTCAACAGTTGGATCTTTCCACCTTTTATGGGACCAAACTTGCTCCTTCTTGGGTCAAAATCGTGGAACTTTTGATTGGGATAAGATACAGGGATGAATCTTTTTCGAGGTTAAAGCTAAGATCTTGGAGAATAAGAGAAGAATATTTGAAAGGTGTGGCAAATAAGTTTTCACCTTGAAAGTCAACGTCAAAGCTGACGTTTTGGAAGAAAATTTCGGTTTTTCTGAACTTATAACTTGTGGGTGAAGTTATACATCGTTTCCTATAGATTTTGACGCGCTGAATTCAAAACTGCTCGCAAGATTTGTCTAGCTCTTCAGAATTCGAAGAAAAATGCGATTTAAGGGTTTTCGCTCATAATGGACCTTCGGCAAGCCGGAAATTTGGAAAATTATGATACGCGGTGTTTAAGTAGAGTAGTTCATCCATAACGCAACTCTATTTTTTATGGTGCCATAATGCAATTTTTTATGGGATGAAATCATCCATAGAAAAATATGCAGAATTTTATTTTCCGTAGAATATCTCGAGAACGATGAGAGATGTTGAAGAGAGGTTTAAACAGAAGGTACATCGTTTTCTTATATCTACAAAACCGCGTAAAAATAATTTTTAATAAACCATATTTTTCAAGTTACTCCTACCACCAACCCTTAAAATTAAGTTTCTGTATTTTGCAAATATATGCTGAAATACCTCTGGATAATCTCTTTTCATACATATAAATACTTTATGTATTTCCATATTTAAATTATTATTTATATAAAGGTTAGACAGGTTCAATTATTTAAGCAAGACTCATCTCATCTCTTTGACGTAGATTTTCAAGGTGAAAACTTGTTTGCCATACATTTCCAATATTTTTCCCTTATTGTGCAACATCTTAGCTTTAACCTCGAAAAAGATTCATCCCTCTATCTTATTCCTATCAAAAGTTCTACAATTTTTTTATTATTATTTATTTAAACTGGACTAGACCTTGGTATACAAACTATACAGTTAATATAAATATTGTGTGAGGTATTATATAGATACTAAATTAGAAGATTAACGATATCACGGCTTATTGCTATTCTATGGGAATAATTTTACGCACCGCTGTTAGAAAGGGCGCTATAGTCATATTAAGGATATATTGGACCTATTTTCAAAATGCTACCAAGTTGATGAAAATTTGTGAGATTGTTCTTTCTATTATTCCTGATGTGCTCCAAAAATTTTAAACGAATACAAAAACGGTTGCTTTGTTATAACGATTTTAATCTTCACTGATTTAACACGTATACTTATGGAAAAAATCTTGAAGAAATGATAGCAATGTTTTCAATTTATTTTTACACGTAGTATATGGGTAGATGAAAATATCTACCGAGTTTCAATTATTTCCACTACACCGTTTGAAAGAAATAAATTATAACCCGATAAAATTGTGAATCCTGGGCATTTTCACTGCCAAAACTTTAGCAAATAATGTTTGAGAAAGAATTTGTAAAGTGAAAAATACCTTCCTAAAACATAGATATTCAAGTATTTCAAATTTCATATACTTTTGTCCAATACTGTACGTTCGATACATCCTTAAAGAAGTCCAACTCCGAGCCGTATTTTGACCCAAAACGGAGCAGTTACTCCTTTACATTTACGAGGCCCTGCGTGGCAGAAAAATAGTAACCTCGGCACGGTACGCAACTACGAAACATAGTAGCGGTTGCTAGTTGCTACTTACTTAGTTATTATTATCGAGAAACGCCGGAAATTCTGATAACGTCGTGTCCATCTACATCCTCTGTCGCGCGTTGTTGCGTTTCCTGTATCCTTCCTTCTCTTCATAGGAGCGCGTTCCTAGCAGACCTTGTACGCCTTTAGGCTCGCGTCTGCGTTTCGTGGCTGCGTCTCACTCTAAAGGGCTACCGTGGCTATCGGACATTCTTACCCCTCGGCACGAGCCGTCGGGGCTCGAATACGAACGAACCGTTGCAAACGACACAGTAGAAATCATTTGACCCGGAGGCTATGGAAAAATACGGAAAATGCCATTTAATTGCCTTGCCCCCCGCACCCCTCTGGCTCCTCGTCGACTGTCGCGTCGCGTCGGCCATGCTTGATACTTATAACCTACGCGTCGATGCTTTCGAATCGAATGCTTCCGAAGTAGGTAGAATCGGTATTGCTCGAGGCATCGGGAGTCTCCTTATCTCTGGCCTGTTTCGCATTCTTTAGCCCTGTTTCGCCCTGCTTCGCCCTGCGTCGCGATAACGATTACGCTGTCGCAAGATGCAAAGAGATGCCGACAAACGGCGAGACACACGGAATTGGAAGGCATTGTTCCCTGCTCGCGCAACTTGCCCCCTACCTATCCGTCGGCTTTCCCGTTGCTCCGCGTTACGGCCTCAAGCATCGTTCACATTCGTCGAGTTCACTGGGTTCAAGTAGCTTCGCGAGTTTAAGTTCACACTTCTAAGTACGTACGTTCACGCTGTTCAAGTTGTACTATTTCAAAGCAAGAAAAGTTCGACGAACAATCTCTACTTCGCTTGAAACTTGAAAGGATAGTTCAAGCGAAGCGAATAACAGGTCTCTAGCGACTTTCGAAGCCAGTGGACTTGAATAGTCTGAACGAGGCTTTGGAGCTGCACGCTTAGAGACCCAGAATCGAGACTCGAGAATAGGTAGCCGCTCGCCGTTGCTTGTACTCGCGCTGGCAAAGACCTATTTGAAAATGTACGAAACGCACAGTGCACAACATCGAGGCGGAATACTTTACGGAGGGCCGCGAGTGCGTGAACTGCGGCGCAATTTCCACCCCGTTGTGGCGACGAGACGGTACCGGCCACTACCTCTGCAACGCATGCGGTCTCTACCACAAGATGAACGGAATGAATCGGCCTTTGGTCAAGCAGCCGCGGCGACTGGTAAGAAAGGAAGCGTGCGTGCGCGATGCCGATTTAGTTAATCGGTCCCGCTCGCGCGCGCGGGCCAACGTATTCCAAGCCCATATCACTCTCTCCCCTCTTCGGAGCGTTTTCTTTTTCTTCCCTCCTGATCGAGATGTAGCCGCGAGCGTTGTAAAGCCGCGGGAAGGAGAGAAAGCGGCCCGAAGAGAGCGAGGAATGCGGGCATATAGGACAGGAGCCTGTGTGGAAATTCGCCCGTGGACCCGTGCCAATTTTTAAGCATTCGTATGACACCTACTATGACGATTGGGGCGGACAACGCTATCCGGAATCGGGATGGCAGGCGTGATAGTTTTGGCCCGTTAGAAATGCGACTCGCGACAGAACCTGTCTGCACAATCCGCAGCCAAGCATCGAAAAATCCACGCGTTGCGTCGTATGTGCGCTGAAAGAGAACCATCCCCTAACGTTTGGCATCCTGTCTCTGTTTCAGTGGCGGACCAGGGCGATTTCTACAAAGGCTTCTGTGGGTATAGTGGCGCCCGTCGCGCCTTCGAGGAGAAATCGAGCCGCCGTTTGGTAGGTGTTATCCCCCCAACGCTCTCTCTCTCTTTGGCTCTCTCTCTCTGACGACTCTCTTTAACTATCTCTCTCCAACTCTATCCTTCTTCCTCTCTTTTCTCTCTCTCTTTCTAGTTTACACGCACTCTCGTCCTAAATCGTGCAAATTTCTATGTTTCTGTTTACCCTCTTCCAGCTGATTTCCCATCTCCAATTCCCTTTTTCTAGGCCTCGTTCTTCCCCGAACGCGATTCCCTTGAAAATCCGAAGAAAGCGAACGACGTTCCTTTTAGTGCCGTTAACTAGCCGTAGCGGCAACTTGTGGTAGAAAATCTTTGATAGCTTCGAGGTGCCACTATACCCATGATGCGATATCGGGCTCTCCTTTCCGAAATCTTGCGTAGCCTGGAGAAACGTTGGGCCGAGGCATGTTCGCGTTTGAGCTGTCGGACGATAGCGTACCTATGTATCGCGGATACGGGAGTTACGGTTCTCTCTATCGGTTGCGCTCATACCTCGGCCACGTTCCCCAGATTCGCCTGATTTTCCGTGGACGGAGGGTTATCTCGTTACGTTGTCTCGCACGACAAAATTCGTGGACACGCCTTACGAATGTTACTCGCGCGAGCTAGCGTACCGAGCTTAAGCCTACTTAGGTTAAAATAGACGTAAGCTCTTCTTCTACCTACCTGCCTCATCATCACCCTTCCTCCCATCCACCCACCTTCCTCCGCAATCGCTCGCTCGTTCGCTCTTACTTTAATTCTTCTGTCTATTTCTCGTAGCCGAAAGAAAATAAAAGCGTAGAGAAGATGTACCTATTGTGAAACGATTTCGTGTTTCCACAGTCCGCTTCGAGGCGAGTAGGCACCTCTTGCAGCAATTGTCAAACGACGATGACATCGCTGTGGCGCCGTAACGCCATGGGCGAGCCAGTCTGCAACGCCTGTGGCCTTTACTACAAGTTGCATAGTGTGAATAGACCACACACTATGAAAAAGGACAGCATTCAGACGCGAAAGAGGAAACCGAAGGGCGGCATGAAGTCCACCGACACGCCGATCGCTGGAAATGTTGCCCCTTGTGCGAACAACAACACCGCCAACACCGCCAACAACAACAACACCAACAATAACAATAACAACAACACAACTAACAACAATAACGACAGCTTGAAGGTGGAGGCAGGTACGTGGGTCTCACGAATTCATTTGTATCAGGGCTGGGACTATTCGAATAATTTAATATTCGAATATTTTACAAGTATTCGAATGCTACGAATAAACTTGGACTATTTGAGTATTCGAATGTTATTATTCGAATACTATTCGAATACTATGGTGTGAAGTGGGTCAAAATTAGCTTGCAAGATATCACCCTGACAAATGAACCTAAAGAACTTGATTTATAATTCACACCATACTATTCGAATACATCAGTATTTGAATTCTTAAATATTCGAATAGTATTCGAATACTTAAATATTCGAATGGTATTCGAATACTTGAATATTCGCCAAATAATTGAGCAACTGAAATATTCGAATACCGAAAAATTTGAAAAATAGTCCCAACCCTAATGTGTATTAGGATAGTTAGATATTAGTAATCCAAAGAGCCGATGACTTTAACGATAACTCGAACGTTAACAGTTGCGTGTGGCGAGTTCAAGATGATGAGCCACGCCGGTGTACCTCACGGAACTTACGGCGGCACGTTTTACGGTAACCCCCAGTCATCCAGTCGGATAGTCTCCTACCAGTCGGCCACGTCTGGGATGTATTACGACATGATCGCTTCTCAGCAGCAACAACAACAGCAGCAGCAACAGCAACACCACCACCACCAACATCAACATCAACACCAGCATCACCAACAAATGCTCGAGACGCATTCACCGAAAATCGAGTGCCCGTCACCGCCGTGCGCCAACCGGTCTCCCGTAATGATCTCCGCGAGCCATTCGCCTGATCACCATCAACTTGCTTCCCCTCATATCGTTACTCTCGGCAACTCCTCGCCCAACACGGCGGCCACTAAAATTATTTTGGATAACGGTCACCTAGACAGACCCACGGTCGTCTCAATATCATCCTAAGGCGATCGGAAACGTCGAGAGCCGCGGGACGCGCGAATAACAACATTTGCAACCACTGGCGAACATGATGTTCGCGTACAGTGCGCGAGAAAAACAAAAAAAGAACGCGACGCTTGCCATTCTTGTTCACGCTTCGCCCCGTCCATACCTACATACCTACATAAATACCTGCATACAAGTTGGACGCTTTCCTTACCTAGATCATAGATGGAAGTATGGGCGGAGAGTGAGGAACACCCACGCATCGATGAAGCGGAAGAAATTTTTGTCGCGTCGTTACTCTCGCGTCCCGATTTCCTCCACGCCGTGATTCAGATCGGATCCGTTGAATAAACTCATGAACCAAAGATAGAACGGAATGATGACTAATTGTAAGAAGCAGCGACCAGGTCGATGGGTGGTTGAGGTACAGCGAAGTAGTAAAGTGAGCCGTGCACGGCCGTCCATCAGCAGGATCAATTGTAGAATAAACTGGACGAGAGATACTGTAAGCTACACGCTCCGTACAACCCCAACTAGCAGGGTGAGAGGGAATTCATCCAGCGCGGCGGTTAACGTAAACAACTTTCCAACTTCGGGCCAAGGAGTCCAGGGACATTGAAAGAATAGAAAAATATTATGGAGTATATAGGGTATTTCATCTCTCGTTCACTGTTGATAGGACATTACAGGACGCACAGGAGTATCTGTTTTTTTTTTTTTTTTAAATATTGCGGCCATTTAATATCCCAATTTCTCTTCTATCGTCAGAATACATATCTACATATACCCACGCTATGTATTCTGCAATCTAGATTATTTTTCAGCCAGTTTTGTAAATAATATTCACACCTGCGCATAGTCTGTTTCTCTTATTGGTATTCGTCGCCTGTAGTCGCCATCTTCCCCGGTTTGTCGTGCTATTCGCCACTCTGCTTCCCTTCGACTTTCACCCGACGCGCGTTTCAACGATAGCGAACCGAAAGGGTAGAGTGGCGATGGATTCGAAAGTCAGAGGCTCTTTTGAAATATTTGCTGAAGTTACCGAACAAGTGAACGAAGTAAACGCAACGAAGCAGTGCGTAAGCGTTGGCGAAGATTAAGAAAACAAAGCTTCTTACTACTCGATCCACCCATCGTCTCGTAAGTCGTGACGAATAAATTGCGAGCAAGTCGGCGAAGCGGCTGGTTGTAAATAATTGTGTGAGGGGACCCGTGTGCAAAGTATCATTGTAAAAGTAGGTGTGCTACTTGCAATTGGAGATGTTGAAGCTCGCGGTTGATACCACCGCGAACCATCGGAGGCATCGCGATGCTGGACAAGCAACGGAATCGAACCGATGCCGATGCGGGATCGTCGTCTCTTGTAAATAGACAGTAAGCTAACTATGCAGCGTGAAGGATACCTTACCTAATCTTATCTCTTAGTAGGCTAAGTTTAAATTTACTTGGAGACGTATAAGTTTTATTAAATTTGCCGATCTGACTGCTGCAATGTATGGCGCGACTCGAAGCTAAAATTGGACTACAAAAGTACGACGCGGCCAGCTCTAATCGCCGGGTGTCCGTAAAGAGAAAACGAAAGATGACGCGGACGAGGCACGTCCGATACGAAGGTTAAGCCCGTTATCGTCATCTTCAGCAACGGGTGAATTATGTTAGATAGAATATACATAGGTACGCGTAGGTATTGGAGGCAGGGCTGCGCGGGAGATCAAGAGTTTGATGGATTTCTTAGAGTACGCTGTATCGATTCGGTTGGATTTAAATAAAAAGGGACGTTTAAATTTTAAAGTGAATTGTGAGAAGATGGCCTGTGGGCGCGAGGGGAGTTGTTCTTTTTACGCGGGGAGAAGGCGAAGAAATCGAAACCTGAATAGCTGGGGGCGAGGTAAGTCAGCTCGGTGTTGACCGACGAAGCAGGAAAACTTGAACCCTGTGTATTTTCGGCGATAACGCGATATCTCGGCTAATCTCGGTTAAAGGTTGGGAGCAAGCTCGTGACCACGCCGCGTTTAGATTTCGGACGACTCGGATCGCGTCGCATCTCATCCTAAACAGATGGAGAGGCAAGGTAGACACAACGTAGGGTTGCGTCGAACCGCCCGGCATTCCATATTCCATGCGTTAACGACTTACGACCGCGTGTCTCACCTGACCGTCTTATCGTAGGAATACCGTGTGTGCTCTGTAAGTATGACGACACCCTCTGCTCTCGAGCCGAGTTTGCCTCCTCTCCCACTGTTTTCAACGATAACGCGACGCACGCGCTCTATAGGTACCTACTATATCTCGTTCACCTCGGCGAAAAGTAAACCGATCCCTTTCGACCGACCACAGAAATACCGTCCCTCGAGACAGCAATAAATCCAACATTTCTCTTCCCCCTCGCAGGTTTGCTCGCCGAGCCCTTGCTTCCCCTTGAAAGAATCCCCAGCGGAAGTGGAGGCGCGAGCGGAGGCAGTGGAGAGGGATGGGAATGGTGAAGAGAGAGAGAAACCAAAGTCGGAGAGGTTGCTCGGCGGGACCAAAATGGCGACGAGCGAAGAGGAAGGCGAAAGCTTGCCTCGCTGCTGTGCATCCCGATCATAGTCGGTCAATATTTAACGCGATCTCTCCGCTGGAATCGAAGCTTCGGTACGACGCTACCAGGCGGCAGCCGTCCCGAATCGTCGAAACGACGGGACGGGACGGGACGCGCGCGGAGCGCCGCGACGCACCTTGGCAGCGCACCTGTGTCAAGCCGCGTAGCGCGCTCTTGCCACCTTCACTCTCTCGCGTCGTAACGTAACCGCGTCAGCCTCGCGAGTCGGCCGTCGACTGTCGACGCGACACGGATCACCGTCGGTCACCGATATCTACGAGGGAACCTCGCTCCCGCCCAACATTCCTCTCGACTCCCTAGCTGCGGTAAGTCTCAAACTTTACATAATAATTTCTCTCTCAAAGTCCTATTCGAGAACGCGCCAGCTACGCTTCTTCTTTTCGCGTGTCCACCTGCGCGATTCGGATCGCACCGGGTGGCGGGCAGACGCTTGCGAATCGAGAACGAACGGAACCGCAAACACGAGGGAGAATGCGGGGGTAAATGGAAGAATGAAAAGGGCACCGCCGTAAAGTGTAACGCGGTGTGGCGCGCCAAGTAGTACGTGCCTACTGTGACTTTGTAAATCGGGCAGACGAGAAACGAAAGGGAAGGAGGCAAGACGAGGCGAAGCAAGAGGAGGCATGATCGATGGAGTAATATTTGAAAAGACGTAACTCGCTCGCCCGGTAGCGGTAGCGTGTGCACGGAATTCGGAACGGAACACTTGTGTTTTACGCTCGAATCGGTTGACAACACCTGTGGTTTTGTGAATGGTCCGCGCTCGGCGGCTCCTCTGCCGTTCGAGTCGACCCGAAATCCACAGAGACCTTGCTCCAGGATGATCGCGAGCTTGCCTCGAACGCCTACGCTGCAAAAATACAGCGGCACCGAATATCAATTTGCTCAACTGCGATCTCGCTCTGGCCCGCTCTGACGAGATTCTACTTTTCGCCGAGAGGACACCGCACTGCAACGTCGCGTACACGTAGCAAGCAAATCGACGGTCTCGGCGACGTCTGCCGTGAAACTATCCGATATCGAGGCGAGATACCCCTGAGCACAGATATTTCATTAATCGTTAAGCACATAGTCGCTGTAAGATAATGAAATAATATCGGGCAACCACGATAATACTGTTTGCCACGCGTGGCTCAATTATTCGGCCCGTGATTCGTATAATTGGCCAAACGCGCACCAATCTCCGCGGTTTTATCGTCTCGGCTGGCGCTAGAAATCCAAACAACCGGCCCGCAAAGCCTTCCTCGTCTTTCTCTTCGCTGGTTTTCTTATTTTCACTTCTCTCCTCCGCGTGTTTTACGGGCCAAGACAATCGTAGGAGGATTTTGTTTGTTCGCGCGAGCATGCGGCGCAGAACGTGTCAACGTTAAAACCGGCAGACGTTTCGGTCGTTGTAAATTACGGTAATTACGTTGTAAAGCGTGAGCTTGGACGTGCAGGAGTGAGAAAGAGATTCGGCCGCGAATCGCGTTATCAAGGGAGTGCGCGGATCGGATCGTAAAGAGCTTTAGTCGTCGCGTACCGAGGAGCCAACATACCAGCTGGAGTTTGTCGCCGAGAGCAGTTGTTAAGTAGTAGATTCGTAATTGTCGCCGTAGAGCCTTCAGCGACGAGGTTGGCAACGCTCGGGTGGCGGAAAATTACTTGCACGCACCCACGTACACGCGTCCCGCTCGATTCTAAGGAAAAGAGCTGAATAACCAGCGCGACGAAAGAGTCGCTACGCATCCCCTATCGCGGACTCTCGATCGAAACCGCGGCTTTCCTTCGGCTGATACGCGAACGAGAACCCCAGCCCCGCCTCGCGAAACGCCATCAAAGGGGAATATTAAAAATTTCGTTTTCTCCGCGATCCGACTTTGATAGCGATGTGCGCGCGCACCGGCACGCACACGCCGACACGAGGGATTTTCATTTACGCCGATAAGGATTTCCTACTCGACTGATAAAGAAAATGGCCTCGCCGTGTTCGCAATTCCAGCCGTGACGCAATCCTCTTGAGCCGAGACGATTCCCGAAAAAAAAAATCGTCTCCGATCGAACGAAGGAGGGCCGTTTTGAGAGAAGGATCGGAGATTATTATCTGGTAAAGTTAATCCACCCGTCGCTCATACTCACTTTCCTGTATTTCTTTTCTTTTCACTCTCGTTCAGGCAGTTGCCATCGTGGAGTTTCAATTTTTGCTCGTCGGAAGAATCACTGTTTCGATGAATCGTCCTGCGAATTCGCTTCGCGGATAGTTGGCTTAAGTCCGGTATAATTGGCGGCGAAGGGCGATCGGTGAACGCTGAACGACGAACGACGGTTCACAAACGATGAACTTGCGGTTGCAAGTTCCGGCTTCGTACGTTGCGTTGTCCATAAATTCGGAGGAACGAGGATCCCGCGAATAACGCCGGGACTGTTGCAGATGCCAGAGGTGAAAAAATAAAAACAGGGCAACCGATTTTAGTTCGGTGAACGAGAACTCGGCCGCGGAACAAGAGAAGCGGCCCTACGCGTTCCTGGCGGACCCGACGACTGAAATTATCATTTTAGCTGATATACTAGCTAATGTAAGGATGCAATTTTATCTCTTATTATCATGGGAAACGAGATAAATCGCGATAGTGCCGTTTATTTTGACAACGGCGTGCCTCTCGCAAGCCAGCTCGGCCGGCCTCGCCATCGGCATCGGTAGCCTCGATGTCGCTCGATCACACGATCGCTCGATTAGCTACATCGCCACGATACGACCGATACGTCCCCGTTATCCATTCGCGCGCTTCTTCGGTCTGTCGATTTCATTTCAATTTCAGACTCACGAGCCGCAATCGTCGGCTAAATAAATTTCGGAGCACAATTACTCGGCATGGTCAATAGGCATTGCTTAAGTATGTATTTTCATTACCAGTCTCTTCCCCTCCCGTAGCTGTTCGCCTTGACAACGGCAAGCTCCGATCCAGGTTTTTTTCTCGATCAAAAACGAGTGGATAACGTGACTCTATCGATTCCTTATCGTTCGTTATCAACGGCGCAACGCGAAGCAATCTGTATTTCCTTCGCTCCCCGATAAACAATTCATTTTTCGATTCCATCCTAGATAGGTGTATCGAGAAATCTCTTGGTTTTATTTAGCGAGTTGCTCGCCTTTATCCGCGCCGCGGGCGAAATTCAAAGATAGAAATAGCAGGCGCAGGTACGCGTA
This sequence comes from Andrena flavipes, assembly GCA_963971345.1. Classification (NCBI taxonomy): domain Eukaryota; kingdom Metazoa; phylum Arthropoda; class Insecta; order Hymenoptera; family Andrenidae; genus Andrena; species Andrena flavipes. Next base: position 59,496,965 of record OZ020480.1, read on the forward strand.
GCGATCTGTTTTTCTTCAAAGAGCAACGACACCTGTACCTAAATACATATTTCACGAATTAATTATCAACGCTAGCCGTCTCGACGTGATTGTTATAGCTAGTTACAGCTACCCGAGCAAGAAGAGGGAGCGTTTCTCTTAGTCCGCTTAGTACCTAGGTACGCGAATTCGACGCGTACGTATTTCCAGAGTCCAGTTGCATCGCAATCGTTAGTTAATCCAAGGAGACGGCAAGTCGTGGACGTTCTCCGCGTGTCACGTACGCCCGGCGGAGATTCCAACGCTGTGATCAAAGGTTCGGCGGTTGTTCTCCGAGCACGAGGCACACGACGGGAGAAGCCCGCGGTGGTCTATATTGTAAAATCTCACCGTCGGCGTCACCTTGCCGTCCCGATGACGTTTCGTTTGCGAAAGGTGAATCAGAGCGACCCGGCGGTGACGTAAGAACTGCCACGGTCATTATTTAGGTACCCACCTATCCGCGGAGGATGACTGGTGAGTTTGACGCGTAGAAAAGCACGAGACGGTGACGGCGAGAGGGAGCAGAAGCGGTGGCAAAGCCAGAAGATGTGCAAAGAGACAAAGAAGCAAGTCCGAGGTCTGGGTCCGTATACATACGTAACATGTACGCGGGTGTCGGGGTGGACATTGAGCGATAACGAGACGGCGGTGGCGGCGTAGCGCCTGAACCACTGTTGGGTCAGAGCGAAACCAACCCCTCGGTTCCAACGGCGAGAAGCACGGGGGAAATCTTTAGGACAGACGGGGCGATAATCGAGCGACCCCCGTGTGAATCATTCGCCGTGGCAAACCTACCGCTGGTGTAAGTGTTGCAACGAACCGGTGGCCATCACAAAATGGCGTTGCCAATGGCGATGGCTGTCGCGGAGAAGGGCGCAGAGAAACGTGTACCGTAACCCTCCCCTCGCGCTCCCCGCGTTATCCCCGCGTTATCCCCACGTTATCCCCCTCGTTATCCCCTCGCGCACCCCTCGCTCGTCGCGATGCGACGGCGTTATCTCGGCCGTCGCTAGCGAGCGGCCGCTCGTTATCGACGAACAAACAGACGGACCCCTCTGTCGCCTCTTTTCCACTCGATCGCCAGGGATTCTCGGCTCGCCGAGGCTTCTTCCTCTCTTTCGCCCAGTTTCCCGTGAAAACAGGGACAGGAAGACACCCGACTCGGTGGCGCGGGCGGTGCATCGATGAGCTGTTGCTGAAGAATAATAAGATCGCTCCTCAGCTCGGTCGCTTTCCAATCGATCTGTCGCCCGATTTATCTAGGGCGCTCTTCAGCGAGGAGGGGTCAAGTCGGAAGGAAAGGCCGCCATTTTCTTCGATAGCGTGGAGCGGCGGTTCAAGTCGGCACGAGACGTGTCGATCTACCTACTTAAGTATTTACCTTATTTACATTCTCGTTAGGTTATTAGAAATACGCGAATCCTGGTGAACAGTGCGCGGTTTGTTCGGTAGTGCTTATCATCCGCCTTCCACCTTCCACCTTCTACTTCGCCGCGATTCCTAATACACCTCGGTACGGTCGGTCGATGCACCGCAACCTCTCCCGCTTTCGTCAGTTCGTAGCCAGACTCTCGACGGCGAAGAGTCATTCGGCGGCAGCTTGGATCTCTGATCTCATAGCTGTGCACTCGCTCCTGTTTCTGGTCTGAAACGTGCTTCGAGCTATCCCATGGATGCTGGACGCTAGCAGTCGGAAGAGGAGGAATTCCGCGAATCCTCGCGAGGCAACCGCGGCACGGGCGGGTTCAACGCCGAACGCGAGTCAACGACTTTGCGAAAGACTCCGCCAGCGTCGAGAAAGGATTCGAGCTGACGACGAAGCGCGCGACCCGCGCCACGCCGGATGTAACGCGCTGGAGACTGTGCTCCGGCAAAGAAAGAGTCGTCGCGTGCTCGGTCCGGAAGTCGAAACTTGACATTGTCGAAGGGAAGTGTGACGCGAGCTAGGGTAAACAGTGCTTCGCTCATTTTTTCTCGAGACGGACGAGGTGCGCCGTCGCTCCCTTCCCCGTACTTCTTCCTGCCACAGCAGTCTCTCTCTTTCTCTCTCCCTCTCTCTCTTTCTCTCTCTCCCCACCCTCCCTCTTCCCTTCCGTTTTCCGTTCCCGTTTCGCAGTCGCGCCGTTCGGAAAACCATTGAGTCGCGTGCCAGGCGTTCTGCTCGCGACGGCGTGACCGTTTCATCAACGACCGTGCCGTCTCTCCGCTTCTCTTGTGCGCCGTTGGAATTGTGACCGAGAACAGTTTAAGTAGTTCCGTTCGCCTGTTGGTTCGTTCGCCAGTCCGCCCGCTTTGCTCGCCCCGGTGGATCGAATGCAGTTCTCCGAGGGCACTGCGCTATACGGACAGCCATTTCGAGTGGTCGACCTATTTTTTCAGGACACGATGAAGGACTCGCTGGTGAAGCACGAGGTGAAGCAGGAGTGGGAGGAAGGCCAACAGGAGCAAGGCTCGCCGATTCGGATCGCTGTGAGCGAGGAGCAACCGGTGGAAAGTTCTCGGACAGTGATCACCGCCAGAAGGCACGTCCGCACCATCACCACGGCTGGTCACATCACGGAGACGGTTCTGAAGCCTGAACCAGACTCGCCGGACACCAATGCCATGCCTAGTGCCGTCCACCTTCAACCGCAGCAGCAGCAACAACATCCGCATCCGCATCAGCATCAGCACCAGCATCACCATCATCAACACCACCAACACCACCAGTTCCTCCATCAGCCGGTCGAACAGCAATCGCAACCGCGGCCACGTATTTATCAAGAGGAAGAGCAACAAGAGCAGGGAGGCCAGCAATCATCGCAGCATTTCGTGCAAATCTCCCAGTCGGACGCGGAGGCTCAGCAACAACAGCAACATCGTTCCGGCGAGCAACGTGTTGTTTATCTGACGAGCAATGGCCAGGAAGTGCAGGTCGAGGTACCGGAAAACGTCAACTCGACCACTCTCGCCATCAAAGAGCCAACGAGGTAAGTGTAGGACTGGATTCACCGCGTTAACAAGGCATAGGGTAAATCCGGGAGACGCGGTCGGATCGGAGAGTTGGTCGAGGCGCTGTATTTCAGAGTCTCTACGCAAAATTGCGTTAAAAAGAAGACCAATTACTTCTCTAGAAGCCAAACAGTTGAATGGATAGTGTCATTTCACTTTCTTCCCTATTTTTCTGGATTTATAGGCTTTAAAAGGTAAATTGACCTCTTTTGTCAAATAGCGGTGTACAGAATCGTATTTAAAATGTACTTCTAACTTCATTTTCTTTTAATGTTTGGGGTAATAAGGTAGTAGAGATGTTGAGGGACAATGCAGCCAAAGTGTTTGGCCATATTAATTCTTCTTCTCAAAATTAACGAAAAGACCATCTCTCGCTGCAGAAAGAAGAGATGGTCAAATTATGCTTTTTTTTTTATCCAACAGTTTTTCCGAATCAGTATAAAATTCTGAACATATAGATTCCTTCTAATAAAATAAGTAATTTCTATATTAGTCTTAATAGCCATTTTATATTAGGTCCACCGCGTCTCCCGGCTTTACCCTAAAAGCGTTAAATTTTTGGCAAAGATACGAGACTACCGGCTCGGACAGGACGGACGTGGAGCGTATGTACGGCTATTCGTCATCGGAGGGGCAGCAGCAGCAGTTGCGAAGAGATAACCTCGGAATCGCGGTTCAGGTACAAGACAGACGAGGCCAGCCACCGAGTGGCCAGCAGAGATACAGTCCGCGGGAAAGCGGCCAATCGAGTGGCGGAAACGGCACCAGCAACAGCAGGTCGTATCATCAAGGGTCGCCTGTTCTGGTTGCGACCAGCGAGGAGTACGAGACTGCTCCGATGGTCTCTCAAACGAATGCGTCGTCGTCGTCAACGTCAACGGCGACATCTTCGGCGGTTCCCGTCGCCGCGTCCACGTCAGCTTCCGCGTCCGCGTCCGCGGCAACGAACGCTACCGCGACTGCTCAGCTCGGTTCACCCGCACCACCCTATTCCCCACCGATCAGTGACAGTATCCGCGTAACGGGTAATCAGCAGCAATCAGCCCAACAACAACAACACCAACACCATCTGGTCGGTGGATACGCGGATGCAGGTGGCGCCAGCATCAAGTACGACACGGAGGCAGCGAGCGCAGCCGCAGCCGCAGCCGCGGAACGTTTCGTTGCCGTGGCCGGCGTAGCCAGTGAGAACATCAAAGTGTCCAGCACCTACACTACTCTGGAGACGGCGATTCCACCGTCGCAGGCCGTGCACTACGCCCAGTACATATCCGGCGGCGAGGCGTTTCAGCAGGGTCCGACCTACACCTACGCCAAGTCCGGGGATCAACTGATCCTGACGTATCCGTCGCCCGCTCAGCTGGGTACTCGCGTCGGCGGGGTAAGTAACTTCGGAGTTTCGGTATCGCCGCGACCCGGCGATACGAGTGGTGATCAGAAGCGTACAATCGACAGATGGAATCTCCTGGAAGCGCTTACATCAAAGGGGACCCGACTCTGGCTTCGTCCCTGGGTGGACCGCGTAGCGTGCCGCTCCACTACGAGCAGCCAGGCTCTCCGAGTGGTCAGGTGACTCTTTACGGCGGCGGTACCGGCTCCTACTCGTACGGCAAGCCATCCGCCACCGGGGAATATTGGTCAACAGCCGGTACTCCGTCACCGCCTACGTTCGATTGCGTTCAGGGCTATCAGGGCGTGACAGCGATCTCTGTCACCGATCCGGCCAACATGCAGCTGTATTCCGGCGGCGCGTACACAGTCTCCACCGGTAGCGCGGGACCAGGCTCGCCGTGGGCCGGCCTGCCTCTTTCCGGGCCAGACGAGAGCTTCGACGGGACCATCGTCACCGCGGAACCGAAAGAGTGCTCTGGCTGCGCGGTGCTAACCACCATTTGGAGGAGGGATGAAACCGGCCATTGCTATTGCCACAGCTGCCTTTACAACAAAATGAACGGAGTAAACAGGCCGCCCATGAGATGCGGCAAGCCGAAGCAACCCGTCGCACCGGTAAATTACTGCCGAGAACTTGCGCTAGCTTCCGAACAATTTATCTACTTAAGGGGGTGTACCCGTTTCAACCCTCGCAAAGTGTGTACATTTTGTGGATTTTCTTTACAAGTCTACGGGTTCATGCAGATTTCTCGTTTTTACTATCTTTACATAGTATTATGAACTATTTAAAAAAAGAAGTTTCAGTTAAGGAACTATTGTTTTTTGGAAGTTATAGATACATATCCGAAAGTCACCCGATTTTAGACGGCTAAACTGTTGACCTGAAATAAGCTGTGTGTCGTGTCTGAATTGAAAAACAATAAAATCTTATAAAGTATGTTAATAACTATCGTCCAAGAGGGCCGATTTGGAAAATTTTGAAAAATAAAGGAATGGTGAGAGATCAAAGGTAAAGTTATATTTTTCTAAGAGAAACGTCCACCTTTTTTCGTTATAAATAATAAACGGGAAATCCGAATGGAAAAAGCCCTCGTAGGACGATGTGAAATCTTATTACGATTCTGCATGCAAAATTGGAAGTGAATTAGTTGCAGGCAGCCCAAAATCGGGAGAGTTTCGGATTTGTATCCATAACTTCCCAAAAACAATAGCTTTTTAACTGAAACTTTTTTTTTAAGTCATTCATAATACTATTTAAAGATAGTACAAAAACGGGAAATCTGCATCAAGCCGTTGACTTGTAAAAAAATCCACAATACACATTTTTCGAGGGTTCTAACGGGTTTACCCCCCTAATAGAATGCTCGCAAAACCTGCACGTACCGCTCAAAATTTTCAGACGAGTGTGAGAAGAACGGGCGTGCAGTGCGCCAATTGCAGAACGAGCAACACCACCCTTTGGCGACGAAACAACAACGGGGAGCCAGTCTGCAATGCCTGCGGACTCTACTTTAAGCTGCATAACGTGAGTCGGACCTTTGAATTTTCCCATGCGATTCAGACAAATGGTTAAACTTTAGAGTGACAGTCGAGTCAAAAAATAACTACAGACGAAGCGCAATACCACCAGTCATAACCAGGGTTACCACCTCTTCGGTTTTAGCCCGGAGACTCCAGGTTGGGAAGCAAATCTCCGGGTTCCGGTTTTACTGAAAAAATCTCCGGGTTGTAGAAAAAAAATGAGATAATAAGAAATTTTGGTTATTAATTAAAAAGACAGATACTTTGAAATTCAGAATTGTTTGAGCTTAAAAGATTCGCACATCTGTTTCCTGGATATTCGAGAACAAAACTTTTTTTTTGCTTTTCCCACCTCCGGGTTTATATTCGAATCCCCGGGTTGGACTGTGTGGCACTCCGGAATTTATATGGTGATAAGGTGGAAACCCTGGTCACAACAAAACTGGAGCCGAGTCTTGTGGTGCTTTCACGAAGCAATGCCTATGTTCCGGGAATCTTTCAACGTCTCGCCCCTTTTACTCTTATTCGTTCTTCCTTTCTTCGCGTTTCTCTGCATGCCGCTGAGTATGCGTACAAGGGACGACGGAAAATTCGCTCGCCGCGCCGCGCGGAGGACAAACAAAAGGAGCTGCGGTGTTTCAGTTGCTCGCCCGTTGTGTCGGGTCGCGTCCGGTCGCGTCGACGCCCGGATCAACAGGCGACCGTCGCGTATACACGGGACAAAGAAAACTCCGGGAACGAAACGTCACTTCGTGGTTACTTTTCTTACGCAATTTGCCCTGTGCCGTATCTTATTCGTGGCCGATTTCGAGGTGGAATCCGATAACCGTCCCGAAAGTATCTCACAAGCGGAACAGGTCCCAATACCTAAGTAGGTACGATGCAACGGACGTAGATATCGCGGCACGGCTTCTTACGAAACCACTAATTCGTTTGAACATAGCCAAGTAAATAAGTATTTATAGAGCAGACAAGATTATTATACGCAGATACCGTAAACTGACATGTTTTTCAACATTTTCCTATATAATATAAAAATTGACATTTTTACATTTGATTTAAGTATCATTGAAGTGTCATTGAAAATGGTACAACTGGTGCCATGTAGTAGTAATTCTCTACAGGCAGAGACGCTACCCCAGTGATTTTTTTAAGTACAACAATTTTCTAAAACATTTCCTTTCAATTTTTTTTTAAACATGATGGTACCTATTTTAAATATTAATTTTAAACGATGGACATATGTTCTACATTCTTCAAACTTTATCTCAAAACTTTTGCGACTTAATTTAACAGATAGTTTTTAAACAGCAGCTGATTGAAAATTAGCTTGGATCGAATCGACGCAGTGTGGCAACAATATTCGAAATAATAGGTGCCCAATCGAGGGTTATGTAATAGTTAATTACATTAACTAATACGATAATGTTACTTGAATTATTACTATTTAAAATTCGAAAACATTCCTAATCTCTTCTGGCTACTCATCTTGAATATCCTTCCCTTTTCGTTGCAGCTTTAAGGATGATATTAAAGGATCCGATGAAAGTAACATTATACAGAAGAGATCTTAATTAATTCTCCGTCTTGTTATTTTGCAAATGTTCCTTCGATATTCTTTGTGAAATCACACATTATCAATCAACAAAGCTGTATATTTTTCTTTACACTTCTAGATTATGTGTAAACGGTTAGAGACGGATATCAATATTTGCACACTGGTCAGGGTCATGTGGTAGAATAATACTACATTAACAGTCGAACTGTGAAACATCGTGATTCTTTTGTTTCAAACAATGTAAGTAAATAAATGTTCCCATCTATACTTGGTCCATTTTATCCTAAAACATTCAGGGTTTAATTATTTAAAAAAAAAAGAAAACAAACAATTTCAAAATATCAAGGCAAAGAGTTAATTAAGATTTCTTCTGTATTATGTTACTTTCATCGAATTCTTTAATATCATTTTTAAGGCTACAACAAAAGGGGAAGAATATTACAAAAGAGTGGCCAGAAGAGATATTTTTGAATTTTAAATAGTAATAATACAAGTAACGTTATCGTATTAGTTAATGGAATTAAGTATTACTTCATATAAGTAACCTAATGCTATCTAACTAATGAAGGACTCTACAACTGTATTAAAGAAAAAGGAATTATTATTTTGTCTTCAACATTGAAGCCCCGATTTTTTCCCACTGTGGATCGTGTAATTCGCACGAAAGTCCAGGAGCGACTGGCGACTCTGTGGTCACCTTTATTTCTTTTTTACTTAGTACACTGCGAAACTCAATACATTGTTTAGGAATAGAGATTATGAATTCGGGACTTTTTATCCGCCGATTAAGTTTTTTTTATCCCTCGACTTTTTATCCCTCAGTTTACGGTACCTATGTAAAATTACCGTCGCTTCGCGCCCACATCGGCAGCCTGCAATCGCCTTTATTCCATCGAAAATTCCCGGACCGATCGATTACGAATGAGTAACGAAATCGATGATCTTTGCGGCGATCGAATGTCACGATAAGAGAATGTAACGAGTGGATGGGTTTTATCGCGTTTCGGCGAATCTAATTAAATTTGTGCTCTCCCGGAAACAGGTAAACAGGCCACTCAGCATGAAGAAGGAAGGGATACAGACAAGGAAAAGAAAGCCGAAGAATCATTCGGGAATAAGTGGAAGTCTAGCGGGGCCCAGCGGCATGCACAAGACCGAGATTAAGTCTAGCTTACTCGGTGAGTCTTCGGTGAGCAAGTTTGCTATTCAGTTTTCTCGTCGGCATTTCACCGTGCTCCACAACTTTGACTCGTGATTCGCGTCGCGTCGTACTTGTCCGCTCGGTCGGCTGTACTTACAGGTCGAACACGCTTATGAGTTCTCTGTTATTCTCGTTGACTAGCGAAATATATTCAAAGCCCGCCGGCTGATTGTGAGAAAACGCGGGAAAACATGAAATCGAGAACGTTGCTTCCCACCCGCTCTTTCAAGTTTCTACTAGCTTTCGCGGCTATGTATGTACGAGACGCGCAAACAGCAGTCGAGTCGTATCGACGTGTTGAATCTCGAACGTCGATCCGTCCTTGGACGATTCGAAATTAGAGACGCGGGCCGGGACCAAAGTCCGAAGCGAAGAAGAAAGCAAATAAAGGTTGACGATTCGAGCGTGTTAGATGCCAGATATAGATAAGAGTTTGCTTTGCACTGTGAGCGGCAAGTTGTCGCCAAAACGAACTGGAACACTGATTATACGTGGATAGTAGGGTGGCTCTTATTTACTCTTGGTAAAAAAAATTTTCAACATTTTCTTCGGAGCACCCTTCAGAATGGTTCCAAGTAATGAAAACGAAATCTGTGCAGAGTTTGAGCTCAATCGGATAACGGGAAAAAGTGCCCCTGGGCTCTTAAACATTTAAATTATTATTTAATAGCTCGCGAAGTCGATTTTATATAATATCCTCCGAGTTATTGATTAGATAAAAAAATATGTCAAACAAAAGTTGTAGATCCGGACAAGGAGCATTATTTATGTTGTATTACTTTTTCTCGGGCGACAAACGGTTTCCGAAAAAAGTTGGGAAAACTAAAAAAAAATTGTTTTTCTCTAATTTTGAAACACTTTTTATTTATGAAGGCGAACAAAAAATGGAATTTTTATTTTCGAGGACTATTTTTTTAGCATTTAAGGGGGTGGGGCATATACCGAAATATGTGAAAAAGATAAAAAATATCCATATTTTCAGTGTTTGATATGTCATGAATGTTTCCTGAAAGTTTGGAACCGAAATTCGCAAAAGTATCGAAGATATAGACATCACGATTTCGAGAAAAATGCATTTGAATAGGTACTTCACTCCCATTGTCTATATCTTCCATATTTTCAGGAAATATTCGTGACATATCAAACACTGAAAATATGGACATTTTTTTATCTTTATGGCATATCTCAATACATGCCTCGCCTTATATGTATAAACTACAGTCCTCGAAAATAAAAGTTACAATTTTTTTCTTCGCCTTTATAAATAAAAAGGGTTCCAGAAGGATTTAAATATTCAAAATTTGGAAAATAAAAATGTTTTTTTCGTTTTTCGAACTTTTTTCGGAAACCGTTAGTCGCACAAGAAAAAGTAATACAACATAAAAGATGCTCCTTGTCCGGTTCTACAACTTTTGTTTAACATATTTTTTTATTTAATCAATAACTTGGCGGATGTTATATAAAATCGACTTTGTGAGCTGTTAAATAATTGTTTTATTATGTTCAAGAACCCAAGGCAGAGTTGAGTAAAATATAATCTAATTACAACTTATAAATTACGATTAAAATGTAATTGTGTAGTTGATTACACATTAATTTCTGTAATCGTTCATTTAGGTAGTTGACGAAACCAACTGGTCAACTATATAAATAACGTGTAATCAACTACAATTACATTTTAATCGTAATTTGTAAATTGTAATTAGATTACATTTTGCCAAACTCTGGTCCAGGGTCACCTTTTCCCGTTGTCCGATCGGGCTCAAACTTTACACAGATTCTTTTTTATTATTTGCAAATATTCTAGAGGGTGTCGCGAAGAAAGTTGAAAAGTCAAAAATAAGATCCACCCTAATGTACCTATAGCCAGCGAGATTGCGCGTTCGCGCCTCGACTCGCCTCGCCACGCCTCGCCTCGCCGCACCGCACTGCACCGCACCGTGTCGCAAAGCAACGCATCTATCCTCGAATAGAACGGTATAAAAGAAGGGAAGGACTATAAAGAAAAGTGCAGATGAATCGTGAGAGGAGAGGATGATTGAGGGAGGAAAGGGGTATAAGCCATAAGTGACCGATCGGTTTTTTTTTTTTAACATTCCAGTGGACTCGCTGCAGTTGAACGTGTACGGGAGCGGTGGCAGCGGTAACGGGGGCGGGTCTGTGGCTGAGGCTGGGGCTGGAACCGAGGTCGGGGCTGCGAACGAGAACGGAAGTGGTAGCAGTAACGAGGGAGGGGAGAGAGGGTCAGACGAAGGTCGTCCACCTGTAGGTACGTCGACTACGGTGCAATTAGGGCACGCGCACTCGCCCCTCGCCTTACCTACCGCCGCCGTTCTAAATCGTCAAACCACCCTTACGTAAGTGTCAACGTTTGCAAATCAGTCTGAATAGCTCGATAACGCCAGTACGATGAATCTTTTACAGCGTGCCACCACTAGAGCCAATCGCTAGTCAATCCAGCGGCGACCTAATTTCAGTTATAACTTCCACGACGGCCGTCCACGCTGAGAGGATTTAACATTCTTAAGGGTCTAAAATCTAGGGGAAGAGGTTTTCTGACGCAGAGGTGAAAGACGGAAGAAGGAGAAGAAGCGAAACAGCAAGCACAAGAGTATGCTCTGGGCCTTTGGGGGTGAGGGGACGAAACCTTACCGAGCGCGTCACGTGTTCAAGCGGTTATTGTATTTCGCAACACACGCGCCATCGCGTCGAGCGTGAACTCGAAATCCGTCGCGCGGCCGATTTTTACCGACCGTCGAGCTACCGCTTCACCGCTAAAAGAAGCGACTCCCGCATTTTCCTACGGATGAAGAAACCGTCTGGCGATTTCATCGTTTCCCTCACCCTCCTCCCTATTTATTGATAGTATCGCGGATCGGTGAAAGTTGAACCGTTTCGATTGCCACTGCAGTTGACGAGAAAGCTTCTCTAACTAATCGCACTGCGCTCCGAGGCTTCCTTCCTTTTTTATCGATCGCGCTCGACCGTATCGACCGATAAATTGCAGCTTGGCCGAGAGAGTTCGCCCTCTGTAGCACGCGTGTCGACTCAACTGCCACTTCCCCCGATCGTTGCTAATGCTATTTATGCTTTCTCTCGTGGCGAGTTAAGCGCGACAGCTACTTTCCTTTTTCCACAGTACTTAATTCTGCGCAGGTCTTGTAAATATGTGCCCGACTCTTTGAGCCTGACTCCTCTTATACACATTTATAGATTTATAGATACGTTGGGCGGGAATAAGTATAGAAATGTTCGTCGTGTGTAAGGTGCGCGTGCAATGTGTTGAAAGAGAAACGAGCACGCGTAGGTGTTGTAGCGAATCGAGTTCCCCGGAAGAATAGTAATTATACTATTGCGAGCTTGTTTGCGCGTGAAACGAAATCGCAGCAAGCGTGTTTTTTTTCCCCCTCGCAAACATTCTCCGCGTCTAACGGGGGATAAAAATATTTATTCGTAGCTTTCTTGGAAAACGCGTCCGCGTTTGTTCATAGAATAGGTTATAGTCGAGCATTCCTCGAAGCGTGTGTGTAAATTGTAAATGAATGGGTAATAATACTGAATAATACGCGTTCGTTGATCGACGAAAGCAACTGTCTGTATTCGTCATCCGAAGCGATTCAAACGAATACGACCCCCTTTACGCATCAAACGTATTTTGTACGCGTCTGTTCTAAGGTTTTAATAAAACGAGTTCACTCGCTCGTTCAAAACTACATGTGTACAAAGTATTCAAGTCGGATGTTTCGGCCTGGAACGCCCATATGATTTGGTAGCCAATACCTTTCCGAACGGCGTTGCACGCGGTAGTGAAGGAAAATCGAAAAACCTTGAAAACACGGATTCACGGCGATGCGAGCGAGAAAGGCACGAGAGACGGGAACGAACCGGGCGAAACGCGCGGACCGGCAAGAAGAGTAAAACGAGTGGGTCCGAGCGGCCGGCCGCAGAAATGGGAGAGCGGGTGAGCGAGCGAGCGAGCGAGAGAGAGAGAATGAGAAAGAGGAAAAGAGGGCGAGAGCGATAGAATGAGAGAGAAAGAACCGTGAGTCCATCAGGCTAAAGAGTGGCTATCGTGCTGGCTAAGGGCTATTCCATGTTAGCCGCTCTCGGCGATCTCCTTTTTTTCCTCCTCTTTATTCCCCTCCCGGACTTTTTGTACGGCGCAAACGTGGCGCCGCCCTCGGGATCCCTTCTCGCACGGGGAGATTCTGAAAGCTTCGCCGTCGTGTCGCCGCGCACAGGCACTCGCGACGACGCTTTCTTTCCTTCGCCCTTTTCTCTCTCTTTCTCGCTTTTCCTCTGTTCTTCGCGTTCTATTGTTTTCGCGTATTATCGACCCGCACGGTTTTTTTTCATCCGTTTCTACGTCGACGCGAGAATTTGTGACGACTTGTTCCTCGTGGTCGGTCGTAGCATCCCGTTCGATGCGAAACTCGAGCAATGTTTTGCGAACTATCGGCAGACGATCGCGGAAAAGAAATTTTATTTTCGACTTGCCCGCTGTCAAGCTTAATCTGGTAACCGCAGACGCTACGAGATGTCTTGGTTGGATGGTGTCTATTAAGACATGTTATTCTCTCCAGGATATTGTTGATGGTTACTCGAGCGATGGGCAGGAAAGTGATCGTCGATCGACCACGACCGATCCAACTAAAATAATTACTTATTTAAATAGCAGTAACCGCGCAACTAAGCAGTCCATCGATCGCAAGGTGAGTGTGCAATGCACGATACGCGAGGATAAGCTAGGATACGGGAAACAGTTGGTGAAAAGTCACGGCCGGATGATATTGTTGGTTAGAGTGTGATGGGACAGCAAGTTGGTAGGTATGTAGCCATATACGTGTCTTGCGTTCGGATCGCTTGGAATTTGAGGGATGCCCGACGTTCTCTATCGCGGTGGCGCCAACCGGTGAAACCTTATCGCGAGCAGAACACCGTTACTTGGAGTTCTTTCCTTAACGAATTCTTTCTTCTACAGAAGTTCCACCCGGCTCCTTAAATGGCTTAAATGCTTCTCTCATCAGGACTTTCCGTCGGCGCGGCGTCGCATCGCCGAGTGTGTTTTCAATTTTCGCCCGCAACTAAGGACGAGGTGAAGCATATTTTTCAGATGTTGCGCGATGAGGTGTCGATTGCCAGAGCGCGTGCCCCTACTTTTCGTCATCCTCCGAAATGACACATGCAGTCTCGGTGTATGAAACGGCCGATAAGCAATCGGCTATTGGAAAACTAAGTGGAGGCGTGGCTTAGATTTCAGCGCTGCGGTGATAAATTGGCAAACTATTGAAAGTAGGTGCGGATCCCACCAAACATTCCGAATAAGTATTTATCAATCGAATAAGTAAAAATTTAGTGTTCAAACAAATTTAAAAACACTCGTTTTTCACAAAATGTCTATTTAAACACTGATAATCATATGGACTTCGGCGGATTTGGACCTATTCTCGGTAGTTCAATTTTCTGTCACTAGTTGGCGTATCGAAAATCCTGGTTTCCTAATATTTCTACAGTCTGTACTGTACGTCGATAGGTAGGTAAGTACTCTATCGGTCGGTGCGTCGTCGGTTTACTAAGCGAGGTTCTCGAGGATCGCGAGAAAGGACCGCGTTTCTCCCAGTCTCGTATCTGAGCGGCAGCTTGGAAGTTGCAGGAAGCGCAGGAGGAGGCCACGAGCATTCGCGCCGCCATAAATAAGCTCGAAGCGCAACAAATTAGATCGCGCGATCCCGCACGAAACATCGCTTAGTCTGGTCGCGGTGTGGCGCGGTGTGGCGAGGTATGGCGCGACGCTACGCTCGCGATATTTCACGCGATCCAGGCACGAACGTAAGTTAAGCCGTCCACGAGCCGCGCCTCTCCTCGCCTTGTTTCACCATTCTCCTCTCTTCCCTCCTCTTCTCTTCCACGCCGTATTTTCTCGTTCCACTCGACAATTCTACACTGGCCCATTCTTTTCTCGTCCTCCTCCTTCTCCTTCTTCTTCCCCTCCTCCATTTCCTTGTTGATCTTTGGTCCTCGTTCTGTTAGTCGTGCTGGGCTGGCCGTTGTTGCCGCGGAAACGCGTCCCGCGGGCCTTCCGTTCGACGCTGTACACGACGTACGTACTTGAATAGGTACCTACGCGAACGGCGAATTTATCGGTCTGCAGTTTGGCGGCCACGCGCTTTGTGTATTTCGCGTCTCATCCATGCGGCTCTGCCAATACCATTAATCCCCGTACGGCTTTGTCAGTTGGCCCGTCTCCCTCCCTGACCCTACTTATTGTTAGTTTCTTCTCTCTTATTCTTCGGACGACCCCGTACGATACGGACGAAGAATCGAACGATACGTCGCGAACCACTCGAATTTTCTTTTTTTTTCGATGACGCGACTCGTTCGCCCACAGGGCTATTACAGAACCTACGGTCGATCCTGAGCACCCACGGACGCGTGCGTGTACGTGAGTACACGTGTACCTACACGCGTGAAAACAACCGCGTACAGACGACCCGGTTTCCAGGAAGACGGCGACAGAGCGACTGAGACGAACCGGCCTCGGAACCGGGGTGAGCGGAGCAAGAGGAGGAACGGGTGGATCGAGGAAGAGGAGAAACGGTGACCGCCGCGCCGCGGACCTTGGATTAAAACGAAGAAGGAACTTTGCCGATTCGAGAGCGAATCCGTCGGCCGAGGCGCGGCGCGACAACGATCTCGCGAGGATATTGCCGATACTGGTATACTTCGGATGGTAGGATCTATCGGGACCCGGCAGCCGGAAGCGGGTAGCCGCTAGGCCAGCGAGCGCAAAGGAGTGCCGGGGGCACGGAGAGTAAGCCGGCCGGGCACCTCGCGCAGACCCATTACCGCCAACAGCGAACCAAAGTTTGCGAAAGATAGGTACCTACCTAATTCGTAGGATGCTTTATTTTCAAATCGAGCGTGATTTAGTGCGTGGTACGGCACGCGGTAGAACGTCGATATGTAAATGCGTTAATGCTTAATGCGTGTCGGTTGATTTATTGTCGCGCGATCGCGGTTGCGCCAGTGAAAGGCACAGCCTGCCGCGGAGGCTACAACTTTGTTGGTTCGAGGCACGCGAATCTTTCGGAGGTCCGAGAGGACCTGATCGCAGGGGTGAAATAGCTGAGAAACATTTGCGGAGAACGAATAGATACAGCTGTGAAAGCCGCGCGTAAAACTACGATGTAGGGTGACATGTCCAGTAAATGAAGTTAAGCTGCGTGTCTGTTAAAATTAGTACTTATTCAAAGTCGTTATTTAATCCCCTGAATGTTATTGCTACAAGCGAGCTGTTTTATTACGTCGGGCGAGGTTATTTAGTCATTTAATATTGGCACGTTTGGCTAATTAATAGTCACAAATGATTTAGATGGTTTAGGCTCTATTTTATGTATATACTCGTATACGAAGGGGTTTTTCCGTTAATTATAATAATAATAATAATAATAATTACTAAAGTCAGACATCCCGGAACACCGTTCTAGCAATGTTTGATAGTCATAACATTGATTAAAAGTTTGGCAGAGGTTCATTCTAAATAATGAACATGGGTTCCCGAATAAATGAACGGGATAATAACAGAGGTTAACAGTGGTAACAGTGGTTTCCAATGCATTTTAGACGATTTTTTGTATAAATAATTTCTCATGCTCCCATTATAATAATATTATTGATTTGATACTTTCTTAAATAGTCTTCTAAGATCGTAATCATGCATAGTTGAAATTTATTTTCTGGGGCGGGTTAACCCAATCTCCACACTGGCGGCGAAAGTGTAAACAGAAAAAAATAACGGCTAAGTTGTTCATTCATTGGTAAACTAAGAAATGGCCACGTTTGCCAGTGAATAAACTGAATTAATGCCGTATAAGTTATAAGTAAAAAGTAAAACGTTTTTGCGAGACGTCTGTGGGTCTAAATTTCGGTGTCAGTTTTAACGTGAAATGAGTTAATCTTTCGTATTACACGAGCAACGTTCATTCACTGGGGGGTATTCATTCACTGGGCAGTTCACCCTAACGGCTTTCCGCGCTACCAGGCCCTACAGTGGGCAGCTCTTCCTTTCGTCAAGCGTCGAGCACGGTCGCCCAACGTACGTAAAGCTGCTACACCCCCCAATTTTCTGATCGGCGCGGCGCCACGCCTATCTTCGCCGTTACTTAACGACAAACTGCACCAGCCATATTTTACCCGAGTCAACCATCCAGACGAGATAATCGGTGCCCCGCTACAGCCGTTACCAAGCATTTCGGCTGGTCGGTCCGCCGCGGCATTCCCGCCGCGGAAAATCGCGCTCGCGCCCTGGAATCTTTTGTGACCCGCGCGCGTACTTGGTGCAGGAAGAGAGTATGCTCGGAGTATGTCGACGTATTTCAACTCGGCTGTTATTCGTCGCCGCCGCGGCGCGCCGGCTCGTGGGCCTCGAGGACGTTACGTACCGCAAACTTCTCGCTAAAAGGTTTCAGCGGGGTAGTCGTAAATTTCGAGCGAATCGAGTCGATAAAAGCGGTCTTCAGCCTTCGTCGGTGGAGAAAGAGGAGGCAGAACGCTATTCGCTCTTCGAGTCTACGTAGGGGAGGGTCAGTCGATCGAGTCTCGTCGAACGACGCCACGCCGACGGAGGCAAAGATCCCGCGAAGGGTTGCGCGACGCGTCGCGGATCCCCGGAGGGGCGAATTCCCAGCAGCCGAGCCGCGTTCCAACGGTTCGCGATCAGTTCTCGTGACAAGCTTTCTCGATCAAAGCAAAACGAAGCGAAGCGAGACAAGGCGTGGCGCGAGTTAATTGGCCTGCGACGATCCGGTGGCCCGTTGCGACTCGTCGACGATAGAAATGCGCCGCGAGGAGGGTGGCGGTGGCAAGAGGGGGAAAAAAAGTTCGGGAAACAAAAGTGGACGCGACCGACTCTAATGCATGTTACAGGGTGACCAACACAGGCCTCGTTCTTTCCTGGAAGCAGTTGCTCGCTCGTTCGCCGAGATAATTTCGGTCCCGCGCCAGCCGCGGAGGGACTCCTCGGTCCTCCACCGCACCGGCTACACTCTGTAGACTGGCTTGGCTTCTCGGAGCTTCTCGGAGACACTAACCACCCTCCTCCCCCTTTCTTAGTCCTCCTGTCCGCCCGCAACGACCCGATCGCCGCCACCGCTCGCTCCCCTTATCTTTTCTCGCTGCCTGCAGTGCCCTGGCAGTCCGATCGTTGGATCGACTTTCGAATCTACCTCGATCCCTATAGATCAACAGCGGACGCGTTTCTCCGCATACCTACGTAAATTATTTAGTTCTTAGTGGCTTCGAAGGGGTAGAAATATGCTCGGTCGTTTCTTCCGTTTATTCGCATTGCAGCGTGTAGAATCGCATTCCGTGCAGAAACTTTACCTTCCTCCGCTTCTCCGCATAGGTAGGCTCAACCCCTAGCCCAGTGTTCCGCAAACCGCGGCTCGCGGGCCGCATGCGGCTCTGCTGTCAGTCATTGTCATGATTTAATTTTATGGTTACCTTACTAGCAATTTCGTTTTTATCAATAAGTAAGATCATTATTAAGTATATCAAGTTTTATTCGGTGTACCTATAGTTTAATTAAGACTTAAAACTTCAATTAAAGTTTATTAAGTTAATAAACAGTGTACCCATGGGCGTAGCTACGATTTAATTCGGGGAGGGGGCAATAACATACTTCTCCGGCTTCCAATTCGGCCATTTGTGCACTGAATTTTGAATTTATGTACATAGGTAGGAACCAATATAACCGGAGTCGTGTAATCCGGAATTACTTCACAATTGAATTCATTTTTATTTTGTAATAAACAAATTTAATTTTGGACGAACGTTTAATTTATTCTCTTTCCGGACGGGGGGGGGGGGGGACAAGTGCCCACCCTACCCCCCTTGACTACGCCCATGAATGTACCTACCTATACAGTTTAAGCTTAAGAAATTTGGCTCTCGAAAGAAATCTCAATCGTTGATATTTGGCTCTGTTGACTAATAACTTTGTCGACCACTGCTCTAGCCGTATCGGTTCCTTGGTCTCTCCGCCGCGCCGTTCCGCTAGACGGCCAGACTTTGCTCGTCCACGCTCTGTCCGTCTATCCCCTTATTCGTGGAGTCGCCGAAAGTAGGGTAGCGAGGGAGTAAGTGCGACGCGAAAGTGGCCACGGGACCCCGAAACCGATACAGATCAAACGATTCGGCCAGATCTTAGGTAGGTAGGTAAGTAAGTACCGATATATATGACAGTTTGAGCAATGTTGAAAATGGAAAAACCGGGTATTTCGGGCGGAAAACGCGGGTGCGTGCGAGAAAGGGCATGGGGGTCTGGCCCGGGGTTCCCCCTGAATACCTAGCAACTTCCGGTGTTGCGATAACTATCGGTTCGCAGGGGTCCCTACCTGACACGCTACGTCCGGCTTGCCGATAGTGGGGATCGTACTGTATTAGAGTTAAGTGGCGCAAAATGCGCGCGTGCTCCGTCGCGTTCCGTCTCGCTCGGAACGTTTTTCGCCCAAGATAGAGTGGTCGTGCGTCCGATTGTTCCCCGTCTTAGATCGCGAAGCTCCGAGACCATCAGAGAGATTCAATGGGATCGAAAAACCATCGAGAAGCGATCGATTCGATGCGCCGCGCGTCAGCCCTCGCGCAGCCAGGCTCCTCTTGGAAGACGGATGCGGAAGGAGGATGCGAGTGGCGAGGGTAGGATAGAGCTGTGCAGGGTGTAGCTATAAACTACAAAGCGTCCAACGAGAGCAAAGGGGGCGAGACGTGTATGACCGTAGGTAGGTACTTAGGTATGTTCGTAGGACATAAGTTAGTCACGCAGGGGAAGGCGGATTTTTCCAAGATAGGTATATCGAAGAAGTAGGATTCAGCGAGCCGCCCTCGGACACAGCTTATCCGTGCTCGATCTGGCGCGAACATTACAGGGTTCGACAATGCGGTAGGGTAGAGTAGGGAGATTCCAGTCGCTGGCTCACGGGGTGGAGTAAAAAAGATTTTATGAAAATTGCCGGAGAAGCGAACCGTGCGTGAGGGGTTCCCGGTATCGTTGGCTCGGTGGTTTGGCGCCCTTCGAAGCTGTGGGCGTCGAAGCCCCGCCTCTGGGAGCTCGCGCGGCGCACCGCCTCGAACCGCCTTTCGACTCCGTAGCTTCGACCGCGCGATTTCTATCCCTACCTTGCTCTTCGTCTCGCTGCTGTGTCGTTCCTACCTGGTCCCTAACTCGTTCCGGGTATTTTTCCTCCGGTGATTCCACGCGAGGAGCCCAGTCGATAGAGATTCTTTTGGTCTGGTTAGCCCTTCGCGTCGTGGTTCGGCTGCCTCGCCTCCGCCTCAGCCTCCGCCTTCGCCTCCGCCTTCGCCGCCGCCTCCACCACCGCCCTCCGACCGGACTCGCGCCTCTGCCTTCGCATCTGAGTCGCGACTCCATCGACCCTCTCTCCGCGTGCCGAGCGGACCACTGCTTCGCAAGAGGTGACTGTCCAGGGCAGTTTCGAAGCCTCAGTCACCGGTTGCACCGCGTTCTGGAAGTAGTCCCGCGCTCGGTTTCACCAGCCTATGCTATAGGTATAGACTGTAGACAGTGTCGCGCCCCTGCTACACGGTTCCCTCCGTATTCCCTTTTCTCTACTGCACCGAATACGTAGCAGCTATTAACCGTAGCCCTCTTCGCCGTCCGCCGTCCTAATCTTTTAATCGTCGTTTGGAGCGAAGCTCGATCGCCGCCACCGACCCTTCGCACCGTGATCTTCGCCAAGGGATACCATCGTCTGCACTTGTGCGAGCCAACGTCCGTCAAGCAGGTGGTCCGGCGAAGTGACGGAAACCGAGTGCCTCCCGGGAAGGAAAGTGTTGCGGGAAAAAGTTCACGAGGATGTCAGACGGCAGAAAAGTTGTTTGCCGACGACGACGACGACGACGGTGTTGATGCGTCGCGAACTTGGCCGCGATCTCAGGTACCAGTGCGCGTCGCGCGAGTTGGCAGCTTCGTCCGATCCGATGATCGAACTCGAGTGGAAAGGATTCGCGTGGAACGGTGACGCAGTTCCACGAGTCGTACCTCGCAGGGCGTAAAGTAAGAAAATTTTAAGAACAGCAGTGACAAGCAGATAGAACGTGGAGCGAAAGCTAGCCGGACTCCCTAATTCTTCCCTAGATCAACAAAGCAAAGCAACCGTTGACCTTGGCGGAGTGCGCGGACGAGTCGTAACGGAACGGAACCGAACGGAAACACGTCCAGCCAGCTACGAATCAGTATTATGTGGAGCTTCGGTGACTGATCACACGTAAGTACATGGTCAGCTTTATTCTTGGCCCTCGTAGCGAATCAACTTTGGACTGGGAGAAACGAAAGTTTACGTACGCAAGTACGTGGCTACGATAACGCACCGCCACCGGTCAATTATGCGCGAAATGTCACGATTAGGTACGAGCTAGTGGTCGGGTCCGCGTCGCGTCGGAAGGATACGGGCTGTTATCTTTCGGCTGCTCGGGTATCGGTGCGAATTAACGATAAGGTTCACAACGATGGAGGTAGCTGGTGCGGAACGCGTCAAGTCGCGCAGTATCCTTCTCGTTAATCGGGTTAACTGCTACTCTAACGAGCTTCCGATCGCGCGCCCGTTGTATTCGAATCCCTCCTCCCGTGGTGAACGAAGCAACGGGGCGTGCATCGCTTGTTAAGAAACGCGCATTGGAAGAGTTGGGGTTTAGAGAATAAGCTGCATGACGGTGGTTCAGCGAGCGGATAGATAGGTAGTAGTAGATTGAAACCACGGAATCGCGATCTTACGAAAAGGCGAAAACATTGAGAAAACCCACCCTGTGACTCGTTAAATGGTAAACGATAAACCGTACGAAGTACTTAAATAGGTACTATTATCGCGATAGATCGAAACATGCCGGCACCGCCATTCTTTCTGTAACCAGTTTATCTGAATTGCCACTTCCCGTAGAATTGTAGAACAACGACGCGGCGTTTACAGTATAAATGCTAGCCGGAATTGTCCGTGTGCTGTTTCGAAGATTGCAGTGTTTAGGTAATGCGCAATATTAGGTACCTACTACCTACTACCTACATGACGTTTATTTAGAAATCGTGGCCCGTTGTAAATATAGAGAAGACCAGTTTAAAGCGGATGCGAAGCAAGCGGTAACAAACAATCGGTTGGCCAGGCGATAACGTATCGCGGAGCGGCCGCGGCCGATACGAACGGGTCTTCCGGGCTTGTGCGGCGAGCAAGTAGGTTTTTCAAAGCGGCGTTGGATCGTTTACATTTACAATGACGAGAGGCCGAGCGGCGTAAAGGAGACGCGTTCGTTTTCGAGGGAGAGTCGTAGCACCCTTGTGACGGAAGGGGATCGGTTCTCAAGAGGTTTTCCATTGAAGCGACGGCCCGGCGCCGTCTGCGGCTACGGCTGCGACAGAATCAACCTACAAGGACACTCGTCCGGTTTTTAGGCCTAATTGGTTGTCGCCTGGCGCGGACGCGGGCACGGCGCCTCCTCTTCTTCTGGGAGAAAGTAGACGTCTCCCGGTTGCCTATAGTATACCACGGTGTTTCGTCTCTTTTCTCACCACCCTTTCGGGATTCGAGTAGGCATCTGTCTGCGGTCGACTTGGACGGCTGAGCGAAGTGTACGGCAACGATACGAATTGTAAATTATCATACGTAAATTAAGCCGGGAATCCATCGGGAAGCTAAGCTATGCCACGCGATGCTATGCTATGCCAAGCTACGTTTTAAAAATGTTAGCTTCGATACGTTCTTATGGAACCGTTTCCACCAGAAGCTAAGCTAAAACATAGCATAGCTTAGCTTAGCTTCTCAGTGGATTCCCGGCTTTACTATTCGCTGCTTGAACCATAGAGGTACGGGAGCAAAGTTCGTTGATGACGGGACGATGGAAACGTAGTAACGACAGGTAACAATGATCCCTGCTCCACTCTATGTAGGTTTATACCCGGTTTATAGCGGGAAGCGAGCGCATTTAGGTACCTACGTTATTGGTAAACGCACCAATAGCATGCTTAATTTACCGTAATAGCGATTTCGCGTATCGAATAGATATTTTTATTGACGCTCACTTTCGGTACGATACGCGTTTATCGAATGTCGTGTTTATCGGGCATCGTAAAACGATCGTTAATGCTTTTACGAATCGATAACGATCGCCACGGGTTCTTGTAATAATGACGTTGCCACGCTGTCTGCCGTCGGATCGATAAGATCTGAAACGATCTCTCGGCTCGTTCGAGATCACAAATAGGAGGAGTCTCGTAATTTATCACGCGCGTATTCGGGTACCTCTGGACTGGTACCACCGACCGCGACTCCTCCACTCGCTCTCTACTCTCCTAGGTACCGCCGACGCGCGACGATGCAACCTTTCCCGAGCTTCCCACCTGCGATAATACATATCCCCTTTCTTTTCATTTGCAATCAGCCGTCCAGCATCTCTGTCCCTCCCGTCGAATATAGCAGTAAACCGCTTCGGTAGCCAATCTAGCCGAAGCTTTGGTCGCGTTTCCAAGGAAATGCGCATCGCGCGGAACGCGAGTACGGGATGCGGTTGCATGGAATAGGTGCGCTATACCAGCGATGCAGCTGTAGGACAAGCTGCTGAGTCGAGATGTATCGCGCGGCGCGAGGAAACTTACGAGTATACCTGTGCCGGTGTTCTGGCGCAATCTTGCTAAATAGCAAACGGTCTGTGGAAGGCGCGCGCGAACTCGCGTCAAGCGCGTTATAAGGCGGCGAGTCATTTGCGGGATCGTTTCGAAGCGCCTTCTTAAATAATGATCACAGGCTCGTAACTAACGCGCTCGCGACTCGGTCCAACAGGCATTCAGAGATTCAGAGAAACAGGGAGAAGGGGAGGACAAACGAGGGGCAGCAATTTAAGAACGAAGCGAAGGTAGAGCAAAGGAGAAAAACGGTTCAACGATAATATCTCCGAGAGCGTGGCTTCGCGGAACGTTAGACGGTTGCCTGGCTCGCTATACCTGTTACAGTATCTAATCGCGAACACATACACATACTTGAACGATTCTATATAAATAGATCTGGATCCGATCCGGGAGAGAAGAGATTTTGGGCATCGACGCGATGAAATAAATGATTGCGGGGCGGTTTTGGCCGCGAGTGGCATTCGAGTTGGAGTTCCAGAAGGAAGGGCGGGTAGATTGTAGATCGAAGACCGTAGATCGCGGATGGTGGTTGGAGGCTCGTTGTTACGGAGGCTAGGAAGGCTAGGGTGTGCCGCGAGAAGCGATTAGTTGAGTTTACGATCTGGCCGATCGTCCAAGATAATCCCGATTGGTAAGCCAGCGTAAACTCGGGCTAAAATCCGATAAAATCGTATCGAGCGATCGAAACGGCCGGCGAGTAAGTTTGCGCGCGTCGTCGGCCAAAGACCCGTTACGTCGGAGGACGAGGTAATTAATTTAAGCAGCGAGAACGCCTCGCCACTAGGCCAATGCAAACACCTTCTTTGCGCTCGCGTACTCGCTGACACGCACGCACAGCCGCGGCGCGGACTGCGGAGCGGAGCGGATCGGCCTCCACCTAACACAGTCGCGTGTGCGTCAGTTACACGACTCCTGGGATGCGCGATCCTTTGCCTCCTGCTTCTCCACCTCTCTGCCGCGCCAAGCCGCCACCGCCGCCGTCTCGAGTTGCTCGCGCGCGAACCATTCCATCCTGGATCCAGGATATAACTGTACAACGTAGCTGTCGTGACTTTAAGTCGATCCACCAGCCCGCTATCGAACCAGCGAGCTGAGCGAACGCGAATCTGTCGCTAGGCGGTCTCTCGTGACGCGGGGCCAAGTCTAGCGACACCAAATGCCTATATATGGATGTATTTACATGCTTGGAATAGTCGAACGGCGGGAAATGCTTGGGGATATACTTGGCAGCGGTTTGTCGGGGTGCTACATGGGCCGCGTGGTCAGGGAAGGATGAAATTCCTGCGAGGAAACCAGCGAAGCGATTCATGGGACTCTGTAGAAGTGGTGAAAAAAGGAATACCTCCCGCGATATAACGAGCCACCCGATTCCGGGCCGCCGGACGCGAGGCGCCGTGAATCCAGATGTGACGGATTCTGGCTGCTCCGAACGCATCGTAATGATTTATCAAATTTGCCGTGCGCACCGTTCCCTCGATGCCCGCCACGGTAGCAACGCGTTGCCCGCGGAACGATAAGTGAGTATTAGGTGGGAACGATATATAGGGGCGAATTATTTTATTATTCATGACTTCTAATAGTGGGCAAATTTTTTGAGGTGCCGCAAGCCCTTCGAATATTAATATTTACTGAAATATTAGGGGAGTCGTGCTGTGTCGACCGCTCTAATTTTTGTTGTTATATGTTCGAGTAGAATCGATACAAATCAAAAATTCAAACTTAGTAAGAGGAGGGAACTTATTTTTGTGAAATTTAATAATAAGAATTGATAATTCGCAAAAATAAAAAAGTTGTCATTTCTAGGAAAGGAAAAATTGTCGCCCAGTACCGACCAAGTATTAGGTTAGTAGATTTTTAGGTCTACATGATTAACAATGTTAATAAAAAGACATTTAATTAGTACAATACGAGATTTTTTCAAATTTCATTTGTACAAACTCGCAAGTAAAATAATTAAAATTTTCCTGATCTGTGCATTCGACGTGTGCCCAACACTGCACTCAATCTTTGTCAAATGATTCCTTGTAAACAGAGATGGGCAAAAATTTTATTTAAATAAAATTTCAAACAACGAATGAAAAAATTAACTTTATTTGTCGAATAATAAAATTAACTTTGTTCGTCGAATAAATTCTCATTGAATACAAAAGTTAACTTCATTCGTCGAATAATCTAAACTTATTTACATAATTTTTTATTTAGTTAATGCCCAACTCTGCTTGCAAATAACACACTGGATAACTTCTGAATTAAATCCTAGCTTCCTGTTTGTTAGATTATCATGCCTATCCTTATGTACTTTATTTCCTGCGGGAAAAGATAGAAGGAAGACTAAATGAACATCTTATAAATTAATCTGAGTTGCTAACCGATTGAACTGTCAGATAAGAAAAATTTGGTCTCTACTGGTTGATAGAGTTTGTTCGTCGGGACTGCACAACTCTCCCCTAATGATAATTAAGGTGTCAAAGTTTGAACGTGATCACCAAATTTTTTGAGGTGCCGCAAGCCCTTAAAATATTAATATTTACTGAAATATTAACTTTTGAAATATTAATATTTACTGAAATATTAACTTTTGAAATATTAATATTTACTGAAATATTAACTTCCGAAATATTAATATTTACTGAAATATTAGCTTTTGATAATATTTCTTTTTAATATTAACTTTTAAAATATTAACTTTTAAAAGGCTTGCGGCACTTCAAAAAAATTGTCGATCACGTTCAAACTTTGGCATCTTAAATACCATTACAAAGTCATGAATAGAAGTCATGAATAATAAAAAAACTATTTTCCCCCTACATTTCGTTCCATCCTAGTGAGTATCGCAGGGATCTCGAGAGCGCCGGGTTATCTGCGGAGAAAAGTCCGCGAAGGAGGCAAGACGCGTCGCGAACGGCGTAGGTCTTTCCTATCATCAAGGACCCAGCCGCGTCGGGGTGTCTTTCACGGCAGCGAAACGATGGGACAAATTAAAAAGCCAGGAGGAGCCGAGGCGAGCTCGGTTTAACGAACCTACCCACGACGTATCGCGGCGTTAATTACCGACGAGGGCTTCAGACCAAATGCGCGCCACGGTCAGAGAACGCTCGGTGCTCCCAGATAGGCGAGGGACGCGCGAACGAGCGAGCGAGCGAGCGAGCGAACGTGCCGACCTCGCCGTCGCGGCAGATGCATTAATTGAACCGGCTTAAATTATAGCCAGCCGCTAATTGCGCTCTTCTTCTCGGGCTGTCGGAGCGCGAGAGACGCGCGGCATTTCTCCGACCGATTGCGCGCACGATTAAACCGTCTCGCGAACCAACGTAACGAGAAATTGGTTGGCTCGAGGATCAACGCTGCTCGCCTTTTTACTCGGTGTCGCGCGAATCTGTGAGCGCGCGAGCGCGCGCTACTCCTCGGGAAGCGAGAACAAGGACGCCACGCGAACGGGAAGTGAAATAAAAACGGCGAACAAAGACAGAGTTGGGTGGGAAGGGGGGTAGCAATAGGACCGGAAGTGTCTTCTGGTCGCATCTATTTCTCTTTCCACCGAGACTCGCGATAGTTTAAATCAGAGCATAGGAATTACGATACGATAAAACGCGTATCGGGTGGCATACCAGCGATATCGCGAACACGCCAACGAACGCGATGCGCATTTGCCGGTAAAGTCGACGTTTATATCGCGCCGGTATGCGCGTCGCGGTCGTCGGTCCATCGACGTACGATTGAGCGGCGCGATAAACGGCCCAACTTCCGTCGAAAATTTCGATAATACGTAAACTTGCTCGTGTATGCGGGCGAACACGTTTACCTACTTGCGTTGCAACATTCTGTTGTCAGAGATGCTGACGGTGGTGATCCTCTAGGTACCGTAAACTGAGGGAACATTGGCACCACGGGGTAACATTGGCATACGCTGGAGTTACGTTGTTTTACGTCAGATTAGTAAAACTTAACTTGTTAATGCTATTATATGATGCGCCAATGTTACGAGTTGATTTCAGTTGAGATGTAAAAAATAAAATAAAATAAACAAATTTAAGTTCACTGACCTCAGATTATTAAAAGTTAACCCATTAATGCATGATGTGCCAATGTTACCCTGGTACACTAGCGTTTTTAACATGTATTAAAGAAGGAAAGGACACCAATTTTATGGGGTACTTATAGCGAATTCGGTATCTCGCATTGAATCTGCACTGGTGCCAGAAAATCACTTGGATTGGTTGATTCTTATAGAGCTATCTTCGGTTCTATCAGAAATAACCAATCCAAGTCATTTTCTGACACCAGTGCAGAGTCAGTGTGAGGTACCGAATTCGCTATTAAATATAGGGTACTTAAAGCAAATGTAAACATGTTCATTTTTATATTATATAACAAAATGTTTCAAAAATCTGCCAATGCTCCCTCAGTTTACGGTAGTAATCAGAAAATGTGTCCACCATTTTGGTGTAAAGCAGAAGTCACAAATCGGCGGGCACATTTTAAACGAACACTGCCCTCTTTATAATGTCGTGTCTAGCATTTTGAAACAACCGATAAAACTGAAGTTTTATCATTTCCTTCTGCCGTTCTTCATTTTATTTATTTATTTTATTTTTAGGATTAACCTTATAGGATGGTGAAAAGCCGAGGCTCGAACTAAACTAAAACTAAATCTAAGAACTAGAACTACAAGTAAAAGCTGAACTAATAGACTTTATAAACTTAATAAGCTTAATAATAAAAGTAATTCAAATTAAAACTATTGAAAACTCGTTCAAATTAAAACATATTGTCATTATTTCGTAACAGCTTAATATAAGTTTTTGTAATGGGTGTACCCTAATCGTTTTTGTCTTAGTCCGCGCAATAATCAGCGCAGCAGCCAGGCATTTTTACACTAAACAGAAAAATATAAGATAAAAATATAGATAAAACAGAGAGTCCTGGAATTCCACTCGTGTACATTCGGAAATATTTTTCACTTTGCACGCGTTCGCAACAGTTCGCGCGTTCAAAAATCACAAATAGGTAAATCGACGCCTCAGTATTAAATGAACTTTGCTGCTGATCCTACTTTTCACTCAATGTTGTGGACACAATTTGGTAGATGCTGTATCTGTTTCTTTTTCTTCTTATTTACTTGCTCTCTCTACTTCCGGTTTTGTCACAAATTGCGTCGACCACTAGAAAACGCGGAACACATTTTCCGATCACTACCTAGAGGATCACTACCTGACAGCGGCGCGACGCGACGCGACGGGTCCAACAGCAGAAGCAACGAGAAAATTTCCCATGGACCTAAGATTTAATTGGACGGAGCACAAAGCTGCGGGGCCTAAGCTCGCGTTAGTAACGGGGGTGAATTATTAATTGGTTAATGAAAGTGACATATCATCGGTAACAGACATTGCCTCTTTTATATTTTTTTATGGTTAAGTTTTGTCGTTGAGTTTGAAACGTTAATACGTAATTGCAACATTATATTTTGGTTTCTTAAGATTTGGTAAAACTTATGCCACTCGTCAATTGGGGGGCTAATATGTAAGTAGGGGAGAGCGGGGACAAAAGTAACATTTTTTACATTTGGCCTAGCCTACAATTACCTTTTACAGATATAAAAATGACAATTATGCCTTGAGATAGTATGTTTCTTGGTCTATCGTTTGAGCCCGGATTCAGCTTTACGCGATAAGTAGTCAAAGAGTTATGGCAGTTTTCTGCAGGTGTAGGACGAAGATAACATACCGTGGGGACGAAAGTAACACTAATTATTTTCAGGAGCATTAAGTAAAAACACTTCTTCCAACGCAAAATAGGATTTCTTATTATAAAAAACAATAGAAAGAAACATTTAAATATACATATTTTAAGTAATGATAAAAAACAAATCAATTTTAAATAACGAAAGGCAGAAAGCATAAGCAGCTTCGAACATTTCTTTGGTATTGTGTATTTAACTGAATGATAGGTATTCAATTTTACTTACCCTGAATTAAAATTATGATACGTAGTGAAGATCACCCACTTCTCTCTCGAACAGCTTTCACTGAAAGGGTAAAAAAAAAACAAATATAGACAATCGTTATTATCTGGAGAATTCCTATCCTGTATGGTATTTTGCTCGCCCAAGTAACATGGTTCTTTCGTCCCCATAATGATGTGTTACTTTTCTCCCCATCTATGTATTTCAGAATAGAACTGTTATAACATACAAACTATACGAGACTTGTTGAAGTCAAATACAGGAACTTAAAAAACATTACCTAAGAACGCTGCACAGTAGTCTGGAGATACGTACTTTTAGCGGCCAAAATTCTGGTGTTTCTGAAAAGAAAAAAAAAAAGAATCAGTTCTAACATTATCTTTGACTTAAAAAAAATAAAGTATTAAAAATACACGCGTATTTTTAATATTTTTGGGGACGCCCAAATATCTCGAGCGTCATTTCTAAAAGTCTACATAAAATTGAAGACTGTTTTAATACACGCTTAAGTGTTGTATAAAGCTCGAGTCTTTGACGCTATAAACCTTAACAGTCTTTAAGGCTAATATCATATGGAGCTCGCGAAGCTGGAAGCTCTTGTGTTTAATAGTAATGAAGTTAACTCCAACTCCTTGATATTATATCTTATTTTGCGCAACCACTATTGTAAAACGTTAAACTTAATCACATCACTTCACTACATACAATCTATACGACTCGGCCTTCGAGCTTGAAAACTCCAGCCTGAAAGGATCGAGCTCTCACGGCTACAAGGTTCGAGCTTTAAGGATTCGAGCATTTAGGGTGTGAACCGCGACTCAAGCTCTCGAAGCTCATTTTAACAACACTAAATTATAAGCATTCCGTTTCAATTAAGGGGTAATTCTACCTTGTGGGCCCGAAAAATAGGTGAGTATTTGTGATTTTTTTGCACGAAAACTGTTCTGCAAATTAATTTGAAATTTGGCAGGCTATTTTATAGTATCTTGAACTATTGTTCTGAATTTTTTTGTGATGGTAAGCGTAAAAGCTTGGCAGATACAGTATGAAGACTGAGAGCGTTGAAAAAAGCTTGGCGTCGATCGAAAGTACCCTAAGGATTATCTGAAACCCAAAAATGAAAATAAATTTTTAATCTATTTGAATGTGGCTATCCGTAGTAGTAGATGTGTAGTCGCATCTGTTATTGTTCCTTTTTTATTTAAAAAAGTTTTTCCAGATTTCTGGGCGGAATTCGATTCATCTTTTTCAGAAGATTTGATTTTAACATTTTTTTATTTTCCTTAATGCATCTACTACCATAGATAGCCATATTCGCGTAGATTAAGAATCTTTTTTCCTTTTTGTGTTTCTGATAATCTTTAGGGTACTTTCCATCAATACTAGTACCACCAGATTTTTTTTCAATGCTCTCAATCAAAATTCTATATATATCCGCTTTATTTTTTTATCGTCGCACGGAAATGCAGAATATTAGTTCAAGATACTATAAAGCAGCCAGCCAAACTTCAGATTAATTGGTCGAACAGTCTTTGTGCAAAAAATTCACAAAGAATCACCAATTTTTCTGCATAAAAGGTAGACTCTCCCCTTAAAGCGCGACGCACGCGTACCTACTACTCCGCCAATCTCAAGCCACGCACCACGACTTCTCTCCCCCCGATCGACTAGCTCGACCCCTTCGTCTATGTCGAGACTTTTGTGCCCCGTCCATTATAATCTTAGGTCCATGGTTTTTCCGGTACATCCAGCTATATCGCGAAGCTATGCGGCGAGGCGCGCGCTTCGCGTGGCTAGCTTCGATATATCGCGATTGCGTAACTCGATTAACGGTAAAATCGACCGTAGCCGGCAGGGCGCTCCTCGCGCCAACGATCAAGCCGAAGCCCAGCGACACACGCGACGCGAGGCGACGCACCCGTATATACCTTACCTACGTACTTACGAACTACAAACTTGCCCGCGAACGATCGCAGATGTTTAAAAACTCTAGGGGCGCAGCATCGATACGGCTGGCTGTGTAAAAATACACGCGCATAGGTGCATATTCACATACTTTGGCCGAGGCGCGAAGAAAATGGAAAAAGCGGAGGCGTGGGACGAGACGGCGCGGTGATCGGCGCTACGAAGTGGTACGCCGCGCCGCGCCGGAGGATTAACTTGGCCGCAGGACGTGCTGGAAGAGCGATAAAATCGCGGTCGCATCTAGCCAGGACAATAATCGTAATGTCTCGGTCCGGGAGAGGCAATTCCCGATCTGGTTCGTATAAATGCGACGAATCTTTATCGTTAATTGGACGATAAAGGTAAAGGTATCGTAGTGCCTACTATCCGCGAGAATCTTACCCGCTCGCGCCATACCGACGATTTATTCGCCGAGCCGCGCCGTGTACGTGGTATACGCCGCGATCCAACGCTTGACCGGTTTCGGTCTAGATTCGAGCGAGGAAAAATCATCGGTATCCTGCTCGCCCTTTAAACGGTTCGCGGAAATTACAAACAAGCACCGACGCGGCGGCGCATTGGCGATAATCCTTTGGGATGACGGTAGACGGAGCGTGATGCCGCGCGGTAGGCCGTCGAAGCACGACACAAAGGTGATCGATTTTTTAAGCTCTCGTTCGAACGGTAGAATGCCGGCGCGGCCTCTCGTATGCTGGTACACGCGAATAGGATCGGAAGCGTCAAATCGCCACCGCTATATTATCCCCTCGATCCTGCTAGTATCTTAATTACGGAATTTACTGAACGGCTATCCAATCCGCGAAACGAGTAGGAATTATAATCCCGAGAAACTCGTGGCAATACGGTTACGCGCGAGTGGGCGAACGAACGAATGAACGAACGGAGGAACGTAGTAGGTAACGCAAGGAACGAATACGGGTGGAATCGCCAAGCCGTGCTGGCAGAAAGCTGCGTTCTGAAAGTTAATTAGAAAACAAACAGAAAATTAACGCGAACCCGGCAGCGAATCTTTCCAGTCGGCCGTTACTCACGATTTATCGTAACTCGTTCGAGTCCGGTCGGTGACCGGTTTATACTCGAGATCGGTCGGCGATGCGCGCACGGTCTGATCGACGATCGAAAATCTTCGATCCTCGCGAATCTGCTCGCGTTCCGTCTCGGAGCAGGAAGCCGCTCTTTTCCCGCGAGTACCAAACCAGTTTGCGGCTTGGAAAAAATCGTGAATTATCGCGTAATCGCGAATACGTTTAACCCGTTAACGCATCGACGTTAATCGATCATTTTCTTTTGCTCTCCACCCCTTTCTTCTCCTCTCTCTCTCTCTCTCCCAGTGTGCGCGCGAGCGCCTGTTCGCGTGTATGCGCGCTCCTCTTCTTCCTCTTGTACACGCGTACCCAACACAACGTTCGACCGAGACCAACTGGACGCGGATATTCGGGTTTTAAAAATCGAAACTCACGACCGGTTGGACGGCGAAAATCTTCCTGACCGTTAATCTTGATTTATGATAACCGCGACCGCGATCTGCTCGGAGACCGACCGGATAATTGGATCGCGCGTATGTCCCGTAGCTTGCTCGCTACCGGTCTCGCTCGCCCGTCCGCCCGTTTTACTCGTTCAACCGATACCGATACCGACACAGACACCGACGCCGGCCCTCTTCACCTATTTCTCCTCCTCCTCCTTTTACCGATCAACCTCGAGAACAGCCACTGGTTTAGTCATTCGTCTACCAAATTAGCGAAGAAACTAGCGTAATTGCCGATTGATCGAGATACTTTTAGGGGTAGGCTCGCCGAGTGAAAGATTCTATTGGCGAGTAGCGTGCAACTGGTCGACTAGCGGAATGCGCGCGCAACACGTGTCGACCGACCGCCACTATTTAACCGAACGGCAACGCAGTTTCGTACAGTTGGGTGGTAAAAGTTGGCGTAACACCGATGAAATACCCACGAGAGATCGACCACCGATTCGCCCTTCGACTGCGAGGAGTGGATCACTGTTCGTTTTACCGCTAGCGGAACGAATCGCAGGGATGTGTAACGGTTGCGACTCGAGTCGGCGAGGTAGGTGGACAGAGTCCTGAGTGTTTCATTTTAAGCGATATCGCGAGACCTGCGAGCGGAAAATACCAAGTGGATCGGGAACAGTGACGACGGTCGGTCGACTGCTTTGGCTAACACGGTTACAGCCCGCAATAACAACACAGTCGTATGGGATGGTGAAAAATGGCACGGCCACGGTCTCAAACTTTTCAGCCGCTCTTAAAGGAGCTCTAATGCCGCGGCGCTTATTATGGCGCATGCATTATGCGGCTTTCTGGCTTTCTGGCTGTCTGGCTTTCTGGCTTTCTGGCTGAGTGGTCCGCAGGTCTGCTGGTCGGCCGGCCCGGCCCGGCCGGCTGGCCGGTCGAGCGGCTGGTCCCGCGCGCGTCTGTGTAAGTTTCTCGTGCGTGAACGCGCTTACGTGGATCGGATCGAATCGGTGGAGCGTGTTGGTGCTGATCGAGCGCCCTCGAGGAGTATAGAGACAACGGCCTGCCGATACACCGACCGTGCTTCTCAACCGACACGTTTATCAACGTTCCGTTTCAGCTTCTCCGTTCCAACGCGGTTGGACGATCGGGAATAACTGTCGCGCTTAAGTTTCGGATGGTCGTGGTCCAAGGGACCAGGAGCGCGAGGACGTTCGCTCGGCACCGTCGATCCACGGATTCCACTCGGACGGAGGAGACGAAGAATGCGCGCGGCAGAGAGTTGGGAACGGCTGCTCCGCGACCAGCGGAAACCTTGTTCCCGAGGGAAGCCGACAGAAAAAGGAATCGCGGAGGGACACGAGAGGCGACAAGCTGCAGCAACTTTAATATTATAATTACCTACGCCGATTTTCGAATTGGATCCTGATTGCCATCGCTTGGCGCTACTTAGGAATACGAACGTGCGTATCTACTTGCATAGAGAAGAGGACAGCTTATCCGCGTCCACCGCATACGTACCTACTTAGTTAAGTAGGCTAGGAGCAGCTAAGAGAAAAGAAGGGTGCTCGTGGCGCGATCGCCGACGGGACGGAACGAATCGTGGAGCAAGAGGCGCCGCGCTAAGGGCCCTGGGGATATCGGGGTGAAAGGATGGTGGCGTTGAAAGGCCATAAACCGGAGGACCCCCTGCTATCGATGGGAATCGAGTTGATGGGGGAACTAATGACAGGAGGGCTCGCTATAATGGACTGTTATAGTCGGCCGGCTATCCGACCATCCGGCCATCCTGCCGGCGCGGCCCAATGTACTTAATAGATTCGGGGATGAAGAGAGCAACCGCGATGGTGGTGGTTGCGCGTAAAATGGCGCTGGAACCTTCCAGCGGGATTACAATGTTTCCGGGCAATGTCGCGTTATGGAAATGTACGGTAGCAGGTTTAGCGTTGGCCGCGAAAGTTCTGCAATAATTGTAGATCCTCCGCCCGTAGGTATGGCCGACGAGGGGAAGGACGATGAGGATCAAGATAAAGATAAAGGATACAGATAAAGGTGCAGATAAGGGGTGTAGGATGCGGGGCGACGCGAGGAAAGCTGAACGTCCTCGTACCTGAACGACCGCGACGGTGTCTCGCCACGGAGGTAAACGGGGCCGAAGATGTCGGCAGCCGGCGACAACCTTATTGGAAAGTCGTGTTCCACGCTAAAACCGGAAGTCGAGCGGAGAGCCGTGCGGCGCGCAGACAGTCCGTACGAGGATCCGAACGAGTGCGGCCCGTTTACTTAAACTCCGAAATTAAAGCGTCATCGAATTCCCGGCCAATTGGTTTGCAGTAGTGCGTAGGCAGTAGGCAGTTCAGATACAGAGTCGACCGCAGGGGCATCCGGAGACTTTTTTCCTGGGGGGAAGGGAGCAACTTTGGGATGTTAGTAAAGCAAAATATATCCCTCTTGCTTTTTTAACCAATTTTATAGCGCCAATTGAACCTTTAGAGGGCCGGGATTTTTTCATTGAAATTGTAAATTTTATTTACTTAACCATTTAGCGAACAGTGTGATTGTATAGGGTGACTGTATCTAATATCGCCAGGCAAAAGTTAAATCGCTGTCAATTGAATAATAACTGATATTTTTGCATGCAGTTCGTTTCAAAGTAAAGAGAAATTATTTATCTTTCCTGTAGCATAAGTTGGAATCGTTGAAACCTACAAATTTTTAATTAGGACTCAAAAGCGTAAGACATGCAAAAATCGAGTCCTGAAAAAAGTGTAGCTAATATCGCCAACTCCAGAAATATTGATTAATTCATATGTACATCAGTTTTTAAAGTCATTTCCACCTGGGCTTTTATTATTTCTTGCTTTATAAATGTATTTTTATCCATTTTTTATTTCATATTTATTAGAAAAATAGATTTTTAAAATATTTTGTTTTTTACGTTCTGATGTACATATTGGATAAATAAAGTTTGTTTCGGTTGCTCGGCACAGTTCGTAACCCCACCTGTAACAAATTTCATTCCTTAAGTACATGATTAATTAGGTATTTCTAGTAGATTCTAGTATTCTTGCATTCACGGTATGATTAGACTTACCTTCGCCGAATTGTGGCAGTCCAATAAATTTTTACACTATTAAGATTCACTAAAATACTTCTCTTTCTGTAATTGTTGATCACATGATGCTGCAATTACAATATGCCTTCCTACATATATTTAGGTACTAATTCAGTGCATAACCGATAAATTTTAGAGCTTACTTTGCAAGATATAGCGGGTGGCGATATTAGATACAGTCACTTTCCAACGTATAAAAATAATCGATAGTCGATAATTTTGAGTCACAGAACGGTTCAGTTCTCTAAATGGCTCCGAGATGCAAGTCACTGATGCGTTTCCCGCTGTAAATGTTTACAGTAACCATGGAAACGTTTCTAGCGAATGCATATTGTATATTTCACTATAATCTGAAACGTTGCTCCTGTTTTCTTTAAACAGTTGAGAGTAAAATCATTTGTTTCACATTTTATTTGGTAGATACATGAAAATTAATTGTTATACCAAAAGAATAATGCTTCTATTGGGACCATTTCTCAGTTAACTAATCTCAAGAAATCTTTTTTTTCCACCGAGAAAAGTGTTTGGTCCTAAAGGTTAAAACTTATGCATACATACCATAAAAATGGCTGGCAAAGTACCTAAATTCTTAGGTGGCCACTATAGTATCCGACCCGGTCCTCTAAAGGTCAATTAAAAATTTAAAAGCGACATTTAAAAACATTCCCTTTTTTAGTATAAACTTAATAAAGATCAGTTTTGAAAAGTAAGCGATTTTTTCTCAAAATCCAGGGTGACAACTGCCCCTTTTGCCCCCTCCCTGCCCATCGACCGAGAACCTACGCGTTCTAGCGGATTCCTATGGTGCAGTTAGCTTTACCTATCTGCTGGGTCGATTGCTGAATGTGCCTGCGTTATAATACACAGCACCGTGAACGGCGCGGGTACCTCCTTGTGCGTGTAATTGCAAGCGGGTGCTTTTCTCGCGACGACGCGACGCGACGCTCGGGACGCTCCCGAGGCTGGATGCATAAATCACCTTTAGAGTCTAGTGAATAGCGAGGGTACAGGAAGAAGAAGTTAGCCGGTTCCCGGTGCATAGTCGCTGGCAAAGAAATTACTGAATCTACGAGAGTAGACGGTCTATGATTCATAAATATTTAAATCGCTGCCGAGAACCGCTCTTATCTGTTATCGAGGATGCCCGCATAGCCGCGTTACCTGCGCAGAGTTTAAGGTTGCTATTCCGTGTTCGCGGCCGTGTCCGCGTACCTATTGTCATTTGTCATTATCAGCTCCGCGCGGGCAACGACCAGGACCTATCGATCCGGTAGAAACGGATCACGGAACTTGAACTTGACGAGACCGGTAGGTAGGACAGAATCGTTCTGTTCGCGAGATGGTACGCGACAAGACGGTTCGCTTGGTTGGTTTTTACTTGAAACGTGGCTCTCGGATACGAGCGGACCGTTCCCGTCGTTTAAAGTAGGCGTAAGTAGGCAAACCGGGTGTCACTGATCACGCTCGTTTATCATTCGTTTCTCTCTCCTTTTTTTATTTCCTTTCCTTTGATTTCATCTCGTTTGCTTTCGTTTCGCGCGAACCAACGTTAAAGGAAAAAAGTAGCGTTAGTACGAAAGCACTGGAGGCCTGGTGGCGATGGCAAAAGGCTGGGAAACGTCTCGCGGTCGTACGGTCGAGGGAGGAAAAGTAATTGCAACGAGTCGGCGTGAGAACGCAAAGAGCGGGAGGGCGATGCGCGCGAGACGCCAAGAGAGAAGAGAGCTGGATTGGAGTAGACTCGCCTCGACTCGCCTCGACTCGACTGGCTTCGTGTCGCGAGCAAAGAACAGAACAGAACAGAAAGAGAGTCGTATGCCGTGCATGAGCGTGCGCACGACCGTAAGGAACTCTGCATACATATAGATGCGCGTACGGTCGTCAGTTGCAATACTTACGAGCTCGCCTCGTTATTCCGTATGCGCGATTGAGATCTCGTTTACCTCGGACGCGCGGAAACTCAGAAGCGTTAGTCGCGACTCCTCTCCGAATCCCGTAAGAATTTTGCGGACTGGTTTTAAGCTTAAACGTTAACCCTTACCCGATAGAGTACCCACCGAACTCGAGAAACCTGGTAACGCTGAATAATAATTGGGCAGTAAGATGTCGAGTGTAGTCGGAGCTCGGACGTAAAAGCAACGGGCTACTCTGGGAAATAAATGCGCCCAACAGCCCACTCGCATACCCACTGCTAAAATCCCGGTGTGTACTATGTATTCCCTCTTTCTCCGCACAGATTTCTTTCATTTCCACCGTTTCTCCCAATCGCTGGAAATTCTACAAAGAAATTTCGCGGTCGCGGTGTCGAACGCCGGCCGAGACCGGTCACCTTTGAGCTGCACCTTTCCGTGGTCGACACACGGAAACTATTCGTGGAATTTCCTAAGCACTCTCTCTCCCTTTCTCGTTCTCTCTGTCGGCTCGTTCGTCACTAGACCGCCGAACGGCTATCCTTTTAAATTTTCAATTAAGAATCACGGGACCATGTTGCCCACTTCTTAGATATACCTATAGCTACGTAAACACTAGAGGCAGTGCTAGTAGCGTTTACGAAGGAACAGTGAGCGTTGAAAAAAGAAGAAAAAAATGGGTCGTCGCGGCACGGATTTTTGCAAGTCCGTTTAATGGCTCGCGCTTACGATGATGCCCCGGATGCGGCTATCTGTCCGCCATTCCACTCGGCCCTCGCCACGCAAATTTATTACCAGATTCATTTTGTCTTGCGACGCGATGTCTCTTGTCGGACAATAAAAAGCAAGCGGCGCCGATAAACCGTGTAGTAGTTGCGAACAGTTCGGTGCTATTGTGCGAGCGTATGGACGCGCGGCGTCGCGCGACGCCGATACCGGAGCAAAGCTCGCCGCGTAGCAGGCAGATTGGCTTCCATTAATTTGTAGAATCGATCCGAACTCCCCGGTATTTCCACATGGCAGCTGAGGATCCAAGTACTATATAGCAGAAATTCTTGCCACGCAGGTACGAGCCCGTCCTCCTTTCTCTCTTCTTTCTTCGCGGTCTTTTCCGTTCTCCCGCATCCTCGTTCGCTTAATCTTCTCTCCCTCGCGCACATATTCTCTCACCTTCTCTATCGCTCCTTCACCGTTCCCCGTGTACCTACGCTTCGTTCAGGCGTCACGCTCGCTGCGGCATAAGCGCGAATAAATTTAATTCGCGAGGATTTATGCCAACGACCGGATCGGCGCTGCATCGACCCACTCGAGTCGTACGTAACGTCGTGGACGTTAAACCGCACCGTCCGACATCTACCAGGAACGGCCGGCTGGCCGGCCGGGCTGTCTTGCCGCTTGGAACAGAGGCTTTCTCATAGCTCGCGCGGAAATTCAACTGCGTCCGATCCTGTCTATTCGTAATTCGACGCGACGATTCGTCTGTCCAGTTGCGAACGAAAGTTGAGGCGAAACGGTAGCTACGAATTGGACGGAAAAAAAAAGAAGAGCGTGGCCTACGGATCCAGCCGAGATCCGGGAAGCGGATAAGCTCGCGTGGCTGTCAACGGGTAGCGGTAGAAGGGGCACGAAAGGCGCGTGCCGAAACTCGACCGGGGCGCAATTGCCGAGGAATCTTATCTCCCGTTTGCATCTTCGGTATCAGGTTACCAAAAGAAAGGATCATCCACACCGATACGAATACGAGTACGAGGTCCTTTCACGTCCACCGTTCAGTCGTTCTCTGATCGCAAGTGACGTCCTCTTTCAGTTCCTTCGCCGTTTCCCCGTGAATTTTGAGTTAAAGAGAAAAAAGAAAAACAATGCGATAGATACAGCCAGTTAGTTTGTATATTTAACTACCTATTTTTAATTTAAGAAACGCGCGACACGATTGCCTTGGCCGCGAGGAACTCTAGCCCGTTTTCGCGGTTCGGAGGATGACGCGTGTATAGTTCTTCTTTACGAGCGCTCGTAATTAACATAACGCGGCCCGTGGCTGCTGGCCGGTAGTTCTCGATCAGGTAGGACCGGTATAGACAAACTCGGAGAAACGAGGAATTCCAGAAGTAAGCTGAATCGAAGAAAAATTAGCTAATGCCTCGGCATAGGTATATATAGTCTGACACGTTTTCTACGCGACTCGGGGCGAGTCGGAGCGAATTGGCACGCGAGTGACCCGTGGACAACAAGACCGGAACTCGTTTAACGCGGAACCGAGCTCGACGTATAGAGTAGCGTCACGCGATTTCCACCGCAGCCTGTGCAGAGATAACGTGTCACGAAGTATCGCGCGCCGATAGGAACGACGCACTCGAATGAACCTTCATTTACGTTTTTATACGGTAATGCATAAAACCCACATTGGCCGGAAGTAAGCGGATAACGCGCAGCGCATCTCGGCACGGCGTTTTCCTTTCGGACGCATCAGAGGAAAGATGAGCGAGGCGTGCGCTCGCGTGCGAGGGGATAAAATCGCTGTTAGAATCGAGGGATGCGAGGAGAAGGAGGAGGAAGGGGTGTAGGTGTGTGCGTGTCGTCGCTGTGGCAGACCTACAAGGAAACCCTTCTACGCGGTCGGCGCCGTGGCGCCTCGGAATCGAGCCGAACGAGCGACAGAGCCGAGGGGAAACGGCTCACACCATCGCCACCGGACTTTGACTTTTCGATCGAGACTCTCGCGTCGCGTCGATTTCGATCCCTTTCCGCCTGTAGGTAGTATCGCAGGACGTATCGAAAGGACGCCGACGATTGCCCTCGTAGCGGAAACTCCTCAAAGTAGGTACCTACCAGGACGGGAAACGCCTCATAAAAGACTGAAAGGAACTGGACCGGGCCAGTTTCAAACAGAACCGGTAGACGTCCGAAGCAATTAATTAGGCTCGTAGAGAATCGGTACTCTTGTTTCGTTTCCCCTCTCGTCTCGGCTCGCCTCGCTACGAACCTACACTCCTCTCCTCTCCTGTCGTCTCGTCTTGTTTCGACTCGGCGTTCGAGGGCAGCTGAACCTGTGTGGGACAGCGATTATACTTATACAGCCGAGCCGAGGCGGGTAGAGCTGAAGGAAAAAAAAAACTCTTAGACATTGGACGGGGAACGTTATGTCCATTAGCAGGGTCCGTATCGAAGAGCGGTATACGCGATCTCGGTTGTGTAAGTACTTTCGCGACCTGTCGATAAACCGATTTAGCCGGTCCGACCCTCTTTTAGACGAATCACTCGAGAACGTTGCTCCGAGGATAGCCCAGCTCTATTTAGGCCGTTCCTTGATCGCTTACCCGTGACCCGTCTACTTTCGACAGACGAACAGTGGCAAGGATAGGAGGTACGCGCGGGTGGTGGTGGCGACGGCGGCGTCAGCCACGGATGCGCGATCCAAACGCGGAGGTCTAGCTGGCGCCAGATGCCCCTTCGTTCCGGCGCCGCGCCGCGGCCGTTCCAACGCCGAAACACGATTATATACTCTTCTAACCGGTTCCCATTAAAGACCTTCTCTTCTCCGTCGCACAGATCTGTTAACCGGCCTTTAGATCGCGACGGGACCGAACGGAAAATCTAGCCGTCCTACAACGGGACCGACGGTCCCTAGCAATCGACAAACGATTTCGCCGATATGGCGCGTGACACGTGTCGCGCCTTCGATATCGATCAAGGATGAAGATGCGATTCCCCAGCTTCGAACATCTTCTTTTGCCGGCTCGACTTCCACGTGAATCGTACATAGGTAACCGCCCAGGACTGTTTTCTTCGATCGGATCCGTGAACGGTTTCGTCTGGCAGAGTCCAAGGCGAGTGGGGCAGACAAACTAGGGGAGGAAGCACGCTGGCAAATTGGAAGAGCAGGTGTCGACCACCGTCGTTTCCTAACGATCAATTAATGCCAAATTAGGAACAGTTTACGCTGGACGTGACCCTCTGCTACCTAAGTACTTAGTTTCCGATCGACCCCTGTGATGGCTGTGGTCGCGGTCGTGGTCGCGGTTGCGGTGGCGGTGAGGGTGAAGCGCCGCGCCGCGCGAGCGACAGAGCTTTGGTCCCGCCTACACGGATCTTATTCGTAGCCGCGATGGCCGCTATCCCGTATCTTGGACTCTACGCTCGGAGCAGAGTCGCGCCTCGAAGGTGGAGACGCGTCTGCGCGCTCTGTCTCGCTCTTCCTCCATCTCCGTCCATTCGGTTCCTCATCTCTCTTCCCCACCGGCATTCTCGTCGTCAACGACCCTCTAGGCCCGCCGCGCCGGCGACTGCGCGCCTCTCTCCCAAGGAACCACCCGACCAACAGCTCGATCTCTCGCCTCTTTGGCATCTTTGGCCCTCCATCCTCGCGACTTTGCTCCGCGGCGGCGAGTTCGCCAAATCTCGTTTGCGAGTAGTCTGGCGGTGTCGCGCGGTGCGTCCTTGGTCTCTCGTCGAGTTCGCGGGAGTCGCGTTCCCCGTAACAAGGGCAACGCTCCGACGATAAGGCCGGAGGAAGAACGGGGTTGGTGCGCGTCGCGTCGCGGTAACGCAAACGTTTCCTTCTGTCGAACAGATGCCGTGATTCTAGCTCTCGGGGAGGATGTTCCACGGGGGTGGAAGCGGTGGTTACGGCGCGAGCTCGGACTACCAGCAGCAGTCACAGCAGCAACAGCAACAGCACGGCCAGCAGCTTCAGGCACCCGTTTACGTGCCCTCCTCGAGGCCGACTATTCCATCGGCAGCGACGGCGGCAGCGGCTGCGGCGGCCGCAGCGGCGGCTCAGTATCACTCGTTCCCCGGTTCCGGATCACCTGCTTGGTAAGTCAGACGCCGAGGGCGCCGTCGCGTCGGCGGTAAGCGACGCTAGCCGACTCGGACTTTCAGTGTCGAGTAACGCAAAGATGCTTGAAACGAAAGGGAGAAGACCGCAGCCTCGTGGCAGCATGGGGTGGAATCGTACGCGGCGCACCACGCGCTCGCCGGTCACGCCAGCGGCTCCGCGGCTGCCGTCGCCGCGATGGGACCGCACTCTGGCCACGCGCATCCGCACGCGGCTCATCCGCACACCGGGCATCCTCACTCGAGCCTCGCCGCAGCCGCGGCAGCACCCTTCTACGCCCAGAACGTCGCCATGATGTCCTCCTGGCGCGCTTACGATGGAGCTGGATTTCAACGAGCCTCGCCATACGGTTCGTATCTACTATCTACTATCATTTCACGAACTCGTCTCTACATCTCGAACTACGCTCGTCTCGACGCGATTGCTCCCTCGAGATGACGGAACTCTGGACGGCAAGGAACTTCCAACTGTTTTCCCTATCTTTCGATCGGCGGGATTTCGAGAGAAATAGGGGGAGGGAAATGGAACGGTTCGCGGCGAGATATTAACCAGACTAAAGCGCGGAGGAAAAGCGAGCTTGATGGCTGAACGATAAAAAAAAAGAAGAGCTCCTTTCCTGGTCGACGAACGCACCGCAGCCGCACCGCATCGCATAGTGGGCCATCTGCAACGGATAAACGATAGCGGCTTCTTTGAAAAGAGCTCTCGCGGTCGAGTGGTTTGCCGTGCATCGTGCGCCGCGTTTCTTTTCCCACTGCTGGAGCCTTCTTAG
This sequence comes from Andrena flavipes, assembly GCA_963971345.1. NCBI lineage: Eukaryota > Metazoa > Arthropoda > Insecta > Hymenoptera > Andrenidae > Andrena > Andrena flavipes. The sequence goes on from OZ020480.1 coordinate 59,540,370, forward strand.
ACTCTAGAGCAGGCTCCGATGGCCACGCGTTTGCGCCCCGACCTCGGCTCTCGCTCGGTCGATGGGTCAGAGAAGGAGGACAGCCCCTCGAATCTGTTTCTCCATTCTTCTAGATACCGCGATGGACTTTCAATTTGGCGAGGGTCGCGAGTGCGTGAATTGCGGTGCTATATCGACGCCGCTTTGGAGGAGAGACGGGACCGGGCATTACTTGTGCAACGCGTGCGGGCTGTATCACAAGATGAATGGAATGAACAGACCCCTGATCAAGCCTTCTAAACGGCTGGTAAGTTGGTCGTCGACATGGCAGCCAGAATCCTCGGTGCAATTCAATGAAGAAACGCGGATCGATCTGCGTATGGAACGGATGTCGGAATTTCAGACGGCGACCAGGCGACTGGGGCTATGCTGCACCAATTGCGGAACTAGAACCACCACTCTTTGGAGGCGCAACAACGAAGGCGAGCCGGTCTGCAACGCGTGCGGCCTTTACTTTAAGCTTCACGGCGTCAACAGGCCGCTGGCCATGCGGAAGGACGGTATTCAGACGCGGAAACGGAAGCCGAAGAAGACGCCCGAATCTAATGCCAGACCGTCCACCGGAGAACACGAGCCAACCACCGTTTCCACTGCCTCCTCTCCGTCCACAGGTGAGTCGCGGCGAAGACCAATCGATTTCGCCGTTCCTTTCCGCTCTGCTTTTCGAGTTCGACACCCCTGCCTTTTCCGTTCGGCTTTCACGAATCAGACACGGACCTGTTTCGCGCAATTCACAGAACTCAAGGGCAACCAACAGCAACAACAGCAACAACAACAGCAACAGCAGCAACAACAGCAACAGCAACAACAGCATCAAATCGAAGCGTCAAAGGCATCATCCGGAGGGGCGTCCAGCTCGGCGGACAGACCAGTTTATCTTGGACACACGTCGCTGTTGGCAACCGGAAGCGTAGCTACCGTCAAGACGGAACCGCGAAGTTGCGATGGAATCGTTGGTCAGCCTTATTCCTCCTATTACCAACATCCCCATCAGCTCGGCGTAGCGAATAGCGAGCACCAGCAGCAAGCGTATTACGGAAGCCAAGAGGCCCCTTATCATCATCAGCATCACGTGACCGCTGCTGCCAAATTGCTCGCGTCTTCCTAACTCGATTTCCATCCCGCCAGAAACCAATACTACTTACTTAGGTACAGACGAGTGGGCTACGTTCGACATCGAGTGGAACGCGATGGAAGACGGAGGAAATCCAACGAGATGAAAGTAGAAAGGAGGAAAGGGGCGGGATCGGGAAGGAGAAAACGGAAATCTCTTTTCCCGAACCGCTTCGTTGACGCGATTCCCGCGATACATACCTACTCTTAGTAGTTTCCTTACGCTCGTTCTTGCGCATTCTCGCGACATTGTACTCGCTCGTTTGTGCACGAAAACGTACAATTAGCTGTAAATAATTGTATCGGCCGACGGTATATCGACGTAATTCGACCAGAGTGTCCGGGGACCGAAGGGCGAGTCCGTTATCGAGCGACAACTCGTTCGCATCGGTGGAGAATACGGTAACGAATATCGGCGCTTCGGTCGTTCGACGGTTCTGTCGAGACTCGTATCTCGATTCCCCTAATTGTAAGTAGTAGAGTCGACGATCAATGCGCCGCGCCGCAGGATTCGCTTCGGATTCTCCTTCCTAGACGTTTGCCTACCAGCACGTCGACGACGAGAACGCGAAGAGACCCCGTGGCGTGGCGTCGCGTCGGTGTAACGATTTATCGACCTGCTTCGTTTCGCCTCGTTCTTATACTATGCGCATACGTACCTAAGGACATATTTAGGTATAGATACGTATGTACGTTGATCGGCGACGAATCGTTCGAATCGACCGGCTCTCTGTACAGTTCCTGTATAATTAGTTTTTGCGACGCGCAATAAAGAAAACAGCTTTCGATCTAAAGCTTTTCGTTGGCGAGGACTCCGCGCACTGTTCGATCCCTTCCGACCCTCCGAGCCCCACTCGAGCTGTCCGGCGATTCCTCGCACACGACCTAACGATCGCCCGCGGCTCGTCAGTGCTCGGCAAATATTATCCCTTCGCGGTCTGACGAGCCAAGTGACAACTAGTCGCGTCAAACGCAACCCCTGCCCGACCAGGACGATCTTCTTTTCGCCAGTGTTGACCATGCGGTGGTCGGCTTGGTCGTCGATAAACCAAACTACCCTCGCGACCGCGTGTCAAACACCGGGTCTCCTTGGTCTCCGCGATAGATCGGCGACCAGTCGATCCTCAGCCTCAGCCCTGTCCGGCCGCGCATCGTTCGTTACTAACATTTTCGGCTGGAGCTGCGAACCTCCGAACCCGAACGAATGGGTAAGTCGTTCGCGTCCGATACCCAGTAGAGGGTAGCTGGTAGAGCAATCCGATAGTCTCTCGATCATTTCCCGCGGACGTGTTTTCTATCGAAACAGGAAGGACGCTGCCCAGCCCGGTGGCCTGCAAGGTTTGCGGCGACCGTTCCTACGGGAAACACTACGGAGTATACTGCTGCGACGGTTGTTCGTGCTTTTTCAAGCGATCCGTGCGCCGCGGAGCACTCTTCACCTGCATAGGTTCGAAATCCTTTCTCTGTACCTCCGCAAACCGACCAATGGATTTTGGCGAAACTCGTTCCTGGCCAAATTTCGTTCTAGCCGGCACGGGAACATGCTCCGTGGACAAAGCGAGGCGCAATTGGTGTCCGCACTGCCGCCTCAACAAGTGCTTCACCGTCGGCATGAACACATCAGGTAGGTATCTCTATTCCTTTTTTCAAGCTTCGCAACAAATCAAATGAAATGGAAGGTGAACGACTGTAGGTAGGTAACTACTTAGTTACGTACTCGACCACTCGCCAATCGTCCAGCTATGACCGCGTTGCCGCTGATCAACAATACCTACGCGTTCCGCGAATCTGAAGTAGGGGAGACCGGGACTGGTAGGTAGGCCAGTTTCTCAGTTTTTGATTTTTAATAAATTATGTGGGCGAAATATCATTAAACCAGTTAGCATATTCGATGAGGTATAGATTTGACTATTTGATTAAATTGTTAATGTTGACTCAATGTGATAACAATTAAGGTATTTTAATGATTTTTTAATACCTTCCATGCTGGTCAACCAGCCCCATGATCGGGATTGGTTGATTTACACTAAGTATAGGGTAGGTTGATTAGGGTGAAAGCAGTAGTAGGCGGCCACCCTCTAGTAGTCGACCACTTTTATTGCTTAGCTTAAAGAAATAAGTTCTGAAATAAAGCATTTATTAAATGACAATTTTATATTATATTTTGAATTTCTAACTTTAAAATACGACAAAAAGCTCTCTTCATAGGTAAAAAAATAAATGGTTTGAAAGTGATTTGTAAATTAATTTTGATTCTACATATGCCATTGCTGTTTTTCAACACGAGAAGCATAAATGCGCTTTCAATAGAAAGGACAAGTGTAATTCAGTTCTATACATTTTTTACTGCAAAATGATGTTATTTCACTGATAAAGCATTAACAATTTTATATGCGCTTAAAAAAACGGAAAAAAATAGGATAATTTATTTATTTATAGGAGGGTGGTAAATGGACCATCATTCCCTTTCAATTTTCAATAGTCGATCACAGCGACTACAGTCGACCACAATTTTGATAAAAGTTTTTTATTATTATACAATTATGCATTATTTCTGTCATTATTAATTATTTACCATTGTTGCACATTATATTTAAAAATAAATTTTAGTTTGTAATGCGCATACAACCTATTATGAATTTCATATTAAAAAAAGATGGTCGACTGCTAGCTATCGGATCGATCGACTTTTAGAGTTAAGCGGTCGATTATTAAAGCACTCAGACACTTTATTTTTAACGCTAATTATTTATTTTCCCTGAACTTTTATACTAACACAAAATTTTTAGTAATACATTAAATATATTTGATTTTTTTTTAGAACTTTTCATTCCAGTTTAGCTTCAAGTGGTCGAATACTAGTGCTTTCACCCTATATGTACAGCAGCGGACAAAACAGTTACCACTTTTTCGAACCACCCTATGTCTATTACTTTTTAATATCAACTTAAAACTGCAGTATGTGCCTAATATACATATCCTGAAAGAGAATTAAAAGCTGTATAAAATCCAGTTACAATTGAATTTATTTAACTAACAAAGAAAAACCCTACATAACATTAAACAAGACAACACATTTTTAAAGCCAACGAAAAGTTACTACTTTGGAACATTTATAAAAAAAATCTAATACTTTGTGGGGGCACCTTTTGCTTTTAGCACAACCTAAAAACTTACTAAGCATGGTAACTTTTTGTCGGCCCCAAAAATGTGTTACCCTGTTTGATATCATGTACCACTTTCGTTTGTCAGTTAAAGAAATTTAACATTAACTGAGTTTTATACAGCTTTAAATTCTTCGTCGGAATATGCATATTAAACATACCACAGTCTCAAATATATGCTTAAAAAATAACAAAAATAGAAGTTTTTTGTCCGCTTGTGTAGGTACAATCAGTTAAGAAAATGTTATCAATAACTTGTCTCAGTGGTAATAAAATAACACAATGTCAGAAGCGTTGTTTCATTATAAAATATTAATTTCTTTCTTTCATATTTTAATAATAAGCTGAAAAAATGTTCAGCTTAAATATTAATTATAACGCATTTATAACATAGTGTAAAGTTTAGGGTTGTTATCCCCATTTCACGCTAACGAAAAGGGGTAGAGATCTGAAATTTTTCTCAGTGGTTTTTTAAGCAAAGAGCATTATTTGGTACACATAAATACTAAAATTGGTGCCTGGGCCATTTTCCCTATGTTTACCCGGCTAGACCCTTTAAACAAAAAATGAAAATCGCTTTATGAATAACAAAATAACAATTTATACCTTAGGTATTAGTCAACCAGCCCCGACAATCATTTTGACTTCAAAAATTTATGTATAAACAAAAATACTGTGTGCATAGATCGTCTAATAAACAAACTTTAAAGTAGTCCCTTAACGTTTATTCTATTGTAATTATATAGAGCGTGGAAAAAAAATCTTTAAGAAAAAATATTTACTTACGTAGTCAATTTTTCGACAAACTCTGATAACTGTTAAAAAACGTACAATCGCGGGGTCGGACATAAGTGCTTGGCATAGTAGAAATGACTTCTCTCTGCGGTGCATGTTTCTGCAATACAACATATGTCAGTGCAAAGTTATTAACAATTAATCAACAAGGGATAATTAGTCAACCTACACCTTGAGACAACCAGCCCCGGTCTCCCTTAACATGCGAAACCAGATGCAAACAATGACTAACTCGACCGACCGCTTATTTTGACTCGTACAGGGTCTTCAAAGAAAATCCACTTTTCCACATTTCCGCTTTTCGTAGCTGTTCAAGAAGAGCGAGGACCGCGAGTTCGAAGCAAAATCGCCGTCGCGTGGAACCTGGCCGATCGACTTACGCCAACTTCTTCTTCTTTCCCATCCCGACCCCCGGTCATCCTTCCCCGCGAACCAGAGATCGCGACATCGATCTTTTCGGTAGAGTCACCGATGTACCGCGCGGCAAGCGATCCCGCTGGAATCATCTTCACTCCGATTTACCAACATCCCCGAGCAACGAGGATCGCCACATCGGGTAACGAAATTTCGGAACCGTCGAATCGCGTCCCGTTCCATTGGCAGGACAAGGCAACTAAACGCCACTGTTTCTAGGACCTACGATACGATACGAAATCGCGGCTCAGATATTTCTCGCGACCGTGCGCGCCGCACGGCAGCATCCGGAATTCTCGATGCTCGTGGTGGACGAGCAGAACAGGATGCTTCGGAGAGGATGGACAGCGGCGTTTATCTTACGAGCCGCCATCTGGCCGATCGACCTGTTGAATTTTCGAAAGACCGATCGCACGAGTAACTTGGCCGTGATCGCCGCGGACGACGCTTTGGCAGCGGCGCGGTCCACCATCTCAGAGTTGCGCCTTGATCGCGTCGAGATCTCGATTCTAGAGACACTGGCTCTCTGTCGACCCGGTAAACCTTTTAGGAATTACGCGAATACGAGAAGCCATCGAACTCTCTCTCTCTCTCTCTCTTTTTCTCCTTTTCTTTTGGAAATCTAGAGATCGCCTCAACAAAGAACGCCTTCCGTGTGATGTCGCGAGCAATGGATACCGCAGTGGAAACTCTCGTTCGACATTTAGACGGTCGCGGCCGGACCGAGCGATCCGCCAGACTCGTTAAGATCATGCTCGTCCTCCCGATTCTGACCGCTTGCTGTCCCCGAGAATTGGCCGGCGATCTCTTCGCGCCTATCATAGGAGACGTAGATCTCGAGAGAGTGATCGCGTCTGTGCGATGATTGGAGACAACTTGGCGATAAACACTTGGAGGAATCTAATCACGCACCACGGTAAGGCAGCTACCTTCCGGAAACGGATCCACTTGATCGCTTTCGATTCGGACCAGTCCGCCTGCACCCTTCTTTCGTAACATTCTATTGGTTTTGCGAAACGATTTTGCGTCTCATCGTGTAACCGTTATGCACGGTATGAAACATCTGCTTACAATTGCATTGCAGTAAGTGCTAGAAAACTTACTTACCGCTTCCCCTTGCTGCGATGCATCTTCCAAAAGCTTCTTCTTCAACCTGGATTCACTCTCACTCTCACTCAAACTCTCCCCATCCCTCTGCGTTCCGCAGACAGCAACACTACCTCCGCTTTTGTCACGCACAAATGCACACACGCACACACCCTGCTCGCACGCTCGTTGTAAAAGGACCCCCGAAATTAAGGAAACAGTATCGTCTTTTATTTTCTTTGGCACTTTATTTCACGCAAGTGTATGAACATTACGAAATACAATATGTACAATTGCTTAGAATAATATGGCGGATCAGAGGAGACGACAAGAACGTGGATGGAAACATGGAGTTGGCATTTCGTTCTTCTCGTTAACTCCGGGTAACGTTGAACACGGTTACAATGGAATACCAATGCGCAACCAGATAAAAAAAATGTTCAAAAAATCAAAAGAAGGGAAGAGAAATATTAAAGATAAACGACGGATATGTACATCTACGGGATATTTGCGGAGACTCCACGTTGAATTATGCAAAATATTAGTAATAAATTAGAATACTTATTATATCTTACATACCAGATAGAAGTGTAATCCTTGAAATGCCACTTGCCTAGACACCTGTGTTACGCGATAATCGGCGAATAAAAAGTATGCATTCTGCCAGATTTCATCGGTTAGGCCTGAACGTTCCGGTAGTTTTATTTTACGCGACGCGATGCGACGCGACGCGGAACGACTAAACGATACGAACGAGGTTAGGACGGTTGAACGGAATTAATGGCTTTCATCGCACATTGCACGTGCACGCGTTTTCACCGAATACATACCGTTCAAAATTAGAGCGAACAAATTATTTATTACCGAACGCGAAGAAGTACGTTTGAAAAATGTTCGAGAAATGTTTGAAATAGGCAAGCGCATTGCGAAACGGTCAAACATACGAGCTACTTACAAGTTTATTAAACGTATTGCACCTCGAGACTGGGTAAAATCGATATAAAACTAATCGCAATAAAGGCACGCGACTCTTGCCAACTTCATTGCTTACATCTTATCGTTATTCGTTAGTAATACTTTTTCTTGTACTTTCGATACCTTTCTTCCTCGGATTGTCTATGAAGCTGATTTATAAGATCGCTCGGTACGTACCACAGTGTATCGGCATTGCTGAGAAGAGCTTCCGTCACCTGACAGCATATGGCAGCCATGTTAACCTGTGCGGTCAAGTCTGTACGATCTCGAGGGTGAACGTATCGCGGTGGGAACAAAGACGGTGCCACAATCATCGCCACGTTATGGATCGACATTTTATTCGACGCCTGATTCGCCACGATCAATTTCAAGAACGTTACTAACGCTTTCAGGGTACACCGATGTTCTATCGGTAATAGTAGCACCAGCAAATTCAAAGAGTACGATAACTCTTGCCGACTCTTCACCCCTGAACGCACGGAACAAACAAATGTGTACATATATTAATAAACAAAAAAAAAAAGAAAAATAAATAAAAAGAAAGAAACACTGTAACAAAGTAATTCGAAACAATAAAACTCAGTCAGAGAAAGATCTGGGACGCGTACGTCAGTATGCTTAGCCAAGCGAGGCTCTTCCATTCCTTTCTACGTACTTACATACATGTATTCGTTTGAAAGAAAATTGATCGTTCACTTACCGTGACTTTGATAGAAAGCGTCGATTAGCTCGACGGTGAGCAGCGGTTGCGGCAGATCTCTTAGCAGCTTTTTCAAAACTGCCGACAAGTCGTGACACGACATGCGTTTCAACAACTTGTCCATCTCTTTCGGTTTATAATAGAAATCCGATTCCAGTTGCATGCATATAGACTCGACCTGAACACGATCACGATTCACGATTATAATTTACGCTAATGAAACAGAAGCCTGAGCAGGCTTAATCTGTACGATTAACATCTGGTTATATGTTACTTTCTGCTTATGTCCGCCGACGCGAAGGATTCCCTCCTCTTTTACGCCCCGTTTCGTCAATTCGTTAACAAGCTTTTGGAACACTAACGGAATATTGTTTTCCTCGGATGTCAATTGGCTATCGCGAAGCAACAGAGTGGATAACGACACGCCGAATAAGTTTCCAGCTACGGACATAGTAATTAACGTTAAATAAACAGTTATCGGTATTCATGGTTAGCGATCCCCTAAATAGGTAGTGATCAGAAAATGTGTCCACCATTTTAGTCTAAAGCTGAAGTCAAATCGGCGGGCACATTTTACAAGAATACTGTCCCCCTTAGCATTTTGAAACAACCGAGAAAACTGAAGTTTTACCATTTTCCTCTGCCGTTCTTCAATCAAATTAAAATATGTTGTCATTATTTCGTAACAGCCTAATACAAGTTTTTTGTAATAGGTGTACCCTAACCCTTTTTGTCAAAGTTAGTGCAATAATCAAAATATAGATAAAACAGTGAGTCCTGGAACTCCATTCATGTACATTCGGAAATATTTTTCACTCTGCACGCGTTCGCAACAGTTCGCACGTTCAAAGATCACAAATAGGTAAATCGACGTCTCAGTATTAAATGAACTTTGCTGCTGATCCTACTTTTCACTCAATGTTGTGGAAACAAATTGGTAAATGCAGTATCTCTTTCTTTTTCTACTTATTTACTTCCACTCTCTACTTCCGGTTTTGCCACAAATTGCGTCGACCAATAGAAAACGCGGAACACATTTTCCGATCACTACCTAGAGGCTCACTATCCATGGTGAAAATAAAGAACCATCTGTCGGTGATGCCCGATCATCGATGCGAACCTTTCGTCCGGCGTTTGTTCGGTTTACGTTTCTTCAATGGCACGTTATACCTGTCGAATACTGCAGTCAATTCGAGCCACAAAAGTGGTTGTAACCTGGTAAGGTCTCGTTGCGATAACATCTCCACTCCTAGCCGATTCTGTATGTCGTCGGACACGAGTGTATCGGCGTCCCACGACTGCTGCTTTACTTCGTTCGCTCTGCACATGTCTTCGAAGCTCAAATGACCGTGAGACGAGGTTCGATTCAAAGGATGCGTTATCAAGCTTTCATCCGCTGGTCTCGTTAGTCCATATAGGCTACTGTGACTTCGAGTCACTGTGGCATGACTGCCCGAGTTTCTCCTACGAATTCGTCCGATCAGAATCATCGCGTGCAGATTGTAAAACTCTTTTAACATTTATCGTTACCTTAATGTCGAGTCCTTGGAAATGTTTAACTTTTCGATAGATTCGTTGTCCAAGCCCGTCGTGTTCGCTACTTCGCTAGGATCGCTTCCACTGCGTCTTTGTATGTTGCGTCTAGAAACGTGTATGGTTCCTAATCTGTGGTATCCCGTCAGCTGAATACCTTCTGTAATTCAACATCGTTAAGTCTAGCGTACGATCGAGTTGATATGGCAGAGCTTACAAGGGAAGATCCCGAAACCGAAAATTCAAAAGAATCTGAAACTTTGCGAATATGCAGGGAATTTCCTCCTGTTTACAACGCAATTTTTGTTTGCTGCCAAAGTTCACTCTAAGAGGGTGAAATTAACCCCTGAAGATCCGGTTATTTTCGGATTCTATTTTATAACTCGCAATCTGTAAGAGATAGTAAAAGAAGTTTCAAGAGAAAAGTTACTTCTTTTAATTAGGACTATCATTTGGTAACTTACAGTTTTTACAGTTCGCGAGTTATAACACAAAATCGGAAAATAGCCGGAATTTAAGGGATCCATTTCACCCCCTTTAGGCAGCAAACAAAAATTGCGTTGTAAACAGGAGGAAATCCTCTACATATTCACAAAGTCTCAGAATTTTTTGAATTTCTGGGTTCGTGATCTTTCCTTGTTACTAAAGCTTTCTATACACACCTGAATCGTTTGCGACGTCCCCTCGTAACCAATTACCAGCGCGTCTAAAGATTTCTTGAACGGGCAATGAAGTTTGCGGTAGACCTTGCGCGGTTTGCGCTGTTTGCACCGTCGCCGATGGGGCGCTCGGAGTTCTGCGTACAGTTTCTTTGCTCTCGCCTGACGATCGTTGAAACACCGAAACAAAGTTCGGAACGTTGGCACTTGGGAAGAACAACGACGATTAAACAGTATCCACTAAGCGACCCTCGTTGTAGCGATAGAGTACAAGGAGCTTACTTCGCGTGATGCTCAGCGATAGCGGTAACCGTTGGCGGTGACGGAGGCGACGCATTTTCCGGCGTTGTACCTGCTACAGAGTCTAAAGAATCGGGCGTAGCGCTACGTGATCTCGTTCCAGTGCTCGATGCCTGAAATTTTGATGGCAAATAACCAACTACTATTCGATTAATCCTACACAACCTAACTCCAATCTATACCTCTACGTCTTTAAATAAGTCTCTGATGTCTGGCTTGCGAACGCGCTGACGATGATTAAAACGCTGTTTCACTGTGTGATTTAGGGATTTTACACGACGTTTCACTGCCTCTGCTTGCGCTCTAGATAGCGAACGTAGGGCTGCCCCCAATTCGTCTGGCTGTACTTCCCTTCCGGCTTTCCATGCTTCCGTTAACTGTCCTAAACCAGCTGTACGTAACCATTCGGCTTCTTCTTCCCCATCTACGAATAACCATATTGCTCCAGCTAGCGACTTATCTCTTGTTACTTCAAAATTAGCCTCCGTTTGAGAATCTTACCATCGTAGTTACGCGGACACTCCTCTTCTAAGTAATCGTCCAAGAGCTTGGTTTCTTCCATCATTTTTTCATACTCCTCCCAATAATCTAAAAGATGATTGTCACCTCCCACGTACACGCTTCCTTGTGGTCTCTCCATTGTTTCAAATTTTCTTTCTAGTAAATATAATAAATATTTTTGTTTCTTTTTAATTTTAAAGTGGCTCTCGCTGTTGTCTGAAAGAAGAAACGGTATCCTTAAGGTTACGATCGATCTACCACAGTTTAGGAAGTCAAGGAATCATTGTTATCCATACACTTACGTGGTCAAGCAGATTAAAAGAGATTATCTGGATGAAAGACCACGCGAATGTGACGTTTGATAATGTTGATGGACGAAAACAATATTGTAATACAGGATAGAATAACCTCTTAAGGGATTAATAATGTGTTTTCATAAGTGGGACGCAAATCGAATTAAGAAACATGTTGCCTTGAGGAAACTTGAATAGCGCCGTTGTCGACACCTTTAAACGATGAATGGCGATGTATACTTATGTGTGGCTATATACTATACATGTAAATAAGTACGTGCGCATGTATAACCTCTTCGTACTAAAGCGTTTATCATGGCAGCAAAACTGATTAGTGATTCGTAAAATCGTAAATGAAGTACATACGTACGTTTGAGAAGAATGATTGTTCCGTCAGTGACATACTAACTACTGCATAATCAGCACAATCATCTTATTCCCAAAAGAAATTCTAAATTGGCGACGGTCAACGTTGCACGAAACTTAAACGTATTGTCTGCGCGGAAAGAGGAAAGGCAGCTTCTCGATGTCCAACGGCGTGATACGATTTTTTCCCCGAGGTAGACGGGTTACGCGCGAACAATATTTCGAGGCTATCTACTATTTCCGAGAACTAATGTATTCCGTGCGCGCCTTCGAATCGCACCCATCAGGAGCGAGACGGCCGATTCGTCGACCTAAATTCGACATGACAAAGTTCGGCAGCCAAGTTCGCGGCTGTACATAACTCCCGCTTCTTTCGGCTTCACTTACATACGCTACTACATAAGTTACGTTACGTTATTGAAAACGAAAAGGGTGCGAATGTGTTCCCACGACACGACAACCTGTTGCTGCTCACTGCTGACGCATGTGATGACTATCGCCTGTGATCACCTCAGATCACTTCCACAGTGCACAAGGATACGAATGGGTTACGGGATGCACGATATTCGCAGTTTTTCAACCCACACCTGTCCGTCCCATTCTTTGTTTCGGCTTGCGTAATGCATGCCATCTATTTTATTTAACATTTCCCACCCCTCAAGCTTTTCTGTCACCTAGTTTTAATCGATCGATGCAATTACAAACCAGATAATTTATCGGCGGAATGGTAAATATGTACATATTTATATAATCATCGACGATGTATAGGATAGGCCTATCACCACAGATAAGGTATAGGATAGACCTAACACCTTACGGATGTCGTGTCGTCGACCAAACTGTGTTACCGACCCATATTTTGAGGACTGGATGTAGTGGCATCTGCTCATGAACAACGTCCAATTTAGCAACTACTCTGAAACGTGTTGAAACACTCAAAGATGTGTGCATGCTTGTATACGTGTAACTTGTTTGACCATTTAAAAACATTGTCGTAAATTAATAGCTTTACAAAACTAATGATATACATAAATTGCGCCAATTATCACAATGGCTATTTTTACAAATAAAAAAATGTATTATATAATATTAAGCAGATATATTTTTATACAAATAAATATTTTAATACGAATAAATATTTTATTCAAAATACTTGGCGCTGCGAAACCAAAAGAAGGTTAATTGTCTTGGTTAATAAATAAAATAAAACAAGACAAGACACCACTGAGACAAGAAAGAAAAAGATTTTAATGCAATTTATACATATTTATTCAGTTTAGCAACACCAATTCGGAGAGCAGCGCCAAGTATTTTGAATAAAATATTTATACGTATTAAAATATTTATTTGTATAAAAATATATCTCCTTAATATTATATAATATATTTTTTTATTTGTAAAAATAGCCATTGTGATAATTGGCGCAATTTATGTATATCATAGTTTTATAAAGCTATTAATTTACGACAATGTTTTTAAATGGGATTCTTTTTGATGAGATTATATTATACTTGGCGCTTTTTTTGTACCTTTTTTTAAAAAGGTTAATTTATGGGGATTTCACACATCTTGTAGTGTTTACGTATTTACGGAAATCGTGAAGCGACTAGCGATCCGAACACAGCGGCTTTTTGTCTTTATCGCGAGTGGCTGATTTCAACTCGTTTGAATTTATGGTTATGGGTTATATATTTATTATTATACCAAAAATCATTTTAGAATTTTTTTATTTAAGAAATAAAATGAAATTATAGGAGAAATATTTAGAATCGAATCTGGACAAATGCAATAGAAATTAACGGAGATAGGTGATCGCAGCCAATCGGCTCGTATTACTTGTCATGTAATTAATAACTGAATTACAATGTTACTTGTGATACGATTAGTAATTATACTTCAAATAATACAGATTGCCCAGGTCTCACCACGTGGAGGCGCTGCGAGTGGAGACCCGCCCTAACCGCGGCCCATCCGCCCTCCTTTTATGCAAAATTTTATTTTCATGTCCATCGATCCCCCTGATGCACGATTGCAAAACGATCCTCGATCGCTCCACAAGCGGGCAAGAGAAGGAGTTATTCTCTAAAAAGCTACCGCGATGAAACTAAGCAGAATTTAAAACATTTTTTGTTTCTTTCTGTTTTAAATTTGAAGAATTTTCTGGTATATTTCTACCATGATAATTAAAGGGTTGGATACAATAAGAGGACTAGCGCTCGAAAATGTGAAAACGTATTATTCAATCGCTAAGAAAAATTGGAAAATTAAATGTCGTTAAACTGTATTTTAAAGAATATAGTGTTGTAAAGCTCGCCACGGCACATATTTTTTCTATTTACAGTTGTTTCATCGAATCATTAGGATTCGAGGTAAAAATTATAAACAAAAAAAAAATCCGTCAACCGAAATCATTATTTTTTTAAACATAAATTGCGATACCTTGAGTAAATATTAACGGATCGTTATGAGACTTCAAACATAAAGCTCAGAAATCTTTTGCGAAGCCGTAAAATGTATGCACAAAACCCTTATGTTAAAAAATATAATAATATTTAATTAAAGAGTAATACTGAACATAACCCATCGTTTTCAACGTTCGCCGTTAAAATGTATCGAATCAATTTTGAGGTACATATAACTTGCAGTGACAAAGTGTTTCCTTAATATAGAAGGAAGTTTTTTACGAATTTTCATACTGATTAATAAATAATTGTAGAAGATATGACGATCTCGCACGGCGCGCGAGATTTATATACATCGTCATATCTTCTACAATTATTTATTAATCAGTGTGAAAATTGGTGAAAAACTTCCTTGTATATTAAGGAAAAACTTTGTCGGTGCAAGTTATATGTATCTCAAAATTGCCTCGATACTTTTTAACGGCGAACGTTGAAAAACATGGGTTATGTCCAGTGTTACTTTTTAATTAAATATTATTACATTTTTTAACATAAGAGTTTTGTGCATACATTTTACGGCTTCGCTAGAATTTTCTGAGTTTTATGTTTCAAGTCTCATAACGATCCGTTAATATTTACTCAAGTTATCGCAAGTTATGTTTAAAAAGATATTGACTTTGGTCGACGAAGTTTTGTTGTTTATAATTTTTATCTGGAATACTAATGATTCGATAAAAAAATCTGTAAATAGAAAAAATATGTGCCGTGGCGAGCTTTACAACACTATATATTTTAAAATACATTTTAACGACATTTAATTTTCCAATTTTTCTTAGCGATCGGACAATACTTTTTCACATTTTTGAGTGCTAGTCCCCTTATTGCATCCAACCCTTCAATTATTCACTAATTGGGAATGAAAAAAAGAATAAAGGGGCAATATTTGAAACATTCGCAAAAGTATTAATAAAAATTCCGTGAGATTTCGTTTCTCAAGGATGATGAACCTGAAATCCTATTTTTAGTAGATAATCAAAAACTTTTATGCAAATGTTGAAGATTTCAATAATTGCACTTTACTGCACAGTAATCGAAGTTACATTCATACAGAAAGTAGCAACAACGAGCACGCGTTAATATTGACTATCACTATCATTTTGCACTAACACGTTTCACTATTACTTTTCACTATCACTTTTATTTTTAAATATATTATTTTATTAAGTCTCTTCACCGCGAAGGTATAACTACGTTATATTAGTAATAGTGAGACCAGCCTACAGAACATAAAATAAATCACGCAAAACCATAGACGAAATACATGAAATAGAACAAATTACGCAAATTAGCAATTGATATTCATAATATTAACCACATTGGGTGCTTTGTTACATCAACTCAATAATTTCCTTGTAGTTTCTCATTAATTGGCACTTTCAAAGTTTATGTATCAATGACCCGACAAGCAATCATTATATACAGTAGGTAATCAAAAACTTTTACCAGCCTGGAAGGAAATTAAATAAACACAATAAAACAGGACATAAAATAAATCACGCAAAACCATAGACAAAATATATGAAATAGAACAAATTACGTAAATTAGCAATTGATATTCATAATATTAAACACGTTGGGTGCTTTGTTAAATCAACTCAATAATTTCCTTGTAGTTTCTCATTAATTGGCATTTTTTGCAAAATATGAGAATACTTTCAAAACAATATTTCCAGTGACAAACACTCGATTCAAGAGCTGGTAGATGGTGGAAGTAGAAGGAGAATGGTGCAGCCACTTAGGGCTGCTCCATGATCATTGTCCACTCATTAATGCAAGAAAACCGTGAGTGGACCGTTTCTTTCTTTCGCAACGCTAGCTTATTACAGACTAAAATCAACTCCCGAGCATAGTCACTAGGACTTTGGACTACTCGCAGCACTAATTTCTCAAACAACTTCAAAATTCCCGAATGGTGCTTCATTACTGAAAATTCTACTATACTTAATACTCTCAAGCAGCTACACTACTCTAACAAGTATAAAAAGCTACAGAGAACCACCACGTGGGTGGTTTTATTTTTCGCAACACTAATAAAAATTCAATGCACCTGTGTCTCGTAATACGCAACTCTAACTTTAAATCGTTGCAGCCTTCCTAAAGGCTGTGTAGAGTCCCATGCGCAGCAAATTCAGCTGCTCGGAACTCTTTGTCCCCAGGAACATGTCTCTGGACATGTCCCAGGACAGTTTTGGGGCAGTGGGGGCTGGGGGTCGCAACTCTAATTACAAACGCGATCAATCATCATCGCAACACTAACTCAAAAAAAATATTAAGAATCAAACTAGAACGAGTAATTAAAAAAACGCGATCAGTCGCATCGCAACTCTAATAAAAAGAATACAATGAATCAAAATTAATGCTATAAATCGAACTCTAGTAACTTTAATTCAAAATACAAGAACAATCTCAAAAACAATCGCGACTCTTTTTTCGAAACACTACAAGCAATCACGTCCGATATTTATTCGCAACGCTATGCTGGTACCAAACGCGGGGAATACTCGATTCGCAACACTAATTCAAACCGTGATCAACATTTAGTCGTAACACTAACTGAAAACGCGTAATCTTCTTCGCAACCCTAATTGAAAACGCGGTGTGCTCGATTTCAGGGGAGGGGGTATCGATGGGTCAGCCTATGGCCAACCAAACTACTACTACTACTACTACTACAACTACCGACGAGCATAATGGCAAAATAATACCTACGAAGAATGACCCTGCACCCGAGGATGCAGGGCCATTCTTGGTTGCCCACATGATGTGGCCGTTTTACTGGCCGGGCTATCTTCGGCTCTTTGGCCACTTCTTTGCTTCGGGCGGTCCGCCCTTCTGAAAGTTAAGGGGGTACTCCACAGTGAACGGATTTTTTTCTCAGTAAATACAACATATAATGAAATAAATCTTTTTGGTGTTTATAAAGCTACTCTTATATTATATAAAAAAAAAATTAAAAAATATTTTAATTTGTTTTACTTGTTTTTTTACAAAGCGTCAATATGGCAACTAAACAAAAACGTGGTGCAGGTGATTTTCTGGCTTAGGCTTATCTGAAACAAAAAATCCGAAAACATTCTTAATCTGTATGAGTGTCGCTATCGCCCGTAGCTCAATTAACAATTTTTGTTGAAAAATAACAAAATGGCGCCTGTTTGAAGGAAAAAGTTCTCCAAATAATGGTGCTTCTCGAATGTTCCCCGAGGAAAATTTCGGTTATTTTTCAGAAAAAATTGTTAATTGAGGAACGGACGATAGAGACACTTATACAGATTAAGAATCTCTTAGAATTTTTAGTTTTGGATCAGCCTAAGCCGGGAAATCACCTGCAGTACGAACATACCGTTTTTGTTTAAGTGCCATATTAAGGCTGTAAAAAAACAAGTAACACAAATTGGAAATATTCTTTTTAATTTTTTTGGTATAATATAAAAGTAGCTTAATAAATATCGATAAGATTTATTTCATTATATGTTGTATTTACTGAGAAAAAATCTTTAAAAATAGCTTGATTTTTCGACCGTTCACAGTGGAGTACCCCCTTAATAGCGTGCCCAAGCCCGTCCTGCCGACCGCGACCAGCGACAATGTGCAATGTCCCACTGGCGTCAAAAAGTCGACATAGCGGGGCTAGAAGCGAGGGCATACCCCACTCGCGCTAGTCTGGCCGTCGACTTTTCTCACAAATTTCCTGAAAGCAGGTCATCGCAGGGGGGAACATGCGATCAGAGAATACGATGACCTGCCCCGGCCCTACCTACTTATATTTAAGTCACACATTCGTACCAGAAGGTAAGTTACCTATCCTCCCGAACAGCTAGGTTACCCATCCTACCGAACAGCTAAGTTACCTATCCTACCGAACAGCTAAGTTACCCATCCTACCTAATAGCTATGTATATTTAAAAAATGGCAAAACAGTCTCTCACACACAATCACACTCTAATAAGTACGTACCAGTTTTCACTGAAATAGGCTAGCAAAGGCAGTGACCATTGCGTATAAGTATGATTTACAAAACAATTAACTATTTTCAATTTCAAACAATGGATTACTTGATAATGTGCATTGTACATATTATGTACATACATGAATCGTTATTACTATCTGGTTTGATTGTACGCGATTGATTAAATATCATATTCCCAGATTATTTACTAGAATGATCATCGTGTGCAACAAGGAATATGATATATTGGTATCGTAATATTATAGTTTCGTTAACATGGTCTTTGATGAAAATCTTTCACCGACGCAAATTCCACCGCCTAACCACACAAACACACATAGGTGGAAAATGCGGCGTGCACGATACACTAACACTTTGCTAGCCGCCGACATGTAATTATTTAATTAAGAAAGTCATCGTGCCCCATTGCCTTCACCCACCCAAGTAGCACCTGGGCACGTGGATGAGTTAAAAGGCAATGAGTACGGAAAGATATCCTAAAAATCCTCAACTAGAAAATATCATTAGTTTGTATAGTGTCTAGCAGGCTAATATTCTTTCATTTTACATTATTAAGCAAAGTGGCTCGACTTTCAACTTGTGAATAGTTTAAAGTTTGATAAATAAGAAAGGACTCTACTTTAGATCAAGAGAAAGGACTCTACTTTAGATCAAGAAAAACGACTCTACTCGACATTCAATTAGCGAGAAAAAAGACTTTAAAATTCAATTGTTTAAGAAAATCAATCAAAATCAGGAAGAATTTACTATAAGAATTTAAAACGGGCTATTCCATCGTCAAAGTAAATTTCATAAAACAAGAAAGTATGATCTCATGCTAATTACTTTGAATATGAAATTGCCCCACCCTCAATTGTCTTCTTGCACATGGAAATTAATTATTCTATTGTGTACGCAAACGAGTGACCTTTTTAAGAAAGGAATTACATTTTTATATTTATTATCATCATTTAGAAATCAAGTTACTTTTGAACACGTAGTATCAGAAAAATAAAAGAAATTCAAGTCATTATAATCGTTCCACTACATATTAAATAAAAATGATCGTAGCTGTGGAGTCTGAGAGTATCAGACTTCTTCGCTACATAAAAATTAGCATTCAGTCGTATTGATATTCGTATCAATACCTTCCGAGCTTCTATGCACCTTTATGTGCATTATTTAATAAATATCTACATCAATATATAATCAATGATAAATATTCGCGTTAGGAACCGTTTATCTTGGAAATTATGATTATAATGTGATTCTATTGAAAAGGCGCGGCGTACAAGAAGGCCCTAGCCTCGTCTAATAAATACATACACAGAAAAAAATGTTACAATTCACGGGCATGGTTATCATACCCGTGGTCATTATGCTCGTCAAATATACAACCGGTCACTCGTGTCGATTCGGACCAAACGTCCTACGACATGATTGAGTGACCAGAGGAACCATAATGCATGCGCACTCACATTTCGTTGGGCCCCAGTGCCGGATACGCCAACACCCCTGCTACTGCTCAGGAGAAGTCACCAAGCTGCTCAGCTGCGCCCAAACTGTAACGAAGGAACAGAACACGATTATAATTTCTTTCTAAAGTTACGATTGTTTCTCTCTAATATAGAAAACCACGAAGCAATTCAAAACTAACGAAACATTTTATCATTTAGACATTTTAAGAAAAAAATTGAAAAAATGAAACATTAAACATTAAAATTAACAAAAGTTCGTTCTTACAATGTCTGAATGATAAAAAGTTTCGTTAGTTTTGAATTTCTTGGTGATTCTATTCTAAAAATTAATTTGTTTAAAATTGTTTTCTTTCTAAAATTTTGAAGAATGAACTCTACTTTAAAGGAATTAAATCAAATACTAGATACTTACATCTTTCCATTAATATTCTGCGCACAAATCTCCTCTTCAGCTGACGCACTGACTCTAATTTCCGACGAGTTTCTCTTTCAAAAGTAAAAAAAATAAAGAAATAGTAGACTACAAACGCGCCCCGAAGATCATAATCGGCGAACAAAGCAGTGAATCTATTCTCGCGATTCGAAGGTCAGAGCCGCGACGCTCGTGAAAGAATATATGTTAAATAGCGTAGAAAACACTGGCTCTACCCTCGCGTATCCCGAAATTGTTAACGAAACTCTACTATGAGCAACTGTGCTCTTCAAAACGAAAAACTTCGTACGTCATAAACACTGACTCTATTTGGCCGCATTGCGCGCGGTCACAATCTCTGAAAAATAAGTAGGATAGGAGGGTGGGGTGGATGTGGTTTCATCGAGTGTTTGTCACGAGGAAATATTGTTTGTCGTGAAACCAGCCAAGGGACTTTCGCTCCTTGTTATTCAGAATACAAGGTGTGATGCGAAAATACAGAATGCTCGCTCGATAGGAGCAGCTTCGTATTTCAGTAACACACGATATTATCCAGAATATACTACTGCACATATAATTATTACATTTAAATAAATCATAGTAGTGGCTTTCGTCATGAAAATTGTAAGCAAGTTCGTGTTATTCGAATAATACTTCAAAATATATCACGATCTTTATAAATATCCAAAATTCATGACAAGAATCAAAATTCCTTAATTATTCATGCTTGAATAGCATGTTCGCGATCAACTACGCAGTTTCTGAACATAAAGAATAAAACTTGCATCCAAAACCAAACGTAAGTGCAATCACAACAGCTTCATATAGATAGATTCTTAAAAATCATTGAAATATCATTGAATTCTACGTAAACGCGACCGAAATGCAATAGAATTCGATCATTTCAATATTTCGTAAACATCTACAGACGCCATTTTAAAACTTTTAAACAAATATGATTAAAATTATTCAATATATCATAATTCAATCACAGCCAACAATGATTCAATAAAATAATGAGAAAAATACGTATACCACACGTATTGTCATCTTCTTTTTCGAAGGAAAGATCAGACGTCATCCAAGCATCGTTCAAATAACCGTCAACTGTCATGGCGTCGCCTGCCCTTTGCTTTCGATTTCCGCCTCAACGTCTGTTTGAAACAAAAGCATTAAAACATTCGTAAGGCAATTAAACAAGAAATAAACTTGAAATATGCCCGAAAAGTGATGTATTTGAATACCGAGACACGATATGTATGCACTAAATGTGCAGAAATATCGGCACGAAGGCAACAAAGGGAATACGTGACAAATATCTAATGGTTTTCTCGCGATATATAATCAATTTCGAGACGAAAGTGTATTATAGTAGCAGCAAGTGATGATAGAAAATAAAGAAGGAGGCTAATAATGAATCGAAGTAATTATGTGACGATAGATAATGTACGCGTACCATTTACGTACGCAGCTATCGACACGTCTTAACTCGACGCCGTCCACGGAACGAATGACCCCCGCGTACCGTCACTGTACCTCGGCGAATATGGGCTTTGGTGGGGGGAGACTAGGCAGGTTCGCGAGGCAATACACATCTGTTATCGCACGCCGCGTAAAGTAAACATCACGGCTCGTGGCCTAGCCGTCTGAATAGAGCTACCGGTAGAATAGAAATATTACGCGTAATATATTTCCTTCGTTTATAAAATATCTAGCATCTACATACAGCAGTGTGCTTTAATTAAGTTTGTGAAACGTCTTAGTAAGTATATATTCATAAATTGAAGGGTTGGATGCAATAAAAATTGGAAAATTAAATGTTGTTAAACTGTATTTTAAAAAATATAGTCTTGTAAAGCTCGTCACGGCACACATTTTTTATATTTACAGTTTTTTTTATCAAATCGTTAATATTCGAGATAAAAATTATAAACTAAAAAAATTTCTTCGACCAAAATCATTATTTCGTTAAACATAAATTGCGATAACTTGAGTAAATATTAACGGATCGTTATGAAACTTGAAACATAAAATTCAGAAAACTCTAGCGAAGCCGTAAAATGTATGCACAAAACCCTTATGTTAAAAAATGTAGTAATATTTAATTAAAAAGTAAGACTGGACATAACCCATGCTTTTCAACGTTCGCCGTTAAAAAGTATCGAGGCAATTTTGACGTACGGATAACTTGCAGCGACAAAGTTTTTCCTTAATATACAAGGAAGTTTTTCACCAATTTTCACACTGATTGATAAATAATTGTAGAAGATATGACGATGTATATAAATTTCGCGCGCCGTGCGAGAATTATATACATATATCGTCATATCTTCTACAATTATTTATTAATCAGTATGAAAATTCGTAAAAAACTTCCGTGTATATTAAGGAAAAACTTTGTCACTGCAAGTTATATACTTATTGAATAAAATATATATTCGTATTAAATATTTATTTGTATAAAACAGATATAAAAATATATCTGCATAATATTATATATAATACATTTTTTTCTTTGTATAAATAGCCATTGTGATAATTGGCGCAATTTATGTATATCATTAGTTTAATATTCTTATAATACATTAGAAAATATTCTACCAAGATTGCTATTGGAGTATTTTTTGTTAATATTGTTTGAGAAATAAAATGAAATTGTAGGAGAAATATTTAGAATCAAATCTGGACGGATGGAATAGAAATTAACGAAGATAGATGATCGCAGCCAATCGGCTCGTATTACTTGTCATGTAATCAATAATTGAATTACAATGTTACTTGTGATACGATTAGTAATTATAGGGTATGTTATATATCATTATTTAGCAAAAAGTTTTCTCCCATTTTCTTTATTTCATTCCCAATTAGTGAATAATTATTATCGTTTCCTATTCATTAATAGAAAATATGCGCATATTTGCTATGACTACTTAAATATTAATAATGCATACCTATACGAGCGCTCGTATTTAATAATTGCTACTTATATTTAGTTAAACACTGCAGGGTTTATTTTTTTTTCTTAAAAACTACTTAATTCTAAATGGCCACTACAAGTCTTATCGAACCATATACGTATCTACTTAAATTTAAATAATGACCTGCCTAATAAAAATCTGAAATTATCATGTGTTTCTTACTTCTGGGATGCGTTGAGCATGGATGATTAAAGAAATGAGAAAAATCATTTTCTGTAAAAATGCATATATTTTATTTGGAATCGATGCGTCGACATTTATAATAGGATTTTCGAGAGAATGACAAATTAATTTGGGGAAATTTCCACAAGTTACGAGTACTTGTTTTGAAAGGGTATTCATGGGACATGTATGATACATTCATGGCTATGCAGTTACAATGCTTATAAAATTGTTTAATATTTACACGTTTAACTTCTATTGGCACGATTGCCCCAACCTCGCCTATGCGTGTCTTTGTATTCGTCCATAGCGCGTAATTGCTCCAACATCTCTGGATCATCGGATTCGATCTTCTTTTCTTTTTCAATATCTTCTTCCTCCTCGCTGTTGTTACCACTCGTGCCGATGTTTTGCAAACACTTTGAATTTACCTGATTTCGTTGCGAAGGATCAGGCCAGCTTGAAAGGATACGAACAGGATCAGATTAGCGATACAGAGGATTATTATTATTCTGAATATAAATATTTCTACTTACTCCCCATCTTTTACCCGCTGGTCGTAAAATTCTTGAACAGTAAGAACAGGTAGACTAGGATAGCCAGCGCCGTACACTTTCTTCTGCACTTCATCTCGAGTAATAATAATTGGTTGCAACTTGGGAATGGACGGTTTATGTTTGTCCAAAGCACGAGAGGTCATAGTTTCGTTTTTTCCTTCCTTCGCTATATGCTCCAGAATCGGCTTCTCCGCTGCCAAAGAGCTCAGGTCCTCTATCGTCAGATTTATATATAACTTTATGAGCGTTATGAAATATTCCCTCTTCACTTCATCATCAATGTTTAAGTTAGCCAAATTCGTTCTGAGAGTCTCCAATTGCGATTCTAATTCCTTCTGCTCCCTGTATCTTTGTAATTTTGTATTCCTACGACACACCTACCAAACAGAAAATATTAATAACGCTTAATTTCAGAGTACCTCGCTCTCGAATAGATGGACGCCTTGGATGTATACACGTACCATTTCTGTAATTAATTCCGCATTCGATCGGGTCCTGACGGAAACGTTTTCTGTGTCCGGTTCCGATTTCGTTTCTGGTACGTGGATGTCGGTCAAGCCATAAGCTTTAACGCGTTTCAAAAAATCCAGGAAGTAAATCTCGGCGACATTAATGACGTGCATTCGATCGTTTATATTGCAAAGTTTCGTCGCGAGTGTTCCAAGGAAGGCCGGTAGTAAGAAATATTTAATATTTTCCGTAGGCACCTCTTCGAAGCTTTCATTCTCGCTAAACATGTCGACGACGGAGACGAGTCTTGTCGCGTCTTCCAACATGCTCATAGCCCGTCTAACGTCAGACTGATACCGAATAAGAAAAATAGGACGTGCATTAATGCATGCAAGAAGGATAATACCGAAGAAGGTTATTACTAACAGCTTTAGATCACGCGGAGATCTATAAAACATGCCATTCGATAGGTATGTACCTGAACTTTCGAACTGTTTGTAGGTTCATCAGTTTTATTGATCTGGTTGAATAGCTCGAACGCTTTATCGAACAATTCCGACAGCGTCGTAGTATCTTTCGCATCGTTTTCTATGTTCGACGACTTCTCTTCCGACATACTTACTACCAGTTTGACAATTCACAGAATGGAGGTAGAGATCCGCCGAATCGAAATTGACAACTGGCACTTACGTTCGCGTACGTACCGGAAGGTTAGGACTGTTAGGAGTTAGGCTTTCGAAACGTTCACCACGAAGTTGGCAACAAACCACGGCTTGCGTTTCGATCGAGAAATGTGATACACGCAGGAATACAAATAAATACTCGTTCAAATACTTATATTCTTTATTTTCCTTATTCGAACACTTTACTTCTCGATAGCGGTTGGATATGAAAGTGAAGTGGGCATTTGATATATCGTTCCGTGACTGTACAATTTCTATTGGATCGCTTCATTGAAAGTCACTTTTAAAATAAATAACGATAATAACGACAAGATTGATATATTGATATTGAAACTTCGTAAGTAATCAAGATGGAAGCGTGGCGATCGAAGAAACGATCGTCCGCGGTTTGGTAATTAAACGGGGTAACTGAATGTTGCTAGTCGTTAGCTCGTGACTGGCAACGTTTGCTCTATCGTCAGCTTTCAAGAGCTCCCGATCAACTATTGCGACAAAGCTTTGCACTGCCTGCAGTTTTCCATTCGTTCGTTGAATTCCTCTATTTGTAGCGTCATTTCGAAAAATTTGTACTTGTTGTGAATGTTCCTTGTTGCGGTGCGCAGTATATCGTGCGGGCTTGCTCCGGGTTCTTCGATAGAAAGACAAAGAGAATAATAACGGGAAGGGCAGATGAGACGGATAAAATATTGAATATTATAATATTGGATCGTAGCTTACTTATCGCGATGTGAGCGGATAGTGCAGTTTTATCTAAGGAAAGCGCCCAGATACGGAGATTGTGCACCTTGACGACTCCATCGATTTGCATGAATGTACTCTCCACCTGAGAATATTCGAATCCTTTCGGTATCCCCTCCATCAGAACATTCATCACGTCTTTGATGATCGCGACGGTAGTCAATATCACCAGGAGGGAGAATAGAAAGGTACAAATTGGATCGACTATGCTCCAACTTGGCTGAAAATGTTTTATTACGTTAGTTTCGGTTGGGTTGGCTTCGAGGAACAACGGATTTACCTTGAAATAAATAACTAGGGCCGCGATGAAAACTCCTATGCTTTGAATGAAGTCGCCTACAACGTGGATAAAAGCGGCACGCACGTTGATATTTTTTCTACCTTGGGAAAGGTCCTCATCGTCGATTCCCTCGATTTCCATGCGACTAGTTTTATGCGAAACATGTCCGTGGTTGTGCCCGTGTCCGTGACCGTGTTCATGCAACGACACACCCATCCTGCAACATTCAACAATTGCAAAAATTCGGAAAAATACAACTGGTAAAGGGGGAACACCACTGTGATGATTTTTAAGAATTTTTTTCAGAAATAATTTATAGTTTTAGTCAACTATATTATGCCATCAACTATAATATGGTCAACATATTAGTACGCTGTCTTAAGAGCCTATACAAAAAAAATAAATAGAAAAAGGTCCATAAATTTTGATATATTAATTAATCTTCTAGATCCCCCCCACGCAAGTTGGTCGAATGTGTAACTATGGAACAGCAGATCCGAAATCAAATTTCATTTTTTTTTATAAACTATATGATTGGAGTTTCCATTGTGCATACCGATTTCTTAAACAAATTATTTTTGTAAAAATTGTTGCGCTTTAGAAGAAAAGTTTAAAAAATCCGCGAATGAGATGGACAGTTTTTCGAGCATATTTCAAAAAGTTTGTTTTCAATCAAAAAATCCGTACGCAATTCGGACCAGCTGCAATCTGAAGGGACGCAAGGAACGCGCGATTCGGGACGGCTTTCTAAATTGACAAATATAATGTTGTTAGTGTCACTAACACTAGATTTACCGCAACGCCAACGGCAGATGTGATCAGCATCACGGTGGCATCTAGTTCGAAGTCCTTGTGAACTATTCTCTCGACCGCCAGGTAAAACAAGATTCCAGTAACTACCCATATCAGTAAAACCGACGTCAAAGCACCTATTACCTGTAAGAAATTTTATCGTGTTACAGTTGGAAAGGGTGCGAAGAGACGCTCGGCTCGCGAACGTCTCCTCTGTTGAGAGAACTGTGCAACGGACTCATACTTCCGCTCTGTACCAGCCGAACGGCATTTTCCTGGTGGGTGGCCGGCTGGCTACCCATATCGAGAACAGAGAGATCATAAACGAGGCGAAATCGGTCAACAGGTGCGCAGCATCCGTCGCGATGGCCAAACTATTGGACAGTACTCCACCTGGAATAAAGGAAACGAACCTGTAACTGACATATCTTTCACCTACATTCTCTCGCTCGTACTCCTCGTACGTTTCTACGTGGCGTATTACCTACGATTTCTGCTATCATAAATATTACGCACAGCGTACTAGCAAGCAGTAATTTCTTTCTTGCCTTTTTATCGATCTCCTCATCTCTTTCTCTGTGGCAATGATCCTCCAGCACGGCTATGAAAACAGAGGAAAGAAATGAAATTAGTTGGAGCTTACGGTAAACGGTTTATTTGTCTGTTATAAGTCCTCTTTGTCTTTAGGCTACCGAAAAATCGGTATTATGCATGTGACCCTGTTAATAGAGCAAGGAGTACTGCAAATTAATTTTTCAGTGGTATGGACCCCTTTCTGGGCTCCTTTAATTCGTTTAGGACGCAACTTATAGGCTTGTTAACCCTTCGTTGACACACCTCTTTCTTCGATCAACTTTGACACACCTGGGTGGCTGACACCCAGAGCAATTTTTCAACGAGTGCCATTCTCATCCAAAGAATCCAATTATTATGAAAAAAATCATGGGTCAATTTCAAAATCTCTAGAATGTATATCAATAATTTTTTTATTGAAATTTTATCACAGTTTTTGTAAAATAATTCTAGATTACCACATGTCGAGAAAAAACGAAGAAAATCGTAAAAAATTGTAACTTCTACAAATTTCAATATTAAAAGCTAAAAATCTACAGAGTTGATGTTCGAATATAATATTTTGAGAGAAAAAATAGTTTGTATATAAAAAGTCCAGAGCGTCAAAATCAGCTTATGGGTGGTTCACACCCAGAGTGTCAACGAAGGGTTAATAACCTGTCCGGCGTTACTTAGTCCATCCTTTTTGGTATAATTATTAAGCTTATTTATATATTAATTATTGCTAACGTAGTGCTCGGACTCTGTATATTGGATTTCTTTTCTTTTCATATACCATGGAAATTCCCGTTTAATAGATAATAATAAAAATAAAAGTTAAAACAGGTAGTAGACTCTTACTGGAAGAATTTTGTCGATAATCACCGGCTGGGCTTTCGTCGACCGACGAGCCCCTCACTACCGTACAGCATCCCGAGAGCTTTCCGTGCACGCAGAAGATCACTTTCCTCGGTGATACCACGTTGTCCTCGTCTTGGTTGTTGTTCGGTGCAATGCTCGTCCCGTATCCGTACACGGCTTTGTCCTCGAATCTGTGAATCAACGAGAATCTATTTTATTTATGCACTCTGTCGTATCTTACGGCCAAATATAAGTATTTACTCCACGCACCGAGGTGCATCGTCGGACGTGGGACCGTTCATATTACGATTCTTCGTTCACGCGATCGTTGTTCCTTTCCGAATTCATTCGCATTTCCCACGATTCGCTACTAACCAACGAGAAAGTTGCCGATTACCCACTCGGATGCTTGTTAAAAGTGACAAATTTTATAACCGTCTCTAATGAAATTATCGGACAGATAATTGTTTACGATCATTATCGACATGACAACCGCTATCGGCAGCGTTCGGCAATAATCGGTATATCGCAAAAGGAATCACGTGTCACGTGATCGGTAGCTGCCCTCCTACTTTCTGTTTAGTTTTTCCAAAGTTGCCGCGCAAGAAACGCGCAAGTTCCGAATGGGACTGCGCCCGAACGAGGCCGGAAAACGAGAGGCAGGCACGAAAACAAAATTCGGCATTCGCAGACGTGGTAGAATGAGATATGGTTGCGAGACGGGCGATCGAGGCCGAGCTTAACTGTACCGTCGATCGTTATCGTTCCCGTGTAGCTTGCTATCTGACAACAAGATATCAAGGATGCCGTGTGCAAACGGGCATTCGTAACATGGTTATCCGTAGCTGAGAGTTTTCTCCGTTTCCCGATCGATTATCGATCATCATGCCGTGTGCAAAATCAAAGTATAGGTATGTATACTAGGATGGCGCTTATTTAATCTTAGTAAATTTTTTTTCAAGATTTCCTTTGGGGCACCCTCCAGAATTCTTTCAAATAATTGTAAAAAAATCTGTGTAAAGTTTGAGCTCGATTGGATAAGGGAAATGCATCTGGGCCCCTAAATATTTAAATTATTTGACAACTCACAAAGTTATTGATTAAATAAAGAAAATATGTCAAACAAAAGTTGTAGATTCGGACAAGGAGCATCTTGTATGTTCTATTGCGTTTTCTCGTGCGATAAACGGTTTTCGAAAAAAGTCCGAAAAACTAAAAAAAAAATACTTTTTTCTCTCAAAGTTTGAAAGTTTAAATGCTTCTAGAACACTTTTTATTTATGAAGGTGAACAAAAAAATGGAATTTTTATTTTCGGGGAATATTTTTTAAACATTTAAGGGGGGCATATACCGAAATATGCGAAAAAGACAAAAGTTTTCTTTACTTACTTTCAGTGTTTGATATGTCATGAATGTTTCCTGAAAATTTGGGACCGAAATTTGATGAAAACATTCATGACATATCAAACACTGAAAATAAGGGAAGAAAAAACTTTTTATTCTTTCGCAAACTTTAATATCAGCCCCCCCCCCTAAATGTATAAAAAATAATCCTCGTAAATAAAAATTTTACTCTTTTCGTTCGCCTTCATAAATAAAAAGTGTTCGAGAAGCATTTACAGTTTGAAACTTTGAGAAACACAAAGGTTTTTTTATAACGAATTCGGTATCCTTGCACTGACTCTGTGCTGGTGCCAGAAATTATCGTACATGGCTTTGATTGGTTGTTTCTGATAGAGACGAAGATATCTCCATAAGAATCAGCCAATCAAAGTCGTGTATGATAATTTCTGGCACCAGCACAGAGTCAGTGCAAGCATATCGAATTCGCTATTAGTTTTTCCGAGCTTTTTTCGAAAACCGTTTGTCGCACGAGAAAAATTAATACAACATAAAAAATATTCCTTGTCCGAATCTACAACTTTAGCTTGACATATTTTTTTATTTAATCAATAACTTGGAGGATATTATATAAAATCGACTTCGTGAGCTGTTAAATAATGATTTACATGCTTAAAGACCCAAAGGCACCTTTCCCCGTTATCCGATCGAGCTCAAATTTTACACAGATTTTTTTTAACTATTTGAAACTATTCTGGAAGGTGTCCCGAAGAAAATTCAAAAGTCGAAAATTAAGAGTCACCCTAGTATGTACCTAAATTCATATCATTAAAACGTTTCTGAATCGTTGTGATGCCACCACCGCAAAACTTATTCCTTTGCTTTGCCGAGTTCCAGAACGGAATCTTTCGATAAGAACAGGATTAAGTCTGGCAAACGTATTGGCTGAGCGGCTCAAAGTACCTATATGTATAATACACATGTATGTTGTTTCGTTTAGCCGTAAAATCAATTGCACGCCATATTTCGCTTCCTTCCTTTGCTACGCGATAGGGGCTCGCGCGCGTCCTATCTACTACGTATCATTCGTCCTCTTCCTGCAGTGGTCGATCAGCCGAAATATGACGAAACATCGAGCATCAAGCAAAACTTTTCGCGCGAGCGCTACCCAAATAGTAGAAGCGACGGCCGACAACGCACGCGCTGATCGCTACCGCACGGTGGTCCGCGGGGATCCACGCGCGGATCGATAATCCTTCTCCGATCAGCCTTGCCGAATTCCTCAGCGTCGCGTACGCGTATCGATTTCAAAGGAATTACCGTGGAAAGGTGATCGACAGATGTTGCGATCTCTGTTGCGAGTCGGATTTCAAGCGAATCGAAATTGAGCAACGAACGATTGTTAGTACATTACGGTTGAATGATGAGCGATTTTCTTGCGGTAGGATATCGAATACAACATGGTAAATGCAGCTAAATCGGGAACAATCGTAGTTGAGTTTCGAATATCTCGCAGCGAAGATTGCGACAAACTTGGAAACGAGCTACGATATATTGCTTACGGAGAGGAGATGAGAGGAAAAGTGATGGGAAAGCATTGCGACTCCATTGAGCCAGCTCGCAAAACACGTTTGCCGATTTATCGGCTATCGAGTTAACGAGCAGTCGGTTTGCCACGAAAACACGCGACTGTGTTAAGTACATCGGCAATGTTCGAATTCTTTTACACGATAGTAAGTCGAAAAGGTATCGGCCTGGTTACGCTCCTCCGTTCCCTCGTTATCCCTTTCTCTCGGTTTCCTGCGTGAAAATCGTCGAGCGTGGATCGTGGATTGCGTAAATACCAACACACTCAATTTTGAAAGTTGGTGTGCAAGTAGAGTAGTTCATCCGTAACGCAACCCTATTTTTTGTTGGTGCCATAATGCAATTTTTGGGGGTGAAATCACCCTTTGAAGAAAATCCAGAATTTTCTATTACGTGGAATATCTCGAGAACGATGAGAGATATCGAAAGGAAGTTTAAACAGAAGGTGCATCGTTTTCTTATATCTAGAAAACCGCGTAAAAATAATTTCTGAAAAATCCATATTTTTCAAGTTACCCCCACCATCAACCCTTAATATTAAGGTTTTGTATTTTCAAAATATATGCTGAAATATTTCTGGATAATTTTTTTTCATACGTATAAATAATTTATGTGTTATATTTTTTTGGTAAACAAATAAAACCTCTATTACCGAATTTCAAGTCCATTTTAGTAGTTTCCATTAATAAATGTAATTATATTATTTGAGCAAGGCAGTTCGTACCTAAAATTGCATCCAAGGTAAAATTCATTAAAAATAATCAATGACGTGCCACGAATCGTGGCGATAACAGCAGATTCGATACTTGAAATGTCTTAATTTACCACTTTGGGACCCCCGCAATAAATAAATAATGCGTGAAAATTTACAATGGCGTTACAAAATATATGTGTATATGTTACAATGTATACAATCATAACATATGCAATAGGGTGGGGACCTTATTTTTCGCTTTCAAATTTTTTTCGGGACACCCCCAGAATTGTGTCATTGCGGGAAAAAATAATGTGTGTTAAATTTGAAATCGATCGGAGGACGGGAAACCGTGCCTTCGCAGACAAATTTAACGACATATAAAAATGTATATTAACGATTTACTACAATGGAGAAAAACGACCTATGATACTGCAAACAAAAATAAATAATGCCGAAACTGTTTGAACTGTTCGAAATAATTTTAGCAATACCGCCAGCACAAGTAAGTGTAGAACGCTCATTTTCGGCGTTAAAGTTTATCTTGTCCCTCCACCGTTCGTCAATGAAGCCGGACATTATAGAAGAAATTTTATTAATCCGCCTAAATATGCCAAACCTACCACAAGCAGGCAATTGATAAATTATAATTAATAATATTTATTCTGTATATTATTATTGCAAAAAGTGCAATAACTATTTAATACCATAGATCGAAACTTTTATTTGTCAGGTTCATTTTTTCAATTAGGAGCCACCTCACCATCAGGACTATGATTCTGACAACATATTAAAATATCATTTAAATCGTTGAGCTAGACCCTCATCGGTATAACAACCAAACATTTATATTAACGAACACTTCATATTACAAAATAATTTTATATGTATGTACAAATGTGTACATAATGTATATCTACTTACTTATTTATAATAATTTTTAAAAAATTGGTTATACACAGTAGTCTATAGTTGTAATATGTTGTGATTTCATTTTCTATAAAAATTCTGTACAAGCATCTGTTTTATAACTACTTTGGAACTTATATATAGAACCTTATTAAATAGGTTCTATAACCGTTTTAGAATTAATATAGAACCTAGAAAATAAAAGTTATAGAGCTATATAGGAACCGTAACTCAAACTTATACAGTCTGATATTTAGGTTCTCTGTAACGGTTATTCAGAATAAAGGTTCTTCGGAACTCTTTCAGTCCTTGTCAGACCAACGCGATGCGACGCAACGTGAATTTCGTTGGTGGGGGAGAAGGTGGAAAGATGGAGAGAGAAGCCGATCGGGCGATCCGATTCCATCGGATCAGGAAGGATATTTACAACTCACAGTTTGATCTTCTCGTCATCCATAGTCCTGGCGAAGATGCGTTGTAGGCAGCGCCGATCGTGAGGTTTACCGCGATGGATCGATCGAATATACGGAAAAGAAAAGCGACAGAGGAGGTCGAACAGCGATGGCGAAGACAAAGACGAAGACGAAGATGAAAAAGAAGGGGGCGCGACGGTAGAACGAAGAGCAGCAAACGAAATCGGTACGATACCGTCGTTAAGTCCTCGGCGGACCGCCGACTAAAAGACACGGATCGACTGTGCACGCGTCACTAGTTACATAAACAACGAAGCCCGTCTGCCGCTTCATGCCGCCTTTTAGTAGAAAACCCTCTGTCCAGCATAGTCCGTTTGTTTTACCAGATAGCTTAACTCTCGACGAGTTTCTCCTGCTCCGTCTCTCTTTCTCGCCTTCGCCACACTCTATCCCCCGCCCCAGCAAACTCTGTATTTCTTATTCTCTCACTCTATCTGTACGGGCCTCTCTCGATTCCACTCACGACTCACGGCTCCCTCCTTGGCAACGTTGATCGCCCCCCTGCTCCACCTACTTCCTCTATCTGTTTCTGCCTTTCGAACTTCCTATCTGTCCTGAGCGCGCGGCGGTGTCGTTTACTGTCTTTGTTGCGCCTCGAGAAAGATAGCCTCCGGACCCAGATGTATCGCGGTTTCCTGCTTCTGTTATTTTCTAAAATTCTTCGCATTCCAACGGATGTTCGCGCTCGTTTCAAATTTCTCGGCAACATTGAGCGAACAATCCGAGGTTAAGCATCAACGCTATCGATCAGTCATGAATATTTTTCTCTCTTTACGTATTCCCATCGATACCAGATGCAACTCGGACCCGTTTGATCGAATTGTACCCTCGACACGAGGATCTTTATTTAAACACGGAACCCTTTAAACGAATTAACGAATCCTACCGATATCTGGCCGGAAATCAGCAAACTTTTACAACATTACTTTCATTCGCCTTGTAATTGAATGATCTCCGCGTCCTTCTTATACGACACTAATATCATGTATATACGTTCATCGTGTAACGCGATGATAGACTTTGTCGTAGATAAAGAAAAAAAGTCTAGATAGTGTTGTTCAACAGACACAAACTCGGGAATATTACTGTCGCTCCTGCTCCAAATACACACGTCCGAATTCCTCACTAATGCAAACACCTACATCTATTTCTCTCCCATTCTCTTGATCTCGCCGAACTAGAAGTTTTTGTAAAAACGTAACGTGAACAACCGTAGTGTAACAGGCGCGCGCATTCTCTTCCTGGATCGCACGTCAAGATAAACGTCTTCTTTTTTTTACTAGATATCTCAGAATTCTCTATTTACGTGTGCATTGTATGGAATTGTATGGCGTGCGACGCGACGTTTTAATTTAACATTAAAACAGTAGACACTCTTTGGTGTCCGATCGATTTGTCTCACCTTTGAAAATTCTTTTAAAAATTCCCAGAAGAATTTTAGCTCACAGAATTTCAACTGAGAGAAAATAGCTACTCATTTTGATGTTACGTGCCGCGTTTAACGTGGCTCCAAATTAAGTACAGTTAGGGGGATGAACACTTTGAATTTACGTACGATATATGCTTGCCTCGAGTAGCTTCGTCCATTCTCGCAAACTGAATATGCTGGTCTTCTTTGTGGCACGTAATGCGATACCAATTTCGAAACTGTCCTTATTTTGCGAACGTGAGCACGAACGCAGGCGCGAACGCGACGCGCGATCACAATAAACGAAAACGTTAAATGACGAACGTGGAAGAGCTTCTCTCCGAGCTCGCGCGCCCAACGAATCACGAATCACGGCACAACAGCATCGACTGAAGATGTCATGACTGGCAACGCCAAACATTCCTCTTTTGGAACCGTTGTAAGTTTACATATCTATCTACGTAACGAGACGACCGATACGCGAGCAGATCTTTTTTCGATGTTTCTCGCCGGGCTGCCGGGGCACGCAAATATTTAACATCACGGGATAACTACGTTGTGATCGGAACGGGGATAGTATTCCGGGGCAAATGTTGCGGGAAACGCTAAAATCCCGATAAGCCGTTCGAAAGTAAATCACGTACGTTATCAAAGCTTTCGGCCAGCTTCGTAGAATAAGGGAGCGTGTCTCTGTAAAAGGTAGTTTAGAAACGTTACAAGTTTATTTCTTACAACTATGAAATAGACGATACAAAATCACAATCGCGCTGACAATACGAATGAACATGGTTCCGTGTCTACGATTAACTACAATACGGCGATCAAAGATTCAACGTCTTCACAATCGATAACCGATAATCATTCGAAATATTTATTACGCAAGAGTAAACACGCGGTTTCTCGCGTTCTTTCTGTTTGAATGAGTCTCGCCCCTTTCCACGTTGCGGAAAGAATTCCGTAAAAACGGAGGGGATGTACTGTGCCGACTGTGCAGCGATACACAATCGTGGATAACAAATGTTTCAACGTACATACGTATAGGTAAGGTACAGATGTCTGTTCGAGAGTCGCTGGTGGTATCGAGAGTGGGCATGCCGTAAAGATGCAGTTCACGCACGTTGAAGATGATTAGTTCATCCTGTTCAAAGTTTGGAAAAACATTCTATTACCTTAATCTTCAGCAGGATGGATTTCTTCGGGCTTGTTGCTAACTAACTTTAGAGCTCTTGGTGTTTCGTGAAATCGTCTGTAATTTCCTCGAACGTATCTACAAAGAATAACAGAAGAAGCCAGGATAATTAGGCGCTCGTTTGAGAAGCGTTGTCGCGATACGCGCGTATCGGTTGTCTATACTGGATTAGTGTACCGTTCTCTTCCTTTTCCATTTGTCTGTTCTCGTTATCCACCTTCTGTTGCAAAGCTTTCATTTCCTCGTCGTATCCCACCCATTCCGGTAAAATACGCACGGCGGCCTGCAGTTTCGCTTCCTTGGTCATCGGATTGTTACACTGCCGTTTAAAAAAGGTTGCACCTCTGAATTACATATGCATGGATGTATCAGTAAAGTGTAAGCCATATTTACCAAATCGATGGTTTTAGCGTAACCCTTGGATGCGTTATCGCACCACGTTTCGCACCATAACCACTCCTGCGGCAAAGTCTTTATAGCCACTTGATGAATCATATTGTTAGGGAGGTCCTAAAATAACGAAGCGTCGTTTGCACAGTATTGTAGATGTTACGGTTGAGTGCTGATTAAGCGATATACGAATTGATTATCGTACGAACTTGATCGAGATTCGCCAAGCTATTGGGATCTTGACTGAGCGCTTGATACTGCCCTCTCAGCCTGTCTCCAGCCGCGATACGCCGAAATCGTTTTAAGTCTACCACGTACAAGGCGCTGATGTGATAAGCACGGCCCTGCAAATGATTTCGCCAATAGCCTTGCTTCCAGAACCTGAATCCATCCATTTCTTTC
Organism: Andrena flavipes; assembly: GCA_963971345.1. Taxonomy (NCBI): domain Eukaryota; kingdom Metazoa; phylum Arthropoda; class Insecta; order Hymenoptera; family Andrenidae; genus Andrena; species Andrena flavipes. The sequence continues at coordinate 59,577,052 of OZ020480.1, forward strand.
CTGCTATCGCAGAACGGCGTGTACGCGTACGGCGCGCCGCCAAGGTCCATGCCTGCCAGCTCCTTCAAATCCGCTCTTACCACCTAAACGATACATCGTGTCACGTTATCGAACCTTAGCTATTATTGGATATAGTGTTGTAGAGTTAATATACCTGATCGGCATCAACGAATATTATCTTTTTCACGTTCAGTGGAAAAAGTACGTCCAGGAATAAGATCTTGTAACCCCATATGGTCCTCTGTTTCTCAGTTTGCTGATGAAGCCATCGGGGCCATTTGTATTGTACCAGCTCGTACTCGAAACCGTACTCCTTTGCCATATGTGGCAAGAAATCCTATCGACATGTACATTTTTTCGTTAAGTCTTAGCATTCGAATACTCAAAATATTCGAAGTTTATTCGTAGCATTCGAATACTTGTAAAATATTCGAATATTAAATTATTCGAATAGTCCCATCCCTAATTAATAGTCATTTACTTATCAATATCATTTACTTCTCCCCTATATAATATCCCCGCTTACTTTCAACGTCGGCGAAAGGTAATTCTTCAGGAACCAAAATTTCACGGGAGTGTTGGTGTGCTTTATAACGCTTAACATCATAATCTTGAGAAATCTTTCGTATAAATGACCGGAGGCTAGGGAAAAGATGTTTAGTTTCTCATCCTGATCCTCGCTATCGTCCGTTGTCGTAAAGGTCCTAATTTTTTAAGGAAAAAGATGTTAGAAATGGATGGTGAATAAAATCGCACTCTCTTAAACGCAGTAAAATTCATCCAGAACTCGCGATGGACAGTGGAAGGAAGAACGATCGTTATTATTATATATACGTAGTCATAATTCGTTGAAAAGCTTACCAAAATTTGGCAAAGCTAAAAAACAGAGAACAAATGAAAATTAAAGTTCGAGGATAAATGAAGAACCTGCTAAAGACACTGCATACTTTCACTAAATAATGCTAAAACACTTGAAACTACGATTCAACGTAATGCGTGGGGACGGTGGAATAGTGGGAAGAGAATTTTCCCTACCTAGATATAGAATTCCACAAGCCGGAGCTTTTATCGTCTTCGGACAACAGGTCCACTCCGACCTTGTCCGGCTTTTTCGATACTTTCACTTTTAACACGTGACTTCTTAACGAACTTATAACGACTTTAACATCGTTACCCTCTTGTATAACGTCTTGTCCGCCGACCGTTGCAAAATCATAGATTTCCGCTGATCGCCCTTGCCTAAGACGCAACAACCACTCGCCCGGATTCGCTTTTAGCTGAAAGTATCCCAAATTTGCCATCACTATAGTGTCCACCATCAACGGTTGCCTTTCCGTGCCTAGTGTGAATTGTAATCCTCGAGGTGGATTTCCCATCACCGCTTCGAAACAGTGACCCTCGAGTAATAAATGTTCTAGCTCGAATTCGCTACAACATTAAATACGATGTAAAGCAATTCTACACACTTCTGTGCTTGCGCTTCCGCTTCCGTTGGCACTTACCTATGTACTCCGATCGCGACGTTGTCCAGTTTAATATTATCTAAATCGTAAACGCTTCTCACCACTTCTACCAACCAATTCTCCGGTGCATGAATGTACTGCGTCAAGAGAGAGGAAGTCGGTAGTTTCATAAATTTCGCCATGGCTCCGTTGATATGACCATCCACGGAGAATTGTAATTGAGGTTCGAATACGAATCGATAGAAGCTGGAACAATATGCGACATGGACACGTGGAGTAAACGAAGGGGTAAAAGGAAACTCGTAGTATACCTCTTGAGCGGCATATCACTATTCTTGTCCAAGCAGTTGAGAAACACTTTGATGTTGCAGTTGAGAGAGTGTTGCAATGTCTTTAAAATCGGGCCCAGTTTTTGAGCGCCGCGGGATACGGGATCGACAATAGCGACCAAAGTGAACGCCACTTCTTCGGGACTTACTGCTGGGATCTTGATAGCACTGCGCATACGTATCGTGAGGATTAAGACGAGCTCTTGCTCGATTCGCGAAAGCTACGCGATGGTAGAGATTAACATGCTTTCGAATCGCTTAAAGGGCTGGCTCACCTGTGGTCGTCGCCGTGGAAAGGAACGTCGAAGCGTCTTCGAGTTTGGGGATGCGAGACCAGCAACGACGTAATTTTCATAATCATATCATCTGTGATTTCGTTCTGTTCTGCTTAAAAAAAAAAGGAAAATGTAACGATGGTAGAATTCTGTTTTAAAAGGGATGAATACTTTTCATACCATATTCGTCGTCGTCGTCCTCTAGTAAATGTCCTTTTATTAATTTTTTAAACAGCTTGTCACCGTAACTACTCTGGCTGAACCTTTCCAACACCGAAAAATCATCGCTCGTAAATTCTTCGTCGTTATCTAGGGGTCCGATTAATCTCCCGTTACAAACGATCGCTCTGGTACCTTTCTCTAGGTTTAATACTGCTTTCACGTAATGCTGATGCAGGGTCAATTTGTCAGCTGCTGCCTTCAGGCCTTCCCTAACGACTTCCTCCTAGCGTTTCAACAGTTTTAACGATTAGATGGATTGCTCGTCGTTATTTGAATATCGGCGATCATCCACCAAACACAATTATAGTTACCTCTATATCAAAGTTACCGTTAGCAATGTTGTTGGCAATCTCCTCGGTAATTATATGACGAATAAAACGTAGCGCCTTGTCTACGGGTAGGCTGTCTAAAGCGGCCAGCGCTATTCGATTGATATCAGCCGAACCGGCGATGTCGGATGTTGCATCAATTGATGGATTAACGATTACGGAAATTCTAATAGCAGCATTCGATTCCTAAATCACAGTAAGAGATTTTGTTTCTCTGCCACCTGGCTGTGTGATAAAGTTATCGGGTAGTTCATCACTTACTATGTAATCAAGAGCCTCGCGTAACAACTTCCGGCCGCTTGCGTCCCTCAAGTCTGTGACTACCCAAAAGCTGTATAAATGATGCACGTTGGTTCGACGAGCTGCAAACATATAATGCATTCTATTCATAAGCCACGTTGAGAAATCCTGGGGGCTCCATTTAACGTAGTCCTCGTCATCGGGTACAGTGCCTATTAAGTTCAGCCATGTATGTTTCTCTGTCTTTAATACTCGTTCGTTTAAACTACAATATAAAATTAAAAGCGATATGAATTATGACGACGAGTATGAGATGTGTGAAGAGTACTTTAACACGTTCCGTTCCACGATGGAAATTGAGACTTTTGGTCGGGGTATAAAAAGTAACGAGAAAATTAAATTGTGATATTCAATTATAGGAAAATTGCAATATAAAAATAATTTCAGATCTTTCTTATACTATTTTGGATATTGGCATAAAACTTTCGTCACCGATAAATATCGGGAGCGCGGAACGTGTTAAATACATGAAACCGTGCATACGTCATACCGTGGCATAACGTTCGGCTGATTCATAATATAATCGACCACATCGTCTCCTTCGGTTATTTCTCCCCGATAAACCGCTTTCTGCAATGCAGGCGTTAGCGACATAATGGTAGACAGAACTGCTTCTTCGAACGAATTAGCGTTCAATTGATCGGAGGACAATGGTATACCGTTTAGTAAAGCTTGCGGGAATTTCTTAAAACCAGATCGCTTTACAAAATCGCTAGCTAAATGACGGCCTACATCGTACTCGGACTCCTCGCCAAGAATATAATTTATATTGGCTGTGGAGTCTTGTGCCCTTACAGCTTTCTTCACATCCTCTACGTCTGCTCCTTCCGGGCCGATATAATTTCCCAACTAAAACCAGATACTCGGCGTCACAAAGCTTTTCGCCAGTTGACGTAGTAATAGTAAATATGGGATAACGAGTCGTATACCATAAGCTCTTACGTCTATTAGAAATTGTAAAGCGTGGTCCGATCCTTTGGTCTCCGCGAAGTAATGGTACACGTTATTCACCGCAACGCTGGCATCGGTTTGACCGGTTACGGAAGTGTCGGAATTCGTTAGAAAAATAAAGCCCACCCGTAACGGTGCCGAATGCAAATACAAAGATTGCGCTAAAGATATCAGGGACGTGGATTCTCCGCTTAAAGGATCGATAATTAGAACCTATAGAAACATAGAATCTCACGATAAACCTGCACTTGAGGATTTTTTAGTGTGGTATTATAATTACTTGAGGTGATCGATGGAGGTTTACAAACCAGATTGTATAGATTCCTTCTAATGTTTCTCAACATTCCAGGAAACGTTGGCCTCAGTAATTCGGTTAACGATGTCGACCACCTCGCGTAAATTGAATCTTGTTCTATATCGTTCACCCAAATTATAGCCGAATCTCTTATGTCCATTGCAAATTCTTGCTTATCCATATTGGTGGATAAATCCAACGCTAATAATTTACCCATCTTCTTATTACTGAATCCTACGAACGAAACATTACATTACTCCTATATTACTATATTACATCCTATATTACTCCCAATCTAGCGTCCACCTTACCAATTTTACGAAGTGATTCCATTACTCTTAGTTCGCTTCTCAGTGACTCTAACAAGCTGAGCACATCCACAGCCTCCAAATCGAAAAATAATCCATTAACGAATAGCGCAGTATCCGTGGGCTGTATGTTTATACTCGATGAGAATATTACTTGATTCAGTTTCATTTCCTTCTTCATTTCGCTGTTTACTTTTGTCCTAATCAGGGATTTTGCCTACAAAAATTTAAAAATCATTGTTCCCTAGAATAAATGCAGCGAGATTTACGGGCGGATAGTCTGTAAATAGCCTGGAGGAATATTTACTTGCATCGGAAAGTTCTGGGAAATGTCGGTTAAAATGTTAATGGCCTCGTTCGTCGGGGAGTTCATTATTCTCTCAGCAGCCTGATGACTTAATTCTTGAAATTGCCAGACTTTCAAAGCACCAATTTCGTGACTAGTGTCCAGCAAGTGAATCTGCAGCTTGTCCAGCTCTGCTTGCTTATCCGGATATAAAGTTCTGTAACGATTATGCCGTGTAACGTTAACATTCGAAACAGGTACCTACGTTGTAACAATAATACATAGTAGGAATTTAACCACCTTACTTTAAAGTCATAAAGTTAATCCCATCTGTTTCTTCCATTTTATCGCTCAATGTTTCTGAATCATTGCCGGTGCTATCTTTGATATCAGAATCGTCCGTCGCTTTATATTCTGTAGATTTCATTTGTAATTCTACACCATAGCCCGATAAGCGTACATTTTTATCTGTTCTATCCTGCGAACCGTGTAAGAAATAAATGTTTGATAAGTGTTTATTGCAAATGCATTAGTGCACCTGCTATACAGAAAGCAAGATTGTTTATACTTATGATACCTTTAAATAATGTCGTAGAATATAGTTAATTCCTTTGGTTTCTGCAAGAGTTTTTAATTTCTTATGAAAATCTGAGAATTTCGGGGTCCCAATCTGACCGTATAATATAACAACTTTCTCAGACTGCAGAGACATATGATAACGATGATCTATGCTGTAAGTATCAGGACTTAACCAGGTCCCCTATAGAACAGAGAAACGATTAAACGTCTGCGTAAAGCCTATAGATTTTTTATATACTACTCACACGGCTGACCAACTCTTCTAATTCTTCTAAGGAGCAAGTAAATTTCCCACCAACATCTACCACGTTATAACATCCGAGGGCGGAGATATTTTTATTTTCTGCCATTTCTGTAAACATTTCTACGCGTGCCGAATAAATACGTAAAGATAATCCCAATTTGAGCAATGCTACTTCCGAAGGAGATAAATATTTCTCAGTAAACTCGACGACGGCATTATAATTATCTTTCTCTGTGGCTAAAAAAGGAAAGAGGACAACAATGTAGGATCGTAGAGCGCGATACGCATTGTGTTTAGTTTAAAATTACCCTCTGTGAAATCGTTATCGGCAAAAGTATCGACAAATTTCCAGAAATAATTTGGATTTTCATCGTTCAGATATTCAGCTGCTTCAAGGGCCAAAGGTGTTTCTTTCCATTTTGCTTCTATTAGAGTAGTCACGTACTTGTTCACTCTTTTATCCGCATGAAGATTCGCCGTACACAGGAATAGCAAGCAGGAAAGTACAATTGGCCACATCTGTGAATAACAGAGAAATGCTTAACAATAACAAATGAAAATAAGAATCCGAAAGATATGCCTATGTATTAATACATTTGTTACACTCGGCAATATATTTATGCGAAACTATTGTTGCATTTTAGTGGTTTGAGAAGTCCGAATAATGTTAACAGATTTTACACGGAACCGCGAACATTTGTATTCCGGATAAAGTATCGTATATGAAAAGCTGGGGCTTTATATAAAAAGCAGATGGTACATAAAAGAAGTGTTATTTTACAGAATCCACGTACCTTTAAATTTACAATAAAAGTCATGTTAACGACGAAAAATCGAACGAGACCACTAGCCAATCCATGCGGTACACGTGCCGGTAAATACTGCACTGGCGGAAGAATTCGACGCCTGGAGCTCGACGCGACGAGTCTATTTATCAGAGATCACTGATCAGAGTCTATAGACTATAATATTACGCGGGTAGAACGGATTATGACGCGGGCAACCAAGACTCGCGTACTTCGCATATTATCCCTACCGAGCAGAATATTTTGATCGCAATCAAAATAATAGCCGCCTACTATTTACTTGTATGTTAAACATAAGTTTCAAAGCATAAGTCTATCGCACATACCGTGTGCGCTGTGCGGGTTTTAGTCTAGGATTGCCAACGCAATTTCGAAACACGGTCATAAAATTTCCTAGAATCTCTTGGATAATGGAAATGTAAAAGAATATTTTCCACCGTTACGGCTATGCTTTGCTTTGCATCTAATTCGAAAGCAATCACAATTCGCAAGAGTGCTCAAGAGTGTTGAAGACTTAAAGATTCAAGACCGTTCAACATTCCGTTAGTTTTTTATCAGTTTTTATGCAAGAACTAATAAGTGCGAAGATGAAGTATACGTGGGATGTAAAATAAGTTCTCGAAACTTACGATTTGCTAAAGAACGATATAGATCCGACTTAACTAATTTAGCACATATCGTGATTTGAGAGAAACAAAGTTTAGCACAATGACTATAACTGATTATCTACAGACATTATCTGATAATCCTTATTTCGGAGCTGGCTTCGGTCTCTTTGGACTGGGGGCCGGAGCAGCTTTGCTACGAAAAGGAATGCAAATAGGAATGATAATGTTCAGGTATTCGTCTGGCATTTTTATCTTATCCGATGCTGTATCTGCGCTGCGAGCATTTCACATTAGAGAATTTATTTCAGGCGACATTATATGATCACTTTGGAAGTTCCATGCCGTGACAAAAGCTACCAATGGGTCTTGCAGTGGATTACATATAAGGGGGCAAAGGAGACGCAGCATCTATCGGTCGAGACAAGTTTCGAGCAAAGGGATACAGGTCACATAAAAACTAGATATGATTTCATACCAAGTATTGGAACGCATATCATTAGGTTAGAAATAACTGTACTTATTGCTCCAATACATCAACTTACAATGACAAGTATGAGACTATTGCGTAGTTATCCCTAGACTATAATAACCGTTACGTTAACGGAGGTAAGAAATTACACGATAAGTATGGATTATGTAAACGATTCGAAACTTAACAGATACCAGGGGAATTGGATAAGAGTGGAACGAACCAGGGAACAGCAAACATTGGACATACAAATGGGTATACCGTGGGAAACGGTGCAGCTCACGGCGTTTGGAAGAAACAGAAATATATACTTCAACATTTTGGAAGAGGGTAAAACTTTACGTACAAGCACTGATGCAAAAGAAATCGATGGAAAAGTATAGATATACATACGTTTGTCTATAGCTAGACAAATGGCTTTAAAAGAGCACGAAGGCAAAACGATAATGTATACAGCGATGGGAAGCGAATGGAGACAATTTGGACATCCTAGAAAACGAAGACCTTTAGAGTCAGTTGTTCTAGACACGGATATCGCGGAAAGAATAATAAACGATTGTCGTGATTTTATAAACACTCCTGCATGGTATAGCGATCGCGGTATGTATATAGATAAATAGTAATACAGAAGCAAATCGCAACATAAAGATAGAAATCTGTTTATCAATTATATAGGAATACCATATCGTCGGGGATATTTATTGTATGGACCTCCGGGTTGCGGTAAATCTTCATTTATTACCGCATTGGCCGGTGAATTAGAACGGGGGATATGCGTTCTAAATCTATCGGAGCGAGGATTAACGGACGACAGGTTGAATCACTTGTTAGCTATGGCTCCTCAACAAACTATCGTTCTTTTGGAAGATATCGACGCTGCTTTCAGTAGCAGGGAAGACAGTAAAGATGGTGCGTTCGAAATGTTAGAATGACGTGGGATACACTGGATACACTTCGATTTTTAATAAGAAAGTATTTGTTGCAGTTAAAGGTGCGTATGATGGCTTGAACAGAGTCACGTTTAGTGGTTTACTTAATTGCTTGGACGGTGTCGCTTCTACCGAAGCGAGGATTCTGTTTATGACGACCAATTACTTGGAAAGATTAGATCCAGCATTGGTTAGACCAGGCAGAGTGGATGTAAAGGAATACATAGGTATGTGTATAAATCTTAAGGAGGTATTCTGGTCTGACGAGGCGTTTTCACGTTTTCGGAATTTTTTACGAAGAACCCATAAATTTGATTATAATTTAGTTTATTGCTACACGCTATTGATAAAATTTGTAAAGATAGTTCAAATATCAATAAGCATGTAGCAATAAACTAAATTATAATCAAATTTACGGGTTCTTTGTAAAAGATTCCGAAATAACGCGGCGAAAACACCTCGTTATATGTTTATAGAGCCCCAAAAAATAGGTGGTCTTTAGCAATTAATTAAAGGAAAACTACTATATATAATTTAATGGGACTGTTTGCATTGTATTAAGGACGTCTTAAATTATAAAAATATATTTTTTGTTTTATAATTAATCATTACAGACGGCACTGGAGAGTCGTTAAAGTCAAAAAGTCAAAAAGTCAAAAAATTCATCCAAATCGGTGCGACTTGTATATCCATAAGTTATTATCCGATGCGACTGAAACTTTTTTTATTTTGAAGAATATACTTCTGACTAGCGGAGAAACCAGAAAAATTACAAAAATGACATTTTTTTAGAAAATAACGAGACTTGAAGCTTGAAATCACTTTGTCCCTATATTTTTCGTCCTTTCAACGCCTTTGAAAATTATAAATTTTCAAGTTTTTGTAATTTTTTCTAGCTCCCCCCCCCCCCTCCCCCCAGCCACAAGTATATTCTTCAAAATAAAAGAAGTTTAAGTCGAATCGAATATAATAACATTTGCAGATACAGGTCCCACCGTTTTGAGAACACAGTGTCGAGAAAAACACGTTTATAGTTTCACATGAGTGCTGATGAATTTTATGAATTTCATTTTGAAACACGTATACCTAAAAGGTTGAACATTCGAAAAATGAAATAATAAAAAAAAATCGACTCTTAGACAGGAAGATTGCCTTAAGACCGTTACGCTTCAGCTCGATTCATACAAAGCGTTCCAGATGTTTCATCAGTAATATCTCATTGCAGGTTGGTGCAGCGCGAGGCAAGTGGAACAAATGTTTTTAAGATTTTATAAAAATGCTGGAGATAATGCGAACGAAATTGCGGCACAATTCGCAGAGAAGGTGATGTCGCAAAAGAGAAATGTTAGCCCAGCACAAATACAAGGATTCTTTATGTTTTATAAAAACAGTCCTAATGACGTATTAAAAAATGTCTCGCATGTATGGGAACTTACGTGATAGGATGTATTAGTAGGTTTAAACACTGATACAATGCAATTCGAGGAGATTCCTAAACTGGAACGGGATTAAAAAAATATATTATGTATATGCAACTGTTAAAAGAAGTATAAAAATGACCGAGACGACTACGAACTACGGATTACGGATTACGTACCATTCAGGTTCTCATATTTATGTATATTAACCATACAATCGTTATATTCCTCAATTCATATTTCCTTACTTTCTTCTGAAACTTTTACAAATACAAACTTAATAGAAATGTCATACAAATCTCTCACTTTTTACATCCTTCATTTCTATTATATTATTGCATTACTATCGACATCACTGTATCATGAATGACGATCCAAAGACAAAATACATTTATAGCAAAATAAACATTATACCTTTCCTCCTATTTCCGTCGATATATATGTACTTTGTTCACTACGTATACTTATATGTATGTGTATCTATATATGTACATCATATTAACGTGCTTTTCTCTCACGTTTACATAAATTGGCTCAACCAATTTCGCATGGAACACGTAAATTTGTTGAGTTAAAGATAATTGATCGAACAAAACGATAACGGCATACTTCATTCCTTAAAGTAATATTCGATTCGTATTTCTGGATATATAGCAAAAATTATCCATCAATGAGTAAAAAAATTTTACGAATGACTATAAATATATATTGCTGTCTTCACTGAAGATAGGGAGGAATGTAATATAATGTCAAGTAGCATTACCGTTTTGATTCCGTGTAGAAAACGTTACGAGACGTCTGCAATCCATTTGTTCTTTTAATAACATTTGTACTAATAGTCGTACCTATTTTCAGACCTTTGTTCTTCCTTTAAGCTGTAAGCAAGCTTTAAGTTTAAAAATTGCGTAAAAATTGAAGGGTTTTACGATTTAATGATGTCCAAGCATTGGATGCTCCGTGTTTAAAAACTCCATATGTACGGTTCGTAGTTTAGGGGATCTGGTTGTTCCATGCTGTGCCCTGCGTGACTACTACTTCCAACCATGCACGATGGATAAGCAACTCCACTATTTCCCTGCCCCGATACCGGTGGTATGATAGCTGATGCTAATCGACAATCAGACCTCTGCTGCATCAGGGGACCTATCGGCTGCATCGGTTGTGGCGCTGACTGCGGACCTGGAGGAGGTGGCTGAGGTTGGACAAGCGTAGGAGGAACTGCGGGAATATTGTGAACAGGTTGCATTACATTAGGACCTGAAACATAGTTTGCCACTAAGAAATGGCAGAAAGTGATACCGAAAATTATCCATCAGCTTTTCCACCATGAAACACGAAAGACGATACTACAGAAGATATTTGAAGTACAAGCCAACTTACTCGTTCCCGGATTATGAAACGTTAAAGTAGCGGACTGTTCTGATATTATATTTTCCGGTGGCGGAACTGCCGGAACCGGCGGAAGCACCGTCATTTTCACCGGAGTGGACTCGATTTTCTTTTTCTTACAATTACTGGGTAATCGTTTTTGAGTATTGCTCGAGCCGTGATTGCGTTTTCTATTGCCACTTGATCTTTTCTTCTTTTCACCGGATACTTTCGATTTATTTGGTCGATTTCCACTGGGTTGCCAAAGGTGCACCGTATGTACTGCGTTCCCTTCTCTAAACCAGTCGAGAGTTTAGTTACTGATTAATATAAATCGAATTTCAACCGTAAAAATTGTTCTAATTAGAACTTAGTTACTGATTGCTTCTTACAGCTAAATACCAATGCATATATATTTTTATATATATTTCGATCGATATCTGTATTGTTTATACTAACCCTTGCTTCTTTCCTAACTTCCAACTATGGATACCAGCTTTATGAAGCCTTTCCCTGATCGTATCTACGCTACACTTTAACCCTAGAGCAGGCGCCACGTGCTTTGCTGCAGTCAGTGGCTGCTGAGTGGCCATAGCAACGATGGCATCGTCCTCTTCTTTAGTTGTGATTCGCCGACGGCCTTTTCTCTCCTTCGTTTGTACGTTGCCTTCTTTGTGCCAACGTTCTAACCATCTTTTAACGGTACGTTCCTATTTAATAACGAGCATTGCGTATACGGGGCTATCTCCAAGATGGTTTTTAATTACGTGAATCCATCGAGACGAACATGGTTCTTCTTACCGATCTGTCGATTGCGAGCGCGATAGACAGTGTGGACAAGCCTGCTTCGGACATGCCGATCATACGGTTTCGAATTTCGACACTGGTCTCCAACGTTCCTTTAGCTTTTCCACCCTTCTTTTTCTTTCTCTGCGACAGATTTCTTTCACGACCTTCTTTCGATGTATCTTTGTTCTGTTCAAGTTCTCCGCTAGAAGACTGATTATTATCTTGGGAACCACATGAATTAGAGCTATCGGAATTTAAGTTTGGATTGATTGGTGAACTAGGTAGTTGCGAATGCAGATGTTCCTGATGCTGTTGCTGATGATGCTGGAATGGCCCTCGGCGTTTCACTCGGACGTGCGGTTGCTGTTCCTCCTCCCGCTCCTGTTCCTGTTCCTGTTGCTGATGCTGCTGCTCAAGATTATGAGTTTGATCTGGAATCGTTTGTCGTACTTGTTGCGTGTGGTGGTGGTGGTGATGATGCTGCTGGTGGTGGTGTTGCTGGTGGTGTTGGTGCTGTTGCTCTTGTTGTTCTTGTTCTTGCTGAGTACGTAATTCTTGAAGATGTTGCGGTAAAGGCTGTTCGTGAGGTAACGGATTCGGTTGGCCCTAAAATCCGACAAAAGGTAGAGTCGAAAAGCGGGAGAAACATCCGAGTAGAGTAGACTAAAGCGTACAAACTTGTGGATAATGATGGTTTCCTTGCACCAAGTCCAATGGCCAATTTTGAGAGATATTTAAATCAGGATGCTGATAAATCGATTGCGTTTGTTGGGCTAAACTCAACGCGTTACTGAATTCTGTTTGGCTCTGAGGTACAGATTGGGACGGTGCTTTCATTTCGTTGGTTTGATTGTGAGATTGCAGGGCATTCTGTTGCGGAAACATATACTCTTGTTGCTCGTTGGATTGCTTCGCGTTTTCGACCGGTGCCCCATCGCCAACATACGCGTCTTTGGCCCTAATTTTCCGCGAGGGATTTTTCTTCTTACCGGTACTAGGATTTTTATCGTTTTTACTAGACTCTTTGGAAGACTTCTTTTTACCTAACTGCGTCCCGGTAGGCCTCCATACAGGTTGTTGTATCGCAGCACCGTCCGTGTCGCTATGAGCAAAGGGTACCGTCGAATGACAAAAGGTATTTGATATTGAATGGTACGAGCGAGCAAAGTTTTAAATTCTTAAACTTTTAAAGAACCAACCCAAGAGGAATTCTCTGCATGTACTTGCGCGAGGGACTCCAATTGTGAATTCCAGCTTTATGTAGCCTTTCTCTAATAGTGTCGACGGAGCAAGTGAGCCCCAAAGCAGGAAGAACAGCTTTTGCCGCTGATATCGGTGTTTGCGTAGCCAGGCGTATGATTGCTTCGTCTTGTTCGACTGTCGTAGCTCGTTTACGTCCGCATCGCTCGCGTGTTTCCACCGTACCTTCTTTGTCGAATCTATTTAACCATCTTTTTACTGTGCGTTGCTGAAATAATAGGTTGCGATAAGCACGACCGACAGATGCGAAGACTTGAAAAATAACTGTGTCGTAATGACGCCGTTAATTACACGTAAGCAGGTAAATTCTGTATTACTGTCCTGTATGCTGCCTCCCAGACATACTTACCGAGCAATTCACGGCTGCCGCGATTTCTCGCAGGCCTAAACCGGCTTCGTACATGCCGACCATTCGGTTTCTTAATTCCGGCGTTGTTTCGTGCACTCCTCTGGTTTTCCCCATTCTGTGCCTCCTTGTAAATCGGTGTATGAGAAATTTTAAATTTTACGCGAAAAGTGACGTAAGAGTAGAATGGACCACGTGACAATGGTAGTGCTCTATCCGAAGCTTTTTCAAAATTTTAATTAAACTCGAGCGATCGTAAGTAGTTTCCGTCTGTCGCGCGATCTTGGAAATTCAAAAAACCACCGTGCCATCCTATTTCGCAAACCAACATCCACCGTAGACACTCTTTGAAGGATATTCTTTCTTCCTCGTCTTTGGCATCTCGTACCGTACTACCTAGTGCCCAGCGAGACGGCTCGAAATCGTAACGTCCACGGAACGCAATCGCGTTGTTTACCGAGCTCGATCTCGTCCCAGGAATCTACCTCTTTCGACTCCCTTCTCACAGAAATTGCTGGATGGAGGTTGTAGCACGTCGATGACACCTTCTGCCTACACCGCGGATAATCCTTGCGCGTCTAGTTTTCGACGAAATGCACTGGCTCGAAGAAAACACTGCAGTCAATACAACATCGGCTGTACAGTCCGTGGAAATTCTTTTGTCCCCGCGTCGCATCTCGTCAGCTTGCAATTCCCATTCAAACATCGTTTCCGAGTCAGTTTTCTTTCACCGAGGAACATTCCAAAAATATGCCATCAAACGGCAGGGACAGTTCCCCGAGACTCGAAATGTTTCTGGTTTAGTGGCTGTTGCGAGAACGCGTGAACGTGGCAGCATCGTCAATTGTAATTCGGTAGACTGTACTGTGCCATCGACCGTACCGTACAGTCACTCGAAATCGCTTTGCCCTTGTAGGTATTTAGTATCAAAGAATTTCAGCACGCTTCGAAGATTTCAGGCTTGAGAAAAACAGCGTGATACGAGCTTCTAGCGAATTTCCGCAGTGTATAAAAGATTGTCGCATTAATGGGGGATCGTCGAAACGACGATAGAAACTCGGCAGACTGTGGACGGGAAAAGTACAGTCAGGTTATGTCGAACGAGAAATGTATCGCGTAATAAGTTGCGACGGAATGTAGAGCGATAGAAAGATTTCGTCGAAATGATGTCACTTGTCCGCGGATTGGACATAGACACTGACCGATTTACAGGGTAACGGCATAAATTTTTATTCGTTCTACTGGACGGTAGTCAATTATTTTGACGGGCAACTAATACATATACTCGATACGATTCTACTCATCGTCAGGGTTAGCTCCGACATGCTCGCCCAGCTCCGTCGGAATTGTATTGACCCACAAAATTATCTCCCTCGAGGCTCGAGCTTCTCGTTCGCGTCTTGAGCATTTTAATTCCATTCAAGCGCATAGAAGGGTATAGGCGCGTAACATTACGCGTGCAAGTGTAATCTTGAATTCAAGCAGTTTTCATAACTGCTAACGTCACGAACGAAGCCTCGTTCTTCAGTGATTTGTAAACGCTGAATTAGTAGCAACGGAGCGAGGCATTTGAATTGGCCGGGTATGTAGGAGATAGGAGAGATTTCATAGGGTCGGCGGATCGTAAACTGGTAACATCCGCCAATCAAACCTGCGTTTATGCCTACTACACCCTGGCCTAGAATCCAAAGATTCGTCTACCCTGTGACAGACGTCTTTCAAGGTGTTTCGATCCATTCACAGATTCCCTTTGGAAAGCTTCTCTTCGTACGAATGCGATCCGCGATCAACGGATAGAAGACAATGTCATTGGATACATTGCCATTGTCGCGGTAACGCTAGTATGCACATCGTAATTTCATCGATACGTCGTACTGTGCGTTTACTTTGACTATAAATTGAAAAGGGACTGGAAAGGTCGTGTATACTTTTCCCTGAGCGATTGGCAATTTGATAATGGAGCTTCGGACTGGAATTTCTTATAATATCCCGGTGGATTTAATTAACCGTAAGCGCGATGCGTGCGAAACGAAAAGATCTGGTCGTTGGTCGGTCGATGGGGCGCGCGTAAAGGTTCAGTCACGCCCTCGCGCTTGCCGACATCGCGCGCCGTGCAGTTCAGTGCTACGGCAACTATCCGCCCCGAGTCGCACCGGCCGCATATCCCGTACAGTAGTGTCACTCGATATTCCCGCTAAATCCTCGCTGATTCCCCAAGAGACAGCAACTTCTGGCCGGGAATCGCAATCGCAATCGCAACCGCAACGGCAATCCCCCGAGTACCACCGATCGGAAGGAAAATAGAACGCGAATCATGAGGTTCTCGGTACTCGTACCTTTGCTGACTCTTTGCTTGCTTCAGTCGTCGACTGTTCGTTGCGGGGTATGTAACATTTCTAGGAGGTTCTCTGAGAAACCATTTTGAGAAATTCTTTTTCCTTCCCTTTTCTTTCTGCAACCAAGTTGTTTTTTTTTCTCTTTTTTCTTCTTTGGAAATTCAATTACAAGCCCAGAAAGAATGGTCTGCGCACAGGATACGCTTGATACCGATCGCGAATTCTTCTCGAGCATGATTGATTTTAGATTAATTTAAATCTCGAGTAAAAGAACACGACGTTTTGTAGACACGGCCGAGCTTCGTCTCAGACGAGATGATCGCGACCGCGGCCAGCGTGGTGAACGCTTGTCAGACGCAGACAGGAGTAGCTACAGGTACGATAGCGGCACTCCGCGGTGTCGGCGAGTTCGCGGAGAAAAGGAGCAGGCTGCAGGCGTTAACTGATAATCGTTTCTGGTTTCAGTGGACATAGAAGCGGTGCGGAACGGTGAGTGGCCCGAGACGCGGCAGTTAAAGGTAAATGTCGGCCTGTGTATCGCGTTGCGCGCATCTTTCCGAGCGAGATAAAACAAATGCCTGTTGTTTCTACGGTGCAGTGTTACATGTACTGCCTGTGGGAACAATTCGGGCTGGTCGATGACAAGAGGGAGCTCAGCTTGAACGGTATGCTCACGTTCTTCCAAAGAATACCGGCCTACCGGGCAGAGGTTCAAAAAGCGATCACCGAGTGCAAGGGGATCGGTAAATATTTGGGTATCTACCGTGTTTATTTTATTCTTTTATTCTCGTCCCGTCGACCGATTGGGTGTTTTCGAAGTCCAATTTCCTTAGACTCCTTTCCACGTAGATACCTATGTAAATTATTCCAAAAAGGTAGTTTGCAGACGACCGGATTCTTTATATTTCAACTTCTATTTCGTTCCTTTCGTTTTCGATTACACGCGATCAATCGGGTCGAACGCGGTACTTTGGTGTAATAATTCGTAACGATCGTTTCCTCAAGCAAAAGGCGATGACTGCGAGTACGCGTACATCTTCAACAAATGCTATGCGGAATTGTCTCCGCGGGTGAGTAACCGTCTTCAACGATATCCTGCTGTTCGACGTCCGATCAGACGACGGATTTCCTTTCTATTTCAGACCTACTACCTGTTTTAATGGATCGTACGCGATGCGATACGACACGTAATACGAGACCAAAGAATGAAAACCAAAGAGGAGGAACAGCGTTCGAGAGACTACTTTGCCACGCGCGTTCGAGCTTGCGTCCAGTCATTTTTCACTTTACCATGTAACGGAAACGTATCCGTTTCGATGTAAGCGGCTCTCCGTTCGAGACATCAATAAAAGAAAACGTATCAACCACCTGTCGTTTATATTATTCTAATCTTCTCGGTGTCTCTAGACCGTCTGCGCTATCTATTGCCTGGGCGATGCCCAATACCCGATACCCGTTCGAACGATCCATTAACGATGCGCGAGAAAAGAAGCTCGACGAATATAACGATAATGCTAATGATTCATATGCAAGATGAAGGGAAAAAGGATAAAGGGGGAAGGTGATGGATTGTCGCAACTTCCGACGCTGGAGTGCTGAAATTGTTAATCGAGGTCGTGTCCGAACGCGGGATAGCGTTGGAAATAGAACGAGTGGAGTGGGCTATGCATGTAGCGTTTCGTTGATTGATTAATCACCAGTCTGTTCGCGTCAAGTAGCCAAAGGTCGAATATACCGATTACCCCTGTTGCCCGCGGCTCGATTTCCATAGGACGATCAAACCCAATACGATTACAATAGAAAGAGAGTATTGTAACATAGCGGGGATAACGTTTCGATGGCCAGGTCCAGGACACTTGCTTTTCGAAGCTTCGATAACCGGTACGATCGTTAGCACGTTGAATTCGAGCTAAACTAAACCGAAACGCGTCGCGTCTCAGCTTTGAACGTCTCGCCCCCCCCCCCCCTACAGATACGGTGTTAAACGTTTATTCGTAATGTTGCATAAGCGATACTACCTGCAATTAAGAAACAATTCGCTCGCCAGAGTGAAGTTTCCCTGTAATTTCAACTGTATCCGATACAGGGGGCAATAGAGTAATTACGGTCAAAACGATACGACGTTCGATGCTTCGAGTATCGTGCCGAATCCAACGTATGATACATTCGGTAAATTAGTCTGGTAATTACATTGTTTCCTCAAAAACTTCGGATGCAGCGTGGAAGTTAATTGAACGTTAGGATAGTTTGTGTTCTTTTGTGGCTAATATCCCATCGTTCCTGGATTCGATAGCTACTTTTTCGTCGCAACTTTGGGGCTATGTATAGCTACATTAGACGGCCGCGCACCTTTAGCGATTACAGTTTCCCCAACCGATTATTATTTTCCACCTCGCGCCGGAGACGGGTATCCATATATTATTCCGCCTGCTCGTAGACACGGCGCAGTCTTCTCCTTGGCTTTACCCTTTGCTTTTCTATGGGAATAGGGCTCCTCGAGTCTCGCTATAAAAGAGTCTTATCTTTCGAAAAATGAAAGCCGCAGAATTCTGTTTGATCTCGGTGGGTTTTCTCGTCCTGGAGCTCGTGTACGTTCAGAGTACTTCGGTAAGTGTTGTCTTATCTGACGCCTCTCGAGGCTTCCACTCCCCGTCGTATAGCCTTTCCCTTTAATGTAACGTAATCTCGGTGCATTGCGAGCCAGGCAGATCCCGAAGATATTCGCAAACTAACGATCGGCGCGAGGAAGGCATGCCTCGCGGAAACCGGAACGACATTGCGTAAGTTATATAAAATATCCTGCGAAACATTCTCCCGTGTCTCCTGTCACGGTCGTTCGAAGGAATCAAATGTAGAGAGGACTTTCTTTTGCAGAGGCTGTCGAGGATTCGGAATATGGAGAGTTCCCGGAGGACGATCGACTAAAGTGCTACTTTAAATGCACCCTCATAAAATTGAGCATGGTAACTCGCCTTCCGTTCACAGACATTAGAGTAATGGTTGAAAACGCGTTCATTGACATTCGTAAAGCCGCTGGTCTGCTTTCTGTTCAACAGATGGATAAGAATGGCAAGATAAGGTACAATCTATTGAAAAAGGTTGTACCGGAACCTTACAGAAAACTAGGCTACGAAATGATCGACTCTTGTACGGACGTGAGTGAGTATCGCAACGACTTTCGTGTTCTTTTCCATTCTTACCGATGATTATCGATTTTCTTTTTAGCCGCGGACAACATCTGCGAGAAAGCCTTTCAATTCATGAAGTGCATGTACTACGCTAATCCCATGGTGAGTCGAAATCAGTGATACGTACCGTTCAATGATTCTCTAGGAACTCGAGTTCGTAACCAAACGATTTCACGTTTTTTTTCGTCCCTAGTTCTTCATGGCTCCATGAACGAGTAAGAGGAGTAACGGGAGTAGCGACGCGATCGCGATAGGACGTGGCAGGATGATTAGAACGTGTGTGCCTCGGCTCGATGGAGGAGTAGATAAGGTTGCCCGCATCTAGGTGAAAATGGTTTAATTAACGATCAAATAGAAACATTACAACGGCGGATTATATCACACAGATGTGGATTGAATAAAATTTAAGTAATCCACCAAGGTATCGTGTTCTCGAGAAATTATTGATTTCGAAACTGTAAGCCTATCATTCCCCGCAGTCCTCTCTATGGGAAAATGCGGATTACGTTTTACGCGGCTTGGTCTTCCTCTTGTTGATGTTCATTATTTGCTCGACGATGATGTCGTCCGCTCTCGGGTCGATAGGCATCGCTTGCATCGGTGTTCTCGAGGTCGGAGCCGGCTTCGACCATCTCTCGACCGACGCGTTCAGCCACGTCCACAGCTTCTCGCGATTGAGAAACGCGAACGCAACGAGCATGATGAATGGTAACGCGACCACGGACGTTTGATTCATGTCGCTCTGATCGACTTTTCGTTCCGCGTTGAACGTCAGCTTGACGTACTTGAAGGACGAGTTTGCTTCGAAGTAGAAAGGTATGGTTTTGTACTTGTGCAATGTTTGGGACAGAGAAGACTCCAACTGTACAAAGTACTTCCTGCCGTCTGCCTGCAACGGTGGCAGATGGACGAGAAAGCCGGCGTTGTAATTGCTGCCAATCTTGTTAAACTGCTGACCCTCCAATTTCGACGAATGTAGCGGAGAATCGGGCATATCCTCCTTGCATAACTTTACCTTTAACGTACGATAGTGCTCCGGTTGAGCGGCTACAATGTGCACGGACACGTCGGTACGGGAGATCGGACGGAACGCAACCAATCGAAGGCCGCGAACATCCTCGGAGATTTGCACCGCTACAGACTCGGGGCTCGTGCGTTCAATGTGCGCGTTCACCTCGGCGTTCGGCTTCAAGCGAAACGCGTATGTGCACTGCGAAACGAGCAAAGGAGAATGCTGCTTCACAGAAATTACATAGCGCGTACTAAGAGGAAGTGAGTTTTAGGATCGCTTACCGCTGGTCGAAGCCCTCTGATACGGAAATTCCCATTCTCTTCGGTTGTCGCCTCTTCCTGGAGATTAGCGCACTCTCCTTGTCCCTGCACTTCGACCAACAATCCGGCTTCAGGCTTCCCGTTCAGGGACGTTGCGGAACCGTATGCGCTAAAAGCCACTCTCTTGCCGAACAAGTCCACTTTCACGGTCGCACCTTCTACTACATTGATTATCTTTGACCGAGGATCGAAACGATACTCCTTCATCATTGGTCTCAGATAATACTGGCCGGGAGACAGCGAGTTGAACATCAGTTTTCCGTCCTCCCCAGTTACGCTGTTCTTTCGATATCTTTGCCCGCCGGACAGCGAGAGAAGAACACCCTGCAGAATGGAGAGAACGAGAAAAGAGGTGATATTAACTCTAAGCAGCAGTGGCGGATTCAGAAGGGGGTGGGGGCGCGCGCCCCTCTCTCAAGGAAAAACTACTTATTTTAATTTGCAAAATATTTTAACTTAGCAATGTAAGAGAAAATATGATAAATTGAAGGGAAAAAAAACTTTTTCATTTAGCAGGAAAATATTAGCGACAAAGGTCCCTGGTTTATTTCTCAGACCTACGCTCCCCTTCTAAAAAAAAATCTGCGCCCCCTTCCCAAAAATCCCAAATCCGCCCCTGCTAAGCAGTTCTGTTTTCAAAGGCTTTTACCTGTAACGAAACATTGTCGGCCTCATCGGATACTTGCACGATAATTTCTGCCAACTTGTGAGCTAAGAACACTCCCTCGGCGTCAGGTCCTGTAATTTGGAAACCATCTTTCTCTGCAAGCACGCTAGCCAGAGAATAGAAGAGACGAGAACGTGTACTGATGCGACTGATAAAGGAGCGAAGATGGACGCGCATACCTGTACTCTACTTTTCCATCGAGAGGTCCGACAGCGTACGTTCCATCCTTCTGCGTGACTAAAGTGTGTATGGGAGAGTTTTTGTCGCTTCCAAAAATTTGTACGGTCACGCCTTCCAAGGGTGGATTGATGCTACCAGCGATGATCTGCGTTCATAGTACCCGATCGCAGGTAATAAATCGTATTGCTCTACGTTACGACGAATCGATAGCGTTCGCGTGTTCGGTTACCTTTCCAAGATCGCCCACGAACGTGGCGATTTCGTTCTGACAATCGTTGACGCCCAGCACCTTCAACGACGGGGGGCTGAATAGAAGCACGTCCGATAGCGGTGTTATCGTGTAAACGACGCCCGTCTTCGCTTTGAACTCGAACTCGTACTTGTACAAGTTGTCGTGTTGCTGTGGGCTAAGCCTGTTAACAGACACACACGGCTAGAATTACGAGAAGACGCGAACACAGCGTGAAACGCGACACTTACGTGATAGTGTCAGTAGCACTTTGGATCCTCACTTTCACCCCATCCAAAGCGCTGCGACTTTGAATGCGACCCTTGTGACTGTGCTCGGTTGAGTGTAATAAAATTGGAGAAAGATTACTGGTGTGCCACGTGTAGGACGCCCGGTCGTATACGTGACAACTGTTTGGAGTGAAAGTGTATTCTCCGGCCTGTGGTACGCAATGCTTCGTACTTCCCTTGTTCAGAGCTAAAGTCAGTTTCTTCGACTCGTTAGGCTCCGAATATACGATCGTTGTGTCGTGGGAGGAGATGAAAGCAACCGAGAAACCGGTCTGCTCGAACGGAGGTACCTCGGCGTGTTCGGAGGTTACCGATACCCTGTAACTAGGATTCTCCCAGCAAAAGACATCGTTGTCTATTAGCACCTCGTAATGACCGGGTAATACGTCCAAAAACTGATAGTGGCCATCTGCATGATCAAACACAACTTCACAGGCGACAAGAATAGTACCGAACGGATCGACTGCGGCATTGCCGCGACAACGAGAATGCATTAAGTTTAAGTTAATACACCGAACACATGAGAACCTAAGAATCCTACGAATATCGAGTTCGGCCGAACGTACTCTAACGTAACGTGTCCTCGTTATCGCAACTGTGGCAGGCAACTTGAAAGTGACACCTATAATATTCGGAACATCTTACCTTTCGACTGAATGGTCTTTATAGTAATCCCGTCGAGTATTTTCAATGTGACCGAAGCTTGGCTGCAATCGATTCCCGGTAAGCATTTCACTGTACCCGCTAACGTTGCTTTCAATTGCAAAAAGTTCAAGTTATACACCGGTCGAGACGACACGTCGATCGTTTGCTGGAGCGGGAAGAATCTAAAAAGTTTTCCATCAGCGAATCATCATCGAAAAACCGAACCGGTACAAATAACCATCTACTTACTGCAAGCCTTTAGCTCTTTCTTCTGCGCTCACAATCACGCTCAATTGATATCTGCCGGAGCCAAGGTATAAACAAAATTCTCCGCTCTTCGGGTCTGCTTCGATCTCCTTGTTAAACGTGGCGGCTGTATTCTGCACGGAAACCTTCCGGTAGTGTAACGTCCCCTTCGCCGATAACGTCACTTTTCCGCAAACTTTGTACGCCGACGGTACTAGCAGCGGAAGTTCCGGGGAACTCGGAGAGATCTTGACCGATCTTTCATCGAACAGGACATCCTCTATCGCGCGAACAATCACACGAGAATGAATATTCGATCGTCTCTAACGCGAGGACGAGCCAACTAAGGTATACGTACTACTCTCTGCCTTCACAGAATACTGGCCAGCTTTCATATTATCCAACACGTATTTTCCGTTTGCGTCTGCAATTGCAACCTCTTTCTGGGACAAGAAGATCCTCGCTCCTGGCAGAGGATCTCCGTTAATCGCGGTACGAATGACACCACTCACTGTAAAACCAGTTACGCGGAATCCTTGACGTAACACCACACTGTTGTGATTCACTTTGAACGACAGCTCGGGTGGTTGAACGTCGAACTTGGTTTGGGCGCCAGCGTAATACGGGACGAGTTTATACTCCCCAGGGGACAAACTCGGAAACACAAATTTACCAGTTTTGTCCGAAACTACGTGACAAAGGGGCTTTTTAGATACTAGATCTTTACTTATGTCCGTTGCCGCGCAATTCTTGGCCACACCGTTCTGCACAAATAGTAAACGGAAGATAATTCCGGTTAACGCCTGATGCTTTCGACGAATAATTAAGAGGTCATGCCTAGTTGGCAGGCGAAAAAGAACGTGATATGAATATATGTACTTTTAAAATAAGCAAATAGTTGTAAAAAATATACATTAGATTTTCCACAAAAAAATCCCGAAAATCGCGTTCTTTTTCGCCTGCCAACTAGGCATGACCCCTTAAATAGAGAGATCGCAAGTTCCTACCCCAAAGAGAACAAAGGTCACGCCGCTAACTGCCTCTTCTTCGCTACTAACTCGCCCACTCACGTCATACCCGAAAACGACTAAGCTGTTGTCGGCAAGTTCCGTGTTGCCCTCGCGTACCGTTACTTTCACGGTATCTTTCTCCATTGCCCATCTGGAAAGCGCAAAGATTATTATTTTGTATATAGCGTAGTAAAGCAGCAGAGTTTCCGAGACTCACACAGGATGGGATGCCACGAGTATGTATTGGCCCGGTTGTATCGGGGTAAAGTAAAATGTACCACCTTCCGCGGTAACAGTGGTACCGACAGGTACCTGCTTGTCACTTTCATTGTATAAAGTTACTGTAATTCCTTTTGGACCTAAATCCGATCCAAAACTGATAACCTTTAACACATTCGAATCGTTTTAAATGTATATGCCTGGAATGTATCAAAGTGGATAAATAGTTTATAGTTCTACAGTTTACCTTGCCTGTTATACCGAAACCTTTGAAGGTAAAGTTAATATCTTTGCCTTGGCTGCACGCGTCGTTTTGTCCATCCACGTTCAATGAAACTTCTGTGGGTTCGAAGCTCCATCCTCTAGGTGGATCCACCTAGCAGGTTTAATTATGTTGTATAATCAGTGGTGGATTTACTACTCCGTGACAAACGTAAAAAATGTAACTAAGTTGTATAAAATGTAAAAAATGTATTCAATGTGAGAAATTCAAATACCAACAATATATTGACTTCTATTGCTCTGAATTT
Organism: Andrena flavipes; assembly: GCA_963971345.1. Lineage (NCBI taxonomy): Eukaryota > Metazoa > Arthropoda > Insecta > Hymenoptera > Andrenidae > Andrena > Andrena flavipes. The sequence continues at coordinate 59,601,498 of OZ020480.1, forward strand.
TACTGCAAAATATTTTAAATTACTTTAAAAAGATACATTAGAAGGTAATTATAAAAATTATGAATAATTTGAAACTTTTTAGTAAATTTCATATCTTTGATGTGCAAAAGATACTCAAATTTTTACAGATATCAACATAGATTCTGAAAAAAATGATGAAGCTTTAATTATTTCTGTGGATGTAAAATTCCGTTTTTTATTATTGAATCAGGCCACTTTAAAAACTTTGTTAAAAAATTAAATCCAGCTGATAAAATTCCAACTGGAAATACATTATTGAATAACTTACTTAATACAATATTTCAAGATTACAAAAAATCGATAATCAGTGTGAAATCTCAATGGTCCATGGATATATATATAGATTATAATGTTCCTCAGTTCGCAATGGTTTTTTTCAAACAATTTTATACAGTAAAATACAAAAAAGTAACAAAGTTAAGCTACTTACTATGTGTTATTTCACACAGAGAATTCACTTTTCTACGTTAGGTAAAATACGGACCCACCACTGGGTATAATGAATAGAGTAACTAAAATCGCGAGTGATACTCCGTTTTGTAGAATTACGTTACCTTCAGCACATATTCCCCTTTATCGTAGAGAGGAAGGAAGTAATATCCATTATTAGGAGCACACTCTGTGTAATCCTTTAGACTCCCAGCTTTCGTATACCTGAACCGATTGCAAGTTTAAGTCATCATTTAGCGGATTAATTCCTGCGTGCAGACGTGACTCGCCAAGAATTCGCCGATTCGTGGTACTTACAGTTTTATCTGAACGTTCGCGAAGTCGATATCGGCGTGACTTTTTAGAAATCCACCGCAGCCTAAAATATCTTCAGCGTTACAATACGCTGAAAATACGTACGCGCAAAGTAAATAAAGAACGACCGTTCGTTTCATGCTTGTTTTCCTCTAGAAATTTCAGGTTATGTCGTTATGAGAAACTTCTATTTAACCACCTAGCGCTGACAGATGAGAACTAAATACTAATCATAAAGCAGAAGTCGCATAACCAAAGTTATAGCGAATTCAGAAGGCACGCACTGATACTGCACTGGTGCCAGAAAATAACTTGGATTGGTTGATTCTTATAGAGCTTATAGAAATGAAGAAGCTCTATAAGAATCAACCAATTCAAGTTATTTTCTGGCAGTGCAGTGTCAGTGCGTGCCTTCCGAATTCGCTGTTTGACCGCATTAGACGACCTCCACTAATATCCTGTATTCCTGTTACCTCGGTTAAATTTCAGCTTCTATCTGGGCACTTTAGTGGCATTATGTGATAGGTATTGAAAAACGCATCGGATTATCGGAACGTTAATAAATTACCGAATGATCGGAATATGGGAAGCTACGGAAAAGAAAACTAACGTATCCACAAAATTGTTAATATCTAATCAACCACGCTTAAAACAATGACAAATATCGTCTGGTACAGTAATCAGAGCTCTATATTTTATGATCTTTTTATTCCAAAGAGGGCGATCCACCGTTGGCCCCAACCTACATCCTTATGTTTAATATTAAAGACAATTGTTACCCAATTATTATTATTTTATGTACGTATGCGCATATCTCCTCAGCACGTTGTGTCAATATGTATAAAACTAAAAAGTTAAAAATAAAAAACATTTAAAAAATTAAAACCAACTTCAAAAAAATAAAATTGCACTAAAAAGTAAAAACTAATTTTTTCCTCCATTTAATCTACGACTCTCATACTTTTTAAGTCAGTAGGTACCTCATCATTTGCACTGTGTAAATCTGGCGCCGACATAAAAAATATGAGAGTCGTAGATTAAATAAGGGAACAAATTAATTTTTACTTTTTAGGGCAATTTTATTTCTTTCAGAGTCGGTTTTAATTTTTTTTAATTGCTACTGTAAAATGCAGAAAATGTTACGATAATATGTGTATACTTTTAAAAGCAACAAGTTGATTATTTAGATGTTTGCATAACGAGTGACAGTGGCTCTGTAAAATACATATTCAGATCCTCAGGATGCAGTTTAATATGGATATTCGAGGTAGTAGGTAAATTGTGTCTACACAGCGATTCAAATGTAGCGCGCTCCATTGTTTACACTTTACGCGGAGTATTCGTTCGGAATTGAATCTATATAAATAGGAAGTTTGCCCGTGATTCGAAAGAATAAGCTTCAAGAAAAACTATCGACATCGGCGTTTTTTTTATTCGTATGGTGAATGGAAAGAAAATAGAGCATCAGCTGCGAGCCCGAGATAACGTAACCTCAAATCACTACGAGTTGTTCACGTAAACAAGCGTAAGGCTCGAGATATCCTGAAAGACGAAAGGAAAGAATTAAATTTGCAGAAAGTAAACGGAACTCTGGACAGTATGGTGAAGATAGCGTTGCAAATAAAGGTCACGTTGGAAAACATAGAGAAACTGAGGCCATCGGGGGCCGAATTTCGATGGTATTTAAAGTTCACCTGTTCTAACTGCGGCGAAGTATCAGATAAGTGGAATTACGTATCTCTGAGCGAATCTACGCCAGCCCAGAGAGGGAGCGCGGTCACTAATTTTCTGAGCAAATGCAAGCTTTGCTCTCGGGAGAATTCGATGACTATCATGGAAGATTCGATAAAGTCGTTCGTCGCGACCGATCAGGGCAGGTTTCAGACGATAGTGGTATTCGATTGCCGAGGCTTCGAACCCACAGACTTCTCCGCGAGGGACGGATGGATCGCCAATGCCGTTGACGATGGAAAGGAATTTACAGAGGTCGACTTGACCGAAGGAGAATGGGCAGATTATTGTGACAAGATTAAACAGCCTGTTGGAATTTATGACATCGAGCACAGGTTTGAGAGAGTTAAGTAAGAGGTTTATAGCTCAACACCAGGCATCCATTGTACCATAGAGATGATTAAAATTATCCCGAAGTACTCGATTAAAGATACAGACTTGAGATATATACAGTTGCAGCGTAAGCATCTTTTTCTACCAGTGGACCTGTACTCTACGCGCATCTCCATATGTATGAGCATTTCAATCTGAATTACGCATATAATTAATACTCTTCTGTACATGCTCGCAAGCATTTGAAGCAGTTGTAACAGAGAGGTTTACATAAAATCTAAATGCTAATAATTCGTCCAAACTCTAAGTACGGCTAGCACCTGCGGGAAATAAGCATGACAAATGAGTAGGCAGGTTTCCAACGACGCAATATAATTTATTCATAATCATATAAAAAAAGGCCATTTATATAATCTCATAAATGGTTTAGTACACGGAAAAATTTGCAACAATAATTTCGCGTCTTTCTGACTCCATTGCAATGTGCCGATCTTACCCTGCACAAATCACCAGATGACTAGCATCGCATCTCAGCAGGGAAGAAAAGTCGAAATCTCAATTTGTTAACTATTCGACGAGTCATCGAAGATTTCGGACATGGTGGTTTTCATCCATTCGTCTACACCTGCGGAATGTCTCGATTTATAATACTTAATTCGCTAACATAATTGAAACCATAATAATTATAATATCTGTGTTCTTACGCGAATAAAACTTCCATCATTTTTCTTTAAATTCCAAACTAAGCATATATACATATACACGTATCGAGTATAAAAATCCTGAATAAAATCACCTGAGCCATGCTGCCGCGTGAAACGGAACACGTTTCGGTTCTGTTATGGCAATAACTGTAGAACTGGCTGAACAAGTTGTAATCACAGTTTTCAACGAAACGCGGAAATACACTAAATCGATCACGGGGGGCGATTCAGAGAAACGAGAACGGATTTCACGAAACCTTTTAGTTAATCGGCTAGCTAGCGTCACTAATACTCTCTACCACTATTTCTTCCCTAATATTTCCATTACTATGGCCTCTAACATCTAACACAAATAAATATCGTGTGCGCATTACGATTCGTCGTTCTCATAGAACTGTTAACGTATAAATCACATGTAAATAATCATTACCGAAGACTCGAGTTTAACGATAATTGAATCGATAACGCTATCAGTCTATTCTCGCAAAAATATCACTGTGACTGAAAGAATTCCTACGCTGTCTACACCGTTTGTGCCGTCTACACCATCCACGCTGTCAGAATCGAAAACATCCAAAGTGTTGATCATGGCAAGAGGGAGATACACATATCGGAAAGGGAACGTTTGTTGGCTGCTAAGCAATCTGTCGCAAGGATAATCGTTGGCTACGAAATCGACTCTGACAAGCGGGCAAGCGTGGTGGATTCTCTGGTTGAACGGCATCGCCTTCTATGAAACGTAGAGGAAAAGATTCTAGTATTAGTCCTAGTAGTAGTAGTAGCAATAGTAGTAGTAGTAGCAATAGTAGTAGTAATAATAGTAGTAGTAGTTTTCTAATGTTACAAATGCCTACTTGGCGCCCTAGATCAACTAAACGGTTCTATACACTACCGTGCTAGACTATTATCTTTGGTATACTAACAATGGGGGGGAGATGCTCGTTCCGCCGACAGAACCGAGGACATGATCGCCTCTAGCCCGTTACTCTGACTCTTCTCCTTCGTAAACACGAATTACGTAGAAATAGGAACATTACGTGTAACATGTGTCAACTCTCGCGTAGCGGGCGTACTTTTTACACGAAGGAAGTAAAGCTTTCGCGGCAACGGGGAAGGAAAATTACGCGCTAACGTGGCTGCATCGCCAAGAAAGCTTTTTCCAGTTGCAGCGTAACGAACATTGCGCTTCTTCGTTCTCGATGGAGAATAATTTTCTATTTAGTAAGAGAAGCTGTTGTAGGCTAGGTAGGCGAGACCTGTGTATGTATACTACACCCTGTGCAATCCTGTTACTACTAGCTCGTGTATATTCGTGACGGTTCATTACCTTCCCACCGTTTCTCGTACCGTTCTTCCCTTCCTCTTCTCTCTTTTCTTTCTTTTCCCCGACGAGTTTAACTACTTAGGTCTGCGATTCGGTTGCTCGAATCTGAAACAAGTCACTTGCTACGCGATAGTCGAGATAGAGAAACGAACGGGTCGCGGAGCAACTACATATTTGGTTGAAACGATCGCTGTGTTAAATGACGCGCGATCGTTGCGACAAGATCAGGTCGAAAGGATCCGAGTTTTTTTTAGGAATTTCCCAGTTGCCTGCCTCTTCTTCCTCCGTCCCGAAATCACTCCAATGAACCGCATACATGAGTACACGGATGCGACGCGCGATCGTTCGACGCGTCCGGAGCTACGAACGCTGAGAACCACCTCCGGTTCGGTTTCGTAGAATGTTATTCTTCTTACGCGTCGAACGAACAACGCGCGAACAATGCCCAGAAAATATGTAACACTCTTAATTTTGATTCTCTTACCGTATAGACTGGCAGAAAAATATATCGTTTCCCTTCTAAAGAATTAGGTAGACATTCGGCTACACTGCGCGCGCACCGTTGATTCCTGGTGTCTCAAGTTTTAAGAGCATCAGCACACGATAATTCGGTACACGAGTATATAACTCGTAGGTAAATAGATCGAAAGCGCCTTCCCTCTGTTCCCGCTCTACGTCGCTCTCGTAGATTCGTCGATCGCGATCGATGCCGGCGAGAGACTCCGAGTCTTCCCGTGCTCGTTTCAGGGTAATTGGTCGGTCAACACCGGTTCCAAGCAAATTTGCTTCAAAGCTGCGGACTGGTCCTCGAGGCTTCGTTTCAGACCTTGTAACGTCTGCACCAGCATCTGTCGCCGTAATTGCGAGAGCTGGTGTTGGAAGTTTTGCGAATCTTGGGTACTCGGGTTTGCGTTCAAGTTCGCATTTGCCTCTGCGGCTAATCGTTCTCGGCGAAGGCGGGCGACCTTCTCCTTCAGACATCTCCTCGAATCGTCTGCGGAAGGAAAACTTTGATGATTAGAGATCTAATAAAAGCTCCGGAGTTGAGCCAGATTACTTACCGGCATCTTCGGTGACGGCGGCGGCGGTGGTGTCGCCGTCCGAATTCCTCAAAGTCACGTGCTCTCCCAGGGTTTTCTGTATTCTGCCGTAAGTCGCGCTTCCCGCGTACACCTTCCTCTTGACTGGCTCGCTTTGCGGACAATAGGAAGAGCCTTCTTTGATCGGACCCATGTCCACCGACCTATGGACAACGTAAACGGAATGAAAAGTGGCCGAAACAGTTTCCCTGAGTGGGCAAGCAAAGTCGGGAATCCACTGGGAAGCTAAGCCATGCAATGCTATGCTATGCTATGCCATGCTACGTTTTAAAACAATTAGCTTCAATACATTCTTATGGAATGGTTTCCACCGAAAGCTAAGCTAAAACATAGCGTCGCATAGCTTAGCTTAGCTCTCCGGTGGATTCCCGGCTTATCGTAAGACGCGGCTGAGACCCAAACCTGAAAGTCATTAGCGGTGCTCTTCTCCTCGCATCACACCTGTCCTCTGAATCCGACGAGCTGGACGTCACTCCTTCCTCCTTGGTCGATGGCCTCGGAACGCACAACTCCTGTCTGATGTCGCAGGGAGAATCCCTTTGCGACAAGGCGATATCGCGAGTTCTGTTTTGGAACCAAATCTGAGAGCGAACCGTGCCTCGGGAGTCGTTGAGGTCCGGAGAGGGTAGGATAACACCGTTGCAGCAGGAGGGTGTCGCTCGCGTTCCATTACGCTCGGTGGTATCCGAAGCGCAAGCAGCTCTCAGACGTGGAGATGGAGAAGGTGAAGAAGAGGGAGATGGAGAAGGAGAAGGAAAGGCGCTCCTATTCGGCGAGTACTGGGGTGGTGTTCGCCTCGATGCGATCGGCGAGTCGGTCGAGTACTTGATCGTCGTTGTTTCTTGCTTGTACGAGTTCTCCTTTGGGAGAAACCCGGTCGTTGCCGGCCCGTTTCTCTCCATAAATCGACGAATCGGGGAGCAAGCCTGCGCGAACTGTCTCTTGGGACTTGTGTGCTCGAGGTCTCGGATGCTGCCGCTCTGCAATTCTGGCTGCGAGTTTCTGCTCCTGGAGAGGGCGAGCTCGATGTTCAGCTCGGTGTTTTTAATAAGTTCCACGCGCTTGTTGGCCAGGCCGTTGTGAAACTTGCGAGAGGGGGACGGCACGATGGGCATCGCGCTGTGTTCGCTCTTTTGCATGTTCACCAAAATATTCTCCGCCTCTAGGATCAGCTCGCGATACTTTTTATCAGCCTCTTTGTCCGCCTCGATCAAAGCGATCTCCGACGCGAACGTGGTCATGTAGGTGTTGCCCGTCACTAGCCGCCTGACGATGTTGCCGTTTACGTAGCTCACCTTGCAACCAGAAAGCGATAAATCGTTCGTTACCTCGACTACTTCGAAGGGAGGGAAAGTTTATTAGAGTGTCGATGGGTTAGATGGGGTGAAATAAGTCGATCAAAGGCCTTTCGCGCGCATAAAAGAGGAGAGAAGCAAACAAGTTTCTTACCGAATTAGATCGTCTCTTGAGGATTTCAGTGTCGACGGTGGCGGACTGGGCGGCTAATCGATCATCGGCCAACCTCATCGGCGACAGATTCTTGTTCACGTCGTGTTTCTTTCGACGCAGACATATAGGGGTGCCGCCCACGCTTCTGCTACCCTGATTGAAGCCCGAGTTCTTCAGCAGCATCCTCTCCACCAGCGCGCGATTCAAATTGGCCGTTTCATCGTCGCACTTCTCCGGATTCGGCTTTCGACGTAGCGAGATCCGCTTCTTGCGCTTCTCACTCTGCTGTTTCTCCTCCGGTTTCTTGTGCCGCGCGCTCTGCCTCTTGCCGGCGTTCTTCGCGTTGGCAGTTCTGCGAACAGAGACGAAGCGACCGCGATGATACAATTGTCGTAGCTGTTTCTTCGCGACGCGTCGCGCCTCTCTAAAAACGACGGAAACTTGATAGCACCGTGTATTACCTCTGGAGCATGGTCGCGTCTTCCTTGTTCCTACGTTTCATCAACGATTCCCGCAACTTGGTGCCTCGACGGGCGAGTTCACCGGTGAACGCGAAATAGGTGCAGTGGCCGGTATTGGGGAAACGACCGGAACAATCGAGGTTGTCCAGATCGAGGAACGAGCCGTTGTCGATGTAATCCAAATCCTGGTTCTCCAGGGTATCGTTTTCGTCGCAGCCGTCCCGAGGGCCGTCCAGGTCTGACAGCGAGTCTATGTAGTCCTCGCAATCGGTCGGGTCGCTGTCGGATAGAATGTCCGTTTCTTTTTCGTAGACGTAGCTTTCGTCGAATTTTCCCATCATCTCGTTGAGAGTGATATCGTCCTCGGAGGATCCAACGCTTCGTGTCACGGAGGATCCAGAGGAACCATTGCCGTTGCCGTTACCGATACCCTCGCCGGTGTGCTTTCCGTTTCCATTCACATTCACGTTCACGTTCCGATTCCCGTTTCCGTTGCTGCAACCACTGCCGCGACTCACGTTGCTGCTACTGCTAGTGCTGCTGGTGTTGCTGCTGCTGCTACTGCTGCTGCTGCTGCTGCTACTACTGCTGTTACGACGTTGCACGGACAAAGTCATCTTTGGCCGAATCTCCAGACCCGAGGCGATTCTCCAATTCTGATTTATTCTATGCGAGAAAAGTTGGTGAGACTGGACGCCAGGCGAGTCGATAGTAAGACTCGAGCGAGACTCGCCGCTCGAAGGAACAGACCGACCAGCCAGCAACGGCCTACCTGTCTCGTGATTATAACTTTCCTACAGAACAGAAGATTCTAAGGAATCGACAACGGGCTGTTGAACGAATTTTCCCCTCCGCGTGTTCTCGCTTGTTACGGACAAGTTCGAGAGTAAGTTTTTAGCGTAAGATTTTAATGAGACGCGAGCAACACCGTTGCATCGATATTGCCCTGTGTATTGCTAGAGAAATGGAAAAAAAGGACCCAGAACGTAGAAAAGATTTGGAAATGCGGTACTAACGGGCTTCTTCCGGCGCTGAGGCTTTCCTGCTTGAATTCTCTCCTGGCCCTTCCCTCTCGACCAGCGTTAGCGTTCAAGTCGCTGGCACTTCCCGAGGATTCCGTGAGCTTGAGGCCGGAGCTGCTGCTGGTGTCGTCCAGGTTGAGCCTGGACTTGAAGCCAGCGTTGCTGGAGCCGGACGAGTTGGCCGACAGCCACGGGTTCGTTCGTATGCGAGATCGTTCTCGGGGCGATTGGACCGAGGGCGAGAGCAACGGTGGCGGTATCGAGGATGGAACGGTAGCGGTAGCGGTGACGGGAGCGGCAAGGTTACTCCTCGATGAATCGGCGGAGAACGACTCGGTGCGTCGATGGTACCTCTCCTGCTGCGCGTACGCGTGTGCCTGTACATGGGGCGACTGTTGCTTCGAACCTTCGTTCCCTAGCCGCTCGTTGATCTATTCGATTGACAAAGCCAACGGTTATCTACTGCTCTAGAGTAGAACTTCAAGTCGAACAGCGGAAGAAACTTGCGAGCACATAATAATGATATATAAGGGATGGTCATACGTGCCTTGTTGGGGGTGTTGCTGCGGATATCTCGCGGCAGTTCGTTGTCCCTTGTCATGTTCGCGAGAGAGGCGGTGGAGTCGTGATTTCCATGTCCCGATAGCAGAGTGGCAGCGGTCGATAGATCTGTATGCGTGGCAGGCGAGTCGCTCGGCCTCTTCGGTCTACCGTTGTTACCGTTGCTCTGAAAGTAGTGGGTGCCAGTCCTGATGTTGATGTAATACTCGGGTGGGAAGCTGGTCCCGGGCGAGGTACCATCCGTCGAGTATCCGGTGCTGTAGGCGCTTTCCGGAGAGGATAGATTGACGCTACCGGTACCAGTGACAGTACCAGAGGACGTGGTAGTGGTCGTGCTCGCGGACGCGACAGTCACAGAGCCACCGTAGCTACCTCGTCCATGCAACCGAATCCCGTCCACGGTCTTCGACGGCGAGTCCACTGGATGTACCTGTAAATCGAATGCTCGCTATACCGACCAACGGCTTGAGAACGTGGAAGGAGAGACCGAAGCCAAGTCGAAACTACTGGCCTAGGTGAGAGAGACAAAAGGTGTGAACGAGTTAAGGTGCTAAGGCAATGTCGTCTAATTGGATAGCCGCGCGCGGGATCTTTCAACGGCTGCGAAACGCGACCAATTCTCCGAGGCTTGTCATCTGCCTCTTCCTTTCTCGCCGAGAGAGGAAAACGGACCCCAGAAGGCGTCGACGCGACGTTGACGGACACGTGAGTGCAAGTGGAAAGGTAAAGCCTCGTTCACATTAGTCAAGTTTACTGGCTTCAAGCGACATGAAGCAGCGAACTTGACTAATGTGAACCTGTTATTCACTTCACTTGAAATATCCTATCAAGTTTTAAGCGAATTAGAGTGTTTCAACTTTTCTTGCCTTGAAATAATACAACTTGAATAGTGTGAACGTACGTACAAGTGTGAACTTAAAGTCACGACGCGACTTGAAGCCAGTAAATTTGAATAATGTGAGGCTTATTTTTTTTACTTATTTCGTACTTACTTGATGCAAGGCGGGGGATCTGTTGGCGCTGTGATTCCTTGGCGAGTTGCAATTCGAGTCGATCCCCTTGTCCCCCTTCTTCCTGTCCTTTTTCTTTTTCGATCGGACGATATGCGCTTCCATCCACGTGCGCAGTTTCGTCCCAAACATGTTGCACGCGATTCGGCCAACGGCAACGGAACGGCGGCCACTTGGGAAATGCTCGATCGGATTAAAGCTTCCGCCACGCAGCTATGCGTCCATAATGCGTCCAGACGAGACTTAAATTTCACCGCGATCGTACGAACTACCCTTCGCGAGATCACCACGCGTCCATCCGATCCGGAGCACAACCGTCGATCAGAGGATTTACGTCGTGGCGCTCTGGCCGGTTAGCGTAAAAAACCGACAAGTCGCTCCTCTTCGCCCCATTCTTCGACGTCGCGCGGCAACGTTTCTGAAACAAAAGAGCCATGCAATTCGTTAACACGTTGATCGAGCAGTGTATCGTCGCATAGGGTGGGGCAGTGCTGAGTGCACATAGTGCACACTCAACACTCGAGCAAAGCCGCGGCCCGCTTCACTCGCTCATATTCGCCTATATTTGAAGACGATTTCTCGCTTCTTCGCCGAGGAAGACGGTGAAAATTTGCCTCTGGCTGATTCTTACAATTAGCTGTATAAAGGTAACCGCGTTGCTCCAACGAATCACAGTAGCTACTCCCTCGCAGCTTTTGATTGCAGCAAGGTAGCAAATGCAGCACAGCTGGACGCGACACTATGTACAACTACCTATGTAAAATGCAAATAGTAGGTATGTAGTCCCTCAGGGGCAACGGAAGGAGAATGGCACCTTTATTTCCGGGAACGGGCTCCCACGGGATGCCCGCCGATCGAATCGACACCGTCCCCACCACCAACATCCCCATCCAGCTCTTTAATCGTTCAGAGACAAAATTATCAGCCTGGCCCTGAACATTGCACGAAATCTCATTGGATGTCTCGCAGTCTGAGCCTCCACAGCCGTCCTCTCGAAATTCCAGGTGGAAACGAACCGCATATGCCTAGCTTTAACGCGCGAAATAACAGGAACGGATGGGACACTGCGTGTTTCGTTTCACATCTCTCCCGAGACTCGACCCACTCTCACCCAGGAAAAGATATCCGCGTCGCGTGGCGTCCCGTCGCGCCAGGTCGGGTGCAAGAGATAAGGTATGGGAAAAATTTAGTAGTCAGGTTGGTGCTTCGTCCAGCAGAGATTCGTCGTAATCACTAAAAATCGTTGAAACGAAAGAAAACCAGAGCGAGGCTACGGTATTCTTGCTCCTCCACCGCCGCGCCACCTTCAAATTGCCCCTGTTGTATATACGGAGGTACGGGCAGGCGACAAAACGGGGGAAAGGGAAAGGAAAAGGGTAAGAAAAGATGAAGAGGAGACAACAGCGATAGCTACCCATATCGGAGGTACTTCTCGCGGCGCAATTTTCCAACGACGGAGACAATGAACTGGCTGTGACGTGGCGGGATGTCGAGTGTTGCTTTCTTTTCAGTTTATAGTTCCCACTTTTTTTTTCGGGGTGGGATTGCTTTCAATTTCGTTTGAAGGATGATCAAAGTACGGGCTTGGGTCGCGAACCCTCTTATTGGAAATCGTATCGACCAGCCGTTTATTCGCGCGTAACGAAAACTCGATCGTTTATAACCGTTTAACCTCGCCCCGTCTTCGTCTCTCCACTCTCCTCGTCACCATCGGCACTGATACTACAGCATGTTTAGTATCGTTTCGATTACTGGAAAAAGTGCTCGCTTGGACAAAGCGCCGGACGACTCGAGGTATCGACAAAGAGCGACATTGAACTCTATTCCGCGAACGGCGCAATTAATAAATATGATGGTGTTATCGCGCGTCTGCGATAATGGAAAAACCGCGCGTCTTGCTTCGGCCCTCTATCCTTTCGCATCCAGCGAGAAACTTAATTAGGGAGGGAACGAAATTTGCCCAAGCGCAAAGCACAAAGTACGATCGGCGAACGGTTAACCAGCGTACCAGCGTACCTATGTTCAGCTTGCAGATAGGTAGGTACCTATTTCGGGGAACGGCAGGCCGAAGAAGAGATCCGTATTACCATTCGATTAACCTTCAATTAAATTGCCCAGCGGAACTCATCAGCCACGTTTATTCTCGTTAATCTACTCGCGCTAAGCCCCGATGTACTTACAGTGAGTGACGAAAATATTCGGACACTTTTTAAAATCGCATAACTTTTTTAGAATAGGACCAAACGTCACGAGCTGTTTTTTGAGAAGCTAGAATAATTAGTTTGCCAAGTGACGTATTTCATTGTTTTGAAAAAAAAATGCAATTGGTCGGAAAGCACAAAAAATAGTAAAGGTCGTTTTATAAACTTTTTTTTGTGAACCTGTAATGAAAATTCAAAAAACCCGTTTGTAGATTTAAGTAAATTGTATACGTGCCTAAAGTTTCATGAAAATCGGTTAACGTTGCTCTGAGCTATAAACACTTAAAGATCGCAGAAGGTCGAAAATTGCGAAATTCCCGTAATCATTTAAGATTTTATAGCTCAGTTAACCGATTTTGATGAAATATTTAGGCATGAGTAGACTAATGCGCTACATCTCGCAAAGTAAGCTTTAAAATTTATCGGTTTTGCATGGAATTAGTACCTAAACATATGTAGGAAGACATACTGTAATTGCAGCATCATGTGATCAACAATTTCAGAAAGAGTTTTAGAAAGTATTTTAGTGAATCTTAAATTCTTAATAGTGTAAAAAATTATTAGATTGTCACAATTTTACATCAGATTCGGAGAAGGTAAATCTAATAATTCCGTGAATGCAAGAATATCTACTAGAAATACCTCGTTAATGATGTACTTAAGGAATGAAATCGATTAAAATATTTTCCGTAATGAATCTACTAAATCTACAAACGGTATTTTTAAATTTTCATTACTGGCTCAGATAAAAAGTTGAAAAAAAACGACCTCCACTATTTTCTTCGCTATTCCGACCAATAGCATTTTTTTCAAAACGACGAATCACGTCGCTTAGCAAACTAATCCCTCTAGTTTCTCAAAAAAAAAACTCAAGTTGTTTGGATTAATTTCAAAAAAGGTATGCGATTTTAAAAAGTGTCCGAATATTTTCGTTAAGTACTTACTGTACATATGCTTTACGTCGCGATTTCTTTACACTCGACGCGAAGATCTTTAGGCTTTAAATAATTCTTGCTTTTCATCTCCCTTTTCCATCTGCAACGTCATTCTCACCCTATCCGTCGCTGTAAAACGTCCCGCGATAGGGAAATTTCGTTACTCTCCCCGTCGTCGGAAGCGGAAATTTCGAATTCCAGTTATTCGGAGAAGTGGAGGTGGAGGCGGGGGTGGGGGGTTTTATTGGAGGAAGGGCATTCCGTTTGCCAAAGGTCTCCGAAGGGTGGTAATTAATAGTAGCGTACGCAAAATCGATAATGCAAAGGGAACGCAAAACAGTCTCGGTGGTGCAGATGTTCGTTCTCCGAAACTGGTAGGTATCTCGCAAAGATTTGGCAAAGATTGTCTCGCGACGCGTTAAGGCGATGCCTGTTATTATTAGAGGAAAAATGCCCTCTCGTCGTAGGTTTGCCAAAGAGGTCGGAGGTTTGAGCATTGGTCTCGGCCACGGACTCGTAACAGAAGGAAGGCTGGGCAGAGGAATAATCGCGGCGGAGGGGGTGGGTGCGGCACGACTGTAAGGGAGAGAAAGGTTGTCGAGGTGGGGTCGAGGGGGGTGAGAAAAGGGTTCGATTGAGCACCCCTGGTTGGCCGTGGCGGGGCATCGGTGGTTGTCATGGCAACTCTCCGAGCTCTCGCCCCTAGGCAACCCTGGGATCTACGGGGTGAATCGGTCGATGTAAAATGCGAAATGCGAACGTGAATGCAAAGATCGCTGCACCGTATAGCTATCGCCTCTATCTTCGATCATTTCCGAGTCTGGTAAACGACTTGCAGCTTGCAGGATCCCGCGTCCAGACACGCAACTTCCTTCGGCCCATTCCCTTTCCCATGGGGCTCTTCTTCACCCCTCCATGTATAATACATTCTCTCTCTCACATTTCTTACAAACATTTCCCGAGCAACCCAGCTAAAAAGAAGAATCGTCCGGATGATTTAACTTAACCGGTTGAACCTGAAAGCTTTCTTTGGAACCGGCGCGGCAGCGGCCTGTTTCGATCGATGGCCCGCGATAATAAGGACCAGATTTCGCGACACGTGCGAGCAACGAAGAATTCTAACGATGCGGTGCAATTCGGATAGGCCGGGCGCGACCGTTTTCGACCCCTCGTTTCGCTCGGCTTATTTACGCTTACGCGGTAATTGCGACAGCCGGCTGCTGATCGCTGATCGACCAGCCGAGTGTGGCCATTCTGCGACAAGTGTTTGCAGCCGCGCGACTGCCTCAACCAACTAATTAAAAGCCGTCTGTCGCCGGATGAAAATGGACGCCGGAGTTTCCCGAAACTTTCGCACGTGACGAAGCGGCTTATCGAATGGATTTAGAAACTGAAATCCAGTCCGATTTCAATGTAGTAGCCTTCAGCGAGGCGCAAAGATGTACTATTAGCGCGCGGAAAGAAGGCCCCTGGCAGGCGGTGCAGAGTCAAAGACAGGGCACACGTATTTTTGTTGTTGGCGCCGGACTGCACCGCCCGCCAGGGGTCTTCTTTCCGCGCGCTAATAGTATGTATGCATAAGAAAATCCTCGTAAACGCTCGCGTCCCTGACTCAGAGGCACAGGGAGCAAGTGCAAGAATGAGAGCAAGAAGGACAGAGGGTAGCGGCGCGTGCACGCGTCTTCTTCATTCTGGACGATGGCCAGAATTCCGTAATTTGACGGTATGCGGCCACGGGTGCAGCGACCTTAATTAATTGGGCCGGTTCGATCAGCTTGAGCTCAAGAATGATCGCGTCCGCCTCCACGTTTCGCTTTCGACTCGGCTGCTTCTTTTTCTCAGTCTCGAGAATACCTACTATTTTTGCAAGTGGATTTCTCCCGATAAAAGTTCAACGACCTCGATGTTCATAACAGTGATAAATCGTCTGCGAAATACGGTCGATTCTTGTACAATAGTGGTGCGTTGTGCACGGTATCGCGAGCACGCTAAAACAAATTGCGTTCAATAAATAATTATCTGTTGGCACGGTGACTTTCCCCTTTTAATCGGCGATACCGGCGAATCGTCAAGGTGATTCGCAACTGCTGGCACGGTTTACGGGGCGAAATCGATTCGCGATAGAAGTTCTCTGTAGCGAAACGGCCGGAGTTTGCCTGGTAATCGTGGAGCAGTCGTTGAAGCGACTGGACCGACGAAACCAACGACGTTATCGCGTTGCAGGACAGAAGACACATGATTTGCCGTTAGTTTGGTCAGCTGTCGGTTGCGCGATAACGAACTCCGTGCCGAGGTCCTTCATCTGGCACGAATAGCCTGCTTTTCCGCCACTTCCGGCAGAGGTAATTTCCGCTTCGAAACACCGAGCAGTGCCCGAGGAAAAACCCACCTAAGATCGTTTCGTTGAACTCAAACTGACGAGGCATTTCGTCGACCCGTATCTAAGGAAAAGTAAGGGGCGAACTTGCAGCGAATTTATCTGCAAATATGTGATTCAAGAAACGACCCTCGGGGAGAAGTCTCCCACGCGGATAGGCAATGGACGAGTCGGTCGCTCGTATCGAGAACTATACGATCGGATTTTTTTTAGCCACGCTTTTTCAATTATGATTATAGTTTCTGTGTTAAGATTCGCCCAGCGTCCTCGACTCTTCTTTCGTCGCCAGGATTCGAAGAAGTAGGTATGTACGATGTACGTCGCGTAGTCGACGAGTAATTAGCTGTCCTCGACACCGTTTCGTCCCTAAACACAACCGAGTCCTATCGTTTTCCCTAGCGAAAGCTTTTGCGCCATTCAAGCGCGTTGCGCTTCGTCAAACATTCAAATGCCCCTTTAAACCCGTACCCAAAAGCAAGGGGAAGGCGCAGCTGCGATTATTACCATCGACCTCGGTTCCTCGAGGGGGTGAAATTAAAAAAGTTTCGCCAATGAATCTCGCGCCAAGTCTACGCGGAGATTCCGCGGCCGACCCGGCTGGAACATTCTCGCGAGTATTCGGAATGCGCCAAGTCTCCCAATCGGTGGCCCCTCGCCAGATCGTATCACGCACCTTTCGCCCATCGTCACCAACCGGCCCGCGTTCGTAGGCCGTTCAAGAGAAGCATCTAGAGGTGGACGGACTCGTTTAGACCAACAAAGCACCTTCGGTTCGACGAGAGTCTCCGGAGCGAGATTACTAGCGGATCCACGAGTAGAATTTGAGTAGGGTCATTTGCAATCGTAATCGCGATATCGATCCTGGGAATGAACGAGTAGGCGGGTCTTGTTGTGCCAGTACGACGGCTTGCAACATTCTTTCTTGGCTTGCTCGGCGAGAGCCAGCTTCGATTTCCGCGTACGTACGACTCTTATTCGCCGAATCATTAGCTTTCGCGAGAATCGCCTTATCGAACGATTCCTTGCATTCCCTCCTACTTCTCCTCCCTCCCTACCTTTCTCAATACTCCCCTCTCTGCACTTTAACATTAATACAAGTATGTATAGTCTTTTGGACTTTGATCCACTAGGCGGTTAAATTCTCGAAATTCAGGTGTAACATGAAAATCGGGTAGCAATGGTTACTAGGTGTTCGTTCGGCCAAGATGTTCCATCGAATAAGTTACACCGAAGATGAGAAAGTATCGACGGCTTAGTGTGCACCGTGAGAATTCACGGCTGCAATGCATAGGCTTTCCGTGGAATGAGAATTCGCTGCTCAGGAACACAGGGAAGCTGCCTCCCTGTCGGCGACGACGAACTTGGTCGCGCGTACGCTAACGCGAACTACAACTTGCACTCTATCGACTACTTTACGGGCATGTACGAAGGTAGGTATACATACACCTTCACAATACCAACGACCAAGGAGAAGACGCGGGCAAAGGGAGAAAGGACGAGAAGACAAACGCTTCCGTCAACGTAGGTAGTCGCGATCGTGGCGAGAACTCGTGGAAAGCTCTCGCTTTAGTTTCTATTTCTCTCCCTCCGAGCTTTTCACAGCCAGGACCAGTCCTCGGAACAAAGCAAGCCGCGAGAACTACCTATATATATCATAGATATAGGCGGGACGCTCGTGCCGGGCCGCGGGGGTTTCATCCGACCTAACCCGCTTCCCTTCCTCGCTATCACAAACAGCAAATTCCAGAAATAGAATGCGTTTCCTAACGCGTCCCGGCCTTCTTTCCCAAATCGATTAATTTAGACAAGATGCATGTGGACCCGGCGTGTCTGGAATAGCAAGGACGGCGCAAAGTATAAGGCCGCGAGCGCGAGATGCGATACGCCACGCCGCGCGCCGTTTAACTCTTCTCGAGAGGAGTTCCAAGTAGGTTAGGACGATTAATCTCCCTTCGCCCTTTCCCCTGTTCGTGTTGTTCGCTTCTGTTCGCACAGACGCCACCCCAGTCCCCAGCCATACGATATTTCCGCGGACAAACGATTCTCTACGCCGCGGCAGAGTTAAAAGTTTCTTCGTTCGTTCGACGAATCTATTACGGTACATGTATGTAAGTAATCGAGACTACTTCCCAAGTTTTCGGTCGAACGACCACTAAATAACTATTCTCGGGAACGTTCGTTTTATTTCCACGAATCAACGAGCACTGTGAGCCGATAGCTCGCGGGTATATACATAAGTACTTTCTTAACGCGTAGTCAATGGAAAAAGATGAAATACCAGAATAAAGCAAGCCTCTCCACTTTCTACGAAGATACCTAACCCTCAAAGGTGGTGAAAGATAGAAACGTGTCAAGATGCCTCGATTCGCAGTTTCGCACTGGACAGGTTTTACCGATTCAGTAAATCCTTCCCATAAGAATCATCGAGATAATTATACTAAGTAGTTGTGCTAAATACTTGTACTAATTATCATCTACTTCAATATACTCGATTCGAATCAGCGTTCTCTCTCCTCCCAAAGTTATTGCTAGCTCGTGTCCTCGAGGGATGCCATCTGCTGCTGATATTTATATGCTTTTTCGAGTTTAGAATGATAGATGACGCGAGCGTAAGAGCGGGCGCGTCGGTAACAAACTACAGACATACTTACCTATGTAATTATTATCATTATTATTATTACTATTGAGTGGACCGGATTGAGAAACGATTAGGGGTGAACGATGACCGATAGAAACTGCGATGAAAGACGCGATCAAACCACCCTGACGGCGAACAAATCTGTTCGATTGAAAACCGGAGCGATCGGCGAGAAGGAAGAGAGAAAAGATGAAGACACGGTCGCGAAGTAAATGGTCATTCGGTAAGGATGTAAGTACATACCTGGTTTTCCATCGAACGTCATCCCCCATCAGCTTCGTGCTCTCCTAGCGGAGGATGGAACTCGCGGGTCTCGGGCACGACACACCTCACTGGTAGATTTCTGTCTGAACTATCACACTGATTCGCGTAGAAAGCAGCTGGACTGAAGTGGCGAACCGTTCGAAACAAGACACTACGAAAACACTGTAGCCGGCGATGCACGTCACGACGCGGTAAGACGCGACGCGAGGCGGCGCGAGGCAATGCGATGCGATAGCCGAAGCACGACGCGGCACAGAATGTAAACAAACGATCCGACTTGATCGGCGGCTCGACCGCGACTGAGTGCTCTCGACTACGCACCCCTATTGGGCGGACACGTTGCAGGGCCGTAGCCCAATGGGGTGCTTCCCCTTCTACCCACCTCGTTCCTTTTCCTCCCTTTGCGCCTCTCGTCGTCCTCTTCTTTTCTCTTCTTTTTTCGCCGTTTCTCTTCCATACCCTTCAATTCTCCTTTTTCCTCTTCTCTTTCCGGCCGATACGACGTGTCCCGAGAGAATATCGACAGGAACGGCCGTGCCCATCGGCCAACGACTATTTAGCTTGCTTCGAATTATTGCATTTTTACCCTCTCGTTCGAACGACACAAGAGAGGCTTCTGACACACGTTAAATGCTTTTCCATTGCTCATCGAGAGCGACGAATGGCGAATAGCCAATCTGATTTAAACGTGTTGTCGCCCGGACCGGCGACCGATATTAATTATTGTCAGGTTGAAACATTGGCGCCGTTATTGTTTCACGTTTACTGCATCCTACCGCTTAGATTTTAGATATCTAACACACCCGAATTCTGTTGATCCCGGTGCCGGTAAACGATGGTGACTGTAACGATCCGAACGTAGCTTAACAGGGGTAGCTAAGCGGGGACATCCTTCGACAACGTGGGGTGCATAGAGCCAATCGAGGAGACTTTAGAGAATTTGCTTCCTCTTGGCTGAGCGTAGTCATGGAAAAGGACTTTCGATCTTATAATACAGTAATTCCTCGTAATAAACCCGACGAACGGGGCTGGTGACGGGCGAACGACGCGATGCGGACACGATTCCCTTACAAGGGAACATCGCGAATCAGAGCTCACCGATTGGAACGCAACTTTGTGGTTTTTTAGAGTAACTCAAAACAAGAACAACGGTGTGTTTCATTTGGGCCCTGTTGCCCTTTAAGGGGGTTAAAACTAACCTCAAAGTCAAATTGTCACTTCCACTTTTTCGCGTGTAACTCCTAAAGTACAACAGACAGAAAGAAATGTTTGAAACAAAAGTTTAATGGTGCAATAAGCTTTGCAAAACCTGCTTTAACAAAATTTTGAAAAAAGGTTTTCCTCGTTCAGGTATTTTTTTAAACTTTTTTAAAAATTTTGTTAACGTAAGTTTGTAGCGCTTATTGCACCATTAAACTTTCGTTTGAAAGATTTCTTTCTCTCTGTTGTACTTTGAGAGTTATACGCGAAAAAGTGGAAGTGCCAATTTGACTTTGAGGTTAGTTCTAACCCCCTTAAAGGGCGACGGAGCCCAAATGAAACACACCGTTGTTCTTGTTTTGAGTTACTCTAAAAAACTACAAAGTTGCGTTCTAATCGGTGAGTCCGTGTTCGCGGTGTTCCCTTGTTAGAGTAATATATGCTCTAATGCCGGGTTTACACCAAGGCGAACACGAACAAAGACATTGTTAGCGAACGTTTTTCTGTGTTCTTGTCGTGTCCACACCGCTGCAAACAGAACAAAACATTCACATACGATTCATACACTGAGTTTTGTTAATGTTTGCGGCGGAGTGGACAAGACTAGAACAGACGAAAACATTCGCGAACACTGTTCGTGTTCGTGTTCGCCTTGGTGTAAACCCGGTATAAGACTATTCCGTGCGGCCGATGCGGCAAGTGGGAAAACCCAAGAGCCGAGCGAGAGGGAACGAAACAGTTGACACGAGGTTACCGTCGACTCTTTAGTTCTCTCACACTCGACCGAAAGATTCAGAGAAATGGTAGGGATAGTCACCGAGCGTACTACGCATGGTAAAAACGGGACTATAACGAGGATATAAATACTGTAGTGTATTTTCTCAGGCTTATCGATAATAAGGTAAGGTGGCTACGCTGACCTCGCGCAATACCTGATCTCCGCGCGTGGTTTTTGCCGCTTCGAAATTCGGTGGTCGGAGAATATTAGCACAAAATTTCTCACTAACTCTACGAGACCAATGACCGCGAATGCGCCCGTTAGCCGTTTAGGCGTACGTATATACTCGTCATTCCTCTCGAGCGGTGTTTTTGTTCGGGGCTTTTGATATTCGACGACCGAAACGTATAAAGATATCCGAGCCTTCGGCCTTTGCGCTTCCAAATGAGTATCTGGCCGGGGTATCTTTCGAAAATTTATCCACCGCCCGAACCAATGCCTCCTGGCTTTTTCGCATTTGCATGCTCGACTTTTTCATTCCGCTAGATTCGAATGTCCCGCTTTCGACGTCGTGTCAATTTCGGTTCATCTGTCTCTCTCGACCTGGGCTTGCGAGTCTTCTTTAATCTTTCGACGCTGGTGAAAGAAAGGAAATTGATGGAGAAAAAAAAACGCTACAGCGTGGAGACGATAATTACGTAGGTATGTATGTATCTGCTGGCGTGGGCTCGGTATTATCCGCAGCTGAGTTGGCATCGCTTCAACTCTGGATATCTGCCAGGATAAATATCAATTTTATCACGTCCACGTATCATTTTTATTTCGTCTCGCAATTCTATCACGGACCTGTTCGGCTTTCAAACCTAGATCGCCAACCTTCGACCAGGCCTTCGTGATTTCCGAGTCGTCGGCGTCGCGTTCCCTGCGACCTACGCTGATCGATTACAAAATAAACTATAAGAAGTAGGAGGAGAGACTTAAATAGAGAAATAATATCGTCGCGTCGGCGCTCAAGCAAACAGGCTAATTGTATGTAACTGGTCGCAAGAATAATCTCCAGTTCCCATTTCGAAAGACCAACAATCACATTTCACACGCATCCACAATTTTCAAAAGATTCGTCGTCTAATTAGTGGTCGGCGCGTTATCTTCGCGCAGTTTAAGGGAACTCGACGCATTTAACGGTCAATTAACTCTCGATCCTGTCTTTTTTCTTTCTTCTTCTGTTTCGGCGACCGGTTTCGAAGTATTTACTAATACATAGGTATAGTGTAGCGACGAATCGTCTGGTATATGGTGTGCTATAGGGCGCAAACGGTGCTCGCTTGTCGGAACAATATATGGTTCGTTTCATGGCTCGTTAACGCGCCGTAAAACCGATTTCCGTATGCGTTTTGTCGCGGTTGGTCGAACCCACGACGCGACGGTCGGGCTACCCTCTTACGTACATACTTGTACCCGTTGCTATATTTTCCGTAATAATGTTCGACATGTTTGGACAACGAGTTCTCACGGACCAATGGACAACGATTATCTTCCGACTATCGTTCGTTGACTCTCGGAAATTACTTGTAGCAATTACTTGCAGAAAAGGATTCGGGTCTTTTCGCTGGCAGTGCCGAGACAAAAGGGGTAACGAGTTCATTACGGAACACCCTTTGCCGACACTGTTGAACGGGTCTCGAGATTCGTACAGCCGAATGCAGTCACCGACAGTCCTTTGTTTTTCTTTCGAGTAGTCATGCGTAGATTCGTTGTTTCCATGTATGTAAGTAGCAGGTAGAACGTGTGCACCGTACTGCATCCGCATTCGCGCAACCAGTCAAATTCGTTTAAACGAGCATCGCGATGTAATTCCCCGTGAAATTCAATTCAAGTGTGCATTAAGGTCCTCTGCCGTCCCTACTACCGAATACCATTCAATTAGTCAGATTTTTTCTTCAATGGCAAGGATGTCACGTGCCACGTGGCGGAAATTTCGCCCTGAACTTTTCTTATAAAAAAAAAACGATTGTCCTCTATTTAGAATATAGATCAGGCTCGGTGTGGTTGCGTATGCATGTTCATTGTAGTATCTCGATCGTTTCCGAAAAGACTTTTTTTCATTCCACGAACCGTTTCCTCGATCTCAAAGTAAACGTACTGCAGAAAATGTTTGGCGTACGAACGGAATTATTGACAACGTCTTATCAGTGTGGAGCACGATAAAGCGATACTGTTTTGTAAGACCTTGGAATTAGCATACACGCGTACATTTTATTCCATAAAGTGTTAAGACTATTTTACGCGAATAAACGTTAATTGATTCCTTCATCAACGACACGGCATCGAGAAATCTATCCCATTCATTATTGAGCGAATTTCTGTTTGCGCCCCGCTCGCTGTCGTAATCACTTGTTTGCGCCAGAATATTGGAACGGGGAAAATTGCACTTTGCATAAAGAAGAAGTGAATAACTCGCCTCCGTGGCGCAATCGGCTAGCGCGTTCGGCTGTTAACCGAAAGGTTGGTGGTTCGAGCCCACCCGGGGGCGGAGATTTTCTTTTGTCAGGAAAGCTTTTATTCTCGATTGAGAGTCGCCTAACGCCATGCAAGTACTTTAAATACGACGTTATAGATTCCCTGCACTCAACACATCCTTGAACGCCACCCGCCCGCCCGAACCCGTCCCTCGTCCAACTGTAACGTGTGGATCCCATGGGGTCCGCATGTTCGCAACACTGCTTTCTACCGCAGGGAAAGTGAAACATGCTTATTCTTTTGGACTCTATGAATGCAAATAACGAAAAAAAGATTTAAGCGTTAGAGACATTAGCAGAGAAGCACTTTCCAACTTTTCCCCTACTTTTTTGTTGTAATTTATGGCACGTTGTATCCAAAATACAAAGAAGGATATAACGTAGAGGCTTAATTTTATGACGTAAAAAGTCTGTACTTCGGGTGAAGTATGTAAACAAAAGGGGAAGAAAAAAGAAAATTGCCGCCCAACGTGGGGCTCGAACCCACGACCCTGAGATTAAGAGTCTCATGATCTACTTTCTTTTTTTGTAAAACTGATTATTTATGGATATGAAAATACAGTTATAGGAGTACTTAGCTAAATAAACCTAATAAAGAAAGCTTTTACATATTTCTTTGGTTTAGTTACTACTTGCACGGTAGTCTCATGCTCCACCGACTGACCTAGCCGGGCAGTCGTTTGTTTCTCTCAACGTGATTCTCGAATGGGGGAATGACACATGCAAATAAAACACGATCGCGAAAAAAAATTGCCCTAAAAAGTAAAAAATTACTTTTTCCCTTATTTATTATTTATTCCTTATTTATCGCGATATCTTCCACTTGAAAAATTCAGTTACCTCTAATACACTACTTCAATAGCCACGAATATGGTGTTATATGTTTCTTATAATAGTCAGCCAAGCATATCTCAATAAACACTTTCATACAACTAAGAATATAAATGAAATCTCTAAACACATAAAAATACAGTTTTTTGAGTCCTAATTAAAAATTTATAGGTATCAACGATTCTAACTTATTCTACATGAAAGATAAATAATTTCTCTTTACTTCGAAACGAACTGCATGTAAAAATATAAATTATTATTCAATTGACAGCGATTTAACTTTTGGCTGCCGATATTAGGTACAGATACCCAACGTACATAAAATAATAATAATTAGGTAACAACAGTCTTTATTATTAACTAGAACTGGCAAAATATTGGGCCAATGTTGATGCAGTGTAGGATGGGACTACCGCCCCTTTTTGAATAAAAAAAAGGTCATCAAAATCGGTCCATATGCTAAGGAGTTATACGGGAACAAACATATAAAATAAAAGAAAAATATAAACGGGTCGAATCTATAACTTCCTCCTTTTTGAAGTCGGTTAAAAACCTAGTTTGACCACAGTTGCATCGTTACCGTCACGTGAAAAAGCTTTGGTAGACGTTTTTACCTTTTCATAACGGTGCTTCGTGAAGGAATTCTCGGTTGTCAGTTGATCGCGATCTGTTGGAAACGTGTACGCGAAGCGAAACGTTTCTATCGAGCGAATGATAGATCCGAAAAAGAATATTTGCAAATTTATTCCGTGCTTCTACAATCGCGGGTGTTTAACATAACCTACTACCTAAGAGCGGGGCTAGCATCTAGTGCACTTAAACACAACATAACCCGCTATGCGTGTCCTGTCGCGAACAAACTCCTTAGGACTTGTATAGGAGAAGATGACTGCCATACATACATATAATAAGCGTCCCATGCTTTCAACTTGGTTTTTATAGCGGCATATTCCGACGTAAACGCTGCAAACTTTTAAGGCCATCTGCGTATCTTACGAGGCTTTTTGTTCAAGCGACCAGCTTAAGCGAATAACCTGCTGGATGGGGCTGAGGTGGTAGATATTAAATATATGAAATGAATTAAACACTGTTTCACCACACTGTAAGAAAGTTTGCGGTTAGAAATGATTAGAATGCGAATATATGCGTTTTAAACCACTATATTTCACGACATAGCGACGATGCGTCGCCGACAACGATACACTGAAGTATGCCCAAGAATGCCCCTCGGCAACACTGTTGCCACTCGCTGTTCGCCGCTCGCCTGACGCCACGAGGCTTTCTTGTTTAGGCTGCGTCACAGTCCCTGTGAAGGCCTTGTACGACACCCCCCAGTGTCGATCGCGGTTTCTCTTTTCCAAATCCCTCCCCGACGTTCGCTTAGGCACACATCGAGAGAGAGGCGAAATTCCATATTTACTTACAATTCTGCGGAATGCGTGATATAAAGTGTTGTAAGAAAATCCGATAAACGCCCATTGAAATGGCGCCCTGGAACCGCAGCCTACCGCTCGGAAGTCCAAACATACCAGCTGGGACCGTTTGCGCGGAAGAACTTGAGAAAACCCAGGCCAAAAGAAAGCGTCACGGAAAGAACGCTATGCTTTGGCCGCCATGACGCATCACTCTTGTTCGGTCTTTGGGACTAGGGATGTCGATCTTTCCCGTAAAATCGATTTTTCGATTCAATTCAGATCGTTGTGCAAAGAATCGATTCGTAAAAAAATCAATACCTAAAGTTTACGCTACACGCCGCTAGGGATCCGCGTTCTCTTTGGTTGCGATATGATCTTCGAATCGATCTCTGTCTTGAGAAAAAGATCGATCTTTGAAAGATCGATTTTTAATCGGCATCCCTATTTGGGACACGCTGGTCGCCATTTTGGAAGCCCTCCGCGTCTTTTGTACGACTTGCTACTACATTTGTGAAATACTGTATAAATAGTGCGACGAAAACGCTACAGGGCTAGTGAAAAATTAAATACGCGAGTACTTTATTCAAGAAGTGGGTAACATTTGAAGAACGTGTATGTGTGTAGATGACGAACGAAGAAAGTTTCCTTGGTAAAAGAACATTACACGCAAGTGCATTCGATTCGGATCGAGTTCTGCCTTTTACGATTAAACCGATTAGTGCTAAAGCTGTCGAACAGATGGATTGGGAAGACGATTCTCCAGAGGCATTTAGAAAGCGAAGAAATACGATACTCGAGTAGGGGTCGGATAATGGTAAACATAGCAGAGGCGTTTGGCCCTTCGCCGTTCGCCGGGTAGATTTTCTTTAAACACAACGCTCACTCGTAAATCTTTCACGGTCGAAAGGTTGTAGCAGTTTTCGTGTGACCGTGAAACCGTGCGGATGCGAGATGATTTACACTTCCGACAAATTTATGGAACCTCTTGTGATTCGTACGAAAGCTATTTTAACTTCGAACGATATCGCGTGTGATCCTAATCTTACGAATCTCTGTGGTATGTGCCTACCTTATATTGAATAATATCAGAAATTATAAGAAACAAAAGTGAGTGGGAAAGTGGTAATGACGAAGGAAATACATGAAGCAGACAGGAAGGATGCAACGTGGTGCAACGCCATAAGTAATTGGAAGCGGCTATCTGCTGGACGTCGTTAGTTTTCTTCGCGGTGAGTGATTAATATTACATTTTTCAATTGTTCGCACCGACGAGCTTTGCACACACACACACATGGGCGTGCAATATCGTGTGATTATTATTTAAGTACCGTTAGTAACCAATACCGTTCGTAAGCACGTATATCGAAAAAGAACGTAAAAGAACGTGTACATACTATATCTGGGTATGGTTCAAAGCTGGTAACTCAAATTTAATCAACTTTCAATTATCTAATTGTCTTGAAATTTTGTTGGTGTGCGTAGTTTGGACAATACAATATTTAAAAAAAAAATACCCCAGAGGGTGAAAAAAATATCCAGTCATCAATAAATATAACCCATAACCACGAATTGCATCGCGATAAACGAAAATACACAATTTGTCGAGGAATAATCCGTCACGTATGTACAAATGGTTAAACTAAAACTTTGCAGGCGTTCGTAGTATATTACTATCAAAATTGTCGTACAAGAAAACAATTATATATTAATGACTTTAGCAGTTTAAGCTGTGAAATGTAAATCCACAAACACTAAAAACTAGAAAATAAAAAATATATAAAAAAAGTTATATTAAACGATTTTATTAAAAATTCACTGAAAACTAAAAAAATAATTATTGTATTGTATTACAATTTTGATGGTGATAATATCACTTTAAATAATTCACTTTAAGTAAAATCATGAGGCACAATACATATTTTATAATAGAATATGAATCACTTTTAATACAGAAGGAAACATCGAAATGAATTTGTTGTTAGAAAGTTTTCAATATAAATAAGTACGAAGAAACCGTAATAATCTAAAAATAAAGTTCATTAAAAAAGAAATCAAGTATGTATAAAAATATACAAAAAATGTGTTTCCTACGAAGAAATATAGTTATTGACATGGTCAAGAGAGTAATTGTCCGATCGGTTCGACAGTGATTGTCCGCTATTTGATACATAATATAACCTAAAAGAAAATGTTACCTGATTTGGTGATAGTGACTTATTTTCATCAGGCGAATTTCGTGAATCTATCGGCAATACTCTCATGACAATCTAACAAAAGGGATAGAAATTAAAAATATCAATGTAGATGATTCACAAGAGACGCGACTGCGGCAACACCGAAAGGTTGCTAGGCGGCGAAATACAAAGCGACTCCGAGCATTGTTTGTTTTCAAAGTATACATTCCAGGACTTTTGATCCGCGCCTTGGAGAGTTTTTAGGAAATGCTACATTCACACTCTTTACAATGTTGAATGCCTGCAATAGATTAGTATATGTATATGTATGTACATGCATACATAAATCTGTACGTCTGCAATTTTTCTATTAGCGCGCGCCGTTCAAGATTCTGGGTAATTTGGCGAATCTAAGCAATTCCTTTTTTTAAAGATTATTTTTGTATAGGTATATGCACATAGTATACACATACACATATATTTATTTATTTATTTATTATAAAATCATGTTGTGATAAAAAAAAAGTAAAATGGTAGATGATTTTATATACTTACATAGATACACAATTGTTATAAATATTACACGTACTTAGATAAATATAGGGGTCTACGATTAAATTGTAACTCAATACCAACTGATCCTCGGTAGTATAGTGGTCAGTATCTCCGCCTGTCACGCGGAAGACCGGGGTTCGATTCCCCGCCGGGGAGGATATCTTCTTTTTTTGCTCTTTCTATTTTTGAATTTAAACAATTCATCCAGCTTTCCAGTCGATAGGCAAAACTTTTGATTTTTTTTTTCAAATAACGCACTCGAAATACATATGTTTTTAGCAATACGAGACTGGCAGTCGCAACATAACCTTAAACTTCTCTGATATACGAGTACTAGGGTGAGAATTTGAATTCGCGATTAGAATCCTTCAATTATCAGGTTTATTCTTTTAATCAACAGCATTGCAAAAATATGTTGGATTTTTGTTTAAACGAGCAAGTTGAGCATGCGATATTCAAAGAGAAAAAAGTAAAAAAAAATAAATTTAAACATCCCGACGAGGATGGGATTCGAACCCACGCGTGCAGAGCACATTGGATTAGCAGTCCAACGCCTTAACCACTCGGCCACCTCGTCTTCGCGTGATTTTTCATTTCAATTTGCAGAACATGTCGCAGTCGAAATTTCTAGAAGAAATCGTTGCTCGGCAATTTATTCATAATTATTCATCGTATACGAAAAGTTAGCAATTTAAAAAAGAAACGCGAACATAATTCAGAATGTACGTCGTCAACAGTTTTTTCCTCTAGAAAAAGACAAGCGTATCTGCACGAATAAGTTATAGTTATGGGGAATAAGGAGCACACATATCCGTAACACGATTGTAGCTGTTTATTAATAATATATCACTTGGACAATATAATAATTCCCTAATAGAAATGTGGTGATGCTTAATCAGATACCTAATAAGACGTCAAACGTACCGTCTAGCGTGACAAGGGACAAAACTTTTTAGAAGGCAATTTGAAGAAACTGGGACTAACGACCGGTTAACGTTAACGGAACAGGCAATGTATTCAACTCGTTTAAACGCAATAACCGACCGGTTGATTATCCCCAAACCTTTATTGCAAAAGTTTTAAACGATTTATGAGCGAAGTCGAGGAAAGGAGCTGGTTCTGTTAAATCTGCGCGTAAGTTCACGGAAGGTGAAAAAACAAAATATCAGATGAGTTATACGTCTTAGTAAAACGCGTTGTATATATGTGGCCGAATATGAAGAAAAAAAAACAGAGAAAACTAGGTATGCTACTCTATTGGAAAAATAAGGTTGGTCCCGGACTATTTTTCCAGTTACGCAGCTGAAGTCTCGGTTCCATTGGCTGCTCGCCAGTTCCTATTTGTCCGCAATGCGACCCACCCGCTATAGACGTGCAGAAATTTTGAAGAGGGCGCTTTTTTCTTCTTCGCTCCTTTCTTCTCGTTTCGTCTCTAGCTACGCGACTATAGGTGAAAATTACTTTCAACAAAGGTTGAGATAGGGGTTGTGGTAAAGTGTAAAGTGAAAGAAAATGCGGGTAGTTCGGTTGAAAGGGAATTGCGTCGTAGGCGTAGGTGTAGGCGTAGGCTGTCAACGATCGCCCATAACTAAGAAGCACCGCGACGGTACTTTTTCCGTCAGACAAGTAGTTTCCTCCAAGGTACCGAGGTTAGCTCTTAAAAGAACGTCGGCTATTATTTTCTCGGCGATGATGCTCTGGCGGGGCATCGATTTCCGCAATTTGTTGGCCACGTAACGGCCAAAAGTCTCGAAATCGTCGTCGGTCACGCAGGTGGCGAATTGTCTTGGCGATAGGTCGCGAGCCTGTTCCTTAGCTTGACGTTCCTGGAAGCTCTCTGACTGGTACTTTCTCCTGAGAGGATCGATGGCCGAGACAGAGCAAGAGATCCTTCTAGCGTAGGATCCTTCGGTTTCCAGGATCACGGGTTGGAAAGTTGGATCAGGGCTAACTTCCGGAGAAGGTACCGGTGAAGGTGGCTCGATCTTGTCTACATCGGTTTGAACGAACTAAAAACAAATGCAGTTCGTAACTGTATATGGAGCGATGTTTGAAATTGACTGTTCAAACCAACGCAATGGGACGAGCCGAGCGTTTTTAGTAACCGGCAGCTTGCTGTCTACTTGTGACACCATGTTGCATCACGTCGTGTCGCGTCGGTCTCGCGTCGTGTCGCATCGTGTCGCCTCGTGTCGCGTCGTATCACGTCGTATCGCGTCGCGTCGCGTCAAATCCAGTTTTCTCTTGTTGTAATAAACCACCAAAATAAGGCTCGCGTTTAACGGATACGTGACTCGTGCATCCGTATTCCGAGTGCCGAGGCGAGCAAGCATTTCAGTTTTGTTTCTGATTTACATGTAATTTCCTGCGTCGTAAAGGCTCGCCGAGTTTTCGGATCGATAAAGGTCTGCAGAGGGAAAGAGACGTGGCCAGAGCGAGGATGGGAGACAGAGAAAGAGAAGAATGGGGTGGTGGGAGTAGGAGGGAAAGGAAGAGACGGAAAGAGGCTCGGCTCGGCTCTGCTCGGCCGTATCGGAGATACGTTGCATGCGAGCCGCGTAACCTCGCGATTTCAGAGTGTATCGTTTCGTCTTGTCTCGACTTGTCTCGTGTTGTCTCGTTTTGTCTCATTTTGTCCCGACTTCTACCGAATTGTCTCCCCTTGTCTCGCCGCGTCGCGTCGCATTGCGTCCAGTTGATTATTGTGAACGTTTCGCCAAGTACACGCGAGTTTCTATCTTTGGATTTCCAGTGATTGACTAAAATTCGTACGATATCGTACCATCTCCTCTTGACAGACATCCGCCGGGAACGTAGGATTCTTAACGTCTCTGTCCTCGTCCAGGCTAGTCCCCTCGTTCTGTTCGGCGACAAACTTCAGAATGTCGTAGTACCACAGGGAAGACTTGTATCGTTGTCGAGGATTCTTAACCATCCTCTGGGAGCTGCGCACTTTCTTGTACTCTCGCCTGAACGCTGTCCTTAGGGTGTTGATCTTTCGTATGACGGTCTCTCTGTCCGCGATCGGGTTCACCTCCCTAAGCTTCTGCACGAGAGTATCGTACGCACGGTTCCTGAGCAACCTGTCCTTGTACCCTTTGTACCTGACCTGCCACAAGCAGGGGAAACTTCGGTACAGTTGAATGAACTCCGTGAGGAAATCGTGCGTGTATCCAACCAAATCGGAACTGGACATGTTGCAGCCGTGAGGTTCCTTCGATCCCTGTTGCCTTTGGGATCGAGGCAACCTTGCCGATTGCCAGATTCCCGATCGATCTCGGCGAACCGTGGACCGATTGAAGCAAGTAGAAATGGCGGAGCGTGGATTGCCACGCACACCGAACGACCGTTGAGGAGCCGACTGACGAGCCCACGAGTTCACGAGCCGCTTCTCGAACGACGATCGTCGTCTGTCGCCGGTTGCCGTACCTACGCGTTTGCTCAAACCACGTTGCCAGATCGCTCTCGCTCTGGGCAGGCCAAGTTTGTCCGTGATTGCGCAAGCGACGTCGTCGGGAGGTCGCCAGTCTCGACGCTCTATCTATCGCGACGACCCTTTTTTGCTTTTCCTTCGATTCGAACGAACCGATTTTGCACCGCGTTTGCTCAAAGTAGCTCGTTCCGCGGGGGCAAAAGAACGTGGCGGTATTCGATAGGAGCGTACGTCGTACGTACAATTCGGACTAGGTGCAGTTGGCATCGAACGATCCAAGTCTCACGATTGTTGACGATGTTTGACGATGGTTGGCGGGTTATTTCGTTCTGCCGGCCGAGTATGCGCAATGCGCATACAGCTGTGTTCTCCCAGAATTCGTGGAACCTCGAAATTTCATTGTACCCAGATGTTGAGAAGCTTTCGCATTTGATAGCATCGTAGCGAGTTTGCGCAAACACCTCGTAGTTTATTTCTTGGCTAGTGTTGCCAACGTGATCGCGCAAACACGTTTCTGGGATCGAAGTGCGACAGTTTATGCACCGCCACGCCTCGACGCGCCACGAGTGCTTCCCTCGCTTCTTCGTACGGGTTAATTCTTAACGAATGTCTAACGATTAAGTCGAGTCGGGTCTCAGGTGTGGTCGCGTCGGCGTCGAATCGTGGTCTGGAGTCGAGTACGTAGTCGGCGAAGAATTCGACGAGCTTTCTACTCGATACGTCATCTTTTTATGTGACACCACGCGACGCCACGCGACGCGTCGAAACGCCCATCTATTGGACGTAGCCCTCACGTTCCTCTGGCAATCTCGCCGCGTAATCTCGTGACCGACCTCTAATAAGTCGACGGCTCTTTCTTTATCGCCAGACCCGTGATTACGCGCGGAAATTGCAGATAATTTTTTTGCGAGCCTCTCGGTGTCGCTTAGTTCGGTGCACGTTCCTTGAATTTGTTACGAAACATCGGGGCGAGACGCGACGCAGTGATCGCGTTCCGGAGGCTCAGCCGGTTTTGCGAGAGTAATCAAGGAACGGGACGGAGACCCGATCGCCGCGATATAGCCCGCGATCGCGCCAACCTTCGCGCCTTATAAGGTACTATGGTACTGATATTGCAGCGAATTCGTTTGCCACGAAGCGGACGATTCACAGGATGTCGCCTGGACACAGAAGTTACTCGAAAATCCCGATCGCTTCCAAGGACCGATTCGCTGTGGCTCGAATCTCTGCTGTCCTTGATCTCTTTCGACCCATCCACGCTCGCGCTACGATAGCCAAGAATTTTTCAAGTTTTACCATATTTGTTGCACAATTTCGATTGATTCGGCGGGATATCTACCGTTGGCTGTTACAGTTTTATTTCCCTACATTCGCTCGCAGGTCGAGACGAGCGTCCACGAAAGTAAATGCAATTGGAGTGCCGGTTGGGGAAAGGTGCTGGCAGGCGCCGCGTACAAGTTCGCTGGCGCCAGCACCAGCGTTTCTCTCGATCGCGATAACCTCGTCGAGTTTCGTTAGGAGGGCTTCTTCGCCACCTCGATTCTCACATCTTTTCGCAGTTAATCTACCGTGTTCTTTCTCGTTTCTTTCATTCTCATAAATGGAAGTAAAAGGGCCTTTGATATGGCGCGACGTGCCGCGAAGAATCGATACAGGATAGTGTTTGGAAGATAGTAGAATGGAAGATTCTGTGGAGCATAATAAAATTGTATCCGTCACAGGGAGTAGGTACTGTCCTTTTGCGGCTACTTAAATCTCGTAAAGTTGTGTGGAAAAAGTGGCGTTAGAGTATAGGGCAATGAAGATAGGTTGTATCGCGCAGGTACTCGCTAAGTGCTATTACATAAGCCATAAGGGGTCGACGTATTGCGAACAGAAACACGAGTCCACTGGGATTTACGAAAGGACCAGTGGAAAGTGCTTGGCAAGCCGTGAGGCGATAGCCGAGAGATTACCATGCAACACTGCGTATACGTGTGTACGTTTATATGTATATTCCCATGTATATATCTACATACATGCAGGACGCGTTTATGCGCCATACTTTAAAGTTTAAAGCTATCTCGGCGTACAGGGGAGCTACTGCGAATTGAAAATGGTGACTGGAATACGCAGTATACTCGTAAATACAGTTTCTAACCCGGTGTTGCCTGTTGCTACGAGCAGTTTTTTTTAACCGACTTCACGTATTGGGTTTGACATATCGACGTGCGACGAAAAGCAGCACGTTTCAGTTGGCCACGTAAAGAAGTAGATTTCACCGTTTTTGACTAGAGACACTATTTCTGACGAATATTAAAATTAACTTTATTAATATAATTAAAATTAAATTAAAATTATCCTGTTTCGCCACGAAAAATAGCACATTTCGGCGCGTCGTTAGTTTAAATTGTTGAAGTGCATTTTGCATCGAAGAATTCAACTTTTGAAAATATTGTTTAATACATAATAACTCCATCTAATCTCCAAAAGGAAACACGTATGAAAATTTTAATCTACGTAATTTAAGTACGGTATTTTATTGTTTAATAAGTTACCGACGTAGTACTAAATAAAAATCGCGACGGAAAATTCGCGATCAAAGCAAAAAAGGTACTTTTCGCTTTGAACACTTATAACTTGCGATCTCATGATCGTAGACAATTTTTCATGATTGTTTTGGGAAGCTAAGAAAGTTTCCTTTCAGAACCTTTAGTTATCAATTTAATGAGATTTTTTTAATCGTATTAAATCCACTTTAAAATGACCCCGAAAATTGCATATTTACAATTTTTTAAAGAACATCATGCCACTTCAAGGGAAATCATGGAATCATTTAAGTATCTACGTGTTTTGCGACATAAAACTACCCTTAAAGACTGTATAAAAGACCGGACCGATCAGATATTTTTCCGTATGTCCTCGATAGTCAAACATGCGTTATGTTTCTATTCAAAATGCTTTTTTTTTGTACACGCGGCTGTTGAACGATTGATGCACGTTTTTTTTTGTTAGTTCAATCTTATTTTCCCACACGTCCCACGCGTGATCTGCTTGGACCACGCAGGGTACGTAGTACGAAAGCCCACGCGCTAATTAGAGAATTTACGAGAGGACGAGAAGGGGTAAAAGCTGGGCCTCTGCGAGGATCAAAGGTGGTGCTCGTTCAATCCTCTCGGTGCGTACCTAAGGCAATTAGAAACCAATACTTACTAGTTGCAGAATCCATGTCCGCCAATGCGCGTATTGCGCACTCCGAGATTCTTTCCGATCTCGATTCGTTATTCCGCGATAACTTGGCAGATATGAGGCAAATTCGATAGCGTTATCGCTCCCGTTATCAAGCAAGTTCCGCGATGCCAGATGTTCGCTACGGTCCACGTGCTCTCGCTTCCCTCCGCAGGAACAGTACAAACGATAACGCGAATCTTGGCGAGTCTCCTCGCGCTACAATCCTTGCACCAGAGGCAGGGCGAAAATATTTGAAAGATCTACGAAGCAATCCTTCGTGCCGGGAGTAAATGTAGGAATATTTTCGAAGCGTTATTAGCATGAAAGCTCGCGATCATTCTTCCGAGCGACTTTGGAAGGGTTACGGTATTAAACTTCGTTTCGAGACCGTAATTGTCTCGATCGATCGAGTGGGACGTGTCGGTTACGTCTGTCGCGAGGTCGGTCGAGTTAATTACCATTAGCGCCGTGTCCAGCCGTCTGAATTCGCTGCACGAATCGACGAGTCGCGACGCAAGGAACGATCGGAAGCTGATGCTGTTAACTTTGTTGGAGCACTTACTTCGTGGTGCCGAAGCCACTCATCTTGCACCCTGCGTAGCGTGAATCTACAAGCGTTATTCCAATCCTGGGGAAGTTGCACTCGCAAAATGTGTGTATTTGGAGGAAAGGCAGAATCTTGGGTGCATGTGCAAATCGAATGCACCGCTTCCGACACCAACGAGAATCTTACTGAGGAGAGGCTGCCTCTCTCCCTCACGTTTGCCATTCGCTCGCTTTCCCGCGTTCACAGCGTTCCTTGTTCTGAGTCTACACCGTGGCAAGCTTCCCTTCCCAACGTTTACCTTTCAGGTGGAACATTTGAAACGACAATGTTGGTGTTCGTTGGCGAAATTTATCTCGTATCTCACGTATCTCGGTCTCTAACTCGTCACGGATCGAGGGGATCGAGAGGATCGAGAGGGTCGAGGATAACTAAACATTGATCAGGTTTCACCTCGAGACCAGTTCTTTCCGAGATTCGACGCGACAAGTTTTTTCCGTATGGACGAAGCGATAGTTATTTATTTAAAGGGAAAAGACTCGAGCGTCGTTGCACCGATTCACAGTGGAACGACGTAAGGACAGTAACTCGACATGGCAATTATTTCCAAACGGTTTGGACTTTCATTGTAGAATAACTGAGATTCAGAAAAAAATTGCAATCCTTCTGGGCTTTCTACAAATAACGAGGGAACATCCTGAACCCGGAAATTCAAAAAATTTTGAAACTTTGTGAATATGTGGGGAATTTTCTCCTGATCACATCGCAATTTTTGTTTGCTACCCAAGTTCATTGTAAGGGCGACTTTGAGCAAAGCTTTAAATCACTAGTTGAATTATTATAGTATTGAGTACAACGCATTTTTATTTTATACAATTGTTTAGCGATGAAATCCAAGTTAATTCAGAATGTTTTTTGTACAAAATCATTAATAATAAGATACTCAGTAATATGTAAAATATTGGAAACTTTTGAAGTAATGGGATTTAGGCAATAATTGTTTAAAGTGGTGCAAGTGAAAGACAAAAAGACTGAAATTTTCAAACATATCAGATTCATATACAATTGGATCATACCTAATGTGAATACAAAGTTTATTTCTTTGTGTTTTCTAATGCTACGAACACTTATTAAATATTTAATGAAGCTGTAGAACAGAATTTTGACACTTCAAATTTCGGCCGATGTCAAAATAAATAAGGCATTCCCGCCCCACCGTGCGATGTCGAATTGAAAACCTGTGCACCTGATTTCCCGTGGCACCCGGTATGCAAAATGCAAACGATATCGAACGTAAAGCCTCGGGTTATAGAGGATGAACTCTTTCATAGCGCAAAGAGAAGAGACATGCTGATGGCGGAGAAGGGGAAGCGATTGCGTTTCCCTTTGTGATCAAAGAAGGTCTCTGCCGGTTGTCTCCGCGATTCGTTCGGTGCCCGGTTGCCAAGAACCGCTTCAGACTGCCTGTAAAACACGTTCCCTACTCGCCTTTAATTACGCGACAATTATTTCCCATGCAATTGGATTATCCAGGAATTTTTATAAAGGTCCTCATCGAGTGTTTAGGGATCAGAGAATAATTAGAGGACGAGCCATTTAGAAATGGCAAATGAAATTGCATAGAATCACCGGCTGCTAATTACCAGAACCATGGTAACCCTTGACTAAGAACGTAGATACGTACACACGGTTGGGTATTGTACTCTTTGTCCGTCTCGTTGATCAGAAACGGATTGTAACTGGCGTACAGTCGCTAGCACGCGAATCCAGATCGAGACATCGATCGCGAGTAAATCTTTCTACTATTGTAGCTGTGCCTTGGAGTATTACGAATCGTGTATCATACGAGCCCGAATGGTTATGTTATCGACGTGTGACAGGGGGTGTAACGCATAGCGGAAACAATGCGAGCGATGCAGGCGATGCGAAGAAGCCGAAGAAGGGCAGGTTGTGGGTTTACGCGACGTCGAGTCGCAAAGGTTGACAAAGAAGAAGACGAAGAGGAATGAATCAAGGGGGAAAGAACGCATAGGCTGACGGGGGGGGGGGGGGGGGCAAAGGGAAGGACCAGACGAAGGACAAAGAGGACGATGCTAATCCTCTTTGTATGGAAAAAAACCGAGTGGTCCGTTGAGCAGACTACGAGGCAGACTTCCGAATAAGCTATTCAACCGGTGCAATATACCGTGCAAATATAGTGCATCCCGTCTAGACGACGCGGCTTTTCTATCCGAGCGAAAAGTTACCTCGTTATTTCGCGAATTCCCATGGAAGCCACGGTGCAACACTATAGCCGAAGAAACGGCGAACCGTCGCGTCGTAAGCAGTCGGGGAGGCAGTAAGACCAGCTGTGGAATCAGCCTTTCGTTCGTCATCGATCGCGAAATGTAGACTGCCGAATAAATCGTTAACTATGGTGTGTTAAATAAATTGTCGGATCAGCGATGAATCGAAAGCGCGGGGAAGCAATTGGATGCCGAGACGCCAGCAGACGCCGGTAGCCGTTTGCCTGACAGCCTACAGCCTACCTAATAACCTGGTTTAATTATATTCAAAACGGCCCGCCAGTCGTTCCTTCGATCTCCAATAACCGCGACACACGAACGGCCGGTGAATAGCCGGAGAACTAGTGCAAACTCGATTCCACCGAGTTTATCTCGTCGGGGGAGGTACAATACCGTAGTCCTACACACCGTGTACCATACAGGCAACGTATTCTGTACTCTGCTATTCTGTATTCTGCCGTTCGCACACGTCGGCCGAGTATGCATCGTGACAGTTATACGTATAGAACACGTTAGGATAGATCCTTCTATTGTGTAGGCCAGGCGGTACACGATATACAGGGGACGCGAGACAATTCGTTTGCTTCGATCGAATCTTGCCACGTGTTAATAATTATTGTCTTAATTAAAACGTCCGACCGTGTCCTCCTTTGATTAAAGGAGAGTGAAATACCTGGTACCATTTGGAGGTGGCGGTGAATGCACGACGCCTGTAACTATCAGGGAAACTTGCATGATAAAATAGAGTTGCAAGGGAGAATCATGATGCAATCGTAGACGGAGAGTCAATATGTATATTTGATAACAGATTTTTTGGTT
The DNA here is from genome assembly GCA_963971345.1 of Andrena flavipes. Lineage (NCBI taxonomy): Eukaryota > Metazoa > Arthropoda > Insecta > Hymenoptera > Andrenidae > Andrena > Andrena flavipes. Next base: position 59,640,076 of record OZ020480.1, read on the forward strand.
TTGGCGCATTGGTTCGGTCATGACCGAACCAATGCGCCAAAACCAAAAAATCTGTTATCAATTATTACGGTCGAAACTAAAAATTCATTTTATTAATATGTATATTTGCTAGGTAAGATCTGGAGACCCGTGAATTTGTAAGTTATTTGTAAGTGGAGGCGCCGCGTCGATTCAGGCAGAAAGATCATCGCGAAGAAGGGTGTCCTGTTTCACCGTTTCGTGGACTCTTCAACGGGATCAGGGAGAACATGAATGGATAAGTGAGATGCTCGATCCATTACGACCCTAAGCGAACCTCCACTCAACGTGACTTCGTATTTTCCTACATTTTTTTAGGCCCATTGGACGGCGTCTGGAATTTGTTTACTTTAACCTCCCTGAACTCACGAGATTTTTCATTGCATAATGACTCGCGTCGAAGATATAATATTTATTCTGTATAGTTCCAGAAAAATAATTTTTAATATTTATTCAGGGTTATAATGCGATAAGAAAATGCATAAACTAATTTGGAAAATATATATTTCTTTCTTTAGTAGTCTTCCTAAACAGGCTTCAATAATTTGAATTTAAAACTATATTACAAAGTAAAAAATATCTGTACAAAAGGGTGTAACGTACAGAAGTATGCGGAAAGGTACTGTTGTCATCCTAAGAACTATTTAGGAAAGTACAAGGCGCGGGACACGGGCTATTAATGATTTCTGAAAAATTAGCGAATTTTTAAGCCTATTTAAAAATTTAAAAAAGTTTAAAGCCTATGATTTTAGGATTTTACTGAGTCCAGTTAGTGGCATCCTAATAAAATCCTAATAAAACTCTATCGTCATGGAAATCATGAATATCACAAAAAAGTTTAAAAAACAACCTTTACTATTCTTTTGCTATTCTGACTAATTGCATTTTTTCTAAAACGACGAAACACGTCACTTAGCAAACTAATTCTTCTAGCCCCTAAAAAAAAAACTCATGTCGTTTGGACCAATTCTAAAAAAGTGATGCGGTTTTAAAAGTTGTAAATTTTCTTTCGTCCGCCACTATGTACCTGCTTTGCCTAAATTTAAAATTAACGTACGTGCGATAGCTCGAATCTGTACAGCGCGAACTCGAATCTGTACAGCGCGAACTCGAATTAACTTAAATCAGGTCATACCTACATAATGCGAACCGCGGCTTTACTGTATGCTCGATTCGCTCTTTAATCACGATGAGACGAGAAAAGCGTGGCCTGAAATGTGCTCTTGAGGGGTGACGTTGAACCAATTAGCACGTGAAATAATTGCATCGCGTAGTGTATGTACTTGTGGCCTGTGCGTAGTGGTATTTGTCACGGATAATGATAATGATCACGGGGTAGGTGGTCTCATAATTAAGCAGATCTTCATTTCCCTCGGGAAAGATAATTATATACACTTTTCGCGGGTTAATTGCACCGGTAGAATTTAACTCGAGAAGGTTTCGATCACTGGAAACTGCTTTCTCTTATTCCTTTCAGCTATTAAGGAAATAGGAAAGAACGGGTTTGCCAATGGACACGTTACTGAAAAAATACCGTCGTTTATTTTCTATTAATAAAATTATAATCCTTACGTCTTAGGACGTAAATTAAATTAACCGAAGAAGGCATCGTCGCTGGAGCCCTCTGCCGTACAATTGTGGAGTAACGGTGTTGAGTTAGTCGTGTCGCCGATACTTTGCCCTGTACCGCTACCTGTCCCGCCTCCGCTAACAGACTCGCCTGTATTCCCACATCCGATTGATCCGCTGACGTTTACCGCCCGCGGTGGTTTCACGTCCTGCGAGCCATCGTACGTCCGATTCTGCTGGTTCTGCGAGTTTATTTCGTTATAAACGAGCTCCTGAATCTTCAGTCTGACGAACATTTGCCTGTCGAGTGGTAAACTCTTGAGGGGATTTCTCACGCTCATGAGGAAGTGATAAGTGTCGTCCTCCTCCTCCTGAGACGCGATCAATCTCTTTTGCAGGGACTCGAATCTCTTTCGGTCCACCTCGGAGTAATCGTTGTCCATCGCGTCCATTAGAGTCCTCTTTCTGCCGATCTTGTTCATTTTAGGCGGTGGCATAACTTGATGCAGAGCATCGTCATTGGAGAGTAGGGATTGGCAAGAGTCGCCATCCAAATCGTCGAATTGAGTTTCCTCGTGCCCTTCGAGAATGTCGATCTGTGGCTCGATTTGCGTCCCGTCCGGCGACGATCGAAGGGCCGCGGAGCAATTCTGGGAAAGAGTACACCCGATCACCCGGGAGTTCATTTGATCCCGCAGGAAGAACAGGCTCTTGAACCAAACCCACTTGGAGTCGTGCTCGTTTCCGCCACCGTCGCATTTCCCCCGATAAGTCTTCTTCAGTTCGTTGCGGAAATTGTCTCGTAAGTGTTTCCATTTCGATTTAGCGACGTCCGCTGGAAATGAGAATGCCTGGTTATCTACTGCGTCGGAATTGGGAGTCGTTAGGTGTTAGCGGGAAGTATCGATTTCAGCGTGCGCGGAATATGTATTTCACGAAGTATCGTATTTTTCTCGCTCGAATTGATAACGGAGAATAAGGATGCCCCGTTGTTTGTCAAACGTTTAGGTCGGAATGAACCACTAATCGTACGCCCTATCGATGTCGAATAAAGTAGCCTTTTGTCCTCGCACATAAGGAGATTGATACATAACGAGTGCGAGCATTCGGTACTTTCGATCTTCTCCGACAATGGGCAAAGAACGAAATCGGTAGCGTACGTGAACTCGTGGAACGATCGATCGGAGAGTGAAATTGAAGCGGGGAGTAAGGCGCAGCTAGCAGGAGGGAAGGGGTTAAAGTAGCGAAAGGTGTGCGATGGAAAGAGAAGGCTGGAGGGTGGGGTGGGGAACGACGCAGGCGCGAATGGAAGAGATGGAAAGAAGAGAGAGAGTAGTGCTAGAGAGGGAGGAGAGGGAAGAGAGCGAGGCGTATACTCACTGGAGACCTCGCAAGCCCTCGCGATCTCCCGCCACATCTTGAGGATGACGTCGCGATTGTGATAGTTGACGTTCTTCTGGTCCCAGATCGCGGGCCTGGCGTGTACCTCGGTGATCAGTCTCTGGAGATCCATCGTCATCGCGTTCCTACGGGCGCTCGCGTTGCATCTCCTGGACGATCGCTTGTTGGCGGCTCGACGGTTGAGAAGCGTGATGCCGGCGCTGAGGGAGGAGGCAGCCGCGCGCGAGCCGCTTCCTCCTCTGGTTACGTTTCGTTCAGATTCGTTGGTGTTTGTTGTTGGTGGCAAGGAGCGATTCTTTGGCTGTTTGCTCGGATGTTCCTCGGTGGGACTGGTTGATCCTGCCGGCTGTCGGTGTTGTTCTTCCTTGATCGCGATCGGGTGTATCGTATCGGTGGCTTCGCTAGCGGAGGCTACGCCGCCGCTACCACCGAGCTCGTCCTCGTCGTCGACCTCGACGTCGACGTTACTATTTTGCCGCTGCTGCCGTCTCCTCTTCTTCCTCTTGCGCCTGGCGATACGAGAGCTGCCGGCCGAGGAGGAGCTCGCGAAGCCGAGCCGAGCGGAGGATCGCAGGCGAGACGAATCCAGGGCTTTTTCCTCCTCGACTCGTGCACGCGTGCCGCCGTCCATACACGGCCGGTACACGCGCGCGTCCAGCCGAGAAGAACGCGCACCCGCTTCAATCAACCAGCTCGCGATGAACCTTGCTCAATCGGAGCGATATAATGCTGTCTGACAGTCGCCGCGTCGCGTAGCGTCGCTTTGCGTGGCGTGGCGCGGCGCGGCGTCGCGTCGCGTCGCTTTGCTCCGCTTCGCTTCGATTTAATAGTTACTAGACACGCGCGCGTTCTCTCGCTCCCTTGTACACGACGCGCTACCCGCCTGCACGCTAGCCTGCGCTGCCGCGCCGAGCACGAGCCCGAACACGTACCCGAACCTTCCTTCGCCTTCGGCTTCGCTTTTGCCCACGGTTTCAGCTTCGGCTACGGCCTCGCTCGAGCTTGCGGTCGGATCCGCTCGGCTCGGCCCGGCCCAGCCCGACTCGACTCGGCGTCGCCTCGCCTCGCCTCGCTTCGCGCGCCACCGCTCGTCACCGCTTACGATTTTCACTGGAATCAACTCCAACTTGACTTTGACTTTGACTTTGACTTTGACTCCACTTAACTCCATCCTCTTCGCCAAACCCACTTCGAAACTGAAACACGCGTCCTTTCCCCGTTTACTCTAATTCCAAGTACCGTTTGCCTTACAAGTTCCACTTCCCTTCAGCTCGCGGACTCCGAACACCTCTGTTCTGCCTACTACACCTTCATATCGCTATTCGCTTTCCCTCTCGCCCTTTTCCATTTATCGTACAACGGTGTTTCTTATCACCTACTTCTACATTGCCCCTAATCATTCGATCCGAGCTTTCTATACGTGCTTGGCTTCGCGCCGAGAAATCTGCGCAATTTGGTCGATTCCCGCCATACGTTAAATACGGTATAACATTGCGACGGTTGTTTTTCTTCTGGATCGATGCAAAACCGGAAGGCTGTTTGACAGTTGCTGTTCGTTCGTGAACATGCTTTTGCCACTGTGTAAGCGCCGTTCTGCCGCCTGCGCACTCAACTCGAGCGTTCTCGGTGCAGCTCGATGCGGCTCGGCTCGGCTCGGCTCCACTCGCGTCGGCTTCGCAGCGCCGCCGCTACGTTGCTCTCGTCTCGTCCAACTTGCTCTCTACGCGCATCGCTCCGCTCGGCTCGGCCCTGCTCGGTCCCATCTCGACTTTAATCGACCAGTCTCGGCTTCGCTCGGCTCGACATCACCGAGATTCAACTACCTATTCCGCGCGAATTGTCACCGATCCTCCTCTGTTTCTCATAAATACACCTTCACCTGCTTCTTCTTCTTCCAAATTCCTCAACCGAGGTGATGGGCGTTTGAACGGGGGTGCAAAAGGGACAGTTGCCTCCCCTGGCTTCTGAAAAAAGATCGCTTGTTTTTAAAAACTGATCTTTATCAAGTTTATACTACAAAAGTGAATATGTCTAAATTTCGGATTTAAATTTTCAATTAATTTAGCATCACAAAATGAGTTCAAAAAAGCAGCGGGCTACTCGTTTTTCATTACTATATTTTTCTTCACCGTCACCTCAAAGTTGGCCCCTCCTGGAAAAAAGTCTACGGACGCCCTTGGCCGAGATCCTCCTTTTCATCAGTTATGAGAATTTACGAGTACAAATTATGTGCCGTGTAAAAGTTACACCTTAGGAGAGCAAACTTCCATACCAAGTGAAACCGCCTGCAGGTTTCCTGCCGCTTTTAACCCTTAACTGGTATACTGTTCTTGGGAAACGATACTGGGGTCGACCCCAAATAAAAAAAGACTCAGAAATTTGTAAAGTCAACACTAGATCAACCTCTATGAATATTTTGTTCTTAGGTAATGTATAAAATAATAGAAACGTAGAAAGTTAGACTATTATTATAAAATTGATTAAAAATTCAGTTTACAAACTTACACAACCAAAAATTTTGCAGCGGACTTTGCGTGCTTGGGGTCATGCATGACCCCAGGATACCAGTTAAGGGTTAAATTGAGAAATATTTAAAGAGGGACGAATAATTCTTAGCCGTGTGGGTATCGCTTGCGGATCGATAGCGGATGAGTACAAATAGCACGAAGAGAAACAATAGCGGTTCGCTTAGAGTATTAGATTTCCATGTAGGTGGTAAGCGAAACGTAAGTAATTTAGCTATATCGGATGTAATTTTATTTACAGTTTATTTTGAGCCGCGCGTTACGATATTTTCGAACGCGACACCAACTGCCAGCCTTTCCAAAACGGTGTTGCCTTAATTACGCGATATAATCGAAAAGGTAGATGAGACCGTTTGGGATTCAGCGCAATTAAAGTTTCGCGATCCTTGGGGAATTGCGGGTACCTATACATGGATCGTTTAAACTAGGAGATTGTGGCTTATGTAGGCATTACCATCGCATGCATATTACTATGCAATATGCATTCAAGCCTGAACTATGTAGATTCCAGATCCACAGAATAATCCTTTATTACTTTCATTTGCATGCAACAGTTGCATTCGGTTATCGATGATAATTGAATGAACATTATCGCGAGAATTGTAATGTCCTCGCGTTACAAAAATCGCGTGTTTCGTATTAAAACTTTAGACTAGATAAAATGTAAACGTGGTTTCCGCGTTCTTCAGAGCGGAGTCGTAGCTGTCCTGTGATTCGTCCAAAATTTGAATCTTGTCGAGTTTTTTCAACATTGGAATCTCGTTGAGTTTGTCCGACATTGGAATCTTGTTGAGTTGGTTGAACATTGGAATCGTGTTGAGTTGGTTCAACATTGGAATCTGCTTGTCGAGATCACCCACGTGTCGAATCATCTCGTTGAGATCTGCCAGCATGTCTTTGAAGACGATGACGAATCGTTCCTCGATGAATTCCATCACACATTCTCGGAATATAGTTGTAAAGGCTTTGATCGCGATGTTCAGCAATGGATCGAGTGCATGGCCCTCGAGCTTTACGTCCAACTTACTGTAAACGGAATGAGCATGAAGGTTTCGTTGGAGCTTTACGAAGAAGTAATTTAATCGTTGCATGGCGCAAGATTGCCGGGAAAGTATAGGTAGGGGAGGCCGGGGCTGGTTGACGCGTTATTCTGTTTTCAATTTTTTCATTTTTATTTGAATTAATTACTTAATAACAAATATAGCAAAATATACTTTAGTCCTTCCTCTTTAATATATAGTAAGTGAAAACTTGAGAAAATAAATAAGAAAGTGAATGAAAAAATGTTATTTGGACGTAGGCAACATGTATCAATTACTCCACTGCGGGGCTAGTTGATACGTTATTTTGTTTTCAATTTTTCATTTTTTATTTTATAAATTACTTAATAACAAATATGCCAAAATATACTTTGGCCCTTCCTTTCTAATACACTCCGAGTCAAAGTTAAAGGAATACTATAATTGCCCGAAAAATTTGGTCATTTTCAAGTGGCTATATCTCCGAAGAAAATGGTCTCAAAAAATATTTAATAAAAGCATTTTAACGCTTCAAGTCTCTAATTTTTTAATCAAAGACTTAATTTTTTCATCCATTATGATACTGATTTATCAAAATGAAGTAGGGAACGAAGTTTCATAAATTGTTGCCTAGTTTGAACGTATGCACGAGTCAAAAAATATTTTTTGCGGTGAATCCAATGAAGGGCTCTTATAGAGCAAAAATTTCTCTATAATTTCGTTTTTCTTTTGTTTTTTTCTGGTACTTCAAAACAGAAAACGATTGTTAACGTCAAGGTACAGAGACGTACGCTGGATCCTAGTAAAGAATTGAAGAACAAACTTCACGTATCTCGCTCAAATGCAGCTACATATATACGGTATCCAGATAATTCGTCTATATCAACCTGCCCCTGTATCAACAATCTCCGGTCTCGCCTATATAATAATCGTAATGATACTTACCCCATATCGACAATTTTCAGAGAGTCGAGCGAAACCTTTTTAGTTGTCATATCCGCCGTTATTGCCACTTGCAATTTGACACGGCTGAAACGTCCATGGAAATCTCCCGTTCTCCTGATCAACCCGTATTTGAAGTAGTATTCGTAGTTAGCCTGGAGATTTCGGTACAAGACACGTTGGTTTTATTAGATAACTGTGCATATGTATGCAGTATATGCACTAATTAAACTATAGTAGGTGTATGTCTAATCTTACGTCGAGAACGTCGAATCCCAGATCCATGTGCATATTAAGAATTTTGTTGGAGTAAGTTAAAACGATGTCCCCCGCTCGTGTAAGGTCCGACATTCCTTGTAACCAGCCGTCTGACATCCTGAGAACACCATCTCGGTCGAGTATTCCTTCCTGCAGCGATAAAAGTATTAGATTTTAAGAAAAAAGTTGCCGAATGTATAGCGATAAATACCAGCGGCTGGACCATATTCTTCAGCTCCATTGGGTCCAATTCAAACTTGACCAGAAGGTTCCGAATGTTGGGTAGCATTGTGTCGAATAGCTTGTTTATGGTAGCCGATACTATTTCGTAAGGTGCCACGCGGACATCGTTTTCTCTGCAACACGAGAAAGGGAAATAAAGATGACCAGGTTTTACGATTAGCCTATGGGCAATGGGAATGTGGATAAAACTTGACTATTTAGCAGAAGCGAGGGTTTCAAAAAAGCTACGTATGTGTATGCAAGTACATTGGTATTTCTAATTACAGGTCGTAGCTTGCGTCACAACAAAGTGCTATTTTACATAGATAATACATTATAGGCATTGCACAGTTATTTGGCCGATAGAAACTTACTTGTCATGGGTAGGAAATGCTAAGCCCGAGGTAACGAGAAGGGAAAGAAAACAGAAGAAGGAAAGTTGAATCCTAGCAGCCATGGCGAGGCGGATGAGAGTAAAAAGTTAAGCGCGAGCGATCTGTGGTACTGGTCCGTCTGGCCATTTCATCTACTTTTTATTGTCGCGCTGTCCTATTATCTCGATGCATCTTATCGAATTATCAAGTCTTATCGACGTTATCAGATTTATTGTCAAAATTGATGGTACTACAATACAAATTACAATGATGAGAGAGATAATGCGAGAATCAGATACAAGTGCGATGCCGGCGAGTGTTCAGCAAAATGTATTACATAGATTATAGTTCAATTACTGATTTAATGGTAATCAAAAATGCGACTTAATCGCGCGGTGTTAGATCGTTATAAATAACCGAAGTACTTTCCACGGGAACATGTTACCGTTTATCCATTCGAGATGCTCTCGAACAATGTTGGCCGCTTCTTTCTCAGCTGTTTCGATCAGCGCTTTTTTAACCGTGGAGATCGCAATATTGGTAATAAGTGTGCTGAATCGTCCCATTAAGTTACCGCTGAGTATGGAAACTTTGATGGACCTGCGCAAAAGATCGTTGGAATTAGATACCGATCTCTATAGCAGACGATAAACGATAGTCGCGATAGTGCGATCGCGTACTCGATTCTATTCAGCTTGAGATCCTTTAGTGAGAATCTGCCGTGAACCATGTCGAAAACCACGCGAATTCTCAGCCAAAGCGAAGTTGCCTCCGCTCGTACTATTCCATACTGTCGCAGGAACAACAGCTTTACGAAGTAATCGCAAGAGAGCTGGGAGAGCAGAAAGTTTCCAGTTTATTGTCGCACTATTAACTGCCTCTACATACAGTGACTTCCGAAAATATTCGGACACTTTAACCCTTCGTTTTAACCGCTTATATGCAAATTAAATATGGGTTAGGATCGCATAACTTTTATAAAATTAATCCAAACGACTTTAGTTTTTTTGGAGAAGCTAGAAGAATTAGTTTGCTAAGTGACATGTTTCGTCGTTTTGGAAAAAATTGCAATTGATCGGAAGAGCGAAGAAAATAGTGAAGGTAGTTTTTTAAACTTTTTTTGTGAGCCTGTAATGAAAATTCAAAAAACCCGTTTGTAGATTTAAGTAAATTGTATACATGCTGAAAATTTCATCAAAATTGGTTAATGTTGCTCTGAGCTACAAACGTTTAAAGACCGCAGAATAAAGTTGAAAATTGCTGATTTCGGGAATTTCCGCGATTTTCAACCTTATTCTGCGATCTTTAAACGTTTATAACTCAGAGCAACATTAACCGATTTTGATGAAATTTTCAGCATGCATTAAACTTACTTAAATCTACAAACGGGTTTTTTGAATTTTCATTTACATATTCACAAGGAAAAGTTTAAAAACGACTTTTACTATTTTTTTTTTGCTATTCCAACCAATTGCATTTTTTCAAAACGCCGAAATACGTCACTTAGCAAACTAATCCTTCCAGCTCCTCAAAAAAACTCAAGTTGTTTGGATTAATTTTAAAAAAGTTATGCGATTGTAAAAAGTGTCCGAATATTTTCGGAAGTCACTGTATATCTTTCCGATCGTAGAAAAATTGTGTGCCCCATAGTTACCAAAACGCTGTCAAGTGCAATGCTCGCATCAAAGCTTAACGTCGTATCTCTGTAAGTGACGATAAGGGTATCGTTGCGTTCTAATTCGGACAGATAGTACACCAATCCCGAAGAAAAGGAATACGTTAACTCGAAGCACGTTCCAGGCAGAACTAGGAATAGCTGAAAAAATAGGGGAAAACATTTGATTATCCGTAGTGAATCTTTTTATCTAATTCTAAGTCAAGATTGTACTTTTTATTAGTTGCGTAAAAGTGGTTTATTTGGTAACGCGACGAGTGGCATTGCAACATAGTCGTGCTTACGAAGACTCATTTCCTGGGCATAATGCTCTGAAGCGTATCTTTGATTTCGTTTCGAATGACAGCTTCACCTCGTTTTCAACGTGGAACAATTTTAGCAGTTGAAATTGTCAATCCCGACGACAAATGTCTTACGATACCTTTACACAGGTGTGCAGGGATTATTATTATTATCAACATTCAGATGAAGATATCCAAATGCTCTCTGTTATCGGTACTGAGCATTTGTTTTCTTGTTTTTTAATGTTTATTATTATGTATATCTTACGTTTCAAAGGTGGGATATAATCTCTGATAAAGATTTGTGTCTGATTTCGAGATGGATTGAAATGATACGATGAAATGGATCCTTCCAACGATCAAAGTCAACAGAAATCCTCGGTCCAGTTCAAATCTGGCATTCGTTGCCTCGAATCGACGATGGAGAGTGGGTAACGAGTGGAACGAGATCTGTTGGCCTCTACCTGTCATGGTTCAAGACCGAGTCGCGACTTTCTTCCATCAAGAATCTCATATTTACTATATTGTACATGTGTACACTGGAGAATGTTTCTCGAGATGTTGATTTCTCGCAGATTCTCGGCGAAGGAAGTTGAACGACCGAGGTTGCGCGATCGTCGCCGGTTCACTGTCGTTTTCGTTCAAGGTTCAACGGCTGTTAATTTCGCTTTCGTCGGTTCGAAGGTTCACTTTCGCTTTCGCTTTCGCGCAACGACCGACTGGCCTTCAATCTCGATTTCTACCTGAAAAACTTAGCTTTCCCTTGACCCAAAGCTATCGCCAACGGGCTGCCCCATGGTTTTCTGACAAACCCAAGGCTCTTGACTCCGTTTTTACCTACCATCCAAAAGCTGCGGCGAATGTCCCGAATGGTCAGTGGATCCAAATCGTTGTTGCGCATAAACTCGGATACCAGAGGAAATAAATAATGAAGAAATTCGGTGAGATCTGCACGAAGCCATTCATCTTGTTCTTCTCTTTCCACGAAACTTTGCTCCTCATAGACCAAAAGCTCTCTATCGAAATCACTGTCCTGCCCCACAGCAACCGCGATTACGCAGCAGCTCACGAACAATTGCTTTACGCGCATTTCAGTTTATTGGAGAAGGATTTTTCTTTCCTCCTCGACTGGCTTGACACGATGTTGTATTATTAGACTGACTGGACTCGGCCACCGTTTCCAGTAGGTCGCGATTTTCGCCAGCCGACATATCGCCTAATTGAGGTTTTATCGACCGTAATTAGCATTCTTATCTGCGCATTTTATGGTTCCGGGATAATCGTGGTCGGTGCAACTTACAATTTGAATATGTAAGGGAGAGTGGGGCAATCGCGAACGCTATGGTTATGACGTTTTAATAAATAAAAACGATGTTCCCTCTTCGCTAGATAAAAGTTTAGGTTGTATCCAACGCCGGGCACAAAGTAATAAAAACAGAACGCTCATGCTATTCCAGATAAACACACTTTATTATTTTCATCGTGTTTCAAGTAATATTTTGTCCATTTTCAATTCCCTGTAATTACTGTTATTTTTATAAAACGATTATAAAATGCAAAACGTCTAAAACCCCAGTACGTAAATAACCGCATACTTTTAATAAGAATTGTACTTATTAATGTTTGCTTAATACGCGTGACTAAAAATAAGGGATATTAAAAGTGCAACCATTTATAAACAGATAATATTTTTAAATTTATAATTGACATTTCTTTGCCTAATGGCCATTCACTGGTATCCGGTCAATTACTGGTTGGTTTACCCTACTTAGTTTTTTGTTTTGTTTGCTTTTTTGCTTAGGTGTTCGCAATTACCCCACTCTACCTTATGCGAAACGAGAGCGTGGACTCGATCCAACTTTATATAGACTTTATCGACGCAACCGAGCATCGTTTGTCGAGTGCTGCCCCCACGGTGACTAACGAACATCAGACTTCTACCTTAACGGCATCAACCGATAAACTAGAGTCTAGAGTATGCTTCAGTGCTCGAAGCCTTGCAAATTAGCTCACGGTTAATCGAATGCCGTTTCTTTGTACCTTGTAACAGATGCATTCCGGAAGAGGAAAAAGTTGGTTAACTAGGATAGTAACGGAATCGAATGCGGATGCGGATACGGTGGCCAGCGAAGTCTGCTGTCGCGCATCCCTCACTGCTCGTAGGAAAGTTTGATCAGCCTGACCTTTGTCTTACGAGGCATCGTGATAATTAAAAATAATCACGTAGAAAGTGTATCGCGTCGCGTGCGCTGCACACGCGTATCGAGCCACTCTAATAAAGTATTGGTTATTTATACGCTTCTGTTTGTTTTCACGCGTCACAGGTGCTGCGACGTAACTTTACGACGTGGCTCCTAGCTCGTTCCTCGTGCTTGCGACTAGAGAAATAGTGGAGAGCCTGTTCGGCAACAACGTGGTCGTTGTTTACAATAACAAGCCACTATATCTTTCCAACGACAGACAGCTTTCAACTACACGATTGTTTTTCTGTTATTGTGAGCACACTATCTCCGCGTCATTAATTAAACAGAAGGAAGCGAACTAATCATTGTTTTCCTTCATCGCGGTCCCCATTATTGCCTTTTGTTCGTTTCTTCGACACGCGGATCAACCGCCTTTTCCAAGGGCATCTTATCGACAGTTTGGAAGCATACTTTGCTCGTCCATGAGTTGTTGCACCGTTTATTTCGACGCATTTGCTTTGGTTCTGTCTCCGACTCGATCTTTGGTAAGGTGAACTTACGATTCTGTATGCCACTGGAAGCTGGCGAGGATAGACCAGAACTGGGCTGCTAGATAACGACAAAACAGGGGTTATCGTTTCGACGTGTGTTCGCCAAAGATACAAACAACTGTGGACGAGAAAAGAAAAAGCGCGAGAATATCGTGATTAAGGGGGTATTCGGGTTTGACGAGGCGTTTTCGTCGCGTTATTTCGGATTTTTTTTACAGAGAACCCATAAATTTGATTATTATTTGGTTTATTGCTACATGCTTATTGATATTTGAACTATCTTTACAAATTTTGTGAATAGAAAAAAATGAAAATCAAACGTAGTTGACTGGTTTAAAGTAATGGTGAGAAAAAACAATGGGGTCACTGCGACCATGATTAGGCTCGTTCTAGTGATCTGAAATAAAAAATGTAAGGAGATTTTTTATTTGTATGCCTTTGGCTATCGACCCTACCAGAATGATATAAAAATATTGAAAATTAAGCGAATGGTAGCGGTTTGAAAATTAGGCTTCGATTCTCGCACATTTTCTCAACTTTAAAGGTCTGTGAAAGTTTAAAAACAAAATATTTTATCATAATTCTGGTAGGGGTAATAGCCAAAGGCATACAAATAAAGAATCTCTTTACATTTTTTATGTCAGATCACTATCACGATCATGATCGCAATGGCTCCACTGTTTTTTTTAAACGATTTTATTCAGCTTCGATCCTCTGTTTGTTTGTTTGTATGGTTCAAATCTGGCAACTCATGTTTAACCCACTTCCAACTATTCAATTGTCTTGAAACTTTGCAGGCGTGCGTAGTTTGGATGACAGTACAATATTTTTAAAAAGTACCCAGTCATCAATAAATATAACCCATAACCACAAATCCAAACAACATGAAATCAGCCACTCGCGTTCTTTACGAAAATATCAGGTAGTTCATTTTCACCTGAGTAATCCCCCTTAAAGTGAAAAAACACCATCGAAATTGTAGCACAAAAAAAATAATATTTTTTAGTTTTTAGTGCATTTTTAATAAAATCTTTTAACATAAATTTTTTTTTCATATATATTTTTTGTCACCATTACTTTAAAGCAGTCAACTGCGTTTGATTTTAATTTTCTTCTCTTGACAAAATTTGTAAAAATAGTTCAAATATCAATAAGCATGTAGCAATAAACTAAATAATAATCAAATTTATGGGTTCTTTGTAAAAAAAATTCCGAAATAACGCGACGTTCATTGGTGTTTTCCCATACTCTCCATCGTATTCGCGGTTATATCTTGGCACGGTCGCGCAGCATCACCGATGCCAAAGCCTCTGATAAGCGATCTCATATTATTCCTCGATCCTCTGGACGGGATTATGGTTGTTGGATGGGATATGTAGCTGGAATCGGTGGGTGTAATAGAACGGGTGGCGACGGTTTACGCTGTTACGCTATTACTCTATTATGCCTCTGTTGCGAAACTTTGTTTTTCAAAGAAGACGTGTCCGCGTGGGTCAGGCCAACTTGGCTGCGCGAGATCGTAAACACTTGAGCGGTAGGTACGTAACGGTGGGGCAAACAATAAATAATGGTCCACGTCACTGTTGTTGTTCCTTGTCTCTCGAACGAGTGTTGATTGCTGCAATCATTATTATTGGATGAATAGAAAAAGCGCAATGACCGCTTACGGAATATCGTGATTCTACAGAAGAAGTAACCGCAGCCGAGTGGTATGCCTTATGCCTTTCGCATCCCAACGATTGGAGAGCCGAGGAACAGCTGGAGCCGATTTACATATGTATGCCATTACCAAACGATGCACATGCATACATCGCGCGGATTACGTATGCACGCAGCAAACGATAATGGGGGAAAGTTTGGAAGCGCGATATGTTCATTATCTTGTTACAATCCACAACGGTTCCGTACCGTAGGTACATATCCCTCGTGTCCTTGCACGAGTGGCGAGTGAAAACGGAAGGGAACGGGAGAGGGAGAGGGGTAAAAGGGTGGGAAGGAAGAGTTAGTGGCGGAGTGTGATTCGAGGTCTCGATGGCGTGAGGTCGATCGAAATGTGTTTTTCGGGGACATGTGATTATCGCGGTGAGCCACGCTCGCGAGTCGGCAGGAAATCTAGGTCAACGATCCGACGCGTTCCTTTCCTTTCTCCGCGCAAAGCGGAAAGCTGAAGGCAAAAGGTAGAAGGCAGAAGATAGAAGGAGGCTCGCCGCCTGGTTCGAGCTCCGTCGGCCAATGGGAGCCGTCGGTTGCCCTTGTTTGCCCCTCGTAGGACTGGTAAAAAAAACGTACAAGCCCGTTTTCTGCGCCTCAGCTTCGTGTTTACTAATAAAGCTTCCACTTATGCACGGTCGCGTGTTCTCCGGTGACACGCAAGAAGCAGGAGCGCGCATACATATATTCGGCGAGTGGTTGGTGAGCACGATCAACCGTGGTATCGAGTGCGTCATCACGCACCTACGCGAGCCTCTTAGTCCGTCGCCTATCATCGGGACATTCTTCGATAGTGTCGAGGAAAGCAAACACCTCGGTGATTCGCTCTCGATTAGCAGTCTTCCTCAGTCCTCGCGAGAACTTTGTTTTCATCGAGCGTCGAGGGAATACATATATGTACTGCTGCAGCGTTCGCTCTGCTGTTCTTACGCGCCTTCCTCCCGACGGCTAAAGTTTCTTCAGCATTTCAATTCGGTAAGTAGCTTTGCCTGTGCGTAGCTCGTGAATGCGCTTGGACTCTCTCCCTCGATCGTTGATTCGCGCATGAATGAAGGCTGCGTTTATGAATGAAAATGCCAGAGCGAGAATCACGTCCGCACGTCTGCTCTTTCTCTCTCTCTCTCTCTCTCTCTCTCTCTCTCTCTCCCTCTCACTCTTTGTCTTTGTCCGTCGGCATACGTACATATGTAAATATGTGTATATCACGTATCGCGTCACGAGATCTCTGCAGTCCACCAGCTCCACGAGACGATAGATAATTTCCGCCAACTGTTGATCGGTTCCTGTCTTTCCTCCAGTTTGCAAGGCAATCCGCTTTTGCAAAGGAAATCATTCGGTCAAGGGAGATAGGCTTGGAAGAGGAGCTGAACGAAACCGAACGATAGAAGGTGTAATTATGCACGGGTGACTTGGACTCTGCAGCGTAGCGAAGAAATCTGAAAAGTCATCCTCATTAATTATATCGTACGCGACGACGTGGGTGACGCGGTGAGCAATTCGTGATAGGTTTTGCATAGTTTTAAAATCACCGAATGTGCTGTTTTCTGAATACTCGTAGCAGTGGAGAAGTTACGATTTACAGATGGAAACTAGAAGAGCGGCAAAATTTAGACCGGTTGGCACTGGTTTCATAAAAATCATCTAAGTTTTCTCTCGTTGATCTTATTTCCCTCGGAAGCGCCAACTCGGGAGCGAAGCTCAAGGCCGTTGCGCGTTTCTCGTGTGTACCTGCTACCAGCGAATCTTCCTACCGCGTGCATACATATATTTCATCTGTTACCTTCCCTCCAAATTGCGTGCGGGCATGTGTTGTAGGCCCCAATGGTACCCCACAGTTTCCGCGATATATACGTAAGAAAATATTATTATTTCGCAATAAACAATATCATGCACACATTACTAAAGGAACATACAATCTTAACGTACGATACACTTTTAAACTGTGGTTTACTTCGTATAAAAGTTTTCGACCTAAGTACCGTAATACATTTTTAAAAAGAATAGAAAGATGCATCGATAGGCGTATAAAATATACTATGCAGTTCCATTAAAATAAATGAGGTGATTTTGATTTTGTATTGAACTTTTGCAAATGGTTGTCAACTGAATACCTACTGACTCACTTTTGTCGGAATTTTTTTTCATCAGTTATGCGGAAATACCTGAAAACCGTTGCGGTCATTTTACATATATGGATTTGGGAGACAAATATCATAACTTCGTACACAGATGATGTTACAAAGACGATAGACATTTATCATATAAAATTGGGATAAATTGTTGATATTGCAAAAAAGTTTTTCGACAGCTGGGTAGGTCATATAATACTAAACATAACTTATACAAGATCAAATTAATGAGATAAACATTCGGCAAATAGCACGTGTTTAAAGAAACGTACTGAAAATTATAATAAATTTCAAGCATAATTTTTGACAACAAATTGGTAAATACAACAAAAATTATGGGTAACATTAAAACCTACGTGCCTTTATTAACATTTTAAGATACATGAATTTGTGGATCGAACACTTTAGACTCTTGACTTTTGAGCATTACGCGAAACACTGTGCAACGTCCAGAAGCGATTGGCGACTATTGTGGTCACCTCCGTTTCTTCTCGCGTTTTACATAGTATACTCATCAATCCATTTTTTAAGAATAGAGATTTTGAATTCGAGACTTTTTACCAGCCGGACTTTTTTAGCCCCACCCTATCCTAAATCTTCCTTGTTCGAAAGAATACAGACCCGAGAATTTTTCCACCAGCCGATGACCGTGCGGGGCAAAGAAACATTCACGCGTCGCGTCTGTGCCATTCGCCGAGTTCAATGTCAAGTCCGTGGTCGACCAATTTAACTGGGCAGGGGCCAACTATCGAGAATCCGGATGTGTGCGACGAACGCCATTTAACGAGAAACAGAGCTATCGAAAGAACAGTGAGTCCCTGCCCCAAAATTGGATTCGCGACAGCGACGTCTAACGGAGGCTTCTCGATGAAAGTTTCTTGGCTGCGAACTTCATTTCACATCCTTCATTGTCACGCACGATGACGAATGAACTTGCGAAAACAGCTGGTGGTTATCGCCGCCTGCGAATCACCTGCCGAGTTTCGATTAAACAGCACAGATAGATACTGTTATCTGAAGAGGTACATAATAAACGTAAACACCGGAAGACGGGAACCGTGGTGGAATCAGTGTACCTACATATGAAGCTCTAAACTCGACTTACTTGACGTGTCCGTGAGTCATCCGTTTTCCCACACTGTGATCCGTAATAATTACGGAATTAGAATGGCTCATATGCGCGGCGCGACGCGTCCAAGTAAACGAAACTTTTGGCCGCAGTGTTTGAGAGCTCGTTTTAGCTGGTACAGCGGTTAGCAAAGGTAAACGGATGTTTCTCTTAAGCCTGCTGGTTTTAGGAATGTGAACGCAGCAGCATAATAAACGGTCCACGGTCCTTTCTCTTTCTGAAGCAAAGCGATCCGCGCGAAAAGGAAAGCACATGTTTGCTTTATGTAATAGTACATGTTTGCCGAGGGATGATTCGTCCCTAGACAAAACGACAACGGCATTTACCTGCTTCCTCGTGCAGGTTCTAATTCTAATTGGCTACCGCGTCGACGCAGCCCTCTTCTCTGCGTTACGAAGCGAACGTTACGGTGGAGCGTAGGTACGAAAGTATATGCGTACATAGTTCCATGTGAAAAGGAACGATACTATGCTGGTGCCGTCAGAGCGGGTAAATGCAGCTTGCGTTCATAAACGGATTACTTTCGCTCGTGACTTTTACGTGCCTCGCGGTAAACGTTTAACCGGTCACACTCGATTCGGTATGCGATTAAACGTAAAACCGAACCAGTATTGCGCAAGCAAACCCGTATCGCCGTAACGTAACGCAACGCGACGCAACGTAACGCAACGGAACGGGCAAAGGTTGGCCATCGTACGAAATCACGCGGGCGCTGGATGAAAAGCAATCATGATTATTTCAGGCATCCAGCATACCTCGTTTCGTCGTTGCGTATCAATTTAAAAGACAAACGTTTCCTACGAGCCTCCGAGTAAACCGAGGACCGCTTACCAGTGGCGGATTTAAGGAAAAAAGCTCGGGTGGCAAACGTTCCGAGGGGCCCAATTTTTCAGAAAAATTAACAGGTAGTTTACCAAAAGGGGGTAAGTGTGCAGAGAAGTATAGAAAAAAATATAGTGCTTGGATAAAATCATAATTTTTTTTTTAAGACAGGGCCCTATGGAGGCTTTCTGAGCAGAGGCCACTTTTTAGGGGAAATAAAGCGGTAGTTTATTAAAAACGGTTCATGTAATAATACAGAAAAAAATACTTTGGATATAATCATAATTTTTTTAAAAATTGGGCCCTGGGGGTCTTCGGTGCAGGGGCCCAGGTGGCAACAGCTCATCAACCGCCCTGTTAAATCCGCCACTGCCGCTTACCGTGACGCATTTTTCTAAGTGTAGATACGCGCTCGGTTGCACTTCGAAAGGCTTTCGGAAAGGCTTCGGATGGAAGCCTATAAGCTCCCGAAAGGTGCAGTGGCAATGCGTAACTAGTAATCAACCGGTAAAGCGTCGGATTCGTTGGATACCTACTGCAATTACAAGTAGTATCGATTCGGTCTCTATTACATAAGCGTGGAGATAAGCTTACAATTAGAAGCAGACGAGCAAGGGCGGTCGTGATAGGTCGGGCTCGAATTACCACGCAGATACTAATCGAGCAGGATACCGAGAAGGAAAAAGAAAACAAAGAGAAAAAGAAAGGGGGAAATGTTTTGACGCGAAAGATTTCACAAAGCGATTCACCTTGGCTTCGACGTCTCCGAATTTTGGCGACTCGCCGAATGCCGAAGAATTCTTCGAGATACATCGCGTAACTAACGAACGCGCTCGACGTAGAATCATCGACTCGTGATTCCGTGCTACGGAACAGTCGAGGTTCTACGTACATACAAAGGGACCTCGTTTCTTCCCGGAAACAGCTGTTTCTCATTCTCCTCGACAGCCACTCTCTCCTCGCTCTACCTCCGTGCCCTGGATTATTACCACTCTACCGTAGCACGGCGATCAAAGGACGATCGTTGACTTTGAACGGGTTCTGGTTCCCATAAATTCTATCGTATGCGTGAAATTAATGAGATGAGTCCAAGTTGAGCGTGACGGTACGCCACGCGACGCAATTTTCTTGAAAGTGGCCGCACATAAAGAGACGTTGGTGTGTGGTGTGTGGTGCAATCGATCACGACATTCACGTCGAACGTTGCTGGTCAGCGAGTAGTGATCGCCTGATTCGGCCCCTGAAACGGATAATTCCCGCGGTTCACGGAATTTCGAAAGAATAGGAAAACCTACAAGCGCCCGCAAAAATAATCCACCTTCTTGTTGCGCAAGATTGAAAAAATTATCGTATCGATGTGCCGAGATAAAGCACGGTCGTACGATGAAGATATGAATTGCAAGTTTGACGAACCATCGCCTATACTCTTAGGTATATGTATTTAGGTAATACATAGGTACATGTATTTTTCTTTACTGTATGCGTTTGCTGTGTAATAGTCGCGTTATGGTTGAAATGATACATGCTGTAAATATTTGGAAAAGGTTCGCGAACGCTTCACCGACCAACGAGTCCCCCGAGATTCGTGCGCAACCTTCTCTCTTGCGTAACCTTCAGGAAAGCGATATGTACTCCTTTTTGCAGTGTTATTCGCAACGACTGTTTCGGGTAGCAGAGCGCGATGAAACAAACCGATTTGGCTGCTTTCGACTGTCCGCGCGCGGTTATGTAACGCGTTAAGTTTCCATTTTAATTTTGCGCTTGTACGGTTTCCTTTGACCACGGTGACTCGACGGAACACGCAACACACTCGCCGAAATTGCATTCGCGTTGAATATTGTCCAGAAGAGCCAAGTGTGTTAAATTATCGTGCGTGGAATGAAGTGTTCGGCTTAGTAAAAATTAATTGGAGCGTTTAATCACTTGCGATGACTTTTTGTTACAGCGCTGCCGCTGGTGGAATTCAAAGAACGCGGTAAACAGCGAGAGCGTCACGTGGCATCGAGTCTTATTGACCGATGCGTGTCGGAGCTCTGATTGGTGGAGACGGACACGTGACCTGTTGTAACGTCAACTTCGACTACCGTCTGCTGGTACTCGAGAGCTGAATTCGCACCGAACCATCCAAGAACAAAGAATTCGCGTTTACGGTCCGCGTTAGGAATTCGCCCTCCTCGGGGGATCAATCTGCCCTTCGACCTTGGACGCGTGCTCGGCAATTGTGAATTACGGTGAATAAGTATTGTGCGTCATAAAATTCCGTCGAGCGTTCGTTTTGCGGTATTTGCCCGGCTTCGAATTCTTGACAGTTCCGAACGGAACTGTCTCGGGTCACTGACGGTTCGCTCGCGCAGCTATCTCTAACCGTTCAATTCTACTTGCAACGTGGATCGTGGCGTTCGGTTCGCTCCGTCCGCAGGTAACGCGTTTCTCCAGCATTCTGGATGTCACCGTGGGGCCAAGTGTCCTAACATGGTTAGCTAAATTTTCGTGCGAAATACATAGCGGAGGGTGATCGGTGTTTTCAATCTCGTTGGACGTCTAAAGTGAGATAGAGAGAGTTGGTGAGTCGTAGCGGCAACTTTGAAGTAGCTCGGGGAGACCGGAACCGCGGGCAACGCGGTAAAATCTTCCGTTCGGAATAGATTTTACGAGTGGCTGGACAATAAACGGCTCCAAGATGTACAGCATGAACTACATCGGCAAGTTCATAAGCAATTTCCGTGACTTCTACAACGAGATCAATGCGGCGACGCTCACCGGTGCCATCGATGTCGTCGTCGTACAACAACCAGGCGGATCGTTCACTTGTTCGCCTTTTCACGTTCGTTTCGGGAAATTGGGTGTGCTTCGCTCCAGAGAGAAAGTGGTAAGTCTCTTTCTTTTCTCCGCCTCCCGTCCTACGTTTTTACGTTTCCAATAAAATTTCACAGAAAATTCTAGAAACTCAACCAACTCGTGAATCTCTCGTAACATCGGCGATTATTCGAGCCTTCTTACTATTTAGCATAAACTCTGTTGTGTTTTCTGTAGTAAGGTGTCTCTACGATGTTCGATATATTTTTTTTTGTTTCCAACTGGGTTTTACCCGTACAAGTGAAATAAATAAATTGTACTCCGCTCGATGTAACATGGTCGTGCTCTGTATACGATGATCAGCTTGTTAAATCTTGTTCCGTAGGTTGATATAGAAATAAATGGGGATCCAAGACAGATTCACATGAAGCTGGGAGATTCCGGAGAAGCCTTTTTCGTCGAAGAAGTTGGATCCGATGGTTCGCCAGCAGATACCGAAATCCCACCTCATCTGGCTTGTTCGCCTATTCCCGACGACAGTTGCTTCCCACCACCTAGATTCACCGACATCTCCGATCTTTCTAGACAGCAGAGAGACAAGATTCTTATAGAATCTGTCCTGTCTATAGAGAGGGAGAAATGGGAGCAGATGTCTGCTTTACCAGCGGATCAACGGGAGAAGTTTCTAATCGAGGAATTTTCAGATCTTCCAGTGGAA
The DNA here is from genome assembly GCA_963971345.1 of Andrena flavipes. Taxonomy (NCBI): domain Eukaryota; kingdom Metazoa; phylum Arthropoda; class Insecta; order Hymenoptera; family Andrenidae; genus Andrena; species Andrena flavipes. The sequence continues at coordinate 59,662,398 of OZ020480.1, forward strand.
CGTCGCGAGAAGTGGCTTCAGATAGCATCTCTGACGGAGGAAGAGAGAGACGACATGCTGAAGGAGAACTTTGGCAACATGTCCACGCTGCAGAAACAGCAAATGATTCGTCAGCAATACTCGGCTCTAAGAAGCGAGGAGAAAGAGAAGTTGTTCAAGGAAAATTTCCCAGAATTACCCGTAGAACAGAGGCAAAACTTTGAGAAAGCCTTATTAAGCGACTGGAAAGAGAAAGAAGAAGAGAAAGGAGATAATTTGAAGATGGAGGGAGAAATTTTTGACATGGACGGTATAAATGACGACGAATCGCATCTATCTGCGTCAACCCCCAAATCTTTTAGAGCCGAAACTTCCACTGAGAGAATTCGTAAAATTAGCGTGGTGAAGAATGACTTTAGACCTATCGTGACAGATGTTAAAATTAACACGAAGGAAAAGTCCAGCGACGAGTCGAACACGTCATTGTCTAAGAAAACTTTGAAAGACGAAGGCAAAGAAGAGAGCAAGAATAACAGTTTGACGAAGAGGAAACGAAAGAGGAAGAGTATTATGAAGAAAAAGGGATCTCAGAGGAAAACTAGTAACGGTAGTAGCAGCCAGACGGAAATCAGTGAAAACGATGCGTCTGTTCCAGACGAATCTCTCAGCGAGTCTGTAAGTTGCGCGTATTTGAATATTTCCATTCTTTTGTAATCGTTTATTAATACATATGTGTGTTATTTAAAGATGTTGAAGGGACCGAGTCCAGTCGCGGAGTTAGAGAAGAAGAATGCATCTGACGAACTTGTAGTCTCCATGCAAGAAACTGTTGAGAAACGTCCGGAAACGGATTTCCATTTCTTCAGTGATACCGAAGTTACAAAGTAAGCTCTACTTCCTATCCTATCCTATACAGATGTTGTGAAAAACACGCACACGGAATGTAGTTACACGTGAAATTAATGTCTGCACTCTCGTCTTGTCATCGTCTTTAATAGGAATCAGGATTCTAGGCCATGTTCACCTGTTCAGTCTGATACAGAGTTTGAAATGCGTAAAATCACTCAAGAAGGATCAGGTTGCGAGGAAGATAAAAGCCACCAGCAAAGCTGGAAATGGGGCGAACTACCAAATTTACCGCCAGAGCTGTCGCACCCATCTCACAGGAATTCCTTGAATTCTTCAGCCATCGATAACCAGCCGAACAACAGTTAGTAGTCTTTTGTGTATCCGCTTCTTATTAGCCGGCGGAGAATTTTCACAATCGGTTCCCTTTCGAGTTTAAAGTTTAAAGAAACATTTTCAATTTCCATTTTATACATTCTCAAGTACTAACCAAGGTGTTTCCTTATTATGTATTATACACGTATCGTACAAGTGGTAGCAGTGCTGGATTTACCCTTAGGCTAACAAGGCTGAAGCTTAGGGCCACGTTTAGCCGGGGGCCCCTCATTCTAAATATTTTCTTCGAAAAATCGTCAAAGTTTTGATATTCAATGTTAATTTTGAAATTAAATTCTTATTTAAATTATAACCGAGGGCCCACCAAATATTCAGCCTAGAGCCCCCGAAAGGTAAATCCGGCTCTGAGTGATAGTAACAACATCCCATCGTTGATTCGTTTCTTTGCGAAGAGCATCGTGATACACGCTTTAGACTAACAGGTTGCTTTTTCAATGGTAGCCGAAGCGCATCGATCTATGCTCAGTGGTATGTTCTCGTTTATGAAGAAGACATCTCGGGTAAGACATAATCCGGAATCCGAAGGAATATACCTCAGCGATATTAACGCCGACGAACTGGATCCGGAAGTTGCAGCTCTCTATTTCCCTTCTTCTCACAGAGGCCCAACATCAGCCAAAGGTACAGTGGATTCGGTTTAGCTTCGGCATATGTACATCTGACTAACAGATCTTTAACTGCTTCTTTCGCTTTGTTTAAAATTTAAAATGAATGCGCATACATTATCACCAAACATTATCTCCAGCCGTATCTAACACACCAGTTTTAAACATAAAAAATGGAAATTGTTTCGCCTGATTATTATTTTCGTAATTACTTAGTTTGTTTTATATTTAATATATAACACACAGTTTATAATATATATACACGCGTGTATGTACATATAACCGAAAAGAATTAACACTTTTTTCAGATGCAAAAGCAGTGGATGAGGAAGATACCGAATCAGGTAATGGACCAAGTTTACCTCTAAGTCCGAATAGCGTGGAGGGAGCTATTGGTGGGCCAAAATCCTTGGACAGTGATTTTGAAGAACCGAAACATTCTATATTTGATAGTAATATGGACATTAGTTTATCCCTATGCGGTGGTTTGGATTCCGAAAACGGCCCATCCAAAGAAGCTTTTCATCAAAATTTGCTCCAGTTCGAGGATATTTGCTCAGATCCAAAATTATACGAGAATCCAAATTTAGTCGTGAAAATTAACGGAAAATTTTATAACTGGGCTACCGCTTGCCCGATCGTAATGACTTATGCTACTTTTCAAAGACATTTGCCGCAAAATACGATAGAAAATCTGTATGCGCAATGTATGTCGTTGCCAATGCACGAAGAAAAGAAACAGGAAAATAGTGGGAAGCCCGAGAGCCGCGGTGGTTACAGTTCATGGTTCTCGTGGAGGCGTTCTACGCAGCCGCCAAAGAAATCTCAAGAACTTAGTCAAAGTAAGATGCTTTTAGTTTGATTCCCTATTAAAATTTCTAGTACGTGCATAGATACATAAGTACATTAGATTTCAAACCATCGTTCTAAATGTCGTCCTGTAGCTGATGGAGGCAGCATACAATCCCCGGAGCAATCGGTCGACACCAAGGAAAGCACTCCTATCGACGAAGGGCCAGACACGGAAACAACCATTGATGAGAATATTGATTCTACGCTCGTCCCTGAAGGCGTAGCACAGTGCGTAAAATTGAAGAAAGAATTGACCAAGACTAAGGCAACCCGTGAAAGGGAGGGCGAAGGTTATAGCGGCAGCGAAGATTCCGATAGCAATCAAAACGAGTTACAAGGGGTTAAGATACCAAAGGAAAGAAGATCGTATTACGAATCCACTGAGAAATACCGTAAAACCTTGAGGCTATCGTCTGCTCAAATAGTATGTATTTTCAATTGGGTAGACATATATGTATACCGGGAAGCGCGTACAATGTGATTCCTGAATTATGCTGTTGGCCTTCATTTCGTGTTCATTCTTATTTATAGGCTAGTCTGAATTTGAAAGATGGAGCCAACGAAGTGGTTTTCAGCGTAACGACAGCTTATCAAGGCACAACCCGTTGTAAATGCCACATTTACAAATGGAGATGGGATGACAAGATCGTTATCTCTGACATCGATGGAACCATCACGAAGTCTGATGTGCTGGGTCATATTTTACCTATCGTTGGCAAAGACTGGGCCCAATCAGGCGTTGCTCAGCTCTTTACAAAGATCAAGAACAACGGCTACAAGCTGCTGTATCTTTCCGCGAGAGCGATCGGACAAGCTAAAGTGACCAGAGAATACTTGAAGAGCATCAAGCAGGGAGACTTGTCGCTTCCCGAGGGGCCATTGCTTTTGAACCCAACCAGCTTGATTTCAGCATTCCATCGGGAAGTCATAGAAAAGAAACCCGAGGAATTCAAGATATCCTGTCTAACCGACATTCAGGCGCTATTCCCGGACGGCTCGAAACCTTTTTACGCTGGTTATGGCAACCGAATTAATGTAAATACTCTTCTCAATCTTTCAGTTTGTACATTCGCTGAATTTACTTCCGCGGCTCCTGCTATTAATTATTTGATGCTCCTTCTGTTTCAGGATGTTTGGGCGTATCGAGCAGTAGGAATTCCCACTATGCGGATATTCACTATAAATCACAGAGGTGAATTGAAGCATGAATTAACGCAGACATTCCAATCCTCGTAAGTAACTATATTACAACACATATGTATTTACGCTATTTCTTACGACTTTCTCTATTACTTATGCTTTGGTATCGTATAGTCAGGCGCGTATACTAGGGTGGCTCTTATTTACTCTTGGTAAAATTTGTTTTCAAGATTTTCTTCGGGCACCTTCTAGAATCGTTCCAAATAATTAAAAAAAAAATCCGTGTTTTTATATTTCAATATCAAAGATATAGACTCTATATTTTCGATTTTTTTTTGTTTTGTTTTAATAGTAATAGAACATAAAAGATGCTCCTTGTCCGGATCTACAACTTTTGTTTGACATATTTTTTTATCTAATCAATAACTTGGAGGATATATAAAATCGACTTCGCGAGCTGTTAAATAATGATTTAAATGTTTAAGGGCCCAGGGGCACCCTTTCCCGTTATCTGATCGAGCTCAAACTTTACACGGATTTTTTTTTTAATTATTTGGAACTATACTGAAGGGTGCCCCGAAGAAAATTCTAAAGTCGAAAATAACAGCCACCCTAGTGTATACGCTATGTTCAGTTTGATATGCATTTTCCCGTGCGTTAATGTTCAGTTTTACTTTACTAAGCCGTATGCCTTCGAAGCTGTAGTTGTAATTGTTGTGATCTACAATGATATGTTGACATGAAATTCAGAGGGAATTGTGACGTATACGTGTCGTTATGTGTACCTGTGTCCTATAAAATACCGAAGGTACCAATAGATCGAAGAAAAGGAACTTTGTGCAAAACTAAGGAGACGGCACGTGCTTGCGTGCAGGTCGTTAAGAAAAGGATACTTATAGATCGGATATTTCTGTGATTGCAGTTACGCATGTCAGTGCGATATCGTCAATGAGTTGTTCCCGCCACTACCCATGCGAAACACCTACTGATGGCGGCACAACCACAATAGCTGTTTCATTTTATTAGCCCAATTGATAGTTTCTATAAGAATGCTAGGAAATTAGTATATTTATATCATTGCTACTACCGACTTCCTACCTCATTAATGGGATATTATTGCGTACTACATACCGTATTTTTTTAATATTAGTAAGACTTATAGGAACTTGAGACATTGCGATCGGTAACATACGTACTACGTACACCTACACTCGAGACTCGACTAGCAAGAATAGTAGTACGCGTACGACGGTCAGATGAAAGTAACTTCTCCAATTCCAATTGGGAGAAATTCAAATCAAATTCTTTCACTAGGCTTAGCGTGATTACTATGTTTTGAGGTATTTGGTTGTGCGAGAACTCCTACCTATCTTCTTATAATTTATAGGGTAAGCACTTGTTGTTACGCAGTTGCTTTTTTATCGTTTCCATGTTCACAAGTCCATTCATCTTCAGCAACCCTACTGTTTTCACCGCCTTGAAAAATCGATCAACTTTAGGCGCGCGCGTTAAACTTTTCTGAATCAAGGGTTTCACGTGTGTTGCCGATTTATATTTTCTTTATTTTTTTTTAACTGTGCACGAATTTTTTCAACCAAGTACTTCGAACATATTGCCCATCGATGCATCGTGTCTTCTGTTAAGTTTAAGTTTCAGTAAACAATGAGAAGACTTGCTGTTGGGCCTTTTCCTAAATTTCGATATGCAGCTATATATGTACATAGTTTCAGAACTGATGCTTCACTCTTTGCATGGAAGCTTTAGTTACACAGAAAATCACTCATCGACTAACCGATAGCATTCTTCTAAGGTTGAAAACTTTAGTCTCATCAGCGATGAGACGATAAAAGCGATGTGTCTCCTTAAAAATCTGCCCTCCCCCCATATATTAAATAACGCCATACGCATAATTCCCCCTTTCTTAACGTTTGCAACATTCGACGTTTAATCCTTTCTCAGTGTTCTTCGACCTTCATCAGCGAACGCAGTGGTGGGGTGAACACAGCGTGTAAAATCTCTGCTTCGTTGTTCTTTCCAGGTATTCAAACATGAGCTTCTTAGTCGACCACCTCTTTCCAACCTGTAGAGAGCATGCCGTGGACGAGTTCAGCAATTTCGTGTATTGGCGGGACCCGATACCAGAGCTGCCGTCATTCGACAAACTTTACGCCCAAAGTTAGGCTACCTAAGAACGGAAATGTGTTTTGCGCCAAAGCAATATGGTACTTTGTTCATAATACAAAAAGGATGATTTAGCTACTTTTTATACTATGTGCATTATTGGTCATGGTGTTCTTGACTGGTGCTGTTGTCTAATTCCTCGCAACGCGATCTCACAGGCTTGGCATTCGCTCGCCTATCATTCGGCCAGATGCACCAGACAAGGACAAGGACGAGGATAAGTATGCGTAAAAGTTCTTGCCATTGATCTAATCGTATTATGAATTTACGGATGCAGTACGAGTGTAATCGATCAACTACGATTCAGTTTAAGTACATTCCAGTTCTGTTAGAATAGAGATACGTTTATTATTGACTAACAACGCCAAATTTATTATACATACATCAATGTCGCACCAGTCAGCGAGCACGATGCATGCCCCTTAATTCAAAGAAATAACCGGCAGACAATTATACGTGAAACATGATCAAAGTGAATCGCTTATACGCTATATGCTACATTAAGGTAATGCGCAGATTTTACCATAGGATACTCTTATCTCTATATGTTGTCGATCGATGTTCCAAAACATTCTCGATATAGATAAGTAATCGAAATATGTATGGCGATAAGCTTGCGTCTGAAATGATTCGTCGTGTTGGAGGGTATTGCTCATTAGTAAGCAGATAAATGCAATTTAATTAATACGTTCACTCTACTAGCGTACTAACAATAAGTACTCTAGTTCCTTGATCGATTTCGCAACGTTTTAGTCGAAGCTTGGAACTCTGAACATTTTAATCGTAACTAGCCGTTCTAGCACACGATAATCGAATGTATTGTAATATAATTTACACATCTGTTTAGTTTATTTTTATCGAATACTTTGTTAAAGAAATCCTTATTTATTTTTATACGAGATCTCTGTTGAATTAGCGTGCTGTGAGATTGCCATATCCTAGAACGTAATCGTTTGTGTATTGTGATATTTCGATGAAATTAGCGCTTGTCATACGAGTCAGGACGACCATAGTGTACAAAGACGAATCGTGATTCGCACGGAGGAAAAGATACTATTAGTTTCTTTAGTCTACCTATGTATTTAGAGTTATGTGCTCGGTACTCCTTTCTTTTTCTATAGAGGGCAATTAATGGAGTTTCACGATACGCTGCTATGCGTGTGTCTGTCAGGATGCATTCACCTATCGGTAACATCTTAATGAAACAGAATAGAGGTTGTTTGTGTATTTTCTATTACAAAATTACCGCAACACTAATATAATATCTGTGAAAACTCGTATCGTTAAACGTGCAAAGATACAATTATATTCCACCAAAGAAGCGTAGAAGCGAACAGTTTTTAATTACTCAAAGTAGGCCGTTGTACGAAGGAGCCTCGATATTCCGACACTAATCATTCAGATAGAAATGTTAGTGCTAGATGCACCTGCTTAACGGCACGGTACATAACTTACTCCGAATACGTTTTGCTTAATACGGGAATATTGTTTAGCAGATTGCGAATGATTAAACTTTCTCAGGGGAGAAAAGGAAAGGATAGTAACGAAGGAAACAATGGAAAGGTGACCGTGGTGTTTTTCTGTAACATGTTTGTACAATGTACCGGCCTCGGGTTCAAAATATGTTAATTAACATTTTGCCGAGAGTTTATAGAATTATTATTATCACAAAACTGGGTATTTTGTAAGCTGTTAAATGTTTAATTTTTAGTATTATTTTATTCCTTTTGTTTACCACCCTAGATTTAGTACAAATAAATTTAAAAGTATTTATATTTTCGTTTATAGACCTCTCATGGGTATTTTATACGCGTTTGTGTTGATAAAACTTTGAAAACATTACGAATTACCAGAATTTCTGTCGAGTACTATTAACACTTCCAACGACATCAAGTTTCGACGTATCAAAGCATTTTCCAATGAAAAAGTGAATCGCAGAATAAGATTTCGAGTGGTTGTTTTACGAAAAACCTGTGCCCGCTTAATTAGATACTAATATTTATAAACTAAACGTAATTTTAAGATAAAAACGTAAAGTCGTGTTTCTGTGTAGCAAACAAATTTTATACAGTACATTTATATTTCTTGAGCACATTGATTTAATGTTTAGTACAACAGAATTTTCTAGCTTTTACGTCTGAGATTTGATTGCCGATCATTCCTTTGGTCTCAATAATGGAAAGGACCCACTGCTAATCCTGTGCCAGTGCAACACTACCTACATTGTATTTTTATAGTTTCGATACTTTCCATTCTATTTGAATATACGTAGGATTTGAAATGTTAAGATTGGACGTTCTGTGATGTGATACAATATTTGGTAATGTTCACGTTCCCGCTTATTTCCTATGATATTGTCTACTATCGTATAACTAAGCTCCTAAGTGTAGTAATCGCATACCTTGTAGCGTTTCAAACAATAAATCAAGAAATTAGCAGAAAACTCCATCCGATTAAAAGGTCCCGGACTCCCGTGGTAATGTCGCTTTATTTTTCCCCACTGGAATATTTCTCAGTGTCAAATGAAATGCAAGGTTTTCTTATTCAGTTACTCCATTGCACCCACTGATGTTTTACTTGGCCAACGTGTCTTGGTCTGCAATGAAATCGATTATACGCGATTCCTTTTCGTTGATAAAACTACATGTGTCAATAGATTCTGTTAATTATTTTGAACATGGGCGTCCGTAAGGGGGGCAAAAGGAGCAGTCCCCCCCCCCCCCGACTTTTGAGAAAAAATCGCTTATTTTTCAAAACTGATCTTTATTAAGTTTATACTACCAAGGGAAGATCTCGAACCCGGAATTTCAAAAAATTCTGAAACTTTGTGAATATGTAGGGAATTTCCTCCTGATTACAACGCAAATTTTGTTTGCTATCTAAATTCATTCTAAGGGGGTGCAATTGACCCTCAAAAATCCGATTACTTTCCGATTTTGGGTCATAATTCGTGAAGTGTAAAATAATTTTTTCTCAAATGATAGATCTAATTAAAAGAAGTAACTTTTGCTTTGAAACTTTTTTTTATCTCTTACAGTTCGCGAGTTATAACAGAAAATCAGAAAACAGCCAACTTTCACCCCCTTCAAGTGGATTTGGACAGCAAACAAAAATTGCGTTGTAATCAGGAGGAAATCCTCTACATATTCACGGTCTCAGAATTTTTTGAACTTCCGGGTTCGGGATCATCCTTTGTAAGAAAGGGAATGTTTTTAAACTTCAGTTTTATTAAATTGGCACTATAAAATGGATTAAAAAATGCAAGAAATGTATATTTTTCTTTATCATCATCCCAAAGTTACTCCAACCCCCTCGGAAAAAAGTCTCCGGACGCCCCTGATTTTGAACGTGATTTGTATCGATACGTGCCTCGCCTATCAGCTTTCGTCTATTACATTTTATATTCCTTTCGTTCTCAGACACGCCCAAAGAGTCGATGGACGTCGCACTACCTCTGTTTTTCTTGGGATTCTCATTAAATACTAATTTCCGGATATTAGTCCGTGATTTTTCCAGACACCAATAGTAGTACATGGTCTTCGCGAGTCGCCACGCAATTTAAATATAATATATCTTTACAACTTATCGAATATTTCATACATCTACTATACAGGTTAATAAACTAATTTTACAACTTACCCATAAAATACCGATTACCCAAAATATAGTGAAATATATTGGTAGCATCATTGCTGTATCCACAGAAATTTTTTTTTCAAAAGAGCTGCGTTTGTCATAAAGGGAATGTTACATAATTTTGATGCCTGTAAAAGATACAGAGTTCCGTTTTTTCATGCAGAACATGTCAGTTGTTTGATAAATTATTGATAAAACGGGTAACTTCAAGTCTTTTGGACCTATCTGAACCCTGTATTCTGTGGTTTTATGCATTTTGACCTCTGAAAAAATAAATTGAAAAAAATATAAAAAATTTTGTGTAAAATACAAATTCAGATCATTTTTAACGATAAAAACAAAACGGGATATTTTTTCCTTCCACGGGATCTAGGTCAGTGATGCCAGAATGAGGACGGGAGCGCTCGAGAATTTCCCCCACCACGCATGCACACTACGCCGGAGCTGCGTGTCCGTGAGCTCGGCGCTTCGGACAACGTCGGGAAGACGAGAGAGAAAACGAATGTGTGTCTTTCACTTCGTAGCTGCTTAATTCTAATCAGAATCATTACAACTCTCACGTAGGAAAGTAGTGAAGGGTTCATACTTCAAGATGAAATTGCAAAAGTTGCAAAGTTAGCTAATCTGAACGCGAGAGAAGTAATGTCCTTCAATTTGGTGCGCCGCACCAAAATTTCATTTTCTTTTATTAAACCGAAACGTGTAATCTGTGATATCGTAAAGACAAGTTGTTCGGTGAATAAAGTTCACCCGTAATGAAATTTATTTGTGAAATACTACGTATTATCCGTTTGCATCGATTTCTATTTCAAAACTCGGCGCTATGTACTTGTATCAATATATATTTAGACCTTTTTCAAAAAAGAATGTATATGTTGGAGTCATTCTGTTTTGAATCGCTTAATAAGACCGCTATAAATTCAGCCACTGTAAATTCACGAATTTCTCATTTCCCGCGAATATTTTATGAACTTTTAAATTCATGTCTCGAAGAATAGACCCTTGGCTACTTTCCTATGTGGTTTTCGCGTAGATTTTTATTACAATTAATTAGTTATTAACGATTCTTTGAAACGGTGACGAGAATCACGGTCCTATGTGAACACTCAAGCTTCGTCGATTGTAGGTGCATTTTCTAGATGTAATTTATCAACTTTTGCAATTTCATCTTGAAGTATGAACCCTTCACTACTTTCCTACGTGAGAGTTGTAATGATTCTGATTAGAATTAAGCAGCTACGAAGTGTTTTTGAACAGATTTACAAATTCCACTCCGCATTTAGTAAATGCACACTTTCTTCAAGGATTCTCGATCTTTTCAAAATGATTTGTATATTTGTACATGTAGATTCGAGAATATAGTCTTGTGACAACGTTCAGCAATCACTCGTATGCGTTTTATTTACGAATCTCTACATAGTTACTAATAAAAAAAGCCTTTTATATAGGTTAGATTACCGATGATAGCGATCCCTATGTTACCCACAATTTGGATTGACACCAGTAAATTCTCCGAGTTAATAGGAGACCTAGTAATAGAAGAGGTGGCACGGCTGAGCTGTGCGAGAGAGAACGCTAGTGTGTGCGGCAAGGAGGGAGATAGGTGGCGTGAGCGAGAGAGAGAACGCTAGTGTGCGCGACAAGGAGGGAAATAGAAATATCACACAGTCACTGTAAATTCACGAATTTCTCATTTCTCGCGAATATTTTATGAACTTTCAGAATCGCGTCTCGAAGAATAGACCCTTGGTTACTTTCCTATGTGGTTTTCGCGTAGATTTTTATTACAATTAATTAGTTATTAACGATTCTTTGAAACGGTGACGAGAATCACGGTCCTATGTGAACACTCAAGCTTCGTCGATTGTAGGTGCATTTTCTAGATGTAATTTATCAACTTTTGCAATTTCATCTTGAAGTATGAACCCTTCACTACTTTCCTACGTGAGAGTTGTAATGATTCTGATTAGAATTAAGCAGTTACGATGTGTTTTTGGACAGATTTACAAGTTCCACTCCGCGTTTAGTAAATGCACACTTTCTTCAAGGATTCTCGATCTTTTCAAAATGATTTGTATATTTGTACGTGTAGATTTGAGAATATAGTCTTGTGACAACGTTCGGCAATCACTCGTATGCGTTTTATTTACGAATCTCTACATAGTTACTAATAAAAAAAGCCTTTTATATAGGTTAGATTACCGATCGCGATCCCTATGTTACTCACAATTTAGGTTGTTGGACCAAGAAATTCTCCGAGCTAATAAGAATACATGATACTGAAGGAGGTGGCTCGGCTGAGCTGCGCGAGAGAGAACGCTAGTGTGTGCGGCAAGGAGGGAAATAGAAATATCACACAGTCACTGTAAATTCACGAATTTCTCATTTCTCGCGAGTATTTTATGAACTTTCAGAATCGCGTCTCGAAGAATAGACCCTTGGTTACTTTCCTATGTGGTTTTCGCGTAGATTTTGGCTATAATTAATTAGTTATTAACGATTCTTTGAAACGGTGACGAGAATCACGGTCCTATGTGAACACTCAAGCTTCGTCGATTGTAGGTGCATTTTCTAGATGTAATTTATCACCTTTTGCAATTTCATCTTGAAGTATGAACCCTTCACTACTTTCCTACGTGAGAGTTGTAATGATTCTGATTAGAATTAAGCAGCTACGATGTGTTTTTAGACAGATTTACAAGTTCCACTCCGCGTTTAGTAAATGCACACTTTCTTCAAGGATTCTCGATCTTTTCAAAATGATTTGTATATTTGTACATGTAGATTCGAGAATATAGTCTTGTGACAACGTTCAGCAATCACTCGTATGCGTTTTATTTACGAATCTCTACATAGTTACTAATAAAAAAAGCCTTTTATATAGGTTAGATTACCGATAATCGCGATCCCTATGTTACCCACAATTTGGATTGACACCAGTAAATTCTCCGAGTTAATAGGGGACCTAGTAATAGAAGAGGTGGCACGGCTGAGCTGTGCGAGAGAGAACGCTAGTGTGTGCGGCAAGGAGGGAGATTGGTGGCGTGAGCGAGAGAGAGAACGCTAGTGCGCGCGACAAGGAGGGAAATAGAAATATCACACAGTCACTGTAAATTCTCGAATTTCTCATTTCTCGCGAATATTTTATGAACTTTCAGAATCGCGTCTCGAAGAATAGACCCTTGGTTACTTTCCTATGTGGTTTTCGCGTAGATTTTTATTACAATTAATTAGTTATTAACGATTCTTTGAAACGGTGACGAGAATCACGGTCCTATGTGAACACTCAAGCTTCGTCGATTGTAGGTGCATTTTCTAGATGTAATTTATCAACTTTTGCAATTTCATCTTGAAGTATGAACCCTTCACTACTTTCCTACGTGAGAGTTGTAATGATTCTGATTAGAATTAAGCAGTTACGATGTGTTTTTGGACAGATTAAAAAAATTGATTTATTTGCATTACTTTTTATTAAGTTATAGGTACTATAATGAAAACTTTGAAATCGATTTTCTTGAAATGGCATTTTGGCGTATGTGCCCTTTTTCCATCAAATGCCTCAATTATGAATGTACATTTTTCTTTATTAAAGAAGTTACAGAAGAACTTTATTTAATTTTTTTTATGTAGAATTTAGTTCGTATATCTGAAAGATCGAAGAACCATAACGGGTAATTATCATTTTTCGTGATCTAAACGGATCTTAAGACAAGAATATAAAGTTTCATTGAAATCCATTTTGCCGTTTAAACTGTAATCGTGTTAACAAATACATGAGATATTTAAAAAAAAAGCTGTTTTCTAAATGGTCAAAACGTGATCAGGAGGTCTTAAAACGTGATTTCCCTAACAAAAATTTTTCCAAATTTTTTTTTCATTACAAAAGTATTATGCATATGTCAGAAAGTGAAAAGTGGATCTCGAGGCACTCGTGAAGTCGCGTACGGCCGCGTGTCGCTTGGTTTCAAGAGCGAGAGAGAAAGACACACATTCGTTTTCTCTCTCGTCTTCCCGACGTTGTCCGAAGCCGGAGCTCACGGACACGCAGCTCCGGCGTAGTGTGCATGCGTGGTGGGGGAAATTCTCGAGCGCTCCCGTCCTCATTCTGGCATCACTGATCTAGGTGCGGGCGCTAAATGGTTAAACGCGATTTATACAGTGAGACATTTATTCTTATATATGATGTACAAAGTATGCACATATGTATATACAATATCATATATTTGCTTGCATAGTAGCACCATTTTCACGTATTATCCATTTCTTCTGCTTCTTCTACTTCCATTTGCCCTTTTACATTCTCCTTAGTATTATCTTCCGAAGCAAGTTGCTCGTACCCATTTTTCTTAGAGAATACTCCCAACGGTGTCAATTTGAACGTAGCCATTGGTCTATCCAGCAATTTCTAGAACAAAAGACACTCTCTTTAAATTTGCTGCTCTGTTATTTCAGGAAACACAAGGCCAATTATATTTACCAAAATTCTTGCTTGTTCTGGAGTCAATGTTTGTCCTTTTTTACATACATCATATTCTTTGAGTAACACTACTATGCCTTTCTGCAGAGCCGTAGGCATACCCAACTGTCTCAAATGAGGTTCTATACTATGTGGAAACTCCGGCATAGGTCCTTCAGGTAGTGTTACAGACTCCTCCGTAACAAAACCAGATCTAGCGTATTCTACTTCTTCGTACTCCTTCATCCATTTTAATACCTAAACAAAAGTTAAATGTGTAATTAATACGAACGTTTATAAACGATTTCTAAAACTATAGTGAAAGAATTTCTACCTCCTTTTTACTTCTGTTTGTGAAAAGCAAAGCGCATTGCCCCTTCAATGCAGCGGATAAATTATGCAACCCTTCGGCAACTTCGTTTTCCGGCGTTTTGCCCATGGCCAAAGCTATCACCTTGTTTTTACCAAAGAAAAATCGACTGTCCTTCCAATCCGCTCTTAAGTCTTTAAATTTATTGTTACGCATATTGTGCACGGATATGAGGAATATCCTGTCATATTTTTCGACGCAATTTCGAACATCTTCCACGATCTGTTGCTTCAATACAAGTCCCTTCTTGTTTGTTTTAGTGAGGGATACTGTAAAATAATAATAATACCCGTTAATAATGATAATAAAAAAAAAAAATAAGAGTTTATCGATTATTTGCTGACACGTGAAAGTTTTCAAGCTTTCGTTGCACTTTGAAGTGAACGTTATAGTGTTAGGTTAGTCGCGAAATTATTTATATTTATAAGTAATCGATATCCACTGAATGATTAAAGGTTACAACTGTGAAACCTTACTTTTCTTATCCCTCTTAGACTTGGGCATCTTTTTGTAAGGATAAACTGTAGATTATATTAGAAACACATCCAGCAAATGCGTTATCAACAAAGTAACCACGTGCTGCAAGCAATGCGGCTTCGGTAACCACGTTCGATGGAAATGGCGCCACACGTCAGAAAGAATTATAGATACAAAATCGTTTAGCTACTTTTGGCGATAATATTTATATTCGTAACTTTTCTTTGTAGCTGACCGGTTCTTAACAATTACGTAATTAACCTTTGGTCTAATCGTGACTAAAATTTTTTAGTAACATTTTGAATTCGCAATGGTGCGAGTGTTGTAACCTGGATTGCCACATTGAATATATTTGAAGGTCCGGGCATATTGTAACTTGTAACAGAAAGATGCGAACACAGTAACAACCTTCGTCAATGTGAAAACATTGAAACACAACGTGAACGCTTAGTCAGTTCTCAACCGCGGCTGCGATCGGACGCATCAGCGAGTTTACTTGTCATGGGCAAGTATAGGTCGCGATTTCTCGATTTTTCCATCAATTTCATCGATTACTCGATTACATTGGAGGCTACTTAACTAGATTTCACGGTAATATATCATTGTCAAGAGGTGTTTTTGAGAAACATTTTCCTTGTGCCCGATCGCATCTTCTCGCGACTTTTTATAATCACGCACAATTACAGCCGACAGTTATCCACATGCACCAAGTGTTGGTAAAACAGCCGTTTAAACAGGAAAGTTTGTGGAGTAAGTGGATAGGTTATTTAGAAAGAGACGAAGCTATTGCGTGGGGTGTGTAGTTCATAGTTGCAGCGCTAGATGACCAATAAGGCCTCTTGTTTCGTGCATCGAAGAAATTTTTAACACTCGTTTAATGAATTGACAATATTGTTGGCGAATGTAGCCGTATGATTTGTTACAATGTGTTTATAAGAGACCTCGATACTCGGAATCTAATTGGATTAATAGAGAAATCGTTACAATTATTTCATTTAATGGTATAATGAAATTTGATAGTATATATTTAGTTAATAATAAAATCCCGAAACATTCAATTATGCGATGTAAAGGAAGTGTGACAATATTTTAGACAGTGATAGGGATGAGACATGTATTTCAATTCATACATTATTATTATACATATTTGCAACGTGTACATATATGTGACAAAGTGTATAGAGTGTACATACATTAATGAAGGCAGAGGCGCGCGTAAGAGTGTGAAATGATTCGTATTGAAAGGTGTGAAAAGTGTTAAATGTTGTTATAGGTGAATAAGTTGCGTGCAGATCGTTTTAAGAATTGGCGGGAACGCAAACGTGTATTTCGTATGAACGGAAAGCGCGAAGTGAACGTAGTTCAAGATGGCAGCTTCCGCTCGTTGCGCCAGTGCACTCTGTGAGATCGTAGTGGACGGGAGCCGTTGAATACGCCGAAGCCTCGACTTTCTAGGCCGTTACAACACTCCAAAGGTGAGTCCTTTTCCCGATATAATCGTATACGATCGCGAGAGTCGGGCAAAGCTGTTGGACGGAATGGAATGTCTCTAAAAATATCAGCCGCAAATAATGCGAAACGTACTCGACAGCGGGCCGTGTGAACCCCGTAGCTGTGCAGTCCGCCGATCCTTTTCTCGAATCGCTCGAAATAACCTATACGGCTGGTTCGTTTCCTTGGATTTTTCCAGTCGAGCTCGTCGGATTCGACGTTACTACGTGCCCGATGCACGCGTCAGTCCTTTCTCAAACGAATCATCATTTTGATAAAGATCGTTAGGTCGTAGTGCACGATACGGGACCGTTTGAAGGCAGTCGCTTGCCGCTCGCACGAATGCATGCGACGCACGCGACGCACCAGCCCTAAACTTAACCATTTGATCGCCGATTCGCCGCCATCTTCGTTACATAGCCGGCGACGAAATTGTCGTCTTTCGTTCCTAAGGAATGCTCGGAATTACTGTCTTTCTCCGTATGTATCGTTGCCCAGCGTTTAACGCGTTTATAAATGTTCACGTATTCCCCATAGATTTGCATAACCATAACCAACGGTTTGAATACCAGGTGGATGTTTCGGCGACTGATTTTTTCTCCCCGATATTTGACTCCTTATATGGTACGGAGAAATCGGAGATACATTGCGTCGAAGTTTTTGTACGTTCTCTCGCGCACGATATCCGACCTGCTTACGCTTGAAATCGCGATAAAGCATAAGCACGCGGTATGGTTCTTCGAAGCAGCGTGCACGCGCTGCGACGAGCTCACGCCCTTTGACAAGTGAACCGATTATCACCGTGCTTTCGATATAATCCAGCCGACAGGTCTTTGGTGGTAAACATCGTCCACACCAGACCGTTTCAGACAAAGCTCGTCCATACTCCGTAGTTGCATACAATTTTAATTAAGCTGGTGTTAAGTGATGCAAGAATTTACTAATTCTTATTCTACATCCTACATGCAACATTTCGTTATTGATCGACGCGTCGAACGGATCAATCTTGGTCGACTTTTCAGGGCGTGCAGCTTTATCGGACGTCGATAAGTAGGAATGTCGCAATACCAAAAAAAAAGTGACAGCGGCGCGATGGTGAACGTGGTCTACCGAATTGAAAGGAAAGTTTGTTGGCCTCCGGCGAGAGTCTCGGATCGTAGAATTGCCCTTAGCTAATCTTTCTCGAGTCTGTTAGATCATCCGCCTATCCAATTCGCGCTCTGTTTAACGAGACAGCGTAAAAATCTGTAGGATTCGGTCCACACGCCACGGGGACTCAGCTATGCTGCTGTTTTCACTCACGATTATTCGCGACTCGCCATGTAATCCTGGCCAGTGGCAGGGATAACGTTAATCGGCAACTTTAGCGGAAGGCAGGCATTTGTTCGTAGTGGGGGACCGTGAACTCTCTTTCTTGCCTTGGGTCCCCTACTCTTTCTCGGTCATCGAGCAACTCCAACTGACGGCGAGACCTACTCTTTTCGTCAAGGCCGACGAACAGCCCTCCTCCGTCGTTCTTTCGCTTGTTCGCTCGACTGGTTGGTCGATCGGCCGATCGTTCGATCGATTCTTTGCGTTTCTTTGCGTTACGTCTATGGTGTCTTCGAAGTTGTTCTCCGTTCCGGTGCTTATGCGTCTCATGAACGAAGAACATCCATCCGCCTTCGTCGCGCAGAGGTCGGTGTATATTTTTTCGCGATTCGCTCTCGCGTAAGTTGGTGGCAGCACTTCTCGCCATTCATCCGGAAAAGTGTGTGTCAATGACTACACCCGCGCGGAATGTACAGGTTTCTTTTTCGATCCCACAGTTAAGCAACGTAGAGCACATTCGGAATGAGATGTCATTTACGAATTAGTCAAAATTGGCGGATTATCTTTTTTTCTCCTTCCGCAGAAAGTCGACCTCGTCGACAATGTTTTCCGTTTCGCTTCTAAATTTGTCCTGGAAAGGTAGAAACGTCGATGACGTAACTGTATCGATTCATGTCAATCTCTCAACTCGCCGAGTGCTCGATATCCAAGCGGTTTTCTTTAGTTTACCGTGCCGCCTTCCTCCAATTTATTTGTTTTATCTCCAAAAGACACAGCCACGTATGAAGCGTTATCATCGTTTCTGACTCGTGGTGACCGAGCGTCGTTGAAATTGAAGCTGAGTATTCGTGATCGAAATCATATTTATGGAGAAATTTTCATTCGCGAATAGTGGCGAACACATTTGGTCACACATACGATCGCGAAACGGTTTTTCTCTTAGTTACCGTGCGCAGCCAAGCTCTATGTGCCTAGAGAATAGAGAGGGGCGACAATCTTTGATATGTACTACTGAAATTTAGCGCTCGAACATCCACCGGATTATTCGAGCCTGTAATTAATTCTTTACGAGTCGTTTCGTCGCAAAATGTATTGAAAATTTTAAGGTCAGCGGTAGCAAGGTCGCGAGCAAACGAGGGGCGATGTTACGATTTACGTAAGAACCGATGATTCCGAAGGAAACGATCTCGATGGATGCAAAAGAGGTTGCGTAACATCACCAAGGACAATTTACTAAATTAATTTTTTCGTAAACAACCTTATCGGAGGGTTCGTCGCGCTTTCTCATAGATAACGGCTGGTACCGAACGCTAGAAATTCCAACGTATCAGCCAAAACTGAATAAATTAAGCGTTCCAAGTGCAAGTTTCCCGCTGGTGTAAAATCTTGCATAGAAAGTAATTGAAATTTTAATTGTACCGCCTTTTGTTCTTGCCGGATCTGCCAGCAATTAGGCATATTATGCCGACCCAGTTCTTGCAGAGTGGTTGAGTGATCTCTACTTAGGTGTGCTTCAGAGAGAAATGGTACTGTGCGTAGCGCGATCACAGAAGCCCTTCCGGTGGGGCAAGACGAGGGAAGGGCTAGGAGCTAAACGAAGTCTGTTTTCCCGTGGGGGTCGTTCGATTCGAGCATTCGCGAGAGGGTCGACTTCACTGTATCGCGAATGACGGTGACCGTGTCGACGTTGATGGGGAGGTGGGCGGGTGTCAGTAGACGCACTTGCGCGCCCATGCGAATTTGCGGATACTTAGTCATCGAGCGTCGCCATGACCTCAAGATACGGATATCTTTGCTCATTATACATTTCGGTACATTGGCAAATTTGCGTTGTTGAAAAGACCGAGAATAAATTAGTGAGTGTCCGCACAGAGTTGGTTAGTAATTCGACACGTTTCGAGTGACGTAAACAAGCAGTTAGAGACGCGAACGCCCCTGTATTTCTATTTGCGCGCGAACAATGGATCGGGAACGATTCAACCAAAACCTGTTGCCATTCGTGATCGGAATTCGCAGAAGCTTTTCGTTTCGCTCGCGTAAAAGCGTAGGTACCCGTGCTCACATTCGGAAATTGGATTTTCCTCGTTAATAAGATGTGTTGCGTAGGGAACATAGGGATGCCTCGGTGAATTGTCTCTGGCGGCAGTTACCGCTCTCCTGTTCTCCCGTCAGCCGCGTTCTCTCCAAATACCCTGCGATTCGCTGCGCTTCGTATTTCCTCCGTTCCTTTACGAAATTAACCTAGCTCTGCCCTTTTCGTCTTCAAGGAGGAGAGGTCCTCGTATTTTAGAGCGCGCGCACAGCGTTGGTCGGCCGTTGGTTGGCCGCTGCCGGCCGGTTAATTCCAGAACGATGTAACTCTCGGAACTACACAAGCTTCTTTTACAGCTAGGGCCGTAAAACGTCTACTGATCTTTCTTCATTTCGGCTTCCACTCTTTCGTTACCCAGTGTCCCGTTCCAGTCTTGAACGCGGAATTGTCAGTTTCGGAAACCAGATCGACGAGGTCGGGGAGGTCGGCGAGGTCGACGATCCTACGGAGGAGTCTACGATGTTGGCCCAGAAGATTTATTTCAGTTAGAGAGCTGGCACGCACATTTCACAATTGCGAGGAACGCGGTCTCCGTCATTCCGCGTACATGTGTAACGTTTATACGAAGAAAAGTGAAAGAACCTGCGATACTAATAATACCGTGGGCGTCCTTCGACTGGTATTCGCCACGCACGTTAAAGCGCTACCGTAGACCTTACTATTTTACATGCGATAAGTTGGACAACGATCTGTCGTCTGCGAAGCAGTTTGTTATCGTAATATCGATAGCAACTTATCGCAAGAAAAAACCATGACGTCGCGGTGGCATAGCTTTCGCGCTGTTCATAGCGCGGTTTTCTCGCCAGACGGAATCGAGATAGGTATCTGTGGGATCGCGCAATAAAGTTTGCCGTGACGCGAGCACTCGCGCGCGCCACATGGCGTTCGATCTACTGACACGGAAGCACCAGCAGCCCGAATGGCTCGGACCAATCGGATTCTTGGCTCGTGTAAAAATTTCTCCCGCTGGTCGTCTCTGCGGCTCCTTTTCGACGTTCCGCCAGGACGTAGTTACTTATTGTTCCGACCTCTCTCGTGTTTTTCGACCCAAAAACCTGGCCCCGTTCTCGCGTGACCTGGACGAGTCGCGGTTTAGTCTGACTTTAGTGGAGCGGCGACACGATTCTGTCGGTATTTCTCCCCCGCTTTCCTTATCGATTCCATCGCGATCCCGATGCTCCGTGAGCTTTGGATACCTCGAAGCAACGACGAATCGGCTATACTTTGCGCCCGCTAGTGGCGTCGAGCATCCTCGCTCGCGAATTTTTAGGTGTGCGCGCGTGTGTTCGGCCGGCGCGCACACCTACGAACGCGCGACGAGCTTGACATCAGACGCTATTCCAAGCCGACTGACGCACAAGCTCGAGCCGAGCGAACAAGTACGCGCGCAAACGTAACGCCAGTTGCGCGTGATTTTTGCCGGTACGTTCGCCGCGCCGCGGGCGCTTCACCTGTGAAATAGAGAGACGTTCCTTTATGATATTTCGCGCGACAACGGCTGTCGACGATTTGGCCCCGATTCGGTTGCATCCATAGCCGTCTGCCGCGCGACGCGACGCGGATACGCTCACCGTTCGGCGATAGGAAGGACACCACGGGCCAGCCAAGTTCCTCCTCCCCACTCGCGCGAGCAAAGACGCTCGGTAAATCCGTGACTGGTGTAGGATTTGGTCGTAGGTGAATGAAACATCGAGGTGTAACGGTGGAGCGTATTAACGGCGGCGAGTGAATGGCAAGGGCAAAGGCGGCGTGCGTACGTTCATATGTGCTTGCTTGCACTTGCTGCGCCAATTGCGCAAGTAACCGACGTAGCTGACGTGGCGTTTTTATCAGGACGACACGGCAGATATCTCCGATCTTGGTTAGTTCGAAGCATGGAGCAGCGGTAAGAAGAGATAAGGCGCCAAGAGCCATGAAATTTAGCAAAGGAATCGCTCGTTGGCTCGGTAATCCGATTAGACGAGCAACAATATGGCGGAGTTATGTATTCTTCTGCTCGCCTGAAGGGACAATGCAGCCTCCCTGCCGCAACGTTTCTCCGCCCTAACATAGTTAAACGGCGAAAATGGCATGCGGCTAATGTATTCGCGGGGAGAAATAGGAACACACTGGTGGCACATGGGAGTAACAAAGGAAGTCTTCCTCCTGGACTGGTTTATCGGAAGTGGCCTCTTTAGAGGGAGAAAACCCTTGTTGGGGACAAGGGCCGAGGCACACCCACGCGACACCTCTACACAGCCACCTGTGGCTCGCCAGCTTTCACAAACCCTCCGCTTCTGCCTACAATTCGTGGATGCTCCCTCGATCGTTACAGTTTTACCGAGAACTCTGCTCCCATTCCGTTTCGTCCCTTTGTCGTTAGGTGAAAGATCGCTAGTAGTTGCTGGGAGCGTAGAAGCTAGAGAACTGAAGAATTTTCTAACCCGTTAGACTTTAGGCAGATTAGGCGACGAACGCGAAAGCGCGTGCTGTTATATACTTGTCGATATTTAATCTAACGTTGAACCTTACGCGTTTCACATATTTCGCGATCCTTTGTTAAACGGACAGGATGCCTGTCTACGCAGAGACAAGGCCGCCGATATGCACGCAGGCATCCAACTTCCGTCGATCGATATTCGGTACGCGAGACGTCGCCGGACGGTCCTGGCTCGAGGATTGGTCCCGGCGGGCGAATCGACAAGTCGCGTCGCCGAGGACGTTTCCTACGTAGCTCATCCGCGCGCCGCTATTTCCCCTGTCTCCTTGACTACACGCCGAGGTTTTAGCTTTTCGCGAATTGCATTCCGCTGTATAGGTAACCCATCCACGGGCACAGAAATACTGAAATACGAAGCTCGGGTATGCCGCGGACATTGCTATTTAGGTGAACTTTAGGTGAACTGATGTGTGAGAGGGAAGGGAAGAGGAAGGTCAGTGTCGTAACAGCTGCGCTTCCTCGTTGCTGGCTCGCCTGTATGCGCTCTTTATATTTCTATTTAATCCTATTTATTTAGACGCGTATTCGGCGGACAGGTTCTCGGAAAGGCGTATTCAAGTTGATTGTTGGGGCGAAACGAGGGGCCCGGTCACGGTCGACCGGCGATCGAACGAGTTCGCCTTATCGCTCGCCGCCGGCACTCTACGAAAAATATTCTTTCGGGTCATTTATCGATCCTGCACCGAGATTTGTTTCAGCTCGTGGGAAATTACTGAGTCGACTTTCCGCAATCTTTTCTCTGTCGATGGTACATATGTAGGCACATCTCGGTTACTGATTATTGGAGGCGATCGATTGGTATTTTTCAGATGTTGGAATTGTTCGGTGGGAGAATAATCGACCGGTACGGTTGCAGACACGCGTCGCTTTGACGTGGGTGGTTGCCTTTTATAGCTCGCAACCTACTCGCGGACTAGAAAATGAAAATAAGCTGTCGCGTACGCGGCCCAGACCTAACCCAGAGCGGAGTGGAGCGGAGCGGGCTGTCACGCGCGTACCGCGAGCTAATATTGATCTACGCGTTACTAACCTAGCGTACGTGCTTGTTTCCGAGTGGAGCGTTAAAGGTTGCCGGACGGACGGCGAACGACGAACGACGGTCACCCTCCTCGAAAATTACAACGCTCGGTGAATCGCACTGGCATAAATGCGCGTGGAAAATGGGACGCGAACGTGTCAGCCTCGAGCGTGTGTCATCGGCGACTGAACGATCGAACACTCTCTTTCCTCTTTCGCTAGCTGGACGTTTCTTCGATTCGCCCAGAAATCTGAATCTCTAATAATAATAGCATCTCCCCAGCCTCCTTTTACGGCTGACTCGAGCAAAGCGTCCGAGGAGATAACGTATTGCGAGTACGGAAATTGGTTCGTAAAACCGACTTTATCGATTTCCATTACGCGGCGTGGCGCGACGCTGGGCGTCGCGTCGCGACCACGCTACACGGCGTGACGCGACG
Source organism: Andrena flavipes (assembly GCA_963971345.1). Lineage (NCBI taxonomy): Eukaryota > Metazoa > Arthropoda > Insecta > Hymenoptera > Andrenidae > Andrena > Andrena flavipes. The sequence continues at coordinate 59,686,166 of OZ020480.1, forward strand.
CTAACCCTCTACTTCGGCGAATGGTTCTCGAGCTTCCTAGGACCCTTTTTCACAGGGTTATCCCCAATAAGATGAATTTTCTCATCTAAATTCCTCTTGCATATTGCCTATCAAGAAATAACTTTTCGGATCACCCAACGGGCGATAGAATTTTCCGTAGGATTACAAAGGAAACTTCCCATGCCCTGCGTTGAACGGTCACGGAATGAATATGCATGCATCTATGTTTCAAGTCGCCAACAATAATTGTTATTAGGGTAGATGTACTGTTTTCGACCATGCGCATAATTATCTTAATTTTAAATTGCTTGCAGAATTTCACATCATAACTATTTTCTTTAGTGTACCGCTAGAAATATAAGGTTACATTTATTCCTTACACGGAAAAATATTATATATTTTAAGAAATGGTCAAAACTGGTACAATGCCTTAAAGTGGCCAGAAATGACGCATCCACCCTAATCAGGTCGCAATAGCCGGACAAATGTTGAGGCGAAAGTGGTGTTGTGGTGTATGGTTGCTTAATATTCGCGCAATTGGCGGTAGCCGATGCCAACGTAGCCATCTATAGGGCGGTAAATATATGATCATTGCTTGCCGAATTGACTGTAGCAGAAATTCAAAAGCTGCGCACGGAATGAAATGGATGGGACGAAATCAAGCCACTACACCCCGTTGCTGTATAGCCTGTGTTCCGTATTGTAATACTTGCTCCTTGCACGGGAGGGGGGGGGGGGGACATTCTTCCCCTGGAAATCGATCACTGTAATCGCGATTCTGAAACGTAAAACTACGAGTCGAGATCGTCAAAGAGGGTGTGTTGTTAATTCGAAAGAATAGTCCAGCTGAGTGTATCTCTTTGACTAACGGACACCTCTACAAGGTCGCTGGGCTACAGTGTTTTGTATCGATTTACGATAGCCTCGTATGAAATTCCCACGGTGAGCTGAACACTCGGACAAAGTTCGGTATCTCGTTCCACAGTGTTCCTAACGGCGAAAGTATCGAGAAGAGGTAAATGAAAAGGGGTTAAAGTAAATTTCGCTCGAATGGCTTTCATCGTTTCTTAATTGAATTCGACGAATAGCTCGTTGGCACTGTAACGAGAGAGCGCCGAAACGATTAAAAAAGGGGACAGGGTGATGGAGAAAAGCGTGCGATTAATGGGAAATTTCAGATTCGATGACGCACGGGAGGGATAAAAAGGATTGTCGGAGGAGGAGTAAGGTGTTTCGGCAATGATTGCCGCGAAAGGAAGGGAAGAGATGGCAAGGGAAGGGCAGGAAAAGAATGGAAAGGAAAGGAAAATGATGTGAAGGAGGTGGGTCGGGTGTAAACGGTGGGCAAGGAAGAAGGAAGGGCGGGTCGGTCGGTTCGGGCTGCAGGGGTTGCGCGCGCCTCCGCAGATCAATATTTCATTTCAGCCTCACCAGCTAACCCCTATTTCTGCGCTCGTCTTCTCGATTCCACTATCGCACCCTGCGTAATTACCTCCTTTTCTATCTTTTAGTTTCTCTCTCTTCGACGTGTTATCAGACCTTTCCCCGATTAGCAACTTCCGCTTTAACTTTTTCTTTCTGCGTCGATGTAGCCGCGATAGTAGCAGCCACCCCCGCCCCTTGTTCCTTCCCCGTTGAAATTGATCGCGGTTCTATCGGACAACGGCAAGATGAATATTTCACTTCGTGACGCATGCCTGGGTACGTGGAAACTGACAAATCACCGGATCCATAAAAGCCACGCAATGAACAAACATCGAGCGTAGGCTGTAGAGTTATTGTCCGGTTGTTCGGTAACGCGATTAGCTTCTCATTTGCTCGTCCAGAATTAGATTTTTGGGCGATTGTCCGTAGCCGTTGCTACGGATACACCGTTGCGCAGAGAACGGTTCTACTTTTCTTCTCAACTTTCGGCCGGATTGATGTTTTCGCTACGATCGGGGGGGTTGATTTCTTTAACCTTTGAACGGGGAGTGGTAGAAGTGCACTACTGCTCCACGGTGACAGCGGCTTTCCCCTAGACACGACCGGGAATCGATCGAGAAAGTTATATAGTTGTGTATCGAGTCGGTCGACGTCCGGGCACGCCATTTATTTCCAAATTGATCCGCCGGCACGAGCCGGATATCACGTGTCGAAACACGTGCTCGCGCGTCACGTTGACGATTCGATTTTGCGCGTTCGATTGGTGTTCATTGTTCGCGCGCACCTTTTATCAATGCCAAATAGAATCCGCTATCCCTTTAAATAGCCGGACACTCGCAGTCCATTCGTTTGACCGAAGACAGCAGGTAGCAAAGGTTCCGCAAGCTTCCAGACGTAAGAAATCTTTGTGAAACCGCGAGACTGCTGGCACTTCCGATTAGTCGGAATTTCTCTGACTCACGAATCCTACCGGTTCCAGAGAAAATAAAGTCCGCGGCACGTTTCCCCTTGGGATCAGCGGCCGCAAAAATGCGAATAGTCGGGCGTCTCGCGAGAAATTTTTGCGATACGAAGCACGCCGCACGATAGCGTCGACAGATTTCAAGGCATGTTATCCACAGTTACCGTTAATTTCAGTAAATTACGGCAATTAGCAAACGTTTCGTCGAACGCGGCTATGACAAATGATTCGGAAGTGTTCGGAATGTCACGTTTAAGGCATTCAAACATTACGAGCGTGCTTTTTCGGGCTATGAGCGAGTAGCTCTATTCAAGATTTGATCAATAGGGAAAAACGTGCGCGTCTTACTTCAGTGGGTTCCAAAATAAATTAGATGCCTCTATTGTGCGCTCATTGAAGTTTAATATCAAGTGGAAAGAAACTAACGAGTGGAAAATACAGGGAAGAAAAGGAAAGAAAGAAAGGAAGGAAGGGGGGTGATGTGAACTGGTATAAGCCATATGGTGATAACATGTATCTTATAGTTGAGCGCAGCGCTGCGCAACCAAGCGCAGTACGGCGGCGCGGCGCTGAACGGCGCGTAGCGTAGCGTCCCATGTCTGGGATCCCGGGGCAGCCGTGCGCTGCTGCCCCACCCAACCGCACGTCGAGCCGGCCATGCTGGGCGAGCCGATCAATACTTCGGCTCGGGCACGAGGCAACCCGAGCGAAAGCGGCTCTAACCGGGAACAGTCGAGTTGTGCCGACTCCCGGCACGAGGCGCGCCGAGTCCCCACGACGAACAGCGTTGCCGGCTCAGTCGTTGTGCGGGAGTGGTCACTGAGGGATGTGTGATATCGTAACTGAGTGTGACTGAGGAAAAAGACCCGGCGTAGTTTCTCCGCGTAATACGCTCTCGCTCTTTACCCCCCCGGACAAAAGGAACTAGCAGCACCGAGAGTCTAGTCAATTTTTCGGCCCCCTCCTGTTTCCGCGTGAGACTACGGAATACGCTGATCCTGTATTTATTTAAGTATTTATTGTACAAAAGACTTTAACTATAGGTAAGATTGCCACGTTACTACTTTAATTCTCTCCTCTTCTCTGTCTGGCTTTGTCTACCGTTTAATCCATCTTCCTTGCGCTTTTCTCTTCATTCACTGGTGCCCACCTCGGCGTGCCCTCTTTTTGTATCGTTCCTGCATTGGGTAGAGACCAGGACCGGGGACCCTGCGTTGTTCTGTTCCGTTCTATCGCACTGCTACGCGAACGATCGCTTTCTTCACCCTATATCCGAGCCAGACTTTCCGAGAATGTGCTAGAAATGTGCTTGCTTTCCGCCGTGCCTCTGTGAATTCAAAGTCGAAAAAGAGAGCTATCGATCTCTGCGGCACCGCGCTGCGACGCAGAAGAAGCGGAACGGTACGGTACGGTCGATCTCCGCAATGACGCCGATCGCGTTTCGCCGGAAGCTAGTAAGCGATTTGGCGTGTCGGTTTCTTTGTCCTCGTTGGTCGGTTACTCGGCGTGCATATCGCGCGGTGCGAATCGCGAGTCGCTCGAGAATGGGGCTGTGTCGACCAAGAGAGAGTGCGTGATTGAGGAATTTCGCTCTCGCTTCGTAAAGTAGCGCCGTGGCGCTTCGTTTGGCTCCCTCTTCAGTCGCCCACGGTTACAACTTCGTCGACCATAACCTCAAACCATTGCGTACGTAAGCCGTACAGCGATAAGCGACGTATAACGACTTCTTTTTTTCTTGCTCGCGCGACCTTCGACGTTACAGCGAGAGCTTGGTTCTCTCCACACCTCCCACGGAAGCTTCCACTTTGCGCGTATAAATTAAATGCCTTCTGCCTTTTCGTGACTCGCGTACGACGAAAGGTATAAACGCCGTGCATGCTTGGACGAGAAATTATCGCTGTCGCTCGTCATTCGTTCCTACACGTTCATCAAAATTTTAGGATATTTCTGTAGCTCTACTTTCCGTGCCCCTCGGCGAGACATTGAGTTGTCCGTGATCGCTCGATGAAACGCGAAAAGTAGCTGTTAAAGATTATGCGAATGCGTCGCTTTGAAGCGCGGCCAAGGTTTATCGACAGGCGCAAACTGTATCGCGCAATATACTGATCTAGATAAACGGAAGTGGTTCGATAAAATCCGTATTTTTATCGGTGTGAGAGGGATACCGTTTGATGTCTTGGTTTTCGATCGTTACGATCGGCGAACTACTCGAATGAAATATTACGTTCTTGGAGCGTGAACGAGTTGCCTGTCGGTGAACTTGGCAGGCGATCCAACTTGAGATTCCTAAGAAAACGTTGAATCACGGACATCCGTATTATAAAGTCTGTCTTCGGAGATTTTGCGCAAGCGGCAATAGGAATTAAGAAAGACGTAGAAAATCGACAAGTATAGTTTTCGGAAATCCAAGTATCCTTTCGTGTTTCTTTTTATTATTATTTTTTAAAGAGAAACAGAAAGATACGAGGTTTCGTGCACGGTGGAAGGAGGTGTGGGTAGAGTGTACGTGGAAAGCAAATCCGCTGGCTCTCTCGACTTCTTTCGTCACGTTCCATTCGCGATCCGCTCGGAAAGTCTCTGCGCCGGAAATATTTCACTGGCAACGTGGGGTTTCTCATCGCTTCTCTTGTAGATCCGGCAACACTGTCACCGAGCCTCTGCTAACCCAAAGCCAGGTGATTGCGCGCGATTAAATATAGGACGTCGAATACACCTACCAGTTTAATATTTCTGTCCGGGTTTCTTCGAGCATAGGAATCTCTAACTGTTTGACCTTCCGTCTGCCATATTGTCGCGTACAGTGTGCTTCAAATGGTTTCGCAACAATAGCTGGACGCGCGAGAGTCCTAATGAAGCTGCGCAATCGGATCGAGCAAACGTGGTCGCGGTCGCAGTCGTTGTCGCGCGATTCGAATTCAGTACCGGCGCCTATGCCATCGCTACCTGATAATTCCAATCGAGTTTCTTCGGTTAAACTAGGCCACGATCCCTTGGTATTTTATCGAACGTCCATTCAACCTGGAGCGGCCGGCGTAACTCGTGCGATTCCTACCCACCACTCGCGATCGATCGCGTTTCGCCCTGGATAAAGATTTGCCCTTGATTCGAGATTAATTTTTGGTTCTTTTGCATTCAGATGCGTTCCGCCTAGAACCGGCACACGTTACGGTGGGATACTCGACCCAAGAAATATTCTTGAAATAGTTTTCTCTCTGGTATGCGCTCATCCTATCCAGCTGTCGCGTGCGCGTACGCGTGTGTCTCTCGGGAACGGTGAATGTCATCGACCGGAAGCGTATAAATGTAACGCGATCCTGCTTTTCTTTTTCTTCTCCCGAACCAGTCGGGAGACTTGGTCGGACTTTGGTACATGCTCCTCGGTAATTCTGCCAGCTTGCAGACACCATTTTTAACGCTTGTCTCACGTAACAGACGGGCGTCACGTGTGTCACGACGATAACGTCGATATCATTTCGATTTCCTTCGCCACCACTGTTATCTATAGTCCCGCACAACTTGTTCAAATTTAAATTCGTAAAGTACGTGCATACGTAAACTGTTAGTTGTTCGCTTATGTGGAGCAGTAACTACGCGTAATGTTCTCTTCCGATAGCGTAGTAGTTTTCAAAAGAAAACTTTAAACATATTCACTCGTGAAGTCGCGCGTCAGCTCTAGGTATGTGGACGTTGAAATCGGAGGAAATGCCTCGGTAACGACGTCACGTAAAACCATTATCTTGATCACGCCCCTCTTTATCTAATTAACTATTAAAAACTTTGTCGTTGTTGTGTTACGTGGAACGATGTAACGACGCAGCACAACCCCCTTGTAGTTGTACGCTGAAGATAATTTTAGAAACCTACCGCGTTAAACGCACGTTGATTCGATAACTGCGATAGCGTGCGAGCGGTAGATAGGTATTACGTGTTACGAAAAATTAACGAGTAAGTTATCGACGGCAACCAATGAGGCTCGCGTCCGGGTTAGAGAGACATTGAGTCGAGCTTGCGCGTTCCTTCGGAACTGAAGGAATTGCGAACAGATGGAAAAGAGCACGGCCTGGAGAGTTGAATGAAACGTTACGCGTCCGTGTACACGCCGTGTAAGGTGACAGCATCGCGCTTCCGGTGCAATTACGTTAGATACGTTTCATCCTTGAGCGTAATTATTTGGTTGAACAAGAAAGACGACGACTCGACTCTGTTTGACTCGAGTCGCGGTCGCAACCACAGCCGCGCGTGTATTTCCCTTGCGAGGCACTCCGCGCGTATAGCAGCGCATTACCGTCCAGAGGTTTCTGACTCATCGCGAGAGAATCGGCCGCTTTCGTTCAGTCTATCCAGCGAGTCTCCCCTGCCGTTTCAGGCCAACAATTTTGTCCTGCTACCGCTTACTCGTTTTCGCCTACTCCGTCCGGGGCCAAGTAAAAGTAAATCTCGAGGGATAGAGAGTGAGCACCAAATAAAGTGGTACGCGCAGTGGTCAAGATGCTTAGACGTTGCCTACATTTCACCGCCGTAATGCAGTCCGATGGAGTGACTCATCGTCGCTGTCGCACGATCGTACCCACGCTAGAGATCGTTGCGTTCACTCTCGCCCCCTCCCCACCCATCCATGCACGTATTCTGGTCGCTCTTGGAATCTCTTTTCCGATTAGGGCGAGTAGAGTCCGAGGACATTCAAATTTCTACAAGTAAAAGTGATCTATGGGCGGTGTCCTGCCCGTGCAGACGCGTCTAGAAACAGTCGGCAGGGTTCGACAACCTAGCATCGCGATCGGAAGACGCTGCTTTTGCTAGCGGCATTTTATTGGGTCTCTGCCATAACCGATATTCGCGGAAGACGGTCCCGTCGCTTTTTACAGGAATTCCAGGGGAAGGAGCGCGAGGAAAAGTAAAACAATCGATTCTGGGTCGATCGAGCTACGATAAAAATGTGGGGGATGTTCGTTTCGCCCCACCCCGTCTTGCCTGGCCGTGCCTTGCCTTGCCTTGCCTTGCCTTGCCTTGCTATTATCGCATCAGGTGGATAGTTATGAGGCAAGGTGGCGCGCTGCCCTCGGTAATTGAACCGAAACGTGACTCTGCTCACATATTCGTTTCCTCACGTTTAAATGGCATTGCTGGTTTTCAGTTTCACTCGTGCGTTTGAATTCGGTTTTCGGCGCAGGTACGCTCAAGGAATCTCTGAAGATATATCTGTTTTTGTTGCCGTTAGGTAGAGATGCGTTTGCGTTGTTGAGTACTAGCAAATTTCTTTAGATACAGAACGTTGAGGATCGGGGGGCTGATCGACAGATGGTGGATGACTTTTGTTCGGCGAGTCAGCATCCGTGAAACCGTGGCAAAATTTGCAGTTTAGAAAGAAGCGAAGTCGTCGTGAACCCGGTGGGATTCTGGCTTAGCTCGGAGTGTTGGAAATTCAATAGATTGGAGAATCCCTTTTTCAAACGTTCTACGGCTGCGTGCAAGGTCGCGGGAAGAAGCTCCGGCAGCTTTCCTTCCAGGTAGAGATGATGCTGTTGCTAAGGATCACCTTTCACGCGTTTTGGCCTTTTGAAGAAAAGGGCCAGTCACTCGTGGACTGGAGATAAGGTTTCTGTTTCGAAATGTTGGTGTATCGAAGGTATCGTAAGGAGGCCAGATACGTTGAACAACCGACCGTTGGGATACGTCATTCTGTTCTAAACGCGTCGGTGAAATCTATTCTCGCGCACGACTCGTGCGCACGGGACTGCCGGACACGAACGACAAAAGATACTTGGCGACATTGAAGCTGCGCGCCTAGCTATCCTGCTGCCTCCCCCTTACGCACACGCTACTTTGCACCTGATACACGCACGCGTTGCCTGGTCCTATCTGTCTCTCTCGCGGGGGTTGTAAGGGTGGGTTCGCGTCCAAGGCAGTTGTGTTTCACCGCGAGCGTTTTGAAAGCGCGACCCGTCGACTAATTGCCCACTGGTGACTTTGTATTTCCAGCCAACACAATGTCCCTGGACAAGGAGGAATTGGTACAGCGCGCGAAGCTCGCCGAGCAGGCGGAGAGGTACGACGACATGGCAGCTACCATGAAGGCGGTCACCGAGACGGGAGTGGAGTTGTCGAACGAAGAGAGGAACCTGCTGTCGGTAGCGTACAAGAATGTCGTCGGTGCGAGGCGTAGTTCGTGGCGAGTAATTTCCTCCATCGAGCAAAAGACCGAAGGTTCCGAGCGCAAACAGCAAATGGCGAAGGAATACCGGGAAAAGGTCGAGAAAGAACTGCGCGAGATCTGTTACGACGTATTGGTAAGAACTGCTCCGTCTATGTGTGTCTACCTTCATTTTTTCATCCTTCCCCTGCTACTTTATTCTCCCTCGAAGCTCGAGGCTCTAAAGTCCAAATATTTGATTACGACTAGAGGGGGGAAATATCTGGACGCCCTTTTTTTATTATTGTTATCACTACGGACGATCGGATAAGAAAAACGGGGCTTCTGGGTTTGGAATAATATTTAGTGAGAGATCGTTGGCCGAAGTTCGACGATTAAGGGCGACGAAATCAGAATGAAAACGGGAGAATGCGCCCTCTACTCCTTGGAACTCGCTTGCAAAGGAATACCTGGGCTCTCGGTGTTCGGGATCGTCTTACTATAACGCGTCCCGATCTTTGTCCCGTCCATGTACTCTGAAGAAGAGCTAGAAGCTGAAGAAGGTGAAGATCGCCCACCGGTTTGAATTTCACGCGGGTCAATTACGACATCTCTCGACTGGCTCGTCTTACGATTCTTCTTCGTCATCCAGCGAGGGTAACAAAGACATTACAACCATTTGGAATTCGGAATTGCGACGATCGTGAAATAACAAGCGCGTGCTAGCATCGGCATAGCTTGGCCGATGTTACAAATATCCGGAAATATAGAGGAAACGGAAGAGGAAGCGACACGCCCGATCGGGTAGAGTCGGGGTTGTACCTTCGCTACCGGAAATAGTCGGGCGTTGGATTCCGCGACGGCCAGATCTTTCCCAAAGAACGTTAATTGAATTCACGTCATTCCTATTTGTACAGTTGTGTATTATTTGTCGAACGGTTGCCCGTAGATGGCGAACGATTTCGATGGAAAACAGTTGCATACGCTCTCTTACATCACGGATAAAAACCTGGTCTCGAATACCAAAGTGTTGGCTGTCCCGGAAAGTGAAATTAGACTAAATTGTTTTATCGTTGATGTTGTAGGGACTCCTCGACAAGTACCTGATCCCTAAGGCTAGCAATGCCGAGAGTAAAGTATTCTACCTCAAGATGAAGGGCGACTACTACAGGTATCTCGCAGAAGTCGCCACCGGAGAAACCAGAAACGGTACGTTCCTATACATTCCCACATTACTAACTCCCCAATTTCGGCTAATCGGCTCTTTTGTTCTATCGTTCCTTCCGTCTCGTTTTATTCCTGCTGGAGTTTATTATATCATCGAAACGTTTTAAAGCGCGGTATACGCGTCGCTGTGTACATACCTGGAGAGATACATAAGTTTACCTGTAGTTGGAAATATTTCTACGAGGCCGATGCGCTTCTTCCTTTGAACGGAAAGGTGCACCAATAAATACACGGCCATACTTGCGTATACTGTATAAAAGAGGAAGCCGCAGCTGCAGCGGCAGATGTTCCGTCTTAGTGTACGCTGGCGCACATTGTTAGATTTAGATGGATTTGAGAAATTCCGTGACGCCCCGTTACAACACGAATGCCTTCGGGTGACATTCCAATGAATGCATTTCTCTACAATATTAAATATTCTTACGCGTTATAAGAAAATCTGGACTCTTTTGCCCACCATCGATTCGTCCGTATATTTACGCGGAGACGTTCGGCTCGTTTCTTTTCTTTTTTAAACGGCTTAATTAAAGAATCAAGTAGCCCGTTTGATGCATCGCGCGAGACACGCAGATAATGGAATTCCGAAAGCCTGGCTAATAATTTCACGCGTAATATATACACGTATGTACATATATATATATCCAGCCGTGGTAGACGACAGCCAGAACGCATACCAGGATGCGTTTGAAATCAGCAAGTCAAAGATGCAGCCTACCCATCCGATCAGGCTAGGTCTCGCCCTCAACTTCTCCGTTTTCTATTACGAGATCCTCAACTCACCAGAGAAGGCCTGCCAGCTGGCCAAACAGGTATAATTTACAAAAGCAAGGTTGACGTCGATAATTTACCAGAGCGATCGTGAGAAGATGCGCAAGGATGGTGGTGGTGGTGCAGTGGAGGCAAAAATAATATAATTGTTTTGCTTTGTCCTACGGTGTATAATAGGGCGTGTAGGTAATAATAGGAGAGACATGCTTTTCCTACTGACCAGCGAATGTTGTCGGTGTCTCTACTACTGGCAGGTAGCGCAGGACGTGTATCGTCGCGTTCTATCCTTCCTTCATCCCTTTGTTAATAGATGGAGAAGACGTTACATACTGAATATAAATCTGTAGAAGTTTTAATTTGGATTTATCGGTTTGGATTGCAGCGGTAGTGGAGGATTCGCAGAAGGCGTACCAAGAGGCGTTCGACATAGCAAAATCGAAAATGCAGCCTACGCATCCCATCAGGCTCGGTCTCGCTCTAAACTTCTCCGTTTTTTATTATGAAATTATTAATTCTCCGGCTAGGGCCTGCCACTTGGCCAAACAGGTTAGGGATTAGCACGAGGATTCTCGATGCTTGGTTCTATATTTCGCGTGGAAATTTTCATCGAGAGGCATAAGATGGATGTGTAGTAATTTTCTAATCGTAATGCCAGTAGTGTGCCCTTGTAGTTTGTACAGTAAATGCAACCTTTTTGAGTGTTCACTAACCCAGTAAAGAAAAAAGAAGAGCCAAGTCGTCACAGTACTGGTTGTGCTATGATTCCAATAATGTCTCCACTGTGTCAATAACCATTCGCCATCGCTCGCATTTTCGATTAACACTCGCACGCATACACATGCGTAATTTCTTCTACTATTTCTAATACAAACTTTCTAGCTATTTTCGCACGAAATTAATTCGCGTTGAAGAGGCAGCACGAATAGCTTTGTAAATTATCGACGTTTTAATGATTGGCCTTTACTGCTAACAGGAACGCTATACACATTGTTTGATAAATATTTCAGGCGTTCGACGACGCGATCGCGGAGTTGGACACACTTAATGAGGACAGCTACAAAGATTCCACGCTCATTATGCAGCTTCTGCGCGACAACCTCACCCTTTGGACCAGTGACACACAGGGTGAGCCGGACGAACAACAGGAGGGCGGCGACAACTAACCTTCCTAAGCTTAAGTCCTTTCTAACCTAATAAGAACATCCTATTCTCTATCGCCCCCCACCCTTTCCCCGCCCTCTCCCCCCCCCCCCCGGTTCCTTCAAGTGCTCACCCATCCATCCACTCGAGATCGATTTGTCCATTCACCTGTCCTTTCGTCCTTCGCGTACCGCGTTTCCTTCTTCCTTCCTTTCTTCCCTCCGCCCTCTAATCTCTCCAACATTTCCTCCTGTCCCCCCTTTCTCCAATCTACACCTAACTGTCTACGTAACCATCTTCCTCACTCGGTTCCTTCCTTCCCTCCCCCCTTCTTTCCTTTCCTCTTTTCACAGTTGCGACACCGTCACCTTCCGAATCCTTGTTTCCTCAATCTCCTCCTCGAGAATTGAACTCTTTGTCCTAACGGGACCACACATTGCTGCCAATGCTGACGCCGACGACGATGACGACGACAACAACGACAACAACGACGACGACGATGAAGATGACGATGCCAACCGCCACAGCTGTTACGCCCGGTTCAATAGTTCGAACACGAGAATTACGCCGCTCCTGACCGTATCCTCTCTTGGAGGACCGATTTGTTGCTGTGTTTGTGCTTCTCGCCATGGTCTCTCGTCAATAATTTCATTCTTGTCGATCGGAGGGAGAGGGAACGGGGTGAAAGAGAAAGAAAGAGAGGAAAGGAGGAAGAGAAAAGAGTTAGGGAATTGGGATGATGGAGACAGCCTACGGTGTAGGAAGGGAGGAGAGAGAGGATATCACGTTGCTCGTGCGATGCGTGCTTGCACGCGCGCACGGTCCTCGACGAAAGGAAACGGTCTAGTCGCGGGAGTCGCTCGGTCCGCGGCACGAAATTTGTCCGAGAAGAACACATTACACCGACTGATGTTTGTATGGAAGAACAGAGGAAGAAGCAAATTGTGGATGAACAGAGGAAAGGATAGGAAGACTCCCGTTTCGCAAACCCTGTCTCGTCGTGCGACGACGTTTGAGGTGGTAGTCGGGCAAATAAAGGAGAGTTGAAAGAGGAGACAAGGAAATACGGAGGCACGATATGTAAAGAATGTTGCCGAAGCATGTAAGAGAGATAATGAAAGCCTGGTCTTTGCGAGGCAAGCAAAGATACAAAACCGCGGACGGTCATCGTCGCCGTCGACGCGAGACGCGGGTTGCGAAGAATTAACCGTGAAACACTGTCACTCCCAGATCTGTTCACTATTTACCATCTAAAATATCGCTAAAAGAAACAGAGATTCGAGAAGAAACGAAGACAAAGGAAAAAAAAAGCACGCATGAATCTAACTACATTATATCCAGTTGTCATTAAATTAAATTTCACATTGTCTAGCAAGTACGATATTATTATACGAAGGGAAGAACGCAGGAGGAGAAAGGAGAGTAAAAATACATTAAGTTATTAAGTTCCAAAACAACATCGCTGGTCACTTACTTTTACATTCGATATTCTTTTGCGTACCACGTGTTACCCAATATTTAAAACGCCCTTATGCACACACAGACTACACGCGCGAAATCGTACATTCGTGGAACATCAATTTCCTTTTTCTATTTTAGAAATACTCGGAACACTCGACCCACTATCATTCGCGTTAATTTAGAAATCTATAGTTTTTATGCGCAATCGTTATTCGGCTACGTACCGTTATTGAGAAGAAGCAAGGCCTTCGAAATATTTTTTTCAATCATTATATATATATATATATATATATATACACACACACACACACACATATACACACACACAAGTCCACCCACCATAATGGTACATTGTGAATCCACGAACGTTCCAGAGCAAAGAGGCTCTATTTTTTATTTTTCAGACGACCTATTTGTACGCGATTATCTCCGAGAGATTTTCAACCCTATCCCTGATTTCCGCACTCTGGATTCGCTCTTGCACCTTGTCTATCACCTGCCCTTTCTCTCTTTCTGTTTCCCTCCCTCCCTCCTCAGTCCGTACATGTTATATATATATATACATAGATATATTATACACAATAATATATATATATATACAACAAATATTTACCGACAAATTGATAAACTACTCCTGCCGCGATGAAAGAAAGGAAGAAAACGAGAAGAAACTGTGTACGCGTATGAAAAATTTATATTGACCCGATGTTCTCTTTAAGATGTATGTATATATATTCAGTTTATAGACACGATCGATCTCGTGGAAATTGTCAAATGTTCGAAGATCATTCGTTGTTTCCCGCAATATTCCATCAATTATATAATCGTTTCACGGAATACCTATCGCGTAGAAACAACGCTTTTGAATTCAGTCCTGTAGAAGAAGCGAGAAAAAAAAGTTCACACGATTATTCCTTTTAATTCGAAGAAAGCAACTAGAATCGAACTTGATTGAATCGCCGACGAAAAATTGAAAATGGATTCTTGCTGGTTTCGCGAAGTGTGACGGATTGACGGATCCGAAAGGCCTGTCAGAGACGCGCGTAAGAAGGTCCGATCCCCTCGACCGAAATCTCGGAAAAAAACGAACGAGCCATAATACGTCGCCATTTGAAAAATGGACGTAAGGAATCCAGCGATAAACAGAAATCGGCAAGTCCAAATGTTACAGATACGTTTGGTCCAGGGGCGGATTTCATATGTATATACGTACCGACTATATAACTTCAAATCAGTTGGAGGCCATGGAAAAAAAGTCAAGTTTTTTACTTAAATCCTGAATAAGAAATTTCAGTTTCCTCCGGTTAGATAAAAGAAAGAAAAATCGATCCATTTGTTTCTATATGTTAAACCAGTCAACTTTTTTACGATATACAAAATAAATAAATATCAAATACTTGTTCGCTTTGGTTTTCTTATTACTCGTATGCTTTTATTTTCTAATTGGCTGGTGCCCTCGAGAATCCACCATCATCCGCCTCTGGTTCGGTCCACGTTTCATCCCGTCGTCGCATCGGTGCTAGAGAGAAAAAAAAAATAATGTCACATTTTCTCGTCTCGTGTGGCATGTGTATACTACTAAGTGCATGTAATGTACACACGCGCCTACCCATCCATAGCCTAAAACACGCTGCAATGTAAATGTGTACTTACCTGGAAAAACAAGTAACGATTTCCGATATTACAACGTGTGTGTGGGTAAACGTATTCCTAACATGTATTTTTCGATGTGTCCGTGTTCTGTCGTATCGAACGGAACAAACAAGGCGAAAAGGTGAACGAACGATCCGGGGAATGGAGAATGAGTCAATTTTGCAAAGGTAGCCGTAAGATCCATTTCGACGGGTAGCTTTCGCGCGATCGTTATGTATTGAGAAATCATTGGTTTCAGCCACGCGCTTTACATGTTGCGTTTATCGAGGAATCTTGGTTACCGATGCAAGAGAGACTAAAAAGCGAGAATGAATCCCCCCTCCCCGAGGGGTTGCAGAAACCACGAAAGGGTCTTTTTGAATGCGGTTGAAGGTGGACCAGCTGATCGGAACGAGATGATAGATCAGGAAACGACACCGATCATTCCAGTCGTAAAGTGTCGTTCGTTTAATTCCTGAACCGGTAGTAACCTGAAACCGATCTCGTTTTAGCTCAGCAGGTCCAAACGTTAATATGTTTGTACTATTCAACCATCTCTCCTCTCGAGCCATATTCAGAATCTTCCCGTAACGTGTGTACTGAAATTCCTAGGCCGTCAACGTCCGATCACCGCCTGTCCCTTTCTGGATAATGTCAATTTCACCTATTCCATGATAGAAATCTCATCGTTTTGCGTTTCTTTCGATACGCGGACATCACGATTCATTCCAAGTAAGTTGGTTTTATTTCCGTTTTCTTTTTCCTCCTATATTTTCACTTGTGTTTCTTAAATAATTACCATGAGATGTATACGCGATAAGTACGAAAAGATGGAAGCAGGTAACAAAGATCTGTCGTTTCTACAATTTGCTTGTTTCAATCTCTTCCTGCGCCCACTCCCTTTGCCCAGTCTTCTCCCACTCGTTCTTTTCTTTAATCGTATCGAGCATTTATAATAATAATTTGATTATTGCGCTTTGCGTTATACATTTGCGAATGATGAAACATTGCCCGTCATTCCAGTTACGTGTTTCTCGAATCGTCAGCGCTCTCTCTCCCTCTCCCTCCCTCCCTCTCCCCCTTCTCTCATTCTGTCCCACCGCTACTCGCGTTAAAGAATCTAGCCACTACAAACACTACTTCCAAACCTATACATCCGCGAAATCTCCCTAGTTTCCTATTCCTCTCTTACGTTGTTCTATTTGTATTTATCATCTACCATCGTAATTGTAAATTATAATTATTATAAACGTTTACACGAAATAATAAATTCTGATAAAATGTCTGAGGAAAAAAACTGTAACTTTGGCTGTCTTGCTTTGCGGTGTCATCGGGCTATGGACGCTGTAGGGTCGGTAATTGTCAGAATTACGTTAAATAAAGAGGACAGAACGCGTACAAAGTGGATCGGAGATGAAGTCCGGAGTCGTTGTAGAAAGGAGAGCACACACTCGTATTTTCCGTTGTCCATTTCTTGTCCGTGACACTAATGCGAACTATAAAAGGATCATCAACTCTATCGAGATAAAGAAGAACTTACGGATTCAGCGGAACCAGTAATCTAACAATAAGTACAGCTTATAGTATGTGATTTCCGACAATATGCAGGCGTGGGCCCAAAATGTTCCTATGTCATAAGAATTTCACGTTATTATTGGACATATAACTGCCATTTTAATTGCCGTGTGACTATCCTCGTCTTTATCATCCTAATTATTGATTCTTAGAACCACATATAGTGCTCCTCCTACCGCAAGCCGTAACTAGATTATCAGTCTCTGACGTCGATGCGTACCTTGACGATGATAATTATTTTCTGTAACTGTTGTTTTATTATCGTCGGTTATAGATCTGAATCGTCTTTATTCGACAAGTAACCGCGCCCATCATTCAGTGCGGTGACATCGACGTCAGTTATCAAAATGATTTCGCATCGAGTCAAAGTACATATTTATATAAGTTCAACGGAAATCGTTTTCTTCTTTAAAAAAAATATTTGCTTTTGACTTAGACGAGTCCTTCGGAGCATGGAAAAGAATTACCACGACGAAACGCGTAAAAATTCGAAGCTTTAAACTGTGTAGTATCGAATGTTTTAGTAGATTTAAAATAGTTTCCGGAAAAGTAGCGTGAGCTGTGTAGAGGCTGCTTATTGGCGGACGCGTGTGTAACTAACACCATCTACGAACGTTTCCTAAATGTGATTCTACGTGGGGTGGTGGGGCGACGAGTGGTGATCGACGATGCTAGTGGGGGTTTCGTGCAGAAGCACACATAAAGGTCACCTTCAGTCTCAGTCGAGCACGAGACGTGGGCGCAGAATCTGACGTTTGCTTGGGATACGGCAGATCAGATTCTGTAATTGTAACAGGCAGAGAGAATATCATCCTCCGTACAATTTCCATTGTAACTGGATATATTATCATTCGGTAAGTTGAACAGATATCTATAATTTTCTAACTAATTCGCCACGACAATAGATCATCTGTTGACCGATTAAGTGACAGTGACAGACAGTATGACGTTATGTTGTATACACTTTCATATGATCAATCCTTCTCGATTGCCATTCATAAAGCTAATCTAATTTTACTAACGGCACGGCACTTGTGTTTTCTTATTTATCGAACTAAATCAACGGCGATTTTACGCTTGGAGTGGATCCGGTTAGCAGAACAGTAAAATATTCCAATGATCTATGCGCGTATCGTCGTTCTCATGTTTTGATGCACGACACTTTGATACTGTGCCAGATTCCATTGATTCTTTGCACATACGCTACTTATTTTAAAATACGAAGGACTGCCTGAAGAACTTTTGTGTTGCAATGCCCTTTGAGAAAATAATATATGCTATGTAATCGACGATTTTTCCTCTATTCGCAATGCCTAACAGATGCAACAATTTCCATTAACGACAGCGTTTTACGATCTTACGTATTTTATCGCTACTGAATTTATCATTACGCAATATTAAAAGATATATCATTATTCATGGCAAATTATTGATTTAAAATATATTTTAACCTGTATCTCAAATACCTTGTGCATGGGGAAACAGTAATTAACATGAGATGAGTCTCTAAGTCGAGTCATCTAAAAATGGTAACAAATTGTTCTCCAGCATAATTTGATAGTCCCTAGCTTTCATTCGTCCGGAAATAAAAGCCAAAACTGCTTTAGTTCACCTGCCTAACGCATCCCACAGCATTACACTTGCACCACTTTGTTGGCGTTACGAAAATATAAGTTCTTCTTTTCAAATAGCATGCCAGTAATATTTCCAACCCTCCGGCCTATTTAAATTAAATTGTTTCTCATCGCTCCAAATGAGATTCTTCCATTTAGCACGTCCATTTCATATGGCTGATTTTATCCGCTTTGCCTTATTTAAAGGTGGCTGCCTTTTCATTTTCTCGCATTCTACTTGGATACTTTCTTTTATTTATCAAAGCTGTAAAACTTGCATAAATAAGGAAAGAATTTTTTTTAATTGAGTTGAACTACTAAAGTATGTGTTATAAACGAGAAGCTTGCATTTTTAAACAATTAAAGCATAATACAAAAGAATTCGAAGATGCATACGAAACCTTATCGAAAATGGTAAGGAACGCGTACTTTAGAAAAGTGAATAAATTGATAATTATCTTGATTTACACGTGTGTACAGTGTTAATTATTTCACAAAAGCTTCTAGTCTTACGAAGAAACGGGGACATGTACCCTTGTTCTCTTTTGTTTCTAAATTTGATAAAGTTTTTTGTTTTCTGTGATTTATGCAAAAATTATAGATATTAAGTAAACATATGAATAACACGATATTGTAATTTATTTTCCGACGTAACCTAAACTTTTAGAAATGACCCGAGAACTTTTGAGAATTTTAGACGCACCTTATAAATATACTTACTACAGTCGTATAGTTGTCTTAGTCCAAATGTAAATGTTCACATATTATAGTAAAATATATTTCCAGTGTCACTTTTTTAATTAAATTATATTCCGTAGAATTTATAATATATCTTCCTTTGGGTATTAAATTTCTTGCATATTTTACGTTTGGGACATGTATCTAACGTATGATGTCAAATTATGTGCTTGCGAGACTAAGGAGAAGTCAGATGTGAAAATTCCACTTTTTACTTCATATAGTACAAGAACGAGCGAAGCGTTCGCTGATGCAATGGTATTACATATTAAGGTTTTTATATTGCAGGCAGAAGAGATGGCGGAAGATACAGCAGCAAGGTTTATAAAACCTGGTAGTCACAAAGGTAAAGGCCTGGCGGTCTTCACCAGTGGAGGTGATTCACAAGGTAAGAAGAAATATCACTCGGATAGGATATAATCGCATAGACCGTTTAATTACAATTTTTATTGTTATATATTTATTAGGGATGAATGCCACAGTTCGAGCAGTAGTTAGAATGGGTATTTACTTAGGATGTAAAGTTTACTTCATTAAAGAAGGATATCAGGGTATGGTGGATGGTGGGGAAAACATTGTAGAAGCAACTTGGTCTTCTGTATCGTGCATCATCCACAAGGTATGTATTCGGATGTAGATTCTATCTTCAATAATGTGCCGTTTATGCCTGCGAATAGTAATAATTATTTATATATTCCAGGGTGGCACGGTAATAGGTTCCGCTCGTTGTACAGACTTCAGAGAACGCGCTGGTCGTTTGAAAGCAGCTAAGAATTTATTGACTCGTGGTATAACTAATTTAGTTGTAATTGGTGGTGATGGTTCCCTTACGGGTGCAAATCTTTTCAAAGAGGAATGGCCCGATTTATTGAAAGCATTAGTTCAGTCAGGTAAGCCGAGAATTACAATTGCTTGGTATATACCGAATGATAATTGATCGTATTCTTGATTCATTAGGGGAAATAACTTCGGAACAAGCGGATAAATATCAACACTTGCATATCGTCGGAATGGTGGGCTCTATTGACAATGACTTTTGCGGTACCGACATGACCATTGGTACCGACTCTGCGTTGCATCGTATTATCGAAAGTATCGACGCTATCGCCAGTACCGCGTATTCTCATCAACGAACATTCATCATGGAAGTGATGGGCCGTCATTGTGGGTAAGTTCGCAGTCGTGCGTTGCTAACTATGGGTGGACGGGGAGAGGATAACTGTACGGTTTATACGTACAATAAATGAATCCTAATTACGTTTTCAGCGATAGAAAAAACAGTTGATTCTTATAATCTAAATAAGATTTAGTCGTGTAATATTATTTACAAGTCTGGTGAACTTTACTTATTGGATAGGTATCTGGCAATTGTGGGTGCTTTAGCTGCAGAAGCAGACTTTGTTTTCTGCCCAGAAGCACCACCTCCCATTGACTGGCCTGATAAACTATGTAAAAAATTGGAGCAGGCATGTTGTTTAGGAATCTTCTCAATTTCTTGTCGCATTGTCGCCTTCCACTAATTGAACTTAACAAATTCAGTGATTTTTAGTTTCTTTTTCGTGTATTTTTCGATTGTTTACTTGTGTTATTAATCCTAATAATGAAAGCGTTACTTCATCTTACACTTACTCATTTTTTTAAATTATACTTGGATATATAGAATGAAATGATCGAAAAGCGGTGATACGAGTACATTTTAAGCTAATTTATTGAAATGAAGATAATCGAACCAAGGGATTTCAGGTATTTGACGTTAGCTTCAAGTTTATCCGTAGAGGCATGTTACTCCTTTATACCTGAGGCACCGCCGGCAGGTGATTGGGTCGAGGAGCTATGCAAAGCTGTGCAACAGGCACGTTATTGATCGATCATTTATACATATTCTTCTTATTCATCTATACATCTATATGTATAATGAAATATCGTCTATTAGCCAGATATTTTCACGTCTCATCTTCTATATCGGAAGTGTGTCTGCTCCTTTATCAAAGTAGCGCTAGTTATCAATCACATACATAAATCACGATATACATATATATTCAAGTTTGGACCCTGAAAAGCAAAAGGAAGATCATTTATCCTTTACCATAATTATTAATTTTTTTTTATATCATCTAATATCTTTAGCCTAGCTTCTGTAACATACTATTACAGTTACCTGGCTCTAGTGGCAGCCATATGTTCCGAAGCTGACTATGTGTTCATCCCAGAGTGGCCACCTGAACAAGATTGGCCAAGCAAGCTGTGCAAAAAGTTGTTACAGGTTCGCAATTTTTTTTTTTGCAATTTTTTATACGGTCAAATAAGATTGTATTATCGCACATGTATATCACAGCTCTTGCTAAAGTCACAAACTAAAATAGAATTTATTTCACAACATCACGCATTTACTTAGGGACAGAGGTGGAAACAGTGTTTTTCTTATTTTTCATTTAGTCCCTTAGTTTCGCGTGGTAAGCTTATTATATGTGGCATGCTTTGCATTTTTTTTTTGTAACAAATGGTAACAAGTTTTCATGTGGTTATGAAATGTACATTAGCATATTATTTTATAATATAATCCTTTTTATTTAGCTCAAGTTATTCTGCAGACGGCTTTAATGCTTTTGGCTGTATCGTGACTGATTGCTTCACCTTTCCGTTAAGATTTTAACATTGGAAATGGTATTTTTCAGGAAAGACTTAGTGGACAACGACTTAATATTATTATCGTAGCGGAAGGTGCAATTGACAGGAACGGCCACCCAATTACTGCCGATGAAGTTCGTAATGTTGTTGTGGACAAGCTACAGCAAGATACTAGAATTACTGTTCTTGGTCACGTTCAAAGAGGTGGTAATCCGTCAGCTTTTGATAGAGTTCTGGTTAGTTTCTTTCATCGTGTTCAACACGATACGTGCATATTTCATTGTGATCGATTCAGAGCAAAAATCAATCGTAGCAACTTAATGATAAACAATGTTCTAGGGTTGCCGAATGGGTGCTGAAGCCGTGATGGCTTTAATGGAAGCAACGCCGGAAACTGAAGCGAGTGTCGTTACACTGGACGGAAACCAAGCTGTTATATTACCACTTATGGAGTGCGTTCGTCGGACTAAAGCAGTAGCCCAAGCTTTGGCCGATAAGAATTGGGATCTTGCTGTTCAACTTCGGGGAAAGTAAGGAGGAGCTAAAGCGTTATTCTTTTCAAATTTTTCTATATCGCGTTCTCTATCGTTTACAACATTTTTAGAGGATTTGCCCGTAACTTGCAAACATACAAGATGTTGACTCGTCTAAAAGCGCCCGTGGATCATGATCCCAATAAGGTATGCTATCATCGTGTCTCTAATATTAAAATTACTACTACGAACTTAAAACCTTCCGGCGGGAGCCTGGAACAAATGATCGTTAAATTCCAAAGTATGAAATGGCAAATGATGATGGTAAACGTTATATGAAAGAAGTGGTCGGAAGGTTTTTAGTTTTAGACGCAGAATTATCTTTATTACATGTACTATTTAATACTGCTTCAGGGAAGTAATGGCCCCACATTAACCAAGGTAAATTGCTTAAAAAAGAAATATAAGTGTACGCCTTTCTGCTAAAAAAGAATAATCTGATGTGTTGTACACACAAGCCTTCTAACATTTCTCTTCTTTTCTTTCCACCATTAGCAGTTCACGTTATGTGGGCAAGTGAGTTAACAAAAACCTTTAAATCATTAGTCTGTCACTGTGTTTTCATGTACCTATGTGAGCCTATGCATCGTGCAGTACTTAATATCGAACATTAAGTCAACCCACAGAATGTGTTCGTTTTTTTGTGTGCACGTTGCATGGATCAATGTCGAATTTTTGCACAATGTTACAGTAGAATTTTGTTGCAGGATCACTATACATTAGGTGTGATGCACATTGGATCACCGTCTTGTGGTATGAACGCAGCAGTGCGTTCCTTCGTTAGAAACTGCATCTATCGTGGTGACAAGGTATAATCTTGTAGCGGGCGGTTTCTTAACGTTCCATCACACAGATCTGACAGCGCATCCTTGCAGGTCTATGGCGTGTGCGATGGAATCATGGGACTTATGGCTGGAAAGTTCAAATTACTGGACTGGTCCTCTGTGACTGGTTGGGTAGCGCAGGGTGGCGCTTATTTAGGAACAAAGCGTGCTCCGCCTAAAGAAGATCAGTTACCGCAGATTGCTCAGAAGCTGAAGGAGTATGGAATCCAAGCTTTGCTTATTATAGGAGGATTTGAGGTAAGAGCTGTGGATATTTCATTTATTTGATAGAGCGGTTTTCGAGTATATATAAGCATTGTTATTTAATTTTCAAAGGGCTATCAAACGGGGCTTACCTTCTACAAAGCAAGGGACAAATTCGAGGAATTCCGAATTCCTATTGCTATGATTCCCGCGACTATTAGCAATAATGTTCCGGGAACTGAATTTTCGCTGGGTTGCGACACTGCTCTTAACGAAATTACCGAGGTAAAGATAATTATTTTTTCTTGATATAGTATTAAGGGGTCATGCATTATATGTACTTCTAAAATAAGGAAATAGTTGTAAGAAACATACATCACATTTTCCACAAAAAATTCCCGAAAATCACTTTTTTTTCGCCTGCCAACTAAGCATGACCTCTTAATCGAAATATACTAGAATGCTAGCAGGCGTTTAAGTGGATCTGTATTGTCTTCAGATATGTGATCGAATTCGTCAGTCGGCCCAGGGTACAAAGCGTAGGGTGTTCATTATCGAAACTATGGGTGGATATTGCGGTTACCTCGCGACTGTTGCTGGCTTAGCTGGCGGAGCTGACGCGGCCTATATCTTTGAGGAAAAGTTTAATATCCAAGACTTGAATCAAGATGTAATTGCGATGGCTGCCAAGATGTCAGAAGGTGTACAAAGAGGTCTAATTTTGAGAAACGAAAATGCCAATTTGATGTACAATACAGATTTCGTGCAGAGACTCTTTAGCGAGGAGGGAAAGGGTCTGTTCAGCTGTAGAATGAATATTATTGGTATGCGTTTCATCATTTATCGTGTCACTGTTGTAATTACTTCTGTAAAAGTGTTTCGTATGTAAAACTATAAAAACCTTGTAGGTCACATGCAACAAGGTGGTTCGCCGACACCGTTTGACCGTAACTTGGGCACAAAAATGGGTTCGAAATCGGTGGAGTGGTTCACCGAGCAATTGAAGAAGCACACTAACGCCGATGGCAAAACCGTAACTATGGATGCCGATACCGCGGTTATGATCGGTATAGTTCGAAGGCAGTATAGATTTACACCGTTCACAGAGCTTGTCGAGGTTACAGATTTCGAGTAAGGAAACATTCTAAATGTCGAGAAACTTTCTTCTATCTGACGTTCGCGAGTAAACGATAACTTAATTATATTCGCAGGCATCGCATTCCAAAGTACCAATGGTGGATGAAATTGCGACCGTTACTGAAGGTTCTAGCAAAACACGAGTCGATGTACGAGGAAGAGGGACTTTATATAACCGTGGAGGAAATGGATCTCGAGAATGACCCACCTCTTGTCTAAGCTACGCGTTACGCGTCACGTTATGCGATATAAGGTAAAGTTCCGTAACATGTACACTATTAATCGTGAAATGTAGATTCCATTGAAGAGTATTACAGTATTGTATGGCATTATAATAATCATGTTCCGTTGTTATTCACGAGAAGAACGATCAAATTTTAGACGTACAATCGTAGGATATAAATGTTCTGCGAGATTTAATATAAGACAAGTATTTTATCGATTCATTGCGATGTATGTTGAATATAATACTTAATAACGAGGCGCACGCGCTAAAAATCCTAAATGTGAAGAATTGAAATAAACGGCAGATTATTGCACATACTATTGCCATGGTTAAGAATACAGATTAATATTTTGTTTGGAAAGTCGAATGGAATGTCTATATTTTAAATGCGGTTTAAACTCAGGTGAGAAGTAGGTACAAAGAGAGTACCTGAAACGCGAAGGTAAGCTGGTGTATCTTGATAGTATAAGAAACTAAAAGGAGTTGCTAGGAAATTCTGATGGCGTATTCGTTAGTAAACGATGAAAAACGACTATATATTGTTATAACGTGTGGCGTTAAATATTTATTGCCATTAATGAGTACATATAGTATGTATGTACATATATATCGTTCGGAGAATAGGAGAGGGCGAAGATAGAGAACGAAAAGCAACGTAACGTATGCAAGTATGATGATATCCATCCGAATCCTATATTATAATCAGGAGGCATCGGGGAAGGTAAAATCATAAGGTAATAACCGAATACGATTACACAAAGATGATCACAACCAAAGACGATAATCATTCTCTCTCGATACCAGACTCAAATTACACTTCCATTTTG
Source organism: Andrena flavipes (assembly GCA_963971345.1). Lineage (NCBI taxonomy): Eukaryota > Metazoa > Arthropoda > Insecta > Hymenoptera > Andrenidae > Andrena > Andrena flavipes. The sequence goes on from OZ020480.1 coordinate 59,711,215, forward strand.
AGAGCTTACCGGTCTTGCGAATGTTCTTACGCTCATCGAGCTCGAATGTTAACAGCCCACAATTCTGTTACACAACTAAACAGTTGTGAGATTTTAAGGGCGAATGAATGACATTGTCGGCACTTAATTTCTTCACACACCTCGCGACAAGAATTTTATTGATATTGAGACGGCAATGGTTTTAGAACGCTATCGTATTAACAGTCATTGAGACGATTTCAGTTGCTACACGAAGTACATTACACCATTCATGGAACACTACTTCGCGGATAAATGTACTAGGCTATATTTGTGGTCTAACTAAGATATAAAATTAAACATAATGTGGCATTTTTCTTTTTGACGAGAACTTATCCTTTGGTTCAGCTTTACCGATAGCTGTGGGAAGCTATTTGAAGAATATACTTGTCTACCTCAAAACATAATTTGCAACTACAGGCGACGTTTAGGTGCGGGACAGGGCCCTAAGTCGTACTGGTTGTGCGTAACGTTAAAAGATTTTGCTAAGATTTAAGGCTTGTGACCACAAGAGTATTTAGATTTAATTCGTGTTATTATTGTACTCGTGTGTTTCTCGTATATTTATCTCGACGAGTCGTACAGATACCTATTAAACTCGTAATTGTTTTCTCGAATACGTAAAGTAGATGTACTAACTCTATGAAATTCTAGAATCATGCACACGATGTTACACTATGAACCGTTATGACCTTTCACAAATTTATTCCTGTATATGTATTTGCAAGCTCGACTAATGTCATCGATACAAGATGTGACGTTAACAAAAAAAAAATGTTTCTAATGACTCGCAACACACGTCCACGTTTGATAAAACAAAAGATAATTCTATCAGTAAATCAGTAATAGTCGATAAAGCGTTAAACGTTTATTTGTATCTCGAAGCAATTTCCTTCAGGCATGTTATACAACACTGCACGCAGCATGTAATAGTTGAGTTGTTGTCATTGAGTCCTAAAGTAGGTTAATAACAAAGATGTATATCTATTTAAAGAATGTGGTACGCAAATCGCGAAAGTCGCGACACGTTTAGAAAGATATAAAGACAATAGATGTTGTTGAGAAGCATATAAGTGAAACTATAGTAACTGTTCAAGACATGCAAGTGCTATACAATGAAATGTTTAAACGTGTACCCGCGGAACTATCGAGGAAGGAGAAGGCTATAGGAGAAATTCGCCTCTGGCCTAATTACGCTACGAATAGATATCAGAGTGTACTTAAAGTGGAGGCGGGTAGTATATTGTCAAACCGTAAGATTAGAGATGGTGAAAAGGAGAGGTGAAAAGAAAGCTAATGAAAGAATGAACGCTGTGTGATTCGTCTATAAATCCGCCGCCTCTATTCGTAAATATAGAATTACAGTACACCCTATGTACCTTGTAAGTACACCTCTGTTCTGTGCAAATCCCGAATTTCATCGTATAGGATAGGTATTATCTGTGTTCACTCACTGAAGCACGTACGAATGAATGTCGAGTGCTCCGTCGTCGTTAATCACGCTGTATATGATAAAACATAAAACAAAGAAGCAATAATGTACAAACACACGTGCGTTGATATCACAGAAGTAACGCGATTAACCGATAGTATAATGAAGATATAACGTTGAAAGAATATATATATTATTTTTGTGATTACAGATATATATATTTTCGACTCATTGTTGATCAATGAATTTACAGTTTATCTCTCACATAACACATAGCGTACAGAAATTATTTTCTTCTGACATCGAATTGTTGAACATGTATTTTCGCTTTACCCTTGCATAACTATTACTCTATTTATTCGTCGGTAGTTGAAAGTTTTACGAGTTACCTGTGCTAATTGCATAAGTTTAAACGAACAAATGAGTCTCTACGTATGTACACATCGTGACCAGTGAGAATGTACCTAAATAATGCTATCAATAAAATGTATCTTACAGATATTTATTGCCCTCCACCTCCACGAGATTCAATATCGTTCTATTCCGTATACACAACTATGTACTTTGTAAATGTGTCAGTCGACGATGAAATTACGCATCGATTGACCAAATTCGTATACTCGCGTATCGCGTACATGCGTCTGCACTTGTATAATAATAAATTAATTGTAAATAATGGTAAATTTTTTTCAAGATTTTCTTTGGGGACCCTTCGGAATAATTCCAAGTAATTAAATAAAATCTATGTAAAGTTTGAGCTCGATTTATAATTATTTAATTGTTTAAAAGGGGCCCTTAGGTCCTTTTCCCGTTATCCGATCGAGCTCAAACTTTACACAGATTTTTTTAAATATTTGGAACCATTCTTCAGGGTGCTCCGAAGAAAATTGAAAAGTCGAAAATTAGAGCCACCACAACATATGTATATATATAACGTATACGTTGCCGCTGACAAGAATTTGAACGTTGCCGCCACTAATCACGCGCCGTAGTTCTCGACGCACTTGGCAACAACAGAATATCCGTAAAATTATACACGAAGCTTCGTTTATTCAAATGATTAATTTCATATAAAAGAAGAATAATTCTTTTAATTAACACCATACAGGTGCGAACGATGTACAAACACAATTAGCCGGAAAAAAGCATTGCGACCTTATTGTGATTTACGTGGTGCCAACAAGTAAAGGTAGAAAGCGCCACAGTGTCCGATGTGGCCCGTAGTCACCCGTAGTAAAGCGTACACATGATACACGTACATGCGTTACTCTGTTAACGTGTTAGTTGAGCCTATCGGTGCCACTGCGCTACTGCGGGCTACGGGCTTATTCGTTGTGTTCGTGGGACAGTGGACAGCAGTGGACCGTAAGGCAGTTTTGTAACCGAGGAAACGATACTTTTACTGAAAAAATGGTCGCGATAAAGGGTCGCAAAAGCTCGAACAAAAACCCTCCTATATTCAGTCATGAGTTTGTCATTCAAAACCATGGAGATATCGTTTCTTGCGTGGCTATGATTTTCGTAACTGGCCTAATGATGCAGGTCAGTATTCAACTTTTTCCACGTCTATCGCGTCTTTATCTTATGCGTGCATCTGTTTACGCCTCGGCCGACTGTTCTTCTCGTTTACCGTACATCAAACGTGTACGTACGAACGTAAGACTTTCAGTTACCGTCGATCGAATAACCATATGTTACTTGTCACAACCGGCGTTCTTTCGCCAGACCATTCGTTTCTTTGACTTTTTCCCTTTCCCCCTCTTTCTTTTTATACATCGTAAAAAATTACTTTTCAGGCAACATCACCATGGGCATATACATTCATTACCATTCATCACAACGTAACTTCTGATGTAGAAGATCCTACTGTGCCAATGAAATACACCACTGGTTGGAAAGACGCGTGCGCTGTATTTTTCTATTTCTTAATAACAATTGTAATGCACGCTGTGTTTCAAGAATACATCTTTGATGTGAGTTACACTTGGTACGATTTCCTCTTGTGCGCTGGAACCGCATCTCAAATAACTATCTTTTGTACAATTTTTTTTTTTCAGAAAATTTCGAAGCGACTCCACCTTAGTAAGGTGAAGCTTGCTAAATTTAATGAATCTAGTCAACTTGTTCTCTTCTATGCTTTGTCCGTAATGTGGGGCATAGATATAATTATTAGGTAAGGATCCAGTATTGATGTACGTGTAATATATATTTGGGTGTAACTTGATACTAAAATTGCCATCTTTTCAGGGAAGATCTGCTGTTGAATATATCCTTGTTGTGGAAAGAATATCCTGTATCGTTAGCCTTTTCCTCGAAATTATTCTTCATTGGTCAGCTGGCTTATTGGTTGCATTGCTATCCTGAATTATATTTCCAAAGGGTAAAGAAAGAAGACATCTCACCCCGTGTAGGGCAAGCAACCATTGGATTGCTCTTTACCCTTGCAGCTTATGTGTTCAAGTATGTTGGAAGTATCGCAAAACATTTGTTGTTGCTTGTTCTATTCTCTAAAATTTCTATACTTACAGCTTCCAACAAGTAGGAATTCTGCTGTTAGTTTTGCACTATACAGGAGACGCTATGCTCCATGGAGCCAGAATTATACACTTTGTCAGTAAGAAAGAAAAGTTGACGAAACGTAGGTATCATTTGGACTATAAATACTATTTTATATAAAAAAATAGATCCGATAGAATGTTTGAAAATTATTTTCTTACAGTGGCATTTCTGGTTTCCAACTCTGTGTATGTCTTTGTACGAGTCGCAACAATTGCTATTGCATCTTTAATCTTCCTGTATGGTCTAAGCCAAGTTGAAAGCGAATTTGATTACGCTACTGGGAACTTTAATATTCCTGCGATAAGATTCTCGGCTTTAACTATTACCGTGGTCTTCCAAGCCTATCTCTCCCAAGTATTTATCAAGAGGCAGATTAAGCGCGCTCGTGAAAATGCGATCCCTGTACAGGTGGCGGTAAAATCAAAGCAAAAGTCGAAGAAGAAGGAAGGTGAGAAAAAGTTCCTGGTGCTGCTCCTATGCTATACTTTTTTACGATACGCTTAAACTTCAAATTGCACGATCTGTTGTTGCAGGAAAGAAATCTGCTGCATCCGAAGATGACGATTTGCCGGAAGTCGATCAGGCAACTAAAAAGAACCTTAGGTCTCGTTCATCCGCGAAAGCAAAATAGGCGCTACTTAACTACGAAATTTGTTTAAGTCTGATTCAACATTTGATTTCATTCATCTTTATGCAATTGTATACATGTATCATGAATAGGATTTGTTAGCTATTATTCGTAATGACTTTCACTATTTTAACATTCTTTCTAAATACAAATTATCGCGCCATTCTTCAATAGTATATTTTGCTTTCATTCCAACTGTAGTTAGGAGTTGCTCTCATGGATGAAGAAATGTTTGAAATTCTGTGTGTATGATGTGTGTGTGTATATAATATATATGTATATGAAATGTTTATTTCCGATTCTACGTATCAACGCTATCAGTACAACCACAGACCGGATATAGGATAGACCTATTATCTAATGTAATTTTGTATCACATGCTCGAGAGGTTCGCGAGCCCCCTTATCATTTTTGTGTTACGCCCAACGGTATCGATTCAGTCTGAAATAAGATTACAATGCTACGAATGGTAGGAATTAAAATTAAATCTCGAAAACATTTCAAATATAAAACGGTCTGAATGTTACGAGTAATTAACCGACATCAAAAAGGAGGAGGTTATAGATTTGACCAGTTTTTTTTTATGTTTGTCGCATAATTTTTCAGCATATGGACCGATTTTGATGATCTTTTTTTACTGGAAAGAGTGCGATGAGCTGGTGGTTCCACTCTACATTGCATCAACATTGACCCAATATTTTGCCAGTTCTGGTTAATAATAAAGACTATTGTCACCTAATCATTATTATTTTATGTACGTACGTGCATATCTCCTCGGCATTTTGTGTCATTATATATAAAACTAAAAATATAAAAAAGAACTAAAATCGATTTCAAAAAAATAAAATTGCACTAAAAAGTAAAAAATATTTTTTTCCCTTGTTTAATCTACGACTCTAATATTTTTTAAGTCGATGCCTCATCATTTGCACTACGTAATCTGGCCGCTGGCGCCGACTTAAAAATATGGGAGTCTTAGATTAAATAAGGGAAAAAATTATTCTTTACTTTTTAGTGCAATTTTATTTTTTTGAAGTCGGTTTTAATTATTTTTTCAATTTTTTTTCAATCAACATGTTGCATAATTCCATTCACTAATAGATTTTCGTAGACACTTGCTTTTTTACACTACATATGCTTAACTTAATTAAAGGAAAAAGTATAAATTAATCGATTACTAATTTGATAATTCTTGAAAGATAAGTTATTAGAGTGATAAATGTGAAATTGTCCTCCAACTGTTTCTTCTTCGTTATGGCTAACGTCGTAACGGTTTAAATATGTTTTTTCCTTGGTTAGGAGCTGCGTACGAATTCACTGACGAGTGACGTTACCTCGAATTCGGTATTTCAAACTTGTGTGCCTTGAAACAAGTCATAATCATTTAAATAACAAAATCTTTTTGTCTGCTGTAATTTTTTTATACATTTTTTGTGTACTTTACTGATGCGGTAGGAGATTTGTACAGCGTTTAAATGTATTCTACATGAAATAAATGTTGAAATGGCCAGATAATTTAATTCTTTATACGATTTACATTAAATCGTGTTATAACATTTGTCGCATTTTGTATAATAGACAAGTTAGGCATTGAACCTTCCTCTTTTGAATGAGACCTCGCCCAGCCCAAAATCTGCTTATATAAGGACGGAAAACGAAATATCCCCAACCCATGTTCACAGACGTCTGCGTTAACGACTCAATAGTCAATCTCCTACTTTATCAACGCTATGCACGTAACCTGCAGTATCTACAGATCGACGTAAACAGTAGTGACGCCTATTTTTGTCAATTTTAGTTCGCATTTCTTTCCGTTAACATTCGTGTGTCCGTAAATTAAACAAATTTCTTACGGTTAAGAGTTTCAAAGCAATAAATAAATAATTTTGTTACTAAAAGTAGATGTAATAATACGTTGAGGGGCCCGTACAACAGATAGCCTGTTTTCTCTGTGCATTGAACTGTCGTTTACAATAGTACTCACACTGTCAACTGTCAATTTTCTGCGTCGTTTTTGTATCTTATATATATACTGTGGTACATATAATTTGGAAAACTAGAGTTGCCAAAAATCGTCGACACTGTCGGAACAATTGTCAAATTACTATGGCTAAACGCAAAAGTTTAAATAGACGTTTATCGAGATACAGCAGAAACAGTACTGGTTCTGCTTCTCTGGATCCCGATACAGCAAATTTGGGCGATGGTAGGTGAAAAAATATATAATCCATTGTAGCTTAAATATTTTTATCTTTGTTAGATATTAATTATAGTCGCCCCATTTCAGAACAACCATATTGGTGGAAGAATCTGGAGAACAATACTGTAATGCGTCCGTCCATGTCTTACAATATGGCAAATCAAACAAGTCCTATCTTGGATCCTAATTCGCAAGTTGAATCAGGCCAGCTGCAAGATGGATGGTGGAAAGTATTGGAAACGACAGATATTGCGGATGATGCCAAACTTACAATGCCTACTAGGAAACCAGGTATATTCTTTAAGAGTCGAGGTACATGTTGGCTACCATAGTTTGTGTTAACTATAATGTCTTATTAGATGCAGATAATAACACAGTTACAACATTGGAATCCGACGAAGAACCTAGAATTATAAAAAAAAAAGTTATCTTGCGCCAAGCGGCAAGGAAATCACGGGGTAATCCTTTTGTGAATTTTTCGGAGTCTGAAACGTCAGATGAAAAAAGTGCAGGGGAAAATCCTATGAATAAATCTGGGTCCATCAATAAGAGTACTACCAGTTTTAAACGGGTAAACAAGACTTCAGAAAGTAGTTCAAGTCAGAGCCATAGTACAGATGCCGTTCTGAAATTAAAGCCTACACTTTTTAAAAAAAGGCACAAGGACCGGCAGCAAAATGTATTTGATGATGTATTAAAAGAAAATGAGCTGCTGACTCCGAAAAAAAGAAAATCCTTAAAAGTATTGTCGCATAGTAAGACTGGATCATTGATGGAAAATAAAATTCCTGCGATACCCGAATCTCCAATTGTGAAACAAGGAGGGATGAGACAACTTGAATTATCCTTTGAGAATGACTCCGATCTTTCACGTCTTCCGATCCCAGAAGCGCAGAGTACGTTACTTGAAAGTTCTTCGTCTATGCACGGTGGTAACAAGGATAATAGCGAGATGGAAGCTGGCGTACTGAAACCAAAATCGACATTTCTAAAACGTCATAAGAGACACGCGGATAAAAATGTGTTTGCCGATATATTTGCGGAGAAAGAAGCTCATAACGACGTTGAACTAAGTAAGTGGAAAGAGAAGGGTATCGATGCGAATGCTGAAGCTTTGAAAACATCTTCGGTGGGACAGGCGGGTGGTTCGATTCGAGGCTCGCAATCTACACCAAGTAATGTCGTAAATAAGATTAGGACCGGTGACGCGAAAGCTACAAAGGAGTCAAAATCAACCGAGTCTATTACTCCATCGGCGCAGGAACCTAGAGGACCTGTTGAATCTAATGCGTCAGCTCAAGCTTCTATTGGGTCAAGCGATAGCTCTGACAAGAATCAAGATCCTAACGTTTTTTTAAAACCGAGATCAACGTTCCTAAAGAGATCGCGTAAACGTCCAGAGACCAATATCTTTCAAAAGATACTCGAGGAAGACGACAACGTCGATGCGCTTAGGCGATCTAGGTCCGACGTTCTTATTGATCGCACGAAAGAAGATCTTGTGATGAAGAATCAAGCTACAGTGGCACGTGAAACAAGAAAACGTGGAAGTATTGACCAAGAGAGCAACATTGGTTCGGAGGAGTTACGTCTAGAACTAGAAGGTTCCTCAGAGGAAGATCGAAATAATGCCAAGGAATCATCGGAATTGTACAGGAATATCGGTAGTGACATAGAAGTTTCTGAACTCGGTTCAGAACCGAAGGAAAAGCGACAACGTCGTTCGGCTTTACACGTTTCCCCAGAGATCCCAGAAATGTCAAATCGAAGAACTGCTAACCTACCACGGATCATTAATGAAGTAAGTAAAAGTGGTGGAGGTGAAACGTGGAACGTAAGTCATCGAGAAGCTGGGAGTGACGTCGATGCGCTTGAGCGATCTAGATCCGACCCTCTCATTGATCGCACGAAAGAAGTGGCACGTGACGCAAAAAGACGTGGAACTATTGACCAAGAGAGCAACACTGTTTCGAAGAAGTTACATCTAGAACTAGCAGGTTCTTCAGAGGAAGATGGAAATAATGCCAAGGAATCATCGGAATTGTACAGGAGTACCGGTAGTGACATAGAAATTTCTGAACCCGGTTTAGAACCGAAGGAAAAGCGACAACCTCGTTCGGCTCTACACGTTTCCTCAGAGATCCCAGAAATGTCGAATCGAAGAACTAATAACCTACCACGGATCATCAACGAAGTAAGTAACAGTGGAGGAAGCGCAAGGTGGAACATAAGGCATAGAGAATCTGTGAGTGACGTTGATGTGTCTGTTACATCGAAACACGAAGAAGGTAATCATACTAAATCACATTCGCGTAACCAACATGAACGTGATGCATTAGAGGGGAACAAAGGGTCATCTCATAACTTGCACACACAATTATTTACCGACACATCGGATGATTCTGACCAGGAATCCAAAGTTATTGAAAGAACACGAAGGAAAGGTACAAGTAAATTGGGGAAAACATCGTTTCGGTCTACCGTAGTCGACTCTGAGTCGGACGACCAGCAGAACACACCGCGTAGGCCCAACAAGAAGTTAAGAACATCGATAAAACAGTCAACCGTAGTTACTCATAGAGATACCGATCTAGAACCGGTTCTTAGTACAACGAAAAGGCAAAGTAAAAGTTTAAGTAAGTCCCAGCAATTGTTAAGCTCACGCATTATCAACGAGGCTGAAGTGGAAGATGTTCAAGCAACTCCGAAAAGGCAAAGCAATAGTTTAAGTAAGTCGCAAAAGTTGTTACGCTCGCGGGTTATCAGCGAGGATGAAGCGGAAGAGGTTGAAGCAACTTCGAAAAGGCAAAGCAAAAGTTTAAGTAAGTCGCAAAAGTTGTTACGCTCGCGCGTTATCGGTGAGAATGAAATGGAAGATGTTCAAGCAACTCCGAAAAGGCAAAGCAATAGTTTAAGTAAGTCGCAAAAGTTGTTACGCTCGCGCGTTATCGGTGAGAATGAAATGGAAGATGTTCAAGCAACTCCGAAAAGGCAAAGCAGAAATTCAAGTGTGTCGCAGGATTTGTTGAGGTCGCGCGTTTTGAGCGAGGCAGAAACGGAAGATGTTCAAGCAACTCCGAAAAGACAAAACAAAAGTTTAAGTACGTCGCAAAAGTTGTTACGCTCGCGCGTTATCAGCGAGGATGAAATGGAAGATGTTCAAGCAACTCCGAAAAGGCAAAGCAATAGTTTAAGTAAGTCGCAAAAGTTGTTACGCTCGCGCGTTATCGGTGAGAATGAAATGGAAGATGTTCAAGCAACTCCGAAAAGACAAAGCAGAAATTTAAGTGTGTCGCAGGAATTTCTAAGTTCGCGCGTTTTGAGCGAGGCAGAAACGGAAGATGTTCAAGCAACTCCGAAAAGACAAAACAAAAGTTTAAGTACGTCGCAAAAGTTGTTACGCTCGCGCGTTATCAGCGAGGATGAAATGGAAGAGGTTCCAGCAACTGCGAAAATGCAAACCAGAAGTTTAAGTAAGTCGCAGAAGTTGTTAAGCTCACGCGTTAGGAGCAAATCTGAAACAGAAGAGGTTCAACAAACAACGAAAAGGCAAACCAGAAGTTTAAGTAAGTCGCAGAAGTTGTTAAGGTCACGCGCTATGAGCGAGTCTGAAACGGAAGAGGTTCCAGCAACTTCGAAAAGGCAAAGCAAAAGTTTAAGTAAGTCGCAAAAGTTGTTACGCTCGCGCGTTATCAGCGAGGATGAAACGGATGATGTTCAAGCAACTTCGAAAAGGCAAAGTGGAAGTTTAAGTAAGACGCAAAAATTAAGCTCGCGCGTTATGAGCGAGGATGAAGCGGGAGAGGTTCAAGCAACTTCGAAAAGGCAAAGCAAAAGTTTAAGTAAGTCGCAGAAGTTGTTAAGGTCACGTGCTGTGATTGAGTCTGAAACGGAAGATGATCAAGAAACGACGAAAAGGCAAAGCAAAAGTTTAAGTAAGTCGCAGAAGTTGTTACGCTCGCGCGTTATGAGCGAGGATGAAGCGGAAGATGTTCAAGAATCTCCGCAAAGGCAAAGCAAAAGTTTAAGCAAGTCGCCAAAGTTGTTACGCTCGCGCGTTATCAACGAGGATGAAGCGGAAGATGTCCTAGCAACTTCGAAAAGGGAAAGTGGAAGTTTAAGTAAGTCGCAAAAGTTTCTAAGCTCAGGCGTTATCAGCGAGGATGAAGCGGAAGAGATTCAGTCGACTCGGAAAACAAAGGAAAGTAAGAGTGTTGGTAAAGCGCAAAAGCGGTCAACTTTGAATGCTATAAAAGAATTAGAAGCACAGGATCCCAACATTCCGGAAAGACGTAGCAAAGTTTTAAGTAAGTTACCGAATGATATTTCCTCTGCTGCAAACCAACTAGAACCGTGTAAAATTGACGACGGGGCAAAGAGGCAGAGCAAAAGTATCAGTAGGGTTGAAAGACAATCAAATGTACGCATTTTGAGCCCGTCTAAGACAGAAGAAGTTGAAATTAGTCGGCAGAAGCACAGTAGGAACTTTATGTCGCGAGAATCTGTTTCACCTGCCCACGGCGAATCTCAATTGACTGTACCGATTACAGGCGAATCTAATATGCACAGAGTTCAAGAAGAAGAAGGAGAAGAAAAAGACGAGAAAGAAGAAGAAGAAGAAGAAGACGAGGAAGAAGAAGAAGGAGGTACATATGAAGGAGTCAGGAGCTTTAGTACTACGCGCATATCAGAGCAGCAGGTCGCATTTACTTCAAATGTTACTAAAGACAGAGAAGATGAGGATCTTCTGAACCCAAGTAGTAAGAATGCAAAGGAAGCGAAAGAAGTTTCGCGAAAGGACATAGAGCGAAACGTTGGTAAGAATCGTAGCGTTGTGTTGGGTAAAGCTAAAGGTTCATTGGGATCTACAAGGACGTCTACGAACCGGGCTACAGACTCATCGAGGAGTCAAAGGAATATCGAGGACTTTCTGATCGTGCGCGAGGCTATCCCGGCGTCGCAAGTATTCGCCGACAAAGAGAAAACGGAGAAACTTAAGAGGGAGCTAGAGAAGATAAAGAAGCAGGCAATGGATGATATGATGCTCAGCGGGAACAGCCACAAAAGCAAGTTGCCTCTGCCGCAGAAGAAGCCGAGCAACTTGGTGAAAACTGCGAAAGCAGCGCAGAAGCAACGTCCTGCGAAACCGATTGACAAAGCGTTCTTAGTAAATGGACAGGTGTACAAGGTTCCCCGTCTTCCTCGTCCAAAGTATTGGGTCACGGACCGCCTCTACAAGTACTTGTGGAAGTTGTTGGAACCAAAGTACGCACTACAGACCAGAGTGACCTCTGAAAAGTTTGTTCAACAGTTGTCGAATGTAACGAGCTTTATTGTCAAGCAGAAATCTTACACAAGTTACAAGGCTGAGCTGCACGCGCTGATGAAGGAAATGGCGCGGTTAGGTATTATTAGTACACGATATGAATTTTATACTTTTTGCCATGAATTCTTCCCGTACGAGATACGCATTAAGGTGGTGCCAATGCTGTTGCCGGGGAATAAGAGAAACATCCCTTATGAAAAGGATAAGTTAAACGAACCCCTTCTTCGCTCGTAAACGTTCAACTGTTTTCCACACGCTGTCCACACTTTAGCGGTTACAGGGATTCAACAGAAGAGAATCGCGTCTGTAGAATAAGTTAAAGCACGCGTTCCTCACTAATCGTAAGCGTACTTAAATACGTTTAGGAAACCAATCCACCGTGTTAAGTTCATCGTTTGATAAGAATGTTATATATAATTTACAGAGACTAGGAAGTCGCTGTTATCTTCGCCGATTCTACGGGAAATTTGAATAAAAGTATAATTATATTTTCATAAAATATACTTGTGTCGTTTGTAAACATCCACTCCCAGGTGTGTGAATGACGCGTGTGAGATTTCGGATCCCTGGACCTTTAGGGGACCGCCAAAGCCCCCTGCGGGGCTTTGAGTGAGCACACTACTTAAAAAGAATATAAAGGATAAATACAAAAATTAAAAATAAATATAGAGAAATAACAATGCTAGAAATGAAGTATATATAATATTACAATACAAAAAACATAATTGAAGAAAAAAAATACAACAAAATAAAATACCGAAAATGATAAATGAAAGCACGGGAAAAAGAAAAAAAGAAAACGCTAACAGAAAGTTCTCTGAATTTTGGTATGTGTTCGTTCGCGTTGATCAGTAAAGCTGCCATGTAGGCCAAACATTTTTACGATCCGACTACATATTCGTAATCAGCAGTATCAAAATCCCCCAGTCATACTGTATTTTTGAAACTAAAAAATGTTTATACTTATATATATTTATACTTTTTGGAAACTGAAAACCACTATTTTTTTTTAAAAAAATTTAAATAAAAAAATATTTAAAAAGAAGTTTTTATTAAAATGTACTAAAAAAATAAAATAATTTTGATAACGGCTTAAATGACTGCCTTAGAAAAATTCCCACATATTCCCAACAACAAAAGCGTGGAGTTGTTGGTCATATGTGGGAATTCTTCTAAGGCAGTCATTTAGGCCGGTATCAGAATTATTTTATTTTTTTAGTACATTTTAATAAAAGCTTGTTTTTAAATATTTTTTATTCAAATTTATTTTATGCGTTTTAGTATGTGTGCCAAATTTCAAGTCGATCGGACATGTGAAAGTGGGTCAAAATTAGCTTACAAGATTTCATCCTCACAACCTAAGTAACTAACTAACTAACTAACAAACTCACAAGTGAAGCTAAATAAAAGCTTCTAAAAAAGCCGGTCCTCTAAAGATAAACGCCGCGGCATGCCGCGCCGATTCGCTTCGCTTCTTTATGCATGCATACCAAACAGAAGCTCTGATCCGCGTTTAAATCGACTCGAATGCAGGTGTTTCCGTTCTTAATCTGTTTTATTTGACGCGATAAAAACCGCGCTCTTCGACAAATAACAATGTTTTGAAGAGACTCGGGTGACTATTTCCGTCACAGGCGAGAAACAATCGGACGCGTGACGGGGATCACGATTACGGTTTTATAAATATTTGCGATAGATGCGGACGTTTAATTGACGTAACGCGGCACTTTTGCAATACGTGACGGTGTAAAGAACGGCTGGAGATTAGTCTGTCGAATCCAGGGAACGTTGCTGTTGGTCAAGCGACCTTATTACCGCGACTTCTGACCCTTCGCTAGCGGACAAATAGATTCTCCATTCTCTCCTGTCCCTATTCTTCCGAATACGCCTCATCTACGACTTCGCGTAGGCGATAACTACCACACTGAATCAATATTTTCCACGTGGACCGACTTGAACGAGATGTGCATCATGTTTCAGAACGGGTCACTGAACAAGATATCGGAAGAGTCATTCCGTCTTCGACGAATGCACGTCAGTGTGCACCACATGTGCGGCTGGAAGGCTGAGAAGCTGGTATCACGTATCGCATATCACAGTTCGATGAGTTCCGCGTTAATTATCCCAACGAATTTGACCGAGTCTCGTTTGAAGTTTAATCTCTAATGGAACGGCCGGGCCGCTGCAATTAGACGGGACTTATTTTTGCGCGCAGCCGCCTCATACATAATGTGCGAGCGTCGAGCATTTGCGGGCACGTGACGCGGCACGCGTCCCTCGTTATTCCATCGCCATCGGCAATTGTTTCCCCTAAAAATGATTAGGTTGCGCTACAGACTAGGTTACAGCCCCTCTGCGTATATCTATCGTTTGCCTCTGGATCGCGTCCATTGTTTCAAATATTTCCCTACACCCCACGGTATCGTTTATCCTTTCATACTTACCACGTTTCAACGACGTTGAATCACCATATCGCCAAAGATAATTATTTGTCTATGCGTATCCGACTCGCGTCTACCTATATACCCCATCGTATATCCCATATTCTAGATTCTAGAATTCTAGACATTCTCCACGATGTTGAGACATGTGAGCATGCCTCGCGTACTCCACACGTCCCGTATATGTATTTCACGCATCCCATACATCCCAAATAGGTATATTACATTTTTTATTCACCCTACATATTCAACATTCCCTACAATAAACAGACATTCTACAGTTTTGAAATTTTCTACATTCCTCACGTTTCGGATATATATTCTGCTCTTCACGCATTCTTCACACATGGGCGTCCGCAGGGGAGGAAAGGGCGAGGGGGCAAAAGGGGCAGTCGCCCTCCCCTGGTTTTGAGAAAAATCGCTTGTTTTTCAAAACTGATCTTTATTAAGTTTATACTAAAGAAGGGAATATTTTTAAATTTCGGATTTACATTTTTAATTAAATTGGCGTTATAAAATGGGTTGAAAAAGCAAGGGGGTATATTTTTCTTTACCATCATCCCAAAGTTGCCCCCCCTCCCCTTTGGGAAAAAGTCTCCGGACGCCCTTGTCTTCACATTTTCTATATATTCACTCTTCCAACGTTCACCATATTCTTAACACGTTTTATAATATGGACGTTCGTGAAATTTTCTACACATCTTTCAACTCCCTTCGCGCACGTTTTTCAACCCTTGCTCAAACATTTGTCTGCGCTTTACTCACCAATATATCAAAGTACCGTAAACTGGGGGAACATTGGCATTTACCTAACATCTATTAGAAAGGAAAAGGAAACAAAATTTTATGCATTTTCACACTTGTAGTACAATCAAATTTGAAAATAGTAATGAAGAAAAAAATTAAAAAAAATATAAAATAAAGTTCATTGAACATGAAAAGAAACCAATTTAAGTGTTACTGTATGTTAAGATGTGGTAAAACTTCTCTCAAACTTTTTAATGCTATTTATATACCGGGTAACATTGGCAGGTATTTAACACATATTAAAGAAGGATAGGGACTAAACTTTTAGGCATTTTGACACTTGTAGTCCATTCAGAAAAGATGTAATGTTACGATAGGATACTTAAAGCAAAATAAAAATGTTAATTTTTATATTATATAATGTTCCAAAAACTTTCACACTACTTCCAAACACCTTCCGTTCCTTCCACAACCTTTCCCCAAAATTTCCCTCCAATTTTCCTTATATCTCGCGCTGCACCTGCCAGAATAGTTGCCGGACCGAATTTTTGCCTCCGGCACTCGGGCCATTTACAAATCTGGAATTTGTGGGAAAATCAAAATTTGTGTGTGACCGCGCGAGGGTTCGCGGCTGCGTCGGTGTTGCATCGAAGGCGAAAGCCTAGAGCCTAGACAAAAGAGTGGAGCCTGGAAGGAGAGGGCATTTGCTGTGGTGGACGTGTCGGCTTAACGAGGGAGAGTGCTCTCCGAAATCGAGTAGCGGGTATTGGTGTTTCCTCGGCCGAGCGGGCAGCTCGAATGTTATGACAATTATGAGTTTTCCGTGGGCGCAGCGAGCTGGCACGTGGCGACGCGCATTCATTCAAGCTGACAAGGGAGAGAAGGGAGTGCAGGCCGTGTGCCGTCGCGTGAGAACAGCTTCGCTCTCACACGCGTTATGCAGCGCACGTGCGTGCTGCGTACTATCGTATACTACCGCGTGCTACTTCGTACTAGCGCGTATGCGCATGCGTACCCGAGATCGCGACACGTGACTGACACGCTCCGATTTTTCAATGAAAGCGCTTCAATTTCGTCTTTGAATTTTAATTGATTTGAACCTGGATTATGGGAAAGGATACCTTCGAGAGGGACGATCAAAAGACTTGTTTTTTCCCCGACAACCAAAGAAGAGGAATAGAACGGAGTATTATTTATTGGGAAATAGTCCACGGATACTTAAGACAAGTTATTAGTTTTGAATCTCGACTTTTATTCAGGACACTTGGAACGAACGTCTTTATTGGATAAAACGAGTCGGCAGAATGATTACTTGAGAGATCCGTCAAGCAGACAGACTCTATCGTTTGGTCGCGCTATCGCTATAAACATTCTGATATAAACATTACAGCCCTGTACTCTCGTGCATTCCGGAGCAGCAATATAAAAGATAATTTTTGCATAAATAAACTTTCATCAGTTAAACAAAACCAACATTATTAACTATTAGCAGGATAAAATTTTTTCATATCTGCTTGTATCAATCTAGGGTAAACCAATGGGACTATTTGTCGAATTTTTCGGTATTCGAATATTCGAATACTTCAGTTGCTTAATTATTTGGCGAATATAATTCGAATATTGATGTATTCGAATACTGATGTATTTTTACGTTTTGCATTTTACAATCATTTTTTTTTAAATTACGATAAGAATAAGTAATTATTTGTATACAAATTTCAAGAAAAATAAATTTAAATGCAATTTCAACAGTTATTTTGTTGTTATACATAAATATATTCAAGCATTAATCTCAAAGGTCGAAAAATTCAACAATTCGGTCATCCACTGGTTGCTTTACTATCGAGCCAGAATCTAATTACGTATATTTCCGTCAGGGGCATCCGGAGACTTTTTTCCAGGGGTGGGTGGGGTGGCGGAGCAACTTTGGGATGATGGTAAAGAAAAATATACCCCCCTTGCTTTTCCAACCCACTTTATAGTGCCGATTTAACGAAAACTGTAAAACCGAAATTTAAAAATATTCCCCTTTGTAGTATAAACTTAATAAAGATCAGTTTCGCAAAATAATCAATTTTTTCTCAAAAGCCAGGGGGGCAACTGCCCCCTTTGCCCCTCTCCTGCGTCTGCCCATGATCTCCGTTCCTACCGTGTCATCCAGAGGCAATCGTCCACTCGTAAATTTTCATCGATCACTCGCGCATTAACTCGATTCGACTTTCCACCCCTTATATTCCCATGGGCCAGCGGGTGCAACTACTTTTCGCCACTCCAATCAATCGGTCCCAGACATTGCCACGCCGGAAACTAAATATTCCCACAGTCCTCGAATTCAGAGAACGAGTTACATCCCTCAGATCCTCCCTCCCATTGATCGATCTATCCAAAGAATCGCAAGATTCGCATATTTTCAGAATAAGAATCAGAAAGAACGATTTGCCGAGGGGGTGGGCCGGTGGTGCTCGGGTGGTTTAAGAGGCGCCCTATAGATACGACCGCATTCCGACTTGTAAGTAGTGCATACGCGTCGTGGTAGTTAATAAAAGTTAAAAGGGTAAGGGAAGCTAGGATCGCACGGCGCGGCACGGCGCGACGCGGCACGATAAGACCGGGCCAGCCGAGGTAATAAATAGGGCAGCGCAGTGCTCCGGAGCGGTATTTGGTCGCGTGACGCCGACCAGCGCGCATCGATCCGAGCCTTCGTACGAACGGAGAGAATTCGCGTCGCTCGAAAATCAATCCCGCGCCGCGTACAATCTCATTGCCAGCCAAGGAAAAAGCTCCTCGTTTCTATTGTACATACACCGACACGAGTCGGGCTGCCTACCGATATGTGGAGGAAATTGCTCAGCAAGTCCGGACGCAGACTCCTCAGGGTAAGACCATGCTAATTATCCTCCTCGGCTGTTGCATGCACGCACGTTTCTGGCGCATCGCGGACGACCCAATTCCTTAGTCTCGCGTATCGCATCGGTGGCCTGCCACCGCTGGCCGCTGCAAATCATATCTCCGCTCTACCTACCTCGCCACTCGTTGTTCCGTCCATTCAGGATCACCTGACAATGCCTGACATCGCTTTCAATCGCCAGCCCGCTTTTCCTCGCAGAGAATAGAGATAGATATTTGTCTGTAATCAATGAATATTCCAGATCGTGAAGTTACCAAGTTGCCAAGCTACCAAGCTACCATCTCCGAGCACGGCGCGTCTATCGAGAATAATTTAAATTTCATCAAATATTCACGAGCGGGTAATTTTGATCGGCGTGACCTCGCTTTACATTGATTCGCTTAAGCTTAACTGCTACTCCACTCGATTCCACTCAACTCCACCGCGAGTAGATACGCTTCTCATCCAACAAACTGTCGCCGTAGTTACTCCTCGACATCTAACGCTATGGAGTTTCGAGTCTCAATACCGAGCGCAGAGAATTCATCGGAACGAACGTATTAGCGAGCCCTCGCGCGATCGTTCCGAACGTAATTCTTCGAATATACCAATGGAATTTTAGCGGGATCGCCCAAGTATGAATAAACTGCCAAAGTTGACGCGTCGCACGCCTGTCGTATGCCTTGTTGGATCGATCGTTTCCAACCGCGCGATTGCTATCAAACGCCCTCGCTTTAAGTTAATAGAAAGAAAGGATATACGTAGGTGAGCCGTGGAATTACTATACCTTGCGTCTGCTGTTGCTTCGATTCGCAGGCCATCAAGAAACTGTCGACGAGGAGCCGCAAGGCGAAAAGGTCGGAAAACTTGACCTCCTGGCACTCGGCCATACCGGACCTCGAGACAACATCTTTGTCGTGGTCCCTGCCGTCTCTGGACACCAAAAGCATCGACACGTACATGACGTACGTGGCTGAGAACTCGGAGGATTGCGACTCGATGTGCTGCTACTGCGACGAGTACGAGGAGAATCAGAGGAACGAGAATATCGAGAACGAGATGATCATCTAACGCTAACGGGACCCACCGTTTCTATGGATATATCCGTGGCTAAGTTCGCCGCTACGGATATACCTCTTCGATCGAGGGACAATCCGGTGAAAGAGCGAGTCGATCCGTCATACACCTGTCGCGGAAGATCTGCAAACAGGAGGAATGTTCGGGAAATACGAGGCCAGAAATAGAAAGATCGGTTACAGGATATCTGGAGGTCTTCTATTATAATCCGTTCCATAGGCTGTTTGTAAATTTCATTATTTTTCGATTCGTGTTTTCACGATAATTGTACCATAGCGTAAATAGGTAATCTGTAATATTACGGGGGCGGGCGACCGAGTTAAGCCAGAGGATCCACCTAGAAGCTAAGCTGTGCTATGCCATGCTACGTTTTAAAAAAATTAAGCTTCGATACATTGTCGTGGAATCGTCTCCACCGATAGCTTGGCTTAGCTTCCCGGTGGATTCCTTGCTTCAGTTTCCTTTAAACAGCGCACGCCTACGTACCTATATATTGTAGCGCGGTTATTCGGAATTGCAAAATACTCTTGTAAACATCGAAGACGGAAAGTACACACCTACGCGTTGCTTTTCGCGCGAAGATCGGTTCTTCCGAAGGACGCCCAACTAGCTGGTAGATTAGCCGATATTTTCCCCAAGTATTTATTTTGATCTCATTTAGATAGGTGCTAATTGCTTGGCCGTAGCGAATACACGCCCACTGATTTGTAGCCTTTTTCCCTCGTTGCGAGAAGAGAAACGGATAGCGACGCATCGTACAAAGGTAGAAACACAGTACCTAAATGCATATTGCTGTATCGATCGCTTGTTTCTAGAATTCCCTTTTTCAATTATCACTCGCGAACGTAGCGGAGCGAATATAAGCGAGCGAGATACGTTGTCTCACATCCGTCGAATTCAGATGCAATACGTGTGTAGAGTGTGAGGCGGACACAGATGTTATTTTGCGAGGCACGGGTGTGGCTCGTCGGTTGAGTGTTGACTAGGGCGGAACGGAATGTAGGCGCAAAATATTTTTTATCATTCATGACTTCTAATAGTGGCCAAAAGTTGCCTTTTATATTGGTATTTAAGCCGCCAAAATTTGAGCGTGACCGACAATTTTTTTGAGGTGCTGCGAGCCTTTCAAAAACCAATATTTCAGTAAATATTAACATTATTAATAATATTAAATTAATATTTCAGTAAATATATTTTTTACAATATTAAATTAATATTTCAGCCTTTCGAAAATTAATATTATTAATAATATTAAATTAATATTTCAGTAAATATTAATATTATCAATAATATTAAATTAATATTTCAGTAAATCTCAAAAAAATTGTCCATCAAGTTCAAACTTTGGCAGCTTAAATACCATTATAAAAGGCAACTTTTGCCCACTATTAGAAGTCACGAATAGTAAAAAAATATTTTGCCCCTATATTTCGTTCCACCTTAGTGTTGATCGTCCAACGAACATGTTAACGAAAATGGAGCACGTCCAATGAAACGGTCCAACTATCGAATATTAGAAACTTTATAGATCGGCGCTAAGGGATTTTCGATACGTGTTTTATGTACATGTCCGAGAGCAATCGTAGAATAGAACAGCACAGATCTTTACCGTTGCGTTAGCTTTCGCTTCATAATTGCTGAAGAGCTCGCTGCGAGCGGACGTGTTCTGCCGCGAGATTATGAAACGAACAGTTAGCACGCTTGTTCCCGTACCTTGCCAATCGCGGCGTGCGTCCCTCTTCAAATTACACGACACAATCGATGTTAGCCATTAGGTACTATCTTAACGCGAAGACCTTATATCTTTTCTGTAAATTCGTGCTGGCAAACGAGAGACACTTCGAACGATTACCACGCTAGTTACGTAGAATTTATATGTACATAAATACGTGAATGTGAATGTATATGGCTGGTGAAACGCGCGCGTTGTACATAGATGTATGTGGATGCGTCTCTCGATATTTTGTCGTAAATATGTCCGACGAGGCTGTGACTTTCTAATGGATGTAAATGTCATAAATAAAATAGTTTCATCGACGATTCCTGTGTTTCCATGACCCTTGTCACCAAAACTTTCCATCCAACGTGTTACTTTCGCTAGGCGTTGCTTCTCCACGCGATTGATTCCATTGTAGCTGGAACTTTAATCCTTAAGAAAGAAATATTCCTTTTTCGTAGACAAAGGGAATGAATGTAAATGAAGTATAGAACACCCGTTCCGCGTAATTAGCACGCAGCAAGCGTGCGTCTGGAACCCTTGCCACTGAAAATTAAGCGCAAAGAGCGAGGGCTAATTCGACGGCGAGAAGCGAACAAAGGCCACGTGGCCGAGCACTGCTCCTCCTCCTCCTACTCCTCTTCGAATATTAGTTTTGCTCCCCCGTGGTTTCTGAATATCCGTAAAAACCTACGCCGGCTAATTGTTCCCACTGATCATTACGGGTCACGCGGATGCCCTGTTTTGCGAAACCACTAGTTATGAATGGTATAACGAGTCGCAAAACTGGTTCGTAGCTTACGGTGCGAGGAGTATCCTGAAACGCTTATTTCGTTCTTGCACGGCAACGAGTAGCGTCCCTCTGCAAGCTGCAACGCGAATTTTGCATAAGAATACACGGTGTTTCAGAGTGCCCGGTGAATCTTGTTCCGGGTAATCGAAACAGAAGGTGAGTGAGAGAGAGAGAGAGAGAGAGAGAGAGAGAGAGAGAGAGAGAGAGAGAGAGAGAGATGAATAATGAAGGCGATGTCACTTTTCTGCGTTGTTTTATTACAAAGTCTTATTGCAAAAATATTTGAGCGTTTTCCACACGTAGGTATACCTCAATATGTGTAATGGCACTTCTCTTTACTCGTTCCATTCCCAATTTCCTCAGCTTTCCTAACTATTCCCTAGAAATCCATTCGTCTGAGTTTTCCCTTAACCAAAGGATCGATAAATAGAAAAAATATCAAGTTATTTACAATATGTACACTGTACAGCGTCGCTCCCTCTTAAAGCTTCCCTAGTTAAGCTAAAATAATAAATAATATCTTTCTCGTTCGTTATTAGGTACTGGCATGACTATTATCGTATCACACATCGGAAAAACACGTGGACGCGTTTCCTCTCGCGTCCGCGTCCCTGAGACAAACTCATTTATGCGTAGACAGGTAGACACCGCTGGTCCACGAATCGCGCGTGTATCTTGAGATGCTCCGACAAATTCAACCCAGACGTGCAGTCTGATGTCCTCTCTCAGTAGGCCAGTTCGGCGCCCCACGGCCTGTAAGGCTTGCCGTGTTGCTGCTGAGGATACTGTCCCGGGTACTGGCCCCATCCGAGGGCGCCTCCGCCTAGAAGGGGCGGCATGCCACCGGCTCCAGCTGGCATCCCGCTGGAGACGGTGCTCGCCGGCTCGTAGCTGCTGGTCGACGAGGTGGACGTCAAGGTGGTTGGTGCCGAGGGAACGGTGGCTGGCACCGCGGACGGGGGATGCTCGCGGTGGAAGCTTTGCAGATGAGAGAGCAGCCGTAGCCTCAGAGGATCCCTCTCGTCCAGACCCTCCATCGTGACAAGATAGCGACCGACTTCGGCAGCGCACTCGCCCCAGCCCACCGCGTGATAGTCCATCGCTAGCTTCGTGCTGTCGTATCCCTCGGGTCCTGCAATTGTACATACTGTCAGGAGAGATCGACGAATTTCGGCGCTAAGCTAGATCGAGGGGAGGATGCCAGTGAAAAAGCGGGATTGTCGGCACGGCTGAGAAACGAGCCGTGCGGCCAGCGAGAAAAAGGCGAGATGGGTGGTGGCTAGGCTTCGGCAGCCGGCAGCGCATTGTGTGCCGAAGGAATGGGACAGGTAGCGTGGGAACCGTTTAGACCCCCGTAGACCGGGACACATGCACGCTGCACGCACTGTCTCTGTCTCTGGATCTCGTAGCGGTGCAGCGCGCGCAAGCTAATACCGCTATCCCACGATATACGCGAGACCCTTTTACGATCACTCGATCCTGTGCAAACACCTCGCCGTGCGCAGTCGAGGAAACGATTACCCAAATGCTAACTTTATCCCTTTGCAACCCCTTTGCGCTACTCTGAGAAATCTCGAGGACAAGCAGGCTTCTCGTGGAGACACGTTCGGCCGAGGGTGATGTGTTGATTAAGGATATTAAATTCAATATCGCTGGACATTACACCCCTAGAGCGTTTATGACTCGGCCGCCCCGCATTTACAAACAACGAGAGCGCACAATCGGCCTTCGATACACGGAGATAGGTACACAAGGGCGCGTACGTGTGCACGCATACTACTTGAGTAGATATAGGACGGGAGTTGGTTTCCCACAGGGTTCGACATCTGTCCCGGCCGTGGGCCGTGGGCAACTCGGTGCCTCCTTCACGAAGGGTGCCACGCGGGACACCCCACTACCCAGCTCGCCACCAATCGTGGGAACACCACCTCGGAAGAGTCGTTGACTTCCCGTGCTTCCCACAGGATCTACGTTTAGGGTACAGCACCTGCTCGGAGGAGCAGATCTCGGCTACCTTCTTTTAAACACAATTCTCTTCGATTCGACATTAATACAAGAGGCTACGTTATCGCGAGAATCTTCCGATATTGTAAAACGCGGCAAGTCGGCGATCTCGCTAAGAGAGAGAGAGAGAGAAAGAGAGAGTAAGACGCGGAAGGGTTCGATTTATTTAACGATCGCAAATGGTACGAATGGTAAACGAACGTTTGCTTTCGGACGACAGATGGTTATTTCGGTTGCCGAGTTACAATTACGGCAAAGGTTCGGCGCCGCCCTACGGTCAACAGGTGTCTTCCTGTTTCAAAGCGGGCCGGCACCGCCGATCGACGAGCAAGCGGAACGATCGGGTGTAATGGAATCAGGAAACAACAGGTCCGCGTTGCCGCAAACATCCGTGAGCGCTTCATTAGCGTCTCCGCCGCGTCGAGGAATCTTGCAAACAAGCTTTGTAGACCTCCGAGTTTAGCTTACCTTTGTTCCGAAGCGTTCGTAGATGCTCGACGGTGAGCTGCAAAATTTCCGCCTTTTCCAATTTGCCGCTGTGAGGATCCCTCGCCGCTGCGGGTACCAATCTTCTCAGCTCGCCAAGGGACGCGTTTATTCTGTCGCGACGCTTCTTCTCGATCATTCCCCTCCTGCGCTTCCGCGACGCGTGTTGACAGGAATCGCCTCCCGGCGAGTTGCAACTATATCGAGAGAAATGAAACAAAGGGGGGTTAGTCGGAGCGCGGAGACAGATATGTTATGCCGGGTACCTATATTTCCAACTGTCTCCGCAAAAGCGTGCATCGCCACCCACCGAATGGCCACCCGAGCCCGACAGCGTGGCGACGCTTTAATCTTTTCAAGCCGGAGAACAATCAGAGTTTAATTATCGCGTCATTGTCAACAGGCTCGACATATGTTACCGGTATATTAAACGCGTCGATAGGATCTTTTGAAAATACTACATTTGCCACGGCGCGGCTATTCTTCCGCAACGATTGTGCGCGTAAATCAAATCGGATTCAAACGGTCCTCTGTCTCTCTGCGAAAATTTTAATATCTCCTTCTCACTTACGGTTCTTTGCCGCTCTCCTCGGAGAACACGTCGTCGCAATCGGAATCGCTCATAGCCCTCTTTAGATTCCTCTGTTGATGAGCTTGTGCCTGCTGTGGCGGTGGTTGTTGCTGCTGTTGTTGTTGCTGCTGTTGCTGTCCGCTCTCCTGATTCCTCATATCCGTAACGTCGATCTTCAGATCGGAGAACTCGTGACTAGATCTCATCTCCGGGCCCATGTCCGGCCTCATCCCCGTCATGTCTTGATGTCTGATATCTTGGTGTCTTGCCATTTCGGGTCTGTGAAGCTCTTGATGCCTAAGATCCGGCCTGTGCATCTCGTGTCTGAGCTCTTGAGGCCTAAGATCAGCGCCCGTCTGGTGCCTCAGCTCGTGAGGTGGACGCATGTCGTGATGATGACGCATGTCCGGATGCTGAGGCTGATAAGAGGGATGCGGTGGCGGTGGATAGCCCCAATGGTGACCAGAAGGTGGTCCCGGCAGACTCGAGATGTGACTCGGTCCGACCGGACCGGAGGCGATCTCCGACGACAGCAGGGTGCTGTTCTCGTCTGATCGAGCAACCACCACTCTCCACATTATGCTCGACGAGCGTGATTACTACAGCTGAGGATCTAGGGAGCTCTCCACCGGAGAAACTGATAGCGATCAAATAATCGTGGACGAGATACGCGAGCGACCAAGTGTCATTCCATGGTTTCGAAAACTCTCAATCACAGTCACAAGCTCAGTCGTTGTTTCGGCGAATCGTCGCGTAAATCCGTAGGCGGACCGAAGGCGATCTCGTGGCGTCGAAAGGAGCAATCTTGTTGGCACTTGTTACACGGGGAAGTTGATCGGGCTCACGTGCCGCGGCTTCCTGGCGACGTTCGCGGTCGCGTGCGCGCGCGAAGTAGCGGCTACGGCAGGACTGGATCGCGGACAAGTCGCGGTTTAGCGTGGCTTGGTGCACGCGGCTGACGCTGGCGTGCTGTCGCTGCGAAATGCACTCGCATGCGTACGCACTGGTCGCGTGGCGGCCGACGTATGTCGTGTGCGGGAGGACCCGGGGACGACACACGACCGCGTGCTCCGTCCCCATCCCCATCCCTGTTCCTGTTCCCGTTCCCGAGTAGCCCGCTTCGCCCGGTGGTGGGGACTAGGTGCGCCACCGTCGGGTGGGGGCAATTTTTCTCTCTTCTACTCCCGGATACAAGGTAAAAAGCAGGCTCTCTTCGGCAAACCCCACGCTTCCAGCGGAGTGAAAGAGGGAGAGAGATTCTGGCGAATAAGGGGAGCGAAGGGGGCGATCAAAGGGGGCGATTTTCGTGGGAACGTCTCTGGCTCTTGTGCTCTCCTCGATCACGGTTCCGCGAAATCTAGCTCGTTGGCTAATCAATTATCAAGAAAAGGCTCTGTTATCAGTAACACCCATGACTGTAATTATATATACATATGCAACGGAATATCATCGTAATCCGACCGTGTCGCACCTCGCACCGTTCACGAATGGTCGGAGTTCAGCCCGAAGACTTGGCGCGATGGCAATGCTAGAATATAATTCTAGAATCGACTGGTAAGGTGGATGAACCAGTAAATAAACCAGTAAATGAACACGTACCAGTGAATGGACATTTTTTATTAAACTGAGTAAAATAAGTTATCAAAGTAAGCAACTAATTAATTAGAGACTTCTTTTCATTCCTTGCTTCTTATCCAAAGAATTTTTACAGCACGTGGAATCAATCGAGCTGCAAACATAGTTTTATAATAGTGTTCATTTACTGGTGCGTTTACCCTATATATTGTCTCGAATGTTTCCTAGATAATATAATAATAGCTAATGATATGATTAAAAAAGTCGGGGCAGGAGACTTTAGAGCCCGACGGATAGAAATGAATCCGCGCGGTCCCACGTTTTCCCTTGATCCCACAAATTGATACGTGCGCCACCATGAAATCACTTGGGTGCCCCTCGGTGTCCAGGACTCGTATAGTCGGCGACGTAGGGTGGAGGGTGGGCGTCTACGAGGGAGGGTGCGATCACGATAGAGTTCACACAGGAATCGTACATAGCACGCGCTCGCACGATTATCGGCCCCGTGTGCCTGGGAACTGGCAACCAAGCTGACTAATCGTATCGTTAACTTTTCACTGCGCGCCGACCAGCCGCGATTAATGCCGTTTCCCGCACCTTCCGGATCCTCGTTGCTCGCTGGATCATTTGATTCCTTCTTCTGTTGCGTGGTAAAATTAGCGAAGGACGGACGGGTGACGGGTACCTTCCGACAGGTAGAGTCAACTGGGGAAGGGAGAGGTGCGATAGGTCACTCCCGGCCTACCCTTCGTCTTTGGACGACTAGAAAAAGAGAAGGACCACGTACTCAGCGGGTAGCAAGGCTGCGTGTATCTCCCAAAAATCCGCACACGCCTTGCACACGTCAGGCGTCCAAGGATCGGGAGCGTGAAGGGAAGAAAAAGTAGATCGCGTGGCCGAGCGTGTCGTCGCCGCGACGCTACGGCATTCTTGTTCGCCCGGTGTGGTCCGAATTCACGTCACCCTTGCGCCAAACGCGTATTACATCTCTCCGTGTATACCTACGCTACACCCTTCTCTCCACCTTTCAATTGCTGTTGCGTAGCCGCCAAGGGATCGCGTTCCCACAGGTACCCTCGTCGAAGGTCCTCCCCGCGAATTAACAAGGGACAATATTTCCGAGCGCAAGGCCGATTCAGTTTCGCATCTGCGGGAGAATTCTGCATCTGCTGGTCGCAAGCCTACGTTCTTCGCTGCGAAGTAGAATCACCTCGGTCTCTGTTCTTTGCTCTTCAAAGATCCCTTTTGCAGAGAGAAAAGTAGGAAACGAAGTTTCCATGAGTCACGGGGCCATTAAAGTTTGCGCGGCTCGGAATATCGACTAAGTAGTTATGCATATCGTTTGGTACCGCGGCACCATGACTCGGGCTAAAGTATCCGGCTACTACTTCCGGTCTGCACGCGACTCCAGCACGTGAAGTCGCGTGGCACTCGCGCGCGTATCAAAGTGCACGCGCGTGGTATTCTACTCGGAAACACGGCAACGTCACTTCCGCGTTCTACCTCCCTTCGTTTCTCCCCAGTGTTGCTAGCCATCAGCGTCCACCACCAGATACGCAGAAAAGATCGATACGATTTTCCTACCGTTATCGGTTATCGCGGAGAACAGCAGTGGGTAGACAGCCACCCCCGCGCTAGAGTTCGTTCGACCGACAAATATTTATTCATAATTTCGGCTCGATCGACGCGCAGGCGACAGGCGTCGAGTGGATTTGCCCGGTGGTCAGCCCATCTTCTGGACAAACAGCGAGCAGCAGGGAGAGAAGCTCTGTCCAGCTACGCGCGCATATAATATATAATATACACATACACTCAGAACCCCCTGGTGCAAAGCAAACACGCATAAAATTACGCGTTCCGCGGCTGCTCGCAATTCGTGGACCGCGAGAAGTCTTTCTTGCGAAAACAGAGGTCGGGGGTCGATCAGGGAGGGTGGACGTTTATAGACGGCGGATAGACATTGTCTATCGATTTGCCCTGCGGTCACTCCCTCCTCCGATCGACAACTTGACCAACGCTGACAGTTGGCAGCGTGGCACAATCGTCCGATAATTGGCAGATATTGTTCGGACACTTGATTCCGGCGGATGGCGCATATGCACGCGCCTTCGCACCTCTGCTGTCCACTAACGTCCCCTCAACTTTGCTTTACGATTTGTTGCTCGTCATCCGCACTATCGGAAATATGGATTTATCGGCGATCGCGTTACGCTTATGGAACTGGACAGCGACCGATCCGAGCCGCTGGACCCCCGAAGATATGAATTTATCACCGATCGAGTTGCGACGGTCAGTCGGCAACGATAATAGCGGTCATCGTATTGTGCGCTCTGCCCATATTTGCCCTCGTAAATCTACGGAATCGTTTGGTTCTTCCTCTTGAATGCATACCGCCGAAACGGGGACCGTTCTTCGAGTAGCTTTCGTATCACTTCGATGCAAGTGGATCGTTGAATTTAATATGATAGCTTTCTGCCAAGCTTATCGTTCGGTTCTATTTCTTTTTCTTTACAGATTTCTATGAACTCGGGGCGTTTAGAAATCCGGCCAGTCACAGTTTCCCGCACCATCTGTGCCGCTGCGAACTGTGCCCTTTCCAATTAATCTGCGCCCACGTCGCACACGATTGGATAAAAGCATTAACTCCGGTTAGCTGCTGTCGAACTCGAATTACAAGCGTATAGTTCGTAGACTCAACAGAAACCGAAACCAAAGTACGCGCGTGATTTCGTTGCGCTTCCCGGATCAAGCGACTCGCGGAGTACTCTGATATTCCCATTTCAGAGATCAGCCGAGCGGTAATCAAGTTTACTTAATTATCCAACTTTAAATTCGACGAGCTCGAAACGATAGACGGTCTGAATTTCATCCCACGCGTAAACGTGGCGAACGTGATTTACGGGGTCGACCTAGGCAGGGGTGTAGATCATGTCCACCTTCGTCGCTGAAAAGCTTTCACTTTTTTTCCGAGGATGTGGTTACGGGAGAGTGATCGTTTAAAGAGAGGTCGGATTTAAATGAATGTACACGTTCGCGAAGTCGAATGGGAATGTCCGCACCCCAAAATTATGTCCCCATTTAAAAATCACCCCAGTCGTCGTAGCGATTCGCCGCGGTTCCAGGCGACTCGGTCGAGAACAAGTGCCGTACAAATAGCCACGGTACCGCGGCCGTATATTAAACAATTTTTTTGGGCGTGATTTTAAAAGGTGACAGCTGTCATGCCAACTTGACAGACCGGAACAGAAGTGGAAGCGTGCAGCTCGCCGATACGAACCGAGGGAATCTACCGAAACAGGGTTCATTAAATTAATTTAACATCCCCGATTGTCCTTTCACTGACTCGCGACTTCTATAATAGCCACTAATAAAAAGACACTGCTCTTTATTTTGCGGCACTGCGTTTGTAGTTTTCTTAAGTATTTCAGCCGTGCGAAGATTTGCAGCGTATCGTAAAGGTGTAAGGTTTGATTAACCACTCTGCTCGCCTGTCTTCTGACAGTGAAAAAACCATCGATCACCGGATCAAATTTTACAATATCACGAGGCATTGTGCGAATCAGGATACGCGTGATCGATGACTTTCCAATCGGTGTCTGATTGTGAGGGGGATTCGCGAGATTGTTGTCGATCGTACTCAAGTTTCTACCAACTTCGATTCACAAACTCTCTACCCCCAATCGAAAGGGGATATCAATTTAACTACAGACGAGCCATGTATAGACAAAAATGGATCAGCCAGTTGGGCCATATATCTGACTCAGGAATCGCCTTGGGAGAAGCAAAAATCATTTCTAGTGATGGGATGAAGTATATTGGAAGTAGACTCGAATCTGACTGGATACTTCCGAACACTTCATGAGCAGGGACGACCGGGGCTAGTTTTATAAAATAATACAAATTTACTCTGCCTGTATACCTAATGAAATTTGCAAACTTTTGATATGCAGCAATTCAACAAAATATTAATGGTCTATTTATAAAAATTAGCCCCGGTCTTCCCTACTTAGAAAAAGAAAAACAATAGGTACTTTTAAGTAGGTACTTTTACGAGATTCGATTCTTTGAAATGTCCAAGTATTTACAAGGACATTTTTAATGTCTTCAGGTACTCTTTCTGAGGTTCGAAACCAGCTTGTATAACCCAAGTACATAGTTACTAATAAAAAAAGCCTTTTATATAGGTTAGATTACCGATAATCGCGATCCCTATGTTACCCACAATTTGGATTGACACCAGTAAATTCTCCGAGTTAATAGGAGACCTAGTACTAGAAGAGGTGGCACGGCTGAGCTGTGCGAGAGAGAACGCTAGTGTGTGCGGCAAGGAGGGAGATAGGTGGCGTGAGCGAGAGAGAGAACGCTAGTGTGCGCGACAAGGAGGGAAATAGAAATATCACACAGTCACTGTAAATTCACGAATTTCTCATTTCTCGCGAATATTTTATGAACTTTCAGAATCGCGTCTCGAAGAATAGACCCTTGGTTACTTTCCTATGTGGTCTTCGCGCAGATTTTGGCTATAATTAATTAGTTATTAACGATTCTTTGAAACGGTGACGAGAATCACGGTCCTATGTGAACACTCAAGCTTCGTCGATTGTAGGTGCATTTTCTAGATGTAATATATCAACTTTTGCAATTTCATCTTGAAGTATGAACCCTTCACTACTTTCCTACGTGAGAGTTGTAATGATTCTGATTAGAATTAAGCAGCTACGAAGTGTTTTTGAACAGATTTACAAGTTCCACTCCGCGTTTAGTAAATGCACACTTTCTTCAAGGATTCTCGATCTTTTCAAAATGATTTGTATATTTGTACGTGTAGATTTGAGAATATAGTCTTGTGACAACGTTCAGCAATCACTCGTATGCGTTTTATTTACGAATCTCTACATAGTTACTAATAAAAAAAGCCTTTTATATAGGTTAGATTACCGATAATCGCGATCCCTATGTTACCCACAATTAGGATTGAGACCAGTAAATTCTCCGAGTTAATAGGAGACCTAGTAGTAGAAGAGGTGGCACGGCTGAGCTGTGCGAGAGAGAACGCTAGTGTGTGCGGCAAGGAGGGAGATAGGTGGCGTGAGCGAGAGAGAGAACGCTAGTGTGCGCGACAAGGAGGGAAATAGAAATATCACACAGTCACTGTAAATTCACGAATTTCTTATTTCTTGCGAATATTTTATGAACTTTCAGAATCGCGTCTCGAAGAATAGACCCTTGGTTACTTTCCTATGTGGTTTTCGCGTAGATTTTTATTACAATTAATTAGTTATAAACTCTTCTTTGAAACGGTGACGAGAATCACGGTCCTATGTGAACACTCAAGCTTCGTCGATTATAGGTGCATTTTCTAGATGTAATTTATCAACTTTTGCAATTTCATCTTGAAGTATGAACCCTTCACTATTTTCCTACGTGAGAGTTGTAATGATTCTGATTAGAATTAAGCAGCTACGAAGTGTTTTTGAACAGATTTACAAGTTCCACTCCGCGTTTAGTAAATGCACACTTTCTTCAAGGATTCTCGATCTTTTCAAAATGATTTGTATATTTGTACATGTAGATTCGAGAATATAGTCTAATAATTCTACTTCTCAAAGATAACTAACTTACATAGGTATTGACAAACTCGTTAATAAGTTCATTTTCTTCGTTAGCAACATTATTTAAACAACCTACGGTACCTACAAAATGGCTAACCTAGCTCCACCTCGCGAGACACTGGCCGAGTTATAATTTAATGGTCGCACGTGGTGTTCATCGAATCGCCATGTGTTTATGTTCGTAACGTTGTTCCTACAATGAAATTTCCAACTATTGCAATTAACAAGTATCCGCAAATACCTCGCGTTTTGTAATAACTGTGGAATTCGAAATGGCGAACGACAACGAGGACAAGGTAACTCACAAGAATCACCGAGAGCGTAACGCTGGACGCAAGGCGGAGAAAAAGAAAGCAAAGAAGGAGCATGTTCAGGAGTTATCCAGCAAGCAGAGAAACCCGAAGGCGTTTACGTTTAATTCCGCGATCAAGGCGGAAAGGCAATTCAGGCGGAAACAAGATATCGAAACTAAGAAGCAGCATATACCACTTGTTGACAGAACACCCCTCGAACCACCGCCAGTGTTAGTCGCGGTTGTCGGTCCCCCAAAGGTGGGCAAATCTTTGGTAATTCAATGTCTCATCAAAAGTTACATGAAACAACCATTGACCAATATACTCGGTCCAGTTACCCTTATCTCTGGCAAAAAGAGAAGGATTACTTTTATGGAATGTAACAATGACATAAACAGTATGATTGACATCGCAAAAGTGGCGGACTTGGTGCTGCTGCTCATAGACGCGTCATTCGGCTTCGAGATGGAAATCTTCGAGTTCTTAAACATCTGTCAGGTTCATGGTATGCCAAGAATCATGGGTGTTTTGACTCACTTGGACTTAATAAAAAATGCGAAGCAATTGAAGAGGACTAAGAAAACTTTGAAGCAGCGTTTCTGGACAGAAGTGTACGCGGGCGCCAAGTTGTTTTATTTGTCCGGATTGCTCCACGGAGAATATCTGCGCACAGAAGTCAAGAACCTAGCTAGGTTTATATCCGTGATGAAGTTTAGACCTCTGACTTGGCGGAGTATGCATCCTTACATCCTTGCGGACAGAGTGGAAGATTTAACGAATCCGGAATTAATTAGACAGAATCCTAAAATTGATAGAACTATAAGTTTGTATGGGTAGGTAAAGTTTTTATATGCGTGTGTATGTACATTTTTCGAGACAGTCGAATAATAATTTTCTCTTGGCGTTTACAGGTACGTAAGAGGAGTTCCTCTGAACAAAGAAACATCTGTACATATTCCTGGGTGTGGGGATTTAAAGATCAAAGATGTTAGCTTCTTGCCAGATCCATGCCCTTTACCGGAGACACTAAAAAAGCGTGCGTTAGTAGAGAAAGAGCGATTAATTTATGCGCCTTTCTCTGGCGTCGGTGGAATAGTTTATGACAAGGATGCTGTTTATGTGGAATTGGGTGGCAGTCATTCCCACAAGGAGGAAGAGACTGGTCTGGTCGGAGCTTTGATGGACACCCAAGAGACGCTCGATCAGAAACTGCAACATAGCCAACTGCAGTTGTTTAGTAATACCGCTCCGATAAAATCGCAGGATGTGAGCGAAAATTTTGGTGATTACGTGGGAGAAACCGTAATTGACAATGGCAGAATCAGGAGGAAGGTTGTGTTCCCTGATTCCGAAGGGTCAACGAAGCCGTTTGACGATGCATCGGATAGCGATAGCGCAGACGATAATGACAACGACGAATTTGAGGAAGAGGAGCAAGAAGGAGAAACTAGAGACGATACTCGGGAAATGGATGAAGAGGAAGGAAGAACTGAACGTGCATCAGATGATAATGACGAGCAGGCTATGAACAGAAAGAAGGGTATCAAAAGAAAGAATAAGAGCTCTCAATTGGCAAATATCCTACCAAAAAAGAAGAAAAATTCTTTGAGTAAACCAGAGTCGAATAACAGCGACGTAGATGAGGCCACAGAGAAGTCTGGTACTTCCACGAATCACAGTACCTCGGAAACATCAAACAATACGGAAGTTTATCATTCTATGAGCAAGGAATCTGATATTTTAATAAAAAATAAGATATCAGAGGCGCTTAGTTTATTGAATTCGAGTAAAAAGAACATAAAGTCAGATAGCGAGAGCGAGAGTTTCGACGAGCTTAGCGACGAAGACTCACGAGCTGGATTAGAAATGGACGATGCGGAAGAGAATACTGACATTCAGCATGAGTCTTCGGGAGAAGACAACGAGAATGACGAGGATGATACCGAGCCTATGGATAGAGATGACGAGGGGTCAGAGAGCGAAGACGACGTCGAAGATGAACTAAAATGGAAAACGAATTTAGCCGAGCGGGCTAAAGAGGCTTTCGAAAATCGTCAGCGAAGTAATAAAAATCTGATGAAAATTGTGTACGGGGTATTTGACAAGCGAAATCTTAAGCAAGAAAAGGAGGATCAGAAAGAAGGAGAGGTCGAAGAGGAGGGGGACGAGATAGGTGGTATCTTCCACGTAATTCAAGAGCAACAGAAGCATAAGATACAAGAACGGGAGCTACAGAATCAAGAAGAATGTATATTCTACATGGGAACGCCGCGAGATTGGTTGGAGGAAGAGAACAAGGTGCTCGTTGCGAACCGTTTCGTAACAGGCAAGTGGAAAGAATCGGAAGACGCCGAGGAGCTTTTAAAATTGGACGACATGAACGACGAGGAATTATACGGAGACTTTGAAGATTTGGAAACCGGGGAGAAACGCGAAGGAGAAGCGCCAAAGGAATTGCAGGTGGACGAGATGGAAGAGAGAAAGAGGCTTTTAGAGAAGAAGCAGAAATTGAAGGAGCAATTTAATTTGGAGTATGATAATGGCGAGAGCAAAACTTATTACGACGAACTGAAGCTGGAAGTGGAGAAACAAGCGAATTTGAACAAGTCCGAATTCGAGGGAGTGGACGACGACGTCCGGGTGCAACTGGAGGGCTATCGTCCAGGCATGTACGTGCGCGTCGAAGTAGAAACTGTCCCCTGCGAACTTATCACGCACCTAGACCCCACATACCCGCTGGTTATTGGCGGACTTTTACACGGCGAAGAGAACATAGGATACGTACAGACTAGAATCAAGAAGCATCGATGGTACCCAAAGATTCTAAAGAGCAAAGATCCATTGATACTTTCCGTGGGATGGAGACGATTCCAAACGCTCCCGATTTTCTCCAAGTTAGAGGACAATTTGAGGAGCAGAATGTTGAAGTATACACCAGAGCACGTGGCTTGTATGGCACATTTCTGGGGTCCAGTGACTCCTCAAGGTACAGGAGTACTGGCTGTGCAAGACGTTGCGGCCAGAGTACCTGGTTTCAGGATAGCGGCGACGGGTTCCATCGTCGAGATGGACAAGAGCACGCAGATCGTGAAAAAGCTCAAACTTACCGGCGTTCCTATGAAGATATATAAGAAAACAGCTTTCATCAAAGACATGTTCAACTCGGCCCTGGAAGTAGCGAAGTTCGAGGGTGCCAAGATCAAAACTGTGTCCGGTATACGCGGTCAAATAAAGAAGACCGTATCGAAGCCGGAAGGGTGCTTCCGCGCCACGTTCGAGGATAAAATACTTCTGAGCGACATTGTTTTCTGTCGAACTTGGTACAAGGTCGACGTCTCCAAGTTCTACAATCCGGTAACGTCGCTTCTGCTACCTCCCGAACAGAAGAGTCAGTGGCAAGGGATGAAAACGACTGGCCAGCTAAAGAGAGAGAATAGGATTCGCATGCCAGCGAATACAGACTCTATGTACACGCCTGTCGAGAGAGCGCCGAAGGTATTCAATCCTTTGTCCATTCCGCGACGTTTGCAGAGAGAGCTTCCTTATCAGGATAAGCCGAAATTCAAGCCAACTCGTGGTAAACGCATGCCCAAGTTCAAGGACGGCAGAGTGGCTGTAGTCCGCGAACCAAAGGAGCAGCATATTGCCCACGTTATGAAAATGATCAAAACCAATTACGCGCACAAACAGCAACAACTGAAAGAAGCCACCAAGCGAAGGGTTGAAGCGCATCAAGCACAGATTACCGCGGAGGAGGCGCGAAAGCTCAAGAGGCAGAAGGAGCTGAAGAAGCATGTATTTAGGGAACTTAGTAAACTGGAAAAGAAAAAGCAGCGATAATATTAATACTCGTCCTCAATAAGGTGCATTATATTTTTATATTGTTCAATAAATAGCGTAATGTAACAAAAATGTTCTTACCCCAATGTACAGTAGCTACATAGCATTTCTACACCGTTTGCAAGTAACAAAAATTGCTAAAATATCGGTTTTATTGTAAACATTTCGATAAGTTATAATATAATTATATATATATATATATTATCAAAATATATTATTAGTCCGTACAAAATAATAACAACTTTATATGCAATGTTCTTACAATATAGCTTGCGACCCACGCCATGACGCGATCGTATGGTGTCCCGTTGAATAATTGTCTCCACCCTGAAATATCAAGTAGTATAAATATACCTTTTATCTTTCGCCCAATTGGATTATTTTTATACAGATTAGATCTTCACCTGCGTTAACATTAGCAATTCGTCCTGCGTATCGACGATCTTAACAGGAAACGGAGAACCAGGAACGAGAACGCCTGCCCAACGAACTTCCACTCTGTAATCGCCTGGCTCCGTTGGATCGTATCGACAGAGGATTATGCGATCCTTTTGTGTCTCTCTCTGCATTTCCACTCGAAACGCTCCTTTGGGACCACGAACTCTCACCGTAAGCTGGCCAGCGCCGGCACCTCGAGTGTCGCAAATGAAGCCTGATTGAAACGATGCCAATACCCCATGCTCGATTCCTGACCCGTACACTCGAACCTGTTATTAAATACGTCACTGTTCTGATGTCTCATTTAGTAGTTTTGAGAGAACTTAATGAACCAGCAATTACTTTCGAAGCATCTGGAGCACCGGAAACGCGTAACGTAAAAGGTGAGCCAGGTACGTGTTCTCCAGCATACTTAATCGTTAATGCATGACGCCCAGCCTCTTGAGGTTTTACGTTTAACGTGAACGTTGCGTCCCCGTGATCGTACAGTTCGCAGTATGCCACTTTGTGAGGGCCAACGCAATGCGCCGTTAACTCGCCTGAGCATCAAGAAATATTAGCTTAGAACACATCGTCGAGTAACAAACATTTAATTTCAAATATAAGGAATCTACCAGGTCCCGCGCGCCTCGTATCGATGAAACTTCTGATTTCTTGCCCGACTATACCGTGCTTCAGGCCATCTCCAGAACAGATAACTCGCGATGCGTCAGCCGCGCTCGTTACGTTGATTTGCAAAGGACATCCTTTTAATTGCCGTCCATTCCATGAAACGGTCATTAAAAGGGGATCAGGAGTTAGCGGTATGTAACTTGCACGATATACACTATCCCCTGGATGTGAAAGCAAAGACATGGTTTAAAGAACAGGGTATAAGGTAGGAGAAACACAGTGGCGTACGAAAGAAAGTTTACAACTCTTAAAATCGCATAAGTTTTTTAGAATTGGTTCAAACGGCACGAGTTTTTCTTTTTTGAGAAGCTAGGAGCATTAGTTTGCCAAGCGACGTGTTCCGTCGTTTTGAAAAAAATGCAATTGGTTGGAATTCTCTTATAGCTTCTAAAAAAACACACATGTCGTTTGGACCAATTCTAAAAAAATTATGCGATTTTAAAAGTTGTAAACTTCCTTTCGTCCGCCGCTGTAATTGCGATTGTTGGCGGGGAGAAAGTATTTACCTAAGTGTTGTAACATTACGTTCAGTTCGTTTGTCGGTGAAAAGAGTTGAACTTTTGGTGTACCGCTACCAGCTTGAGAGCCGTCTATTGTGAAACTAACTTCTTCGCCGCATTTGGCGGAGGTTAAACCTCTCCCTCTTAATAACACTCGACTCGTATCCTGTATAGGCGGCTAGAAATGAAAAGTTAAATTAAAATCTTTTGATTGTAACACGTGCCAATGCTGTTTCAGCCAAGTACCTCTAAATCCTGAACTATCGCTAGTTTTGGGGCCCCTGGGAATGGTGTCGCATTAAATAATATTTCTAAACGGTGCTCCCCGCCATTTATTTGCGGTGGAATGAGCTTCAGTCGATTACTCGAGGACATTTCAAAAGACAAAGTTTGATCGCCTATTGTTCCGGAGAGTTCACCAGGCCCAGCTTCAGCAGTGTCGAAACTAATTTTATTCGACGGATGTAGCTTCAACCGCCCAAGTTCGTCGCATACAGCAGGCCAACCACCTTACGGATCATACAAAGAATCGTTCCTAAAATCTAATACCTCTCATTCTTTTAATGATTACATACCGATTACGCGTAGATTTCGACTATCTATGATCTTCGGATGCCAGGGAGATCCAGGAAGCTGTAGCCCGGCAGAGACGACTCTGATATCGAACACTCCAACTTCGGCTGGAACGTAAGACACGTTCCAAGTGCCTGGATTAGCTCCCGCTTCGACTACGGCTTTCGAAACACTGTCTGGACCATCTACCTACGAACACAACATAAACGAATCGTATCTGAACCCGAGTACCGATACAGCAAAGTTGAATAAACGCAAATGTTCGGCGTTTCTTTTCTAAGTACCTGAACTGCCGGAGGACTTCGGGTACCGGTAACGATAAAATGCGCCGCTTTATCTACGTGACCACTTAATAAGCCTTCCCCTTTTGCGCGAGCTTGCCCAGCCGAGTCCACCGTGCATACTACTGGACTACCAGGTATAGGGCACCCTCCTACGTGCACGATTAGATTTATAATGCTTGTTAGCTACACCCTTCGAGACAATGTGTACGTTAGTCTTACCGTAGGTGATGTTAATCATATAAGTGCCAGGAACACTAGGGGAAAACTCAACCATCTCGGCGCCATCATTAAGTGGAGTAACTTGTAACGGAAGTTCTTGACCCAATGGACTCGTTGCTGCTACATCTAAATCCGCCATTCCAGCATCCGTCTTCATTACTGTAAAAAGTTCATCGTTGTAGTCAACTTACTTCGTTGCTTTATGCACATACCGGATAGTACACATACTTTTAAATGCGATATGATCGTGTACAGACACCGTCATGGGACCTAGCTCTTGCAGTTTCACTTTGGAAACGTCGAAAGCTTGACAGAAGAAGGGTGAGCCCAAAACTGGTTTCGCACCTTGCAGAACATCGATCTTATACGTTCCTAATGAAAGAGATAACTTTTCGTTATTACGCATAATTCTAATCACGCTGCTTTGTGGTTATTCCTAAATTATTTACAATGTAACTGACCAACAGTATTCGTCGTGAATTCAGCGAGCAAATTTCCATCTCGATGTTGGTAACACCGAACTGGAACCGCATTACCTTGCGGTCCACTAATTACAACATCAAATTCCTTCCCAGAGCGTCCTAATGTCTCGATTGTGAACGAGGTTACTTTGCCGACGCACGACTGGTACAATCCTAGACCTGTTGCGGTTACTTCGCGTCCGCCAGTAGGACTACGAACAGTTACATCTAATGGACTTCCTGAAATAAGGTCGTAGTATAAAATGGATAAAGAAATACGACGGCGTCGACGAATAGTTAAGTAAATATCATACCCGAAATGTGAACTTCGTTATATTTTATGTGAATCTTATGAGGAGCTGCTCGTGTAGGATGAAATACTATTTCATAGAAACCATTTTCCCTTTCTCGGACTACATTGTCAACGTCAGATCCAGCGGCTCGCACATTGACAGTCAATTTTCCGGGGCCGGCTTCTTTTGATGCAACCACTGCGAAATAATTTCAATCCATTATTATGAAAATTCGTTCAACTTTAGTTCGTATTTCGTACCTATGACCATTCCAGGTCGGTGACAAACCACGTCCGACACTTCCTTGATCGTTACTTTGCCAGGATCGAAAGCTTGAAGCGTTTGAGAGCTGATCATTTTGTGGCCGTCGCTAAAAATCACGCTGTAAGTTCCAACTTGTCGCGTTCGAATTTCTACGCGATATAAATTAGACGACAGCTTCGTCAACGTGCACGGGATAATAATACCATCGGGCCCTGAGTTGTAAACAATGTGCGATTAAAATATAGTGCTAAAAGACAAATTATAGAACAAAGGCGACAGTTAAAACGTAAGTGTACCTGTAACTTCAGCAGACACGGGGCCTTCTAAGCCCGGCATTTCCAAATCC
Source organism: Andrena flavipes (assembly GCA_963971345.1). NCBI lineage: Eukaryota > Metazoa > Arthropoda > Insecta > Hymenoptera > Andrenidae > Andrena > Andrena flavipes. Next base: position 59,751,471 of record OZ020480.1, read on the forward strand.
ATGTACGCTGTATTGCCAATTCGAATCATAGATGGGCCATCTAACATGGTGCTAACTACTGGACACTTAAACGGACTCCCTAATGCGTAATTAAAATGTTGTAAACTTTACTTTTCTAAGCACAACTGAATATTCGATACGGAAGAAGAAATATTAAGTCGACGGACCTGGTACGTTGTCATCATTGAAGCTGATATTAACGTAATGTGTACTGGTAGTTTGTGGGACGAACGTTACATCGTACAATCCACGAGCACAAGCAACCACTTCAGCTTTCACGGTATTGTTCTCCGTGCTTACTACCAACTCCAATGTTCCCTCGCCAGCCTCCGCAGCGTCAACGGTAAACGTAGTTGCCTGACCTAACAATGCTTCTGTAAGACCCGACACGTGAACCTGCACAAATTTTCATTAGCAAGCTGCGTTGCTAGAAACTATCAAGTCCTTCGGATACATTGCATGAAAATTTTACCTTCGTAACGTCGTAAATATTGCAGGCAAATGGAGAACCTTTCACGTGCTCTGTGTCCACTAGCACGCTGATATTATGCCTGCCCACTTCCATCGGTACAAAGCTAATATTATATTTCCCATCTACAGGTTCTATTGTAATAGGAAGGGATATATTTGATGGCGGTGTTACGATCACGTCGCAATTCGTTGAAGGAGCTTGTGGATCTACGGTGAAGGACATTAGCTGCTTTACAGCTCCCATTTTTAAACTGTGACCCGTAATTATAGCTTGACCTGCGCCGATCACTTTACAGCTGAACGGCGAACCTAAGATTGAAACGATATGATACGCGTTAGAACAAATTATATTCAAAACTTATACACGTTACGCACCTGGAACAGGTTCTCCGTTGAAACGAACGCTGAGACTATGCACAGCAGCTTCCTGTGGCTTGAAATTAACTCTGAACTTTGCATTTCCTTCGCTTTGTACATAGTTTGGTACATTTTTACCATTCACAGCAACAATAATTTCGAGATTACCAGCTCCTGCTTGACTAGCATTAACTGAAATGGAGATATATATGAATGAATTGCATCACGGGTGAATTAAATACTTAAGGGGAGTTTCCGATCTAAAAATCATTTTTTTTTATTTCATTTTTCGAATGTTCAAACTTTTAATATTTACGTGTTTAAAAGGATTTGCTGAAATTCCCGAAAGTTCCCGAAGTTCAAAATAAAATTCCTAAAGATCACCTATTTTTATGAGCTCTATATAGACCGAAACATCCCCTTAAGCGGTCTTCCTACTTTGATGGCCTAAAAAGGAGCGCGATATTTGCGATTTTTTTTTAAGAGAACCCCTCAGATTATATTAATTGAAAACTTTATGCCTATATTTGTACATATTTAGGCAACATTTTAAAAAACGGTAGCTGAAACTTTAAACGCGTGTTTCTGAAAAAGTGTTTTCGTCTGTCAAGATAGGAAGACCCCTTAAAAAAGGAGTCTACAACTTACTGCTGAAGAAGACTGGCTTGCCAACAACACCGCTGTTTATATCTGTTACCTTTACTTTGTCCGCGTTATAAGCTTTTACTAAAAATGGGCTGCCATCCACATGCGACCCGCTTAATTTCACTTCCACGCTATGATCGCCTGTAAATTTTCTGTGTTTTATAAAATATTCTCACGAACATTTACTCGTGGTTTCTTCGTTCACGTACCAACGTCCTTCGGAGTAAATCCTGCAGTGTAACACCCCTGCCCGCTCTGTTTAACATGAACCGGTAAGCTCTCTCTACTGGGTGAAAGAACTTCCACAAGAGGTGTTCCCAGCGAAGCATCTGCTTCTATCGTGAATGTTGTCAGTCGATTTACGGATACTTTCTCGAGTCCCTCGGTTATTATTACTTTTGCCGTGTCGCTCACCTGAAAAAAGAAAACGTTTTTCGCGTGATCGGGAGAGGCCGCTTTAATAAGTAGAGAAAATTATGATCAATGATGTAATACCTGACAGCTAAACGGACTACCAGGTACATCCTCCCCATTAAATCTTAAATCCACAGTATGTACAATTGCCTCCCGAGGTGTGAAAGATATTGCGTATGTATGCGGACCTTGAGCTTGAGCAGACGTAGGTACACGACCGCCATTCACCGTCACTTCCAAGTTTCCTGGTCCTGCTTGACTAGTTTCAACTAAAACATGGCATAGTTATCTATACGTGGACACGTGCTTAAGGCGTGACTACTTAGGTGGTATAGAGAACGAGAATGTTACCTAAGAAAGTTACTGGCATTCCAATAACGCCGTGTTTAGCATCCTTTACTTTGATGGCAGTAACGTCATAAACTTTGCAGCTAAATGGACTGCCAACCACGGGGACATTCCGATGGCTTACCGAAATTCTATGCTCTCCAACTATTCTTGGTGTAAATGCTACGCTGCACGTGGTGTCTTTGTTGTCAGTGACTTGAGCGGGTACGGCCTGTCCATTGGGTCCTATCAAGTCCGCCGGTTAGTTGTTTAATATAATTTAGTTAGCCAACTACTAGGGTGAATCAGGAGGACACCAAAAGTTGTCGATGGGGGTTTACGCGCGTCCAATGACTTCTTTCTTAATGTTAAGATTTTTAATCGCAACAGGCTATATCTCATTAAGAAAAGCGATGTATAAATTGTTATGATAAAACGATAGCTGCTTAGCTGCAGATGCAAAAATATAAATGTAAGTTCATTAAGATATTAGTCTGCTTGTATTGCCTGGTAATTAATTTAACTTAATGCTTGGTTAATGGCATACCTATTATTGCATGTTATTGCAAAAAAAAAATGAGTAGGCGGAGAAAAACAATTCGAGCAAAATGTTTAAACGTTCCGACGATCAGTGAAAAGAAAACCATTAAGAAGAGTTTGATATACGCATTGTCGATTCGTTTTACTAATTGTACGTAGTATTGAAATAAATGTTAATATTGGCACATTGGTTGAAGCGCTACTCTACGTTTTATATTTACTATCTGTACCGTTGTGCCGTAATGCTTAACAGTAGGAATGGAATTAAAAGTAATTGTACGTATAGCACCATGGAAATGGCTGTCGCGTGTGAAATACACACACATATAAATATGAATTTGCTCCGACAATTGGAACGAGAATTGAAAAATGTTAGTCATCGTTTCAATAATTATCTGCAATGGTGAAACCAAAGCCCGTATAATACTCTAATATGGTAACCAACGATAAAAAGGCACGAGAATAGCATAAGAAATTATTCTTATGCCAAGATATTTAGAAGATCAAGTTAAAAACCCACCACCAATTTAATTGTTATATTCCACTATTTAGGCAAAAATGAGATTAGTTTTGTTTGAGAAGTCTAGTAATGTCGTAGTCTGAAAGCTGGCCGACCTGCAACAGAGAGAGAATTGCTCTCAAGCTGGAGATTAACAAGACAGTCAAACACAAAGGCACAATTTCGTGCAAGTCTCCACCATAATCAACAGAAAGATCTATCGAATTATTACAAACGAATCGAACGAAAGTTCCGGATTGTAATAAACCAGTGACAAATGAAACATGAAAGGTGCTTATATAGACTTCCGGTCTTCGGCGAAACCATTGTGTGTGTGTGTCAGTTGCAAAAATCTGATGACACTGGGTTGAGACGTTAGAATCGAAGGAATATCAATCACAAAGTGTATGATGCCGCTGTAAAAGATAGTGATTTGTGTGCGATAACACAGAGATACATCTTTGAACCGAAGGATATACATGCGGTACGTACGCGCCAACGCAACGCACAACTCAAGTAAAGAATGTCAGTAAGAGTGAAACGAGAAATAGATTTTTACCTTCAACGTTAACTTCTAAATCTTCCAAGCTACCGGCAACGTTACTGACGGTAAGATAGCTTTGTCGTCCTAATCCAGCACTGCTTAATGCCTGCCCACTCACTGTTACATGACTATCACCACCCACCCGAGTTACGATCGGGCAGCCTGGCACAGTTCGTTTATTGAAAGCTATATTAATAATATGTTCGCATGCCTCGAACGGTACGAAGCTAACCGAGAATCGAGCATTCCCTTGTGGCGTCACTTGAGTAGGTATATTCTGACTACGAGCTGATATCGTGATTTCTAAATTCCCCTCGCCTGCTTGACTCGCATCAACTGCCAAAGAGCAACAAAATTTTTAAACGTACTGTTTTAACGTAATTTGGAAAATTATTTCAAATGCGATGCTCCAATTTCCTACCGGTGAAGTGTGTTGGCTGACCAACACTGCCCCTAGCCACAGGGCCGATTAATACTTTATCCGCATTAAACGCTTTAGCTAAGAACGGCGTGCCATTTACAGGGTGTCCATTATACTCGACGCTGATCGAATGAACACCGACATCTCTTGGTATAAACTCCGCCGTGAAACCACTCTTTATGTCACCCGTTACTTTAACAGGTAATTCACTGTTCGGCCCTAAAACAAGAAAGTACACTCGTAGTATCGTGACGCTTCGTCCCTATAGAATTCTATTTATCGTTACCAACCTCTTACAGAAACCGCGAGTTCTGCACTGCCGCTACCATCGACTCCCATATGGAAATTAGCAGGTTGGTCGACTGGGATTAATTCCAGATGATTTAAACTTAGCGTTACTCTGCTCGTATCGGATACGTTACAAATGAAAGGGCATCCTTTCACCGCTTCTCCGTTGAATTTTATATCGATGTAATGCGATTTAGCAATTTCAGGGGTAAATGAAACGAGGCAACGTCCACCGCCTACGACTTGAACATGGTTCGGTACTTCTCCTTCGTTTATCGAGATTTCTAGCTGCCCCTCGCCAGCGGCGCTAGCATCGACTATAAAATTTAAGAGAAGATTCCAGGATAGATTCGCAGTTTCCTTAATTAGCTATGTTTAGTTACCTCTAAACTGGCAGGCATGTCCTACGACAGCACTGGGTACGTCAGTAACTTGAATTAAACTGCTGTTGTACACTTTGGCGACGAGAGGTCCCGCCGGTAGCTTCTGTCCCGCGATGCTTACTTCTACGAGGTGACTGCCCACTTCCGTCGGAGTAAACTCGACGCGAAACTCTCCGGGACGTCCTAGCTCTTCGTCGATTCTTGCTGGAATGTGTTTCTTGGAAGGTGCTGAAAATAATTATTATATTCAATGACAAAAGATTCCCAGCTGCGAGCATTGATTTACGTACGGCGTACATTCCACGTCGTATGCTTACTTATAATTTGGACGTCGATTTCGTTGCTGCTAAAGCCGAGAGCGGACAACTCGAACAGTGCTGGACTACCGGCAGGGACCAATCTTACAGAGTCCCCGATTACTGACATCTTTGGGGCTGGCATGATGCCTACTCGCCAAGGGGATCCTGTTTATTTAAAATTCACTAATCACATTCTTAACCTTCGTAATGTTACATATATACATTGAATTATGAATGCACACTGCGTGTACAGTATTTCAATAAAACGTAATAGTCTCGTAAGAATTAGTAGGCAGTTATATCATCGTGGTGATCGTGGATCCTTGATTTCCTCGAAACAATAAAAGTAACCTCCCGACTCGCGACCGTGACACTTCGAATCAAGTTTCAATTTCCCGGAAGTGCAACGCGACTCCAATCAAAATCCTCCTAACCTTTACATCAAACATAAGGGCACGCGTGAATCGCGGAAGAAAATAGGGTTCACAGTTCACAGCCACCGCGGGAAATTTTCCGAAATGTAAGTTTAAATAAACCCATCGGAGGGAAAGCTGGCGTTGTCGCGGCCGCGCGAGCATTCGAAAACGCGAAATTACCTGGATTTGCCTATGGTTCTCGGGCTAAGAGACCTAAAAAATGCTGAAAACCTTGAACGAAAATTGATGTAGTAACGCTTAATTAAATTTACGGAGGAATTAGACGTTGATAGTAGTACTAGTAAAGCACACGAATCGAATCTGTCGATCGCTAACAGGGCTCGATCACAGAATACACTTCGATCTCGGCCATAAGTACGAACAGGTATCGAGTTTTCACAGTTGCACGCGAACCAAACCGACTCTGATCGTTTCACGCTCTTCGGTGAACGCTGATCGCGTACGATTCCTCTGTAGATCCATTCCAGCACTATTTACGAAAACGCGACGAGAGGAATTTCAGGAAACACCACCGACTGTCGAGCGATTGCGAACGATCGAGAAGAACTGAAGGATAGTGTAGCTTCGGTTTCTCGGCGAAGAAACGTCAGCAGATCGCGATTCACTAGAGACTCGAACGAGTCGAGTGACGGGACGAGTGTGGCTGCCACTGGATTGCCGCTCAGGCCCAAAACCAGGGCCGCCCATTTCTTGGTACACGTCCAACAATCTTATTTCATCTTTTCCTTGATATTAAAAGAAAAACACTATTCTCATTCGCTACTACGATAAATTATTAAAACTTAATCGAAACGGTTACTAAAGGATCAATCGATTTATTTAAGTCCAAAAATTACCGAGGTTCTATTCTGCATATATCGTGCACATTTTCTGACCTACGGCACTAGATGAGACTAGAACCGATCAGACTAGAAATCCATCAAAGCGAATTGTAAGGTAAAAGAACGGTCGAGAAGTAAGTAGACTCTTTCGTTCCGTTTGATATTTAAATTTAATCGTAAGTTCGTTTGACGGTGCGAGTTAGAGCGGGGCATCAACCGGCCATGATACGGTTATGCCCTCCCATTCGTTTCTTGCCCCGTTCGACCGGCTACAGTCTATACCTATACGTTTACAGGATACCTGATCTGCGTATTTCGATACCTTAAGGTCGGCCGCAAATAGAAACCTCACTGTTTGCATTCAACGCGGTTCCACTTTTGAGCCAGTGAAGGAAGAACCGCGAACCTCTGCGACCTACGATCAAGAGCGGCCAATGATTGATAACCAGCGGCAACGTCAACGTATCGAGGAACAGAAGCGCAATCTTCTATGCATCGCGATTCCACTTAATAATCGAGTTTCTATGCGTACGATCCACTACGCGAAACGAATGTCAAAACGGGAGAAACCGCGAGCGTATGCAACGCGACTCTGTTTAGAAAATACGAGAAACGTGTCTCCTGTGGCGTTACAGTTCTGCAGCGACGTTCGTGCATCGTAATCTCCACTCGAAATGAAATTCACCAAAGCACACAGCTCGCTATGACCATGGATATTTCTCTCATAGACCATCGGGAACGTGGCTGTTTAATTACAAAGTACAATTAATAATCTTGGTAATTAAAAGCAGATCTACCGACGCATGCAACCTGTCGCTCGAACTGTGAAGTGCAAACCTCACTGCATTTCCCTCGGTATGGTATTAGTTTTGTAATATCGAGAAGGCGTTTCTGAATCATTACAGCAATTCGCTTCGCCCCGTCTTCCCCGTATTTCCCACGAATTTGATGCAACCGATGCGAGGACAATCTCTCGATCGCTTTTAAACGAAGGCCTACATACGTTTCGGGCTAGCGAACTTGCGTTTTCTACGCTGCTGTAGCGAATCTTCCGTTTCGTGAAAAAAAAATGGAGAATTATCATTTGAAATGATAATAAGGAATAACAGTCTACGCCATTGATGTGTCATCTAGACGGTATTTTTTCATTCCGAATCGCTTTGCGCCACATTCTTAACGACAGGAGTTACCCCGAAGGAAGTGTGGCGGCTCGTGAGACGCTGCATTCCCCGACATAACGGGTCACGCGGAAGGGAACTCGTTTCAAAATTTTCGAAAAGCTCTTCCCGATGCATTGCCCAATATGCTCCTCCGCGCGCAACTTACTTGAAACGGGACTAATGGAAGATTCCGCTTGGGAGATGCGAATAATATTCATCCGCGGGATAAATCGTTACGAACCAGATACCGTTTAAGCGAGATCAAATTGGTACCAATTGACTCCGATGCGCGCATGATAATTGTGACAGCGCATTCCATTCCAAAAGCATCGCCTCCTATCGATAGCTCTTAATAACGTTGCGTAATGTATTCTAGAAAATCTCCAGAGAAAGATTAGCATCGCTGTTGCAGCTTCGTGGCGTTGAAGTCACCAAACGCCACTAAGTTATGCAAGAGCAGAATGCTATTCCTTACACCGTAAGCGCGCGCGTTTATCCCGTGCTCGCATAATTAACACATAATCGGGACTTTCATAGTTAATGCGTATCCTTATCTAACGTTACGGTGATCCGCGCATCGGTGATCGAGCAGTAGCTTTCTTCGCCGCACACTTGCACGTTTCGTTTTTTACGTAGATCCCACCAACGTCATAAAGCACTTTGGAGGCAAGTGGAATAGAGAAACTGTCAGCGGCGACGCGTACGGCATTTTAGATGTTAAAGCGCATAAGAATGTGTTTCACGCGTTCCCGAGGCCTAAATTATCCGAGAGGCTCCCGGGAGCGGTGTAATTGCGAACGTTTGGTAGCAAATGCTACTTCTCTAACGTAACGGTAATTTTTATTTACACCGTTCCGAGGGATTGATATCGGCGCCGGGATGGTGAGAATCTTTTGAAGAGGGTCTCCGAACCACGTGTAGTCACGCGGATTACGTTTATACCCACGTAGGCAGAGGCCGACTATCCTCATTCGCAACCAAATACGTCTATGAGCATAGACAGCGGTCTTAGCGGCCACACCTACGGTTTCTACGCTACTCCTTTTCAGCTGATAATGTACGAGCCGAAGGCGAACCGTGGCGGTTAAATACCGCTATATAAAAACGTTAACGTGTCTAAACGTTACGACCAACGTCCGTGACCGACATCGGACAGTACACGGATGAAAGAACTTGCGTAAAAATATGATCTAACGCAGGGCTCGCCCGGCATCTCGAAATCGGATGTGTGCCAATAAACTTTAAGCCGCACAGTGGCTTCTGTAGATCAACCTTGACCGTGGCTGGTGGCTGGCGTTAAAGCGGGGAATGCGCGCGAGTTCGTTGTAAGAAATGTAAGAGATCGTAACGGAGTCCGAGGAACGCTTCGACGCTAATACTACGGGGCAATTTAAGATTGGAATGGGGTTCCAAGGAACATCTTTACGGTATTGTAGGCCACGTGCAAGCGTGCGGTCACGATTGCAGAATGCGCGTCTCTACATGGTATCTAAATAATATTCTTTGTGCACGCGCAGTGGCGTGGCACGGTTCCGTTAAAAATTTTACTTTCACGGTACACCGTGATGAGCGGGATTGTTGATGAATGATCGTGCCACCGAAACCACCTCGCCGTTCAAGAAACATAATGCTCCATTTCAGGGTAACGCTTCCTTCCGTTTTGCTTCGATTACTTCCGCTCTTTCTTTATTTGTTTTAGTAAAGTCCAAGCGGTTCTTCGAATGTAAAACATGCATAATGGAATTGCTCGGACAGCAGAGCGCACATTGTGCTTCGTTAGGTAAACGAAAGGAAAAATTTCAGGTAAGGTGAAGAAAACGATGATGCCGCGTATGTGTGTCAGTGGAACATCACGTGGATGCGTGAAATCGCAAGTCAATGACCTGACTAATGACCTGTTGACTCAAAGCCGCACGGATATACTGGTGCTTGAGAACACGGCCAAATTCAACCGGTACAACCATAAACAAATTAGCGCGATTTCCCAGTGAATTGCAAATAGAAGAAAAAATATATGGGTCTGCTTCGGTTTCTCAATGTCGGATATAATTTTCCAAAAAGCTGCTATTACGCGGGCACTATACTCATTTATGAAACCGCGTGCAGCAGCCAAGTAACTTTCACCAGGAAACTTCTTTCCTACTTTATGATAATCTACTGCGACAGGTTGGAATGAAAGCGGCTCAGCGGGCGCGATTGTTGCATACGCAACTATGATATTTCCATTCAAACCGATCGATTCATAAATATTTCAAATTCCTGAAGCGGTAATGCGCCGCGCTGACACCTTCATATTCGCGTGACACTCTTTTGCATTTTCTCAATGACTCTGCTAGTGGAACGTTTGCGCTGCGGAAAGAATTCGAAGCTCGGCGCGTATTTATGCGTAATAAATGCGCGACTCTTATACTCTGGACTGTAGATACTGCATTATTTTCAGCCACGGAAGCAGCATTTAAATACGAAAGGTGTTACAGCTATTGCTTCGTTCAGTGTTCGAAGGTGAATGAAGCAAGGCATTGTAGATATAATATGGAAGAACTTACCGGGGACAACTTCTCCGTTGAATGTCATTTCTACCAGGTGTACAACAGCTTCGTGAGGCACGAACGATGCCAGAAATCGTTGGCTACCTAACGCTCTGACAAAACTAGTCACGTGACCGCCGTTCACGAGGATCTCTAGATTTCCAGATCCGGCTGCAGATCCATCGACTGAAAATAGGAAAGTGTATAAAACACTGTTCTCCGCGTTCCGAGGTGCAATAGCCTTCTCAATAAATTTGCTTACGTACTTTCAAATTCCACTGGCTCGTTAACAACGCCGTCCGGAATGCTCCCAATTTGGATAGCGCGCGCATTATATGCCTGCGACCTGAAATCGAGAATAATTACATCAAGAATGCAAAGCGCTTAGATATTTCTTAAGAATTCTATTAATCACCAACCTAAAAGGAGATCCCTGAATATGCTGACCGTTTGCTAGAATCTGAATGGTGTACTCGCCAACTTCTTCGGCAATTATCGTGTACGTTAAGCCCCGAAGAGTTGACTTCTGAATGGGAATTACTTTTCCATTCGGACCTGAAATCGAGTAAATGTTATAAGAAAGTTGATTCTTCTAACGCCTACGGAGCGCAACGGCAAGGAAACTCACCAGATACAGTGACGGTAACTTTATTTGGATCTATACTCGGATCGATAGTGAAACTAGTCGGCCTGTGAATTGGTAGCATTTCCAGGGCACTTCCGGTTGCGGGTCCGGAACTCTTGGTTTGTGCCGCCGAGAAACCGGAAGTCCCGTTGTTAACGTATCGATCGTGTATCGCATCCGTGGTGTCCACATTTTTATAATAATTGTTGTTTTTATTCTTAAGTATGCCATGGGTTTGCGTTCGAGTATTGTGGTTTTCGCTATTATACTTCTGAGACACGTTGTAGTCGGAAGTCATGAGTTTCTGACTGGACGTGTAGTTGGACGAGCTAGTTTGAGTGTGCGACGTATTCCTCGAACTATAATTCTGTGTATTCTTGTAGTTGTTATTCGAAAGACTTTGGTTGTTCGTATTTTCGGCGTTGGGGGAATTATTGGTGAGATTAGCGAGGGACTCCAAGCTGCCGTAAGATAGTAACGACTTTGTTTTCTCTATGGCATCCCAGGAGTCCCGCCTGGAATTTCCGCCGACCATCGACGACACCCTTACGTTGCTGCTCGTGTCAACCGCTCCGTTGTCCATAGAACCTCTCCTATTGAAACTATGATCTTTATCGTTGTTTCTCGGACTGAAGCTTCTATTAACGGGACTCTGCGTTGCACTGCGATACGCCATTGGACTGCGATTTGGCGATCGAGATCTCTTCAAGGATCCAGAATTGTAAATCTCCCGGGATTCCTTGATGATCGGGGAGTACCTGGAGCCATGAGCAGTTGGACTTGGATTCGGAGAGCGAGATCTGTTCACAGAGGTGGATGTGTAAATATCCTTCGACTCTTTCACAAGGCTGGGGCTTTGCACGGTCGGCGATCTCGACTGATTGTACGTTGAGCTGGAATAGATTTCCTTCGTCTCTTTCACCATGGACGGGCTATGAAGATTTCGCGGGACTGGGCTGTGGCTGTGATTCGGAGATCTAGCATGATTGTACGAGGTGGACGGATGGTAGGTTGAACTGGAATTCTCCACCGAATAGTTACTCGACGCTTTGTACGTGGAGGTAGCCTGGCGCACGGGAGAATAGTCGCGAACATGTCGCGTCGGACTCGACGACTTGTACGTCGACGTGGAATAGACCTTCTGAACAGGACTCGACCGCCGTTCAGCCCCCCCTAAAACGTTCAGGCCGTTCATTCGCCTTTCCAGCGAAGATAACTTGGATCTCTCTAGACTGGACGTTGATTCTTTCGATCTTCTCGATCCTTTCTGCGTGCCCACTCGAATAGAGAATGGAGAACCTCGAACGTCCGAGCCATTAAAGTACACGTAAACCCTGTACTTCCCGGAGTCGTCCGGGACGAACGAAACTCTGTATTGCATATGCCCAAAGTCCTCCATTCGAAATGGTACGGAGTGCTTGTCGTGAACTAAATCTATTATTACGTCGCCGAGGCCTCCGGTTCCTGTTGCATCTACGATGAACGAAAACGGCTGCCCAGGCATAGCACCATCCGTGTCTAACAGCTGCAAATGAAATCGATCGAGTATTATAGGCATGGACGATGGTCGAGGCGAAGGGTAAGGGAGTAATGGGGCAATGATGGTCAGTATTGTTATTTAACACGTCTCTTTTCTTTACGTTTCACGACATCATTCGCTATATTGTCGAACGGCCTCGCCTCAATTGTTGCTAAGGAACCAAGAAAAACAAGCCTTTTTAGAGATAAATACTAATTTTGAAGCTTTTTTACATTTGAACTTTACGTAAATAGAGATATACTATCAAGGCAAAGGATTAGAATCAAATTTAATATTTATATTCGCTTTAATATTTATGTAATCTTCAATGAAAACGTGTGTGGGCAATGATGATATGATGATCGCTTGACAGATAGCGCCCGCAACGTGATTAACATTATTCTCCAGTGTATAATAAAAATATCTTTCTTCATTAGCAGAATTTTATTCTATAGTTGCAAAAAATACGCCCTAGAATAACTGGAAAAGCCAATTGGGCTTCCGAAACATTTGAAAAGTCAGTGTACAAGTGTATTATTTGCTATCAGTTTGGTCATGATAATGAAATGTAGTTTCGATTAGGGCAGTGAGTATTTGTCGAATTTTTCGGTATTCGAATATTCGAATACTTCAGTTGCTCAATTATTTAATGAATATAATTCGAATATCCAAGTATTCGAATACTGATGAATTCGAATAGTATGGTGTGAATTATAAAACAAGTTCTTTAGGTTTATTTTTTACAAGCTTTTATGTAGTTTCAGTTGTGAGTTCCTTAATTTGTCAAGATGAAAATCTTGTAAGCTAATTTTGACCCACTTCAACACCATACTGCTGTATTCGAATAGATCAGTATTCGAAAACATCAGTAGGTATCAGTATTCGAATAGTATTTGAATAATAACATTCGAATACTTGGAAAATATTCAAATATTAAATTATTCGAATAGCTCCAGCCCTAGTCAAAACCGAGAGATGGACTTAGGCTTTTATTTAAATCAATCATCATCTGAATTTCCTCTTCGAGATAAACCCACATAGATACTTCCCTGTGGCTCCCGAGAATACCAAACCCTGCTACTAACAAACTCAAACAAACAATTTCAATCCTCGGCCTCGCAGCCCCCACTCTCATTGCCCTCAGCCTCGGCTCGTAACAATAATATTAATTATTTTCGTATCCTATAAATTAGGTTCATAGTTTAAGTTTACAAAAAAAAAAAAAATCATTTTCAAGAAATATTGCACCCTACATCTTGGTTTTATTACACTCATTGCTTAAGTGACCGCCATTACCCATTCTCCCCTACTTTACTAAATCAATGGGCTCACCTTTATTCCATTAGGATCAAATACGAAACACGTGAATGGTCCGCCCTGTATATGATTCCCCTTGTGGGTTATCGCGATACTCCACTCTCCTGTCTCGTCAGGTTGAAAGGACGCGGTGTGCACGCCAGCGTTCTCTTTCACGGGACACGACAGAGATCTTTCAGTCGGGGACCATGCGGTCACATCAATGCCATCATGACTAGTTCCTGGAAATGATTTCATACGCTCAGCTCGATTCCAACTACATCTCCCGCAGTGATTCAATTTGCTTGAAGCGTAGGTACTACTTACCGTAACTGTTGACTAGAACCTCGACGATAGATCCTATAGCGCATGGATCCATACCGGGTGATTTGATTTTGGTCAGAGAAGGTAAGACTCTAAAATAGTAGGGACAACCATCTACCAGCTCTCCGTCGTTGTACACCATTAACTGCAACGTAAAGGGAAGAGGATATTGCGTATCGATCTAACGTTTAACTTAAACGGCAACGCGGTGCTAAACAATGCGTTAGAATCATAAAGCGAAACCTTGTGCATTCCGACTTCCGTTGGTATAAAGGTTCCTTTCCCATGAACTCCGTTCCACGCAAGTCTGCACTCGATTCGTCCGCTGGGACTTATCACTTCGCCACGTACTTCCCTCGTGTTTACTTCTTTGGTAAGTATCTCTAACTTGAAATGAGCCTGCAGATAATGAGCGTACGATTTTAACGACTTCCCTACCGAGTATAATACTCTTCTTCGCCCGCGCTTTTATTAACCCAGCCAACTAACCGGCTGTTGCACCCTGGCGGAAGTGCTGTCGATGTGTACAACGATCTGTTTGCTTGCTTGAGGGCGAGGCTTCACCCACTGGAAGTATGTCGCGTACGCCATCACGCCTAAATGTTCTACGTTCTGATCTGCCATGTCTTTCGCCTTGAGAATAGGCTCCACGCCTAGTTTCTTGCCTCCGTCGATACCTTGCAGAATATTACGAAGCCAGCGTTACATCACGCGCAATAAAAGCATCGATAAACTGATCGTTGGCTGGATGCTTACCGATTTGTATATTGTGCTCCCATGCAGACGGATCGGTGCTGACTTTATCGTAAGCCGGAGCCGGGCCGCCCAAATTCCTCACGATGCTGCATAATACCCTGCCGTCGTTCCAATCGGTCTACAAGAATCGATTTCATCTTAAAAAAAAGAAGAAGAACGTTCGTGGCACGATCGTTTCACAGAGAAAAAGGCAGACTCACCGTGAAGTTCTGCACCGGGTGATGAGGTAATTGCGAGTTTACCCATCGCAATGTTGCGTGGAAACCCGGTGAACCTTCCTTCATGAAGTACGACAAGTAGGTCATTCCCGACAGTTCGTCCAAATATGGAGACGCAAGGTACTCTGGTTCCAACACCATCGGTATGTCGAATTCACGTTTCGATATCTCCATAGACTTTCGGCAATTGTAGACGCTGCAAATTTAAAAGCGTCTCTACAGCTTCCGATCTCTTTTTCCAACGCGTAAAAAAGACTCTTTAGATTTTGTATCCGATTTTTAGTACCTGTCGTTAGGATCGAGCTGACGCCAGTGGGGGAACAGACCGGGTTGGCAATAATCGAGTAACGCGCTCAGATACACGCCAGAGTTCCAGTCCGTCGTGAAATTATTCACCCTGCATTCTGGCAGGACTGCCTGTGAACCAATCGAAACGGCACGATAACAGAATCATTGGCCAACTTCCTCTCTCTTTACTCCGTCCAGTTTCAGAGTTATTTTATTGTATGTACTTGTACGGTGAGATTATGCTCGCGATGCGGCAAGGTCGCCCGTGCAATTACGTATACTGACCTTGAGCCATGCGAGCATGAGTTTCCTTGGAGGGAACTTGGACTTGCCTATTTGGTACCTTACAATGAGCGACCATATCAGGCCGAGGATTAGTTTCAAATTTCCATTCACGATGTCTACGTTACCTGCGGACAAACACAAACTTTAATTTAAAAAAATAATGCTCGTATCGATAGGAACACTTGAGATCGATCCACCTTTAAGAGGACTCGGCAGTTGAAAAATCGAATTTTTTATTGCATTTTCCGAAAGTATTATCTTTTGCACATCCTGTAATTTTTTCCAAGTCGGTCTGAACCTCCATTCGTTCGCAATCAGAAAAAAAACTGAAGACAAAAAATTATTCGAGAAAAATTATTCGTTGATGTTTTTAGCTGGCAAATCTACAATTTTGAGAATTTTACTTTTAACCAAGCGGCATTTTATATAGAAAAGATAGTACTTTCGGAAAATGCAATAAAACCCCTTAAGCTGACCTAAATTGAAACGCACTTTTCAGGTGGGAACAAGGTGACGCGTGAGAATCTATTCAATCACCAAACAATTACGGGGTAAAGCGTTAAAAGTAAAAAAGACGTGATCCTAGATGAACCGCGCCGCTTCAAGGCAATGTACTATTTATGTGGCATGCAAATCGATAAAATCGAGCGCATCTGAAAAGTCTTACAAAACAAGTCTCGCGATCATTCCAATTAATTAACGTAGGTACCTACGCTCGTTAAGACGGCATTAACGCATTCTTGCTCTCTGTTCGAGCTTCCATCCAACACGCGGCAGAGATGCGTACGCGCGGTTTATCGCCGATGCATCTCGCTTTAACACTCGCAGGTTGGAAATTAAATTAGCCGGTGGGTACACGAGTAGATACACTTGTATGTAATGGCGTTCCGAGAGCCTCGTAGGCGCCGATACGGTGCAGGAAAGGCAACGACCTCGAAGTATGATTTGCAAACCATGACGTAATAACTATATTTTTGAACATACCGGGTAGCCGAGGCGCCCCGTTCACCAATTAGAAATTATAGAATACACAGACATTTACGACTGATTAAATTTCTTCAAATCCTCGGAGCAAAGAATACTGTGGATTTCTAGCAGTTTTTCTATCATCATCAACGATTAAACGTTTCATACGTGTCGCGTATCCTTTCAGCTCGCGGGCGCAACATGCTTGGCCAATAAACAAAGCTCCTCGAGCATGTGGGTTATCTGCGACTCGATTATCAAGAAGGCGTTATGAATAATATTGTGAAATATAACGGCAACGACTTAGCGATCGGTGAAGTCATTGAAAGAATCTGTAGAGATCGAAGCACGATCGTTACCTGCTGAATGAGCGGAGGCCATTCAACTAAATTTTTCATCTTGTCTAGCGATTGAACGTTGAGTTAACGCTCGACTCACCGATATTCACGAGCTTGACGCCGTCAGCTTCGATAGCTTGAAGGGCAGTCGACACGTTCTCCAAGTAATGGTGCTGATTAGCTGGTCGAGGGTTCCACCGAGGTAACCGCCGTTTGGTGAGAATCTCGACGAGTGCACAGAGTCGCGTGCCATCCCGGAAATCCTCCGCAAGATCGATTACGGGGCCGTCTGCGACGTCCACGGCGTGCTTCAGGTGCTCGTTCACCCAGTTTCTAAATGTGTTCGCTTGAATCTCGACCCAAAGGTCCTCGTGCCCTTTGATCGGCATCCCTTTAGCCGCCGTACCCTCCGCGGATCGTGCCACTAGGCCCACCAGTTCCTCTGGTCGTAATTGTTCGGTCGAATCCATCTTCGTTCCTTTTTCCCCCGAGAAATTACCACAATACACATTGACAACTTATTCTGTGCGCCGGCACTGGCGGTGGAAAGAAGATGCACCAAAATGAGTGGTTGTTAAAAGAGCCACCGTGTAACGAAATTGGTCGATCTATCGAGACAATTGGACTCGAACTGTAAGGTCAAGTGGCTGGACGAAAGAAGCGAGAAACGCGCGAGGCTAAAGCCAATGAGAAATACGTGCAGATCATCTCGATAATATATAGTGTAACTGCTGCTTTTCTCTTCGAAGCGGCTAGTAAGTCTGGTTAGTCGCGATACTGTGGTTGCCCGGGAAGATTAGTTGGTGAAAAAATTTCACACGGTGAAAGTGCTGCACGGACAAACACCTGTTGCTACGTCTCCCCCTAATCATCGGTGCATCTTACGTTTCGCATCCTTCACAAATGGAAATCCGACATTTCATGCGAATTCATTAAATGCTTTACAGTTAGAACTCAGAGAAAGGAAACAAGAAAGCGTAGAAACGATATCCATAGTTCGTTTACACTTCTCTAACGAGTACATATCAGTGAATGAGGAAGCTACGGTAGGAGTAAACAAAGATCCACACTTTGGAATCTCGAATTCGCATCCTGCTTTTACCAATATTCAACGCGATAGCGACTCTAAACGCTGAAACAGTTGTGAAAAAAATGATATTGTTAGACGCACGACATCTGATGGATAATTCCAATTATGGAATGCGATGTGATCGCGTACCATAGCTTCTGACGCGATACGTAAACGTGACATCAACTACACGTGCTAAAGGCATTGCTTGGCCATGCTACGTTATCCTATGACATCACTGTCGTCTGAAAACCTTGTCCGGCCGGCGAAGCTTGCGTAAGTGCGTAAAAAATTTATGCTGGGATCGTACAACGTTGACAGATGACGCCTGCGGATAATCATTGCGACGTAAGGAATCAGGCGTGATCGAAACTTACCGAGCAATAAGGCCGAGCAAGTATCTCGGCTGTTTTCTACCATGCGAATAACATGCACATATAGCTATCGGAACAACCCTCGAGCGGGCACTTCCCCGATAAGCGAAACGATTAGGTGAGTTCGTGATTACTACGCAAATGGAGCAAGTAACGATGATTACGGCGATGTATCGCGAAGAACACGTCCAATTACGGTAACACAAGAGACGAAACACGTCCCTCTTGCAGAACGTATCGTGGGAAACTTCGATAGAACTTAAACAGCTATCGTTATTACACACACTTGCACGCACGAACATCAGCTCCTCCGCTTGCACTTTCACCGTATATTTCCCTTTTCGATATTACTCTTGGCAAAAATCAGTAAAAATCCATCGATATCCACTTGAATTTTCAAACCGATCTTGAATGATTCGAGAACGAGAAAAGATTTGACGATCGATCAAATTCTACGCAAGATTTCGTTGGTTTTTGGAAGAAAAATAGTGACGAGAGTTTTGACGGGAACCGTCGTCGATTGGTGGACGGTCGACGAACCGACCAATCGGGATGTTCATCGAAAGAGCGCGATTTGGGGTGGATCTGTTCAAAGAATATACGCAGCAAGATAGTGAAAAATCTCTAACACCAAGAACGATGTTCGAGTTCGCCGGGATGAATGTTTTGAACGCGAACTATGTTGTACGTTCACTCACGGGGCCGAGGATGAAAGAATGTTTGGCATGTGAGCTGATATTTACGACGATCGTTCTGCAGAGGTGCCCCTCGAACACGGAATCCTCCTACTCCACGTGTTTCGCGCGATTTCCCTCTCGATGAAGCCTGCTTCACTGGTTGACGAAGCCACGACACTTTGATGTTGCGGTAAGCTACGCGAGAAACGCCATTTTTGGACGTCGGAGGTTTCCGGATCGCGCCGTTGTCGACGAGCGTCGTTCGAAGTGCGTGAGCTCACTGAACCGACGTGAAAATCCCCCTCTCCAGCGCCTCATGGCGATCGCATCGCAGACCCATGGAACACGATCGTAACCAATAGGCTTCCGTACCTACCTGTTATTGGGCCCCTCTCTTTGTCACTGCACAATTCACTATTACCAATTTAAACGGGTGTTTCGATCAGCATTTATTTACGGAACATGGGGCTCTTCACAGGCTTAATAAACGTCCCTGATAGGGACGTAAACATCTGACCAAAAATCTTAAACATTAAGTTTCCCGAGAGACATGGCCATAAGACAGCCAGGATCTCGGGATTATATAATCTATACAGGGGTGCTCTCGTATTTACGTCGATCAATTTATTCGACAATTTGTCTCAAACAATTGTTACACCTCGTAAAAAGTATCGACGCACATCAATCATTTATTCCAATGTGTTGTCACCATCGGTTTCTAGAATCACAGGTTAATTATTTTTATGCAACGTGGCCCTTCCAATGAACACCCTAATCGCTTCACTTGCATACTTTCCTGAATCAGTTACAGTTCAGAAACATGCAAATTAATCCGCAAGGTGGTGGCACCTGTCGGATTCGTAGCCGACAGGTAGCATATGCAAAGCAGTGAGAAAAACATAAAATACGTAGATATGCGTCGTGTCCATCGATACGTTCATCGTAAACAACAAAATTTCTTCATTTCACAAGTGAATCGATGATAGAAGAATACACCTTGAGATTGTTTTTAAATTCGATCTATTAGAAAATAAATAAAACTATCGAACAAATCTATGTCTGATCTATTCGCACAAATATTCGCGAGACCTTTCTAACGTACGTACGTGATGTAACAGTATATATAAGAAGCGATACACATGACAGCGACTTCAATGAGATTTGAATCCCCCGTTGCATCGAATGTCTACCATGCATCGAAGTCCCCACTCCCTTACCGCACAAAATTTCAATCCACGTTGAACGCGCCTTTCAACGAGTTGATTGCTTGCCTTTACAATACTATATTCCACCGTATACATATATCTCTGAGAAGAGAGATAGTCGGAGGTATCGTTTAAAAAATCTGCACATTCACATACTTCGATTCGAATTATCCGAAATCTTTTGCTTATCACGCGCATGGAGACCACGGACGAGGTATTGAATAGACTTGACATCCAATGTAAATCGTCACACAGATCTCTTACCATTTTTGTGACGCAGGCAACGTTATCGATTCAGAGTGGAATTCGATCGCGATTCTACTAGCGGTTGGAATTGAAACTAAACACGATGACAATTGCTTTTTACCTACACACGGAAACATAACAAACCTACAATCCAACCTGCGCTTTCCTCCGAGTATGCAACCAAAGTTGCAAGCAGGTTTTCGGTTGCATAAACCACCATGCGCCCGAGCACGACTTAAAAGAGGGTTTCGTATTCTTGAACAATGAAATGATTAACAGTGAATCCCCAGGTTCGCGATATTGGACAAAGCGTTTCAGACAGGCTCGCTGTCAAAAATTCTATATAGGGTTTGGCAAAGCGCCGGCGCCGCTCTATAAATAGCGTGTACAACGCCAGCCGCGGGTTGCGGCTCGTGGACAAAGTAAGAGGAAAGCCAGCAATCGAGTGCGCACGACGAGTTAGCAGTTAACGGTGATAGTTTTCACCGCCTTGTGCCACCTACTCGTATATGTGTATTCGGTTGTTCCTCTAAGCATCGTATGCCGATCAATTGTACGAGTTCGCGCGCGTCCAATTTGCCGTGCCTCTAACCCTCGGACCGTATCGTAACGAATCATCGCAAGATAAGAGAAAGCTCGCCATCCGATTGGACTCTATGCCGGTGTTTTCTACATCTCGAGGACGCTAAAATTACACGCCTGATCCGCGAACGATGCGCAGCGTGCTCTTCCAGGCAATGGCACAATTTAAGATGTGACTTGTTGGTTCGTTTCGATCACATCAGCTGATCGACAACGTGTATCGAGTGAATTAGGTGATTATGTAAATTCACGTTCGCGTAGCCGTGACGGTGGCCGGCGCTAACTATTTTATCGGTTGCCTAAGTGCCTCCCATCAAGTTTGTCGACTATATTCTTTCATAGCCGGCTCGTTAGGGAGCAACTAATTATACTCTCCTCGTGTCAAGAGGTTACTAACCAGAGCGGGCAACCCCTTGTGCTAAACGCACGAGCAGTATCGAGATCCCACACGCGTGGGGACCCCAGATCCATTCCTTCACACCTGTGTCAGATATCAGCAAGCCCTGGCAAATTATTCTGAAACTCAAAACTACAAAGCATCCATTCAGAACATGTTCGCGTTATTCTTAATTGAGAAAATTCAGGAACAATGGAATCGGTTTTCCCGACGTGGATGTTCAATTTTAATTTTAAAGGATCGAAAGCTTCTTATATACGAAGATATATCACTTATTCCTCTGAGTACAGCGTGTATTTTTACGCGAGGGACAAAGAGTATCGAGTTACACGGCCCGTGAGACCTCGTTTCATCTAGTATCTATGGAATATTTATTTTTACGCGGCAATTCGCGCGTAAAAGTACATACGCCCTGTTGACGATTCGTTAAGACCTCCCGCGGCAGCTGTTTTAAACTCACACTACTTGCGCTATCGCGAAAACACTTCCACTTAATGCTTTCTTTTGTTCCTAAGTACCTCTCCATCCGTTAAGTAAGAATCCGATAATTCTATTTAAAAAAAGAAACCGAAAAAACCTGTTTGTTCAAATAATCGAATGTTATAAGACAAAATTGAGAAGCATTTAGTAAATATCGGGGTCGTGTTTGACGAAGAGGATTCGTACAACAAGTGTCCAGAGACGTTGGCTGGCTTACGCACATTGGTCTCACCTACTCCGCACAGGTTTCGCGCGTATCTCGCATATGTATAGAGATAGTTTCAGGGAAACTGATTGTGGGCCTATCGCCAAAAGGGATTTCCTCTTCGAAATTCGGTTCACCGACTGGCGATCTATTTTCTCGCGTGTAACGCAAGTCACGCTAGTGCCCGTGCTCGATTCATATTAAACATCGCGAGCACCGTTCTAGTAACACGTTCTCTACACACGATTCAACGCGAAGGAGGAACGGATAAGACTACTTCGGATCGGAAGTTTTAAAGGCACCGTAACTATTTATTTTCTTTCGATCCATAGATCGAAGGCGATACCAGAATGGCTCTGGTGATGTTGCCGTGCGATCTACCATGGTGGCCAGCCGTGGTGAAGCAGCTGGATCGCGCGGCCGCTGCCAGAAACTCCGAGGACCTCTTGGAAGCGATGCAACGACTGCACGACATGTGCAAGTAAGTCCGACCACCGAAGAACCCTTTCGTCTTAAGCGTCACTTACCATACTTACACGTAACACCAGCTTCGATTTCGAACTACGGCGCTCTTGTCCCGCGTAGTATTTACGTATTAACGAACTCGATTTTTCTGCATACATGCTGTTGTAAAGATACGAGGAACAGTGCGTACTGAAAAGGTATCTGCTCAATAAAGTATCTCTAGATGTCCATAAACGATGTACCCGAATGCTCCTAATAATAATATGTAACACACGCCTTCTGTACAAAAACCACCCCCACGTTACATGTGTTTCATATAAATAAATCACCTGTCTTCTTTCGTAACGCATCCGCATTTTTCAGTATAAGCCTCGATCCCGAGGAGGACGTTCAAGATCCAGAACTGTTCTCCGGATTGGCCACGTTCCTGGACACCGATCTCGAGGCCACGGAACGAGAGCAGGTGTTCTCGAAGACGATACCGCGGCTGGTAGAAAGGGCGAAAGCTCTGAGGTCTTGCAAGCCTCCGCACGGTTTACACTTTAGCCTTCAACAGCAAGGTAACTCGAACTAATTATACTTGTCTTAGATACCAACGAGGATTGATAATCGTGTCTGTACCCGTAGGGGATTGCGTCGAATACAGCTACGCGTTCGCGTCGTCTTTGATCGCGAACGCGTTCTTCTCCACGTTTCCGAAAAGGACCGCCAAGACCCATCCGACCTTGCGCGATTTCAATTTCACGAATTTCTTCAAGCATCTATGCAAGTAAGAGGATCGAGCCTGCAAAATTACAAAAGCACACGCTATTGTAACGGTATTCCGTGGTGTGTTTCAGTAACGGGCAGAAGGCGAAGCTGAAAAGTATATTTCACTACTACGATTACCTCGACACTGAGAACGCGCTGCACGGGAAGCTGGTAATCTCGAGACAGGTACCGTCCCGCGTGGGTGCCGTCGTAATTAGCGGGGCCACCGTGTCACGAAACGCCTACCATTTTACAGGTGATGGCGTCTAAGCAATGGTTAACCATCGAGGACTGGTTGGAGAGCAACGTTGCTCTGTGCCCGCTGATGATACGCCACGAGGGTCGCCTGGAACGCGTGGAGCCCGAGACCAAAGTATTGCGCGTATGCTTCGCGAGCGCGAAGTTTGGCGGCGGCGTGCTTGACGGTGATGTTACGCAAGAAACTGTACATGTAAATAATTGAAGCGCGTGAGAAACGTAACTTCGATCTACGAGATAATTCAAGTCCATTCAAAGAGAAAGGAATCCAAGCGAATGCTCGCGACACCGCGCCGGTTCCTGGTGACAATCGGCGAAAAGTTGCAGTAATTTATTTGATTTCTAGATAGTGACGCATCCGGAAATGCTCGCGGCGATACTGTCGATCGAGGCCTTGGAAGACAACGAGGTCTTGATAGTCGAGGGCGTTAGGCACGTGTCTAGAATCCACGATCCTCGCAACAGAGCTACCTTCGAACCTCTGGCGAAGCCAAATGTCGTGAGTGTCTTTCCCGTGGTCTCTAAACTTCACGCATCCCCTTAATTTTTACTGGCGAATAATATATTCTTTATTCGGACCACGCGTCGTAGGTGACCGTATGCTGCATCGATCCTGACGATTACTCAAGATTACCCTTGACACAGTTCGAGGAAGACAACATACTGCGGGAAATGAACAAATCTCTGCTTGGCTTCCGGCAGAGACACGTACCGAGCAGCCCGACCGATCCGGTAAGATCGGAGTTGGAGCCAGACGGGGCTGTGAGTTCTCGAAGGTTGTCGCCGATCGGGGAGAGCTTCAGCAGTACTCCTCCAGAAACCGAAGGAGATTATAAGGCGCTGTCCACGAACGACGGTGCGAAAGAAGGTACCGTAACTGATCCGTCGTCCCTTGCCAATAGCTGTAATGCTGTCATTTACTTTCTGTCTTTTTAGCGAAATCGGTATTGCGCGAGCATAATAAACATGATGTTTTAACGGAAGTTCGTACCAGACCAAATGGAAAATCCGTAAGACCACCGAGCCCTCAGAAAATCAGCAAGGATACGAGTTGCGCGAGCAGGAGAAGTCGGTTTATCGTTCTTGGTTCTAGCGGAGAAGTTTTGCCAGTTACGCGAAAATCCCTCGGTCAGATGTCGGTTTACAGTAGCTGCAACAGTCAGAGCACGGACAGCTTCCATAGCGCGAAAGATACCATAGACGAAGAATTAGGTACGCGATACTTTCGACATCAAGCTATGTAGGGTATATTCACAGGGCCGCCTTTACCAACGGGCTAAATGGGCTATAGTCCAGGGGCGCCGTGACCCAAGGGCGCTTAACCCTTCGTTGACACACCTCCTTTTTCAATCAACTTTGAAAAAAATCATGCGTCGATTTCAAGGTCTCTAGAATGTATTTCAATAATTTTTTTTATTGAAATTTTTTTACAGTTTTTGTAAAATAATTCTAGATTACAACATGTCGAGAAAAACCGAAGAAAATCGTAAAGAAATTGTAATTTTTACAAATTTCAATATTAAAAATCTACAGAGTTGATATTCCGATATAATATTTTAAATAAGTATTTCTTTTGCATATAAAAGGTTCAGAGCGTCAAAATTAGCTTACAGGTGGTTCACACCCAGAGAGTCAACGAAGGGTTAAAAATCAAATATGCTTTTTTTTCTTCAATTTTGGAGACAAAAATTTCTATTGTTTTTGTTCGTATTTGCACCGATTGCGAAAAACTTGCACCCTTGGGGGCTAGGGCGTCAAAATTCTTTCGCCCAGGTCGCTCAAATTTGGTAAGACAGTCCTGTATATTCTGCGGTATTTTGTACTCCGCGTGATATTTTGTAGAGGACGAAGAACAGAAATTAAGTAAGAGGTACAGCGCGCAATTAGACACCCCGGAGCGGAGAGGGACATTTGCCCAACGATTAAGGGATGCCTTGAAGCGGGAGAGCACAGCCACGGGAGCAACTTCGTCGAATACCTCGTCCGGGGAGAGTAGTTACGCGGTGGGGATAAGCGTATCTGGAAGTCACGTTTATGATCAAGACATCAAGTAAGAGAGACTTGCATAAAGATACTTATGTAAATAGATCGACGAAGCCAATATTCGCTCGGTACAAAATATTGTAGGGTGAAAAGAGGAGGGTCGAGAGGTTTTGTTCTGCGTGACGAAACAGTGGACGAAGAATTTCTCAAAGAGTCCTTGGAGGCCGAACAGAAATGGCTGGGTAGGTTTCGGCAGCATCAACCTATTCTTCAAAGGAAAGACACCGGCGCTAGTAGTAGATACAGTTTCAGCACCGAATACAATTCTGGCAAGTATTACAAAACATCTTTATAGAGAGGATGTTTCGCCAATTTCTAATTATAATAAGCGAACCGACACTTATCTTCGTACGTTCAGATTTTTGTTCGGAGCTCGAGGAAGTTTACGAGCAGCTAGCGAAATGGTTAGAGGATCCCATTGTGGCGGACGAGTCTCGTGAATTAGATGCACGAGACAGGGCCGTGGTTCGATTCGCGGGCTCGTTGTTAAAGAGAGCCCTCAGCGAATCGTTTGCTGGCGTTCCGGTTCAAGAGGGTGAACCTCAACCCTTCATTGATTCCGTCGACGTAAATCAAAGGCACAAATTAGCTTTGGCCGTGAGAAGTTTGAGTTTAGAGCTAGCCCGTCAGAAAAATAGGAGACAGCAATCAGTAAGAAACAAATTGCTTCTTTTTTAAATCGAAATTACATTGATCTTTGGACGGAATAATAATATTACCAAACTTAAAGAAGAATATAAAAAAAACTGTACTATATTCGATCAGAAACAATTACATGGTTTATAGTTTTATACTGCGTTTGTTTTGTACGATATCATTTGTATTGTATCAATGAAGAATGAGAGACAAACTAAAATCTAATACTACCGCAGATAATCTTTTGTACATAGCCATGTCTCATCAGATCATTACGATACGCAGGTCTCAGAGTCTGAAGGTGTAGAATATTACGAAGACGCTTTAAGTAATCGTGCGATATCAAAAGAGGTAAAGGATATCCAACGTAGAAAGCTTAGGACGGTAACATTTACATCGGAAGTTTTTCAAACATTGGTCGATGACGAAACTACCGTGTGTCTATCTAATCCCATTTCTTTAAGCGCACCTGGAACCGTAATGGATAAACTTGTGCAAGAAATCGAATCGCATGTTACGTTTAACGTGAGCAAACTTGTCTTACACATCTGTCGATTCTGTTTCGTAAATGTAATTGCATGGAACTGATTATCATAAATAAATTACGTGTCTTCGTGATTGTTTATTAAATACTGTTGTACCATCTAAAATTGATAGAAACCATCGAGTGTCGAAGATTTACAAAATTTTAACGACTCGTTGCATGACAGATAACAAAAATGTGCTTTTGATTTGAAACCGTTGTAGTCGTACTTCTAATGACTAATGATTTGTCTCTCATTCTATCTGATAATGTCTTTTACCTGTACACTTCATAATCGATTTTTAACTTGCATTAATATAACTTTTCATACTTTCCGCAATAACAATTGTTCGAGAATTCACCGATTTTATATAGACACCAAAGTGTATTTTCAATTATACCTAGTTTGCATCGTCAGACACATTCTTTTCTATGTCTATAGCATCTGAAATTTACTAATGCAACTTTTTAGATACCAAGGGACAGTAGTCCTCAGTCAGGTGGATTATTACCAGTTGCTACCGGCAACTGGGGTTGCGGATCTCGATTAAAAGGGGACCCGCAATTGAAGCTTGTCATTCAATGGCTTGCCGCTTCTTTGGCCGGGGTACCAAAGTTAATATATTACACTACAGGAAATCCAAACTTGACCAAGGTAGCGAATACGATACCGATTATTCGAGTACTGAGATGAAACGAATGACTTTTACGATAAAGTCTCTACTGATTCCACGATCACTTTCCAGCTAGATACTGTGACTAGAGTTCTTATGGATAGGCATTGGTCGGTCGGTGATCTGGCTGCGGCAACGTTAAGATTTGCCTTGCAAACCATGGAAGAAAGAATAGAGGGAAGAAACACTCTGTTCGAGGAGATAATTGGAATGGAGAAACCAAGTCCTTAGCCCGACTCGATGCTGTCTGTTCTAGTAGATGTTCTTGCTACCATGATCGAGGACAGTCAGCTGACTTAGTAAAATCGTAAAACGAATATGCCATGGAGGCACGCAACGCATGGTTGTGGATCTTTTGCGATTGGCGAAAGTAATATCTGATTTAGAAATTGTCTGTGAGAAATGCCGCAATGAGAGGAAGGTAAGAATTACAAAAACTTTGCAAGTTTCGTACGAATTAGTGTAGGAATATCGATCTCTGTGGTTTGAATGTTTCATATCAATGTAATATCAAATGGAACCGCACAACTCAGCGTACAAACGAATATTGTAAAATGGAGGATGAAAATTTTAATACCTTTTAGCGATATGTCGCGTGTAACTGCGTTACGAATTCCTGATCAAACTATAAATGGAAAGGTTGGTCGTAATGGAATTTATACAGGTTCAATAGTCTAGCCACACGATGAGTCAATTCTGATTTATGTCTATATAAAATACGTAACATGATCCAGTTACCTGCAATAAGTAATGAGGCACAATATATTACTAGACTATATTTTATACAGTATAATATTTGTAAATCGTTATATATATATCGGGTCGAAGCGTATGTAATAACTGAATAGATTTTTAGGAGAAGACTTTTAGTCATATTTTATAGGTCGCTTTTTTATATCAAGTATAATTTATACAAAATAAATTCTGTAAATAATAAAAACGACGTATGTAAAGAGAAGATAACGTGGCCTCTGAAAGTATAAGGGTTTATATGAAGAAACGTATCGACTATAAGACGTCTTCCACTAAGAAAACGTGCAAGCGTGTATGTACTACTTATATGTATACTGATATACTCTCGGTGTACGTTTCGTTTCGAGCAATATTACGTAGAACGTGTACGGAAATTCTTTGTATGTATGCTGCGTACTGGGAAACTAAATATAGAGCACGTATCAATAAATTTGTATAACGAGGACGGAACAGAACTTTATAATCCCTTTTAGCTTTATTTTATAAGAGGTACAATATTCTAGCATTCTGTTTACTCACCAGCGAAATTTACTGCTTTCAATTTCTCAAGGTCCAAGAATATTTACTATAATTTAAGGAGTAAAAAAGACAGGTATAAAAGTCAACACATTCTATTCACTTATCACAAGAAAAGACTTCGCAAACGGCGACCCACACCTTGCCTATCATACAAAATATTGAATTTGTTAACAAACTGATTAATGTTGTTGCAACCTTTCGTTATGATACCGAGATAAGTCATCAAACCAAAGTCATTACATTGCTGAAAAAATTCATATTATAGGTACAAAGCAGGATATTTCTCAAAAATCTCTGTGGTGGTTACTTACATTATAAAAGTCTGCTTTAAACTTGGGATTATTCAGAACCGGCAATCTGTGTCCCAAAGAGCAGGCTGCTCTCAACACTTCATGGTTTCCTTTTAGTTCGCCGCTTTGGACCGCTTGCACATACTCTAATACCAATTTCACTCTCGAATGTAACATCTTTATGGCGCTGTGCTGTGCCGTTAGGTGTTCCGCGACTGTTGATTATTCGTAGAAAGGACGTTTCATTATTACTCGTTCGCTGCGTTAAAAATCAAATAAACGCGTATTATATTACCTAACGAACTCTCCCCTTGATCATTGGTGCACATTCTCGCGACGTGATCGACCCCGATCCTTTCCGCCTCTTCTGTTGCCAGTGTATAGGTCAATGGGACGAATAACATTGTTGCTTCCCCGTTGACCAAATCGATCACGGATTCGTACATAGAAACGGAGAGTTGCTGCAAAGGACGAGAGGTTCTATTACAAAGTCAAATGTACACGAATATCGGGAACGAATACTTACATCTGTATTCTTTTTCTTTGGGTCGAGCTTCAATAACACGGGACTTTCGTTGATCTCGCAAAGTTGTTTGTGTACTCGGATGTCCCTTTCGTTGGGCATATCCCCGGTCGTATACCAGCCCAAGAAATCCATTTCACTGAACACTTGTTTGAACTGTTCTTCCTTGGTAGTGTAATAATCTCTGTCGATTATAACATCATCTCCGATGCAGGTAAACAATAGTTCGAAGGAATTCATTATTTCTATGTTACGACCTTTTTGTTTACCAATTAACGCTCCATATACTGCAACACGAATAAAACGTTAATATACATAGAACAAGTGCTTTTGTCTTAACGAACGACTCGACTTTTAAGCCGAGGAAAAAGAATAAAGAGTGGTTGGAAAATGTACCTAATTGCTCTGTTCCTTCTTGAGCACGAAGTCTAGTCCAATGTTCGCTGACATTCATTATGACGAGCGGATGAAGGCTAATGGAAACAGACCCAACAGTACCGGACGATGCCATCACTTTGATAGCACTGGGAGGATTCGCCGATGTGGTAGGATTTTTTCCAGTATTATCCTCGTCGACTTCCATCGGGGTCTCGGTCGGGGCCGATGGATTGTTTTCGTCAACCTCCATGCTGTTTAACTGTTCTCAGTTCGTTCGTATTCTACGAAAGACACGCAGTCTCGTTAGCTAATGTCCACGCAATATCTTGCGAATAATATCGACGTAGTTAACTAAATCGAATCCTTTTATGTTCGGATGCTATGGTACATCACATCAAATAACAGCTGATCGATGAAAAGCATTCTAGCTTGTAATCATCATGCACTACGTCTTTCCGTTACTTGATACGACGCAATCCCAACAATACACCTCGCACCCTCAAATGCCCTCAAACCTCAAACCCAAAATTTACGCTAACATTTGCGATAAACTATGCTACGTATCTGTAGATGGGATAACTTGGTAACAAACGAACTACACAATCAACGCGAAGATGGTAAATGAAACAGCGCCACCGTCAAGTTAAACCAAGCCAATTACGTCGCTGGCTCGACTTAACTGTGGCGCCGTTTCATTTACCATCTTTTCGTTGATTGGTTTGACGTCATCGCGCATCTCGCGCACGCGTTACGCAGCGTAGTCCGGACTCGGGAAGACCTTTCCCGTGGACCCTGCTTTGAAGCTTGCTCATCTTCTCGCGTCAATTTTGGACGTTCTATCGTTCGCGTGATCACAGGCATGAAATTAAATATTTCAAGTTTTAACGGCGGTAAACGGAATCGAAAACATCAGTTTGGTTTCGATGTAAGTTGTCGGAGGAAGAAACTTTTGAACATTAGAGCTGATTAGAGCCCAAGAAATTCCTTTGCGACGTCGGATGAAAATCGACTGGACTTACTACGTCAGGCTGCACCCAGCATGCCGCGAACAAGAAATGTTCGGAAGCCGAAACAGGAACAAAAGTCCATGGAGGAAAGTGATTTATTAGTGACAGATTTCGAGCGAAAGGCGCATTTGCAAATACTAGAAATGGAAGCAGAAGGAAAAATAGCGATAAAGAATTTGGAAACATTCATCGACGTTACTTTGGCACGGCTGCCGCTCGAGATACAGCGGATGACCCTCGGTGAGATACTAAGCTACGAGAATGACAACCAGAAAGAGAACTGCAATCATGTTTCGTCGTCCGTTGACGACTGTTTCTCGTCGTTGACTTCAGCGACGCTAAAAAGAATGAAGAATGCGAAAATGGGAAATGCGAATCGGAATGGGTCCGATGAGGGATACGTGACCGTGGGAGTTGCAGAGACACGTCTCTCGAGGGGTTCAAAAAGAATCGTCGAACCCACCACGACCACAAGAACGCGTAGTACCTCCAGGAACAGCAGGATGACGCTAACAGAGGTTAATCTGGTGACCTTGAAGAAAAACAGGAGAGAACGCGGTAAAGAATCTATGAAAGCTGATACGTTTATAACCCCTGCGCATCTGAAGCCTTCTGGACACGAATACAGTCTCGTGACCCCGAAAATAAAGCCCAATACACCATTAAATGTACTGAGGCGTCCACGAGAAGGAGAAGTGGTCCTTAGTATGCAAGGTAGTCCTCTGCTGGTTTCCACGGTGATCCAAGAAGATACCGCCAACATTAACGTGCCTTTACGCAATGGCAATGTTATATCCTTGTTACCCACCGATGGATTACGTATGTCCTCCATGCCAACTTTAGATCTAGAAACCATGCGACAATTAGAAACATTGAAAAGTCATATAGAGAAAGTTATTTCAATCAAATAAGAATCGCTAAGCTGGTGAAATAGATTTTCCAAGGATGTATTTAAGATTGATTTAAGATTTAAATATGTAGCATATTAAGATAATTGGAGACATGCATGGAAGATTACGCAAGAATGAATGTTTTAAAGTTAAAATTCTGTACAATATAGTTAAGGGCAATATTAAAACAGTATTTGCATATTATATTTTATATTGTTGTAATAAAAGTAAAAGACCCAATGATTCAGCTGAAACCTAAATATTTCCATATAATGAACTAGCAAGTTAAATACGAAATTACTATTTGGTTTAGTTACTTAAACGTCTAATTTATATTGAAACAGTCGTTTCTTTTTTATTACATTTCGTTGAGATTTTCATAAATTCGTTATAATTTCCGCCCAAAAATCTGCGCATCTTGAAATACGAAATTTATCATAAAGGCGCGCAAGTTGCACATTCGCATCCTTCCCGTCAATGCACATGCGCGCACAAGTAGATCTGTCAAACAAGCCAAGTGTATTTGCTCTCTCATAGTTCATGGTATTAATAGTGCTTTTTTTAAATATCATAATAAAGGGCACAATTTGACAAGTTCACCTAGGGCGCAAAAAAGACTTGAGTCGAGCCTGCGTCAAGCTTTCGCGGAAGCCGTTTTCGTCCATGGTGTAATAGACAGATGTTCCTACTCCGGTTCAAAATGCGTCTTTTTGGTCCTAGTGCTTCTGGCGGGTTAAAAAAGGCTGACTTTTTGCGCATAACACGACTAAAAGCTCTACTCTACTCCAATCGCATAAATGCGTGCGGACATGGATTTCTTATCACACCGCCTGACACCGCCTCTCGCGACGGCCAGAGGAACCACACCGAAATCAGCACAAAATCGTTGGGGTAAAGGTGCTGACAAGGGAAGATCCTAAAACCGAAAATTCAAAAAAATCTGAAACTTTGTGAATGTGCGGGAGATTTCCTCCTGATTACAACGCAATTTTTGTTTGCTGTCCAAATTTACTCTAAGGGGGTGAAATTAACTCCTCAAAATACGGCTATTTTCGGATTTTATTTTGTAACTCGCAATCTGTAAGAGATAGAAAAAAAGTTTCAAGGGAAAAGTTACTTCTTTTAATTAGAACTATCATTTGGTAACTCACCGTTCTTACAGTTCGCGAGTTATAACACAAAATCGGAAAATTTACGGAATTTAAGGGGTCCAGTTTACCCCCTTAGAGTGAATTTGGGCAGCAAACAAAAATTTCGTTCTAATCAGGAGAAAATCCCCTACTTATTCACAAAGTCTCGGAATTTTTTTAATTTTCGGGTTCGAGATCTTTCCTTGTGAGTCGGAATATACCCCTTTATTACACCGTAACTGAATCATTATATCGTATATATAAAGCATAAAGCATTGTATGTTTGTCTGTCGCCTAAAACTTTCGAACGATAAATTCTGAGATCACAAAATGTGCCTCAGCTCAATATGTCCGACTAATCCGGACGAATGTGACTATTTTCACAAAAAAAAAACTTTTTTGTTTTATAAAATCAGAATCTAAATTTCGAGCGAAGCTGAGTAGTAAAGCTAGTATTTAATATATGAAAACAAATTCTATCTACATAATCATAATCTTTTACTCATAACATTTTACAAAATCTGAATTTAACAAGCAACTTTAAATTGTTTAATCGATTTGTTGTAAATGAATACACATATAATAAAAATAATAACTTGACAAAGCGATAAAAGTTATTGTATGATAACGTGCAATAAACGTACAAAGAAAGGACAAGTATAAAAGGACATTGTTCATAATAATGTATTTCAAGACATACTTCTAAATTGAAATACATTATAATCATGATGTAGAAAGATTTTCGTTATGAAAATATACAAATATTCCCGTATATTAAATAAAATATTCAAATTGATCATATTTTTTATCGATAGAAAGTATTTGCGTTGTAGTTTAAATCTTTCACGCTAGAGTACGATTTCGATGGACTTTTCTTTTTCAAAAGATGGCTCGTAGCGCGGCAACGCCTCTTCTCGGCCCGGTTCTCCGATCGACCATTCACTGACGTTCGACTACACATCGAGATTTCAAATGTTATCCTGTAGAACGCTGGCGGCATGTTGCGTTTAACGTGCTCGTTTACTGAAAGAGATACGCAGCGAAGTGTGTTACAATCGAAGAGTAATAAAAAATTAAAGGCTGGCTCTTTTACCAAGAATGGCTGATCGCTAAATTTGTTTTACGTATATGTATTAATACATGGTGAAAATCGTGCGAGAAGAGTAAATAACCTAGCGTGATATCGATCGTGTAAAACGCGCGTAAATATGCCGCGTACCAAAGCATCGCCAAAAAAATGCGTCAAAACAACTAATTCATATCCAGGCACAAATACGTGGGTTTTTCTTATGAAAGGTGACTAAATACGTAAAATCTCATTTTACGCATTAAATTTCTGTAGCATGTGTTTGTTGTGCTAGTTAACGATTTGCCGGTAATTTCTACGATTGCTTTTCTCTGGTGTTGGATATACCTTTTAGTTCCTTTATTTCCTTTAATACAGCGTTATTTTGTTAAGTATTATTTTAAGATACTTGGTGTGTTTTAGGCGATGGCTTAGATAGTACAGACGGAGGTACACCTGATGTAATTAAATTAAGGCATCCGGCTACGAATCAGGCTGCTATGTTCGTATTTAGCCCAGGCAATTTCACAGTACAAGAAGTTTTAACGTTCGATGAAAATAAGAGATCATGGTTTATAGATGATAACGTGAAGTCCGATGGGAAGATGCATTTATCCACTCCTATCGATCCAATATTTTTAGTACTGCCTTATTTAAGAAAGGTAATCTTGTAGCGAAGGTTTAATACGTTATCGTATGCGTCGATCTATTTCAATAGAATATAGTGGTTCAATTTACTTCACTACATAGGTTCAATAGCCTTAAATGTTAGTAAATCTGAATCTTGCACTCGTAGTCGCAGCAAGTGCAACCACTCGATCAATGTCTTTGGGATGAAGATTTTCCAGAGACAGCTCGTCTTGCTCAATGTCAGAATTTAAAGTTAACGCTAATTGCTGATCGTAAAGGAGACGAATCGTTGCAAGCCTTCAAATTTAACGAAGAGAAGACATTAATCTGGTTACAAAAAAAGGTAGAACGAGTAGCCGACGTATTAAAGCAGAAGGGTATTCATGTATCGCAAGGTGCTATTAGTGCTACGTACGTTAAAAGTACTAAGCTTGAGAATGCTTCGGAGATGGGTAAGGAATAAACTACGTTTTATTTATTACAAAGTGAATCAAGCACCGTTAGATATCAAGTTTAAAATTAATCTTTTTATAAGTAGTTCATAAAGGGAAATAATATTTCTATGTATAGAAATTTAAAATAATATACGTAATATGTTTATTTCTTTGTCTAGAATATTTAAAGTATGCACATGGTATAGTCTCAGAATATCTTTCAGAAGATTTATCAAAAAAATTGGCACAGCATTTAAATATAGCAGATGAAACTGAAATTAAAAAACGAAAATTAAGTAGTCCTAAAGAAAATACTGATGAGAAGAGACCTAAGAAAGATGCAACTGAAAACGAATCAGTATTAAAACCAAAAACTCTCGATTTAACCAAGTCAGAAAAGGTAAAGTTGGTTTTTTTATGCAAATATAAAGGTGTTCATGTTGTATATATTTCCATGGTAAATTTTTATTATGTTTCTTTCCCATAGCCTCAGAAAACACCTATCAGTAAGAAGGAGTTAAGCAGACAAAAGGCAGCAGCTGGATCCAAAAGTATTACCAGTTTCTTTAAAAAAAAATAAACTTTGAACTGTTGTAGAAATTGAAAGTACCTCAAACTTTTGGAATTTCGAGCGCTGTAATGTATACGTGTGATTTACAATATGATTGATTTCTGCCATGATTATTTAGGAATAAGTATACAATTTTATGTAACAGTATATAAAAAAACAACTTGTCAAATATTTAAAGAATAGGGAAACAATTTTTTTATACTTAATTGGTAGTTACTTTTACATTGCAATGTCTGAGCACCAAAATGCAAGAAACATTTATTTTAACTGAATATTACATTTAAGTTCTGTATATACATAAAATATATTGCAAGAAGGTACTATAAAAACTAGTTAAACGTGTCAATCTAGCAATAAGATCCCAAACGTGAAAATCAAATGCTTGTATTATTTTACAATTTATTACTTTATGGTACAAAAGTAGCTATTTTTATTTTATTATGTTAGTATTTTTAACGTTAAGTATAAATGTTTAAAAACTGGGAACAAAACTGAACAGTATTCTGAACGATTTGTAACTCGATACTTACTATGTGATAGTCAAGATTCATGGTTTTAATTTACGTATTATTTAAAAGCTTGACAAACACAACATAATATTAAATGATATTTGTTCATTTGTATATTTAAATACTGTTATGTTGTTATTCTGAGAATCAGTATTTATTATTATCATTGCGCAATTTACCATCGTGAAATAAAATTTTAACATGTCACAGTACTTTATTATTTTTTATATATCTACAAAAATTTAAGTAGGTATGCCAGCATGTAGAAATATCCATATTTATTTTACAGTTGTGATGGAAAAGCTGTTTTGCCGATTTTTGGAGAAAACGTAAGAATAAAACATACTACAGCTTTTTTCACGAAATTCACTTCATCTTTAACCGTAGCTGGTCACGTTTTGACAGTACATTTTATGAAATATACACTGATAATAATTGTATTATAGTGGCTTACATTGTACATACATCCCCCATCTTCTGTTCCACCTTCCAGTGCATTTCTATCGGTGGAATTATTTTTTTTCGACGAAAAAAGATAATTTTATAGTAATATTTATATTCTTTCCCTGTACAATTATAATTTCAATTATGTATATAACGCGAATGGCATCATTACCAAAAGATTCAACTTTGAAAATGCTGTGCAAATTAATAATTTTCATGTTTTCATTCTGCTGCAAAGTTAGAAAGTGAAATTAGAGAATATGAAAAAAAATAAACCCTTCGTGGGGAGATTTGAACATCCGACCTCCTGATTGCGACTCACATACGCTTGGGTTTCGGCAATGTGGATTGGTGGTGAACATCGCCGAACAGGCAACGCACACGTTGGGGAGTATGGATATGCGATTGGAGCAAAATGGGGGGCAGTTAGTGATGGGCTTTCAAATCTCGTATAGTAGAAACGGATTTGACTTTACAGATTTTTAATTTACAGTTTTGATGATATAAAATATAAATAGTTTGAAGATTCAATAAACCATTGGTTCGGATTTAGGTTCTGTAGCTTCCACATCTCTGCATTTGGCATGCTGTAATTCGCGTCGTATTTCAGGTGTAATTACATGATGCGATTGTTTCTTCAATAACCCTAGTAAAGACTCTTTTTGTTCAGAACTAATATCACTTTTGTAGCGCTGTACAAATGTTAATAACGATTGGTGCCATAGTACTGGAAGTTCTCTAGGATCTCTCTCAAACCTACAAACAAATGTTATCTTCAATATATAATAATACTAATTAAGACTGAATAATTCAAATACTAATATAATTTTTACCTAAGGAAATGGAACACAACACCATCTACAACTCTGTATGGAAGTGCATACTTTTTATCCAAAAATATCCTAAGAAAAATACTATTTGCACCAGTGTAATCCATTTCTGCAATTTTCAATATTGCTGCTGAAGAATGTAGAATTGGTATTGAATTTTTAGCAATTACAGATCCAACAATAACAGCCTCTCGTAATGTACAAGTTCCAGACTCTAATAAAGGAAGTAGAATCCCCTTCATAAAACCAGCAGGTTTAAATAATGCTTTCCGTAACGCTTGATACAAGTGGAAGTTTAATCTCTTATACTCCATTAAATCGTCTCTAATACGAGGCAGCAATACCAAATTATAAAATCTCTGTGCCATTTTGTCTTTAAGATTAGATGCAAATATTCGTGTAGCTTGGTACATCGCAGCAGCAGACCATCTCGGAGGATCGGTAATGTACAATATTTGTTCCCAATTTCTCAAACTAGGAACAATTTTAAATGCCTTGGGTAATTTTCCACTGCGATATTTAGCTAAAACATCTCTAACACCTTCGTACATTGCTTTAATTCTTGGATCTAATTCTTGCATTTGCACAGAACCAATATCTGAGAACTGAGTTTCAATTTCTGTCTTCTTTTCTGTTAATTTTTCCAGTATTATATCAGCCAATGTTTTCATGGGTGCAGAATTCCTAGACATAAACATTTGTATAGCACGTTCGTCTTCTTCGTTAATTTCAATATTTTCATAATACTGTGAATCATTATGTTCCTCGTCGCTTGACTGTTCCTCTGTATCGCTAAATTCTGTGTCAAGCTTTACTAGTAGTTTTTTCTTAGAATCTGACGTTTGTCCAGTTTCACTTTCTCCGTCAATTTCCAATTGTTGTTGCCTGGCTTGTGATAAGATCCTCCTTGTGAGGGTAGGGTCCACAAACTACATAATTTAAAGTGGAAAGATATATTTAAAATTCACGTTGATTAACTTTTTCAAATGGTTTTAATAATTTTATTTGAATTAATATAAACAATCTGAGTTAGGGTATTTATTTCATACAAGCAGAATTAGTGGCTTATGTTCATACAAATATTGTTTGGTTCTATAAACAGTACGTCTAACAATGAAATATGTATTTGTATTTTGTATTTTGCCGAAAATTTTATTAAGCTATAAAATGTTACCTCTTCATCTTCTTCGGTGCGTATTTTAATTTTATTCCTATTTTTTGATTTTAGTGTTTTTTCATCTTGTATCTGTTCTGCCAAGGGCACTTTTTGTTGTTTCGTTTCACCTTTAGAAACTTTTACTTTCTTCGCCTTTCCCATTTTTCACTTTAATTATGTTTACAGGATTAACAGAAACATGTGAGATAAATCTAACCTCTTTATAGATATGTATATATATATATATATATAAAAGTGCCTGAAAGTGCCGTAATCACGTGGTACTTTGGTGCCGCATTGGTGATTGGTCCTAGCATAAATGCGCGAAATTTCAAGATTCAAGGTGTTTAGTATGTACAAAATATAGATGAAGTATACAGAAATTATGTTGCAGGTAAAATATAATGTAATTTACATATAAATTTTCTAATTATTGTCGGCATCGCTGTTCGTAGTTTCATTCGGCAATAAAGTTCCTAAGAACTCTTCCGGTATTTTCTCCTTGTTATACATATAGGGTAGATGTCCCAATTACCGTGCCTTTATACTTAAAGAAGCTTTAATTGTTTAAAAATGCAATCTACTCGTTTGTAACACAAACGTTAATAGTATTACTTAATTAAAAAAAATTCTTTCCTTAGTTATGTGTGCGAGTTTTTTGTACGGCTTCTTTAAGTATAAAGGCACGGTAATAGGTACAGGGCACGGTAATTGGGACATCTACCCTATACTTCCCATTACAAAAGAATTTTGAATTACGCTCCACATCAAAATCGATATCCCTATGTCTTATAACTAACTTCACGTAACACACAACCGTGTAAACTGCCTTCAGGCGCTGTCTATAAATATCTTCCTTCTCAGCGCGCGAAGAGGGGGACGGCTCCTTTGCTTTGACTGTGTGAGTGTGGCTTGGTATGGCAGTGTAGCACAGTGTGGCCGAGAATTGTTTACACACTGTACATATTGTATCGTCTCCCAAAGAAATTTGAAGGATATTGTAAAAGTACGATTTAATTGCGTATTTGCAGCTAGTGTAAATAATCAATATTAACGTGCCGATGTCCATGTGGTAATTTTTAGGATATATTTTTTACTATATTTTTATTCACAGGTACAGTGACTTGCGTTAATACTCGAATATTGTGGTAATAAATATGTACACTGGTGTCCCGTTGTAAGCACGCCGCTCCGGGACAGTGCGGTCTCTTAACAAAACGTTAAGCTGTTTGACTCGCCTTGTGTCTTTGCCATCTTTTTTTAGTAATACAATGTGATACGATGCCGCCGCTATCTCGAACGAAATTTATGCGTCGTTTGTCGCTGTCACCTGCCCTCTCGCTCATTCCTCAGTCTCTCGCAACCGCCGCGGCGACTCCATAAGAAATAGCGGAGATAGAAATGTTCTTTTAACGGAACATAAGACCCGTGCTCTTAACGGGACAACACTGTATGCTACTGCGTCATTCATTTATTATAAACTTATGTTTTATTTTATATTAATTTTAGCGTCACAAAAACAATCAGACACTCTTCATGGAAGAATACCTTAATATACAATAAACGTACACATTAACAAAATCACTGGAAGTGCAATATTTTAAATATCTGTTTTGTTTAATAACGTGCTTCAAATTAGGTAATCCTTAGGTAATCCAACATAACACATTCAAACTCTTCTGTTATTTGGTAATTTTTGTTTTCTTTTGGACTTATAGCTGTTACCTAAACTCTATTATCTGAATTGTCCATAAATATGCAATCAGATTTAAATGTCATGATTATTGCAAAGAATGTGATAACTACTGGCAATTACGTAATAAATATTTTAGAACTATTCATAATTTATTTATTTGTGTTTTGAATCATTGTTTTCATAAAACTCACTTTATAGTTTAAAGACTAAATATTTATTTTTATATAAAACTCTGTCAATGTAAACTAATTTAATCGCTTCAAGGGTCAACAAATAATTTCCAACAATCGAATTTTGCCATTACATTTCATGATCTGTTTTGAAAGTCTTAAATATGTGTTCTTCATTTGCTGTATGCTACATTGCTTTTTACTTAGTAAACTAAAACATGTTAATTTACTCTTGTAAATTACTCTTGTTAATTTACTCGTAATGGAAAACACATCATTCTATGTTGCTTGTTCGTACAAACAAATTTTTTGACAGAAAACAATTCTTCTTTTAATGTGCTTTATTTGTGTATGTCTTCGTATCCACCTTCTTTTGACGTAGTGAAATATTTTGGGGTACGCTCTTAAATCTATTTGGTCATAGAACGAACATTTAACGAGGAATTTAAAGTTGTTGAATTAGATGCCTCACCCTGGATATATAGAATTTGATTTTTTATACATCAAATACCCTTTTTTTTTTAGATTGGAAGAAAAACTAAAATGACAGTGCAGCACAAAGCAGACAAGATTAGAAAGAACTGTGTTTCGAGTAAACAAATATAAAATTTTTAAACCGAAAGACAATGAATAATATTTCTGGCCAATTCCGTAAAACAATATGGGATCCTTTTCTTATAATATCTCAAATAATTGCTGTCCAAACTGTCATGTACTTCTGCCTTGGATTGTGGATTTGGATTGTTGCTTCGTTTCTTGGATCGACAAAGTCGTTAGATTATGCATTTCATTATAAGGAAATACATGTACGCGACTTTGCTGGCCAACTGATTATAATCATTTTCATTGCAAACGCATTAGTTGGAGCATTCACATTGTGGTGGTTGGTACAACGAACAAAACAATGTATGGATTTTGCATGTACAGCACACCTAATACATTTATTGTGCTGTTGGATGTACAATGCAAGTTTCCCTTCAACATTTAGTTGGTGGTGTTTAAACATTGTATCTTTAAGTATCATGTGTGTATGCGGTGAATTCCTTTGTATGAAAACTGAATTACAAGCCATACCATTAGGTATGAATAGTCATAAAACAGCGTTGTAAAATATAATTCATATAGAAATTGTTTAAGTTTCATCAAAGTCACAAACAAATCTGATTAAATAAATATTATTATTTTAAATAAACATTTCTATTAATTACAAAATGTATCTTTTAATATATTTACATTATTTATATGTAAATGTAACACTACTTGCATTCATTGTAGTTTGCTGTTCAGTGATGATCTTCTTTATAAAAACGCAAACCACAGTAACCACAACTATGGTTGCCAGGTTTATCCTAAAGAAAAACAGATTCATATGTAAAATATGATATTACTACGTGAATCCAATAATAAGTAATTATTTTAATTCGTACTAAGTTAATATAAACTTTTGGATGTCCCAGGGGTCCACCGCCACCATTGCAAGCCACAATTCTATCTTTTGTAGCTGCAGGTGGTACTTCTGCTATTAGTTTTATAGCCCAATTGTTATTCACTTCTTTTGGCCTGTTTACGAATCTGGCATTACGATAATCATCTTCATCATATATCTATTTTAAAAAATACATGTATTTTAGTATAAATAAAGCATCCATGTTATGTGACATTATTTTTAAGAAAGAAATCTAAATAAATTTCTAAAAGTCTTATTTTACCTGACCAGTATGCGTCACTTTTTTACCACTACTCGATATTACATCGTGTACATTTCGTGTTATTACATTTGCAGAGGAAAATTTAAGTGTTTTATTGGAGGTTCCAAAAAGCCCAACGATTTTCTTACTCGCCATATTTGCCTTTAACGTTGTCTATTTTCCCCTTGAGATGTCGCTGGATGTTACTTTGACTCTAAAGGTCTGTTTGCACGTGACATTTCGCTGCCGTGATATTGCCCAGATAGTATGCGGCATCAGTGGTGGGTAAAGACCAGTGGCAAATGTCGTAAATAGAAATATTCATTATTTTAAGGTTCCAACAATTAAAGTGTTGGAAAAATATACTTCTTTCTGACTCGCTTGTTGGTTGCATGCGAATACTATAACCCAGATAGCACACCTCGTCTTAGAGACGTCTAGTTTATGTCCATTTTAGGTCTGAATGTCTTGATTTGTAACAAGACGTCTTTAAGACACCTTTAAGACACCTTTGGACGTCTTTAAGACTTTACCAAACGTTGTGCTATCTGGGAAAATACCACAGACGAGGTATAGGATAGACCTATCAACCAATGTATTTTTCTGTCACCGGTTTGGGGGGTCCTAGGACCAAAGGGTAGGTATAATAAGAGGCGTCACTCGACAAGGACAGAAATAATCTGGGGAAATCACTAAACAACCAATTTAAATGCTCATTCGGCAATGATCGGTAAGCTTCGGCAATGATAGATAAACTTCGGCAATAATCAGCCAATTGTGGTAAGGTACATTTAATCGATTTGAATATTCGAAATAGACAACCAATTTAAATGCCAAGGTCAAGCAAGGACTTCAAAGGTTCCGCTCGGAGTGACGCCTCTTATTATACCTACTCTTTTCTAGGACCCCCTTACTATTTTAGTGTCGCATGCAACGTTACCGGTGAAGTCTCGAAACAGATAGTAACGCTACGCGTGGTAGGAAGTAGAATACAACACGTATAAAACTAGGTCATTCGAAACCCGCGATTTACGAATGATTCTGTTAGAGTAACGATATAAAAATCGTTCTATAAACGTATTCCGTGCAACATCAGAGAAAAAAGGAACACAACGAAACAAGAATATATCGTCGGTGATAGTGCAAAACCGCGTATGAGCAGTTTGTAAATACCGCGGATCTGCAAAAGTAGCAAAATTGATATTTCGCGTTCACGGTTGCCAAAGCGCTGTTTCGCTTTTTTTAAAAGTCACGCCATTGATGTTAGTATTTATTACAATGAGTGCTAAAACTATCCCAATAAAGTTCAGTTAAAGAAATCCCTTAAAATAGCTAAAATATTAAGTTTTCTCTTTCTCCTGCAAAATCGGTGAAATGCAGATACGCGGTATTTACAAACTGTTCATACGCGCTTTTGCACTATCACCGACGATATACTCCTTTTAACCATGCCATCCTATTCGACTTTATTTAAAGCAAAACAAATTATTTTAACATAAAAATTTATATAAACAACATTATACGCGTGATTTTGGGTCGGGTAGGAACAATCGAATAACATTTCACGTTACATATTTTATTCTCAAATTTCACCAAAGTATTGCAACTCAAATAAATTTTTATACAATGGCAGCTATCGGCTCAGTTTTCACCGATTACCAGGTCTCACCGCGTGGAGGTTGCTGCGTTTTGAGACCCGTAGAGAGATAGATGGAATCATAGTTCCGTCGATCTCCCTGTACATGAAACCCTTAGCCTACTAAACCAAAGAGATGGATGGAAACAAAGATCCATCGATCCCTTCGGTTCGGATATCGAATCGGAGATGAGGAACCAACAAAAGGTTCATCCCGAAAAAAAACTCTAATCCCATCCACCCTCCATTATAATCAACTCATCGCGTCCCGCATTGCAAGCAATGAGGGAAGCGGCAATCTCACTCTACTATTTAAAAAAAAATCCGCGGACGCGAAAGAGATTTTACAATTTCATAGTCTTAACAGACTATGCTTCGGTATATTAACCCTTCGGACTGTGATTGCAATATACGGTAAAAGGCTACTAAAATTCTTTCAAAAGACTTTACTTTAAAGTCTAAAGGGTTAACATACACGCGTGAGAGAAATAGACGAGAGAGGTTCTCGTCGATCTCTTTGCTTTGCTCGATGCTTTCGAGTGACAAACAGATTC
Organism: Andrena flavipes; assembly: GCA_963971345.1. Taxonomy (NCBI): domain Eukaryota; kingdom Metazoa; phylum Arthropoda; class Insecta; order Hymenoptera; family Andrenidae; genus Andrena; species Andrena flavipes. The sequence goes on from OZ020480.1 coordinate 59,795,678, forward strand.
TAAATATCTCATTGCAGAGATAGAAAAGAATTGACAAACGCACTTGCGTAACTTTTAAGGGATATGCGAAAGCTAAGAATCTCCCGATTGAGATTGCAAAAGAGACTAAACGCGACATTCACTCTGGATGCACGGAATTTTCGTTTCTACATGTCGCGTGTGGCCGAGAACGAGCCATCTGAGACTACAGAGCGCATCGACTTGGAAGCCCGGTATAGAAGCCCGGTATTCGACAGGATATAGAACTCAGAATGGTCATGAACTGGCGCACATCATCGACTTACAAGGGTCTTCTGTCTAAAACCGACAGACCCGACATTCACTCTCGATGCACGGAATTTTCTATTCTACGTGTCGCGTGTGGCCGAGAACGAGCCATCTGAGACTACAGAGCGCATCGACTTGGAAGCCCGGTATAGAAGCCCGGTATTCGACAGGATATAGAACTCAGAATGGTCATGAACTGGCGCACATCATCGACTTACAAGGGTCTTCTGTCTAAAGCCGACAGACGCGACATTCACTCTCGATGCACGGGATTTTCGTTTCTACATGTCGCGCGTGGCCAAGAACGAGCCATCTGAGACTACAGAGCGCATCGACTTGGAAGCCCGGTATAGAAGCCCGGTATTCGACAGGATATAGAACTCAGAATGGTCATGAACTGGCGGGCATCATCGACTAACAATGGTCTTGACTAACAATGGTCAGACGGGACGCGACGCGACGCGACGCGACATTCACCCTTGATGCACCGCGACGCGACATTCGCCCTCGATGCACCGAAATTTCGTTTCTACATGGAGACTCAGGTAAGTACTACGACTTTAGACACTCGTAAAAAGCCGTGATACCAGCACAGTCTGTCGCGCTCTACAGTCGAGCAACACCTTGCGCGAAATCGAAATCAGTGGTCGAAGGCGAATTGTATTTCTAGAAAAGTGCATTTGGCACTCTTATATGTAAAAAGAACGAGACGGAACAAAAGCTTATCGCTCGAATTACGCAAGTGCATTTTTTAATAGATGTCGCGGACGCGAAAGAGATATACACTTTCCATTCTCGTCTATGTCTCTGTACGTACGTAGGTCTTTACAATTCTCTTACTTAAATCTAAACGCACGATTTCCTGAAAATCTTGCGAAAATATATTAACCCTTTGAACTTTGGTTGCAATATTTAGAGAGAAAAGGCTACTATGTTCTTTCAAAAGATTTTAATTTAAAGTTCAAAGGGTTAATAAGTGTATACACGCCGCGGGGTATATAGGGGTGGCTCTAATTCGAAAAAGGAGTAGCAACTTTTGGCCCTCTTGTATTTTAAACGCGCCATTTCAAGTATTTCATATTCCTTGCTCCCGGAATGGACTCGTTGGGCAAAGTCTTTTTGATTGCATTTTGTAGGATGCATATCCTACCAAAATGCACTGCGTGCAATTAAGTAGGATGCTTACCCTTCCAAAATGCACGCACAAAGATTACTACCCAGGAATACAAGGTACTCGTGTCTACAATCGCATGCAAGTAGGCCCTCTTTAGGGCCTATGCTGCAGGCCCTCTCTAAGGCCCACGTTTTAGGCCCTCTCTAGGGCCTATGGCAGGCCCTCTCTAGGGTCCCCATTTGGACCCTCTCTAGGGCCTACGCGCTAGGCCCTCTCTAGGGTCCATTTGTTGGGCCTTCTCCAGGGCCCACAGCTAGGCCCTCTCTAGGGCCTAGAATCTCCTTGGCAAGTCTAAGCTGAAAATTGAAGCTAAGCGAAAATTTGACTCTACATCCGCGATAAAAAAGCAATTAGAGCACCGGTGCTCTGGACGAACTTTATATGCGCAGAAAATTGGCTCTACTTTCGCGAAGAAAATTCAACTGGAGCTTCGGTGCTCTGAACAAGTCTTAGATACGTAAAAATTTGACTCTAAATTCGCGGTAATACTACTCTAAGTAAGAGCCACGGTGCTCTGCAATACATGGACGCGAAAAAGCGGGGACTCTACGATCGCATTACGCGCGATCACAAAGGATGGTTCCACTTGGAACCTTTTCAAATTTTTCGCGGTGACTCTACTCGACCCGATCGATTCGGTTATTTTATGAATTATTAATCGGAATTGTCAAAATCGCGAGCAACTGATTTAATTTTCTGATTTTAAAGCAGACACATGCATGTCACTATCTACGAGTACCTTGTATGGTCAGCTCATTTGATTCTGCTCTTTCCAACACATATGCGCGGCGGTTAGTGGCCTATTTCATATAACTGGCATTCGTTTTAGGAATATTTCTGCAATATTTCGTGAATATGGTTTAGAAAAGAGCCACGTCACGAGGCTATTGCCTAGACGCCCTAAGCCATACTCGCGAAATATTGCGTAAGTGTTCCCAAAACGAATGTCGACCATGTGAAATGGGTCCCTGCATGTCGCGCATTTGTGTTAGAACGGCCAGAATCGAAAGAGCTGGCTACGCTACGTTTTCTACAGAAACCATTTTATTCTCTTGCATGCACCCACATTCAAAGAATTATAAAGTGACTTATCGTTCGCTGACATCAAGAGTACTGCATCTCTGCAAACTCGAACCCCTGACCAGCACCCCTGGGACCAGCAACTCTGTGACCAGCACCCCTCGAACCGGCATCCATCGGACCAGCACCCATTGGATCAGCACCCATCGGACGAGCACCCATCGGACCAGCACCCATCGGACCAGCACCCATCGAACCAGCACCCATCGGACCAGCTCCCCTCAGCTCAGCACCCCTCAGCCCAGCAGCTCCAGTTGGACTCGTGCATGACTCTACTTTCGCGGTCAAAAAACTATTAGAGCACCGAAGCTCTCAACTAGTTTTACTTGCGCAAAAACACTGACTCTACGATTGCATTACGGGCAATCACAAACACTATTACTGAAACAGACAATTTGTATTTAAGCAAGTCCCAAAAAATTTTCTTTAAATTCCAGGCAGCCACATGGAGCGCCACGCAATTCAGACATTTAGAAAAATTTCGAGCAGCCACATTGGGCGCTTAATGATTCTTAACATTCATAGGAAAAAGGAGTGGCCCCTTTGGGCGTATAATACTTTTCAATTTTAATAAGAAAAGAAATGGCAGCGTCTATGCGCGCTTAACGATGTCTAATCACAAAACGGAAGAACAGCAGCCTCCTTGGGCGCATAATAATTCCGAATTGTAACGTGAAAAAAGCAGCCTCGTCAGGCGCTAATGGCATGGAATGCCAGAAAAATGTTCTAATTCTACTCTACAATGTTAGTAATCCCGAGCCCGCCAACGAAATTCTGAGTGAATCTGTTAAAGAATTCACCAGAAAACTCTTCGGCGAATCCCTCGGCGAATCCCTCGGTGAATCCCCCGGCGAATTCTTCGATGGAACGCTTAAAACTAGTGTTGCCTGCCCAAGTTTTCTAAGTTACATGCGGTTACAATTTCTTTCGCATATTTTAGAGGTACGCTTGCAATGCTTTCGAGTGACAAACAGATTCTAAATATCTCATTGCAGAGATAGAAAAGAATTGACAAACGGACACGGATTCGCCGTCTCCGTCTTCGGAATCATATTTCCGGAAAGAAAGAAAAGACAATCGAAAGTAGGGAATATAAAAGTCACTATGACAAGTGTTTAAAAGTATGCTAAATGAGAAACGGCATGGTGCACGGTCAAGCTAATTGTAAGAGAAAGCAAAAGCAAAAGGTGTCACTCTCGACAAGCAAGCCTACCTCTACCCTTAAATTTAGCCTATCGCACTCTTTACAATGAGCCCTAGTGGCATAATCTATCGCAAATATCCACTTGCGTAATGATTGCAATGTACGGTAAAAGGCTACTAAAATTCTTTCAAAAGACTTTACTTTAAAGTCTAAAGGGTTAACATACACGCGTGAGAGAAATAGACGAGAGGTTCTCGTCGATCAACAAAGAAGGAAAGACTACGGGTGAGCATGCAACGAGTATTGAATGGCGCAATTCCTACCACCCTGCTGAACGAGTCGAAAGGGAAAAGCGCACGGCATCTCTCAGGCGATCCTACTTGCTCCGACGCGTGCGACCCGCCAGGTGTAACCGGTGGGAAACACCCCGGCCGAACTTACTGTGCGTAGTTAGCAATCACGGCCCGAGTGACCTACGCAGGCAGCTTCCAAACGGTACACCCCCTACGCCCGAAACCTTTCCCTTTCGACAAGAACAAGGGATGAAACTGATCCACTCATACACATTCCATGCCTAGCTAGAGCATGAAACGAGTAATGAATGGCGCAATTCCTACCACCCTGAAGGAGTCGAAATGGAAAAGCGCACGGCATCTCTCAGGCGATCACTGTTGCTCCGACCACATGCGAACCTGCGAGCTCCCCCAGCCGCGTGTACCCTGGCTCAAGCCTACTTACGCGGAGATTGGGCAATCGGCCCGAGTGACCTACGCAGGCAGTGCACCAAAAGGTGCACCCCCTACGCCCGAAACTTTTCCCTTTCGACAAGAACACCAGGGGATGAAACTGATCCACCCATACAGATTCCATGCTCAGTCGCTTGCTTCCAGAAACGGAAACAGCGGCGACCTCCTCATAAGAGATGAGGAGCCAACGAAACAGCGACAAAGCTAATAAAATTCTGTAACTACTTGGCAACTGTACATGAAACGCGAAAGAGAGGTACTCTTTACAATTTTATAGTCTTAACAGACTATGCTTCGGTATATTAACCCTTCGGACTGTGATTGCAATATACGGTAAAAGGCTACTAAAATTCTTTCAAAAGACTTTACTTTAATGTCTAGAAGATTAACATACACGCGTGAGAGAAATAGACGAGAGTTTCTCGTCGATCTCTTTGCTTTGCTCGATGCTTTCGAGTGACAAACAGATTCTAAGTATCTCATTGCAGAGATAGAAAAGAATTGACAAACGCACTTGCGTAACTTACGAGGGATATGCGAAAGCTAAGAATCTCCCGATTGAGATTGCAAATGAGACTAAACGCGACATTCACTCTCGATGCACGGGATTTTCGTTTCTACATGTCGTGTGTGGCCGAGAACGAGCCATCTGAGACTACAGAGCGCATCGCCTTGGAAGCCCGGTATAGAAGCCCGGTATTCGACAGGATATAGAACTCAGAATGGTCATGAACTGGCGCACATCATCGACTTACAAGGGTCTTCTGTCTAAAGCCGACAGACGCGACATTCACTCTCGATGCACGGAATTTTCTTTTCTACATGTCGCGTGTGGCCGAGAACGAGCCATCTGAGACTACAGAGCGCATCGACTTGGAAGCCCGGTATAGAAGCCCGGTATTCGACAGGATATAGAACTCAGAATGGTCATGAACTGGCGCACATCATCGACTTACAAGGGTCTTCTGTCTAAAGCCGACAGGCGCGACATTCACTCTCGATGCACCGAATTTTCGTTTCTACATGTTACGCGTGGCCGAGAACGAGCCATCTGAGACTACAGAGCGCATCGACTTGGAAGCCCGGTATAGAAGCCCGGTATTCGACAGGATATAGAACTCAGAATGGTCATGAACTGGCGGGCATCATCGACTAACAATGGTCTTGACTAACAATGGTCAGACGGGACGCGACGCGACGCGACGCGACATTCACCCTCGACGCACCGAAATTTCGTTTCTACATGGAGACTCAGGTAAGTACTACGACTTTAGACACTCGTAAAAAGCCGTGATACCAGCACAGTCTGTCGCGCTCTACAGTCGAGCAACACCTTGCTCGAAATCGAAATCAGTGGTCGAAGGCGAATTGTATTTCTAGAAAAGTGCATTTGGCACTCTTATATGTAAAAAGAACGAGACGGAACAAAAGCTTATCGCTCGAATTACGCAAGTGCATTTTTTAATAGATGTCGCGGACGCGAAAGAGATATACACTTTCCATTCTCGTCTATGTCTCTGTACGTACGTAGGTCTTTACAATTCTCTTACTTAAATCAAAACGCACGATTTCCTGAAAATCTTGCGAAAATATATTAACCCTTTGAACTTTGGTTACAATATTTAGAGAGAAAAGGCTACTATGTTCTTTCAAAAGATTTTAATTTAAAGTCCAAAGGGTTAATAAGTGTATACACGCCGCGGGGTATATAGGGGTGACTCTAATTCGAAAAAGGAGTAGCAACTTTTACGCAAGTGCATTTTTGAATAGATGTCCAGACCGAACCAAGCTCACCGAATGTGAGTTTGGCTTGATCTGGACCCTTAAACTAGATCGTAGGCTTTAGCTTGATTCCGTTTCGAAAGTCTCAATGCTTTGGGAAACGTTACCAAGGAGCCGAGCACACCACTTGGAGGTACCTACGAAAGTGACCCATTTCTACGAAATATTTCTGGTCTATGTTCGACCAATGCTTTGCGCATTTTTGAAAATTTGGAAAAAGTCTTATGGCTAAAGTTCATAAACTATGACTTATTGCCAGACTGGTTTAAATATTGTAAAGAGAGAGAATAGTAGAAGTAGCGAGCACAGTGACCAAGTAGTATCAATATCAACTGTCATTCTCAATTATTAATATTTGTATGAGAAAGAGCTGCAAGTAATATAGTTGAAAATCCATAAGAAATTAATGCTTTCCATTCTCGTTTTATTGAGATAATCTAATGACTCGAATATAATTAAACTTGAGAAGTGTAACTCGTATTCAAAGCATCAAGCTTTGATTATAAAATTCAAGAAAAATAATTTCTAATATTTAAAACACGATATTAGCACTCTGACCTCGAATTTGAAATTTATTGTTACTGTTTACGAGAACTAAGTATGTATTCGTGGTCACTGTGCTTGCTACAGCAATCATTTGTTCAATAGCATGCAGAAAAATTGAAAAAATGAAAATGTACCACTCACCGATCGTTGAACACAGTCTCACTACTATCCATGCAGACAGGAAGCTTGATTTCACTGAGATCCGATCACTATCGCATGTAAATTTCAACTGGCAGATCACGAATTTGGTAAAGGTTGTTGACGTTCTGTCTCGCTCCAACGACTCCCAGCTCTTCGAGAAAAGTATTGCTCGAGAAGTCTTCTAGGTACTGGGTGAATTGTAGTAGAATCTTGTTAAGCGACCTCCCACATGGTCCAGTAATCGATGCAATTAATCCAGGAATCGAGATATCACGAAATAATATGCTCACGCGTTCACAGACATCCGATCACTATCGCAAGTAAAGTTCAACTGGCAGATCACGAATTCGGTAGAGGTTGTTGACGTTCTGTCTCGCTCCAACGACTCCCAGCTCTTCGAGAAAAGTATTGTTCGAGAAGTCTTCTAGATACTGGGTGAATTGTAGTAGAATCTTGTTAAGCGACCTCCCACATGGTCCAGTAATCGATGCAATTAATCCAGGAATCGAGATATCACGAAATAATATGCTCACGCGTTCACAGACATCCGATCACTGCCGCAGGTAAAGTTCAACTGGCAGATCGCGAATTTGGTAGAGGTTGTTGACGTTCTGTCTCGCTCCAACGATTCCCAACTAACTTGAAATTCGTTCAGGCCAGAAATAATTTGATATAGCAATGTGCATTGCAAAATATGTACTTTTCGCAGCTGCAGCCATGTACCCTGCATTTTCTTGTATATGTCTTTCACTACTGGGGAGATTCCATATCTGGAGAGGTATCAAATGAAATAAATCATGTAAATCTATCGAAGAAATGCATCAAATAAAATAAATCATGCAATCCCATCGAAGAAATACACGAAATAGAACGACTCATGCAAAAATCTACGAAGGAATGTATAAAATAGGACAGATGATGGAAAACAATCGAAGAAATCAGTTAAGAAGGAAGAGAAATCGGTTTTGGCCTTGGCAGAATATTAACATTTTGAATGGCTTTTAACGAACCCGAAAATTTCATCGGCACCAAAAGAATAAGCTAACCTAGGCTAGGGGGCCGAGGGGGGGGGGGGCAGGAATGACCAGGGTTAAAACCGTGAAGAGGTCCCCAGGAAGTCCAAGTTGTCCAGTAGGTCCGAATGGTCCAGGTGGCGCAGGAGGTCCAGCAGGTCCAGCAGGTCCAGCAGGTCCAGCAGGTCCAGCAGGTCCAGCAGGTCCAGCTGCTCCACGTGGCCCGGCAGCTCCAGGGTCTCCGGATGTCCAGGAGGTCCACCAGCTCCACGTGCTCGGCAGCTCCAGGGTCCCCGGAGGTCCTCCCGGCCCGTAGGACCGACGACGACTGAGTACATGGAGCTCCGTGAGCTTAGTATATACACTTCGAGAAACTATGTCCTCCAATCAAAACAAAGTCGATGGTTGATTACAACTGCGAAATCGAACGAATTCTTCGGCAAAAATGGATTTTCTGCTAAAATATCCATTCCAGTGGCTATTACTATGACAAATAATGTTAAGAACATTTGCACTAACCGGCCAGTATAAATTATTATTAACTATGATCGATACAACTCGAGATATCAAGCAATTAGTAAGCTTTGGCCTTGGATTTGCAAATGATTTTCTATGGCAATTGAATTCTATTTTATTCTCAATGTTTAATCTTTCGATAAATGAATGTTAATACTTATACATATTACATAATATTATTTATACTGTATAAATACATTTTAGTTGAACTGTGTATACTAAATGAATAGCGCTTCGAATCTACATATATGACGAAAACTTCCAAGCACTTCGAACATGATTCGAAGCTTAAAACTCTTAAATTCTTGATAGGTCTTGCAAATGAACATCTGGTTGCCAAAAATTAGCCAGGGTGATCGGCCAGAGGGTCTCGCCAGGATCGCAGTTTATTAAGACTAGTGTTCCTTTTCGAGAATTCTTTCTCGAGAATTTCTCGAGAAATATTATAATTGCTTATTTCTTATTTCTCGAGAAATATGTACTGTTTTTCTACGGCTACAGATTTTATCTCCCCAAAAAAGAAGGAAAGAAATAGATTACAAACTATTTTACAACAAAAAAGTAATGTTTCACTTTGCACAAATTTTGCACTACATAAATAATCAATTATATTTAATATCTGTTTTTCATTTATACAAGTTTTGTGCAAAGTGGACAGTAATGAACAATTAGTTAAAGTTTTCTGGTGTTTTTGATAAATATTATCAACATTATTCCAAAAATATCAATTTTGTAATATTTCCTTCAATTTCTCGAGAATTCTCAAGACGTATGATCTGATTTCTGATTTCTCGAGAAATCAAGAACACTATTTATGAAAACACTATTTCGACCAACACTCAGTAGTTCAATTTTCTATCACTAGTTGGCGTATCGAAATTCTTGGGTTCCCAATGCATTTCTTTTAGTAACCTTTCAATATCCATTTTTCATCGGTGTAACTTAATTTAATTTTTTTAATCAAAATTATAATTATTAATAAATTGGCACGTCATAATTTATACGAAAAATGTTTTATAAGTTAGTTATTTTTATTTCAGATTTTATTTATATTATACATTTACGACATTTAAGACATTTAAGACTAGTTTGTCAGCGATGCGATTTCCCGACAATGCGGTCCGCGAAGGCTGTAGATGTTTCCCCTCCACTACTATCTTGTCACTCCGCAGCCTGCGAGGGTATTTCCCGGCGTCAATCTTGTTCAAGACAAAAGAAGCCACAAGAACCATTTGAAATACACGAAAAGCGTAGCAAAATTGAAAGCAAGAAAAATGGTGCGTCGCAAAGGTGAAGCGAGGTTAGTTAATGGTCCCTTCGTTGACGGACATGCAATGTTTCGTATGAATTTGTACATTTGTAGATTCAACTGAGCGAAGCCTGTCATTTTGAATTATCGTAAGCGTTATACTATATTTACTACGTGACTTACGTGTATTTACTACGTGAAATATTATCGTTGGTGTTATATGTGAAACGGAACCTGCAAAAATGTAGCATTTTTGTTATAGTTCCCGTGCCAGTACATTCTGTAGTGAGAAATCTAACGTAAGTACGGGTATTATTGAAAATTCTGCTACTGCTCCACTTTTGTTCCACGGCTTATTATTCGTTGTCAATGTTTTCCCAGACTCATGTTCTAGTGAATAGACGCAGGGTAGCTCGTAGACAAGCACGTATGTTAAGAGAAATTCGTTATATGAGACGCTCCATAAAGTTACTCATACCAATACCTCCCTTCGTCTGTTTAGTGAGAGGGATTTTAATGAACCTATGTTCAGCTGGGAACGTGAACAGGTAGGTTTATCAGAACTTTGATAACCAGCTCTATGTTTTCAGTATCCTCTGGACATGGTATAAGTTCAGTTTAACGTGTACGTAGATTGCAGGCTAGTGCATTGCTGGCGCTGCAAGAGGCAGCCGAAGCGTATACCATTCAGTTCTTTGAAGATTGTACGTTACTATCAATGCACAAAAAGTGTAAGCTTAAGACTTAAGATGAGGTTATCTCATACATGGAGTGTACAATAAAACATTGAAACGAGAATGTGTGGTAATGACTGATTAGGATAGTAACACGTTGCTAAATAAAATTTATTCTGCTAAAAACATTCAAACGGCCAATGAAATTATTTTTTTACTTTACGAAACTTTGGTAAAATATATATTTCATCGATTCTTACGGCAGGATCCTTACAACATTAAATGTCGAAGTTTCGTAAATTTCACTTCGTACCGAATTTGTTCGAACTTGCTGCGTATGTAAAGAAATAACATCGGTTACAGGTGATACCTATAAGAACGCTTTTAAAACGATAGAGATATCGTAACGTTACGTTTAAAATTTATGTTACATTTTATAAGTGAGTAAGCTGCCGAAAATATGGTCCATGTCCACAGTCTTCAATTTATATCGAACGTCTTTTCGCGCACAATTACAAAGTTCAACGTCCAATGGCAATAGACTTTTCGGGTGCGTTCCACTTACGCTTAAATCACCCGCAACGCCCAGGATTTCCATTACGGGTGTGTTCCACTTACGCCCAAATCGCCCGCAATGCCCGTGATTTCCATTACATATCGCAACCGTGCGGGCGATTTGGTCTAAATGGAACGCAGCCTTCGAAGGTGCACTCACGAGCCGGCAAAGTCAAGTGCCCGAAAACTTCCATTTACAATTTTCAGCCACACTTTAATCCCGTCAATGATTTAATTGCGAATATCTCACCACTGTCACCAATTTTGTTGCGTGATCTAGTGGGGATTTTTAATGAAAGGCCGGTTCGTGCCTTCCGTGGAGCACTGAAGTATTCAGTTCGCGACTTTGCGCGCAGATTTTCAAAAGATCTGATAAGACTAAACTTTGGATTGACATAATTCGAACTAATCCCTTCTACCGACAACCAGCCGCACGATGCAATTCGGGCTACCCGGTTCTTCCGAGCGGCCTGAAACGATTCGGACTACCCGGTTCTTCCGAGCGGCCTGAAACGATTCGGACTACCCGGATTTTAAGGGTACCCGGCTTGGCTCGAAAATCGAGTCCCGGCTCGGACCGAATTTCAAATTGCTCGAACATTCGAGTACCCGGACAGCTCTACCGTCGGCGACGGTGCCCACTTTTCGAGCACCATTGGGAACAGTGCTGATCTTTTTCCGTGTATACTTACTTCCCCATATAAACGGATTGGAATATCGCACCACATTGGACCTCGATATCCCGATGTCTTATAACTACCTTCATGCAATACACACACATACTTAAGAGTAAGTATCGCAACAATATATTGTTTTAGTGTGTAGAACGTTCAATATCTTGTTATATGGTGTTTTTCTACATACAGAATAACTCTGTAAAAACTTAATATAAATAGAAGCATAAATGAACATATTAAGTGTAACAGTATTAGAAGATATTTTTCGTTTTATTAACTGAAAATCAAATCATGCAGGTTCATGAAATAATTATGCTTGAAGCTTAAACCGAAAATGGATGTTCATGGTGCTGGGATTCTTGCTATTTTGGGAACAATTGGGGCTGCTACCGGAGCTATTTCTGCAGTTATTGTCTATGCATTTTGTCTTAAACATAGGCGACTGCCTCGTAGTCCAGGCAGAGGTCCTCTCAATTGGCATGTATTTCTCAATAATATCAAAAACTTTTCATCCAGAAATTTTAGCGATGATAATGTATGTATTGTTTAAAATTAATACATAAATTCTAAAACTTACATATATCTTAGGTTTGAAAAAGATTTATTAAATAGAGCAGAAGAAATACAACAGTCATCGAAAGATGTCTTTGTAAATGTGGGATCTACTGTTATCCTAAATGAAGCGAATAACATTTTAAAACAAATCGATGATTCTGACAACCGAGAATGCCAATCTAATTATGCATTTAATAATACCACAAATGAATCACCTACGGGAGGTGAATGTCTCGAGTAAACGAATAACAATCGTTTCGTTATTTCTCTTACTTATCTTTGATGTATCGTTACTTTTAGCTTTACAATACCTATCGGAATCTGAAGACATTTCGATATCACCTATTAGTTCTTTTGCGCTACCACTATTATCGGAAGGAGCAGTGGCATCGTCAGAAAAACGTATGGTAATTGTAAAGCCACCACCAAAAAGTCTAACTGATTCATTTTCCAGGCTCAATAGCATCGAAGTTGAGACAACTTCACGTCAGAAGGTAAAAAAATTTCTCAATGATCGAACGATATTTCCAACGTGTCTTTATCTATACTTTAATCTTTTATGCGATTAAGCTATCCTCTTCTTCATCGACATCTTCAACTGATGAAATTAGAGGTGAATTACGAATGGGTTTAATTTATGACGCAAGTGCTGGTATTCTTACTGTTAGACTTATCGAGGTAACATTTTAATGATCATTTGCATACATTCTTATTTTTAATATTCTACAGAGTAGATTTTCAAATTAATATAGTAAGAAATTATAAAGATTATCTTTCAATTTATAAAGGCTCATGATCTTCATGCTCGAGAACTAAGTGGCATTGCAGATCCTTATGCTAAAGTACGTTTGCTACCTGATCGAAGCAATGTATGGCAAACGAGAATACATAGGCGGACTTTGAATCCTGGTAAGTACACATATAAATTAAATTGTATAATACAGAAATAAATTAAGTAATGTTTATACGATAGCTGTTCTGTAAATTTCCATATGATTATAAACTATATATGATTGTAAGCTTTAATATATTTTTAATTATGGTTAATAGTGTTTGATGAGGATTTCGTTTTTGAAATTATGCCCGAGTCATCACTGGCTGCAAGGACATTGGAAATTCTACTTTACGACTTTGATGCATTCTCTAGACATCGCAGTTTGGGTTACGTACAACTCCCTCTGTCTTCAGTGATTAATCTTTTGCATGCATCTATAACCCTTATTACAAAACCAATCCTCCGATCTGATATCGAATGTGGAGCCAGACCACTATTCCATGGAGAACTTATGGTTTCTCTCTCGTATCAACCATCTGCAGAGAAATTAACAATTATAGTTGTCAGAGCAAAGCACCTACCTATTCTTAATAACTCCAGAAATATGAGTCTATATGTAAAAGTAAGTACAAAATATTTACACATATTCTATAAAAAGTAAATTACATATTCTATAAAAAGTAAATGTTATAGTTCACGTAGTTTTTACATATTTTAATCCCTTTAGGTAAAAATTACTCAAGACGGCAAAAGCATTAAGAAGAAGAAATCTAGTATACAGCGTGAAACAATTAGTCCTGTATGGAATGATATTTTAAACTTTGATATTCATAGCAAAGTATTATTAAATTGTGTAATAGAATTTATTGTTTTACGAGCAAACGGTGAACATGTGGCTAAATGCGAGGTGTCTAACAAGTGTCAGACAGACCTCTTTTATCGTGTACTATCAGGAAAGGGTGCATCAGCACAATGGTTACCATTATCTGAACTAGAAACTTATTGTGGTGATATTGCTGAACCGAAAGATTAAAAACTCCGTACAAAAATCGTCCCCCTTACAAATTAGAAAAGTCATATGTTTTAACTAAAAAATGGTTAATTAACAGCGCGGTCACAATCAATTTTTTTTACTGCTGGGGTTAAAAAGCGAGAAATAAGCAGACACATGATGAAGACACGTGTCTGACTTTGCATTATTTACTAATATATTTAACGTTACAATTTTCGTAAATCGAAAGTGTTCTACTAAGATGGTTATTGAAGAGTATATAAAAATGATTGTACATAGTAATACAAACAGTATCTTGTTAGAAAATCTATTAACCCCTTGGCATGAGACCCGTGGTACGCGGATTGGGCGAAACGTAAACAATAAGGGTCGGGCTCGTGGTTAGTAGATAATATGACTCAACTTTTAGCCGATGTCTTTTCATCTCAGTTATTCCTGGCCGCATACATATGTATTTACAAATCATAAGCCCCGTTAGCCAAGTTACCGGCAACTTGGTTGGAACTGAGTAACGGGGCTAAGACGTGTGGGATTGACAACTTCGGACGCTGAGCCGAACCGTGAAATGACTCGACGCGTGACTCACCTCTGGTGTAGATTTTGCGCCGGCCGTCGGAATTTAAATGGTAGGGCAAGGGGTTAAAAGGAGGTTCAGTTAACAAAACGTTACTTTTTGCTAATGTATTGGCCGATCAGTACCATCATTAAGATCAAAATACAAAAAAAATCTTGTTAAGCAGAATCCCCCTCCGATGCAAATAAATCAAGGAATGTCTACTTTAAAAATTTATCGTTAAATATATTCGTAGATAATGTGCACCGGAAAAAATCGTTGGACGTGTATTTACTCATTTTTATTTTAGATTTACCAGAAATCGGCGAGCTAATTACTGTGTTTATTTAGCAAGGTACATATTTCGATCAACTTTTGTTGCATTTAAATTTGAACAATATTTTTTGATTAATTTTTTAACATATCGATTCTATGATACAGGTAAAACAAAAGAGCATTGAAAAGAGTAAACAATTTTGTTATGTCATGGAAAACTTGAACGTTCATGTTTGTTATACACGTGTTATTCTGGATCAAGAATTTTTTATTTCATTCAAAGGAGAAGCGGGACAAATATTACTACCAAACAAGGGGATCATTCCTTGTTTTAACATATGTCGAAAATACAAGGTAATAATAGTTAGTATGAAGCTTCGTTTTCGGAAAAATCAAATTCGAAAATTTGTCGAATTTACTTAATTTTGGATGCACTCACTATCGATTGAATTATCAATATCAATGAAACTTTTGCGATGGATCTCAATTCATATTAAACAAATACAGTATTACAGCTTCGATTGTGGAGTAAGGTAGTCTATTCGGCTGGCCTTTATTTTCTACGGCGGCGTGTGAGAGGGACTGAGAACGACCGAGAAGGCACACGACAGCGATAAGCCATAAATTTCAGTGGCCTCTCGCTCATTCTCAGCCTTACTCGTCGCGGCAACTCTAATAAAAAAAGTTGTGGGAGTGGCGGATTATCATTCATGAAATCACTTTATAAGTTTTTTATTCGTTGAGCAACAATTTGTACGTGAAACTAAATGCAACAATTCAATAATTATTAGATGTAATAGGTTAATAAATACGATTATTAGAATTGCTTAAATATGTTGTCAATTAATATACTTCATGACATTGTTGATGTATTCTTGTGTAGTGGCATCCGTTAAGATTCGGAAGTCCTAGAAATGTAGGCGTACTCAATCAATTTACAAATTTCAATTGTTCGAGAACCAAGCGCCATACGAAAGAATTTTTATTCTACCATTTTCGTTTTATGTTTACATGTTGAATTACGCTCTGCCGTGCATAGATTGTTTTATTTGTTAGTATACATGTAACATGCATTCCTATATACTAAATTGGAGAGCGTCTTTAGAAGAGCAAAAAGATAAAAAGGTGCATTAAAGCTTTATTAACGTTTTTTGTTCTGTGACCAACGCCGACTACAACGATCAGAGCAATCGGGCAGGTACGGGTTCGTAAAAACAAAATTTTCGGCGTCAAGGAAAGCACCGTCCGATTTTAAGAAATTAAGGATTCGTTGTTCGTTAAGCATAATTTTATAGAGTTATTTCGTGGCTCTGTAGAGTTCCTAACTGATAAACAAAAATTTGTCATAATTTTCAATTATTACTCGTATGACTTTGTGAACCTTTAAGCCAGGGTTTTCCAATTATTTACAGGTACAGGAGCGGGGGTAATGTGTGCATGAACTGCGCCTGCGTCAGTCACGTACACATTACCACCTTTCCTGTAGGTATTTCCTCCTCCATCAATGTAGCTTAAGCCCGCCAATCTCTGCATTGACGTAGTAGGGAGTAGAGAGGGAATCCCCGCATGGTGTACACAAGTCATATGTACTAGTAGTAGGGTAGAAAATTCTCCTGACAACGCTGTGTGAAGCGACCGAGCCAGACAGCTCACGGTCCCAAGAGCAAAAGTTGCTTAGCAATTTTGTGAATGCAAAAACCGGCGATCCTTTCTAGCCCGTTTTTTTTACGTGGGGAAATCCTCATAGGACTCCGACTATTCCACGGGAAGGCTTCGCACGGAGGCGTCGGTTTAGTGTGGGACTTTTGCAGGTTACTCACTAATTGTAAGATCCCACAGCCACCTTCACGCTTTAGTGGGAGGAGACGGCAGGTAGTTTTACAGAGAACTCATTCTCCCGCCCTCTCTCCAGCGCCGCCCACAGCACTTGTGCTCGCCCCGGCGACACGGCGCGTGGCAACGTAGTGCAACCCCATACGGGGCTGAGCCGAATTAACATACCTACTTGATGTTGACCATGGACCTAAAGCACGGTGCATAATGTTCCTTAATAAATTAAGGAAATTACGTGAAAAATTTATTCGCAGAATTGAAAGCCCCTTTCTTTAAAAATAGGCCGATTTAAATTATTTTCTGTCAATTTAATTGTGAGAAAGCCAGGAATCCATTGGTGTCACTTTCATATTGATGCGATGAAAAATAAACAATTTTAGATTCTGTATAATCGATCTCGTGTGGCTCGGGCCACAAAGGCTCCTGTCGGTTATTCGAGCTACAATTGATTCTAGGAACCACAAGATTACCTTTTTTAAAAAAAAAGGTACAAAAAAGCGCGGCAAGTATACGCACGCAAAGAACGGTAAATTAATAATCCCATCAAAAAGAATCCTATTTAAAAACATTATCGTAAATTAATATCTACGAAACTAATGATATACAAAAATGGCGCCAATTATAACAATATTTGTTTTTTATACAAACAAAACTAGTTATCAGATATCGGCAACGGCATTATTGAATCTTTGGAGATTCAAGAATCCTGGAAATCATTAAACATCATTCGTGATAGTTACAACAAGTCCATTTCCCCGAATACTGATTTATCTGACAGAATTATATTAGCCTGCCATAATGATGCTGTTGCGCATTGAATAATAAAATATTGCAATTGGTTGATGGAGAAGATCATACCTATTTGAGTGTACATACAGCTAAACCTGGAGGAGTTGATCAAACGGATGAAGATGTGCAGTTAGAATATCAGATTGAATATTTGAATTCATTAAACTCTCCTGGATTCCCTGTGTATAAATTACATCTGAAAGTAGGATCAGTTGTCATGCTCATTCAAAATTTAAGTATTAAGGATGGCCTTTGCAGTGGTACACGTTTACAAATAGTTAAATTGCATAAGCATTTAATTGTCTTTAAAATTATGACTGGTGATCATGCATGGTGTTCCTTCCACGTATTAAATTGAATACAGGCGATACAAATGCAAGCAAGTTACTATTCGTGCTAAACAGAAGGCAATTTCCCATAGTTAGCATTTGCTATAACTATTAATAAGTCTCAAGGACAGAGTTTTGCTCACGTTGGAATACACGTCAATAGACTTTTATTCATTCATGGACAGTTAGATGCTACTCAAAAAATGGTATAAAAATTAAAAGTTCTAAAGTTACTGAAAATATGTTTTCCAAAGAAGTATTCTAAATAAAGATGTTCTGAATTTAAGACAGCTTATAATATTTTCTGTCTATATAAATCTAACAAATCTCGACATCTAAACAGCAAATGAAAACACCTGCGCAATGTAAAAGTGAATTTTGCAAAAAGTGTACCGGCCACCAAGGTAGCGAGCGAAGAGAGCCCCCGGGGGGTTGGGCACCGAAGGCGCCAGGGGGGCACAGCCCCCCTAGTCTCGTATAAATTGTGTATATACGGAAATCTCGATGCGACTAGCAACCCGAACTGGATAATTTTTTCACCCCCTCGGGGTTATTTTATTTTTAAATATTGTATTGTCAGCTATTGACAGATGTGCTCTGTGCGCGTGTAACCCTCTGTCTGGCTGTCAAGTGACAACAATTTGTTACGCGATTGGTGAAAACCTTCAACGAATGAACGACGTCCTGTGGCATGTTTCTTCACCCTTACCACGCTCCGCTCTTGCCCACACGTGACGATGACGAAAACGGAGTATCTTAATCACGAATTCGTCAAATTAGATCTTTACATCGAAATATCTGCGTTCATAATGCACGTAGGAACAAAACAAAGACACTTTTGTAATGCAAATCAAATGCAAGCTATCCATTGGGACCATTAAAATAATAATCGGATCAACCATTATTGAGATTCGATAATCGAAGTGTTCTTGAAAAAATCGTCTCGCGAAATAGAGGCACAGTGTGTCTCGCGCTGCGTGGTGCTGCGCGTGAACTTGGTGCGAGATACTACTGTGTCTCTTGATTATGCTAATGAAAATGCTTAGATGAAGGAGACGCGAGAAAGTAGAAGGATACTCGTCTGACGTTACGTATGTACATAGCTTCAAGGATTTTTGAGTCGGCAAAAACGCCGCGACGCAAGTGCCTGGGATGCTAGGTTTCCTCTGCTAATTGCGAACTTTTCATTATGGCAATTTCCAGCCATTTCACCTATGATAAGGTCAACGTCGGCGTGGATCTGGAAGTTCAACGACGTCTATGTTGCTGGAGCCGATCGCGTTCGCGTTAGCTTGTCGGAGGAAGATTGCGAACGAGGCAGATGCCGGGATTAGCGGATGAGGATCAGTAGTTTACCTTAGCCTTGGCCAACGGACGTGTTTTTTTGCCCTGCTTGGCGTTTTGCGCTTAGATCCGCGTTCGAAGAAGCGGCGGTAGTTTGAGGAAGAATTGCGGAAATCAGAGTGGGAGGGACGATATAAAGATGAGTGGCTGGCGAACAAGCGGAATAGAAGAATCGATCCTACATCATGTGGCAGTATCGGGTGGATGTGCTATTCGCCCTGCTGGCTTTTGTCTGCGTCCACGCACAAGGTATTCGTTTTCACGTCTCTTGCTTCGCGCTTTCTGTACATACATTTCGTAATGTCGATCGCGTTTTTCTCGTTGTGAAGAAGTGAAGTCTGTGCAACCCTTTCCCGGCAAGGGTGTCCGTAGACTTTTTGCCAGTGGTGAAAAACAAACCCTGGCAATGAAATCGACAAATCAGATCATGAAACACACGGTGCGGGCATCCCTCTTGCTTTTTTGAACCCATTCTGTAATGTCGATTCAATTAAAAATTTAAAACTAAAATTTAAAAATATTCATTTTGTTAGTATAAATTTAATGAAGATTAATTTTTAAAAATAGCCGGTTTTTCTCAAAAGCCAGTGGGCAATTGCCTCTTTAACCCCCCCCCCCCCCCCCGGACCCCTATGTTTCTGGGTGAAGATACATTTACCTAAGTAATAAGATGAATCGTACCTTTGCCATTACGGCGTAGCACGTTCCTCCGTTTATCCGTTTATCTGAGAAATTGTAATTCAATCTTGGTCTGCTAATGACAGTGATTACTCTTAATGAACATCAGTTTCTAATTACGTCATGATGCGAAGAGGTAGACCTGGTAGACTGATATGAATAAAGTTACAGCACGCGTTGCGTGTTTTACTTGCTAAGTGATTGTTAAAATTAGCCCGTCATTCACAATTGATATGTAAACGTTGATTCAGATGCAGAGACGAGGGCGAAACGCAACGCAATCGCGTTTAACGGAGCCGAGAGTCTGCTGAAGTCGTTGGCAGACGGAGGACTGGGCAGTGGATTCGGCGGAGGTGGTGGCGGAGGTGGTGGCGGCGGAGCAGGCGGTGGAGGAGGTTTCGGTGGTGGTGGAGGATTTGGAAGCGGTGGCGGTGCCGGGGGCGGTTACGGTGGTGGTTATGGCGCCGGTGGTTCCAAGGGAGGTGGTTGTAACTCCGGAAATTGTGGAGGATCACCCGGGGGTGGTGGTGCCGGAGGTGGTCACGGTGGAGGTGGTGGGAGAGGTGGTGGTAGTGGCGGATGCGGCCCCGCAGGTTGTGCCGGTGGACCTGGAGGATTCGGAGGATCTGGTGCTGGAGGGCACGGAGGAGCCGGTGCTGGAGGTGGTTACGGTGGAGGTGGCGGCAGAGGCGGTGGATCTGGCGCTGGAGGACACGGAGGGTCTGGAATAGGCGGTGGAGCCGGAGGTTACGGGGGCGCCGGTGGTGCTTGCGGCCCCGCAGGCTGTGGAAATGGAGGTTCAGGGGGCCACGGAGGTGGCGGAGCGGGCGGTAGCCTAGGTGGCGGTTGTGGTCCTGGAGGCTGCGGAAGTGGTGGTTCCGGTGGCTACGGAGGTGGCGCAGGTGGTGCAGGTGGAAGTAATGGTTACGGTGGAGCTGGCGCCGGTGGTTACGGCGGCGCCGGAGGTGGGGCTGGAAGTGGAGGCTACGGCAGCGGTGGAGCTGGAAGTAATGGTTATGGAGGTGGAGCGGGTGGAGCTGGAAGCGGAGGCTACGGAGGTGGAGCAGGTGGAGCTGGAAGCGGAGGCTACGGAGGTGGAGCAGGTGGAGCTGGAAGCGGAGGCTATGGCGGCGGAGCTGGTGGAGCCACTTCGAACGCTTATGCCAGCGCGAGTGCAAATGCAAATTCAAATGCAAATGCAAACGCTCTTGCGAGTGCAAACGCTCAAGCAGGTGGGTCCGCGAGTGCTAACGCGAACGCAAACGCCGGCGCTGGAGGCTTCGGAGGCTTGGGCGGTTACGGTGGCAACGGCGGCCATGGAGTAGAGTAAGTATCTATCATTTGCACTTAAATGGCATACCAACTAATTCGAAACTGTTAAACGATTAATTCTACTATTATCATTGAATTAGTTTGTTCAACCGTATGGGTGATATCGACGAGGGTGTCGACAAGAGCGGTACCGTAAGCGGTGCCAAGGGAGTCTACAGCAGCAGTGCAGCCAACATCGATTCCAGCGGCAAGGGCACCTACAAAGTAGGAGCGGGCAAGATTAAGTAAACTGGATGTCGTGGATCGTGGTAGCTGCGAGGGATTTATTATCTCATTTACCATCTACCAACGACCGTTGTCTACTAGAGTGAACCAGACTCTTTGCCTGTGATGCACTACACAAGACATTTACAAACTGCACGAATCGTCAGTAGTTTTATTCACTCCTACACTCGCCCCTGCTATCCCTACCGTAAATAACATTACCGAACTTGTTTCTCCTTCGAACTCGACTCAAATAAACCATTGATTATTGTGTTCACTTGCTTGACACGCAACTTTCTACATAAAAGTTCTCCATATCCTTTCAGCCTGAGGCTATAATGAACATCTCCGAATGTATATTGTACAGAGTCAATAAAATCATGTTCTTCCTACCAAAGCTATTTGTTGTATCGAAAAGAGGTGTATTTGTCTACAGATTTCCGATCCATTCGAATTTTCGAAAATGCTAGCCCAAAGACTTTTAATTAAGTTAGAAAGTCCTCGTCATGTACCCCAAACCGAGCGTATGTTACAGCGTGCCATCTATCGAAATTAACCTTGCCGAGAAATAGGTTGTCGAAGAGTCTCCGGGTGGAAGGGGAACGCGCCACGCATGCGTGATGGATTACGCGCGTTCGTTTTCTATATAGCATATTATGAAATACTAAGAATTTTAAATTCTTAAATAAACACTTTACGAAAATATAAAAATATATGCAATTGCATATATCCTCTATTCATATATGGTTTTTTATTTTCAGTTAGAAAAGTTAAAAAATATATAGCCAGAGGTCAGTTAAAAAATATTTTATTCATTGTACAATATAACTGTACAAAAAGAATGTTGACCAACAGGTTGCAGTCCTCGAGTTTAATCGAACAAACCTGTAGAAAAAAATGTAATTAAAATGAAATCCCATGTTTTTTACAATACAATATAATTACAATATTAGTCTCATTCTAGAATATCATCTTGTATGTTTTCAGTAGCTAATACATTTAATAATCATTGACTGTGAGATATTTCTCTTCAGTACAATTTGTATTATGTTGATGAAGTCACAAATATATTTACCGAAGCCCATGTCGTCATCCGATTCTTCCTCGGATTCTTCCTTCTTCTTTTCCTCCTTAGCAGGTGCAGCTTCTGCACTAGTAGGTGCGGCAGCGGTTGGTGCTTTAAAATAAATAACAATGAGGAATATAAGAATATACACATGTATATATATATTCCATATATGCATATGATAGAATATACTTAATTATATGTATTTCATTGTTGTCTAAAAGAATTTAGGTCATATAAACAAATATAACCAATAAAACTTTCTACACTTTTTTCTTTTTCCTCTTTCACTGACCGGTCTAGCAATTAATATTACTTAGCCGGTGGATGTAGAGGACTGTTCATCCTTTTTCTATGGCAGCATTCAACACAAAAGCATTTCTGCTATACAGAGACAGTGACCCCGAGTAGTTACTTAAATAAATATACTATTGGACTTCTGTGTATCATTAAGAAAGTTTTCTTAAATTACTTATTGCACACTTTCTGATATGAACACTTAACAGGAAGTATTATTTTTCTAACAGTTGCAAAAAAAATAGAATGAAATTATAAAGAATGATTCTGAATTTATTAAACAAATATAATCATTTGAAAATGTTTGTTAATATGTCCATCTTAATGTGAATCAAGGGGCATCATTACCACTAATCAAATAAAATATAACATATTGCCACTTGTACACAGACTGCAATCAATTTTTGTATATCAGCCACACTCACACAGTGGAAGAGTCAATCAAAGTTAAGGGTCTGCTAATGTACACACTTCACTTTGGTTCACTCTTTCACTGAGCGAGTGCAACTGGTGTCCCAGAATTGCTTGCATTCCATGTGCCACTAAAACTAAGAAAATGTAGTTACAATTCAATTGAATTTTAAGTTATAAAATTCTATGAGAAAAAGAATCATCTTGTTAGATTGTGCAACAAGAATTTGAATTTCAATAATTATCTGCCAAATGATTAATTTAACACATTCATTGTCAGATCAGGGTATGCAAGTTAACATTGAATGTTCTTATAGCACCACACCAAGCTATGTGACTTAAAAGGAAAAAACCTGACCGATTTTTCGCACCAATTTCGATGAAACTTGGTGGGGAAAATTAAATGTAATGTTTGTAAGAATTGCAGTAGAGTGGTTCATTCAACAGCAGCTTTGGCGTAGCAGAATCCATTTAAAATTTAAACTCTCCGACCCTTTCCTGTAGATATAGATTATCACCCTACCACGTTTCATTGAAATCGGTGCAAGCCAAGTCTGGTGTTTCTCTTGTTAGCATAGTCTTTGCACTTTGCCAGCAATAACTTATGGCACCAAGGAATTGTCCATAAATTTTATTCAGAAATCAATGTGTTAACCACTTAAACTACCCAGTTCCTTGACCACATGTTTTCACCACAGTCTCATAATTATAACTAACGTAACTTAAACAATTTTTTCATATTTTGTCCAAGGGAAATGAATCATTATAGAAATTATTAAATTGTATAAGCTTAGTTTTAAACGGCTTGAATATTTTGATGTTCTATATCGTTCTGGGGTCTAAAATATAACACGTGTATATGAAATATAATGTAAATGAGTATTTACCGCCTGCTGCTGGTGCAGCTCCAACACCTGAGCCAATGTTCGTTATAAGTTCTTTCACGTTAACACCTTCAAGTGCTTTAGCGAAAAGTCCGGGCCAGTAAGATTCCACATCGACATTAGCCGCTTTCAAAATTGTCTGAATTTTCTCGCCCTAAACAGATAAATGTAGAAAACATTAACTGTGTTATCTTCTAACGTTAATTTCTACATATTTCGCTTTAATATATTAATAATAACAAGAGATATTGATAAATTCTTTTATGAACAATAACCACGCCAGATCTCGCACGCTACAAACACTTACAGTTACAGCAACATCGTCGTCGACCAGGATCAATGCGGAATAAACGCAAGCGAGTTCAGCCTTGTTAGTCATGTTTCTTATTTGTATACTTCCTACTAAACCTGGATGAATATAAATAACGGCGCAAGTCGCTGATACAGCCTTAGCTCCACAAGAGAGAACAAGCACCCAACTTTACTGAACCGAACGAGAAGCAGAAAAGAGCGAGCTTAACGGAAATCACGTGATATAACCTAAGGGAGCATTTGTATATAGTGAGGCGAAGCAACATGCGTAGTAGATATAACGTATCCCATTGGTCAGTCTATAACATTCGTATGAAAATATTTTTTTCGATATAAATTTATTAAATTGTTGCACAACATATCACATTTCTTTCATATATTTATGTTTTAAATATCGCGTACTTTATACAATAATACAGAATAATGTGTAATCTTTAAAATATATGTAGAATGTATGTGTCTACAATGTATGTAGGAACTATAGTATATGTATAGTAAAATATCAGGTAATATAAAAAATAATTGTTCTAAACAACTTTTATAATTGACGTTGAATCGTCGAATATTTTTAAAAATAATAAGGTAAAAGTATCATATTTTAAGGAATATTATCTTATATGTAAGTATATATTTGTTTGTAATTTTGTACGACGTTGCAAACAAGAAAATATTCTTTCTCATGATTTCTCATTGAAAATGGTATGTCCGTTTTCATGAAAATAGGAAGATGGCGCTACGTGCGAGAAATTTAATGAATAACTTATACGCATATACTCGATTTCTCGCAGTGACATCGAAGTAGGTAGGAGTCGACGTTACTCGAAAACTGTGAATTGATTAGTGCAGTGTATGTAATTGTGCCAGTGATTCTGGTGGTTTGTAGACGTTATAGATCGACAAAGTATTCGAGTTTCTTCCAAGTGAGACGGTTGCGTGTCAAGACGATCGAGTGCACGATTATTCGTCTTATGGCCACATCTTATTCTTACGACGGATAGCTCGACAAATATTATCTTGCGATACGTTGCTATGTACTATGTAGTACCGGTGTAAATGAAGCGGCGGCGTACAGCGCGGTCGCGTGGTAAAGGAATACCGCCTGTGGGGGCGATGGGAATGGCGCGCAAATGTTGCGTGCGTAGCTGCGAGGTTGATGTGCAAGAAGCTCGTGCTAAAGGGTTACCGCTTCATAAGTTTCCGAAGGATATTGGCCTAAGAAACAAGTGGTTAACCAGCGGTGGATTTGAAGCGAACTTTAAGCCTTCACCGGGTCAGGTTGTCTGCCACAGACATTTTAAACGAGCAGATTACGAAGCCGCCAAGGGACACAAGTTACTTCTACGTAAAGGCAGTGTTCCATCGGTCTTTGCAGACTATGATACTCATCCAGGTATGTACAGTATGATACAAACTACAAGTTTAAGTTTCTTTATTTTCCCGAAACAGGTGTTAATATTGTTAAGTCCAAAACCATTATTTAAATACCTTTGTACGTCGCCTACAGACCACTTTTCACTTATTTTGCGTCTGTCCTTCCTTTCTTATTGACATTTTTTTTTATTTGGATCTATGCATCGTGTTTCACGTATTCGCGGTATCTTCGAAATTATCAATGAACAAATACAAAATTATGGTAGAGAACATTTTCAACCTTCAATTCGTAGAATCTATACATTGTTAATTAGAAATAAATAATTCTCTTATTTCGTTCAATTTTCTTAATCTTTTTAATTGAAACCCTTTTTAGTCTTATAATAGAGCTTACAACGATACACTTAAATTTCATATATTCTGTTAATGATATGGAGCAATGTAATAACTGCCTCTGATTTTACATAATTTTAACATATTATTATGAATTAACGCATAATCCAGTCTATCTGTACATCCTTTCCTTTTCCTTAAACAGACAACAAAGCGCGTCGCTTACCGTCCGTAATGTTATTTTTTAATGTTAATATAAAAATGATTAAATTATATGTCACTACTTATGTATTATTTAACGATACTCTAGGCGTTCGTGAAAAAATCTTGCGGAAAATAGTAATTTCTATATGTATTTTATTTATAGAAGGTATTTATGTGAATAATGAAAGTTATTATTCATGTATTCGTTTCATTTCCTAATCTTTAAATTCAGATTTACATAGACACTTTTCTCTTTTATAGATCCTGTGATTATGTCAGTGAAATCATCTACTTCTTACGCACAAGAGGATTTGGATCTTATTAATTCTGAGATTTTAAACCTGGAGCAATCTATCTCACCATTACTGTCCGAAGCAAGAACACCAAAATCTGATAGCTGTGGAGAAACATGTTCCTTTCGATCAGGATCAGCTGACCTTGCGAACCCCCCAGACTCAACAGAATTATTCGACAACAGTCATAAAGCTGGGACTGTAAAATTAGAATCTACTACTCCTCTAATGAAACAAGAAATAACTGATAACTCAGAGATCGAAGTAAATACAATGGCAGTACAATTAGGAATTGTAGAGTCAGACGTGGCAATGAAAAATATACAAAAAGAGTTAGTTATCAAAGAAGAACTAAAAAATATTAAACTGGAAGATGAGAAAGCATTTGATAAACCAGACGATTTAAAAACAAGAATTCTAAGTCGAGATGGACTGAAATTTTTTCCTGGAGCAAAATTAGAAGCGAAAGATTTCAATGAAAAATGGTAAATCGCTAGTAATTGGCACAGATTTTTTATTCTGACAAGTATTCAAAGAAGTATGTAAGTAAATATTTGTCGTTATTATGTTGCAGGTATTCCGCTAAGGTAGTTGAAACTGATTGGGAGGAGAGAGAAGTCTTGATACACTTCGACAAGTGGAGCTCAAGATTTGACGAATGGATACCCATGGATAGCTCTAGATTACGTGTATTACAAACACAGTCAACGTGAGTAAAGTATTTAGGATTTGTCAATCATTCATTTGTGAAAATCCATATAAAATTTGGATCTAAGTTAACACAGAGAAAGAAATTAATAAAAAAATTCCAATACTAATGATTCGTAGCTTCATTTACATTATAAGCTGATATATATTTTGTGTAACGTAATTCTCTGTTTTCCTTTAAAGCGAACAAACTTGGGACCTACCATCTCCGTAAGTGGATATTGCATAATTATCAGATAGGTGAAAAATTTGTAGCTCGTAATATTTATTATTGGTTAACTATTACTAAATTATTTTATTGCTTGAAACTGCAGTAAAAAACGTCCTCCTTTTTCTTACATCTCTGCAGTGAATCGTGTCTTCTTCGCATTCAATAATGTAGTATACATTGTTTATAGATTTAAAGACTGTATACGATACAAGTAGGAAGCAGAAGAGTAACTGTCTCCTTAACTTTGAGGGCTATATAATACTGTTTACTTATTAACTTTAATGTTATGTGGAAATTATATGTACCTATAGCAGTGTACTTAAAATCTTTAAATCATACTTCCTTGCACGAATTATTACATTGTTTCGTTACATTTGAAAAAAAATTTCTAGTAAACAAATTTGTATGTTATGTTTCACATTATGAGATAATTTCTATAAAACAAAAAGATTAACATGGCATTGTTGTTATATGTAATATGTACAGTTAATACTAACATTGTGATTTTCAAAAAATCATATATGTGTAAAGTAAAAGACAGTCACTATAAATTTGCATATATAGGTACAACATTTCTCGAAAATAATTTGATTTCACAAAACAAGATTATTGCTTGCAGAGTAAAATTGTTTCTTTAATGTTTTCGTTTGATAATTATCATAATGGCCGACAATCTTTTTTCATGTATGGTAATGAATGAATTTAATACCTTCAGGGAAACGAAAATGAAAGACTTTTCCGTAGGGGAAAGGATACTCGCTACGTGGGCTGACGGGAGAAAATATCCGGCCAAAGTAAAGGCGGTGTTAGGAAATGGTAAGTGACCTAACCTGAACTACGCGCGTATGAGAGAAATAGGCTTGTTCTCCATATTATCAGTTTGACGTTTCTTACTTGTGGCAGGATAACTTTTAGTCTAAAAACTAGTGCCTTTTTAATATAAGATTAATTATTTTTACAGATAGATATGACGTACTCTTTGACGATGGATACGCAAAGACTGTTAAATCGTCGAAGATGACAAAAATCGCTACGACGTCCGCGAAGGTATAAATTTTGTTTGTGAGGTTATGTTGCAGAATCATTTATAAGGTTCAACACATTACGTTTAGTTATTTCCCATTATTTATAGGATTAATAATATCTCAAGGAAGCAAATTACATTCCTTTTTTACTTATTTTATTAGTTTCAATACCGAACAAAATATCGATTTGAATTGATAATTTTTTTTAATTTTACAGGATCCCTTGAAATTAATTAGAAAATATATACGCAAAAATTTGAATGTTTATTAATTACGTATCCTATAAGATCATTGAAAAGAGTCGCAGTCTTCCTATTTGTATCTTTTTATAATTTCTGTCTTTCGTAACTTTTGAATTCTTTTATTATTGTGAAAGTTGAGCCAATCGAGAACAATAATAAAATTGAATACTTTTATAATTTCCATGTCCAAACATTACATTATAAAAGTGATGTAAAAATATACAAATGTTGTTAGGGACGATGATCTGAATGTTGTATATTTATTTTAACAGCAATCTACCCAAACTGAAGAGTATATAGGAAGTAAACAAGAAAGAAGGGATAGGAAACGAAAGCATACAGTAATGGAGTTGTTTCATACGCACTCTAGAAAACGGTCAAAAAATGAAGCTGATAAACTGACAAAAAAGGAAGGGCCAGTAGCTAATGAGAATGGGGAATGTTTTTCAGAAAATAAAATTGATTTAGATGGTACTTTATTTGGACCGTGCTACGATCCAGGCACAGATTTGTTACGTGGGTTTGATACCAACGTATCAAAAATGAAATTTTGTACCAAGAAAACCAAGAAAGAAATATCAAAAAATGATATAGATCAGGAAGAAGATGTAGGACCTGAGTGGGTAGATGGAGAACCTCAAGGAACTGAATCGTATATAGTGGATGGAAATGATGGTATGTTAAAGGAAATTTGTTTATTTTGCATAGTTCCTCAGTTTCTTTAGGTAAAGCAAGTCAACTGAATAATGCCTTTACTTTTTTTAAATAAAAGAATATTTAAAACAGAAAGGCATAATGTGCTGTTATTTTTAATTTGAAGTGGAATGTCTTTAAGATTAAAAAACACTTTGAGATCATCAACTTTATTTTAATAGATTGAAATTTTTCCATTTACCTCCTGATAGAAGCTTTTGGGGTGAATAGAATGACAGTTCAATGTCAGTTATGAGGGAAAAAATATCTGTGTTCAATGAGGATATGAAATACTTTATATCTTCTTTCTAAATCTATGTAGCACAAACTCTTTCATGCCCCCCTTTTATTGTTTGTGTCTTATTGTACATGCATTATTTTATTTAATTTTTCTTCGCAAATAAAAATCTAACAGTGTCAAATCTGGCGAATGTTAGGGTTACTTGTTTTTTTTAAGCATTTCAATAATTTTTAAATTTTTCGGTTAAACTGGCTGGAACCATGCTTGCCAAGAATCTGCAGCATCTTCTACCAATTGTGGTGAAATTTTTGTTAAAATTATTGATGCTATAGCCTGGTTATGTATCATTTCATTCATAATATGGAAAATGGATTTTTTCTTAAACGATCTTGGATGATCTAAATAGCATTATGTGTTATTATACTTGTCTCAAAAGTTTTTATTAGAGGATATTGAAAGATAAATTGATTACAAAATGTCTCTCCGATGCTTCCATTTAAAATTTAGGCAGTGATACCATGATTTGTCCACCTTGAACATTTTCATTTGATTTCCAAACACAAAGGAGTGTTGGCCTCAAAGACCTCACTCTGCACATACAATGTATAATATTTATAGGACCACGTCGATCTATAATAGTGGCAGATAAAAGATTACCACCAGGATGGCAGAAACATTTTACTCAAAGAAAAGCTGGCACATCTGCTGGCAAATGGGATGTTTTGTTTCTTCATAAATCAAGTGGAAAGAAGTTCAGATCAAGGAATGATATTAGATCATTTATGGAAACTCAAGGACAATTTGACTTTGATCCTGAGAAATTTGATTTTTGTATTCATCGAAAGAAGAAAAGCCATGTACAAAAAGTAAAACAAGATGTGGTGGATGCGCCAAAAAAAATTAAGACTCTATTGCCTAAAACAAAGCCAACATCCGTAGCGGATAATTTATTACTTACACCAACAAATGCACCAGTTACAACTGTGGTGTCTACACCAACAGCTGTTACAGATGGTGGTAAGATTTTTATTCTTGTTCCATTTCTTCTCCTTTTTTTAAATCATTTACAATGTTAACGTTACTTCATTAGGTTTCTTACTTTTTCATGCTCACCTACCTACATTAGAAATGATTTATTGTAAGTGTTGAGAAACATTTTCAGAGATATCCTAATTCAAATTAATTATATTTTTCATACAATGGAAAAAATTTTCATTGCATAGATCATTATAGTGGGTGTTACTAACAAACCTGTTCTGTTTTCTTATTTGTAAACAGCTGTTTTCATTGGTGGACTCCGTGTAGAAATGGAGGACAGTGCTTATAAGTGTCCGAAACAAGGATGCAATAAAACATTTAGGAAGGAAAATCTTTTACAAATGCATATAAAACATTATCATCCGGAATATTCCAAGTTTTTGGGATCCACGCCAAATGTGGCAGACTTAGCTTATGCAAGAACGATTGGAGAATCTGTTGAAGACATTATTCCTAGAAAGTCGAATAATTTGTTAGAAAAATATAACAAATTTGGCAAGAAAAAGTCTGTTCAAGATAAACCATTATATGCAGCATTACCATTAGCAACAAGTTCTACCCAACCTACATCACCCACAATAATATTGCCAACAGTCTCAGAAGTGGAAGATGAAATGGATCAAATGGAGAAGTGCAATGACATGCAAGCAGAGGATATTAAAATAGAAAGAATGTCCCCAATTTCTAGTCATAGTATAGATATGGATGAAAATGAAACTGACAAAAAACGGGAAGAATCATGTGCAATGTCACCTGGAACATTATTTGATATAAAAATTAGAGAAGAAAAAACACCAAGTGGTATTAAAACGCTTCTTCCAGTAAGACCAACTTCATCGGAAGTCCAAAGGATCGATAGATCAAAATCATTGGACGAAGGCATTCATATCGACAAAATGAAAGGTCAACGGAAGCGGCAATTATCAGAATATAGTTCTGATGTACCAAGTAGGGGTAAACGGCGACACGGTAATAATATATTCCATATTTGTGAGTTATTTTAGTAAATTAAAAGTACAAAATGTCCGTTTGCAATAGGTACGCAAGAACTTGCAGACGAATATGGTGATATAGATGACAGTGCTGTGGATGCTGAAGGACCTATTGCTCTGATGTATAGATATAGCCGTAGAAAATCAGATTCAAGAAGCGATGAAAATAGTCAAAGTAGTAAGTTTTTCTTACATAGAGTTTATAAATTCGAATGCGTGATTTTACTATGTATTCGTTAACTTTTCATTTTGTGCGATTATAAATCATTCATTTCCCTTCAGTATAAAATAAGTGACATACTGCTGCTTTATTATTTGATTATTCTTTAGGTCAACTAAACGAATCTCGCCTTGAAAAAGGTGATTCCTTGAAAGGGGATATTACTAAAAGAGGTACTAATAATGATGGGGAAGGTACATGCTATCTTTTTTTCCTCTTTTTATTTTGCCTTTTTAAACGTTAATTTATATTGAGTTCTGATAATTTTTTTTTGTATTCTGAACTTACTTTCTCAGTTCTTCTGATTTTAGTTTTTCAATAATATTCGTCTTAAAATATTTTAAATTAAAAGAATATTTATGTCCATAACAATTAATTATTTCCTTTGATAGTTAATAATTTTATTTATAGAAAATGAAGGAGTTATGATGATGATTAATGGTGAAATGATAAAGGTGGAACAACTACGCAGAGAAGAAATAATAAATTGTACTTGTGGATTCATGGAAGAGGATGGCTTAATGATACAGTGTGACCTTTGTTTGTGTTGGCAACATGGTCATTGTAATGCAATCGAAAGAGAGAAAGATGTACCTGAGAAATATGTTTGCTTCATTTGTCAAAATCCATATCGACAACGACAATCTAAAAAATATTACAATGATCAAGATTGGATCAAAGAAGGCAAATTACCAACGTTGCCCAATCGACTAAAAAATCAGTATATAGTTAATCGAAGAACAGCTATGCTGAAGCGTTCTTATGATTTAGTGGCTGCTCTGTTACAGATACAACATGTCTTGCACAGCTTAAGAGTGAAGATTAACGTAGCTCAGTAAGTTTTAAAATAATTTAGTAAAGAAATTGTGGTACATTATTAAACATAAACATTGCATTACAGAAAAAAAGATCATCCAAAGTTATATCTTTGGGCGAAAAATTGGGAAAAGATGGAAATACAAAAGCCAGACATAACGCCAGTACCAGTTGTAGAAATTACAAATACAGTGAAAGATACTGCAAACACTGTAGGCGATGCATCTCGCCGACTTGAATTAAAGATGGAAACGAAATTCACTTTAAGAGATGATCATGACGAAAAATCAATAGCTTCCGATTCAGAGTTAATGAAAATTTTGGAAGAAGACAACACAACTGCGGAGGATACGAAAATTATTTGTAAGAAAGAAGGTGTAATAAATCCAAATAAAAGTCATATTCTTCTCGATGCACTTACAAAAAGTAGTGCCACGGAAGAAAAATATAAGAATTTGATAACTTCGAGCGTGAAAACAGACACAGGTAAAGACGGAAATAAATGTTGTTTTTCTTATGAGTATAACAAACATAGTTTTATCCCCTTTCTGTATAGATACATTATCGAATGAAACGGCTGTGCTTGAAAATGATATATCTGCCACAACCGTATCAGCAAATCCAATGCACGACGAATTAAATGAGCATGGAATATCAACACCGGTACAGCCTTTTATACCACAACCAGAAGCACCAATTGATCCAGGAGAATGTCGAATGCGGTTATTAGAACACATTGAACATTTTCAAAACCATATAGATGCTAGATTAACATCTATCGAGGCACAAGTTTGTGGTGCGTATTAATATTTCGAATATGTAATACGTAATATGTACAATTGTATCATAACGTAATACCTTGTGCTTAACATATGTTTTCAGCTTTAGAAGCGATGGATCCTGAAGATGTACCTAGTCCAGATGTCCAACCTCGAACTAAACAAACGGTTCAAATGCTTCTTCGGGATTTAAACACAGTACGAAAATTAGCTGCTTTGTGTTAAGTAGTTATGTACAGGAAAATTGTAACATCAGCTAACAGCACAGTCCCTATTTTTTATAGCAGTAACTGTTAATACTGCAATATGAAACGATTGTCTTGAATTTCCCTTAACACTCCCATTGGGAAATATTACATAACTGTATTTTATAGTGTAAGTATAGTAAATACTAACAAGAAGTGGCCCCCAAATGTAACTCTGACTAAAAAGTTAAAGAAATGAGACTTTACACAGTAATAGGACTTGGTTTTGGGGACAGACAGTTAATACTTTATCATTTATTATTCGCACAAGTGTAACCAATAAGATGAATTGAATGTGTGGTCTGGCTGGTGAGATGATTGAATAATAGTAGAAACCCCTTTCGATATATTTCTCTCCGACATATAAATATCCCATTAGTTGCACTGACACTTTACGAAATATGTATATGCCGACGAAAAGGGTCTCAACGAAACTTGAATCTGCGCCAGAAAGAACATTCGTCTGTATAGCAGTCAATTATCTCATCTGGTATATCCTACTATCAGTTGATAATTGTGGTTGCTCTTTGGAAGATAATGCACGGTACATATTTAGCATTATGTATCTCGTAAACTAAACTATTTAATACTAAAACCATACATCAATAACATCGATATCTTAAGCCCCAATATCACTGTGCAAAGCCTCATTAAATAGTCCGAGTTAAATATGGATATCTCTCTATATGAGTTGAATAATAAGTTGTACCATAAAACAAACATTTATTTGTATTTAGGTATAATTACGACTGAACTGGTTATAATATTCATTATGGTTATTTGATTGTTATTACCTACAACGGAATTGTATATTTTTTCAAATAAATATACAACATATAGCACCTTTTATACATATACATATTACATGCATGTTAACCAATGGGAAACTAAAAGTATGTACAAAAGTGTTACATAATGGACATTTAAAAGCAATAACATTGTTGATATAAAATATACTTATTTATGAAAATAAGCCCCTCACCTTTATTCTTACTTTATTTTATATTTTATTAAAAGAAGAAAAAAGAGACTAAAATGACAAACGGGTGATTCAACGCTACATATATACATTATAGTATATCTATACGTTGGGAAATGATTTAATTTTATTTTGATCGTTTGCAATTAAAGAAGGTGATTCGAATTCTACGTAACACTATAAATTCCCAACTACATAATGATCAATTATAGTAGCCGATGCCGGTCAGCACTAACAAACAATAACGTGATCAAAAAGGTTTTTAGTATCAGTTTTATGTATTTTCAAAGTGAAAGGGTTCACCTAGAAGCTGGTAGTGATGCATATTAATTTGTATCATATTTACCGGCTATGATTAAGAAATCTAACGAGGTGGCAGAAACTTGATTTTTGGTCACCTCCCACGCCATATGTATAAGAAAATTAGGAAGGGGGGATACTCGTCGCCATCATGGTCTAGCCCGGCCGGTGACGTCAAGAAGTAGCGGAGTGCAATCTCGCAGCGCAAGAAAAACAAAGACAGTGAAAATATTTGTCTGCATAAAGAAGAGAGAAAAGAAAAGTATGTGTGCGCACGCCTAAGAACGAAGAAGATAGAGCAAGATGAGAGAGTGCAGAGGGAGAAAAGAGGCGTGCAGCAAGCAGTGAGACAGGACGTAGAACGGCCGCCGCCGTTGTGTTTGGGCTCGGCTCGGCTTGGTTGTGCCGCTTCCGTTATGACCATACAATAATCCAGCGCTTGGCGCTGTGGCCGAGTTAATAAGTTGTTCGCGATTATGCGTAACTAACGTAATTATATTTTATGAACAATTCCGAAGAAACGTGATGGAGGTGTACACATCGTTTTCCAATTTGATTGGTAGACTGACTCTTCGTTGATCGTTCGTGTCTCATACGCCATGTGCCATTGCCCCGCGTGTGTTCCCTCTCTTTCTGGATTATTCTCGGTTAAATTTTCGTAAAAATATCGCTGGATTGCTTTAACAAGGATTACCACTTTTCATCTTAGTGTTCGGAGTTAGTGTAACTGTGGAAAGATACTTTTCCTCTTTCTCTGCCCTTACATTTTTGTTCGGTTTCGTACTGAGATAGTCGGAACGAGATCAACGGGAGAAGTAGAAAAGGAGATAGTCGGCGGATTCGGCGAGCTTGAGCAGGAGAGATAACGCGACGAGCGCAAGTGGCGTATCAAGATGGCGCATAATTTGGCACCAAGCGTCAATTGTTCGCTCGACGACATTGATCTGAACGCTTTAAAGGTACGCAAATATAAAAGTTACTTGCATTGTACTTGGCGTATGTACATTGACTTCGTACTTGACACCCGATATTTTTCAATGCGGCAGTTCTCTTTATATTTCGAATGAATGCAGTATTTGGTAATTAACCTCGTAGGAGAGATGATGACTATTTCGTCTTTGTAGAACCATGGAAGGGAGAAGTTCTCCTTGAATTTTTTGTCATCGATGTTCTAAATAGTAAATAAAATCGGAAACAGTTGAACATACTATCGGTACGCTTTATATCCCAGTGACAGTTCCTTCGGAAATGATTTATAGGAACCATAAAATTCATTGACATATTACTATTGCAATTATTTGACATATTTATAAGCACTGCAAAATACAATTTGTATTCAAAATATTTATGGTTAGATAGGCACGTAATTATTAAAGAATAAGTATATAATTATATTATTATACTTGTTCTCTTGTACCTATTGTGTCTAAAGGATATAGGACTTACAGATTTATCAGGAACATTCATATATACTGTTTCTTGATTTTTATTCTTGTATTACACTGAATAAAAGTGTAAGTAGTACAACTTTAAGAGAAATTATTATATGTGATGTATTTTGTCCTACCACAACCGTGGTTATCATAACTTTAGTCACTTTTAATTAGATCACTGTATCTATTAATGTCTTTTAAATTTTATTAAAACAATGATTAAGTTCCGCATTTACTATATCATTTATAAAAGATGCTGGAAAGTATTTGAATTAATACTTAGAATAAATTTTTGTATAGAAGTTTCGTGTTGATTATAAATTAACTTTACAATGAGAATACTAATTCATTACTACATTATTATATTGTAATAATCAGTCAAGTAAATATGCTCTTAAATCCGAGGGCATATTAATAGTTTGTGCATATAATTATACCCAACAACTGAGAAACATCATATCGTGCTGGTACATGATCTGAAGGTACCCAATGTTAGACTTATTTCTATGTTAGTATCATATAATTTTTGTATAATAATACAGAGTAAGAAATGTAAGCATATATGGATGTGTATATTATGATATACTATCTGTTTTTATCACAAATTTATGCACACATTATATTCCCATATTGTTTATAAATTAGAAGATACATTTTTATTTTCATGTTATAGGAACCTGCAGGTATCTTTGAGCTGATTGAAGTAGTTGGCAATGGAACGTACGGTCAAGTTTATAAAGTGAGTACACGAATTTCATTCATAATAAGTTCGCAAGTATGAGTTTATTCTTTCTGTGACTTTTAATAATAATCTAGACATTTTAATAGAGGGGATGAACGATTTTAATGAATTCTGTTGATTAATAAATTT
Source organism: Andrena flavipes (assembly GCA_963971345.1). Lineage (NCBI taxonomy): Eukaryota > Metazoa > Arthropoda > Insecta > Hymenoptera > Andrenidae > Andrena > Andrena flavipes. Next base: position 59,832,886 of record OZ020480.1, read on the forward strand.
AACATTTCTTTTACTTTATAACAACACTATTTGCCCAATGTAATTCTATAAAATATTTAAGTTTATTATAGTAGTATTACAATCATGAAACCTGAAACTGTAATGCTAATTCATGGGAGTCAATCAGGGGAGAAATATCCTCAAGAATCTCAATATATAAAGTAGGAAGTAATATATAAAGTTGTCTGAAAACTTTTGAACGGTAAACTCTGGGGTCAGGAAATGTGTTGCAGCTCATTATGCCTAGCTAATCCAGATGAATGTACTATTTTCACAAATAAATAAGGAAAACAAATTTTTTTTATAGCATCGGAATCTAAATTTCGGGTGAAATCGAGTAGTAAAGCTAGTATTTCATAAGTTAGAAACAATTTTAATTATCAAATGATAATTGAATGTTTCTTACCCCATTGTTATTTCCATTTGTTTTCTGCTGTTTTAGTTTTTTATAAGTTTCTTTTATTCTTATCTACTTTATTACTCATAACTTTTGTGGTTTGTGCATGTGCGTGCGTGCGTGCGAGCATGCGTGCGTGCGTGCGTGCAAGCGTGCGTGGATGCAGGTGCATATACAGGGTGGACCATCATTCATGGTACAACGGAAAAGGATTGATTCTATGTGTAAAGATTAATCGAAAATTCGGAACAAATTTTTTTGTTTCGTGGCTCGCACTCGACGAAAACTGATTTCGAAGATTTGTTGGGTTGACGGACGATAGAGTACGATTTGACTAGCGTATTTGCCTATTACACACTACATTCACTACTTTGTTAGTATTTGTAAAGATTCGTAGTCGTACGATTCAAATAATGTAACGAACTTACACATTCTTAATATATATGTATATTTAAGTTAATATATATATATATATGTGTAGAAAAAAAAGTGTATTACCAAATCGAATACGGGATACTCTTGACTTGAGCTTCGTTCTTGCGTGTAAGTATCTATCGAGGCTTTGGCAAACAACATTGCGAGCTCGATCATATCGTTAAATTTTAAGTGTTGCGCTCGATGCGTTTGATTCATTATTCTTCGTGCCATGTATTAACCACATACAAAATTTGAACCAAATCTGTGGTCCGGATCTCACACGTTCTCCTCGTTAGCGAAACGCATATCCGATGAATCCGTAGAATTGATTTTCTCGAAAGCGAATCCACATATAGGAAAATTCATTCTAGATTTTTTATTTATTTACACATGAAGAATTACCATTACCTTTATTTCGTTGCTATCGCGAATTATACCCTATGCTCTATAATATTAGATAATGAAAGATCTGTATTTTAACAATACATACTCTGCATTGTTGGAGTACACGTATGTTTATTATATGCACGCACGAGCTCACATGCACATAATTCATATGCATTACACAATCGAATAATCTGTGTGTGTATAAGTATAGACACATGTTGTGTGCTTGTTAAAATGTGGGGATGCAGAGATTTCTCTTCTCACCTGTAAGTAGTTGAGATTGAAGGAGACAGTGATTCACCTTGAAAAAATTCTTTACGAAGTCGTCCTTGGGTAGACAGCCAAGTGTGAAAAATAGTCGCGTATGGGAGGTCGAGAATCTTAACCGGAAGGATGTGGAATGTCTATTATACCTTATTAACGCGTTATTATGAATAAGAAAAATGTTTGCGCTAATATCGGTCTTTGACTGTATGTTTCTGAATTATTTCAAATGCTATTGGATTTATGAAGAAATTAATAATAATTTACGACTTTATTGTAATACAATAACAAGAATGTGCATTGCACATAAAACAAGTTCATTTTACTTATTGTACAATTTAAATATTAATATAAATAAGATTATGTTTCTGTTCAGTGTTCACAACATTTTTTAAATTGGTACTAGTATTAGAATCATTTAATATTTTTACAAACTGTTTTTACCCTGATCTACAATTCATTAATGCTTTTGGAGTCCTACTCAATATTGGCAACTAGTCTTTTAACAATAAAGGTCTGGGCACACATATCAGTTCCGTGTCAGTACCGTTCCGGCGTATCAGTGGTAAGAAGATGGGCGAAGAGGATCTCTTCTTCTTACCGTGGTACGCTGGCACGGAACTGACACGGAACTGATATATGTGCAGAGACCTTAAGAACGCCTCTTCGCGTTCAACGAGGTTCAGTTCAATGAATTATCTGTTTGGAGGCATTATCGCGTTGGAAAATTACGTGTGCCACATTTTTTCCTATTTCTACGACCTCTTGCTAATTGTTTTGCTTTAAATGGCTGTGTAGGGTATTGCAATAATTCTTGCTTTTATTTTATACATATAAGCAACAGCTTAACTGATTGTATGTACAATTTTAAACTGTGTTGTGATGTCTTCTAACTCAAACATATGAATGTAAAGTGATTGAAATTGTTTTCCTCCCGAGGATTTTCCAAGTCTTTCGTGTTTAGTTGACCCAAAACAATTAATTGTGAACTCATTACGATCATGCTATTTAAGATTAGTGTTGACAAAGCTTTTCCACACGTTGCGCAGGGAAAGTTTACTTTGATTTTGCGTCCTAGTTTTCACTTTGTTTTTTTAATCACTTTTTAGTGAAACTGGAATGTGATGTAGTCCGCCTGTAATTGGGGGCAGGGGATGAGTCATCATTTTACTGGTTTCAAAGGGTCTAGCCGTGTAAGCATAGGAAAAACGGCTCCTTTACAAGTTTTTAACCGATTTCAAAAAGGAGGAGTTTATAGATTCGACCCATTTGTATTTTTTTTATGTTTGTTCCCGCATAACTCCTCAGCATATGGACCGATTTTGATGATCTTTTTTTTATTCGAAAGAGGGCGATGCCCCGGTGGTCCCATCCTACATTGCGCCAACATTGCCCAATATTTTGCCAGTTCTGGTTGATAATAAAGACTATTTTCACCTAATTATTATTATTTTAATTAGGTAAACATCGTTTTTGCAATGTAAAAATTATAACCCCCAACCCTTAATCTTCACAGAAAACATCATAGTTTGATTGATTTGGTCTGAAATCGGTAACCCTAGATACAGACGTTTTCCAACATACTTAAAAAACAAATGCTCGTAAATCCTACGACATTTAGGCGTTTAACAGCAATATGATCAAAAGTTACGAATCACATGTTTATTAATTACTTTTTCCTACATACATACATGCAAGCGCAATGAATCATTTCAGTCACCAAAAGTAAAAAGCAAAAATTGTACTTTTGCAGTTTTCGTTAAATTTTCGTGGGATTAAGTACTGATGGATTAATGAGCTTTCCTATACGCAAATGAATCTAAAGACGGCTCATTTAGAATATTTTAATTGTGCGTAATTCGAAACACTTTGAAACTCAACAAATCAATCGCATGTTATGTACAGGATGTATAAAAAATAATGGTCACTGCTTTCAGGGGTGAATCTGAATCGGTGGACATTTGTAAAAAAAATCTGACGTAAAATTGTTTATAACATTGTTATTAACAGCAATGTATCGATCCGCGGAAATACAGCTGGACTTCGATATTAGGGTGAGTGAGAGGACATAGCGAAACATCTACATGTGACGCTGCTTGTGTGAGTGACTCTGGACTCTAATTTTTGCACACACTTTAACAATTTTTTGCGTTGAAACGGTGCATTCGCGGCACAGGATTTCTTTTAAATTTTGATTATTCTCATGGAGCAGAGCACGTTGATGTAAAGATATTAACATTAATTTTTAATGTTAAATAAAATTTTGCGGCAAGTTTTTTTTCTCACAAATATGCACCGATCCGGAGGTATATATTCACCCCTGAAAGCAGTGACCATTACTTTTTCTACACCCTATACAACACTCGGCATCGATGAATCATCATTCTACGCGTCTTCCAGTCGGAAAGAGATAGCAAGAGAGATGCCCATCACCTGTAGTATAAGGTTTGAAGGTGTCTATGCATATGTGGTTATATTCCGAACCATCCATCGATGATGAGTGTATATTTTGAGGTAGAGCTAAAGTGAAGTTGTAAATCTAGAACTTAAAGTGGTGGTACCGATCGAGGCAAAAAGGTTCAAGCCTGCATCCTGCATTAGTATTCGACACTTCTAACAAGAGAAGGATTTTTTTGAAACCGTGTAGGTTCGTAGAGGATCTCTATAGAAGTAAATGTATCAGGCAATTTTTCGGTTGGGCCCATTTTCGGTTCTTCAGGGTGAAAACACCCCTTACAGATTAATGTGTAATTTCCTACTTTCCTGTATATCTTGAAAACCGGTAGTAGATATAAAACAATTATTATAATGAAAACTTACCTGCTTTTTGTGCCCTATAAAACTGTGAAAACGAATTGTTTAAAATTTGTAGTTTAAGCAGGAAAACGTTTCCACCAAACATTTTAAACAATTAGATTACATAGTTTTATACAGCATGAAAACCATTCAATTTTCTATATAACAATTTTGTTATATCTATTATAGTTTTCCAGATACACTGGGAAATAGAAAACACTCATTAACCTTGAGAGAGTTCTTTTTTACCCTGAAGAACCGAAAATGGGCACAAACGAAAAATGGCCTGATAGGGGAACTTTGACATTATTAATGTAGAAGAGAAATTGAAATTAGGATTCATTAGAATGAACTCCTTACTAAATAATAGTATATATACATTGTTTTTAATACAATAACAAATACAAAAAAATTACGATTTAAAATATAGTTCGTTTTTATGGGTTTACCCCATGGCCTGGGTAAAACCGGGTACCATACTAAAAACTGGCCCTACCACCCATAACAACGGAATTCGTCCAATTCTTTAGTTCCCCAACCAGGGTAGGATTCGTGAGCCCGCTTGCAACACTGCACCCAACCTTCATTAAATTTGGATGAACCATAGGATTCTTGGACATAAATGCAAATGTCTTCACCGTCTTCGTCACCACTGTTATCATTATCCTTCCGTATTTTGTTTAATTTTGTGGTTTCCTTTCTTTCTAGTTGTTGTCCTTCATTAAGATTTAGTTTAATATTGATAACTTCCTCGTTTTCGTTTCTTTCTTATACACATCTAGTCCAAAACCGGGTGCCCGGTTTTACCCCGTACGGTTTTGCCCCAGCATAAAATTTTGTAAATATTACGAATTATCACAATATTATTTTTTTCTTCTTCTATATATTTTTTAAATATTTTGTTTAAATTCTTCTATAAAAGTTTTATTTTAAATATTTATAATTATGAGAGATAATTTGAAAAGGGGTGACATGAATCTCTTAGAGGATTGAGAATTTATAAGTTGATATATTTGGTTAATTCTGTTAATATTAAACGATTTAATTTTATTTTAATTGTAAAAATTTATATTTATATATATTTATTGTTAATGATTATTTATTAATTTAAGTAGCTTAAAGTTAAGAGCATAATATTGAAAATATTAAGGTAATATAGATTTATTTTTAAATTTAATTTATAAATGAATGATTAATTTTATATTGAAAATATGTTTTTTTTTAAACTATTTAAATAAAGAAATATATATGATTAAACATTTTGATTAGAATTAGAAGTTCTATATTTTATTTCTATTTATTAATATTAATAGACTGCGGATGTTTATGTATGTAACATATGCAAAAAGCATATGCAAATGTGCACGTAAACTATACCATGTCCATTTTTGTCGAATTTGCTAAGGGCAGACTGATAGTTGCCAATTTCTTTATTGTGACTGTAAGAAATTGTAAATCTGCCTTAATAAATGTTAAATTTTGAGTAACTTGTGTCTGTTGGAAGACTGAGCAGTTGCAATTGCAATGAAATTATTTCCATTGAAAGTTTCAACTGTCTATTTGCAGAAACAAAATAAGTAGTGAAAATGAATAATTTTACTATTTTCCGGTGTTAAGAGGATGAAATTGCTAAACCTCTTTAATTTTAACAAAATTGTTTATTTGTATCGGGCGATTGTAACGAACGACTTTATTGTAATGAAAGTCTTTACTTATTTCATCGCATGATATCAATATCGGTACAAAACGTTGTGTACGTTGCGATTTATCTCTAATATCACGTAACGGCTCGATGATTCATCTATGATCACAACTAAATTCAGTGAGATACATATAAAAGAAATATGTAACATACCTATGCGCATATACCTTTGAATAAAGCATATGCAGTATGCAAAATAATTTTTCCGTATCAATATGTGCATTTGCATAAACATCCGCAGTCTAAATATTAAGTATGATTCAATTCGATATTAAATTGAAAGTTATGAAATGTAAGAGGGGAAAAAAGCAAGAGCCACTTCTTGCAGTATTTGAACCTTAGCTCCTTGCACGTGATTCTGGATGTTTGCAACTGCACTACTGCAGCAGTTGAACACTACAAATTTGATAATGAAGTTAAGGTATCGTACTACGATAAAAAACTGTTTTTTGTGGGTTAAATTATTAGTTCTACAGCAACGACGTATAAGACTTTAGCATTCCCTCGTTAGTAGCATAATTTCGTTAGTACCAGAAACATCACTAAGTCGGCCTTATTATGATACATTTTATTGCCTCTTCCGTCCCAGCTCATTCCACGTATGCTACGTCAGATTCAGGTCTGGCAATTCAGATAGCTAGGGAAGACCACATGTTTCACGAGTGACTAGTCAATCTTAGAATCTTTTACGGCCACTTTCATAGCGACGAGGGCGAACGCCCCGCGCGTGTGACCGCGACTAGGAGTTTTCATGTAATCTTTCACAGGTGTAGGGTAAAGACAGGTAATATGGAACATCTGATTTCAAAAGCTTGTCAAAAGTAGGGGAATTTATTTTTTAAATAAACCTGACATGAGGCGACAAAGGAACTGATGCAAAATCATATTTACATAATGAAATGTAAGAAGATCCAATTGTTCAGCAATTATAGTAAACAAGCCGAAAAGAGTGAAAATCGACCGTTCGAAAAATGGATCCTAATATGGAACACCTAGGAAATTTGTAAAGAAAATAAATATACATCATTTTCGAGCCGTGGAACTTCACCTTTAGGGCTTAAGAGCACACTACTAGACACTTCATTGGCTTCGAGCACCCTCTTCCACGCACGTAGAAGACACTATGAACACTAGCGTCCTCGGACCGCCCACCTGATCTTCGCTGTCCTACACAATGTATATGAGAAAAGCACAGCACGCCTCTAATTCGGGTGTCCCATAGACCTTGGTCCCAAGCTCTACTCGCTAAGCCTCCGCTTCACGTCCCATGACGAGTGATGCTTGTCATACTGCCGTTGCGGATTTTCCCATGACGAGTCCTGCTCGTCATACCCTACTGAGGGGTTAAAGGGCTAAGCCACGCCTTCACGAGCAACAGTGCTATGGTGGGGAGTGATCGGGGGTCTCATCAGTCCCGTATTATACAGGGTTAAGGTCCGCGCACACATACAGCGTAGCAGTGGTAAGAAGAAGAGACCCTCTGCGCCCCTCTTCTTCTTACCACTGGCACGCCGGAACGGTACTGATATGGAACGGATATGTTGTGTGCGCGGACCTTTAAGGTGCCATTTAAGACTGACGGCAACTCCTTAATATTAAACCTGATCAAAAATGATAATAATAATAATAATACAATTCTGTATGTTATAGGGTCGGCATACCAAAACTGGTCAGTTGGCCGCCATCAAGGTTATGGACGTCACAGAAGTAAGTAGTTGATCTTGAAATGTATTTATGATTCCAAGCTAATTGTTAATAATATATATTTACACAATAACTGATTTATTGTGTAAACCGGTCAGAATAAAGTTTTATGCTGTAGTCCTCTTTGTAAACATCGTTGACATTCTACACTGCATCCCACTTTAGAGACCGCAGATCGGTCGGAAATCGGTAGGGGCCTTGGTCCGCTCTTATATGGAACGCGGTGTACATTTCATTTTTTTTTGTTTCACATGTTTACCCATGTACATGGTCTGCTACATGTACATTATTCATTTACATGGAATTTTGTGTTCTTTAATCGGGAGAATGCCAAGAATCCATCGGTATCACTTTCATATTGATACGATGAAAAATAATGAACTTGATTTTTTGTAAAATTGATGACACATTTGGAGTTCTCCCCTCACCAACTTCGAAAGGTGTAATGTTGTATTTCTTCGGCTGACGAAGCGAAACAGTGGGTTTAGGGTTTATCAACAATGTATACGAATCGCGGCACGTCTTCCGGTCACAAATCACTGTTTGGACTTAACACATTGTTAACCGAATATTTATAAATTCAATTTTTGCTGCCCGAACGTTGTTTACCGTCGACGAGATTATTCGTTTTTAGATAAGCGTGAGCGTGTGAGTCGGTGACAGGCATTAGTTTTTGAATAAAGCAGCTGGACAACAATGTGTTAACAGTGTACTTCGTGTTTAAAATTAAGCGAGTTCACTGACCTAGTATGTTGTATAAAATAAAAATAAACACGTAACCGTTATCCACCGCTATCGGTGCAAATTGTTCGGTGAATTTGAAGCATATGGCCTATCGGTAAAATGTTTTCAAATCGATATATCGGTTTGTTCTCAATCTGAAATAAGAGAGTTTATAATGTAATCTGAAATCTGTTAGGTAGTATTTTCTCTACAAATTTCTTTTCTAAATACTATATCTTAAAGAATTATTGTTATATATCATTATTATTGCGATTTTTGCAACAACACTACCTACTATTTATTCCTAAAAGTGTCACTTTGGGGGGAAAAAAATTGCATTCATAGTGTGCTAATCGAACTACAACAGCATAATTTTAAATAAAATCGTAAATTTTTTACTATTTCATTATTCGCTGTACTATTATATTACTATTAATTAACGAAATACAGTGACTGTTGGTGAGAGTCTTAATATTCTTATGAATATACAATTAAATATTGACGTTAATAAGTTAATTGTACCCTGAATTGCTAGTCTCGCAATGATTAACATGTGTAAAATGATATTTTTTATTTTAGGATGAAGAGGAAGAAATCAAATTAGAAATAAATGTATTAAAACGGGTGAGCATTAACACTTAAAGTAATTTCATAAAATCACTGTTACTTTGTTAAACATTAAATGTAATTATTTATCACTCGCATTGCAGTATTCCAATCACAGAAATATAGCAACGTATTATGGTGCCTTTGTGAAAAAGTCATCACCTGGAAAAGATGATCAGTTGTGGTTGGTTATGGAATACTGCGGAGCTGGCTCCGTCACGGATCTTGTCAAATCAACTAAGGGCCAGAGTTTAAAAGAGGAATGGATTGCTTATATATCCCGGGAGATATTAAGGGGACTTAGTTATCTTCACAGCAATAAAGTAATTCACAGGGATATTAAAGGACAGAATGTCCTGTTAACTGATAATGCTGAAGTTAAACTAGGTGAGGCTTTATATTGTCTATGTAAAAACATAATGTTTTGTATATTTTTGCCTACCATACGAATAATTAAATAACCATATTATTAACCTTTTTGTTACAGTTGACTTTGGCGTTAGTGCGCAGTTAGACAGGACAATAGGTAGAAGAAATACATTTATTGGAACGCCATATTGGATGGCTCCAGAAGTAATAGCCTGTGATGAAAATCCAGATGCCACGTATGACAATAGAAGTGATCTTTGGTCTCTCGGAATTACTGCTTTAGAAATGGCTGAATCACAACCGCCACTTTGCGACCTTCATCCGATGCGAGTTAGTATTTGATACTCTTAAATATTCATTTTTAATTACGTATTATTACTGTCATAAAAGGATAACATTTAATTTTTACAATTTATGCTTAATTCACATAAAAGGCCTTGTTTCTGATCCCACGTAACCCGCCACCAAGGCTCAAGTCGAAAAAATGGGCGAAGAAATTCCACGGTTTTATCGAAACAGTTTTAGTAAAAGATTATCATCAACGACCGTATACAGAGCAGCTTCTTAAACACCCATTTATCCGGGACCAACCGACTGAAAGACAAGTCAGGATACAACTCAAAGATCATATCGATCGTTGTAAAAAACGTAAACAAGAAAAAGGTATGACAATCATTAGAGAGATATAATAGGTAAGGTGTAAACGAGCTATTGCTATACTTTATCCCTTTCATTATAGAAAGAGATGATTATCGGTACAGTGGTAGTGAAAATGAAGAAGACGAGCCAGCATTGGCCGGTGAACCATCATCTATCGTTCAAGCTCCTGGTGGCGATACATTACGCAGGAATTTCCAACAAATTCAGGAAGGTAGAACTCTAACTCAAGACGTAGCTCCTCAACCACCTGCTGCTAAAGAAAAACCGAGTAGCAGATCTCAAAGAGATATACCAGAACCTGGGCCACCAGCGCGACCTGCCATTCCTCACAGGCTAATCGGTGTGTTTGATAGAATATCAGTATCCATTCGCCTCGTCGTTTACGTAAAGTTGTTATTAGAAATGACAGAACGAAATAGAACACACTGCGTTGTGAATTTCATAGAGTTACGTTTCGTGCTTTGTAGTAGTTCCAGATCCACAACCGCCATCCCGGCCACTACCTCCGACACCCAGGGACGATCCTAGGCAATCGCATAAAGTTTCTACACCACCTTCAAATCATCAACCACCCATTGCTGGGAGTGGTAGTGGAAACTCTGGTGGCCAAGCAGCGTCTCAGAGGAACAGCCATGTGTTTAAACCTATGGTAGGCTTCTTTGACATTCGTTAATATTGCAACTTTTTTCGGCATTTACTTTCCGCTAATAGAAACTAATACGCGTAGCCAGGAAGCTACTTTGGATTATGAAAGCTGTAGAAAACAAAATGCTAGATTTGTTCTACTATGCCATCTTTTTTTTTCTCATCAACCCGACGTACTTTCTGTATAATACACTTCATTACGTGTACAGTTACTTACTGTAGTAGTCGGACTCACGTTTATTTTTTAGTAGTTTTTTATGTGTTTTGATAAGGATGAATAAAAGTAAATAATATTGTGCCGGGATATATTATTCCAAGTTAAGGACAACATAAAACTTGTTTATGTATTTCATACGGTTTTTTTGTAAAATAATCTACAAATAGACGAATTTCTAAGTTTCACATCACAAAAATATTTAAATACTTAATAAAAATAAATGGTATATTGATATTTGGTTAGATATTCAAGCTGCTTTATGCAATAGCTTTTTGTGAATACTTAGTTTTATCACATGTTTAAATATTTTCGTCACCAGAAGATAAATATTCCTCCATGCGTAGCACAGTATTTAAAAACTCTATCAGTTTAATAATAAAGTTTTACATCCTTTGACTGGAAATAATGTCCTAACATTACCTAAAGTATTTTTCTACAATTCTATTCTTCCTTATCTGAAATACAAAGTAAGTCTATGACAATTAACATGGCGTCCATATAACGAAGTGAGTAGCTGTATATTTTGTCTTCTTTTTGCTATATTCTTGTAATTGAATTTGCACGCGAAAATTCATTCTATTTTGCTGTTACGTCATTGATGTGCACGCTCATAGGCGCCCAAGTATTTATGCACAAATTATATCGTAGTGCACGCACTTACACTACACTCATATACGCGACATATGCCACACACTTACTGCACTTGAATTTGAAATTATTCGGTTTTTGTTTTTTTTCCATGTTCACACGTACCGTAGCTGCCGCCAAGGAGGCCGGAGGTAAGAACACAACACTTATTCTTTTCCTTACATGTTACATTATCAGTCCAACATTTATACGTACAGCAACACTTCTTTCTCTTTTTACACGTAAAAATGTTAATTATCTGAACAAGCAATTTACAAACAATTTCTCTACATGAGATATAGTCATTTTCCTTTTCGATGAACATGTGATTTTTCTTGTTTTAATATCACATAAAATGTTAATCCATTATTCAATTTCCTGTCTAACAAGTTCGCTCATGATCGCCATTTTAATGTTCTGTCGCTTGATCTCAGTATCATATATTGGTATGCTTCAATCAAATTTCCTGAATGTATGCTCTCACTAGTAGAATTATACGGTGTTTATACGTGGAAGCACAACACGTTCCTTGATGTTTCGAGATATATACTTTTCATATTTTTATCATATTTTAACAAATATAGGACAGAGAGTATGTATGTAATAATAGAGATTGTGATATACTTTAGTGTCAAAAAATCATGCATCAATGAAATTATAAAATAAAGGGTATACTTGGTTCAGATGGTCAAATGTGCCCCTAAGCCGAATTCGACTCGCTGTGGATTATTCGAGAGAGAGACAAAAAAATTGTAACAAGGTTTAGCTTTGTATCTTCACTCTAGTTTTGTTAGCGAGCCACACATTAGGGAATCTTTTTAGATTTTTAAATTAAAAATCCAAATTTCAGTCTGGTAATCTTCGTATCATATCGATGAAAAAATGTAATACAAATATAGGTTCACAAAGATCTTTTTCTCAAATTTTAGTTTTTTTAAAACTTGCTGGTTAAGTGGTGTATAGATAGATGTAATAATGGCGAACGTTCGCGAACATTTGCGAGTGTTTCGAGTTCGGACGAGTTTTGGGACACCCTGTATATAAAATGATTCTGTGGAAGCCGATTTAGTTTTTCAAATCAAAATTACAACAGTATTAACTGTACTGCCGTAATATTGTATGGCTTGTATTGGCGTCACAGTCCCAAGCTTCAAAGGGTCAAGATGTATCAAGACGTTTTCAAAAGTTAATTTTTTAACTTCGACAGAAAATACTTGTACATTTGTAGACTTACAAATTGTGTTGTGAAACATTCAGACCAAAAACAAGCATAAAGTGGATATCCTCAAGATGTCGTCGTATGCTATCTGTGAATAACATTCTGTTTGTTAGTACAATCTTCATATCAGACACTTTGAACAGTTTCTACTGGTGTTATCTAAAACACATTGCCTACCAAAGATCAATAGCTAATATAGTATGCATATATGAGATTTTCCCTACAGCATTGTAAAGTATTGTTACATGATTCGGAATATACAACGAATTCTCGAATACTGCCAACACCTTTTTTAACGCATAACTATAAAACTTCTACAACACAGGAGGAAAGCATTTGTGAACCTACGTTTGTAGATCATGGTTTTATCAATATGATTGGTAGAAATAGCTGAGAAAGTTTTGCCAGACGATGTAGGAACACCCGGCATAAATTCACATTTGGTCGCCTGACGGAAATTTATGTAAAGGAGTGTTTAGTGTACTGAATACACGTTCTTACAGTACTGATGAAAACTGGAGACATACAATGTCGCTTAAACGCAATATTTTCTGCTTTGTCTGTCACTTTCTTTATCTTTTTGGCTTGTCTGGCTGTTCGGTGGTAGCTTTGAGAAAATTTTCGGAGGTGTCTCGGAACAGTGACTAACGGGGTTGTGCGTGTGTGTGTGTGGGTGATAGGACTTGGACATGCTGGCTGCTCAACTCAACGAGCTTGGTGTGTCACAGGGCCCAGAGGCCCCGCCAAGGCCGAACAGACAACATAAAGGCTCGGCTGCATCGTCAGCGTCAAATTCCGTTCAACCTGCAAGCAGCAACGATCAGAACAACAAACAGATGCCGCAGTCTTCCAGTATTCTTGATCAAGTAAGCGGTATACTCACACATAATATATTATATGGTCGTTACTATTACATATACTAGCAGACGCTTTTGAACGCGCGTACATCGTGGTATTCACTCTCTCACCACATCGCGGGCACGATGAGATAAAAGACAGACACAATTTTGCATCTATAGATACATGGGGCGACTCGCATGCAGAAACGTTACCCATGCTGTGATCTTAAATCCATATGCGAATCGCACCACCCAATAGCATAACAAAATTTCATAACAACGTGTTAACATTTGCACATAATAGAATAAAACTATTGTTAACGAAGCTTTACAAAAGTATGCTCAAAATGTGTAATTTATTAAATATAAACTGGTAGTAAACTAAATTTGGGACTAAGCGTATCGCTTGATTTTAGTATGTTAAAAATATTCTTATTATGATGAACACTGTCCGATAGAGTGTGGATGACTCTAGCAGAGCAACATTTAGTAGATAATTCGAAAAACATATCAAGGTTGAATTCAAGTGTCCACTTATTGACTATACTTACATACACTGTACCTGTACGAAAAGTTGAATTTAGAGGTGTCATTTAATCTGATCCATTATATCAGGAGCGTCCAAGAATTTGCTCCTACAAGCAGCCACGAGTTGCTCTTCGAAGGAAAGAGCAAAAGTTGAACAGCCGTGCATTATATGGAGTAGGTAACATTAAAACTGAATTAGACATATTTATTTGTTTTCCAGGCCTTACCTGTTGAAAGCGACAGCGATGATGATCTCGAAGATGCAGGAGGAAATAATGCGAGAAACGATGGTACTCTCCTCGCTAGTGATCCACCGAAACCTTTGTGAGTAGAAATCAAATTTATCAAACATTAAATAATTAATCAAATTGTCAACAATCTTTATGTCGATTTCGGGGAAAATTATGTTATATGCCCACTGCTAGTTTATTAGCATCAAATAAATATGAGTATTTGTTAATCGTATATACTTAAAAGTAATATACTTAGTGTACTTAATATTGATATAAATATATTTGTTATATTCACATTTATTTAAACGCCATAAACATTTCTGAAACTATAAAAGCCAGAGAAAAATTTAAGTAGCGAAATTTACACCGTTCAAGAGGAGCCGATATAGTTATGCTTTTCGAGATCCTTACGAAATACGATGGTTATTTCAATGTTTCTCAAGGGTCAATAGAGTAGTGAGTACGCACAAAATTATTACAACAATTTTGTTACTTAAGTCGTCTAGTCTCTTGGTATAGTTCGTGATTAGTCTTGTAATTATGTAAGCTACTAAGCGTTATTGTAGTTCCAGTTCTCATTTTTTTTTGTTTTCATACGTTTCTGTGATTGTTTTATTTATATTTTATTGTTTACTTTGAAAGTCTCTTATCTTCCGCCTGTCGTAAGTAATCTAACCACCAGTATTTGTTACAGTTTGTAATTCCAATTAGAGACTTGACTACAATTTTTTATAAATAGATTTTTTTCTAGTCGTTATGCTGCATTTTTTGGTTTCGCATAGAAATTTTATTTGTTCGGTCCGTTTATTTGTACTGGACGGGTAATGAAAAAAAAAAAAAAAAATTAACACTGTGATGTCGGCGTATTTTCTTACCAGTAGGTTTACCGCGTGTTTTCTCATCAACGTTTCCTAGAAAGTACCAAAAATATTGTTCGTGACTAACGAATAACGTTTCAGATTTATTTGTGACTAATGAATAATTTTTCGCCGAATAAAATCGCTATTCGTTATTCACAAATAAATCCTGGGACTTTATTCATTATTTTGTATTCGTTGTTTGAAATAAAATTTGCCCAAGCTCGTGGTCGGGATGCTATTTAACTTCTATGGGTATATTTGTAATTTTGGAAAACTCTTTATGAGATATAAAAACCATATATGGTATCTTTCCTCTTGGTTCTATAACTCTTGTATTAATTTTTCTCCGGTTCCTATAGTTTCGGATATATATAAAGTTAAATAAACTGTTGCAAATAGTTCTGGAAATTGTTGAAAATAGAGACAAAGTTCTTTTTCGCATTTTTAAATTTCATGAAACACTTTAATGTACTCACGCTTTATCTACTCGTGACCCCACGCATATAGCTACATATATTGTAGTTTCCATTTTCTACGCATTCACACACACATGCATCATACCAAACCCACCAATACTACATCACCCGTAGCTGCAAATACTGCGTCATCCATTCCAAATGTATGTAATGTTACATTCCTAGAAATGTAGGTGGTTCCTGTGCTTCGATTATTTGAGAGTTCCGACCTATTTGTGTCGTAAAGAACCTATTAAATTTTAATGTATTAGAAAAGAATTTTGTCTTCTATTTAGTCCATATTCTACAGGTAGCATAAACAGTTCTTGTATTATTAACACGTTTTATACAAGCCATTTACATACAAGTATGTGACCAAACGAAATTGTTTTTCTCTGCTTATCTCATATTTCCTAGACGATATTTGTACATATGTGTGTGTTTAGCTCATTTAATACAGAAGAGCAGGAAAAAATATTGATCATGGTCAACATTGACGAGTTAATATGCAAATCATCAAATCAAACAATGTCGATTTTGACAATGAATGTATTAACATTCAGATTATAAGAACTTATAACATATGCACTAATTTTGCGACGGTTTATGTAAATAACTGTACGAATATTTAATACGTTAGATAACCAGACAATATTCTATACTTATGACTATATAATTAGTTAAATAGATCTGTATATCGTTCTTCAAGTAACCATACTAATATCGTTCCGTTTCATCTTTCATTACGCTTCAACACATTGCTTCGCATCGTCGTCTTCGTCGCATCGCCACGCAACGTACGCAACGCATTCCGTGTCCTTCATGCGCCATCACGTCTCTCTACATTTCTGTATCCGTTGCTGCAGACCCGAATTTTCTCCTTTCAGACCTTCTACAGATCCTTCGTCAACGTCGTCGCACAATGCCCAGAACTCGCACCACGAAGGTAAGCTCAAAGGTAGGACATCAAACAGGAATCCTTTGCCTTCTTTCGATATGTCGTCTTGCGCGGTATGAAAATATATGGTGTCACAATTTCATTAGATCAGCGTTTTTACAGAACATCAATGTTATTTTCCAAGTTTAAATTGGCTTTTTAGAATTCTTGCAATTGCCATTTTGTAAGTTTCATAATAATTACGTAATTTTATGAACTTAAATTATTTTAAGAAGAATGTCCACATGTCCACATTATTTTTTCTTCAAATCATGTCCACATTATATTTTCAAGATTGATGAACGCCGCAGCAAGTTCGATAAAACCGCTGATCCTGGTTCCAAGGTGTTGACTGCCCACGAGCCTGCAACGATTGCCATACGTTACTTATTGGAAAGGTCTTGTCACGACGAATCAATTGATGCCATTCTTACCTTGGAAATCAGATGATATCGTCTCGAAAAATGGCTTCTAAATTGAAGATTTTGTGGTTTTGAACAAAAAACACTTGGAAAAACGCGGGCATCAAATCTCACTTCTCTCGATACACTGTCTCGTAGTGGAGACCCTGTCAACTGTGTATTACACACGCACACACCCACAAACGTTTCGCTCCCACTATTCTAATTGGTCCCCACTCTGTTGTCGAACTCGTTTGGCCCTGAACCCGTCCTCGAGTATTTGCGGGCCCTCACGAACGATGCGACTCGTCGGATAAGTCACGGGTGCCCGCGCGCACTAAGAGGGCAGTTGACCATGCCTACTATGTGTAGCAGGTTGAAGCTCCAAAAATGCTCACTGCATTAGAATGACACTGCCTGAAAAGTACAATTGTCAAAAGAATTGTAGGCCCAATATAGGTTTGGAATGAAGGTTATGTGGCACATTGGCTCTCCCACCTTCTAGAATCTAGACTGTTAGAATATCGTTTAGACACCTGGGTGTTTCCAGATGGAATTTTACTACCGGTTTCTTTTGTTCAAAATCGCGAAATCTCCAATTTTGGAGCCATTTTTCATGATGATCCCATCTGATTTCGAAGTTAAAAATGGTATCAATCGAAGTGTCTTGACGAGATCTTTCCAATTGAAGATAACAATCGCTGCACGCTCGTAGGTCAGTAAGACTCTTAGGGACTTAACATTCTCCTTTATAGCAGAGAGTCGAGACTGATTTAGTTTCGGTCATCATGTTCAGTGAATCGACTGAAATGACATTTACGATCGTCTCAATCGAAATTGGCGAGTGACAATCGGTCCAGAGTTTAGCATTGAGAGATATGTAACCGGTCATGAATTTCGGTTGCGGCTTCGGTTTCGACTCCCTGCTTTAGAGTAACGATCCCCCAATCGTATCGTGACGCACTGTATACTAGTAGTAAATAGATTTATTCTTTGCGTTTCGGCCTCAGAATGGGGTTACATGCGTTATGTGCGTAAGTGTTTCTGAGGCTGTTAACTCCAGATTATGTTTTGTTTTGGCTTCTTCCTTCATTTTGGTCTTCTTTTCTTCTCCATTTTTCCAGAACCATACGCATCCATACCGCTCCTTCTTCTTCCTTTAGTATCCTTCTGATCGTTGAATTTTCTCTTTTCCCGCTCTTTGTTCCCACATCTGAACCTTGCAATCATGCTTTTTTGGTCTCTACCTCTGTAGTTTCCGTTTAGGTAATTTGCTCTCTGGTTATCTCTGATTTCTGTGTAATGTGCATTGTATCTGCCTCCTAATATTCGGTCGTATTGCCATTGACCCTACTCTGCCTTGTCTCTTTGTGCTAGTTCCTCAGCAAACTCTCTTCCTCTCCTTCTTTCTATTTCCATTTCTTGCATATCCTTTTTCTTCATTATGTTTTTGATTATTTACTTTGTTAAAATTTATTATTGAGTGCATTCGAAATATATAAAATTGTGAATGTTCTTTTTAGGCGGCGCACCAAATCGACCACTTCCACCGACCCCTGACGAGGAAGAATCAGGAGATCGTACACTAGTCATGAAACGAGTAAGTACTGTATTTGAGTATGTAATGCAAGTTAACGTTCATTTTTTAGTCATATCGTGTTCGTGTGTTATGTGAGGTCCGTCGACATGTATTATAATAATGGTATGAATCGATATCTATACCTATACTGACTGAATGTAACTTTCTCTCTTATGTTATTTAATTATATTTCAATAACGCAGTCGATGTATTTTTCTTTGTTCTTTTTGTTCCGTAAGATTTCGTAAAATCAAATTACAATTTAATTGCAAACGAAAGAAGAAAAGGAAATACAAACGATTGCATGGTACATCCGTTCTTTTTATGTATCAATTTGTGTGCTTATTGATATTCAGAAATAAGTCAGTAATATTTGTGTACCTGTGTTCTACTGATTCATTACATATTTTTGTTGTAATTGAATCTTGTGCAATTCCGAGGCACCATGGTGCGTTTTCTGTAAATTTGCTGTTACATGATACATTCCTGCATAGTTGTACAACAACTGGCGGACATGTGTCGTCATAGGCTTTATTGCTACGGTGGTGAAACTTTCGTAAAACATTAAGCAAATAGATCAAGAGTAAAGCTTTAATTTACAAGACGTTAAACGTAGTACGAATGACGTATAATGGAACGTCTAATTAAGGAAGTTTCGTTTTATTATAAACGACTGTTTAGATATAATTTGTAAGAAAACATGATCTTGTTTTATATGGATTGTGTAATATCAGAGTAATGATATTAGAGGTAACGATCGTATAATATCGAATTTACGGAATAAATTTGTTATTTACGTTAGTGTTTATAACGTCACCCCCGTCGCAAATATAATTACATTAATTTTATCATTGCATTGCACTGCCATCACAGCTACCTCACCTTATGTATCGCCGCACGCATTTTTTTCTCGTTTTTTTGTGTGTATTTTGTCACCATATGATTATCCTCGTGCGCGCTCCCTAGAAACTTAGTCAGATGTCAGATGATCGCGCGACGGCTATCAACAACCGGCGCTCTGAGGCAGATGAGCAGCTCCTCTTGAAGGAGTGGGATTTCACCCGCTTCTTCCAAGGTTTTAACGAAAGGTTGGATGAAACGAAACAAGAACACTCGCCAGAGACGGCTGATACAAATAAGTCTGTGAGAGAAGATTTGTCTTCGTCATCTGTCGAGAGAACCTTGAAGAGGCAGGAACAGTTGTCGCGTAGGAAGTACGAAAATCATCAACAGCAACAGGAGCATCATCATCAGAAACAGCAGCAATTAAAGCCGGTGCATAGACGGCAAGAAAGCGATTCGAAACTTGGCAATACATCTAGCGCTTTTGCTCGTGCTTTCCGCCGTGAGAATTCAGATTTTTTCCCTTCTGCGAGACATTCAGCATATTTACAGAAGTCGGACTCCTCAAGGTCGAGTATATTCGCAAGTGGTAATCGCCGCGGAAGCGAAATAAGTGTTGCCGGTATTATTGGTAAAAAAGGCAATGCCGTCAATACCGGTGAACCGGTCCTTACAGACTTCTCTTTTGATCGTGATGGTCTCCAGAGGCCTAGAAGAGAAAAGACGGAGAGCGAGATCGTGTTTGGTAGTAGACACGAGGCCAGACGGTTCGACTTTGGACGCGATAAAGACGACACTACGAGGAGACGCAGTTGTAGACCATCAGATGCGGTTTCAGCCGCAGTTGACGAAGCAGGAACTATAAAATCTACGGCCAGTACAACGGCTAGCGAGTACAGCCCCATTGTTACTCAGGTCAGTCCCCCCTACGAGCCCTGCCTGTGTGCTTGCCTGAGACATACCTACCGCATTACCTTTTGTCTATACCTTCGGTTTGTACCTTCATCAATTTTAAACTCCATCTTACAAACATCCCTATCCCCGCGGTGTCTGTCGATATACTGATAACTTCTTTAAATGAATCTTTTCCAGATCTACTAAGTCACGCACTCAAACTGTACAAGGAAATTTAGTTTCAAACTCCTCCTATATTATTCTTGCCTAATATTTTAACTACTTAATGTACAAATTCTGTTCACGTTTTTTTTTTAGCAATTTGTGTTGTTATAGTGGAGTAAACGAGAGATACATATTACAATTATTAATTAAAATAATAGTTATTAATAAAATATAAAAAAAAAATCGTTACAATGTATGCTTCCCAATTTAAGATATAACGAAAAACTCAATAGATTTCAGCGGTTAAGTGAAAGATTAACAGGTGTACGTTAAGAGGTTAAAATTTTCATTAGGCCATTTTCTATAACACGAATATGTCCCTCCTTTGCACACGGTAAAATTAATAATTCGTAAATTGATCTTTAATTAAAACATACATGTAAGCAAACACTTCGCATTAGGATTTTTTAAATTTATGATTTGTTTGCACTTCCAAATCGTTGAGAAAAGAATATTGACAGACATTTTTCTGATTGTACCCTTACACCCATTTTTCCGACATTTAACAGCATACAAAAATGAATATAGAAAGCTAGTCAGCTACGCTCGAATTTTAGGCGCATTCACATTTTTTCACATTTACAGATATGAGTAGGAACGATAAATAAGTATTAGTGCTATCAGTATTATTCCATTTTCAGTATCACTATTGTCTCTTCTACTGTCTTATTAGAGTATTCTTTCAGGCAGCGATGCATAAAAGTTTATAGAGAAATGTTTACATATTATTAATATGTACTTTCATATAGTGAGATCGACAATATGTTATCACTAGCAGTATGTTTCCATTATACAAATTAAAGAAAAGGAAGATTTTTACATAATTAACAGCATTACTCATCATTTTTGTTTTGTTCTATGTCAACAAATATCTTCTCAAAAAGTTGCCACACATATTTCGTTACATCAACATATGTTAGAATTTTCAGTAGGTGTTAATAATATTTGTTTCTTTACTTTCACTTTGCTACTTCTATTAAAACGTGCTCTATTTAACCATACGCTGTCTAATTACGCGTCATTTTACTTATCCGGTTTACTTCTGCACTTACAATATTGATATACATATTTGTACTGGCGGGGCTCCTTTTTACGTGCATAAAGAATACAAATTTTCTCATAATTAAAACGTGTAGCTGCTGTGTAAACTGTAAACTACTGATATGAACACATAACTTGACAAGTTTGAAAAAATCATACAGTGGTAGAGCCATTATAGTTTGAATTCCGTAACCTAGTATTTTCTTTTTAATTTATGGAAATTGATGGTGGTTACCGAAAACTTAACTCCCGTGACTTATATTTATGAGACTTATAAGCTCAAACAGTTTTCAAGATATGACATGTAGAAATTTTGAAAAATTGAAAAAATTGCGCGAAAGTATCAGCTCACTATTAATGAGAAAATGTTACTGTTTAAAAATATGACATTTATGGAGGGAAAGTAAACAGTCTGTTATTATTTTTCAATGAATTAATTCCACTCGTTACATATAAATATTTCATAAAGTATTTAGTATAGAATTTTAAATAAGTTCTACGTGTGATTACCATTCTTGTCTTTCTTACGTTTTTCTTTAAATATCCTTTGCCTGTCATCCATTTAAACGTACTTGATCCAAGAAAAGCTGTTCAAGTCTGAATTTCCAATTCATATGAACTTACGGTAAAACTGCGAATCTGTTCACACAGGAATATCAAGTGGACAGCTTCTCTGTCTCTCGTAGGCTTAACTTTCTTGTGCAAACGCGAAAGAGCTCTCTTGCAAGGGAACTATCTAAGTTGTCCATCTCTGATTTTGTCGTGCTTTTACAAGGTGGTCATGTACAGGCCATCATTATTGGCAAGCCTTTTGGGGGGTGATTCTTCAGGCTAAAATAAAATGAAAACATAGAATAACATTTTTTAATGTTATGCTTCATTTTCGAGAAAATTGACTTTAAATTTTGGACAAATACGCGTGTACCGAAGTACACTTTTAGGTGCCTAAGGAGCCACGCTTTATGCGAAAAACCGATAAATGATCGATCAATTTTGTCGTCCCATTTATATTATTTCGAGGCTCCTTGCTTCCTATTAGTAAAACACCTATGGTCTCTACACTCACGGGTTGCCCAAGAACAGACCGCGGCTCCCGGAAGCGTGGTCTCTGGTTCCGGATAACTTTGCGGCTTTGAGCTCCCAAAACAGCAGCTCCACGAGCTGACCGAGCCTCGTCACCCTGCAAGTACGACAAAATCAGAACGGTATAACTTGGATGCTTCTCTTTCTAGGGGTACTGTTAAGAATTCAGTTTTCTTACACCCACCTCAATCGTCGATCTCAGAGATTTTTCTAAGCTTGTCGAACTATAAATATACAGTTTGTTACAGAAGTTATAATACAATTGCAAAGGGCCTACCTGATTGTATGAATATCATGAAATAATATAACAAAAGATCAGTTCATAAATATAAATGTTCAAAGGTATCACAAGACAGGACATCTATCTTACGATTAATGATTTATAGAAATTGTTGGTTATTGCACAAAAAAATGACATGCAACTCTAATGGGTTAGCATTGCGTTAAAATGATTTTTATTATTACATTACTATTACAACTACTACTGCTGCTTCTATTGCTGCTGCTGTTATTACTGATGTTACAACTATTGCTACTTACTACCACCACCACTACGACTACTACTTCTGTTTACTATACAACTAGTATCAGTTCTATCTACTATACTACAATAACTATTACTACTACTACACCTACTTCTCCTGCTGTTACCTACCACTACTATTGTTCCTATAACTGCCACTACCACCATTATCACCCCTATTATCACCCTTATTGTGGTCAGAAACATCTCTAAGTATCATTGAAGAGGAAAGATCACAGTTATGGGATACATAATTTCAGCTAAGTTTTTCGTAGTGAATCTAGGGCGAAGGTGAGCAGATATATGTTGAACCGTTTATTACTGATGTAGTCAAGACTAGTGTTTCATAAATTGGAAACGTGATTCGATTACATAGTACCAGAAAAGTACCTGAAAGTTGGAAAATCTGTATTTCGTTTCTTAAGTACCTGTTTGGTCCCTAAAAAATTGTAAAATTTCGTATTTCGCGGGGAAAATTATTTCTAGGGAGGTTTACAACAAAATTTGTGCTTCACTTAGGCGTCTTATTATATTGGGGCCTGACATCTGTCAGCATGACAGCTGGTGGTGAAAAGTAGAAGAGAGTTCGTAGAGTACATCAGTCCCCGGCCGTTGCATTGGAGTGTGTTATTTTTTGTGTTTATACAAAATTAAAGTTTCCTACTTATTTATATTGTTGATTAATCTGCAGGTCGAAACTTTTTCTCCGTGTTCTAAATCCAAAAATAGAACTAAGTGTGCAGCGAGAGGATGTGAAAGTAAAGCAAATAAAATGTACACAGAAAATGTATTTGCGAATTTAGAGAAAATTGGCAACTTAAAAACATTGGAAACTCCAACTCTGAAAGTATGCTCAGTATCACTGCTACTTTGAGATTATGAACCGGTTATAGTACAACAACGTGGCTTACATTTCCAAGCCTGCTTTACACGAACAAGCAGAAGATATAATTTTTCCATTCCTGGACATTTTTATAGTAATGTCGTGTGGTTTTCCTCTCAGTTGTGAAATTTGTAAGCAAAATGCTCAAAAACTGACGACCTGATCATGTACAGTAAATCCTCGTTATAGCCCCGTTTTAACCATGCATGGTACGCCCGGTGACTATCTCTACCAATTCTTGGAATCAAGAGTGAGAGAACCCGAGAACGAATGGGAGAGAACGAAAGAGTCGACAGCAACTTCGTGTCAACTGTTTCGTTCTCTCTTGCTCGCTCCTGGGTTTTAGCCCCGTTCGTCGGGTTTAATACGAGTGTTTACTGGACTACCATCCTCATTCTTTCCACATTGAATTATCTGTCCTGCTTGTAACACCCGTTCGCCTTCTATGAAATTTCTTTATGCAGGATTTTCACCTGCCTAATCACAAATGCTTTGTATAGAAATTAACATATTTCATGAAAAAAAAACACATCACCGTAAAAATAACACGTGTCAGGGTGTTAGTTGTAACCTTATCGGCGTCATCTTCTTTGGGCCCTGTCCCCATGTCAGATCCTAATAGGATAATAATGCTTGACGAAGACAAGCTAAAGAACTGTGTAGGAATAGCGAGTAATGATTTTTCTCTCTGTTGGATTCATTGGAATGAAATCTCTTCGTTAAATTTTCAAGAATTCTATATCGTAAGTGATGTAATACGAAACCCAATGCAGCTAAAATCTGAGAAAGCAGTTGAAAGTAGAGATTCCACACATTGAAACGATATTTTAAAGATACGAACATTTTTGCTTTAGTTATGATCATTTGAAGTTACCCTCATTTTTCGGTTCGAAGAGGTGGTAGCTGAATTTTTTGAGGAGTGTATAATTCATTAACATTGATGATTTTTTAAATCACGTATTATAGTATGTAGTATATGCAATATAAACACAAACTAAAAGTGGTAAATATTGACAAAAGGGGACCCAGCTCTAATGACGTTGATTCTGACATGTGTTGTGAAGCTCAACACTCTTAACAACTTTTCCCTATACATGTTATCGCCGCTCAGCATTAGTTTTCGAGGTACTCATGAAGATATTTGTTATGTATTCGGAATTAGGTACACCTGTGTTGAACATTTCTGAGATATCGGTATAGGCATGGAGCTAGATTTCGGGGACGGGCTGCCAGGTGGATCCGCGAGTTGTAACTCACAATCAGTATAACGTGAAATTGGATGTATGAAATTAGTGTCCAGACCTTTCTGATTGCAACTGGCCGGAACCACTAACCTTTCAATTATTCGGATATTCCTGTACAACATTAAAATAATTTAGTCATACAAAGAAGCTATATATTAACGAAAAAGTCCCATTGAAATTCGAATTTGAGCAGAGGAAATTAAACAGTTGTAGACATTGTGTATGTTATAGATAGAAGATAAATCCTCTCAATTAGCTTTACATATCCCAATTTCTATCATGGGTGTGCAAAAACCTGTTAAAATCTGACAAGGGACATTCTTCTTCTTAAGAAAGTTTTCTTAGTTCTTAAGAAAATTTTTGATACATACTTTCTTTTATCTGCCAACATCTATACCCAGGGAATGAAAATAACTTTCAATGTTGGAGGTGATATACCTATTTGATATCAATATTTGGAAAATATAACTAGGTGCAGGTGAAAAGTTTAAATGTGAATTTATTTTTATTCAACAGCGAATTTAGTTACGTAGGTACACACTTCTCAGGAAAATCCACTTGTTTAAGTAATACATTAAAAACTAGCACCTTTTTTTTTAAATATATCAAATTCCATTTTTGCGTAACTTTGTGGATGTAAACTACAGGCCAAAAGTGAAAATTCTAACCATTTATGTCGTGTTCAATTATATTGTGTTATATAGGATGTTCCCTATAACTCGAGCGCTTCGAATATCTCCGTTCCTTTTCATGACACAGAAAAATGTTAGAGAAAGAAATGGTTTCACTCAAGATCATTGTCATATTTTGTCATCCACTAGATATGGATGTTGGCACATACAGAAAAGTATGTATGTGTTAAATATTTTTTTAAGAACTACTAAACACCCAAGTTTCACTTTAGGGTTTCCCTAGGACCCCTTGCGAAGTTCTGAATTCTATTGCTTTCCATAACGTTTAGTGTTCAGGAATTTAGTTAGTTTACGGAATGTCCTTTATACAAAAGGAGATGTAGTATGCGCGGTTAATATAGAACTATTACCAGTATTACCTGCAGTCACCATCATCACGAACACTCTTGCCATTAGTTCACCGCCATCATCACGTCTACTACCGTTATAACAATTCCGTTTCTTTTTTAACTAATCCTATCCTTTTTCCGAGTAATGCATACAACTGACCACGTAAAAAATGTCACAACTTCAACCTTGCTAGATTTCTTCAATGACATTTATTGACATCACAAAAGTCCATGCGTAAAAAGGAAAACTAACCGCATGGAAATTCTTTGAGGACATTCGTCCTGTTTCTATGTAATGCAATCGTATGAAGGAAAAATTGCTGATATTGTTACAATTGTCGCAACAGAACATTGCGGGATACGGAGCAAGGCGGTTAAAATATTAATGAAAGCGTGTCTTTGAAAAATGTCGTTGTCATTATGAGAGTTAATGCATATTCAGTGACAACTTTCATTACACCTTATTGGCTCTTAACATTAACAAAAGGACCACAATTTTCGTGCCGAAATTCGTCAGTACATGAAACGTTTTATATGACATTCCTTCCTTCATTAATTGGAGATCAGTGATATAAATTCATAAATATTTTATTTGAATCTAAAGTATTTCTACGTAGGGGGCGTTTCAGATTGACAGATGGAAATGACAATGCGAAATTAGTTTCTAGAGTATTTCTAAACTAACATACTTCTACCAAATTTCATGTGTGCTTACATTTATATACTAATTGGCTGCTTCTTTGGCATATGCATAAATACGTGTGCATTTCAACTAATAATTACCAGTGTTTGACTTAGAATTGTCTAGACACGCTTATCGGAATTTACGATTAATTAATTTAAAAATAAATATGGTAAAAGTACGATGATTTTGACATATAAAGTAACGTTTCTCCCAACATAAAGATTGTTTCTGATTTTTTTTCTGGATTGTATGCGTAGTTCTTGTAATTGTGTTCAAATGAGAAGAACGACATGCTTGTTTTACTAGTACTTAACAAAGTTACGATACAATACTAACGATTGCTGTATAATCTCTCTAAAAATTCTTCTCTTAAATGTTTTACGTTCGTACCAGAACATAAAGATATGAAAACTTTTAAAATTCTAATCCGAAACATGATTATTGAAATATTTCCTGGTATCCAACAAAGTGTTGGGGAGGAATGCTAAAAATTTAAACAATACAAATATCAATAATTAATTCGCGATCTTTTATAAGCAACGTTCTCAGACACGCTTTTTGTATCGGATGAAATTCTTCCACTTTATAAGAAAGAACAGGAAACAGAGGTGAAAACAATTAATCGTCGATATGGAGTGTACGCGTGTGTCCTGTGTTAACAGATTTTAATACCGTCTGCTTGAAAATTGCACGGCCGTGAATGAAGAAGGTTCCAAGAGAAAAAGTCATCTGCAAGAAACGATACTCACAGAGAAATAGAGTATTCAAAGAAAAAGAAGTGCGACAGTAGAACCAGGATAGCGTCGAAAAATACTAGACTGAGAAAAAAGAAGAAATACATACATTTATACGTATATATATGTATACATGTATTTTATATATCTTACCATTTATTTTTAAATCAAATATATATTATACATATATATATTTATCTTAAATATACATTGTATATAATATATATTCCTACAGAATTACAGTCATCGTTTTGCATGGCGCTTATGGCGTACATAATGTGTGACTTATATTTGTATTGCTATGTCGCAGCATGTGCGAAGCATGCTTTATTTTACGTGTTTCTTGGGCATGGTGCAAACTGCCAGTTTGTGTTTTGTCACTGTAATTCGTGTAACTAGTATAGGATCCACGTGCTGAATGTTTTCATATTTATCTTAGAAAGTGATGCTTCAGCATAGAATTGTCTATGCTACGAGGTACAATACAAATGTATTTTCAGTTACGCTTATCTGTTTTATTTAGCTATTGAATCATCGTGCTTGTTTATTTTTTGTAGTTATCGTGTCAGTGCGCATAGCAAACTTTTTAAGTGTGTGGTAAAGTGAGTGTCGATAACTAACAGTTTTAAGCATTCTTTTACGACCAATTCTGATTGAAATAAATACACAAGTAATGACGTATAACGAGTACTAAACTCTTAGTAATTCAACGGATCATAAAGATAGATTATCTTATACTGCCTCAACTTTCGAATAAGTTTTCAATTATTGTTGCACTTTCAATTTAAGTAGCCGTATCCGTTGTTAGTGATACTGTTAACGTCACTTTATAAAGTCATTTCCTGTTTCATACTTTAACGAATACAACTAATTCATTAAACTCGGTAATTTGATTTTGTTATTTTCATTTTGCAACAAGATGATATACGTACGGCATTTGGATATTTATTATTCAAGGAAATTCTAGCTGCAATGTAATGCGTGTGAAATACAACATCAGAAATCTTCGAGGTACGAATGTAGCCTTCATAAACACGTGTATGTATATAAATATATGTATAATGCGATACTTCCGTAAGAAGTTTTATATTTCACCATATTGCACGCTTCATTAGTGTTAGAAACGTTAAAAAAAAAACGAGACTTGAAGTGACCTATTATCTGCTTCTGTTATTCTTTTCGAAAATGTGTACCATTATGTGTGTTGCGCAGTAAACTGATGAAACTTGAAATGATATTTGTCAATTAATCCACATTTTGCATGAATTCATTTCATTTGTGTTTTGCACTGTGTTGTATATTTAGGTATAAGTTGTTTTCTCCTACCGTGTATGCGTGCGAAAAACAAATGTACATCAGTTTTTTAGGCTTATCATTGATGCATAGGTTTGTTAAATCCATCAAGTTTATTTACATTTTGTCTAGTACTTATTTTTTAATTGCTTTTTTTGCACAGCTCTTCAGTTTCCTTTTATGTTTGTTCATTCTTTGCTTGCGTCTTTGGTTTTTCAATTGTATTCTACTGTCCTTCTCATTGTCCTTTATTTCGTAGCCTCCCCTTTCCTTTTTGTTCTGTACTCCTTTGCGCCACTTTCGATTTTTCAATTTACTCTTTTATGAATTATTTACTTAATTTCAACGTGCATCATTGAATTGGGGCCTGAACTTATACAAGTAAATCGAATTAAGTTTGTTCAGAAGCTACGTAAATTTATCACGCAATAATAGAAAGACATCTGTTGCTTGAATTGATACCAGTAGATTATGTATACAACGAGGGAAGGATAACTAATCAAGGAAGTCTTATTATAAAAAAATATTTTAATCGAGTCCAAGTAGATACTTCAACGAGATATTTGATAATCGGAATAATTGGAATTTGATTATCCTAACCATTACTCATTCGGTATTCCACTTTTCCCACTTAAATTAGTATTAATCTACATAATATAGCACTAGAAATCATAACTGAAGATTATATTGATGTTTATCGTTCAAGAAAGAAGTTCAGGTCTTGATCCTTTGGTAAATCTACTGAGCTTTTTTGCGTGGTCTCTGTGTGTCGTGCTAATAGTCGTTTTAAATGTCGATGGATTACTTTACAGAATCGAGACGGTGGTGATCGGCCGAGAGGTGGAGGTAGCGGAGGGGATTTCCAAAGATCCGATTCATCCCCTGGTTCGCGGCCCAGCTCTGTCCTACCTGATCTTCTCACCTCGTCACCGAGCCAACGCCAGGACAAATCAACCAGCGAGGAGGTTAGATATACATTTCCATCTATCACCTTCCATTTATGCGTAGATGCGAAAGTGCAAATTCGCACACATTTAATTACATTTAACACGTTTGATGCCACTTGGATCACTGACGATATATGCTGTTCAACTTACGACACTCATATATACGTAAAATAATTTGTACAAGGGGAACATTCTTTTCTATAAATGAGAAAAGGTACCAAATGAGTGAGGAATGTGTTTTTGAATAGATAACTAAAATATAACAATTGAGGCATTTGATGGAAAAAGGGCACATAAGCCAATGTTTTTCATAAGCCCATGTGCCCTTTTTCCATCAAATGCCTTAATTTACTTTGGCAATTTTTAGACGAAGATGGGATTTTCCAGACTATTCTTCTTCACATAAATTATTGATACTTTTCTAGTACGATTTAGCAGAGTTTGAGGCATAAACTGTTTTCGAATCTTCCAACACTTCAGATAGTTTTATTTTACGATTATTGTCTCACCTGTCCTTTTCTTGTTCTGTGGTGCATCCTTTCGTTTCTTCCAGTTGTAAGGGATGCATTAGGAACACTATTGCTTTCTCTGGTGTTATATTTCATACATAATTGTTGCTGTTTAAATTCACAAGAAGAATATATAAATTTTTCTTAGCGAATACATAGGTAATAGGACACGTGTGATATTTATAACGATGTTCATGGGGGGAAAATTTAGTAAACTAAATTGTCGATTCTTTATTTTAAATAAGATATAACACCGCATTTTCATTATAATTTTTTTTTATCAAAAACATCATTTCTTTTATAGCTATAAAATATTTCGAAGTAGATTGTTACAACAATCATATTTCGTTACTATTATTGAAAGCCATTTTTTTCTGTTATTGAGATTTTATATATTTAACTATTGGTAGACATACTCCATTTTTTCTTATCGTGTGGAATATTTTTCATTTGAAATTTAGTATATTTTAATAGCAGATCTTTTGGAATCAAATTTTTAGCCTACCAGGCGCGCATGCTTTATCTGACTTTATCATGTGGGTAAAGTTTGACGTAGTTAATTTATGGTTAAGTAATGAATGAATTTCTATAGTATTTTCTCTGTACAAAAGTTTGCGATCTTGTTATATAACTGCATCAGATTATTGAAAATCTTTTATAAAGATTTTTACATCCCGAATGAAGTAAACGAGATTAACGGTATAGAGCGCAGTAATTTGTCGAATTAACAGTTTAAGTAGCGTCGACTTCGTTTTAGGAAACACACAAACTACTTGAATTTTTTTTAATTTATAAATTAATCGCACCACTCAATCGACATTCATTTGTAACCGTATCGAGGACTCTATGACTGATATTACAACCACGCTAAACATACATATTTAAGGAGGCAAAAACCTGTACAGATGTGCCCCGGTCTCCCCTCCATTTACATGTTATAGGGCTAACATTAATTTTTAATGAGTTAAAATACTTATTCTTGTTAGTATACGCATACAGTCCATTTATTTTATATATGTAATAGTACCCGAAAAGGCGCGATGCTTGACGAAATATTGGTGCCACGAAAATACTCGGGCACTGAGAAATAATATCTATATCCATATACATATTATGTATACATAGACAAAATTATGTCGGTTTTAACAGTTTAAATATTTCTTTCAATTACTGTGATGTTCAAGAACACTTTAAACCAGCGTTGCCTAAGCCAGGGCGCGAGTCCTTTGGGGTCCCCCACTTCCGTTCGCGTCGTCAGGAATACCGCGCGACATTAAAAAGGCAACCATGACAAGTTAGCGTTTCTGTCATCAAGGTAGCTCAGTGTCAGTTACGTGTGTATTAGCGGCACACGTTACCACAGCGATCCAATCGTTCATCGTAAGAGTAGGTCTACGCCTCTATCGATTTGCGACCGATTTATAGTAGCGCCTTCTCTACCGGTTTCCTACCAATCAACAGTATATCCCTGCGCAGAATGAGAAAATCCCTAACTTCGTCTTTTGTTAGTGGCTTCTGGGCGGAGTCCCCCCTTAAGATTGATAGAGAATCGATGGCCCGCTACAGATACAAGTCTTTCCCCACATGTATTTTTATTAATGTATTTTAAAATACTTATGAAGTAATTGCTTCCATTAATTTATGAGGATTTTAGAATGAAATGATGGAGCTGGTCACCTTTACCACTAAATATACAGGGTGTTCGATATTGGCCTGTAGAATTACCCCGCTGAAAGGATGATCATCAGTGGTGGAGCACCCTGTATAAAAAAAAAGAACAGGACATTATTTAGCCACTGCATTGTAAACATATTCCTTAGATCAAATTTACAGCGAAATGTTTTACAACTTTGCAGCGTAACAGCAAATAAATGAAACTAATATTGTCCAAATAAAACACGTACCTTGTGTTTGTAAAAAACAGTAGCACGCTATTCGATCAATATTTAGAACCGCACAACCTAAAAAATTTGTCACGAGTCCGTATATTTTTATGCTGCCTGATTATGGTAGTACTTTTTCATTACGTATTGTATGCATATTTTTGTCAATTAGGATAAGTACTTTAACTCATAAAAATGTTATTACTTTCCTAACTCTATAACAGGTAAATTTTTACAGTATGAAATTCTAAAGTACGGCGATACCCGCATATTAATGCAAGTCACCGTTAATGAGAATTATTGACAGTTAATTTTTTACTTATTAGCGTCTAGGTACGCGAATCCTTTTTCATAATCATTTGTTTTCCTCCTTCCTTTTCTCTTTTCGTGGCGTTTAATATGTTACATATATGTTTTGTCGAGACACGGATTTTGTGAGCGTCACAGTGTATATTCAGTAATTGGTTGCGCTTATCGATTTTATTCGTATTTATAAAATTAACTGTAACGTAAAGTTTCAAAGAATATAATTTTTCCCTTCTATCGGTTAGGTACGATTTAAAAGATACAATTTAGTTTCTATTTTGCAAGTAGGAACAATTTAGGGGAGGAAAATAAAAATGAATCAACGATCGATGAACGAAACTAATATATGCGTGAATATATGTGTGTATGTTACTGTGTTTACCCACGAACTTGAGCAAATCAAATGCATTGTACATATCCGTTTCTGATGGTTCCTAATAAAAGAGGTAGCAATGAGAGTACAATATAATAGCAATATGATACGCGAATAATGTTACTCGCTGCCGAGTTTGAGGGTTTACATATAGGGTGTCTTTTGCTTTGTGTCAGTACCTTGTGAATGCTTTGCTATATAGTCTTCTACGTCTGGTAACTTATCAAAGTGAACATGATATTTTATTTACGGGACTTGTAATCATCATTTTAGTGCAACAATCCCAAACCGTACATTATTTAGACGTGCAGAGTACTGCTTACTTCAGCAGCGTTTAATAGTTTATGCATCTTGACAAATTATTTTTGTGGTATAGTAGTTTATAACTTTCGTGCCTACGGCAAGAGCGGCAAGGAAAAGATAATTACAACGCAATAAAATGGTACACAATGATGATGAAATAATGAGGAAGTACCATCGGTTCTTATTTATACGCATTATTTTTTAATAGATATTGGTCATTTACAATAACAATTAAGATTAATAGGGGCATGACGGTTCTATATACTTGATTTTTAAGATTTCTAATTACGATAATAAATATCGAAGCGTTATATTGCAAAAAATAGAATTCTTTTACTATTTATACTTTTCTTTCGATAATTAGTAAGTAGATAGATTTTTTATTATTACGATTTGGTAATGTTTTAGAAAATTCACATTTTAAACTTGTCATCTTATTCTGCGCAATTGATATTCATTCGTCATCAAAGAAAACATACCCCATTTGTATATTTGTATAGTTGAATTGTTTCTTTTGAGAAAAAAAAAAGTATTATCTTCTTAAGATTGGTTGTTTTTTCCCATTATTTTGTTAGGTAATAGATAACTATTTTTACTATCACTTTTGTCGATTTTTCTTGCTGTAATATAGGTAGTTACGCATATAATCGTCTTCGATAAACATATGAATATATTGCCAGCTCGTTTTCGCAGCAACTAAAAGTGAGCACTCAAAAATATAAATAATAATTTCTATCTTCCTAGTTTAATATGTGTATATACATACGTACAAATAAGCACAATGGTTTACCAGAAGTTAATTACTTGTAATTAGTTATCAATTCCCATGTCAGAAGTTGAAGTTACTGAATGTTACTTGAATCATAGTATGAATAACCGCGCCACTGGAAGTAAGTCTTCCTTGTACATTACAGCAAAACAAGAAGCATGATAATGATGAGCTCAAGTACCGTTACAGAATTTGAAATTTGAACTTTACATAGCTTCGAAACATTTGAGTACAGTGTGTCTCGGTTATAGTTATGTGAGTCAGTTCCAGCTGGCAGTTGAGAGTAATAAAGCTCGCGAAACTGAAATTTGTATATTCTTCGTTACATCTTCGCATCGTGATAGTGTTACTGATGTGTTGGCGAAGTTTTCTCGATCAAACTAAATCCTACCACAACTTCATTCGATTTATTTCTAATTAGATCTAATTTAAATCTCTTGTAAATTCTAAAAATCAGTCGCACATTATCTGCGATTAAACGGTATAAAACTTCTAATTTTTGTTAGTGGATGATTCATCACGTACGTTGGCCTTATTGCTCTTGACTAACGCTACCGATCGCGCGTTAGCTGCTAGACTCTCACTGTTCCTGTATCTCGCTTTCTGTCGGTGTATCTCGTCCCCTGTCTTTGTTGAACTGCTTCTGCAAATGTCAGTCAAGATATGAGATAATTGGGGTAATTCTTGAAATGAAAACGCTGTTGTCCCCGGTTATAGTTTCACAAGCGGACCCGACTGGCGTAAATAGAACCAAAACTCAATGTATAGTCGATGGCAGAGATACAATGAAGTCGTAAAAGCAATCAGACGTAATAAGAAACATGTTTCGAGTGTGGAGACGAGCGACTTAAAAGAAATATTACTTGGGGCGTTTTATATAGTATCTAAACTCTGATTCAATTCACAAAATTCACAGAACTTTAAAGTGGAATATTATAGACGGGTGTAAGTCTATTCGCCTCAATCGGTCGTGCCATTTGACTTGTCGAATTTACGACGTCACTATATCTGTACCACTTACTATACTTGGATTGATGGAATATTCGTGTGAAAATAAGCTCGGTTCGTTTTTCGATGTACTCGAGCATATCTAACCGATACATTTCGATTATTACTTTTTACGTCTCTTAATATTACGTGAGAATCCGCGTAAGCGGTCGCAATTGCGTTTGTCAGCGTGACTAATTCAGGATTCTGTTGTGTGTTGTGGGACACGTGGGAGCTCTAATCCGAAGGGCAGGGCTCTTTCTACTGACCATCCCAATCCCAATACTAATTACAATGTAAGTATTCATTTATCCGTTTATAATTCAGTGTCGCTTCCGTTTCCACTTACAAGAATATTTCTGTCATGTATGAAGGAAAGGAAACACAACAAAATTCCCTTCTTTTTCCTCTTAACTTTTGATCTCTACACCGTGTATTGCACGAGGAATGTAAGTTTCCTGTATGCGATTCCTATTTACCACCCTCCTTTTGGTTTCTGGGGGTCTTAATAGCACGCAGTAAACGAAGTTTCCGGGTGAGAGCGCGCGCTCACACACGCCCATACACATATACGGTACACGCGCGCGCGCTGGTTTTTTTAAGCCATACTATGTTTCAGCTTGTGTAATTACATTTTTTCCATACTTTGTTGAAGTAGTTTTCTTGAATGAATTTTGTTTGTGTAATATTTATTTGTAGTACGTCATACGTATACAGGGCGTCCCGAAATTGCGGGATTTCCCGGAACATGCAATATCCTGATGCAAAAATACATCGAAAATCATTTATAGTTTTGTCCAAGTTCCGGGGCGCGCAATTTAAAGTCCAGTCAGCTGAGCGTGCGGGAGCTTGTGCGTGGGTCTGTATCTACGCGTGTCTCCTGCGTATGAGCACGCGCTGCCGCGGGCTCAGCTGACTGGGCTTTAAACTGCGCGCGCCCGGAACTTGGACCGTTAATATTCAGCTGTTAATATCTCGAGAACGAAGCCTCGGATTTGTTAACGGTAAAGGACTTTTCGATGTATTTTTGCATCAGGATATTACATGTTCCGCGAAGTCTCGCAATTTTGGAACACCCTGCATGTGACTTCATTGTTTAATGCAAAGCTCTTATACACTTGATAATTTTCGCATGAATCCTTTACTTTTCTTATTGCATGTCATTCTATACATTTACTTTATCTATCCTAATTTTCTTCTAAATCGTTACTATGTTATACATAATCATATTCTATTTATTTACTTGATATTGCCAAAGACAGTAACATACACATCTCCTCAATATACTTATATATATATATATACATATATATATTATGTCCCATTTAGATTCGAGTTGAATCTGAAAGTGGTTTTTGTTGCAGTATCGACAAGCGGTCAAATCACCTCCTCCATTTGCACTCCAACAGAAGCAGAGATCTTTCCTCACCTTTGGGTTTGGAGCTGGGCCAGCTAGGAGGGAGTCACATGTAAACGTTAACGTAACACCAACCAGTCACGATCTTGCGTCTGATACTCCTGAAATACGGAAATATAAGAAACGTTTTAATAGTGAAATACTTTGCGCTGCACTTTGGGGTATGTACATCACAGAAATGGTACGTTCGTATCTCTTAATATTTCATTTTTATGACTATTTTAATTCTAACAGGGGTAAACCTTTTAATCGGCACCGAGAATGGACTTATGCTGTTAGATAGAAGTGGTCAAGGCAAAGTATATCAATTGATAAGTAGGAGACGATTTCAACAAATGGAAGTCCTTGAAGGTCAAAACATTTTGGTTACAATTAGTGGGAAAAAGAATCGAGTACGGGTATACTATCTTTCCTGGCTTAAGAGTAAGATTTTGCGAACCGATGGACACAGTGACGTAAGTATTATTTTTTGTTTTCGGTAGCATGTGACAAAATTTATTTATTGGTTTTAATTTTCGTTTTACAGCAAGTGGAGCGACGTAACGGATGGATTAACGTTGGCGATCTTCAAGGAGCGGTGCATTTTAAAATCGTGAAATACGAGAGAATAAAGTTCCTCGTTATCGCGCTCAAAGATTCCATAGAAATTTATGCTTGGGCACCAAAACCTTACCATAAGTTCATGGCATTTAAGTCGTTCGGTGAACTCGCACATAGGCCCCTTCTTGTGGATCTTACTATAGAAGAAGGTACAAGATTGAAAGTCATTTATGGCAGTGCCGATGGTTTTCATGCAGTTGATTTGGATTCGGCCACAGTTTACGATATTTATCTACCAAAACACGTAAGAATGTCTCAATAATAAGGCTTCGAAACAATTGACAATGTTATATATTCGCATGAAAAATAATTTTCAATTATAGACTCAGGGTCCAATTTGTCCACATTGCATTGTCGCCTTACCCAACAGTAACGGCATGCAATTATTGTTGTGTTATGATAATGAAGGTGTATATGTAAACACTTACGGTAGAGTTTCCAAGACGATGGTCCTCCAATGGGGTGAAATGCCCACAAGTGTTGCATATATTGGTACAGGGCAAATTATGGGCTGGGGTAACAAGGCGATTGAGATTAGGAGCGTGGAAAGTGGACACCTAGATGGTGTATTCATGCACAAAAAAGCTCAACGGCTCAAGTTCCTTTGCGAGCGTAATGATAAGGTACATTCAGTTTCATATGTTCAACGTAACTCGTATGTACAACTTTTATGCATTTGCCTTATATACCATCTTATTTTCTAGGTATTT
This sequence comes from Andrena flavipes, assembly GCA_963971345.1. Lineage (NCBI taxonomy): Eukaryota > Metazoa > Arthropoda > Insecta > Hymenoptera > Andrenidae > Andrena > Andrena flavipes. The sequence continues at coordinate 59,870,724 of OZ020480.1, forward strand.
TTCTCATCGGCAAAAGGCGGGAGTTCGTGCCAGATTTACTTCATGACATTAAATAAACCTGGCATGGCTAACTGGTGATCCCGAATGAGGCCAAATTTGGCCCTAAAAGTATTTTCGCGACTAACAACACAAAATCTACCACGTGTATCGGAATATTCATCTTCGGCGTTCAAGGTACGATTCTCACTGCCAGGATTTAACAAAGTAATGAAAAGCGGGAAATGTTCTCAACGCAGTCAACATTGTCATCAGTATAATTCTCAGTCTTATTATAATCGCCGTCATCATCATCATCGTCGTCGTCGGCGTCGCTGCCGCCGTCATTGTCATCGTCATCGTTATCGCCATCGTCATCGCCGACGCTGCCGCCGTCGCCGCCATCAATATCATTATCATCACCATCACCACCATCACCACCATCCCCACCATCATCATCACCACCACCACCACCTCCACCACCATCACATCCATCACCACTACCACCGCTACCCCTACCACCATCACCTTCATCACCATCTCCACTTTCATCATCACCGCCATCACCCCCACCACTACCACTACCACCTCCACCATCACCACAACCGCCACCTCCCCCACCACTATCACAACCATCACCACCACCACCACCACTACCATCACCACCACCATCACCATCATCACCACCATTACCAGCACCACCACCATCACCACCTCCACCATCATCATCATTATCATCATTACCAATATCATCACCACTATCATCGTCTTCGTCGCCATCATCATCCTCATCACCACCACCACCACCATCACCCTCCTCCTCCTCGTCGTCATTATCACCCTCATCACCATTTATCTCACCAACACCATTATAATCAGTATGAACGTTTTTGCTCGAGTAATTGTATGCTAATTCGAAAACATAAAACCAATGGCGAGAAATCCCTACAGCATCCGCAACTGATTTTGCAGAGTATACAAGGGACAGCACTAGCATTTGTAAGTTTTCTTGTAAAGAAATTTCTGTGCTACTCTAACTGTTTGCCCTATGTAATACAATTTATCAAAGCACATAGGGATTTTTTCAAAGTATGGTTCCTTTCTCACACAATGTCCTTTTTCATAAAAGAAAATGAGCACGTATGAAGAATATGCACAAAATTCTGGTACACTTTTGTAGTAAGATTGATTATTATTTTATCATTGTTTAAACATTTTCAACATTACAATCTTTATTTTACACTTCGGAAGGCCCATCGGTGCCGAAGGAAATATTACACAATTAATTTTGAGAAATGAAAATGATTCGTAATAACAAGTTGAACTTAACCAGTGTCAATAATTTCATGAACCAGTACACGTAAGCGATGAATTATAAGCAACCCACACCAGAATCATTGTACCGTACTGTTACTGTGAGAATGCAGAACAAATTGTGCAATATCGGTGTTTTGATCTGTATAAACTAGGGGTGGGTTCGAATCTAATTTTTAAATTCTCGAAACTCGAATCTGAAACTTTGTAAGGCTTTGAAACTCTCGAAACTTGAAGTGCTGATTCTGTTTTGTAAGTGGAATTTTGCTTTAAGAACCGAAGCCAACAAAATTTTTGCGTAAATATTTATTAACACAGTTGAACAAAATACACATAAAAATATAACAATATACAAATTTTTAAAGCACACTGCGAACGATTCTTTATTCCTTGATTTTTATACTTTTTCTTAACTAGGTTTCGAGAGTTTCGAATCACGAAAAAAGTTTCGAATCCTTGAAACTTTCTTATGTTTCGAGATTTCGACGCTTGGAGAAATCCATCCCCAATATAAACAAAAAGACCTTCCGAAATAAGTTTTTCATAAGCGGCAGAACTTTTTTATGATAACAAAAGCAACGTAAAATATCTTGGTAGCTCTAAGTGCAGATACGCGAACAAAACTCGGTGTGAATGAATGTTTGCATTTTGCACTGAAAAAGAGACTATAAAATAAGCGCGCGCGCGTGAGTGAGAACAAGTGCGTGAAACCGAGAAAAATGGAGCACGTAGTGTGCGTTTTTAACATTTATTCCAATTAACTTTTGAATCATCTTTTTTTGTAAATTGAATAGATACCATTTTAATTGATTTAAAAATAATTGCTCATATCACGGTATATAATTGATTGTGTAATTACGTACATTGTCGTACCGAGATTGCGTTAAAAACTCTTAAATTGGAACACATTGTTTTTAACGATATGGTATTAAGGTAATAGCGGTGGGTTAGGATGGCATAATTAAAACGAAAGATAAGGGAACTGGCTGCTAATGTTATTAGTTGTATAGTCCATAGTCAAAGGGACTTTATACGTTGATTCCTGCGATTCAAGATAATGATGATGATACGACGATATAACGCGTAGCGTCTGATAAATTGCATTTTTTAAAATAATAGATTGATAGGATTTTTTAAGATGTAATGTGATAGGATGCAAAGAAAAACATTTTTATTGTTTTTTCCCGTTTGCAAAATATATTCACACAGTTATAGCCACGGCATCATATATTCTTGAGAATTAATATATGGGATCGTAAAAGCATTTTCAGCTTCTACAAGGAATTTATAACTTAACGATGCGAGGCGCACAAAAAAAAAGGATGGACTTTCTCTTTCCACTTCTTATTTGTTTATTGGTATACGACTCGAGAAATATTATATATCTGTGAGTACATAATTTTATGTATAAAAAGCTTTGAAAACTATATTATAATACGTAATTTCATTGATTGATATAGATTATCTTAAGACTGACTAAAATTGGATTTCTTACGTTTGTGACTAAGATAGAGCGTAAGAACAAATGCAGATGTACTTGAAGAACTTTCAACCTTTTTGAGTTATTAACACTTTAACAGCGCTTACTACATAGATATATACATATTTGTGTGGTTTATGATTAAGCGAAATTTTCTCGTCTTTCCAGAACTTTCTGCTAAAATTAATTTTAGTTCGAATTGTTCAACGTGTAATGCATGAAAAATCTTAAATTGAAATACTGATCGTTGCATTTTTTAAGAGCGTACTCTCTTCGCAATTGTGTTTATAAATATGAGTTAATAATTCATTAATAGTTCATATTTGCAGTGTTCTTAAACGTCGTGCAATTCTAAAGTTTAGATATGGTGTAAAGTAGTTGATCATATTTCAAATTACAACCCTGTAATTGCAAGTTATATAGTTTCTTTTACAAAGAAATATCAAATAAATATATCGCTGCAAGTAAGAAGTAAGAAATATGTAGCAATAATAATTATTAAGTATGACTTTCCAGTTTCTTAAATAAACACGTGATGTTGTATACTCATTTATCTATATGTATATAAATACGGTACGTGGTATATAATAAATAGATGGTACGGCATATTTGTCTACAAATATATGTTTCAAAGCCTTTTACGCATGTATAATTAAAATAATTAACTTGCAGAATTTATAATTATTTGCAATATTTTGACCAGTAGAATGCTAAGATTGATTCCGTAATAAGTAGGTGAAAAGAGGAGGACATCTGATTAGCGCAACGAAAGACTGTTTTGTGAATGCGAAGAAGATATCTATTGCATGGAAATGGAAAGAACATGACCAGAAGGCAAGTTTGAAATGCGCGCGCGTGCGTATGTGAATGCGAGGAGGAAGAATTTTTGGCGAATGCTATACGTATGGACGGTTATTTACGAATGACAAAAATTCTAATATTATAACAGTAATACTAATTATGAACAGATTCGCGAATTAATTTTGTGCAAGGATTTCTTTTATATTTTCATCTTTTTCGGTTCCTTTGCTTACTTTCCATGTTCCATTTATTACATTTACTTGGTCGTCTTGCACATTGTTTCCCAAAGATGGTAGTGATGATTTCTTAATATTATAATAATTATTATTGTTGTAGTTTATGATTGCATTATTGTTACGATTATTATATCTATCTGTCTGTCATTATGACCATCATCATGCGATGTATTATGATTACAATGATTAAGATTACTACTGTCATTATTATTAGTAATGTCAAATATACAAACAATTTGTAATTGACGTGACAGTCATTTCTTTGTATGCCCTATCGCGAAAAATAACAAATATATGTATATTACGATTTTATATTTAGTTTTAGAAATACATAGTTATAATAATTTGAACATCAAAACATTGTTGTCGTTAAACCCAAGTACATATGTTGGAAATATTCATTTAAATCATTGGTGTAAGCAAAGAAACAGAGGTAAGTGGAGTAGACCAATCAATTAATGATTATTGCGAAGAAAAAATATTCGACAGGTTTTACTTGTTAACAGAATATGTTTTATTGAAAAAGGAAAACTTATATATTTATCTATAAAACCCAAGTGATATTCGTAGTGACTTCAAATCGATGCATTATAGAGTGCAAGCCCTACCACCATATCAAATTTCAGCATTCTAGGACACCCAGAAGTATCTTAGGATTTTCTTGACCAGTGAATGAGTGAGTGAGCCAATCAGTCAGTGATAAAATCAGCGATTTTTGGAATCGTATAAATTAAAAAGTACAAGAGATAGAAGCCTGTAATTGTGAGGTCAGTTTTAGCTTGTTAACTTCTAATACAGAAAATAAATCGAGCCATCTAACTTTTTTCAGTGCAAAGTTATGAGGAGGTCAAAAGTACGTTAAGTTGCTTCCAGTAAAGGGTGCTACACCAGTTGGCTTGGCTCGAACTTGGCGGGGTCACTGCCGTGGCCCTAGGTTGAGATTTATTTGTTGCCGCCAAAGAGCTATTTATGCCTACCAGCTATTTATGCTCGTGAAAGAGCACGCTGATATTCATAAGCTTAAGTACTAATCCCAAATGTTATTCGAATCTGTTTTAAAGTGGAAGAAAATATATCAATCATTCATAGAAAAATTTTTCATTGCAAAAAAAAAATTGTGAACATTTGAATCATATTTTACGCGAGCATATGTATGTAATATTCATAATGTAATTCTAATAATAATATTTTCCTTTTCATGTGGTCCCACTGTGTCTTGTTCTCATTCGTTTTTCTCTTTTCCTTTGTTTTCTTCGTCATAGAGATTGAACTTTTTATAATATTTTTGTATATTTCCAGAATTGGAAATTTTTTTACTTTTAAAATCACCTCCTGATTCGCCAAATTCTGCAAAATTTCTAACTTCTGCTCTGTTGAAAATGATGTACGTTTGCCCTTGTTGCTCGCTATGACGAACGTCATTTGCACTTCTTCCCTAGTCAAAAGTCGAAATGAGACTGCTCCTCGTCGATGATATCGTCACTTTTTTTCAGGAACAATTCTTGAGGCTTAGGCACTGTTTCGCAATTGTTTCAATTTACTTTGTGCAGCGATAAAGTCGCGCGTTTCACGAACAAAAAGTCGCAATAACAATATATGATTCTAACATTGAAAACTAATATGATTCTTAGCAAATAACAAATAATCCAATTTTTGTACATAGAGAATAATATAATCTATACTTGCACACAGTCGCGCACAATGGCTCAGATGCGGCGTTATACGTTAATTTTAGTGGAACAATTCAAAGATTTCGAGTATACTGTTTGAAGTCACCCCCCTGATAGCCAGATCTGGGGAGTAGAATCTGACACTGCGCTCTCATGCCAGACCCTGCTACTAATCTGATGTCAGACTGCAGACAGATGGTTATCTGGGCCTTATACACCTAAGAAATTGTACTGTTATTCAAAAATATTCATTGATAGGTACTCCCAAAATAGCCGAACACAATTATGTTCGAAATTTACGGAAAATCACTAAAATTTCAAAACTGACAAATGCGCCACGGGTTCCCATTGTCCAATCACTTCGAAATTTTGCATATTTTATGGGGTTAAGACAAAAATAAGGACCACCATGATTTATATCTGTTTGCATGAGGCTCGGTGCTTTTTTTCACTCGAAGTAAAAGGAAATCCGGAGGACCGCCAAGAAATGTACATTCGCTAATCTAATTCCGTATGTATGCAACTGGATCTCTTTCCCCCCTCTCTCCCCCTTCCTCTTCCCCTTCTTCTCGCCATCTCTCACCCCCCTCTCCTTCTCTATCGCTCTCCTCTTTCGTTGCTTCTCTTTTCCTGTATACCCGTCTCATCCTTTTCTCTTCAATTAGTTTTTTGCTCGTCCACCGATCAACAATTTATTTCTCCGTACAGGAGCTCTGTATAAGCCGTGCTAAACTCTCAAGACCTGCAGAGGATTTAAGCACACCCGACTAAGATCTCAGCCTTTTCCACTCCTCTTACGTTTTTATACCTTTGTCACGCTTTTTTCTTGGTGCTACATACCTTGCCTGCTATGTGTCCTTGTATCTATACATCTATACTACCAATAAAATTATAGAATGCAGAAACAGCGCAGAGTACTGTATTGATTTTTGCGTAGTCTACCCTGGATTGTTTATTGGATTTCCGTTCTTTTTCCGCAAGTATTAGGGCTGTTTGCGTATTCAAAAAAGCAGACTTAGCCTGACTCTTTTTCAATACCTCGAATTGCTAGGAAAACTCCTATTTGTTGGAATAAATCGAGACTAGTTGGAATATTCGAATAACTGGAATCCATACATATAATGAATCGGAATATTTTCTAGGTAAATTAAATAAGAATGCAAGTAAAACAAGTAAATTAATATACATGGAAAATAAGATACATACATATCTGCACAACAAATAAATTTTCAATTACATACAGTTTAATTTTCTTAGAATCTGTTATAAACGTGGAGATAAGCATGCCTCAACATCAGAAAATGTTTGCTAGATTTGAAATGAATATGCATCCAAAGACTTAACAAAAGAAGCTTGAGTGTTCACATAGGACCGTGATTCTCGTCACCGTTTCAAAGAATCGTTAATAACTAATTAATTGTAATAAAAATCTACGCGAAAACCACATAGGAAAGTAACCAAGGGTCTATTCTTCGAGACGCGATTCTGAAAGTTCATAAAATATTCGCGAGAAATGAGAAATTCGTGAATTTACAGTGACTGTGATATTTCTATTTCCCTCCTTGTCGCGCACACTAGCGTTCTCTCTCTCGCTCACGCCACCTATCTCCCTCCTTGCCGCACACACTAGCGTTCTCTCTCGCACAGCTCAGCCGTGCCACCTCTTCTATTACTAGGTCCCCTATTAACTCGGAGAATTTACTGGTCTCAATCCAAATTGTGGGTAACATAGGGATCGCGATTATCGGTAATCTAACCTATATAAAAGGCTTTTTTTATTAGTAACTATGTAGAGATTCGTAAATAAAACGCATACGAGTGATTGCTGAACGTTGTCACAAGACTATATTCTCAAATCTACACGTACAAATATACAAATCATTTTGAAAAAATCGAGAATCCTTGGAGAAAGTGTGCATTTACTAAACGCGGAGTGGAACTTGTAAATCTGTCCAAAAACACATCGTAGCTGCTTAATTCTAATCAGAATCATTACAACTCTCACGTAGGAAAGTAGTGAAGGGTTCATACTTCAAGATGAAATTGCAAAAGTTGATAAATTACATCTAGAAAATGCACCTACAATCGACGAAGCTTGAGTGTTCACATAGGACCGTGATTCTCGTCACCGTTTCAAAGAATCGTTAATAACTAATTAATTATAGCCAAAATCTGCGCGAAGACCACATAGGAAAGTAACCAAGGGTCTATTCTTCGAGACGCGATTCTGAAAGTTCATAAAATATTCGCGAGAAATGAGAAATTCGTGAATTTACAGTGACTGTGATATTTCTATTTCCCTCCTTGTCGCGCACACTAGCGTTCTCTCTCTCGCTCACGCCACCTATCTCCCTCCTTGCCGCACACACTAGCGTTCTCTCTCGCACAGCTCAGCCGTGCCACCTCTTCTATTACTAGGTCCCCTATTAACTCGAAGAATTTACTGGTCTCAATCCAAATGGTGAGTAACATAGGGATCGCGATTATCGGTAATCTAACCTATATAAAAGGCTTTTTTTATTAGTAACTATGTAGAGATTCGTAAATAAAACGCATACGAGTGATTGCTGAACGTTGTCACAAGACTATATTCTCAAATCTACACGTACAAATATACAAATCATTTTGAAAAAATCGAGAATCCTTGGAGAAAGTGTGCATTTACTAAACGCGGAGTGGAACTTGTAAATCTGTCCAAAAACACATCGTAGCTGCTTAATTCTAATCAGAATCATTACAACTCTCACGTAGGAAAGTAGTGAAGGGTTCATACTTCAAGATGAAATTGCAAAAGTTGATAAATTACATCTAGAAAATGCACCTACAATCGACGAAGCTTGAGTGTTCACATAGGACCGTGATTCTCGTCACCGTTTCAAAGAATCGTTAATAACTAATTAATTAAAGCCAAAATCTGCGCGAAGACCACATAGGAAAGTAACCAAGGGTCTATTCTTCGAGACGCGATTCTGAAAGTTCATAAAATATTCGCGAGAAATGAGAAATTCGTGAATTTACAGTGACTGTGATATTTCTATTTCCCTCCGTGTCGCGCACACTAGCGTTCTCTCTCGCACAGCTCAGCCGTGCCACCTCTTCTAGTACTAGGTCTCCTATTAACTCGGAGAATTTACTGGTCTCAACCCAAATTGTGGGTAACATAGGGATCGTCGCGATCGGTAATCTAACCTATATAAAAGGCTTTTTTTATTAGTAACTATGTAGAGATTCGTAAATAAAACGCATACGAGTGATTGCTGAACGTTGTCACAAGACTATATTCTCAAATCTACACGTACAAATATACAAATCATTTTGAAAAGATCGAGAATCCTTGAAGAAAGTGTGCATTTACTAAACGCGGAGTGGAACTTGTAAATCTGTCCAAAAACACATCGTAGCTGCTTAATTCTAATCAGAATCATTACAACTCTCACGTAGGAAAGTAGTGAAGGGTTCATACTTCAAGATGAAATTGCAAAAGTTGATAAATTACATCTAGAAAATGCACCTACAATCGACGAAGCTTGAGTGTTCACATAGGACCGTGATTCTCGTCACCGTTTCAAAGAATCGTTAATAACTAATTTATTGTAATAAAAATCTACGCGAAAACCACATAGGAAAGTAACCAAGGGTCTATTCTTCGAGACGCGATTCTGAAAGTTCATAAAATATTCGCGAGAAATGAGAAATTCGTGAATTTACAGTGATTCCAAAATTTCATTTGATTTACATAAAAATGAGAATAAGCAACAATTCAGTACGTGCATAAAAATAGGTGTAACAGTTATTCGATATATTATGTTGTGGGTAAAATAAATGAATATCACAAAGGCACCTTCTGCAGACGATTATATACATATCTTCCTTATTCCATTTTAACTGCTTTCCTTTATTTCAATTTACTTTATGCCATCGTTTTCACATGGCAGAAGGTACTCCCTTAAATCATTCCGTTATACGGAATCACGATTAATCCGAGCGTGGGTGAAGTAGATCAACACCAATCCCGTGCAAACTTTTAACTATCAAGGAGTCGGAGCAGGAAAGCGGCAGGAAAGTTTCGTGGAGTTCGTCTATCCGGTAAGTTTCGAGTGTCCGAGATATCGTCGAGCCATCAGCTGCCCCCTCCCCCTCGTCCTTCCCCCGCCCTGCTAGCTTCATCATGCTCCTTCCTTGCTCCTATTAGTCCTATCCTCTCGTCCTGACGTCTCCTTCTCCGTTTCTTCGCCTTATTATCGTGTTTCTACGAGATATATGTAAATTCGTATCGGATGTTAAAGGAAACCATAATACGCATTCCATGCAATTTCCTTCTAGGAAAATGGACACGGCAAGACGGGGTATGGTAGTGGAAAATCTTTTCTTTTATTTCATCTTTTTTAGTTCATTTTGTTGTTTCACTTGTTCCTAACAACAGAATCGGTAGCACTGTTTTGTTATTCCTAGCGTTTTGTTACTACTACGTTTTGAAATGACATTATGTATTTTTGAAGAGATATAGTGGTAGTAGTTCCCTTCTAACTCAAATGTTCTAAAACTTTGAGGCGTAATTTTATGGATATTTCTTATCGTTGTTAAGTTTAGAAGATTGAAGTTTGAGATTTACGGATTTATTCAGTTTTGTCGCAATGCACCTCCGCTTATCATATCATTAAATAGCAGTCATTCTAGTCCACATAATGCGGCTTTATTTCATTTTCAAAGCTATTTCTCACGGCTGTGATTGTTTGCTGAATGTTCATTTATTTCGTCGTTGGCGCATTTAGGTTAATTCACTGTCCTCTTGTGCATGGTGCAATAATGCACGTGAGATAACGACGGCACAGTGCATTCTCTGTCAGAAAGCCAACATCAAAGAATGATTTACAATGCAAAATTAAATGCGGCAGTGAGAGCAACAACGAAGTAACCCACATCTTTTTTCAAAATTAAGTTAGTAGCAATGACGTATTCCAACAGGCTCTACTAATCATATAAAATAGGAAAAAACATTTTTTTTTTTAATGTGAGTTTGTCCATTGTCGCTCTCACTGCCTCAATTGTACTATGTATTCCGGGAAGTATTTTTGACTCGGTTAGACAGTTCAGTCAATGTCACCGTAGTAAATGCACGATTGGCTGTGTTCGCATAAATTTTTAGCTCGCCATTAGAGGTGTAATGGTACAAGATTAATAAATTAAAATGTAAATTAATCTCCGTGTGATTTCATAGCGACTGTTATGTGTTTCCATATAGAAACTGAAACAACATTTCCATGTTACAGCGTATAACTGACATTTTAAAAGCCATTTCGCGAGACCATTAATTTTGGTCAATTTGTCACCACTAAATTTTCGTAAGCGCGGTTTGTTCTTACCCGACACGCTATCGCATGATGGCAATTAAAATAACATCTCTTTGAAATATTTTCTTGCATCATCAAACGTAGATTAGTTATTCAGGGAGCCCGTATCAGATGCTTCGCTTTAAACATAGAATTTTATATTAATTTCAATAAAATATTGACCGGCTATTTCCTTCTCTTAATGCGATTAATGCTTCACGTAATTAAAAAGAACAGACCTTACAGTGGATTAATGTATCACGCAAGCAGATAACGTTAACTTCACTGATTCATGAAATTTTTCTTTCGTTACGCGTTGCTTGGCAAAAAGTCATTATCACTGTAGAAGAGAAATAAGGAAATCAAACAGACATAAAATCGATAAACCGAACTTTGTTCGAATACGAACACATTCGCGCGCGTCGCACGAGTAAATGTTTTCTCGTGCACAAAAGGCACGTTTCGGTCGGTGGAAGAGATGAAGGCACAAGTAAAATCCATCGATCGATCTATGGGGCTACAAGACCAGCACCGGTTGTGAATGCGTCTCATCCTTGGTTGAGACTGGCTTCTCTGATAAGCGCTGTAATACAGAAAGGAACTCGACGTGGAACGGTTTCGACACGGGTTCCCTTAAGAGACCGCGAAAGTACGTATCTCTACCATCATTGTACTGCGGACCACTGTGCGGATAGTACAGGCATCCTAATCGTTCTTCGCTTTTCGCTTCAGTATTTCCATCTTATGATCTTCTGTGCCCTCGATGCGTTGGAAAACCTTCGTGTTTTTCTTATTCCACAATAGCTATCGTTGTTCCAGTTTTCCTTGTTAGATAATATAATTTTTCAAGAATAAAAGTGTATAACTTTTATACGCACAAAACATTACAACAATTAACGCATTTGACACATTGTTGAATAACACTAGTTTATAGAACCCAAAAAATTATTTGTGATCGACACTCCACTGTGAAATTTATACGTAGGATGGTCCCCTAAACTCAACAATCGACATGAGACGAAATCCTAAGGATGCGTTTTTGAGATTTCGTCCGATGAATATTTTGGTAATTTTTTAAGAAGACGACCCGACGTTTTTGGCCATATCTCGCGTTAGAGTTGACCGATTTGATCGCGACGACTCTTAAATTAAAGGTAATTTTTAATACAATTCTTGCATACATTGTTTTCCAATCGGACCAATAGTTTAGGCGGAATCGAGCGAAGCTTAAGAAAAATGTAATGTTTTCGGACCGAAATTGAAATCCAAAATCCATTTCTAAATATCCGGGTTGCCTAACTTCCCTTGTAAGTTTATTAAACGTATGTTTATTACTAAAATAATCTCATACCACTAATCCATTGTAAAATTTCCGATCGTGTATCATCGCGACCACGGATAACCGGAATTTATGAGCCGGGAAATTGAGTAGAAAAATTACGGTAGGTATATGGTTGGAGCAGAAGGTACGTTATAACATTTCCGTTCATTTGAGCCATTAAATTGACCCACTGAGTATTGGAATGATTTAATAATCAATGTAATATCGGGTAAATTGGACCCGCGTACAAACGAAGAGAGGGGAAATACTTTATAGCGTTCAGAGTTTTTGATGGTTAAATAATTAGCAAATTTTTTATCGCATAAATGACAATGTAGTATATATTTTGCACACGCTCAACGTGCTCATCGTGCAACCTTGGCGTTTGGACGAACATGAAAAGCTTAAAGAAAGCTTCCTTAATTTTATCCTCGACTGAGTTTTTAAGAAACAATTCGCACTGATATTGTAAATAATTATTTTTGCACATAGGACACGAGTTTGTATTGGTAGCCCTTCGAGCGAACGATATCTGTTGTATCGTCCTAGCAATCACTTTTAAAGCTTCTCACTTATGCGATAAAAAATTTGACAATTGAGGCATTTGATGGAAAAAGGGCACATACGCCAAAATGCCATTTCGAGTAAATCGACTTCAAAGTTTTCATTATAGTATAACTTAGTGAAAAGTAATGCAGTTAAATCCAATTTTTTTAAGGATGTAGTACCATATCCTTGAAACGTTTCGTAAACAGAAGTCATGATTTGAAAATGGTATGTGTCTTTATTTAATAGTTTTATGCAAGTGGTTTATGTGCCCTTTTTCCATAAAAGTGGTAAATTCGTAGAAAATTGCTTCTTTGTTTATTTATTTAAATATAATTTTGTTTACTTACTTAGTTACACATGTTTTATACTTTGTTTAAATAAAAATACAAAATGAATCACAAAAATAAACAAAAAATGTAATGTTTTAAGTAAGTATTTTTATAGAAGTTAAATATGTAATTTTTGTTAAATTTTTCCAAAACTATTACTTTCCTTGCGGATTCGATACTCACCTCAGTTTCCATAGTTCATCTCTTACACAAAATAAAACGTATTGCACGACTCGACAATAGACAGCGCGGTAGCGCGACCGCTCAGCGACCACTTAGCTGCATGTCGATCACGCTACATAACAAAACGTAACAAAACTAGCTAATTTAAACGCGGGAGAAGAAATGTCCTGGATATATTATATATATATAACATATATCTGAGTCGATTTAAACGATTTACGGAAAAAGGGCACATAAGCCTATGTGCCCTTTTTCCATCAAATGCCTCAATTGTTTATCCGCCGAAAAATTTGAACGCCCTAACATACTTTCCCATTCTTCGTTTCTATGCGAATACAATTAACCCGATATTACATTGATTAATAAATCATTTCAATACTCAATGGGGCAATTTAATGACTCAAAAGAACATACCCTCTGTTTCAACCATATGTCGCAATTTTTCTACTTAATTTCCCGGACTCATAAAGTCCGGTTATGCCTGGTCGCGGTGATACACGATCGGAAATTTTACAATGGACTAGTGTTATAAAATTATTTTAGTAATTAACACCCGTAAATAAACCTGTAATTAGATATATCAGGTTCCGCGGAAAGTTATGGTTTTTTTTACCGTTTCTTTCGTAACACTATACTAGACGTATAGTTGCCTCTGATTACCAAACGCCATATAGGTACATATCAACAGATTAGTAATTTGTTTAGGTAATTAGTAATTTGTGCTGCATTGTTTAAAGGGGTATTCTCGTCTAGAGGGACTCTTTAAGAACGGTGAACAAAAAAACACAGTTTTTACCCATAAGCATTATCCACATCTGTTTATTAACATTTCAGTAAATTGTAAAAAACTGTCAGCTATATATAATAATAATTAATGGAGATACGGGTTTTTCTCAAAATATTATTTTTCATAACTTTGTTCACTAGTCACTTTGGATGAAATGCAGATGAAAGCAATATATACACCTTTCACTGTGGATGAATCATTCGGATTGCACAGGCACAATGAAAAGTCTAAATTTGCCTTTAGACACGATATAGAAGGTATATTAAACATGGTGTGCACGGAAGTAAAAATCTGCCCTGTTTTGTTTTACGAGTTCAAACTCGAACGAACAGCAACAAAAGCAGCTCGAAATATACGTCAAGGATTTGGGAAATATGCTGTTAGGGATTGTAAAGTACAATTTTGGTTTCCAAAATTTCGATCTGGAGATGAGTCTCTTGAACGTGACGCGTAGTAAGACCAACGGTTGTAAACAACTATAATCTCCGTGAAATTATTAAAAACTTGTAAATTAGCAAAGAGTTTAGATTCTAGAAATATCAGAGGCAATAGATCAGACCTGCCCTTTAGGGTGCAAATACCTTCACAAGTTCTGGGACCCGGGCAACAGCCGAGCGCGGATCTGTTACCTTGCTAACCGTTGCGTGGGTTTTGGGACAACTGCAAAAGTATGTGTGCGGCTATGCACGTGAGGCCCAACTATATGGGCTCGTGGTATTTTCGCAACGTAAAAGTTCCGCGCTCAGCTGTTGCCCGGGTCCCGGATCTTGAGGAAGTATTTGCACCCTAAGAGGAATACACACTGAACGGTGAAATTGGTTCAACAAACATCGACTCGATTAATCAATTTGAAAATGTAACGAAGAAATGAAATTATAGTGTAACGTTCTCTGTTTTGCCAAACTTGAATATATACATCGAGCGCACCCTCGGAATCCTGCATGAGCGAAGCAGTAGCGTCATAGGAAATGTTCTATCTCCCGACGAGCGTGGCCCATCGAGAGCTACCATCATTGTTAAGTAACAATCGCGTGAATGGTAACGTCGAATAATATTAAGTTACGAATTCCGCTGGGTAATGCCGCTCTGACGGTGAAAATCGATTTCCGCAACAACTAGTTTCTGCTTCGCATTTCCCCTTTGACCAACCTGTTCAACTTCGATTCGCATGAGGCTCCCCTGTCTCTGCACAACATCGAACCCCCTTTTCTCCGCTTAGCTCAGCGGCTCCACCTGGTTCGTCACATAAAAGAATAAAGATCTTCGTGATTCGTTAATTGTAACGATAAGATGAGACAGCATCACCAGATCGATAGACACTTCCCTGATTTCCATTGAAAGCAAACTCTCTTCGCGAATTTCAGTTTCATTAATTTCAGAGATGTCGCCTTCATCGGCGAGAACCCTGCAGTACGCCACTTGAACATTCCCGTCGTTTGAATAAGAATTTACTTGAAAATTCCAGTCACGCCCGTTACCGAGTAGCTGTGAGAAAAAAAAAAAGGAAAATTTGTTTGCAACATTTAATCGATACTATTCAATGAATCTAAGCTGTGTAGTTTTTTTCGCTGTCATTTAATGAAATCTAAAAGTTTTATGCATCTTGTTGTTTGTGCAAACGGTAAACCAAAGTGATATTATTTTTTAAGAATTTCATTATGATAAAACAAGTAGTGTATATACTATGTAAAATTCTACAGAAATTATCGAATTATTAATGCTTTACGAGAATATATGACAAAATACTATTTAATCAGATCGGTGTTTATTAGGGTGTCACTCATTTACTAAGGAAAAAAAATCAAATTTACCGTGGGACCCCACCTAGTTTTGTTCCTTTTGATCTAAAATTGCGCTACACCAAATTTCAGGTGGGGTCAAATCTTGGGTAGCAAATATTTTCTGTTGTGACTGTTACAGTGTGCCACAATGTCACGTATTTAATAAAGTAAATACCTCATTTAAATAGCCGGTCTGGAAACATTTGTACTATGATGATAGAATGACAATTATTTTAATATTAACTTTAAAATCACCATACGATGTTATGAAATTTATACCTGAATTAGTAATTTCTGATTTAATGCATATTTTGCATTTTCTTATAAAAACAAGGGCAAACAATATCTGCACATAGTTATCTAATTAATAAAAATGATATATATACTTTTGGATCCGTATTTGTAGAATAGTGTGTTTGCTAAATTAAATAAATTCAGTGTTACCGTATCATTATTAATACGTTTAGAAGAGTAGTAATTGATGCAAACAGAGACTCCACCGAAGCAGGGTAGCGTCATAAATAGCAAATGCCATTGTAGCAATATTGATTATTCATTTCCGCAGGTTCCTACTACCTTTGATCTCCTGTAGAAGCGGCCTTTCGTCTCACGGCTATTAAGGAAATACGGCATATATGGTTGTGGATTTAAGTATCACATAGGAAACGTGTCTACAGAAAATACAGGGTGTCCCACGCAAATGGGCCAGGTTATAGCATTAAAATCGTAGAAGACAGAAAAAGTTTTCAGGGGCCAAATTTAAATGCATTACGTGGATAATTTAGGATTGACCCAAAAAAGACACTTCCCAATACGACAAAAATATAAATTTGGACCTGTTATTTGACCATCTAAATGCTCAAATAAATGTCTGAATAGAAGGTCATTGAAGTGCAACATGCAAATAATCCACTGGAAATGTCTTAAGAATCATTTCCATATTGTGAATTAGATCCAGAATTCTTCCATTCAGTATTAGTTGTTGTTTCATCACAACCAACGACATATACTAAGTCCTCAAAGGAGATTTTCAATTCATTTAGATATAAGAAGATAGTATGAGTAATATTTCGCCCAGAACTTGACGTTGGAGAAACATGACTAATGTAGTTAGACCCCGGCTCTTAAATCAATAAAATTTGTTCCTCTTTCACTACAACCGCGTTACGTCTCAAAATAGAAACACATAGATACTTCGCCTCGCGACAATATATAAAACCCTATTTCAAGTATTTATGTGCTTATATAATATTTTCTAACGCTCAACAGTGGCACAAATTTTATGAAAATATACAGAACTTGGACAAAAATTAAAAACTTTGGCCCCGATGGTTCAAAAAAAAATTTTTTCCGCGATTTGTCTCCCGGAGGCAACTTTTCCGCACTAGGTTGTTTCAGTTTGGAAAGTTTGATTTTTTCGGTGCGCCCTACCACACACTCTTTGCCACAGTGTTATGAAGTTCAACTTATTTCTACTGTAACTAACTCGGAAGAGTAAGGATTATCCTTCTCCATTAAATACTCTTATGCATATGTCTCTGAAAATTACACGTTTTACAATTTAGTCAAAGGTCAATTCACCACATTATAGAACTTTAATTGACATTTAGACTGTCTCGGTTGTAAACTAAATTCATTATACTTGAAGTTTTAGTCGAGAATTACAAAGCTATTGTAATTTATTTTGCCAGTAATTCTCGATTATAACTTATCATTTTTTGTACTACGTGGTATAAATGTTAGAGTTTGCAGGTCGGGTAGGAAGAAAATACGCGGTTTAGCTTCTAATATTATAATATGAACGAGACACAAAGATTGCAAAGCAAAGCGTTGGAGCGTACAATACACACGTATCGCGATGTCGTGTGAGAGTGGGGCGACCCAGAGGGCGCTACAATCGGGGGAATCACGAGAGAACAAGGCAGCGTTCCCACGACTGCCGGCGCGTTCACAATGCTGCCAAATAACAGCGAGCGCATGTGGCTCTACCTCCAACAATAACAATTACTAAAAATATAGATTGTACTATTATTGTTCAGAATATTTCTTACATAATCCATAAATATATAAAATATTATCAAAGCAGATTGTATAAAATGCCATTGCAGGTATTATTTATATTAGTTACATTTCAATTTTTTTAATTTCACTTATATTGTAGAGGAGAGGATTCTGAGTAATATGCACTATGTTCGAAGCGTGGGATGATCGTGGTTCAAGAGTTATGACAAAACCAGATGGTACTTGTGATATTGCATTCTACACTCACTAAGTTACCAATATTCTAGAATGCTTCACGAGGTTTGGGGATAGTTTGGGATGTAGACGTGAGAGTCCCCCTCCCACGCCACCTGCAATCTGTCCCTAAATCTATACCGATACCTCGTTTCACTTTTTAATAAACAACGACCGCTGATTAAGTTATATGGAAATATTACTCAAGATCATGTCCTTGAAAACATATATAAAGGCCAAGATCATATATGAGGCTGCCTTCTTTCTGCATAATAACCGAATAAATGTAATGTAAAAGTACCATCTTTTTTTGTCATAACTCTTGGATTACGATCATACCCCGCTTCGGGTAGAGTGCACATTACTCAGGCTCCTCCACCCCACAATATATCTGAATGTCAAGGTCATTGGAGTTGCGGCCCCCTTTTCTCCATAATTATCTATTTATAACTAACAGAACATAAAGCGATTACAGAATAGAAGATCACTCGGTTGTAAATATGAGAAGGAAAAAACAAAAGAATGAGAAAAGATTGACAAAAATGTCGTGATCTCATCGCTAGCCATGAGTATTTATTTAAGAATAGAAGTTATTTAACAACACAATACAATCACGAAGAGTTTAGAGCTTGGTTTTACAATTCTGTTCGTGCGTAGGATCAGTCTGAGAGGACAAATCGATAACAACTTCGGTCTTCTAACTTCGGATACGAGCACCAGTAAGCCATGAAGTTATACATGGTGTTCGCAACAGTATGAATTACAATGAAATGTGTTTGGATCGAATAAGTAGCAGTTTCTTAATAAAATTGCATTTCCTATTTTCTGTCTTTCTTTTTTATTCCCCTTGCAAATCAATAATAAAAGTCGAACCTGTAACAGTTTTAACCGGTAAACCTTATTTCACTAATAAGTGGCCCAAAAATAAACTAAAATTTTACAAGTCGTCTATCTTCATTGCAGTTAACAGCCTACACAATAGTTTAATCTGAGAACAATTCTCAATTTATGAGTGACAAGCGTACTCTGTCCAAACACGACAGAAAAAACGACAGCCTGCCGAAAATAGATTATAGAAACTGTACAGCCATCGTGACTTCCGCAGTGGCTTGAAGCGAAGCGTTGAGTGGCTTTATCAGGTCTCGTTACTGCGCTAAATCCATGGCACGAGTGGAGGAACACACTCGTGACGGACGTAAAACCCGAAATGAACTTCCTCGCTTACGGGGATTGCCGTTTTGGCCAGTGAAAGAGGGGCAAGTGGGTTGCCTAGTCCAACCACCGTGCACATACAATATATGTATGTATATACAATAGATAACCTACCGTACACTGTTCTATCTTTATTTCAGTTGTCTCTGCTCTTCAAAAGTTAGCATTTTATATACACGAATTAGTTTGTGTAAACTTCATTTCACTTTAATGCTTTTGTTATAAGTGGCATAATTAAATAACTAATGAGAAATTGTGCAGGATATCCCCATGAAAAAAATGGAAATGAGTTTTACTTCACTAACATTTCACTTAGCTTGTAAATTCAGTCTCAGGTTAAAAATGATATGTATTTCGCAAGACTTTCTAAGATGTACTTGGTTTCGATAAATAAATAGTTGTAACCGCCGAGTCCGCGTGTGAACAGTCAAAGTCAAAGGACACTTCGAAGATAGAAATGTTATCGGTTGTTTCAGAATTTAGGAAACATGGGGAATGTACAGTAATTGGTTGAGAAACTACAGACACTCGAAATTTATAACACATGATTTTGCGACATTTTATCCAAAATTAAAGGGTATTGTTGAATTACGCTAAACCTGCTTACTCGCTGAAATCCCTTGTTTCCATTGTATCCACTATAGTTCATAGCCTTTGTTCGCGTGTGTATATCGATATACACATATGTCAGGGCTTTCCAGCGTAGGGGCCCCTCACGCGCCTGCTTCCCCTTCCAATTTTCCTTTCGCGCAGCGTGCCTTCCGTTGTCAGGGAGATCGTGCGACGCTACGAAGGCTGCCATGACGAGCTAGCCGGGCTAGCGTCTTCGCGGCTAGCGTCGCGCAGTATCCCTGACAAGGCGGATAAGAACAGGGGAACCCCGAGCTTACGCGTAAGCGACATTGCAGAGCCCTGATATATATATATGTATACCGCGTCTCTAGATAATGTTGAGAAGGTTGAGCATAGAGTATAGAACTCTGTCAAGAGTCTTGGGAACCTCTCGAGAGACGGTAGCGACCGAACTCACTGCAGAAGCGCAAATAAATATATATTTATGCTACCGTCTACGGAAAGGTTCTCGATACTCTTGGCAGAGTTCTATACTCTATGCTCAACCTTCTACAGTGAGTGCGGGTGCAACTATCTCCGGAGCGATTCTCGACACACTTGGCAGAGTTTGTATTCCCAACGCTTGAAACCTCCGTGAAGTCAAAGTTTTCAATCTTATAATTGTTAGGTCCAAAGAGGAGCACCACTACCTTTATACACTGAGAACCAGTCGCTACCGTCTCCGGAGCGTGCTGTAATTCTACTGGATAGTACTTAAACTATCTCTAGGCTCTAGGCTTTAGCATTCGTGTGGTCTCAAGAACGTATTCGAATTGAATGTGCCGCTGTGCCGCGCGCGCCTCTTTTTATAGCAGAAAATTGATGGGTTGACGCATGCGTAGTGACTCGCGATTTGTTATTTTGTGCTTTGTTTGCTTATTACGTTATATTTTATTTTATGTTTTTTGCCAATACTTATAATTAATTATTCCTAACGTTTTTATCATATTCGCTTATATTATAAATTATGTATAAAAGTGTGTCTGCGCGGTCATGTAGAACGGTTCTACTTTATCGACTGTTAGTTTTATTGGTTTTGAGTCCACGTGGGATATTACAACCCCTTATCTACTGTTTCTATATATACATTGTGATGGTCGAAAACAAAACAAAAAAAATAATAAAGAGATATTAAAACAAAAATTATTGGGGATTTCGTCCTGGGTATTAGGAAAGGAACTCATACGGTAAACGCAGGCACCACACGGCCCTGAAATGAAGGTCGTGGGGCACATAACCTGCTAGAACGGTGAAGATCAGGTGAGCGGTCCGAGGACGCTAGCATCCATAGCGTCTTCTACGTGCTGCGTGGAAGAGGGTGCTCGAAGCCAATGAAGTGGCGGGCATGAAACGGATATGAAAAACTCTAGTAGGTCATATTTCTATATGAGTGGGTAAAACTCTCTGTTACCTTGTCTTCTTTTGTTATTTTTTGTTGCGCCGTACTTTCGTCTTTGTCTCTGACGAGCAAACACGCAGTTGTGACATATATTTCAAACCTACCTCAAACAAATATACAATTTTACCCACTTTTTCCCATAAACCGAACGAGAAAATGTTCTGAAATTTCGCCATTTCTCGTGTACTCTCAAAGCTACATCGAAAATGTAATTTCATTCGCAACAAGAAACTGCTTGGTTTTTTCGTTGTACTTCAGTTCAAAGGACGCCAGAACCTACACCGATGTGGAACTATGGCGGTGAGATCACGACGGAATCTGCAAATTACTCCATAACCATCATTACGCGCGTGCGTAACGTATTCCCCCTCCACTGACAAATTGTGTGGCAGGAATATTCCTGACTACCCTGGTGAATTCGAGAATTCTGACGCCGAAAT
This sequence comes from Andrena flavipes, assembly GCA_963971345.1. NCBI lineage: Eukaryota > Metazoa > Arthropoda > Insecta > Hymenoptera > Andrenidae > Andrena > Andrena flavipes. The sequence continues at coordinate 59,892,379 of OZ020480.1, forward strand.
TTTTCTTGTGTTAAGTACACAGACTAATATGTGACATTTTGACTATTTTCGGGTGCCTAGAATACACGCGTCCGGTGGGGGTATTGGCCCTTGTAATGGAGGTTTAGTCGGAAGTTTTCCACAAAAAACCGATATTCAATTTCATAGTATAAAAAGGGCCGCGAATGCATACTCGGGGACTCATTTCAAATCTAGTAGGTTTACACCAAATAGGCTAACAAGATCGGCCCTTCGAGTATACAACTGAACTACGCAGTACGTAAAGTGCTGTTAGGCATTATTTTAAAGTATTTCCACTGTAGATCACACAATAAACAATTGTAAAAACTTGCGACTCTTACAATTAATTAAAATTCTTATTTAAAAAGCTCAAGACAGTCTTTGAATTTCCAATTCAGGATACACAGCGATATACATTTACCGCTCGAAGTAGGTATATCGCATTATAAAGTTGCGGCGGTAAACCAACTTTTCCTAGTGGCTTTTGGTGTTAACCAGGCACCGGTTCGTCGACGACACCCAACCTCCTAGCGGCTCCCGGTGTTAGCCAGGCACCGGTTCGTCCGTCAACACTTGCCTTCTTAGTAGCTCCCGGTGTTAACCAGGCACCGGTTCATCCACATTAACCATTTTCCTGTGGCTCCCGGTGTTAGTCAGACAACCGTACGTCCGCAATTAACAAGCTCCATTAAACAATCTCAAATACTCGGCTTCGCAGTCACCAATCTTATTAGCCTCAGCTTCGGCTCGTAACACCTCCTTAATTTCCCATCTGGTTTTGTAGGCAAAGTGGATACGGTAACATTTCGCGGTATTTAACGCCCAGTGCAAAAGCATGCTTATTACACTCGCAGTTTAACGCTACTCCGAGAATTTCTCTCAATTGAGATACTCTTTGCGAGACCTGGTGTGCAAAAATACGTGTAGTCAAACAGACCGACTTAACCCAACTCGATGAACCGTATGCGAACAAAGATCGAAGTCATAGTAATCCAACTGTTGACTGATATAACCCTTTATTGAATTTCACCGCCATTCAATTAAACTGAAATAAGCGCTAAGCATGCCGTGGCAATTGTCCACGAGTTTTTATCTTCGACTGCGTTTACGAAATTGAGCCAGGCTGCTATAACCGACTGTTACCGATTCTGCTGAATCACCAGTTATCCGTTAAACGGGTCGTCATTTGAACGTAACGCGGGCGACCTTGCTGAATCGCTAATGGACCACGACGTTCGAACGTTGCACTTCGCGCAATATGATTATGGAAACGCGAAGTTACGGACAAAAATGTAACAGCATCAAGAATGTCAGGAAACATACAAGAATCTGTATATTATTCGAGGCTTGAAATTCAAAGACGATATGACACGCATTATATAATGTAGGTACATTTATATATTTTAACACGTTTCGTGTCCAAACTTATCTAGGCGACTTCTCGTTCACACCATGTGGGTCATCAATGACCCATACAGCAGAATATACTGTAGATGCTATAATATAATGTTTGTATGAATGCAAATATCAATTTGTACAATCTGTCCTATACAACGAAATATATACGTTTATTGAACTATTAAAATTTTTACTTAAATAATATTTCAATGTTCCTGAAAGCAATAGTATGCTTCAGGTGAATAAAGTGAGAATTCCTATATTATCTATATAATGTTATCAAAAGTAATAAAATAAATAAAATATGTGTTTAATACCATCCGAAACATTTTTTGGCTGATAACGAAGTATATATGTAACGATTTATGGAAATTGGTATTAACTCGAATACACAGTATGGCACCATCAAAAAGTCCGTCACCATTAATTCGTTTCAAAATTGTTATCTGTAGGCAGATGAATTTACACTGACGTGATACGCGCGGGTCGCATAGTTCGAAAAAAAAAAAAAAAACGGAAACGTATACCGTCGGGAATTGGAATACCAAGTAAAAGCTCAAAGTACAGAATGAAAAGTCATTAAAATAGCATCCAATGTTGAAAACATGACAGATGAAGAGAGTAAGGCTGAAAAAGATTTGAAATATTTCTAAAAAGAAATATAAATGGAAACATATTTTTCACAAAATTTATATCTAAAAAATCTATTTTTCTAATGATAAAATGGAATGTTTTCAATGAATGTATTCTTCAATTTCGTTCGATAAAATGGTACCTAGTTTTCTTTAAATTTTATAATAGTATTTAGACTAATTGAAAGAGGAAATTGTACAATCGTATTCTTGAAAATCTAGGTCGTCATTTTAGTTCGACTAAAGAATGAAAAATTTAGCTTTTTAGCTGCACTTGCTTTTTCCTGTCTATACTCTTTTAACAAAACTCCTTACGTTAATGAGACGTTATAATACGTTAATTAGATCGAATAATGCTTTGTCGAGTACTGGAAAGTCTTTGATTACTTTCCATTAAGTTTTTTCAGCGATGCTAAAGAATGAAAATTTAAACAGAAGAAAGAGGGATATACATTTTTTTATCTTAAATCTCTCAAAACTTGGTGGTCCCATCCTCTGGAATCGGGAGGGGGAGGGGGGAGGTGGTAAATAATCTGACCAAACAAGTCTATTTCACTTCGCATTGAATGTAGATCGTAAGTTACATTGACGCGAAGCAATTGTGTTAGATGAAGTACTTTCCAGCTACTATATCGATTAAGCGTAATTGAGATACTGATTACCATGTGGCCAGACAATGCGATTAAATGTGCTTATCCAGAAATAACTAAGGTTATATCGATCAGCTATAACGTCCACTAGAATCGATTTTAATTACCTAATTATGGTAACGGAGCATACAGAATTGAAATTGAATTTGATCGCTACCGTAACATACATTCTGTCTGTCTACTCATCGGCAAACACTAAACAAATTTTTATTAACATGCTTCTAACAGTGATACACGTTAATATATTATTTACTTATGAAGGAAACGTTCTTTCCTTCAAATTATTTAATTTGCCGCATTCATTTTTCTTTGTTCACGTGGTGTGATTAGCGTGATATAGTTTAAACTTGTAAATAATGCCTTTCTGATCCACATACTGGTTATTGGATTAAACATATTAAATTTCCAAAATATGTAAGAAGTTTTATTGTTTTAAATAACATCTTCAAAAATTGAAATAAAAGTGATCATGAAAAGCCTATTTTGAAATCAAGTTCAAAGTGAAACTATACGAAGTGTCAGTGAAGAAGCAATGGACAATAAACGAAAGGCGAAACGGAAGAGAGGTTTGAAAATCGGCTAGAGCGATCGATCGCCTCTTGTCGATAAATCGAAGATTGGAACTCATTGTTAAGCAGCCGAAGACGACAAACCGACCTTGGTTTCCCATGGCGATCAACTTATCCTGCGGCTCAGGAGTCGGTGGGTGGGCGAGTCTGCTTTAAAGCTGGTCTCGCTGTATGAAAAGGGAATCCGAGCTTTTGCAGCAGCGTTTTTTAAAATTCAAGTCGGTTCAGGATTGTCCTCGTATTGTTGTTGAGCTACTAGCTTCAACCGCATCGTATATATCTTGTTGGCCAAACCAATTGCCTAGTACCAAATAAGAATATGGGAATGTTTTATTTGTATTGTCAATAGTATGGATGAAGATTTTAATCTATTAACACTTCGAGTGGGAAAGACTTTGGCGAAATACAAATTTTCAGTCGGTCCGGAATTTTCAATTAGTTGCTTCTGCTAAAAGAAGAAATAAATGAAGAGTGCAGAAAATGAAACATTTGTTTTCATTAGTTGTAAGTGAAAGGTTATGGATTATAGACGTAAGTACGTACTGAAATTGAAAAGCAAGTTCTATCTCTCGTAGAAGTACTAAGTGACTGTAATGAATGTTTTGAAACTTACTAATAGTTATTTATATCCATAATACTTAGGACAAGCCTGAATGGAATGTCTCAACCGAAGCGGAAAGTACGATTCTAAATCCATTTTCGTTTAAATGAAAAATCTGGCAACAGATTTCTATCGAAGTCATTTTAGGGCGAAAGTTTTGTATTATATGAAAATATTTTTAATTATTATAGTTCATGCAAAGTGTAGGAGTAGATACAAACTATTTCTATTTTCGCATATTTTCATATGTGTACAAGTATTTCTACTCGTAATCTTTGTAGTATATCAGATAAGAATAATAGTCCTAATAAAGTTTCCTCACGTTCGCAACACAATCGATTCCAGAAACACATTAGATGTTGCTTTCAATCTTTTAAACGATACAACGTGGCATGGCTGACGAGAAAAATCGTGTTCACTATTTACGAAGATTATCGATTCATTCGTGGCCATTCGGACAACTGCGGCGTACACAACTTACGTTTAATAATTGACATTTCATCTGTAAAGCTACGCACGTCCACATAGACACTGGGATACGGGCATGTTCGCACACTCCTTAAATATATTGGAAAACCTGCGCATCTGCCGCCCACTCTTCTATTTCACATCTTCTTCGTGTTCTTAGTACAAATAAATACCGGTCGCATACAAACGAAGCGTGGAATTCTCTGCCATATTACGATTCTCTCGCCGATCCTCAGATTTGCTTCTGCTTCTAAAGCCTAACCTTATGACTTATACAGAGGTCGAATTACTAGACCAGTGCCGAAGGTAACTGACTTTTTCCATTCTCCCGTGTATATTACTACCGCAGAGGTTAATCAAATAACGATATACAAATGTTTCAATTAAATATACCCAACAAAAACATTAATTTGTTAGATTTAATTACTGGCAAGGCCGATTTTACAGAAAGATTATGTTTCGATTCCGAGGTTCGAAGGCAAGTCCTGTGGGCCTCACCACTGTCTTACAAAAGGCATCCTTGCCTGTCGAGCCTGTAGCTAGTTCCTGTAAGAACAAAGTCCTTATTATTAGCAATAAAACATCAAAACGCACGCCATTCTTAAAAATTTTCCATTTTAAACAATTTTAAACAATCAGTAGCCATAGTCTATATTTAGATACTTAGCTCTTGGTGGTTTCTGCTGTAAAAAGGAAATAGCATTTTGGTACACCCTATATAACTTTGTATCATAGTGTTCGAAAGGATACAGTACCGAAAATATTTTTTTCAAATAACCAAAAAAAGATCATTAGTAAGTAAATAATATAATCATTAGTAGAATCAATAACTTACCTTTAGTATCGATGATAAACCGAAGCAAGTAAAATTTTAAATACACTACACTTTTGCACTATAACGTTCTATGTTCGTACAGAGCACGGAAAATACGTCCGCTCTTGCTGTTGACACATTGTTGAGTGCGGGGTGATATGCATTATATTAAAACGCTCGCTAATAAGGTGTCATCTTGTGATCGTGTTTTGAACTTCTAACTATTTATATATCAAAGGCGGTATTCATAGTCGTTGCTTAAGATAAAAATCGTCTTAAGCACTCGGCATCCTTTATTAATCTACTAGGTTAGTAGAGGATGCCTTATGCTTAAGACGATCTTAAGAATAAGTCGCGACTATGAATACTGGCCCAAGATACTATTAATGTTTTATTGTGGTTCTTGAATCAATATTACATATTGAACTTCTTTCGAGTTATGCATTTCTTATTTGTAATTCTTCAGCTGTGGAACATTGAACCGAAATGTGTGTGCCTAGGAAATAAATTGCAATTTCTTTCCTACTAGCAAATATCTGTTTGTCTTAAGTCTTTGGGCAAGAATTTACATGTAAACTCCAGAAAGCAGATGCAGTTGCCGTGAAATCAAATTGGTTTCTTTCCTTCTTTGTACACATCTGTTATCTTCTCTTATATTCATCCGTCTTCGAATCAGTTTTACAAAAATCGCCAAAATAAAGTTATGTACGAGTATATGACATGAATATAGAGACTACTTTACACAATGAAATGTACATTATTTTTTTTCCTTTCCTCAATTTTCTTGTTTCTTTTGAACACTGGTTTAAATCACGAAAAACCGACAAAATTTTTGTAATGAATTTTACCTATAAAAAGCAATAGACGAAACCTATTCTCGTGCTTTTACCCCCTTTCCTCATGTTGGGAATTGGCTGACGATCCTCGTAACGTCAGTCAATGATATGAGCACTCGCGAACACTGAAGGCGCGTACTCCAAATGACGCGAGGTGAAAAACTGCGATGTTTGCTGGCGATCGCAGCGCGGACAACCACAGCCATCTGTGGGTGAGCCTCTCACCTAATTACACTGCCACGGTGCTCTTAAGGTCCGTTTTCACGTGACAGTAAAGGTCATGACATTCGCTGTATGACAGCGTGAATCAATGTTACAGCATGGTTCCGACATCGCGATATCTAGTTTTCACGATGACAAGCGTCATAACATTTAGTGTCACGACTGTAAAAGTCACGACTCACTGTCACGGGAAAACGGATCTTAAAACACGACAATCCTTCCTGTCGACGCCATGAATTTTTTGGTGACGTGCTCACGTGACAAGGATCAAGTTGTTGGGGGTCCTCGTCACCAGAGTTGCCAGGGAATTCTCTACGCGTGGAGAAGTCATGACGTCACATAGATCTTTATACACTAATCGACTTGTGCACGCCATGCGTGAATTGTGGTACGCCACCAACACAAATATACCGTTATTGCTGTAGGTGTTCTCCTACTCCGTACTACGTCATGTGGTGTCCACGCTGCCATTAATCCCCTACATATGGCAACTCTGCTCATCACGACCAGCTGGCAGAGTCCCGAGATCCATCGAACCACATACCCGTGCGCATCGAATTTAAAGAATGATCTTGCGAATTTTTCTGTCCGCAGAACTTATCCTAGTTGTAATTACCGACCTAAGGAGCTCTATAGTGTGGTGTATTAACATTTCAAGAATGAGCAGGTAAGCTTTTAGAACGAAATTTTTAACAGTAAAGATTTTACAAGCAGTTAAGGGGGAGCAACAGTGTGATAACCTTAAGAATAGGTGTTTTTTGAAGATAGATTGTGGTGTAAGTGTACCTAATATTTTTTTTTTTAATTAATAATACATTTATTGAACTTAAAAAATTATCAATTTTTGTTTTAATCGAATAAACACAGAAAATAGGGCGCTCACGGGCAAGTCCCCTTGACTAGACGAACACGTTCGGTGTCAAACTTTAAGCACGTTTTTTTGGAAACAATTTTTCGCGCACTATCGCCACTGTGAAAAATGCAAACGGGATTCTATTCGTCATTACACTCGCTTTTGTGTGAAAAAATATTTTTCAAATATAAAACAACATTTTTTAATGTCGCGCTTTATTTTCGAGAAAATAGACGTTGAATTTTAGTAAAATTTGCACGCTTCGAAGTATAGTTTGTTTGAGTGTTACCTGTACTTTGGTGCATGCATATTTAACTGAAATTCAAAGTCTCGTTTTGCGAAAACAAAGCGCGATATTTGAAAATTTTACTGTATATTTTCGTTTTATTTGGCCTGTAGAATCACTCCCTACAAGAATGGCCAGTAGTAGTCTAACACCCTGTATGATAATCCCTAAAATATTGTCAACGCTTTGAACACTTCATAAATTGAATTACAAGCTGTTATAATACGTTCCATCCTTCTCTTCACTTATCCTCAACTTAATCAAGTCACCGCATTCAAAACTTGTAACGCCTGTAAATTTTGAAAGACCAGTTTTGGGGAAAAATGTTTCAGGCAAAAGTTGTCATTTTTGTAACACAAATTACGGAAAGGATACGTTTTCTATAGGTTTTGATTTAAAATTTAAAAGTTAACGCTCGTTTCACCCCTTAAGGGGGTGTATGGGACTCGACCTTAACCGTTTCACGACAGCGATGCTAGCGGTCAATATTGATCATCGTGCCATTTTCGATCGTTTCGCGGATGTCGGATATATCCGACGCTAGGCGTGAACCGGTTAATGCACGTTGAGAGGTTCCAGGGATCTATAACATTTAAGGTAAGAACGATTAAAGTTGATTGTGCAGTTCTCGAGACACTAAACTGTTAACAGTTACATGGCGCACACTGTATAATATTGTCTGGTTAAGTGGAGTACAGTTCAAAATGACCAAAAACTAATAAACATTAAACTTGTAAATGTATTCCTTAAATTTATTCTCCCGTGTAGCCGAACACCCTGCATATTCAAAAGTATGAAGTTTCTATAAAACAACAATTCATGTAACAAAAGGTTACATGAACCTTTACTACTCCCTACTGCGTCATTGAGCTGCCCCCGTGGCCATGTTTTCCCTCCTTCTGGCAACACTTAGCAGGGTTAGCAGCAGTGTCCACACCATGCAGTTGAGTGGCTGCGAGTTGACTGGGCTCTGCTGTACTAGCAATTTGGCGCAGTTCCTTGTTGATCGAAATCATGGAGTGACTGGGTGTTGACCGGGCTCTACGATCTTCATATCAAACCGTATCCGATCTAGAACGAGGTGGCTGGGTGTTGACCGGGCCTCGTCCGACGGACCCATTCTTCCTTTCTATCGGAATCGTTCTATCGGGTTCCACTCGTTTGATAAACGCGCCGGAGGCCCAAGGCCCAAACGCCAAGCCGATTCCGACATAAGTAATTCTAATCATAGTTCGGTATCATTTGTTCTAGGCAGTACCCTAAAGTCTAATCTCTGTAGATATTCATAGATTTACGCTATAAATACGTGATCAGACAAATAAACACAAATTAGGACAAATCAAAGGCTCTTCTAACGAAAAACAGTAACCCGAAAAAACAGAACAGCGAAGGAAACTCGTAAGCTGAAGAATACCGTCAAAACCGATGCACAAAATAAAGAAAAGAACAAGAAGAAGGAAGACAATGAAAATGATAGCTGGTTCTGTAAATAGTGACCAGAAAATAGACAATTAATGTTCCTAAAGATTTAGGAACATGAATCCTAAATCGTACTTTTTCCATGTTAAAAATAAATCGTTTTATAAAAGAAGTTGATTATTTTTTGTTGCATCACTTTGTAATACTGTTTATTCTATTAATAAAGAGTTGATTACTACTAATTTTGATTCATTTTCTCTGTTATTTTTCATGTACTAAGTTATTGAAGTAATATGTTATTATGTTACACTGTCTTTTAGATCCTATGATCTGTATTGTTTTTTTTAGAACTTTTAGGACTTCCAGGCAAAATGGCAGAAAATTCAACTACATGTGCGTAACAAAGGTAGCCGATGGATCTTAGAATTTTCTCCTATTTTTATTACGAATTCGTTCCTTTTTCCTGAATACCTGCGGTGAGAAATCACATGCAAATATCAAGACTCGAGATCCAGAGCTAATTTTGCCCGTCTCCTTTTTATTTTCGTCTTTTCGCTTCATTCTTTCTTTGTTACTTTCTGAAGGGGAAATACCATGGAAACCCGCTGCAGAACGTAGGTAAGCGGCGTTAAATCGTCCGTAAAAATTCCAGCAGTAATTGGCCACTGAACTATTTTCAGTTCTCCTAGACTTCTTCCTTCGGCATGTTGATCTTTTTGACACGCGTTATTTGTTTCATGAAAATAGCACAGTGTTGTCTCCGTTGTGTTGTCTTCGCATTAATCTCTACTCGAACTTATCGTGTACAATATTGTGAAAATGCAGAGTTTTAATATAACTCAGCATGTTTGCTTGAATGAGTACACTTTCAGTTTCAAATTCTGTATATGTCTCAACGATTTTAGCACTCTTGTTGCTACGAATAAAAAGTTTTTCTGACAGAACTTCTTGAATTTTAAATGCAATGACCCTTTTAATTTTTAAGAAAATACATTTTCACGAATTAGAGGTTTAAGGTTTTACATGTAAAAAAAGAAGAAGAATAAGTCTTATCCCAATCATTTCACACAGGAAATGAAGCAATACCTGCAGCTTGATATAAAACAGACCTGCAGCGGTCAATCGTTTTCATTTCCAGCAGAATATATGCTGTATGATATTAAAAACTACTATAAAAGAACCTCCAACTATTTGTTCCATTTTCAGGGCATCACATTTTTTCGTTTGGTTACTCTCGTTCGAAGTTATTTTCTTAAAAATCGAAACTACGTGCGAAAAATAAAAAAGGTAGAAAGGTAAACGCAGCGCTATCAAAGTCTACCCACACTGTATTCATAGTGAATACTAAGAAGAAAAAGGGTCCGTCGATGCTTTCCATAATGCAAAGCATTTTCCTTCAGTTCATTGCAGATTCAATGTAAACACATGCTTACCATATCATACACGTTGCTAATGAAGCAGGATATTTTATTAACTATGACCTTGTTTCACTCCTCAAATTTCAAAATAACATGTTCTGGGAAAAGCTCCTGGTCTATATTTGACAGACATTTTGTACTTGCTCAAGCGAGAAATTATTGCTTCTTATAATAGCAGAAAATTTTAAAACGATGCTAATTTCTAAATTGTAATATTAATTACTATTTTTTCGCTATTCCGACTATTTGCAATTAACAAACACTCCACCACACCGCCAGCATTTGCACCACCCATGTTGTCAATTGCGAAGAGATTGGATAAAAATGTTTTTAATAAATTTCTGAAATCTTTTCTTTTTAGTAAAATGACATTGCACTAACAAAAAAAAAACATGCAACACTCGATCAAAAGCCGCGAGAATAAAAAAAAAGGGGGTTCGAAGAGAAACAACATAAAACAGGTGATCCTTCAATTTGTCAGACCATATCGTATGTTTGACCATCTAGGACATACGAAAAAAAGAATTTGATCGATCCGGCCTTTTGCACAGTGTTTAAAAGTAGCTTTAACTCGCAAAAAACATACACTATGATGTTCCTTGAAGTGAAATAAAAAAATGTATTACATTATTATTTATGCAGATAATATTTTAAGCAGATGTATTTTTATACAAATAAATATTTTAATACGAATAAATATTTTATTCAAAATACTTGGCGCTGCTCTCCGAATTGGTGTTGCTAAACTGAATAAATATGTATAAATTACATTAAAATCTTTTTCTTTCTTGTCTCAGTGGTGTCTTGTCTTGTTTTATTTTATTTATTAACCAAGACAATTAACCTTCTTTTGCTTTCGCAGCGCCAAGTATTTTGAATAAAATATTTATTCGTATTAAAATATTTATTTGTATAAAAATATATCTGCTTAATATTATATAATACATTTTTTTATTTTTATAAATAGCCATTGTGATAATTAGCGCAATTTATGTACTAAGCATAAAGAAATATAGCTACTATTTAAAAACATAAAAGTGACTTTGAGATAGCCGATACGCACAAAAAAATATTACAGGTATATTATAGCCTCTTTGATACCATACAAGTTCTTCAAATAATACTTTTTCGTATTTCTGAAAAAAAGATTTAAAAATTAAAACCGAGTTCCAAAAAATAAAAATGTAAATAACTAAGAAGTATAGAATAATTGTTTTCTTTATTTAATCTACGACTCTCCATTTTTTAAGGTCAGTGCCAGATTTACACAGTGCATATGATAAGGCGCCGACATAAAAAAATTGAGAGTCGTAGATTGAATAAGAAAAATATATTTTTTTTATTTTTAGTTAATTACATTTTTATTTTTCTTAAGACGGTTTTAATTTTTTTAATTTTATATGTTTCACATTTTAGTTATTGAAGTTATATAACTACATTTATTTTCAAAACTATCTGTAGGCCTACAAAAAGAGCTGCTCGTAAAAAAACCGTTTGCTAAAAACCGAAGATTCCCAAAATAAGCGACTTCAAAAAGTGAAAATAAGGATGTTTCAAAATCGATATATATGGGGGTCTACAACTCGCCGCGCGGAAATACTTTAACATGCGAGAATACATGAAATATACAACATTATGTAAAGAGGCGAAGTTTGAACTACCCGATACTGGCAAAGTATTGAGCCAATATTGATGCATTATATGATGGGACCACCACCGAGGGGCATTCGTAGTTCAATTTTTTGAAACGCTTTTTTGAGGAAACATTCCCAATCGCATGTAACATTAGCTATTACAGTACAATAACAATTACAATTACAAACACAGTTATAGTTGAATTATTGGATGAGGCTTAGTTGGATGAGCTTCTTAGTTATATTTTGGAGTATAATGATTTTTCTTTCCGGTAGTCGATTAACTTTTTCATGTGTGCTGGCTTGATTAGCATTTCATCTGCATTGGTGTCAGAAACTTTTTAATTTATAATTGCATTTATTATCAGTTCTCAGGCCGGTGTCCTTTCGTTTGGGTACACTCAAATATAATAGAACATCAGCTTCTTCCCAAGCAATTGTCGACTTTCGTAAGTGTGGCGTGTAAAGGGAACAAGTATATGCATACATTCGATCTGGTTCGATCCGTGGTGGATCGTAGGATCCGATTGTCTGTTGTCGGCGGCACCGGTCAGGATTCGATTAGGACTTAAGTGGATTATAAACGACGTACTTGCAAATCAGTTCTGCTCGGCAATAATTAACTATCGGCAAGGAGTTCGCTTTAAGCCGTATACCTTGTGCGGGTTCCCTATCATGATTACCTACGGACGGAAGTTGAGAGCTCGTTGTCGTTGCCGACGATAGTGGACCCACTCGACAATCCTATGTAAACCTCGTTTCGATTCTAGCAAACTCAGGTGGACATTCGCATATTATTAATGAAATAATTAGAGACACCTTGCTCGCGAGTGGTTTGACATAGAGACCTTTGAACAGCGGACACTCAATTTGAAAATTGGTAACTGAAGTCTCCTAATTGATGACTAGCCAAACGATACAATCTCGTGCATGATAAATTTCGGGCGATTCAAAGTTTTTAGTGATTGTAGTAAAAAATGGGATACGTTAAGTTTAGTTAACGTACAATTTCTTTATTGCGAAATACGTTATATGTATGAGTGTAAAATTTAATTCAGGAATATGTTTTAAAATATTGTGACACTTTACGCAACCCTATGCTCGTATTATTATTAAAATTATTTGTACAATGTATTATTCGAGCATCCTATTGAAATGAATCAGTAATCAGACAGTTGTATTATACGAACCAATATCGCGTGACTTACAAATCATTTCAATTTTTCTTTTTGTGTAATGTGATGCAAATAAAATGACTGAATATTTTAAATGTGAATCATTTTCCACTGTTCTGAAAAAGTTTATACATTTATAATATAAATTTTATATACCACGTAAATTCAGGGGAGATAAAAGTTCTCTAACGATTATACGTAACTTTTAAATTAAAACATTTTGATGTTTCCATTATAGGTACAGTATTCTCTCGATATAGGCTTGCGACTTGGGAACCTCGTGAAAGAGACCGATCATCGTGCAGACGGATGACGGAGTAAGTTAGAGTTTGTCTCGGCGATTGTAACCAGAGATGCCGTATGTGGGGAATTAATGGCAGTATAGACACCAGATGACGGGGTACGAAGTAGGAGAAGGGAACACCTACAGCAATAACGGTATATTTGTGTTGGTGATGCGATGACGAACCACAATGAATCGCATCGCGATTAGCGCGCACAAATCGTATTAGTGTAGGTTTATGTGACGTGATGTCTTCTCAGCACGTAGGGAATTACGTGGCAACGCTGGTGACGAGCGAACGGAAGCCCCCGGAAGTGGTGGGGTATAGCGACTAGTGTTCCTTCTCGAGAACTTATTCTCGAGAATTCCTCGAGAAATTTTATAATTTCTTATTTTTTATTTCTCAAGAAATTACAGTATTTTTCGAGAAACTTAAGTGTAGGAACATTATTATAAATCCCATTTGTTTTCAGAAATGAATTTTCAGTTAGTTCAAATTGTGTGTCACCTACTAATTAATCGTGAATATATAAATACATCTACAATCTGTAATCAATGTTAGCAATACATACGAAGAATTGCTCGATTGTTTATAAACTTTTCTCTTCGTATCGCCGATGCTCTAAATACAATTAAACTAACATCCACTCAAAATGACAGAAAATTTTCTCCAGCCCCAGATTTTGTCACGAAAAAAGGAAGTTTCTCGAGATGCGAAAAAAATCGAGAAATCAGGAATACTAGCGTCGAGTCTTTATCACGAGGTGGAAACGAGGCTACGTCGAGAGAACACTGTGCATTCCACGAAGGTGGAGGTCGGATATATTGGCCGGTCTAAAGTTGATTCGCGAACAGCGGTATGGTGGGAGCTTAGTGGATATAGACATGGAGGTCTAATTGAAAGCTTGAAACTGTCGCCAACATGGTGCGAGAGAGAAAGTCATGTGCGAGGGAGCGAAGTAGAGTCCCAATCGACCGTAATGCACATGCGTCGATATCGTGCGAGAGAGAAATACGGGCGATTGAGAATCTATACTTCCATCTTTCTCGTACCAGTTGCCATGTTGGCAATAGTTTCGAGGACAGGAAACATAAGGCAATGAAACCTCCAGTAGTATATGCTATAAGAGTAGGAGTTACTCTCACCAGTACCGTCTTTGGCATAGGCACACTGGGCAGTCGCCAGGAGCACCATGATAGTAGTTCCCCCAAATACAAAACATTTTTATTCCCGTGGGTGGGCTGGGGCCCCACAGCATTGCTTTGCCCCAGGGTCTACGATGCCGTTAAGACGGCTCTGACTCTCACTCGCACTGACCGGCCAATATAGTATCTGACCGCGACTTTGGGCAGTTTCCCTTGAGGATTGGTTTCACGTCAATCATTGTTCCCTGCAACACAGTAGCTAATTTGCCGCGGGTAAACTAGGAAGGACCATTTCCACGTGGAACTAGTATGCGTGCGTGCGTGTGTGGGGGGTAAGGTGAATAGTCCCAAATAATAAAAAAAATCTGTGTAAAGTTTGAACCCGACTGGATAACGGGAAAAGGTGCCCTTGGGCCCTTGAAAATTTAAATAATTTCCCCTTCTTCTTTGTTCCATTCGTAGCTGTCTTCTCCTGCATTAATTCTTTGAAGTACTGCCTTCATGCATCCATTTTGGTATGCGTTGTCGATCGTATTCTTCTCTTCCTTTCTGTGTAATATTCTTGCGACTGCATTTATTTTTCTGCTTTTTTGCAGTTCCTTCTTCTTTCTTTTAAATGTCATCTGAAATCCTTCTTTCTTGTCCTTATATTCTTCTTGACTATTTTTTGCTTTCTGCGATTTTCTTAGAGCTTTTCTGGTTTCTCTTTTTCTTCCTGCACATTTTTTGTCCCATTTGGTATCTGTTTCCTCCTACTTTGCCTATTGTTATCTTCACCCTCTTCTTTCTAACCGCTTTGTTGATCTTTTGGATTGGATCGTCCACCATTTCATTTAATTCCATTTCTACAAAATCAATTCTGTTTATCTGCTCTGGATACTTCCTTTTCCTTTCTTTTGTTCATGTTCTTTTCTCGATTCATATTTCTTTTTCTACTTTTCGATTCTCATGAGCTGCACATTTACACAATTCTATTACCATGTATACATGAGCTGATCCCACTCTGATTTCTATAGTAAATTTGTTGACTTCGATCTTACGTCTGGATTGGTCATTGTGTATTCTGTGTAGTCGATTACTAAATTTCCTCTCGCGTCTATGTACGTGAACTCACCCTTCTGCGTTTCCATTTAGGAAATGCCACTCATCCTCTTCTGCCATTTCTATCAAAATCCTTCCTTCTAAGTTGTCGCCCTTGTCTTTTGATTTTCATTGATGTCTTTCATCACCTTCTTCTTGCGACGTAGAACCTTCTGAGCTAATCTTTCTATTAAAATCACGACCTATTAGCTTTCCCTTCCTGCTGCTTTCGTTATCCTTTCTAGATTCGTTTTTGAATTATAATTTTTCTCTCTTGTATGTTGTTTGCTTCTTGTAATGTCTTTTTTTCATTCATCCATTTCTTGATTTCTGTAATTATACCACCACTTGCTTGTCCTTTGTTCTTCTCCCTTAATGCATACTGACATTCCCAGTTAATTTTTTCAGATGGGTTGCGTTTTAGTTTTTCCCAGTGTTCGTATTTCGTTTGTGTTTCTGTCAGCCCAATTATATCCAGTTGTTCTATGAATTCCCAGAACTGTCTATCTTTGTTTTGTAACCCAGTTCCATTCCAAAAGCCTATTTTTATTGTCTGTTTTTTTCCTTCGCTCTTTTTGAGGTTTTTGCCTTGTTGCCAGCTGCAGTTCCTTCTTTACTTCTCTCTGATCCTGTCTCCTCTAGTTTTAGTTTCTTCTTCCTGGTCCCAACTTCCGTTGCCGTCCGAGCTAGCGCAGGTCAGCAGAGCATCTTAGACCTCCGTCTGCTCCGCAGTTCCGTAGTTTACGGATTTACGAAGCTCTGTCTGTACCAAAAATTTCTATCTCTCGTTTATTTGAATTCTTTTGTATTCTTTTTTCGCCTGTGCTACTTTTGTTCTTCCTTCTTGGGCAATTAAACGTTGATTTCTCTGTATTTCTCTTTCTTCCCATGTAAGGTCATTGTCTATGACCTTGTTTTCCTTTATCATCACAAACCTTGTTTCTTCTGGATACCCCATTTTTTGCGATTATCATATTTGCTCCTTTTTTTGTCCAGAACGCTTCTTCTATTTTAATTTCTGCCTCCATTTCTTATTGCAATAGCTCTTCTACTGCCTTTTCAAGTGATTCCCGTTTCAGCGCTTTCCATCCTCCTATAATCATGTCATTCATCTTTTCTTTCCTTTGTGCTCTTGTTCTTTCCATCTTCTCTATAGATTGAATTTTGTCCAGTATGTCTCGATTTCCCTGCTCTCAGACACGCGACTTTTCCAGTCTTTCTTCTACAGCGCTTATTCTCTTTCCTCAATTATCGTTTTTCATTTTTCATTACACTTTCACATGTTATTATTGCGAGTTCTTCCTTTATTTCTTGCACGAAGCTTGTAATCTTTCTAAACTCTTCTACTTTCATGGTTTGTTTCTCCCTTGGTTGAGTGACGTTAGCGTCTATCTACTTGTTGTTTTGTTTTTTGTATAATTTGTTATCTGTCTACCCGTTTAACATTTTCAAACTTTTCTAAAAACTCTTTTTCTGCCTACGTTTTGTACTCTTCGTCCCTTTTTCTTTTAAACAGTACTTCTATTGACCTAAGGTTGTTCACTCTTTGACTCTCCCTAACCGTTGCGCCAGTATTGCTTTCCTGCGCTGTTTATGTTCCTTTGCCACTCTTTCTGTTTCTTCTCTAATCATTTGACCGCGGCCACTGCCTTATCGGCTATGATTATATTTCTTTGGTCCGCTGTGAGATGTCACTTGTCTCTTAACACTGATGCTACCTGCCTCTTCCCTACTCCTCTTCCGTGCCACATCTTTTCACTAATTAGTTGTACCTCGTGAGATGTTTGTTCTACTTGCCTTTCTTTACTCTGCTAATTTATTTCTTCCTCCGTTTTTAGCTCCCTCATGCATTTTGATGCTAGCCTCTCACTTTACACACTTTGGTGCTCTATTCTCCACTTAAGGAGTTAGGCCACCTTGGACGAAGCCAAGTTATAGTCATTTTCGGCATTTTTTTTTAGGGTAATAATATTAATAATAATAATTTTAAATAATCTGGTTCCGAATGGCAGTGCTCACCATAAAAAAAACTTTTTAAAAAGGCTTCTTGGTTGTCGGTCGTAATTCTATTATGAACGTAAACATTTTTCTACAAAAAAATTACCAAGTGTTCTTTAAATGTTATTGTTTTAAGTACAAATTTTCTGTAAAAATATACGCTTCCGCTTTTTTCAACAAAAAAAATCACAAACATTCGCCTCTGTTCGGCTTCCTGACTGGGTATAACCCCTTAAAACCCCTATTATAACTTGCCCGTGATATGACGCACGTCTACTTCATTACACCGACATAACCGGAAAAGTTGTAGTATTTACAGAGTGCAAATGATGAAGCGCCGACTTAATAAATATGAGAGTCGTAGATTAAATAAGGGAAAAAGTTATTTTTTACTTTCTAGTGCAATTTATTTTTTTGAAGTTTAAAAAATGAATGATTTCAGTTTCGGGGTAATGTCTGAAAGGGACATCACAGCTCCAGAAATTTGGGAAATATCAATATCGCAATAGAAATTCCTGAACCCACAAGTACCGAGAGGTAGAAGTTGCAGAATTCAATTGCAGATATTGCAATTCGGAAACCACTTGTAAGATAACAAAATTGAATGAGGAGATTGCAATAAACTAAAGAACCAGGAAAATTGCACCACAAAAATGTGGAAAAATGTTCAATTGCATTTTTTCATTAATCAAACGCACATTTAACAAGTGAGCAAATACTTTACAGAGGCAATGTATGTTTGTATAATAATTTTTATATGGCTTTTGTAAATCATGTATTTATGAATCATCACCCTGCGATGTATTTTTGTATCGCTCTCGTCAAGTGAAATCAGATAGTAGGTACTATTATCCCGAAAATTAGGTACGAACATCTTCAGAAACAGCTTTAAAGTTCGTAACTTCAAGCTTGCTAGCGAAGGAAATCAAACTAGCATCTATGTGGAAAGAACTTCAACACACAAAGGAGCACCAACGTTATCCTTCAGGCTATAAGCCACCAAATCTGTTTATCACCACTTATTACACAATGACGAGGAATGGATTTAGACGGCTTAACCTTCAAGAATATGGTAGACGCATCAAGTGTGTGCGCCACCGAAGTCCTTGCCCAGATGACTGAACTTTAATTCGTATTTTCAAGCTATTTCCATTTAATTTGGGGGATAAAAACAGTATTTTTTTATTCTATCTAACTTCCCAATGGTGTATACTAAGGTGGCTCTTATTTTCGACTTTTGAATTTTCTTCGGAGCACGCTCCAGAATAGTTCCAAATAATTAAAAAAAAATCTGTGTAAATTTTTAGCTCGACCGGATAACGGGAAAAATTTCCCCTGGGCTCTTAAATATTTAAATCATTATTAAACAGCTCACAAAGTCGATTTTATATAATACCCTCCAAGTTATTGATTAAACAAAAAAATATGTCAAACAAAAGTTGTAGATCCGCACAAGGAGTATTTTTGATGTTTTATTCATTTTTCTCGCGCGACAAACGATTTTCGAAAAAAGTCGGAAAAACTAAAAAAACACTTGTTTTCTTTAAATTTTGAAAGTTTAAATGCTTCGCGAACACGAGATAGTCTATATCTTCGATATTTTTCCCAATTTTTCAGGAAACATTCATGACATATCAAATACTGAAAATAAGATAAAAAATATTTTTTTTTTTTTAATTATTTGGTACTATTCCAGCTGGTGCCCCGAAGAAAATCTTGAAAAAAATTTTTACCAAGAGTAAATAAGAGTCCTTTTGTCCTTTTATACTCTAGAATAATTTAAAGTTATCTTATGTCCAAGTATTAATGTATTGACATATAAGTTTAAAGATCTCAAATACGTTCTTATTCATAGCATTATTCTTTACTATTCGAGACTAATGTAAGGAATCTAAATTATTTAATATATCAGGAAAACGTAGTACAATATGTACACGAATCCCGTAATGAGCTCATAAGCTCAGAAGCTTCGGGCTAATGAATGTCGCAATTAATTTTGAAGATTGTAGAACCCGAAAAAAGAAAACGTTGTAGGATATTATATTTACACTGTAAAGTATAATATTTACGAATGGTATGGGCACCGGAACATGTTCCACCCTTCCACGATGACAAATTTTCTCGACGCTCATTCGCGATGTACCTTGATAAACAATCTCCACAATTTCATGTACAGATTATACAAACTTTGATCGATTAAGGCAGATCGCGCCAAATTTAGTAAGTGTTTCAAACTATTACTCTTGTTACGTTTATTTTCTGCTGGATACATAAACGGAAAATGAGGATCGGGAAAGGGATAGAAGTATTTAGGGCGATAAGCATCGTGATAAGTAGCCAATCAGGCGTCACGACGCGTCGTTAACGAAACTCGTTAACGGCGAGGCACCGCATATTGACGCGGGTATTAAGCGCATGGGAAACAATTAGGAATTAAACACTTTTGCCTTGACTGGCCAGTGGCAAGGTTAACTGGTCTGTTTCCTCGACACGCGTGACGGGCGGAATTAATTACTTTCACACGTTTTCCATTACCTCCTCTCGCCGTCGTTGTTAATTATATGCTCGACATGTTATGTGAATGCGTAATCAGGCTTGCAATTGGTCAAGATTCAAACATATCGGGACACACAATCGTTGCGCGAAGGAAATTTAACCACGAAGCGTTTTGCAATTAACGCTCCCATTATGAGTTAACGTGTCGCAGCAAAACGATGCCTCCCCCGTTCTCCGATTCCCCTACGCGCTTATATCACTACTTTTGTACGTTCTACGGTGCAGCTTAATTCTTTTTAATGTTACTCTTCTCATTCTTCCCTTTGTCTCCTATACTTTTTCGTTTGCATTATAAGGCGACTACCTTTCCATTCCAGCGCAACAGCAGTTGCCGGCTGATATGGAATAAACGGTACCGCGTATAAAGTACGGAAATTTCTGAGCTTCAGGATGAAACCATAGGTACATTGACATAAACGATATTGCGAATACAAGTGGTAGGGCATAATTTCATTCATAAGTGAAAGTAAAAGGGAATTTTGTAGAGTTTATCTCTTACAAAGAAAACTTTCTAACAAGATTTAAATAAAGGGGAATGTGGCCGGGCGCTCAGCTGACTAGGATTTAAACAGCGCGACCCTGGGAGTCATCTTGGAAACGAAGCTCCAGATTGCAAAATGGTAAATGACTTCCGATTTTTTTTGGAAGAGGATATTTAACTAACATTTTATGCTTCTAGATTGAAAATATTTCGGGTAGTATGGCCACAACATACGATAACGTTAGGGTCTGCAAAAAATTTGTATAAAATGTGTGGTCGTGTAAGTTTCCAACGTTTGCTCGGAATTGAAAAATTCGAGTGTTTTCTTAAAGTACACTACAATTGCCTATGTTAAGCGAAGAAATTTAAAAAAATATTCATTTTTGATGAAATGGCGAACTTTGAAAGAAAACGTATAAAAAATCAACAGGTTTTTCAATGTTATGGTTAAATGAATTATTCGATCAAAACATTTGTACGCTTAACTGAGTATAATTTTATTACAAATGTTGCCTGATAATTTCAAGTGAATCCGATAAAAATTTGCTGAATTATTAATCCGTCAGTTTGAAAAAAGCAGTTTCGAGATAATCGCGTTTAAAGTTTTGACAGAAGTTATTTTCTGCAACTCGGAGATCGCAGCTCTATACGGACTCGTCGTGACCAGTGATTCTCTATCTAATTTTAAACAACATATAACCTTATAATCCCTCTTATTAGATAAATTTGGATTCTTGGACATAAACTTTTCGACCGATTGACACAAAACCTTCCGTAGTTCCCAGAATTTTTCCCAGGTATATTTTTGACACCCCAAATATTATAAAAATGCACAAAAAGAAAGATCGGAAAAAAATTCACAGTTGCTTCAGTAGTTTCTTCTTTCGCTTCTATCCCTCAATGTAGGGATAGCTGCACCTTAAAATCAAAGGAGAGGTGCACCATCAATTAATCCTCTTCAGGACATGCCGAGGGTATATATAAGAAAAGCAAATGCTCGTGCTGGAGCAACACGAATAGAAGAACAGTTGCAGAAGCTATTTGAAAGCTAAGAAACAAAGAAATGGGTCTACATGCTGTTTCGAAGGAGTATTGCATATAAAAAAAAACTCTGTTAAGAAGATATAGATCTACTGACTAGTCTAGAAACTATTATATAAACAAAAGAAAATTATTGGAGGAAGTAAAACAACAACAAGTAGAAGGGGCACTACAAAAGAACATAAAAAAAAGTTTGGACTGCAGCCAGCAGTGATTAGAACTATGAAGGATGAGACCAAAAAAGTAAAATCTAAGATTATTTCGACTAAGAGAGAGACTAATAAGGAAGAATCACAAATTAAACCAAAGAACAAGTCAATCAAGACTGATTAAAACTCTAATGACTATTGAAATGAATGCTTAGAAGATTACAAATCAACCAGTTCTACAGTGGATTGGATTCGGTTCCTGGAGTACTTAAAATGGCTCCATGTATCCATGTATCTTCCATTGTGTAATGTGTGGGAGAGAAAAAAAAAGGATAGAAGTAGGGAGAAGAGGGTACAAATAAATAAGTGCATCTCTCCCGAGTCTGAAGTGCATCTCTCCGTCACACTTAGGGACAGATGCAGTTTCTCAATATTTTCTAGAAAGCTTATTGTAATATTAAAATAAAGTTTTTATATACTTAATGATATATTTTCTTAAAGAAATTAGAATAAATAATTAAACTACATTTACGTATACTTTTAGTTGTATTTATTTAAGACTTTATAAGCTATAGAAAAAAAGTGGCGTGTCTCTTCCCAAATGACCCTAGTTAATTTTTGTACAAAATTTGGTACATAACACTAAATCGCAAGGTACGAAGACTATAAAGTAAGTCCTTTGTGAATCCGATTAAAAACGATTTTTTAACAGTAAAGCTGCAATTATATCCGGATAACTGTATAATTCTTGCAAGATTGAAATTCAAACGCACGAAGCAGTTTGCAATTAGTGCTTTATTATGAATTGATATCCGACCTGGCTACTATACATTTATCTCCGTCCCTCGTTCTCCTGGCATTCGCTGCCCGTTTGTCGCCTACACGCACGGGATACAAACATATTCTATGTACTTGTTAATAATTTCTGTTACTTGGGCACCTTGGATATATTTGCCGTGTATAATTTTTTTTATAACACATTCGCAGAAAGCAAATGTGCGTGAAATGTGCATAACGTAATATTTTAATTCTCTGCTACTGATTATGTATAGAATTACATAACACACATTATTCTTCATTGAAAAAGCAAAGTAATTTAACGGAGCGATTGTAAACCAAAACTTATCGCACCTCACAAATTTGTTAAATTGTGACGTATATTTCCTCTCTGTTACTTTTAGTTGATATTGGTAGAACTAAGAGTACTAAGCTAAATTCCTTTTTATTATTCAACTTAAATATTAATTATGAAATAATAATAAGAAAAGTAATTAAAAGGAAATGGAAGAATTCATGATTCTTTTATCAATCTTTCTGGGTCGAGATATTTTCAAATTCATGTAATGAAACTATTTCATAAAATATGGTCTCAAGGGAAGTATGAAATTCATAAATACATAATACGAAGGTTATCGGAAATATTAACTTCGTTTTCGTGACAAAAATCGAGAAACTGATGAAATACACAAATGTTTTGTTTGGAAATTTTTATAAGACTGACTTAGTTTCTTATACAATTATTGTATACCCGAAAACAGTTATTATACCAAAGTCTATTTTAAGAAATTTTGTAAATATAACACTAGCATATTTTTGTCATCTGTGGTTTTGAGGAAATCGTGTTTGAAACTCAACTTCACGAATAATTGATTCTATCTTCAAATTGATTCTCTCAAACCGAAGGAAAGCTTGTAATATTCTTCTAAATGTATTGTTGGTTACATTTATCGATGAGAATTTCTGTATAGGGGTTAATCATTGATTAACGAAAGTCAAACACTCCGAAGTGGCTTGCAATAATTTGAAAACTACTAATTTTGCTGTTGTTTATTACTTTTAATGGTACAGCTTCATGATCTACAATCTGTAATAGCATATTATATTACTGCTGATCCTTGGACGCTGACAACAGCTTAATATATAAAGCAGAAAGTGTTTGTGTCTTTGTCTGTCTCGTAAAAACATTCGAATGGTAAACTCTGGGGTCACGAAATGTGCCCCAGCTCATTATGCCTAGCTAATCTAGATGAATGTGTCTATTTGCACAAAAAAAAAATGAATAAAAAACTTTTTATTTATAAAAACAGTCTAAATTTCGGGCGAAGCCGAGTAATAAAGCTAGTATTTTTATAACCGAAACTGAGAATGTACAATTTCTAAGTAAATAACATATGAACAATACAACGTTCGGCTTTACCACGGAACTTTCTGTAATTATGATATTAACGTTTTAACGATATGTAAATAATAAACAAAATTATATTGAAGTATGAATCATAAAGTACAGCTCGATTTGTAATGTTTAAAGACAACAGTAGGAATAATTATTAATCGATCCCACGATTTCTGATAATTACTGATTTACATAATTAAGGGCAAGTATCTTGCGCTGTGATAAAGTTTACAAACTTTTCAACGCCATGGTGGTATTGATACCATTTTCGAAGAACGAAAGAAAATGATTGCTAGTTCCAAGCAGCCCCTATAAATCTTAATTACAATGTTAATTATATTCATTTACATAATCCAGTTGCCTTTACCTGCGTCAGAAATTGGATTTTCAGCGGAAGAGCAGGAAGCTTGAAGATTTCACTAAAAACGGGCCGTTAACCTGTCCGCGAACGTGAAAGACGTTGAAAAATAATTGGATAAACCAAGAATCGAAAGCTTAGAGAAAACAATTGCTTTATGGTTTAAATGGAACTGCAACATTAAAAGAGAATCTTTTTATTTAGTTATTACAGATGAAATATGAAGGGAAACAATTTGTTGTAGCCATACTGCTAAAACATTTTGAAGTCTATCGTGTTTTTTCGTTTATTGATTAATGTACACGCAAGAATTTTCTCTTACAAAGGAACATTCCGAACCCGGAAATTCGAAAAATTCTGAAGCTTTGTGAATATGTGGGGAATTTTCTCCTGATTACAAAGCAATTGTTGTTTACTGCCCAAATTCACTTTAAAGATGTGTAATGGATCGCTGAAAATCCGGTTATTTTCTGATTTTGTTTTATAACTCGTGAACTGTAAAACAATTTTTTTCACCAAATGATAGACTAATTAAAAGCAGTAACTTCTGTCTGGAAACTTTTTTTCTAACTCTTACAGTTCGCCAGTTATAACACAAAATCAAAAAATAGCCGAATTTTCATGGGTTAATTCCACCTGCTTCAAAAATTGCATTGTAATTAGGAGGAAATCCCCTACAAATTCACAAAGTTTCAAAATTTTTTGATTTTCGGGTTCGAGATCTTCCCTTCTTAGTACTTAAACAGTCAATATTTTTATGATAAGTTATCTCAATCTATTCGTTTTCAAGAGAAGTAGTGCAAAATTTAATGCATAAATTCAAGTTATGGAACGTGACACTTTATTACATGTTTGAGATTACGTTAAAGGGAAGAAGCGTAGGAATTTTCAGATCGCGCGCCGTTTTTAAAAAGAAAGACAAAGTGCTTCAATATAGAAACACGTTCAGGTTTAAATATAATATATGTTTAAATTTTTCAATAAAATTATAAAGTTTGTAAATATTATTCAGTTGCCTTGAAATGATCAGGGGTGTGCGCGTAGAGGAAGGTAGAGAGAAAAAAATCTAAAAAAGAAATAAGACAAAAAGAGGAAGAAGTTTACAACGGAAACTTAAAATTGCTAGACTGTAAATTTATTGTCTATAACCGGGTGGAAATTTAAATCACAGTAAATGGTAAGAAAATTAAAACAGTTATGTATGAATTAAGAAACAAAATAGCAAAGAAATATTGGAAAGAAATGAGGACGAGTTTAAAACGTGTTTACTTGAATTCCATTCTGAAATTATTAAAATTTATCGTGTTGAAAATATCATACAGGTAGGCATATCTACATTGTAAAACACCATGATCAAGATATTAGTTCAAGGTTAATTACCTGTTCTTCCTAGTCCGTACTACAAATCGCAGACATCTGGACCTGCTAACGATGGTAGAGATCGTACCTCATAATTTTGGAACAATCACTTCCATCATTCTAAATTCCACCTCTCGTATTCTCATAACGTCAGCTCAGACTGCTCCAACCCACCTTCTACATCGTCTTCTTCGTGCTCGTCGCGTAGTTCCACGGTAGTAGGTCGTGATCTTCTTAGATGCGTGGAATTGTCGCAACGAAACTCGTTATCTCGTGTCTAGAAACAGAACAAGCCATCTAACCTCTATGCCAGAGAGAAAAGGACAGACGTGATTCGGCGATATGACAAATGAAAAGTGAACATGAATTTTATAGTAAAACGAATGATATTTAATGAAATATATTTGACTTACCACGAATATTTATTCCTCAATTTTTATCGAATCCATCACATTTTTACCATCCATTCCGCGACTCCCGAAGCCGTGTGTTTCTTACACACACTCTATTTATATTTCATTTCTAAGGATAACAATGTATTTGCAATTGTAATCAAAACGATATCCGTAAGTATTTATTGATACATCGAATAATAAATTATTCGGAAGAAATAAATTAGCTCGTTACAGTTTTCCTACATTTGCGGGCACAATTTATTGCAAATCAATAATTTATAAAGTGCTATTTAGTATATACGCGAGATCTCCTTTTTCTCAACACTCGTGATAAATCGTTTGCTGGTATGAATAATTATTTCACAGCTCCTGAACCTGGCCAGGACGAAAACGTAACAGAATTTCCCTGGGATACCTTTCTCTACACCTCCATCAAAATTAACCAGCGTCATAGGCACGCGATGTCACCGATTACGATGCCCTGCAAGTTGCTCTAACGAAACTCGTTACCTGGTACCAGGGACATCTAGAAGCAAGCAAGAGGGATGCGACGAAGCAGTCGACCAAGCAGCTGTAACGAAGAAAGAAACAGGAACTCAAACGGCATGAGCTTGAAGAGAAACGGAGACTACTGATGGCTTCTAGCTATGGAGCTTCCTAAGAAGGAGAAAGATGAAACCCACGGGTTGGGAAAGGGGTCGGGAACAGCGGGGGGGGAGGGGGTGGAGGGCTGAAGCACGGACATCCACTGATAGAGAAAGAAACGAAGAATGAAAAGGGGGTGGAGAGGAAGAGAGAAGCCCAGATAAAGACAGAGAAAACGATAGAGGGAAAGAGGCATATAAAGGGGGATAGTTGGAGCGAGGGTTGG
Source organism: Andrena flavipes (assembly GCA_963971345.1). Lineage (NCBI taxonomy): Eukaryota > Metazoa > Arthropoda > Insecta > Hymenoptera > Andrenidae > Andrena > Andrena flavipes. Next base: position 59,919,244 of record OZ020480.1, read on the forward strand.
CTGGGGGTGGAAGAGCAGGAGGAGGAGGAGGAGAAGGAGAGATTTGTGAAGGTACGAGAAAGCAGCAGAGGTAGTAGCAGTGGCAGCAGCAGTGCCCGGGCATCAGGGCACAGTTTGGTCGGCGCAAGCGCCAGCCGGTAGACGGTTCCTGGTGCGGGCTGCAGGCGGCAGAGGGTAGAGAAGCAAGGGAAGTGGGTGTCGGAGGGTGCCCGTAGGAAGTTTATCGGTGGCGAGTGGTGGTGGGTGGAAGTGGTGCCTTCGGAGGTGGGGTTGTAGGTGGACGGTAGAGGTGGAGGTGGAGGTGGAAGCAGGAGCATACTCCGTATACCGAGGATTTCCAGGCAGCAGACAGTCTACGGCCCGGGACAGAGGGACCAGGACCAGCCTCGGAAGGGAGAGCTCGTCGTGGACCCTCTTCCTATCGATACGTGCGAGCAACGTACTTCTTGGAGTGTTGGTGGCCTTGAATATACACAAGCTTGCAATCCCTGTTTCTGGAGGAAACGGATAGCTTTTAATGACTATTCACCGCGGTCATTTACGGGACGTTCTAACTGGTGCTCGCGTATCGATACAGATTCCACTTGTGTGATCGTTAACGTCATCTAGCCGTGTGCCTCGCGAGGGGACCACCGATCGGTGGCGAGGGACGAACAACCTGAAGAGGAGGAAGAAGGGAGATGAGCGGAGTCGTTCGGCCGGGAACTGCTCGGAGCACGTGCCTCGCACGCAGAAGGCGCTCCGAGCGGCATCAGGTGCGCTAATCGAGGACCGATCTACGAAACAAAGTGAGACAGATAATAGAACGCTGCGCCACGATTCGTACGCCATTCTGTCATACATAAGTTTGGCATCGTCTTACGTATCCTAGTTGACCTTTTCCTAAAGAACGGACATACAGGAATGACAGGTCGTGCTGTTAACGTGTCGAGAACGATCTCGATGATCGCTTTATTAACATCTATTTTGATGTTTGTCGGGGTCGACGGCATGGGACACGGTGGTGGACACACTCTTGATCGTTCTACGTTTCATCAAGGTGAGTTTATCAACCAGCTTCTTCTTATATTTATTTCACATTTTATTTCGTTGGTTATTGTATAATTAGTTTGTTCAACAAGTTTATTTATTTTAGCTGAGATTGTTCTGTAATATTTATCTATGTATTCGATTTTCTTGTATTTTTTTTAAAACGAAAAAAGAGCGAGCGATCAAAGTAGGTTGTTCAGTTATTAAAATTAGACGGTTTTTCGTTTATCGTTGGTCAGCATGTGTAGATCGATATAAATTAATTAATTATCGCTCGGAGCATAATAAAGGGGATTTATGGAAAGCGTACTGAGGTGTAATACATCTGTATATGATATAATACAGAAGTTTGGACGTCGATTTACGATTTTAATAGTAACTCTAGCTATTTGCGCCAAGTAAATTCAAATAACAGGAAATTGTTTTCAGTTATTTAGAATTTCCTAATTAATCAAAATAAATAGAAACCAGCCAGACAGCCGTTTCAACTTTTATTATAAACAAATAAGTAATATGCACACGTTTCCCAAAAGTGGCAACTCGTCGCTTTTATAGGAAAATTTGGAAAAGAAGGAAGTTTAAATATGTAGATTCCTATCGTTCACAAGAAAATTTTGTCTACCATACGATTTACGAATACCGAAAAGCGTGTTCGAAATGCACATGGTAACTCGTATTGACAGATGCGAAGCGCGAAAATGAAATTTTGACAAGCCATCGCGGAATGTCCGTTGCTACTCCACCATTTCGACAGTCTTTCGATTACATACATTACTAGAAGAGGCATAAGTGAAACTACGCTGAAAATCCGCATTAATACTTCGCATCGTACAGTTATAGTTACTCCCTGATTTACATACTACACATCTACCAATGACTCATCAAACTGCTACGGCTTTGTAGCGTTCTACTATGTCCATTAAATTTCCAAAGTACATACATATTCGAGTCAGACGATGAATGAGTATTATATTTCACTGGAATAATACATGTATTACTTGAATCAATAATCCAAACAAGGGAAACAGCAATGGAACAAAGGAGAAAGAAAAATGCTCAACGAATTGAAATCTACATATCTGAAATTAGTTACGGGTGGAGTAGTTACTGCCGGGACGTAATGATCGCGATAAATAAAAGGGGCACGTAAACGGAGGAACACGTTAAATTTTGGGAGGATGAGAAATGCGAGGATCGCCGTTAATTAAGAGCAAATAGCAACAGTAAGAAGGAGAATGCAGAAAATTGCGAACGGGGAAAGTGTCGTGATCCATAGCACGTAAGCGTGCAGTTTAACGATCTATCCGAACTGGCACCCGTAACACGTAAGGTCAACTTACGCAAAAAAAGAAGAGACTCAAAATGTACTCCCTTAGGGCGATCATTCAGCCCTTCGTCGTTTGGAATCCACAGACAAAAAGTCATTTCACAGCCGGTACATTTTTACCGCAGCAGCAAAACGTGTCATGTGCCGCTGCTTACGGTATTTTACAAAGTTTAGCGCCTCGAACATCTTTTTGTTTTTGCTCCATTCTTCTCCGCCTCTCTTCCGTCCTGCTTTGGATGTGTAAACCAACGCGATTCACGTTGTGCACTTGTAGGAATTTCTGTAGGATGTACGTGCCTCAGTGTTTCCCTAACAACGAAGGATACAAGAGTGATCATTGTAATGTATACTTGGGGATTCCACTGAGAGGTTTTTTGTTACGTTTATCGTTTCAAATCTGAAAAATTACTCTGTCAAATCTTTACCTCTGAGAAGAATTTTCTGTGTTTGGAGATGTTGGCAGAAGATCACAACTGCTTTCGCCGTGTGATTTTTCGCAGTACTTAATATTTGGAAACTAAAGTGTCTCGGAACACTTAAATACGCTACAAATGGTTTCGCGTAAAAATATTATCTGTAATCTATCGTTTACCTACACATCCATGTACGACAGGTTATGATAGAAGAAAAGTAGCATGTCAATCTGCATCGCATAAACTTCTCCAGCAAATTAGCTAAAGCTCTGCCGTTTTGTAAAGTTTTCTAGGAAGATATTATTGATCGTATTTTCTATTTATCCGTTCCTTGAACTCGATAGTTCTGCGGTATCCACGGTTACCCCCGTACATTTTTAAAATTCATTTGGTTAGATCAATAGGTATAAAACATTGTAGTACTTTTAACTAATGCTAATAATATTTTTAAAGTTATTGTATCAATTTCTTTGTCTTTTTAAGACAAAATTTAAAAACAAATATTTAAAACGCCGCGTTCATTACTATGACATAACTTACTACTAATTAAGCCCTTTGCACGAAGATAAGATTTAAGTGGTCAGAAACAACCGCACAATAGTTTTGGCCTTGACATTTTTCATCATAAAAATTTACATATAATCATATGTGGTGTGGATTACGAAATCATGTATTTTTTGTTATAGATATTTAGACTGTTGCGTTTGGGCATATTAAAAATTATTTTTCCATCATTGAACAAAATGTTTCACAACATACATGCTCTTCTAATTTCAAACTTATCTATCATTGTAAAATTTTATGAGCACGTAACTTGTAACTTTTCGATCTTCACAACTTAATAAATTCAAATTTTTACTTCCAAAGTTTTTGCCACCAACAACTTTACCATTTTTGATGGTGTATTCTTTACCACTATTTCTCCTAATTTTTCCAATATTTTCAGTATAATTAACTATATCTCGCGTTTTCTTTCTTTTTTTATTTTCTTACCCCGCATCTAAGATTAATACATAATACAAAAATATATAAGTACCTCCACTCTCACAAACTCCTTACAGAGAACAAATGACTTACCACTACACCACTATCGAAATCAACATGAAACTGTCACGGATCATTATGAAAGTGACAATATTATGTAATTGTTTACTTGACAAATTATTTTGCAACGATTCTTTCATAATATCGAAATATGAATTAATATAACATAAAATAAGAGAAATCTCAATTTTTTAGGTCTTTTTACTTACACCACTTTCATAATCACCGGCACAAATGTACGAAGAGCAAGGCAAGTGTCCACAAAATGATTGCATTAGGTAATAATTTCATTGGCGATATTGTTTTTACGAAAGAAGCACCCGGACATTGTAGACAATTATTCAATATGTCCATGGTGTTGTTATTTCCTAACGCAACGTATCATATGCACCGGAAAAATTTTCGGTTAACGAGTTCCGAAACTGTGTGCACAACTGAAACACGATGTGCAATCGTTGCGCGCACACAGATGGGCCCCTTTTCATTCGTCCCGCACACACACATACCTACACACGCGAAACGCACTTTTTTTTTTCTTCTCATCATCTTGACATACGGCAACTTTTCATCGCGCTTTTATACGTGTATGTGACTCGCACATGGGAACAAGTTGTACGGCAAGACAGCAGTATACCTTGCCACATTATAGAAAGCACTTAGAGGGGTGGCAAAGGTATGCAAGATCGAAGGGGGAGAGTTTGGAAAGCAGGAAAGGGGAGAGCATGGGAAGCGACCGCGGGAAATCGCATGCAGCGCGACCTACTTCGAGGAACAGTCGGAATTCGGGATTCGTTATTAAGAAAACTTCGGTGCCGGCCGGCGGTATGAATTTTCCAGGTCTCGCGAGGGAACTCGAGGGTTGTCAAATTTATTTGTGTTGCACGTCCAATTACGATTACGTCAGTGTTTCCCCTTAGAGCACACCGAAATTTGTACCTTACTCCTGCGAACTCCTGTATTTCTCCAAGTTTGGCTACTAAAAAGTTTCATTTGGTAGACACAATTCTTACGATATAAATTGTATCGTCTCCTATTTAGAAGATTATTTTTTTTCTGTTTTTGTTCTACCTTTCCCTTTCCCTCTTCAGCTTCCTCGATAATCACGTGGCTTGGTTCTTCTTTATGCTCGTCTAAATCTTACTCTAGTATGTATATTATACCGTAATTCATCCCTGCTCGGCTTTCTCGTTCAACTCTTTTTGTTTAATATATTGATCAGTCGGCGAATGAAAACTGACTACTTAATGAGAATCTTGATGAAGAAATTTAATATCGCTCGGTATTGCGGTTCTCCTGTACACGAGGAACATTGTGCCGAGAATTGCATGTTAAAGGTAACGCGCACTCTGCAGACTTTGCCAGAAACTAATTTCGCTTTATTAATTTGCTTGGAAAATTTTTATTGTGTGTACTTTGCATCGAACAGGCTTCTAAATCCTTCTGTCAACAGAGTATCGTACGAGCACGTGCTTTCAAAAATTTCTGCACCGTTATCGTCAACAATTGTGTAAATGAGAAGCAAAATCTTAAACAATATAATTTAAAATTATCCATCTATTTATAAACAGCAGATTACTTTCTTGTAAAACGCGCTTTATTTCAAGGGATCGCTAATATAATAGAAAGAAATTCTTCTTTAATTTGTTTATTAAGTACGTTTCAAAGTCACTCTTCATTTTTCAAACGGAACTAGGGTAAATGCGGGAGACGCGGCCGGGCCGGAGAGTTGGTCGAAACAGTTGATTCTTAGAGAATTAATTGTTCTGAACCTTAACACACTTTTACTTATACACAGCTGTAGAGTCTGAATACAACGACTCGACCAACTCTCCAGCCCGACCACGTCTCCCGGATTTACCCTATATATTATAATTACCATGTACAAATTACTTGACTCGTAATGTTTTTGTACCTAACGCGAAAACAAATATATCCATGTACGTGTATTGTACTCGTTGATGTTTAGATAATCATGGACATAATAATTCTGCATTGAATGGGTTGCGAATATATATATGCGGATGGTGAAACAGGCAGAACCAGGGAACAATATGCGTCTTTCTGTGTCTCACTTGCGACCGTTTAAATATAGAAATATATTGACAAAGATCATTTGAAAATTGTCTACTTATCATCAGAAATATATTGACAAAGATCATTTGAAAATTGTCTACTTATCATCAGGTACAAGAATATAGAAATAAAACGATGGATTAAATGAAACAGAGGAAAAAAGTTTAGATCTGGATTAGATAATTTAGGAAAAGTTGTACGTAACTGTTACATTTTTATGATTGAATATTGCAGTTTAATTTTTATGAGTTTCTTAAGTTAAGTGTTAAGGAAGAATTCCTTCCCGTCACCTTAGAGATTCCTTTAGATTAAATATATCTATGAAATACACTTCTCGCAAAAAGAATTTTTTAAAAAATATTTTAGATGACCTTTATGCGCGAACTACCCTGCATAACAATTTTCATAAAGAATTTAGTATTTTTAATGTATCATGTAATTGTAATTAATGTGTATTGGTAGTTGCAACTACAATTTATTAATTAGTTGCATTTTTCCAGAAGTTCAAGAAATTTCATGTATTATATACTTATTTCTTCTATATCATTCTAAGTCGTTGAATATTGTTACTGTGCCTTGCAAGACATACAATGTAAATTAATTACTTATATTGGAAAATTACGTCACGCTTTAAGAGCGAAGAAAATTTCAAGCTAGCCTTTTGAAGGTGGCACGAACATTGCACCTCTACGGGCGAGAAACTCCATCCGTTTCCGGATTTACTCCTGGCATTTGAAGTAATTCGTATAATTTTACGTCGTTAACTTTATTTCTTCTTCGAGAGTAAGTTTTCGGGGGCAATAAGTTAAATTATATGCAATTTCTAATTTCTTTGTCTGATAAGAATGTTTCCTTATTCAGAGCTTTGCATGGATATATTTTTTAATGTCTCGAAATTAGCAAAGCAAAATCTTATAGCGTGTTCTCAAGAATTTTATGTCGTCTCTCAAGAATGAGAACGAGAGATAAGAGAGAGGAGAGGCATTGTATGCCATGGCGGATTCTCCGTTTCATCAGACTTAAGATTTTCGTTCCCCTATGCATAACTTTTTATCCTTTACCCTATATATTTCTTTGAGATTTTACAGTTGTATTACATTTGTATTAAAACATCCACAAAAATTTTCTTTATAAGTAATAAGAAACTGCTCTAACGTGTGCATATTCAGTAACGTAATAAAAAAATTGATGTTGAATGAATTTAGAATATTATTACCACAAAATAGTACAATTCAGCACTTATTAGCAGAAGTATTTTAAATTATACGGGATCCCGCGATCCCGACTGTTTTTTGGACTCCAAAAATCCTGGGATTTGATGTAACTATTCCGAAGAATTTTGGGATTTTTTAAAAATGGGAATTATTTTATGAACACCTAAAAATATATATAAAAAAACAGCATAAATAAACATAGTCATTTCATAATAATAAGGACAATAATAATAATGATTTATTTAAATAATAATATTGAGTCACGTGCAACTAACTAAACTATATTTATTTTAACAATGATATTCTCACTTTCCGTTATTTCGAAATCGCGCGAATTGCAAATCGAAACTTGTTTGATCAGGTAAAGTCGAAACATTGTAAATATGTAATTTAGGTGCTTTGCTGTTTCTTTACTCGCATTTCCAAAAATCTTCATAAGATTTAGAATTTTACTACATAATAAATCATTTTAATTACTGAATTTTTCTATGAACCAATCCGGAGATTAGTCCCGGAACCCCGAGATAGACTTTAAAAAATCCCGCAATCCCGGGATACTAAATAATGACTGGGATTGAATTCCCTACACGTGTCACATATGTACATATGTATATATATGTATCTGTGCCGCGGTGATTCTTCGTGAGAGCCTGTGTCATACATATATATGACAGTTATATCTGTGGTTATAAGGAAAAACATGTCACAATTTCAAAAAATTTGAGTTTATTCATTAATTGAGCTGTAGAATAGAGGATTTATGTATTTATAAAAAAAAATGCATGAAATCAAACTTTATATGTTCAGAAATATAATGCACTTTAACCGAAGTCCAATATTCAACTCATACGTATTTGACAAAACAACGCAAGTCCACAAAATTTGGAGAGTACGAAGATTACACGGATCTTTTTTGGTAATCGCTTTTTATTTTCTATTTTTATTAATCGATCTCGGATGCCAGTAAGCTTCAAAAGATTTTTTCTGATCTTACATCGTAAGTGCAAATTTGACATTTATTTCGACACGTTGATAATCGTGTAAATTTTATCGCCAAAATCGCTTTTCCCGAAGATGTGTTTCATGATACATTAGAATTCCCTTTTTGTTTCCTGATAGCTCGAGTTTCGATAAAAATAAGTCTATTACTTTTTTTATGTGAGTTATTGTTCGCATCAAACATTTCCTGAATAACACATTGAAAAAATCAATATGTAAGTACATTATTTTATCGTGTATCTTATACAATTATACCATAATTGTATAAACATTTTATTTTTTATATGCAGGTAAAATACTTATATTTAGCAGATTTAAGATTATGTAAGATGTAAACCTATATTATTTAATTTCGTGAGCATAGTTATAATTAGAGTTGCCAACCGTACTACATATAATATATAGTATTGTATTATATTTTTGTCTAGTGTATTATTGTATACCTACTCTATTTTTTTTCACATTTGGCCGTAAGGTACTATATTTTCCCGAAAAAGGGTTGTTAACCCTAGGGTTATTACGTACCTACATACCTCCAGAAAATTGATCTGTACCCATCAAATCCATATCTGAAGAATACTGGGCAATGTGATCCATTTTCACACAGGCATATATTTCACACATAATATAGTCGAATTTTGACGTAGGTGTGCATTAAACTTTACTAAATTGATTTAAGACGCTCATCACATAAGACGCAAGATTACATTCCGGAATAAGAATGCACTAACACGCTCGCGTCTCGTGTATAAAGCTCGCATCTTGCGCACAATGTTTATACTTTGCTTTGGAGGAATTACTTAACTACGACACGGTCAAACAGAATAACATAAGTCTAGTGGACTTGCGTCGTTCTGCCTAAACCACTGTCCACCAGTCGCCTGTAACTTAGTCGACGAGAAACTAGAAACCATTGTTATTCGCCGCGACAAAATCCGTATGAACTCATATATTTCCGCGTAGGTACCTCGTGGTCGTCGGCGGCCTATTCGCCGGCAACTTGTCGACAGTGCGTAACAGGGCTTATTCTCAATCTCTCGCAATTGCCGCGGCGACTACAAAAGAAGTAGTGGGGATAGAAATGTACTTCTAACGAAACAGGAGACCCGATCTTATAACGGGGCTATAATAAGGTTTTCGTCTTACACATTTTTCAAAAGTTGTTGATGTTACAGGAAATTCTTTAAACTTTGGAAGCTTATTTAGGTTTATTATTGGATTGAGATAATTATGCAATATGTATAATAAATAACATTTTCAAAGGTATTGATTTTTTGTAACTTATTATTAGAGAGAGTATAGTACCCCATTCCAACAGTACTTTCTCTGGGCGTCTGATGATCCTGTTTTTATAATATCGCTCACTAGTTTAAAATTTAAATCCTTTTAACTCTTATAAATGTAATTCAGAAAATTCTCTAGAAAATTCTGAGTATAACATATTAATTTGAAAAATCATCATATATTGAAATACTACATTTTCCGTATTACATAATCAAACTGTTAATTATAATTTAGTAATTAGAGTTATGGCATGTCAATTTAGAGGTAAAGTTAATATGAAATACAGGGTGAGTCACACAACTTATCCACCCTGAATAACTTCTAAAATATGTATTCTACAAAAAAATGTTTTATATAGAAATTGCACGGTATTGAAGGAATAGTTTTAAAGAACCTATTTCTTTACAAGACATCAAGGTGACCTTGAATGTTTCAAATGGAATGCGTACTCTTTTGTATTAAAAAATTTTATAAATTAGATTTCGATCGTAGATCTTAACTGAAATGGTTAGTATTAAGCTTTATTTCTCCTAACTAAACCTAATAATTGTAATAGTTGAAAGGAAGTTAACGGGCATCACTTTGAGTGCCTACTGTAACTATATGTATACCATTCCATATAACAGTAAATCTACGCCCACCGATTTGCAACCGATCTGCACATTTCCCACTACTGCTTGCGCACGCGATTTTTTAGTAGCGCTTTCTCTGCCACTTTCCTACTAATCAACAGCCTCCCCAGGGTCATCATTGCCCGGAACGAGTCTAAATGTCTACTCTTAAGTGGAATTCAGTACAAGGTAAGTAGTGAGACCATGAACAACTTTTTTGCAAATATTGGGCTAATTATTAAGGTGAAGTTCCACGCCGCGTGGCTCGGCGAGTCGGCTCGGCTCGCCAAGATTCGGCGAGCCGACTTGGCGAGAGTGAGTCGGCGAGCCATGCGCAAACCCACGGTGCGGACTCGGCGAGCGGCACGGTACTCCGCGAGTCAGCTCAGCTCGCCCAGGCGCGCCGAGTTGGCGAGCCATGAGCATTCCCAGGGCCCGGGTCTCAACGAGTATCGCGCCAAGCTCGCCGAGCCACGAGTCGTGGAACTTCACCTTCAGGTTTAGGATAAGGGAAGCTTCATACTTTCGTATAAAAAATTCACTGCTCTTTTAAATCTCGATAGAAAAGAGTACGCACTCCATTTAAAAAATTCAAGGTCACCTTGCTATCTCGTAAACAAATAGGTTATTTTAAAAAAACGTTTCAGCATCATATGCTCCCCTCGATACCGGCCAATGTTTGTGTAAAACACATTTCTGTAGAACACACACTTTAGAAGTTATTCAGATTGGAAAAGTTATGTGACTCACCTGTATACTTGACGCACTGTTTGCCTGTATTCATATACGTAAACTTAATTAAATAAGCAGATGTAGGTTATGTAATTGACTGTATATAAACTCTACCTAATCAGAACTATTCAGTAAATTGCATACGTAAATTAATGTACACATATGCAAGTAATGGGGACAAACCTGATCATTCAGAATAATTAATGTAAAAGTAGGCACGTAAAATTTAATTGTTCTAATTTAAAATTAAGGAAATGCATGATATTCAGAGAGATTAGATTTCGCATGGATAAAAAGTATTCAACATACCTATAAATATCTCCATCGTGTCTATTCACTTTGGTGAATTTTGCACGTTTTCTTGAACAATACATAAAATAATAGTATTCTGATAAGATTTGTTCACTGCAATAGATTAAATTGGTACAGTTAAGTTAATGAAAATTTTAACGAAGATATTTCATATCGGGTGATGTTGAAAATCTCTGTCGCATGGTGAATTGCGATGAAAGGAATTACATGAATGGGTGGTTGTGCATACTTCGCGAAACATGTGGAATTCCAGATCCAGTTATTAAGAAAACTTGAATGCAGGTCACCGGTATGAATTTTCCAGGTACTACGAGCGAAATGGACCGTTTGCCAAATTTATTTTCGTCGTTCCAGGCACAGCGTAGACCCTACCGCGATCGATCACATTTTTTTTACTAATGAAACTGTACGATCGGCAATGGTAGCTGGAACATTCGTCTATGTTCTGATTGCCGTTGTGTTCAAAGTTGGAAATGATTCATTAGTAATGGTACCGCTGCTGGTACGGCTGGTATTGGGAATTCAATGCGTCTCCCGACAAGTTTTCGATTAAATCAATCGCCATGAAGTTTCTACTCGGTGTTATTTGAATCTTGCCCGGGTTTAAATATCCAGAAACTTCTGCGGTGGATGTAGCTCTTCCAATGTCTCGAGAATTCTTGAAAAATTCCAGCATTAAAATCTTTCAAAACGGTCCCTTGGATAATTGAAATTAGGAATTGTTCCCATTGATTTGTGTTTGCGCGCCTCCTAGTATTTTACAGTACATTGTTATCGAAAAATGTATAATATATCGTTGTTTATAGTATTCAAATAATAAGCTAATAGCGAACTGCATCGAATTTAAAAGCTGCAAAAACACAGAGCACGCGGTAAAGAAAAAAACGTACACAAGTTATTGTTTGCTTATTATTTGTGGCTGGCAGAGGAAGAAAAATAAAACTAAACTTTGGTATACAATTATACATTATTACCGTTAATGATAAACCAATATTTAAACTTTAACTTCAATCCTTGAAGTTCGTAAATATTTTTCGACGCCTGTAATGCATTTCTGTAAATCGTATTTACAGTCGAGTAAGTAGTCAAGCGTTAATGAAAACTCGTAAGACAAGATAAGATTATTTCCTTCACCGATGTACCCGGGTTTAAATGAAAATAGCGGTAACCAGTAGACTTTTAAAGCCGAGATTTAATTATGGCATATATTGTGCCGGTGCACGCAAAGAGAAACAGCGGACAGAAGTAATTACGTGCTTGGCGATAAACATGTAAAGAGCATTTTATTGTAACAGAATTTAAGGTAATTTCGGTTTATACGAATGTTTAATTTTCCACGGATCGATAATGTTAACGTGAAAAGTGGTGAAATTAAAAACAATTGCCGTTATCTTCGGTATGGTAAACCCTTGCACTCATTATTCGATATGTAAATTATGCGCATTATTTTCCTATTTACATATTTCCATTAGGCACGTCAACCTACTCGTTTAATTACGTTTTTCTACATCGGTCGTACATCGAAAACGTCACCAACGATTTCAAATACACCTACCTACGTATGTGTAGGTACACGTCCTCGCGATGAGTTTCGTCAAAACCGTCGAACGAGTCGGATGTGTTTGTAAAAGGGCTGCGGATTCGGCAGTCGAAATTCTCGATTGCGACTCCTCTTTTTTTTTTGGCCACCAACTCTGACTCCTGCATTTATAATAGATTGTTAACATATATACCACCCGGGGAGGTTCACCCCTCATTGTCAATAGCGATGGGAGTTCGTAAAGCCACCGATGTGTCATTATAAAATAATTTATGTCTAAAGTTTCTTAAAAATTTTATAAACTTTTTGACACGTTTCAAGTCTCTCAAACGCGCATTTAAACGATTACGGGTAGTTTACCCCCTAATAATGGTGACGGACGAAAACAACATCATCCATACAGCAAGTTATGACGCAAATGAAATTGAATCGAGTTATATTTAACACAACTTTGTACCCCTTATCAACTTTGAGGGGTGCTTTCACCCCTAAACCTCCAAACTTGAGAAAATAAAAAGACATCTCTTTCTTATTTTTCGGTGCTCTAAAACATTTCCAAAAACCAAAGCAATCGGAGGCGGACACCTGGGAATCTCTCCTTGTCTGCGTCAAGGTGTTGGGTTACGCGAGGGAATAAATTTAAGGGGTGATTCTAGACACCATACTAAGGCGAAAATCAAGAATAACGATATTGCGGTTGAGGCTTCGTTTGTTAGTTATACGCGTTTAAAGATATCCCTAAAAGCAGGCAATCCACGTGCACCGTTTGCACGCGGGACAAGTGAGGCGAGGAGACAAGCAGTGGTCATCAAAGCCCCTGGCGCACGGGGTTACTCATCTCAGGGATGCTACGACGAAATTTACCGACACTCGAAATAGTCACATGATTCTGCGACATTTAATCCAAAACTGAAGGATACTTACTCGCTAAAATCCATTATTTCCATTATATCCACTGTTGGAAGGATTACAACATACATATGTATATGTTTTCATTTGTGGTGAAAGCTGGTTAAAAGCAGAGACGAGAATAACAGTCAACGGTTTGAATATTGCCCGTAAAGACAGAATTGGTAGAAATGGATGTGGTATTTTTTTTTTTTTAAAGTCCATCAACTATTTCATTTTGCCAGATATTAGATCATTCAAAAACAACATAGAGAGTTGTACCGTTATACATCAACCGAAATTAATTTAGTAGCATTCTACAGACCGCAAGGTCCCTCCTTGTCAAAGAAATTGCGACAGGATCATTCACATAGTTTCTGACCATTGGCCGTGCATCCTCGTAGGGGATTCCAATGCTTATAATAAAGCATGGAACTGCACAAGCAACGACACCAATGGTGAAAATGGTATTGAAAGGCTATTCAATAGTTTACTAGCTATAAGTCATCATATTTTTCTACACAATCCTGATACCTTCACGCATTTTGACTTATACATATACCAACAGTAAATCCAATTTGCTTTTACAATTTCACTTATACATATACCAACAGTAATCCATTTGCTTTTCACAACTCCGGATTTTCAAGAGAAAACTCGTGTTGATATTTTGGATGATATTCGTGGATCCGTCCATTGTCTCATTGATATAAAAATTACTGCGAGAAAGCTGAACACATTTACAGAAAGGTAACAAAGAAATTGTCCTCAAAGAAAAGGAATTGGAACAGTAATCAGGAGGTAATGACACAAAGTTTCTATCTGTTTTGTCACATGAATTCAATAGCCTGGATTGTGTGGAATGGTATAATTTCTACGTTAGTTATATGAAAGAAACCCCTACAAACAATGCACCCCCGAGGAGGACGGTTGATGACAGTAAGCACCATAACTCTATACCGTGGTGGAACAAAGACTGCGAACGAGCTAAGAGATTGAGAAGAGCGGGCTACAAGAAATGGGAATACACGCACGAAATGAACGGCCTTATAAGCTATAAAAAACTCGTTGCTGTCGCAAATAAAACGTTCCCACTAAAGAAAAGGGAATAGGCAATTTTGCAATTTTGTTAAAAATTTCAACACTCAAAGTGGTAGAAATTATTTCTGGAATACTTGCAAAAAGCTGGACGTGCACTCAGAGTAAGGCGACGTCAGTTGATCAACGCCTACTGAAAATACAAGAATTCCTGGACAAAATTGCTCCTTCCTCGATTGCATCCAACAATGACTGGGCTCCCACAGTGCACTTTTAATCATTTCTTTGACAAACGGCTTGATTTTGAGATTACAAAAAAGTATAAAAACCTACTTCAAAGTTGCACTAAAAAGGATAAAATATTTTTTTTTTAATTCGGTGTTAAAATAGAAATAAAATTAAATCGGCTGGACGCGTGACGTCTCACTAAATTTTTGCGCGTTCTAATTTCTGGGAATTTGTGTGCTAATGAACTACAATGGATAAATGGTTTATCTCAACATGATAAAATACATTAAGCACTTAACATGTGAAAGTAATATTTCGGCGGTTAGAGACAGTGCGGGCTATGTTACAAGAACAATATGGAAGGGTCTCCTGCAGGGAGGATTACTAACCCTTCGTGGTCACACCTTCTTATAATCACAAATTGGTCACATTTGACGCTGGGGTTCACTGTACCCCAGCGTCATTTTTTAAGTCACCATTTTCGTATTCTTGAATCTTTTAACTTTTCAGTGATAATTGAACATTCGTGATACATGTACAATCATGGTCTAATAGTATTTTTTCTAGAAATGTAAATTTTGATACGATAAAATTTGTAGTTGAAAATGAACGATTTTCCACCGTTGTAGGAAAAAGCGATTTTTTAAATTTTTTTATACTTTTTCTGTGATAAATCTCCTTGGGAAGTCGTAAAGGCGCGACATTTTAACTCGAAAATTGCTCTTGGGGTGCGATACACCCCGTGTAACCACGAAGGGTAAAGTCCACTATTATATGATTTTTATCATAGCTGAAGTTATAAAAAACATTCCAAGCATTGTTCAGGTTTCACAAATTATAGACGACATTGCTATTTACTGCAGCACCACTTCAATTAACGAAAGTAGGAAACTATTGGAAGAGTCGATTAAAACTATCAATACAAATCTCAAATTTATTAG
Organism: Andrena flavipes; assembly: GCA_963971345.1. Taxonomy (NCBI): domain Eukaryota; kingdom Metazoa; phylum Arthropoda; class Insecta; order Hymenoptera; family Andrenidae; genus Andrena; species Andrena flavipes. The sequence goes on from OZ020480.1 coordinate 59,934,917, forward strand.
CTTTGATCTGTATCCACAAAAAACAGTGTTCGTCCACTTTAACAACAGACACATACTGTCGGTGTAACCGCAATTGAAATTGGAAGCTGTCATTAAATCAAGAAAACCTGCCAACGATCTGGTAACGAGAAGATAAATTTATTAGCAATGGAGGCAGCAAATGAAATATCCATACTAGATATCAGCGGTTCACTTACTGATTTATTTAGTGACCTTAAAATTCAAGCAAGAATATCCACCGATATTTCACACAAAGACCAAGGTCTAATTAAAGGCATAGATTACTTTCGATTTTTTCGCAAGGAAAAGGGGTAAGTCGTGGTATACTGGATGTGGGCTCTCTAGGGATTTTGTAATTTTCGTTAATTAATGTCGTTCTAATCATTATAACTTAAACACTTCTTTAGCCAGAGTTAATTTTATATCCAATAATACTTCACATTGTGGAGCAGAATCTCAAGACTTGAATAATGTCATATGGCAATCCTTAGATTATGTGGACGAACGTAAAATATTATTAACAATGCTCCTTAGACGCAAGTTCTGCCTTCCACTTTTTATTAATTCTTTCTTATATAGGTACTCCTGATTTCGAGGGTCTGAAAATTATTTACAATTTTTTTAAATAATGTGCTGTAAGAATTTAACTATAATTAAATAGTAGTAATTCCTAATAGTAAACTTTACCAGACAAACTTGTTCAGGTTTCACAGGTAATTTGTGAAACCTAATCTGGTAGAGTCCTTATTAATTGGAAATTATATGTTATCCAAACTACATGTAGGAAGCATACGGTACATATTTTCTATATAGCAATAAGGTTTAAAGCAATAAGTACTTATATAATTGAATTCGCTATTGTTTTTTTTTCGTTTGACCTTGGAGAAATTATTACTATCGATTACAAAACACCATATGTTTTAATTATTTCACAATAAAATAAAGTTTTTCCGAAAAGTGGGCAAATTCACCCCAGTTTACGGTACATATTCTCATTATCCATAGATGTACATACCATGTATTATACATACATATATGCATAACATATGCAAAAAGCAAGATACAAAATAAAATTTATTTTTCTTGAAATTTCTACAAAACTAATTACGTATTCTTATCGTAATTTAAAAAATCGATTATAAAATGCAAAACGTTTAGAAGCTCAGTAAATGACCGCATACTTTTAATAAGAATTGTACTTATAAATTTTTCCTTAATACGCGTAACTAAAAATATGGGATATTAATAGTGCAACTACACTCCATTTATAAACATGTAATATTTTTATATTCACTGGTATGCGGTTAATTACTGGTTGGTTTACCCTAAGCACTTTTCTGTCTCTGTTAAAGCTGATTGTGTACAAACTACGATACGTTACGACACACTGATTGCCCTGCAATGTATACGTGTCTTATCGATATTCTTGTATGCTTAACGTTGTCATTCTTGTGTGAAACATGTTAGTGGACGTACTACATATTACAGCATAATACTGTTACTTTATGTTAGCTTACTACTCGAACGCGACAATGGAAGACGGGCTCAATTTGAGATAAACTGAAGATGTTTCAAAACTGAAGACTCTATTGGAACAATTTCATATTTATTACACGCTGGGATCCCCAGTACACCGATGTTAAATAATTAAGTTTCCACTAATTAAAATGAAATCATTTTTGGATATAATTATTTTTACACCTCGCTTTCCTTATGAAAATACTATACTAAATACTTGCCCGAGACATTTTAAAATTCCTTTGATTGCGAGTATAGATACAGTTCGTTTTCAATAAATTGTTCTATATAGAGATTACAAGTTAATGCAACGTACATATTATTTATCCAAATTTGGTATCTACGAATAAAAAATCCTTGAGCCAAGGAACTACTTCACCTCTCTTTCTAATTTTCTGTAATTCGTTTATACTCATTGCCCTTAAGATCTCGCCCAGGGGATATGTACTCGTCCAGATTGCAACCTTGATTTGCCCGTGCCTTTAGCTGCCTTTAGCGGCCTTATACACGTTTAGTGCAGGTAGTCAGAACTTATACAGATACTGGTATTTCACAGAGGCCACTCAAGTAAAGTGTCCTTATCTGATTCATACTACGGGAAGTGCATTTCCGTATTTGCAAATATTTTCTATTCGTGTAGCAGAATACGGGAGAGAACGCGTATATCTAAATTATAAAAGATTTTCGGCAGTTCAGAGAAATTGTATGCATCGGAAATTTTATTTTCCGCGTACCGCGATATAACATATTTTTTGTAAAATTTAGATGCCCATAAAAAAGGTAGACGCACACACAAAAGTCGTATCTATTTCATCAATCAAAACGGGCCACCAATCTTGATTGCACTTTTTCACCTCTCATTCACGATTGAAGCTCGTTTCGCAGCCGCAAACAGCGGCAACCAGGATGCCATGTATTTTTTTTTCCACGTTTGTTCATAGACTGCCGTGAGGGAGGCAACGAAGGTTATATATTTGGAATGAGGTAGAGTAAAAATAAGGTTTAGAAGAAAACAGGGAAAAAAAATATTGGTTCCAGTCTGTTTTGAGCACCGTACAATTTTCTGGTTTCATATGAGGTCGAACGTGATGTTTCGCCCGGGGTGTTCTCCCTTTTTTCCCGTCTCTTCTCTATCGTTCATTCAATGTAACGTTCCGTTGCCTTTCCACGCTCCTTTCCTTTTCCTTCCCTACTTCTTCATCCCTCTCGTCAGGCATAGTTGTCTGTCGTCCTCCTTCCGGGATTTACCGCCATCGGCATCGCCGCGATTGCGGCACTGACTGATTTGGGTTACGTTGGGTTTCCGAAGGCCTCCTTGCTTCGACTGCATAACTGTCAGACGTTTTACAGCGATATCATCGTGGAACCGATTTTGTGGATTTTCGTTTCAGTTCTCACGTCAGATGGCGTAATTATTTCGGTGAGCTGGAAGCTTTCCTACTGTTTCATGGTCACTTCTATCTTTCGCCGCGAAATTGCGTCGCGTTTAAATGACATTTATTAATTTACAGCAGCCATCGATCTTGTGTGGATCCTTGCGATTTTCGCCATGATAGATGGTTGACCCATACCATTCTTTCAGCACAATTAAATCGTAATATCTAATGAACGATGTCTTTTAATTTGTATTAATAAATTAAAGAATGTTCCTAGTTAATTTTTGTAATAAATAGAGAATATTTCGTACGAAATATCGTTTTCAGCGTAGAAAATGAGTCATTAGATATTACAGACTCGTACATTTATATTGAAACATGCAATTTCTACAGTTTGCAAACTTTTTGTATTCACATAGAATTGCAGCGAGGTATTTCCTAGTTTAGTTGTCAGTCTCTATTCATTCAAGTTCTACGCCAATGACTTGTCAATGCTGGAGATATTAAAGCGTAGTATATACACTGCATATATATCTCTTCCACCCTGAAATAGGAAATCCAGGTCAGTTTAAAATACTGCACTCTGATTCGCACTTTCATCGACCTTATCCACTCGCTTAGCACTCGGCACGATGGTAAATTATAACTCAGCTTCGAAGGAAGCAGGGTGAAGAGCTGACAGCATCAAAATTAATTTCACGTCTTCTTTCGTGCTTCCCTCGTGGCTCCAGGAGGTGCTTAGATGGATGCCTACGTTTATTCGTGAGGAAGATATAATGGCCCCCTCTATCCTTCTTTTCGCTAAAAGGCAGATGCTGCTGTTGAAAATGCTGGATTTCTGTGCCGACGAACAATCTTTAGTTGTAAATAGAAAGAGGGAAGGGGATAAGATGGAACAGAAGAGAGAGAGAGAAAGAGAGAGAGAGAAAAAAGAGAGAGAGGGGGAAGCCATAAAAAACTTGAACAAAAACGTTCTAGCAATAAAAAGAACCGAAACTATAAAAACAGAAGGGATTGAAATTGGAGGATAAAAGGGAAGAAATTGAGAGATCGGGAAATTCATAGGAAAAACTTTAGAATAGATCAAGCAAAATGGTAATAAGAAATAAAAAGACAAACAGAAGCGGACGAAAGAGAGGGAAAAGAAGAGATACGGAAAGGGAAAAGGACAAAATGGCATAGAAGTTGAGGAAGTTGAAATAGAAGACAGGTGGTTGTTCCTATCAGATGCTCCTGACCTCCAAGGTAAGCCCTTGACGTCTACACCGAGACCTGCCTAATTCCTTCCTCAGGGAGTCTCTGATACGGCCAGGGGCTACGCCACGTAGACGAGTTAATGGAAAGAAGCGTTAAACGTTTCCCTCCGCAAACTTCACGTGATCATTTTATTTTCCTCCCACACTTTGCTTATTTTTCTCGTGAAAATTTTTGCGCGTATTTCTCCATACTCGACGATTATTTCAAATAATTGCAATGTGATTGGAAACAACAGAAAATAATTCAGTTTAACACGGAGATAAAACAGCTGGGCGACATTGATTTCAATAAAATATTTTAATCACTTTTTTAAACCTTCTTGTCGACAAGATTATTATAAATGTAATGGTTAATTACCCACTGTTGTGATTTCAATAGTATTAGCATACATTTTTTTCTAATTGTTATCTATAATTAATCTATTATCATTCATTTAATATAATGTAGTTTCATATAATAGCGATAATTAAATTTCAACAGACACTGTGGTCATTTTCTTTCCCTCATTTTTCTTTTTTCCTCTGTTCAACCTTTGTTTTTTTCAAGGTCAGACCAAGGAGCATCTTCAATTTACATTTTTGTGACCGTGGTGACATATACTTTCGATCAATATCAAAAAATCTGCGCGATTCCTGAACAGCTTCAAAACGTTAAGGATAAATTAATATCTCGTAAATTATTAACCACCTACGTTTAAAACCACACATCATTGGCTTTAGTATTTCAAGCTTGATCATTGTGCAGCAGCCTAAAACAGACGAAGATAGCATCTGTGGATTTTCCCCTCTAAAGTACTCCACCACTACTGTGTACCTACAGTGTTGTCTCGTTATGAGGAAAGGTCCTCCGTTTCGTTAAGGATACATTTCTATCCCCGCTACTTCTTTTGTAGTCGCCGCTGCGCGCCGAGTGCGAGAGACTGAGAATGAGCGAAACGACACGCGACAGTGACAAGCCATTTTCGTTCGAGATAGCGGCGGCAACGTATTACTAAAGGAAGACGACAAAGACGAAAAGCGAGCCGAATAGCATACCGTTTCGTTAAGTATCGTCTCGTTGTAATTATCAATATTTATAAACGTCACAGGGATTTCTTGAACGTGACTATTTATTAGTTACTAATAAAAACGACGCTTTACTAAAAAAAATTTAAAACCAGTGCATGACATAGAATGTAACAAAAATTAGTTTTAAAAATATGGTTCGACAAAAAGTTGGCAATTAGAAAAGAATCATATGTATTGCCAAAAGATAAAAAACGTAAATATCTCTTGAACTTCGAAATGATTTTCTGCACTGAGTAAATTTTCTTTTATTCTCAATGTTTAATTGTTCGATAAATGTTAATGCTTATATGTATTACACATTTATTAATTAGAATGCATGAATACATTTTAGTTGGACTTCGTATAAATTAATAGTTGTAGGAATATTTGTAGAAATATTTATAAGTATATGCAATTTGCTTTCTATACATATGCAGGCGATGGTGTTTGGAATTTTAACTAATTCTTCTTGCTAGAGGGAAAGGTGTGTAAAGGCTACAAGGGCTCGAGTAATTATTAATTAGTTGAACGTGTAAAGAATGTCACAGCAAACTTTGTGCAAGGCTTTAAAGAACTAGATTTTACTGTAAATTTTTGCGTTGACAGTAAGAGAATTCTCGAGGCAAATCGAATCCCAAAAACATTAGAGTACCTAATTATTCTTACTTTACAAAAATGTTTAAAGAAACATAATGTTTTAGAAACTTTGTATAATATTCCTGGTATTAACTTTCAGTTACAGTACAATCTCGACTATTTGAACGCCAATTTTATTAAAGGAACGTTTAGGTAACACCAATTTACAGCCATTTTGCGCAGAAGATGCCATTATCTTTTTTTTTATGTAAAATGGCCCGCTAATTCCGAAAATAAGGTCTAAAAAAATTTCTATGGATACATTTTCGAGATATCAATAGGTGAACTTTTCACCTGTCTGTCAATAAGGTGGTTCCACCTAATTGCGAATATCTCGTGTGGCGAATGGCCAATATGATCGAAATCTATATTAAATTAAAGATAATTGAATCATCAACAAATGTACCTCACAAAACTTTTAAATTGGTTCAGTAATTCGGGTGAAATCGATGGAAATATGTGAAAAGGGTCATTTGTTTCGACCGAAATTGAAATCGACAATTCATTTAATCATCTGGGAAAATCGAAATCGCAAAAATTTGAAAGTTTCTCATTTCTTACGTTCAGTCTGCACTTTTACGAAGAAAACAAGGTGCCACTGAAAAAAAAATTATGAATAAATACCGAAGCTAGAAACAATTGTGTGAAAACACTAAAATTTCAGGTTTTGTGCTTTTTTATTGTTCTTTCAATTTTAATTAATTCTGTACATTTTTTCAAATATTTTGTTAATATACAGTGTGTTTGAGAAATATTTCTGAATCTTTTTTTGTATTTTGATCGTTTTGGGATTCGTTTCTTTTATCAGGAAACAAATATAATCGCCCGTCAATGCCTCATCCCAAAATCCATGATACCGTCCCTCAATACCCTTCCTATCCTATTGGAATCTCTCTCCGTGTTCGTCACTTACGTCACCAAGATTCTCCGGTAAATAATTCAAGTGAGAATACCAGAAATGGATTTTGCAGGAAAAAATAAAAGGCATACCCACAATAGAGAATGAACTACGAGTAAATAGAATGAAATGAAATGGGAGTATTGTATTCCAATTTTTACGTAATTGTTTAGCAAATCGTCAACAATTTCCTAGGACTTTGGACTTTTACTGTTTTCAAGAAAATCTGCAACAATCAAACGAAAAGTAATTGCAGGCTGCAGATTCATCGGGTGAGAAATATGTTTAAAAATTTTTTATTTCTGGACCAGCGAAGATGCCTTCTTTGATCTGCGCGAAAGGAAGATTCACTAAAATATGCGAACGCGTGGCCTTCCTTGTTCAGTGCTTGGAGAAGTTTTTGACGAGTCCCAGTTTAATATTCACTCAATTGTCTCTAGCTACGGTATTAGACTCTCTTTAATAGCACATTGTTTTCTTCGTAAAAGTGCAGACTCAACGTAAGAAATCAGAAACTGGCCCCACTTTTGTGATTTCGATTTTTCTCAGATGATTAAATAAATTGTCGATTTCAATTTCGGTCGAAAATAAACGAACTACTGAACCGATTTGGAAATTTTGTGAGCTGCATTTGTTGGTGATTCAATTAGCTTTAATTTAATATAATTTTAGACTATATGGGTCATTCGTAACACGAGCTATTGGCAATGAAGTGAGGGCACCTTTTTGACAGACAGGTAAAAAGTTCACCTGTCGATATCTTGAAACCATATCCATAGAATTTATTTTAGACCTTACTTTCATAATCAGCGGGTCATTTTACATAAGAAAAAACGGTGGCATCTGTAAAATTCTTTTATTTTAAAAACTAGTGTGATTATTATCAAAATATCTTTGATTATTCCAAAAATACTTTCCGAGGAAAAAAGCCTAAATCTACAAACATCCAGTTTTCATAATACATTAGATATGTGTCTTTAGTTCACCATTTAGTCTACACGGTTCGATTTACGTTAATGAAATGTGTAGGTATTGTGTGGGATCGGGGCCATCACAGTACCCATGAGAGAGAAACCGGAAGAGTGGAAGATGGGAGGTCGACATACACGCAGATGGCATCTAGACCAGGGAATTACAAAGATCGCGAGTTCGAATCCCTCGACACCCGTGCCCTCTTTTTTCTCTGCTCCCAGAATTGTTTATATCAAAATGTCAGTAAAAGGAAAACATGTGGTCTAAAGTAGGCTCCCACTACGCCACACCTCAGTGCGACTTCTTTTCTCACTCACATCTAAGGTCGCCTCGCCTTGGGTTTGCTCTGCCTGAAGTTTCCAGCTTGCCTCTGTTCGCATTTTTGGTCAGTCGTTCAATCCAGTGCGAGTGATAATTACTTTAATGGTCACCGGTTTCGGTGACCGCTGAAACAATAAATCATCACTCGCGCTGGCAATGAATTCTCTGAATCACTGATCAAAGATGTGAACCGTGGTAAGCTGAAAGCTTCAGGTGGAGCAAAACCGAAGCGAAACGTTGTGAGAGCCTACATCCATGCCTTAACTTTATCCAAAGCTGTAACAGGCATAAAGAGTGTAGCGGTGAGAAGGAAGGGGGAAGAGAGAAGGGTTTCTAGTTTCGAAACAATGTTATGAGGTGGTATGAAGCTCAAACAGAAAATACGCGTACCGAAATAATGGTATTAAAAGGAATAACGTCAATTTGTAAGTTAGGAAGTTTGGAAAGCAAAAATTGACACTTTAAAAACTGTGGAATCTTAATTTAAGGCTTTCCACCTTCGTTCAATGTTGAAATACGTGAAATGAATAGTTCCGATTATCTCAACACCCTGTGCCACAATTGATTTGATTAATGGATGCTTTACTGTGCCACGTTTCAGTTATTATAATAATCAACGAATGTCTTCAGCGCACAGTGGTCGAAAATCGAGAAAACCTGGCCAAAACCCTAACTTCTAAAGTCACCAGTTATGGCTTCAGAACCCATCACCGTTTCCATCTCCTATCTGGCTACTAATTACCAACAGTTAGAGGAAGGTAAGTTTGTCATCACTCGCTACCGCTCATTCCAAAGTTGAGTGCTGTCGGAGCGTTACTCTCTCTGTGAAATTGCTCGTGCTCTTTGTGACTCTTAAAAGTGTACTTAAAACTGGTAGAATAATCATGAATTCAGTAGGTAGCGATAAGTACAGTCCTATAGTATATGTTGGTACAATTTGGAGCATGTAGCAACGAAGGCATGAAATTTAAATTAAAAAACTGCACCGCCTATCGAGACAACCGGCGAAGTTATATTTTGCTAGAGATGAAGTTTACTTCTGGGCTCATCCGGGCAAAATGTCTTCTCCTGTCGGTAAAGGCAATGCTTCAGCTCACATTTATCTTTTGGCCATGTTTTGGGGATTTGGGATCACTGTGCAGCGTATGAAACATTAACGTTAAAAATGTCGCACAAATGTGCATACTTTCGCTATAAACCTATAACAAAAAGTTTGATTCAAGCCGGCGACTAACCAGCTGTGACTTCTCTATACAAATATTCTAATTGCTACAAATCTTTTTTATAGCACGTACCTAAACCTTCGTGGTATTACTGCAAGAGCTTTGTAATGATAAATGAAGACTTTATAACACTCGTGTATAACATGAAACGTGCAACTTTAATAATCGTAAGCATTTGCTTAGGAACCTTAAATATCTATTGTAAAACGCAATACGAAGCAAAGTATAGCTTGTGGCATAATCTAAAATGGAAAGTTTAATTATATTTTTAGTTAAGGGGATTTCATTCTATCGTGTATTATCACACGATTACTTTGTGTCTCAATGCATGAGGATAACGATGTTGTATGTTGAGAATCCTATTCTGATTATGCGTAGAGTGACGATTTCCGTATAGTAATAAGTTCGATCTAAGATAGGATTCATCTAATTTGTTCTTAAGAGATTCTCTGATGCGTCAGAGGCTCTATCGCGTGGACTAGATAATGGAGAGGATGGTTATCCTTTGGGACAAAGGTACTTTTCGTTAGGTCGCTCCTTTAACCGTTTCGTTAAACTCTCGTGACGTCTTGAGCTTAAAATCTCGACGGGCTGCTTGTCACTTCTCTACTTCCGCTCGTCCGTACTCCTGACAGCTTTGTACTTAAGTTCGTCACACATTCCATTCTGGTAATTGAGAAATCCTGTGAGTAACCCCCGTTGTAGGAGGATTTCGGTTTCTTCGTTGGATAATCTTGCGTTATGTTTGGCCTTTCATTGAAGAGTTTTATAGGAATAAAAATATTCATTTCAGGTTTACGACTTTTGTTTGGTGATATATTAATAGTTGCCATGCTAGTAGATGACGAATTATTATTAGAAATGCTATTTAAAAAAGTTGCAATGATCGTGCAACTGAACGCATGCAATACCTGCATAAAATAGTGGCAGCTTATTGCTTCGTGTTGAAATATTATAGTCTGAGAAACTTCGAGAAACTGGAACACCTAGTAGAAAGGCTTCCTACAGGAGTGCAACACTTTTCGAAACATTGAATTATTTAATTTACGCGAAATGAAATATATATAAGTAGGATCCAAATTTATGTATATCTTTAGATAACTCTTTTATGAAAATGTCTTTACATCACAAGTAATTAAAATATAAGGTTAATCCTCGTGAAACTTATTTTAAATTAAAAATCAAATTCACTTTAAATAATACTCGCACCTTAACAATACAGTACAGTAATATCAATTTCTTGTATTTCATAAATTATATTATTGCTTTATTATACAGGAAAAATGAACGACATAACGAACGTTATATATTTTATATCGATAACACATTTAAATCCGATGAAATAGAGTAGACCATTACGATATTTTAAAGTACAGAGTTCCTAATGACAAAGAGTTGTCATTATTCACACTTACCTTAAAATCAATATTTAATAATTTATTAATATATGGACTGATAACACAGATATAATTATTTGATTGGTTCACTTTCTACCTTTGGCACAAATTTCAAATTTCACTGACTCTCGATTTTAAAAAAATGCTTAACTTTACATGGATTTCGTATTAAACTATTTATATTCGTCGAAACCCTCTCGTACTCTAGATTGAGTAACATTTTTGAAAATATAACACACTGAATCATTTATATGCTTGTCAACCTAAATGTTTGTTTGATAATTTTACCTATTGATTTATCCAATTTTTACAAAAATGATCTGATTTAAATTCTGACTGGCAATGTAGGTGAAATATAATGAAATACTTTTTCAAATGAAATGTAAATGCTCCGAATCGGTTCCAGAATCAATTATTGTATCGTCTTTTCCCTAATTGATATCATTAATTATTATTGTAGCTGCAGATTACTGTATATGTTCGTATTTTTTTTACAAAATCCTTATAGAAACAGGAGAAATTTTTAACTTCCTATTCTGAATAATAAAAAATATGTAGTTGATTTATTTATTTCAACGCTTTATTAGAAATCAATAACATGTATGAGTATTTCTCCATTTTCTATAAGGATTTTGTAAAAAATATGCACATATGCAGTAATCTACAGTTAAATAATAATTAATAATATCAATTAGGAACAATTCGATACAAGAATTATTTCTAGAACCGTTTCGGAACTGATATAGAACCAAAAAAAAAATAACGGTTATGGAACCGATATGAGGAGGGAAATAGGAACCGTAACCAAAACAGATAATAGTTGAAAATTTCGGTTCTTCGTAACAGTTATTCAGAATAAAGGTCCTTCATAAGCGTTTGGAGAACCGAAATCGATATTATAACAGTTTTCAAGCCTTGATCCCTCATGTTTATAGCGGCAGAGATATGTCAGGTGGGCAGAGATTAATGAATTATACGCATACTATATTTTGGTTTCTAAGTTAGCCATGGTTTGTTTTTGATTGCAGATACCTATAGTACAGAAATTCTTTTCCAACGTCATTAAGGTATGGATATTCTCGAAGTGATTGAGATCAAATATTTACCACGATGCTGACATTATTTGCAGCGTGTTTGAATACTCTTTGTTTATGAAAAATTGAGAGCTCTACAATTAAAATGTTATATAAGGCTTGTACAAAATTATTAAAGACTTAAATATAATTTCCATTTAATAAATGGTAGTGCTCTGACTCCCTTTTACGCCGAAAAAGTTATACATAATATTTTAATAATTTTAATAACAATTTTGTATATTTATGTTTCTGTAAATATTAAATTTGACCAAGCACACAAAAGGAGTTTTTTTAACAAACTTATATTTCCCATAATGAAATCACACTTAGAAAGAATATTTGTAAAAAGAATTAATAGACATCTATTATCACACGAACTTTATATTGAGTACTTTACTTCTCTTGCTCCCACCAGTTCGCACATGTCTTTCTCTCTCGCGTGATGTTGGCGACAGTTTCGAGCTCTTAATGAGACCTCGATGTCTATATGCTCTAAGGAGAATACCCCCCACGAAACTCACCAGCCAATATATCTGGCCCCGACAACCCAGCCACCCAGAGAACTCCTACATACCAATTTTCATGATTATGGAAATTTTTCAAAATTATGGTCCAAATTCTTTACAACCGTAACTTTCTTGAAACAGAACCAATGAGTAGGATGTAAAAGTGCTTCTATATGAGAGTCTGTGGTATATTAGTCAGCATGCCATATCGATAACTTTTCGATAGGAATTACGAGCATCATCAAGGATGTCTTTCAATTTCTCGGTTGCGATAGCAGACGTGCGGAACGATATCTTTCGTCTTGTTTGAAAAGAACGTAATCTGTTTAAAAAGTCGAATGTCTCCTGATTTACACGCTCGTTCCTGTATCCCCTGAGGAGATGGAGGAGGAAAGACGAAGTGCGAGGGACGATTTGCGACGAGAGAAACTTTTCCGTAGGAAAGATTAAGGTGCTAGCATCCACTCCTCCATATCTTTAAGTTCACTCGTCGCTTCAGCCTTTACGGCACCTTAAAAAGACACTTTCTTGATATTCCTTCACGCAACCGACGAAACTTCGTGATTAAACTTTTAGGAGAATTCGAATTTAATTATCTCATTTTAAATTTGTTTCTAAGGCAAATAAGTAAGTGCAATGAACATAAAAAGAAGTTAAGTGGGGTGTGTGGTGAATGTTGGTGAAAGTTATTTTATGTGTACCAAATTCTACCGAAATAGTGAAAGTTTCTTATTAAATATCATTCGTTTCCATTGGTTTTCTAAATCTACACCATTGTCTGTATTGTGTTATATACAAAAAGTCTTCTGGTTTTGAATATAGCATTTCAACTGGAATACCTACCTACAATTTCCTTCACCTTCGTGCGCGTAAATAAAATTTGTAAGTCAATGCAGTTAAATATATCCAAGGTTTTGGTCTCACTTGTAAAATCTATTATTGAATTTTCGTAAAAAATTACAAAGCAAAAACTATTTTTAATGGATGTTTAACATGAATATAAATGGATTTAACGTACCATTTCACATGAATATACGATTATTCGCGTGATATGAATGCTCAACGTACTTATGTACATAGTAGCGTTGTAGCTTGTTTCTTTTTCAAAGTCTTATCTGATCTTCTTGTTGTAGGGTTATTTTTCTCGTGAAATGCACGAGAGGACATTTCACTGCCGCCTCTCTGGCACACGCGTATTCTTCTTTTTTTTTTTAATGTGAATTTTACGGCGCGTATTTTCGCGGTACACGCTTTTGCTTTTTATTTCATGGTCGTGAAGCGGTTCATACGCAACTGTGTAAACGTCCATGGTGCAATGCGTGCACGTGTGTACGTGTTTGCTTACAGGTACGTACGTTTTTAATGTGCACTTATACAGGATCTGTTGCCTGGCACGTGCTTCTCCTATTCTTTTCATTTCTTTTTTTTGCTGCTGCCTACAACTGCCATAGAATTTTTGTTTTCGAAAACACGACTGTATCTTCTCATTTTCGTTTTTCAATAAACGGGCCATTCTGTTAACGTTCCCAGACTATGTACAGGTATGAAGGTATATATATATATTCCTAGTACATACCTGTACATAGTCTTACAGAATATATAAACTTATTTATTATTAGCAACACATTGTCATGACTGATCATGCAAGAGTGTTTATTGATAAGAAACTCGCGTGCATGCTCGCGATACTAGATCAAGGATATTATTATGAACTTAGGATCAATTCTAGCCTGTTATAAGTTTACCAACAATTTCCTTGCTTCTAATGTATACTAATTTTATTTAAGATTAGAAATTCCATATAGTTAGGCTTTTCTCATTTTTTATGAAAAAGATTGATAAAAATTCGATTCATTTATTGTTTGTATTATTCGGTGATGAGTAATATATTCCCTTTAGCACGCGCCTTTAAAAAGGAATAAAAGTTTAAACAGATAACATCTTTGAATCGAACCGGTGTGTACCAAAAAGTTATAATGAATTCTAGGAAGAAAATACATTCGTTAAGTAACTGCAAATAATATATTAGAATTACGACTATCTACTTCTGTCTTCTCCTTAGCTTAACCTGTTTGTTCTTCTTCCCTCTCTTCTTCTTCTTCTTCTTCTTGTTCTTCTTCTTCTTGTTCTTCTTCTTCCTATGCAATTCAATGGAAAGTATGTAAATTGTTACGACAGTTCGAACGACGAAGTTTTGGAGCAAACATTTTATCCGAGGGATTTGTAGTATACTCAGAAATTACAATGATATAATGACTTTAAATATATCAATTATAAACAGTTTGTGTACCTAGTGCGAAATTTCTTTTTAAAGGCAATCTTGCTTAACAAATAGTAATATATATTACTACTACCAAAAAGCAGCTATGTATGTACCATACTTTAAAATATTAATAATAAAAGTAGTTTTTCTAACTCCTAAGGTTTTTAATTACTTTGTGATAACACTATGCAACTAGTACCTGAAGCAAACAAAACTGAAATACATATTAAAATAACAATTTATAACAGGAGAATAATTAAAAGCAAAATCATAAGGTGCAAAACATTATGAAATAAAAATTTTTTACATAAAGAAAGAAAACAGTTTCCACTGGAAAAAAATGAATCATTAAACCGTTTGAAGCGTTCACATCAATTAAGAACTCACATCTGTGTTTGTCCGTGCAAGCCTTTTCACAGTTTCCCGCACTTATTTCACTCTTTTTTTCTTGTTAATCGATGTGAAGTACTAGACAAGAGCTCGCAGAGTGGCATAGTGGAGTATCTGCACAGTTGGTAGAAAGGTATGACGGGGATAAAGCTTATCCCTCTATTTCTTTCTATAATGAAGAAGGAATGGGAAAGCGAGTGTGTGATCAAAATACACTATGCGTGCATCTATTACTGCCAAATTGTGAAACTACTATTTATATAAAAATTGCTAGTACATCCTGGTATTATTTCAATTTTGGTCTTACGTACACGGATACAATTTAAATGCAATATAAAGGAAGTAATTAGGTATAAGTAAATAATAACCACCAGTGTAATTAAAATTGATGATAATACAGGACTGACTAACTAATGACTCACATAATTCGTTGCAAATCAGTATTTTAATAATGAATGAAAATAATGCAAAAATTGATAGCTTATTTATAACGAAGTATGCATCGTGTCTCCGATTGCAAAACTACACTTCCGCTAACTAGGTGTAACCGTGTTCTTTATGGGGCTTCATTAGAGAACGTAATACAGTATTTATTCGTTACAAGCTCGCGGCTCGGAACCGGCGGTAATGGGCTGTGACGCGCAGGGTTGCCGGGAAAGACCGTGCAGCAGCGGAGTGGGAGCATACACGTAGTGGAGTGGGAACACCTACAGCAGTGGCAATATCTGTGTGCCTGAGACGCCATGATCGGAAACGAACCGATGCCAGCGCCAAGCCAAGAGACGCAACGGTCAACCAGCGTTGCCGGGGTTTCCCATCAAGGCATCTCACGCACACATAGACCGCCACTGCTGTAGGTGTTCTCCTCCACTACGCGTATGCTCCCACTCCGCTGCTGCAGGGTTATTCCTGGCAACCGGGTGATACGGGCCTGTGTCGAGCTCTTACAACGTGCGCTGAGCCGTTTTCGTCTAAGTCAGTGGTTCCCCTGGCAAGGGGATCGAGAAGTGTTTTCTGAGAGGTCGCTACGGTTATTTTTAATTGATGATTCTTAGTACTTATTTATTTTAATATGGTTACATTGTCATAGTCTATTAATAATGGAACACTAATTTTTCATAAATGAAAAGAAGAAAAAGCTGGTTACCCAGATGCAAACACAACCATCCCATTAATGAATTGCTTGAATAGAATTTGCTTGAATAATGGTTAACGTAAAAATAAATATAGACCTACCATTGTTATCATAGGTTAGTTCTTATTTTCTAACCTTAAATGTCTACATTCTTCGATTTCATAAAGTTATTGTTGCGGCACATCAATGATATCACATCGGGATGCCTAAACTTATAAAAAAAAATTAACAAATTCACTGCAAAATAATGCAATAGCAACTAAACATTTGTTATCATATGAGTACAGTGTTGTTTCGAAAAGAACTCGCATCTCGAGTCCGGGCACGAGCTCTTTTCGAGACAGATAGTCTATTCGGCTTGCCTTCACTCTCTGCCGCGGCGAGTAAGGGGGACTAAGAACGAGCGAGAGGGCATGCGGTAGCGACAAGCGATAAATTACGGTCACCACCGTTGCAGCGTCATCTATCGAAAAGGGACGGAATAGATCTCTCTGGCACCTCTCACTCGCCGCGGCTACTGCAACTGAAGTAGTGTCAGAGACAAGTTTTTTTTTCAAGGCAGAAAACGCTTCGTTTTTTACATAACGTTGTAGCTTGTATGTTATCGTTCGTTTGCGTCCGCTACATCGAGTAATCGGTGACATAATTTTATGCGCAATGCCCGACATCGGCCGATATCTGGGAAGTTTACATACCTATTTTCCTGGAACGATATTTCTTAGCCGAGTGTAGTATGTATTGCATTTGAGACCCATATACTTTTTAAATATGAATCAAGAATGCAATACATTACATATCGCGTATATGCTCACCCTGTGGTTGCATTATTTCGTTGTATATACGTACATTACGTATTATGCTCATACCAATATATAGGACTACGTGCATATTACCACGCATGTTTCATATAATTATAACATTGCAGACAATGCCATTAATTTATTTATTCATTATTATTTATGTTACGAGCCAGGGCCGTTGCAACGCGAGAGGCCGGGGCGAGAACAACATTTCGCAAGGAATATTGTTTATCAGCTTGCTAGGTAAGGATGCGGACGATCCTGATGCGAAATCAGGGTGCCGCTAGGATTATCATAAACGAGGATAAAGGGCACGAGGAAGGAATGGTGATCAGGGATCCTTTAAGAATGGAATCAGACGCGGACCAACCTGATTTTAATAATCAAGGAGCCGCAGCAGAGTGAAACTTCGCGAATGAACACGATACGTAATCGGGGTGTCACACTAGGATGAAATTTGCAGACGAATTCGGCGTAGGTATAGTCGAGGAGCTACCAGGAGGTTGGAATATTCACAGATGAACCTGGTCTCAAACTAGGCAGTTGCTAGGAAGATGGTAGATTTACAGACGAACCTGATGCGAAATCAGGGAGCTGTTGGTTACGGACAAACCTGATGCGACAGCTGGGAACTTCACAAGGGTGAAGTTTTTCTGGACGAACCTGATACGAAATTGAGGAGCCACTGGATCTGCGAAATTGCCTTGGATAGATGAAACGTTTGAAAGGACCTGATGTGAAATCAGGGAAATGTTAGTTATGCCTCGTAATTCTAAATTAAAGTTTGATACAACTCGAGCGATAAAGTTATATCGGTGGATACGTTCAACTACTGTTCATAAGGATTACTAGATAGAATAATGATTTTCAATGATATACTTGACTTTATCAATAATGGAAAGTCAGTCTTTAGAGTACAAGTGTATAGTGTCGTGAGAAATAATTAAAGAGTTAAATTGGTTGAACTAACAGGGTTTATATGTATAGTTCTTAAATAAATGAGAGATTCACTTAAAATCTCCATATAAGGAATTCTTTAGGAGCCCTCACATCATTCTTTTGTTTCTAGTTGTTATCCAGATGTGTCGAGGTAATATTCTCGACATTATTTGAGATATAACAGAAGGGGTTCTAGGATGTTTTCCTTTCTCAGACGCGAGCTGGTAAATAACGAGAGAGAGGCCAACGGAAACACAATTTTCATACTTTGTTGTTCTCGCAAATTAGCAGTGCACAACGTGAGGAAACCAAACACCTTTTATACGTGCGCGTATAACGCAAAGAAACAGCTTAAAGCGCGTAGTGTTGCACGCAGTTTTATATGAATTCAGTGAGAGTGAATGATTTAGTGGAGGCTATATTAGTGGACACTCGACAGTCTAGTGGAAAAGCTTAATGGCTCTCGTGATCGGAAGGAAGGCAGGGGAAAAAAGGAAACGTTCATCGGTGTTGCAACGCGCTACAATTTTTTATCCATTTTACGAGTGCTTCGGGTGTTCGTTTGAGGATGAGGCATGCAATAAAAGAGAGATGAGAGGCCTAGAATAGGTAAATTCGTGGATATGAAATTGTAACCGGATGTAAAAATTGTCGGTTTTCACTCGTCTTAAAGAATGCCATTCCTCCAGGAATGCAAATAAATTTCTCACGTAATATCCTTAATTATGGTTCGAATTATATCATATTTGGGTCCATTTTCATCGGGAAGATACGAGGAACCGATTGGTGATACTTTCATCAACACTTATCAAAAACATGAATATTTTATGTGACCCGTCGGTTTTATTGCTCTCGGCTCAACGAGCGATCTACTGGAACCCGAAGGTTCTCGATCTAACAGTGGGGTGGGTAGATCTTTCTCGATAATCCGAGCCCAAAGGCTTCTCAACAATCGAAAAAGCGTATATACATATTCCTTCTGGTGCTTTCGTCTACAATTATTATGGTGGGTTAATTAACAAATACGACAGTTTGTTAACGAATCACGCTGCAAAATCACAACTTAAAAGCTCAAGCACAAGAGCAGGCAGAAAAATTATTTTCTGAATCAAGCGTCTTACTAACATATCAGCAAAAGATTCTTACATAAAGTAAAGCTTAAGAATGTAATGGCTTCTCAGACGTCCACATGTATTTACATCGTAAGTACAAGTAGAGTGATATATTTCACTACTGACTGTTGGGAAAATATTGCGTGTGTTTCCTGTGTGTTAGAAGCAACAAAGAAATTTTATTTACCTCGACTTGGCCTTATTTAGAAGCATCGAACCGCGATATCTCTCGTGTTCGTCGAGGTGAAGAGGGGCCGAAGGGAGAGTGGAGGGCATTCGTGGTGCAAACTTTGCTAATTTCTTGAAACTCTAGAATCTAGAACTTCCTTCGGTTACTCGATACTCTTAATTCACTTCTGCGAGTTTAAACATTCTCTCACATTTAGCCACAGTACGACGTAGGAATTCAATAAACAAGTTACACGTTGCTCTCCTTTGATTTCAAATTTCCTTTCAATCGCGCAAATTAATTAAGACGGATCGCGGAAAACTAATTAAGGGCTGACG
This sequence comes from Andrena flavipes, assembly GCA_963971345.1. Classification (NCBI taxonomy): domain Eukaryota; kingdom Metazoa; phylum Arthropoda; class Insecta; order Hymenoptera; family Andrenidae; genus Andrena; species Andrena flavipes. Next base: position 59,954,289 of record OZ020480.1, read on the forward strand.
TTTAATCGTTCCGCCGCCATAGGCGCTGCTTTATGCCGAAAACTTTCTGTACGAAAGCGTTTGCATATTTTGCAGCTGTGCCATATTGATGTCACACTTTTCGAGTATTTAAGTAGATCACTCAGTGCGCAACGGGTACCTGATAAAGATAATCTAATTTAATAATGCGGTAACGATATCCCTGAATATCCATGCGCCAAAAATGTATTTTTCAACATTCATTGAAAAAAGTTTCCTTCATCAGTAAACTCGCAATCACGAGCTTTAAGTCTATATTTGCAAGTGTTCCTATCTGATTTTCATAATAAAAAACAATGTTATGTGATCCATTTTAACTAAAGTTATCCAAAATTGTTTAGCAGTTGTAACGTGTTCTTTCGACCAAAATCATTAAGGTGATGTTACATCAAGTAATGATATCATTTTTTTTGCAGTCACAAACATGCATTATAGCAAACTGACAAACACTACGTCACCCATAGCCATAAACACCGCATCATTCATACCTATCTAACGTCATCCTACTAAAAACTTGCCCTCGTCCCCTCTCTTATTTCCGAAACCTGGTAAAACCAGTGCATTTTCGTTAGTTCGTCATTACTATTCCAAAGTCCACCAACTTCAGTTATAGAGTTCAGATCTGAACCAACATAAAACGTTATACTACTCTAAATCTTCGTGGAATAAACGAGTATTGTTAAAACGGTCGTTTGATTTCTTGTTGTGTCCATTACAGTAGTAACAAGAAATTCCTATACCTGACACCAAAAATCTCTTCCAACGATGTTTACTCAGTATAATGAGTAATTCTACTGAGTTAGTCTGAATGCTTTTTCAAAAATACCCTTATAAGTCCGTTTACCCATGATTATGGTACTGTAAATTCCTTGAAAATATTATAGGAAACAAATTTTCATGTCGGGCAATAATAAAGCATTCGACTATTATTTCGATAAAAATCAACTGTTTGAAGCACTCGGTATCATTTTTCTACCGTTATTTACAATTTTGTTCACTATATTTGCTGTATCGTATTATCTATCTTACTATATTCTAACCGAATTGTGGTTCGCATTTCAGTCTGCTTTTCGGTGGTGGCCCAAAGATAGGAAACAATAGTTCTAATTGACACTCCCCATTCACCCTCCTGAAATGGTGGACAACACATAACACGCAGACTGTACTGCTCCTTCTACCAGTAACCACAGACCTCGAACAATCGACACGCATCGATCGCGGTTGTAACATCTTAAGGAACACCCACCCAGCGCCACCTTGAAGACTTCTCTATCACTCTTTTATTAATTTTAAATATATATTTTATTACAGAAACGAATAAGTTCAAAACCAAAAACCATTCTTGTATCCTACGAAAATAATTATATTTATATAAATTAAAGTAAATTCAAAATATAAGGCTAGGTTAAATAAACGGCTATGTTCAAGCGGAACGGAGCAGTGTTCCCATTTTCCTACGATACCCTACAAGGGCCATGCAATTCCAACTGACAAATCCATGATCGTGGTGGCTGATTTCTCCTGGATCGCTGCTCGCGAAGACGAACTCACCGGTCAATGTATCTGATACCGACTTTAGGAAATCGGGAAAGAGGCCAGTGGTAGAGTGTATGATGAAAATGTAGGGGGAAAGGCCAGTAAAAGGAGAAGAAAAATAGGAGGCGAGAAGAATATTTTTCAAAAGTATCCCAATAAAAAAAAGAAGAATTGAATAGATCGAGGGAGGAAAACCAAGAAGTCGCTGAAACCCTGTTGGAAAATACCTGGAGAGTTAGGAACGAAGAAAGGGTAAGCAGAATAAACGAGTCAAGATATGCATATACTACTGAATATGTATAATGGGGCGGCTATCGAAATACTTGAAATGAAGGATGAAGGACAAAGACAGAACGCTAATTCTGAGGTATAGATGCGAGAACGGCACGAGTGGAAATAAACATTGGAAATGAGTGGAAGAGAAGGTATGCAGGACGTGTGGTGCGAAAGAGGAACGTGGAACCTGGAACACGTGATCACAGAATGCATACAAACCAGGAGTGCAGAGTCTCTGGGAGTAATTCTGGGTGAGGACGGAAAAGGAATAGGAGTATTAAGGAAGATTGCAGCGGAGAGAAAGAAGAGGGACCGAAAGAAGGGGTCTCGTCAGAGGTGGGGGGAAGAAGAAGAAACGTGGAAGCTAAAGTACAATGGCTTACCAAAGATAAGAAAACTGTGTTACGGTTTAAAGTTTAGAAAGTTTATAAATTAGAGAATTAAGAACTTCGAATACATGATTGTGGGAATAGGAATAACATAGAACATGGTGATGTATTAGTGGGACCGCGGCGAGCGGCGGTCCCACTAATACAAAGGAGAAGTATGCATCTGTTTCTCCTTTGCACTAGTGAAAAGGGTTTTTGAAAAAGCCCGAAAAATTGAAACCAAAAATATTTTTTTTTTTTCAAATTTTGAAAGTTGTAATATGAACGTGAAAAATGAGTGTAATTTTTATTTTCGACAACTATTTTTTAAACATTTAAGAGACGGCATATACCGATATATGCCAAAAAGATCGATTTTGTTTTGCATATTTTCAGTCATTAATATGCCACGAATATTTCCTAAAAATTTGGGACCGAAACAGACATAGACATCAGATAATAAAACAGAAAAGATGTTCCTTATCTGGATCCATAACTTTTGTCTGACATGTTTTTTTTTTAAGTAATCAATCACTTGGAAGATAATTATATACAATCGACTTTGTGAGTTGTTCAATAATTATTTAAATGTTCAAGGGCCCAGAGGCACCATTTCCCCTTATCCGATCGGGTTGAAAGTTTACACAGATTTTGTTTTATTATTTGAAACTATTCTGTTGAGTGCCGCGAAGAAAGTCTTGAAAAAAAAATTCACCAAGAGTAAATAAGAGTCACCCTAATGTATATGCATTATCTGTTATACATACATATAAATAAATCCTTTCGAATATTTAATGCCTCTCTCGATACCTTTCACGTTTCGTGTGCTTTAAATATCTCTATCAATTTTAACAATATGTGTGTAAGTCAATTAAATCGGGAAACTCATTTTGCTTGCTTGGTTATAGTAATTAACTAGCTTTTTCCAGCAACAAAATTTCGAGTTATATGCATGTATGTAGTATATATGACATGATTCACAGTGACTGATGTACCAATAAAAGTAACTATTTAGTGCGGTACAACTATGAATGCAAAGGTTCATAAAACACGTTTTATAAGTGACGTTTATTGTGCACCTTACTTTATCGGTTTCTTCGTTCAGTTGAAACGTTAATTGTAATTGCAGTCCTGATCAGGGACTGGACAATTTTGAAAGTTTCTGCGAACGTAGAGAGTCGCCTGAATGTCACATCCAATTTCTGTAGTTATACCGGGTGACTGTTTCACTCCCACAATTACTTCTACTTCGCGATCGTTAAAAAGAATTCGAAGAGCAATTATCGTTATATAACAGTTGAGCTATAATGAATATGAAGAGGAATATTCTCCAGACTTAATAAATTCCATTTCTCGCACTGTCAATTGGAAGGGAAGAAATACTCGCGATCGTCGATTCTGAATCGTGAGCTCACGAATATTAATAAGACTTTCGCGTGCTGATAAACGAACCTCCTCCTTCATCGCTTTCGTGAAAGAAAAAGGATAAAAGCGATCGTTCCTCTTGGAAGTATTTTGCGGCAAGTGTGCCATGGCCGAACGAGAAGCAGCAAATATTTCTGACAACTACGGTTTTGTTGAAAAAGTTAGAAGAATGGCGTTTGACGGACATGCTATTTAGTGCAGTCAAAGTTATTTATAGGTTGAACCTGTATGTACTGCCAGACCAGCAATTGCAGAAACTCTTATTTTCAGCGCATATACGAGCCGTCCCCTCAACTGCAGCTTACGCCGAGTTACGTTTAACCACAAGCCAACATTTGTATAGAAAATCGTACTCAGACCTTTTTTTTTTGGAAACTCGCTTCAACTAACTTTCTGGCTTGCACATTATTTTCAGTCTTCCGGCGCTTAGGTACCCGGTAACAGATGTTTTTATTAAATTTACGACTGCCTCTTATTCCTATGTTCGTATTACTTTACTTAGCAAAATAAGTTCATCAATTTCTACTGGAATAGAACAGGGCTGACGGACTTCTCCTCCGGGAACCCCACGAGCCCCACTCTCAGTCAGCTGGTTCTCCCACTATCAGCAATATGCATATTTACAATCTACTCTACAATATTTGAATGAGAGTAATGAGTAAATGTGTTGGATGTTATGTGGCTGGAGTCGAAAACTATCCATCGATGGTTTAATCGAGCATATATAGAGAGGTCTTCTGGTCAGGTCTTCTTGAGTCTTTAACCAGAAATACACGTGCTTAGATCATCGTGTAGAGTTTGCTTTAAGACATACCTCCCACGATGCATTCGTAGTCGGACAGCTTTTGACTGAAATGTCTGCAGGATTTTTCTATTGGATTCATATGTCCGGATTCGAACTATTATTGTCTTGTATAACAATACTTTTTTTTCAATTCTGAGCTGCGATTTTCTTCTTAGGAGTCACTTGAGGCATTGAGAGCAGAAACGGATTAACCCACATGTTTTGCGAAATTAACTTAGTAATTGTAGGTAGTTTAGGCGGTTTGAAAGATTTTCTGAGGCTATAATCGGATTTCTGTGTGGAGAGAGTATGGCAGTGCCGTCTGCAAACGTTGCAATGATAATCTCTTGCGAAAGCTGTGAAGATGAGATATAGGTATGGTCTTAAGACACTACCTTGACGGTGTCCCTGGTTTTGTTATCCCAATTGTTTGAGAGAGAATTGTTTTGTTTCACCCGGAAGTATCTATCAGAGAGGTATGATTCTAGTATGAGATAATGACGGTTTGGAATGTTTCCTTTTAACTTGTACGGAATCCCTTTGTTCCAGACGTTGTTGTATGGTTGAGTGCTTTCCCCTAAAGCCAAATTGGTGCTCAGGGATTAGGTTTTTCATGGAGTTATGTAGAGCTATGTAGGAGCGAGAGCTTCATGCTGCTCGCAAGCCGCTAGTAGAGAGTGTAAGAGACAAATGGGTATGAAGGAGGTCGTTCTCCTACGGCTTATTGTCAGCGGAACAGACCAGGCAGAGAGCGAGCCGCCAGTTCGTCACCGCTGGTATAGAGGAATAGTTAAAATGATATTAATGGGGGAAGAGGTTGTAATATGGACCACCTTTTCGTTTCAAAGGAAGTAATAAATTTTAATATTTAAGTTGTATATATTGCATCAACAATCATCAGCAGTATTAGCCAACGTATCTCTTAAAAACAAAAAACAAAATTCAAATCGTGTCCATATTCTTCATGAACAGAAGTCGCAAATAATGTGTTCAGTTTCACAATCACTGCACAAAATATGAGCCTAATCCTGACATATTTGGCATTGAACTCAAAGCTCCTTAGATGTTAATTTCTCGAACGTCTAGAACGTGTTGTTCCGTGTTACCAGTGTTACTATAAATGCCATTTTCGAAATGATCCAATAACCCTGTTCCTACCATTTTGAACTTTAATCTCATTAGTGTTTTATATTTAGCAATAGAGATAGTTAAATCATTTTTTAAAGTTATGTATAAACACAGATGAAGCAGTTACGCAGAAACTTCCACTTTGATATTTTTTATCCTTATATTGGTCGACAACATTTTTTTCTGAAAATTCAGACCGGTAGCTTTCGACAGTGTTGGTTTTATTAAACTCAAAAAGTCCATATGCCTTTTAAAAGTGCTCTCAATACGTACGAACTTCATGCAAACTAACGGACCCTAATACATAGAAAATTCGTTATACGAGCCTTGTATCCAGTCATGTGGGACGTGTGTGATTTATGATCTACACACTCTACACAGTTATTCTCAATTTACACGTAATCGAACTTTTTATTTTGTTCGACTGTTGGTATTTCGATCACCCTTGTACACAGGATTTCCCCTGTTGCACTCGTAACCGCTGGAAGCATTATCGTTGCTTCTCTTTCCCGTTTAAACGTTGGTCGCTATCCAGTGAAGAGAGAAAGCTTAGTCGAGCAACTACTTTCTTCCGCTGATTGTTCTTTTCTTTTACATCTCTCGTTTCAAGCTCCATTTCTCATCCGGTCAGTCTTGCTTCTTCTTGCGCGTTCTTCTTAGTTCTTGTTTTCGTCGCACCCTTTCACGCCAGCATTTCTTTTCGCGCCTCTGTCCATCTTTTTGCACCGTAGAATTTAAATATCCTTGTTTTGTAAAGTTCGTGCAGATACTTCAGCTATTAGAACGCATTAGGTATATTAGAACTACATTTACTATTGATAGGCATAACTGTATTCGTCTTTGTACAGGTAAAAGCACATACAGTATTCTCTCGAAATAGTACCATCGCTTTCCACCTTACAATAAAGATTATTCACTATTTCCCACTATTTTTTAACGACGAGACGAGCGATCGGCTTCAGAATCGTGTCCAGGTCACGATAAATATTCGTCGCTGGCCCCGACTCGTAATACTATTTCGGGAGATTACGGCATTCCTCATTCTAGGTGGGTGTAATTGTGGTATAATAAAAAAAGAACGGATTCTATGCAGAGAAATCAGTTGAAAATGTTGAAAAGGGGTGATTCTACAGGTCAGAATAAGATGAAAATATAGAATAGAGTTTTTTAATATCGCAATTCGTTTTTGAGAAAATTGACTTTGAATTTTAGCCGAGCATGCGTACACCGAAGTTAGGTCCGTTTCACACATACACGGTATCACGTGTTGACGCATAAATATCACGCATGCATAGTTCGCAGACGGGTTTTCCGGTTAGTTCTTCTTCACCCAATACCTATGTATTAGTATATTATACTTTCAGGTTTTAATTAATTAAGCCTGTATATTTGATTAAAAATTACAGAATAAAACCCACCCAAATCGTTCTTTTCAGCGTCTTCTAATTACTCAAAATCAGTTTTGAGTTCTAAACAAATTTTTGCCAAACTTTCGTTTCGTTATGTGTGAAACAGGCCTTAATATCTCGAGAACGAAGCCTCGAATCTTAACACGGTAAAAAAGGACCTTTCGAAATATTTTTGCATCAGGATGGTGCATGTTACGAACGGTCCCCCAATTTTGGGGCACCCTGTAGTAACTGAAGACAGTCTACAGATTTCTTTCTTTCCCGGCCTCTTCAGTTTTGCTTGCGAAAACTACACATGTATACGACCTGTGTTGACATAACATTGTTAACTAGTTTTAGTATGTAGATTCACAGTTGCATGCATTTATAAATTCACCGTGTATATCGTGTAAATGCAATGAGCAAACGCGCTGCAATATTCTGTGATTCGAAGGCAGGATGCACTAAAGTCGGGCTACCCATTGACGCCAGAATCGTAGGACGTGGAACAAATGCTTGCCCCCACTATGACCTACCGTCGCCCCTCTCCTGGTTCCAAATGCACTGCACACGAGCATATCCCTATTCCCGTCTGTGTGCGCTGCCTGTTCGGCTCTTTTCCCCATCAATTCATGTTGTCGAAACCCGAACGAATGAGTCGCAATCAGGAGATCGAGAGTTCAAATCCTAGTGCGGTGGTTTTACCTTTTTTTTCAAATTATTCTCTAGTTTCACTCTCTAATTTCTCAGTAGAATAAAAACTTGAAAATTATTAATTTTCAAAGCATTTTTAAAGTTTGATGTTTTTTATTAATGCTGTAATTCGCATTACCAAAAACCAATGCAGCTGGTAACAGCTAATTCGAAATGAACATAATTAGAATCATAATCATAATTACAATTACCTATATACGATAAAATATAAATGTTACAAGATTTGTGTATGAAATTTTTGCATTTTTAAGAATTTAGTGACTTACCGTGGAATTACTTTTTTTCAACGAACAAACATAAGTTTATAGTAATATTTATAGAATAATTTTTTTATCTTTTATTCGTTATTTGATATGTTTATTTAGATAAAGAGTTTGCCCAATTTCGTTCGAAAGTGAAATTGAAGAATAATTAAAAAACAAAATAAAACCGCCGTGCTGGAATTGGAACTCCCGATATCCTGATTGCGACTCATACATTCGGGGTTCGGCAACGTGGATTGTTGGCAAAAAGAGCCGAACGGGCAGCGCTCACGGACAGGAGTAGCGATGTGTATAAGAATAAGTCTTTTTTCAATCCTTCACGAGAATGTGCTGCTAACAGTTGCGTTTGTTTCCAGGTTGCGCATACTGTTTTTTTGGTTTCCCTTCGTACTTGTGGCTTCGCCAGGGGTGTGCGCACTTAGAAATGCTAAATGCAGCTAAATGTATAGCTCCGTGTAATAAAGTGTTTTAAGATAAACCACGTATATTTTCTGTGTGAGTATTGCACCAATAATATGCTTGTGTGCAGCGTGGTGAGAGCAAAATGGGGAACGACGGTAGGTGATGCTGGAGGTAAGCATTTGATCCACGTCCCACGATTCTGAGTCTACCGGTTAGGTTTGTCAAGACCACCGAAGGCAATCCTCGCTGCCCCATTTGCCCACCTCTGTGTCCTGTCCCCCATGTCTCTTCACTTTCAATACCAAGGCAGAAGTGGTTCCAATTTTATATTTACTAGCAGATGCTATATATTGACACAGTTTTTGAAATTTTAAAATCACACATGTTTTTTTAAATGGAGCCGGTATGTTTTTATTGCTATTAGAAAACCACAATAAATTGACTTCAACGATATCAATATTGTATAATTTATCGAAAATTTTAAAAATTAAACAGGTTTGAGAAATATCAAACAGAAAGACAAACTGGCCGTTCGCGTGGAATAAAGGTAGTCAATGAAAAACTAACAAAGGGAACAGTAAAAAAAAGAACACGAATGGAGAAGGAACAGTATACTAATGAGAGAAACAGTTATGAGGAAGATGAGAAACCATGTAAATATACGAGTAAAAGAGAAAAGGGAAATTGGAAATTCCTCACCCATTAGTCTAGCATGTATGTGTGACAAGAGTCGAAGTATGTAACATAGGGGAGACCGGAGTAAAATCGTGACGTTAAAAATAAAATTAATTAGAATAATCACTTTTTTAAATAATAGTACATATCCAATTTTTTTAAAACAAGGAAAATTAAAAAAAATAATGATTTAAAATATGATCCGTTTTTACGATTTTACTCCATGGCGGTAAAACCGGGTACAATACTAGATACTGGCCGTAGCACCTGTAACAATGAAACTCATCCAATTATTCAGCCCCGCAACCAGTTAGAACAAGCTGAAAACTGCACCCAACCTTCATTCAAATTCGATGAACCATATAATTCTTGGACATAAATGTTAATGTCTTCATCGATTTTCATCAACACATACCATTATCCTTCGGTATTATGTTTAATTTTGTGGTTTTCTTTCTTTTTAGTTGCAGTCTTTTATTAAGATTTAGTTTTAATTTTGATAACTTCCTCTTTTGCCCCGTACGAAATAATACGCATCTCGAGAATATGTCGCCGCAACGACGTGGGAAAATTTAAAGTTGTTTAAACAAGAATACCACGCCCCGGTTTTACCCAGGTACCCGGTTTTGTCCAACTATCCTCTACATATGTATACACCTGTACGGGACCGAAGAAGATGGGATCATAGCTGACCTGAATTGTAATCGGAGAAGTGACCCTGACAGGCCTAAACCGGTGGCTCAAACTTTAGGCTAGGTCTTGTCATAATGATTTCATGTGTGTTAGTGGAGCCTCGTATTCCAGATTATGGAAGGACTTACTATCTAACCGATTACCTTCAGAATTGGCATGGTAGTTTCTAGTAGGCTGCATCTGTAAACGTACATGTAAGTGCATATATAATTCTGAAATCATATTAGCTGTGATCCGTATGCAGCTGACTATACTATACTTTTTTACAAGCGACAATTTTAAAATACTGGTGGGTCTTCAGTTACTGATAAATAGAACAATTTTTCTTGTTTATGGAGGAAATTTTTCTGACGAAAACAACTGTCCCGTTACTCGCTACTAATGACATTGAACTTAATCAAGAGACTATGACATATTCTGTAAACTAGCAGGAAACGATAATGAAAATATTTTTACTGTATAATACCATGAACGCATTTCCAGAATTTTTATTATGGAAATGCCATTAAAAATAGTTTTCTTAAATAACGAATTTTATAGTACAAACGAACCTTCCAGTTTTAATAAAGGACTTAGAAGTGAACACCGCGAACCCGCACTCACCGATTGGAACGCAAATTTGTGGGTTTATAGAGTGACTCAAGACAAGAACAACGGTGTGTTTTATTCGGCCCCTATCGTCCTTTAAGCGGGCGAAAACTAACCTCAAAGTCAAATAGGCACTTCCACTTTTTCGCGTATAACTCTCAAACTACAACAGGCAGAGAAAAATGTTTCAAACAAAAGCTTAATGCTGTAATGAGCACTGCAAAATTTTGAAAAAATTCTTTTCGTTCAGTTTTTTTTTTTAACTCTGTTCAGAATTTTGTTAACGCAAGTTTGCAGTGCTCGTTGCAGCATTCAACTTTTGTTTGAAACATTTTTTCAGTCTGTTGTAATTTGGGAGTTACACGCGAAAAAGTGGAAGTGCCTATTTGACTTTGAGGTTAGTTTTAACCCCCTTAAAAAGCGATAGGGGTGAAAACTAACCTCAAAGTTAAATAGGCACTTCCGCCTTTTCATGAAACACACCGTTGTTCTTGGCTTGAGTCACTCCATAAACCCACAAAGTTGCGTTCCAATCGGTGAGTGCGGGTTCGCGGTGTTCCCTTGTTAGCCCTACTGGACGTAGCGGTTAATGTCGACCAGCACACGTAGGTACAAGCGGGGATTTTCATAACATGTTGACTACAATATCAGTTGCACGTAGTTTTTACACTGTTAACCCCCGTTTGGCAGATACAGGTTTCATTTGGATCATCCTATATGCATACCAAGCTATTATTTTACTTGTGATGTATTTTGCAGTATAAGAGGATTAAAATTTCATATGAAAGCTGTTGACTAATTATGTGTAGTTGATCTGTTTTCTTTTCAAATGATTATTAATGCACTGGTGGATATAAACTATATTTATTATATAGGGTGTTTATAAATATGTTGGACAATATTTTAGCGTTGGTTCTACTCATCAAGATAATAAGAAAAATTGGCATGTCCGATAATGCTCAGTTTTGAAGTTATAAGCATTTTTATATCCCGTAAAATACCCGCCTGAACCGTCTATTAAAGGGAAACTGGCAGACTGGCGCGTTCGTCAGTTGGCGTAATATACTACCATTTATAAACATTGTCGTAAATTAATAGCTTTACAAAACTAATGATATACATAAATTGCGCCAATTATCACAATGGCTATTTTTACAAATAAAAAAAATGTATTATATAATATTAAGCAGATATATTTTTATACAAATAAATATTTTAATACGAATAAATATTTTATTCAATATACTTGGCGCTGCGAAACCAAAAGAAGATTAATTGTCTTGGTTAATAAATAAAATAAAACAAGACAAGACACCACTGAGACAAGAAAGAAAAAGATTTTAATGCAATTTATACATATTTATTCAGTTTAGCAACACCAATTCGGAGAGCAGCGCCAAGTATTTTGAATAAAATATTTATTCGTATTAAAATATTTATTTGTATAAAAATATATCTGCTTAATATTATATAATACATTTTTTTATTTGTAAAAATAGCCATTGTGATAATTGGCGCAATTGTACCTTTTTTTAAAAAGGGTAATTTATGGGGATTTCACACATTTTGTAGTGTTTATGTATTTACGGAAATCGTGAAGCGACTAGCGACCCGAACGCAGCGGTTTTTTGTCTTTATCGCGAGTGGCTGATTTCAAGTCGTTTGAATTTATGGAATATGGGTTATATATTTATTATTATATCAAAAATCATTTTAGAATTTTTTTATTTGAGAAATAAAATGAAATTGTAAGAAAAATATTTAGAATCGAATCTGGGCGGATGGAATAGAGATTACCGAAGATAGATGATCGCAGCCAATCGGCTCGTATTACTTGTCATGTAATTAATAATTGAATTACAATGTTACTTGTGATACGATTAGTAATTATACTTCAAATAATACAAATTGCCCAGGTCTCACCACGTGGAGGCGCTGCGAGTGGAGACCCGCCCTAACCGCGGCCCATCCGCCCTCCTTTTATGCAAAATTTTATTTTCATTTCCATCGATCCCCCTGATGCACGATTGCAAAACGATCCTCGATCGCTTCACAAGCGGGCAAGAGGAGGAGTTATTCTGTAAAAAGCTACCGCGATGAAACTAAGCAGAATTTAAAACATTTTTTCTTTCTTTCTGTTTTAAATTTGAAGAATATTCTGGTTGGGAATGAAAAAAAAGAATAAAGGGGGAATATTTGAGGGAAATTATCAGTGAAAATACTGATATGTTATATGATATATCATTATTTAGCGAAAAGTTTTCCCCCATTTTCTTTATTTCATTCCCAATTAGTGAATAATTACTACTATCGTTTCCTATTCATTAACAGAAAATATGCGCATATTTGCTATGACTACTTAAATACTAATAATGCATTCCTATACGAGCGATCGTATTTAATAATTGCTACTTAATTCTAAGTGGCCACTAAAAGTCTTATCGAACCATATACGTATCTACTTAAATTTAAATAATGACCTGCCTAATAAAAATCTAAAATTGTCATGTGTTTTTTACTTCCCTCGATGGATCTACGATGTTACCTGAAACATTCGCAAAAGTATTAATAAAAATTCCGTGAGATTTCGTTTCTCAAGGATGATGAACCTGAAATCCTATTTTTGCAATATTCTTCACACATAATACTCTGCAACAGAAACTTTCTCAATGGATTAGTACCTACAATTACTATTGCCCAAATATTGAAATATCATATTTGAAACTACAGGCCAAAACTCAATATGGAATATCAATTCAGTATTAAAATGAAAGAAGGAAAAGATTAAAAATACTGCTTCATTTTCAGCAGACAAAGTAGGCAATCAAAACTTTAGCAACTCGTGAAAAAGAAGCTACTAATGATATTACATTTTATTCCGAAGCAACTGATATTCATAATATTAAGCACATTGGGTGTTTTGTTACATCAACTCAATAATTACCTTGTAGTTTCTCATTAATTGGCACTTTCAAAGTTTATGTATCAATGACTCGACAAGCAATCATTATATACAGTAGGAAATCAAAAACTTTTATGCAAATGTTGAAGATTGGAACAATTGCACTTTAGTGCACAGTAATCGAAGTTACTTTCATACAGAAAGTAGCAACAACGAGCACGCGTTAATATTGACTATCACTATCACTTTGCACTAACACGTTTCACTATTACTTTTCACTGTCACTTTTATTTTTAAATATATGCTCACATAATCAACTACGTTATGTTAGTAATAGTGAGACCAGCCTGGAATGAAATTAAATAAACACAATAAAACAGGACATAAAATAAATCACGCAAAACCATAGACAAAATACATGAAATAGAACAAATTACGCAAATTAGCAATTGATATTCATAATATTAAGCACATTGGGTGCTTTGTTATATCAACTCAATAATTTCCTTGTAGTTTCTCATTAATTGGCATTTTTTGCAAAATATGAATATACTTTCAAAACAATATTTCTAGTGACAAACACTCGATTCAAGAGCGGGTAGATGGTGGGAGTGGAAGGAGGATGGTGCAGCCACTTAGGGCTGCTCCATGATCATTGTCCACTCATTAATGCAAGAAAACCGTGAGTGGACCGTTTCTTTCTTTCGCAACGCTAGCTTATTACAGACTAAAATCAACTCCCGAGCATAGTCACTAGGACTTTGGACTACTCGCAGCACTAATTTCTCAAACAACTTCAAAATTCCCGAATGGTGCTTCATTACTGAAAATTCTACTATACTTAATACTCTCAAGCAGCTACACTACTCTAACAAGTATAAAAAGCTACAGAGAACCACCACATGGGTGGTTTCATTTTTCGCAACACTAATAAAAATTCAATGCACCTGTGTCTCGTAATACGCAACTCTAACTTTAAATCGTTGCAGCCTTCCTAAAGGCTGTGTAGAGTCCCATGCGCAGCAAGTCCAGCTGCTCGGGACTATTTTTCCCCAGGAACATGTCTCTGAACATGTCCCAGGACAGTTTTGGGGCATTGGGGGCTGGGGGTCGCAACTCTAATTACAAACGCGATCAATCATCATCGCAACACTAACTCAAAAAAATATTAACAATCAAACTAGAACGAGTAATTAAAAAAACGCGATCAGTCGCATCGCAACTCTAATAAAAAGAATACAATGAATCAAAATTAATGCTATAAATCAAAACTTTAATAACTTTAGTAACTTTAGTAACTTTAATTCAAAATACAAGAACAATCTCAAAAACAATCGCGACTCTTTTTTCGAAACACTACAAGCAATCACGTTCGATATTTATTCGCAACGCTATGCTGGTACCAAACGCGGGGAATACTCGATTCGCAACGCTAATTCAAACCGTGATCAACATTTAGTCGCAACACTAACTGGCCGCGTAATCTTCTTCGCAACCCTAATTGAAAACGCGGTGTGCTCAATTTCAGGGGAGGGGGTATCGATGGGTCAGCCTATGGCCAACCAAACTACTACTACTACTACAACTACCGACGAGCATAATGGCAAAGTAATACCTACGAAGAATGACCCTGCACCCGAGGATGCAGGGCCATTCTTGGTAGCCCACATGATGTGGCCGTTTTACTGGCCGGGCTATCTTCGGCTCTTTGGCCACTTCTTTGCTTCGGGCGGTCCGCCCTTCTGAAAATCAAGGGGGTACTCCACAGTGAACGGATTTTTTCTCAGTAAATACAACATATAATGAAATAAATCTTTTTAGTTTTTATAAAGCTACTCTTATATTATACTAAAAAAATTTTAAAAAATATTTTAATTTGTTTTACTTGTTTTTTTTTACAAAGCGTCAATATGACACCTAAACAAAAACGTGGTGCAGGTGATTTTCTGACTTAGGCTTATTTGAAACAAAAAATCCGAAAAGATTCTTAATCTGTATGAGTGTCGCTATCGCCCGTAGCTCAATTAACAATTTTTGTTGAAAAATAACAAAATGGCGCCTGTTTGAAGAAAAAAGTTCTCCAAATAATGGTGTTTCTCGAATGTTTCCCGAGAAAAATTTCGGTTATTTTTCGGAAAAAATTGTTAATTGAGGAACGGACGATAGAGACACTTATACAGGTTAAGAATCTCTTAGAATTTTTAGTTTTGGATCAGCCTAAGCCGGGAAATCACCTGCACCACGAACATACCGTTTTTGTTTAAGTGCCATATTAACACTGTAAAAAAACAAGTAACACAAATTGGAAATATTCTTTTTAGTTTTTTTGGTATAATATAAGAGTAGCTTAATAAATATCGAAAAGATTTATTTCATTATATGTTGTATTTACTGAGAAAAAAATCTTTAAAAATAGCTTGATTTTTCGACCGTTCACAGTGGAGTACCCCCTTAATAGCGTGCCCAAGCCCGTCCTGCCGACCGCGACCAGCGACAATGTGCAATGTCCCACTGGCGTCAAAAAGTCGACATAGCGGGGCTAGAAGCGAGGGCATACCCCACTCGCGCTAGTCTGGCCGTCGACTTTTCTCACAAATTTCCTGAAAGCAGGTCATCGCAGGGGGGAACATGCGATCAGAGAATACGATGACCTGCCCCGGCCCTACCTACTTATATTTAAGTCACACATTCGTACCAGAAGGTAAGTTACCTATCCTCCCGAACAGCTAGGTTACCCATCCTACCGGACAGCTAAGTTACCTATCCTACCGAACAGCTAAGTTACCCATCCTACCTAACAGCTATGTATATTTAAAAAATGGCAAAACAGTCTCTCACACACAATCACACTCTAATAAGTACGTACCAGTTTTCACTGAAATCGGCTAGCAAAGGCAGTGACCATTGCGTATAAGTATGATTTACAAAACAATTAACCATTTTCAATTTCAAACAATGGATTACTTGATAATGTGAATTGTACATATTATGTACATACATGAATCGTTATTACTATCTGGTTTGATTGTACGAGATTGATTAAATTTCATATTCCCAGATTATTTACTAGAATGATCATCGTGTGCAACAAGGAATATGATATATTGGTATCGTAATATTATAGTTTCGTTAAAATGGTCTTTGATGAAAATTTTTCACCGACGCAAATTCCACCGCCTAACCACACAAACACACATAGGTGGAAAATGCGGCGTGCACGATACACTAACGCTTTGCTAGCCGCCGACATGTAATTATTTAGTTAAGAAAGTCATCGTGCCCCATTGCCTTCACCCACCCAAGTAGCACCTGGGCACGTGGATGAGTTAAAAGGCAATGAGTACGGAAAGATATCCTAAAAATCCTCAACTAGAAAATATCATTAGTTTGTATAGTGTCTAACAGGCTAATATTCTTTGATTTTACATTATTAAGTAAAGTGGCTCGACTTTCAACTTGTGAATAGTTTAAAGTTTGATAAATAAGAAAAGACTCTACTTTAGATCAAGAAAAAGGACTCTACTCGACATTCAATTAGCGAGAAGAAAGACTCTAAAATTCAATTGTTTAAGAAAATCAATCAAAATCATGAAGAATTTACTTTAAGAATTTAAAACGGGCTATTCCATCGTCAAAGTAAATTTCATAAAACAAGAAAGTATGATCTCATGCTGATTACTTTGAATCTGAAATTTCCACACCCTCAATTGTCTTCTTGCACATGGAAATTAATTATTCTATTGTGTACGCAAACGAGTGACCTTTTTAAGAAAGGAATTACATTTTTATGTATATTATCATCATTTAGAAATCAAGTTACTTTTGAACACGTAGTATCAGAAAAATAAAAGAAATTCAAGTCATTATAATCGTTCCACTACATATTAAATCAAAATGATCGTAGCTGTGGAGTCTGAGAGTATCAGACTTCTTCGCTACATAAAAATTAGCATTCAGTCGTATTGATATTCGTACCAATACCTTCCGAGCTGCTATGCACCTTTATGTGCATTACTTAATAAGTATCTACATCAATGTATCATCAATGATAAATATTCGCGTTAGGAACCGTTTATCTTGGAAATTATGATTATAATGTGATTCTATTGAAAAGGCGCGGCGTACAAGAAGGCCCTAGCCTCGTCTAATAAATACATACACAGACAAAAATGTTACAATTCACGGGCATGGTTATCATACCCGTGGTCATTATGCTCGTCAAATATACAACCGGTCACTCGTGTCGATTCGGACCAAACGTCCTACGACATGATTGAGTGACCAGAGGAACCATAATGCATGCGCACTCACATTTCGTTGGGCCCCAGGCCCGGATACGCCAACACCCCTGCTACTGCTCAGGAGAAGTCACCAAGCTGCTCAGCTGCGCCCAAACTGTAACGAAGGAACAGAACACGATTATAATTTCTTTCTAAAGTTACGATTGTTTCAACTCTAATATAGAACCACGAAACAGTTCAAAACTAACGAAACTTTTTATCATTTAGACATTTTAAGAAAAAAATTGAAAAGATGAAATATCAAAAATTAAAATTAACAAAAGTTTTTTCTTATAATGTCTAAATAATAAAAAGTTTCGGTAGTTTTGAATTTCTTGTTGATTCTATTCTAAAAATTAATTTGTTTAAAATTGTTTGCTTTCTAAAATTTTGAAGAATGAACTCTACTTTAAAGGAATTAAATCAAATACATAGATACTTACATCTTTCCATCAATATTCTGTGTACAAATCTCCTCTTCAGCTGACGCACTGACTCTAATTTCCGACGAGTTTCTCTTTCAAAAGTAAAAAAAAATAAAGGAATAGTAGACTACAAACGCGCCCCAAAGATCATAATCGGCGAACAAAGCACTGAATCTATTCTCCCGATTCGAAGGTCAGAGCCGCGACGCTCGTGAAAGAATAAATTGCGTAGAAAACACTGACTCTACCCTCGCGTATCCCGAAATTGTTAACGAAACTCTACTATGAGCAACTGTGCTCTTCAAAACGAAAAACTTTGTACGTCATAAACACTGACTCTATTTGGCCGCATTGCACGCGGTCACAATCTCTGAAAAATAAGTAGGATAGGAGGGTGAGGTGGGTGTGGTTTCATCGACTGTTTGTCACGAGGAAATATTGTTTTTCGTCAAACCAGCCAAGGGACTTTCGCTCCTTGTTATTTAAAATACAAGGTGTGTTGCGAAAATACAGAATGCTCGCTCGATAGGAGCAGCTTTGTATTTCAGTAACACACGATATTATCCAGAATATATTACTGCAGATACAATTACTACATTTAAATGAATCATAGTAGTGGCTTTTGTCATTAAAGTTGTAAGCAAGTTCGTGTTATTCGAATAATACTTACAAATATATCACGATCTTTATAAATATCCAAAATTCATGGCAAGAATCAAAATTCGTTAATTATTCATGCTTGAATAGCATGTCCTTGATCAACTACGCAGTTTTTGAACATAAAGAATAAAACTTGCATGTAAAACCGAACATAAATGCAATTACAACAGCTTCATAGAGATAGATTCTTAAAAATCATTGAAATATTATCGAATTCTACGTAAACGTGACCGAAATGCAATAGAATTCGATCATTCCAATATTTCGAAAACATCTACAGACGCCATTTTAAAACTTTTAAAGAAATCTGATTAAAATTATTCAATTTATCATAATTCAATCTTTTCTCATTTGAAAAGATCGAATTATGAGACAGCAAAATTACCCATCACCATCACAGCCAACAATGATTCAATAAAATAATGAGAAAAATACGTATACCACGCGTATTGTCATCTCCTTTTTCCAAGGAATGACCAGACGCCATCCAAGCATCGTTCAAATTAACCGCCAACTGTCATGGCGTCGCCTGCCCTTTGCTTTCGATGTCCGCCTCAACGTCTGTTTGAAACAAAAGCATTAAAACATTCGTAAGGCAATTAAACAAGAAATAAACTTGAAATATGCCCGAAAAGTCATGTATTTGAATACCGAGACACGATATGTGTGCACTAAATGTGCAGAAATATCGGCACGAAGGCAACGAAGGGAATACGTGATGAATATCTAATGGTTTTCTCGCGATATTTAATCAATTTCGAGACGAAAGTGTATTATAATATAGAGATAGAGAATAAAGAAGAAGGCCAAGGAATAGAGAATAATGAATAGAAGTAATTATGTAACGATAGATAATGTACGCGTACCATTTACGTACGCAGCTATCGACACGTCTTAACTCGACGCCGTCCACGAAACGAATGACCCCCGCGTCCCGTCGCTGTACCGCGGCGAATATGGGCTTTGGTGGGGGGAGACCGGGCAGGCTCGCGCGGCAATACACGTCTCTTTTCGCACGCCGCGTAACGTAAACATCACGGCTCGTGGCCTAGCCGTCTGCTACAGGTAGAATAGAAATATTCACGTAATATATTTCCTTCGTTTATAAAATATCTAGCATCTACATACAGGAGTGTGCTTTAATTAAGTTTGTAAAACATCTTAGTAAGTATATGTATATTCATAAATTGAAGGGTTTGATGCAATAAAAATTGGAAAATTAAATGTTGTTAAACTGTCTTTTAAAAAATATAGTCTTGTAATGCTCGTCACGGCACACATTTTTTCTATTTACAGTTTTTGTATCGAATTGTTAGTATTCAAAATAAAAATTATAAACTAAAAAAAGTTCTCCGACCAAAATCATTATTTCTTTAAACATAAATTGCGATAACTTGAGTAAATATTAACGGATCGTTATGAAACTTGAAACATAAAACTCAGAAAACTCTAGCGAAGCCGTATAATGTATACACGAAACCCTTATGTTAAAAAATGTAGTAATATTTAATTAAAAAGTAACACTGGACATAACCCATGTTTTTCAACGTTCGCCGTTAAAAAGTATCGAGGCAATTTTGACGTACAGATAACTTGCAGCGACAAAGTTTTTCCTTAATATACAAGGAAGTTTTTCACCAATTTTCACACTGATTAATAAATAATTATAGAAGATATGACGATATATATAAATGTCGCGCGCCACCAACAGTCAGCAGCTACATACGTACTGCGCTACTTACCACTTGCATTACACTGCAAAGACATGACTTTCTCATTATCATGTTGTTTCACTCTTTCACGGGCATTATGGATTATTTTCAATTCCTCTTTGACTAGTGGGACTTTTCCATTTGATTGGAAGACTACCTTAGTTACAACAGTCTTTAAATCTGGCGACTCGGCTAACGTGAGGAATTATAGGCCGATATGTATTTTAGGCACTATACCTAAATTATTTGAAAGCTTAATTGTTGTCAGTATCAAGCCATTTATTACGAATATGGTCTGCAGTGAGCAGCACGGTTTCATGCCAATGCAAACTACCGTGTCGAATCTTTCTGTCTTTTGCAACTACGTCTCAATCAATCCTTGACCGTGGAAACGGGGTAGATCCTATCTCATCAAAAAGAATCCCATTTAAAAACAAAGTCGTAAATTAATAGCTTTACAAAACTAATGATATACACAAATTGCGCCAATTATCACAATGGCTATTTACACAAAGAAAAAATGTATTAAATAATATTAAGCAGATATATTTTTATACAAATAAATATTTAATATGAATAAATATTTTATTCAAAATACTTGGCTCTGATCTCCAAATTGGTGTTGCTAAACTGAATAAATATGTATAAGTTACATTAAAATCTTTTTCTTTCTTGTCTCAGTGGCGTCCTGTCTTGTTTTATTTTATTTATTAACCAAGACAATTAACCTTTTTCTGGTTTCGCAGCGCCAAGTATTTTCCTCACCCTTTCATACTCCCCTCTTGCCTAGAAGTGTAGGACGATGACGAAGACGATGCTGAATCTTAAGAACATAAAATTCAGCAAATTGCAACTTTACATCGAAATGTTTCAGCTCATAAGGCCCGTAGGAACAAAACCAAGACATTTTTCTCATGTGAATGAAACCCAAGCTATCCATTAAGACCATTCAAAATCTAATCGGATCTGCCGTTATTGAGATTCGGAAATCTCAGAGTTCTTGATAGCGAGTCGTGGCGTAATAGAGCCACTCTGTGTCTCTTGATATTTTCATTCATATCCTTTCCTTCGCGCTTTTTAAAAAACAATGGCGAAATGATAATCAATATATCGATCCGCAGAAACACAGGTGGGCTTCGTTAAATGCAACTTTAATAACCGTTTCGGACCCATGTTACGCGAAATAAAAAAATGTGTATAAGTCACTTTAAAACTAAGCATTATTGGACATTTTCCTAAACCAACTTGTCTTATTATCTTGACAAGTAAAACACATCCTGTAAAATTGTCCCACATATTTGCAAACACCCTGTATAATGGTAGATATGAAAGAAAAGATAATAATACAAGATTAAAACTCATGTTGTTGCACCCAAGCAACTCCCAAGCACACATAATACATTATTCGAGAACATTTGAGATGTTCCTAAGCTCAGACGTTCGCGAACTAACCGCGACTTTACGAAATCAGCAAAATGCAAACGCTTCGTCGTAACCATATATGGTAACGCGAAGCGACGACGCAATGCCTGGTAGCGAAACAAAACCGATTTGCCTCCGCGAATCAAGAGACTCGAGATCCGATTCTCGACCGGATAACGCGGCAAAAACGTACATGTATACCTCGGTATAGTTTAGTTGTTTTTGAATAAGGACTTAGTTTTAGTTCACCCGGTGGGTTCTCATCTTTTAATCACTCCTGAATCCGCGATAACGCCGGAGCCGGTACCAGCCATCGCGTTCACTACGCAGGGCACAACAGAATCTATACATTTTTAGTGAGTGAATTTCGTGTGGGATTTCCTGGACGACGAGAAAAGATTCGCGACGTCTGATGCGTGTTTCGTTATTTTGAAACACACGCGAATCGGCGTGATTATGACAAATCTGTGTGAATCGTATTCAAAGCAGATAAGTATCTGTTACGTTTCACTGATATTATAAATATTAACCCTTCGTTGACACTCTGGTTGTGAGCCACCCATAAGCTGATTTTCAAGCACTGTACCTTCTATATACAAAATAAATAACTTTTTTTCCAAAGCCGTCTTACAAACTATTTTTCATCTGAAAATATTATACCGAAGCAACAACTCCGTAGATTTTTAGCTTCTGATATAGAAATTTGTAAAAATTACAATTGTTTTTAAGATTTTTTTAAGATCTAGATTTTCTTTACAAAAACTGTGATAAAGTTTCAATCAAAAAACTATTGGAATACATTCTAGAGACCTTGAAGTTGGTCCATTACTTGTTTAATTATGATTGGATTTTTTAAATGAGAATGGCAGTCGTTCAAAAATTGTTCTGGTGTGTCAATGAAGGGTTAATATTCACGTATATGAATAATACATTTACATAACGTGAAATATTATAATTACGGATGGTGCCATGTTATACGATTATCCAAAACCCCAAAGAAAGTTTTTTGAGTAAATTTTCTTGTTACTCTTTGGAAGTAAACAACATATATAAGTTCGCGTTCACTACGTCTGAAAATTTGAAGGAATGGACAAGTTACAAGAGGAAATGTAATGCGCGAGAATTTTGGCTGCACGCTACGCTCGTATATTTCTAAACCTGAATTGCCTTTGGAGGTTGAGCAGGTTATAAAACCTATTGAAAATTTCGCTAAAAATAAACTACCAGGGAAATGTGTGACAGGATACTTGCAAAAAGGTAATAAGGGTCTAAATAATAAAATATGCAAGCTTGCTTTGAAATGCATTCAACGGCGTAAGACCTTTTGAAGTAAACCTATAGACAGCAGGAGCAAAATATATTGATAGCTGTATGTTCCACGTCCGGATTTTGGAGCACGTATTAATAATGCGTTGCAGAAGTGAATCTAACAAAAAGAAGGCTAGCGAAACGAAGGATTTGCGACATATAAGGCAAACAACGAAGGAAGTCACGTTTAAGAAAAAGTACTTGAAAAAAAAACAGCAGCGTATAAAAGAGAATGCATGTTATGGACCAGGAATAGCAGATTAATTATAAGTCTAGGAATAATCTAGCAACAGAAAATCCTGTTCTCCAGCTTTGTAGCTGGTTTTTTCACATGACTGTTTTACCAAGAGTGAGCGTCCTAGTTTCCAAAACCGTGGCAAATATTAACTTCAAATTTTGCAATGTCATTCGTTAAAGTCGACGAAGCTTTACAAAACGTATGAAAGTGTATACAGAGCAGAATGGAATTCGCAATAGAAATGGAAAGAGGTTTTCTTCTTGTACAAATAGATCGAAAACATGGAACAGAATCACTTTATTTTCGAGGTAATGGATACTGGAGACTAGTCGAGTACCTATGCGTATACCTGATAAAAAATTTATAGAATATAAGAGTACAGATGGCACAACTACAGATAAAATGAATACTTACACGAAATTAAATCAAACATGCATGCCTAGAATTGGTTGCACCTTCAACACTAATAATTACGACAAATTTGAATTACCAAATTACATTTGGTTTTTTATTATATATGAATTTATAATTTATTCCTCGTTCGCACAATTTATGTTAGAGTGAATGTACCAGTAAATGAACACGTATCAGTGAATGGTCATTTTTCATTAAAATGAGTAAAATAAGTTATTAAAATAAGCAACTAATTAATTAGAGACTTCTTTTAATTGTGTGTGAAATCAATCGCACTGTAAATCTAATTTTGTAATAGTGTTCATTCATTAGCCTTAAGTATTCATTTATTGGTGCGTTTACCCTATATGCTTTTTTTGAAACGATAGTTGCATATTTCTACATGCGATATAAATTTTATTTCAAAGGATATCGAGTTTTAATGAAGTTCTAATGTTTCTGGTGCATGTAGCAATGTGAAGTTTTCAGGTTGTTTTCGCGTGCCTGTAGATCGTGAGGGTTGTGTGCGCGTGTAAGCATGCTCGCAATATTTCACAGGGGAAAAATTCAACGGGCGCATTGCGTTCATATAAAACGACTTCCTTAGGAATTAGCAGCTTACCCTCGGCCTCTTTTGTTACTGTGTATATGTAAGTATGTATGCTCGTAGGCGATTAATACCTCCGCAAAGAGGAATTTTAAGGCTTTAACAACTTGAGACATCGCGACCACACAAGTTTATCCTTTAAATGGGAAAAAGTTGGCCCAACTCTGTGTTCATTTAAACTTTCAGTCCTAAATGGTCGGAACTTGGCAATAAATATGATCTTGTATAAAATATTAATTGTAAATTTTAGAAATCTCATTATCGCGATGATCTTAAAGCTTTACTTCAGTAAATTTTCAGTATATTTTAAAAGATTTATTTAAATTACACCTTCTGAAGACAATAAATAAAAACGTTGTAATAATTGCAACATTCTTAATCTTATTGCAAGAGTGAAAACGATATAACCGAAATAAAAATTTCTGTTAGTAATGTTATTATTTTCTTTCCGATGCACAATTTATGTTAAAAAATTTAAATTTAGCTCGCCCTTTATTTTCATCATGAATCTACTTGTGCTTGAATATGAACAAATACATTCTGTGATTTCGAATTTCTATTTTGTATAATATATTCTTTTTATACAGTTCATATTGTTCGAGGCTTTCGGGTGTAAGACTCATAATGTATAATTATAATGGATAATATTTTATAATATAAGTACCAAATACAATAGAATTATTGAAAATAATTATATATTAGTTCTTTTATAAATATGAAATAATCCTTTCGGAATAAAATTTATTTTTCGTTCCGATGGAACCGAAACATTTTTCAGCAGGAACGATATTAGTCGAAACGAAATTATTATTATCGGAGCTGAACCGAAACGAAATAAAAAAACATTGAGTTCCAGGTCTCTGCTAATTATAATCAATTTGTACCATAAATTAATGATTATATATATAGAATTTATACACACATTCGAAGTTGAAATTTTTTTTAGATTAAATTGATAATCATGGATTTCAAAAGGGAGTTATAGAATAGAACTAAATTCGTTAAAAAAGGGCGAAAAGGAAAGGGGGAAAATAAATTCGACGTAGAAAAACAGCGGAAAATTGGCGTTTATCAGGAAGACCAGAAATAGATAGACAGAATTTCTTTCTGAATATTATATTCGTGCGAACATAATAACACACGCAGCCTCAAAAACCTATAAAAACCAAATGCAGTCGGAAATAGAGAACAGACGCACAACACAAACGGTAGAGAACCGTGTGGAAACAATGAAATATCAACGGAGCGCAAAGCAGCTGGAACACTAGGAGACACTTCTAAATCCTGCCACGTGGCAACTAACTTCCATGTTATTGTTGTAGGCTATTAATTTTTCACGAAGAAATATCTATGCTGCAAATAAAATTTCCTCTCGACTGAAAGGGAGTTCATAAAAATGCACGATTTTAAACGGACATTCAGCTAAAAATTGGCGGTGAACCAGCCATGAAGACAGACAAAAAGCATACAGAATGTCGCAGGAACAATGGACGGCTGAAAGAAAGCAAAGCAACGAAAAGACCACGAGACCATTTTGTGTGGTATGATTTGAAAGCTAAAAACAAGGAAGCTTCTCGAAGGGTCTGTCCGCATGAGAAGGCGTAAAAGGGAATCTACAGGTGCACGACAACAAGCTCCTTTGAACGAGACGTTTTCCTCCCACCCATTGTCATTTCACCTCGAAAGATGAATCAATATTATGCTATCGGCATTTATCCACGTCCGGCAATCAACATCGCGGAGGGTGCGTGTCTCCGTTGATTTCCTCCGAAATTGGCAAGGTAATCTCAAGTCTCGTTGAAATTTTCCACGACAACTACACGTTTATGCTTCCCCATCAGATGTGTGTACCTACACCGTAAAGAGACGCACACATGTATACTTGTTTCCGCAATTCTCATTCCACGTCTCTCTATTCTACCGTTTCATTTACCTCCAGATATTTGAAAGATGAATAATGCTAATGGTAATAATAACAATAATCATAATAATAACTATAATCTCCAGTTACGTAGAGGTCGATGCAAAGTTGCACAAATTTCGCGAACATGTAACAGTAACTACATGCGGATGAAGGTTCTCCGTAAAACGATTGGCCTGTAGCATTTTCGGCATACATTTTGTTTCTAATCAAAGCAAATGCATCAGTGAAAAGAAAATATTTATTTGTATTATTGATTGATTTTAATACCGATGCTAGGTACGCGCACTGCGCACAATTGATAAACTTATATTATTTTTGAAGAAGTGAGAATTGATAAATTGATTTTAAGGATATTGTAAATTACCGTATAAACAGTATTCCTTTGCGTCTCTGTAGAAATAAGTTCAAAGGTTGTTACAGCAAAAGGGTGCCCGAATATAAATATTTCTTATTTCAAAATTTTGCAAGTAGATTGCAATAAAACCTGAGATATCAATTGGTTGAAATTTTGTAAACTGCGATCCTGAGAATAAAAGTGATTTGGCTTATATTATTTGCTTCTTCTAAGTAGTTTAACAGTTTTTTTTCACCGATATTCTTGTACCTCGCCAAAAATAATGAAAATATTTAATAACGTTACAAGCCTCGCAAAATATACAGGTATACATACATAGATATTCATTTCATGTGAAAATGAATATGTAACTGTAGTAAACACATAAAACGGAAAATTAACACGCGTTTTTTTTTTGTTGATGTAAATCAAATTTAAAAAAATTCATTTTTCACTGAAATTCTACCGAACTAAAGGTGTATTAACAGGCAATGAGAATCCATCTTAAAGTGGCAAAACATCACATTTTGCAAATGATATAATGGTATTTACAATAATGATAAGTTTTAATTGCAATCTAGATTATTGATAATCAATTTAGTATTGATTTCTATGCAACATTTGATTTCAATTATTCATCACCAAGCATTAAATGACCAATACAGCAGTAATATACATACTTTGACTTTACCACACTGAACTGTAAATATTAGTCGCGTTTTAAATACACAACGTTTCATAAAAAAATAGCATGGCTACTAAATGGTACTAAAACAAATAAAACATTACCAGTCAACAACGGTACGTAGTTGTGTAAGTATCCAAATCCGTGAGCGTTAAATTTCTACAATGACCGAGTGCGTCGACCAAAGAGTTTGTATAAAATTTTGTCAAAAACTTGGCCACTCGTGTGCTATAACCCTGAGACAATAGCCCAATCTTCTCAATGGAAGACGGTAGAAGAACAACGGCCAAAGCAAGCGCGTCAAAGTCGGAACAATATGGAGGTAATGCCCACTGTTTTCTTTTTCGACCACGAAGGTGTTGTTCACCATGAATACGCTCCACAAGATCAGCCGGTGAACAAGGAGTACCGCTTACAAGTTCTGAAAAAAATTACGAGATGCAGTTAGATGGAAATGACCTCGTTTGTAGGAAAACGTTGACTGGTTGCTTCACCGCGATAGCGTACCTGGGCCATTCATCTCACAGCACCCAGGATTTGTTGACGATATACGGCATAAGCCAAGTCCATCAGCATCCGTACAGTCCTGATGTAGTTTCCGGCTGTCTCGAAATTACAAAACACCTTAAAAGGAAATGGATTTGACGATGTGGAGGACATAAAATCGAATGCGACGAGGTAGTTGTTGGGTATTCTAAAAGCTGAGTTTAGGGAAGTGGGAGCAGTGGTGGAAACAAGGTTGTGACTTCCAAAAGAAAGTGCTTTGAAGGGGACATAATCACTGATGATCCAAAGTAGCTCTTTTTCTTGGTATAACGTAAAGTCTAACACTTTACCAACAGACCTCAGATATAGGAATTGGTAGATGAGGGAGAACTTGTAAGAGAGCGGGATCGATAGAAATACCTTCTTGTGGCCAGTACGGAGGTATCACGATATTACCATTATGCGTTCGTAGACAGCACCAGCTTTTCTTAATTTCGTATTTTTTTCATTAGCAATTACTACTTAGTATAATTGTTTCTTGTACTGCACTCATACGTATAAAGTTACGAAATTGCTGGGCATCTTCAATCTGAAGAACCCTTGAAAGTGTTGAACCTGCCCCCTAATTCTGTTCTACACTGAAACCATGACCTGACCTAGCAATTTATCTTTCTGTGTTGTTTCTTCTTTCATTATACGATTTTGTAAGCAATAATAACGGCCCTAAGTTTTTGCGCATCCATGATTCACTATCTGACCTCACTGTTATTACAAAGCAAGCTACAGGCAGTAAGTATAAATGAATTTCAAGTGGACACGATTCTGAACCCCGGGTATCCACCAAACGCGCATTTCTGATAAATGTTTGCGAACGTTTACGTTGAAGTATTTGCCATGTGTCCCTGCCAAACCTATGCATGCGAGCAGAAACGTATTCGCCAGCATTCGTCATCAATCCGTGAATGATGGTGCTACTTAAGTAGTCATTTGTCACCAATGAACGCGCACAAAGAGCGAACAGCGATTTTCTTTTAATGTATCGACATTGGTGGGAACGCTCGTGAATGTTCGCGAATGTTTACTGTTCGTGCGCGCCTCCACCGAAGTGAATTCACGTTCGCGAGCATTTTGCGCGGCCGGTGGATACCGAGCTTGAAAGTTCTGTCTGATAGTATGTTCTCGGCGGGTTTTCTAATGTCTATCTGCCAGTAAGAATTTTCAAATCTGTTCTCAAATGGACACATACTCTGGAGTAACTAGCGAGAGTACGTATTTGGACACGTATTTTTAGACACGCTGGATAAAAGTAAACGTCTAGAAGGCTGTCTACTGTAATCTTGCGCATACGCTAACGAAAATGTGTAGACTGCAAATTTCCGTCTGGATTACTCTCTGCCTGTAGATATTGATTGTGTAGGTTCACTATTCCATTTCTCGTAAATCTGTATTGTTTCCTCGGTAAATAAAATGGAAGCTAGAAGTGCAAAGTTCTTGTTCTTGACAAAATGTTCTTGTTGGGATATAATTAGTTTGCTCAGGTGCTTGCACTCGTTGCACGTGCTAAAGGTAAAACAGCTACGTATGGAAAATACGGTACACTGGAGTTTCCAATGTTCTATGGTACATAGATATTTTCCTAGTGGCTCCGGTAGGGTCTGCTGCAGCTCCTCAGAAATTCTCTCTTCTAGTTGAGCTGGAAACACTTCTTAAAATTAGTGACACGCGATCAGTTACTCGCAAGTGTAATGTACCATAGACATTAGACAACCCTACGACATGCATAATTCCTCATGTCCGCTGTTTCATTATAACTGTACTTATTGATTTCGCTAATTTAAGAATATCACTAGATTCCTTTCACTATTTATAACTCAAGGGCTAAAGTATATTTGGAAATAAATTATATCTGCAAAAATGGGTGTTCTTTTCCCTTTGATCGTTGTTTAAACAAATTTAAATGTTTATAATGCACTAATAACTTATATCGTTGTATTCGGGAGGGTCCATAGAAAAATTTGACGGAATAAGCAACAGAATAACTATTACTGTTTCGACACAAAAGATGTTCAAAATTGAGAATCTGTAGTTTCTTCAAAATAGAATTTCTCAAAAACTGAGGGTGATGGCGACAAACGGTTGCGGATTCGTTTTCAGCGCACGAAAACCTATAAGAAACGGCTATTGAATGTTACAAGTCCAGATGGATGTCGAACTGTGTAACCAGTATTCCGAACGATAATTTTTAAG
Organism: Andrena flavipes; assembly: GCA_963971345.1. Taxonomy (NCBI): domain Eukaryota; kingdom Metazoa; phylum Arthropoda; class Insecta; order Hymenoptera; family Andrenidae; genus Andrena; species Andrena flavipes. The sequence continues at coordinate 59,984,170 of OZ020480.1, forward strand.
TCCATCTCTCGGGTTGTGTAATGTCATTTGAAAGTATACCTGTTCCACGACAATGTGAATTTAAATGATCAAATTTCAGTCTTTCGCTCAGTTCCCCTTTCGCTGTACTGGAACTCTCTCTCGTTACACATCGGCTCTGTATCTTTTCTTTGTGATTCGTTATTTATTCACATGTGTATCCGTGTGAGAAGAATTCCTTGTCGACCGACCGTGCCTTTTACTGAGAACCATCTGTTCTTTTCCCATTTACCGGGCGATTCATAAAATGATAATAATGATTTTCATTTCCGAAGGTTTCTGCACGCATGTGCATTGCGCACACAGACTACCGAGCAAAAGTGTGAGACCAGTAAATAGTAATCTTATGACTCCTTCTAGCTTCGTTGAATGTAGGCGCTTAGTAATTAATGTGTACCGATAACTCTTCCTAGGACATGGAAAATTTTTCCGATAATTGTTAGAAGTGTAATTATTTTTATCCTGATAACTTCTGACTACAGTATTTTTCAAGTGGATAAATAATGTAGGGTTAACTATAAAAAGGCTACTTCTTCCGGCGAAATTTCATGGTGTGTTTCTCCCTTTTAAGAGGGTATTCTCGCACAGAAAGAAATTTTTTTGCCTTTCTTTAGGGACGATGCACAAGAAAACTGAACAGTTTTCCTTTTTTCTTCGTTTCTTCGACGAAGGAGCTGTTTGAAAGCTTTAATTCTTAAATCTACATTTTACATTTTCAAGGAAATGGAAGAAATTTGGATAATTTCAAAAAATAAACTATTTTCTAATTATACCTGCTAATTTATATAAAATACAACTCAATGCTTTTAATAAAGTCTGGTTCTAAAGTTTTGGCTGGTACTATATTTTGTCGTTCACGTATTAAGTACAGGTAGTTCGATAATTCCGTCACATTATTTCAACTCCTTGTCACAACCTTCCCTCGAACGATATCACTGTAAAATTATACCTTTGAGAGAGAAAAAGGGAGCGTGAACCCGATCACGTACCGGTTTCGTGTAAGCTAGACTTGTATTTAAAATCGTCACGACTTCTTTTATTCATTTACTCAGGAATTGGCAAAATGTACTAGAAATCGTGGCTACGCATACATAATAGATACGTGACTAATTTTTTCCCTGCACACTCTGCAAGACTTTATTTTGTTACGTGGTCTCCTCTTGCATTTATCTGAGAATTGAAACTGTTGGCAACAGGTGAAAGCCTAATATATAAAACGTCACGTGATTACAAACTTGAAAATAAATTTGAAAATAAATGTACTAATCACTTACAAATGGGGGAATTACAACTATTTAGAAGGATATCTGCAATAAGTTTTCTTCATAAGATTTCTTCAATGTGCTGACATTTTAGAAGTTATCAATATTTATCTTTGGTTGTAGTTTCAACTATAATTATAGTCATATAAAACACTAACTTATGTCTGTATTCTGTCAGATCAATAAAATTTAGAAAATCGAAAATACCATAAGGCCATGTTTTTTTTTTAGCGAAGCATCCCGACTGTCATAAGTTTTTAACTTATTGATATTTCTCTGTGAAAAAAATTATACGTATTCTTAGAGCAGGTAAATTGAGAACAAGGGAGAGCAATCATTTCAGAACAAGAAACGCTCTTTTTCAGCGCTCTAAAGTAGAAGGCACCCTTAACTCAGATCTAAACTGACGTGGTAATCGCCCTCGGGAAATTAAATCAGCAGGGTTTTCGTGACCCTTGATAGAGTTCCAATCTTTTAAACCAATTAAGGCTTGTATCTCTGGTAGTACTATGTTTGCAGCGAACGTCTATAATTTTGTGGAACCCACAAACGAAGATAATACCATTGTTGAATCTATCATGAATGTATTGGATAACAGAAATATTAGCTAGAAATATACAGCTAGGCGAACTATCAATAAATGAAATTGGTTTTAAGGAGGTGGTACACAGAAGTAGGCACGTGGAACTTAAATACATGTGAGTATTTTTTCAATTTTATGCGAAGAAGAGTATTTGAAAATTTGAAGTGTTCATTTGGAACCTTATACGCTTATTTGTGCGTATTTCATCAAGTTATAGAATTTTTTTCATACATAAATACAGTATAGTTTTAAAGATGTAAGCTGCTTAACATGCGGCTTGAAAAAGATGTATTGATTTCTTACTTGAAATTTTCAACCTGAACACTTAATTAATATTTCGTTTCATCCTGACACTTTATCAATATTTATTTTTAAAATATCGCGTTCGTTCCAGTTTTTGTTATGTTGCTACAAAATCAGGTCAGCCTCCTTAAAAACTGTGGTTTCGAAGATAATACACATAAATATTTGGGTACCTAATATATATACAAATGCTACTACCTACATTTATTTTTTCTCAGTGATACTAGGAATGTATATTGCACCTTTCTCTACTTAAAATTTTTCATAAAGGTTTAATCTTAAACGTAGATTGCTTAATGTTATGACTCGATCTTATCTATTTTTCTATCTGCCCATACACTTCTGCCCGTAAGAATGACATCGTTACTATACTCTTTCACCTCTAACAAAGTTAGAAATATGTAACTTACAATCATTATTTATAATGTACAGGGTGTTACTGAACTAGTGTTTACTTGCATACTGTTTACTTGTTGATTCTTAGTATGTACTGTTTACTTGTTTGTATTTCGAAACATATACAGTGTTATGGTTCAAAGAAAATATACCAATGTATTAGCACAATTATTAACTTTTTTATTATGGCGAAATGTGCTTGCGATAGCATACAGAATATTGTTTGACGAATTTAAGAGGTACGAATGAAAAATACCCATATATTTTCTTCTTCAATTTCTCAAATTCCTGTGTAATTGTTCTTTTACTTTGACAAGAGATAAGAACCTATCGATTTATTTTGAAAATATCATGTAAAACACGTACTCGTGAATCCTAAGTTGTAACAAACTACAGAATAGTTCTCGCTGCAGGGCAGAGTCAGTCAGAAAAGTTTCATTCAAACTAACGGCGCTTTATGGTCTTGGAAACTATTTTCTGCACTAAAGTTGCTTCTGAGTCTGGTACTTGCTCCGTATAATCTTATAATAAGTATACGTATCCTTACATAAACTACGTACCTACATATAATATTCTTTTAACGAGAACATTTATCATCTTCTTTTACGTCGTGCAGGTACCGACGCATTTAATTTTTTTAGACGGACCTAACTTTTACCGTTTCTCTTCAAATGGGAAATCCACTGACAATCGAATTCCCCGTGGTTATTCAGAGAAATTTGTTTTAATTTTTATACAGAAATGGTGTAACATCAAAATTAGGTTTTTTGAAAGTGGCTTTTAGAAGACTTTTAGTGGTTCGGATATATTATCTTCCTATTAATAAATGAACACTATCAAGATTACTAATTTTTTGATTCCCAAGTTTTACGTTCATCAAAATTTTTACTAAATTTTTAAATGCTTTTTGGAATAACTAAAAACGGAATTTTTGCAGAAAACGCGTTGATCCAGGATTGTATGTGACCGTCAACTGAATGAGTTATGTGTTACGAGCCGGAGGCGGTTGCGTAGCCGGAGGATCGGAGTTGAATTTAGAATTTGTTAGTTGCACACGAACCATCAAACGATGATTCTTCATGACAAGACAAGTAAAAACTAAACAATACATTTTTTTGATACTTTGTAGCTATATACTTGACGGCGTGTTACATACTCTCGAACACGAGTTGCTGGTTCAAATCCCCATGGCTATACATATTTGAAACACATTTTTTTATCTTAAATCTTTCAAAAGTTGGCTCAAAAATTCGCTTTTGTCAGTGAATTTGAAATATTTGGGACCAAAACACAGTTCACAGTATGGACAAAAAAGGGTATAGAGTTCAGTAAAAAAAATTGCGATCTACTATGAAATACGACGAAGGCTCTGTATTAGTCTGGGGTTGTATGAGTGCAGCAGGAGTAGTATCTCTACATTTCATCGATGGTATTATGAGGCATAGCGTTTATGCTTATTGACAGATAAAATGGGACTTAAAGACAATATTATATTTACCCATGGCAATGATCCAAAGGATTCTGCACAGAATATTAGATACTGGGTTTTATATAACGCACCATATATTTCAAGACGTCGCCACAATCACCAGATATCAATTTCATAGGATGGAGCATCTTTGTGATTGTTTGGACAACAAAATACGTAATCATAATAGGTATTACATCTGAAGAAGAGATGCAGCCTGGTATAACATCCAACATAGAATATTCCATAGCAAGAAAGCTCGAAGCTACTATAAAATCAAAAGGCAGTTCCACAAAGTATTAAAACATTAAATATTTAGTATCTCTTCACAGTTTATTAATACTTTATTTAACTGTACGAATATTTCCTGCGCGTCTATTTCTACACATTTATCTGTTCTTGTTGATATTGTTGTAAATATTAAAGGGAATAAAATTTCGTTTACTTATATAAGAATATTTACTATTTAATCATTTGTTTCCATTAAAATTTATTACTGGCATTATTTTATTTTAAATTCGTCGACTATACCTACTTTTAAACGAATCTCTATAAATATATTAGTACTACGTATAAATTATAATGATTTCAATTATTTGAACATGCATTCGTGAGAATTTACGCAGAATCTTCGCGCACGCGGCTCGCTTGCACTCGTTTTCTCACTCGCGCCACGGAATTCACTTCGCTACTCGCTGAACGCTCGCCGCAATGGCATAGCGAAAAGATACTGTAGTTACACGTGGAAAAGAGTTTTCCAGAACGCTGCGCGTTGCCACATCGTTTCCGAAACAATTACTCTGTATATTAAGATTTTCCTTTGTTAATATTACATCCCCTTCTCTACAGACAGCATAAGATGTGAGGAAGTTTGGTTTGGTAGACGGCCGCGGGTGAACACACAAGTCTCCTTAAACGTTGTTTATTTCTAAGCTAACCTACTTACACTTATTCTAACTTACTTATGCCAGAACTACGAACTATTCGGCTTACAGACTACTTAATTAAACTGACTTAGAGCAGACGTGTGAATCGGAAATTCCAGTGGCGCGAACGCGATCGATCGGTTTACATGTGGCTGCGTGCTTAAATGAGTGTCGAACTCTGCGGCGAAGCGATATTTATCAGCTGATCCTTCCCGAAAGATCGGTTTCTAGAAACCTCGCTCCGGGCAAGCGCCGATAGGATGGCACTCGCGCGAGGTTCTGCTCGAAGCGAGAAGGTGTTCGCGAGGCCTCCACAGATGTAATTATACATAATTCATCCATTAATGCTGCAGAGTCTACTGTACGCAACATTGAATAACATCGCATTCACGAAGTATAAAATCCATAATCAGAATTTTTTACCTGATAATTTCAAAATATTGTCCCGCCTTCCAGAACTTACAGATATTTCACAAATGTTCTTATATATAAGAAATCCACGGCTTGTATTCCAAAACTCAAGGGTTTGTATGATTCCAAAGGAGGGACGTGCAAATTTTGAATAAAGTTGCCCTCGCTTAGGGAAAGTCTAAGAAAACTTGCACATTGTCGGGAAACAATCTGGGCAACTTAGAGTAAAAACAATTAAAAGTACATTTTAATTATCGTACAGAACGTAACAGTATAAGCTTTAAAAGGATTTATTTTTTATTGCAGTTTTCGGCCATCCTGTGTTTTATACAAGAAGTTCATATAGAAATAAAATTTTGAGCTTGTTGTAATACAAGAAATACGAATAATGGGTCTGATTTTCTAATTTAATAGTACTCGTCATTCATGATTTATTTATTTTGTAGTCACAACTGATGGATAACAGAGTTGTCATTTAGCTTTATGTAATAAAACTTTTAGTGGCGCTATTCATTGACAGTTAGTAATTCTAGTGTACAGAATTAACGGTTTTCCGCTTCTTTAAAAGTTCATAATGTACTAGATCTCTTCCATCCCATTATGCACACACCGCAACTTTTGATGTAGCACACGTTTCAGTAGCGTTGGCGGTATAGGTATTCCTGGTCTACAATACATTCTTCTCCGTGATTTATTACCGTGCAATGATTAGTTTTTATTTTCCTTAACCTATTTACATATCTATAAACGGTTCAGTATTATGGCGAGTAAGAGGAAATAAACAAACTCTTATTCCGGTGAATAAATCCTTTGTGATAATTCAGACAGCCCCAAAGACTGCATTTTAAATCCCGCCTAAAGCGTCCTATTTATCCCAAAAGTATTATAAGATGCAGTTCTAAATCTTTGCTAATAACAATAGATGATAAACACTGATTTTAGTCCGAAATGTCATTAAACGCTTCAGATGGGCGCTCAGAGATTAGACAAACGATCAAATCAACATTTTGTAAGCTTTATTCTCCTCGTTAAATAATTACACTTTGTTCATAACTGTGTAAATAATTGTATTTTGTATTAATAGTTACTTACATAATTATTAGCCAATAACAAATATTCTAATTTTACACCTAAGAAATTGTACTTTTAACACAAATTATTCACTTAATACTTCGAAAATAACCGAACACAATTGTTTTCGAAATTGACGAGAAATCATTAAAATTTCAAAACTTTAACTCCAATGGGGTACAGGTTCCCGTAATTGTCCAATCACTTTGAAATTTTGCAGACATCATTTTCTCATCAAGTGTCGCAATTTAGGGGGGTAAGAGAAAAAGAAAATCGTAAGTTGAAAAATAAGGACCACCCTAGTATACATACATATACACAAGCCCAACGCCGCTGATTCCGCACAAACACATATTCATATTCCACTTTGAGAGCCGATTTCGTTTCAAGCGGAAAATGTGTAGCTACGGCCGGCAGCCTGCAGCCCACGAGGGAAAAAAATCGATCGAGGTCGGAAACAAGGAATTCCCGAAAGCGAAAGGGGATTTCCTTCTGCCCCACCGACCTAAACTTTTCTCCCCCATTATCCCCGTCTTCTTTTCCCCCTTCCTTCTTATATAGTTCCCAGGCATCGTATTCGTGTCCCCTGCTTGTTCCTGGTCCACATTCCAGAAAATAGAAAAAAAAAAGAGACAAGGGAGGGCACAGTGGAAAAGCTGTGACGGTGTATACCGAGGGATCGTTTCGATGATTAAGAACGACATTGCTGCTTTTTTCCAACCCTCGTGAAAAATGAGTCTCTGATAGCATATACTCGATAACGTGCCACATTTTTAAACTGATATACCCAACACTTTTTCCTTATATTAATATATTTCACCTCAAATAATTTATTAAATCGCTATTTCTTATTATATTATTTGTAAACTCATATTATTAAGATAAAGCTTTAATTTATTTGTTACAAAATGAATCGGTTATTTAAAAAACGGCACGTCACGCGCAGAACATTTTTCCACGTAATTTTTTTTATTATTTTAATAACATGTATATTCAAAGGAATCAAATTTTGTTACCTAAATTTTTAGAACACTGTAGAAACTTTCAGTATGAAACATAGGTATGTATATTTTTCACTGAATTTTAGAGCAGGAATTATTGGAATGAAACAGTTTTTATCGTTTTTCTCAAAAGCTGGAAAGTGTCGCATAGGTAGATAATTGTTCCGGTGATTATGAAAGTGGTGTAAGACATGTATTTTTTATTTCGAGATATTTAGACTGTTTCGTTAGGCTGTGTTAAAAAATATTTTTCTGTCATTGAACAAAATGTTTCTCAACATATATGCTGTTCTAATGTCAAACTTATGTATCATTATAAAATTTTTTGAGTGAACGCTGCTCATTACGAAAATGACACTATCATGTCATTGCTTACTTACTTGACATCTATTTTGCAACAATTATTGCATAATATTGAAATATAAATCAATATAACATAAAAGAGGAGCAATCTCAATTTTGGATTTTTTTTACTTACCCCACTTTCGTAATCACCGGCAAAATTATATCGTTTCTGAAATAACCGATTCAAATGTTGTTATTAATTTTACAGAGATAAAATGTAATGTACTTCACATGTTTGTTTATTGTACGTAAGAAGAAAATAGTGCCTTCCGAAGTTAGAACCGATAATCTCCTCTCAAATTTTAGAGAATATAATTCCAAAATTTTTTACGAAAGACACGATGTCAATCAATTATATTACGTAATTCAGGACATTATGAAACGCTCAGAACTTTGTGTAATAAATGTTAATTCGTTGCGTGTAACGTTTCTGCATAAAATATACAACTTTATGGAATGATATTTTAATTATCACCGCGACGCTGATACTCGTAATGAATCTTCCGAAAATGAAGTCTACATTTCGATTGGAAAGAATTAATTAAAATGCTGGTCGGTATTTATTCCCAAAGGGCACGCGAGTATCCATAGCATCTGCGTTCCAAGTAAAGAACTGATTACTTTAATGGTAACATCGATCGCAAAGAAACGGTTTTCATTACGATACATATTTATCTCCCTTGCATTAACTCGGCTCGATGCGATGTAGGCATTATACAAGGTTTTTCGTGTTGAGGAGAAATGGGACAAGCGTTACGCGTCGCTGATTTTTATAATGATATTGCAATTAAATTCAGTTCATGACAGCAGGTATTACGAAACGTTCGCGCTCCTGTCCCGTGGGAAAAAAGTTACCGTTATTATTTTAGACATACTTATCCAGGAGACATTTTCTTTGACATAACGTCGAACAGGTTGAATAATAATGTACTTTCCTACTTCTTCTCTCCCTTTTTCCTTTTCGCGTTACCAGTGGATAACCGAAGGAAAATAATCAATCATTCTCGACATTTCGCAATTTTCTGCTTTCAATCATTCCCATCCTCGGCCCATGTTGTTTCTTGCTGAAAGTGCCCGTGGAACAAACTCACGCGGAAGAATTAATCCTCCTCTCGTGTGTTACGTGCAGCTCGGTGTAACACTAAAAGGACAGGTGTAACAACTGGTAGTACGAAAGGCGAGATAGCAAATGCCATCAATTACTTTCTCGTTGAAAATTAATTATCGTAATTTTCTGGAAATTGAATTTCTATTTTTAGGTATGTGCTTTCTTATGATGTGCGCACATCGATCAAAATAATGAATATTGTAAAGTAGAATCTACTGAAGTAATTAAATTTATAATATACGATTACTACCATATAATAACCTGCATTTTTTAATCTGTTCGTTGGAAAATGTTCTTGTGTTTAGATCAATGGTTTCTCCACGCTAAATCCACAATATTACAATCACGACGAATAGTGACATATAGTAAAAATAGTATGAAAAGGTAGATATAACTTCTAATGTTTGTTAATTGCCCAATCGATGTAGAAATAAATAAATACTATAATCCCGAGCAATGTATTCCGGTGACTTCTTTTTTTTTATTATTACCAGAGATTTAAGACGTTTAACTTTTACGCTGGTTTTCCGAACGACAAAAGTTACTTTTCATCGCTGATTTTTTATTTTCCAGGTAATTAAATAATTTTGGCATATTACGTACATTATTTTAGACTATTACGTAGGTATATATAAATGCACTCGGTTTCTTCTATTTGCTTGTTTTACGTGCTTGTCGTGCAGTACCGGCCACCTTTTAGTCGAACAGTAGCGGCCAAATTTTTTTTTATTTTCTTCCTGTAATTAAAGTCCTTTGGTATTTCTTGTTTGTTTTTCTGCAAAAAATGCCTGAAATTAAACAGAAAAGAAGGAAAATGGACGCAGAACGATGGAAATGCAGCTTTGAAAATGACACTATAAAAGAAAATTAGACTAAACTAAAACGTAAACTAGGCTTTGATGAACAAGTCACTGAGTGACTAATTTATGAAAAATCATTCAACGAAGATTTGGGGCAGTGCATCAAATGCAAGGGCTGGGCTCACGACGACTGTACAGACCTACAAAATATCGATCACTTTACCTATGATATATGTAGACGTGTCTAAATAAATGTTCTATTAATTACTTAGACCTTAAAACCTACTAAATAATTGGCCGGTACTGGACGATGATTTTTCGTTCGCTGCGAATTACAACTTTTTATTCCAGCCAATTATTAATCATTATGATAAAATTTAAGAAAAACGATTTCTTCCCTTATATTAAGCACAATTTGTACTACAAATTACTTTTTTGAAATTTGATTTTTACCAACAGTTGCTCATGTTATAGTACAAAAACTTAGAGTGGTCGCTACTGCAGAACTCTCCCCTATACATGTACATATGCTATAGAGATTAACACAGAGTATTCAAAGCTAATCATTCGCAGAATTTAATTTCAGGATACACTATAGTTATACCCTCGCTATTTCCCTTCAAAGAAAATTTGGACAAAGGTTTGGGACGAATCATTCACTAATGAAAATTTATATACCTATTTTTCATTAAACCCTCATGGCAGTATTACCGATGTAATAGTGTCGTTGTGCAGACAGGAATTAATCTAATGCGACCATTCCTGCAGTGATCCGAAGCAATTGGAATTACATATAATTAAAAATAGACTAAACATAGTCGCGCCTCAGCTCATTTTCACGAGAAGCATCTATCCAAAATGTTAGAAATGTTAATAAAAACCAAAATATAAACATTTCAGTTTCCATTAGTTGAAAATTCATCTTAAGCCCACGGTAGTCGTTTCGAATGCTGGTCTGCGGGTATTGACGCTCTAGTATCGAGGTGTGGTAGGCGGACTAGCAGCGGGGCATTATTATAAGTAGGGTAAATCGGGGAGTGATGGACCCTTTTTTTTAACGTAGAGAAATCTGTGAAAGCCACCTCAGCGCCTCCGAGAGAGGGTGAAGCCCTCCCGGGGTAGTATGGGAGTCTTACCCACTAAAACTCTACGGCCACCATCGCGCTGGGGGGGGGGGGGGGGGTGGCAAGAAGCTCTAAAGAGAATTGTACGTCTCCCGGAAGTGATGGACCCTATGTGTGAGATGGACCACCTACATAAATTTTGAAATACCCGTTAGATTTCACGACCATTCTACCATACTTCAGTTGTATATGTTGCCTTTCACGCCAAAAGTTTGTATAATTGCGTTGCACTTATATCAAACGTATTTAACAAGTATTTCATCCGTTTAATTTACTTATTTTACCATTACTCAATGGGATACCACATTAAAATGTAACTGGAGAGAAGAACAATTGAGAAATGCAATATGAAAAATTTTCGCAATTCCTAAAGCAACATTAATTAGAAGAAAAGAGTCTGATAAAACGAATAAAACTGATGATTGGGTAAAATGTATCGATGTTGAACCCTGGCTACGTGAAAGCTGTGTGGAGTACAAAAATCGATGCAGCTATTGCGGCAAAGAGGCTAAAAGTACTTAGAAATAAAAAGATAGAGTTATCATAATAAATATAAACATATATTTTTCGTTAAAAAAGAATTCATATATTTTGTTTTTGCCACAGAGGTCCATCTACCTCAAATACTGTGGTTCAACTAACCCACGGTACGTAACAATGCTGGACCATCGTTATAATTTTTTGAACATTATTACTCTAAATTCATTTAATATGCTACCTACATCATTAGCAAAACTCACTGCATTTTATTCAAGTAATTATAGACGAAATTCTACTTTTAAAAAATGTAGTGTGTCGCTCCTCGATTTCCCCTATATCAGCACGAAACCTATAACAATTTTTTAAGAAAACGATTCTTTTGACACATATAACTCCTTACAAAATATATTTTTTTTCAATCATGTAAAATGTGTATAAATAAAAAATCTTACACTTTTTAACAAATATCCAACTATATCCACCGAAATATGTAGATTCACTCTTGCAAGCTGTCACCATTATTTTTTTCACACTTTACACTTTGTATCACATAACAGAAATGTATTATTATATTCTTCTCTTATTATACACATGTAAATACATCGATAAGATACTACGCTATATTCGACTCCAGAACAGAATGCAATAACTGCTTACATAGTATATTTAATGTGAACTATTATTGCGTTATTGCAAAGCTTACCTTCTTGATTATAAACGTCTCGTCTCTTTAGTTCTTTGTACTGGAATGTGAATTGTAAAAATGCACACCAGTCGTCTTCCTTTCGTCTTTTCAATAAAAGATGATACCCCGGGCTTCAGATACCGTCTAATGTAGCAGCTCGTTTCATTTCCTCGACGATTTGTTCCATGGTACCGTGTCAGAGACGGTAATTTCGCAGTGACAATTTGGATATACCCTAGATCGGACGTTACTTTTACTTGTCCAAGAGCGCGGTAGCAATGAAGAACGGAGAAAAAGAACTTACGCTGAGAAGGATAAGAAGACCGAGCTGGCAATAAGCAGACGTGAAGCAGCGGTTAAAAAAAGATGTTGAATATAACGGACAGGTTACTGTTTCGAAATTAATTTAATGCTTTGCACTCCTAACATGCTTCGCCAGGCTAACTATGGTTTAAATTAAGGTTACATACTAATATCATTAAACCTCGTAGAAGTGGAAGACTCTGAATTAAACGAATTATTGATTTTTAAATCTCTGTACTATATTTTATCTTATTTCAGATTTCGGTATTTAAAAAATTGAACAAAAGATCTCTGGTCGACCGATAAGCGAATAAGGAAACGAGACAAAACGTTCTGCAACGCTGTATCCTAACGATTATGATTATTACCAGTTATTTGTAAAATTATAATATCGATTATCGATAGTATTACGAGCAAGGAGAACTGTTTTGTGTTCCAGAAACATATATCTCCTAATCCTCGCAAGAACTGCTCAAAATGATCACTCCGTATCTCCATGCAAGCTTACATGAAACGTCTTACCATTGATCTTCTTATCCCATCGACGCGTCCATACGTTAGGCTCGGATTTGCTAGAGACCTTGTTCAATTCTCTAGCGCCAGCAGAGTAGTTCAGTACCGCCAATGGACGTTCTGTAGACAGTAGATTTCAAATGAGACCCCACAAGCAAAAGTTGGCCATTTCTAGATTAAAATAATTTGCAATTATCATTTCAAACAAAATGTACTACAATTCTTTGGCAAGTAATACTTCTATCAAAAGAACGAATTGAAATTATTGATAGAATGAATTGTGATGTTGTTCACAGACTAAGTAGTCAACAAGGTTGTACATAAAATAACCAGTATTGTTTTTAAACAATTGAACAGAATCATTTCTACTAGCTTACTTTATTGAACTTATTGTATCGTTTCTCAATTCCAAATCCATCCTTGACAAAGTTCCTAAATATGACACAGTACCTTACATTTATTAATTCTACGTAAATGGCCTTAAATCCGGAAAATAGAAAGATAAGGTGGACTTAATGGTAAAAGTGTTACGTACACGGAGAATATTTTTCTGCTTTCTCTCTCTCAAATCATTTCCGAGCTCGAGCCCGGAAGAGGAATACGTTCTGGAACCCCTTCTGTTATATCTGAAATAATGTAGGCAGCATGACTCGACCAGCTGGATGGCAACTAGAAACAGGAGCATGCCACGAGGATTCCTAAAGATCTCTTTATATGGAGATTTTTTTAGTGAATCCCCAACTCATTCTGGAACTATACGGGAATCCTGTAACTTCAATCCTTGGCGCTTCTGAACTGTTCCGTTACGCGTAGAGTCACGTTCTATCAGATTTCTTAAGTGTTGGTTGTATCTACTGAGATCGGGCTCGGGTTCCTTTCGAATCTACAGTTGATCCTATAGAGTCTGCGAGTTGGGTTAAAAATCAATACCGTGCAGTAATTTAACTATTTAATTATTTATCTCGACACTATACACATGTACTCAAAAGAGTGACTTTTTTGGTTCTCGGGGCTTTTCATCGATTGTTACATGTTTTTTTGTCAGTTCAACGTGACTTCAGTAAAAAAGATTTCAAAAATTTGAAAAACATTTTTATCCAATCTCTTCGCAATGATAAAAATTGTATTTTAATAACTGGCATTATCACCACCCAAATCACACTAAGAGATTTCGCGGTTGGATCTACGCATCACTAGTGATGGAAAATTATCGATATTATATCGATAATTATCGATAGTTTTCAATACGACCGTGCATCCTTCTCGTGTTGCACTTTGAGCAGTGCTAATGCCAGTTATTGAAGTACAGTTTCTATCATTGCGAAGAGATTGAATAAAAATGTTCATCTTATTTTTTGGAAACCTTTTTCTACTAAAATGACGTTAAACCAACAAAAAAATGCATCAATCGCTCAAAAGCCACGAGAACAAAAAAGGGGTTTGAAAAGAAAATATAACGTAAAACAGGTGCGCCTTCAATTTTTCGGGCCGTAATGCATGTTTGACCATCTAGGACATTTTTACGGGAAAAGATCTGATCGAACGGGCCTTTTGCATAGTGTTTAAAGGTAGTTTTAACTCGCAAAAGACGTGGACCCTTGAATGATTCCATGATTTTCCTGGAAGTGGTATCATGTTTTGTAAAAAATGGTAAATATTCAATTTTTAGATCGCTCCTTCTTTCCCTAACCCAGATTCTTAAGAAACAGGGTCCCTATTCTTTAGCAATACGGCGTTGGGCCACTTGGCATGTCTAAATTCTCTCCCTTCATTCAATATAAATCCCACAACACCCGATAACTGGAAGACCCAATGTATCAGCAGCCATCGTCCGCCGTCAGAGTTGTTTAGTCTCATGCACCTCGCTTCAAGACTACAAACAGTCTAACAGTCTAAGACGTGAAACTATTTATTAGTGTTAACATATTTGTGAGTATGCTCTTTGTAGTATGATACTTTAAGTAATCACACAAAATTCTATAATTAATATTGAAGAACATAACCTAAGAATTGTATAATTGAAAATCTTGAGGAGCTAGTTATGTTAGAGCGAAGCACAAGCAGTTGAAAGAGGAGATAATCTTTACCAAGTCTGCATGAAAATACATATATTACACCCTCATACCTCCGATCTCACTCTTCGGCGACATTTTTCTCCTAATTTGTCCCGATTTTCCGTCTCAGGAAAAAAAGATTAAAACCACGGAAGCAATTTAGATATTACTTACGTCGAGAGTGGTTCTCTGCCATCTGAACAGAACCGACCGAGAAGTACGTGGAAAGAGTAACAGCAAGTGAAAAAATAAGACATGAAAGGTGGTGCTCGTCTGCGAAGAAGAAGAGAGCGCGGAGAGGGAGCGAAAGGGAAAAACGAGTAACACGGAGCGGGCTAGAAAGCCGCATAAATGAGAACGACTGTAAAAACAGAAGACATTCCAACCGAGAAAGAACGGCACCAGGGAGAAAAAAATGAATGCATCGTATCGTTGCCATGTCTGAATGCTCTATCATCGTTAAAAGTCTTCTGTTGACATTGCCACTGGTTGCCGCTGTAAAGTGTCTCGTGCTTGACAAACCCTAGATGAAACTTATCTATATATTGATTACGCGTCGCAGCGAGACAATCTTCTCGATAAGTATCCAGCCAATATTTGTCTATTTGCTGTTCCATAATTTGTATGGAAATATTAAAGTCATCCGAGCAAATTCAAATACGTATTATTCACGTCGAAGCAAGCTTCTCGCTATTCAACTCGAAGAGACGGGCGCCGCACAGAGGGGTTGGCAGGGAATAAAGTCCTTAAAATGAAAGTTGTATTTTTGTGTATCCATCACTCTATCCTGATAGTTAATGGATCAAAGTATCTAACTATGTCATATTCATGTTGATTACAAAGAGAAATTAATCTGGAGTTGACCTTTCATATTCTAATGAGAATCGTGTCAATTTTTTCTGGGAGTTATTTATATAATATTACAGACTTATAAGTACATAATGAGCGTATATGGTTTTTGTGTGCCGAATGTTTACGGGATTTATTGCTATTTTTTATTGTTATACATATTTTAATTTTATCAATGTTCTTGCCCATATAACTCTTGGTTATTAAGCAGTAATATAAAAAAAAGTATAGAAAAATATTGAGAATCATCGAAGTTATGAAATTTTTCCGGGATTACTATGTAAAGTGCCCCACTGTGCGTCGTTTGAAGGAAAAGATTGAAAGTATGAAACACAACCACATGTGTTTGACAAAGGAAAAGAAATGGAAGGTACGTGGGAGGACCAGAGGTTGGAGACGTAGGAAGGAAGATACACGCGGAGAACGAGAGAAAATCTCGACGCGGACAGCGAACGAGATAAGAGAAATGTCGCGCTGTCCCGTTAATGCTCGTGAAATATTTTCTCCCGTTTCGACAAGGCAGAAACGTGTCGATGCAGCGATTTGGCAGGCTTTAATAAACTAATGTCCTCCCCGACTCTCATTTTGTACTCGTTCAACGTTTGATTTCACGTTCCTCTCGCGCACTGAATTATGAATAGATTTGAATATTCTGAATGAACAAAATACAATTATCAATTGCACCCTTGGCTTTTTCATTTGAATTCCGTGTAATGATAAGAAACAGCTTATTATAAATCATATCAGTTCTAATGCAGAAATATGTCGGAAAAGTTCAGTTCAATATACCTATACAATATTTGAGAAGTTGAGTACATAATTTTTTACTTCCACGGAACAATTGTTCTGTGTGAAAATTCATTAATGGCTTTGAAAATCTAAAATGACAGTCACACAGGGCTGAAATGTAGAAAATCTCGGAAAAATTGCATGGAATAAAAATCGAGTACAAAAATGTCAAATAATACGATGAAATGGTTGAAATAATCATTTCTTCCTTAAATATAATAAAATTAACAAAATGTATGGAATTATTTATTTATGTTACGTTTACAGCTTTCAAGAAGCATGTACTTCACTTTTGGTATCTCACAAATACCGTGCATATAATAAATTATCGAAGACAAAGAAATATTCAGTATTAGGTAAATTGACTTTCACTTTTAAGGGATTTAAATGACTCAGGCGTACTGCGTAGACGTAACCCACGGACTACCTTTGCGATGATTTTACTCGGGTGCTTCAGGCATACTAGCGATCCTGGGGGGGGGGGGGGGGGATTTGCAGAAGAGGAATCCAACTTTTTCCCCCAAAGCTCTAACTCCCCACACTTTGCCGTTCAGAAATGCCAGGTGTTTTCCGGATGAACTGGGTTATCGTGACCCAGTGTGGTCTCTGAGGGTTGAAACTGTAATCTAAAAATATAAGCGCATATAACTAACGTCGCTGAAAGCATCGTATACCTTGCATTACTGAACAAAGCTAAGGCAACAAGTGGTTATTAAAAAAAATGTAAAAAAATCCATGTAAAGCTTCATAATTTTCTATTGAAAGTTTCTTTGAGCTCAAATAAAAAAAGGGGGTAGACCAGGAATTAAAAGAGTTCCGGGTCACATTCCACGCCATATCGGTCACTTTTTACGGTCGATGTCGGGGATTTTGGTGAAACTGAAATATGATGCAGTCTGCGTAAAATTAGAGGAGGGCGGAGGGTTAAGTTATCATTTTCCTAATTCCGAGTTTGTTTAAAAAATGCAATTGGGAATGATGCCCGAAAAGAGTTATTTCCATCCGTATCACCGTGGAACATTTTACTATGAGCTATCAAATGTTTGCGTATAAATTTAAACATACTTCATAATTATTTAGCAATTTTTTGGAATAAATATGTATCGTGATAAACTTATTATTTGGTATTTATATACTAAACTGATCAGGAATTATGATCCTTCACGGTAATTGATAAAATTGTGGTGAAGCACCTAAATTAACGATTAAATAAAATAATGTGTAATCAACTACACAATTACATTTTAATCGTAATTTGTAAGTTGTAATTAGATTACATTTTCCCCAATTCTGCTACAGAGTCAGTCGGACGGAAGGCACCGTTGCCTGAACTAAGAACTCTTAATAAATACTTTTTACCCGTTCACAAGTGCGCACTTTAATCAATCCTGCCTGATCACGTAACATCCCTGCACTAATTGGTTTGCTTCAACAAATACAACCACTCTTTTCAATATTTTAACATGACTTCTTGCAGGCCGATGATAAATTTTTCAGAAAGCTAATAGGTACTTCCTGAGTAGATTGAGAGAAAAACCAACTTCGCGTGAGATATAGTTCCGGAGGTGAAAATTAATTCGTGGATTCCATTTTCGCGAAAATGAGCAGAAAATTGCAAATTTTGACAGCCCATATTTTTTTAAACAAATTCGGAAGCAGCAAAAAGATAATTCAACCCTCCTCCACCCTAATTGCAAGTGGACCACATCATATTTCACTTTCATCAAACTCACAGGCATTGACCCTAAAAAGTGATCGATTTGGCTGGAATGCCGCTTCGCTATTCTGTAATACGCACATGTGAAGTGTGCGAGAAAATGGAAAGGGGGGCGGGGGGACACGGACAATGTGTTTTGTAAACGTCAAAGGAAAATGTGGTAACATAATCCTTTGCTTTCACTCTACACAGTCGACACGATGAATGAAAACAGGCAATTCGCTTGCATTGGTAACATCGAAAAATGAGTTTAAGTGGTTTTAAAAGCGGCATTTTTTACAGCAGAGTAACTCCTGTGTCATATTTTGAAAATACCCTGCATATGATGCGTGATATTTCACCGGTTTATGCTGATGTTTCTACGCACATGCCACTGTTTATGTGATGTTGCCTTCTGGTTACTTGGGATATGATAAAGAAGTTAACAATTTCCAACATTGATATATAAATTTTTCATGTTTCTTGTCCGTTTACGAATCAGTATGTAATAAACAAAATCTTCTTTATTATTTCAGATTCGATCTCTGCTGTGGGGCCCGTGTTTGTCGCTCCAGTTGGGAATCAGACGGCTGCGATTGGCCGCGAAGTCGTCTTTTCCTGCAGCGTTCGCAACATCGGAAAGTATAGGGTAACGTCCCACGAAATTGATATTATATAATAGCACGGCGGACCACGATTAAATTCTCATGCACTCGCGACATTGGTACCACCTACATCTCAAAATAAAACATGAACAATTGACGAATGTTAACACAATTTGAACAATGAAATGGCATACTCGATATTACCAAGTCTTTTTTATTTTCGTAAAGTATTAACCAGTTAATTGGGGGAAGACGAGTTAACTCGTCGTTCGAAAATTTCCCGCGTTGGATAAAATTAGTTGCTTCAGCACGAAAATTTTGAAACTTTATTGCACACTAAATATAGTTACGAACAGTGCTTACAAATACCAGTTGGATTATTCTACGTCAAGTCAATCACTTCTTGCACTTGATGTCAGGGATTTGGATGAAATTCAAATACTATAATATAATTGAAATATTATAATTGCCATTACAATACTAATTTTATCCAAAGAAAGTTACACGTATCTTACTGATTCGAAACTAATCGTGAATTATTACAACATAAATCCTCTAGTTTATTACTTCAGACGTAGAGCATTTTACTCTTTGTCCGATAATATAATAAATTCGCAGAAAAACAATAAAAAAATTCCCTTCCGGTCATTATTATTTATAACAGGAAGCATTTATAATGGAACGGAATTCAGCAATATTTGGTGATAGGTAATCCCGCATGGAATTTCATTCGACGCGAACAAACAAGGCGAATAATTAAAAAATGCCACTCAGGAATTCGAGAGTGACAGATACGCGATGAAATTGAATCACCGAAAATGAAATTCTTGCTCCCCCCCTTCGCCTCTCTTTTCCCCACAATTTCTCTTACATCAACGGCCACTTAATCTTCATACAACACGCTGTACGTGCCCTGGCGTACGCGTAAAAGTCAAACAGATCGCAGTTGGATTGACTTAAATCGCTTACGCGTTGCACGAGAAAAGAAAAAAAAAATGGCAAGTAAAAGGAAAAAAGAATCATTCCGTCGGCATTCCAGTGCGGCGTTTGTGGAAAATTCTTCCTCACCTCAACTTCTCCTTCACCCTAATCCGGCCGAGAGAGTCGTCTTCCCTCCAAGGTTGGCTATATTTAGTAATAAGTTTTCCGATCGAAATCTGTATCTATATTGCAAGGAGAGGCAATAGGAAAGGGAAGCAAAGGTACGGAAAGCGCGAGAAAGAGGAGAAGATGAGAAGAGAGGCAGAAAGATAGAGAGGAAGGAAGGGGGGGGATCGTGGATAAAGTAGAGGCGAAGAAGACACATTTTCTCCGTCGACAGATTCCACCCGTAAAGTATCCACCTAGATGAAATATTCGGTCTATAGAAAGCCACTCAAGGCAGCTTGGCAGGCAGGGACGGATTAAGAGGAGCTCGGCTTCCCGTCAAGTCCAAATAGTTTTCGGGGATCTTTCCCTGGAGAAATGCTAGCCAAATTTATAAATGTTGTTTTACTTTAATTTTCTCTCCGGTCTTATCGAAAGTACCGTTGTATTGTCGTCATAGTTCAAGCTTATTGGCAAGTTTGTTTTTATAAAGCTTTGCATCCCTCGTCGCCCGTCTCGCGCTACTCATCCAATGAGAAACAAACGTCGCTTTCGTAATACACCTACACAGTTTAATTCCATTATAGCATTATTTCGGTGCTTTACTAAGTAATATTGGACGTACTCATTTTGCTCGACAAATATGTAGTATCGTTCAATTAATTGTGATAATTCACAGTGGGTTTTATTAATAAAATCAAACCATGTTGAGGTTTCTCATTCATTTTATCCAAATCGACATGAATTATTTACTTTATATTTAACTTGTTCCAAGAGATTCAATTCGAATTGAAATCTCACTTTTACGTGACATTAAAAATCTTGATACTTGCTCTTGTTTGAATGATCAACAAAAATCTTTGATACAATGGTGTGATATGAAGTTCGGAAGGAACTGTTCAAAGTTAACGTCTACAAATGTAAATGTGTCAAATAAAAATGTCGTTGAAATTTATGTCGAAATGATTGATTTCCGGTGGAAATTAAATTGAACGCCAAGAAAAGCATTCTGAATAAAGTAACGGGCGGATGCCCAGGAGAATCATTAAAGGTTATCTCAGCAACTACATGGAAATTCCTGTTGCGGTAACGAGTTGCTCGTTGGCACAGCAAGAACAGGGAAATGACAATGGATTTTCCAGGTTGGCTGGCTACGTGCCTCAGACCAGACGATTCTCTCGGTCCACGCGAGGACAGTAACGCATAATGCACGTATCGCGGTCTCGTACGAGACCGGCGGAAGTTCCGGGTCCGGTGCAGTATCCGGTAACGCCTTCGGGGTGACAGGAAGTAGCCAAGCCACGGAGGAAGTCGTCAACGGCACGTGGCGGCTGCATATTCGTCAGTTAAAGGAGTCGGATAGAGATTGTTATATGTGCCAAATTAACACCAGCCCGATGATATCCGAGCTCGGATGTTTGGACATACTTGGTAAGAATACTTGTCTTTCTAGGCATGCTTTTAGTAATTTCGAGATCAGAGTTGGGCATTATTCGAATTGAAATAAAGTATTTATGCTATCGACCGTATTTTTTAAATAAAACAATAAGTGTTTTCGGCGCACTAGTTCGGTCAGTTTAAGTGGATTGTGTAACGATTTCGCCTTCCATTTGAAATAAAGTATTTATGCTATCGACCGTATTTTTTAAATAAAACAATAAGTGTTTTCGGCCCACTAGTTCGGTCAGTTTAAGTTAAACTGACAGAACTAGTGCGCCGAAAACACTTATTGTTTTATTATTCGAATTGGTTCAAACAAATATTTATTTTAGGTAACTATCCAATTGAATTGTTCGCAGTAGAGCATAACAACTGAATAATAATTATTCTACCATATTATTTTAATAATCCATCATTAATTGAATATCTGTGGATAGTTTACACTGTCTACTGACCGGATAACTGGTTTTATACCCAACTCTGGTTGAAGCAATGCAGGGTGCCTTGAGCAATTGGGGAGGGGTGTATTTTTAAAACGTTTAGAAGTATTACAATCGCACTTTTTTAAAAAATCCCCATACTTCTAGGAGCATTGGTCGATACAATTTTTCATTCTGTACCAAATTTGATTCTTTGTTGCTAGAAGCTCTAAGAAAATATCAGGAGAGGTGTGAGCGAATGCTCGGTAATATATTTTACAAACTATATGCGCATAATACAAAAAGCGGAGGGCTTCCTCGTTGACGGGCCGAAAGTACGACGGATTAGTCGAAAGTCCCCGCGTCTTAACAACGAAGTAGTATGGTCCCTCCCGGGACACTACCATCGGGTCTGGCTTGTTCCGGAGTTTTCCCCTTGGAAAGATCCCAGTTGTTGCTGGCGACTTTCCGAATACTAGGCCGATCCCTGGAAGGCTCATCGAATGTTCGGGCATTTGATTTCTATACGAAGCTTTTTATTAATTAAACAATCTTTATTCTTCAAGTGTTAAACAAAAACATTACTTCAGGAATGAAAATACAAAATATATTTTATGAGTGTAGAGGAAAAGCTGAAACCAATCGTATTCATGTTCTTCACGAACAGAACTTTCAATTACGATTCCTCCGAAATTCAGTTGCTGTAAAAATAGAAATATCTTAAGCAAAAAATGGATTTTGTACCGATAATTATTTTCACCATCTTGAAAACAATTTGAGAATGTTTATACCACATTAAAATCGGATGAATTATTATTTCGTTTGAGCTACTCGAGAGTGCGCCACGGGCTGCAACCCTTATATGTATAGCGTGGCTAATTGGATCTAAGCTCTCAAAAGAGCGGCTCTTGGAGCCACGAGCTGGCCTGGCCTGCTTTAAAGGGTTAAGTTCCCTTGACCGAAGAATTAGAGAAATATCGGTAGAAGACATTTTTGTTGTTGATTAATGGCTGATTACCTCACTGCCGACTAAAGTCCCGGTCAGGGAACGACGAATTAGACGCTATCATATGGCACTCGTTATTATTTGTGCGTAATTCAGGTATTTGATATTTTAGCAAATTTGGTCCACTAAAAGTCACTTCGGAACCACTGTGCGCCGCGGCGAGCGCATCCACTGTCATCAAAAAATCGATTTTTTATTCATTTGATTTTTTGAATGTTCAACCTTTTAGAAATACGTATTTAAAAGGATTTTTTGAAATTCGTAAAATTGCCGAAGTTATAGGCATTTTAGTAGCGGCAAATGCATGGGAAATCCCCGGCCACTCGGCACTCGCATAAAACTTTAAACGCTTTTTTTTCCAAATAGTGTTCTCAAAATCGGTGGAACCTGTATCTCCAAAAGTTATTATCCGATTCGACTGATTTTTTTTTTATTTTGAAGAATATACTTTTGGCTCGGGGAGAGACGAGTAAAATTAAAAAAAAAATAATGAAAATTTATCATTTTTAAAGGTGTGATTTCAAACTCAAACTCTGTCGTTATTTTCTTGAAAAATTTAATTTTTTTCTGGTTTAGTCCTCGAGCGAGTTTCATGCTCTTTAATAATCAGGCATTGTTTTTTATTTCAGACCAATGGTTTAGGTGCTACAGGTTCCACCGATTTGGATGAATTTTTTGACGCCTCGACTTTAACGACAATGATTAATTATAAAACAAAAAATATATTTCTATAGCTTAAGACATCCTTAATACGATGCGGAAAGTCCCATTAAATTATATGTAGTAGTTTTCTTTTTACTAATTCCTAAAGATCACTTACTTTTATGGGCTCTAACAGGAACAGCCCCTTAACGTGCGCAACTACCACAGTCGGCGCCAATACTCTCCGGTATTGAAAACAAAACGTGGCTTATCACTTCTGTCGATGTTTTCTGACGGAAAATTGTGTGCTACATCGCGTGGAGTAGTCACATTTTCTCCTAGACTCTTAGTTTTCGAACTACAGTAGAGCGTCAATTATCCGAACTGCTTGGGACCGAAGTGGTTCGGAAATTCGAATTGTTCGGATTATCGAACAGTTCGGAGAATAAAGCATGCATGTACTTTACACAGTTTATAACTATAGGAATTACACCTAAAATTACTTGTTAAATACGAGAGTACTGCTGCATTAATTTATATTACGCAAAAGTCAATCAATTAATCGATACAGCTACACTGGTTCGAAGCAGTCGGGGGGATAGTGATGATGCCGCTCTGGTTCGGATAATCGACGATTCGGTTAATCGAGGTTCGGATAATTGACGCTCTACTGTATATAGAAAGATATCTGCAAAAATTGGTGCATTTCGAAAGTCTCTTTTCCTTCGATCGTTGATTAAATATATTCAAATGTTCACAATGCAATAATAACTTTTGTAGTTATATTCAGGATGGTTCATAGAATACTTTGCCGTAACAAGCAACCGAATAACTATTACTGTTTGAACGCAAAAGATGTTCAAAATTGAAAATTTGCATTTTTTTTCAAAATAAAATTTCTCGAAGACGGAGTTTTGCAGATTCGTATTCAGCGTACAAGTCCAGACGGCTGTTGAATAGTGTAATTGAGATTACATCATAGTTCGATTCTATTACTTTTCTTGTTATAACATAACAAATAATAGTAACACAGGTGGGGTATACAATATTGTAAAACGTTTTTCTATTACATACGTTGGCATGGAATACTCGGAGGTAAAAAAAGACAGAATTTATGAAAAGGAAAACACATCTTTATCTCATAAGAAGATTATTGACAATTCTTTATTATAATCAATTATTCACGGTTGTCTAGTCAACAAGACGATTTACGATTTTATACACTTTGTATACAATGTATATATTTCTTACGGTTTATTCATTTTTGCATTTATTATTCATAAATGGTTAGTACATTTAACTTCAAATATTTGACTATTTACAGATAAATGCAAGAGGAGACCACGTCACGAAATAAAGTCCTGCGGAGTGTGCAGGGAAAAAATTAGTCACGTATCTATTATGTATGCGTAGCCACGATTTCTAGTGCATTTTGCAAATTCCTGAGTAAATGAATAAAAGAAGTTGTGACGATTTTAAATACAAGTCTAGCTTACATGAAGCCGGTACGTGATCGGGTTCACGGTCCCTTTTTCTCTCTCGAAGGTATAATTTTACAGTGATAGCTTTCGAGGGGAGATTGTGACAAGCAGTTGAAATCAAGTGACGGAATTATCTCACTACCTGTACGATTTTCTTAATTCGTGAATGACAAAATACAGTACCAGTCAAAAGTTTTGAACCAGGCTTTAGCGAAAGCGTTCCGTTTTAAGGCGCTTTTTGACGTGACACTAAAGTCATGACATTCGCTGTCGCGACACTGTATTACAGCGTGAATCAATTGTTACAACATCGTCACGGTTTATAGATGTCACGTGTTTGTTTTCGATTTGAACGGGAACCCAATTTTTAGTTGAATGTACGTGTCCTACTCGATGGATCTTCAAACTGCATGTTTTTGATAACAAAGCCCCTTTCGAAAACAGTTCATTCGACAATTCAGACTGATTTCTACATTACGACTCATTTTATTCCCAATTATATCATGCTGACTGCTGAATTTTGTTGACTTTTAGTCAAATGTCTGCGATTTTTTTAAAAACGAAAGCTCCTATCAGAAAATATACATTTCTTATTTCTCTTTCAACCAGCTAACGGATATATCTTTTCAGTATGTTCGGCATATAAATAATCTAAATATATAAATCATTTCTTAATAACGTCGAACATTTAAAACATCTGAAGAAATTGTAAATGTACGAGTAAAATTTAAATACATACAACCCCTCTGTAACATAGGTTCGCGTCCATAATTCATACATCATTTCAAACATGGATAAATCAACGAAGTTTAGCACTATTACTTAAACATACATACATGAACGGAATCTAAAACCCATAAACTAGATCTATAAATTGCTCCGCTTCTATGTACAAACGCATAGCCCATTATATGTATGTACATACATATAACCTTCGCCCAGGAGTTCCATCTTCGCGTGCAGTATAGGACTATATTTTTCTATCATCGGAGCTTGAGAGAACTGCGATATTTCTTCACTGTACAATGAAGCTCGAGGAGGCTACACAAATATTGTTTTTTCTCCATATTGCGAAAGGTTCATGAAGCTCCTATCAGATCAACAATCGGAAAACTCGGCAGACCTTTAACCGAATGATCTGTTCGGAGGATAAGGATTCCATAACGGAAAATTTAATAAGGCTGTCAATAGAATTCGTTTTTCCGCGTATTACACAGTTTTACGTTCGCCATGTGGTTTTCTCGTATCAGGAAAATTCAAACTTCTTTCCATCCTCGATGGAGAGAAATATTTCTCTTACGATGTTTCCCGTCCTCTGGCACTTTGCAACACATGACTTCCGAAAGAAAGCAAAATCGAGTTCATTCGGCTAATAAATCGTTCCAGCTGGGTTGGGCTGTTCGTAATTACTCGTACTTCGTGTGCTTGACCAACAGATTGTTTTTGTAAGAAATTGAAACCACAATTTGTTCCATGAATTTTTTCCAATCCCTGGGCCCATTGAGCAGTATTGGTTTATTGTACCCTGAAGAAACGTGTGTTGACCTTTCCACAAACTTTTGTGCGAATTTTAGAGCTGCCAAATAATTGAAATTAAAACCGTGTAAAACTCGCCTTTTCGAACCGAGGCAAGTACTCAATTATTTAAGTAATATTTCAAATAGTTTGAATATTCGAAGAAGCTTGATAAAAGTCAAACTTTTTGACTGATTTGAGGGGCCTGAATGCTTGAATGACTTCCTTGCATACAAGCTACAATCTACATACTTGATTTCAAATAAATAACTTGAACCCTCGAGTTATCGTGAACAATTGAGTTACTCAGAAATTCTAATACTACTCGAAAATTCGAGCCAATAATAACAATTATTACTTAATAAGGATAGATATTTGATCTAATGCTTATATGTATCCATTCAAATTACCGAATTCTATTAGCATTCACTGTTGATACTTGATACTCACTAATTTTATTCGCGGAATCTAAAATCATTATTAATTTTTGCAACATATCTAGACATATACATGTACATTAATAATTATATACCTACAATCAAATACAAAATTATATGAATCCTAAAAATATAACTTCCACGCATAATAAACCCTATAGGTACATATTTTACATTTTCGTATTCATCAGATGTAGGAAAACATCTGTTTTCAAAATAATCTCCTTTCCTATTGACTCATTTTATTCTTCTAAAACCTCTGATTAATTGAATAGTTTGAGATGATGCGAATAGTAGCTTAAAACTTTTCAAGTAGTTTAAAGAAACTCGAGGCATTATTTCAATACGAACGTAAGAAAATTGTCAAAAGATTCAACCTGCGCAAATCATTCGAGAAGATCCAATTGTTTCAAGCTTACTTGAATAATTAAGCTACATCGACATTGGCGTATTTGGCTTGTTTCGAATGATTTGACCTGAGTCCAGCTTATTATTAGCTTGAATTTTCAAGCCACTTTGACAACTCTAGTGAATTTACTAAGACGATTATTAAACATGTAATTACTAGGGATTGAAACTCGTCCAGAAATATTAATTTCACATTGTTTATTTAAAGTGACCTGGTAAAACACTTATAAACCGAAATAAGCTCAAACGTTATGGGTGGAAATATTTCTCGTTTACAATATCGGTTTTGGTTACAGTTTTTTTTTAAATATATCGATTCTCGTATCTCTTGCACTGAAACGGTTAAGGAAATGATCTCACTACTCTCGATGCGTACAACGACATTGCTTAGAAGTTCGTAATTCAAGAGGAACCGATATTACAACAGCAGTAGGAGCATCCTGTTAGTTTCATTGCACTGTTCCAGGAAAAGCTTATACAGCAGGTAACACACATATATCACACACCTCGTACTCCCCATACACATACGACACACATTCAGCAGTTTCCTTCGACAAGGAAACGATACTAAAACAGATAAAACAATCGATACTGTAACCAATATTAGAACTGTACCCGGAACCGATATATTTGGTAATTTCGGTTGTCAGTGACAGTTACCTAGCTGTATCCACTAATAATTCGTTATAACTATTTCAAGCTGTGCTCAATTCGATTTCACCAGCTCCGCGAAAACTTAAAGTGTTTACTTACTGTAATGCTATCGACAATTACGAAATACACTCTGACTTAAAGCCTGAATACTAATTAGAATTTCATTTTCGGGATTAAACGCTGAATAACTAAATATAGTTTAGTTTTACTATTCAAGGAAACATCGGCTATATATTGTGGCATAATTGAGACAATAAAGTATAGGAACAAATCCTCGGATAATATAAAACATAATTGCACGCCAAGGAATTTTCGCTACATATCACTTCAACTATAATATTATACGTTTCGTTAAAGGGTCCAGGCTATTCTTAAAGTATTTGACAAATGTAGATGTGTAAATTCACAAATGCGTTTGCAAAACCACAATAAACTTGACATAAAACAATAAGAGATGCATTAGTAATATAAAGGAATATCTTACTGTCGGTCTACTATTTATGATAACAGTGCAATTTAATATAGGTACTATTTGAAACGAATGTCGTGAAAATCATAGTGTTTTTACAAGCTTTTATTATTATTAGCTTCACTTGTGAGTTAATTCGTTAGTTTGCGAGGATAACATCTTGTAAGCTAATTTGGACCCACTTCCCCATGTTCGATCGACTTCTTGTCTTCATGTCTCCGATCTGATTAGGAAATAATGGAAGCAGGTAATAAAGGGTTATACAGAACGATTCTCTCGCGACGCCTGTCAAACCGATGTCGCGGATAGTGGACAGGGTATATGTATATATATAGATGCTTGTCGACACAAGTGAGAATCCTGTTCATAGATAGTGGTGGCCTCCCTGATAATGGTCGTAGCCGAAAACAAATGAAAAATAACGTCTAACGACAGTGCGAGTCTTTGTTAGTCGAAATACAACCGGTGTAGGCGAGAGTAGGCTAAAACGAAACACCTATTATATACATATGTGGAAGAATGGAAACGTCTCTTATTGTTAGTAAATTTTTATTTTGTCTTTTAATTATTAGATTGTAGATTAAAATTTGAATCATTATTCTTGTTTCCAAGACAATTGATTTTGTATAGAAAACTATGATGTATGAGATATATCTTTCATTCGATCAAACTGTTAGTTCAGTAGGTAATTCCCAACCGGTGGGTCATGAAGTATTTCCGTGGGAGCATCGGCACGGTTTTTTTTTTTTTATATTATTAAGTTAGAATTATATTCAGAAATACCTATTTTTAATGTGTTTTCTTTACCTTATTAAATTTATTTTACCTTATTTGGAGGGGAGGAGGGGTCGCAAGTTATTTAAATATTATAAAAGGGGACCGCGACTCGAAAAAGATTGGGAAATACTGTAACTGTTAGTTCAAATTGTAATAAATAACATAATTATTTAATGCAGATGTGTTCTCCGTGCACGTGTTGATATTCATGAAAACATGCACAATTTTCATGTTATCTGGTAAAATATTTTTGCTTATTTGTATAATATATATTTTTGTTATATTTTATCTATAATACTTGTACCTAAAACATATATTTACAATTTTTTACACAAATGAATAGTTTTCAAATAATAAAATTAAAGATTTTTTATGATTACATGGTCTTCAAATAGGTGTTCCTTTTTACCCCAACATTTGAGCGAGGTGAATATTTCAATACCTTCGTTAAATCTTATTTTCCCTGCGTTGCCAAATATTATTCTTAACAAAGTCTTTGATTTTCTTATAGTTCTCCACTTAAAACTCCTACTGAAGTCCCGTGTCTTTTTTCCCTTCCGACTTAATGTCATCACGCTCCAAAGTTAGGCGGTCCGTATTACCCCACTCTCCCCTACTGGGAAGAAGAATAAAGTGTGGAGAGTAAAAAAGGTTTAATAATTTATATTTCAGTAATCCCTACAGTACCAATTCAAAACTTGCATTCAAATACATATCTACTGATATTATACAAGGTGAACACTATAAGTTTCCATCTAGTTTATTTATTGGCAAAGTTCATATGTAATTGCATCTATTTTAGAATTTTTCTGTATCTTTAAAAGCTACGTAATACTGAATATTAAATGGTATACACTACTGGAGATGCCATTCGCAAAATTCTATTCTCTCAACTTAATAAAGTGGAGAGAGAACCTAAACACTCCGTATAAAGTGTGGGGAAAGAAGTTATTCTCGCAAAGTACCTTGTATAGGTAGAAGTACAAGTGTAGTACAGTACTTTGCAGTTTATCTTCTACATGTTCTTGGCTTTTTCAAAGTCAATTACTTGTCCTTCCATTTCAAGCATTTATCATTCATTCGTGCGAAACACATACGGCTTTCTCTGCTTGTACAATGGGGTTCCACAATATCAATACTTATAATTAGTAGAGTAACTGACGAAACTACTGCGTTATTACCGTTATTTGATAACTGCCACTATTACATATAATACTGTATTTGCTCCGTTATCGACCAGTAACGACAAGCTGATACTATCTGTTGCGCAGTACATATCTACCTCGTCACATGGCAAACAAATCTTGCGTAACTACTAATGGTAAGGGGGTATTTCTGTTTGGGCGGAACAAAAACTTCATTTCTCTCGGATATAAGGGAACGTGGGGTAAACTCGATCTTAATTAATATTGCTATGAACGATAAAAATGTCGAATGGAAGGGGATAAAGAGACCAATACCTACGTAAATAACAGCTTAAAATTATTTATGTTGAAATTGCACGGAAACATTAAACGCATTTTTTTGAAAACAGTGTTCTTCCAATTAGTGGCTGCCACGATATCTCAGGAATGAATTAATAAATCAACTTTAAATTTTACATACATATAAAGTGGGTATCTATCTATCGACCGTACCAGAATTATGTTAATATTTGTAACAGATTTTTTTTACGATCTCTGAGAGACGTAGAATTATTTGTAAAAAGTAATCAATATATTTCTTATACGTATATTTTGAATGGTTTATTCTGGTAGGGGCCAGCACCTCATTTATTTTAATTAGAATTATCATGAAATTACCTATCTGAATTGAGTAGACCAACGCGAATATCGTGAAATTACCTATCTGAATTGAGTAGACCAACGCGAATATCGTGAAAGCCACGAAGGCAGTTAATAACAGTTAATAACTTTCGAAGTATGTACGTCACATATCGAAGTAAAAATTTATCTGCACTCTTTGGAAGTACGAATAAACACGTGGAAAATTAAGACTCGAACGAATAGTTTTACTGCAGCGTATTTACGAGGACGATGCCTTTGGTTTTAAGGGGGTTGAAGAAGGAAATTATACGTATGAACGTTGGCAAATACCAACCATAAATGTTAGTCACAAGAGTCTTTATTGAAAGTGCAAGTACCTACGGATGCTCGAAGGTCAATGCGGAACTGATTCCCGACAGTCTTCCTGTCTTTAGAAAAGACGCTCGCGGTCGCAAACTTGCCGTGATTAGTTAACTCCGACGCGTGAATGCTAACCAATGCTGACGTTTGGCAATGCCGTGGAATTTCCTCCGGTCCAAAGGCCTGCATCGTCGGCCCTTCACAAACTCCAGGTTTATGACACCCGCGATTGCTATTGAGGTCGTAAACAAGTCTCGGAAGGAAAAACTGCTTTGTTAAAAAATTCAATTAGGAAGCGAACGGAAAGCGGCTTTTTCAAAAATAGCAGCGTTGCAGCGCGTGTCATAAATCAAATCGCGAACATCTGCACAAGAACCTAAATATAACCTTTAAACATTATATTAACGCATTCAGAAATAGTCTTCAGTTTTTCGTAAAATGTCAGTAAATTATAATTTAAAGAACACGTAGAAAATTTTCGAAAATAATCAATTTTTACATCACAAATAACTTACCTGTTTCCACAGTTGAAAGCAAACAGAAAACTCGATTAATGCGGCGTGTGAACGAGGCGCAATATATCACTAAAAACAACTGAAAATCGCAACGTTCTAGAGTATAAACGTGATCGAGTCACCTCACCCCCGAGGCCATCTCCCCAGGAATTACCCTACCTTTTTGGTTCTAAACAAACTGGTTTCGGAACAAACTGAATCCATGAAGCTATGTACAAGGGAATATTATAAATATAAATGGATACAAAATTTGTATAAACGTAAATCACAATAAGTAAACGATATACCTAACTATAATTTTATGTACAGTAACGATTTTCGTCACAAATATTTCAATGGAATCACATTCGACACAATGTTTCACGGTTCGTTTAAATGAAGTGCATACATGTACTTACATAGTAAAATAAAAGACTGCAGATTGCAGTGATTGAGAAAACTGATATTGAGGTTCCACAGCATCATCCAAAGAACCACATAGTGTACAAAAATATTTGTTCTTGTAATTCCAAAAGTGACAGCAGTTAACTGCTGATGGTTGAGCGTTAACCTTTTGCGGTCTAACCGTGCCAGCCGACTGCATACATACAATATCTGGCTTTGTGGTCTAACCGTACCTCCCAGGCATACAACTGTTTAGACTAACCGAACTAACGTTATGTCTAGATGATGCTATATTTCTTTCCTGAATCGCTTGTTGGTATTTAGAAGAATGACGGAAAATACAGCAGGATTCCTAAATGCATCATAGTAGTTTATGGAGTAAATCTATACACTCGAACCAGTAAAAAATTCTTACATGAACATAGGTCGTACATACACAAATAGCTTCTGATTCCGGAACTCGAAAGATTGAAGGAAACGTTCTAAAAAAGTATTCTCATCGATCTTCAATACATCATATGAAGTCTCCAACGAGAAGTTTTGTAATCGCTAAAAAATACCATGGGTCATTTGAATAATTTCGAATACACTTCGTAGATTTCTTTGCAGAGGATGATCAAATGGTTAACGAATTTATTATAGACTACAAAATAGTTTTTGAATAGTTATGGATGCTTATCGTGACGTGATAGGAACTATTTAGGAAGCAACGATTGAATGGAAAACTTTACATAATTAATTGTATGCCTATAGAAGAAAGGGTAGACTGCATTGTTCGTACAATCAAAAGAAGTGATAAAGTGAGATATCAATCTGTTTATGGTTATAAGACTTCACTCCCTCAGCAACCCTTCGGATGAGAGCGCGAACCCCAGCGAACCTAGGATGAGTCATCTTCTAATGAAAATTTTGTTGAATGACCAGCTTTCTAGTAACATTCTGTTAGCCACTAGGCATCTCCTTGATAAGGGTTTTGTAGCAACTCCGTTCAAAACATCTGACTCATCATCGCACTTTCCATTCCAACGTATAAATTCGCATAGAACCACGCTTACCGATCTGCTTACTAAAGTCCGTGGTATGTAATCTTCTTCTCACTAAATAATTAGTCTACTGTTTAATAAATAGGACAGAGACTATAACGAGTATTTACTGTACACTTAAAGCATTCAACCAGTATTTATAAACAGTATAAATCTAGTTTCTGTTCTTCGGGGTGTTTACTAGTAAATAAAGTAAGTTTGTATGTACGGTAAAAGTATGTGCAATCTTTATCATCAAACTTCAACAAATCAAACAAGATTAATTCAGCCTGTGAGGTACGCCGGAAAATTTTGAAAGTATCTGTCTCGAGTTCAATATGTAAGAAAAATTTAATGAAAAGGAGCTCAGGTATATGGAGGCAAAAATTAATATGCAGTTACGATTTAAGATCGCAGAGTTAGGTGAATCGCTCTGTATAAGATACCTACCATGCTTATGTGAAAAATACGAGAGGTATTACATTAAATATATTACGTGTAATCATCCATAACGGTGTAAGAGT
Source organism: Andrena flavipes (assembly GCA_963971345.1). Lineage (NCBI taxonomy): Eukaryota > Metazoa > Arthropoda > Insecta > Hymenoptera > Andrenidae > Andrena > Andrena flavipes. The sequence continues at coordinate 60,017,865 of OZ020480.1, forward strand.
ACCTATAGAGCACAAAATACTATTCGATTAAGCTAAAGCAATGCTGTCCACCCTAATCTACCGAGCTTAGGCACGTCGCCCCACTCTAGCTCTGTAGCCATGTACGTGAACACTATTTAGTTGATGCTAGGATGTGAATTCACGTCGCACCAAATATGGCATGTAGAGGGTTTATAAAGGCGTTTAAAGGATTCCACCCGTAAGCAGCAACGATTGTAAGCTAAAGTAATAACGAAGACAGAGGACACCTGGCAAGTGCAGGGAACTCGTGGAAATAAGGAAAGATCATAATAATATTACTGAGGTAGGGCCTACATGATCTAGAATAACTTACTCTTATTTTTTAATTTCTCATATAGAATATATTTTTGTTTATTCTATTTTGAACTTTAATTTCAATGCAGACGAGGAGAATATACATATGTAGCACCTACATTTAATCCTTAAACGGCGGAGACTATTTTGTCCCATAATTTAATTTATATACATCTCGAGATAAGGTTCTAAATTTGATTGTCATTTATGTATCATCCGAAATAGTCCTCTTTTCCAAGAAGACGTGTAGTTAATTTGATCCTCAATATGGGTTAAAATGGACCATATATCCCGCAGATGAAGGTCAACAAGTAGGGGTGAGATGCTATAAAACTATAAAAAGGATAATTTTGTTTAGCGTCCACTTCTGGAAATATCATTATGGGTATTTAAAAAAAATGTTTATTAATCGAAAGTATGTTTATTGGCCTTCAATAAAAATATATTGCAAACTCGTTAATAATAACAAAAAATAACAATATTTCGATTTTCAAATAAGTCGAAAATGTCCCTTTCACGACTAGGAAAATATACAAAATGTGAACGAAAATGAGATTAATAATTGTTAATCTAAGGAAGCACTAGTGTTGCCTTAAACAGGAAAATAACTTGCATGTGTAATGTGTTTAGAATACTGGCGACATGATTTATCCCAGTTAAAACCTGTCCCTTTTATAGCACCTCTCATCTACATAAGAATTGTATGAAGCTAGAGACATAAATCAGTTATCATTGAAATCTAAGATTTAGCACCTACGTATCTTGTGTTTGAACGAGGAAATAATATAATTTTTATTGATTCAATTGAGATAGCTGCCCATAATTATTCTGGTAACACGCCGTATGGATGTATATTTAAGAGGTGAGATTTATGTAGAATTTTTTTTCCGCGGATCGTATGAATTATTTCATTCTGGAGAAATAAAAGCTTCGCAGCTTTCTGGTGTTATAAATCTTATAAGGTTCTAAATATTATGGAGCAGTTATTGTGACAAATGTAAATAGATATACGATGCCTATAAAAAAATAAATCTCCATAATGTCAATTATAAAATGGTGTTAAATCTCTCGAGCAATAGTAGAACATCATATTTCAAACATGAAACACGTCTACTTTTTTTACGAATCGTGCACACAATTTGCATTAACACGCAACGTTACATTCAATACTTTTTATAGAACGTGATATATTATAACGAGCAACAGAATGTATATCTTTCCATTCTTTGGCGCCATTATTCCCCCTTTTCTTTTCCCACCACAGCTTAATATTGAGGGGCTTACTTGCCAGGGATAATTATTATGTCCCGACGTTCTGAACATTAGCAATTTCTTACTCCGCTCCTATCTCCCTGACCCTAAATCGACTCTAATTATACTGACTAAACATTAAAGACCACCTCATTACGATGTCCCTTGCCAGAGATGTGCCTATAGGAGGAACTCTTGAGTGCTTCAATCTGCAAAAGTCTTCCGCCAATTATAAACTTTCGCATAATACTTTCTTCCCACTTTTAGTATCCTTTACCACAAATGATTCTATTCTGTTTTAATGATCGTCCGACCACTTCCGCGGACGATCTTCCGAGAACTTTGTAGGCAAAAAAATACATCGTAGACTTACGATTACATGCTAAAAACGTGCACGTATCCATTTCTTGTAAGGAATCCTGTTTCACCCTCAGAAGATACCTACCGTCCTATTCTTTTATTTATTTGAAGCATACGAGGTTGAAGCTTATACATATGTATGTGCGCGTGTATATGTCTGAGAATATTAAAAACTTGACCTACTACCGGGGTTGAAACTTTAATCAATATTTGGCATTATTATTAGAAAGATGCTCATTACTTATTCTTCTGATAATTTACAAAAATAACACATTCGCCGTAATTTTTAGATTCGGAATATTTGTTTCAATATTTTATCGAACGTTCATTCTTTTTAGTAATTACGCAGTATAGGGCAGACACTGATGATGACCTTGACCTTAACATATGTAATCAAGAACATGACCCTGAGTAACTTTTCATTGTTTTTTAAAAAGTTATTGGAAAAAGAAGGTTCACAAAAATGAACTGTGTAATCGTTTCCGAAGTATAGATATCTTGAGGGGTAGATTGGGGGTGGGAGGACATAGGGAGGTTGTATACAACCTAAGCAGATGTTTTTTTTTTTAAATCAACAGTTACTTGTGTAAGAAATAACATAATTTTCATAACAGTACTTGCAAAGTTAGAGCCCTGATAGGAAAAACCAAATTTGGGTGTAATACACCAAGATTAACCCTTTCATTAATTTTCATTAATGTAGTATTACTTAGTAATATTATTAATGTAATATTTCTTATTAATAGAAATGCCATCAGTTGGTTACGGCGGAATAACCACGTAAAAGAACATTCGGATAAATTCAAACTCAGTGTACTTATACGAACTACGTATAAAAATTAGCGAATTTAGTGATATTATCAGTTTGCAATTTGCAAGTATCGTCATAACTGTTTAATGTTTTATAAAACTGAAAGTTCATCTATAAATGCGAGAAATTCACGTCTAGTAGAAATATCGGCAATAGCGTTGATAAAAATATTGGAGAGAAAGGGTCCCAGGTGATACACCTCTGGGAACACCTCAGGGGACCTTAAATAGAGTTGAATAAAAATTTATGGTCTGAACAATTTGACTTCTACCCGGTAAATAGTTTTTGAAAACAGCCATAAAAATACATTGTCATTGCATTCTGTTACGGAGAGTTCTAAAATTAAGATTGAGTGATACGGTATGTTAAATGCCTTTTGAAATTAGTAAAAATGGTATCAATTTGTGTCTTCGAATCAAGTACATAAACGTAGTTGCAATACACTGCAAAATTAATAACAGCTTATAATTAACATCGCTTATTTATTATTAATCACCTGATTAAGTTTTTCTAGAACAAATTTCTTTAAATGTTTTCGGTATAATGGTATTGATATTACATGTGCATTGAATGATTTCGTTAAATCCGTAACTTCAATAAGTTGCATAAAATCAATGATAATAACCATGAGGTAACACTACGTCCATGTATGAAATTGTCCTTATGATGTCATTTTTAATGAACAAGACATCCAACATATTAATACATTTATTTCTATGACGTTTCTTTGAAGTAACTTTATATGTAGGTATGTAGATGTATTAGAACGTAGACTGTAGTGAATAAATTGCTATAGACTAATTTTGATCTCAATTAGCATGACACAGAGAGAATGTACCCGCAAATGAGTTATGACCGGAAAGTCATAACTTTATACGTATATACATATGTATGTCTGTGGAAGTCATCCAAGATTTTGAGAACTAAAGAGCAATGAATTTCATGTTGCACTGCTGGATGTCCGAAAGGTACATATGATCTGCTCCAAGGGTCACAGAACAAAAACTCAAATGAATATTCGCGAATATTCATTCAATAATACCCACTATATCAGAGCCGGCGCGAGTTGTATTTTATATGTGGAGTATTCACACGTGAGATTTTGATGTGTGTGAAATTTCACATTCGGGAATTTGAAGGGGATTTTACCATTTTTTATTTTTTGTTTGCGCACCACGGTTTTTAGACTGCTGAACTTTGATCTTTTAATTTGTACTCTCTCCACCATCCAACTCCACACTCGGGGAAAATTTGCTCCATCCACCCTGCACTACATTTTTATTTTGGAGCTTTATCAAGAGCTCTGCCTCATGGCTATAAAAGTCAGAGAAAATACAATATAATCACCACAACGATAGATATTGAATCCTGCAAATCCAAACTCAATATTAAATACCTTCTTATCAATATGGATATCAACAAACACAATGAGGCTATAAGAAAAAAATCGAACCGGCTACAACATACGACCAATTGTCATTTTAATAATTTTCCTTCTAGTCTATATACCTTTTGATAATACAAATAATACTGTACATATATATAGTATGTACGACGTTGGAGTTATTACGCTTTTCTCTCAAATAAATTTTGATATATTTTAAGACTTTTATACAGTACATTATATATATAATGCAGTAAATACTTCAGTGTCAAAACTGTCCAGAATTACACTTATGAAATTAATAAAATGAAAATATTGAAGAAGTGACAAAAATAGATTTTACATATTTTATACATAAGCAAGTAGATTGTATATACGGTTAGAAACTTCCTGATATGTAATAACATAAATCGCACGATAATAATAACAGAAACGATAAAGAAATGAAGGACAAACACCAGCATCCTTCTGGTGAAAACATAAAAGTACCTAGTGACTCTGCTACTAGGAAGTAAAGCCATCCTGCGACACAATTGCCAATTGTGGGACACTCAATGGCTTTCCATGAAAGCTCCTATCCTATTGACTGTAATCTATTGGGTTGATTAAAAAGTTCTCTTGTATTCGTTGAGGAAACTGAAAGACAATTCTTGTATTTAATGTCACTTTTGATGTATTTAACTGGACTTTGATATATTCACCGATCTCCCAAGTTGACTTTCAACTTTTAGGTGCCTAGGTGCACGAAGCTGAAGGAAACTGCACTCATGTATTTTAACCGAAACGCCACATTGTAAAAAACGACAAGACTTTTTGGCTAACAAGGGAAGAACACCTTGTGGTAGATACCGATTTTGATACCCTTTGACCTTATGAATCTATGTCGAAAATAAGTCAACAGGTCTCCGAACGTTTATTCGAATAGGCCTTAATAATAATCGAGATATATTTTAGATTAATCGCTTTTGCGAACGTCGAACACCTCGTGTTCAAATTTCAAACATTCCGAAGAATTCTAATTCAATATAATCTTATAGCGAATTCGGTATCCTTGCACTGATTCTGTGCGGGTGCTAGAAATTATTATCATATACAACTTTGACTGGTTGATTCTTATAGAGCTATCTTCGTCTCTATCAGTAAAAATGCAATTCTTGACCGAGTCTAAAAATTCAAAGGAGATTCTACTCGTAATTTCACTGGCTTACGCGCTATCCCCTATCTCGAATTTTCATACACTCATTTCTTTTACGAAAAATTTTTGTGCGAAAGAAACCCATGTTTCGGGATCCTATCGTTTAAACATATAAAAATGTTTCTAACGAAAATTACTAGTTTTATGCCATTTGCATAAGTTTCGTGTTAAAAAAAAATACCTGTTGCATTGTTTCTAAACGCATTCCACGAATCACGTGGAAACGTAATACGTATCGATATATGATTATTTTAGTCGTCAGATCGATGTCAGTGTCATCCTTTTCACATTTTTGTCCGACAGTACCGCCGGATATCGTTTACGGGGGTGATACCAGCGCCGACTTGGCAGTTTCCGAAGGCGACAACGCAACTCTCAGCTGCTGTGCGATTGGAAGACCGACCCCGAGAGTGTCCTGGCGAAGGGAAGACGGAGAACCCATTCTTATAAGGGCCTCTTCTGCCGGTACATAATGACGCTATAAAACTTGTGGATATCTCCGCGGACAGACCTCTTTCATTTGCCGCTTCGTAAAAAAAGGCAAAGAGACGACAGAGGTTTAATTTCGTTTGCTACCCATTACTCCCTTTGTTCACGTTTCTGTTGCCCCTCTGTTTTCCTCCTCCTTTTCCTTTGTTCGTGCTCCAAGGCCGGGGCTTTATTACAATATACTTATGGTCAGTAATCGTTGCTTTGACGCTTTATGTCGCTAACATCGATAGAGAAACGTGAAATGTGTAACTTATGTGCCTCCACTTTGTTCCTTGCTGCGTACACTTTCTATATTGCGTTATACTTCCAATCGTACGTTTGCCCTAGTTTATGCTTTTAATAACAAAACTGTACGCTGGTGTTGCTGCTGTAGCCCAATATATTTTCTCTTATTCATGTTTCATATCACGTATCGATTGTTTTCACTAATCTACACTTATGAGAATCATGTTCTGCGCAACAAAGGGTAAAATACTTTTACATTTTATACCCTTTATGGGTATTTAATTTCAATTCCACTCAACTTTCACGTCACTTCTCACTGTGCATAGCTTTACTCCGCTTTTGAATGCACAATTTCATCAATTTTACACAAGAATGTAGCATTTTTGCATGTGTTGAATGTTTAAAATTTGATTTTAGTAGACCTTGCGGTAATTATACAGATGAGGGTCCACCTCACCAATTTAAATGATTGTTGAATATGCTGTCAGGTTCATAATGCTGAGAAATTTTTTACTGTACATGTAGCCCCCGCTCGGCTTTAGTTTTCGAGATATTCATGAAAAAACTTTTGACATTTTTAGTTCGATGTGAGCTACGTGCCGCTTAGGTTTGGACTAAACCGATGAACTTGTAGAAAAGCTGCTTTCTCGTGGATTTTACTTGCAGGTCGCCGTTTATTTAAAAGTTATAGTTTACCTGTATTGTGTTTCCTATTTTATCTCTGATCGGTAGTTGGTGTGACTCGGATTTGTTTAGCGCGAGGTGGGCGCCAACTTTTGAGAGATTTAAGATGAAAAAATATGTTTCAGAAACATACTCTTCCGGCAGAAGAACATCCCGACAAGCAATATATTCCTTCGACAGCGGTAAATAGGTACACAGCACACCAGGAATAGTGAAACAGTTTCACTTCATTGTCTTTTCTCTCAAAAGTTAGTGGCCCCTCGCTAAAAAAATCTAGCCCCGATCAGGTGATTAGAGTTTTTTGCGAATGGCTCGAAAACTAAAGCCGAGCGGGAATTAAGGGAGTATATCCGTTTGAACCATCGGAAAATGTGTACATTTTGTGGATTTTTTTACAAATCAACGGCTTGATGCAGATTTTCCGTTTTTTACTATCTTTACATTAATAATAATAATAATAATATTACATATAATAAATATAAACTTTAAATTTAATAATTCATTCCTTGTACATATATCTTAATGTTTTAATTTTTTTATTAATATCTCGTTTGAATTACCAAAGTATTGTTTTACATTTGTCAAATATTTTCTAATGCTAAAATTGTCAGCTTCAAATCAAGCCACTTTTAGCACTGTTATATTCTATTTACTAAATGTAAAAGGATTGTAGAGAAGCAGCTACACATACAAATTTTTCAGGAAACGCATTTTTTTATAATATTTCTAAAAAAGCACAAATAAAATTTAAGGCAAGGATGACTGTGAAGAATCATAGTAGCTTTCCAAGCAGCGTGGCATACTCAGAGGTGTAATAAAACGTGTAAACATACGCATGTGATCTGTATATTTGTATGATATGATATTAATTACTGCATGGTAATATCCGTGTAGTTCAAAGTTCAACTACTAGGCGGTTCGATGTCGTAAGTACCGAATAATATTCGCTATTCACCGCCACGTGACCCTACATTACTCCGATATTAATAGGGTAATTAGGCAGCTCTAATATCCTAGTTACGTTGAAGTCCTCTTCGCACAAAAAGGAGGAGTTACTATAATAGTATGACTATATACATGGTGAAACTCACAGGTCGTCCATCTTGATTATTTTCGATGTTAATAGAGCGACCTAAATTCTTTTTACTTTAGACAATTTTTTTCAGAGGAGCCTAGAAAGTGGCCATATTTAATATTCTCTACTAGTAATTTCGAATAAATATTTATCTAACATAATTATCCGAATAAAGTTATTTTATTTTAGTAATCCATGCGTATTATAAGTACTTCTCATTTGTAATAAAATTGTAAATTGTTTTTTCCACGTTGCTCGAATAATTTTTTATTTTTTATTGGGAGGACTTTTTAAATTTATTGAATGATATTTGGGATAATGTTGATATATTTTGGCTGTAATACCTTGATTTTATATAAACTATATGAGTGAAACATAAGGTAAGGCTAATGAGAAGAACAAAATATTAGGTACAGTGGGGATACCCGATAAACTTATTTACAAAAATGTCGATAACTCTGATCAGCGTTAAGTCAGGATTTTAAAATACTTTTGTTACATTTAACTACTGGCGGTTCTAAAATACAAAAATACTAAAGTTTTGGATCAAGTCGAGTCAGATTCCCTGTTTGCAGAAGGATTTCTAATACACATAACTAAATTTTGTGTACTTGGTACAGACGAGTAAACAGCATATTTACACAGATATTACAAATAATAAATAAAGAAACACGAAAACGTTTTTATCCAGGTAGCATAAGGAACAATGGCAGAAAATGATCAATTTTGGAGGCCATGAGAAGGAAAATTCTTTCTGGTATAATTGTGTACATTCTAAGGAATTAGAAACCAATGATTTTTCTCCAATAAGTGATGGGCAAGCAACTTGCACGTAAATCAATAAAATTGTTACTATATTAGAGCAATACCCTATGGCATGTCCAACAATACCATTAAACCTATTTTTATTTTTATCTAACAGTACGTAGACAAATTTTGCCGCTGCCACCAATTTTGTTGTGAGGTACGGGGCCGCGAGATTCTCCCTGAGGATCTCGCCGTACTCTGTGGATCGTCCTCAGTCGGGTTGTTCCACGGGTACCGATAGGTCGGGTGAATGTGCCGGGGATATTCGGGACGAACCGAATAGTAGTGGATCCTTGGCCGTTCGAAGAGTTGGAATTCACCGTAGGTTTTGTCAAGAGTTTATTGAGCGTGACTGACCCTGGCTAGGCGATCACCCTGTAATCGCGTTATCAACTTGGAATGAGAAAGAGCCCCTCGATTCGGGCATTGGTTTATATATGTTATCTTGAGGTCAAGGTGGAGGCCTAATGATCGCCGTCCGTTGATTCTGCGGCTGTGCCTTGCACGCGAATTCTTTAATTTCCTTGCACGCGCGGTTGCCTCGATCGGCCTTGCATCGACAGCGAGTCTGCTCGGCGTGTGCTTTGCATCAGCTCTATTATATAGGTATCATATGATAGTTAAATATTAGTTGTGATAAAAAGTAGATTGGACCAAATCGTTTAGACTCTTGCACGTCGAATTTAAATCCATTCGATTATCTTTAGGAACAACTAAAGACTATGGAATAATCGATACAACTTTATATTTTAAACGAATTTATGACTCGAAGATAAATAGTATTCGGACCCATGTCTACTAGCACAATTTTATTTTTATGAATACTATGCACGTGGAAAATTTATATTATGAATTTGTGAACATCTTGTATAATGTACATTTTTTACTTAAACCTTCGTAAATTATAATAGTGTCACGAAACTCCATCATGAAAGGCATTAAAAAATACATATAACAAAATTTAAGGATCGTCGTTAAAACTACGTTAAAATTTTTATTACAGTAAAAAGGGTGCATCCCATATACAAACTTCTCGGTTGAACAAATAGTAAACGGTGTACTTATTTCAGATACGGTACTAAATTACGTTCCGTTTCTTTTCTCGTCTACCTGCGAATTAAATAATTAAAGAGTATTCTTTTTATACGAAACAGAAGGACAGAAGCTACGAAATTTGTATGGTTGCTGTATAATTAAAGTTCTAAAGCCCACTTATGCCAGTAGTACATCTAAAAAAAAGTTTCCACGCGCTGCACAACGAATGAAAGGAGCGTTGGTATGAAATTACTTTAGCCAATATAGAAGTATACCACAAATTTTTTTTTTTATATAACACATGAAACATTCATTTGCATAGTTTTGTCACATTTTTCTCGTATTTCTGAGACTTTTCGCCCTATCTGTAAATCTTATTTTGTTAATTAACTGGAAAATAAATTTCCACATTACATATGTATAAGTGATTTATAAAGTGCTTACAAAAGTATAGTGCATTCGATTTTAGTTGCTATATAGTAATGTCTAATTTCTTGCTATCTAAAATTTCTAAACATTTTCAAGTACCTACAGCCTACAGCAGCCCTGTCCAAGGGTTTGCTCGCACGAGCAGCCGCGAGTTGCTCTTCGCTCTCAGAAGCACAGAGCCCAGAGATGCCAGATCGACGAGGACGGGTTCCCTCGAGGATTTCCCCCACCTCGCGCATACTACGCCGGAGCAGTGTGTCCGTGAGCTCGGCGCTTCGGAGTCCAACTCACGGACACGCAGCTCCGTCGTAGTGTGCGCGAGGTGGGGGAAATTCTCGAGGGAACCCGTCCCCGATCTGGCATCACAAACGGAGCCAGGCCCAAGAGCGAAAGACCTTCTTGGTAGGGGAATCTGTGAACGCAACCACCCGCGGCTACCCTTCGAGGGCAAGAGCAAAAGTTGGACAGGTCTGCCTTACAGCTTCCACATCGATAATCCTAGCTTATTTTCTGGTTTACGTCCTTTACTTTTAACTTGCAAAATTTACTTATTAAAACATTACTCATAATATAATTACATTTGTTCGATTAGAATTCTGTGAATAAAATCACATGAATTTTTTTTACAATATTAACACTCGATATTTTAAATATGTCAAAGAGATTTCCTGATACTCTTTCAAATAATATACACTTAGTATTCAGTATAAGTACCTACGTTCCATTTCGTGAAAAAAAGGTATCGTGAAAACTGCAATAGAATAGTGTAGTTAGGATTAAATACCGTTAACGCACAATATTAGTGAACGATGGCGAATGAAGATGTATGAAATCGATGTTAATGTTGAACGATCATTCCACATTTGTTAAAGGTAATTCCTTTGCCTTGATCATCGATAATGAGTAGCGCGACTTCACGACCCCGGGAAAGTGTAAAGTCAAGGAGCCGTGAAATTTTCGGGCGGGGGCGTACAGATTGGGCGTAAGAACACGGTGGAGTGGGTATAACGAGGCAGGTCGTTGAAACAAGTTTCACCTTTTGAACTCGAAGACAGGAACAGCGTGTGCGCGTGGAAAGAAACAGAGGATGAGAATCCTCTTCGTGGTATCTTCAAACACACACATCCGCGACAGAACTTAAAGCCGTGTACATACGCTGTAAAGGTATATATGTACATACGTAGGACGAACCACGGAGCAGCAGAGCTTACACTTGTACAGCCTGGAAGGAGTATGTATAAGGGGCTCGTATACGTGCAGCATCATTTGTACATACATCGAGGAAGAGGCACGTGGTAGTTTCTGCTGCAGAGACTCGAGTTAGCAAAACTTTGGCCAACGTAGTTGCACTACTCCCCACCCCTCTCAGATGCGGCTTAAACGCTCAAGGCTCGGCGTATTTGTCTTTTTGACTGTGGATATTATTCTTTGTTCGTGGTAGTTAACGATTATTGTCGCCAAGATTGTTGTTAAAGCTTTACTTCAATACACGAATGGAGGTATTCATACTTAACGAGTTAATGCACTGAACAAAAATGTACAGTCATTACGAAGATAAATTGTTCCTTGACGATACTTGCCAGGAGAAATTATATTAATATTTTGAAGTTTCTTTCGTGAAAGAGCGTATATAAAGAACGTATTGGTGTTTTAGTGTCTGAGAATAGTAATTTTAGTAACAAGATAAGCTCGTTAACTTTTCGCACATTTATTTTGATCAAATAAAATATATTAGTTCGATACTTGTTAATCGATACGGTATAAAAAGGTATACGATTGTATACAAATATAGGATGCATGCTACGTTAATATTTATATATAAAATACGTTGTTCGTAATACCTTACCTAACAAATATTGATTTCCATGTAATTCGCGGAAATTGTTCATAAATGACACGAGAGTTCTTCGAGTGCAAATTGCATGCTATTTTTTAGCCATTGATCGCATCGGTGCTGTTTTTTTAAATAGAAGAAACCACCGCTCGCGTGCAACACGCGTCGCTCTCTCACCCTACGATGGTGCTTTTCTTACGAGCTTTACAAACTCGTTAGCGTTCGGTCACTTAAGAAACTCGTTAGCTACCTAAGTAGTGAATTAAGCATATATCTTCTCGTCTCTTCTCTCGCTACGACATTGTGTGTTGAGTTTTTTTTTTTTCTATCTTTCTTTTCTTCCCGCCATACCTTTACTTCTTCCGTTGTTTATCTATTTGCTTTACGTGCAGCATAAGCCCGCTTTCCCATTTCACTTTGAAGGAAATTCCTTCATTCAACTGCATTAATGTATGGTTTCGACCTGGTTAAAAGTTCTACCTGGATTCGTTTAAATTGGAGTTTTGTACAGGGAAGTTGTAACTTCTTGCGTCGAAAAATAATGCTCCCTCCATTTCGCGACTTTCTGTTGTCGATCTTTCACCCTTAACTACCGCTGCGATTTAATGCTCGAGAAGTCGATTGTGTTGTTTTCTTTCAATAATCCTATTTTTAACCGACTTCAAAATAAAAGAGGTTCTCAGTTCGATGCGTTTGTATGCAGGTATGTATGTTAGTACGTATTATGTTTGCCCGGGAATTTCTCCGTAACTACTGGACCGATTTTCGTGAAACTTATTGCATTTAGTTTAGCTTCAATCAACGTAGGCCATGGAGAAAAAATTATCAAAATCGGTTAAGTAGTTTTAAAGTTAGGGTAATGCCGAGGTAGTTGGCCATACTTCTTTTGTAAAATTCTCAGACAAAAAATTTTAAGATTTAAATAAAAACAATTATGACACGAAATACTTTAATAATCTGTTTTTACAACTAGCTACAAAAGTTAAACAAAAATGAAGACAAATCAAAAATTTAAATTTTAGAAAAGCCTCGGTGGGTTATCTTTCCCTAAGTGTCCGGCAGAGATGGCCATAGGTGCCCTGGGCAGATGGCCAGAGTTGTGTCTTTTTTCTTTCTTTTTCTTTGCTGTTACCTTTAGTATTCACTAGCTTAAAGCACCCAGCCTCACCCGAATAAAACTTTGATTGTCACAGAGTGTCAAGGGGGTGTAATAAAGAGGAAAAGGTGGGATGCCCATATTTCGTGGTAGTTCATATTTTCCGCAGAGTTCTAAACAGTAATTATGTAAAATTTGGTCCAGTTCGTTTAAAAAAAATCAGGATAAGAAGTATGCTATAGTTATACAAGTTAAATAAAGTAAAAAATAAGTTTTTTCCTTATTTAATCGATGACTCTCAATTTTTGTAAGTTTTGCAAGATTTGCACATTGAAAATGATGAGGCACTGACATAAAAAAAATGGAGAGTCATAGATTAAATAAGGAAAAAACTCATTTTTTACTTTTCACTGCATTTTTAGTTTTTTGAAGTCGGTTTTAATTTTTTTTTTTTTTAATTTTTTAGTTGCATTACGTGTACAAAATAGTTAAAAAAATATACCCATTACACAAAAATAACATTCTCAAACTAACTTGACACTTGTGCTACGTTCGGAGGGGATTGTGGGAATCACCTTGAGCAGTTATTAAACTGATCTTTATTAAGTTTATACTAAAAAAGGGAATATTTTTAAATATCGGTTTTAAATTTTCAATTAAATTGGCATACGAGTTAAAAAAGCAAGAGAGGTATATTTTTCTTTATCATCATCTCTAAGTTGCCTTCCCCCCTGGAGAAAAGTCTCCAGACGCCCCTGGAGAAGAGACGATTGCTCGTCTCAGACAGTCTGTGGCCGTTTAGGAATCCGCCGAAACGTCCACGTGCCTCGAGCAATCGAGCGTTACCCATAGCGGGAGTGATTCGCGGATTCCGCGCTTTGTTGCGAAAGCGACTTCGCATTGTCCAGCGATTCTCTAAGAACAGAGCAAGCGATCGATATATATTGGGAAATAATGAATGGACTACAACACTATACTGTAATCGATAATTGATCGTATTTAGTCATTGTGTTTGCTGTTATTTTTTGTTGTTTCGCGGAACATTAAAAATATTACATACTTATTTAGTTGTTTTTGCTACTTCTGCATTTTAGTTTCTTTTCTGTATTTTTCCTTCACTATACAACACTTTATAAGTATTTTCCTATTCCTACTTAAATATCCAATCTTAATATACATATAAAGCACAAAGCTTTTATGTGTTTGTGTGTTTTACATTTTTTGCTTTAAATCTCCCAAAAGTTAACTAAACCATCTAACCCAAACCAACTACCGATCACAGTTTTTTGCGAATATCTCGGAAACTAAGACCATTTTATATACTGCATAATCTGGAAAATATCTTAATGCTAATGTGCATGCTTGTTTTTGCATTTTCAAAAGTATTATTAGTTACCCAGAGATTATATGAAACTGTTTTAACGTTTTTCCAATTATTCTACTGTATTTATAAAATCTCTGTTAACGACGTAATAAAACAGGCAAGAGATAACGGTGTTGGTGCAGTCGATACAACGTTAAATCGGTATGCATACAAAAAGCCAGAAATGAACATCAGAGATGGGCAAAAAATTGTTTGAAATAAAAATTTCGTTCACAAATTTGGATTTCAAATAATTTTTTGCCCATCCTTGCTGGATATATAGCAAACTTGTTACGAGAGTAGCTAAATTGCTCTCGTGTTGCGCACTTATTATCGTCTCTCTGCTTCGCCCAAAGTCAAGAATGTAACATAAACGAAAGAACCGACGACCGAGGTTGCGAAGTAAAAAACGATCTGTTGCGCGAGCCGATTGGGATTCTCACGGGGAGGGGGGTGAATTTTCAAGAAAATATGTAGACAGAAAACGTTTTCTTGGTGCGCAGGTGGTAGCACCTTCGAGAAGCACGAGACCTACAACGGTTCCCTGCTGCAATTCCATCGTGTCGAGAGGCGACAAATGGGGGCGTATCTCTGCATCGCCAGCAACGACGTGCCGCCGGCCGTTAGCAAGCGAGTGACACTCGCCGTGAATTGTAAGCTCGTTTCCCTCCTAATCCCTGATTGTATCCGGCAGAAAGGCTCCTATCGGCGGCGACAAAATGCGATGCTACCGTCACTGACGTAACGACGCGCTCTGCAGTGACGAATCACTCTCGGCATTGGCGTAACCAGGCAGAGATTTTAAATCTTCGAGTTCTTTTCGTCTCTGCTAAACTGCGAAGTATCAATAACTGGTATCTTATCGGAAGTCCTATGATTTTGCCTAAAAATAAACATAACCACTTGGTTTCTTTTTTGCTTCACGAATGTAAGGGAGTGTAGGTATGTTTTAGTTTATTAACCGAGATTAAAGGGAATTAAAACAAAAGGTAGAGAAAAGTGCAGGTGCTTATAAATTTATTATCGAAGGCAGTAGCATCGAGTTTCACTCACAGCACCATAAATTAATTTATCGAATGAAATATACTTGTTACTTTGACTCTTCAAGCTTAAAGTAGTTTCAACGCGATGAGTAGCTTTAACACAATCTCCTGAAAAAGTTTTCTCATTATTCGTACCGTACGTAGAGACGCAAATGCTTTCATCTCAAGTAGTGCTTAGGAAAATAATTTAAAGAAATATTTTAGAAATATCTATTGCAATATTGGGAGCTTTTCTGCCTGGGTTGTAAGTTTTAATAGTAAAATTTGGGTAAGTTTAATTGTTCTTGCTGCACATCCCTCTGCTACACAGGGTGTTCCTCATACATATTTTGATCACCTGATATGTCTGATATTTTTGGTGACAGGAAAGAATGTCTAAAGAAAAAAATGTACAGTTTAAGATGGCAAATATGATGGTAGGAAGATGTTTTTCCTTAAATCGAGTTTTTTCTCAAAATTTCATGGTCGAGGAAGTGTTTTAAATGGAATTATAGTGTGTCGACGATGTACGAAAATTCAACATTAAGGTGATCTAAAATATGTGTAAAATCTAAATGAGATAAAAATTCGTCCACTTTTGGCATACGAAAATGTATTGAAGTCGACGGACGTCATTCTTAACACCTTTCGAAACAAATTTTGGTGGTGAAAAACAAATTTTAGACTTTCTTCTTTTTCTAGAGGATATGTACCTAATTTGTCTATGTTCAAGTATTTTGATGGTCATATTGCCAACTACAAAGTCGTTCAACAAAAACATATTGAAATCTTTAAAAAAATGTGACCTTCACAGAGAACTTCTTGTCAGATTTGCCAACTTTCCCTTAGACGTTTTTTCGTATCACTAGAAATAACACAGATATTTCAAATAGTCAAGATATTCGGATTTTAGTAGCATTCTTTCTAAACAGGATTATTCAATTTAATTAAATTAAGTACTGTACAGTATAATCGTATTTTATCATGATATTTTGTACATTGTGTTTTTGTATTGACGTAAAATACCTCACGGTTATAAAATAATTTGTGCGGATACGCGGTGATTTGCATAAATGGCACCAGTATTAATTATTCGAAAACAATACATACTGGCTGAGAATTAATTACGCTCCATTTTCATAATGTGTTATAGATGTCATAATTTCGTATTGTTCCACACACGCTAATAATTGAATGCGGAGATGCTCTGTATTTGAATTTTGTAGTTCTTTTAACGACGCAGTCAAGTGTAATGACAGAATGGAAAATATTGACTTTCAAATATGTACAACAGCTGTGAACCCCGTATAAAATTAGCATCATGATTATACATCGTATCAGTATTGACACTATATAGAATTGGTAAACCTGTCCACTTTTTCAAAGAGGTTGATGAATCATAAATCGAATTATTTAAACTATGTTTTAAATACGATTATTTAAGAGCAACGAACATGACAAGCTGCATTAAGCTTTCTTTGACAAATAAATCACACACATTTGCAAATATGTCGTTTTAAAAAAAATTAAATTGTGCCTTTAATATTGCGATAACACTGTGGAGATATTTTTAGTGTTTCGGTTGTTCTCTTAAAATTTGTTACTTGCAACTTAAAATGAAATTACCATTCCACGTGTTCAATATTCTTGCAACCAAACAAAACTTATTTTTCGAAATTCGTTAT
Source organism: Andrena flavipes (assembly GCA_963971345.1). NCBI lineage: Eukaryota > Metazoa > Arthropoda > Insecta > Hymenoptera > Andrenidae > Andrena > Andrena flavipes. The sequence continues at coordinate 60,034,928 of OZ020480.1, forward strand.
GTATAGTTTTTTATAAGGAGACAGTATATGAAGAAAGACAAATGATCGATGAAATATGGCAAACTACTAGCACACACCGAAGACACGAAAAAAATTTGGAAAATCACATGCGAGTTGATGTAGTTAACTGTATACATTTATTAACATTCTAATATTTGCAATACTCGCAGAAATTGTTGCCTTTGAATCACGCAGATATTTCCATTCAGGAGACTATTCATAGCGGCATGTAATAGGGAGAGAACAAATTATAGATGTCTATATTCTGAAAGCAAGAACATTAATCAAACTCTTGGTGGACCGTGTGTATCACGATAAATCGAGTAATTAATTTGAAACCGCTTTCACAGTTGCACCTGTCGTCAAAGCACCTAATCAGCTTTTGGGAGCACCTTTGGGCACGGACGTACAGTTGGAATGCTACGTCGAGGCATTTCCAAATACAATTAATTACTGGGTAAAGAACAGGCTTGGGTCGGAGGACGAAATGCTGCTCGAAGGGTGAGATTATGTGTTCCCTTAATTTTTTAACTCCGATTCGTTTCCCGATGGTTAGCCAGACTTATTGACATTGGTTTGTTCAGACTCAAGTACAGAGTGCGGGAAGAACGGTCCGGATATAAAGTTCTGATGTGGCTGTTAATCAAAGGATTCACCGTGCAGGATGTGGGCAGCTACAAATGCGTGTCGACGAACAGTCTTGGCAAGGCCGATGGCACTTTAAGGCTATACGGTAAGTTCCGCGGGTGATAAAACAGAACCCCAAGTAAACTATCACCTTTTGAAGTGAAATCGTAGAACAGTTCAAATGGTATTTGTCATTGTTCCTTCAGAGTTTCTACTATTCACACACTTTAATTGTATTAGCATAAGTGACTATGTTTAATCAATTTCGTCTCTTTTTGTTCAAAAATTTGTTTTAGCCTGAAAATTCTGAATATAGGACAAGTTGAAAAAAGGATTTATAACTTACAAGATGCATTCTATATTCACAAAATTGAGTAGAAAATACAGTAGTTAAGATAAGTCATAATTCGATCTTGGTTTTGGACCCAAACAGTTTTCTTTTGCCTTTAATGCTGTAATACCCTAGTGCTGTATGGCAATGAGAGTTAAATGGTTCGCGAGGATAATGGATAAGTAGGAATTCGTTAGCCTTACCGTTAAGAATGATTTTATGCGGCATCTTTACCCTTTCAGATAGATAATTGGAATCTTTATGAGAGCCAATTATAGGTTTGTATGTGGATTTATAGAATACCCTTAAAACTTGAAAATATTAAGTAGTTTATTTGCCTACGGCCGATTTTTTCACCTCCAGATAAAGTCCCAGTTATGTATCCGCAGCTTACATGCTATCAGCCAGATACCGGTAACGCGTATTTCTTCATGTTATTTTATCCGATGAATAATACAAGTAAAGAGACAAATTCTGTGTAAACAGTCTAAAAACGATTAAAGCATTTGAAATGTTTGAAACGATACAGTCTCAGATTTCGGTTCTTGAAAGAGTTTTGCAGAACCTTTATTCTGAATAACCGTTATAAAGACGCTAATGTTAGTATTTCATAATTTTATAAATGATACATAGTTACATTAGTGTTAACTTTAAATCAGTTTATAATGTTAGATTAATGTAATATAATGTGTGTATATAATATAAAAATAGTTATAAATTAATATTCAGTATCGTAATATTAGTATAAATCGATAAATTTAACGAAAACTATAGTTGTAATATGTTGTGATTTCACTTACTGTAAAATTCTGTACAATCGTTACAAGAATCGGTTCTATAACTGTTTTGGAACTTATATAGAACCTAAAAAATAAGTTAATTATTAGCAACATTTGTCATATGATTTCAGAAATTAAAATCACCATCGACAGATCGTCACGTGGAAAAGATCATGTGTCCATTATTGGTGGTAAGTTTTGTTTCCCCATTTTACATAAAATATGGAAATTTATGAATATGTTACATAAAGGACAGTGCTAAATCTGTAGAGTGGTTTAAGAGTCTATTGTGAATTCTACCTGTTCTATATATTGCTAGAAAGGTCGTGTCAATGTGATTCGAATGATACTGAGGACGGATAAAATGTAGAAGGTATGGAGTCGAAGGTAGGGCTAAAAATGAGAAAAAGAAGCAAGTATTCAAGTTTCGTCCTGGGGCTGCTGTGAATTCATCAGTAAAGCTTACGTAGCAGACGCGAGAAGTCCCGCGTGAAGTCCCGACTTTTAAAAGCATTTTCAAAGATGATCTTATCTCTTTAAAAATTTAAAAAATGTAATTCGTTTTGGCGAGACCTTCCAACAGTTTATGGAAATCACAACACGGTCTCAAGTCATGAATCACTTTACAGACTTAGCATTGTCCTTATATTACCGAGGAGAAGGGAGATGGATATCTCAAATTAAATATTTCATTTAGGTCTAGCCGAGGCTGCGCAGAGTTCAGGCGCAAACAATGGCAGCAAGGGATTCCTGAAACGTAGTAACAAATTATCGCATTTCTTGTCGATGTTTCTCTTCATACCGGTATTTCTTTGGCCGCGGTGAAGAAGGCATCCAATGCTGGGCACTGCGAAGCTGAGTGCCGAATAACTTTGTGCCAAAGGACAAGAAAACAGCAAGAATGCTTGTTTATGTATATGTGTGAAGGCGTATCTGTATGCATGTGAGACCTTAAATTATGCACGCTGGTGGAAAGGAGTGTTCTATCTAATAGGAAGAGCAAATCAGCTGAATGTGCGTGTGAATGGAAACAGCGAACCAATGAAACAAATACATAAATCAGAGGCTCGCGTTCTCTATATCTTCCTACTTCCCTCGCCTACTCCCGAATGTCGAAAACATTTTTAGATCAATGGATGTTAAAGTGTATGCGCCCATTTAGATTCGCAGTTTCTTTCGTTTAAGCATCGGTCATGACTCCGCGGGATCGACGAAAAGACACACCACCTAAAAAAGCAAGACTCGGAAACGTGCAAGCAGCGTAGCCCTTCCTACTGATGCTTAAAAAATCGTCGATAATAATTATTTACGATCATTTTGTCATTAATATCAGCATTATGGACGTTTAGCCGTCAGGGAACTCGATGTTTCGAAATAAAAATATGAGATCGAACGATGTATAGTACCTACATACCGTTAATCATTTCTGTGTCCCACTCCTTTTCTAACTTCCTCCTCTTATCACGATAATATATTTTAACACCTTACGAACCGTAAACTCCATGGAGAACCGCAAGCGTAATTTAAGGTTACGCACACAAATGCATTTCTGAAAATCGTTATACATATCTCGATTTGTTTAACGTAATTCTTTAAAACAAAAGTAATGCTCAGAACTGTAAGGAATAAAAATGTATGAATTCCTAATTTAAATATAACAAGATTAACACTTTGATTCGCATAGTTGTGTTTTTATGCCGAAAGAATTTCAGTCGTTGCCTAGATTTGGCGTATTTTCATGTGGAAGTGTTTCGGGGAGAATTGAAATTATTGTCTAAGACAGTCATGGTCAGTGGGAGTATTTGGGAGCACGAACATTCATGATATTTTCCAGAGGCCCGCGGAAAGGGAGCTCTTAGCGAATAATACCGCCCCCGTGGCAGCGAACACTGGGGCCACATGAGGCTGTACCGCACAATATTACAGTTTTCTCTATCCGCGCGGCTATGGTAAACACCATGGCAAAGAGGAGACATAATAAGAGGCGTCACTCGACAAGGACAGACATAATCTGGGGAAATCACTAAGACAACCAATTTAAATGCCCATTCGGCAATGATCGCTGGGCTTCGGCAATGACCGCTAAGCTTCGGCAATGATCGCTAAGCTTCGGCAATGATCGCGGTAAACTTCGACAATAATCAGCCAATGTGGTAAGGTACATTTAGTCGATTTGAATATCCCGCTCGAAATAGACAACCAATTTAAATGCCAAGGTCAAGCAAGGACTTCAAAGGTTCCGCCTGGAGTGACGCCTCTTATTATACCTACTCTTTGACCATGGAGCCTGGGCTCCTATGGCTCGACTTGGCCTTCACTGCACTATAGATTACGACCGCTAACAATAAGCATGCAAATTGCGATCAGGCCCATGATGTAAGGATATACAGTGTGCTTTTACGTTTGAAAAGTCGTTTTAAATTTTGAAGTATAATATATATAAGTATTGCAGCTTCGCTAACACAGGCTCGCTCACTTTTTCTCGAGTGAATTTACCAATAAAAAATACATTTTTTCCATTATCAATTTGAATTCTTAGTAGGAAAATCGAGCAACTAACTAGGCGGCCATATTTTAATATAGCAGAAAGTGGGAAGGTGCAGTAGAAGATGAAAATGAGAAACAACGCATTATATATATATATATCTAACAAGTTTTTCAGAATGTGGCAAACTCTTTTTATATTTTAATACTCCTGAGGGAGGAGGGGTGATTGCCTCCCTCTGGATTCAACCCTGGTATCTATGAACAAACTGATATCCAATATTATGATTACAATCTTAATTCGTGATTGTTACAATTCTGTCCGGCTGACAATCTGGATCGGGCAGGTTTGTAAGGTGTTAATATTATCTTTTATCTGATAGCAAAACCAATTTCACTAACCTTGGTACCCATGCATATTATTAAATTTGTACATTTTCTAGTAATTTTAATTTCTAAATACGTAATATAAATAAAGCAACTCTGAAATAGTTCCTTCGAGAATTTGAACACCGAAAAATTTTGTATAGGTACATCTGCCTTAGAATTTTAATTCCTAACGATATTTGATTGTTTTATTTGAATAAAGTGTGGTTTACATACGAAATGTTATACATATAAATAGTTTTCAAAACGTTATTAACATTATTAACAATTCGTGAATGCAATGAAGTGCATGTTTGCTGCGTAAATTGTTCTTTTATTTTTGAGACAATAGTAAAATGACAGCATGTCTCGCGTACTTTCAAATAAACTGACGTTATCAATTAAACCACACGCATTATTTTATATAAAAACATTTATTCAATATTTAAGAACTAATATCCCTTAGTCTAAGGCTTAGGGCATATATTACTGGAGGTCCCGTCACCTTATGTCTCCTGTCGAGCCAGTTGGCGACTAACGTCACGCTAGAGAGAAAGACATGTGCGAGCTGGTGTGAGTGAGAGGTTTCCACCGCCGCATGCGTATTGCGAGCGATGGAGGTTCCTGGTTCTACGTCTCTGGCTCGCATCATCGAGAAACTATCTCTTTCTCTCTCGCATGATGTTAATGACAGTTTCAAGCTCTCAATGAGACCTACACGTATACATATATGCTTTAAGTAATATCCTGACACATGTGAAAATAGGCTAAACCTTTTTACAATAAAGTTCTTACCTGCAATAAATCTGCTATAATCACTTCTGTAAAGTACGTGTTCCTTACGGTGTTCAATAAGAATTTGAGTAAATCCATCGAAATCTTCATATGCATTGTTTAAACAATTTTTACCACTGTAATAGAGACATCTACCTTACTATGCTGTTTCTCACATTTGGCCATAAAGTACTATATTTTCCCGAAAGAATATTGGCAACCCTATTTCAGAACGTGACGATGCGGAAGTCGAGTACATATTCTGAGCCAGTATGAGCCAGGCGAAAATTCGTTCGTTCTTTATGAATCACACATAATTCGGTATTTGTTGCCATTGTAGCAGAATTGTAGACTAACGTCAGTAAGACAACATTCAACATGTATTACTCGAATGATTCGAATATAGCATGCTGGTACGTATTTCAAAGCGAACCTACGTAAAGAGACAAATACGCATGCGTGCAGTAGCTGCACGCTCGATGCGTTAGAAGTGGAAGAATTCTAGGGAATCATATGCGCCACCAACGCCACCAATTCATGCATAGACTGAAACGGAACGGTTTTCTCTGCAGTCTATGCACTCAATGCGCGATACGGAACGCACTCAAAGTGAAAGGTCTATTCTGTACCTAGTCTGTGATGTTACAAAATAGTACAAAATTAGTTTCGGGACTCGTCACTAGTATATTCTAATACAGAGGGAAATTTAAACTACGGAACTTCACGAATTTGTCGTTGCTTTCTTTTCTGTCTTGATTGTAATCCAAACTACGCACGTCTGCACAGTTTCAAGACAATTGGATAGTTGGAAGTGGGTTAAATTTGAGTTGCCAGATTTGAACCATACATACAAACAAACAAACAGAGGATCGAAACTGAATAAAATCGTTTAAAATCTCAAAGTCAACGCATTCAATCACCAGAGACGAAACTGTGAAGACGTATCTTTTAATCCAAATACATTGATTTATGTGTTTGACTTTGAATATAAAGTTTCTTTAAAATTATTTTAATTTAAAACTAGGTACAGAGTCTTGCACATTCAACGAGCAGAGTGCGCTTCTGCATTCCACGAGCAGCGACCCTATTTCCTGGAAGTGGAATCAAATTTTCCGAAGAATCACGCAACAATGTATACTTACGTATCTAAATTACATTGCATTGAAGTGGGAACTCTGTGATCAGTGTTGTCGGGATCAGCTTTGCGTGGGGCTTGGTTCGTTGGCGGGGTGGGGAATGTTTATTTGGTTGACGATCTTATCAGATTAATACAATTTTTTTTAGAAAACGGTGTGTATTATTAAATATATAATTATATTTCAGTAGCATTGAAAAATGCTTCAAATTTTTATATAACTGTAAATAAAAAAAAAAGAACTTATAACCTATGAGTCTTTGTTTCGAAATAAAACTTTCCGAATGATAAATCTAAATATCAAAAGAATTTACGTCTGCGTTTGCAAAAATATCATTATGTGTTTGTTATAATATTAATAAATATTACTTATGCCTTGTGTGTGGCAGCATGACGAATCTTATTCTAAACACGCCAATGGCGGAATCAGAAAAAGCACAAAAATTAGAATGGAAGAGGCCCGATCAAGTGATGCAGTTGCATCGTCTAAAAGTAAAGAAACGTGCACTTCAAGCACGCATAAACAATACATATGTTAGTAAAGAAAACTTACAATTGGCATCACTAGATGTACCCAAGGAGTGCAACTTTGATTCCACTCAGTGTGTAGGTCAGAAACGTAAAAATCCTTTTGCGAAAGATGACGTTAATAAAAAAGCCAATGTAACACGTTCAGACTTAGAAGCTAGTAACGATAATACGTTGTTTGAACTACTGAAAATCGAGAATCCAACATCAGAAAAATTAGAAAGCTCCGTACTTGACAGCCCTTTAACATTTACCAATGTACTGTCAAAATTGGAAGTAAACAAGAACATTCCAAATCCAGAAGCACCACAGGGTGAAAAATTTATTCCCATAGATTGGACCTTAAAGACTAAAATGAGATTCATGTCTCCGAAACCATTTCCGTGGAACTGTAAATTAAAAACTAGCGAAGAAGCTTCTGGTACGACTGGCTTTGTAAGGTGTTTAGATATTAGCGAACAACATTCAACTTTAGACACTAGTCCGAATGCGAGGTGATTCTTATAATGTATTGTATACGTTAGTTTAGTAATATTTGTTTAAACGATTATTACTAAGTTTCTTTGAAATAGATTGCACAGATGTTGTTTAGCATGGCAGCATCCTTCGCTACCATGGCTACAATTATTTCCTCGCTCTGCTGGCAAAGTGAGTGGTAACTTAAAGAGTAATACAACGATCATAAATAACATATCCGTCAAAGATGCTTTATATAAAGAATGGAGCGAGAGCTTCAGATCGCTTTTTCACTTATTGCGTGCACGACAATGTCCATATTTCTATGTCTGCGCCAACAATTTCACTGTGTTATTTCGTGCCGCTGGAATTTGTGGAATATGCGAAGCCCACGCACTCGTAACACCTACGACACGTGGATTCCGTCAACTCTTAAAGCAAGAGGGTATGAGCGTAACATATGCATGTACCGTGTAACCATAAATGTATAATATAAATATTCCGAAAATTTTATGATTTTTTATAGAAATAGAATATACAATGCCTCTAAGGAAAGAGTCTAAAAGAAGATCCGACGTAACTGATTCAGGGTGTGAAACGTTAGACCTGTCTACGTCAAATAGCACGATCCAGTTGAACCAAATGGAGGAGCAAAATCTTGACGACGAGGAAGACGAGACACAGGATGAATGGTTACAGAGTCTAGGGGTGGAAAACTCTGAAATTCGTAGAATTAATAGCTCTCAGGTAGGAGAGACCAAGTTTGGACACAGGAATACATTGGACACTTTTACAATTGCCTCCATAGTGCCTTAATTATTATTGTAACTGTTTGTTTTGTTTGTGCTTATTTTCTCTATCTTCACACTAAATAAAAAAAATGGTACAAACTAAAGAAATAGTTGCAATAATCAGGACACTATGGAGGCAATTTTAAAAGTGTTCAATGTATACCTGGTCTCCCCTAATTCCATAACATAACTTCTTTCGTTATGTATTAGTCTACTTAATATTCCTTCAATTTTATTGTAGGCAAGAATGACATTAGAAAAAGAAACTGAAATAGACAATATGAAACAGTCTCTTATTTTTGTAAAAGGTGTCGAAGCACAAGGTTTATTCAATTTTTTAATTAATTGTAAATCTGCTATTACGATAACTGGTCCTTTAGCAGGAGTACCTCCAACTCTTTTAGCACCTGTAGCATTTCACGGTGCTACGTTAAAACCGATTAAGGTACAATACATTTGCATCTAAATGCATTTGCGGAACGTGGAATATAAATTATTTTTACGTTTTGAAGGTTAAAGAAAGCATGGTACGTGTCGACAACGAAAGGTATTTTTCCTTGGAATTGAAGGGGCCCCTTTTACCGCACGTATTGCCCTCCCTTTGTTCTTCAATGAAATCTAGCCAGTTAGAGCAATATTCTGCAAGTTGTGCTAGATTAGAATCAACAACATCATTTTCAGCAGCAAAACATGGGCTTGGTAAATCATTTCTCCCTTCCCTACAATTGTAATCGTGCTTTTAATAATTATCTAAATGTGTATTTTTATACTCTATCAGAACAAAAAGAATCGGAGAATGACCCCCGAATGCCACAAAATATTTTCGGTAAAGAGAATCTGAGTGACTGTGGATTTAATGACGAATTAATAAAACACTTTTGCAGTCCAGATCCAACGCATATTCAAGTGTTGGAAAATATAAAATTTTCCAATAACTTGTACACATGGTCCTGACGAAAAATTTTCATAATTTTAATAGTAATGTTTTAAGTAATAGATAATCCGTAATATATCATTGAGGAAGAAACAATTATTGTGTAAAGGAACTTAAATACAAAGACGATACAATTTCATTAAAAATTAATCGTGGATCAAGAATATTACTAAAATAACGAATGAAATGAAATTAAATGTAATTCTAGCTTTTAATTATTTAATGCCAATATTATTATAATTTAGCATTAGCTTTGTCATCATTGTTATTACCATTCTCATCATCATCATTATTATCGTGAAAATGTTTTTATACACCATATCAAGAAAGACAGTATTTACTGATACGTTTTTGTCTATATTATCAAGTAGACAATGACTACGAATTTACATTATCTGTTGAAAAGTATCTCAGGGCACAAAAAATAGTTTTGTTATACAACGAATTTACAATGAGTAATCAAATTAATAAAGAATAATTTTTTTAATTAATTTAAAGTATATTTGTCCATTCGTTAAATTGGTTCTAATTATCATATTTAAAAATTAATGATTTCAAATTTTTAAAAATCTTGTTTGTTATTCCTAATCATTATGACAATTGTATTCTTACGATAAGAATTGCTTGTATTATTTATTTTTTATAGCGATAATATTAAATCTATATACATCGTAGAATTTTTTAACAGTGCCTTAAAATGTTGGAAATTATATTAAACTTCTAACGAAATATTGTAATAAAAATTGTTTATGTTTTCTCCGTGCATCCTTTCGAAGCTTTCTTCCTTTTTCTCTAATTTTTAATGAATTCGACCAGGCTTGTAAAAATTGTGCATAACGATAATTTAGTAGAGATATATATATAAATTTTCGAACTCGGCAGCCACGAAGGTGGGGTCCATGGATGGACTGCCCCTAAAAATAACGAATCGATATTCACTCACTGCCCCCGAATCGGTCGCCCGGTCACCTCGAGCACGAACAATCAATTCATTGCAAAAAAAATTATTCTTCGTGTATTTCCCCCGTGAATATTTATTTACTTTTATTTATTAAGAAAATAAAATATTCTGCACCAAATAAAGCAAATAAAACTGTTTGGTTTGTTATTGAGTTTAAAATAAAAATTGAGATTTGATGACTTAGCGTGATGCGAAGTACAGCAATCTAAAAAAATGTTTTCACCGTAGTACGAATTGAAATATGATCTGTCGCCATTCACACGTGTATCTGCACCGAGCACGGGCATAAATATACACGTACCCATGTGATGATTACGTCAGTACCCGTTGCAGTCTGTGCTCATCGTATTGCGACACTCTTCAACGAACAGTTTCATGTTCCAAGGTCTTTTATGCGAGTTCACTTTTCGAGGCTCACAATACATTGGTAATAATTGCCCCCCTTAGGCTACGCTCTAAGCGATGTTCGTTTCCTTTACTTTCGATATGAAAATTGTGTTTTCCTTGCTGTGGCGTTAGATTTCTGTGCGACACTATCGTAGCCGTTCTTTTTCCAAACATTCTCGAAAGTAAATCTTTTCTTGAAACTCGAGGTTAGAGAGAATGAACTCAAGCAAGGTGAAGAGTCCGGTAAGATGCATTTATTAAGTGAATGTCTCTGAAACATTTGACATAACGTGACATAGGAAGCTACTTAATTTACTTCCTAATTTTATTTTTAAAAATCTGTTATCTTTAATCGAAGAAACATGGGTCCATTTGCATGTTTTAATTGGTACTTGCAGTACCAATGATACTTATACCATTCTACAGTACTAAATTCAAATGTCTCGAAGTAGAACTTAAATCCCGGGCACGTGACGAAATTTTTCTTACGAATGGAACAACCTCGAATCAGAAACATGAAAAAAAGCCATGGATATAGCGGTGTGGAGGGGTAAAAGGGAAGGTCCCTTCTCGCGAACGTCCGATTAGGCTACCGAGAAGCAACCCCTCGCACACAGGAGGGTTCAGGGTGGATAAAGCTGCTGGGCACGCGGGTGGTAAGGGGTTCGCAGCAAGGGAGGGGGCCTGCGAAGGGAGGAGGGGGAGGAATCTACAATTGTATTCGTGCGTGTTGTACACGTCGCGCAGCAAAGCTAGAAAGAGAACGACGAAAGAGGGACAACCGCTTCGACACAGCGTGTCAAGTAAAACAAGGATAGAAATTCAGATGGAGAGAGAGCCCGGTTAAGAAGGAAAGAGATAGATTCGATAAAAGTGTGCGTAGAATTGAGAGATATGTTGAAGAAGCGTAGGAGTGGGAGTGAAAAACACAGGATACCGTTGCGCAAGAGGGAAAGAGAAGTCTCTCCCCATGATACACGTACACACCTTGGTCCCTTATTCCCTATACGTGAGAAGGGGGTTTCGAGAGGCCAGCAACGGTGGAGCCACGACGATACGAGCTACAACCACGACGGCGAACACGACTACTACGACACCGCGTGGGGGTTGCACGAAGACCCCCTGGTGGGGTTCTGGCTCCCGACCCCACAGTCCCCCACTGGAAATGATATCAGTCGCGACTCGGTCGAGGGAGCCCCAGCACGTGCCGTGCCCCTCGCAGACGGAGCCCGCTTGTTTGCTTCATTGTCCATTTGCTATACGTTCGCCATTACTTTTCTTATCAGTGCGTGCTTCCACTAAAAATTCGCAGTTTCGAGGAACGGGCAAGGTGTACCATGAACGTGTAAAACGCTCGAAAGAGAAGTCGACACAGTGTACTTTGAGCTACCCCTTCTTCGATCGTATCCATTGGTTGACGTCGGTGGATTATAACGAGATTATTACTAACATTTTTACCATTGGAGAGTCAAAGGTGAGTGATTTTGAGGAGGGTGACTTTTATTTAGGGTGTACTTACAGTGTTGGCATTCGATTCTATAATCACTTATTCACCGATGGAGGAGATGTCATCTGTGATTTTAGATTTCTTTCGGGATTCGTGGATAGCTCGACGATGACCTTAGTTAATTACCGTCGTCTGTACGGAAAAACAGTTTACTCGGGGAAATGATCTTACTAAAGCGACAATTTGTTGTTTGCGCTGACTCCTATTGGGCTTAAGACCTCATACGACATCTGTGGGCTGTTCCGTAGGAACTGCAACAGTTTATGCTACCTCCTGTTTATGATAACTCACGATTCGTACATCAGTGAGGTGCGGCGATACTATTAACGTTTAGGTTAATAGCTTCATAGAGTGAATGCTTGTAGTTGATCACATAATCGAGTGTGAGTGCATTTTTTACGACATCTGTGACATGTTCCGTTGGGACAACAGCTCCCTTCTTTCTTCGCCCTTTGACTCGTTTTACACTTTCTGCTTACAATATTATTGAGATAACGCAGCCTTCTACTTTCATTACAGCCATACTCATAGGTTGTGTCTCTACATCTGTCCAATTAAAGCTTAGCCAGCTCTCTCGCAATACTTATGATTGTTTCGCCTGCGATATCTCAACGGTACCCTGCTAGTGTTTTCATTTTGTTCGAACAGATAAATCTTACAAAATTTTGTGTCTTTTTCTTGTAATGCGTAAAAATCCTGTCTTTTTACATCTGCTTGCGAATCTACATATTTCGCCTTCCCCTGTTTATCACTCTCATCAAAATGAATCCGCGGATAAAGCCGGAAAATCCATTAGTCACTTTCTACTGCATTTATTTATTTTTTGAAGGGAAAACCATTTTGACGAAAGGACTGCCTTGTCCTACAGACGTCTCTATATCGATGCGTGCGTTTTTAAAGCGCGACGATGAGGCGCGGGTATTAATAGAGCCGACGCTGCGACGGGGCACGCGGTTTAAACCGACTCTTTGCTCTCTTGATCTTCGGCGTTCTAGAGCGCTCTAACCAGTCACGGGAGATGTTGCACATTCTTGGATACCTTAGTCACACAAATAAGCGACCTCGATAAGTCATTTGGAAAAAATCGCTTTTCCTAATTGTCTTCCTAATTTTTCTTTCCATAGATTTTAAAACACAGTTATCTTACAATTAGTGAATAACGTTAGTGATCAACCTCGTTTTAAATTAGAACTGTTGATACGTACAATACACAATCCCCATTATAAATCCTAATTCTGTAGAAACTATTAAGTAAAATTACTTGCTTGATATTTTAAGTTATCGTCTTCCCGATTTAAGTTTCACTTTTGGTAATTAGAATAGAAGGGCATTTAATAGAATACGAGTGTTCAAACGTGGTCTTTTAGTATTGATTTTAGTAACGGAATAATGTATTTCAAATTCAGACATGTTCTTAGATAAAAAGAAGTTAGAGTAGGTGTCTTACATTCTAAATGTTGCTACGCTTTATTATTTATAACTTTGAACAAGTTATACTTGGAATAATAATTTTAGAACAAACATTAAAAAAGGGATTTTTTATTTAAATATTTTACGTAAGCCACCGACGAAGGGTTAGGTTTAAAAAATGCAATGCTAGCAAAATTTCTGGCCCTGCTTGCGCTGTTATTTTGGTAACTTGTTGAGTGGATAGTTTCAGTATGTTTATTGCACTTACACGAGGATACAGATGGTACGCCGAAGATAGTCGCGGCTTGCCCTCGAAAATCTTAATAGTTTCTTTCATCAGGACCGTTAATTCGTATCGTTATTGTTAAATTTTATATATGAATTCAAATATGTATAACAAAATGATACCTTTGGGAAAATATTATTATTATTATTAATAAAAAGAGAGGTATAATAAAACAACGAGAATAAAAGTAATTAAATAAAATGTTTTTTAGGAAAAATCTTATTACACGAGTATCAGAGATTTTCATTTTAATAACAAATCTTAAAAAATGTAAAAAAATAGATATTTTCAACTAATATTTAAAAGCTAATTCTTAAGTTTTGAATTTATAATTATATTATTTAATTTGTTCAATTAAAATACATAAAACAGTGGTATTATATTCTTATCAGTTCCAAAACAAATAAATTTTCAATATTCAATTACATTCGGACTTAACTGAAATATGTTTGCTTTTAATTCCATCAGAAAATATTTTTGATAACTTTATCTTGAGAATACATATACGCTTATAACAACGGTTACGCAAAGGTATCTGATATCAATCGGCTCTTTATTAATGCGTTGTGTCACAGGAATGGTAGGATTGCACTTTGTATTGTTATGAAATTCATGTTTTCAAATAGTAGAAAATTATATTATAAAGTTATGTAATTCGAAACCATATCATTTACTAACCAATCGATTATGCATATCAAAAGAAAATAAGAAAAATTATACGTTTACCGAATGTATGAAAATCATCTATTGAATTGCAAGGTAAATAAATCACAGAAACGGGAAGCTATAAATGTAGGTAAAAGAGCACCGGTTGAACTTTGTCATCGACCTATCTTCTCTGGTTAGATGCATTTATTTACTATATAGTGTAACACAATATTCCATTATGTACGCTTGTGAATTATAATTTTACATTACGGTGATCTTGATAACTAATTACTTCATTCTACCAATCTGGTTTCCTTGTTTTACGCTGACTGTCTTACTATAAATTATAACGGTGTCGCAAATTTGACGTCACTTTGCTTTGTGTTATCTGAGTTTTAACTGCAATTATAGGATATTTGGTGTCACGATATCGTGTAATATATGCACAGTTGTGAAACAACAATACAGCCGAGAGGAATCTTGTTTTATCACGATTTTTTAGTTATTCTTAGCGAAACGGAGAATTGATTTTCAGCAGTAAAGTGTCGTGGAGCCTCCCACGTGGCAGTAGCTCGTTAAGCTTTTCAACGCTTATGACCTATTCGTACGATGTTGTTGGCGTTCCGACAATGTCGGGAGACCGTCTCTGCATCGCATTTGATAAAGCAAGCACTGTCAAAGTATGATCGACAACAGTCATGCCTGTATCAGCAACAAATATTTCAATGTGCTCCATCATTTTTTGAACTCGCCACATAATCTTTTCCCTGAAATGCTACTGCAACGTTAATATTATTAACATATAATGGGCTTTTGATTTAGATTAGTATACAAGTGCAATAACTTACGTACGAGTAAATTGAAATAAGTTTCTTGTTCCTGCGACGATGAATAATAATTGTATAACAGTATGTTGGCTTAAAAAAAAGGACATTAGGATGTAATGGTAAAGATTACAATTTTTTCACTTACTGCTGCTTACGTAAACTCGCACGTTAACTTTTTACTTTGATAAGTTTCATAATGATCGTTTCTTTAATTATAGGGAAGTTGATGAATGAAAAACATTTATGCAGAAAATAAATGAAACCATTTTTTCCATAAAAACATCGAAATTATTCCGTAAAAATCGTAGGTAACTTTTTCGTCAATGTCCAATAATTTTGTCAATTTTAGACTTCCTTCTTTTTTTTAATCAGCGACGATATAAATTCATGTCAATTAATAAAAACTTCGTTTTTTTTTATTTCGATTCGATGCAAAATTGTATTAAATGTGCACAACAAGATATACCAATAAAACAATATCAAATGAATTATTATTAAAAAAAAAGGTTTTTTGTTGTCTGATTATACAGTAAAACACCCTTAATATTTTGGAAATATTCCCTTTATATTTATTGAAAAAATAATTTTTAAAAAATCACCATATTTTCAGCGTCCTAAACTAGGTTCCCCCCTTAAGACAATGTAAATAATGTTAAAAATCACAACGAAACAGACAATTTCATAGCGCGTGGTAACCATGTAAGGTAATTGTGAGCAGTAACGTAATTATACATCTGATTGTTATAATACGCATTACAGTCGGTTCAACTCAATAAATAATTACGTTTAATTATTCTACTTATTTTTCATAAACATGAAATTTACATACATTACTTTTATAGAACCACGTTTGCGCCCACGTGCACATAATTATTTCAATGAATCAAGGACTGTCCAATCTTTCTCTTAGTATTTTCATTTATTTTTCTTGGCATTTAAGTTTGTTTTAAAGTCCTCATTTAAAAAAATCTGTAGCCTCCACTTCTTTTGTCCTGAGCTCTTGTGTAAACGTAGAGAAATTCGAAAGATGGACGTTAATTTCTCGGTCAAAATTTAACTGCAAAGACGACTGTAAACGAGGTACATTTTCATCCTTTATAACTTCAAGAGAGGATATTATGCAACTGCAGTGACTGAAAATTTGTGTATTGTTGTTACATAGGTACAATACTGTGAATATACCAATAGTGCCAAAGTGATTTGCGAAATTTAGAATTGAAGATTTAAGCTCTGAAAATAAAACTCAGTTAGGAAGATCGTTAAATATTAATATCACAAAGTGATATTACTAGAATGTTGAGTTTCATACTCAACCACTTTAGAACACATTCCTATTTAAATTGAGTTTGTTTTAAAGTACATGACCTGGATACCACATGATCTGATGGAAAAGAACTTTAGTGACCGCATGACAATTTATTCCTTTCCGCTCCTTTTTATCTCTTTTTGCCTTTGTTGCTTTTCCTTCCTCCTATGTATTTGCTCTTCTATGCGGGCTCGTTCGCGTTTCAAACCATTTTTGGACCAATTAATTATTGGCCTGGACCAATGTACCAGTACAAGCTGCTCCAATTGCACAAAAGCTGCGGAACTTCCCGGAGTATGCAAAATCCTGATGCAAAAAGACATCGGAAAGTCCTTTACCGTTTTCGGATACGAGACTTAATTCTGGAAATATTAACAGTTGAATATTAGTGGCCCACGTTCCGGGACGCGCAGTTTAAAGCCGAAACAGCTGAGCGCGGAGGAGTGACTCTTCACAAACACATATAGCAGACACGCCTAGATACAGACCTCTCTGGTCTGAACCAGCGCGGTCGGCTCTACTGTGTGCGTGGGTCTGTATCTACACGTGCCCCCTGTGTGCGCGGGAAGAGTCACTCCTTCGCGCTCAGCTGTTTCGGCTTTCAACTGCGCGGCCCGGAAGTTCGGCCGCTAATATTCAACTATTAATATCTCGAGAATGAAGCCTCGGATCCCAAAACGGTAAAGGACTTTTCGATGTCTCTTTGCATCAGGATATCGCACGTTCCGGGAAGTCCCGCAATTTTGAGACACCCGGTATATTCAAGAGAATGAGAATGTCGTATTTATGGTAGGACAAGGAAGGATCCATTTATTATAAATTATTAAAACCAGGATGGGCAATGAATTCCATAAAGTACTATAACCAATTGGAATATCTATATGTCACGGCCAATTTAAAAAACGTTCATTTTTTCAAATATTTACCATTTGGGGGAACCCTGTAAAAGAGGGTTGACTAACTGGTGGCTCGCGAGCGACCGGGGGCCCCTCCGCCTTGCTGCCACGCTGAACGGCCCCCCTTCACACCGATCAGACTCTGACGATCGCAGTCGTCCATTCCTGCTTCTTTCCTGCTCCTTTCGACTGCGATCGTCAGAGTCTGATCGGTGCGAAGGGGGGCCGTTCAGTGTGGCAGCAAGCCGGCGGGGCCCCGGTGGCTCGCGAGCCACCAGTTAGTCAACCCTACTATAAGAATGGCACGTGCCCTCAAGGACCCAGTTCCTGATCAGAACCCAATTCCTGACCAGTTCAGTATATAAATACCAAATAATAAGTTTATCACGATACAAATTTATTCCAAAAAATTACTAAACAATTATGAAGTATTTTTAAATTTATACGCAAACATTTGATAGCTCATAGTAAAATGTTTTAGGTTGATCAAAACCTAAATTAGAACCCTTTGCATCTTAAGTGATCAGGAACTGGGTCCTTGAGGGTATAGCCGCCTGGCCTTTACTAGTACCGCAGGGCTCGGCCAGTCGAGCCGGTGTGCTTCGACGCAGCGTTACATTCAATTAATTTTCATGTGACCAATTTTAAGGTGTCAGTATTCCTGAGAACTTATGCGTAAAGAGGACAAAGAGACATATCTTCATTTTTTCAAAATTTTCAATAGTGCCCTGCTGTTATAAAATTGCATTTGTTAAGAATAATTGCGTAATAAATGATCAAAAATTTGACTTCTTTTTTTAACTGAAATAGTTTTTATTAGGTTAACCGTTCATTTTCATCAGTTTGTTAGTTCAGCAGTTATAATTTATTGAAAAATGGTCAACACTATATTTCAAAGAGTTACTTCAAGAAGTGTCCGATTTCACGTGAAATGACACAAAGGAGCTAATAAAAATTCAACAATGTACGTTGGTGGAATGCTGCATCATCCACTAGAATTGTTACCTGACGTATCATTTGTTGGTTACTAGTTAATTCGGTTTTCACAGAGCTAAGTGGAAAAATTCCAATGACGAAGGCGGTGCCCAAAGGACAGTGAAGTAATATTTGAAAATATAATCAAAAAAATTTTATACAAGAAGCAATGACAAATTTTCAAGAAGATGGAGCATAGTCATACCAAATAATACAAAATTAACGTGTTTTATCACAGGTCTAATGGGGGATACGAAGAACGACAGATCTTTCGGATGGATTTGATATAAACGTCACTTTAGTATGATCGATGATGTGTATATCGATTTATAAGGAATATGTTTTTCCATCATTCTCGTCGTTTATATATTTCCAAGCAATCATAATATCTTTCAATACTTTTGTGAGTAATGTACAAGTGTATAATTTCATTGAACATCACAATTTATATTGAGATATCTAAATTATTATTAACCGACTTCCTTCAATAATTTTTTTCAATACTTTCTGAAGTCACGAAGACATAATTTTATATTGTATAAAGATTTATTTGAAATCACTGTTACTCGAATTTTTTTCCAAATTTATCAAACTGGTTTAATCCGACTCTAAGCGGTTTTTACTTCAAATTTCAAGAAATCTTTGAGTATTCAAATAAAAAATTCTGTACTCGTTACATTCCTAGTATGCATACTAAGTATAATCAATTTTGCAATAACTTAAGTAGGAATTATCATTTGAAATGAAATCATTGTGTTCTCTGAGTACTAGTAGAGTTTCATTTGACGTTTGATAGGGCTTTAAAACAGGATTCGTAAAATTAAGCTTAATATCTAATAGAAGAGAAATTCAGAGTAATTTCGTGAAGCTCTCATGGCGTTGTTTCTGTTGATGTTTGCAATCGTTGACATGGCTGGGAGGCAACTTATATCCTATTCAAGCTCGATTTGGATGACGATATGCGCGAAGACGGTTTTTGTCGTTCCGCAGGGGACCGTCTTCTCTCGGTAGTTGTCGATTTTCGTGGTCCCCGCCTGCTATGACTTAGGCTGCTACGAAACGGAAGCGAAAAAAGGGTGCGTACAGTTGGCACACGGACGTAAAGCCCTTCGGTAATGCGTGAGGGGGTCCACCAACGAAATTATGGATCGGGCCTAGGTACTACGTCTGCGCATGACCATCCTCGAATCGCTCTGCCCTTTTTCATCCTGCTTTCCACCCCCTTCTCGTGCACGTACACGCACCCGTGTGTCGTGTACACACGTATTTGGTTAACTCTGCCCCCCTCGGCCCTCTTGCTCCTTTCTTCGTCGCTATAGATTATAGCATATAGATTATAATAATATTAAATACGATACACTTATAATCGTTGTGATGTTATGAATTTTTTGTTCAACGTTCTCACAGCTTTATTTACAGGAGAAGGCAACAAAATCTTCTATTTCTTTGTGTGGCTTCTTGTTTACAATATCAAGCTATTTCATATTGTTTTTTTTCCTCCTGAATTTTCGTTGCTAAATTCTTAAGTCACCAATCGCTGTGTTCGCTTTTTAAATATTTTTTAAATATCCTCCATCCCCACACTTTCTATTCCTTAATTCTCTATTGACTTTATTTTTATAGAATTCATTGTTTTTAGTTCTTTACATATTATGTGTTATTTTAACACGAGTAATTTTTAGCAGTTTTTGCGTTGCTTTGATTGCCCTGGAATATTGCTTGTTTGCCTACCTTTAATTTCATATTTCCTATAAAGGCCTCTTCTTTCGCTTCAGGTTTTCAACCTGCGCGTACAGCTCACAGAATGGGCATGGAAACATGTGTTGTTCAAATACGTATATACATCTAAATTCTGTCCATCAATGCGCGATTGTTTCTAGAATGTACAAAAATTCTTGGTGGTGTATGTCGATATGAAAAAGCATCTTTCAACGTATTATTGATCAATCGAGAGAATATTTCGAAGCGAAGTTTCATGTTCGCTGCAAATTAAAAGTAATTAACAGTGAGAATTATTTTCAATTTCTTTGGATTACATATTTACATGTAATTAGTCAATTTACCTATGTAGACAATTAAATGAAGTTTTTAAAAGGTGGTTTCAGAGGTTTGCCCTCATCTACATAATTACCTTAAAATTATATCTAATTTCACTTTAATGAGTAAGTTCTCTTGGATCATAAAATTTAAGTTTTCCGGTTATAGCCAGCGACAGGTATTACAAAAAATGAGCGTTAATGAAAAGTCATTGAAAACCGATTTAAATTATCTGTGTTAACCTTCAAAGGTCACGTTATAAATGACTCCCACTGCAGACACACGTGGGTTAACGAAACCCAGAGCGTTTTTTTTTTTTTTACTATTTTTCTGGATGTACTGCGCGGTTTTTAATGTTTTTTCTTTTAATCGATTCATAAGATAATGAGGAAAAGGAATATATATAGGTGATTTTTACGTAAATCGTTTAGTACTCCAGATATCTTGAAAATAAAAAGATTAAGTTAGTGAAAGTTCTGATTTTTTTTTTTTTTTTCAAAAAAGTTTCTTTCAGAAAATGTTACGAAGGTTTAATTATACAGCAAACGAAAGGTTGCGAGTCATACTTTAAGGGAAAAAATGTGTTATTATGATTGGTTAAAAAAATATAATTATTTGACTAGGTGAAGTTGAGTAATCTTTTGCTTCTACCGAACTATTCTCTGTGAAAAATCATCGTTTTCGTTGAAAATAAGGACATAAACTGCGACTGGTATTGATTATACAGTATCAGAAGTAATTTGATTGATGGCTTTGAAAATCGAAAATGGTGGATCAAAAATAGCGGTCACAGAAAACTGAAATGAAAATCTTGGAAAAATTGCACGTGTTTAATGAAATTCGGATACAAAAACGGATGCGATGAAATGGTTGAAATAATAATTCATTCCACAAATGTAGAGAAATTGAAAAAATGTATACAATTATTTATTTATATCTACGTTTCTATTTTTCAAAAAGCATGTATTTCACTTTTGATAACACGGACTACATTTGCAATGATATTACTCGGCTGCTTCGGGTATACTAGCGATCCAGGGGGGAGGGGGCCATTTGTAGAAGAAGTATCAAGCTTTTCCCCCAAAGCCCTAACTTCCCTCCTTGCCGTTCAGAAATGCCAGGAGTTTTCTTGACGAACTGGGTTACGCTAACCCAGTGCGACCTTTGCGGTTTAATAAAGCATAATTAGTCTACCGAGCTTCCACATTTTTTAGTGATATTATTAAACTGATGAAAATTCTGGTAATTGGAAAAATTAGTCGGGTAGTACCTACATACTTTATGGGACTTGGTTGCCAGTAATTTCGCGCAGGTAATGTCAGAAAAAATTCTGTGCCATATAAGTAACTCCAGGTAAGTTGTAATCATTAAGGAGAAGAAGCTTGTCATTGGTGTACGTAGGCAGTATGTGGTTAAGAGAATAACAATGGTTACTATATGAGACGGAGGTACTATGTAGACTAGGTACGTCTGTTATATAAGATAAAGATCCAATCATTATTTTAACAAAGACGTGTTCTACATTGCTATATTTACTGTATAGTTCTTAAATTACGTGTTTTGGTACATATAGAAATCATGTTCGGCGGGGTTAATAACTAAACAAATATGTATAAGTCACAAAATTTTTTTTTTTATCTAATCTACAACTTTTTTACAATATAATCTGTTAAACAGATTGTTTAAAGTATTTAATTTTACAAATCCTATGTCGAAATCGGAATCAGTCAACTTAAAAATCACTAACAATATATACAATTTTACGTGCATTTACCCAGTTTCCTGTGCACCATATCTTCTAATCTCAGATCTCAGTCCCTTACAATTTCTGTACGCGGTTGCGTGCTTAGAATTCATTGCAACTCTTAAAGTAATATATGTATTTTGTACATTTTTTATTCCTGAATTCGAGTAGTTAGTCGGATTTTAGCTAGGAGCAACCGTTCTTTTTATATATTGGCTTGATTATGGCCAAAATAAGCTTTTGTTCAGCAAGCAACAATTCGTCAGCAATATTATATTTCATTAAGGTTATACAAAAATCGCATTTTTTTGTCGGACAGTGTAAGAGATTCGTGTAAAAAGGCATACGATTTCCTTAAACGAAATACAATTGAATTTTGTAAGTAAAGTATTAAATTTCCCAAAAACCACTCTTTGGAACATTTGAATTATCTAGGTTGGGGGGGGGGGGGGTTTAATGCTGTAGGCATTAAGGGGGAGCCCTATTTAGGACGCTAATACTAAGGTGATTCTTGAGATTTTTTTTCTAAAAAACTGTTGATCGGATCTTTTCCAAAATTTCAAGATGTTTTTATTCACATTCAAACAATAAAAGTTAATTTTTACGTTACAAAGTGTTCGGTACAAATGGAGATATATGAACACATTCGTTAGGACTCGCGCGCCGGAGTTGCAAATTAGCAATGGTATTGGTGGCCCCATTTTTTCCTTGAAATAAAAACATCAAGGATTTTCTTATTTCTAGTATAATTACATTGTCGATGAACACAGTAGCACACAGACGTCTTAAAGACTTCTGGTAAAGTCCTACGGAAGCATGTCTTAAAAACGTCTTAAATATGTCAGGATTCACAAATGAGTACGTGTTTAGTGCAGCTAATCAAGTCGTAAAGACATCTAAAAGACGTCTTAAAGACGTCGGAAATTTTGTTTAGAACGCTTGGAACGCTTGCGATCCTAAACTTTAGGAGATAATCACGTGAAAAGATTAAAATAGGACACCCTGTACTTATATGACAGGGGGCGGTTGAAATAATTTGATAGAACTAAGGGGGCGGTGGGTAACACTGATATAAACCATTCTACTTGTTCTGTTATTATCATGTTCTCTTGTCAAATGTGAAAGAGATGTGGATTGATCAAATTATGTGACTCACGCCCTTATGTAATAGTTATTAGAAACAATGGAAACATTGATGAGCCACTTAATGCGATACCAAGTTGATGAAAATTTGTAAGATTGTTCTTTTTAATCTTTTTGATGTGTTCCTAAAATTTTAAACGAATTAAATAAACAATTGTTTACACTACACCCTTTTAAAGAAATGAATTATAACTTGAAAAAATTGTGAACATTTTCACTGCCAAAAGTTTAGAAAATAATGCTTGAAGAATCATTTGCAAAGTGAAACATACCCTTCTAGGAGTAAAAATAAGACTCCAAATGTCGTTCCAGTTCCTCACATCTAGATTTACTATGCGTAAGACGTAGATATTCAAGTATTTCAAATTTCATATACTTTTGTCCAATATTGTACGTCCGATGCATCCTTAACTGTGCGACCTTATACATACCTATACGTTTGGAGTCAATTATTCTATAAAAAAATCTTGCATGTGAAACTAGCATGGTATCAATGGCGGTATATCTACACCGAGTGAAAATGAATCTCGGACATGCCCGCACTCGCACAGTGAAACAACTAGAAAAAGTGGCATTCCCATCTATCAGTTATCACACGGTGTTCTGCGCCGTGGACTCTAACTTCAGACGCATGTGGCAGTTCTGGCAGTATTTGAGTTATTTCAATTTCTGACTTCTGTTGTAACAAAATTTCTTCGACGCTTACGCTTATAATAATGCTAATGTGGGAATTATACTAATGCTAGTATAATAGTATGAACAATATTCATAAACTCCAGATAAATAATTTTACAGGATGCCTTTTCCAGTACCTACGATATTTTAAATCGAATGTCCAGCTTTTTATTCTAAATATAGTATAGTGATTTCAACCCCAATAATTAATTTAATTATATGAAACACGAGTCATTATATTTGTACAAGATTTAATGAAGTCAGTATGTACCGATAATTTAAACGCCGATATGTCTGAGTAACCAAAAGCAAAGGGAAGGTATTTTTTTGAGCCGCGGCAACGTAAGTTTAAAAGGTAAAACTACCCTTCAAAGTATCATTCAAACACGAGTAAAAAATTATTTTAAATAAAAATTTGGGTACGAAATTTTGGTGTACACAGTAATGGAGAAAATTAGTAACAAAAAATGAAACATTCACTTTTCTTCCTTCACTTTCAACAGTTTTATATATAGGAAATAATATGCTGTTTTTATTCCAAAATTCAGAGTTGTTTCTATATTTGGAACTATTACTGGATACTTATTGGCAATTACTCATAAATAATACTGAGTAAGTGCAGCTACTTCCTCCAGGCTGATATACATATGTAACGTATGTTGTCACAAATTTTGCATATCTTATTTAACAAAAGCTAATTGTTTATTGTGCAAAATGCTTTTATTGAATTTTCCTGTATGGTTTTTAAAATCTGAGTATAGAATACTCATATTATATTTGTTAAAACAATGTTTTAAGTATACAAATTTATTACACCAGGTACATTTGATTATCGTTATATCACCACAAAAGTTACTATTTTCTTTGTTTGAATCCATTGCCATCGGATTTTCAAATATGTCTGGTTTGTTCTCCGTATACCCACTTCGATATAACTTTGAAATGTTTTAACGGAAAGTTGGTTACGCATAAGCGATTAAAACATGAATATATTCTCTCTCGAAAGTAGATTGGTTTAAAATCTTTTTATTGCTGTATACACTATGCTACTTTTCGTTAAAATCCATTCTATGTATGTACGTTTATTAAAAACGCTTCTGATGTATCTCTAATACTTTCTTAATTAATATCGTGTGGGGGAAGGGATAATTTGGAAGATAGTTTTACCACTCAAACCCGCAAACAGCAGAAACCTGCAAAGTTTCATCGCTATCGGTGTCGAACATTTCGCGGATAATTCCTTGTAAGTTTTAAACCGCGATAAACAGCAGAAGCTCGAATTACGTTTCTAAAAAATGATTCGTGGTTTACTGCTTAAAAAATAATTTTATCTTTTTTTTGTTAAAGAACACTTGAAGCATTATAATAATGGGCGAGAAGACGTTCAACCTTACGTGGAACAATCACCTGGCAAACTTGTCTGGGTTGTTTGAAGGGCTGTACAAAAGTGGTTCTTTGACTGACACAACCTTAGCTTGTCAAGGTGGTATGCTGCGAGCACACAGGTTGGTCTTAGCAGCATGCAGCCCTTACTTCGAAAGGGTTTTTAAGGAACACTACGGTGAACAGCCAATTCTTATCTTAAAAGGTGAGTTAATAGATTCGAATCATTTGATTATGTAGTATAACCCAATTTCGTAATGGATTGCATAGAAGGATTTAATATTCACGGATACTATGTATATACTGAATTAGCGAATCAACATTTAATAGTTTCCAAACGCAGGATAATGTAAAAAGTTAAATTTCGCGATATCTTAAAAAATTTCGTTCCTTTTTCTCCACTTGAAAAAAAATCTGTACTTTGGCTTATTGTTAGTTATTTGTTAAAATGTATAATAAAATTAATTTGAAATGCGTTTTCTTAGTATTAGTTTAGTTACACAGTTCCTACCACATATTCGTTACTGATAACAAATTTTGAACATTAGGTGTCGCAGTTGAAGAAATGGAGTGTCTTTTAGACTTCATGTATCGAGGTTCCATTGATGTCGCTGAGGAACATTTGCCCTCCCTGATAAAAACAGCGACGGATCTGGAAATCCGTGGCCTTTCCGGTGATCAAAGGAACCAAGAGAACAATCGTAGTCCATATACGAGAGTCGAGGCGCGAATGCAACGGTGTCACATAGAAACAAGGGTCCACACAACCGAATACACGAAGGAACCATCCGTGATTCCTTTTTTGCCGAAACAGTCTTCCGTAGAATCGTTGGAGGATCACATCAAGGTGGAAGAAATCGAGGTGGAAGATGATCCGATGGTAATCGATGGACACGAGGATTCGTTCGATGAACCACTCCGATCTTCGGAAACTCAAATCGTAAGTTTCTCTACTAAATACAGTGCTGTCTCAAAAAGAACCCGCGCCTTCTGTCTGGAAAAGCAGCCGTCGTTATTGCCGCTACTTCTTTTGTAGTTGCCGCGGCGAGTGAGAGACTGAGAGCTGGCAGAGATCTATTCCGGATTTTTTCGATAGACGACGCCGTCGCGGCAGTGCCGACCGTATTTGTGGCTTGTCGCTGTTGCCTGCCCTCTCACTCGCCACGGCAATCAGCAAAAGCCAAGCTGCATAGACCAGTGCTAGCGAACCTTTTTATCTGCGCGTGCCAAAAATTTAAAAATAATATTTACGAATTGCTGACGTGCCGGGAAGTTTTTAATAGAAGAAGGAATTAATATCTAGAAAATTAATCATTGCAAAACTTTCATAGAAATGAATTTATAATTTGACATACTCATTTTCGTATAGGAAACGCTGGCCAAAAATATTTCAGTATATCTGTCCGTATAATAATTATATTTAAGATTAATATACAGATATTAGTGATATCGCTTATAAATCATTGACGTGGCAACAAAATGTTCGTACGTGCCACCTCTGGCATGCGTGCCATAGGTTTGCCATGCCTGGAATAGACTACCCGCCCTGAAAAGAGTTCGCAGCCGGTGTTAATAATGATACCTATAAATTAGTCTGTTTCTCATTAGTGTTTACTTTTTATTTTAATTTTATATTTGATGTGATTATTTAATTTCTTTTGAAATTCGACATTTTCGTTACACTGCAATTTTGTATTGTTATGTTTTTTAATCATCAAGGACTTGTAATGTGAATTAGATTATACTATCTCTGAACATGAAAAAGAAGCTGCTCTCTGAGTTAATCGGGACGCTTTTTTGATTCGTTTTATGCTTCCCTTTCAAAGTTATCTAATAATTAATCAAGACTAACAATAAGGTAAAAAAAGCACGAACTCGTTTCATTTTCTTTGATCACTACAAGTAGTGGTACCCCTCGAAAAGTTCTGGGTCTGATGCATAAAATCGCAAAGTTTCGTTAAACTGCAGGAAGGTACTGTGATATATTCGTGTCACGCTAATGAAGTTTCAATGGGAAGTCGGTGGCCTCGTAATTTAAATTATTTTCTTTTCTGTCACCATGGAATTTATATACACATGTTCTCATATTTAATAATTTAATTTATGTGATAAATAACATATATATCTGCGTCTTTTCAACCTGTTTCACATAAAGAGTGGATTATATATTTACAACTTATAATAATAAATAATATATTAATTTTATGTATCTCGATTAAATATCAGCAATTAAAAGCTGTAAGAGTGACGTGTTTACGGTTTTATTATTATGAAAATATGACTCTAGTTTAGGTACAGTTTTTAGTCGTTGAAAACTTCTTTGCTATTGTTTAGAGACGTATGCCACCACCAATGTATAGACGGGAAACAAGATTTAAAGGCCAGAAAAGAGTCTCCGTAGGACGTACTACAAGGAACAGCGACCCCCCCGAATTCAGATCCAAGGAACGCGTTATTTTAAAACAAGATTCAACGAGGGATGAAAGTTATGAAAATTTATCGAATATGGTTAAATCTGAGCCGAATTTTAACACCAGATCGACGGATCCAACGGTACCGGACATTCAGATGAACGACGACTTACAAGAACGAGATGAAAGTCTGGTACGATGATCGCAATTTCAATTGTTTTTCGTAATCTTAAGTCATTGACGCCCTGATGTTCATATATTTACAACATTCATTCATTCATTCAAACATAAACATGCTATTCTGACAAAAATTATAACATTTAAATTCCTAATTATGCTTTATAAACATTTGTGAGTCACTCTGCTTTTCATTTAATTCTTCACGCAGTTTCTCATTCATTTAATCTCTTATTTTTCAATTATCTGTTTACGTAATATCATATCGTTAAAAGTAGCATTAATTGTTTCGACCGTTCTTGTAAGGTCACAACGGTTATCGTTGCAACTTGTCTACATTACATGTTCTTTCTGTTCGCAGGATTCTTCGAAGAGTACAGACGATATTTCAAGATTAGCAATAAAGAAGAAGAGCGACATCTCTTCAAAAAGGGCAGGGCTAAACGACGGAAAAGACACCAGAATGATACTGCCTAAATCCGACAGGGCACAGTATAAACCATTTTCCTGCGACCTTTGCACTCTGGCCTTCACACGAGCCTCTCATTTAGCTAGACACAGAAGAGTTCACACAGGTGAAAGACCGTTTGCTTGTAGCATTTGTCCACGGATGTTTGCTAGGCAAGACAAACTGAAACAGCACTTGGACTCGCATTTGCAATGGCCAAAGAGGAAGACTAGTTTGTCGAATTCTAGCTGCCAGTTGGCAACGTCTACACCTGTTAAAGGAAAAAGAGGCAGACCGCGGAAGGTTAGATGTTTTTTTGTGTACCCTTATCTTCGATGAGTAAGTTCTGAGAAAAAAATTTTATATCACGTAACAATTAAGTTTTTCCTATATTCTACAAATCCTATTGCAAACTTACTCATTAATGAAGAGTAAAAGTCTATAGTTTTATATTTTTCATAACATCTTCACGAGTATATTATGAATGCATTTACGAGGTTTCCCGTATGTGTATATATCTTTGAATATTTCTTAACTTGGCAAATTAATCGCATATTGTGTATAATTTATATATGAAGGCGAACAAAAAATGGAATTTTTATTTTCGAGGACTATTTTTTTAACATTTAAGAGAGGGCATATACCGAAATATGCGAAAACAAAAAAAAATCTTATTTTCAGTGTTTGATATGTCATGAATGTTTCCTGAAAATTTGGGACCGAAATTCGCAAAAATATCGAAGATATAGATTATATTTTCGATATTTTTTTTCAGTTTTTCAGACTTTTTTCGAAAAATCCTTGTAAGGATCTACAACTTTTGTTTGACATATTTTTTTTATTTAATCAATGACTTGGAAGATATTATATAAAATCGACTTCGCGAGCTGTTAAATAATAATTCAAATGTTTAAGAGCTCAGGGGCGCCCTTCCCGTTATCCGATCGAGCTCAAACTTTACACATATTTTATTAATTATTTGGAACTAAACTGAGGAGTGCCCCGAAGAAAATTCAAAAGTGGAAAATAAGAGCCACTCTAGTCTACACGTTTATGAACCAAGAACGATTTTTTAACGCAAAGCTGGTCGCCAATATACAGTAAAAATTTTCAGTTCACCTCAGTTACGTTATCCTTGATTAACGACTTATTTTATAAAACCGGCCTGTAAATATGCTTCATAAGGTTTAGCGAGATACCGTTTTCAGTTGATCAAGTTCTTCAGAGCAGTCGCGTTTCCCAGAAAAGTTTTATAGTTTTATGCATCTCGGTTTGAACATATGGCAACACTATTGAAAATTTAAAATTCTATACATTTTCATAAGCATATGTAGTACCGGCAGATGGGCAAGGTTCTTCAGATAAAAATAAGTCCAAATACGACCTCATTCGAATTATATATTATTTGAATCATATCCGAATTCCATACATTAATTGGAAATCACACAAAATTAACTCTTCGTTTACAAATTTCTTTTCTCGATAAAATTTGACAAGCGGAGTGACTTACACCCAGATCAATTTTTCACCCAGAGTCTCTAGAACGTATTCCAATAATTTTTTGATTGAAATATGATCACAGTTTTTGTAAAAAAATTCTAGATTACCATGTCGAGAAGAAACGTAAAATCTTGAGAAGTTTTACAGATTTCGATATTAGAAGCTAAAATCGACAGAACAGTTGTTCAGATATAATATTTTGAGAAAAAAAATAGTGTGTAAGTTGGCTTTGGAAAAAAGGTACCTATTTATTTCGCATACAGAAGGTAGGCTATTTTGGTAATTGAAAAGACAGAGATATTCCACGAATATTAACAATATTCTGCGAATTGCAAAAGGTACAGAGTTTTACAACATCGATATCTTCGAATAACGGATAAACGTAAAGGACCTTTTATCTAAATATTATCCAGATATTGTCTTTGCCCAACTCTGCTATAAAGTCATGTGACTGGAAGGGTTGTAAATAATTTCATTCGCTTCGTAGATTTCATAGATTACAATTTTCCTGGAACTTCCTCATATTCTTACATTACGAAGGAACTTGCATATAGAAACTGCATAATACCTACTGCAAATCATTAACGTATAGTAACTGTATAAATCTCAGTTAATGAAATATTAGTTATTTATAACAGGTGAATTTAGAACAATCAGCCATGGAGGAAATCTTGAAGTTCGGCGAGTTCAGTTCTTTACTGAACAAATCTCGTTCTACAAATTCGAGAGACAAAGATGAAAATTTCCTGTCCACCGATAACGAGAGGAAAGTCACAGATCAAGAAGAGGATACTGCTGAACAAAGGGATGAGGATACGGAAAAGGATACAGAGACGGATGTAGACCTAGACAAGGATAGAAACAATTACGATTCGCAAGTTGGAAATGATTAAGATGTCGTTTAATATATTTTCCTCGATTCTCTTCTGTGCTCCATAAGAAATGTCTTTCTCTGAGTGAAAGGATGCCACACTTAGAAAATGGTGACAGTTATTAAATGTTCTTCAATTGATAACTCAATCCACGTACTTTTTCCTATATTTTCTACTAGTGGCCGCTTTCAACGGAAGGGTGTAAACGCATTATTTTAAATCTCGCCAATATTTAGTAGTGTATATAATTGAACATCTTTCGGACAGGAACTGATTAATACATCTTGGTATGGAAACATTTTTTCTACCGACATCCACTAATTAAAAACTACTGTTTTTCGGAATTAAATGCTTATGCGATAACTACAAAAAAGGGCGAAACTAACCATTATGCAACGGCTATTTCTGAAGTGTTGAATCTGGTTTCATTTTCATATTATTTTTGGGATTATCAGCCTTGAGCGTGGAAGGAAGTGCACATGGCAGCTGATAATCAACGGTACACGCGAAAGGGAGGCGATTCTACATAAAAAACTAAGTTAAAAATATAAAATGAAATGTTTTCGTAAACCTGAAGTAAAACTTAATTGTCTCAAAAAACGAGGCGAATTACAAAAACATTTTATTTTGTATTTTCGACATATTTTGTCATGCAGAATCCTCACCTTTTCGCTTGTAAAATTTGCTAGGACACACCTTATAATTATATAGTATGAATACAAAAAACTAGGACATTTATTCGGATCACGTATCTGATATTCAGAAGATTGCTGTTGTACGATGGATGCGATGTTTTTCATCGTCCACGATGTTTAAGGGGTTTGAAACAGAAGTGAACGTTATAATAAATAAGGGAATGAATAGAACAAAATAAATTTCTATACATCTTAGTGTTTTGAACACGAATTTTTACAATGGAGCCTGTTGTTAATACGGTATTACAGTAATTACGTTATATACAATGATTACTTAATGAAAATAAGTTCTCCATGTAAACAATTATGGTAACGAAACTACTGTCATTCTTTTTCCTTACGGTTCGATCCCTTTTTGGTTGATCTCGTTGGAGACACGGAAGAACTTTATAAGAAATTTTACCAAATAAGTTTATCCTGACTCTGCTATTTATTTATTTATTGAAATTGAAGACATCTTTGTTGTAGATTCGATATGAATTTGTTCAAGAGAGTACCTGAAGCACCCGTGTTAGTACATATAACTAATTAATTGAGGGTGAAGGCAGGTCATATAGAAAAATGATAAGTAATACTTATCTCTCGTTTTCCGAGATGACTGTTTAGGTACTGGTATATAAATTGAATTCTACGACGATCTGCTGTCGTACAAACAATATTTATATTGGATGATAAGATTAGGAGAGGGAAATTTACGTTGGAAACACGACCAAATTATTTTAGCCTGAAGACTGCAGTATGGTTTGCACTGTGAAACTGTTTAACTGACCAAAGCTAAAAGTATCGATACAGATTTAAATATAATATGTTGATATTTATGTGAGATATTTTAAACTAACGTATTTTAATCTTAATAAATCTCCACTGATAATGAGTTCAAATTATTTCTAGTACACAGTTGACAAAGCACTTGCATCTTTAGTAAGCGATTTTAAATACAGGCCTAATAAATGTTTAAATTATATGCCTAAATAGCTTTGAAGGTCCAACTTTGTCGAGTCAATTAGATATCGTTTTATTTGAATTATCCTTGAGATCTCCAAGTAAAAAAATAAATTGATTAGAATTTCGACCGTATATATGAGATAATTCAAAATTAAATTAGTTTCAGCGCACTGGTTCGGTCAATTTAAAACGTATTTAAAACGTATTTCGGTCAATTTAAAACGTATTTAAATTGACCGAACCAGTGCGCTGAAACTAATTTAATTTTGAATTATTTCCAAGTAAATGTACTATCAACATTAATATAAACTTGTAATAGATTTGCTATAAATTTTTTAGTTAGACGTACGACAGTGCAAACTATACTTATGTAGAAAGCGGCTCAACGATTCTCGGAGCCGAAAAAGAAATGTAGCTTCGAATATTTTGTTATACACGCGATTAAAATACGTCAAGTACAAATGTCCAAATATTAGAATATACGTGTGCGTAAGTGTGTGTGCCTGCCGTATAAAAACGAAAGAAGTAACATACTTGTATTGCATTCGATGTTTGGCCAACGTGATTTTTTACGTCCATTAACGAATGCTATTGATTTGTTTCCTCTTTTTTTTTTATAAATAATACAGCTTCATGAATTTTTAGTTGACTAACGCCCTCGATGTTCTTGTTTCTGTTTCTGTTTTTGTTTTTGTTTTTGTGATTTTAGAAGTTGCTGTAAATACGAGTACAACTCTATTGTAACTGAACTAAAAACTTCGATGCTTTAAAATATGGAGTACCACGTTCTTATTGTATAATATACTTTCATTTTCATTACTATTTGCGGCATTGAAAAGTATATTCCATATTAATTTTTAGCATTAATTTACCATTCTCATGGAATTGCGAATAAAATTCAATTATCCGTTTTTAAATTTGTCCCGCGAATTAACGATTTGAAATATTTTAAGACTCGATTCCGTTGAATTAACAGGTTTGAAGTTTGCGAAGTTCTCGATGTTTTACTTCATCAGCCAGTTTTATTTGAAGTTTGAAATATTATAAGTACGTACATTATACATTATGTAGCACGCGCCAGTGCATTTCGAATCGTTTTCTATAATATCGGTTGTTGTTGTTGTTGTTGTACAAACTGTATTTTGTTTCGTTAAGTTCTTGTTGCTCGACCTATCAGCGTCATATTAGAACGTCTATCACGGCCATGTGCAATTATTTCAGTGATACGACGCTTTGGTCTGCCACGGCAAGCTGCGAGTGAATCTTGTGCAATCCTTTAAAGCGTCCAAAAAGTCGCACATGAGTCTTCATATCTCTTATAGTGTATATTGTGTAGCCTGTGTAAATAAATTGTAAAGCTAATGACTTTTCTAATTGATACCTTTTTTGTTCTTCGCAACGAAACTAAACGCAAGTTTCATAGGTACTTGTACCCTGAATATCGTAGATATAAAATACAGTTAATGTTAATTTCTTCGATTCTTTGAAGTACTATCAGGGGTAGAAACGCTAATACGATTATTTAAACGGTACAAAACGACGTTTTTAAGTCTGAAAATAGTTTCAATGTCTCGTTTACTAATTTTTGACACTTTCAAAAGTAACGTTAACACGTTTACTCTTATATACCGGACCATTAATTAGGATAATAAAGATAATAATGAAAACAACTCAGTCATCGAAATGATTTCTATTATTGTTAATTACCTTTGATATTTTTCTATTTTTCTGTCAGCTTACGAATACCACCGCGATAGAAATTTGGTAGCTTTGTAGTAATTATGTAAACCCAGTTAAAAAGAATTTATTCATACCCCTAATATTATTTTTTAAATTTCCAGCGACATTTGTCCGAATTTCTTGTACGTAAATTTTTCTTAGAGCTTTTTAAAGCAACTTATTTATTATCGGTATGCTACTACTTTCCTTTATTATTCGAATTTTCTTTATTTTCTTTAACTTGGAAACGAAAAGTTTCAAACTTTATTCGACTTAAACCACTTAAAAGGATAATAAATAAAGTACCAAATAAACAGTATTCAAATTTTGAAAGAGACACTCTCTAAGAGTGTCAAAGTAAACATCGAAGAGTATGAAACATTTATAGACGAATAAATAAATGGGAAAGGTACTTACCTACTGGATATTTGTGGCAAAAAATGGATTCTTTTTCTCTTAATCCCAATTATCATTGTATTCATCGACATTATATATTACATTATGTATACATAATATCTTTACAAATTACATATATTTCATATTTTTACAAATAAGTTATCGCTTGTACACAGACTTTTTCAGGGGCCAAATGGAAAATTTTTGGATTTATTTTCCTGTTTAGCATTGTCATACATTTTGTCGCAGCTTATGTAACGTGAAAATGTGTTTTGGATTCGACACTTTGGATGCTATTACTACGGTGTCATTATCAAGGAATCGTATCAGATCGAAATCTGTCTCGAGCGATATCACGATTCACGATTACAATAATAGTCAACCACTAAACAATTCTCCGTGATTCTGTATGTTTCTTAAACATCAATTCGCTTTAATGTGTTTTTCTTTCTTAACTAACATTGAGTCATGTTATAACAACGACACCAAAAGCATATTTTTTTTCCCATCTCTCCTTCTCTCCCTAATGATTACAATCTACGTACCAAACAAGAGGCGACACCATAACTTTGGCAAACATTCCATTCAACAAAGTCTATTAAATATATTTTCACTTAAATATATGTCAACTTCGCTTTCCCTTCAAAATTCAATATTATCGCCTAAACATTACCACACATCGATTGTATTTTTCTATGGAAGAATCGATGATAGTTGCAAGTTGCAACTGCCTGAAACATAATATTATCTCTCGTAATCTCTATGAAATAATTTTATTATATAACAGACTTTATAGTGTATCTGAAAAAAATGATTCTCTTGAGAATATATTTTTTTTGAAAAGTATCGATTTTTGTGAATTACCATTTATGTTTAAACATGCAAAGTGTACCACCATAATGATTATTATTGTTGTTAAATTGATTACTCGTTGATCGTTAAACTAATTACAATTTCATTATAATTGTTTATTTTACATTTGAAAGTTCCCATCGATTCAACCAACTATCCATTAGCGTTAAGTTTACCCTAAGTTTCTTAAGCAATAATAACTTGGTTATTTTTAATTAACGCCTCTTTAGTATTAAACTACCTTAAGTTTGCTTTCAAATGCAAAATGCATTTATATTGCACGTTATTTCTATGTCTCGAGACAAAGTCGATCTAGACGATCCCAACAGTGACCTTCTTCCGCTTAACTTTCCTGCCTTTACGTTTCAAAGTCTTTCTATCATTAGAATCGCTTCGCATCAACACTATGTTTTGTATTACTATTTTCTTCCGTCCAACTGGTATGTGTGAAATTATGTAAAATTTACAAATACTAGTAAATGTTCACTCTGTGACGGATCCATCAACTTTATTATAGTAAATATTCTCTATGTGCTCATTCATAATTATATAGTATTTTGAAGTTTAAGTCGCGATATAGTATTTTGTCAGCAGGGTCGCATTTACCACAAGGCGCAGTTAAAACCTTACTCCTCACAAACATCAATATAAGAAACAGTCTAGTTATAGTTGGAAAATAAAATATTTCTTTTTAAATATTAAATTCATAATATAAAAACTAAAGGTGTAGCTGAAAAATGTATGAGGCCTGCCACCTCCATTTGAAATATATCGTTCTTTCCTTAGAATATAAAACTAATATGAACGGCTGTATTGCATAAAATTCATTTACGTGAGTGTATCAACAATGAGACAAACAACTATTAGGGTAATAGTTATTTTATTCTCTATTTTTACATATTTCACACAACCGCAAAAATATTCTTTCTTTTGGGTCTCATAATGATATTGCGCCTGCGGCCCCCAAAAGTGTAAATGCGGCCCTGTTTGTCATACACATATTATTCGTCATAAAAATGCTCATTTTGAATTGAAGTTCGACGAAAGAAAACAGGAAACCAATTTCTCCGTTATATTGATTGACTTAAACAGAAACGTCTTAATCGTAAGTATACATTTATGTGCGTTATTTAGTCATATGAGCGGCTCAGAAGGCAAAGTAACTAGATAACTCCATGAAACGAAGTAGAGAAATGTAGAGAAAAGTAGAGAAAGTTGATAAAGTTATATGTTTTTTTGCGTTGTATTTTTTTTAAATTTTCGCTTGATATATATTGAGAAACAAAGAAATAAATATTGCAGAATGTATTATTAAACATGTAGCTTCTATGTTAAAATGTGTTAAATACATAAAAATATAACATCGAGATTAATTGTTCATATATTTAAATCTTTTTCCATGAACTCAGGAGGAAATCGATTTGGCAACTGAAAATAAGGAAATTATGGAAGTAGGAAAATCTATTTTAACACTATTTATTAAAGGACGTCCTTTATGGATTGGAAATACAGAAATTCTGTTTAAATGAAATTAATGACAATAGTGTCTGAAATAGATTAGATATTATTCAACAGGCAAAAAATGTTGCCATCTCATGGTGTTAAATAGAGTTACTAATGGAATTTATTTTATATATATGAACAGATAAGCATCAATCATTTGCTTTGGTATTAAAATTGAAGAAATTGCAAAAAGTGGAATTCGTCACTTTGGCTTTTGAGCAGCTCAGATGTATATTCAACAATAATGATACATATGATAAGTATCTTAGACATAAATAGCGATATTTGTTGGTTGCAATCGGTCATGTATTTGCAATGATATTCATAATGAAAATGTGAACTTTTAAAAAAATGACAAGTAATCTGTGTCTAAAATCGACTTGCGACACCATAATCGCATCCACCATCTCTGCTCCTTATCTAATCATTTTTTTAAGCTCAGCAGGCTCCTACGAATGACGTTGCCGTTGAACAATCCAAGATTTCGGCATATCTTAAAACGCGATGTATGATTGCTATTTATAATTATTTAACGATCAACCACTTTGTGTAGCAACTTCATTGTACGATTATCGATTTTTCACTACTTTTATAACATGCTGGTTTTCCATTTCCGACACTTATATAAAATAAATTTCATTGTTCCGTGCATGTATCGTATTTTCATGTTTGCATAGTGCGCAGATAACGTGTATTTATTTTCACTGAACTTTTGCAAATAGTTTCTTTAAGTTGGTGTACAAAGTTGCCACACATAAGGGTATCTATTAAAATTTTCTTGACAGATGCTCTCTTATCTCAACAACATCCGAAATTTTCAACAATCAAAACGTAAACGTCTTCAACAAATTATTGTAGCAATGACAAATTCTGAGCTTCTTGAATTATTAATAACGAGAAAATATCTTAGATTGTATCTTATTGTCGTATAAAATGCATTACCTTTTGACATATTTTCAATTTAATTGTACACCCCAATCATATAATAAAATGCTTCACGTGCTCGTTACTTATCGATACTTTGTGCGATATAACGATTTCTTAGATTTTATGTACTTTCAACTGACTCATGCCTCTACCGTTTCGCTTAATTTACATTGTCGTAAAGTATACATATAAATTTGAACGTAGAAAATAATTGAGTAAATCGATAACGAATTAAATTATGTACATACTTTCAACGTTAACATTTAAGAAAATATCCTCACGTGGCGACACGAATACTTTTTGCAAAGTCGGATCACCAGGCATAAATACAAACAGAGAAAAGAAAGAATTATAAAGTTCTAATAAATCTGACTATTTGTAATCCGAGAATTTTGAATTCGAGAGAAAAGTATTTGTTATAAGCGTTGATGAAGTTTCTTGTCTTGAAAATGTGCACTGATACAAAAAAAAAAAGATGATCACTCCTAAAACAATCTCCCACTCTCAGAATTTAAACACATTTTCGATATATCGGCAGATTCGTCGACAATACTGTCACAATCATTCTTCAATTTCTCTCCATTTTGTAGTGGATGTATAATATTTGTTCCTTTAATTATTCAGTAATATTGCTTCTAAATAACATGAATTCCACGATAAGTTTCTGCTGCTTATTAATCAAAACGTATACTTTCAAATTTGTTTTCAGTTCTTTCCATTTTTAGTACATAATGTTACGAAAAATCGGTTAATTTCTCTCCAGCTTAGAAAACAAACGTTTGAAATGTTTCGTTTATTTGACACGATGCAAGTATAACGTGCCGACATTAATCGTTACTTGCTGCGCTATCTATTTTTCACGCACAAATATTTCTCACGCTTTTCAGTATTTCCTCGGTATCCGCTGTTATGATATTACCTGTTTAGAAAACTGACAAGTAATGAGTTACGTAACGCTATCGATTAGAGTGTATAATTGATAACTTCAATTCGTACTTGGTATGTATTGCGATATGATTTCATTTGTTGACACAAACTTTTTGTGCGACTCGCGCATATGCAGACAGCGCTGCGTGAAAGTAAAAATTACAACATAGCCATTGAGCTTTAATTATATTACAAAGGTTTGTAAATGAACCAAAGGAATGTCGTAATAAATAGCCTTAGAAACGTTCATCCATATACATACATGTTAGCGTCAACGTGTTTATATGTGTAATCGGGGGCGCGTAGCCTCATGCTGTCCTACTTTCGAGGGTTTATGACTGTGGGAGGCCTTGAATGGGGATGCATGAGACTAAACATTCCTGGTGAGGGGCGATAGTTGGTGACCACCGGGGCTTTAAGTCTCCCGGCTATCAAGTGTTGCAGGACTGATGGTAATTATGAATGTAGAGAGAGAGTTTAGAGGTGGCAAGCGGCCCGACGTCGTATTCCTCGTGTGAGGCTTAAGCCGCATAAGTATTCACCTGAGCATTCGCCCCGAATGAGAATCACACGAGTGCCGATTTGCTTGTGAAATACTTGCTCGGGACTCGTGCAGTTCGTTTGCAACAGTCCCCATGAACACCGATCTGAACGAAAATAAAAATCATGAATAAAAATATTGCAGCAGCCAGTGAGTTTTATTGTGTTGTAAGGTGACCTGTCTACTGAATGAACACCTCACAAAATCTACAACAACAACAATAAAACTTACCTTGAACTTAACGAAGAACTTAAAAAGAACTTACAAGGGAAGATCCCGAAAGCGAAAAATTAAAAAATTCTGAAGCTTTGTGAATATGTAAGGGATTTCCTCCTGATTAGAACGCAATTTTTGTTTGCTGCCCAAATTCACTCGATGGGGGTGAAATTAACCCCTGAAAATTCGGCTATTTTCTCATTTAAGAGATAGAAAAAAGTTTCAAGTTAAAAGTTACTTCTTTTAATTAGATCTATCATTTGGTAAACAAATTATTTTACAGTTCACGAGATATAACACAAAATCGGAAAGCGACCGGATTTTCAGGGGTCAATTAGACCCGCTTAGAGTCAATTTGGGCAGCGAGCAAAAATTACTTATTCACAAAGTTTCAGAATTTTTTGAATTTTCGGATTCGGAATGTTCCCTTGTTAGTTGAATAAAGAAGTAAGTTCTGAGCAAATTTAAACTAGAAAAAAGCGTGAGAGATGTTAATTTTCCCGATAAGGCGATAGCCACTGATGTAAATTTTACAAAAAAATTCTGATTTTTCATTTTAGACGATCCTGTAAGTAAATTTCATAGTTCCCGTTTAGGCACTTCTTTTTTGCCATCGTTGCACTAAGCCCAACTGTTCGGGAAATAGACCAGCTGATGCCATCTCCTGAATAATTGCGTGTTGACATAAGCTACTTCGCGACATGACCTAATTGCTCATGTGGCAGATTCAAATCGTGTGCCATATTTTGAACGCGCTTCAACTGGTTTATCGCTAAAACTACCCCTTTCTGCTTTGGGCTAGGATCGCTAAAACGCTTACTCGCCCTCCCTGCTTTGAGCGAGTAAACGCGGGTTTTCGCGCCGCTAAAAGCAACGCTGTAAAATACTCGGCTTCGTGTATTTATTGTTAGCGCCTAAAATAAGTGTATGTACAGAGTGATTACAATTAAATTCGGGGCGAATGCTCAGGTGAATACGCTGCTTTAAAACTGATCGAATCGCTGGGAATTTCAATAGCCATGGTTGTCAAGCAAATCGAATCGCCTCAAATCCAGGATACGTAGTAGTTTCGAGAGGGCGAGATCTCGAACTATATATTTCAAATAACAGTCGAAGCGATTGGAAACTTTCGTCCGGAATTTGCAGAGAATCTCGACAGTGAAGCTCGGGTTCCTGATCTCCGAGACGATCCGCACACTCCTATTCAAGACTTTCAATACCTATCAACACTTACAAGAAATTCTTATTTCGAATACCTAACAGTCGTAGCAATTCGAAACTTTCGCCTGTGATTCGAAGCGATTCGATTTGCTTGGCGACCATGGCTAATGAGATTCGAAACGATTCGAATCTTTACAGTATTGAATAACTTCGAATCGTTTCGAAATTAAGATTCGAATGTCCACCACTAAGCGTTGCTAAAGAATAGGGACTGTGTTTCTGCAGGATCTGGCCACGGAGTGGGGAAGGTGAGGGTGCCTTCTGGGAAGAGGACTGTGATGAACCACACGGCACTTACCTCAGAACTGTCCTGGAGCGAGCTTCCTTAAATTCTTTACCACACCTATCGAGTAATTTCTAACATACATACATATGCAGTAACTTCTTCGAAAGACATATATACTTAATTTGTATTTTCATTTGGTTTCTTTCATACCCATTTGTCCGAGTAGGTAAAGAAATCGCACATATTACTAAAACATTTATTGTAACATAATGGACGTTACAATTATATTTAACAGCCGTTTTCTGCTGTCAACCAATTGCTTTTTTTTAAAGACACCACATTATGTATTACCAAAATAATTGTTTTTTAATTTACGATTTCGTCAATGGGAATCACAAAGACGGTAACTTTAATAGCAATCTTTGTGATCTCTAATTCGTGGATTTCTTACTGTAACGCTTACCAAAGTACAACGTTACCGCAACGACCAGCATAAAAATTAACAACAAAAGTGACGTTTCTCTAACTATATATCGTTAACAATAGTTTCTATTATTTCTAAATTTAATACTTTTTCATCGCAGATGAAGATATCGTTTGGTGGTAACATACACGATTTACGGCAAAGTTATGAGAAAATGTGACTATCACAAACAAATGGCGCGAACTTATCGATACAGTGTTTAGTATTTACTGATTGGATTTCTTTGATTTATTACGAACACTGGGTACCATGTATCCATTAAAGGTTGCTACTTATATTCTCATATCTCTTTTGCTCTTTATACGCACGACTACACACCTCCGCCGTGTTATTTTTTGTTCTTCTTGATGCACTGGATTTATCACAACCATATCTGTGAATGTAATATCAAAGTTATGCATGTATGCAGACCAAAGCAATGAATCAAAGCATATGTATAGCTTTTGGTATTTAAATGTGTATGAGTAAAAAATATATCAAAACATAAGCATCACAAACTATTATATGTACAGCCAGGGTTTAATTGCAATAGGAGGCTAAAGATAAGGAGTGTATTCCGTTTACTTTAAAATTAAAAAAGGACATAAAGATAAGGTGGAAAATTTTTTCTTTCCAAAATATAAATACTTTTCGTGGAGCACACTTTAATGGCACAGCTTGGGAGTTTCTTACTATAATAGTAATTGAAGAGCAATTGAATAAGCTGCACATTCCTCCGATTTAAGACCTTTGGAATTTTAATTCTTGGGAAAATTTGAGCCTGTTTGTGTTACTCCTGTCTCTGATATGCAAATTTTTCAAAATCGTGGTATCACTTCATATGTATATCGAAATTTGAAATACTCCAGGAATTTCTTAATGTGTTCGACTACTAATGAAATGACACGAGACACGTATTAATGCAGGAAAATATCAATTCCAGAAATTTCTTTAAGGATATAAGCAAATAAAAAGTGATTCCATCTCGGAAAGAAAAATTTTTTGGCCTATGTGTGACCTTTTTTTATCCTTCAAATGAGTGAAACACAAAAATTAGCCACCTATTTCAGTTACACCCTGTATTAATGAGTGTATCTACTTATACTTATAGGCAACGCAAACGAGACGCAGAACCGCTTAGGACTTAGATGGAGTCGATAAGAAGGATCGGAGATAAAGAACGTTACTGTCTGTTACAAAAGAGAGAAAGTATGATACTTCGTCTCGTTCCGTCTTTCACGTAACGCTCTGCCCCTCCCTTGCGCTATCGGCTCGAAATCGTCGACGCTATGCGTTAAGCGTTTGCTGCCAGCGCCGAGTGCGCGCCTATAGCGAGAGTTTACTGTATCCTCTTGTGACTTGGGCTCGAAAGCGACAAGCGTCTTTCATACCAGCATACGAGAAACAGTGAAACTGTAATCTCCCGATGGCCGAAGTAATAATATCTTTTCGACACCACCGGTTTCCCTACTTCTTTCTGGGTGCATGCACTGTAGGAGTCCGCGACTCACTCGCATTACCTACATGTACAGGGTGATAAAAAAGTGATGGTCACTGTTTTCAGGGGCAAATGTGCAGCTCCGGATCGGTGACCTTTGTAAAAAAAATTGCCGCAATATTGTTTAACACTGAAAATTAATATTAATTTTTGCAGAAAGTTTAAAGGGAACTATATGTTACCCCCGAAAACAGTGACCGTCACTTTTTTAACATCTTGTACATATATATTATATTTACGAATATCATACCTCGTCACTATGTAATACTAGTCAGACATTTTCTCCACTCATTTCTGCTCTTCTTTGTTGCACATCTTGGTTTTCCACTTCATTTCCTTTCTCTTTCTTTTCCCCACTCTCCTCCTTTTCTTTTTCCTTCTGGACCTCTTTCTCATTTTCCTTTTCCTTCTCTGGTTCCTTCCCCTTTTTGTTCTCCTTTTCTTTTTCCTTCTCTTCTCCGTTCTCCTTTTCCTTTTCTTCCTTCAGTTCCTTCTCTTTCTCCTTCTTCTGCTCGGGCTCCGTTTCCATTGCGTCTTCGTTTTTCTTAACCTCCTCGATCTCGCCTTCCTTTACCTTTCTCCTGTTCTTTTCCTTTTCTCCGTCGCTCTTCTCCGTCTTTCTCTCTCTTTCCTTGTCCTTCTGTTCATGTTGGCTTTCCTCCCCCGTTTCTTTTCCCATTTCCTTTTCACTTCCCCTCTCCTTTTCTTTTTCCTTCTCCTTTTCCTTCTCCTTCTTCTTTTCTTTCTCCTTTTCCTTCTCCTTCTCCTTTTCCTTTTCTTTCTCCTTCTCTTTCTCCTTCACCTTCACCTTCTCCCTTTCCCTTTCCCTTTCCCTTTCCCTTTCCTTTTCCTTTTGCTTCACTCTTTCCCTCTCCTTCTCCCTCTCCCTCTCCTTGTTCCTTTCCATCTCTCTTTCCCTCTCCCTTTCCCTCTCCTGTTCCTTCTCCCTTTCCCTCACCCTTTCCATTTCCCTTACTCTCGTCTTTTCTTTTTCCATCTCCAACTGTCTTTCTCTCTCCTTCTCCTTCTCCTTCTGCCTCTCCTTCTCCTTCTCCCTCTCCTTCTCCCTCTCCCTCTCCTTCTCCTTCTCCCTCTCCTTCTCCCTCTCCATTTCCCTGTCTCTTGCCTGCTGTTTCTCTTTTTCCTTTTGCTTCTCTCCTTCCTGTTCCCTTTCCATTTCCTTTCCTCTTTCCTTTTCCCGCTCTTTCTCGCGTTCCCTTTCTCTCTCTGCTTTCCGTTCCCTCAAGAGCTCCGCCCTGCGAGCTCTGTGCAAGCTGCCAGAGGGGAAAGTGGAGTCTTCGACCGCGGCAGCCGCGGCCGCACTGGCCCCTCGCTCCACAGCTGTCTGCTCAAAAATTATTTTACTGTATTTTTCAATATGTTCTCGGCTCGACCTACGTACATTGGAAATAGACGCGTAAGGAATCAATAGAGCGACTTAGGTACATACTTTCAGTATAAAGCTGGCTGTTGAATTTTTGCCAATAGGACTTTGTGCCGAGGACGGATGACCATGTCCGTGGCCGTGGGTACTAAAATACCCGCCTGCTTTCGGTTTAATGTGACGGTTGTACATCTGCATGTGAACGATTTTCATGTACTCGATCTGCGCTGCCAATTTTTGAATCTCCTCCTATGTTAAGCACCGTGGTCAATAATAATCAATACCAGAAAACATTAATCGATTCGTAATTGTTGAAAAACGATAAACAGTTCATATAAATGTCAACCCAGTTGTTGAACGATTTGAACGCTATTTGCTTTTATTATTCTTATAGAGATTCTTCGTTTATGTTTTTACTTATTGTCGGACGTAAGCGTGTAGTGTTAGTATACAATAGTAGCTGCCTTCAAAGATATTAATGTTTACGTTAAATATTTCCGAAATTTTTCCAAGGGTAATTGTTTCAAAATGTTGTTTAAATC
This sequence comes from Andrena flavipes, assembly GCA_963971345.1. Taxonomy (NCBI): domain Eukaryota; kingdom Metazoa; phylum Arthropoda; class Insecta; order Hymenoptera; family Andrenidae; genus Andrena; species Andrena flavipes. Next base: position 60,079,781 of record OZ020480.1, read on the forward strand.
CTCTTGACGAGTTAGGAAAAGCGAAATAATGTCATGACTTATATCAATCAAAAAAAGTTATCTAATACCGCCCACTTATTTTTATCACCTAAAATATCGTTGTCACATTTAAAGATATACTAGAATATCTTAGGGTGGAATTATTAATTTCAAAAAGAGTACATAAAGAGTGTTCGACTATTTCTGGGAGAAAGGGGTGTATTTAAGTATTTAAGGGGTGATTCTAGCCACCAAAATGAGACGAAAATCAAGAATAACGATGTGTCGGTTGTGACTTCCTTTGTTATTTATAAGCGTTTAAAGATATACCTAAAAGCAGGCAATCCGCGTGCAGCGGTGCACGCGGGACAACTTAGACGAGGCACAGTGGTTTGAAATTCCAGAAACATGGCAAAAATATGAAGGTGATCTTTGATATTTACAAAAATGAATATACGCGTATACCAAAAAAATATCAGATTTGGTCTAAACTTGGTATTTTAAAGTTGTCGAGGTCACTGAATACGAATCTGAAGTTAAAATGGCGATAAACAAAATATCAGGGAATATCAAGATGAGTCGGTTTATGTATTAAAAAATATATGGGTCCATTTAAAAAAACGACCACTGGTTGGTTTGTAATCATAAAAATATGTCACTAATTCCCTATTGTAATTTTAAAAAAAAATTATTGTAAGCAGTGTTCAATATAAATCATTGCAAAATATTAAAAAATTATATTAAATTGTTTAAATTATTATGTATTAATTATTAAAAATATGTCGAATAATTTTATAAATTAAGTTTAAACTCGAATATAATTTAGAACATCTTTAGTTCGAGATGCATTACCATAAGTTCCTCGTTTTCTTGAATTAAGGTTGTTGCTTCCTCAGGTACCAGGTCGGTCCTGTTCATCGAGAAGCTCGCTGTAACGCCACGTGCTCTGGCACGACTATCCCACTGATCGCCTTGACCTCGTAAAACTCGAATCACCTAAAATCGTACATACGAAAACATTTGAAAATCTATTTAACAAGCATTACATTATCTAAAGAAATCGAAAGTTTTATTTTAGAACTATAGTAAAAATAAAGAAATAATTTAATTTGTAAATTTACTGTACTGCAAGGGAAAGCAGAGTAAGTGGAGTAATATCTGTCACCTTGGGTGCAAATACAAGGAACACGGTTACGGAAGTAGAAAGTTGCGTGCGCAAAAAGCCCAGTAAATATTTGATATCCGGCCCAGCGTGAGGGAAAATGAAAAGGCTGGAAAGAATTGAAGAACTTACATTTCAAATTGATAATGTTACGAATGCATATTTCAGAAATGAAAGGTCATACTGAATGGCGATCATGTTTATATTCACAGCTGCTATGTTGTAAATCGCATAGCTTATCAAACGGGCCTCGTTGAAGAGACTTTCTGCATTACGAACGTTGTAACACACTTTAATGCCCCATGCAAGGAACATAATTTCTCCTATAAGAAAAGGTCAGTTTGTTGTACATACACTCCACTTGTAAATAATTAATTTTCTTGCAGTTTCGTTGAATTTATAGTTTTGATTGACGTTAATAAGTGATAAATCATGCGTAGTTCAATTTAATGTGACGAAAGTATTTGTTACGATTTTTCATTTTAATATTGTTCTAAGAACTATAACATATCATTACCAATTGCTAAACTATGGTCCCACCAGTTGAAAGAACACTGATAGAATTTCAGACCATAGTTATCAGCTATCACCTCGGCATATGGCGGTGCACTCAGCGTCCATGTACCAAGATAAATTAACATTACTAATAGTATTGGGACCATCCACTGCAACAGTTGCTTATCTGTAAGTTTCACCTTGTGTGCACTTTTGACACGGTATGTGAGAGAAACTCTGTGGACAAAAATTTAGTTCAACTTTCATTTCAAGTGTATCTGTCATATAAATAGATATACACCACAGGAAAAATTTATTGCATTACTTGAGTACTACTGAAAAGTTTTCAAACATCAAAGTTCCATAACTTTGTTAAAATTTATCCGAATATGCTGCGATGAAAATAAACTAAAGCTCGAATCTTCTACTTTTTTATTCCATTAGCCGAATTCATTTAAGTCAGTGTCCAAGGAATAAAATCCCCTCTTAAAAGGTGCTGTATAATTATACAAATTTCTTGTTATTTGACAAATAATTTGCAATTTTGCCGTATACTATTAGAAAATTTGATTTCATTTTCCTCCAAGATAATAAAAACCGCATTAAAAAAGAATATTGTTTAACAAAGTTACGGCCATTTAAACTTAGTCTTATGCTTTTCCAACCATAAATAGAATATGTATTTGTTGTAAAAAAAATTGAAGGAGGAGTTGAATGGTTTCATTGGATTTATAAACAACTTAACTGTTTCTAAAAATCATTATTGTTCAGAGATATCAAGCTCATATCATTTTCTCAATTGATATCTCGTCTTTAAGAATGATTTAAACAACCTGTAGGAAATAAATAAATTTGAAATTCAACAGCAAATTCGTATAGTCAGGAGACTTATTTAATTACAAGTTGTGAACCGCGACATTGATATTGGGACTATTGGAAAACAGAAAGGGAGTTCCGATATCGTCAATTGAAAATCCAATATCCCTATTTCGGATCAAATCATTCAATTTATTTGTCCTAAAATCTGGAACTTCAGTAGTGTGGAAAATTAAATATGAGATGTTAAAGAATGATGCGAATTCTAGTGCGATCTCGATAAAAGTAAAAATGTTGAGCTGTGTAGAGGGGTTTTTAAAAAGTCTCTCCATCCCTTCTCTCTTGGTTCCCCAAACCCGCGTATTCACCTGAGCATTCGCCCCGAATGAATATCGAACGAGCGCTGATTTGCTTGTGCGATGAATAAAAATATTGATTCGGACAATGTACCTAGTGTTATTTTCTTAATAAAGTTTATTATTAAAAAAAAATAATTGTTTGGACACCAGCTAAAAGAAATTGCGCAACACATTCTGCGTGCTGAAAAATACATCCTGTAGCGCTATTTATTTGTAGTATATGCATGAATATTGTTCGTCATATTATATTCGCATTAGTACAATTTTTGCACTAGCATTATTATCAGGATAAAAGTCGAAGAAACTTTGTCAGAACAGAAGTTAGAAAGTCAAAGGAGTCGATTGCGGTCCGCGCCAAAGAGTCGTGTCATAAATGGGAATGCTGTTTTTCGTAGCGTGCTCGGGAGACAGGAGTAGGGTGATCAGTTACATATTTTGTTCGGCAGTGTACACCGTGTGCACTATCTCAGTCATTACCCGCACTCACACAGTGAAAGAGCCAGCTAACGTGAACCGTGTAAATTCGTCCGTAACTTCATTTGGCTGTTTCAATGTGTTCGTGCAGTTGGAATCCGAGATTTCAGTGCGCACGTTGTACATATACGAATTGTTTAAGGATTCAATATTTTAAAATTCTTAAGCTTATATTATTTTTATTTTCACTACCGCCAAGTTTTCATCAGCAATGCGGTGTAGGAAATGCAAAAGCCAAGATGTCTTGTCCACTTTGTGGCGATACACGAATACATATCCAAAACTGGAAATATGGCAGCCATCTGAATACATAAGAAAAAAAATAAGAACAACTTAAAAATATGACATTTTAATATTTTTTAATTATATACAAACAGTTAGAAGAAATCATATACGTACTTCGAGATACATAATAGCGCAACCTAAAAGCGTGATGGACAGAAATATCGGTGAAGCGACCTTGAATACTTTGAGCTTGCGGTGTTTATACATATAGGCCACCAGGAAAATGGTGCCGAACACACAGAAAATTGAAAACGATAGAAGTGTGATTCTGAAAATATACGATCGGTTAGCTGGTTGCCGTAAAATGAACAATTATTTTTATCTTTATCAAATGAACAATTATTTAATCATCTTACCTAATGACAAAATAAAAAGAATTTAATTTTAAGTGTTCTACATGATTGAGTTTCTTTGTACATAATGTTTGACAATTTTTCGCACAATGTTGGTAGTACCAATGTATGTATGTACTATAACTAAAAATTGTTAGTATGAAGTCGAATTTAGACTCATTTTCATCAGGAAAATCTTACCAATCTTTTCTAACCGAAGAGTTCCACATGTCTATGTTCAAATTTTTACTAAACAATCCTTTAAAACATATTTATATAAAACTGCTTTCTTATTTTTAACCAAAAAAATATATTGCCAGAGTTTAATTGGAAAATTGTCAAACATCCTGTATTTACAATAAAGAAACTTTTGAAATCAGCAATTTTGCGACAGGTGATTAATGTAAGTGGTTTCTTTATAAAATTCCTACCTAAATGGCCAGTTGTAAGTAGCTAGGCAAGGTTCGGGCCCCTTACATGAAGCGCATCCTGGTGCGCAACGTACGCAGCGAAACACCTTTGTGTAAGAATCGCTTACATTTCGTTGCATTTCTTTCCAAGCAGCTGAAAATTAATAATTCACATAAGTTAATGCATAAATTTCACGCGTCAGCCATCAGAATTCTCCACCGACCTTCAACAAGAATCCCGTCAAATCCAGATCGATGTTGACTGATGCTATAATAGCCCTTCCGACATTTACATACATACGCACCCTTTGTCCAGCCAGACCCGACGCCACCATTATACGGACTTTGATATTCACACTGAAAACAATACCAAAACAACGTCCAAACTGTTTTTCCCCAATCGGAGAAAAAATATTCTATAATATTTACTGGTGTTTGCATACGGAATTATTTTATTCACAGTTGTATTATATGCACTTAATCCTTCTACCAATTATTTATCAGTTAAATGCGCAGTTAATGGATATTAAATATTTTTTCAACACCGCTCGGATGGAACTACCTGTCACAGCAGTGTTATTTAAACTTTTTTCAGGCCACCGTCCTTTTAGTTCTCTAGCAAATTATTCAAACCGCTCCCAGCCATATAAACGGTGACCAATTTTACTCGTTTCACGCGATTATCTCTTAAAGTGTAAGATGGTGTGTCACGATACCATGATGCGATATCTGGCCAAACCACGTGCGATAGAACCCTAACCCTCGTCTGCCTTGCCCCGTGTGCATCCCCGCACGTGGATAGCCTGCTTTTAGGCGTATTTTAACACTTATAACTAACAGACGAAGTCTTAACCGTAATATCGTTATTCTTGATTTTCGTCTTATTTTGGTGTCTGGAATAAACCCTTGAATTTTCTGCCAGCAGTATTCGAACACCCTGTATATATAAGGTGTTTATAAAAATGTGGGATATTTTTTCAGGACCGGTTTTACTCATCAAAATAATAAGAAATGTTGGTATACGCGTATGTCTGGTAGTGCTTAGTTTTGCAAGTAATTTTATATTCCGTAAAACACCGACCCGAAGTGTCTGTTAAAGGGCAACCGGCAGACTGTCGCGTTCGCCAGTTGGCCAAATATAGTATTCTTATCCTTTCCACCTTGCCTTTAAAAAAACAATGGAGAAATGATAATCAATATATCGACCCGCGTAAACACAGCGGGACTTCGTTAAATGCCGCTTTAAGTATTAGGCGTTTCGGACCCGTGTTTCACGAAATATAAAAATTGTTATACCTGCAAAACTAAGCATTATCGGACATAGGTATGCATGTAACAACTTTATTTTATTATTTTGGTGAGTAGAATTGATCCTGAAAAAATGTTCCACATTTTTATGAGTACCCTGTATATTAGGGTGGGCTGACAAATCAAAATTTCGAGTGGCAAAGGTGAAAAACAAATTAATAGGGGTTAACGAAGTTTGTAGAGTATTCGATATATCTTCAAGGATACGAATTGAAAGAAGGCGTCTTATCACAGGAAAATCCGAAGTTTTTCTATGTCAAAATAAAGAATTAGTGGAAAACATATTTTTTTACTTTTTTCAAAAATGGAGCGTATTGACTAGTTTTATCCTATTCAATAATAATAAATAAAGTTGGAATTATTCATCGATGAGGAAAATTTTAAAAGTTTGCTGGTATTAATTTAAAGTATTACATATTATGTATTAATTACCTGTGTGGTGTCATTATGACACTTGTGCGTTCCTCTAAAAGATGTTATCTGGTTACCCAGGACTTCTTTCTCATTATTTTGCAGTGGTGCATCGCACTGGTTTACTTCTAAACCGCTTATGTCAATATCCACACTTAAAAAGTCTCGAACCCTTGAATGAAATGTAATTTTGTAATTATTTAAAAAAAAATCAATTTATAAAAAGAATAAAAACATATAAATACGTAAAATATTTATTTGGAAAGGTATTTTTGTAGGTATACATATGTTATAACACAGTAAGGACAATGTTAAGTCGCAAAGGGAATTACTGACCTATGAACGTACAGCGATTGATATGCACTACTGGAAAGAGCTCGCCAAGACGAATCGATTGATGCCATATTTAACTTCGAAATTAGATGAGATCACCGCGGAAAATGGCCTCAAAGTTAAGGGCGATTAGGGCGGCAATTGTGCCCTATGATCTTCATATCAGCGATTTTGTACTGAGCATTAGGAAAAGGGCTCATGCGGCAAATGCAGTTCCAATGCGGCCCTGAAACGAGGGTCATAGGGTATACATACATTTGCCGCCCCAACCTGCTAAAGTATCGCTTACATCCCTCGACTTTTCCTCAGGTGCGAACCTGAAGTCCCTTGGGCCAGATAGGATTTTACTACCAGTTTCTTTTGTTCAAAAAACCGCGAAATATCTAATCTTGAGGCCATTTTTCGAGGTAATCTCATCTGCTTTCGAAGTTAAAAATCGTATCAATCCATTCGACTTATTAGCGAGATCTTTTCAATGGTGTATAACAATCGCTCGTAGGTCAGTAATCCCCTCTGAGACTTCACATTGTCCTTTGTAACGAATTATATTTCAAGATTGATGTGCATATGCAGAATTATTTTCAACAGTTGTTATTTTAGTGGGTAGAACTAATTCCGAAAAAGTATTCCACATTTTTATAAGCACCCTGTCTAATAATCGAATTAAACATAATTAACCATAATTCAATTATTAGATAGGATGTTTATAAAAATGTGGAATACTTTTCGGGATTATTTCTACGCACTAAAATAGTAAACAAAGCAGCGTGTATTTTACACTACACACTACACAAGTGAAACTTACTTCCGCAAAATCTACATACGCACCAGATAAGAAATAGTTACGTTACTACTTAGTTTTGTACGTTAATTCTCAATGAGTATACATATTTAATAATTATTGATTATTTTAATTTATTATTACAAGGTTTCTATACTTAGATTCATATTCCAATAAAGAGAAAATTGTCCTATGATAACTTAAGTATGAAATGAATGTATTTGATTGTAATTTATCTAAATATCTAACAAATACAGCGTCAATTGTACCTCCCGATTTAATGGTGCATACATTATTCATTTTCAAATTACATTTACGATCAAAGGAATCAATCAAATATTCCGTCTCATTATCCATATTTTTTGGAAAAAAATAACCACGGTATTTATCATAGGCCAGGCCTGCCCCAAAGGGTGCAAATACCTCCTGAATTTCTGGGACCCGGGCAACAGCCAAGCGCGGGACTGTTCCATTGCTACCCGATGCGAGATTTGTGAGAGAACTGCACGAGTGTGCGAGCCTGTTAGGACGGCCGTACACTCATGCAGTTCTCCCGCAGCCCATGCTGTGCTTAGCAACGTAAGTCCCGCTGTCCAGGCTATTGCCCGGGTCCCAGAAATTCAGGAGGTATTTGCACCCTTTGGGGCAGGCCTGCTCTACACTCCACTTCCGCGCCCGCAAAGTGCGGTTCCCCCACCCCACCTCTTCAAGTTGGGAAACCCGTGTAACAGCCGAGCGCGGAACTGTAAAGCTGGGATTTCCAGGCCGCGATCGGCCATGGCGGCAGTGATGCCAGAATCGTGGGGCGCGGGACCAACGCTTATCCCCACTATGACCTACCGTCCCCCACTTTCTTTCCACCGAACTGCACACAAGCATATTTTTACTCCTGTCCGTGGGAGCTGTCCGTTGGGCTGCCGAGCACACGGACAGAGGTAGAGATATGCTTGTGTGCAGAGCGATGGGAAGAAAGTGGGGGACGTCGGCAGGCCATAGTGGGGGTAAGCGTTTGGTCCCGCGCGCCACAACTCTGGCATCCCTACGCTGGACAGCGCTGGTCCGAAGGCTCGCGTCCGCCGCGCAAGCAAAACATTCCATCTCGCTCCACTCTTCATCAAAAAAGAAGCGAGAAACGATCGCTCTTTAAATCGATTCGAAAAACATGCGATAGCACATGGATGAGTATCGCACTAACCTGTTACTTTTGTGTGATGCTCATCCATGTGCAATCCCATGTTTTTCGAATCGAATTCCAACATCACAAATCCAACACCACGTGTAGCTGAACACCCTGTATAACTGCAAAACAATCATATCCCGATGATTTATTCTAGCTGACCACATATGCACAATACGGAACGTGCTCCCTTCTAGTCGTTTCTAATCGCATGCTAGAGATGATAGATAACTTTCCCGTACTTTTACGCTCTCTTTCAATCTGGTTAGAAGACGCCTAAGAAGAAACACCTCCGCTGGGCATGGGCGTTCGCAGGGTGGGGGGATACCCCCTGATTTGAGAAAAAATCGCTTATTTTTAAAAACTAATCTTTATTAAGTTTATACTAAAAAAGTGAATGTTTTTAAATTTCAAATATATATTGTTAATTGGGCCTACAAAATGGGTTCAAACAAGCTACCAATCGTCGCCTGTAAACTTGACTGTTTCTCAAGTGCCCCTCCCTCCCCCCCTGGAAAAAAGTCTTCGATATATGTGATCGTCTGGAAGAATTCATCTGGACGCAACATATTACATACATAGAATCGCTGGGTTAAAAATAATCGCACTACCTAACGTACACTACCAGCCAAATGTTTAGAAACACTCTTAGAACTAAGCGAAGGAGAGATTTTCCCATTAAACGAACAAATTTAAATCACTGTATTGACATATGTAGAAAGTTAGTGAAATCTGGACAATTACAATTATTAGAGGTATTAAGTTAATATCTGCTTACCCGTGTCGAGCGTCTGGTGGTCGTATGTTAATGCTGTAGGAGATCAACCATCGATGACTTTTGCAAGAGAAGTACGGGATGGTCCACCAACCCCTGTAGGATTCAATCGGCGGTGACAGCATGAATTTCGGTGACCTGAGATAACAGGCAAACGCCAGAAACCGCCATAGAAACTTCGACCTTTTTGGTGCACACGTGTTTCGTGCAATGACCCCATCAATATATGTTGCTTTTCCTTTAATTTCATGGTCCTGTGGCACTTCACGGTCATCCGATATACGAAGATTAAACGAATTTCAATCGCGCTTCCGATTATCGTCTGAATGCATCAATATTCAAAGACTCGACGACAGGGGACTGGGGGACTCACATCAGAGTACAACGAGATAGTGCCGATTTTACGATTCAAAATAAGATCAAGTAATGGAGCAATATTTTTTATTGAGTGGTTGGTTTTCGAAAAATAATTGAAAATTAAGTGCGTTCATCTGGACTTGCATGTAACAGATTTCAGTATACAGGGTGGTCTTCCCGATGGTCATCCTTTTAGGAGGCGATTCTACATGATAAAATAAGACGATGATTTAAAAAAAAAGAAATTGAGTTTCATTCTTCGTTTCCGAGTCGGAATTACCCCCTAATGTTCCTGACACCTGTTGACGAACACCCAGTATATTAGGATGGAACGAAATAGAACGAATAGAATTTTTTTGTGTAATCGACAAACTGTATACAGAAAAAAATGTTTTTCATAAAAGTGCCAAAAAGTGGAGCAACTAAAATTGTCCACATTACATAGTTTTATATATTCCAAAATTGTGTCTAAATGTATTATCATTAATACATGGAGGGGAATTTTCTTACAGTCTTTTTTTTTTAATTTTTTCAAGGACACCGATAGTTTTTTTTCAGGAAAGCACATATCTTTTTTCTCTCTGTCATGACTTTGATGTCACCGTGGACACCAAAAATGTACCGATATTCACGGGCAGCTAGTCATTAGACCTTCTGTGACTAAGAAACAATCACATAAGAGCAGCACAATTCGTGATTGCTCGTTTTCGAAAGTGTATCGCTGCCGATGGACATCACTTTGATCACAAATGCATCACAAAGAAATATTTGCTTTCCCGAAAAACCCGGTACATACCTACCTTGAGAAAAATTTAAAAAAAATGACTGCAATCAAATTTTTGGACGATGATATTGCTCCTTCGAAACCATTCATATTGGGCTTGAAACATTTCTCGTGTCATTAACACTTTATTTACTGGAAACCTATTAATAGGCTTTTCAGCTGCCAACGCTTATCGGCCGATAGCCTATTAATTGGCTTTTCAATTGTTAACGGGCAAATACGCTTCCTCGCGATAGCATAAACCATATCGGTACTGGATTGAAATCCACGCCCAACCGAGTGGGTATTTTGTGCGTGGCAAGATCAAATATGACCGATAAATAAAGTATTAAAAACAAAGAAGATATTTAGGGCAGATGTCCCTATTACTGCCACTTTATTTATTTTGCTTAATAAAAATGTAACGTGTAAAGAATAGTGTAGAACAATAATATTATTATTAAATTGGGACTGTTCTTATTATTATTAATATTATTGTTGTACACTGTTCTTTATACGTTATATTTTTATTAAGCAAAATAAATAGTGTACGACTTTTCTGAAATATTCACTATATACTTATGTACTTAAAAAATTTTAACCTTTTTTTACAAGTATACATGGGTATATTTTGCATATAGTAGTGGAAACATTTGTTCTACTTTATATTTGACAATTAAATAGTTCTACGATGCATGCTGTAAATACTCTCGTGTTCCACAAATACAGCAAAACGCTTATAAGGGTGCACCGATAACGTATTGATTATCGTTGATATCTGTTTAAGCGTTTATATCCCCTTCCTAAATGAAAATCATGTTCATCTTTTATAGATTGCAAATTTTCGTCATTGTGATATCTAAGACGATACATGATTATTAAGGAATATATTTTTTAAATTCGTAAATAATATGTTTCTTAATTGATTAAAAAAATTCACTATATTGTTGCTTCTTTTTAAATAAACTCTGCAACATTATTGGTACTTCCTACCATGTTATCTGTAGTCTGTACAGTCTTGTAAGTACGCAGTTGATTATTCTTTATACTTACTAATTTTATTGCAAAGCATTTCATTACATTTATGTAATTAAGGTAAATAAATATTAAAATGAATAATATTTAAATAAGCAATTACATTGCATTCTTTACTTTATACCTGGGATTATTAAAACTTATTATTTTTTACGTTTTAAATATTTGTTACATCCTTCTTTATTATGACATTCATCTTGTCCAATAAAGTGCTGTTTGTAGATACGAGTCATCTTATTATCCTCTACATCAATTTTTGAATACTGATACATTCAGACAATGTGTGGTACTTGTAATGAGTACGGCATTTCGATGGAACCAGAGGGTTAAACCGGAAAATCGATTCCATTTCTATATTTTCGCGTATCGAGTTTCTATGACTTGACGCTCATACGGGATGATGAAGGATGATGAATGATCGTGGAGCGCCTATAAGATGTTAATTCTCTTCTCGGAAAAATGATTGCACCTGCTGCTGCCTTGAATTGAACTCGCACAACATGTGCGTAAAAGTCATCGTATTTAGCAGGAAAAGCAATACCTAATTAGTTTTGTTCATATCCTAAGATAGATAAAATACAATTTTAACGTCTAGTAATTAATACGCAGACGTAACAAAGTGCCATTTACTAATTGTAAGTGGATCCAAGAGTTTCGTAATTATGATATCCAAAATCTTTACTTGTACTAATTCTGTCTTTTACCGAGAAGAGAAAATGAAAGTAAAGTATGAAGGGTGAGGTGCAAAACGAAAAGGTACTTTCAGTGCGTATGCGTGCATATGAGATTATTCAGCCTTTCAAAAAGCAGTGTACAGATAAACACACTATTTATTAAACGTATAACATCATCTACTTTATGGTCATTTTTTAAAATAGACAGGTATAATAAAATTAAACTTCTGACATTCAGCTGTAACCTATGTAAGTTTAAAACAGCTATTCGATATTTGCTTTATTTGCTGGTCTGCGATTCAAATACCAAAGTAGTATTCTTTAATGCAGAGGTTCACGGTGAGCCGCTCGGGGGAACTACAGTTGTGTGTGTCTGTGCGGTACGAGCAGCGTGGGTCGGAAATAACTTATCCGGTAGTTATTTTAGCGGTGAGGGAGCGCCACGCATGCGTACAATGGCGCCGCGACGTCGAACCAATCGGGAAAGGTGGGAAACGAAACGGCGCCAGCTCCAACTAGCCAAGCTAAGTAAAGCCAGGTTTACATTAATCCAGTCCAGTGATCCAGTTCAGCACTGTTTGTCCTTTTCATTCCAGTACAGTGCTGTCATTCCAGCAGGTTTCGACTGCATCGAAAGTCTACTTTTCGATCCAGTGTTTACCCCCTCCATCGAGAACACAACATTCCAGCGTTACTGGGATCGTCTAGACGTCTCTTAAGACTGGAATAATGTAGACATCGACTGATTTCCAGTCGAACCACTCACTGGATCCAGCGACTGGATTAATGTGAACCCAGCTTAAGGCTGCAACCAAACGGCATCGACAACCGATTTCCCGGCAACGCTGGTTGACCGCGGCCTCACTTGACTTGGCTGGTTGATTTGGCTTGACGGTGGCGCCGTTTCGTTTCCCACCTACGCCGTGATTGCAACGTAAAGGTAGGATTTCCTAGATACGATTGGCTAAAATATTTTTCTTTTATATCACCGAAATTCAAAAGAATCGACTTAAATTTTTGCCGGATATACTACGGTATGACCCAACCAACGGAATGAACTGAAACACGTATATTTTTAATTAAAATCAACATTAACCGACCAATGTTTTGTTTTGTATGTAACAAGAAATTTCTTAAAATTCTGTACATGCGTTTTTTTCTCAGAAAAAAACGTTATATAACGATTATCATCACCTTAACAACTAACTATATTCTTCTTAAGAATTACTTAAAAATTCTACGCAGAATTCAAAGTGCACGCACCTCCGATATTTAAAGACTGTTTTATATATTAATCTTTATATCTAGGGCTTTCTTAATTTTTTATATAAGAGATCGAGTTGCAAAATAACATATATTCCCAACAATATTGTTCTAAACTTTCTATGAAGCTTAGTAAAAATATAAATGTCATTGGTGTCCAGGTATTGGGACGTGTCCAGTTATTGGTACTTTTACCTTACTAGCCGCGCGGATATCTGGTGTGGCCTCAGTTTCTTTTCTTTTTGCCGCGCCGCGAAGTTCGTTCATCCTTTATGCACGCACGCACGATTTCGTTCATTCTTTTCGTAGGTGTCTAGGTCATTTTTTTCTAGATCTACTTGTTTACACCTTGTCCCCGGATATATAGAGCACCGACGATAAAGAAGCCGCCGCGTCTCGGGTCTGTCTTCGTTTTTTTTTCGCGAGGACGTACACATCACTCGTCTTCCTTGCACTCGTCTACGGCTTATTCCGTCCTTCTTGCACTCGTCTAAGACTACGTCCCTCGTTATCTCCAGCTAGTTGTTCGCACCTTTTTTTCAAGCCCCCCAGTACCGAGAAAAAAATGAAGCTACTTGTTCACACCTTGTCCCCCGATCTATCGAGCACCGACGATAAAGAAGCCGCCGCGTCTCGGGTCTGTCTTCGTTTTTTTTTTCGCGAGGACGTACACATCACTCGTCTTCCTTGCACTCGTCTATAGCTTCTTCCGTCCTTCTTGCACTCGTCTAAGACTACGTCCCTCGTTATCTCCAGCTAGTTGTTCGCACCTTTTTTTCAAGCCCCAATACCGAGAAAAAGAGAACTCGCCGCGGGCTCACCCCTTTCCTCCTCGCCGTGCGTAAACAACTCGGTTCGTCCTTCTCGCACGCACGCACGTCTCCGCTCTCCTTCCTTACTTACGTCCAAGACCCTGTCCGTCCTCTTTCCACGCGTTTAAAGACTGAATCTGTCTTTTTTCTGGTATTGGTCGCGTTATCTCCCCTCGTTTCATTGGTCACCGAGCAAAAACGTGGTCGCCAGGATTGACAGCTGCTCGTCTAATCCGCGCGGATAAGTTCGTTTGTCCTTTTCACACCCGTTTAAACTTAGTATTACTCTGCTTTCTTTCTAGCAGTGGATATTCTCAGTTTTGGACACTTGCTCCTATTGGACATTTAGAAAATCCTGCTCTTCTCGATTGGCAGCCGGTTTTCTACTCCGCGTGGATAGCCTCGTCCTGTTTGCACTTGCGTGCAATTTCGGTTGTCCTACTTGCACCCATCTACGGTGTCTTCCGTCTTTTTTACACGCATGGAAGACTTAGACTGTCTCCTTTTATTCACACCTAGTTGTTCACACTTTTTTTCCTCGGCCTTTTAGGCACCGCTAAAAAGGAGACCGCCGAGCCACAAGCTCGACTTATTCTTTATTCTACCGCGGGAATACGACTGTGACTGTTTCTTTTGCAAGTTTGGCTACTTGAAATTGAGATTTGGCTTACGCAAAACCTAACTGAAAAGTAAATCTGACAAATTTTGGAAATGATCGACACATTTTGATTAACATACATTTATTTATACACTTAACTTGCGTCCAGTTTCTGTTACCGTATCCCTATACATTATATCGTCGACTTGCGAAACAATTGACGGCCACGAGAAGATGGTTGTGTTAGTAACGTTTGTATAGGTAAATTTCAATGCATCTTGCGTAGGTTTTTTATTAATATCTCAGAAACTGACAAATACCGGAAGCTGAAATTTTATATTAGAGGTTCTCTCCCCCTCCCGCCCAACCCCTCAAAATTTCAGTGCATTCCGTTGGTTGGGTCATACTGCAGTACAGCCATTTTTCCACAAAATAAAAACATAGAAACTTTGACACGTGTTTACACACAGATCAGAAGTAGCGCCGTGATATTTTTCCCTTTTTTAGGAGTTCATATTATTAGTTTACAAGAAATATATAAAGAAAACATAATCCCATCACTTTTGGATTTCGACTAATTTCCATATGTCTTGGGATTCTGTCCTACTATGGAGATTTTTATACAAAGACTCGCATTTGTGAATTCCACGTGCAAAATTCAACAAAAACAATAGAAAACATTTCAGGAAACATAGAAGTACCTGTTGCAAAGACAAAGATTATATAATGTTAATAAATTATTTAATACGTGTATTTTTAAAGGTGCTTCCTTTCATCATAACTATTCACATAAATTCCTTTCAACTTCCTATCACATAACTATTTTTTTTGTGAGTGCTAAAAAGAAAGTTTTTGTAAAAATGATGAAACTTGACAAAGTGACACGATTTCAAGCAATTGGTGCATATAGAAGTGTATGAGAGGGTGCATGAAACGGGTTAAAATGCAGTGGACTTTGAAATCAATACGACAGATTAGCCGAACCTTAATTCCGTGGAGGCCCCAGAATTTTCAAACCATGGTAAATTTGGATTTGGCGTTGATCCTGGTTGTAGCCCGTGGCTCTCTACCTTCGGTTCACCAACACTTCCTGGACTTCTTTCCAACCAGATAGCGTTGATCACTGTACCCGTGGACGCATTTAACGCGATAATCCTTGTCTCTACGGCGTCGTTCACTGACATTAGCAGAGATTTCGCTAACGCATCTGAAAGCACTGTATAATGTTCGATTACATTAATAGAGAAACGTGAAAGAGAGTGTACACACATCTACACGGTGTTTCTTAATACGTGATACAACATAAAGATCAGTGCTTCTATACAGGGTGTTCGGTACCAGGTGTCAGAAACTTTAAGGAGGGATTCTACATGCCAATATAAGGCGAAAATCAATAATGGCGAATTTGCGTTTGAGGTTCTGTTTCCGATTTATTAATTATTGAAAATACGCAATAAAAAGTTAAATGGGTTTAATTTTGATTAAGCCCTCAGTTTTGAGCGTAGGACTACGACTTGGAGTTCGGAGAGTTGAAATCTGCTAAGTAATTCCTTCATATCTCGAGTTGTATCGATCATAGTTAATAATAATTTATACTGGCCGGTTAGTGCAAATGTTGTTAACATTATTTGTCATAGCAATAGCCACTGGAATGGATATTTTAGCGGAAAATTCATTTTTGCCGAAGAATTCGTTGGATTTCGCAATTGTAATCAACCGTCGACTTTGTTTTCACCGGGGGACATAGTTTCTCGAAGTGAATATACGGAGCTCACGGAGCTCCATGTACTCAGTCGTCGTCGGCCCTTCGGGCCGGGAGGACCTCCGGGGACCCTGGAGCTGCCGGGCCACGTGAAGCTGCTGGAGCTGCTGGAGCTGCTGGACCTGCTGGACCTCCTGGACCTCCTGGACCTCCTGGACCTCCTGGGGACCTGGTCAGGGTTTCAGCCCTGGTCCTTCCTGCGCCACCTGGACCATTCGGACCTACTGGACAACTTGGACTTCCTGGGGACCTCGTCACGGTTTCAGCCCTCGTCTTTCCTGCACCCCCTCGGCCCCCTAGCCGAGGTTAGCTTATTCGTTTGGTGCCGATGAAATTTTCGGGTTCGTTAAAAGCCATTGAAAATGTTAATATTCTGCCAAGGCCAAAACCGATTTCTCTTCCTTTTTAACTGATTTCTTCGATTGTTTTCCATCATCTGTCCTATTTCATACATTCCTTCGTGGATTTTTGCATGAGTCGTTCTATTTCGTGTATTTCTTCGATGGGATTGCATGATTGATTTTATTTGATGCATTTCTTCGATAGGTTTACATGATTTATTTTATTTGATACCTCCCCAGATTTGGGATCTCCCCAGTAGTAAAAGATATATACAAGAAAATGCAGGGTGCATGGCTGCAGCTGCGAAAAGTACATATTTTGCAATGAACATTGCTGTATCAAATTATTTCTGGCCTGAACGAATTTCAAGTTAGTTGGGAGTCGTTGGAGCGAGACAGAACGTCAACAACCTTTACCAAATTCGTGATCTGCCAGTTGAACTTTACCTGCGACAGTGATCGGATGTCAGTCAACGCGTGAGCATATTATTTCGTGATATCTCGATTCCTGGATTAATTGCATCGATTACTGGACCATGTGGGAGGTCGCTTAACAAGATTCCACTACAATTCAACCAGTATCTAGAAGACTTCTCGAGCAATACTTTTTTCGAAGAGCTGGGAGTCGTTGGAGCGAGACAGAACGTCAACAACCTTTACCAAATTCGTGATCTGCCAGTTGAAATTTACCTGCGACAGTGATCGGATGTCAGTCAACGCGTGAGCATATTATTTCGTGATATCTCGATTCCTGGATTAATTGCATCGATTACTGGACCATGTGGGAGGTCGCTTAACAAGATTCCACTACAATTCAACCAGTATCTAGAAGACTTCTCGAGCAATACTTTTCTCGCAGAGCTGGGAGTCGTTGGAGCGAGACATAACGTCAACAACCTCTACCGAATTCGTGATCTGCCAGTTGAACTTTACATGCGATAGTGATCGGATCTCAGTGAAATCAAGCTTCCTGTCTGCATGGATAGCAGTGAGACTGTATTCAACGATCGGTGAGTGGTACATTTTCATTTTTTCAATTTTTCTGCATGCTATTGAACAAATGATTGCTGTAGCAAGCACAGTGACCACGAATACATACTTAGTTCTCGTAAACAGTAACAATAAATTTCAAATTCGAGGTCAGAGTGCTAATATCGTGTTTTAAATATTAGAAATTATTTTTCTTGAATTTTATAATCAAACCTTGATGCTTTGAATACGAGTTACACTTCTCAAGTTTAATTACATTCGAGTCATTAGATTATCTTAATAAAACGAGAATGGAAAGCATTAATTTCTTATGGATTTTCAACTATATTACTTGCAGCTCTTTCTCGTACAAATATTAATAACTGGGAATGACAGTTGATATTGATACTACTTGGTCACTGTGCTCGCTACTTCTACTATTCTCTCTCTTTACAATATTTAAACCAGTCTGGCAATAAGTCATAGTTTATGAATTTTAGCCATAAGACTTTTTCCAAATTTTCAAAAATGCGCAAAGCATTGGTCGAACATAGACCAGAAATATTTCGTAGAAATGGGTCACTTTCGTAGGTACCTCCGTGTGGTGTGCTCGGTCCCTTGGTAACGTTTCCCAAGCATTGAGACTTTCGAAACGGAATCAAGCTAAAGCCTACGATCTAGTTTAAGGGTCCAGATCAAGCCAAACTCACATTCGGTGAGCTTGGTTCGGTCTTGACATCTATTCAAAAATGCACTTGCGTAAAAGTTGCTACTCCTTTTTCGAATTAGAGCCACTCCTATATACCCCGCGGCGTGTATACACTTATTAACCCTTTGGACTTTAAATTAAAATCTTTTGAAAGAACATAGTAGCCTTTCCTCTCTAAATATTGCAACCAAAGTTCAAAGGGTTAATATATTTTCGCAAGATTTTCAGGAAATCGTGCGTTTAGATTTAAGTAAGAGAATTGTAAAGACCTAAGTAGTAAATCTGTTACTACTTTTACAATTGTTTCTGACCGAACGGTTCGTTCGCGACTTATGGCTTCTTTCAAACTTTTTCCCATCTCCACGCGCAGAATACGTTCAGGTAAAAAAATGTAACATTAATTTTCAGTGTTATAAACAATCCGCAGAAGGAAGTAAAATTAAGTAATGATTTATTATTCGCACATCTGTGGTGCACACATTTTTGGACGGTTTAGCCGTTAGACGGGCCCAAAGCTAAGGTAAGCCAGTTCGACTGGTAGCCTCGTGGGCCACTCTAAACGAGTCGCCGGTTAACGTGCCGGCACGTGCATCGCAGATGTGGATTTCTTTGCGTGTTCGAACCGTCTGATATGCGAGCAGATAGGCAAGACTGGCTGCCAAATTTCTGACCGCAGCAACTTCCGTCAACTCAAGCTCCTTTTCCGTAAACCGCGCCGAAGGCGCAGGGAATAGGTGGCGCGATTTGGGCCCGGATATTACTCGATTGGTCGACACCGCTACGTCTAACGGTCGACTACGTTGGCAAATCGCGCCAAGACGGTTGCTGCCAGATGTCAAACATTCAACTTGAAAAAGTCTTGACGAACAAGTCAAACAGAAAAGACCATCAAAGCCTTCATACTTGACTCACATATTTTCACATTATTCACAATTCCTCACAGACCCTGCAGATTGACTGCTATACGTGATAGAGTAGTAGTTATTTTTAGAACTCCAAATTCCTATAAAACCAGCATCCATTTTTAGAAAACATTTTGTGACCCTCAATTTTGTGATCCTATATTATTATAAGATACTTTCTCATTTCTATAATAAGTATAATACGCCCTTAACATTTATCGAACTGTTAGAAAATTATTCTGTCCGTGAAACTGCAAAGCACAGGGGCGATCAATGGATCTCATCGTCAATAGTACGCATATGTACGGCACTCTCGTCGTCATTTCAGCCAATGGAATTTGGTTAGACTATGGTATACCGTGCATCGTTCAAACTGGACTGTCGACAATGCGGTTCGTCATCGTACTTGGCTTATTGGGTAAATCGATTTTACGTCTGCCTCTTGGATTACCGTGGAACGAACGAGAATTGGATAACGGCACAGGAGAGTTCTACTACTTTAATGTACCCTTTACCCTTCTTCGCGAAGGTCTTTGATTGGGAAGGATTTCCGAAACAAAGAGTTGAGAGAAGAGTTTGGAACACAAGAAACATAAGTAACTCATTCTATCTTTTTATGCCCTTAAAATAACGGCCAATAATAAAAATTATAAAAAGACTAATGTATGTACCATAATTAAAATAAAAATTTCTTACTCTCATATTTCAATTTCATCGAAATCTCGAACATTCTCAAGTGAATGTTCAAAAATGTATAAATTATTATTGTTACGAACCAAATTTCCAGTGTATGGTTTTGTGATTGATTAACGTTTATGTGACTCAATGTGATGCTTCTGTATAGTTAAATTTATTTTGTTAGTACTTCTGCAGCAAATGCACATGAGTGTAAATATAGGAAAGCTGACAATATAATCGAGAGATGTGTAAAAAATCTACCTATTTTCTATATACATTTTGATAATTATTCGTAACTTACCATGTTGCTTCGATGCCTCGACAGTGCCAAAATTTTGAAGCATCAGGGCGGTCATGTCAGCTTTCTGGCGTGCCGTGTCGTAACGTCGAGGATCCAGTGCTGCAGCAACCGGCAAGGACTTAAATCCCGCTGTCGCAGCACAATCTTCACCCAATGATCCGGTCGATGCTGCTTCTATCACATCTAGTGCTTCTTCGATGCCCGCCTTTGAATTAAAATGAGTAAAAAACAGAGGAATACAAATAAGTATTCATTCAACTTATTTACAGTACCATGTAATACAGGATCGTTAATTAATCTCGCAACCCGCGCTCGCGTGAACAAGTAAAACGGCAACATATGAGCCGTCATCTATGAGCTGATGTTAAAAGTGTAGGGTCTTTCAGATACCAGTAGAGAGCACAGGGTGCTTTTGGTTTTCGCTAAAGGATATTAAATTTGACGTAGCAGACGGGGAAGAAAACGGGGGCCATTTTAAGAGTGCAATCGCATCGATCCCGTTTCACGTAGAAATATCTACTTATGCCACGGTCCAGCTGTAGTATTAGATCACGCTGACGCGTTAGTGGCCCGGGTTGAAGAATTTGGGACCCTTTTCGTATAACTTTTGAAGTATAAAAGATATCCTAATGCAATTTGCGCCGCAAAATGGGTAAAAATTATCGGGGCCACCTGTTCGCACCAGTGCGGTTGCAAAATTAACTAATGACCCTGTAGTTCCCATACATTCACATTTGTTCTTCATTTTACCTCCATAATCACCTCCTTCGAGGAGACCAATGAATAACCGGGCACGCTGTATACATTTTGAAAAAGTCGGATAGATTTCAGATCCACCGAATATTTACCCTTCTTGTATGGAAAACATCGTTGCTGGTAGTGCTGGAAGGGGGCGACGCCGACGTTGGAGTAGCCGTGGTCACGGTGAAATACGCCATCATGGTCATTGTCGTCATCGTCGCAGGAAACAGGGCCAAAAGCCAAGATTTGCCCATCCCGCGTCCTGCTCATTTGTACTTGCAAATAAATATATTCTCGTTAATTTAATCTTTATTTATTCACAGAATTTATTCCGTTCCATATAAAAAAAAAATGAATATTTTCAATTGTACGGAACAAAAACAATTAAACTACATAATACATAGGTATTCTATTTCTATTTGATTTTGCTAAACAACCCAAAATACTATTTATTATATATCTTGTTATTATTCCGTTACTTGAGAGACAGAAAATAAAAATCATATACTATGTCAGGTACGCGATGAAAGAGTAAGTTACTACATAACCATATTTTAATCTTATTTGTGTGCGTGAGTGTTCCACCATAAGATGTAAGGGCTGTGTGTAAATATACAGGGTGCTCTAAATTTAAACGATCAGACGTCACCATCATGATTTAGGAGTATAAATATGCAAAAAAATTTTATTCTCGAAAACGAAATATGCTAAACAGAGAAACTTTTCCCCTTATTTTCAGTGTGAACATTTGGGACCGAAATTCGCAAAAGTATCGAAGATATAAACATTAGTCGCCTGCGCGCTCGACGGCCCACACTTCTGACTCGTGCCGTGGCCAACAGGCGGCCGCGGCCCCGATGAACGTTCTCGCGGTAGTTTTACCACCGACGAGGTATAGGATAGCACTTTTAACTAGAGGTCCTTATTTCACGTGTATTTACATACACGTGTACACGTGTAGTAAACGTATCCGAACTTGAATCCGTGTAATTTTTAATACACGGATACCCGTGTAGTTCTGTTCACGGATATCCGTGTATATAGTTCTGTTCACGGGCAACGTGAACGTTGCCATGCCGACGTGACAACAAAGTATGTATTTCTATTTAGTTGTATTTTACGAGGCGGTATTTGGCGACCATACATCCGTGTACTTATAATCCATGTACACGTGTATTAAAAACACGGATTTTTAATTCCTTAATACACGTTACACGTGTCCCGTGTACACGTGTATTTAGACACACGTGAAAAGCCACGACCTCTACTTTTAACATGATTCGAAGCTTAAAATACTTGAAAGTCTTGAAAAGTTTAGAGTCTTGATAGATCCTGAAAGTCTTGAAAGTCTTGAAACTCTTGCTTCTGGACCCCCCAGCGGCGTCTCACCGCACGATAAGAAGAAGGGTCTTCTTCTATGCAGCATGTGCAGGGCCGAGGTTCTCACTTTATCCGGCAGGGAAAAAAGGAAGACTCTCCCTGATATCCCCCGTCCCCGAATATGGGGGTCGGTCTAACGAGCGGACCACCGTGACCAACTAAAATAGTGACCGCAAAGCGTTTGTGTGTGTAATACACAATTGTAGCGGCCCACGATCTGTGCACTAATTAACAGGATTATTTCTTCTAAAGTATTTCTTCTAAAAATACTGGTAAAACGTTGTTTAATAAGTTTCGAAACGAATATATAGTCAGTCTTTTCGGTAAAAAATAAGGTAGTATATCAACAGCAAACCCGCTATTGCCTTTAGGTTTCATATTTTTGTCATAACTTTTTCCTAAAGCGTTTGTAGATTTATAGGTATATAACATTTTTTTCTTATTTTAATTAATAGGGTATACTGGTGAAGCTTGATCGTTTAATGTTGTAACACTCTGTATACGTAGCTAGTTAAAAACATGTAGAGTTCCTCCTCAGATTTGAACCAACCTTTTTCTTTCGCATTCAAGTGGTGCCGAATTTTAGCCCCGGGTCGATGGGGCATTCATCCACTCCCTCTATTACTCTCGACATTCTGCTTGATGGTACTCTGAACTTCCTTCGATGATTTACCACCTTTAGCAATCATTCATTTTGAAGACACGATCCGCCTAAATGAAAAGAAATACATTTTCTTATTTTTAGTCACAATGAGTCTAATGGTAACAATTATCTCGAGTGTAATTGAGACCAGAATCGGGAGACGTGGGACAAATGTTTACCCCCACTATCACCTATCGTCGCCCTCCACTTTCTTCCTATCGCACCGCACACAATCATATTACTACTCCTATCCGTGTGCGCTGCCTCTTGGGCTACTGGGCACACGGACAGGAGTAGGAATATGTTTGTGTGCAGTGTGTGCAGTTCATGACAATTTTCAGAATTTTCAAATTTCTTCCCGGACCCGAACTTTCAGTAACCCGCGATACCCGATAAAAACAGTACGTTTTTATTTTCTGTAAATTCACAGATTTTCGACTCACACGACCACATGTGTAACATGTAACATGTATACTGTATAGGAAAGAGTTGTTCAGAATCATGCGCCCATCAACATATCTAAATTTCATCCAGATCAGTGATGAAACCCTAAAGTAAATAATTACCGAATGTATTAAGTATTACCTTCTTATGGTTAGAACTACTTTATAATTATTATATGAGAAATTTAAATATCAAAAATAAATAACATATATTTATTACCAGTAATACTGAAACTACTCTGCATTTATTATAAATTGATTCCAAAGTTATTGACTTTGCTCAAACAAGTTTCATGTAACAACTGCAATAAACGATACTACAAGACCATACAAAATTGCGCGGTATCCACTGCCTTTGTATACCGACTCGACACCTGCTTTTGTTTTTAGCAAATAATGGAAATCGATGAAACGGCGCCAATCCATGTGGAAAGGTAGTATATATGTACCAGCTCTTTTTTCTGGTGACTATGTTAAAGCGCAATCTGCGCATTGCTTTGTTGCATTACATTAGCAATTTGTGTAGCAATAAATAATAATAAGGAAATTATAATTTCGACCGCACTTGTGGATTATCCAAAAATACATAAATTTATATCAGCGCATTTGTTCGGTCAATTTTTTTTAATTTTTAAAAATGGTACCATCAAAATGCTCATGGCTTGCCGACCCGTGCTCGCTAAACAACTTTAACAAGGCTGCTTGACCCGCCGAGCTGTACGCCATGAGATCGCACCTTTAGAGGCCGTCTTTCCATACTTCGCAGTCGTTGACCAAGAATAGATATCCCATACATGTTCGATGAGCTTGAGATCTGGACTCATTAGTGGGTGGTCAAGGATGAAGATGTTATTTGCTCGAAGAAAGCGACGGGTAACTTTTAAATAAACATTATTAACGAAAATAATATGTTACAGACGAAACCACACCATTTAACGATATTCTTTCGGATTCTTGGAAATAGGATACCGCAGTAAAAACTGTAAAATAAGAACTTAGTTAAAAATTTTGCATTGTAAAAATATCTTTAGTTCTCAAGAGAACGTTTCTTAGAAAGCCCGAAGCTTCCTTAGTAAAATTGAACAAGAAGCATATCAGTATGATTAATATGTAGTTCTGGGAGTAAATATTTGTAAAAGGATCCAAGCAATGGCTCTTTAACTATTGCGTTGAGAACTTACGATCACGTAACATTTATGGTTAAGAATTGACCTTAGAATCGACTACTCCATTTTATACGGAAGTTTAAGAACACTGTATTACACTCAGTCGCCGAAAGGTAAAAGCGGGATCTCCTAGCTGCGACAGGTCGCAGTTAGGAGATCCCACCTTTAAGGGAGGGAAAAGTGGCATTTCTACAAATATGACAAGGGTGAAAGTCAGGCTTCTAGAAAACCGATGCTGTATCTATTTGGTTTTGACACCTTCTATTTGTTAGAGTAAGTAGCAGCATCCACTGAACCACTCTCACGTACGAGAGCCGTTTAAAAATGTGCGATGCAATTTCGCATATTCCTTACAAATCGTTTTGGAAGTTTAAATTTTATAAAAGGTATGCACTTCAAACGCACTCCACAAAGTGCTAAAATCCTTTTTCGAGACTTTTTCAAACACCTACCATATGTAGAGTATGTACCATATAGCTTTACTTATAAACAACAATTCTAATTTTAAAAGCGATTTATGAATGTACTACTGCGTTAAGGTAGAATTAACGCCTAATGTTTTCTATTAAATTTATTTAATATAAAAAAGCTGTATATGTATATTTCTTCTGCAAATATTAAATCTTCATTCTAGTGATTGTTCTATATATCTCTTTCTAAGAGATTACTATTAATAATTAGTGAAAATATTATAACATTTTACATAAAATGTTTTGACAATTAATTGCAAAACATTGAAGTTACCAAGAACTGAAATTGTTTTCGGACTTTAAACTCGCAAATACTGAAAAGAAACGTAAAACTACACATGTACTCAAAACTTGTTTGGAGTACTTTCCACCTATATTTTTTAATTTCACACTTGTATCTTACAATTTTATATACGATTATAATGATGTAATATTATCTGTGTGTATAATAATAATATCTGTGTGCAAAAAGTGTTACATTCACTATAGTAAACCCAGTGAGAAATTCTGCTACCTAATGGAGAGAATTAAAAGGGATTACTAACTTTCCAGCTATGCATGTAATTGACTTTTGTGCGAACGTTCTTATTAATTTTAATCGCGGTAGTCGTGCAAATTCCGCGTATTAGCAGTGCAACGGCAAAAATGAACGTGAACTACATCGAGTAATATATTATTGAGATTTATGATATTTTTCTAGGAACAGAGGACGCATCGTACGCGCGAGGGCAGCTCTACAGCGCAGTAGAGACGATCGATGCAGCCACCGGCAAACCAGCCACCCCCCAGATCGCACTTCCTAGGTCCCTTCTCCTCGATGTGCTCTGTCTTGATCGCGGTGTTTCTATCTCCCTCTCACGCATCATGCCATTTTCCTTCCATTTTCGTCTTAACCGTTTGACGTTTATTTCTCTTTTCGGTTCTCTTTAATATTCCGAGCATATCCCGTTTTTCCTTGCCGTGCACTTTAAGGGGTTATCGCAGTCAGTAAGGTGAGAAACAGAACGATTCTTTGGGAATTTATTATCAGAAAGTACATGCATATTTTTATTGCGAAGGTTTTTCCATTCAGATGAGGAACACTTCAACAGGTTATTATATTATATTTTGGTGCGAAAGTATTTATTTATTGCAAAAATTTATCACTCGAATATCTCGGTTTATTTTTATTTCAAAGTTAAATACCGTCCCTTCTTGTCATTTCCTCGTTATTTCTTAAGTAATTGTTTCTTCATTGTTGTTAAATATTTCAGGTAAGAAATTATCACAAATTATGGGAAATATTTTTCCTTTTACTTTTTACTAACTTATGAAATCTGTGAGAGTTCATGTATTCAATTTTTTCATTTTTTTAATTTTATCCTTCTTCTCCGTCACCTAGTTCCTAGTACTTTTATTTTGACTTTCCTTTCCATTAGTACTGCTAGTTGATTTAGGTGGCTTTGTGATTATATCATTCTCCATTATCGTTTTATTTTTCATTTTGTTTCATTTGTATACCTACAGTTTTTGTTCACTTCATACACCTTTTTTTCTCTAAAGCCGCATTTAAATCCCAGATAGCACCCGACGTCTATAAGACGTCTTTAAGACATCTGTTTCAGACTTTCAAGACGTCTTAAAGAAGATGATTTTTTTACGTTTTTATTATTGTGTATTGATTAATAAAACTTTATCGAATCTTTCCGAACCACATTATTTGCATTTGAAATGTGGGTAAAAATGTAATAAACAAATTCAGAAAGGAATTAGCTGCGACCATTTGCCACTGCGGTGTCAATCCGATTTTGTTTAATTAGCGACACCGCTCAAAGTGTCTTTCTGTGGACAAAATTCCGTATCTCAGTGAATTCTTAACCGATTTTTATCTTTATTGCTCGATTTATCTGGCATTAAATTTGCTAAAATGTCACCCAGTAGTTTCCAAAAATTTTCTTTAGGGGTTAAAAAACAAAATTTTGTGTCTCACAAAAAAAGTTTAAAAAACGACCTTTACTATTTTTTCTGCTATTCGAGCATTGGGGCCGTCGCGGGGGCCAAGACGCGGGCGAAAGTGGGCGTTGCATTTGAAAATCGGCCGTAAGGAGCACTTAATTCTGAAGCCTGAGCTAGGTAACAGGTCGCCGTAACGGAACCCGGTGCGGCAACAAATGTGGACCCGGCCTAATGATTCTACAGCATGTCTCGAACGCTTTAGTTGTTTTTCCCAGAGGTCTCCTTTTGCTCTTTTCCGCTCAACCTATTGCATTTCGCTCATGCTTTCTACCTTTCCACCAGTCAATTTAACCTACTTTCTTTCTCAATAGTATTCCATGCGATTTATACATTTCCTTTCTTCCGACTCATATAATGCAATCTTCTCGGAGTTTTTCACGGTTCCTTCGCTCCTTACATTCCCCATTTTTTGTCATTTTGTTTCCCCGTCGTCTGCCTTTCCCAGTTCCTCTACCTCTGAATGTTACTATCCCAATAAAATACACCCCTCACATTAATTGAGGCAGCGAGAGCAATAACGGACTAACCCACATTTTTTGCGAAATTCAATTAGTAACAATAACGTATTTCCAGTAGGCTCTACTAATCATTTAAAATAGGAATTTTTTTAATGAGTCTCACTGCCTCAATTGAAGGATTACCACTAGGAACCCGAAAAATAGGGGCAAGTCGATCTCGAAAAACTCTGGGAGCTACGGTAGATTTTGTATAGGTATCGCAAAGCTCAGAACCGAGTACATGCATTGTAACTTGGAGTCAATCCCCCATAAAGTTTATGTACAAGTATTCAAATATATCTATTAAAAGGGATTATGAGCTTATCTATTGTTTAGAACTAGGTAGGGAATCTCTGCTCTCGAGGAGACCGTACACATCTGCGATCTTCGGGTTGCATAAAGGACTTCTGCCAAAACTTTAAACGCGATTATCTCGAAACGGCATTTTTCACTATATATATTAATTGCGTATTTATATTACTAGGACATGAATCTATGTATTTCAATTGTGTATATATATTATTCTATAATAGATTTTAAAATATTTACAATGTTACTTTCGCCCCTGTTACTTTTGACTGCAGACTCCCCTACCTAGTGAGATCAGAACGGGCGTTACAACTGACCCTGACTGCGTATGTTACAATCATCCCCGACCATGCTCTTGAACTTAAATTATAAATTTTAACTTAAAAAAAGATCAGATTAAACATTAAAAAAAAGAAAAACCACGCCTGCAAAGGGAGTGTTTATATTACACTTTTAAGTTAGTAGGAAAAAGTTACTTACAGTATCGAAAAATTATTTGTTTTGGACATGGATGTGTATATTATCATTTTTGCGATTTTTCATCATATTCCCAAATGTCATTTTTTCATCATATATCCAAAATTTGTGGTAATATCTAGTATGTGTTTTGAAATATTTAACGTGTTACTTTAAAAAACTTTAAACCTAAATCTTTCAAAAACGAAGCCCCATTTTGAAAAAACTCAGTGTAGAACTCACGCGACGTCATGTACATATTTGTCGAACTCATAGGTGCTTCAGGACATTGCTACAGTATTTATACAATATTTCCGATGCAACAATGCACGGAAATATTTTCATAACATTGTAAAAATATTGCAATACCGTCTGTAAAACTGCGATATCGTAGCAATGTTTCTGCAATATTAAGTGCTTTATGGGT
This sequence comes from Andrena flavipes, assembly GCA_963971345.1. Lineage (NCBI taxonomy): Eukaryota > Metazoa > Arthropoda > Insecta > Hymenoptera > Andrenidae > Andrena > Andrena flavipes. The sequence continues at coordinate 60,108,569 of OZ020480.1, forward strand.
AGAGGTTCGGAGGTAAGCTGGGCCGTCGAGCGAGGACAGCCAGCTATTAAGGTCAACAACGGATTTCAGGAAAAATCGATAGACCGGATAGAACGACCCTCGATGGATATCGGTCTGTTGACAATCAAGCGTTGCATAGAAGAAACGGGCAAGCCTTTTTTAAACTCTGTTTATTATCTTCGTTTAAGGTCACGGTAGTCGAAACGGGGCTGCACAGCCGTTGTTTACTTCAACACTTAGGTTTAACTTTATTCTTATTTTTTAATTTCAGCTTCTCTTTAAACACTCCTTTATTTCCTACCTCTATAACTTACGTTTCTCGCATACGTAGGTATTACATATTTACAACAGTGGAATACTTATATATTTAATACAAGCTACAAAAAGTAACAGAGTTAGAGGCTGTTTTGTTTTTTAAACACTTTAATATCCACGTATATACATGTATTCCTGCCAACAACTTCATAGGACCTTTTCTTTTACGTAAAAAATTCGTAAGAACTATCGCAATTTTTACAAAAATAGACTGCAGCAGTGTTCATAGGACTTCATAGGACCTTTTCTTTTACGTAAAAAATTCGTAAGAACTATCGCAATTTTTACAAAAATAAACTGCAGCAGTGTTCATAGGACTTCATAAGACCTTTTCTTTTACGTAAAAAATTCGTAAGAACTATCGCAATTTTTACAAAAATAGACTGCAGCAGTGTTTATTTGTTTCTCAAATAACCCCCCCCCCCCCCTTCCAATATAAGGTAAGGTAAATTTAATAAGGTAAAGAAAACACATTAAAAATAGGTATTTCAGTATATAATTCTAACTTAATAATTAACATAAATAAGTGCTAAAAATCGCTAACTAAAAATAACTGTGAAGATGACGACCTCCCAGAAAACACTTCGCGACCCACAGTTTGGGAAATATACAGTGTCCTGTTGATATGGGCATGCGGCTCGGGGTCCGCCAAGCGCTCAGCCATGACTCCAGGAGCGAAGGCGATTCCTAGATGAGCCCTCAGCGACGTAATGACGGCGGCGACATACTGGCTAAGCGCTCGGCGAGCTTCGAACTGTACGCACATAAAGAAAGGACACTGTACGTACATATGAAACCCTCTTGAGTATATTATATGGTTCATGGATGACTTTGCTGCACCTCGTTTTGTCGATTATTATAAAAATTATTAGGTATAAAAAAATGTGTCATTGACCAAGAATCGGTTAGTAAAATTATTCTGCAGGTATAAATGACACCATCAAGATGGGTACCAGACCTGTCGATATTGTTTTTAGACCCCATTGAAGTAATATGGGGCTGCGAGTATGTAGTACGATCAGCCGACCGTAATAGCGGAGCGCGCGGCTCGCTTACCTGAAACGGAGCGCACCGCTGTCTTTAACAGCACGTCGCAACGTTAATTTTAAAAACACCATCTTAAACCGAAGCTTACACAGTAGATAGAATTTATAGGAATATGCTTATATATTTTCCAAATTTGTATTCACTCGAACTTTGAGGAGAAATTTGAAAATTAAAAATTTGTTTATAATTTTCTATGTTACAAAAATGATTTTTCAATTCAAAAAGAATATTCTTCAAATAGGCCAAACCTTCTAGATGAAAATGAAAGCTAAATGAACTCAATGCAATAAACAGTTTCCGAAATAAAAATTCATAAGTACGTGGTCACACACCTCAGAGCAGTTGCAACGAAATTTACAACGATCGGTGTTATTTTTTAAATTTCTTTACATGTTTTAATGCAGGAAATTTGGTATTTTTTATTTTGGGGGAGGGATGTGATTCTATGTCTTGTGTGATTTCTGCGCGTGTGTGTCTGGATAGCACAATGGACTACAGTGGATATAATGGAAACAATTTATTTTAGGGAAGTCTGGTGTAATTCACCGATAACCTTTAATTTTGGATGAAGTGTCGCAGCATCGTGTTGCCATGCCGATTGTCGTAAATTTGGTCACAGCTTCTCCGAGATGAGTGACCTCGTGCAACAGTGGTTTTGATCATCACTGATCGACCCCTCGCCCAGCTTGTCCCGCGCAAACCGCTGCACGCGGATTGCCACCATTCAGACATATCATTAACTAACAAACGAAGCCTCAACCGCAATATCGTTATTCTGGATTTTCGTATTATCCTGGTGTCTAGAATCACCCCTTAAATTAATTCCAAAGTGTATCCGAACACTCTGTATATGGAGGAATGTCCTCATACATATTGGTTAGTAGGTACGATGTTTGAAGCTACTCCCGATAGTTTGTCCGATAGACAAAAAATGTTTCGGATAAAAGTTGACTATGCAGCATCTAACGGGAAATTGGGGTTATTTTGCATTTTTTATATCAAACTCTACATTTTTATTTCAATCTTATAGTGCATAAAACATGAATTGGATTGTCCGCAGACAGGTTATCGATAACTAATAGTACATACTGGGTGAGTCGCGAGAAACAAGACACATAAATATCTCTATTAGGATTGAAGATAGGAGAAAACGTTAAATATTATGATATAAATAAATTTTTTTAGTGACGTTATCTTTCAAGGTTATTTTAAAGGTCATTGACAGTTCTTTAAGTAACACCATGTATTTTTCACTTCATGCCGTAGTAGCTGATGTCAAAGCGAGTTCAACGACATAGGATATTGAAACCTTGAAATGACCTTGAACTCAGGGACCCATGTAGGTGGTAAATACACTAATCACATGTGAAGTGGCTGGAAAACATATCCTACTCCGCTTAACGTCGTTCCGCACGGAGATGACTCTAAGGAGCCCTTGCAACGTCCAACTCCCCACTTAACCGCCTACGGCTATACTATTGATTGGTAGGAAACCGGCACGGACAGCAGCTGGGAACCCGCTTCGACCAATCGTGTGGGACCGATCCGTAGGCAGTAGTGGGAGCTGCGCAGATCGGTCGAAAATCGGTAGGGACGGAGGGTTACTCTTAGGATGGATTCAGTGTAGTTGAATAAATCACAACAAAGCAAAGTTATATCAAACCTTTGAATAATACCAACTTAATATGTACAGACAGGGAATTTTTTAAGGAATAATATCAGTAAAATTCCGAATTTCAAAATAATCAAGTGTCTTTTTTTCATTCTCTGATAATAACTTTTCATTTAAAATTATTAATTGAAAACAGCTTTGCAGAGTTTCGCAAACCAAACATGCAGACTTCAAATTTGCAGTTGAAATGAGTAACTAATTAGAATTTACTAATTGAGTAAGTGGGCCTGTTGAAACCTTGTTTTAGCACTATAATTAATTGTTTATTAACCTTTGCGTGGAATTTTGTTTCATATACCGTGCAAGTTCAAATCCAACCATCGATGGATAGTATTTAAAAGTACCCAAATAACAAGGATCTTTCTCAACTACTCTAAAATTGCAGGGATTAGTATCTTTGTTGCATCGAAGCTGGGTTTAGTCCTCTGCGGGAAGTAGATTCAATTACAGAGATCGGTCGCTTATAAAATTTTCACATAACAATTTTCTGTTCTTGAAACAGTCCTGTAAGCAATTACAAACGACGTACAAAATGTTCGTATAATATAATGTAATTTTCTTCCCGATATTTGTACAATACAACTCCCTTTTCGATGCACGCTACGCAAACTCGTCAAAACGAATGCCTCCTGTCGTTTCAACGCAGCATCTCGAACCCTCATCGATGACTTTGATGCGCTTTCCTTGTCGTGACGATTGATACTGTATCTCTTCATAGTATAAAATAATATCAATTAATAAAGTCCCCTGTAGGCGTCTGTTTGCTTGTTCGAGCTAATCTCGGGAACCATTGGACGGATTGTGATGCGGTTTTCACGATTTTAAAGAGTATATCGTACTAAGCATTAGGAACGGGGCCCATGCAGCAAATGCAGGCCCATCACGGCCCTGAAATGAAGGCATATTTGCCGCCCCATCGAGTTAGAGTATCGCTTACATCCCTCGGTTTTTCTTCAGGTACCTGCCCGAGGGTCGGATGGGATATTACAACAGGTTTTTTTTGTCCAAAACCGCGAAATCTCGAAATTGGAGGACATTTTTCTCGAGGTAATCCCATCTCATTTCGAAGTTAAAAATTATATCAATCGATTCGTCCTAGCGAGATCTTTCCAATTGTGTATAACAGTTGCTGTACGCTGGTAGGTCAGTAATCCCCTCTGGGACTTAACTTTGTCATTAAGTTACTTATAAAGACTTTTTCTCAGTAAATATAACATATGGTGAAATATATATTTTTGGTATTTATTAAGCTACTTTTATATTATACAAAAAAAATTCAAAAGAATTTCTTCAATTTGTTTTATTTGTTTTTTTTTTTCAGTGTCAATATGGCACCTAAAAAAGAGTTAATGGTGCACGTACCTTCCTGGCTCGGACATATTTGAAACAAAATATTCAAAAAGATTCTTAATCTGTCTGAGTGTCGTTATCGCCCGTACCTCACTTAACAATTTTTTATGAAATAAAACTGCAACAAAATGGCGCCGTTTTGAAAAAAGTTAGATAAAACACCCAAAAGGATGTTTTTTCTCGGGTATTCGCTGAGAAAAACTTCGGTTATTTTTCGGCAAAAATTGTTGATTGAGCTACGGGCGATAGCGGCACTCATAGATTAAGAATCTTTTCGAATTCTTTGTTTTAGATAAGCCTGAGCCGGTAAATCACCTGCGCTACGAACACATTTTTTTAGCTGCGATATTGCCACTATAAAAACACATTTAAAACGAATTAAAAAAATCTTTTTAACTGGTTTTGTATAATATAAGAGTAGCTTAATAAATTCCAAAAAGATTTATGTCATTACATGTTGCATTTATTCAAGAAAAAATTACAAGTAGCTTAATTTTTCGGCTGATCAAAGTAGAATGTCCCCTTAAGCACCCATGCCCAGGTGTCAAACGAACGGCAAATGGACTGCAATAAATTTCGGAAGGTACTGAGAGTGACTGAGATCACGTCAATGTCAGCGAGACATTGATTTGCCCCGCGCAGGGCTCTATTGATGGGATCGGCTGTGTAATGGTGGTATGCGGGTAATTTGTGGGGTAAATTGTGGGGCTGGAAAACTTAGTGCAGCCACTAACTCTGTACAGTTCACCTGACTATGAATGACCTTGAAAAGAAAGGGTGGCAATTCTAACTGATCGCAGGGCTGGACTATATTATACTTAAGTGTAGTCCAATAAAGGACATGTAACAGATATACCTAAAGAAACATTTAGAATTCAATGTAGGCTCTCGTCATTTATACCATTAGTTATAACGTTAGTTGTAACATTTTCTAAGATGAATATTCTTTAAAGAAATTTGAAGAAAATAGTTCCTCTGTACCTAAGTATTACGTGATGTTCAAATTTAATTTTTCTACCTCTTTATTACCAATTACACTATCTCAGTGTTAAAATGAATATTAGGACACTAATATTCTTCGATCATTATTCAGAATTATTAAACTTGAGTATCAACTTTTGCAGTTGTTCTATAAGATTATCGTTAACAAATTCTAAGTGGATAAAAGAAATAAATAAATAAATCTAATTTACAAAACTAATTTTTCTTCTAATGCCAACTAAAAATGGTCTTGTAATGAAGATTCTTAAATATTATTCGATTTCGAGGTAATAGTTCTTACTGTTAATGAATGTTATCCTAATGATTAGCGAGAGATTTGCAAAAACGTTGTTCGTGGTTTCACTACTTACCTTAGTTACAGTAGATGCTCAAAGTGATTTCCGTTGACATCCATGTAACTGTTACTATGATTAAGTTTAGAACAAATAAAGCATGATACTTGCTTATAGAAAAATCACAGCTTTTTTAAATTTTGATCATAAAAGGCACGTATTCCATTTAAAAAAATTAAAGTCACCTTGATATCTGGTAAAGAAAAAGGTGCAATTTGTATACACATGTTTGTAGAACACTCCTGCAGTAGGTCCAGTGTTCATGTGCCCAAGTTATTGCAATATACAGTATTATAATCCCGGTTCTGACGTTTCGTTGGAAGTACATTTCTATCCTCCCTACTTTTTTTTGTAGTCGCCGCAGCGAGTGCAACAGACTGAGAATAAGTGAGAAGGCACGCGGCAGCCATAAATTTCTATAAATTTCGGAAGATAGCGGTGGGATCGTCTAACTGAAAGAAAACAGTATAACATACCGGACACGCGTTTTCTGTTTTATTTTAATCTTGAGATTAACAACATACATATTCGCCTTCTACTTGTTCAACTTTATCATGGAAATAAAGGAAAGTATGTTTATATTCGTATTTATGACAAACCGATAATTGTATACAATGGAGAATAGATGAATTAAATTATTTATAGAATGATTAGATTTTCAATTAGGTTAAATGGAGTCTTTTAACAAAATCCTTAACATTACGGGAATATATACACCTATGCAAAATGATTTATAACATGGCTTTCCATTATAACAGTTTTGCACAATTTATGTTGTACGACTTTAAGTAGTTAGAATATCATATCTTAATGGTAGCGTAACATGTTTATAAACACTGCCAAAACTATATTTTAATATTATAACGTTCAACTATAATAATTGTTCCATAAACTAAACAAGAGAAATTTTTATTCCAGGCATATTTGCCTCTTAAAAACTTTTTTATTTAAAATTTTCAAAATGAATAAACTTACAAAAATTATAATTTAAAAATCTGACGTTAAAATTGCAGTAGAATGACTGATTTTCCCGTATTTTCAATGTTAAAATGTACATTTCAAAATACAGTAAATGCGAAAATATAAAACAACTTAACCGCCATCTAAACCATAGGTAATTCCAATTTTAGATAGATGCAATCGAACCAGTGAAATTCGAATTATAAAAGTTTTGTCAGTTACGAAATCTATGTATCAAAGAGTCCAAATTTACTGCAAATTTATTAAAAATTTCAAAGCCGTTTGGAATTTAACTCGCCATGATTAACCTGTTTTCGAAATGTGTTTTTCACCTATCACGCTTCATTTAATTTATAATACCAGTTACTAGTGGAAACGAAGAAAATTTTCAAATTGGTTACAAAATAAGGTACTACACGCATCGATTTTAGTGCTCAATAAATTAGTATTAATAGCACAATTAAGTGATATCGATCTTGTTGTTTCCGCGTTACTGCTCGGATATTGCTTTATTATGGATACAATACGCTTTTATATTATTGTCCTGGACAATCATCATATGTACCTTCATCTAGAGAGGTAAATTATAATTCTAATAACAGAAGCAATTTGGAACCAAGTGACGCTGATGATAGTAAGTGGCATCTATCTTTAACAGCGGGAACTTGATGAACGTTTCGCGTTAAATGAAAATAATGCTTCGCAGGAGATTAAACGCCATCGTAAATATGTACTAAATTGAACATATACACGCCAGCTAGGTATATTTATTCAACAATAAAATTGAAAAAAAACTTGTTAATGATACTATTGTTTCGTTTTAAACTAGATGTGTTTACTATACTTCATTTCACATTTTTAACGTAGCAAAATATTCCAAAAGCATAAAATTTATGAGTACTTTCCCTCCAATATTAACACTAACACCCGAATCTACCTAACCAACGAATGAAACAAAAATGTGTATGTTTTATTATTTCGAGGCTAAAGTACGCTTCGCAAGATTTGATTTTTTATAATTAAAAGTTTTTAAGAATAGTGTCTCAGTTTGGGGAAAAATACATTATTGTTGCACTAGTATCAGCAATTTTGGTTTCTCAAAAGAAGACAGACATTTGTGCATACAAATTGCATTTTGATACTAGCCTGATATTATTTTAAGTATGTCACGCGGAATTGGAAAATAATAATTTCATGCCATACACAGTACGCAGACATTTTCCCGTGACCGACATAAAATTTAAAGCAGAGAACATGTTGCATGGGTAACGAAATATAGGCTTAGTAACACGCTTAATAGTTAATAGAACTATCTATTTGGCATTAGCTGTAACAGTTTGCTTCCACATCATAAACTTTATCTTTCACATAGTTGATCATCGACACTTTAAATTGGAACTTATAGGTTTCATCCAGCAACACGAAAATCTATTAGTGTCTATTAAATATTTTCCAGTTAAATTTATTGACGTATTAACAAACCCTTCAGCACCAATTTCCGTAATCCTTCATGTGTTCCATATATTTAGAACTTTAATTCACGAACCTGTCGCGATATCCCGGTCGCGAATCTTCGTCCTGCTAACCGGATTCAATAAGCTCGCCTAAATCTGTTAGCAATTAAGCCTCGAGAATCTGACATCCTAAAATTCTTAATAAATTTGCGTTTGCTTAGATTCGCATCAATCAAAGAATCACTTTTATATGAATCTATTAAGCCAGTGTATATCCAACCATTGTAAATATCCCATGGAACGCATTTGCAAGCAAGGGTGTACTCGCGATGAACTTACATGAGACAGCCCTGGCCTTCCACTCCCAGTATTATCTCGTTCACAGGGGAGTCGATAGATGCAGCGAAGATGAAATCACTGGCACTGATTAGCAAGTGTAACACACGCGTAATTTTGTATCGCGCCAAGTCCGAAATGGTTGTTTTTCACTGGGGAAAGAAAAAAAGGGTGTCGCGACGAAAAATACTTGCATTTCCTGCGGCTACGACGAACGAGGACTCGTTCGTGACTGCTCAGAGGCCAGTGTCGGTTGTGCAGCTGGCAGCGGGGCGTGCGCCCTCCGCGAAATCAAACTTTGCCTCCACTCGTGGAAACCCAGCACAGCGTAGCCTACGTTGCGCGTATAGTGTCTGGGGTTGCTACTATTCGAATGATTCAATATTCAGCTACTTCATAAGTACTTACGTGACTTAAAAAACTTTTTAAATAAAAATATCGACCGCAAAACTAAAATAATTGTTATCGGCGCACTGAATCGGTCAATTTAACTTACGTGACTGTTACGAATATATTTGTCAAGTATTGCGATATTCTAATTGGAGCTGAATTTTACTTTGAATGCTGAACGTTTTCATTTCTGATGAATAACTTCTGTCTAAAACATGTTTCGATTCAATAAACAAATACTCTATGTGTGAGATGTATCACAAACATACCTTTTGAAATACTTGTTAGATTTCACGACCATTACTATACTCCAGTCCATTTATATAAAATGCAAGTAGGGTATTTCGTTCTTTTAATTCAACTTTCAGTTATACTATTAATTGATTTTCTTTTGTTTTGTGTTTTTTTACAATTAAGTTTTCAAAGGTATACCTTTCAAATATTACGCCAATAGCCAAAGAATTAGCAAAAGCACCGACCCTTCATTAAAAGATCATTTACCTCTACAGCACATAACATTGCAGGACTGTCTCAAAAATCTTACGGTGCAAGATTTGGGATATTACGCGAAATATTCCAGAGACATTACAGGTGCATTCCAATCTTCGCCTCTGTGCAATATTGCAGGAAATATTCCTGCAACTTTCGGCAATATTACAGGAATCATTCCTGCAACGTTCTGGCAATGATCCTAAAATGTTTCGGCCAGTAGAACCGAGAATGGAAATAACGGTATACATGTAATGTCTGTGAGGAACGCGCCGACACAAATGTGTGCAGAATCGTAGCTGTAATATACATATATGACATATATAGGGTTCTATGTGATGTTACCTTACTACTCCCCTTGGGTCTTACGTAGGAAATATGAACACTTTACCGTCGCAGCTACAACCGCTAATTGGTAACATCATTTACGTATTCGAACATATACTCCTACCGTGCAATACTTTAAACTCAAGTTTTTAAAAACTGAAGGCTAATTTTGACAAACCCCATTAGGGTTTTGTAACACTAGGTGTGTACTTCAATATTTAAACTTAAAATATCTCCTTTGTTTTTAACGACACGAGAAATTATCTGAGGAAAAACTCTTTACATTACAAGAACTGTGTCCTAGCTGAAATCAATCGTTGATTATTTTCTGCAATTTTTTCGCCAGAATGAAGTGCACTCGTAACCTACGTTTAACTAAAGTTTATTGCAAATATCTCGAAAACTAAAACCAAACGGCGGTAACATGTTTAGGGAAAAGTTATTCAGGATCATGCCCCCGACAACATATTTCAAGCTCATCGAAATGGGCAAAGTGTACCCTTTTATGCACAATTACCGAATATGTGCAACAGGTACAATGTAACATCATGAATAATAATAATGAATCGGCTCTATCTCCATTCATTATTTTACTTCTAATTCTATCTTTATTTTCGATTGTGTATAATATTACGCAATAATAATTAATAAAAATGTTAAAGAAAATACGCGATTTTTTAGCTACAAATGGACTTATACCACTTTCAATAATAATATATTATGACAAATATAACCAACAGCAATTCGAAATTTATATTTTAATTGAAGTTGGCTTTTGTAAAATGTATTTTATAATGTAAAAAATAATTAAAATGAAAACATACATGTCTTCATTACTTACTTACTTCCTTATATTAGAATGATTTAATAAATAAATAAGTATGAGAAGTTAACTACTTCATTAAGATAACTAATAATAACAAAGTAATTCATATTTCAATCATATTTCTCCTTTACATTTAGCATAGTAGCATACACGTATAAAATACAATATGTTTATAAAATATTATATTACAATTTATTTAGGAAATATTACATTACAATTTATTTAGGAAATATTACATTACAATTTATTTGGGAAATATTAAATTACAATTTGCACCACACGATGTGCACTTAACAATATCCAGAAAAGGAGAGAGCGATGGAGAGCATGCGTCCTCAAACGTCCCGCAAAATTTCAGAAACAGGATATGATTTATGATACTACCCCCACTGAATTGTAAGGATTACCGGCACATTATTAATTATAGCAGGCCCTACTCTTGCAGGTGATGTACACCGAAGATTGAGAAGGCCAATGAGGGAAAAACACTCTTGGGTAACAATAAAAAGTATAAATGTATTTGAGGCTAGACTCTTGCACACGTTGTGCCGATACGCTCGTCCCTAAGCTTGGTTCACGAGAATGTTCCCCACTTTTTGGTCTCGGAAGGAGGAGGCAACGCTCCCTACAGAATAACGCTGTGAGTGCCACCTAGTACACAATCCGAAAATTAATACTGCTTTCAAAGACCTCATGCGGCCTGGGTAGCAACTACCCAGATAGCACAACGTCTGGTAAGGTCTTAAAGACGTCCAAAAGGCGTCTTAAAGACGTTTTAAAAACGTCTTGTTACAAATCAAGACGTTCAGACCTAAAATAGACATAAACTAGACGTCTCTAAGACGAGGTGTTCTATCTGGGTAAATACGTGTTAACATTGCTTCTATGCGAGTGGACCTACCCTGTGGCAGGCGAAATAAGGCGGGAAAGAGCACAGAGAGTGGCAAGTGGTGGCATCGTGCAGGAGAGGAGAGAAGTAGGGAAGAGCTGGCGAAGAGGCGGAAAGTTTGAAAGGTAGATACGGCAAAAGGTGGGAAGAATAAAGGATAGAGGATAAAGAGTACAGGAAGAGGAAGAGGAAAAGCAATTCCTACTACAGAATATGATGGAATATAGAAATCAGTATACTGAAATCATATATAAGTTGTAGTACATATATAAAAAAGCGAATATAATGGTAGGAGAATTATATTTTTCAGGGTCACTATTTCAAGTTTTCAAGGTCACGGATGTTTTTTTTTATCAATCGTATATGTTGTGTGTGTATTCTTAAACAGAAAAAAAAATACAAATTCAAACATATATCATAATCTATATTTATGTCAAGTTTTAAAAAACGCAAAATTTTCAAATTCGATGCGCTTCGTTGTCCCGTGGTCCAATGAGCCTGAAATTTTTGCCAAATCATTTTCCCAACAAGTGTCACAATTCTGGCGGATGAGATCAAAAAAATCTGACGATCGAAAAATAAGATCCACCCTGATATGTATACACAGTTACGTTTCCAAAATAGTTGAATTCTTTGTTTAATATGTAATGAATTGTGGTGTGATTGGATACGGAGAATAAACGATTAGGAAGTCATTCTTTGTTTGTTTCAGTGTCACGATTGATGTATGTAGCCTTGCTGCATGCTGCATCTGAAATAGTATGTAGGGTAAAGTGTGTATATAGTTCGAAATTCGTAGCCGGCCACGGCATTGTACCTACTGTGTACGATCCAGAATAGCGTCAAAGGTTGATATAGCGCGACAAATCATGATCAACTTCGGACATTGGCCATCGTTTACTTACGGACAGGTGATCGTTAAATGCCGTGTTCGCGATCGACGTGTATCTGTTCCCGCGAACTTTTGCTGACTGCTTGATCGAGCTTCTCTAGGGTTCGTCTCATCTTAACGAAATTTGAGGAATTCTTCGAACTGCCGGGTTACTTAGGGTAAGTGTAAGAAAATCCACTTTTTTTACTGGGCAATTAGAAAGATTTGCACGAAAATAAAGTACGTTTTTAACGTTTTTTAAACTGGCAATATGAGGGGGGAAGTTGTGTGTACTGTGTACTAGTAATATATACAAGGTTTGATATCAATCCATGATATAAATTTAGTGATCATTTATGTAATGTAAATTAGGAAGACGATTATTTGTAAGACGTTTACAGTTGAACGCTATTATGATATAAAGATTTCTATCACTAAAAAAGAACAATTATATCTCTGATTTCAGCATCCTTCCTTTAATTACTCAATTTCTACTATGGATGTCGACATAAAGCTCTCACGAAGTAACTGCCAACCATGGGGCATGCGTCTATCTGGAGGAGTTGATTTCAGTTTTCCCTTAACCGTTGTCAGAGTAACGTATTCTTTTTCTCTTTTATACACTTTAATACAAATTGCAACTATTAAAATGTCGCATTAATTTCAAGTGAAAAATGATAAAAAATTATAGCATTTTTAGAATTACGCTTATTATGAAATAAGTATATGAGAATGCTTATCAGAAATCAAATTTCTCGAATATGCATTTTCAACGGTAGATATTTTCATGGCGAATTTTTCATTAACACCTAAAACAGTACTTTTAAACTCGTAGTAATGTCTTTGTTGTTGAAATGAACATCTTTTTAGTGGTGCAAAGTATGTTTGCATTTTGAATTAGAAATGGCATGACGGTTAGGTAATCTCAAGTAAACCAAAAAGTTATCACGCGAAATATTCGCGTTTGCTGTTTTGGAGATTCTTATCACCGTTCAATTCGTATTGGATCGCATGACCCCATTTTTTGACGGCCCAAATCCTTTGACCGGTCAGACTGAGTACCTATCGGTATGAAAAGAGAGGAAGTCAATAATTAATTGGATCATAAATGAAGATACATCGCGCGGTTCTTTAAAAATGTAGTCTTTTAAAACGTCACTCAACGATCGTTGTGTTATTTACTTCGGTCTCTTTAACCTTTCAGACGACCATTTTCCACTGTTCGAGAATAAAATACGATGTTTTCCAAACCTTGCTATTCAAATGTAAATCTGAAATTACCTACTAAATGTGCGATGGTGTCTGGAAACATAACATGCTGCAAACTGTTTGCATACTGAACATTCTGTTCTGTAGAATATAGTAAAATAACTATTAGTACGCCAAGCGAATCATAATAAAGCTTTTTACACGAATAAAATGAAAAACCTACAATAGCAATAATCTTTCCAACTTTCATTTGATTAATGCAACGAACAACAAAATCAATCAATGGCAGAAGTAATTATCTGTAACACTATGTATGTAATATGATCGAATTAATATATTTTTTTTTTCAAGGTGGCTCTTGGGGGTTTAGCCGATCAAGCTGGTGTGCATGCAGGCGATCTGATCTTCAAAATAAACGGGGAAACCATACAACACTTGCGGCATTCCGAAGTTCACGATCGACTTGTCAAAGCCGGAAACGAATTTACGTTAACCGTTGTACGAAATCTGAAAATTCAAAAAGAATGAAGCAGTTTTCTATTCATTGCACTCCTTTTTTTCTTTACCATCCACGTATCTGTGGTGTACAATGTATTGGCTTAATTCTTATTACACGAATAATAGTACTGTAAAATTTTCAGAACTCTATGTAAATAAATGAATTTCCTTTCAATACAAATGTTTCACCTACAATCGTTTTAAAAAAAATCAATAACGTAAAATATAAATCAAGCAGTAAAGAAACAAAATAGTTAACAAAATAATGTACAAATAAATTAATAATTTACGACTAGTAGATTTTGCTAGTAGACTTTGCAAGTGTTAACAACTTAGCAACTCTCATTCAGATAAAGCTATGCAAACGGCAACATACTATAAAACAAATATCCTGCAGGATGTAAATGCAAGTTTAATTTAATCCTGATAAGAATATTGTTATTAATTGTTAGCCGTTGTTCGCAGTGGATCTGGCAGCTAAAATCAAGGTCCATCGTGACAAACTTGCATCATCGTGTTGTGGTTACGTCTCACTGATTGACCTACATCGCAAAATATAATTTGTCAGCTATTGATCCGTCGTTTTTTATGATCGTGCCATCTCTGGCAATGAATCATCGGACCCTTGGACAACATTCTAAAATGCAGTTATATATTGTACATATGTATATGTACATGTACTGTAAAAGGATATTGTTCCGAATGGCCTCAGTAGGCGATTCACACGAGGTTTGAGGCAGAGTTGGGCAAAATGTAATTTAATTAAAACTTACAAATTACGATTAAAATATAATTGTGTTGTTAATTACATATTATTTTCTGCAATCGTTAATGTAGATGCGTTGACCACAATTTTATCAACTTCCTAAATTAACGATTACAGAAAATAATGTGTAATCAACTACACAATTACAATTTAATCGTAATTTGTAAGTTGTAATTAGATTACATTTTGCCCAACTCTGGTTTGAGGGGAGGGTGTGGATGCTAAATATAAAATTGTACCTTCAGCTATTTATTAGTTCCATCCAAAGCCGTTCAAACGCATATACAGGGTGTTTATAAATATATGGGACAATTTTTCAGGATGGGTTCTGCTCATCAAGATAATAAGACAAGTTGGTATATGAAAATGTCCGATACGGCTTAGAATTAGTTTTGCAGATGTTTTATGTTTTTTTTTTTTGTATTTATGCTGTGTGACTATAAGTATCTATATGCTACGTGGATATATATTGCAGTGTATGGCCGCTACCGTTTCCGGGGCCAGCTCGATACTCTTGGCAATGGGCGATATTCTCAGTCGTTGCTTATTCTTAGTACTAGGTTAGTAGAGGACGCCGCATGCTTAACACGATCTTAGTCTTAAGCAACGACTGAAAATACCGCCCAATGTCTGCTGTAAGAACGGCCGCTATTGTCTCCGGGGCGAGCTCGGTAATCTTGGCGGAAGTTTTCTTCCATGACTCCTTCTGTAGTACGTGCGGCTGCTACCGTTTCCGGAACAAGCTCGATAACTCTGCGAAAACAAGTTTCTATAACTAAACCGTGTTCAGTCCAAAAAGGAGCATCACTATCTTTTATACTCTGAAGATCCGCCCTGCGTGTGCCGCTATGCTGCGTGCGCCTCCTTTTATGCCAGAAAATGAGCGGGAAGATGCTCCTTGTCTGAATCTACAACTTTCGTTTGACCTACTTTTTTATGTAATCAGTAACTTGGAGGATATTATATAAAATCGTCTTTGTGAGCTGATAAACAATCATTTAAATATTCCAGGATCCAGGGATCCGTTTTTCCGTTATCCGATCAGGCAGAAACTTTACACAGATTTTTGTTTGATTAGTAGTAAATAGGTTTATTTTTTGCCTTTTGGCCTCAAAACGGGGCTACATGTGTTGTGTGTCCAAATGTGTCTGCGACTGGGAACCCAAGATTGTGCTTTCGCTTTGACTCCTTTCTTCCTCTTGGGCTTGATTTCTTCTCCTTTTTTTTTTTTACTTATTATGACGCGTTACTTCATACTTAGTTTGGCGCTCGTTCCGATGAATGTCTCGGAATATCTACGTTTGTTATCACGATCGATTTTCGTTAGGTAACGGGTCGCGATAAGGACTTTAGAGCAGTAATTGCTACGAAACGCTTGATTATCACAATTCTACGACTTGTTGCGGACAAGAACCGTGAATGGAGCAGATCGCTTAGGACGATACATAAATTTATACTTTGGTAAAATAGGAAGAAAGAAGAACTTGCTTTTATTGGTACTATCCCTGCTGGTGCGGCAGTACACTCGTTGATTTTCCTAAAAGAGGAACAAGTCCACTTTTATTTCGCGGTCGCTCACGTGTAAACGAGCTACCTAGGTACTTACCGCAGAATCTGAAGATCGCGAGTCGTGTGGTCGTTGGCAACTTGCTAGATGTTCACCATCGAGACGATGCGCAACGACGAAACTTTATAATGTTCAAATAAAATTTAGAAATTTAAGATCCATCTAGCTTCATGTTTAGTTTCACGATCTATCACGATGCAAACGAGCAAACGATGCAAGTACCATGATAGAAATTTCGAAAATTGCGCGTCTGGACTTTACCCTGGACTTGTGTGTTGGTACTAAGTATGTACATATATACGAGAATCTCACGCGCGCCGCGGGGGAACGTTGGTCTTCTACGACACATACCTAGGTACCTACATATGTATACTAAATTCCACTTATGTAAAAGTAAACTCGTTCCGCGCAACGATGACTCTGAGGAGGCTATGGATTGGTAGGAAAAAAAACGACCAATACATGTGTCAGATCCATGGGAGCTGAGTAGATCGGTCGCAAATTGGTGGGGACGTGGGTCCACTCTTATATGGAACGGTATATAGTTGACTACAACTCGTCGTTTACAACTCGCAACGTTTCAAAACCGCTGTTACGGAGTGTGAGATCGTGCATCCATAATTTTCGAGTACACAATGGACAATATGGCGAAGTTTGGATGAAAATAATCCTGATCCGGCTGAGGAAATACGATTCATTGTTCCACTTCCTTCTGTAACAACACCAATGATCCAGAAAACTTTTTCTCCCATCGAACTCTTTCGTTTCAAGGCGGTCGAAAATGTGTTTAACTCTGTTTGGGTCTTTGCAAAATAGATTTATTTTCTACTCAGTAATGATACTTGGTTTAAAATCTTATCTTCGCTGGAAACGTAGCGCCGTTAATTAAATCTAAGTCTGGTAAACTAAAAATAAAGTATAACGCTGTACGTCTCGTCATTCGCTCCTACGCTCGCGTAGGTGTACATTCTCTCTGTTTGAAAGTTTATAAAAATGATGGAAAAAACGCGAGTAGGTAAACTAATGATTGCGACGCAGGAGTGTTGGTCTTGCGTTCGCTTTGATTCTCTTGTTTCGCTAACGAGGCACGTAAAATCCATGGAGAACGTAGCGTTGCGTTGTATGGTTGCATGGGTCTAGGTATCTCGTGTCACAGAATGCATGTACTGCGTGCTTTTGCCTATAAATACTTGTGTATCGTCGACGTCGATGATCTCTACTTTGCTCCTCGAGTAGCTACATATACAGATACGTGCGAAAAATATTCCCATCGAATTGCGCGTGATTGACGATTTCGAATGAAAAGAAAAGCGCGAGTAGTTGCGGATGAAAGTTTAGTGAAACAACCTTGTCGACTCTGTGCGACAACGGCGTCGCAATGCAACTTGCGAGAAAGAAAGCAGGATTTTGAAATTAGTGATGGCGAGCAAAGCCACGAGCAATCGCGCAAAGATATCGGTGGACAGAAACGTTTGTTGAAGAAAAGTGTTGCGAAAAACGGAGCAAAGCAGAGTGGAATGGAGAGAAACGAGATGGAGTCGCGTCGAGTGGTTTAATGGACTTTAACGATGCCCCCGGTGCCGTAAGCACCTGCGAGTAAAGCCTGCGTACCGTAGAGAGAGCCTTGCCTGAGCCCTAGTCCCACGCCGAGCCCTAGCAGCCCTGCGTTCGCAGCAACTACGTTCGTCGTGGCCACCGTTGGGCCTGCCAGCAACTGTTGTCTGACGATGGGACCTCCCAACAGTGTGGCGGCCTGTGTAGGAAAAGATTATCAGAACCAGATAAATCTAAGTATGCGGTAAGTTGAAGAAAGGGGTTGGAAGCGAGAAGTAACGAACCTGTGGACGAACGGCTACAGCGGCGGCGGGTGCAGATGCGGCGATTACCGATGTCGGTCGTGCGAGTACAGGAGATGCGACGACTGGACGCAGGGCTGGTGCCGCGGCCACGGCAGTCTTCACCGTGATACTAGGGTCCTTTTGAACGACAGCGTTGAAACCGTTGATGGGATCGGCGGCGTACGACACCACTCGGCGCGAACCATCCGGCTCGATTAAGCTGTAACTTCCCTGAACCACGTCGCCGTTACGAGTTTCCTCCTGGGCCTTGTTGTCACCTTTCGAATCGCATCGGACGTGTTAATTCGGCAACTTGTACGGCGGAATGCAAATTTATCTACGTACCCGTGAGGCCATCAGCGACGCTGTAACTGAAACTGTATTGCGGATTCGGATCGTAATTTTCGGTTCTAACGATCGTGGCCGCGGCTGGTGCTGGTAGGGCTGCTGCCACTGCCGCTCCGCCAGGAGCAAATATTCCTGCGCCGTGTCCGATTAGTCCCGCGCTCTGTCCGATTATTCCTGCACGGGCGACGGTTAGGAAAGTGGCCAAGTAACCGATAATCTGCGGACAATGTCAATAACATTATATCGGCGTTGAATGTGTCGATCGGATAGGAAGAGGCACCGATGCGAGGATTTACTTTAAGGTCCATGGTGCTTCAAGTTGATGACGACCCGATGATATTTCTTCGACAACTGCGTACCGTTGCTTCCCGGTAGCGTAGATTTTATACCAATTAATTGGTTCAAGTTGACCCCACCCTCGCCTTCTCTTCGGGGACACCAACGCCCCCCACTTAACCGAACATACATTCTCGTGTACAAGCACTGCGATAGATAATTATTGTGGCGGGCTAGGTAACCGTGTAATTGATCGCACCCTTGCTTCTGGAGAGAATCTTTATTCTCTTACTCGCTTGCGCGAAACTTCCCCACCTGTGAAAACGTGCGATTAGGTATTTCGATGATGATCTCGACAGGTTTCGTGCCCTACGCTTTCGATTTTGATATGAAAATTTAAATGGTCGACGCATGATCCATTTCTATCTACCTATTTGGATAAGCGACGAAAAACAAGGGAAACTCCGAGATGAAGGTGGAAAATATGGTCGATGATAAAATACCTATCGGATTATACTGTCCCCGTTACGACAAGACGATACGAACCGTCGGGGATGAAACCAAATACGCTGGACGGTTTATAAGAGCAGGATCGCGAGTTAGCTAACACTAATGTAAGCTAATAATTGATATCATTGCGACATTGGGTAACGAAACCCAGGCGTTCTCCGTGGAGATGGATCGCATCGGCGCTATTTTATCCGTAGGTATATTTCGTACATTCATGTAGGTCATGTAACTCTAGGAGTATTCCAAGGAGCCGCGCGGAATCGAGCGCTCGATTTGCGTAATTTTATCGTGCCTAGGTACAACGAGATCGAACCTGGTCGATGACCGAGGGCTGGTGTTTCCAACGGGTTTAAACTATTCCTAGGTTACGCAGGGTAAGTAGTAGGGGCTTCCTAAGTAGATATAAAGAGCGCCGATCACTTCGAACCGTCGTACTTGGAACGTTTATAGTATAACAGCAAGAGTGTATCGCAATGTGAATCGTAACTGCCTTGGCTTTCTAGATCTTTGCTACGAATCACTCCCTCGCTTCTGACATTGTGACGTACAACATATCGCGATTTCCACCATAGCTACATAATCAATACCTGCATACCTGCGGGAAGAAGAATCGCGGTCAAGGGAATCGTATAGAGAATCCCCATAAAAAACTTCAAAAGAGTAAAAAAATTACGCCAAGTACATGAAATCAAATAGAAGATAAAAATAGAAAATAATAATAATAATTACAAAATAAAAAAAAATGTGAATTCAAAGTGAACTGTAAGGACATAAAGGTGCTTTCCAGCTGCGCTTAAGATGACATAACTACATATACACAGCTAAAATGCTGTGTTCATACATTTTATTACTCATATCGCGGACATTTTAATTAACCCATCAAAAAGAATCCCATTTAAAACCATTGCCGTAAACTAATAGTTTTACAAAATTAATGATATGCAAAAATTGCGCCAATTATAACAATGGCTATTTATACAAAGAAAGAAATGTATTAAATAATATTTAGCAGATATATTTTTATACAAATAAATATTTTAATACGAATAAATATTTATAAATAGTGGACACGAGATGGCGCCTACTCGGAAGGACTGCCAACGTGGAATCACAGACCAGGTATACCAGACTACCTGGTCTGTGAGTATACATTATGCTATATTGCATCGGTAAGGTGGAAAATGACATTAAAACGATAAAATTTTTTTTTAAAAATTTCGAGTCGCCAAAAATCCTTCCCGCAAACATTATTTCTATGCAAAATGAACATGTTTCCAAAGTTTCAGCCAATTCGGAGCATGGGGGTTTTCGAAAGTTTAGCCGTAATATTTTATAAATATATTATATTTTATACCTGTATGCAATTGGAAATTGTTAATTCTTAAAATATAATTTGAAAATGGTATTTGTCAAAATTTAAAAAAATTGAATTTATTACTTATTTTGTAATGTAACACAAAGTAAGTGATGAATTCAATTGTTTTAAATTTTTGACTAAGGCCACTTTCATAATCACCGACATATATATTCATAAGTAAGGGATGCATTGAAATGCCCGCCATTAATAAAATAGTACATCTCCATCCCGCTAGAGGGTGTTAATGATGTGGTAACAAAATAATACCCTAGTAGACCACCCCTATGCATAATCTAATTCGTTGAAATCCCTAGAATCTTCCAATTTCTAGTGCATGATGCGTGCAGCAACTTACAGAAAATCAAACCATAGGCAGCCAATGCACGTAATGCGCAGTTGTTCGAATTTGAATACTTCAATCAGGTTATGCATTCTATACTCACCGTATGAACCACCAATCACCATTGCCTGCAGTCTATGTGCAATATGCGTGAATTGAAACACACCCAATACAAGGTTGTTTACATGTAAATCCAATGTAATCTTAGATGTAATCGATGCCAGAAAACCCTAGAAAACATGCTGCACTGGCACTGTGCTGAGGCAGCACCGGCATAACACGAAACGGCGCCAGTGCGTATTTCCCGAATATGCTATTAGTAGTAGATATTGCTTTGATGTAGAAATTTTCCATTTTCGATGTTCCACTGCTATTGTGATCGAACAAAAGTAATTTTGCAATAAGAATTTGTTTGGAAGTAGTTATATTGACATTCTTGATTATGTTTTAATTTAAACTATCACAATTATTGCAAGAATCTTTCAGATTTTTCCATCCTGTGAAATTTTGTTTTATTATACCTTGAAATTCAAATGATTTTTTGAACATCTTGGTCAATGTAAGATGTACCACACAATCCGCCGGTTAAATCGCGCGAAAAGATAGGTGACATTTATGATTTTTCTAGAAAAAAAATGTAAAAACTAATTAAAACAGATTGCAAAAAAATATGCAAAGAAAATCGATTTTTTTACCAACGGATGCCCTTATACATCTTAATACCGTTGTTATTTCGTGTTGTAGTGCATTCTTAATAAGAATCTCACGATCACAATTAAGAGAGCTAATAAACTCAGCTGCATTTATTTAAAGCTCCTATTAAAGGTCTCATTTAAAAGCTTATATGCGGTTTACATAAGAAAAATGCTTTTAAATTTAGAAAATATTGCAGGCGTGATGAGATGTTAATGAAGTAAGCTTGCAATAGCAGGTTTAGGAGTAAAAGATGCGCGGCAGCGTCAGTTGACATATACAGGGTGTCGAAACATGTACTTGGCGTCGAGACTCTACCGCGTCTTTAGATAATATTTCCCTTCCATCGAACCGTGCCGGGATGCCAATTCTCTGTCGCTTGTTGGCGCTAAACGAGTTTCCTCCTCTGGAAACCTTCCATCCTGCCCTCCCCTTATCTACTCATCCTGCCCCCTCTTTTCAACGTTGTCATTTTTTAAAATAAAGTTTTAAATGAAATATTACAAGTTGTACATACTATAAATGTTTTAAGCTACGAATAGAAATTCGAGGCAAGGGCATCAAAGAGCTCGAGTAAATGTATTATAAATAATGGGCGCAGAAAAGGTCCGAGCCGGGTATGTATAAAAAACCAATTTATGTTTTTTAGATAAAACGCCTTTATGACTGACGTCTGCTACGTGTGTACTGTGTATTTAACAGCATTTCTTTACACGTCTCTCGTGTTTCTACCGAGTTAATGTGTTTGAATTGCAGTCGCAAGCCCCGAAAGTGAAATGGCCCGTATCCTCGGTTTTTTTAAACGATTTTATTCAGCTTTAATCCTCCGTTTGTTTGTTTGTCTGTATCTTTGTATAGTTCAAATCTGGCAACTCAAATTTAATCCACTTGCAACTATCCAATTATCTTAAAACTTTGCAGGCGTGCGTAGTTTGGATGACAATACAATATTTTTGAAAAAAAAAATTAACCCGGGGGGGTGAAAAAATTACCCAATCAACAATAAATATAATCCATAACCACAAATCCAAACGACTTGAAATCAGCCACTCGCGTTCATTACGAAAACGATAAAAAACGCTGCGTTCGACACAATTTATCGAGAAATGATGGTAGTAATATCACTTTAAATAATTCTCTTTAAATAAAATCGTGGTGCACAATATTTCATAATAGGATATGAATCACTTTAATAATTCAACTTCCGGTTGCACATGGTGCCCCACGATTTTATTTATAGTGAATTATTTAAACTGATATTAACACCATCAAAATTGTAGTACAAGAAAAGAATTATTTTTTTAGTTTTTAATGCATTTTAATTTAGTTTATTTTTTTATATATTTTTTCCTTTGTCAACGTATCCGAGTATGTATTTCGAGACAAGTATATGCACTTATATAAATACATACATATCTCAGAAACACGAATAACGATGTCGTTTGACTACTTACTCAGTTGCTTAGCGACTAATGAAACATGTATACCTAATCAGAAAAAATAACCACATTTCTACTGTGCATTTCCACGTTTCGGAAAATACTAAACCTGAGTACATATTTTCCATCTAAAAGCGGATTCGCTTCCATGGACCGATTTCCAGTCATTCGTCGTGCCTTCCATCCGAAGGATCCAGCGCGTGGTACGCGAAATTATGACATCGGGGCTTTAAATGAATACCAAAAAAGAAACCTAAACGTAAGAAAGGATATCGACCGAGATGCGAATGAAATTTATTTTAGAATGCATCCAGAAATTAGAGCATTGATCTCAGTGTTGCTCAAGTAAGCTATTTCTTCTTCTCCGTCCTCCACTCTTTCTCCCCAACAGCCTTTTGTCTTTCTCTTCTTCTTCGTGCTTTGTAGTGTACACTGTACAGGTACAACATACCACCTACTATACATAGACTGCAATGAAACGTGTGCTTTCTGCGTACTGCGATCGAATCCCCACACTCGATAGTACTGCAAGTAGGTATTCTAGAGTAAATTTAGAATCAGTTATTTTTTTACAGGAACGTGTTATGCAAACGACCCGATATGAACGTTCACGAAATCATCGGCTCGTTTTTCAACAGGCCACGCCGTCGCATATTCGTGGATCTCCTAAATTACTTCTTACACAGCGAACAATCTTTCGGCACCGATAATGGATTAGAGATGCTAACGCGCAACGCTTAAGAGGCAACACCACTGTGACGGCCGGAAATGTGAGCCATTTTTAATTTTTTTTTCAGCAATAATTTATAGTTAGCATATAAAATTGTTATTAGCTACCTTTAGTACGATGGTCTTGAGAGACTATAAAAAAAACATGATTAGAAAGACATATATAAATATTAATATATTAATTAATCTTCTAGATTCTAGACCCATCACGCGCGCTGGTCGAATGTGTAACTATGGAACAGCAGCTTCGAAATCAAATTTAATTTTTTTATTAACTATATGAGTGTAGTTCCTGTTGCACGTACCAATTTCTTTAACAAATTATTTTTGTAAAAATGGTGCGCTTTGGGAGAAAAGTATCAAAAACCTGCGAATAAGCTGGACAGTTTTTCGAGCGTATTTCAAAAAGTTTGATAATTTCTTAAAATGTAGAGACACACGTGTGTGCAGTAGGGTGGACCTTAGGAAAAATAATTTTGAGATTTTTGATGGATCGTTGTTTAAATATTTTTAAATGGTAATAATGCAATAATAACTTATATCGTTGTATTCCAGAGGGTTGATAAAATACTCTGACGGTACAAGCAACCGAATGACCATTACTGTTTGAACACGAAAGATGTTCAATATTGAAAATTTGCATTTTTGTTTTAAAAAACAATTTTTCGAAAACTGAGGGTGATGGCGAAAAACGGTTTGCGAATTCGTATTCAGCGCACAAAAATCTCTATGAAACGGGTATTGAATATTACAAGTCCAGCTGGCTGTTGAACAGTAACAATTAAACTCTTGCATGGGTGTGACTGCTCGTTCGGCCGGATCGTTTACTGCTAAATTATTTACTATATTTAATCCAATATTATAATTGTGATCATTTTCCCATTCTACAGAATCCATATTTATAAAATCTGGTGGAACAGTGTACCCTTAATGAAAATATCTGTTAATTCATTAAAATTTTTAAATCTGTTACCGATATGAAAAAATTTTTTAGACAAAAGTTGTACTGTGTGATATAGTAAAAATAATGCCAACGAAAAAAGTTTTTTCTGAAGGTAAATTTTTAAGTAATCTTATACTTTGATTCTATATTGTTACAAAGCGTAAAAATACAAATTCAACGATATATAAATATGTACATAAACGATATACTACAATGGTGAAAAACGAGTTGCAAAAATAAAAAAAATTCAATGAGGCATGGTGTCCCGTCCTCCGATCGATTTCAAATTTTGCACTCATTATATTTTCCCCCACTGACACTATCCTGGGGGTGCCTTGAAAAAAATTTGAAAGTCGAAAAATAAGGTCCACCCTGGTGTGCAGTAGCGTGCACCCGAGATGCGATAGAGCTCTATCCCCAAGAAGCGACACAATCGAGAATCGAGAGTCGAGAATCGAGGGCCGAGAACCGAGAGCCGAGGACGAACGAGGATACACGAATGCGACCGAAGGGCCGCGTGGTGTTCCTAAAGAATTGCTGCACCCTCAGTCGGGACTCGATCGTCGTGGTGGTTGGCTCGCTTCGCCGTTGAACGAGAGCTTTCGCTGGAAATTTAACTTTTTTTTCCCCGTGCGTGTGCGTGTTTGGCTGCACACATGTATAGCGTCGTTGCATTTATTCGATAATCAGTGCGTTTATGCAGAAAAAATGGCAAATACCGTGATAAGGAGGAATACATTTTCTTCGAGAAGCAGAGAAGCGACGCGCAGCTTGACAGTCGGTCACGAAGCGATCGATTTCGGAAGAAACGCCATTCTTCGGAGAAACAAAACTGATAGCTCCAATAGCGACTTTAGGCAATAGATAAACACACCGAACGAATGGATATCTAGCTGGAAACGCATCGGATCAGTGGTCATTCGTTCGTAATGGCAATGAGGACGCACAGCTTGGATCGGTCGAAATTAGAGTAGTAGTCGTTCGATTCTGGAGGAGATTGAAAGCGTTCTAGAAGAACGACATCATCCCGATGCGTTGTTACTGGTGACAGCTCTGTTTCGTCGTGTTTACCGTACGTGGTACTGGTGTTGGTGTTGGTGGTGGTGGTGGTGGTGGTGGTGGTGGAGGTGGTGGCGGCGGCAGTCGTGTGTGCGTGCGTGCATTTCTGAGAGAGTGTTGCACCCGCTTCTGTGTACGCGCTGTGCGAGTCATTTTTAATACGTGCGATACGCTTCTGTGTGTGCATGCGCGCGCGCGCGCGTGGGGTCGACAATGTCAAAAGTTCAACGTACGAGACCGGGCTACGATTTTCTTGGATAAGAATACAGTGGTAATAAAAATGTGCCGATGGTCGGCGCTTTGATGCTACCTCACTTCTCGCAATATACCAGAGGAGGAACTTACGTGAGATACGTCAACACTTGCGCGCATACCTTGTACGCGTAAACACGCATTGGGCATATTGCGTGCGCGTGGGTGGATATTGGTGGTATGACGTGGGTGTGGGTGCGGGTGCGGGTTCCTCGTACGTACGTACGTACGCGTATTTTGTGGTAACGTGTAATGGCATGGAAATGAGGCGCGCGCGAGTGTCACCCCGAAAGATACGCCTCTTGCCTGGAAAGCTACTCTGTGCTCCAATCTCGAAAGGAGGATCCTCTCGCGAGTGGTCGCTCTTACCGGTTTAACCTCAGCATCGGCATCGAGTGGGTATTCCGTGTATCTTTCCTGCTGTTCTTCTCGATCCCGTATTTGGGCTTTGCTTGCGATTTTCCGCCGACTTGGACAGTATGCGATAACATCGTTTGAAGAAAAAAAAAAAAATAATCAAAACGGATCTCGTTCGCCCCTTCACCGTTCACGGCATCCCAGCATCTTTGGATACCGGAAAGAAAAATGCGCAACGAGTGGCCAAGGAGCTTGATCGCGATAGCAGTTTTCGCCCTTATGGTGCATGGTAAGCGGACCGCTCTTTCCCTTCGTTCATCTCTTTCTCTCTTTCTCTTTACAGTCAACTGGCGCGTGGCCGTGAATATTCACAATTATATACCTATATATTTCTGTTAAATTCTTCTTCGCGACGATGACGTTATTCCATTCCTACATAGCTGTTAAATTCGCGCAAACAGTCATGTACACATTCGTTGCCATTTGCGAATGCACGCATGTATCTGCCTACCCAAATACATATATATCGCTTCCTATACTCGCGACGGCAGTGAATCGGTTTCGGTATACATAATATCACGTACTACTACACGTGTATAGTGTATTATATGTACGTTAAAAGTTTACTGTGAACGAGTCAAGTACTTAGAGATACGTATATTTCTTATTTCTGTTTATGCCGGTTCGTTCGACCATACACGCGATAACGAACGAGGGAAGAAACTGACACGAATGATTAAGGTCTTTCACGATATGTAAACCTTTTGTTCGCGAGTTGAATTCGATGATTAAGACGTTAAAAACAATAATCGAACGAAATAGGGTCAACTACGAGCCGCTCGGCCAAGATTTGTTCGTTCGAGGAATCTAAATTCTAAACTCTAAACAGTAATGTGAAAGAAACTGCTGTTGTTTATCATTGTCATCCATATGAAAACGGATACAGAATGTAGAGAAATAATATCGGCTCGAGTAAGGTGTAGATCAAATTCACTCGCGGTAGAGCTCTGATGGATGGATAATTGTTTGTGTTACAATTCTACTAAATTCATGTAGCTACGTGCCTATACGTAAACTTGTATAATAGCTACGCTCAGGGGACGCACTTATTAAATAAAGCTGGATTCTCAGGCTCTTGTATGCACATTGCACAGGTTAATCTGTCGTTACTTTCACTTACACGAGAAACGCTAGTGTGTGTGAAATAAAGAAAAGAAAACGAGCGGGTTACCCATGTGATTCAATCAGAGTTGGTAAAGTGTTATTCATCTCTTTGTCTCCGTAGGCGCATGAAATGAGTGAATTGTTTCCATATAGGTATTTCGACTTTGGAATTTTCTTCGCGGTACCCCCACAATAGTTTCAATGATTTAAAACAATCTGTGCAAAGCTTGATTTAATGTCTATAATTTTGATATTCTCGCAAATTGGCATGCGAAATTTTCAGGAAACCTTCATGACATATCAAACCCTGAAAATATTGGGGAAAAAATTTCACCTTTTTGGTACATCTCGGTATATTCCCCCCCCCCCCCAAATGTTTAAACAATAGTCTTTTAAAATAAAAATTACAAATTTTTCTTTGCCTTTATAATTAAAAAATTGTGTTGTAGAAGCATTAAACTTTCAAAATTTGAGGGAAATTTTTTTTCAGGGATTGTGAGTTTTTTTCAAAAACCGTTTGTCGCACGAGAAAAAAGTAACACGACACGTAAAAGATGCTCCGGATCTACAATTTTTGATTGACATTTTTTTTATGCAATCTATAACTTGGTCGGATATAAAATCGACTTTGCAAGCTGTTAGAATAATTATTTAAATGGTCAAGGGCCCACTGGGGCACCCCTTTTCCCGTTATCTGATCGGGCTCTTACTTTACACAGATTTTTCTTTTATTGTTTCCAACTATTCCGGGGGATACCGCGAGGAAAATTTTACCCTAATACACACATACTTGTATGGATGAGAGACATTTCTTTCGAGATACATACAGGGTCAACGTTTTATCCTGCAAACCCGCGCTCGCGCGAACTGGTAAAATGGCAACAGCGCCTCACGGACGCATTCCACTACAACCAAGCACCGTGCCGGCGTTCGGAGAGCTGGACAGCAGTGATGCCCGAGCTTCGAGAATTTTGGGAAGATCTCTTTCCAATTAACATCGTAAAGAGCTACTCAGAATTTCCCGGCCCGAGTAGAAAAATTTGGGGTCTTTTCTGTATAACTTTTGAACTATAAAAGATATCGGAATGTAATTTGCTCCGAAAATGAGGAAAAATTCACTCTTAATGATGGATAACCCTATCAACCCTATCGTAGCTAAAAAAAAAATTAAATTTAGACGGGTACGAGATCAGTCGACATTATTTTCAAACCTCATTACAGTAATCTGGGGTGCGAGTAGTAAAACAATCATAAAAGCGGAGCGCGCGGCTCGAAATTCCTGGGCCGGGAAATTCCCATTCTATCTCTTTGCGACGTTAATTTGAAAAAGACCATCCCAAAATTCTCGAAACGCGAGCATCACTGCTGTCCAGCTCTCCGAATTGCATTGTTGTAGTGGAATGCGTCCATGAGGCGCTGTTGCCATTTTAGCTGTTCGCGCGAGCGCGGGTTGCAGGATAAAACGTTGACCCTGCATGTAGGTATACCTAATTACCTACGGTACCGTCGTAAGTGACGAGTTTAAGGAGGGAAAGAATTGATCGATGCGTTTGACTCTGCAATCGATCGGTATCATGTTCTTCGCTTGTCCAGAAGCAAGGAACTGAAGATGGGAAACAGGAGAAAGGAAAGCCGCGTTGCGTACAGTAGGATTGTATTGTGATACCCAAAGGGAACGAGAGCCATTGTGTTTGGTATATAATCCTACCGAATCGGATAGAGTACGATATAGGCACACTTACGTGGGGTGTACGTGTGATATTTTCTATGAAACCACCGAGCACGCGTACTGCCGATCAATAGATCGAGAGTAAAACATGCGTGTGATTGCATTTTATCTGCCGAAATACCAACGGAGCTGATGGAAATCGATATTCATGTAGGAAAAAATTGTTTACCCGAAATGTTCGAATTCGTCGTTTTAGTATGAATTTACTTTAGATATTATGATTTTCTATTTAGTTTCTCATTATCCCGTGACACACGATATACTGTAATAATATAGAATCAAAGTATTAGATCACTTAAAAAAACATCATGACCTTGAAATCTCAAAAATTAACCATCAAAAAATACTTTTTTCGTTGGCATTATATTTACGATAGCAAACAGTATAACTTTCGTCTAATTTTTTTTCATATAATTATAAATAACAGATTAAAGGGAAAAGTACATCCGATATGCATCAATTTTTGCATATATTTCTCAATTTATTTTAAAAACTAAGGCTGTAGAAGGAAATCTGACTACTCCACGCGATGCAGCAGACATTTTTCCTCCCGACGTGTTGCGTTCTATATGACGTGGAACAAAATTTCAACGGAAACACGCGTGCCGCACACCTATACCCAAGACCATGCATTAGAAGAGTCGGGTTGATAGCGCAAGTATTTGACACTGGGCTAAATAAAAGATGCTAAAAATTACCAAAATTTAATCCTACGAAAGGCAGGGATGCAAAATGAAATAGACCAGAACACTGGCCTTATCGGTGTGTTGCATGCGGCTCGAGATCGTGTAGCAGGTACTGGTAGAGTCGATTCATTTAGAAAGAAAGATCAGATTGATTGTTTTTCTCTGGTAAAAAGACACGCTTGTGTATGTGTAAGTATATGTGGGCAGATTGTATGTACATGTAAGTACATACTTGCGATAGACGTTGCTTGGTGGTCTATTTACGTGGATGGAAAGTCTTGCGAAGATGGCCGAGTTTAACCGACGTTAAACGAAACTATTAGGTTATGTGCGCGACGTTGTGTGCGCTGAAGCGAGTCTACGTATGAGGCTTACAGAATACACATACATATGTACGTATGTGTATAGGCATGTGTATGCACTATACCTACTATGCACTCGCCGGAACGTTTGCACGTGTAGCTACCTATACGTATAGGTACGTAGGCACACTCGTTCGATGGATTAAACCGGAATTATTCGAGATAGTCAACGCTTTAAAAAAAGTCAAGTATCAAATGAAACTTTTTACGCAATGTGCGTAATAATTGAAGAAATTATTTTACCGCTAAAGTTGCGTTAAATGATGATGGGTATAATCTTCCAAAACGACGCACGTATAGAAATAATTTTTTTCAATTCGATTCGGGCCATCGATACTCTTTGAAATTGAACTCGATATAGGTGATAGGATGTATGCGTCTGCTAGAATGCTTACCAAAGAGCTCTTGCGTATTTATTTTACTTTTAAATGCAGTTCATTAGAAATTGACCCGCGATAAATGTGATTGAGTCAGCGGCGCCTTCGCTCGTATTTTAACCGGAAATATGTCGGTATTATCATTGAGTAATTAGTATTAGTGAACAAAGCCGGGAAAGGAAAGACGCGAGGATTGTTAATTTTCAAATGTAATTTTTAAAAATAATTTTCAATTTAAAATTGTGAAGCCTTGGAACGAGAGATACGGATAGGGAATTCAATGCCGGTCGTTATTTAATATCCCGGAATTACGGGACTTTTTAAAGTCTATCTCAGGATTCCGGGACTAATCTCGGGATTAGTTGATAGAAAAATTCAGTAATTAAAATGATTTATTATGTGCTAAAATTCTATATCTTTATTTAAAGTAAACGAACTTACTTTCTATAGTTAGTCTGAAACATAAGCTAAAACCATTTTTAACAATAAAAACAGTAGAACAATGAATAATAATAAAATCTCAATAAGTAGATAATATCAGTAAACCATTATGAAGATTTTTGGAAATGCAAACGAAGAAACAGCAAAGCACCTAAAGAGTACATATCTACAATGTTTCGACTTTACATGATCAGACATGTTTCGATTTGCAATTCGCGCGATTTCGAAATAACGGAAAGTGAGAATATCATTGTTAAAATAAATATAGTTTAGTTAGTTACACGTGACGTAATATTATTATTTAAATAAATCATTATTATCATGAAATAATAGCATATTATTTATTATCAAATAATATGACTATATTCATTTATTCTGTTTATTTTTATATTTTTTAGGTGTTCATAAAGTAATTCACATTTTTAAAAAATCCCGAAATTCTCGGGATTATATAGTTATATCAAATCCCGGGATTTTTGGAGTGCAAAAAGCAGCCGGGATCCCGTATCCCGGGATTGAATTCCCTAGATACGGACCAACAGTGGAGTTGAGGAACTTTTTTTACTCGAATAAAAATTGTATTTCTAAAGATTGTGAAACAACACCTTCACGCCACTGGGTATCCCTCTACTATAGTGTAAAGTAATTGCAAGTTGAGATAATAACTGTAATGTCTGTGTTGACCCGAGGCGACAGTGTCATTCGTGAAAATAATTCTTTTAGAAAAGACGCCACGTTCCAATAGCGTATTCTGTGAGTAGTGTGTAGTGTTACACACATTTACCGTGGCACAGTGTCGAGTGTACCATACCATATCGCCTTGGCGCGCTGCTAGTGTACGGCATGGCACTCGCGCAGGGGAGAAACAGGAGGATCGATAGCCTCGGTTCGCGAGACAATTTCTCCCAAGGCCACGAAAGAGGAAAATAAGGTTCTGTTCGTTGGATCTCGCCAATTGTTTGTGTTGAAAACGTATAGACCGGAACAAATAAAAATAATAAAGGCAAAGGAAAAGATTAATCGAGGTACTTACTTATATGTAGATATAGAAACGTAAGTAGAAAGGTAGGTATCATGGATTCGTGCCGAATTACATCAACTTTTCCTCTAAAGCTTGCTATTTTTCCTACAACATTGGACAGCCCTGCTCGGAAAGAACTCGAGTAGGGTGTGTCGACCGAACCCTCTACGACGAGGGTTCTGTGCGCCTTAGGTTTCCCCCACGTCTCAAGGAATTCAATGGTTATTCCCGTTTCGTCTTCTACCTTCCCCTCTTACAGAAATATCCTTCTTAGGGATAGAAAGTAATGAAACTGTTCCTTTCTCCGTATCCCCTCGCCCCTCCACCGGATCACTCTTCTATCTCGCATATATGTAACACGTGCACTTTGCTAAAGGAAATCTTTGACATACATGCGAAAGCAACAAAATAATTGCATCCTATGCTGCACAAATGTAAGCATGTAGGGGAGAGTCGTGCAGTACCGACCGCTCTAAGTTCTTTGTTATACCTTGGGGTAGAGTAGATAAAAATCAGAAATTCAAAAATGTGCTTGTAGTATAAATGAAACTTAATAAGAAGATGGAAATTATTTTTGTGAAATTTACTAATAAGCATTGATAATTCGCAAAAGTAAAAAAGTTGTAATTTCTAGGAAATGAAAAATTGTCGTCCAGTACCTACCGACCAACTATAAAATTAGGAGATTTTTAGGTCTGAATGATTAACAATGTTAATAAAAAGATATTTGATTAGTACAATACAAGATTTTTTTCAAATTTTATTTGTACAAATTAATTAATCTGACAATGAGTTGCTAACAGATTGAACTTTATATACAAAAGAATATTGCAAAACTATGGTGTTTTATTAAATTTAATATACTAAAGATAGTACTTATACATAATAGATGAAAATTATTTACTTACACGAGAAACAAAAGATCAGCTTTAAAAAATAACTTTTTACCCACTGAATATCAACGTATACGTTTAATGCCTCAGAACATCGAGAGCAATTGAGTAAACAATACGGCCCCGAAATAAGTTATAGAGAATTGTGATTTTCATTGGTTAATTCGAATAATGTGTTAATATCTGCACGAAAAAGCGAGAAGTACCTTTGTTCGGTACTGTTCGACTCTCCCTTACGTACTTATTCTACCAATATGCTCAACCTGTGACAAAAAAAATTTAGAACAAACTTGTTTTCGTGACTGCAAGAATCGGAAAAAGTCGAAGAATGGAGGAAAAATAAATTGCGAGGCAAGTGAGCAGAAACGGTTAGACATGAAAAAGTAGCTGTTTTGTAAAAGAATATTTAAATACTGACACGATATAACCGATACCTGCTAGATGTATCGGAAAATTTTATATCACTATTCGCGACGGGTGTCGGAAATCATCGCGTCGGAAGCTCTCGCGTACAAAATTTTAATTTCGCGAGCTCGGATTAATTTTACTAACAATTTATAAAATATTAAAGGTAAAGCCGTCAGTTTTCGGGAGCATGGCCAAGTAAATATGATGGTCTATGGATAGATAAAACATAGTTTTAAGAAAGACGGTTTCGCTGTGGTATGTTTTTGGAGTCGCGCCAGAAGATATAGTAGAGTTTGATACTTCGCACTGTATGTATGGATACCTACTACGTAAGTATGTGATACTGAAACTGTATTCTCTTTTCCCCGAATTTTCCCATTCGCCTCTAATTTCTCCGCCCTTTAATCTAGTTTCTGAAGCTCTTGGAACGAGCACGTATGTACCCGTTTTTATTTTCCTATTCTTCGCTTTGCCATTTCGAATGCTTTCAAACGGTTGTACACACATTCTCTAGCGATTAGTGACACTAGGATATTTCTTTAATTTCTGCAAAACTTGCCAACTGATTTAATTTTCTCGAATCGTATTATCTGTATCCAAAACTCTAATTTATTACTCCCCCCCATCATTGGATCCTTGAATTGTCACATGTGCAAGTCACGATAGTAGATATGTACATTGACATACAAAAACGATTTTATTAAAAATACACTAAAAACTAAATTAAAATGCACTAAAAACTAAAAAATAATTATTTTCTTGTACTACAATTTCGTGACGGTTCATTTAGCGATAAATTGTGTATTTTCGGTAAAGAACGTGAGTGGCTGATTTTTCAAGTCGTTTGGATTTGTGGTTATGGGTTATATTTATCGATGACTGGGTAATTTTCCACCTCCTCAGGGTTAATTTTTTTTAAAATATTGTATTGTGTCCACCAAAATTACGTGACGCCTGCAAAGTTTCGAGACAATTGGATAGTTGGATGTGGATTAAATTTGACTTGCCAAATTTGAAGCATACATACACATGTTAAATAAACATACAAGAAACAAACAGAGGATCGAAGCAAAATAAAATCGTTTATAAACGGTCGGTTACCTACTTGGTATAGACACGACACTGCGGGTATCAACTGTTTCGTGACACGAAAAATCCGAACAAAGGAGAGGTTGGTGAAACAACTAATGATCCTGGAATGAGAAGAGAAAGAGAGACAATTGAAGGACAGAAGAAGAAGGAAGAGGAGCAGGAGGAGAAGAAGAAGAAGGAAGGTTAGTTGGTCGGAGCGAGAAACCGATAAGCGATTTAAACAGATAAAAGAAGAGGGAGCAATAAGAGGAGAACTCGGTAAGGTCCAGCAAAGCTGGTAGAAGCGCCAAGGGCAGCAAAACCAGCGGAACTAACAGGGCCGAAGCAACAGCGGCAAATCAATACTCGCGTTGCAGTGGCGAAGCCGTATGCCAAGTCATCGTGCATTCGTGTGCTCTGAGCTTTAATCTTTATATGAATACAACATATTGGTCTCAAGTCCTATTCACTGTTTCCACTGTTAATGATGTCTGTCTGTCTTTTGAATTTCAATGACAAAGTATGAAGAATAGTTGGCGGAGTAAACTCAAGGGTGATGAACAAAATATATGTTCCTATGTATAATTTGTGGAATTGACTTGTTACATTTGAGAATTATCCGCTCGGGAACGTACCTACATAGCCATTCTATCGAATCTGCTTATGATCACCTCGGTTTTTATTAGATATCGATAGTTGGGCATCTTTCTGGATAATATCAACCGCATTTGTATCATCCGGGCAAATCTGGTTATTACCAGTTTTGATATTATAGATGGTAGGTAAACGTCGATTAGTTTATATCGAAATAATCATTAGTTTAAATCACCTTGGATTTATAACGCATAATTCATATTTAAAAAACGAGATATCTTCTCATTTACCCATACGTGGAAATATGGGTGATGAATTTTCCCATTGGATTCGGTTGAATGATCGGTGCAAGTAGTCATCACTTTTGTGTGTATGTGTAGATAGGTAGATACCTGTAATTAAATAAAAATATGCTAAACTAAAGAAAAGAGTACCCCGTGCTCCGTATACGTGCAGGCACACACACAAGTATATGGAACCCAATTAAACAGAAGAAAATACAAGAATGGAGAAAGGCGAGGACCGAAATGCAAGACAGAGTGATAGAGTGGAATGAGAAGGGAAGAAGCGGAGAGAAGGTAGATATGATGGGATATAAAAGGAACGAGAGTGACAGCGAGTTGGCAAGGCAGGTTGCTGGGATGGCTTGATTCGCGGGAGGTTAGAACTGAAATGAAACGAGATGCCTCGGGCCTACTGAGCGCAAGAACTGCGCGCACGTTTGTTCGTTCGCGACTCTGTTCAACGGCGAAATATGAAAACTCCGGAGGCGATTTTAATTTAGCCACAATGTCCTATTGTTTCCGACTGCTGAGCCGAGAGCACAAAAGGAAAACGTACGGATGTGTGTGTGTGTGTGTGTGTGTCCGTACTTGCGCTTATATGTACATATGTGTATCGCCGTATTGTGTGCATAGTTTTGTGCGAACAAAATACATACCGTGAAAAATATTTAGAGAAGGAGAGAGCCATTACATTAGCCATCAGGTAAAAATAATTTCCCGAATGGAAGAAGAACATCCAGCTAAACCGAAATTGTACCTTTACTTGCGAAATCGAAGCATAGTATCATACTTTAATGTTAGAAAAAAGATGATTATAGGAAATTCTTTTTGCTTTTTTTATGGATTCACCAAGTAGTTGAGTCTACTTGACCTTGAAATCTCATGAATTTACCTAAAGAAAAAATATTTTTTATTGGCAGTATTTTTACCCTGCCAAACTGTACAACTTTTGTCTAAGAAATTTTTTCATACAAATATCAGGTTTAAAAATTTTAATGGAATATCCGATACTTTCATTAAGAGTGCACTGTTCCACCAGATTTTATAAATATGGATTCTCTAGAATGGGAAAATGATCACAATTATAATATTGGATTTAATATAGTAAATAATTTAACAGTAAACGATTCGGCCGAACGAGCAGTCACGCTCGTGCAAGAGTTTAATTGTTACTATTCAACAGCCAGCTGGACTTGTAACATTCAATACCCGTTTCTTATAGATTTTTGTGCGCTGAATACGAATTCGCAAACCGTTTTTCGCCATCACCCTCAGTTTTCGAAAAATTGTTTTTTAAAACAAAAATGCAAATTTTCAACTTTGAACATTTTTCGTGTTTAAACAGTAATAGTCATTCGGTTGCTTGTACCGTCAGAGTATTCTATCAACCCTCCGGAATACAACGATATAAGTTATTATTTAAACAACGATCCAAGGGAAAATGCACCCGAAACGCATTAATGTTTACAGATATCTTTAAATTTATTTTAAAAACTAAGGGTCTAGAAGAAAATCTGAATACTCCACGCGATGCCAGAGATATTTTTCCGGCGGCAAACATCAACAAAAGTGGTAAGTCACGTTTCGTTTTCAATACCAGAACGATATAGTTTGGCAAACCGTGCGGCGCCGACAGTGCGATTTAAGCGATTCTGTCGCTGAGCGGCAATGGATACGCCCGCCGCTGTTGTCTTCTGTATTGAAAACAAAAAGTGACTTACCACCTTTGTCGATGTTTTCCGGGGGAAAAATTTCTGCTGCATCGCGTGGAGTAGTCAGATTTTCTTCTACAGCCTTACTTTTTAAAATAAATTGAAAAATATCTGTAAAAATTTATGCATTTGGGGTGTACTTTTCCCTTTAATCCGTTATTTACAATTATATGAAAAAGAATTTAGACGAAAGTTATACTGTTTGGCATCGTAAATATAATGCCAATGAAAAAAGTATTTTTTGATAGTTAATTTTTGAGAATTCAAGTTCATGATTTTTTTTAAGTGATCTAATACTTTGATTCTATATTATTACAGAGCGTAAAAATCAAATTTATATTAACCATATACTACAATGGAGAAAACGGGTTAGAAAAATAAAAAAATTTCAAATGCGATGAGGCATGGTTTTTCGTTCTCGGATCGATTTCAAATTTTACACACATTATTTTTTCTCCCAGTGTCTTCGTCAAAATTATTTTTCGACAAGAGTAACTAAGGTCCACCCTAATACACACACAAGTAAAATATCAGTTACGGTGCACATCTGCCGAGATAACGTCGTTTCCCATCGGCCTACTGGATTTCGATAAAATTTTGTTGAAATGTCTTTTACCGTGTACCTAAAATATTAAAAGATTGAAATAATAGGTATTATGCAGGTATCTACTGTCCTGTTTTGCATTGGGAACGGAATTAATGAAAGACGTTTCAGTTTGAAGCAACGATGAGAATCGTCGGTCTGCTGTTGATCGGTAAACCGCGCTCCGACATTTCCTGGTTTTAAGTAAACATTCCTACAAGATACGTATGTATTTCTCAAGTCCGTTTGCTTGCGACCGTTAGCAAGATTTGCAGACTACGTAAAGCGATCATAGATCAACTATTCGTGGTCTTACTCTATCGGCCATACCTATGTGTACCTATACGTTCCGAGAATATTCCGGAATCCCTACAGTCATGTCGAGATGGTTGAAATACCCTTCCCCGAGTAAAGGAACCGTAGTTATTCCATCTTGGAGCAGTTTCGCACTAGCGATTGTCAAGCAGAAATGTTGATAAATCTAACAAAACAAGTTTTCGCAGTTTTTTCTCGAAAGTGTTTTCCTCAATCAAGAAATAATTTGCGTTATTTTAACTTAGACATCTAGCGTCATCTTAAACAAAACCGGACTTTTAAATTGTAACACATCTGATTTACTTATTTAAATACCAATTTGAACGCAAATAAACATTTCTAAAAAATATAAATGAAAACACAGATCATTATTAAAAATTTGATATACATGAGTTAACAATAAGTAATCATTGCTTATTCATCTGATTCTATCAAAATCTTCTTCGCTTTCTCTACCTTTGCCTTCATACTATTCTCTTATTTTTTGGATTCTCAATTGTTCTGTTGTTCGTCTAAAGCATCTTTTTCCGATGTGTCAGCAAATAGTTTGTCATATCACCATTTATACCACGAGCTTGAATTTTTGTGTTTTATCTCAGCAAACGAGAAACTAAACATCAAATTACTAAAATGCGTACACATTATAATAAACCAACGTGTACTGATTCGTTAGTGCTAAGCCAACATTTACTTACGTACACTAAATACTAAAATTCTGGTCTATAACCACAAACTGAATACCTACCTAACGCTCGTTTGCGTCACTAAAACCTTCGGTGCTAATATCGTCAAGCAGCTCTCGCATGCTGTGGGTTGCCAGATTTGTCGTTCAAAAGACTTTACTTATGTTACAATTTACCCCGTGTTACAGCATACTCCGGTCTCCCCTGCTTTCATAAATAGAAATATACATGCTAGGTACATACGAAAATTGTCGCATGATACTCGTGATAGTCGATTGCATAATACGATACATGTATCCGAACGGAAGAATCTTACAGAAAATCATAGCGCGTATATAAAGATAAAAGTGTACAAACATGGACGTTAAATATCTTTTCTCCCCCATCACCTTGATCATATTCTATACGAAGCACTTGGAATTGTTGTTTCAGGGCAATTGAGATCACCGCGTATAACGGAACATCCTTCGGATATAATTGTGGCAAAGAATGAGCCTGTAACGTTGAATTGCAAGGCGGAAGGAAAACCTCAACCTGTGATCGAGTGGTACAAGGACGGTGAACTGGTTCAAACATCACCGGGAGATGCCAAGTCCCATCGCGTGCTCCTTCCTACGGGATCTCTCTTCTTCTTAAGAGTAATGCACGGGAAAAAGGAGCAAGATGGCGGGGTTTACTGGTGTGTCGCAAGAAATCAAGCTGGTTTCGTTCCAAGTCGAAACGCTACCCTAACTGTTGCAGGTGAGCTCTAATATACCGTCTTTCCTTTTTTTTTTTTTGCCACATTTTGCCACTTTCAACAACACTCAGTACTTAATCATACCCAGTAAATTATCAAAGATATTAAGGCAATTTCGATATGTCGAGATACGCACGTACAAGGTAGAGGAAGCCCGAAGCACGATGTCGTAGTGTCCGGCCTGTACTACAGACGGCCGTGATTCGACCCGTATGTATTTATTTTTTCATGTTTGTCCCCGCATACCTCCTCAGCATATGCACCGATTTTGATAACCTTAATCTTTC
This sequence comes from Andrena flavipes, assembly GCA_963971345.1. NCBI lineage: Eukaryota > Metazoa > Arthropoda > Insecta > Hymenoptera > Andrenidae > Andrena > Andrena flavipes. The sequence goes on from OZ020480.1 coordinate 60,148,359, forward strand.
ATATACACCGCATCAATATTGGCCCAATATTTTGCCAGTTCTGGTTAATAATAAAGACTATTGTCACTTAATTATCATTATTTTATTTACGTACGCGCATTATCTTCTCAGCGTGTTGTGCCAATATATATAACACTAAAAAGTCAAGAATAAAAAAATTAAAAAGTAATTAAAAACGAGAAGTAAGTCTTCGCCTCATCATTTGCACTGTGAAAATTTGGCGCAGACTTGAAAACTTCATCGTTGCATTTTTATTTTTTTAAACTCGGTCTTAATTTTTTTTATAGGTCTCACATACATACGAGCCTACTATTGGTAATCGTTTTCGCATGTCTTTAATACATACGATGACTTGAATTATTTTATTTTTCGCAACAAGTTTCTCGCCGGTAAGAGTGGAATAAACTGTGCGAGAGAATACGGTAATTATTAATTCATTTTGACGAAGGAAGGGAATGTTGTTGAGAAATTAAAAAGAACGCTAGGAATGGAATAGAAAGGAATGAAACGGCCAAGTATGGGCCGGAATTTCGCTGACCGTCGTCGCGTCGTCGGTACACGTGTGGTTGGATAGGGTGGTGCGTGCGAGCGTGCGCACGCTCGCGCATACACCCACGTACCCTCGTATACGTACATAAGTACACATGGACACGCGTAGGGGAAGGGCGAGTGGGAGGCGGCGAGAGGAGAAGGAGAGAGGAGGGAAGGAGAATAGAAATCGATACGAAGCTGTATCTACATCGAGCGTATGCTCGACCAGCATGATGGTGCTGTGTTGCACGACGCGATGCAGCAGCATAGCTTGCGATGGCGTGGCGCGGCGCGGCGTGGCGTGTGAATACCGTACGCCGTACATAGTAGCTACGTTGTAGTATATGACTGTACTTTGACTTTTCCATAGAATTAGAAACCCGTAAATACTATACAGGTATTATCCAATTATTTCTATTTATAAAAGTGAATTCCCAATTCCAATGTAGGAGAGAGAGTTGTTGCTTTCGTGACATTTACAAGCGATAGTGCTTTCCACGCGCTGAAACCTTTACTATACTTAGTATTTGGAATAATACAAGGGCGACAGCACAAATCACGTATCCTATAACACACCCATCTCCCGTTTCATGTCTGCATATCGACGCGCGTTACGAAAAGTAGCACGTTTCAGTTTGCCACGTAAAGAAGCCCGTTTCATCGTTTCTGACGAATATTATCACGTTTTGGATTATACTGCGGACTGCAGAAAGTATCACGTGGTCAGTTTGAAAGAATTTAACTGTTGAAAATATTGTTATATAAATGATAATTCTATCTAATCTCCAAAAGATAACACATATGAAAGTTTTAATCTACATAATTTAAGTAAGGGAGAATGAGGGAATTGCGAACGGGGGATAAACCCGAACATCGCGATATTTGCTGGTTTCGCTTGTCCTGCCCTACTGTGAAAAATCAAATCGTGTCGGTTGCCGCGGAATAAATTTATATTTGTAGCCAACCATTCGAATTTTCTTCTTTTCATCGCTACAAATGGTAAGTACATACTACTTTTCGTGACAAATCACTGAAACGTGTTGTACGTTTTATAATATGCTATTTTTGTAGCTAACCATCCAAATGTGCTGGTTTTCGTGGCAACGAAAATAAACGCCCGTCGATATATAGAACTGTGTAAAACAAGTTGAATAATTTTCATCAACTCGGAGTAGCTGTAATTGTTATCTCATCTCTGGAGATTTCATTAGTTGATTTCATTTATCGTTCTTGTTACGTATTTAATGACACCGCGGTCTTGTTTACTTTGTCCAGCTTTGTCGCGCGTTGTCGAGAGAAAAAAGGAGCGAACGGTAAGATGGCCATAGCAATGGCGGTAGGCAGAAACGTGGGCAGTTATGGCCGACGACTATGAATAAGGCTTTGTACCGCGAGCATGCTGTGCAAGCAACTCCGCGCCGAAATAAACTCGCTCTCGCAACTCGAGATAGAAAAAGAAAGAGAGAGAAAAACGGAAGAGAAAAGAAAATATTGTAAAAAAAATTACGAGGAAAGAGAAGGTTCCGAACCGCAGCGGTGTAATAAATATAAAACAAGTCGATGAGAAAGGAAAAGCAATATTCAATTCTCCGCTATACATATGGGTCCGGAGGTTAGCTGGTACGTGACACTTTCAAAAGCAGTACATTTTCTCATCCCGAGCATATAATAAGAATCTAATTAAAAGTTACAGATTTAATCGCACGACAAGTCGCAGAGGCAGTGTGTAAAGTTCCATTACAAGTTAAAAAATCGATGTAGCGAATTTCATAATTTCACCCCAGCTATGGCAAGAGAAAATTTTCCATCGGCTCGACCGTTGTTCAAGTTTGGTTCGGATCTACCAATTCTCCTCCGCTTCTCTTCTTTTCTCCAATTCTCGCCACGACGAATCAACACACCTATCCATCCATCGTTTGCTTTCAACCCTCTGCTATCCCGGACCCCATTCTGGTCCCTTGTTCGCTCCATCCACCGCGTATCGATTAGCCGGACGGCATGGCATAGTACCGCTGTGCTGTGCCAGGGTTACTTTGCCTGGTTTTTAGAGGAAAAGAGAGCTGGAGGGTTAGACGAGCAAAGAGAATAAAAGCGCATTATGGGAGAGGGAGAGAGAGAGAGTGTGTGGCACGGGGAGGGCGTTATAGCTTTTAATCCCAATGGAGGACAGACACTCTATACTATATCGACGGATTCGTTGAGATACAATGTGCCGACACGGTAAACGTTTCCGCTTGTTCGGCCCCGACAAAGTCGAAATGTTAACGGACAATTTCATTGTTTCGCAATTTGCTATAGCTACATTTTGGGAACGGTTTGTTCAGGTTATTAGAAAATAGGAGGATGAGCCGACTTCGACTATTAATTCACTCTTGACTCTTCGTTGTATCCCCACTTACAACACAATACCTAACAACGTTTGTCGGGGGAAAATATAAATGAAAACCTCGCGTTTCCTGTACCAGTTACATACGCGCATACATACATCTTGCAAACGAAAAGAAAACGAAGGAAGTGTAGGTATGTATGTAAATGCTTTTGTCGTTTATGTTCAGTGTTACTTACTTATTACTCGCGGAGAGGTACAAGTACTCGGTATGCGCATGAAATTCGAGAGATAGAGACCTTTTCGCATTGTACACTCCATGACCCGCAACTTCCGTTCTCATTCCTACTCGCATACTTTCTAGGAGAACCGCCAACTCTGTCGGGAGATAATCCTGCGCCAAGAGTGATCTTGAAGAAGATTATTTTTTTTAGGTGAGGTTTCTATAATGCGATGCACAGGGAAGAGAAGGACGCGCTATTATTTTGCCGACATCGATCGGTATGAATTAATATTTCTCCAAGCTGAAACTCTTTCTGCAAGTATCACGACGTCTACGGTACACGCAATACATACGTATTCCATTTCGCAAGGAAGCAAATGCTGTCGAAACAACGACTCCATTCAACCCGAATGGTGTAGTAGGTATTTCCGGTGTGGACAGCCAAGTTTGCGAGGCACAGGCTGAGGGGTCGCGGCGCGGCGCGGCGCATACAACCGTTTATCGCAAGATGCAATCTACAAGCTACGATAGATATCGGACAGCCACGTTTGCTATTCCCGTTTGCGTTTAGCTTCGCATTTACAATACATTTCATGCTTATTTGCCTCGATTCCGGCTAGCCGAAACTCTTAAAGTTTCAATTTTTTTGTATCTTTCGTATCGGCACCGGTTCAGTTATATCTACGTAGATATATGCACAAGTGTTGATTCATCCTCGGCGGAATGCTTTTTATAAAACGAAACCTTTACACGTATATATGGGTATTCTACAATAGCGAATGAAACGATTCGTTTAGAGTGGCAAGGATTTTGTGAAAGCGCATCCAGTCTCCAGTAATTAATTATATCTGTACAGTGAGATAAATATGTGCTTAATTCAAGCAAACCAATTTTTTTTAATTAACTTGTTTGACCAAAGAAACCATATTTTTAATGTAAGTAAATTACTTTTAGAGTACAGGTATATTTACTTAAACTTTAGTACTGCATTTATTTAGAAGAACTTTACTGAAGTTACTTATATTAAGAAAAAGTATGTTCTTAATATTAGTAATTTAATGCAAATAAATATTTATTTCGAATGTAATTACAAGTTTCGTCAATGTTAAAAATTGTTATTTGACTCAGGAAATCCAATCAGTAAAAATGAATATTTTGAAATAAAAAGAATTAGAGAATATTTACTGAAATCGAAAAATGAATGTACTTATAATTATGCAACAAAACTGCAAATTATTTTCTTGATGTAGAAAATCGTATGATAAAAATCAAAGAACCTTACATTTGAATTAAAAAATATGTTTTTTAGTTTTTATAGATAAATATTTTTTTAATGCAAAGAAATAATACATTTTGAATGAAAAATATTTCTTTCAATTTGTTAAATGTATTATTTGCATCAAAGTAGTCATTGTTTAATATTACCACGTATTGTCTGGCGTCATAAAGGGAACCATGTTTTTAAAATAAACAAATCAGTCATTTAAACTGAGATTTTAAAAGCTTCTCGGAAAATTGATCGCCCGACTGTCAATAACGGATCGTGTCGATAAAATTTGGGTATCGTAAGAGTAGTAACCGCATACTTTGCTCGCGTATGTATACACGTTTGAATCCCCTTTCTGCCTAGTGCGCGATGTACCTCGGTGATATATGTGCGTGAGTACGTCCAGCTGCCACGCCTACCGACACTACGGTTTAATTGAGTAATCGAGTACCCCGCGACGTTGGCGTTGTCTGTGAACCAGGAGGAGAGTCACTTTCAACCCTCCCCCATTTCCCCTACATACATTTGTTTCTAAAAATTAAACAACCAGAACAACAAAGTTTTTCCCATTTCCTTGAATTAGGTATAGCCATTGCGAGCAGCGCAATTCCATCGAGTGTTGGCCAAGTGTTTGAGTAGAGAATACAGTCGAAAAGAAAAAGCTAAACTGCTAAAGCAATATATCAAGGACAAGGCCAGGAAGCGTGTGGCGTGAATTATGCCGTTTGTCCGGTTTAGCGGAATCAAAGTCTGGATGCGGCACGAATCAGACAGGAACAATGCAATTTAAATGTTAAGCGAACGGGCACGGCATCGGATAGGCAGGTATCCCCGACGTAACGCGTATTTTAGCAAGATACAGTGTGCGTGTTAACGGGATTTCGTGAATTTAAATACGACAGTTAAATCGAATTTTGCCGTGGCGTATCCTCGGAGCGTGTGCCTCGATAGATAGAAGCTAGCCGGTCGGGCATATTAAAAGCTTGTAAATGTAAAAAAAAGCATGCGGAAAAGAAACGGAAGAAGGGCGAGGAAGAGATATGTACGATGCTAGCCTACATACGTACATGGATATTACGTAGGTACAAAGGTGCAACGAGATTGAAAGGCACGAGGAAAATACATTTTCGATTAAATGGATGTTTAAACGAGAAGGAAACGGAAACACACAAGTTTTCTCGTTTCTTCTATACATAGGCTATACCCCTACCGTACACACAGATAGATGGCTTAACTGGCTCAACCTAGGGACACAACAACTTTGACCGACCACCGATGCTTGTCTATCGAATATGTGTAGTCGCACGGGGGAACGAACGCTGCACACTCGCGTCTATTTATATCGAATCCGTGGGCATACCGGACCAGACTGGCGCGTCGCAGCGACTCTGGTGCGCCGACAATTCCTGCGACAACGTAGGCTGTTTCAAACTTTCAACCACTTTGGACCTCGTTCGAATTTCCTCAAGACAGATCCTTACAAGGATCCTTAGAAATCCATCGCGAATAAACGACAACGCACGCGTACCTAGGCATCTTGAATCGCTCTTGGATCCGTATAAATAATACTCTTGGACGATTAAAATCTTTCTTTCCAACACGACTACGTAGTAAACGCGAGAGTGGCGTGGAATGGAAAAGGTTTCAGATACGATAGGGATCGAAATTTCAAAGCCCTACCCGATAAATGTAACAAGTACCTATACGCCCCTACATTTACGCCTACCTGTGTATGGACTATGGATACGCGATCGACCACCCGTACATGGGTATATGCTCTCCGTATATGTACATTCTACCTATATACAGACAGCGGTCACTTTGGCTAAAACTTGCAGCAAGACATCGAGCAGCGAAGCGTGCAAACATGTAAGCATGCTAACGTACACCCATACGGAGACGTGGCCCTGCGGGGATTTGCATTCAATGCTCTTAGGTACCCACCGAGCGAATATCCCTTCTACGTACGTACGTAGGCATCGCCACCGCTACCACTGCTTCTCGCCCTTTCTAACCGGTCCTTGTACCATTGTGCTTATTTATGTACTTTAATTATATCAAATATGGTACTGAGAGTACACACGAGCGCGCGCACCGATACCTCGTCGAATCGAATCGAACCAAATCGACTGGACCATGTAGAATGGATTTCGTGAATTTCGCGATTTTTAACTTTATCGCTGCGATCGTTAAGCGTTTATAGCTCAGAGCAGCGTTAACCGATTTTCATAAAATTTTATGCATGTATAGAACTTGTTTCAATCTACAAACGGGCTTTTTGAATTTGTATTACAGGCTCACAAAAAAGTTGGGAAAAAACGTCCTTTACTTTTGTTTTTCCAAAACGACGGAACAGCTCACTTGGCAAACTAATCCTTCTAGCTTCTAAAAAAAACGCAAGTCGTTTGGACCAATTTTAGGTATGTGTTTTCCACTCTTAGGATGAGCAGAGAATCGAATTCTCACGTTTGCTGGTTCATCTTTTCGGTTCTTGTATCGCACGTTTGAGACTGAGAGGTTGGAGTAAAATGGAACGTTTAACTTTGGAGGGTGATAACAAAATCCTGAGTGGATGTCGGTAGGAGTCGTAAGTGAGCCTTGGACTACAAGAAAATCCTTTGTTAAGAAAAATATTTGGCAACAAAGGAAAATGAGATTTACCGGGAGTATTGAAATCTTCACCTCGTTCAAGAAATCTTTGTTTTTATGATTTAAAAAGTATTCATTTATGTAAAAAAAACTATAAATTTATGTTTTAGGTATAGCTGTTACAAATAAAATGTAAATTTTACCAGGTAACGTAAAAATTACTGAAAATAATCAAATACACATGGATTTCTACATGAATAATGAATATTAATTTTCAGTTTTTAGTGTCCAAGTTTTGATTTGTGGTTATAGGTATTCTGATTTCATATCGATAATCGATTTGATTTGATTTGTGGTTATGGGTTAAGTATATTTATTGATGACTGGGTAATTTTTTCATCCCTCCCCTTTTTTTTAATAATCTTGTATTGTCACCAAAAGTACGCGACGCCAAGTGGTTTAAATAGGTATTCCGTTTCACTTCAAGTGAAAAAGTGTTCCGCTTTGCCCCAGTAAACATTTAATATTTCCACTTGATCGTGAGAAAAACACCTGGATAAAACGTGAAAATGTAGCATAATGACTCTATGTAGAATTGAACGGAACGGTGTTCTTGCCGTTATAAATTTCCTAAATCCATGTGAAGAAATGTGGTCGTAACTACCCAACACAATATCGAAACTTTGAAATGTAACGTGTGCACGGGACTATGGTCTGTTACGAAATGCTGTGAGGACCGTTTGGTTCCATGTCGCTGGTGATACCAGCTCATTCCCAGCTCTCATCCAAGAGAAACATTGATGTTCCGCTTTACCCTACTCTCTCCTACTTGTCGAATGCATTATAAATACCTCCGTAGCTATATGTCTGGTATGTAGGTAGTCTTTGTTATACAGTTTTTCTGTTGCTACAATGTCCAAGAATAAGAAAGTAGAAACACAGAAATGTTCTACGTGTGCGGATGTTAAAATTCACTGCGCGTAGAATGTCTCGGCGCAGGATTGGTGCCCAACTTAGTCGCATACATACCGATCGTTTGTATGAAAAGACGGCTAGATAGTAGATAGGCAATCGAACCGTGTCTCTTTAGCAGCGTCACCAGTTTACGTAAATACACTATCGTTACATCTACACTTCGGGCAAGAGCTGCCTCGTTTTGAAAAGCTCGTCTCGCGCGCGGGTGGTGCTACTCACGCACGGTCCAACAGGCATAGCCGTTTGTCTCGTCCCGGTCCATGTACACGCGTAGCACGAAGGGAACGCAACGCGCCTGCTGCTCTCATTAGTTGGTTCCTGCGGCTCGCGAAAAAGCCCGAGGGGTTATATTGTCGACAGGGGTGGGAACGGTAAAAAGACGAAAGGGGCGAGACGGGAGATCCAAGAACCCTTCAATTCTTTCGCTCCAGATCTAGCGTTCGTTAATTGGAGGTTGTTTGACTACGCACCAGCTTCACCCCCATTTCTCCCTTCCAAGAGCCCAGCTTTTTCGCCCCATCTCGCTCGCTCTCGCTGCCTCTCTGTCGCTCTGCATCAATTTGATTCGAGGCATTCAAGAACTGGTCTTCGCGCCACGCCGCGCTGCGCCGCCCGTCTCGTTAAAAACAGATGAGGAAACAGCATCGGGTTAAACCGCTTATCGTATTCCGTTTCTACGTGAAAGCGACACGACACTATATAGGTAATCTATTTCGAAAATCAAGCATCTCGCTTCGATTTGTGGGCCTTGCGTGCTGGTTGTGTTTCTCCTCCAGTTTTGGTAAATTCAATTCGATTTCGGTAGCAGGGATGAGTCGAGAACTATTCACGAATTGGAATTTAATTTTGAAAAATACGTCGGTATTGGGGAGGCCAAGTAAGGTCGTACAAGTTTTACCACGTGAGCGTAAAACTGTTTGCAGGGCGCCAACGACGAGCAAACACGCAAACAGAGCGGAACGGCTTAGCCGATGCACCAACTAGGTATGTCGTGTGACTCACCGTTTCAACAGAGACAAAAGTGATCAAAGAGAAAGGACTATTTAGGACGACGAATCTGCCCGCCGACTTTCCTGGTGTTTCAGGGTTTAACCTCGTCCCGATATAATCAGACTGACTCTAATCACTCTAATGGCCATTTCCATGTTATTAACTCGTGGAGTTAATACCGGTGATTCGGTAAAATTTTCAATCAAAATTGATTTACCGGTATTTTTTAAGGTATTGAAAATATAAGAGTAAACATTCCAAAAATAACTTTTTTTGAACTCTAATCGAGCTTTATTAAAAATATATGCAAATAAAATTATTCTGAACATAAAATCTAAAATTATGCAACACAGAATATTTATATGTATTTGTACAACTATTGACAATACTTATTAATATGTATCTTCACCACGAAAACAATGAAAAGAATCTTAATTTACATACATAAGTAAATATGTTTTACTTAACAATTCTTTTTAATAAATAAACACGGAAAAGACATAAGCCACGAATAAAGCGCTTTATTGCAATCCTATGACGAAACTTGGGAAAAGACGTTTGCCAATTGGTGATCGACTATTGGTGAATAGCTAAAGAACCGGTTTGATATAATTTATTTGTTGCAGTGCTAAGGGATGAATTTCGAGCAGAACCGCAAAACACTAGAGTCGCGGCCGGAGAAACCGCTTTATTAGAGTGTGGTCCACCCCGAGGGCATCCAGAGCCAACGTTACATTGGAAAAGGAACGGTCACATGCTAGACTTGGACGTTACTAAACGGTATTTTCAATGTCTTTCTATGCATATAACACGAGTTTTCGACACTTCGGTGTCGGTTCGGGTGTTGTCAAGAGAATAATGGGTAACGAAGCCCTTGGCATTTAGAGTCGCACACGCTTCTGTAAATCGTGATAATTTCCGTCTGTGCAAAATTTGAAAGTCACCACGTACCCACCTTACGTGTACATCCCTTTTACAAGAGAACTGCAACATCTCGTTACTTCGGTGCAGTTGTACTAATTTAACGTAGGTATGGATAAAAGCATAATGTGAGCTGAGCAAATAGTACCTAAACAAGTACATAGGTAATGAGAAACTGTAAAGCCAAGTGATGAAAATTCCGGTTACAGAGACAAACGGGAAAGCTAGAAAAAGAATTATTAACAAGGACAGCCGTAGGTATATCGGAGTTGTCGCGTGCAAAATGAATGTAATATTTGGATTCGCGAAATTTAAAGAATTCGGAAACTGTACCCAGCGAAAATTTACGGGCTCAAGCAAAGAGAGATAGAGGAGAGATTTTCTCAGGACCACACAATTCGTTTTCTACTCCGTCGACAAGCGCGCGTTTATCGATCGCTCTTTTCTTTACACAGCGTCACTCTGGTAGACGGTGGGAATTTGATGATCTCTGATGTCAGGCAAACGGACCAGGGCAAGTATCAATGCGTTGCCGAAAATATGGTGGGAGTGAAAGAATCTCCAGTAGCGACTTTGACAGTTCACGGTAAGTGAACCTACATGGCCTAAAAAAACTACCTGCCTACCCCTTGTGCGCAACTACGCTTATACATAGCATCTGCTGCTCCGTGCCTGTGTATGCTTATAGACGAGTAGCTAAAACCATTTCCGTGTCTCTTGTTTTATTTAGTAAAGCCATTCTTCTCGTCAACCCCCGCGAATCAAACCATTCTAACGGATCAAACGGCTGAGTTTGCCTGCCGCGTAGGCGGGGATCCTCCACCTGAGATTCTTTGGCGACGAAACGATGGCAAAATGCCGATCGGACGAGCACATATCTCGGATGATAAGAGCTTGCGAATCGAAAAGGTGACATCGCTGGATCAGGGCACATATATTTGCGACGCCGAGAATGGTGTCGGTGCGATATCAGCAAGCGCAACCCTGACGGTACACTGTGAGTAGTCGGAGCCAATAAGCTATAGGATAAAGTATTCGACTCGCGTACGAATTGATAGTAATTGAGAAAAAAATTCTCGCTCTACTTTTCAGCAAGGCCAGTCTTTACAAACTTTCCAAAGGACGAAATCGTCAACATCGGATCGAACGTATCATTCTCCTGCGCGGCGCGTGGCGCACCGAAACCTTCCATCTTCTGGACCCGCGAGGGTTCTCAAGAACTAATGTTCCCTGGGAACGAGTACCAAGAACGTTACAAAATAACCGACGACGGAAATCTGCACGTCAGGGGAGTCGTTGGAAAAGACGAGGGACACTACGTCTGCAGCGCCATCAGCCAAGCTGGCGCAAGTACAGCCACGGTTTTTCTTCAGGTATCCATGCGACGATCGCAATAATCAATCCCAATACGAAATGAATCCACGCAAGTGTTTTTAAACGAGTGTTAAACTTCTGTGGTTTTGTCTTTCGTCAGGTTACATCCGTAAAAGAGGCTCCCCCACCTATAATCGAATTGAGGGCGACGAATCAGACATCACCCCCGAGGAGCGAGATCGCAATGCCATGCCGCGCGTTTGGGAGACCTCCTCCAGAGATCCGCTGGTACAAGGACGACCAACTCGTGCGAGTGGATACCGGTGATCGATTTGTAATCGCGAGCAATGGTACTCTTTTCATAAAGAACCTTCAACTCGGCGACACTGGGATATACAGCTGTGTTGCTTCTTCCGAATCCGGCAATACATCTTGGAGTGCAAGTTTGACGGTTAGCTCGGAAGCGATTCGCCGTGGTGTAGCGGCAGGCGGCGGTGGCGCATCGATGCTTCCCGAGACCCCTAGCAAGCCGAGAATAGTAAATGCTACTAGTAACGCGATTACGCTTACCTGGAGTCCGGGTCACGAAGGGGCCAACAAAATAATCGATTACACGGTCGAATATTTTGCTACGAATCCAAAGACCGGCTGGCTCGTTGCTGCGGAAGGTATTATCGACGACACCTATACCGTAAGTACCTATTATATCATATGATACATACACGTGTGTATATATATTTATATATTTATATACATGGTACGCCCGGAATGTTTCTTTTTGTCAGGTAACCAACCTTAAGCCCGACACGAGCTACGTGTTCCTTGTTCGTGCCCGAAATATTCAGGGTTTCTCACTTCCCGGTCCCCTGTCGGACGTGGCGCGAACGACGGGTCTTGATCAACAGGCGATCCCACAAACGGAACTGATTCGGGCCAGAGATCGGCTCAACAGCGAAATTCTTTATTTAAAACAAGTTGAGGCTTTAAGCAGTACTAGCGTCAAGATCATATGGGATGTAAGTACACACAGAACAATAGAATAAAAGATGCGGGTATCTACCGCAGCTGCTTTTGTCAACTCTCGTATCTCGGTATTCTTTAGATTCTCGGAGCTGCCGATTTGGTCGAAGGTCTCTATATAAGGTACCGCCAAGTTTCCGAGAAACCGGAATATCGAATGGTTACCGTACTAAATGCCGGAGCGACCAGCCATGTTTTGACTAGCCTGAACAAGTACACGCGATACGAGTTTTTTCTAGTTCCGTTCTTCAAGACTATCGAAGGTAGACCGAGCAATGTCAAGTTAATAACCACGTTGGAGGACATACCTTCCGGCGCGCCCGAAAACGTTCACGTTGGTATGATAAATGTCACTTCGGCATTTGTTCGTTGGTCTCCGCCGCCGAGAAATACGCAAAACGGACAGTTGATAGGATACAAGGTAAAAAAGAAAGTCGCGAACATCCCCGTATCCCATCTCCGCCTTTTCTCTGAGCTTTCCAATTGTTTTAGATTCAAATCAAGAGCAACAACAGCAACAAGATTTTGGGCCAGATGTCTTTAAACGCGTCCACCACTTCCGTGATTATTAACAGCTTAACCACTGGCGGCCTTTACACCGCGCGCGTGGCCGGCTTGACTCGCGTCGGACTCGGCCCGTTTTCCAGTCCGACTATTTTGAATATGGATCCTGGGCAATTGACGCAATTACCGCCGCGAACTGACCCGAGCCAAGGAAGTGCTTCCGTTATTGGCGAAACTTGGTTTCTCATCCTGGTGATAACGGTCGTGCTGACCGTTATCGCCGCCTTGCTGGGAGCCCTTTATGTTCGACGAAAACAAGCGATGAGCAAACAGCTAGGCCACTTGAACGTTCCCGTCGGTACGGCCAATGACATTTGTCAATTGAACAAGGATACACTGTGGCTGGAGCGTGGTTGGAGACCGAGCAACACGCTTCAGGCTTCGTCCACCACCGACAAGGACTGCGAGACGAAACTGCTTAGCAATCAGAATCAAATCGGTCTGCCGCCTGGCGGAATCGTCGGTATGACAGGCTCCGAATACGCCGAAGTGAATCTAACGACATTTTATAACACAAGGAAACAGCTTCAAGCTCCGCCGGAACCTTACGCAACGACCACGCTTTGCATGCCCACCCGTAGCCCGGACTCGATAGAAACTAGTGGCCGTAAATCGAATTCGAGCGACTCTTGCCTCAAACCAGATTACTCGAGTGTAGATTCGAATCTGGATCGGAACAAATCGACAGTGTCGCCGAGTAGCGACAATGCCAGCAGTGTGTATAACGCGGACGAAAATACAGAAGCCCACAGGCGGACTCATCAATACAGAATGCCGTTACCAATCGAGAATCAACCACTGAATTGGTGCGACATGCTGCCGCCACCGCCGGAGCATCCACCCTCGTTCGAGGGATCTCTCGGTTCTGTCAGGCCCCATTCGCATTCTCATCAACATCAACACCAACACCAACACCAACATCAGCACCAATACCAGTATCATCATCATCACCATCAACATCAGCATCAACATCAGTATCAGCATCAGCATCACTATCAACAGCATCTGCAGCTGCAGCAGCAACAGCAGCAGCAGCAACAACAGCAACAACAGTCACAAGTGCATTACCAACATCAGACAGCGTTCAGTCCACAGCTAGGAAAACGAAGCATCGATAGGCAGAACGATCTAGATTTGGTAACTGGTTCTGGATTAACTTTGGGACTGGGCTTGGGTTTGAGTTTAAATTCAGGTTCCGGCTCGGGTTCTGGCTCTGGGTGTGGCTCTGGCCCTGGATCCGGGAATTCTGCAAGTCCGCCAAGTCCCCCGATCAGGGCAACGAACAGCTTGGGAGGTTCAGGCACAGTATGGAATGGTCCGAGTCAACAGCAGCAGCGTGAAACGTTCGACAACTCGGCGGTTCAGCAGAATAACGTTCATCAGCAGAGCAGGTATACGAGCTTACCCCCGCAGACGAATCCACCCGCACTGCCCGCCTTTCCGCAAGGATTCGATCGTTACGAGTACAAAAGCAACCAAGAAAACGAATACGAGAGCGGTTCCGTTTTGTACGGCCAACGCAACGGCTCGCCATTAGAAGACTACGATTCCACGTATAGTCGCGTAAATCGCGTAGATTCGCACTCGGAGCAATCGATCGTGAGCGAAGATGACTATCGGCGAAACGACGACGGATCCTATCCAACCGACAATCTCTATCAACCGGAGAACGACGAGTGGGATAGAAAATCGTGTGATTCCAACGCACATTCGGACATTTGCTGCTCCTGTTCAGAATCTAGCTGCCTTTACGGGAACACGCTCGAATACAACCAACAGTTTGCGGCGGTGGCGGCGTCGGCGGCGGCGTCGTCGGCGGCCAACTGCCTTCACCCTAAGCAAGAATCTAAAACTAAAAGTGGTAGGAGTCCCCGTAGGAGGAACACTAGAGCCTCTTCACCGACTTACAGCAGTGGTGATAGTAATTACTCTTGTATACCACCGAGGCAATCCGGAAGTGTCAGCTCGCAAGAAAGATCGAGGCATAATCGCGGCAAAGGTCAGCATCTTCATCTTCTCTTCTTCTATGTGTACAAATAGTCCACAATATCGATGGTTTTCTCTGAATTCATCCTTTTCTTTCCCCACAGACAAAGTGCCTAGTTTTTCAAGAACCAGCGGTTATCCTCCACACAATTCCTCAGCCTCCAATACAGTCAGCAGCTCCGGAAGTCAAAGGTACAACAAACTAAACAACATGTTTGTGAGCAGTGGTAATTCGAATGCTCCTCCAGAGTGTAATCGGCCGGCCGACCTTCGCGATGGCTAATACATACTTTGATTCCCTAGAAGCGGAACACTGCCGATGAACCCGTATCGTCGAAATAATTGACATTAGTCGCGACGCGACCCAGTGCATACCTCTTTACCTTTACCTTCACCCTTCTCACTTTTCCATCAATACTCTTGCATTACTCCTTAGCCCACTCTATTCTTTTCATTGAGTTTTCCATGGAGTAGCTAGTAGTATGTGTGTGTGTTTGCCGAGACGACACTTTACGAGTTGTTTCTGCATTATTCTCAATTGCCTTGGGAAAAATACTCCTTTCCATATCCGTTTCTATTTCCCCGGACTCACCATTACCTATACTCGTCCGTTACATGGTCGAAGAAACGAATGAGAACGGCAATCGATCCATCAGTGCGTGTGCGATTGGTGGAAAAGTAAGCGCGATCCAAGTCACGAATAATACGCCAAGTAGGCGAATATTAAACGGAACTGAGAATATGTGTAGGTAGTTTTTCGGGAGTGAGCATTAGTTGACATTTTGGGCAACGACTTTTACCGATTACTAGTTTCGATTTAACGTGGCGTTTATTTTCCACAACCTCTAAATTCTCGCCACGAAGCGTCCGCGCGGGTATATATTATTTTTCACTGTAACGTTCCCAAGCTCCAAGAAAAATTTGCGAGCTGTATGGCATTAAGCCGAACGCGAACATTTAACGCGTGATTCTGCACAACTGGGTGTTTATTATAGATGACAGAAGGTATGATAAAATATCGTATCAACGACTAAAGTGTATCAAGTATTATCATATCGAAGAATTTTGTACAAGCTGTACGCGCTGACTGTGTTCTTTCTGTGAAACTAATGTAGCTATAACTGCTATATGGCGTGTGCTGTATAGCGTTCCTTGCGAATTCCATAGGAGAGACCGTCTCCTTTGGTCTGTGATTTGTTCATTTCTTCATAATGGAACTTGAACATCGAGCTAAAACTTGGTCTCGGATACCCAATTGTCACAGTGACAACGAAATTACGACACCTTGACGACATTGAACTGAATTCTGAATCAGTCGAATCGAACGTTTAATTTCGAGACATCCCGACATGTTCCCTATCGATATATAGCGAGAGGATTTCTCGACGAGCCTCGCTAGAGCCAAGATTAACGTAGGTATGGGGGATGACAAGTCAAGTGAAGAGATCGAGTGAACGACACTCGCTGTGTAATAATCGCTCAAACTCGTTATAATTGATTTAATGTTTTTAGGAAGAACAAAGAGTAACGATAACTGCCCGATTAAACCGGTAGTCATCGTCCAACAGTAGTTGATTGTAGTGGTTATACGGTAAAGGGAACGGACGTCGAAAACACTGCCGGAGGTTATAAATTCCGTAATAGGTACATACGTAGCGGGGTTTAAAGTTAAGACCCGAACCAGCCACGTGAGTCGAGAGTACGCGAGCAAAATTGGTAAATCCGTATCATGTATATTAGGGCACGACACAAGTATAATCCGTCCGGGCGGACGAGAAGCGAGAATTATAGTTGACTAGGAGCAGCAGGGAGGCGAGAGAGAGAGAGAGAGAGAGAGAGAGAAAGAGAGAGAGAGAGAGAGAGAGGGGGGAGAGAGAGTGAGAGTGAATTTTGTAGCGTGTTTAGATTAGGATTCGAATCGAAGAAACATAGCCACGTAGAATATGTATATATCAAGTATCCAGCGTAACGATATTCGAACAATCTTCATGCAGGTCTACTCGAACTGTATTACGTCGAGTTTGCCAAACTTCATTCAAGTTTAATGACGTAAATGCCCGTTCTAGACACATATACCTACATAGGTATCTCCGGAAGAATGAATGCCCTCGAGACTGTACATAGATTCGCATTTGAGATTTTCCACGGTACGGAAAACCGATCGATAGTATATAATAATAGTTACTTACAATTAGATATTGAAAAGTAGTTGATTCGAGGGCGAGTGCTCACGGTATTTTCCTTGTACGAGAGAATCGCGAGAGAACGGTTCGTCACTTTACGCCGAACCATCCTATCAATTTGCGAGAAAAAAAGTAATACGTTATTTTTATAGTTTCTCATCTTTGCACAATTGTTACGATGGTTCGCGCCGTTTGTATCATATTCGTATACATACCTAAAATAAAACAGCGCGCGCGCGCACGGCAATTTACATATGCGCGAGTTCTATCCCTTGGCTCCATTTCTATTTTTTATTCTTTCCACTTGCAACCTCGCTCTCAGTCCCATACGTATGTGTATTTGCGTTCCATTCTTTCTACCACCCATCATCTACCACTCACCAGCTGTACCGGCGTCAGCCATAATTTCAATTACTTGCCTACTATCCTCCTTGGCTTCTTCTTACACGTACAGTACATGACTCGCTTTCTTCATCGACCATCTACATTGTATTAGGTAAATGTCTCCTACGTCGCTAATCACACATTGAGAATTACAACCAGGAAACGTTGGTCAACATTCTTACACTTTTGTTTACAAAACAATGCAACAGTCGCAAGTGGAAGCGTAAGTGAAGGCGTTCATTGGGCTTGTCATCAACTATTATATAACAATAAGTAGACTCGGTAGACTCTCGTTAAAAGACTATACGGCCCCGGGTAAATGTGAAGGTTGTTTAACCACTGTATTGCGGAATGTAGCGGGATACTTTACAGTTGTGACAGATTAATCGGCATATCAACAACATTCGAGGGATTCACGTTGATGAAACGTGATCCGTACCCCTCACGATTCGATAGGTTGGAATTTTAATTGCGTCTTTTAGCTCTCAAGTCTGAATCTAAACACAAAGGCTGATGAGTGATTTAGCTTAAATCTTCTTTACATTTTGTAAATAAAGCGCATGAAAAATGAAAAAAAAAAACGTTTGTTCCTAAACGTTTTCGTAGGCAATAACTTATTTATTACGAGGCAAACACTAACGGTTGTCCAGTTTGTGAACACGTGGTCACATAAAAAAAAATGATGCGAATGTTGCGCGAATAAAGTCGGTTAACACGAATCAGTAATATACGCATACACACGCACGAGTACGCGCGCACAATTGTAGATAATTAAAAAAATACCGATTACTATTGTCAAGTACTGCGTATACATATAAGACGATATACGGAAAAGTTACATAATATACGAGTAACGATTATTAATAAAAAAAAAAGAAACAATGTTAAAAACCTCGAGTATTTTACCAACTTTAAATTTAAAAGAAATATTTAAACAATTCGAGAAGATGTGTAACTGTCGCTTCCTTTCCTCTCGGCTCCTTTTATTTTAGAGTTTCACACGCGCGTACGTACGATGTCTGCTAAACGCCAGGTAAGTCAGAAATGCTGTATTCGCTTTGTACATATTTAAAAATGTATACGTTTATTAAAAACAAAGATAACTTTTTACGCAATTATTTACAACTTAATTCGCTATTTTACTAAATATTTATTTGTAAAGGAATCTGGGTGATAAGAAAATGGTCTAATGGCGTGCGTGTACACGTAATTACCCACAGCCACCCTTGCCACAACAGCTTCGCTTTGGAGGTCGGTATCCTCTGGAACCGTCTCCCATTAGTGGATTATATTCTGTAAAAATTAAGGAGGATGCGTTTTCAACATCAACACCGATCATTTTACATATTTACACATTTATGCTTTACCTCCTTTCAGCGATTTCGCCTTCTTATCGGTCGAACCGAACGAATCGCTTGTATCGTCGCCTAATGTACGACCCATGAGATTGGCCCGCATTAGCCTGGATGCTTCCTTTCTTTTTTCCTTGCATGGAAGAGAAAAATCTTTACGTTACCATTTCGATGACTAACATTTAAATTAATAGAGAGTAGCTTACTTCTGCTTCTGCTTCTGCTTCTCGTACAAGCATACATTTCTGGTAATACTCTTCTTGCATGTTTTGTCTCGAAGCTTCCAAAGCCGATATTCTCTCTTGCAATAAGTCGGAATCTAAATATAAAAGATCAGGACAATATATTTATACATACATCTTAAGAATTGGGTAATACCACAAAACGAATTAAATACATTAGTGTTGATTTCATGCTCTTACTTTTGTGGTACTTTGCTGCATAATCTTGATCATCCTTTTTCAGCTTCCACTTTGTATACTTGGCCCAAATATACGGAGAAGCATACCAAAAGGAAATTGCTATCGCAATCAAGTACCATCCCACAGATACAATAATGCTCCATACTGTTTCAATTTCGAGGGTAAGATTACAAATTAAACCAAAGCGACTTGCAAAATTCGAGTGTTACTACAGTGTAATATTTGAAAATAATAGAGGTAATTGATTGACGTTATATATTTACAAATCAACGAATTTGTGTACATGTAAGTACATATGAGTAAACACGCCGTCCGAATATTCTGTATTTGGTAATTTCGAGATTAATATTCGAGGATCGAGTTAAGGAATATAGATCGAGAGTACGTTACGTACGAAATCTACCAACAATCGAGAAGAAATAGAATTATAACAATAAAATAATGCTTCCTTGAAGAAAACATTAGCACAGAACGACACGGAAGTGAATTTTATTGTCTTCCTTGGTCTGGGTTAGGTATTATATATACATTACGTTCGTTTAACATACGTACTCGTTTTTAAATACGAAATTCCAAATTCTCCGCCATTGGAATAATCCATCTTCTACCTACGTATTCGACAATAATCGGTGACAAATTTTTTCAAATTATTGATTCCTTGAATTTCGACATACAACGAGTGCCAGGCATCGCCAGCCACAACTGTGAGCTGGTGAGCTGACTGCAAACTGTAACTTAACTGTAACTGACAACCTTAGAGCATAGAACATAGAAATATGAAGGAGGCATGCAATGGGCGTAAATGTAGACGGCGGTAGAGAGAGAAAAATATACATGGGGAATAATACTTTTGTAATGAAAAAAAAATTTGGAAAAATTTTTGTTACGGAAACCACGTTTTAAGACCTCCTGATCACGTTTTGACCATTTAGAAAAGAGCTTTTTTTTAAATATCTCATGTATTTGTTAACACGATTACAGTTTAAACGGCAAAATGGATTTCAATGAAACTTTATATTCTTGTCTTAAGATCCGTTTAGATCACGAAAAATGATAATTACCCGTTATGGTTCTTCGATCTTTCAGATATACGAACTAAATTCTACATAAAAAAAATTAAATAAAGTTCTTCTGTAACTTCTTTAACAAAGAAAAATGTACATTCATAATTGAGGCATTTGATGGAAAAAGGGCACATACGCCAAAATGCCATTTCAAGAAAATCGATTTCAAAGTTTTCATTATAGTACCTATAACTTAATAAAAAGTAATGCAAATAAATCAATTTTTTTAATCTGTTCAAAAACACTTCGTAGCTGCTTAATTCTAATCAAAATTATTACAACTCTCACGTAGGAAAGTAGTGAAGGGTTCATACTTCAAGATGAAATTGCAAAAGTTGATAAATTACATCTAGAAAATGCACCTACAATCGACGAAGCTTGAGTGTTCACATAGGACCGTGATTCTCGTCACCGTTTCAAAGAATCGTTAATAACTAATTAATTGTAATAAAAATCTACACGAAAACCACATAGGAAAGTAACCAAGGGTCTATTCTTCGAGACGCGATTCTGAAAGTTCATAAAATATTCGCGAGAAATGAGAAATTCGTGAATTTACAGTGACTGTGTGATATTTCTATTTCCCTCCTTGTCGCGCACACTAGCGTTCTCTCTCTCGCTCACGCCACCTATCTCCCTCCTTGCCGCACACACTAGCGTTCTCTCTCGCACAGCTCAGCCGTGCCACCTCTTCTATTACTAGGTCCCCTATTAACTCGGAGAATTTACTGGTCTCAATCCAAATTGTGGGTAACATAGGGATCGCGATTATCGGTAATCTAACCTATATAAAAGGCTTTTTTTATTAGTAACTATGTAGAGATTCGTAAATAAAACGCATACGAGTGATTGCTGAACGTTGTCACAAGACTATATTCTCGAATCTATATGTACAAATATACAAATCATTTTGAAAAGATCGAGAATCCTTGAAGAAAGTGTGCATTTACTAAACGCGGAGTGGAACTTGTAAATCTGTCCAAAAACACATCGTAGCTGCTTAATTCTAATCAGAATCATTACAACTCTCACGTAGGAAAGTAGTGAAGGGTTCATACTGCAAGATGAAATTGCAAAACTTGATATATTACATCTAGAAAATGCACCTACAATCGACGAAGCTTGAGTGTTCACATAGGACCGTGATTCTCGTCACCGTTTCAAAGAATCGTTAATAACTAATTTATTGTAATAAAAATCTACGCGAAAACCACATAGGAAAGTAACCAAGGGTCTATTCTTCGAGACGCGATTCTGAAAGTTCATACAATATTCGCGAGAAATGAGAAATTCGTGAATTTACAGTGACTGTCTGATATTTCTATTTCCCTCCTTGCCGCACACACTAGCGTTCTCTCTCGCGCAGCTCAGCCGAGCCACCTCCTTCAGTATCATGTATTCTTATTAGCTCGGAGAATTTCTTGGTCCAACAACCCAAATTGTGAGTAACATAGGCGAAAAAACAATGCGAAAATCGTCAATAATGCCTACAAATGACAGAGAAATTGTATAAAATATGAATGTATTTACAATATCGTACATTAAAATGCGTATCCTTACAGACAAATTACGATTACATAAAATCGTCAAATATATGTATGTATGTATGTTTGTAGCTTCATTTCAGTAACCGTATTTTTCGTTAAGACTGGTTTTTCCATCTCCTAATTGATCTTGCGGCGGAACCCACGTCGAGTAATTATTCGTACGAGTGTCTTGATCGCAGGCTACCTTTTGTCGACGCCTTTTTGTTATTCCGGCTTGGTACCTTTCTTCATTTTCATTTTCTCCAACAGACTTGTTTGTAGTGGTGGTGGCAGCGGTAGCGGTAGCGGTGATGGTACTAGTAGCAGCGGTAGTTGAACGTGATAGTTTGGATTCCACTTCTTCTTCGGATTCCACCTCTTCTTCGGATTCCGCTTTCAATGTACTCGATGCAAATAATTTATTACTTGCCTTTGGTTGACGGTTTGATGATTTTTTCTACAGGAGACATGATTGTAAAGGTGTAAACTTCAATGGAGACGATTGTGATGAAGAGGAAAAAGTTAATCGCTTACCTTCCCACGAACGGGTGCAGGGTCTTCAATCCCGATCGTCTCCGATAATGTTTCTCGAGTGAGATTGGTTTTTGTCTTAACTTTGCGCGTAACTTGGTCAGCAGTCGCGGTATGGCAAATAAGAGCGGGCAAATTCGCCGGACGTGTTAAGTTTAACAATTTAATTATACTTGATTCCTCTTTGCGCAAACCTTGCAATTCTATTTTCATCTTGGCAATATCGCTTTTAGTCAAAGCGAACCAACTTAAACTTGACATAAAAGCATCCAATGCGTCTTCTTCCATTATATCTTTGTTCGCGTTGCTTTTATTTTGCCAATTTTTAATAGAATTTAACAAATACGAGATACGTTTTGTCACTTCCTTGTGCTTTTCGAGCTAATAGAACAAAACGAATGATGACATAAATCTTTTGAAATTTTTGTGTAAACAAACGAGTTGGGAGAGTTTTGGATCGCCGACTTACCAACGAATCGTATGTTTCCACCTTTTCCTCTAATTTGCCAGCTAGGCGCATCCTCTGCTCTCGTTTCTTCTCTACTGACCCAGTTCTATCCAAAAAGTTATCTTCGTCCGAATCATAATAATCTTCCGCTTCCCAATTCCTCGTTTTCCTTTTCCTAGCTTCTGCATAGATTCGAGATAAAGACAAAAACAGTTGCATTCGTGAAAAAAAAAAACAGAAGTTTCTAATGGAAAATTTATTCAGGGTCCTACGCTTACCGTGATTCGCCTGCCTCAGCAATCCATATTTGTCCAAGATTTTGCAAGCTTCCAGCGCGCACTGCACTACTGCTTCTCTCTTCTTGCCTTTAACAAGGGCTTCTGCTCTAACAGAACGACCGACGATATCTTCCATGGGGAGGCTAAAAATTTTCCAGGGAAAAATGAAGATTGCATTAAAGGATATAGAAGATTTGTAACGGATCGACACGAATGAAAATACTGACTCTACCCAGCATAAAAATTGTCCAAGACCCTTCTCTTCTGTTTGATATTGAAGGTCGTATCCCTCTCTTTCAAACCAGCCTCTAAGAGTTTTCTTAGGATCCTCCAAAACTAAATCGTCGTCTGCGATGCAAGCATAAGGATTCTCTTGCAAGTCCGTCTCCTCGTCCGCATCTTCTCCCATGCCCCAGTCGATGCCGTCATTTTCCTTCTCCGCAACGGAAGTATCAGCTTTCTCGTTTCCACATCGTTTTTCTAATTCCAATGTTCTCATTTCCTACGATACATGTTTTTCGTTTACTATAGACAGTTAATCGTTAGTAGACAAGCTTATGGGCAGGTTATATGAAAAAATCAAGGATACTTTTAACTCGGACATTGTATACCGAGATTCTTCCTCTTCGTCGCCGGTCGGTGCTTGCAAAATGTATTTTCTCTGACTGCAACCGAACCTAAGCATATGACCCCCTTGCACTCTTACATAAACATTGGGTTTTATACGATTTCCGTTCCAAAATGTACCATGAGTACTTCCTAGATCGTAAACATAAAAGCCTTTAGAATTTTCCTCATCTTGGTTCTGTCTGTATTGGAAAACAGCGTGATATCTTGAAATAGTTGGGTGCGCCAGAGACACGTGGCACGAAGGTAGTCGTCCGACCATATAGAAACTTTGTTCGTTAAGCGGAATTGTGTCTACGATCACTCCAGATTTGAGCACCTCCATTTTATAATCCTGCTCTGGCTTTCCACCCCAGAGTGGTTCTACGTATGGAAAAGGTGGATCTTTCGAATGATCCGTGGATTTTAATACATTATCGGAGGAGCAATCGATATTTTCGGGTGTGCAAGCATCCGTCGAGACTGATGTCTTGGAAATTTTTCCTGGTGGTCGGAAACGCCTGGGACCAATTAGTACGGTCGGTTTTTTGAAACCGTCGGTTACGCTGCTAATTGCGCTGCTGTTGAGATTTTCGGGTGAATCGGACGAATGGTCCGTAGAATTTTCCATAATATCGAGGGGGCTAGACTCCAGTTTATCGAGGTACGATGCTTCGTCATCGCCTACTCTGCTTTCCATGTCTTCATCATCCCCTGCACCATTCTTAAGGCAATCCCGCGACAAAGGTTCTCGCTTCTCTTCCGATTTTCGCGCAAATTCCCCAATGTTTATTTTTTCTTCCATATTAATTGTCACCAATTGTTACCAATTGTCACCGTGGGCTTACCGTAAAAGCATAGACTATTACTTGCAATTACTTGTTAACGATGCGAGCACATTTTGCAGTCCCAAGTGTTTTAAAACCTTTTCAAATTAATGTTTCGAATCAACAGTAGCATACATAATACAAGCTTACTCGTAAGCAACGTCGAGTAACCTCATTCATGCTTGTCCGAAATCGTTTTTCATCGTTCTGCGCATTTGCACGCGGCTTGCGCCATCTTGTGAATATGAAACTGTATGAAACTATCCTGCAGGGGGTGCGTTCCGATTCACACAGATTTATGTTAGATGGCTCAGCATAGCCAAGTTTAGACGGGCTAAATTTAAATTGTTAAGCAAAGCACCTGAAACTATGAACAAAACGTTCAAATGAATACTATTTAGAGACTCTCACTATACCTAAAAGTTGAATCGCTTTCTCGGAGATCGATACTTTGCAAGGCGATTTTTTTCTTGAATCGATTTTTCATCTTACGATTCGAATCAATCTGAAGAATCGATACTTTCTGAAAAAATCGGTAACTCTACGAGGTAGAGGTGGAAGTGCCGCCATACCTCTTATTATACAAAATATTTTTAATAAATGTAACCAGTGAAACGTGTATGCATTTTATTTAACGAAAATTGCGGCTTATTTAGCGAATGCCTGGATAGTTTGGAGCAGGGGTTCTCAAGCTTGCCACCAGTGATCTTTGGAGGAGTCGGAAGGATTCCTCTGGGGGTGGATAAGTTGCTAGGGGTAGTTTAAAAACGGCGCGCGGGAAATTTTATATATTGATTATTCAAAAACTTAGAAGTAAAAACCCTCAATTCTGAATAAACACGAATGTGTATCACGATAAATAAGGCAATCAAGATTCCTGAAAAATACTATAGGGTAACCCTAATAATAATAGAGAAATATAGTAAAACCAAGAATCACGTAATAAAAAATGGGACGAGGAAAACATAACAGGAAACAAGGAAAAAAGTTACGTATTCAATTTTTGTCAGGATAATACAATGACTCGTTGGTATTTTTACTACGTTACTCCAATTATGACGCAATTAATTGAACTTAAATTGTACGGAACTAGCGGCATCGTGGACCCAAGTGATATACGTGTAAAATGGCGTAGAAATGGTGTAGAATGCCACTGCCAGTTGTGCAGACAACGCGATTCGATTTGGAATCGTGGCGATTGATTTCCCTAGAGCAGCATTTCCCAATCAAATTTTCCCATGGAACCCTTCTACCCTCACTAGGATTTGGTACCCTTAAACTCAACACTTTCTTTTTTGTACACAGAGCACTGTCTCGGCCGCGTCTTTTGAATTTTTGCAGTCATGTATATGTATATGTTTCTCGCTGAATAATTTAAAGATTTTTATAACTTTTACAAGGTAACTTTTCGGGAAAACCTACACCTCCGGGAACCCCGGGGTTCCGTCGACAGGAAAACGTTGCCCTAGATATCGAGAGGCGCGTTATTCCTATTTACATTAACCGAGTCCCGACGTGTTATATTTTCTCCCGGCGAAAAAATACAAGGCGAGACGTTGATTAAAGCGAGGACTCAATTCTTTCTTTCTTTCAGCCACGGTGTCTGAGGCGGCACGATTAGATAAGACTCCCGGTTCATAGTGCGGCCGAGATGCAGAGCGCATAAGAGACCAGGAGGCACGGAAGCCGGCCTCAGTTAAAGCTGTGTGTGCATGCCGGCGAATTCGCTTTTGAGTCGCGACCAGTCTCGATAAACAAGAAGAGAACCGTCCCCAAGACCAGTGCCTCACGCGCGTGCACGTGTTCCGTAGGTCCTCGCTACTCTGATCGTCGCGCATCGTTGGTTATCCAGCTCCACCATTCGCGGGACTCTCGCAAGGAACGGAAGCTTCGCTGCGAGATATGTGTTCCTGCTGCAGGAGGGGATCGTGTGACGGGACGGGCTCGGATTGATGGTAGCTCCCAAAGACTCGACGACACCGGGTCTCGCTGGACGTGCTCGGCTGTAAGGAGTGTAAGCAAAGGTATCGGTGGCCACGAACATGCCAGCCTGCACCAGCGAAAACTTCCCGAGGTTCTGGCCCTCGAGCCCGCCTACCTCGAGGAGCAACAGCGTCACCCCGCCCCTGTCCGGCTCGCCCTTGTCCACGTCGCCGACCTTGGTCTCGCCGATGTCCACGCTGAATTGGTCCACCTCGGGCGTCTCCAGCTCCTCGAACCTCTTCAACGTCTCCACGTCGTCCAACGGCCTGAACGCGCCCACGCTGATAGTGTCCCCGCGCCGGCAACACCAGCTCCAGCAAAGGGTGCAGGCGAGCCACCCGGGCCAAGTCGCCCAGGGACAGAATCACAATCGAAATGATTCGCTGCTGGCGATGCTGCTGCGCTTGTACATATCCGTCTTGTTCAGCGTGCTCCAGGGTGTCGTCAGCGTGGTCAGCTACGCGATATGGGCGCCGACGCTCTGGGCCTCCGTCTGGGTGTACGTGCTCTGGGTAATATTCCAGCTGCCGCTGACCGCCCTGAAATGGTTCATAACCGTGCTGCACACGCCGGCGTCCGAAAGAGCGCGCAACAAGCGGTGCGTGCTGATCAGCGGAGGCAGCACGGTGCAGACGGTGCACATGGCCAGGAACTTCTACAAGGCCGGCGCCAGGGTGGTGATCTGCGAGCTGGAGGGCCTGCACGGCTTGGCCAAGTTCTCCACTGCCTGCTCCAAGTTCTACACCATCCCTAAGCCGGGTCCAGGGAACGCCATCGAGTATATCAAGGCGCTCAAGGACATCGTGCAAAAGGAGAGGGCGGCCTACTACATACCGGTCAGCTCCAGCAGCACAGCGTACTACGACGCCCTGGCCAAGCCCTACCTGGAGGTGATGGGTTGTGAGTGTTTCGTGCCCGTTGCCAGTGAAGTGGCCGCTCTCGACGATCCTCTCGAGCTTCTGCGAAGATGCCGCGCCCTGGGCCTAGCCACCCCCGACCACACCGTTCTCCGCTCTTTGCAGGACATTTTAAGGCTGTACGAGCAGAACGCATTCGCCACAGGCAGGTACCTGATGCTGGCCGCTGGCCCGGCCGGGATGAGGGACAGAGCCAAGACGGTCCTGCCCCCGACGATGAGGGAGTTTCAGAACCAGCAGCACGAGATTACCGAGAGCCGTCCTTGGGTGGTGATCCGCGACCCTCCTGGCAGGCACTACATCACCTGCACCACGGTGAAGGAGTCGAAGATCGTGGCGAACGTGACCTGCCAGGTGAAGGAGGGACGGGGCCTGATCCCGGAGGAACGACCGGAGGTGGTCCAGTGGCTGGAGAGGTTCATCGCCCGCTCGTTCAGCTCGAGGATCAGCGGACATCTGAACTTCAGACTCGCTGTGTCGAATGACGGCGAGCTGGTGCCCCTTGGCTGTCGCGTTGGGGTCAGCCTGCCCTACATCTGCCACACGGGGATCCACCCGCGGCTGGTCTGGAAACCCTGCAGGCACTTCTCCAGACAGAACTCCGGGGTCCTGCTGATCGCTGACAGGCACGTATTGCCCGAGGCTGTGACCAGCACGCTGAACCGAACATCCGGGGAGACCGTGCCTCATCTGCTGGGCACAGTGCTGGACAAACGCGAGGCTCTGTTCGCCTACTGGGACCCGTTGCCGTACTGCGCCTACTACCACCTGCAGCTGCCCTTCAGACGGCTGGCCGGGATGATCAGGGCGCAGCCTGTCCAGCACAGTCCACCGCTGGCGGTAGTGCAGTAATGCTTACTTAGAGCCTAGCGCGGGGCGCAGCTCTTTAACCGAACTCTAATGGAGTCTGTTTTGAACAGAGGGAGAGAGAGAAGGACGACGGGGCGGAACGGAACGCTAGACTGGCACGGCTCTCGGCGTCCCTTCGAGGAGCGGGGCTGGCCCGGCACGGGCCTTCTGGTGACTTCAGTATTCGGTTGAACGGACGTTCTCGCGCCAGCGGAGTCTCGAACGATGCCGGATGAGGGAGAGGACGGCAGAGGTCGGAGCGGGGCGTCGGAGGTCAAGTTCGCCGCCCTATCGATTGAAAAATACTTGTGAAATCGCGGGCAGCAGGATGCTGGGCGACGGGACGGGAAGCGCACAGCCGGGTCACGTGCTATCGGGGCGAGTCTCGGTTTTGCGCGGGGCGCGCGATTATTGTAACGTGTGTTCCTATCTTTCGTAAACCCGGGGTGCGACGGCGGGGGAAGCTGATCCCGAGTCTCCTAACTTTCTCGAGCGGGCAGTTGTATTGCGTATCGTCGCGTCTTCTAAATAGTAGTGCGGGTGATCGGGGCGTTAATAATACTATGCGCCACGCTCGATCGAGATTTCTGTTTTCTCAATCATTCTTTTCTCTTCTTTATTCTTCTCCTCTTTTTGTTTTCCCGCGTCGAACCAGTCGACTTCGGACCCCAGCCAGCAGATAAACGAACACGCGCGCGTACGTGTGCATCGCAAGGAAAGTTTCACATATTATGTTCGCGCGCATTGGACGATTTAATGTTGCGCGCCTCTTCGCGCTTCGGCTAAGTTGTAAATAACGTTGACTAAGCTATCATAGATTATATCGAGCGGACCCCTTGGCTCTCTTGATCCTCGCGGGCATCACAGCCCTAGCAGGATACCCGTATTTATAGTATTCCCGATATTTCATAAGACGACAGGCTAGTATGGCCCGTGTAAATACGCATGCAGACGTTGGCGAGTCAATAAAAGATTTCTTTCTTTTTCTAACTTATCTGCTCTCCACTCATTTGCCCCTTGCGGAATTGCCCCAATCTCCACTAACCTAGCACCTTAAATGGTAGTAATAAATCATCCTAGCACTGCAATAATAGTATCTTATCAATCTAAACCCTTTCTGTCTTACAATCGCATAAATACATTCTGCCAGTGGCGGTACGTCGAACGTTCGACTCACAGCGCCCGAAGAATTGAAGGCTAAAAATGTACCAAATGGTCGTTTCCTCGACCCTCTGCGAATAATCTCTCTGAATCCTCAAGATTACAACTTCCTAATAATTAAGAACAACAGTCTCCATTGTAAATACATATCTCCGGGTCAAGCACATTCGGTTTAGAAACTTCCAAAAAACACCCACCTCGGTACAGCAACAAACCCACTGAAGAACCTCAAACTGCTCTCCACAGGTGCTCGCAGGCATCCAAATCGCATTCGATCAATCATCGATCGGTTACGTGTCCCGAACATGACGTAGGATACACCGATTTTGCCTTGTTGCAGCGGGCAGCGGCAGATTATCGCCCCGGGACGTTCCTGGCTGCATCGATGTAATCTGATGAACCACCGGCGACAAATGGTCGGCGGAGTCGTAAATAAACCCCGTTATAGATGGAAGTGTGACCCAGGGGGCAGGCAAGTGGCTTGTCACTCTTGTCGGACTTTGAGAGGCCTGGGGTCGCAGGTTCGAGAGATGCTGTCGGTATTATCGAGCATCTGCCCTTTCTCCTTTCCTCCCGGTCTCCTCCTTTTCTCGCCGGCGCACCCGTTATCGACTGTAATTTCGCCACCGATCGGTTTTTCTCCTTCCATCCCGCCGCGCGAAAATCATCGTCCTCCTCGATAACGAGTTCGTTAATCTCACTTTCGGCTGGCGTCACTTCAACTGCATGCTGCGATGGAGTCTGACGAGTACGACGATCTTTGTTGGAGGACCTTCGGTGTGATTCTGTGTACATAAGCAATAGGGTTTGAGGTCCATTCGATGATGCAGTGTTTTGTCCCGTTATAAGCCCATGTCCCCTGATTCGTTAGAAGTACATTTCTAACCCCACTACTTCTTTTGTGGTAGGGATCAAGTGCGAGAGTGGCATCGTCTCACAGTAAGCTCTTACTGAAAAAAAGCGACGTAGAAGGAAAGCAAGCCGAATATCATGCCGTTTCGTTAGGGGCTCCACCTGTCCTCCAAGCGTTGGACTTATACCGAGGCTAAACTGTATTAGGTTGCTGCATAAGCTCTGTCCGCATACTTTGTTTATATTATGGAGATTTAACTATATTATAATTAATAATTACATTACATTATAAGATATTATGTAGGCATTTGGGATTCGAGAACACACAGATGACGCATCGGTTAGTTTAAGTATTTGTGGAGTTTGGAGAAGAGTAACAGAGGACCCTGTAGATCTTCTTGCGTTCGAGTCCCATCGCTCGAGGTTTCTTTTTTTCTCGCTTACAATTACTCAATCCAAATATAATTAATGCTGATTTATATTGTCAACAACTTGAAAGAGTTTTCAGTAAGAATTGCAAATTAAAAAAGACCATCCCTTGTGAATCGAAAGAGTATTGTTCTGGTACCGCATCCTATCAATAAAAACGCCTCCTAGAGTGATAAGAAGAGTACAATGATGGTCGACCATTTAAGTAAGAGTGGCACATAAATAGTGAATTGTAAATCTGAATTTAGTAAATTTGAAATGTACATTCCTTCTCAAATTTGACATAAAAAAAAGTTCTTTGAGAAATACGATACAACTGTAGCATATGTAGACGAAAGTTTCCATCACGATTCAGATTATTTCCGCGCGACAACGTGGAGTAGCCTCCGCTTCATCAAAAGTTTCACAAGTCGATAGAGTGTTTCCGTGATCGGATGTAATTTTCCTCGCTGAGCAGCGCCGAAGAAGATCGACGGCGATCGTAAATATCGTCGATACGGCGAGCGACGGGTGAAATACGAGCGGCTTTCGCGATGAAGAGGAACGCAGAGATTCGAAGACGCAAGGAGCGAAGTGTGTAACGCAATCTTATCATGCGATGATATTGAAATGCAGTTCCTTGGCGACGGACGGTGAAATAAATCAATACGCAGGCCGCTCTATTTTTTCTCCCTCCCCCCACCCCCTTTTTTATTTCGCCCAGGGAAGGCACGCGACGCAAATTGTTCATTCGCCAAGAATCGCGTGGATTCCGCTGGCGCTTGACGAGCCCAATCCTTCACTTTTCAACGAGACAAAGAACTGAGGAAATAAAGTCCACGGGTTTATAAAATGAACAGCTTGTTGAGTCTTGATAACACGACAGTATACTATTATTTTTAATAGCAAGGAAATGGCAAAAGTAAGTAAGATATTATAGACTTAAAGTTGATGAACAAATTATTTTCGTATTTCTACGTATTCTACTCGGTAAGAGAATAAAAAGTTGTAAAGGAACCATACGCCACAGACAAACTGTTTTCTCATAAAAGCTTGCTAAACTTCTGGCCAATCAGATCACAAGGAGTCGATCCTGGGGCGGCGCGTTCCCCCCCTTTGTCTCCCGTATGACGCATAGAGGGAGGAGCAACGCCGGGTAATAGGGTATTAACCGAAACATTAAACCATTTTTGCAGGGAAACGGTTCGTTTGCGGCACATGGTTCTTTTACAAATTTGAATCCTCTTTTTAAGGGGAATACGTAGAAATTCATCAAAATTGAACTGAATTTTACAAGAAATTTCCTCAGTTTCCGCCTCTGAATATAAACGCAAGTGATGCAACTGTCTCTGTCACAAAACTTTTCACGTTTAAAAGGCTTCAGTAAGCATATAAATCGAATCAAAAACGGTGCGCACATCGTACCTGACCTCGCGTAAAAAACACGCCTCCCGCGTTATCGTGTTTTGGAAAGGTTTCCTCGAATCTCTGTTTTTGCCAGCGTCCCTTGTTATTCGAGGACAAGCTTCGCGCGATTATCGCGATTCCCTCGCGTTTGTTTTACAACACTACCGATTTGTCAATTATTATTATACACTTGGTTGTTTGTAAAATATCATCCGCAAATTCGTTCCGCGATGCTGATTTCTCGGAACTCAATTGGACCGATTAATTTCTGTTTTCGCGGACTGTTCGGCTTGTTCGGTTTCGACCTGAATGTCATCGGTGTGGGGGGGGACGATAGAGGGAGGCTTCTAGGGGCCCTTAACTCGATTTGTCCGCGTGTAACGAGAAGGAAAGTCATTTTCTTGGGCGAGGTGTGCCACGTGGTAACAGGCACGGGCTTCTGTGAGAACAGATTCACCTGACTGGCATACCAATGGTCTGCTCGCCGCTGCTTTACACCTCGTTGCCAATTTGCTGGCGGTTGGGGCGTTTAACGCATCGATGGGCCCTTCTGGGAGGAACAACGCTTCAATTAAGGAGAGTTGGCGCAATGCTGACATAAACCGAAATATGGTTAAAACAGTACTATATTGCTAAAGAAAAGTAGGGATGTTACGTCCTGCGACTTTAATACATAAAGTTATTCAATTATTAAATTTCTGCGATTAATTAATTCCGTAATTAATCAGAGAAATGATTAAGTTTCTATAATTAATTTCTGTTATCAATTACAGAATTAGTTAATTTCAGAAATCTAATAATTGAATAACTTTATTTATTAAAGTCATGGGTCGTGACAGGTGAAGAATACTTAAGAGTTAAGAATTCGTTAAGGCGAAATTTTCGTTCAGAATCAATTTTTATAGAATTATCAAGGGACGCCGAAGAGCACTATCGTAGCTCGACAGATAAGGAGATTAAGATAATGGTAGATTAATATAATTAAATAGATTTCGAAAACTTGGATTCTTCAGATTTTTTAAGTCTCTCTTCGACTCGAGTTCAAGAGATCTCCTGGTTTTTTTAATATTTGAAATAATAAAAGGATGAATGTTGCTCCACCTTCGAAGAGATTCGAATCTACAGTGGTTTTCGTGTCTGACCACTGTAAGGCTGTTCTACTTGAAAGCTACAGTGGCATGGATCACTCAAGAGTACAGTGAAATGGACTACGAAAGAAGTAGAAGTTAAAAACAACGCTATATCTTCCAGATCTTACTCGTCCTTTGATTTCTACCAGTATTACAGGTGTACCAAAAATTGGATTGCCAAGTAGTGCGAAGATATTGAAAAGCAATTTTTTTTGCGCCGCGAGAAAGACCGGTCGAAATATAATAACGGAGCCGAGGAGTACGGCGCGAGATACCACAGAGTTTGTATCTAATCTACGCGGCGCCCAAGGATCGCCAAGGCGGAGTGCAACGAGAGAGTAAATATTGTACCAGAAGGGGGAACTTTCGTGTGTATCGATGGTCGCGCTATTAATACTGTCCAGTTGCTAGTGCTACAAGCAGCATCGGTCTGTTCGATAATAAACCGTGTTTTCCATCTGCCCGCTGGAACAATCGGCGATAGACGATTGTTGCGTCGATGGGTCACGCACTGGCTCCTTCCATCTGCCCAGCAATCTCCTCTTATTATTCCTCTTCCTCCTTTTTACCTCCCTATTCTGCGCGACCTTCGTGAAGTAAACGAGAGCTGATTAAAGAAGGAGGATGATCCTCGTTCCGTTGCTTCTCGCGTTAAGCGTTCTTGTCGCCAGCGGCCAGAGGACCGAGCAGCAGTGCCAGAGGAGGACAGACGGGCAGCTTATCTGGGAATACGACGTGCGGAGATCGTACAAGATCGGCGGATACCAAGTGCGTACCTCCGTTTAAATAACTGCACGAAACTGGTATGAACAAAAATGCTCGCGAGTCATTCGAACCCACCACTACTTTCACTAAATCACTCGGGGAAGGGTACGACCACTTGCTACGAGTCTCCCAAGGCGATTATTTCTTCGATTTAGAGTTCAATTTTATAGAGTTAATGAAATAGAGTTAAATTTCAGAGAGTGGAAGGTTTAAGCGAGTGGAAAATTGAGAAACTCAACAGCTGGAAAGCTGAATAATTGGTTAACTCAGCCGGTCCTTGTACGCATTTGAAATTTGCTGAGACATCAGTTAAAGTAGTAAGCTCGACGCAGTTTATTCATCTTGATGAAGTTTTATCGGATTGCAAATTTTTTAAACGATATGTTTATGCTTAAACTGCTTCCACGTCATTTGACCCTCTCTCTTATCTTCTTCCAGATAGTTTTGAAGTTTAAATGGCACGGGTGAAAGCAAATAGAGGAAAGTTAATTTTTTTAATACTTACTTAATCGTTTGCAGGAAGTGGAGGCGGAGTACGGGCCGACGAGGGCGACGATCACGTGCATTGGCTTCGACTCCTTGTCCGAAGAAAACAACAGAGCCATGTGGGTCGTCTCTGGAGGGATAGGGTACAATTTCATCAAAATTAAGTTCAGGTCCAAGTACTCCAGGGGATTACATTACAGAGTGTACGTCTATGGGAAACCACACTGAAAAGAACAACAATGCTAACTTCTGTATTTTCTGTAGCAACAATCCTTCTTGTTCGTCAAATGGAACAGGTATATTTTCACATTGTTGACTAATAAACTTCTACCATCCCACTGTTCTCTCTCTTTTTTTACTTCAAAATATACTCCTGTCTTTAATATACATACTTGTATGCTTGAATGCGTGCGAGAAAGAGTTAAGAGATATGTCCAAAGGAATCCCGCACGTGATATACATTGCGCGTTCAAACTGTAATTCCTTGAATGCTGTAATAATCTTCGCCCCTTTACAAATTTTTAAACTTGTTTTTCTCAATCATAGAAAGTCATAGAATTTTTTTTATTCTGATTTTTTATTTTTTTAAGACGAAGAAGGAATTGCCAGTACAGTCATTTACCAACCGCGTTATAAAAATTTCAAAAATTTAAAAATTTAACGAGGAAGGTATTGTAGCGATGGGTTCGTGACTAATGGAGGAAACCCGTGCAGATGAGAATTAATTTCAAGAGATTGAGAATTAGAATCATATCGTAACGCGGCAGATGACGATGATGGACGTCGTCGATCGTAAATCGCCGAGTTGTGTCGTGATTCTGTTCACCGGACTCGAATGTCGTGACCAAGATGATTGGATAGGATAAAAGTTTCCCGCAAAGGCACGGATAGATCGAGAAACCATTAGGCCCGCGCGGGTACCAGCCTCAGATTCCCGCCGACGACAAGTTCGAACGAATAATGGAATCGGTGGAAATATTTTTTCCCTGCGTGCACGAAACGAGGATAAAACTTCCCCGTTTCGCGAATAATTGCAACGAGGAAGGAAGGCGGATTTGTCAACTGGGTCATTGCATCATAGATTCTACGAGAAATACGCCTACCAGCACTATGGTGAAGACTCCGTACGGAAACCGCCCATCGGCGTTCAGTTAGCACTGCGAACAAATGAGACTGGGGTGTATCCGCACACGACATACGGCATGAATTGAGAATGTGAATTCTGAAGAATGTGAACTTTGAAAGACGAGTGGGTTTGTGAGTTTACGATAGAGGAAGATGAAAAATAGGGAAGGTTGTAGAATTAGGTGGGGTAGATGAAAATGAAGAGGGAGATAGAGATGTCAGAGAGAAAAGAGAGGGGATGAGGTACAAGTGGTGGGGGTAGGGTGAGATATAGAGGGGGAAGGTAAATGGGAATAGTATTGAAGGAAAGCTAAGGTCGAGGGGAAAAAAGGAGTGAAGTAGAGTTGATTACAGAAAGTAAGTGATTTGGAAAATTGTGTAATTAGGAGATTTAAGAATGTGGTACTTGAATAATTTAATAGTTAAAAAATTGAAGGGTAGCTTCACAGAGTGGTGCGAGTGCCAGCGTCAGAAGATTTTATTCGTATCACTTGCATAATATACTTTAAATAGAAATAGAAAGGGTAAATAGAAATAAAACCGTTTCACCAGGTAAGCTCCGAGCACCTTTCAAATTACACTTAAAACCAAAACCAATTATCTCCCTCCTAACTCCCACAAAGCAGTTTCCAAACAGCTATTGCCCCCAAAAGAATTTGAAAAACTCGCAGAGGAGCGTGTATCGCCCCGAACCCCTCGTAACGAAATGATCGCTCGATACTTTAAAAAGCTAGCCGTCGATAAACGATGGCCCGTTATCACGACGCCTATCTACATTAGCAGAGAAAACTAAAAGTTGCTGACATCACCGAAAGAAACACGTTAGTTTGGTGATGAAATCAAGCCCATCATTCCACCCTAAAATCATCAACGATTAATAAAGAGAAATTATTTCCTAAATTTTAATTATTTTATTTATTTATTTAGCTTTTAATTATTACCTATTATTACGTAAAATTTAAACTTCGTCAGTTTTCCCAACAAGTCTTTTCGAAACCCCAACCGCAGAGAGACGCAACCGTCCAGGCCCGTGGATCGGGCCAGGAGGCCTAAGCACGGTATCACACGCGATCAGGATCACGGCAGGAGCATCGCGACGCCGACGCCGACGCCGACGCCGACGCCGACGCTAACCGCTTCAGTAAAACCCAGCCGTCCGTAGGCGTCGAACGCAGTCGAACCACCGTCGCTCGTCCACCGGTCCCTGGAGAAACTGTATCGCCGCCTGACCATCCTCCAGCATCGAACTCTACACACCTCAGTAGCCATCTTCTTATTCTTGCAACAGCAAACTCGACATGTCACGGGTGAGTTGTCAAGATTCATTGCTACTTAATTCATTGTCTCTGTTGGGCTTCTCTGGAAAAAGCGATGCGGGATATGTATGATACGATTCATAATTATTTGAACACCTCCTGTATTTGCAGAAAATGGATATTTCATAGAGATTGAATATTTTATACTGCTTCTTCCACAGCTGTTGATTTAAAATAGCAAATAATTTTCACTGCTTTTAATCTAAAATACTAAATTATCTCCTCTGTTTTTAATTTAAGATACTAAATAATTTCCACTGTTTTTAATTTAAGATGCTAAATAATTTCCACTGCATTTAATCTAAAGTACTAAATACTTATCTTCACAGTTCACTGCTCTGAATTTAAAATACTAAACAATTTCCACTGCTTTTAATTTAAAATACTAAATAATTTTCACTGGTTTTAATTCAAAATACTAAATAAAGTAGAATTTGGCAGAGTTCTTCGATGCAACGTCTTTCATAATTATTAAACATATAGAGCAGGTGTCCTAAAATTTATAAACTTCGGTGACATGACAATTTCGATTTATTTTACACTTTGCAAGCTCGTGGGGAATCTCATTTGAAGCATCAGGGAATTTGTATTTTCTGAGCTACCTTTGCCTCCTCAGGATGAAACCACCCTTCAAGTATTAATGCGTGCTTTCTTAGGTTCCTGTATGACTTGAAAGCTACAATAGACATAAAAAATTGTTGAAGTGAAAATTGAATATTACTTTAGGTTCCATAAAACTGTGCAATTTCCCTTCTGAGTGATTTATTGATCTGTAAGTAATAGGATTTGAGTAACTAGGGGTAGATATCTAGAGCGTCTGAAAATAAAGGAAAAGAAACGATAGTGGAACAGATCAGTAAGTATGTATAGGTATGTGAAAAATAGAATTGAAAACAAAATAGTAGGTTTATTTTGATTAAATTGGAAAGTGGATTATAAATTTTGTTTGAGGGGTTGAATGTCTTTATACGGTATTATTACTTTTTTTTTAATTAATCTCCAGTACATATGACTACTTCCAAAAGATGATCCTGCTATTCAAAATCGAGATGGATTTTCCAAAGACCCAAAGTCAAAGTTTCCCATTACTGCATCACGCAGCATGCAGAAGCGAAATTAATTCTGAAGTACCGTGCTCGATAGCCGCGGCCGCGCAATTAATCAACGAAATCTTCGATCGTTCCGCGAGATCTCCCCGTACAATAAACTCTGCACGGAGAAACGTGATAATTAGAGCTACTAGTTAACTAGTTTCGCCCCCTCGGGCAAAGATTGATTGACTCCTTCCATCAACTTCGAACCCCATGCAGCCCAACGCTATGGAGAATCGTGTAAACGAACCTGACACCGCTACTCTCGGGTTTCCACCATTTTCGCGGATAATGATCTTTGACCAATCATTGTCCGCAGTTAAACGCCTGTAACTATCCTGCTCGAGGCAGTGTTTAACCATTCCCTCACCTGACGCGGAAAATTCCGTGTTAAATAAGGGTGTGAGAGGAAGAAAGAATCTAAATCTAAAATCTAAAATCTAAAATCTAAAATCTAAAATCTAAAATCTAAAATCTAAAATCTAAAATCTAAAATCTAAAATCTAAAATCTAAAATCTAAAATCTAAAATCTAAAATCTAAAATCTAAAATCTAAAATCTAAAAGTAAATTATTAAAAATATAAAATTAAAAAAATAAAATTAAAATAAAATTATTACTATTATTATTTATTATTCTCGGTTATTAGTTCTTTAAAGATATGTTATAGTTGATTTTGGGTAGAAATGACCCTATTTCCGTACAAGGGTTAAAAAAAGTAAGTTCCTGCTTCAACTTAATTGAAAAGATAATCCCTCCTTGAGTTCCAAATTCCAAAGACAATTATTTCGGAATTTGCTACAGTGATGTACATTTTCGTTTTCGCATTTTCCAACGTTACTGATGAGAGAGATAACTGAAAGGAACTGAAGCTTGTTACTAAAAGCTACATCGTTTCTCTTTATGTGCGTAAGTAAATGTGTATAGGGTTGAAAGGAGAGTGGAGTTCCTGCGTATGAATAAATAACGATCGGCCACGTTGGTTAGTTGACCAGCGGCCAGTTTCACAAAGGAGTGACGCATCTGAGGGGTTGTCCCGCGCTTGGAACACAATAATTTCGTGGGGAGTTGGAGGTGCGGCTGTCACGTGTCGCAGAACCCTGGAGGCTTGCCACGTGCTGACTGGGTTATCGAGAGCTGCAGCATGTTTCTTTAAAGCAGCACCCTTGTTTCACTTCGTCTTCTTCGTTTAAATTAGAGATCCTGGTGAAAGGAATGGAGGAGTCTAGGTGTCGTTGATCGAGATCAATGATTTAGTCTAAAGAAAGATTTCTGTTTCTCTGTCAGCATCGAAGTGGATTCTCACCCCTAACGCTTTGTGATCTTCGGAGAAATTGGAGGGAATAGAATGGTAAAGATCTACATTCAAGTGTTCCATACATCTTTCAAGTTCGTCTCGTCATTACTAGACTTTTTCTTCATCGCCACTGTTTTCCAAAGTAACCCCCCCCCCCCCCCCAAGGTTTTTCCTGTGTGCTTTGTTTAATCCGATTTTCTATAACTCCAGCTCCAGATTATCGAGTCTCTACTGTAGCTTCGAGGATTCTATCTCACAGATATACAGGGTGTTAAAAAAAAGGTGTATGGTTTTAGGGGTTTATAATATACTTTCTGTATCTTTTGTAACACCCTGTATATGATACAAATCAATCAGACACGTTCATCAATGTTAATTTTCCACGTGTGCAATGGGAAAAGGAAAGTGATTCGAGTATCGTAGCGAGAGCTCCCTTTAACCAATGAAATATGCGTACATTCGTGAAGTATGCTCCCTACACGCAATCACCGGCGCATATGTCGCCCTCGTGATCGGTCGATATTGCTTAACGCAATTATTGTGCCTTACACCCTTCTTCCCTTAGAAACTTTCCAATTACCACGTCTGACACCGACCATTCAATCCGTGCATGTAATAGAAGAACCAAAATCGCGTCTAATCCAACAAAAATTACAAAAATACAAACACTTAGTTTCACAGGTGCATTAAAAAATGTAGGAAACATTAATATTAATGAAAATATTTCCACGCCATTTTTTGCTCGTGTAATTCCCTATGGAATCATTAACCTACTTAAAGTTTATAACTCGTACTCAACATTTTTCATTAGCTAGAAAAATGAAGAGCGGAAAAGGTTAACATTCTACGTCATCCCAAATAATATTAATATCTATCAGAATCTTTCCAACCTAGACATGCATTCGTTATAAGTCTCCTAATATGTGAAATATTATGAATAATATTCGCCACGACAGTCTTCGTGTTCGAATATTGCCTAATTATAAAATTCCTCGAACCTTCTCGTGCACCATGTACCGGAAAATTATTAGACCTTTCATCCTGTTGACGACGCTTCGCTGTGTTTTACTTCGCAGCAACAAAGGTCCGCAATCAATTCGCCCAGATGAAGTCACGCGTGGCCATTTTTCGTCCCGTCTGCTCGCAATCGTTCCTCCGCGTTGCGTGAGTCGTATCGCTCGCCATACGTGAACGTTGACCGTGGTAATTTCCCCAGCTATAGGAGACGTTCTCTTCGTCACGTCTCTCCTGTCCCTGTTAATTAACAGCCTCTGATAGCAGGGCGTGAATTCCATAATATAACAACAGACGGATTTTCCTTCAGCCATCTCTTCTTCATTGACCTCTGTATCCGTAATATAGCGGATATCAGAATCGAAGGATGATATTATTTTCCTCAGAGTTCGGGAAACTCGAATTTAAATAAAAAAAATCTATATTTTGGATAATTGTAATTGAGTACATTGTGCACCTAGAATCTATTTTTTGCAATTAAAGTTTTAGAAATTGGTGAAAAAGTTGGCTCTCTCTAGCTTCTCTGAAAGCTGATGGAAGATTTCTTTGGACTTCTATTTAATGTTTATTCTAAGCTCAGATACGTCGCATTTCTGGGAATCTGTTTTCTTTTTTTACCCCCAAGATAGTAATGGTTTTGTTATTGCAATAACTTAGAATTAGAAGGATCCACCAGCTCGGAATACGGACACTCGTGTTTTCGAGACAGCCGATGACGAGTGCCGAGGAAAAACGTGATCGTCGATCTTTTGGAACGAGCAACGATCGCAATTAAGTAACCAAGAAGCTTGGTCGGAGATAACCAGGCGCCTCCGGCTTCGAATATTATGTTTGAAAGACTAATCCGTGCGTAGAGCGCTGTATCTATACGCCTGCGTCGCGACTGGACGTTGACCGTTGTTAATTTCCGCAGACAATTTGCGATTTGTTTGCTTCGTTTAGCTTCTCCTCGGCTGGCAGATCGCCGTTCGTTGCCTCCGCGGCTGCGTGTGTGTGTGTGTGTGTGTGTGTCTATGATGTAACATTGCATGGAGGGACGTTTTGATGCGATTTAGTTAGACTTTAGATTGCGGATTCAGAGGTCAGGTTTTTGTTGCTCGCCGGGGAATTTTTAGCAAATTGATTGTCGTGCCAACTGCAACGGTGGTCAAAGGGAAATTTAAAATCGATTTAATTGAAATTTTCACAAATTAACTGAATTGGGACATGGGGACAGAATTTTATCAGATTATGGTACATTTTTGTTAGTCTTCCTATAATTGTAAAGATTCCTTATTAAGTTGAGTATTATTCACGCGTGACACGACTCACGTATTAATGCCATGTGTATATGTAGCTTGATAATCATTCCGTGAATGGTATAAGAAGTGGATGGATTAAGTCACCCAGTGAGTCATTTATTTGTTTAAATGTATTTACAATGTGTACTCTTTCTATCTGCCCTTTGCCTCGGCGGTATCAGTGTGTTTGGATGTTATGTTGCGGGCTCATTTAATTATGTGTAGTCTGTTTATTTTTCTGTTTTTGGTCGTTGAGTAATAATTTACGTAATCGTGTGCGCTGCAGGGTGTAATATTTCTGGTAATGACTTCAATTGACTTGGCTTGGAAATTTGGATCGACTCAAGCTACCTAAGACAACTTAACTCAACTCAATGTAACTCAATTTACTCAACATATTACTCAACTTAGAGATTTGACTTGAAGATTTATCTCAACTTGACTCAACTTAGAGATTTGACTTGAAGATTTATCTCAACTTGACTCGACTTAGAGATTTGACTTGAAGATTTATCTCAACTTGACTCAACTGAAAGATTTACCTCAACTTGACGTAACTTGACTTTCCTCGGAATTATGGATGGAATTCCTCAACGTCCCACTAAGATTATCGACCCTTGAATGAAATTTCAATTAAAAAAGCTTGATTGCTATTTATAGCGGTGTCTTTTCTCGTGCTGGTGGGTAATGTGGTGGTAGAAGATATCAGTAAGAAGTCACTCTAAATATCCTACAAACGAGACTTTCGCTTGGACTTTGCCAGGTCCAAGAGCGCGACTAAGAAAAGCTCGTTCTGATAAGTCAATATTGTTTTTCGCTTATTGTATGGCGTTTAGTCTACCTAACTGATACTCTATCGCCAATTGAACTCGCTCACACTTTCCTTTTTCGAAGCCCCCCTGTCGCTAATTGCGTACTTTTTATAGACTCTTCGCACTGAGTACTCAAGTTAATATAAAAAGAAATTGTTACGTTAAAGAGACATTCTTATATTGCATTATTAAGAAAGCGTATATGGTCTATCTTTCCCCTTGAGATTGAATTTCGTAAAAATAATTGAAGGCCATCGTGCTGGTTGCATGATGATGGAGGACATCTGGTGCAGTCAGTAAGAGCAAGGAAAGACTTAAATTAGAAAGTTAGAGCTTATCATAGTCTTACTGTTCCCTTGATCTTTTTGGGATTAAATTATTCTAAAGTCTAAAATAGGGGATTTGTGGGAAATAGTAGACCCAGCTCGGCATTAAATACCAAAGCTAGTTCGTCGGTGTGGTAACTACAAAACTTAATTTAATCCCATTAAACTCAACTCGAAGACTTAACTTAACTGGACTTAATCGAACTAAGGAGGATAACTTGAAACTCAATTCAACTTAGAAACTTAACTCAGATGAATCCAACTTAGGAACATAATTTAACTTAAAAACTCCACTTAGAGACTCAACACAGCTTATCTTACAACCTTAATTTAAGTCACTTTGGAGACCAAACTCTACTCACTTCTGTGACTCGATCGTACACTACAATATACTCGTCGACTCAACTATTATACAAATAAATTGATTTGGAATCGTGGCAAGGTGTAACGCCAGCCTAACCATAAATCAATTCTGGCATTCGAGGCATTTAATCGAACATCTTCCATGGTCAAGGACGTGCACAGTTCGTCCCTTTAGCGAAACTATGTGACCGTGAATTCGCGCCACGCCGCGCCGCCCGCGAATTCCCTCACGCCATGCCCTCTCGATGCACCCTTATCAGCGGTGCACGCGATCGATATCAATCTCTATGGAATTCTCAAACGAACAATTCGAAATCTACCTTATTACCAATGCGGACTCGTGTCACGAAACAACATACAACTGAAGACTTCCCTGCAAAAAGGAGGCGACTCCACGGTTTTGCTGCAATTGATCTATAGTCTATAGGTAGCATGGAAAGTAAAAAAAAAATAACTGTAAATTAACTTAATATATACCCAGCTGCCATAAAAAAAACATATTCTTGCTTAGTAATAGTGTTAAA
The DNA here is from genome assembly GCA_963971345.1 of Andrena flavipes. NCBI lineage: Eukaryota > Metazoa > Arthropoda > Insecta > Hymenoptera > Andrenidae > Andrena > Andrena flavipes. The sequence goes on from OZ020480.1 coordinate 60,191,791, forward strand.
TACAATATTAATACGTAGACATTAAGTGGGCAAAATACTTTAAACATACATATGTCTAAAAATATTTTGTTAACACTGTCATTATTACTTTTCGAAAAGTTAATAGGTACATTTCCAGCTGCCCCCTTTTTACTGCAAAATCCTCGATTGACCAAAGAAAACCTGCAATTTTTATCAAAGGGCTATTAATAAATAAATGTGGCTAGAATTTTAATTTCAAGAAACCACATGTGACCTTCGAATATTTCCAATTACTAATTCTATTTAAGGGATCTATTTAAGGGATCATGGTATCTATTCTTTGAAATTCAAAAACAGAGCTCGACCAAGTCGACTGAAACTCTGCGAGAAATCAAACCTGACACCCACCGCTGGATTGAAACAGTTCATAAAGGTTCCGCAGTGTGGAGGATGATTAAAAAGTATATACTCTAGCACAGCATCCCGTCGTGGTTATCACTACTGAGGGATAACGTGAGAAAAGTGGGTGTCCCGCGAGGGGAGGGGACTCAATGACCCGTGGGACCTTCGTCTGTAAAAAAACTCGTTCAGATAGTAAAAAGCAAGCTGTTCAATCCGGTTCTCGCTTCCTTCGCCGACTCGACACTGTTCAAACTCCACGATCATTATGACCGATTAGCGATTTGGCAATTTGTCGTGGCCTGGGGCAAGTATCTGGGTCTCTTAGGCAACACTGAAACAATCTTGGGTTGTTAGAAGCTCCATTAAAATATTCTAATGTACCATTCTACGAATAAATGATTTTTAAATTGTTTGGAACTCCTTCCCCCCCCCCCCCCCCAAAAAAATTGAGGAATCCTCTTTGAACAATAAATTGTGAACTCAAATGTGTATTCTGTTTTATTCGAATAAGACTCTAGGAAAACTATTATCAGGGCCAGTATTTTCTTATATGTATACATACAGTAATTCTGGTTCCACTGGAAATTGTGAAAATCGACAAAATAATGAATCGACTGTTGGAGAATTAAGGGAATTCAAGATTTTTTTAATAGGTTGAATTTTCTCAATTTATAGAATTATCAGTCGATTACCAATTTTCGAACTGAACTAGGTATACTTCAAATAGCAATTTGACCAACGTCCTCAGCGATTAGAATTAAAATTGGTATTAATATTTAAATCATAATCAATATTATTATTTAAATTAGAATTAGTGTTATTATTTCAATTAGAATTATTATAATTATTTCAATTGAAATTAGTGTCCGTTGTTAAACACTCCCACTTTTCTCAGTCACAAATTAGAATTTGCTGCAGAAATCACTTTAAGCTGTAAACGCATCGAACTCGATGTATCTGGTTTGCGGGGAGTTCCCTGATACGGTGCAATTACCGAGTTTCAAGCTCGATATCGCTCAGGCCACGACATGTGATCGGAAATGGCTCGGAATTTTCGAGCCAGAAAACTTTTAGACACCGTTCCCACCGCTAATTGTTATTACTATCAATGGGGAGGATCGAGCGAGCCCTAACGTCGCGGTTTATCTCGTCGTGATTATTAGTTCACCTGCGGGATTCTCAGGGGGTTGCTTAAACGACGCCCGCCATGCTGGTCGTTCGTCGAACTTCATAGACACGTGGTACCTGCATGGATCGTTTCAAGAGATCTGTGCACGAAACCGACTCCACAAATGTACTATCGTGGCAAATTTGGTATTTCACCAGAAAATGATCATTGCAAATTAATTTCAAACAATTTATCCTGTCGGAAAATTTAATCCAGACTATCCTCAAACCTTTCCCTCTTAAACTCACGCTTACTAGTTCATCAAGCAATTAAATTTGATTTGATTGTGTTAAAAAATAAATTATAAAGGACTGTACTCATTATCTTCAACCAGTTCGAAATTCCTTTCCTTTTAGATTCTTAACTGTTAGTTCCTTAACTTTAATCCCGAAATTCAGATTTAATTACAATGCGGACACCGCGTGCGGAAATCCTTCCGCCACGATGCGTGCCCGTGCTCCTCGAACACCCATAGGCGGTCCCCGCACGGGCCGAGTCCGTCCGCGATTTCGTAGCGCGGAAGGGTTTTAAAATCCGTGCGAGGGAAGTCGTAGAAAAGTTAGGACAGTGTATTCGAGGGGTGATATATCCTCGCGAGGAGCCGGGTCTGCCATATACATATCGATTGGTGCCATTCGGTGCCTGGCGGTGGCTTCTTCTACTTCCATTCGCCCAGACACCGGATACGACAAACCTCTGCTCGAAAGAGGAAACAACGAGGAGTACGATTACTCTGCTCCTATTCACTCCACGACTCGTTTCCTCAATCTACTCGCGAACCTTGGGTGCCTGGACTTCGCCCCTGCCAGCTCCTTTTGCTTTACGATTTTTCTAAATATCGCAAGCCTACAGTGAACTTAAGTTAAGGGGTAGTGAACTATTTCAACTTCAGAAAATCGATTACTTTTTTTTACTGATTTTGAAAATTTTATCCTTTAAGAAAATTTTAAACAAAATCTCACGAAGAAATTAAAATATTTGTCTGCGGAAAAAATTCCCAAACTACTTCCTTCTTTTATCGAGTTAGTTGAACCGCGAAGTGTGAAGTTGAATGACGTAATGAAGTCTGATTCGGTATCAGGACTCAGCGCGCCACGAGTGTGAACAAATGACTACTTACAAATTGGATTAATCGTAACTGCGAAATAATTAAAATTCAATGATTGGCAAATGCTTTAATTTACCGGTTCCAGCGCACTTTTATTAATTTAATTTCAAAAATCCTAAATTTTTGAAGCGATCACACGAGAATGTGCTTTTAAACGATGTTCTTTTTCTTAGAGCAGTAGAGAAGTCATTTTTTTTCAATTTTAAAGTTTTCTCTACTAATATTGCACGCGATGGCTTTAGAATTAAAAATCCTCGAGCAGTGTTCCATTTATTTGGGAAACATTCCACCGCACTCCCACTTAAAAGAATTCGAAGTCGAGGGAAATGGAAGACAGAAGGGAACGTGGAGATCAAACGACGAGTGTATCTGATAACACTTTTTTCCAATCTACTTGTTCCTTGCTTCTAGAAAGAGATTAAGCTGACCTAGCGGAATTGTAGCTTCATCGAACCATGTAGAGTATATCTACAGCAGAGATATTGCGAGGTCGTAGAAGCCGCGAGGCTGCCAAAGTTTCCAGCTTTGAGGTTTCGGAAAGAGGAAAGTGGGAGGAGAGTCGGAAATTTTTGGAAAGTGGAAACCTACCTCTCCGGAGAAAATACCAAACCTCTTTTTCCAAAATCACAAAGCTGTAAAGTTTTAGGGAAAATTTTTGGGAGCGTGAAATTTCGGGGAGCGACAAATTTTGAGCGATAGAAATTGGAAAAGATTTAAACACAGAGGCTTGAGACAGCTCTAAAAACAATTCACTTTTTTTCATGTAGCTAATTAGCAATGACTTATATGTGAGTTGTCATATTTAACTAATTTTGACATTGTCTCGACTCTTTTAAGAGGTCATGCTCAGCTCCTTCGTTCAAATACTAGATAATATAATATAATAAGTAAATTCTTTCGAATTTTTTATTTTAGATGATCGACTTTCGAGCAGCAGTGGTCACCGCAGAAGCCTTTTTTTGAGTGAACCTTCGAGTGATGGACAATAACTTAGTTATTGATAAATATTTTTAAATAAAAAAATTACGATGCATGGTACTAGATGCAATCCTTAAAAGGAAAAAAGATATTTTGAGAATTGTGTTATAGCTTTTGAGTAAAAAATTTCCAAACATCGCCCTTTTTTTCGGCCTCCTGACTGAGCATGCATGACCCCTTAAATTATATTTGATGATATTTCGCGGACAGGGCGGCAGACGTTTGTAGTCAAGGGTTGCCAAACCTTCAAATCCGCCCCTGTCCGCGATAAGGCCCCAAAGAAAAGCGTTTTAGGTAGAAATTGTTTCACCTTCGTGTAAAAGAATGTGTAATTTGAAAACATTTCTTACAGCCGTTGTCCAAGGGTGTCCCGCAGCTATCAACGAGAGGGCAGATGGAAAGGCGGCGACCACCGTTTCTCAGAGGCCCCAGCAAAACGAAAGAGGTATAGGATTTGGCAGGAGGCTAGGGTCTCTAGTGACCTGACGCACTTCTCAATTATTTCTGACTAGTTTTCCTTTTTTTTCTGATTGTCAACCCCTTCAGCGCGGAAATTAAAACTCTTGACACTGGCCGTGTGTGGAAATTAGTGATGGCGATTCTGGACAAAGATCCGATCGATCCTAAGAATCGATCTTTTATGAAGAATCGGTGATAAGATCGATCAATCGTGGGAAAAAAAGATCGCTCTTCAAAGATCGATCCTAAAAAGGATACATAAATTAACTTTATTCTCGCTCTCTTCTTCAGATATTTATTCAGCTATATAGGTATAAATAATTACAAAAATATCAAATATCAAATATTGAACATTAAAGCCAGAGTAAAATCTAATGAGATCACTCAACAGTTGAGTCTGCTGAACCCTGCTGAACGCACCCAATATGACTCCGATCAGTAATATTCGTGTATAATACATGTGTATATACGTGTATTATACGATGCGTATTTTACGTAGCCACTGTCTGGGGCTTACTAAGCATGCTTAATTAAATTTTTTTTAACTGACCCTGAAGAAAAAAGGATCGATCCTTGATAGATCGAAATTAAAAAGAATCAGTGAAAGATCGATCTTATTTCGCCTAAAAAGATTGATTTTAGATCGATCCAACAAAAGATCGCCATCACTAGTGGAAATGCTCTACTCGCATCGCTGAACGCCCATGAGCGATTTCCGCACAGGCTGCGTGCGGGAACGCATTTTTGTAGTGGCAGAGTTAATTATCTGCCATATCATTATTAACTGCCATATTGATATCTACGCATATTATATCCAAAATTCGGTAAGCACGGAATTTATACGTGCTAGAATGCTGCTCCCCTATGCAAATTATTTCTTTCGGAAGGTCAGATAGAGTTCAACGTGTTATACGTAGAGGAATAGAATAAGGTCAAGAAACTGTGTGGTTACGTTTAACAAGCAGGGGCTCTCTATATCCACTTCAAAAGCTGCATTAAAAAAAAAATGGATTGGAACTGGACCTTATACATTCATTTTTAAAAAAAAAAGAAATTTCTATATGATACTTCTTCGTTCGATGCATTCCAAAAAAGAACTGTTGAAAAAACAACCTAAGGCGCGACCAAGTTAGCTGTGAATTAATTCACCCTATCAAAGAACCGGAAACTACTTACATATGTGCATCCGTGTGCATGATTTCCATATGCACCCTCCTCCAAGCAACAGTAAACAATAAACAGAAACATAACCTGAACCACCAATGCACAGGATTTTATTCCACAGTATTCTGTTTATTACGATGTATTTGAAATTGAAGAAAAAGTAGAATTCTAATACCTAATATAATAGAATCGTAATACATACTATATAGTAACAGTAGTTCTAACAAATAACACTAATTTTAATTTCTACTTTGCCTGATTAACCGCTTGATAATGCAATTATTAATTGTGAACCAAGTATACGAATCAACAAGCAACAGTATAACATAGAAACCTTTAGAACTTTGTAAGGTATCGGCCCAATCTTTGAATCCCCTTATTTCTTTTCCTGTAGTAAACTGTGCAACTCGAATACTTTGTTAAAGTTTACTCTTGTAGACGGACAGAAGCACGGGTAGAATGGATTCTGCAAGGAGCACAGCCAGTGGCGCAGGGGATCGCGCGAACGACGAAGATCTATCGCCAGATGCGTTGGTCAGGCAGAATTACGAACTGAGGCATCGCCTTGAGGAGGAAGCAGCTAATTACAAAAGACGCCTGGATACGTATCGACAGGCACAGCAACATCAAGCTGCTCTCGTCTCCCGTTTACAAGCCAAAGTAAGATCTATCTCTTTGCTTGTCGCAATTCAGTTGCTAAGCACGAAATAACCATTCACGTTCTCAGGTTTTACAATATAAGCAAAGATGTTCAGAGCTGGAAAACCAAATGACAGAAACCACTGTGTACGATACTAGTAAAGCTCCTAGCTCCACCCCGCCAGCAGTCTCGGCTTTAGACTCGGCGCATCAAACTTTAAGGGATATACGCGACGAACAGATTCACGATTTAGATACAGCCTTGAAGAAGCTTGCTGAGGAGCGCAAAAGGTTTTATTCCTTTACTCCAGACCTTCCCAAGTGGGGGAAAACCACTCCTGAAACACATGTTTCGGTTCTCCCTCCAACGCTGCTCCTTCAGTTAAGGTGGGAAGATTCCTACTACCCTCTCTCCAAAGAGACAGTAATGTCGCTAGGAAGCATGTTGGGGCGCTTTAGGGTGAAAGTACCAAATGTGTCAAGTTTTTATAGGAAATTTCATAATGACTTAAAAATAGTAGGAAAAATTAAAATTTAAACTAGCATTTCAAAATGACGTAAAAATGAAATTTCCTTGGAGAGAGGGTAGTAGGAATCGTCCCACCTTAGCTGAAGTAGCAGCATTAGAGGGAGAACTGAAATGAAAATGGTTTGCTAATGGTTTGCTGGGTTTGCTATGAAAATGTGTTTCAGGAGTGGTTTTCCCCTACTTGGGAAGGCCTGCTTTACTCCATTCTGAATGGAAGAATACTCTATGTGAACGTTTACATGTATCGTTTTTCTTAGGTGCGAGAAATTGTTGCAAATAAACACAACTTTGAAGGATCAGTTGGAGGAATCTCATCAGACGAACGAAGCGCTCACCAATGACCTACAGAAATTGAGCAACGACTGGGGTATTCTGAGGGAAGAATTGGCTATCAAAGAAGATGAGTGGAGGGAAGAGGAGCAAGCGTTCAACGACTATTACACTTCCGAGCACAATAGATTGTTGAATCTCTGGCGCGACGTTGTATCTGTGAAACGATTGTTCGCGGAAGTAAAGTCTACCACCGAGAGAGATTTATTGAAGATGAAGAATAGCGTTACGTCCACCTTTAATGATGTTTCATCGGCTTGCAGTAACACTGGGTTTGCTATGAAAATGCAGGCAGCCGTGCAACCGATGGTACGTTCACTTACACTGCTGCTTGCTGTTTGCATTCTAATGTAATCGTATTTCAGATATCTCATCAAGTCCAACAAGCGCAGGAACAGGTGACGACTGACTTGAAAATAGAACTATCAACGCTCAAGCAACAGTACGACGTGGCTCAGAATGAGATTCGTGTGAAAGAGGAGAAGATCAATCAACTTATCCGCGATGTTCATAATTTGGTAGACGCCACGAATGAAACTATTATTTAAGAGAAGTACAAGGAATATACAGAGCGATACTCTGAATCGATTGCTTTCAGGAAGAGAAATGTGGGGAGGCAGAGGCAGAAGTGCACCGCAATACGCGTATTCAGGACGACATTGAGATTCTACAGTCAGCGTTGAGAGACATAGCGCACGCTGTGATCCAAGACGCAGAGGCCAGGGATATCGAAAACAGCCAAGCTCCTCCTCACCTGCACTTGTCTCCCAGCGCACCTATTCCTCAAAGATCACCGAAAAGAGGTACAAGAAGCAACACCATTCCAGCCTTTGCTGAAAGTACGATCAGCGCTGTGCAAGCAGCCCTGCATAAATATCAGTTGACTATACACGAGCTTCAGGTGTGAAGATTTTATATTGCATGCTTTGGTATATAGTAGAGCTGTAAATATTCGAGTGTTAGAATAATTCGAATAATTTTGAATACGAACAATTAGAAGTATTCGAATATTCGCAGAAATTATTCGAATATTCATTACAGTCCTAGTAAGTAGTAAAACGTACTCATCCTCTAAGGCTCCTGTGAAATCTGTGCTAACGCGTGCCGATCATTCGTCTCGTTAGGTAAAATTACAGAGCAACAAGGAGCAATTATCAACCACTCGGAAACAGTGTGAGAATGCCGAAGAGAATATTAAAAGCCTGGAGAAGAGAGTGGAGGAGCTGATTACCGAATTAGATGCAGCCCGATCTCAGTGTTCCCAGCTCAACCAAGAGAAAGACATGCTGCAGAAAGGTCTCGACACCGTGAGAATCGAGAAGAATGCGCTTGATAAAAGCAGAGTGGAACTTAACAGCATGGTGCGATTTCTTTTGTTAACTAACGAGGGAAGTTAGGCAAGCCGAAAATTCAGAAAATTATGTAAATTTCTGGGCAAGTAGAGTACTTCGTCCGCAAGACAAACATATTTTTTGTTGGTGCCTTAGTGCGAGTTTAGGGGGTGGAACATCTCGAGAACGTAATTATTTTTACACAGTTTTGTAGATATAAAAAAAGATGCATCTTTTGTTTAAACTTCCTTTCGAAATCTCTCACCGTTTGCATAATTTTCTGAATTTCTGGGTTGTCTAACTTTAAGTGCGTGTATGAGTATCCAAATGCATAAAAAACCTTCCTGATTAGATGGAGAACTTGAACACCGACTACGAAAAGCTGCAGAAGACTAATAACAAATTGCAGAAGCTCTGTGATAATCTGGAAGACGAGAAGTTGTATCTCCAAAGCGAGCTTGGTAGAGTATCTAAAGAAGCGGAACTGAGGTACATATGTCAAATAACAACTTGTGTACTCGTATCTTCATTGAACGATCTACCAGTAATTTGAACTACCAGGGAACTGAATCTCCATTCAGAGGAAGACAGATGCAGCAAAATGAGGGAGGAGCTGCTGACCCTGCGGGAAGAATTAAATAAAGCGTATCTCACGAAAGACATGTTGGAGCAACAGAAACTGGAAACGGATGGATTGATTTCGCAAATTGAGAAGAACAAAGGTGATTTTCATTGCAAACCTTCTTTTTACTTTTCACTAGGGCTTGATTTGAGTCTTCTCTCTCCGCTATGGATTAATATCCATTTCTGACCGAATAATCATTTAGGTGACCTGGAGCTGGAATTAGAACGTGTGCTGCTGGAAAAGTCAGACGTGCAAGAGGTTCTAATGAAGTTGGAGACAGTTTGCAGCAACCACGAGCACGACAAACACCGGCTCCAGGAAGAATTGAAGAAGGTAACGTATAATCGAAACATATTTTGTGTAAACACATTTTGTGTTAACGGTGCTTTGTCGATGGTGCTTAGGTGATGGAAGAGAAAAATAGGTTGGCGAATCAGTGCGCAGATCAGCAAGGAGACTTAGGTTCTTTGCGAAAGGAGTTGCTCCAAGCGGAGCAAACCAGACTCGACTTGGAATCAGAGAAGGTTACTCTGAACGAGAAAGTGAAGTTCTTGGAGATTGAGAAGGAGAAGATCGAGATAGAATTGGCACAGATTACAAGGGAGCGCGGGGACCTCAGTAACCAATTGTCAGTGTTAGCACGAAAAAAAGAATCGTTAAACGAAGAGTTGATGAGAGTCAGGCAGAGATTGGAGCAGGCAAACGAGATGAACGGAAGAATTAATCGAAATTTGGAGGACCTTGTAAAAGATAACGAAGAGAAACAGGTAAATAAATCACAAATTACTAGTAAGATACATTTACGCTGAGTAATGTGTTTCATTCGCATCTGTGCAGGTTCTCTTGGAGTCGAACGAGAAGGAAGTCCAGCGGTTGCAGGAGCAACTCGCATCAATACGTAGCGAGAAAGAAACCCTTGAAGGTGTTTTATTCGATACGCAAACTAATTTGGAGAGCACGCACGCGAAGAAGACGCAACTGGAGAAAGAGCAGAAGGAGCTGTTGATAAAACAGGAGAGCTTGAAGGGACAAGTAGAGAGACTGGTGAAGGAGCTGGATAACAGTGAGAAGCGTACGCAGGAGATAAAGCAATCACTGACGCAGCAAAGTGGTGACCAAGAGGTTGAATTCCAACAGATCATCAGTAACGTGAAGAAACACGGTGATGATACTATTAAAAAACTGAGCGAAGAAAAGGTAATATGTTTAATAAGCTCAAGGGCTAAGTAATGCGTACAACTAAATTGATTGTATTTGTTGCAGGAACAGATAAAAATGAATCTAGAGAAACGGCTGCAACAGTCCCTGCTGCAACTCAGCGGAGAGAAAGACAATGAAATAAATCAGTTGCACCAGAGGATAGATGAGATGCAACAGCACATGGAGAATCTATGCCAGCAGCACGAAGAAGTCCTCCTCAGAGCAGAGAATGATAAGCAGCAAGCTCTTCTTATGGGTAATACTTAAATATTTACAGAGAATTATCTCACAGAAATTACTGAACCAAATATATTCGTTACAGCTCACCACGATCAGCAGGCACTATTGGAGAAACTGGAGGGCGTCTTACGCGAAATGGAAGAGGAGAAGACCAACGTCGAACGAATTAAAAGAGAAGGTGCAGCGCGTGCCGAGCAGGAGCGTAACAATACGAACCAACTGCGCGACGAATTAAGCCGCCTTAAGACGAAGTTAGATGAAACGAAGTTGAAAGCAGACGAGGAGAAAATAAAGCTGGACCTGAAGATCGAAGAGCTGTGGAAAGAACGCGAATCGGCGCAGAGGGAGTCCGAGGAACTGCAAGTGCAGCTGCACATGACGGAGGACAGAGTTGATAGCTTGCAGAATCAGCTGCACGAAACGACTAGGAAGCTTAAAGACGGTAAAGTCTATATTTATCTTTTGGGTTAACGAAGCTTGTTACTTCTGGTACAATGAACGTGCATTTCCAGTTGAAAATCTGAACGAGACGTTTCGCAAAGAATTGGTGGACGTTCGAAGACAATTGGCTGACTCCACGTACGAGAAGGAGAAATATAATAATAGTAACAAAGAGTTACGCGAGCATGTGAAGCGCATTGAAAGTGAGAAGAGGGAACAGAGTAGGACCTTGGAAGAATCGTATCAAAAGATTGCGGGTAATGTATATATTATAATTCTGAGTTATACTATAGTTGTTTCGCGTGTATTCGTACTCTTGATGACATTCTGAATTGCGAAGCTCTGGAGGATATGAAAGTGACTATAGACGCGGAAAGGTCTCGCCTGCAAGCGCAGCTTCGCGACATGGAACGGGAAACGCTGCAGCTGCAGAAGCAGCTGCGCTTCGCGCAGAACGAACTACAGAAGTCTCGCGACAGCAACGTACAATCACAAAGCGATGAAAAGGAACTGCAAGCACGGCTGACGAATGAGATGGAGGAGAGGGAACGCTTGCAGCTTCAGCTGCATCAGTTAAAGAAGCAGGTAGCTAATTAAAATATTGGAACCAGCTACATTTATGAGTTACGACGATAGTAGTGAAGCCTAGAGTTAATGTTCATGTGCTCTTCTTCTTTCTCTTTTAGCTAATGGACGTGGACAACAGTTTAGAAGTAACAAGACAAGAACTTGGAAGGCTACGCTCGCGTGCGGACGAAGAGGACGAAAGGTGGAGAACCCGGGAACAAGAGCTGCTGGTGAGACTCGAGGACTGTCGATGTCGCGAAAGGAAGCTGGAGGATCAAAAGCATAATTTGGAAGTTTGTCTGGCTGATGCTTCGCAGCAGATTCAGGAGCTCAAGGTAAAATCCCGAATCTGAATTTAAGTTTTAAATTCGTGTGAAAATAGAATCAAGAAATAGAGAATACGAATTGTTCAGGCACGTCTCGGAGGATCTGAGGGAAGAGTCAGAGCGTTGGATGCTCAGTTGTCGCAATTGGAAATGGCAAAGAAAGAAGCGGAGCAAAAGTTGAGTAGCGTAGGATCCACCTTACGTCGCATAGCTGGCATTCAAATGGATGGAAGTGTTAACGTGCCCTTTAAACCGATGATGAGTCCTTCGAGAAGATGGAGTCCAGCGAGAGGTAAGGTATCCTGCGATTCTATTTTTTTCAGCTTTAATTGATAGTGATGATAGTCTTAGAGAATATATTCCTGAAGATTCGGTATGAATTTCGAAAATATCAGCCACGGGGGAACCGTAAACTTTAATAAAACGCTTTTCCTCAAAACAATATCTTTCCAGTTTGGCGGAAAGACACCAAAATATATACCATATACATATACATACATATTAACATTCCACTAAACTTTTGGAAAGATCGACTTTAGTTTTCTGTGGTAAAAGAAAATTGCGAAAATCGCCTTTTCTCGGAGTTCAGAAAAACAGGTGGTTCTCTCCTTAACCTAATGAACCTAAATGATTTGTAATTAATATACGTGTTACGACCCAGTTCAAGATCACGCAGACTCCGTCAGAGACATGATACTAGACGTTGATCCTGAAGTTGTTCGGAAGGGTGTGAGATCTCTCATGCAGCAAGTAGCACAAATTGAACGTGAAAGGGTAGCTACACGATTTTCTCTTCAAACTTTTCAAATCATTTTGCTAGATCCTTGCAAAATATGCCGGCTTATATTCTAGGACGATTATAAAACTGAGTCGTGCAACGTGAAGAAGCAGTTGGCGGACACTCAAGAAACTCAGACAAAGCTTGACGCTCAAATAAACAATCTACTAACTAATATCAGAATTCTACAGGACGAAAAGAATTCCTTAGAAGTGAAACTTTCTCAGAAGCAGAGTGGTTACGAAATGCAGGTACGGTTTGCTTATGTTTTTGTAGAAATCGTAATTTTATTATCGTGTGTTTCATCTATTATTTCAGTTAAACGCTTTGCAACGAGAAACGGAGGAGTGCGAGCAGTTGCGCGAAAAAGTGGCAAGTCTTGAGTTAATGATCGGTAACAGCTCTGAAGAGAAAACGCAGTGCGAGGTGGGAAAATATTTTTTGCCTCTCTTGGGGGGGGGGGGGGGGGATTATAATTATACAACGCCAAAACCGACGTGATCTCTGGGATTTTTTTGGCTCCAGAACCTTCTGGGCAGGAGCCCAGGCGGCAACTGCTCATCATCCGCTCTGTTAAATCCGCCACTGTCTTCAAATGTTAAATTTAAAGCCATAAAATGGTTCAAAATGATTTGCTTCATAATTTCTCCAGAAAAAATTCCCAAAGATCGGCCTTGGTTTTACCCTTAAACACTTATTTTATTACTAACTATGTGCTGAATAATTCTGTAGGAGAAACTAGACAAGCTGAAGCAAGCATTGAACAGAACAGAAAATGAGAAGCGTAATCTGCAAGAGGAGCTTAACAGAAGCGAGTCTCGTGCCACAAAGCTGGAGTTGCAAAGAATGTCGTTGGAGGGTGATCTCCAACGACTGCAAATGATGTTCCAGGAGAAGGAAACGAATATTCACGTACGTTCCCTGTATGACTTTTAATCTCCCGATAAGAAGTAATAAATATTTCTAATAATTTCACAGAAACTGCACGAGCGAAGTGAAATGCAGAATCGAGCCATGGCTAGTTTAGAAGAGCGTTGCGCTTCGTTGAAGTCCACGATAGAACAGTTGAACGTTGCATTAGAAAAAGCATCGAACTCGGAGAGCGAATTGAAGGGAGAAGTAAATTCTCTGCAGCGCAATGTCATGGAGCTTACAACCACTTTGCAGGCTTCGAATGAAAAGATCAAGCAGGTATCTAGATACGAATTTTCAATGTCTATGTAAAATTCCAAGGAACGATCGTTGCAATTTTATTCCAGCTACAAAAACAATTAACGAATACCGAGAACGAGCGCAGGATTCTATCGGAACGCGTGGAATCTCTGCAACAGTCTCTGAGCGACATGAAGCACACGAACCAAACTCTAACCGATCAAATCACTCGTCTGCAAAATGAGCTGGCGAACAACGAGGTGCAACGTTGTACCTTGGAATCTCAACTGAGGTTAGTTAGCTACCCAACGCAAGAAGAGACAACGAATAAAGACGACGAGCTGCTACGACAGCTTCAAACAGCGCAGAGGGAGAGGAGCGAGATGAGAGGGAAAGTGGATGCTCTTGGTGACAAAGTGAGTATCATAATTCTTCAGGAATATTAGAGCCACACTGATGCATTTCTTCGTATTCTAGGTGAAATTATTGGAAACCGATAAGCGCAATTTAGAGCGTCAGTTGTCTCTGCTTAAATCAACCAGTGCTCGCAGTAAAAGCTACGAACGTCCTGAGAAAGCGCACACGGAATTATTAGGTTCCAGTTTCGATCTGGACCATTTCGAGCAGGAGAACAGAGAGCTGCGATTGAAGCTGCGCAGACTAGAGACTCAGCTCGCAGAGAAAGAAGCGGAACTCATAAGAGTGAAGTCGAGTTACACGCACACTCATTCGGTATTTGACTACAGTAGAGATAGAACCGGGGAGATCGAAAGGCTCAGAGCGGCCCAGTTGCAAGCGGAGAAGCTGTTGGAAGCCAGAGAGCAGAGTCATCGTCAGCAAGTCTTGCGCCTGGAGAATCAGGTACTAATTTCTTATTCTTCTCTGTTTGTAATTGTTGTAAATATATGTTCTAAGAACGAATGTGTGAACAGATTCAATTGCTGCGCGAGCAACTCAACCAGGAAATAAAGCGTCGACAATTGTACGTGCTACGAAGCTCGAGAGCTGGACGGGAAATGCAGCAACTGAGACAGGCTTTAGGCGATTCGTTGAGAACAGTCGCACAGGATCCTTCGTTAGACGCAGTACTACTGGAGCACGAAGCTCGAAAATTGGACTCCACTCTGACAAGTACTACCAGTCTGCCGCCGTCGTTAGCTTTACCTCCGCCGTCGTCTTACGATAGATCTTCCACGCCAGCACAGCTGAAATGAATCGCCTCGCTATTTCAGACTGAATCGAACACGAAAACTGCCAATGTTCAATGACACTTAGGAGAAGAGTAGCGTATAACAATTCTTCCATTCGTGGGAACATGGGATAATGTAACTTATGCTAGTCACAATTGTATTTAAAATCAATTGCCGTATATGAGTGGGAGATCGGTGATTATTATAATGTATCGTCCACGTAAACTTTAGGCGAATGTTAGTTAATGACGTTAAGATGGAGGGTATCGCAACTTTTTGATAACAGTACCTTGGCGTATTGAAATTTTTACATACTTTTTTTATACAACTTTAGAAGCTGTTTAAGGAGACAGTCTTTTGGAATATTTATTACAGTACGATGTACGGTGCCTCGATCGAAACTACTCCGACGCTGTAGGATGATTGAGCCGTAATAGTAAGAGGCCCTTGTTTTTCGAACGATTTCTACATTGTACTACTTTCAGTGCGAGCTTCGTAATAACTAAGGCGCGAAGAGAACCTAGTAGTATCCCAATCCGTCCACGTGTTACGATAACTTTAACTCACATCGCGGCAATTAAATGTATATAAGTTGATTATCAACTTGGTTTTGTGTATCGTGTTATTTTTACAATGGCATGTTCGTATTGCCAAGCGTACGCTTATGATCCGTATAATGGAAAGCGCTTTCCGGGTAAGTTGTGTGCTGGTAAGAATAATGCTATCTTTAGTCTCGTCCAGAGACCAAAGAGTATCACCGAACGAAAGCATTGTAGAGATATGCTTCTGAGTACGCGATTAGACGAGTCACTGAAATCTATCTATCTATAGCATAGAACGTAGGGAATGGTATTTTATAAAAAGAGTACCGAAAACGACATACATTTGGCGAACAGTGGATTGTGTCTATTCTTTACTATTGAGAATATAGACATCTAATCCAGCCAAAAGTGTTTAGCTGACTCAATCGAGTTGTCCTGCTTGCGGATCATGAACAAAACTGAAGTACTTGCGAGAACATTGAGGAGGAAACGAAACGTTCCATTAATTCCATACGTTAATAATGCTCAAACTTAATTGCCATAGAATTCTTCGATAGAGATCGGTTAGTAAAGACGTAGCGATACGTAACGTTCTTTTCTGCATTTATATTTTCAACGGCCATCGTTTAAATTTATTGTTATGGCGAGCGAAATGATCGAAGTGAAAATTCATCTACTCAAATTGGGAATGAAATTGTAGGGAAACAAAAGGTAGGTTTTATGATGCTAGTCATGAGGAAGCACCGTTATTGCGTTTAATATTGTATAAGTATATGATGCGTTAATGAATGTTCACTTTTGTAGAGATATGTATACTTATATATATATATAATATATATACAATATTGTATATATATATATATACAATAAATTATTGCAAATTTAGTTGTAGAGTTTTGAATCTTGATCTTTCATAAATAATTTCGAATATATTAAGAGCAATGATAGATTGCGATGCTACGAACGTTAGGGAAAGTTTTTGAAAAAAATCTTATGGTAAATATTAAACTTACAAAACGGAGGACTTTAAGGATTTCAATGACCTTGAAATATGTTGTCAAGGTGAACGTTCTGAACATCTTTTCCCTATGCCAGTCTCTGAGATGTTCGTAAAAATATTTTTGATACATATCTGAAAATAGCATTGCGTAGCGTTATTTATTTGTATAGTTGATGAATATTTTTCGTAATATTATATTCGCATTATATACGTGCCTCGGGACAAAGAGGAGATATAATAAGAGGCGTCACTCGACAAGGACAGAAATAACCTAGGGAAATCACTAGACAACCAATTTAAATGCCCATTCGGCAATGAAATTCTATTGGCGCTAAGCTTCTACGCCACGTATCACGGCGTAGAGGCCTGTATTAGAATTTCACTTCCACCCATTTACACATCACTCGCGTTTCTATCTCTATTATCCACACAATTCAACGGTTAACCAAAACCAATCAGATTGCAGAGAATTCAAATTTAAACGAACGTCCAACGCGATCTTTTTCAACTGACGGTTATATAGCAGCATAGCACGCGAAGAACATTCACCATGTAATCGAACGGCGCAAATATTAATTAAAAGTTACTTAACAATGTCGGACAGCATAAAAGTTGCGATTAAAGTAAGACCCTTAATCAGACGGGAAAAGGAGGACAATTTGGCTGTGCAATGGGTGGTGCAGGACAATTCCATTGTCTCCACGGACCCCGAGATGAAAAAGCGTGGAGATGGTGGATTCTGTTTCGGTATGCATTCAATCTTCTACGTAGCATATATTTCTCGTTGTTAACACAGTTCTCATCGAACCGTGCTCTCGTTATCTGCTTCTTCGTTTACAGATCACATTTTCGATATGAATGCATCCAACTCGGATGTATTCACCACCGTAGTGAAACCGATCGTGGACGCTGCCGTTAACGGTTTCAACGGGACAGTTTTCGCTTACGGTCAGACCAGCTCTGGCAAGACCTATACGATGATGGGTACGCCGGATGAGCCAGGAATCATACCACTCGCAGTGGAATACATGTTCGACGCTATCGCCAGCACTGCTCGACGTGAATTTTTGTTAAGGTATGCATACACTATTGTTAAAGAAAGGCACAGAAATGTGTGACATATCCTGCGAACTAAGTAGGTCTTATATAAATATATATATATAATATTTTACACTCCCAAAAGCAATTGCTGAAGCGGCAACGTCTTGGCTCTGACTATCCAGAGAACGAGCTCTCGCAGTTTCCTTCTCACAGACCTTCATTTGATATTTCAATGTTAACAGTTGTTGCGTCTCTCCTCTCATAAAAGATTGAAAAGAAAAAACAATTTCGACATACTTGATTCTTAAGCTCCCTTGGAAAATTAGGGCCTAGATAAGGAGGCCCTGATCAAAGTAATAGCGACATTGTTTTGAGTTGAGAATTGTAATTTACAGAGTGTCGTATTTGGAAATTTATAACGAACGAGTAAACGACCTGTTGAACACAAGCAACACGGATTTGAAATTAAAAGAAGACGCTAGTGGACAAATTATTTTATTCTGCAAGGAGGAAATCACCAATTGCCCAGAGAATGTTTTGTCCATTATGAAGAAAGGGAACAAAAATAAAAGAATAGGCGAAACGAATATGAACGAACGGAGCAGCAGGAGTCACACTATATTCAGGATCGTAAGTTTATATCGGAACTCTGATTTAGATGTAGGATCTGAAAGTCTGTTCGCTTTCTGTTTAGACAATCGAGAGCAGAGAGGCTGGAGGGAGTTCCGAAGGTGCGATACAGGTCTCTCAGTTGAACTTAGTAGATCTCGCTGGTTCGGAGAGAATCAGGCAAACAGGTGCAACCGGCGAGAGATTTAAAGAAGGCAAGCACATCAATCTGTCCCTTTCCACGCTAGGCTTAGTTATCATGCAACTAAGCGATTCGCAAGATACCCAAAAGCATGTAAACTTCAGGGACAGCAAGTTAACAAGGCTGTTACAGAATTCACTGGGTGGTAACGCCATGACGGCGATAATATGTGCCGTGACATCTGCTGCGCTGGAGGAGACACAGTGCACTTTATCGTTAGTATACCCATTATTATGTAGAAAATGTTAAACACTCTCTATCGGTTCGTTTCAAATTCAATTCGGTTTTAGATTCGCATGTCGAGCTAAGAGTGTAAAGAACAAGCCACATATCAATGAAGTGATGTCGGACGCAGCGCTGTTAACACGCTACGCGAAGCAGCTGTCTAAGCTCCAAGCAGAATTAGAAGTATGTTACTTCAATTTTTATCCCACTGATTATTCTAGCTCTCTATAAAAGCTACTGCAACTATCTGACATTATTTCAGAAAATGAAAACTCAGAATCGGTGTGCCGAAGTGGAAGAGATGGAGACGAAATTGCAGGAGAAGGATCGTATCAATCAGATGCTGGAAGAGCGCATAGAAATGTTGAAGACTCGTATCGTTTCTGGAGACACTACAACTGAGGAGACATTTAAATCCAAGTCAAAGAGAAGGCAGACATGGGGAGGCCCTGGCGTGTCTAATCAACATCTGCCTGTCTTCAAGCCTATGAACAATTTGCCAACGATCAGGGAAACGTCTTTCGAGAAACCGCATAGGAAGAGCATTATCCAGTCTGCCGACTTGATGAATCAAAGTACGTCTATTATATATCAACGCGTGACTTTGTATTCACCCTCGTTTCATCGTTCGCAGCATTTCAAACAGCTTTCACGGATTTCGAGCTGGAGCTGTTCGAGAGTGAAAGGGACCGCGTGAATGAGGAGACCTTTATCGACAGCGACGAGGAGACATTTGTCACAAAACGTAATACGCCTCGTGTCACATTTAGGGATGACGTATTTACTATTAGAACGAAGAGCAGTACCACATCACCGGGGGAAACTAGTATCGAGGTAACACCAGAGAAGTGTAGTATGTCTACGCAGACAGCGAGGTAATTACAGGACATTAACAAGAGTTATTTTTCACGTTGCTTTTATATATATCGAACAAAATTTATAACAGTTACCAGGTATCTCCATCAACGCCGAAAAATACTTTGCGGCGATATATATCTATTTTAACAAATGATTACAAAGAACTTCTCGAATACACTACTCTGGAGAAACAGTTATTGTGTCACGAGAATCACTGCTGCGCACATGTAAGTATAATTAATGTTGCGTTCGTTAACCCTGGGTAACGTTGCTCGTTGCTCTTCTTTCCTCAGGAAAACGAGCTGCGGAATAAAGCGGAATGCAGTACAGAAGTGAAAGAACGGCTGGAACGTCTCAATCTTGTTGGGGAATGTAATATAGATCGTATAATTACCACTTTATGCGATAAACTCGACGCAGCTGAAGCGAAAAGCAGGCAGGAGATGATGGACAACGATAAAAAGAAGGTGAAGCAATTCGCGGAATTACAGAAACAGATTCGAGATATCACCTCCGAGAAAGACGAGTTCGAATATATGAGTCGAGAATTGCGCGCGCAATTGAAAGCGAAGACTACGGAGTTGGATTTGAAGAATATGTACGAGGAACATATGAAGGAGCCGGAATTTAAGAGGATCGCGGAGCTGGAGAAGCAAGTGGAATGTCTTGTTTCAGAGAAAGAGAAGTTGGAACGCGTTAACGCTGAATTGCGCACCGAGTCGACGAAAGAGATCGCAGAATTGCAAAAACAGATTCGGTATGTGACTTCCGAGAGAGACGAGTTCCAGCACATGCGCCAGGAACTCCGCGCGGAGTTGAATAAAACGTCACTGGAGCTGGGGAAATTGAAGAACGATCCGGAAAGTGTCAGAGAGGAAATAGTAGCAGATATTAAGGAATTGGAAAAACGGGTCGAAGATGTTACATCCGAGAAGAGCAAGCTCGAACGTGTTAATGCTGAGTTGAATGACAGAATTTTAAAGCTTGAAGCGACAGCAACGTCGGAGCACACTGCGCATCAAGCGGCAACAGAAGAGGTTTCGAAATTGCAAGGGAAAATAGAAAGTATGACAGTGGAGAGAAACCAATTTGAACGCGTCAATACTGAACTCGATCATGTTGCGTCTGAATTGAAGCTGAAGATAACATTGCTAGAATCTGAAGCTCGAGAAGCCAGAGGACAGACTTCTGAGCTAGAGAGTCGGATCGAAAGTGTGACATCCGAGAGAAATGAATTGCAGCGTATAAACACCGAATTGGATCAGAAAACTTCTGAATTGGAATCGAAGATCGCAGCAGAACAAACTGCGAGCCAAAATGCAATGGAGAGGGTTTCTCAGTTGGAAGTAGAAATTGAAAGAATGACATCGGAGAAAACCGAATTCCAGCACATAAATGTTGAATTGAACCAGAAGACTGCTGAATTGGAGTCGAAGATCGCGGTAGAAGAAAATGCAATGGACAAGGTTTGCGAGTTGGAGAAACAGATCGAGAGTATGTTATCGGAGAAAAATGAATTTGAACGGTTAAGTGGAGAACTGAGTCGAAAGATTGCTGAATTGGAATCGCAGATTGAATTAGAACGGACAGCGAACAAAAACGGAATGGAGGGAACGTCTCGGTTGGAAATAGAAATTGCAAGTATAACATCCGAGAGAAATGAATTGCAGCGTATCAACACCGAATTGAATCAGAAAACTTCTGAATTGGAATCGAAGATCGCAGCAGAACAAAATGCGATAGAGAGGGTTTCTCGGTTAGAAGTAGAAATTGAAAGCATAACATCGGAGAAAACTGAATTCGAACGCATAAATGTTGAATTGAGGCAGAAGACTGCTGAATTGGAGTCGAAGATCACGGAAGAAGAAAATGCAAAGGACAAGGTTTGCGAGTTGGAGAAACAGATCGAGGGTATGTTATCGGAGAAAAATGAATTCGAACGATTAAGTGGAGAACTGAATCGAAAGATTGTTGAATTGGAATCGGAGATTGAATTAGAACGGACTACGAATAAAAATGGAATGGAGAGAACGTCTCAGTTGGAAGTAGAAATTGCAAGTATAACAACCGAGAGAAATGAATTGCAGCGTATCAACACCGAATTGAATCAGAAAATTTCTGAATTAGAATCGAAGATCGCAGCAGAACAAATTGCAAGCCAAAATGCAATAGAGAGGGTTTCTCAGTTGGAAGTAGAAATTGAAAGAATGACATCGGAGAAAACCGAATTCCAGCACATAAATGTTGAATTGAACCAGAAGACTGCTGAATTGGAGTCGAAGATCGCGGTAGAAGAAAATGCAATGGACAAGGTT
This sequence comes from Andrena flavipes, assembly GCA_963971345.1. Lineage (NCBI taxonomy): Eukaryota > Metazoa > Arthropoda > Insecta > Hymenoptera > Andrenidae > Andrena > Andrena flavipes. Next base: position 60,213,171 of record OZ020480.1, read on the forward strand.
TGCGAGTTGGAGAAACAGATCGAGAGTATGTTATCGGAGAAAAATGAATTCGAACGGTTAAGTGGAGAATTGAATCGAAAGATTGCTGAATTGGAATCGCAGATTGAATTAGAACGGTCTGCGAACAAAAATGGAATGGAGGGAACGTCTCAGTTGGAAGTAGAAATTGCAAGTATAACGACTGAGAGAAATGAATTGCAGCGTATAAACACCGAATTGAATCAGAAAACTTCTGAATTGGAATCGAAGATCGCAGCAGAACAAACTGCAAGCCAAAATGCGATACAGAGGGTTTCTCGGTTAGAAGTAGAAATTGAAAGCATAACATCGGAGAAAACTGAATTCGAACGCATAAATGTTGAATTGAGGCAGAAGACTGCTGAATTGGAGTCGAAGATTGCGGTAGAAGGAAATGCAATGGACAAGGTTTGTGAGTTGGAGAAACAGATCGAGGGTATGTCATCGGAGAAAAATGAATTCGAACGTCTAAGTGGAGAACTGAATCGGAAGATTGCTGAGTTGGAATCGCAGACCGTATCAGAGCAAGCTGCGAGTCGTAGCGTAATGGAGAGAATTTCTGAATTAAGCCAAGAAATCGAAAATCTCGCTTCAGAGAAGAAGGAACTTGAACGCGTGAATAACCAATTGCGCGATGAACTGGATAAAAAAATGCCGGAACCAGAAGAGAGAAGCGATCGCGACTACATAAACGAAAACCGTAATCTGAAAGTGTACATAAAGGATTTGCAGAATATGATGAAAACCGTTCCAATCGAAAATCAAGACCGACAGGATCAAATGATGGAAGACCAGTCACTGCTGCTTCCATCCTGTTCCAGATTTAACGAAAGCAACGCGGATGTTTCGAACCTGATGATGATAACAACCATGGAGGCCGAACGAAGCCAGCTCGAGGAAACGCTTCATCTGAAGAGCGTGGAGCTAGACGAAATAAAGGGCGACGTTCGGAGCCTGAAAATGGACATAGAAAATCTGCAAAAGGCTATTTATTTACTGACCACTGAAAACATGGACATGGCGACGAAATTGACCACCGAGCAAGAAACTGCAAAGCAGGCGGAGCTGAATCTTCAGAAGACGATCGACGAACTTTACGCTCGCATTTCCCACGTGATGAGTGAGAAAATCAATTTAGAAAGCGATCTTGCGTCCTTGAAGGATCAGCTGGAATCTATGCGTTCCCGAGCACTACCGGAAGCGCAGCATAGCGAGGATCAGCTTCTTGCAACGTATCAGAGCAAAATCGATAAACTAACGGAAGAGAATATTGAATTATCTGCTTCCCTCGCAGAGAAGAATAAGGAGTTGGAGAATGTCAAAGAAAGTAAATCCCTGTTGTACGATCACGAGTGCATTTACAGGGAAAAGGTGGCTGTCCTCACTCAGGAGAAGAAATCTCTTCTGGTAGAGAACAGCGAGCTTTCCTCTGACTTGATGGATAAAATAGAAGACAATGATTCGCTGAAGGAACAGTACGATGTCTTAAAAAGCAAGGTGGAGCAATCATTGGCGATGAAGAACAACGCTGCTGGAAATGATGTGGAACATCTGGAGTCAGAAAATAATGTTCTAAAGGCAGAACTAACAGAGTTGAAGAGAAAGGTGGCGATATTATCCGATGAAAATGTAATGTTCTCTAGTAACTTGTTGGAAACAATGGAAAGCCTTGACTCTGCTCGCAACAAAGTACCGGAAAGCGATACCTTGCATTTATCGACGATACTCAATGAGACTGGACAGGAAGTCGTGCAGGAGGAAACTCGCGAGGCATTAGTGAAGAGAGTTACAACGTTGCAGGAAAAAATCAATCACCTGGCTCGGTTGAACAAGAAGCTCAGCGACTTAAAGTTGACTTCCTGCAGCCAATGCGCGCACCTGAAGAATTTGAACGAGAGTCGGAGGGCTCTGAAGCTCGAGACGAGGGCTTTAAATCATAAATTAGAAGATCTGCAAAGGAAGTTCGAGCAGAAGTGTGCTGACACTGAGACATTGAAGAAACAGCTGAATCAGAGTTTGAACCTGAGCGCACAGTGTGTTTCTCCAAATGTCAGCTTCGGGGATGAGATGAATGTTAGCTTCGTCGAAGAGAAGATTCAAAATCTGAATGAAGAATTGCAAGCGTTGAGAGTCGATCATGATAAATTATCAGTTATGTACGAAGATAAGTGCAGCGAGCATGAACAGCTGCAGAGTGGTTTGATTACGGATGGCAGAAGCCTCAGCGAGGACTCCCGGAAGAGCGGACGTAGAGATAGAATAGGGCAAATTCAGAGGCATATTGATTGTTTAAGAGTGGAAGTGGATAAACTGAATGGAAACAGTGTAAACTTCACTGCAATGCTTGATCAATTTAAACAGGATAAAGCGAACCTGGTGGAGGAGATAAAGGTATTGCGAGCTACTAACGAACAGCTGCGGCAGAAAGTGTCTGATGAGAGCACAGCGACAGAGAAGGTGAAAATTCTTGAGAATGAATTGACCAACATGAGTAATGAGATCGAACAGTTCTCTGTGCGAGAAAAGGAACTTGAAACTCAGCGATTGCTTTTGGAAGTGGAATTGGAGGATCTGAAGGACGAGAAGAAGAGCACGAGTGGTTTAATCGATCGCTTAAATCAGCACATTTCCTCTTTGAAAAATGAATTGGACTCGACTGAGAGTCAGAAGAATGAATTGGCTGCTTCGAATGCTACGAAGGACAAATATATCGAACAGTTGGAGTTTCTCAAAAAACACTACGAGGAATTGGAAATAGAGCAGGTGCGAAGCCTGGAGATCGAACAACGCCTAGCGCTGAGAATCAAAGAATTGGAAGCGTACATAGAAAGTCTTCAACAGACCATAGTGCGACACGAAGGTCTGCACAAGGATCTTCACGAGAGAGGTCTCCATCTTGAGAATCTGTTGCACGAAAGTGAGCAGGAGAAGGCGCAAGCTGTTCAGACCGAGTTAATGGAGTTTAAAATTAACTTGGAAATCAGATACAAGAATGAATTCAATTCCATGTCCTTGGAGTACGAGCATCGTGTTAAAGAATCTGAGAATAATCTTCAGAAACTCAACGACACGCTGAACAAGTATGTCGAAGAGAATCTGAACATGACGCAGGAAGTTACCAGGCTGCGGAACATCGAGGAGAAGTTCAATGCAATGAGGGATGAAAAGGAACGAGTATTCAGCACGGGCAAAACGTTAAGCAGTGACAATGAGAAACTCAGCGAAGAATTGAACTATGTCAGAAAGTGTATGATGACCGAGTTAAGATCGCTGAGATCCGACATAAACGCTGCGGATCTTTCCAATAAGTCTGTAAATGAGATCTTTCTGATATTTCTGCAGACGTTGCTGTCTAAGGAGAAAGAGGTGATGAGAGCGATGCGAGAAGCTTTTGAGAAGGACAGGCAAAAGCTAGTGGATGAGAAGCAGCAAAGCGCAGATACAGAGAAACGTGCGATGATATGGGCTAAGGAGTTGGAAGCAGAGATTGAGAAGCTTCAGGCAGACCTGACAGGGCGAGAGCGTGCACAGAAGGAGTATCGGAATAAAATCTCCCAGTTGGAGCATCTTTTGATAGAGAGCAATCACGAGAAAGAGATCCTTAAAGAGAAGATGCAGGTACTTGAAACGGACTTACACAATTTTCAAACAGAGTTCGATAAGCAGTGTAAAGTTGACACACGACAGGAAGAAGCTATATTTGTTGCTCAGAAGAGGGAGAAAGAGGCGCAGGAGACATTCAAGAATAAAGAGACGGAGCTGCAATCGACGCTGAGATTAGAGAAAGAAATGTACGAAAAGAAGATAAGCGATCTCGCTTACACTATTGAATCGTATAAGACGAAGAACATAGAGTTGAATAGTACCATCGAGGGGCTGGAAGTTAACGAAAAGCAGTTAAAGAACATCATCGAAGCGAATTCTGCTGAAATGAGGAAGAAGAATCATAACATAGAGAAACTGAACGCAGAGCTGGAGCAGCTTACGGAAGCTTACAACGATATGAACCAGGAAATGGAGCAGAAAATTTTGCACATTAAAGAGCTCACACTAATTTTGAAGAACAAGTGCGACCTGTTGTCCGAATACCAGACAAACCTTGAAACTGTTATGCCGGAGCATGAGATGTTGAAGGAGCACATCAGAGATCAGAAAACTGTCATAGAGCGTTACAAAGAGGAGATAGAGACGCTGAAGAAGGAGAGGGAGACGCAGCTGGAAATAATCAAAGACAAATTGAACACGAAGGAAATACAGAACGCTGGATTGACTAAGCAATTGAACGAACTGAGCAACCGGAACATCGCTTTGATCGAAGAGCTGAACGAGCTAAAAGGGAAGTACGAGGAGCTGCAGCAAACGAATGCGAAGCTAGAGAAGAAGATCAGAAATAGCACTAGCAAGATTAAAGCAGAAGCGGAGATAGAAGAGCTGAAGGAATTGAATAAGAGGTTGCAGACCAACTTGGAAGGCGCGAGCAATCGTGTCGCAGAGATTCAGGAGATTAAGAATAAGACGCTAACGGAGCTGGTCGACTTACAGGGCAAGTATCAGCTTCTGTCGCAGGAGAGCAACGAGACTAAGAAGACTTTGGCGTCGTACAAGTCTAAATACAGCGCTTCGACTTTGTTACTGGATGAAGGCAAGTACGACGCACTTCTGTTGGAGAAAAATAGAATCGCCTTGGAATTGGAAGACAAGAAACTGCTGCTGGACCAGAAGGATAAGGAACTTGGAGAGTGCGCGAGCATGATACAGCAGCTAACAGAGAAGAATAAAGAATTTGATAATGAGCTGGACGAGTATGCTGCAATAATTCAAGCGCGAGACGTTGAAATCTCAAAACTGGAGGACAAGTTATACTCTCGTCTGACTGAAAATACGCACATTACTGAATTGGAGGAGAAACTAAAAGGTTTTAGGGAAGAAAATGAAAAGCTCAAGGATCGCGTTGAAGCGCTCAAGATCAGACTACAGCAGTATATGGAAGAAACGCGAGAGGACAAAGCGCAGACTGAAATGGTCATTCATATATTCAAGAAGGAAAAGTTGGAATTGCAAGCGAACCTGAACGAGTGCAAAAAACAGCTTGAACTGAGACTTAGTGAAACAAGCGTGGGCCAGTCAAGTAGTTCGAAGAAGAAGGTGCAAAATAGCACGGAAGGTGAATGCAATCGGGTTACTGAACTCCAGGATGAAAAGAATAAAATAGTGAATGAATTAGTTAACTTGAAACGGCAATACGATCTCTTGTCTCAAGAGAATATTAAATTGAAGAAGACACGGGAGGTCTACGAATCCAAGCGAAACATTTCGAATTTGTCGAAGGACGGGGGCAAGCTTGATAGCGTCTTACGAGAGAAGAATAACCTTGTGCAAGAATTGGAAGCCCACAAATTACTGTTGAACCAGAAGGACAGGGAATTGAATGAGTATGTAAACAGAATACGAGACTTAACAGGTGAAGATAAAGAGCACGACACTGGGCGTGTTGGAACCTCAAAATTAGAGAGCGGTTCAGTCATTGACTTAAAGGAGAAGTTAAGGATTTTCAAGGAGGAGAATAGGATGCTGAAAAATGTTACCAGAGAACTTCGACAGAGACTCGTCGCATATAGCGAAAAAGTTCCATTAAACGAAAACAGCACAGGGAAGAAGGTAGGAAGCATTGTGCCTGACAAAGAACTCGGCGAATACAAGGAAAAGTGTCAGCAGCTGAAGAGGCAGATGCACGAGTTAGAGTTACAGCTGGTATCGAAGAATGGGAAAATTGCGGCGTTAGAAATCAAGATTCAAAGTGAGAACTTCCCGTATCAGAAGAAGTGCAAAGAACTGGAAGAATGCCTGCTTGCCTTTCGTAATAAGGTACGTATGATTACAATAAAGCAGAGCATTATACTAATTATAAACTCTCACAATTTGGTGAACAGAATGCAGAGCTGAACTCCGAAGTGAGGAAGCTTCAGAAGGCTGTAAACGATGTTAACGCGTGGGAGTGTGACATCTGTAGACGATGGCGTGTAAACAGAAAAGATCAAGCCTGCCAAACAGTACCCAATGATTCATTACGATTTTGTAGCACTAACAGCGGAATTGTTGGGGTAAGATACACCGATCCTTACTTTTAGTCGCAGTTACACGCAGGCCTTTAATCTTTATGTTTACACAGGAACACTTGAAAATACAGAAATTGGAAAAGGAGAAAGTGTTAATGAAGGACTTGTGTCGATCTCGGTCTCGACGAGTAAAAGAGCTGGAGGCCATGGTAAAAGAATTAGAAGAAGCTCAAAGTTCTGCTGTCTCGAGGCAGCATTTATTAACAGACAATTGAAGGGAATTTAAAATCCCATCGTACCTTTGGAATTAATTCACGCAAAGTTTTGGAATTAATCTATATTATGCTGTAGATCTCTGACAATAAGCGATGCACTCGTACATTAAACAGCAACAATGTTACATGTTACTTCGCGACGCTTGTATAATATGTTTATATATTTATTTTAAGGGATGTAAATATAATAGTAGGGACCAAAAGAATATTTACGTATTATGATATTAAATTTGTGATTCGAAATGAAGAATTCGATTAAACGTGAATTATAGAACAGTGCGATTAATAATGGATGAAACATACGTATATAATTGCAATGCAATAATGTATAGAATTATTTTTAGTAAAAAATATTTTACTCGATAGAGTTTATAAGTATTGTACATAATCATTTTATACATGTCACCTTGTGTATTTAGGACTTGTTACCTCACTATCAGTGTCCAAAGTTTCAGGACTCGCTCAGTTTCTGTTTCTTCGTCTTGTATTTGGGTGTGAACTTTTTGGACCTCTTTTCACCAACAGTTGTTCTTTCAAAAAGATCTGGGGGCAAAAAAATTTGTTAGAAATTTTCATTTCTTTCACCACTCATATCTCAGAAACTACTTATATAGACCGTCGCACATTTTGGTGAAGCGCGGCACGCGAGCGAAGCCGATGGAGGAAATTAATAATAATTAATTGTCGCTGCGCTTCGCAGTCTAGTGTGCGCGGCTCAATAAGAGACAATTGTTTCTAAACTTTTATCTTCGTAGCGCCGCGCTTTGCCAAAATGCGCGACGGCCTTAATTTGTTGCGATCGATCTCTCATCGTAAGATGTCTCGCAAAATTCAGTTCCAAAAACGGACGAAAAAGCCCCTCATTTTTGGGTCACTCTTTGTTAGATTGCATTTACCTTTATCAGGCTCCTCTCCTACTTCTTCGCGATAATATTGCGCGTCGTCGTCCTCTTCCACTTGATTCTCTTGAACCGATTCCTTCGCTATCTTGCGCAATAACACATCGCTCTCCTTCTTTTTCATTCCCTTCAGTGACTTCTCTTTGTGTTCCTGCTTCTGTAATTCCTTCTTCCTCTTGTTCTCCGTTTGTATCTTCTTCCTCTTCTCCTTCAATTTCTTCTTCTCGTCTCGCCTCTTCTGTATCAGCAACTTCTCCTCCTCCGATTTATGAACATACTCGTGGAAGAGTACTTCGCCATCCAGAAGCCCGTCCTCGACTTTAATCAGCTGAAAAGATTTCAGAGACGAATGTTAATTACTGATAAATCTCTCTGGCTTTTCCTGAAAATAATTGCTAACCTCCAGCGTTAACCTGGGTCCCAACTCGAACAGTCTAATTGCACTTTTACTGCTCGCATGATTGCCACGCGAAGACAATTTCTGTGGTAACGTGATGTGACTCGCAGGGTCATCTTCACCTTCGCTTTCAGAAACCGTCCCCTTCGTCAAGAAATCAGAGAAATCCTCGCACTTGGACAGATTTGGTATCTTAGCTTCAACTATTTTCTTAACGCCTTTCGATAAACCAACAGGCACGACTCTGATGGCGTAATGCCTGAGGTCGATTGTCTTCGACGTTGCGTTATAATTCAAGCACAGGCAACGGCGAATTGTACTCAGATCTACCTGTAAGGATACGTGAAAATGGTCCTCTTTAATACGAGATTAGAACGTAGGGACACACTGCGTTCCATATAAGAGTATACCGACGTCTCTCGCTCATTCGCGACCGATCTGCGCAGCTCCCAAGGATCTGATACACGCGATTGGTCGTAACACTTTCCCTACCAGTTTACTACCAATCAACAGTGTATCCCTGCGTGAAACGAGTATGCTCTAATGTGGAACGCAATGTAGAATCGGCTCTGAATTTACCGCAGTTAAGTTAATTGTAGGAAACATATTCTGGAACATCGAAGCAATAAGCTTCAGCTGCATGCCTTCGCCGCTGAAGTTGTTCAGTATTACCAACGGAGAATTCTTGAACAGTTCCTCGTACACCATTTGCTTCTTCAACACGGAAACTACGTCCCGTGCTAGGGAGAAGCTGTGTATTTTGAAGGACAGCGTCGGTCCTCTCGGTAACCTAGTAAGCATTTATCGTTCAACCATCCAACAATACCGATACTAATACACAATATGAAAACAACTTAATTGAACTCGATACCTGCAGAGTTTAAAATACATTCCTTGCTCTGCCCTTGTAAATATACACATGTGGCTAACATGAAGCACGCTGGCGATAGATACGAAGTCTTTAATCGTATTCTTCTTCCTCTCCTTCAAAGACATCGCCGTGAATGGTTCCATGATCCTGCGGAAGTCTTTAGTGAGCTCGCGGATGTGTTCTCCAGGTAATCCGCGATGGATGACGAAGGAGTGAGGTGCTTGCACCACATCGGGATTCTCTTCTATATCGATCTGTTTGTTTTTCTTCACACAACGACCCTGTATAATTTTCGTACATACACTTTACGAACAATCAATTGCTTTTCATAGTAAATGTTATTTATTATTTTTCAGGAGCGGATTTGGGTTTAAATTAAGGCAGAATTTTGGGAGGCGGCAAATTTTAGGGAGACGATAAATTTTGGGGAGTGGTAAATTTTGGGGAACTGCAAATTTTGAGTGAGCGATAAATTTTAGGGGGCGTCAAATTTGGGGTAGCGACAAATTTTTAGCGGAAGATATTGGAAAAGGTTAAAAACAATTCACTCTTTTTTCATGTAGCAAATTTGCAATGACTCATATATGAGTTGCCATATTGAATTAATTTTGAAATTGTCCCGATTCTTTTAAATTATAATATTTGAAAATATATCGCGGAATAGGGTAGCAGACGCTTGTTAGTTTGGGGCGCCAAAAATCTTCAAACCGCCCCTGGTGTTCTTACCAAGACACATCACCCACAGAAAAGAAACTTTAAGAATTGTGGGTGTAATAACAGTTGGTCAATTGATAGATGTACATAAAAGAAACTAATGTTCCTTAAAAACACAGTAAATAATTACCTTCTTACGACGTCCCATTTTTACTGCTCCTATTTGAGGTTGGACTCCCTATCACGTGTATGTACACAATAAACTAAACTATAGGAGTGTTCGATTCCGATCCGATTCTTTAGAAAATCGATTCTTTAGTATTCGATTTTTCCCAGAATCGATTATTTGATTCACTTATCGATAGCATTTCGATATTGAAAACTATCGAGACTTATCGATAGCATATCGATCTCCACCTCTACAAATGAGACCGCAGCCAGTCAGCGTCGACAAGCGCTCCGTGGTGACGCTGGCTGGCGTGGCTTGGCTAGTTTGGCTTGGCTTGGCGTTGGGTAGATGTCTCAATTACCGTGCCCTGTACCTATTACCGTGCCTTTATACTTAAAGAAGCCGTACAAAAAAATTCGCACCCATAACTAAGGAAAGAATTTTTTTTTAATTAAGTTATACTATTAATGTATGTGTTACAAACGAGTAGGTTGCATTTTTAAACAATTAAACCTTCTTTAAGTATAGAGGCACGGTAATAGGTACAGGGCACGGTAATTGGGACATCTACCCTTGGCGTCGGCGAATTTTCTATCATTTTCATCTTGGCGTTGATTGGCTCGACGGCACGCGGCGTCATCGCGCACATGCGTAGCGTGGGTAGTCGGTTCCACACCAAGTGCTTACTTGTGCTTACTGTTGGTAGTCAGTTTCCACACCAGGGCGTCATCACGCACCATATATCGCCGCTACCGTGGGTGTTTGCAGGACGTAGAACCCATTGCTGCCCCACACCTGCCTATTCCCTGGTAACGCTGATTCACTGCAGTTCGAGGCGGATCGATACAAAGAGTAAGAGAAATAATTAGTTTTTGCGGTCTATCTTACTCAAGAAGATAGATAAATATATTTTACTTTATACTATTGTTAAGTTGAAACATACAAATATCGCCAAACTACTTTTAACAAGTAGTTCAGAGATAACAAAAAAAATTCTAATAGTCCATTATAGTCGACTTCATTTTACTGGTCTAATGGCCGATTTCTTCACTTCCGACTAAAGTCCCGGTCAGTAAACGACCAATTGGATGCTATCATATGGCACTCGTCGACCAGTTGGATGCTATCATGTGGCAGTTATGTGGAAAATAACTCCAACTGGAAGATTACTGAAGGTGAAGAAATCGGCCGTAAATGAATTTTATTATAAAACTGCACTTCACAATGCATTTAAAAGGGTAGAAGAAGACTCTGTTGATAGAAACAATGGCTGCGTTCAGCGGAACAAACCGCTACATAGCCGCTCATTGATTTTTCGTCGAACGCTACCGCTAGGTTGCTGAGCGCTCAATACGTTTAGTGAGCGGTCGCCATTTTTTCGAACGCAAATAAACTCCGCTACTTTTGCGGAACGTGTTGAGTTGCTACAAATCATAGACTAAATATCCCCACCCTCTCAAGTGTCGTTCGGCGGAACCGGGACCGATTACCGTTGAGCTCAGTGAGCGGTTACGTAGCGGTTTGTTCCGCTGAACGCAGCCAATGTGACTCATCTGCATCTTGCTACTAAAAGCAATAGCAAAAAAATTATGAACCTTGTTTTAAGTAAAAGTGTTAGTATAGATGATAATGGAAACAATGTTACAACTTCTTGTCGCAAAGTATTTAGAAATTGTTTAACATCTTTTAAAAATATTTAGCTCACATTAATTCTATTTATACCTCTATGTTTAGGAAACGTTCACCATTGCACCTTCCAGTTGGTAAAGGTAATGAAGAAATTACCGAATTACTTTTAAGTAAAGGCGCTAATGTCGATGCTAGAGGAAGACATGGTACATCTCTTTGTATCGCAATAAAGAGAGGGTATTTAGAAATTGTTAATACCTTTCAAACGTGGAGCTGATGTTGACTCTGCATATACCTCTACAACTCAGCACGGCTATATACCAACTTGCTGTTGCAAAAGGTAATGAGCAAATTACCAAATTATTTTTTTAAGTAAACGTGTTAAAGGAAGACATGGTACAACTTCTGTTCATCTTGCAGGTCAGTGGGAGCATTTGAGAATCGTTGAGCGCCTTTTAAAACATGGAGCTACTGTTGATTCTTCATCTCTGGGAGTTCATACACCACCGTACCCTGCTGAATATGGACATGAAAAATTGTTCAACTACTTCTAGAATATGGTGCTACCATTAATTCTACAGATATGAACGATAAAACTATATTACACCTTGCTGTTAAAAAATATGTTCAACAATTATCGAGCATATTTTAAAGCATTGTCCTGATCTGGATAACAAAATCAACAGCAGTTCTTAATGTTGCGGTGTGCGACTTTGGAATAGAGTATCACAAAATTGTTGAGAACCTACTTCAATGTGACTTTATTGTCAACCCTAAAGATGCAAATAATTTTATGTATACTGCTGTTATCAATGGACATATGGAACTTGTCAAAGAACTCTTAAAACACGGTGCTGATGTTAATATATTATGTAACTCAGCGTATGGAAGAGGTCTGGAATACACTTTGCATGTTGCAACCAGACTGAAGTGGAAGAAAGTAGCTGAATTATTGATGAACTATGGAGTAGATGTGAATGCACCATATGAAGGTGGAAAAACACCAATATGTTATGCTACTGAGAATGCCTGTTTAAATATGACTGAACTGCTTTCAGCTAATAAAGCTAAATGATGCTGTCATGGAGGGGGACAGAGAAATCGTTAAAGTTCTTTTACACCATGGTGCTGATGTTAGCGCTAGTAATAAATATGGAAGAATGCCATTGCATTTTATTATTTTAGACGAAGGAAAAGAAATGTTTGGAATGTCGTCATTGTGAAGATCCTGCTATTAATGTTGAGGAGAAGCTGCCAAATTGCTTCCGAGTAGGGGAGCTAATACAAACACTGGAGTTCAAAATTGTATGCCGATGCTTTGTGCTGCTATTAAGGAAGGATATGTGAAAGTCTTTGAGGCTCCTTTGGAATATAACGCAGATGTTAATTCCACGTATGAAGAGGATATGACACCGCTCCTCTTAAAATCTGTTTCCAAAGTTGGATGCTATGTTGGGATCAGACTTAACCACACCAGTTCACTTGGAGAACATTGCTGATCGAAGTAAACATTTGGAAATTGCCGAGTGTCTCTGGAAATTGGTTGGCAAAGTTGATTCTACGATTACATATGGCTGAGCAACACCACCCCATATGGCTGCTGCGGTGGATGAACTCAGATCTTGTCGAGCATCTCTTAAAGTTGGATTCTACAGATAAATTTGGTTTCACAGCGCTTCAGTGGGCTACTAAGAATGGTTGTGTACATATTGTTAGAGCCCTCCTAGAGCATGGTTTTGATATTACTATTACAACTAAATACAAGACCACGACATTTGGACTATGGATGGTATCAAAGGATTTCATGATAATGATTATGAATCTGATTTTGACTTTTATAAGGATTATACCCATGATGATGATGAAATTTGTACTTATGTAAACATCGCTTAGATTCTTAAACGTTAAGCCTGCCCTACACGATGAGACATGTCTCGAGGCATATCCTGATGTGTGGCTAGTAGGTGTGCGGCTACCTCCTTTGTGCTGGTCCTCCTGCTCACTGTTGCCGTTCGTTGATTCTTGATTTCTTCTTGTTGATATATACAGTATTGTCTCCCTATGAGCTCACTGGTCGGAACCGGTGTTGAGCTCCTATCGTGAACAGAGCCCTAATTCCGAGTGTTCGTTTCTCGCTTCTTTCTGGCCGAAAGGAGGAGCGAGATGGAACGCTTTGCGCGTGCGGTGGGCGCGAGTGCTCGGATGAAACCGACTGCTCGACGCATGTGCGCGACGGTACGAGCCTTTTTTGTGCCCTAGGCAAGTTTGCCAAATTCCGTCATTTATTATAATTCTGTCTCGTACCATCCTCGCCCACTTTCAGTGCCTCTCGCTCGCTCTCATTCCATCTCGCTCTTCCCTTCGCCGAACAAGAATGAGACAGAAGTGGTGGGGATAGCGAGAAGTCCGTATCGTGTATACCAAACCGAGCACACAGGGAGACAATACTGTACATATATATATATATATATATATAGAGCTACAATTAATTCTAAAAGTAAAGAACGATAAAACTATACTACACTATAGATCAGATCGATTTTATCGGTATTTATTTTTAGAATTGATTATGGCTCCGTATTCTAAAAGTAGCTTAACAATTTTTTCATGTCCGTATTCAACAGCGAGGTGCAGTGGTGTACGAACCCTCAGACATGAAGAGATAATATTAACTTCATGTTTTTTTAAAATCTGCTCAACAATACTCTAATGCCCCCACTGCGTTGCAATATGAAGAAAACTTGCATTATGTCTTCTTTTAACATTTACATTGGCACCTTTACTTAAAAGCAATTTGCTAATTTGTTGTTCGTGCTGTATTTCAACAGCAAGGTGCAGTGATGTATAACTGTGCTGAATTGTAGAGGTATACGCAAAATTAGCATCTGCTCCATGTTTTAAAAGGTGCTTAACAATTTGTAAATGGCCTCTCTCTGTTACAATATGAATGAAATATGTGTTTTCATGATTTTGTTATTAATGTTTGTAAATCAACTGTGTTATTGAGAATATAACAGGGGGCAGCCCAGGGGTGTGCACTTTCCATATATTTCTGTATGGAAAAATCAGCACCCTCTGGTGGATTGTGCCGCCTACTAAACCATGAAAAGTGCCAGAATGGAATCCTAGAATTATGGTACTTGTTACAAGGGAACATATGGAACCCGCACACGCCGATTTTAATGTGATTTTTGTAAGAAATTATTCTCAAAATATTTTTCTGTGAACTGCTTCGTACAAAATCCCCATTAAAATCGGCGTATGCGGGTTCCACATGTTCCCTTATTTGTTAGTTTCATTACAAATTGGAAATAAGTGACTGAAATGCAATTTTCATTTTCATTTTTAGTATTTATTACATAAGGAAATGATTATCATTTACATTTCGTGAATTTATAATTTTACAACAATGTTGCATATATATTTTCAAAATAATCTGTGTAACATGTTGTAAAATGATATCATTATGTGGACATTTAAAATTAAATTCCACATGCTTTGTACATAATGTTCTCACAATGTGTAATATATTTTTTGTCTCTTTTTAACACCGACTATATACGCTGCCACATTGTAAATTTGTTGACATCGTTCCATAAACGATGCATTACAATGTCTTTTCGCAGGATTGTCTGGGTTGTCAAATATTAGTATATTGCACCTTTGGCACATGTATTTCCCGTAACTTTTTTTTTAAACATTTACAATGAGCAACACTGTATCCGTGCTAATTTCTTTATCTAAATTATTATTTTCTAGTTCTTTCTCATAAGTTTCATTGAGCACGATTTTTGTTTGTTTTTTAGCGGGTGTCACCAATTCCTGTAATTGCAGCAGTGACGTTTCAAACGTTTTTTTCGCAATTACTGCGTATAGAATGACTACCTGAAATATGTTTAACCATCACTGCTTTGTAGGATTCCTGAAATTGCTTTGGCAACAAATGGTTTAACCTAGATCGATGTTGGCGTATTTGACCGTAAATGTTCTCCAACGAGTCCTGATTCAAATTCCGTGGCGCATATTGCGTCGCATAGTTTAAAATTTTTTTCGTTAACACGATGTATCCTTCAAAGGTCAGAATAAAAATTTTTAAGGAAGGAGGTATTATGTGTTTTAAACACCCATCCACTGATATAAGAAGCAGGTGCTGCCTCACAATCAACGAAGTCACTATATGTAATTTTATTTTTACAGTTTGCTAATTGCTCGTAGTAATTATTTAAAAAAATTAAAATGTGCTGTAAAAAGAACTCCTTCCATTCGAATGCCCAATCATAATAATAGCGACAAAAAAGGTAGATGCAATTATATGCATACATCAAGCGATTCGAAGAAGCACCGATACCAGTCACGATTACTTCACAATTTTTTAAACAGTTCCTATGCTAATTCCCATGTTATAATCATATTGATTACACGCACGATAATATTTATGTACAGGCAAAATAAATGGTTTCGTAATGTTCCCACGTGTAGCATTAAAATCCGCTTCATCACATGTTGCGCGAAGTCAGTGAACTTTGCTGTTCAGCGTTAGGACCTCTTCTGTCATCGTCATATTACAAACTAACAGTAAATTCGAGTAGTATGTACTTTCTAAAACTGCACAGTGTAGCTATATATTACTATTTATCGCGTAAATTTCATATTTATATACAAACTCTATCCAATTTGCATAAAGTTACTAGTATACCCAATTTAATTACTCGCGGTCTTTTAGTGCGTTCTATTTCTTTCCAGTGCTCGAAGACTAAACCGCGTCAGAGCAACAATAAGAGATCGCGAAGTCCGACTTCCCTTCTCATTCCATTATGAATCCTGGAAACCACTACGGTTGTTCACCGCGTGGAAGGACTCATTGTCTGGAAGCGCGGGAACTTCGGCGCGACTTGTTAACCGGAGAAAACTCTTCTCACGGTGCAAAGTTCACGGCCAACGATCTTTATCTACCCGGCCGTGTCCGGAGACCCCTCGAGAGTTGTTACACGTTCGAATTACGTCGCCGATATAACGAGGATGCAGAGTTCTCGAATAATCTCGGCACCGCGTCCTTGCCACTCACCACCCCCTGTAATTTCATCGACGCGACCGTTATCGCTATCTTGAATCTCGCAAGAAGCGAATGCGACATCCTCGTTCACGTTGCTTGCACTTCTCTGTGGAAAACAGATAGCCTATTCGGACAGTCGCACTGGTGCGCACTGTGCGCGAATTTTAGCCAATTGGAAGCGATAAAGTTCACACTCAGTGCGACTGAGTGTCTGCGTGCGACTGAATCTGTATTTTCAAATTTGTCAAGTTCTAATATTTTATCGACGCACGTGTTCACATTCTGCGTGGTCTCTTCCTTCGTTCCGCATCCTTGATCCTCTACATAGCTTTAGTAGTGAATAGAAACGCTTGCACGCGCCGAGGCAGTGGTTGCAGCAGGCCGCGCGATTAATTGTGGCAATGTCACACAGTTAACCGTTCGACGTTAAAACCGTTCCAACTCTCGCCCTCGCTGGGATCAACGGCTCGAAGATAAGCGCGGACGGAGGGGAATGCTTCGTAGTTCCGGCTTCGGCCTATGGTCGTCACGCTTTGAGCGCTGTGATTTGTGAATGGCGACGCGGATAATAAACGCGGTACGATGCACCGGCTGCGCCGAGGTAACGTCTGCCATATGCCGAGCTGGAAACCGGCCGTGATTTTTGCACCCGTCATCGCCGTAAGGGAATCGAAAAACAGAAATCCCCGTTCGTTCTGCCATGCTGCCTAATGATCCCTCTTCAATTGCGCACCGAGGGTGCTTTCTACTGGGACTGATGAACTATTCACAGTCCTTATCCCAGAAACTTGGGACTCAACTGTATTCTTTCTTTACAGTTTACAGAAGTCCACCTTGCCAGAATCTATTTAGTATGATACTAAATATCATTCCACATGGAAACATTTACAACTACAATGGAGAGATATAAGCACATTTTATTCATGAATTGACTGTTGTATCCCCTGACCCCTATATGCATCAGAGTGGCCCGACCCTCATGACATATTATATGGGTCAGGATGGCCCTGAGCCATGATCCACAGGTGGGTCGGAAAGCAAGGAATAGAAAGCACCACGAAAAGCTCAACAGTTCATGGCAAGGGTGGGCACAATTTTTATTTAAATAAATTTCGAATAACGAATAAAAGTTCAAAAAAATTGACCCGGGTTAACTTTATTTGATGCTGAAGTTGAAACGTTCATCAAATTAAAAATTAGCTTTAGTCGTCAAATAAAGTTAGAGTAACTTTTATTTGATCTGTTATTTAAATAATTTATTTATTTAATCCCCAACTCTGGTTCATGATTGAATCGAGTGGAAATAATTGTTCGATGTAAGGTACTATATTTTTTCTCATTGTGGAATTGCACCATTGTTGCACCTCACCTCTTCAATCTGCTTATAGCGCTCCTAATCTTACTAACAATAAGGCTGTTTATAACACAACCAAGGATCATATCACGCGTACCACGTGCTCCACGAACGCAGCACGTGAATTTTATCTACCTTTCAAGACGAACGACCCGCGGTATTCATTTAAATGAGGCGGTTCGATAAAAAGCAGAACTGGTTTCACACTTCATCGACCGCCTGCGCATTTTCGCCGACGAAGATCCCACTTTGAACCATACTCCAAACACATCATTAACTTCATTCGCAATTTCATCAACATTGTGCTTAAATAAGAACCATCAATTCAACAAAATACTATGTTGCAATATATTTATTGTACCACATGTACATACATATTGGCCTTTCCTCAAATATAAAGCATATAATATCACCAGCCTAGGTATAAAAAGTACCTATCATAACAGATAGCCCATTTCTTTTTATATCTCGTATAAAGAAATCAAATTCCTTCCAATCGTTGCAGTAAAAGCACTACAAATAAAGAAGATTTTCATGTCAAAGGCATATATAAATACAAGTTTCTTTAATTATGTTTAATTATGCACTCGAACTACAGGAGCTCGTCCCAGACGTCGTGGAAGAGCAAGTGCAAGTGGAACACGAGCTGGAGCTCGATTCACTCGAAAGATCTTTCGCGCCCGATTTTATACCAGGTATTTCGAAATTATCCCAGACATGTGGCGTTACGCTCTTCGTGTGCCACGACGATGAACTTGCGCTGTTGCTGTCGCTGAGAGTCGACTTCTTCACATCGATCGAGTCGTAATTAATCGTTTTGGTACCGTACATTTCGCAAACGATTTTAGTCGGCTTCAATTTTTTCTTTATTAAAGTCGTTTGCCTCTTCCTCCAGCCACGAGTCCTCCGTTTCGAAGGGGCCTCCTTCAATAAATATTTGCTTTTAATCTCCCGCAAACGCAAGCCAAAGTCATTTTTAGGAACGTCGTCTTCCTCGGAAGATGTTGTGAAGATTATAGGTTTCTCTGTTATCGACACATCATCCTCGCTGGACGCTTCATTTCTTTCCGTGACTTCCACCGCATTCTCCGGCGAGTGAAACTGGATCTCGAGGAAATCCGTCGTAACCATGGGAAATTCAGAACCTTCGTTCCCTTTGCAGATTTTCTTTTCGTTGAAATCGATTGTGGTCGATAAAAAGTGTTCGCCGAGTCTGTAGGTGGGGGGATAGTACCAAGTGTCCTCGTCGTAGTAGGACTCCTCCGATAAGTTGCAAATAGATCCATCCGAGTAATCGCATTTCTCATCGTTCGAAAAATTGTCTATGTCGACACCGTGATATAGTCGAGAAAGGATTTCTATCTTTTTGTAATCCTTATCCGCGCTTTGTCCCTCTTCGGCTATAGGTGGCAAGAAGTAATCCTCTTCGCTGTCTGATACGATCATCGATGGATTGTCTGGGTCACACGTGAAATCGCTATGGTATACTTTCTGCGGAAACATATTTCGGTTTAGTGTTTATTATGGAATAATATCGTTTTATTATACAATTGCATTTAGACATATGTGGTTTCGACTTTAAGAAACTTTTCGGCTGTAAGAAACAGTAAAAAATTCGCGACTCCCTCCCTCCTCAAAAAGCCTTACGTAATTCAAGGACGACCCCCCATGAGATGAGTAGATAAAACAATTGTAACGCATGGGAATGCGTTGACAATGAATTCTCTGAACGGCTGACCAAAAATATGAACCACAGCTACTCTGAAAATTTCTGGTAGTTAAAGTGAAATTGACAATGAAACGTTTCGAGTTTCGATGTGAGTGAGAAAAAAAAATCGCGTCGAGACGACGCGTAATGAGGGTCAACCTTAAAGCAGTTGATCACCTCAGTGATTCGTTCTTACACGCAAAGTCGAACTTCAATTGAATTATTGAAACAAAGAATAGACTTACATCTTTTCTTGGAAACCGTTGGAGTTGCACGTGCCGCGAGACAGGCCTGGTCCAGGTACTACATTGTGTCCTTAAATTGAAGAAGTACATTCTCCCTGGGCAGCTCACCGACTCGCATTCCACCCAATCCCGAGTGTCCTGAAACTTCCCGAACTCATTCGTCTCGAGGTTATCCTTCACCAAACATGGTCGATCACTGTTATCGACATTGTAACTCTTGACAAAGAAAGACGCGTCCGAATCAGAACGAGGCATCTCATACGAACCCATGCTCGCCTGGGGATAAGACAAGAGCGCAACGATAGTACGTCTGTATAATGGACCGCGATGGAAGCGACCCACCCGGTGAGCTAGTGACAATAATCGAAGGGAAAATCGATAAAGCGCCATTCTACAACTCGCGAAGTAAAAAATGGGAACTAAGGAATAAGGAACTGTATCCAATGGGAATATATCATCTTCGAAAGCGCGAATTGATATTACAAGCACTGTAAGAATCAGTCTGCACGATTTGCTCGCGGTGTGCGTGTCAGAACACAGGCCTTGACATCGAGTAGATAAACAAACGCGTTTCAAAAGGTTCGTCAGCTAGACTCAATCCAAACATCCGTTGGTGACATCACACGTATACAATGAGATGTTTTTCGGAACGCGAGACCTTCAGTCCGCGGTTTCCTACCCTCGAGAACGGTGAATCGGAGAGTGGTTGGAAATTAATCTCGCGATTTTGTGGACAGTGCGTGGTTCGCGAAATTAGTGGATGTGTCGCGATCGTTGTGCGTGATAATGTGTATAATATACGTAACGCTTGGAGGGACGTTGGCAGGAAGGATTAGGATTAAAGTGAGTTTCTATTCTGTCATGCTGCACCTAGTAGTCGATCTATTACGTAATCCACATTCCAAAGTTGGCGTACATGTTGTGATACATATGAGGAACGGAAGACTGTGGACGTTTTATAATCGTTTACTGATTCGTTTCCAGGTTAAATGCAGTGACGACGAGGTCACCGAGGAGTCCCTTTCTTCGCATAGTCGTTCGCGTGTTGTCTCGTATAGCGCAGCGTTCCCGATTTTGTTCCAAGTCCACCGTGATGCTTCGTCATTAACATACTTCGTTGATTTGGATTGCAAATCCGGCCCGTGTCAAACGAACCGCACGGAAGTTCAGCAGAGAGCAACCGAACAGGTATGTTGGCGTATCTGTAACAATTGTTTGTACGCCATGTTTCCGTTTGATCTTATCTGTGAATGGCGGGCAACATTCGAGTCTTGTTGTGCTCTTGATGGTCAATTGGCCACGCGGGAACACAAAATTGAATCGTATGTACCTATGTTGTTTCGGATAAACAAAGATGCTCGATTGGGGGATAGAGTTGTAGGTGTGATTTGAAGGGTTAGAAAGGGACATTTTGGTGTTTGAATAATTGAGGAATTTAAATGGCATCAAGATGATTCTTTGAGGAATTTTTGGGGCGAGGCTTGATATATGCTTTAAAATAGGAAACAGGGGAAAATATGCACGGAAAAGTTTGTTAATGTGTATCGATTCACGACGGAATAATTAAGGATCTTTATACTAGTGATGGGCGATATTTATCGATAACTGCATATATCGATATTTGCCTGTCAGAATATCGATATTTTTTATCTATACTTCAAACACCGATAATTACACGTATCGATACTTTTGGTCCGCATATCGATAATTTTTTTGCACTCTCCATGGGCGAACTCCACTTACGCCTGGATCGCCCGAATGGATATGTAGAGGGTTGCGGGCGTTTTTTTTGCTTTATAATTGTAGAAAATTAAATTACTTGTTATCATTTTAACACTATGAATCGAATTATCGATATTACCAATATCGATACTTTTTGAGTAATATATTTCATGTATCGATAATTAACGAAAAATATTTATCGATATGCATTATCGATAGTTGAGACCAATATCGCGCATCACTACTTTATACCGCGAAATTCAAATCTCAAGATATGATTTCACGTTCGACCAACTTTATAATAATTCCCTATTACGAGTACAGCATTGTGGAGCAGGTCTACTACTCGTGAATTCGCGAACCGACGTGTAATTAACGCGTCGGAAGTCGTTATCGTAATGAGGAAATTGTATAATATTAACCATTTCACGCTACACGGCGTTCGAAAATTCAAATTATTAATTCCAGCCTCGCGTATTCTTTTATACTCTTGAAAAACCATAAGATTCGTCCAGATTTTCACGACCCATAACGATATAGATTTCTCAAATTTTCGAGATTTCAGTGATTTTCGAAATTATTCAAGCTTCTTTATCATACATATGTATATTTGGAGGAATTGGAAGTATCATTTCCACATTCTTAAGTTCTAAATCTCCAATTACATCCTACATCCCATAAAAACTAATTATTTAGCTACCCTTTTTAACGATACACATAATTAATACTAAATAACCAGTAGTTGTTAATATCCACTCTACGCTTTACAAATCTCCCCTCACTATAAATCCACCTCAGAACACTAATTAAACCATAACAATTAATGAAGAATAAATTGAACCTTTAACCTCGAGCAACCATATGTTTATCACTGGGAATCCTCCAATCATATATGTAGAACTGAACTCCCACAAACGTTCTCCTCACAGCCCCCATTGTACCGGAAGGCTTAAATAGCAAAAGCCTAATATCTATCAAGATTGTTGTCGATCAAATTACATTATCTATCGACCATGTACACATTCGTCGCCCCTGCACGTTTGTTTACCACCCGAAGACACGTCGGGCAGTCAAAGCTCTGTATTCAAATACGACGTACCCAGCGGAATAATACAAGGATTCGAAGTATCAGCACGTAGCCACCGCAGAGGCTCGTGAAACGGGCCACGGGGACGGGTCAGCCACGAACAAAACCGCTCCTCAAAAAAGTTTTTTTTTCCACCTTTTCCCGGAAGGAACGCCGACCGAATGCGTAATGCAACGTGCTCGCTCGCGCGCGCGGGCGCGTGCATCTCCGTGAATGTGCACGCTTGGGGCCCCGCGAGGTGAATTACCTTGAAAACCCATCGCATTTTTTTCCCTCCGCCGTGCTCGAGCTTTCTTTGTCGATTCGATCTTTGTTCGAGACGCAGCTGGACCCCTCGGTACATCGGAGCCGGTAATTATTCCCTCGGCGATGGCTTTCGATCTTGAACTTGTTTATCATATTACAATGTGCACTTGGAAGGCGCATCGATGCATTAATGGATCTTGGTGGCGAGGGGAGGGGGGACGTTGTTATGTACATTGTTTTCTCGCTTTCTATCGTTGACTGTGTGGGGGGTCTTTAATTGTTTTGCTTCCAGTGTTGCTTGCACTTGATTTGTGGCATTTTTGGGGTTTTATTTTTGTGGGGTAGTTTTGGTTTTAGTGCGGGATAGTTGGGAAATCTTGAGGTGGTTCTTAGTGAAGTGGGTGAGGAAGTCGATGGTTTGTTAGTGAAACTCACCAAGTTGATGTTTTTTAATTTTCGGCAATATGTATACCGTTATTGTTGAAGGTGTTCCCTTTCTCCGTACTACGTCACGTAATTTGTTTTCCCCCACTACTATCCGATGGTTTTCCTTTTTCGCTCGATCTGGTAACGTTGCAGCTACGTATGGCAATTATGCTTGTGTAGTAGACTCGGAATATGTTTAGTTTAACCCTCCGCCGATTTAACTTGGCAGAGTTTTTATTTAAATAAAATTTCGAATAACGAATAAATGTTGAAAAAAACTTTATTCGACACATGGCGAATAATTTTTTATACTTTTGTTCGTTCTTCGAAGTTTTATTTAAATAAAAATTTTGTCCATTTCCGAGCCCTGGTAATTAAGCGGTATATCCGATCTGCTGAGAGGTTTAATAAGACGTTTCATACGGACGTGTTTCATCATTCCACCTCGTGCTGGCTCGTTACTGCCCGATACTTTGTCCCTCGTCCATTTCATAATTACAGCCCGTCGGCCAGCGACGAACTTAACGATCGAGGTAGCTGCCGATGGATCCACGGATAATTCCACCGTTTACGCGTGTTATCAGCTAAATAAAGCGATCAGAGAGGAGGAATGAAGACGTTACTCGGGCCACCAAGGGCACGCGTTCGTTACAGTTCCTCCCAGGGGGGTCCGGGCCCCGTTCACGGACGCGGGGACCCGGGGCGCAAGGGGACGCGCGGGTGAGGGGAGAGACGGGGAGGTTGTAGATTTACTGGTGCCCTTGGAAATCCACAAAGGATATTATCTACTAGAAAATTAAGCGAGATTTCTCGCGCACCGTAGGTGGCGCACCGTTTTCTTCTACCCTCCGCGGAGGGGTCGGCGGACAAGTATCGATTATCTCGAGGTAAGCTCGGAGAATCCGTGCACGGCGAATCGCAACAAAGATATCGAGTTACTTTGCTCACTCCACAGCTGATATTTTTGGGAAAACGGAGAGAATGCTGCGCAGGGGAATGTTGAGGATTTTTTGTGGATGGAAGGAAGGACTGTGGAAGATTGGTTGTGAGGAAATTAGTCACTCCAGGGGATGGGAGTTTGTGGTTTTCAAAGATGATAGAGGGACCCAAGAAATCGCCTGTTTTTGGTCCCACAATTTTGGAATTGCATTTTCTGCCAAATGGTACCTTGTTATGAGACAATTAGCTTTTGAGATAGGGGAGGTATCCCCCCTCTAGGAAGGCTGATATGAGGATAACAACTCTACTTTACAGTTTTTTTCTCATCAATTACTTAACAACTACTGACCATAAGTGAATACTTAAATCCAGATAAACACAGAAGGAAGCGAAATGACGCTATTCATTCAACTGTTTGGCTTCTGCACTTTAACGCATTTTTACGTAGAGAGTCTGAAATATGGCGCCTCTCGCGAGATATATAGTATAGCTTTCCGTGAAGACACCTTCTCCCTAGTAGGGAGTTCTCCCGCTGCACACAAGGATTGATAGAGATATACAGATAGGGATAAGGACCCAGAGCTCCAATTACTTTACTTCACGACACTTATTATATCTTTTCTACCTGCTATACACCGTGACGGCCACTACATTCGCGTGGCACGCGCCAAGTGCGTGGACCATGACTGATTGTGAGTGCACTCATTCCACGCGTTGAAGTCACTGGACGACTATAGAGCACGGTAAGAATCTCAAAGAAATCGCGACCACGGGAAAAAGTGACCTCAGTGTCACCCCAATCCCCAAAGGCTTCATTTCGAAGAGAAAGTGGATTCGACGCGAGGTGTTCCATGGGGACATTCCGAACTTTGTATCAGGCTTCTGCGAAGGCAGGATCGGAGATTTGGAGATTAGGCATTTGTTCCAGTTGCCCTTCGCTGCGAGTTGGTTCGCTTTTCTCCTCGCACAAGCTCCTAGCAACAAGTTGCAAGCCACGCTTTGCACGCACTTGTCAGACACCGCGGCGGAGGGACGATGGTGGGGATCGGCGGGCATAGAGTGAGAGGGCGAAGAGTGGTAAGGGAACGGGGGAAGGAGGTCCTTGGTGGAATGCCTCGGGAAGACCTAGGGATTCTCACCGTGGCTGCTAAGAGTCTTGCGGTGCTTTTGCGGCTCGACAAAAAACATTTTTTCCCGCGTCGCGCCTAGCCCAGGTGCCCCGGCGGAGGGAACCAGGTCGCAGAGGCTGGGACCTGCCGCAGTGGGAGGAACTCGGGCGATCTTCCTTGTAATTCGAGAGGTTCTTAAATCCTTGATCGGCGGAGGTAGAGTGCTTTCACTCGGAGCCATTTTCGGATTTCTATGGTGACAGGATGCGCGGGGTGGGGCACGATCGACGGGGGATGATTCCTCGTGTGAAAATAAATCGAGAACGGGGGATATGATTTTATTCTAAGAGGTACAGTTTTTTGTGAGAAATGCAAGGATTTTTGGGCGTATATAGTTACTAAATTCTACTTACTCGTCAATGGTAGCTAGCTATGGGACCATATTTTAGACCTCGATTAATAACCCCGACATTAATCACCGTTTGGGTACTTCAAAACAAATGTTACGGATAGGCTTCTTTTTCATCGTGAGAAGGTATCCGGTAGTTCACCATTGAATGCCTCGCGACGTAGAACCGTGAAACGTATCTCGGTGGATCCGCGGAAGGATTCTCACGTGAAACGATTGATGCGCGCGCGCGCTAGGCGGTGAAAAAGGAAGGGCAGAGTAGAAATTAATAACGGTGTACGATTCTTTTGAATGGCAATCGTGTACATCGAAGCTTAAATATAATGGGCGAGATGCATTTCCACGCATCCGGGTAACTCTCGCGGCGTGCCGCAACGTGGATACACGCGCTATCGGGATTTCTGTGTGGGTGAAGGATCGATGGGTACACAGGATACTTTATAGCATAGGTGTATAATGAATCAAGTATTTGGAGACACAGTGGAAAGTAGATTGCACAATGTGGTAGAAGAATAGAGTCTGCCTTGTTTATTACACCATAGATCAATTTCCAAGTGTAACAATAAACCAGGATTTCCATTTCTGTATCAACTTTCATACAGTTAGTTGTATTTTTTATTTATTTATTTATTTGGAGATGTAATCAGGTAAATGTTAGTTGTGTTATGCCAATGTGTGGCATAATCTATGGCTAAAAGAGTCTGGAGAACTTAAATTGTTCATAGTACTCTTGTGGTACTGTGTTACTTTATAGTTGTACTGCAAAAAAATTTTAAAAAATTAAAACCGACTTAAAAACAAATAAAATTGCACTAAAAGTAAAAAATAATTTTTTCCCTTATTTAATCTACGACTCTCATATTTTTTAAGTAGGTGTCTCATCATTTGCACTGTGTAAATCTGTCGCTGACATAAAAAATATGAGATTCGTAAGTTAAATAAGGGAAACCATTATTTTTTACTTTTTAGTGCATTTTTATGTTTTTTGAAGACGGTTTTAATTTTAATTTTTTTATTTTTATTTTTAACTTCTTAGTTTTATATATATTGACACAACAAGTTGAGGAGATAGGCGCGTACGAACATAAAATAATAATAATTAGGTGACAATAGTCTTTATTATTATTATTATCCAAAACTGGCAAAATATTGGCCAATGTTGATGCAGTGGCATCGCCACTTTTTCGCCGGGACCACCGGGGCATCGCCCTCTTTCGAATAAAAAAAAGATCGTCAAAATCGGTCCATATACTGGGGAGTTATGCGGGGACAAACATAAAAAATAAAAAAAAAAAGAGATACATACTAATCGAATCTATAACCTCCTCCTTTTTGAAGGTGTAAAAAGAACTGGGGTTTCCCATTTCTCTAAGAATTTCTATAGGTACACTTGGATTTGCTAATCAAGCATGTCCCTCAGTCAAACTCCAAGTTCCTTCGCTCTAATTTTAATAACGAAGATAAAAATGCTTCTCCAACTTCAACTTTTCACAAGTACTATTTTCCACAAATACTTGTCTCTCCCATCGAACTTTTTCTCAGCCTTTCATCTTTATCTGCAAACACACCTCTCATCGATCACTTGAACTCGACAATTCCCCGAGGCACTTAAAAGCCTTAACATCATTAAACCTTAAACCTTAACTTCATATGCATCCTGGCCCAAACATTCAACCACAAATTTTTAATTCACGAAATCGTAACTCTTAATACCTACTTCATACACGTTTAAACCACTCCTCAAGCATCCCACACAGCGCTTAGGGCCCAAAGGGCCTTTGATGAATCCTCTCTCACTTAATTCGCAGTTGATAAGCCTCGATGGCTCGCGTTATTGTAACGTCTGGCGGTGGACAAGGGCGGAGGAGAGGCAGAGGAGAAGGAAGACGGAAGGAGCGGAGGAGAAGGAGGAGAAGGATGATGAGGACCATCGAAGTTGATGGCGGTCGATGGTGGTGGCGTGGACCGTTAGTTGGCCCCAGCTCCACGGGAGCGTTGTCCGGGCATTCCGCGTTACTATTCTCCGTCTTCCTCTTTTCCCTCCCTTTCCCTCTGCACCTTGGCCCCGCGTTCCTTTTTTTTTCTCCTTTACCTCTGGTCCCACTCCCGCTGGTTTCTTGGTTCGTTCCACCGGCATTCCCGGTTCTTCTACCATCGTCTCCTCTGGTGGTCACCAACCGGGCCCCTTTGCATCCCTGTGCTAACGAACGCGAATCGAACACGGCTCGACCAATTCGCGGTTCCACCAAGCTTCCCCTTTTCTTGCGCGCTGCAGTCGCTGGGGAAGAATCCTGAGGATGTGAAATGCTTGGACGGCTTTTTTTTTAGGGATTTGTGAGTTAGGAAGCAGATAGGGTTACCCAAGTCTCTTTAACCCACTTTCGTTTCTCGTTGTAGTCTTGATGGAGAGATTCGAGGATGTGGAATATCTAGATGCGTTTCAGGTACTATGTGCTTATAGGATTTGTCAAATACTTAGGAGTTAGATGTATAGTTAAGATTGTTCTTGGCTCTTTAATCAACTTTCTGTTTGCTTTATAATTGAAGGAAAGGGTTTGAAGAATGTGGATAATGGAATTTTTGGATTTTTCTTTTGGAAGAGGATCATAAATGTATTTTTCAAATTTCTGGTAGATTTCAAATTTCTTTTGTTCGATAATTTTGCAGTGAAATATTGAGATCTTTTGGGGAAATGATAGACAATGTTTTAACTTTATTTTCATATATTAGTTATTAATTAAAGTTTTAACATGGCGGAGTTATACATAACATTGTCTACCGTCATGTCGCGTCAACTGGCCCCCAGCACCAAAAGCGACTGGAACATGTAAAATAATAAAATATTATTTCAACTTGAAAATAACTAAATTATCTTCAATGTAACCTACGATTTTTATCATATTGTAATTTGTTGAAGTTTTATAACCTTTCCCAGTGAAAAAATGTTCTCTTTACAAATCCGCCATTTCCTTATTTTTTAGAATTATTAAAAAATCTTACGTTACATTGAAGAAAATCTAGTTTAGTTCTCATGTTCCAGTCGCTTTTGGTGGTGGGAGCCAGCTGACAAGACATGGTGGTATACATGCTACTGTGGCGCTATAAACTGTATGAAAATAAAGTTAAAATGGTGCTTAACATCTCCTAAAAAGATACCGATCTTCTCTGAAAAATTCCTTCAGACAACAAATTTTAAATTTACCTATTTTTTGTAAAAATAGGCCTTCTTAGCCCCCTAGAAATACCAAAACGTGAGTTTTTTTTCTAAAACTAGATTGCAGGTGTCTTTACCCCCCTATTAATAGAATCTAAAAGCTAAAAATAGACCACAAACATTTCCATTAATCAAAAAAGGTATCCCAAATCATGAAATTTGAAATAACCCGATTCTCCTTCCATTAGCTAAATAATTACGTTGCCATAGAGTTTGTTAGCTAGAAATAGCTGGTAGTCCTCTTCAACCCCTTCCCTTTTGCCCCAGAATATTCATTAAAAAGATAAAGAGCGTTGGATATGAATCATTTTTATTTTATGCCCCTCCAATTGCTAATTACGACATCGCCGGACTCATAATTTAAAAATAAACGCGGCAGAGGATGACGTCCATTCAAACTCGATGTTATACCGTGATAGATGACAAATTAATGGTTTAACGAGCTTCGAACACGGAATCGCTCGTTCCTCCAGCTGTTGAATCTTCACGAGGACTTACTATACACGGGACACCACAAATAAGACTCCAACATACTTTGAAATTCTAATGACGCTTCATAAATCGCTGCTAATCACTTCGTCTTGGATGGAATATTAAAAGAAGGACGATCGAATGATTTAGCGTATTTCGAGAACCAGAGTCCACCATCTTTCGCAGAATCTATAGTTGGTCTTCGTTATGGTTTTCGTTAGAAGCTAGGAACACAGATTGTTGGATCCATAAGCCACTTTCACATATTACAATTTTATCCATCGAGATTAGAATTAGAACATTGCAGCAAGAGGGGTGCAACTCCATTTTTGACAGTTTTTGCGTTATGACGTGTAATATACGTAAAAAAATCTACATGTTTTATTGCAGATAAATATTAATATTAATATATCTATTTTTATTCTAGAATATGTTTTCGCCAAAAATAGAAATAAAAACTTAAAATAAACATATAGTTTTTTAATTATTTTTTAATATACAGTTTAATGCTGCAAGGTCTTCAATTATTATCGAGTTGTAGCCAAAGAATCAACTTAGACTCTTCCTTTCAATAACTTTTAAGAGTGAGCCAGTGAATATTTCCTATTGCACCCATTTTAACACACTGCAATCAATCTTCACTTTTCAATTCTCCAATCCACGTAATTTCCAAATGAAATCGAATTCTTCACACTGCACCCTTCGCAATTTTATTCAGAAACAATTCATAGATAATTCAGAAAGGTTTCTTATAAAATGGCCAGCAAAGATCGAAGGGCCCCTCCGTGAGCCCGAAATCACGACTCTGGATAAATAATTCCAGATACCAGCACCATTTGCTTTCACTACGAACATAGATCCCCCCAGTGGGTACTGTGCCCCCTGGGCCAATTTTTTTATCGACACAAACTTGCAACGTTTCCGAGGAAAATTCATTGACACGATCAAATTAGTCACCGATCATTTTGAGACTGTGAACGAAACGACATTGTTGAGCGAACTGAGAGCGGAGTTGATCGCTGGGCCAGTGGGTCCCCTCGTCCGTTCCACGGGATAACAGTTCACGGGTGTACCGTTCGCGCTAACGTTATCCACGCCGGTTTCAACTTTGCGTCTGCCAGGCATCATCGCGACGATCGAAAGTGAGAAAGTGAATGGCTGGGCGATGAAAGTACCGAAAGAAGAAGGCGACACCAGGGAAAACCTCGATATGGTTAACTAATCGCTGGTACTTAATAATTCGCCGCGACCGCCGATAGCCGCTCGGAACTGGTTTACAGATGAAAAGTGTGTCCTCTCGCTCCGAGTCCCTTCGTTCTTCGAATTTTTCACTTTCTTCGTTGAATTTGCCAGGTTAAAAAATAAGATTTCTTTTTCGCGTGCAATCAGGGTGGTTAGACACATTGCTTGAGTTCTTTGATTTTATTGTTCTGGGGATGGAAATTGGAGGAGAATGTTATGCGGGGTGATCGTGAATTGCTGTATGAATAATTGAGAATTTAAGTTGTTTAGATTTTGCAATGTGTGGTATTACTGTTGGTATGTGTAGTTGATTAATTGATAATAGGGACTCATTTGTCTACCCTGAAGGCTAGATTCAGCTATTTTCGATGATGTGATAGGATAAGTAGTTGTAGGTTCATTGAGGTTCATTGTAAATTAGGTAACTTTATAAGGAATTTATAAGAATTATTAAGGAATGATAATTTTATAAGGAATTCGGGTAGCTTGGATGTACTATCTCTGAGCAGGTAGAGAACCACTGCACCCACTGATTAGTGGATTTGGAAGGGATTTGGATTCCGATTCCCTAGTTCGAAAACCGTGGACCTAAGTCGCTGTATCTTTGCAAGTAATATTACCCCAAGGTGTCCAAGTCCCCTACATCCACAGAACACCACAAAGTGCAAAATTCCAGCATAGTAGCATTGATCCTGGAAGATACCACCGCACAGGCTCTTCGCACGAGCCCCATGGAGTGCACCATATCTCGGCGCTGTTCCCCAGCGCTCGCTTGCACGCAGCCGCGTTATAGATCCATGTGCTCGGATCTCGATGACCTCGTATCCTTGGCGAGGACTCGCACAACGGTGGAAGGTCGGCCGTTAGTCGGTTGATACACGGCCACGGCAAAAGTGCCGTGAGGCGCGCTTCTTCTTCTTCTCGGTCGTCCTCCACCTCCTCGCCAACGAAAGTAGGATCACGCTTGATTTTCACTCTCCGTGTTTTCGATTACGTAACCGCCCGTAATCGAACCGAACGCGCCGCCTTACGGTTTTAATAAAACAGTTACGTTCGCCTACTTGCTGGGAACGCGGCGCATCGCGGCCGTCATCCGTCCTCGACGGTGCATCGACGAAGACGAAGAGAGCGCTTGATCCCTCTTGACACGTCAGATCATAGGTCATTGGTAATCCGTGAGTAATTGGCGATCCATGGGTCATTCGTGTAATTAGTAGCCCATGGATGAGTCGTCGGTGTCCCATGATGGGTACAACATGAGTCATGACTTGGACCATCGAGATTAGAATCTACTTAGCTACCTACATACTATGATGGATGCTTATGGGAAATCTTTAATTTACGTAAGGGTAATTTTGGCGAATTTTAACCCCCTCCCTTCCCCAGTATAAGAATTTATAAAATTTTTGATTCCATCAACCGTGCTCCTATCGTAAGATTTTTTACATTGCATTTTTTCAGTTACTACAATTCTTTTAATGGTTTATATATCTAATTCATTTAACTCTGAATTAACTCTGAAAATTAGGTTAAACAAATATTACCTAAGATGCTATCCGACCCCTGCTCCCTCCTTTTTAAGAAAACGTAAGAAATTCGCGAGCTTCCTTCCCTCCGAAAAAGCTTTACGTAATTTAACGACGACCTCTTACTTTGAGAATTGTAACGCACGAAATCAAGCCATAGGTCACACTTCAAAATTGACCCTCTATCTACTAACCAAGGGCGAAACTATTCTTCCCACCGACAATAGTCTCCTTCAAGGCTCACCTTCCTTTTCCTAGAACAATGCTGCATGCGTGGGTGGATACATCCCACGCCCTTGTAGCGATCCAATAACGATCCCATATCGGTTTGGAGAACGGGACGTGACCAAGGTTTAAGCTTCAATTACTCCGCAAGGTGTTGGAACTTTCGCCCACCATGAATGGCAGTGGCTGGCTGTCGGTCAAACCATTGCGTCACCGTATGCGTAATGCACGCTACACGCCATTATGTGACCCGTTAGCCCGTTAGAGTGACCCTACTGACTCGATTCGCCATTATAGAGCGAACGATCGCGACCAGTCTCGCGCGAAGGGAAACGGATGATTGCGCGTCAAGCTGCACGCTATAGGTACGCGCTGCTGGAAACAGGCTCGTCCGATGTGTTTTGCGATAGTCACTGTCTTGATATTTTCCCCTCGTTCGTTTTCTTGAAACTCAAAGAATTGATTCTAAAAACATCGCTTTTTATATCAGTAATAAGGTCTGTTAACATTCGGGATATTTTGAGACGATTAAAGTCGAATCAACATCGTTACATAACGATATGATACTGAATTTAAAGAGTTCCTATTAGCAGTTCACCCATTTCGCCTAAAAGTACCATTTTTTAAATGAATCGCTTCACCTCATCGCCCCCGGTTAGCAGATCTACTTAAATATCAGTTACAAGGCACGTCACGGCGTTCTTCTATTCCCCCCAAAATTGTAAAACCTCATTTCTCAAGAAACCCTGCCCCGATCGAGCTCGTCCGGGGACAGTTCAATGACATTTCGTTCAAACACGCTAGTCGCGTCTCGTAAAATATTGATCCTGCGCGAACAGACGCGTCTTCCACGAATTTCGGGGTCAGGGGCTTGAGAACGGCCCATATTCGAGCAAATATTTGCGAGCGCTGCTTCCTAGACGACAGAATCGGCTTACAGTTCGAGGAAGCCCGTTTCTCTCGCGCGCCACTCGGCCGGCGGGTGCGCGCGCAGCCGCCCCGCCGCAACCTGTCCGGCAAAGGTCTAACGGTCCCCGAGCTCGCTTTAAAAAGATTCGGCGATTATCTAACGCTGGTTGCGCAATCGCGATTGTGCAACGCGAAAACGTAATCCGTAAAAGTGTTACGCCGCTGGAATGAATAACCTTTTTATCCTCTGCCAGCCCCGTCTTCCCCTCCCCTCCCCCCACGACGCCGCAGGTCCCACCATCTCTGGCAGTCTTTCTCCGCGTTCTTTCTCTTTCGACAACCGTTCCAACAGACCGAGACCGAGCAAGGCGGACGATTATGCTCTCGAACTCTCACCACAACCTTGACCCACTGAACCCACGGAATCCCTATTCGATCATACACATGGAATTCTTAATTATGATTTTTCAAAAGAAGACCGACGATTTGATCAGCTCTAATTTTTGACTGGAAATTTAGAGGACAGTGGGGATTCTGTCTTGGTTTGTTAGGGAAAGTGCTTTTGGTATTTGGACCCATCGTTTTGGAATATTTGAAGGGTAAGGGGAAAAACTAGGAATGGCCATTTTTCGTGAGTTTGTGATTTACGGCATATTTTGTTGATGGCGGCAAGTGGGCCTACAGAACTGTCGAGTGGCTTTCCTTGGTTTGATAAATAAATTCTTATTTTGTACGAGTATGTTGCCCTGGCTAAACTTGAAAAAATATTAAAATAACGTAAAACAATTATTTTATTGCTTATTTTTGTCTGATGCCTAATTATGGTATAAGCTTCACGTTAGCAAGAATGTAGATCAATTTATTGAAACTTGTTTCTTTACTGGTGGAGTAAAGTATAGAAACTTAATTTTCTCGACAAAACTGTTTCGTGTCATTCCCTGTTTTTCCCCTTTCCTTTCAATTTATTACACTTTTGCGTGTTGTATTGCACTGGAGGAGACGAGGTCGAGAAAGGAGAAATTTACGGAGGCGATGATATCCTTTAAGGTAAACGAATCCCCTGTCCACCGCTGGACTGTATAATTAATGGCACCTCTGCACCTGCGACCATGTTAATTTCTCCTCAGAGCAGACCCCGCGCATCAAAACTGTTCCTTCTGGAGCGTTCCGCGGTGAGGAGTCATAAAGAGCGGAGAAAATTGTATTACCGATATTATCTAACGATGGAAAGTGGCGCAAGGCCGCTTTCTTCTTACTCAACCGCCTATTACACCTGAACACTGTAACACGGGGGCCTCCTCTTTCCCGCTCGAACCGTCGTCCGTCCGCGGGAGCGAGAAATTAATGCGGTCGCCGAAGAATTGTCCCTCTCCCTAGTGGAACACGTGGAAAAGTGGCTTTTCACTCTCTCGGGTGTGGCTTCACGCTTGCACAACGAAACGTCTCCCTTTGAACCCTTTAAGGCCTCCCACATACTATTCAATTATCCAGTAACAAAAGTGTTTATTTAAATAATTATTATTAGATGCATTTATCGCACAAACAAATATATATAAGTAAGGAGGAGTTAAGAAAGAATAACCAGGCAAACGCAAAGATCAGGGACAGTCTAGAGAATGCTTCCCTACCTAACCTAAGAACCTAAATAACCTTTAAATCTAGCACTGTCCACCCTTTCTCATTTAGTTGTTAAATAGAAAAACACTTATTCTCTCTTTAACCCTTTGTAGACAGTGGATCCACATATTTGTTGGGTTAGTGCACGCACTCTGTGCGGAGAACGCCAATGGGCGTTCCATAAGCACTGTGAGTATACGGCACTAGAGGATTTCCGCACGCGACATAGGTACGACAAACGGTTTAACCACCGATTGCAAACGCTTGAGGATTGAAAAGAAGACATTACTGTGTTGGTCGACTGTTTATATAGCCGATAGTATGCGCCAGGTGTAATCCATCAGTCCTGCTCGGTTTTTTAATCGCCACTTCCGATTCGGGGCCATTAACGCCAGGATCGGGTGATTTAATTCTAATTGGCCACGTCGAGGCGTGGAAAATGATCGTTCGGCGATTCTGAATCGGTGTTACGAGGCATATACCGTAACGGGCGACTTTTTCTTGACCAACGAATCCGGTTTTCGAAGACACTTGGCGCTGTCGTTTTCTCTTTCCCTTTTTTTTCAATTCGCGCGTTGTAAATACTTCGGCCGTTGCGCGGCTTACATGCAAATTAAATGGGCGAGTTAATTCGTCGGTGGTTTACGAGGAGCGAGCTGCAGATATGAGAAACAGGGGGGAGGGGGATGCTGATCGAGCGATAAGGCGGGACTTTATTATCGATGCGCCTGCTGTTTTTAATTCACTTTGATAAAATTTGGGGTTTCGGCAAGTTTCATCAGGTTGGGCAAAAATCAAATTCTATAACATAATATTACCTTAGCACGCTGAATATTTTCCGATGAAATTTTTTTTATTAATTTTGGCATTCTAATTATAATAATTCATTTTCTAATTATACAATAGCTATATATTTTTAGAGACCCATACAATTTTATTTACGCTAACACAATAGTTGCAAATATTAAACCTGAATGGTATTTTTTACTTACCTAATCAATTTTACGAGCAATCCCAAATAAATTAAGAGAAGTAATCGTACTAATTACATAAATTTTAATTTTAACAACTTTATCTTTTGCTAAAATTTACTACGCAATGTCAAGAAAATTTATCTAATATACCAAGTTGTATTCTGATCGTTCACATCATTATTTATTTTATTTGTTCAAAGTTAGTGGGTGGGGCTACCCCACTCTACCGCAGTTTCCCCCACCACCATCACCATTCCAAGAAATGACCAATTAAGTTCCATAATAACTTTCCTCCTTTTTCCGTCCCACTTTCACAATTTAGGGAGCAGTGTCCCTAGTGGCTCGAATTTCGAATCTGCTTCGCTCGAGCTAGAATCTCGCGAATTCGTCGAAACAAGTTGTTCCAGCGAACGGAGCAAAAAAGAAATGGCGGAATGTGAGAAACGACAAGAAAATACGAGGAGGTGCGTAATGTCTTGTTATTACACGTGTCCCTCCGCGGTAACGGGACAGGCAACCAAACCGACCGACCTACTTATGCACGGACGTACACGTCCACGCACGTTCACGTCCCGAGAAACGCCTTAGGACTCGCCTTGCACTTGGTCGGCGAGCTGGAGGAGTACACAACAGATTTCGTTGACTCTGATCGTGGCCTTCCTTCGTCTGATCACCGTGAAATCAACTAGGAACGGTTAGAAACGTTGCTGTGCTAGTGTACTTTGAACTGTTGCAAAACTATTTTTAGTAGGCCCTTTCGAAAGGTGTTTTAAAGGTTTTAAAGGTTGAGTAGCGTTCAGTTTGATTATTCGATTAGCTTCACAATGGGAATTTTCAAATTAGGTGGCCACAGGAAGTTGTACCAAGCCGTTGCGACATCTCCGAGTGCGCATGCGCGGTCCAAGCGCCACTATTGGGCGGCTGGGAGCTAAGGCCCGCCCACGGACTCTGACACCGCCCCTTTCTCTTCTTAATAACCTCATTATTGCTTGGTACACATATGATGTCCCGTCTGTCCCTTTGAGAAGCTTTCCGAAATGTTTGAATTAGATGGAAGCCGCGCTGGGATTGAAAGGATCTTCGACTGCTATAGAAATTCCTCTTTGAATCGAAGAGTGGCACTCCTCCGTGGAGCTTCTAAACACATGCAGCATTGGAAATGCAAATCAGACGCTGTAGAGCCCCGTTTGGACGTGTTTTGCGCGTTTTCGCGACCGTTGACGGTGATTTTCGAGCGTGTCTTGCCGCTGACCTTAGATTTTCCTCGTTCGCGGACGTGCTCGAATGTCACGGGCCCGCGGCCAACGAGGAAGAGTCGCGGATGGAATACGTATGAGCACCGGGTCCTTTGTGCGTGCGAAATCGTCGGACGAGGCGGGCAACGTTAACTCGCAAGGCGAATGTTTTATTTACTTATCGAGATTCGCTCGGGCTGCTTAAGTCCATAGAATATTCCATGGTGAATTTCTTTTTTTCTGGCAATTTTAGACCTGCATAAATTTCTTTCGGAGTCAAAAATGGGGGAGCTAAATATTTGTTGGAGAACTTTAGGGAGGAACACTTGGAATTGGAAATTAATTTTAAGTAACAGGGATTTGGAATAATTTTTTAATGATTTTTGGAAACTTATTCTTATTTTTGTGACGCAATAAAAACCTCTTTTTATTATTATAGTGGAATTTTCGAAACTTATTCTTATTTTTATATTGAAATGAAAACTAATTTTTATTATTAGACACAGTGGAATTTTGGATATTCATTCTAATTTTTAGCCACCTGTATCAATTATTATCGATTTAATGCAGTATTCCACAGAGAATCAAAGTGTTTCCATTCCCATACACGAATTTTTCAAAAATGTCTCCATCAAGCTCTTCTGGACCCTTAGTAGTAGCTTTAATTAGAAGTGCCTCAGTAATCTTCCCAGTGAATTTCAATAGGTATTTCGATTCGCAGTGGCGCAAATATTCTGCCGTCTCGCGTTATTATAGTTGTGAGGAAAGAACAGATTGTTCGAGAGACAAATAAATCATGCTCGGACCGGTGCTGGAGGTGCTGGCATACCTGGATGTCATGATTGCCATTACTCTTCTATGGCCACTCGAACATCTGTTCCCCGCGGAGTCATGGCGTTAGCCTTTCTCGAAAATAATTACCTTGATCTACGAGCACGTAAAACGAGTTCAGGTGTACAACAGTATCTCTACGCCACCGATCTCTCTTACTCCAAAACAGGCTATCAACGCCAACAATCCAAACCGACACAAAAATTGAAATTACTCCTTCGTTGACAGACCTCTTGTTTCGATCAACTTTGACATATAGGGTGGCTCACGCGCACATCAATTTTTCAACGACTGCCATTCTCATCAAAAGAATCCAATCATTATGAAAAAAAATCATGGGTATATTTCAAAGTCACTAGAATGTATTCCAATAGTTTTATGATTCATATTTCATCACAGTTTTTGTAAAAAAAATTCTAAATTCCCATATGTTGAGAAGATACCAAAAATATCTTAAAAAAATTGTAACTCTTACAAATTTAAATATCAGAAGCTAAAAATATACAGAGCTGCTGTCCAGATATATTTTCAGAAAAAAAAAAATAGTTTGTAAGTCGGCTTTGGGAAAAGGGTGTAAGCTATTTCGGTAATTGAAAAAACAGAGATATTCCATCTCACCCAAGGGCATCCGAAGGTCAATCTCCATCACCCCCCAACAAATTCCCCTAATTTACCCAAACTACACCGCACTCCATAAAAAATCAATGACCTTGAAGTGTCATACCCAACGACCTTGAATAAGAATTTGAAAATCCCCACAAGCCCACAGAATTTAAAGCATTCCTTCGCATCTAAGAATATATCAATTCCTCACTGGAAACAGCATTCTCAAGTCGGTGGAATGGAACGACACACCCTATACATCAAATTCTTACGCGTCACGGGGATATTGTACGTTCGGACGCGGTTTAAAGGGTCGGCTATGCTCAATTTTATTCTCGTTTTTTTTTCCTTCCCTTTTGCCGTCATCCTCTGTTCTTTGAAATAAGTTTATGGCAAGGTCAGTGCACTGGCCTAGTCGTCGTGATTTACGGTCGTGGTGCACGCTCGCGATGCTTGGGAGTGTGTACGCCGGAATGGCCGACAGGCACGCGGAGGAATTTCGCAATTTGTAGAGCCGGCAACGTAGCGACTAACAAGAGCGGGAGAGTTACCACGCTCGCCCGACGGATGCCAATTCTGTTCCTTCCAGTACGGATCCGAGGCAAAACGAAACGCGCCGCGATCGATACACCGAAGAATTTATATTGCGCGCTGCCGCGGCCCTGTCCGCCGCTCTCACGCTCGATTATTTGCTGGATTCCCGCGGCGGGGGGCGGCGATCGGCTTTAACGACCTCAAAATTCTTCGGGATGTCAAGGTGGATGCTTCTTCTTCATTACCCGCGGCATTATTGTCTCTGTACTTAGTCAGGGACGTATACTTAGATTTGGTAACGGAACGTCTATTTTCTTGCGAATTAATTGCTTAGTACTTTTGGGCGATGTTTATTAATATTATAAACTGTAAAAAAATTCTTATATGAGTTATTACGTGGATATTAAATGGCGAGAAGAAAGGAATAAAGCTATGATTAAATTAATAAACAGTGAGCTATTAATTTATATTAATATGAACGTATGTAGAATGCCGGGAGTTATTTGTACACAATAGGGGAGAGTAGCCTATATTGGACCGGCTCCTTAATTGGACCATTTGTGTATCTCGATAAACAAATATATTTGCAGTGGTTCTTTCGGCTACACTGATTTAGGAAGCTGCTCTCGCATGCTTCATCTCGACTTCCTAAATCAGTGTAGCCGAAAGAACCACTGCAAATATATTTGTTTATCGAGATACACAAATGGTCCAATTAAGGAGCCGGTCCAATATAGGCTACTCTCCCCTAATTCCTTGATAACTAACAACAAATATACTCGGAAAAATAAGTAAAATAAAAAAGAAATCTGTACTTTTTATTTTGCTAAGTTTCCCTGAAAATACTATGTATATCTTTTTCAAGATTCTACAAGAATACTACTTATATTTCTCTCGAAAGAAATGTAGTAACCCCCTATTTCCTTGTTAGTTCGCTTTAGCTCCTGGTGGCACAAAGTGTCCCCTGATACCAGAGCAGAGAACTATGTAGTTAAAACGTCGGCAGCTCGACCTCCCTTCATGTCACAAATCTACATTTCCTTCATGGTCGACGTCCCTAAAGTCTCAACTGACGATTGTCCCCTGGCAATCAGAGGCTCGTATATGCACCGGATCAAATGATCACGTTAGAATGCTTAAGAAGGATGTAAATCGCCCCGTCTACCGACGAGAATAATTTCCCCTCCCCGCCCGGTTCACCGAAGCGCGTCTCATAGTCGAGGATAGAGCTCGACC
Source organism: Andrena flavipes (assembly GCA_963971345.1). NCBI lineage: Eukaryota > Metazoa > Arthropoda > Insecta > Hymenoptera > Andrenidae > Andrena > Andrena flavipes. The sequence continues at coordinate 60,253,054 of OZ020480.1, forward strand.
GAAACGGTGTGCGCCGCGGAGCAAACACGGTTCTGCTTTTAAGCTACCGCGCGCTGCTTTCGCGAGAACGGGTTCCCTGGGTGGTCTTTCGATCCACGGTGTCGTTAAATCGCAATACTTCATTCCAACCGACTCCCAGAGGGATATGAGGCCCGCCGCGTCTCTCACGTGCGTCTTCTTATCGCTCCACGATTTTTATCTGCTCACTGCGACTCGCGGCTTCCTGCCGACGAAACGGAATGGGACTCCGTTTCCTCTATGCGCAGCTCAGTTTATTGGCAGGCGGTGCAATTGTTCGCGCACTGGAAGAACAATAACAATGATCATATGGTGGAATTAATTAGGAAACGTTACCAACTTTGTGCGAATACAGAGAAATTTTTCTTTTCTATTGTACCTAGGCTAAAAAACGAAGTCTCGGGTGGTGATGGGATTCGAACCTAGGATCTCAGAGTCCTCTTGCGCACCTATACTGGTCAGGCGCGTTACTAATCTGGGGTGAAATCATCCCTTATACTTATAATAATAATTATTATTACTAATAATAATACTAAAAGTAATTTCTGCATAAGAAGAAAATTGCTCTTAGCATAGGTACCTGATCCAAGGTGCTCTACATTCGCAGGAAGTTTCATTACAATCAGAATTTTCGGGTTGGGAACGTTTTCTCGTACCTAAGGTGAACTCCGATCGTGGGAGATTCGAACGCGTGGATAGGAGGTGCGCGCGATACGCTCGACCAGCCCACGTACTTACGCGCGCGCACTCGTCTCTGGGAAGCGTTACGAACCATGCGTTGAAGTCACGTGGCGGGATTACGAAACGGAAACCTGCTACCGAAATTTATGTGATACCGAAGTCGACGAACTTTCCTCGGTTCGGATGGGCGGAGGGGGGAGGCGGAACATGAATCGCTGAGAGTGTTGCTCGAGGGGTTCGGCGACGGTGGATTAAGAAGTGCCATTTAGTTGCTCGGAGTTATTTGGAGGTTGATAGTAACTTTGTTCAGTCTTCGTATGGATGAAGAAAAGATACGCCGAGAGTTTAGTATCCAGTGACGGAACGTCTGAACACCTCTTTAACCCAGACCCAGATTTTAAGCCTCCGCTGAAAGGCAAGCTAAAAAGTAACAACCCTCGATGATCTGAAATTGAGTATATTTAATTTGGAGATTTTAATTGTTAAAGAAAAGTAACTTTACTTCTATTGGGGATATTCTATTTCTTGTTATTGTTCTGCAATCTGTAGTTTTTGTTAAAGAACTTAAAGAAGCCTAAAATGAAACTATGGCTTGGTGGTTTTAATAGTTGTGTAGTGTAGGAGATGTTCCATGGGTTGGTAATTTTTTATAAAATAATCATACAGAATTGTGGGATCTGTACTGTGTTTAACTAATTTGTTCCATTTTGGGGGCTGGTGGGTTTTTGCATAACTTGGCCCAATTGCTACGATATACCGGTTTTATATTACAAGCTGCAAGAAGATAAGATAATTGTACTTCAAAGCTGATTCCGAGGAACCTTTATGCGAGATTTCGGTGTGGATCAAAAACGACTTGGCACCGTCTCCCTATAAAATGGAAAACTACATATATAATTCCATAAATCACGACGAACCTTAATTATCTCTCTCCTCTATTGTTTATTAATTTTATGCAGGTGGGAATGTAAGAAGAACGTATTATTATTATTATTATTATTTTGCGGCGATTTACGATCTTCATCTCGGTGTTCTGAAGATATACAGAGGACTTATTATTATTTAACCAATTGAAAAGTCCCAACGGGCCTCCTCCCACATAGACTGTATCAAGTATATCCCGGCCAACTTCGAACCACGAAGAACATTTGACGCGAGGGAACCCTAACGGTGAGAAAGCCGAAAGGAAGTCGCCGGACGGGCGGATGTTATCGTTACGGGGGCGTTATCTAACCGCGATCGCCGGCTGGAAATCCGTGAAACGAAAGAGACATTCCGCGCCGTCTATGGAGCTGACGGGACCTTCACCGTGAAAGATCTTGAACCGTGGATTGACGCTGCCGACCGGTACCAAGATGGCGGCCGTGGCCGCTCCTCGGCGATTGTGTAATGGCGGCCGTAGCCAGTTAACCAGCTCTCGCGAGTCCGTAGAGGAAAGGTGAACGTCCTGCTCCGCGACGTCTCCCTTGCTCCCCTCTTCCCTTCGACTCTTTCTTCTTCCATCTCCCCCTCGCACCACCTTCTGCGTCGTCTCCACTCCGGTGCCCAAAGAAATCCCGTCTCCTTTCCTCCGAGAAGGCCTCCTCTGCCCCCCATTTCTCTCTGTTCCTTTCACACCGTCGACTGCTCCCCACCGACCCAGCCAGACGGGGATACGTCTAGGGAGACTAGCGAAGGCTACGAGCTCGTTGCCCGCGGACGAACAAGCTGCGTATGTAACGTGGAACCTCGTTTCGGACAAATGTCATCGCCCTCCGCCGGCTAAACAACGACCACCGCGTTTCCTCGTTCCTAATTCACGGCCCCCTCCGAGCTCCTCTGCCCTCTCCTACATTTCTCTGTTCAGGCTTCCAAGCTCCTTGGTTCCTTGAATCCAAGCTGGTTTCGTGTCAGGCTTCTGCTGACGAGGAAAGCTTCGCGATAATAAAATTCCCAGGAGTCCAATGGGATATTGAAAAACTTCTTACCATTCGTTGCTGCAGTGTAGCGTAGTTTCAGCACCTATTAATATAATGGCATACACGGTTTTTCACTTGACGGAATCATATTAAATTCTCTTCACGCTGAGAAAAAAGGAGTTGATTCGGAAAAAGGCCCATTAGGTACCTAGTACATTTTGATTTCAGAGGAATGTTGAAGGAAAAATTTGTTTTCTTAGGAAACGCGGTACGAAATTGTAATTATTTTAAATGGTACTTGGATTAGATAGTAAATTACAGATATTATTCAATTTTAACTGAAAAATTCATTTTATTAACTTACGTGACTCTGAGGAGGCGAGTTCCTTTTTCTGTGGAAAGTACTTTTAGCATAAGAAACTCAACGATTTTTATTTTTAACGTTGCTCTACCGTTATAAAATTATATTAAAATACGTGTTAACTTTAAGCAGAGATGGGCAAAATTTTTATTTAAATAAAATTTCGAATAAGGAATAAATGTTAAAAAATTACTTGGGATATGTCGAATAAAGTTAAACTTTTATTCGTTATTCGAAATTTTATTTGAATAACAATTTTGCCCATCTCTGACTTTAAGAGCATTGTCAAATATTGGATTATTTTTAAGAACTAGCGATTCGAATCGTTTGAATTTTGGAGCACGTTTTTATGCATCTTTGAAAAAGTGCAATTCCTTCAAAGATGTATAAAATCATGGGCCAAATTTCAGATGAATCGAATCGCTACTTTCTTAAAAAAAATCCCATGCTATGTTTTTAGTCCCAGCAAATAGGATTCCCCCTTAAGGGCTGATTTCGTCCCCTCAGAGTGAAGTTCTGCAGAAAAGAATTGCACTTTATTAAAATCAGAATTTTCGGCCCGGCAGCGTTTGCTTGTAACATTCCATGTACTCCCCAGTTCAGAATCCATTTTCCTTTTGATTCACGACACCTTGAAGCACTTGCTCTCATTAGCGTCTATGTCACCCTCGAAATTGCCGCTTGCAAACGACGTGTCATTAAATAGCGTTTACTGTTTTTCCTTTTTACAACCATTAACCCTGACTCACTCTTTACAGAAGCTTAAGTACTCCAGCCTCTAAAGGTCAATCGATTCAGTGACACAAATGGCCATATTCCATTTGAATTTCCACTTCGACAAGCTATTATAATCATCCACAAAATATATGCCATTCGTTCGCAGCCACCCAACTGTGTATCTCTCACAAAGCACACGATATCGCGGGGCCAGCGATGAATTACGCTTAAAAATGGCCATTCACCGATGTTCACCCGGCGTTGGAGTCGATTTAATGGGCACGCGGAGTGGAGCTCGTTCTGCTTACCATCTTTGGAGCTTTTCATCCGCGCTCGTGTTCGATTCGGAATTTATGCCCACCGCTGCCCCACGTGCGCCGTAAAAATTCATTGCCGACTATTTTCTATCGTCGATCAGCGTTTGATCTTTCCTCGACAATATTCCGCGCTGAGGCAGCAGCAATTGACATTTATTCCTGCCCCGCTGTAAGTACGAAATAAATTAAAATTACATCAGCCATCCTCCGACGTGACGAGTCTCTGATATGCTCCCTGTTATTAAGTTGAAAAAGCGCTAGGCGAGTCGAGTTATAAATATTCAATTTTCGGAGTCGTAAATATGCATGGCTTGGTAACGAGTTTTCGAACCGGTGGCAGCGATCGGTTTGTGCTTGTGGATGTGAATAGGATTCATTCACATGGACCCTGTGTCTGTTTCTTCAGAGTATTTTCTGTGCAGTGATGATTTTGGAATTGAATCTAATTGGTAGATGTAGGAGTAGAGAACTTAGGCCCTGCTACATACTTTCGATGGGGTTAAATATAAATAAAACGTTATATTTAGAAATTAACACGTACACCTTTTTGAGGATAAAGTGAACTGTGTTCTGTTCAAAAAAAAATTAGATACCTTAAGAAATGATACTATAGCAACCGTTTCTCTCAAGGCCTCTTCATAGTCACAGTATTTGTCGTACCCAACATATTTCAGAGATTACCGGACCGATTTGAATAAAATTTTGTACGAATATTCTTAAGACTATAATCTTAAGACTATAAGACTATATAGTACTCGTCGAAAGCGATTTCGAAAAAATTTATTTCTTGAAAAATGGCAGTTACTCAAAGTCAAGCATGTGGTTTTCGACCTAAGTTACTATCTTCTTTTGTTAATAAAAAATAAAACAAGACGCAAATCGAAATATCGGCTTTGGCAAGTACTAGATTATAGGTCTGAGAATATTCGTGCAAAATTTCATTCAAATCGGTTCAGTAGTCTCCGAGAGTTAGTATTAATATTGGATCGATTGATCGAGGGGGACTTGGAGTTTGTGAATATTTCGTGGCGTTTTATGAATTCATCTTTGATGGATATTTTTTTAGAAATTCATAGTGACTCGTTAAACCCGAGAAGGATGTATTCTAAGTTCTAGAAGCAGTAGTCCAGAGAAATTTGAATTGGTTCACTGGAGATAGTCAAGGTGATCGAGTTGTACGTGGTTCACCGTATATAATCGTGTGTAATAATAGTATTAAATGGACAAGGGCGATCGGGTACTACATATATAAAAGAAAAAGATTGAAGTATCTAAATCTATTTCTCATTGCGAGTACTTTTAATTCAAATATATGTGATGGCAGGTACTTTAAAAGTGAAAGAATTAATTTTAACTTTAACAATACATTTTCACCTTAAATTCCAAATAACACCATTAAATTAAAATCGAAGTTAAAATAAGTACTTACCTACTACCTTCACAACTGTTACATGAATATTTCTACAAAAAAGTACTATATTCGAATTAAAAGCTAGTGGAACTAACTTTAAATATCTCTTGAATAAATCCTCAGCCCTGTGCTCACCCTGCCCTGCAAAATCACCTAACCTTACGGTACCCAAATTTCCAAACGGCTCAAAGAGATCTAAACGCGAAGAGCAGTAGAAAATAACGAAGCCCCGCGAGAAAACACTGCGAATTGTGTAATTGGAGGCGCGGTGAACGAATCGAAAGGAATCTGGGTGGAAGAGCCGACGGAGCGTTGCGTTTTCTTGGAGCACAGCGTACACCAAGATGGCGGCGTAGCGCCTCGTGGCATGGAATCTGATATTACCTCACCGTAGCCCTGGCAGTGACAGTGGCCCTCTCTCCTTCTCGCCCTCCTTCGTCTTTCTCCCTCCGTTCCTCTGTCTTCCTCAGCCAGCAGTCCTTCTTTCCCTCCTCTAGAACCGCTCCGACCGTCACGTCGCGGCTAGCAAACTCCACGACCGCTAATTACAGACGGGCGATGATTATTCCTCGTTCCCAACGATGCAGTAACTCTTTCTGCTCGCTCTCAGCGATGGTGTTCCCGTCCAATCTCTCCTTTCTTTGCTTCCCTTCAAACTTCCGTGGGTAGTTCTTTCTAGACTTACAGGTATACGTGTACATATACGTGTGTATGTAGTTTTCAAAATTTATTGGGAGAAGGGTGAATGTGATTGTTGCTGTTATCTTTTTTGGAGATGGTTTTAAGGGTTCATTGAGGAGCACGGGTTGAATTCGATTTTGTGGATGATAGAATGTACAGGGTGGCATAGAAATATAGGTAATTGATCAATTGCCATTGGTGAACTGGGTTATCTTGATCTTTTTTATAAGCTTCTTTTATGGATACTTCTACTTATGTCCATAGTTGAGCAAGATTGTGTATACAGGATTGAGTTTAATTTCATGGGTCATGGGATAAACTGTGTGGCAAAGGAATGTGACGAAGTAGGTTTTACTGTTTTTCTTTCAAGCTTCTTTCATGGATGCTTCAATTTTTGTGTTCATAGTTGAGTAAAATTGTGTACACAGGGTTGACTTAAATTTCTCAGGAATTAAACAGTTTCTGATTTTTTTAAAAAGCTTTTATTCAAGGAAACTTCATGGATCTACAGTCGACTGATTCTAAATTAAATTTCAAAGGTGATGAAACTATGCTGTGTGACGAAGACTACGATAGATCAAAGATAATTATAGATCCTTAGTAGCTCGCGTTCTCCTACTTTTCTTCGGAGCTTCTTCTAGGGCCCTAAGGCACGTCCATGGCCCAGGAACATCAGATATAATTAAATTTAAATTAAATTTAATTTAGCTACCGATTCAATTAAACTTCATGTGTGACCAAACATACTGGGTGGCAAATAGGTTCGATCGATCGATGCCCATTAAAATACGAAAAGAATTCGAACGCTGGACGGTTGAGCGGATGAATCACAAGTGTGTCGCGCGTGAACCGCAATCCTGATGAAATAATCGGCTCATCCATATTTAACAGCGATTTTTATTGCGAAAATTGTGTCGCATGCTATCAAGTGCACGCGAACATTGTCGTTACGCTCCGTGGATTAGTGGTTGCGTAACCCACGAGGCGATCTATCTTCTGTTACCATCGATTTCGTTGCCTTTTAATGGACCCACTATTTACCATTATTTCCAAAATTATGTTAACTAAGTAAGGATGATTATCTGCGATAATCGTGTAATACCAATATTTTCTACCAAGCCAGAGAGGTGTTAAATTACCCAGCCGATAACTTCGTTTAAGAGGAACTCGATTATGTATTCATACTTCCTCCTCGATGACGAAACGACGGACTGATTTCCGTTCAAGTTTTATTTCCGGTCGGGGATCGAATTAGTATGATAGTCGTGGCACCAGTGTCGCGATTCAAGGAAGACGCTAGTGATTTAAAGTGTTATCCAAGCGACGACCATGAACTCGAATTTCTGTGGATGGAAAGTTAATTTTTAAATTCTCTTGGCAAATGATAGGTAATGTTTTGATATCTCGTTCAAATTGAGAGAAATTTGTTCAATATTGAAAAACATTTTATATTATATTATAGTCTTTCAATAGACGCCAGTGATTTAAAGTGAAATATGATTTATGAATTTTGTTTGGAAAATGATTGGTAAAGTTCTTGGATATTTGGTTTGATCTGACAGGAACTAGTTCAATATTGAAAGAAAACTTTGAACGTGTAGTCTTTGAATAGATGGTAGTGAAATGTGATTTTTTAATTTTCTCCAAAAAAAAAAAAATGATTGGCAAGGTTTTTGAATATTTTGTTCGATCTGACCGGAACTAGTTAAATATTGAAAGAGAAACATTGTATGTATACATGGAGGGCTCAGAAGCCAATCGGTATAGGTATGTCCAACTTTCCTTGAAAATGAGTTACATAATTCCAAATTTTCAGTTGATATATCAATTAAATCCCTACATTAAATACTTTAAATAAAAAGGATAAAATAAATGGCCGTGCTTATTGGCCACGGTATTACTAGCCAAATTTATTCACAGGGCAAACAGTGTAAATCTCGGTTTCAATCGATTAAATCTTCCAATAACTCAGGCATCTTCACTTGAAACCCAACCACCTACAATGAAGCTCCGCAAAACGAATCTCTTATTTTACCTCAGTTCCAGCTCACCGAACCGCAAACCCCGACTTCTATCATCTCCAACAGACAAGAACGCGTATCGTTCCTTTCTCTGAAAACGACTCTTACGCTTCGAGATACTAAAACGAAAGAAATTCACGGTGAACAAGCTGGCGTCCAATCTGCCATTTTCACCCTCTGCCTTCATGGGGCGTTGCTCAGTTGCTCAGACACCTCTACACATCGGAATCGACCATTTCGAGTCCAATTTATCAATCCACCAGAGATACTTACGCTTAATCCTTCTCTGTAATGGAATTACAATCACTCTGTCGATCACTGACAGCAAACTGGTAAATCTACAGGCTCACCAAGCCTTAAAGTGGGCTCCATACCGCACGCCTAAACGCAGGGGGCCAAAGTGGGCGGAGCAAACTATCCCTTCCACTGCACAGCATCAATTCTATACATAAAAACAGAGTTCCATCTTCAGAATTCCAGATTCTGGTAGCTAAATCCTCCTCTCCATAATACATATTGTAATCCCACCACTCCTCGGAACACCCACAGTGGTGATTAACTTCCCAATTTCTGACCTATTCTGTCACCCTTCGTAGCAAACAATTCTTCCCAATGAAATCATCTTATTTTCCTTACCATCCACGGTTTAAAAATTCTTCCACCCACCACTCCATTCACCATCCCCAACTAGTACCACCCCCTTCTCAAATCTTTACAGCCCCATCACTAAAGCGGCTATCGCCAAATGCTCCGATATCTCACCCGAGGTTGGATCGTCCAAGTGGAGGCTATTTAACTGAGATTCGAGCAAGGACTTTCGAGGGGAAGAAAACGGGATCAGGAAGGTCGGTGCGAGCGAGTGCGCTGCTATCCGGGGTATATGTATACCTCAGCTCGTTAAGATCCCCGTAGCCCGTTCGGCCAGCGCGTTCTCTCCTGGCCTGCTCGTCCCTCTCCCTTTCCCTCCCGTCCTCCCTGGCCCGCTGTTTCTCGTTCTCCACTCGTTCCTTTTTGATCGGACTGGCTGGACGCGTACGGATCCCAATGGCGACGGTCAAGAGGAGAGGTGAGGCGAGTTCTCCTCTCTGGTCCGCTCACGGTGTCCGGTAGGTGGGTGTGTAGGACATAGCGGACTTGTGCAGTCAAGGACACGTTCCGCTTGCTCGCGCGGGCCCCGCTCCGCCCCTCCACAAGCTCGTAGCGATGGGCCCGATATTCTCGCGCGACACCTTCGCTCGAGGGAGGGCGATCATGCGCAGTCGAGGCTTCACTCAACGTTGGGGACTATAGTCGTCGCGTTTGAGGGACTTTTGCGGTGGGATATTTTGGGTTTTTAAGGGCCGTAGTTTGTACGGGGGAGAGTGCACCATTGTGGTATTATGTAATCCACCTAAATAGATAGATGGTTAGTTATTAATAGTTTGAAGTCTGGGGTGTAACAAATCTCCCTATAATTTCATTTATGGGGACCTCAGAATGGGGTTTTATATTAGAATCCGAGCTCGGTATGATTTAAAATTCTCAACTTCTGGAAGAAGTAGTGATACGTATAGTTTAATGTTTAGGATGAGTCAGAATGCACCTCGCATCCCCCAGGTAAGGGGTAAAGTTATTGCTATTTAAATAAATCACTTTACTGAGGTCCCAAGTACTCTGGTATGCCTATTGCATCAACTTGTGCATCACCTAATACAGGAGCCAGCAACTCGAGGCATAAGAGGAACCAAAAAGTCCTACAGTACTCATACTCTACTTTTAGAAGCGTTATTAAAATTTAATAAACCTACCAATTGTGTTCCTCGTTAGTTTTGCAACTCCATGCCCCTGCAAGGCACATGTGCCATTTTTCTCTGTTATTCATATTTCATGGTTCATGTGTAATGGTACACGGAGAACCTAGTGTGCAGATTTAAAAGTGACTCGAAAATTTTTAGACAGTAATGTATCCGTCGTGGTTCTAAACTCGATTTCATTTTTCATTGGAAATGAACGCGAACAGTTCCGAGGGGGTCTGGGAAGGCGAAAACGGGCCTACGGTACGTTTCAGTACCGCTTCGTGGCGCAACCTCGCCGGCCGAGGATGGCGGTCCCACTCAAGGACACGTTTATCCTTTATCCTGTTAGCGAGCAGGAATGCCTAGTCCTCGTTGCAGGATTCCCAAGCTGGCTCGCGGGGCAGGCTCGAGCTTTCCGAACCATTAAACGAGCCTGTACGGCGAGCTGCTGAAGAAACTCGCCGCTGCCTCGCGATTTCTTTGCGAATTATTAGCCGAGGTTTCTTCGGAGGCTTCGGCAGACTTCTGGAGGGGAGACATTGGTTTCTGGTGGGAAAGGCAGCGATTTCTGCGGCAGGGTGGTTTCTGATGGGGGAAGGTGATTTTCTTGAGGAAGGGGGAGGAAGAAATATTAATTTTTGAAGGTGGGGTGTTGGTTTTTGAAAGAAGCATTAATTTCTGAAGGAAGATGTGTTAACTTCTGAATGAGGGATGCTGATTTTGTAGGAGAAGGGACATTACATTTTAAAGGAGAGATGTTGATTTCTAAAAGAAGGAATATTGCATTCTGAAGGAGGTATTATTCATTTTTGACGGAGGAAGCTTTACTTTCTGAACTGTGAAGGATTGATTCCTCAAGGAAGGAAATGTATTCTTACTAAGAGAAATTGTTTGGTAATTCAATAAGGGGTCTCCAAAATCTTCTAGCTCCAATAACATAGGGTGGTCCACCCTCCCGTGTTCATTTTGATTAACCTTCTTATCGATAAGATACCTCAGAGGAACCTCAGAGAACAGATCTTTCTTTAACTCGAGGAGCTTATATATTTCGACTAACCCTACTGTCTTAGAACTCTTAGTGAACATTTACAATGAGTACTTATCGAAATAAACAAAGGAAGTCCAACATATCCAGAATTCTAATATTCTAACCAGAAACAGTATTCCCTGTCTAAAGCACATTATCCAATAGAAACGGTACTAGCAAAATTAAATCACAGAAATTTACAGCACAGATTATGCATTACTATGCGCTGCAGACTCATGCGCTCGAGTACATCCAAGCATTCTCCTCGACTATTCCTCCCATCACCTGCACCATTCAATAAAAACAATCTTCTTGGAATCCATTGTAACGATAGATCAACGATCTTACACCAGATAAATCAGACTCCCTACGTCGCGTTATGAGATCAATTAAAGGCCAGCAACGAGTTTCAATCCCCTCCCGCAGCAGTATTTACCTCCACGGACGAGATAACGTATCCAGTTCTGTTAATTAAAATAGTTGATTCGCAATCAAGTCTGTGTCCTTGAACTATTCGAATCTAAACGATGTCTATTTATTAATACACTCCAGGATAACTAAGGCACTCCTCCGACTCCTGCCACATAGGTGTACCAAGCAACAGTGATGCTCTTAGAACACAGTCGCAAAACGCACTTAAATCGCACGTATCGATGGCTTACAAGAGAACAACGCGATTGGAACGCAACTTTGTGGGTTTTTAAAGTGACACAAAACAAGAATAACGGTGTGTTTCATTTGGGCCCTATCTCCCTTTAAGTGGGTGAAAACTAACCTCAAAGTCAAATCGGCACTTCCACTTTTTCGCGTATAACTCTCAAAGTACAACAGACAGAAGAAAATGTTTCAGACAAAAGTTTAATGGTGCAATAAACGCTACAAACTTGCATTAACAAAATTTTGAAGAGTTAAAAAAAAATACCTGAACGAAAAAACTTTTTAGAAAAACTTTGTGTTAGAAAAACAATGATACCTGATTTGACTCATGTACCCGGTTTTGTCCTACTTTCCCCTAAAGGATTTATCATTTGTTTAAACAATTAGAAGAAAGTTATAAACCAAAATGTTAAAAATGTTTCCTAAAATTCTTCTTTTCACGTGAAATCTGAATTGATGCTTTAAATAATTATAAAACAGCTGACCCATTTTTTTTTCATATAAATTCAATCTCGTCGACCACCTTAGAGTGAATTTGGCAGCAAAGAAAAATTGCGTTGTAATCAGAAGGAAATCCCCCACATATTCAGAAAGTATCAGAACTATTTAAATTTCCGGGTTTGGCATCTGTCCTTCTAAGCCGTCGTTGTACACTCTGCTTCCTTGCGCATATAATTCCCCACATAATTCCCCATTGGTAGGACTGCTCGCCACCGCGCGTGCGCCTGCGGCTGCGCGGTTGCGCAACGCGCAGGGCAGAGGGAACACTGGCTACTTTCAACCATTCCATTATACTGGGCCCAAAATAACACAATACCATATGCGTGCAGCAGAATTGCTCGCCATCTTTGTCGAGGAAAGTCCCAAAGCAGCTAGCAACCACAAATTAACCAAAAAAAAAAAAAAAATACAGTAAGTAGGAGAGCAGTTGAATATCAAGTGATCCTTGACGATTAGGATATAAGGCTGCTCCGTGTGTGTTCCTCAAAAGGAATGGGAGAGATGGAAGGGCAGAGGAGACAGGTAGAGGTACCACGAGCAACCGGGGGGAGGAAGGGCGGGAAAGAGAGAACGAAAGGGGAAAGGAAGAGGAGAAGAACGGTGGGGACGGAGGAAATGAAGTGAATTAGCGAAGGTATACGACCGAAAAGGAGGCCACGATCGTTCGAGTAAACAAGTGTCTTGGCCGCGGCGGCTTGACCAGTTCTACCTTCCTCGTCTCCTTCCATCGCCGTTGCCTTTAGCGCGCATACAGTCATATGATATCATACCGGCTCGAAAATAAAATCTACCCTTTTGCTCACTTTGGAGGCGTTTTGGTTGCTTTTACCGGGCAATTCTGGAGGATTCGGACTAGAAACCTAGCTGGTCTCTTTCAAAAGAAACATCTTTTCACTAAAAGCATTCAAACAGTGTGCTATTTTTTTGCCTTGCGTTGGTCACAGTTACCTTGATCCACGACGATATTATTATGCAAAAAAATTGGCTAGACAATTCTTGCACAATCACGAAGGAAGTACATTTGAGATGGACGGAAGTGTTGCAAAGTGGAAGACTTTCAGAGATTCGAAGGTTGCCTTCCCCCTTAAGGGGCCGTCTTTAAATTACGTAAGGCTTTTTGAGGATGGAGAGGTTCGTGATTTTTTAACGTTTTCTAACAGGGGGAGGGGGGAGTCAGGTAAGAAACTTAAAAAACAACGTTTCATTGCGCGCACGAAACAATGTTAAATGAATTATGTAAACTATTAAAAGAATTTAAATGACTGAACAATGCAGGGGGGTGGAAGTAAAAATATGACCCGAGGAAGGGAAAGGGGTGAATATAAAATCTTAGGAATTCTTATAATTGGGGAGGGAGTGGGTTAGAAATCTCTAACAAGCACACGTGCTTCTTCAATACTAGTAGAAGGTGAAAAGATCTTCTCTTCCTCTTCGAAGCACCCTGTAGCCTCACAAATACCTCCATTCTAAACAATATCTCATTTACGTAAGCGTGCATAATTTACCCAATTGTCCAAAACCTCGTTACATGTTCACACACACACCCTGGCGCCCTCTCGAACCACAGTTACATCATCTAATAGCGATCGACGAAGAAGAAGAAAACTGCAATCGTGGCTCTTCGATTCTAGATCGATTGTCGATCTGTCGTGGATCGTGGCCCTTTGTGTCTCGTGATCTTCATTCGTGGCCTCGACGAGGACCTTCGAACACCTGGAAGCACGTCAATTGGTACCTAGATCGCGAACGCAGTATCTTCCCTCGTCGATCACGATCACTCGCGTCAAACGTGATCTCCCATGGTTTTCCTCTTCCATCGCCGCGGCTTTTCCGCCGCGTCCCTCCCCCGTGTCAAGATCAAGGCCTCGCCGGATCGCGCGGCGCGAGAAAACAATCTGGGTTAGCGCGTGCACGCTGACACGCTGCTCGTGTTATACAGATGCGATATGAGTCACTGGAGATCAGTGTTGTCTAGGAAAAGGATGAACGTTTCTTCGCTGAATCTTGAGAAGCTCGGCACAGTGGCGGATTTCATGGAAAAAAGTGGCGAACGTTTCTGGGACACCATGTATATATAACAGAATTGCAAATAAATTTACGCGCGTGTGGTATGAAAATTAGGAGAACTAAAAAAATATAGTATTTGGATAAAATCGTAAATTTTTTGGAAGGTGGGTTGGGGGCTAAAATATTTGCAACTAGGGAATCTTGCAATTGGAAAGGGGCTTATAAAGTACGAAACTTGGATATTTTAAGTTCTGAAATATTTTAATATAATGAAAAATCCAAATTTTCAACTTTGAACATTTTTCGTGTTTAAACGGTAATGGTTATTCGGTTGCTTGTACCGTCAGAGTATTCTATCAACCCCCGGAATACAACGATATAAGTTATTATTGCATTATTACCATTTAAATATATTTAAACAACGATCCAAGGGAAAACTCACCCAAAATAAATTTATTTTAAAAACTAAGGGTATAGAAGAAAATCTGACTACTCCACGCGATGCAACAGACATTTTTCCCGCGGAAAACATCAACAACAGTGCTAAGTCACGTTTCGTTTTCAACACCAGAGCGAAATAGTTTGGCAAAACGTACGGCCCCGGCCCCGGCAGTTGAAGTCACGCGCGTTTAAGCGATTCTGTCGCTGATTCTGTATTGAAAACAAGACGTGACTTACCACTTTTGTTAATGTTTTCCGGGTGGGAAATGTCTGCTACACCGCGTGGAGTATTCACAATTTCTTCTAGAGCCCTAGTTTTTCAAATAAATTGAAAAATATATGCAAAAATTGATGCATTTCGGGTGTAATTTTTCTTTTAACCTGTTATTTATAATTATATGAAAAAAAATTTTGACGAAAGTTATACTGTTTGACAACGTAAATATAATGCCAACGAAAAAAGTATTTTTTGATAGTTAATTTTTGAGATTTCAAGGTCATAATGCTTTTTTTAACGTGATATTATACTTTGATTCTATATTATTACAGGGCGTAAAAAGAAAAATTTAACGATGTATAAAAATAACGATATACTACAATGGAGAAGAACAAGTTACAAAAATAAGAACCACCGCTCAAAAAAACCAAATGCAAAATCACTTTTTCAATTTCGTTTAAAATTTTTTTTAACTCACTTTCAATTTGATTCGTAAAATATTCATATTTCACATGTTTAATGACGATAGTACGCTGGATGGTATTGATTTAAATTTGCTCCGAAATCAGAGTCCCGAGATGATTCGCGTGGTTGGTCGCGGGGACGCGTTCGAAGGCGCGCGGTAATAAATCGAAAGGCGCTCGTAGAGGGGCGCGTATAATAACAGGAGTCCGGTTAAATCGACCAGCTTGATTCGAGGCGTGCATGTGAGTCAGTAAGACGTTTGCTCTGCGTGCCACACCCCGAAATGCATTTTGCATTCCGTACCGCGGTGCAATAGCGTACACGGGCCGCGCATTCCTCGAGGACCTGCACTGGCTTTCGCTGCAAGGTGAAACACTTCCGTCTGACAGCGCCGTCTAACGTTGCTTTTTGTCTCGAGGACTCGCAGAATTTTCCACCGCACTCCACTCTTTCGCTTATAATTATAATAATGTGCCTCATTAAAGGGGGAGTAGTAATTTGGGCGTACTCCCTCTAATTATGATCCACGTTAAGATAAGTAATGTATTACGTTAAAGTTTACAAGGGCAGCTATTAAAATTACGATCTCCAATTACGGTAAATATCTTTGTCCAAGAGAAGAAAGTATTTAATTCAATTTTCTTTTTACTATTTCTTAGTGTACTTCCACCTAATTGAAATTATTATTATTATTATTATTATTAATTCTCCCTTTTCTTATTACTAATTATTATAATTTTTTGTTTTTATCAGAAAATTATATGATGTTATACACATATAGATGATTAATAATAAACGAGTAGAGAAAAGGTAGAGTAATAGTGGCGAAGCTCTAATTCTATCAAATTTAATATACAAATTTGAGAATTTGGAAGACGGGGATTCTTAGACGGAAATTAATGGTGGAGAGATATGTGTTTAAAGTGAGGCACAAGGGAACTTACAATTAGAGGCTTGAGAGGTCTTCCACCTTTTATTTGTCTTCCAGTGAGTCACTCCGCTCGCGTTACCTTCCTTCTTTCCAGCTGGCCAAAGTTCTGGCGCGAAGTTATTCGCGCACGGTATCGGAACGACGGGGAACGGTGATCTTGATCATGAGTACGCACGGTTGGACGCTCGCTGGCGTACTTCTTCAGGTATACAGGGTGTTCCGTGAAAAATCGCGCATTTAACGCGGGGGTTTCCGAAGGTTTGCGATTGTTGCCTTTCCTGAGTCCAACGAATTCCCAAACGTATTGTGGGACCTAAATGCTTAGGCCAAGAAGACTAATTCTGAGAAAGTTTCTAGATTCTCCAACCCCTGATTTAATTTTAATCATTCCCTTTGGATACTATAGACCAGTGATTCCCAACCCTTGTGTCGCGAAGTGTTTTCTGGAGGTCGTCACGGTTTTTGGGGTTTATATTTTTAATATTATTAAGTTCCATAATATTAAAATTTTATTCTAAAATACCTATTTTTTCTTTACTTTATTAAACTTATCTTAACTTGTATGGAGAGGAGGTGGGAGTCGCAGGTTATTTGAATATTATAAAATTGGATCGCGACTCGAGAAAGGTTGGGAAACACTGCTATACACCTTATATTTGAAATACAAAACATTGTCTACCAGGAACACTTCCAATTCTAAACCAAAATTCTCATCGAACAACTTCATCCCTACAAATTCACCCCCAAGGGCGCGTCCACGCTTGATGAAGCAGCCAGTACGCGGACGCGTGTATAACTGTCGGTGTCACACACGGAGAAAACGGTCAAGGCCAGCCGTACGTGTGGATGCTCTTTGGAGAGCACTGGAGAGCAGCGTTTTCTCGATCCCCTTCGCCGTTGAACTCGACCTTCGAGCGGCGCGGCGCGGCGTCGCGATGCCCGCTAATGGAATCGTGCCCCGTCAGGGGTAGCCTCGCAAAAACGCGGCCAGACACGTCTCTAAACGACCAGGTCACGCTGAATTACGGTAAATCCGCGCACTCGAAGCGGCCAATTCGACACGGTCGTTATCGATAGGTTCTGCCAAGCGTTACCAATTTTTCCGGGGTAGTTTTGATGGTTAGGTAAGTTTAAATAGGTGGTGCTTGCAAATGGTAGTGGGGCATGTTTGTCCGGGTGGTTGTTTTTGGAGAAAGGAGTTGAGGATGTGGAAGGTTTTAGGGGGAGGGTTGTGGGGACAGTTTGTTGGGGGTTAAAGTTGTGGAGGGGGTGCAGGAGGAGAAGAGGAGGAGCTTGGGGAGTTGGACTTATGTTTATGTAACTGATAATAATTATTGCTTTATGTTGAACATTTCCTCCCTTGTTTGTTATCGATGCTATTTTTAGACGAGGCACGATTTTGGAAACCGAGAGATATGATTTAGTAGTTCGGTCGCCTAAATCGTAACTGTTACAGTATGTCACAAAAAAATTAATAACAAATTAAATTATTCTGAACATTCTACCTTGCCAGTCGAAAGCGAGGCCCATATTC
Organism: Andrena flavipes; assembly: GCA_963971345.1. Lineage (NCBI taxonomy): Eukaryota > Metazoa > Arthropoda > Insecta > Hymenoptera > Andrenidae > Andrena > Andrena flavipes. The sequence goes on from OZ020480.1 coordinate 60,270,714, forward strand.
ATGAATTTTTTCTTCGAGAACTGATGTACAGATTTTAATGTTTTCTTTTTGTTAAATGTTTATTATTCCCTGCTGTATAGACTCGTATTTTTCAAAATTTCAAAATATGATTACAAATGTGTGCATTTAAATCGCAATGTTCCTTTGTCGCAGTCTTTGTTCCTGAAAAAATCATGAAAATGGGCCTCTTGTTCGACCAGCAAAGTAGAATGGCCCCAATATTACACTGCCTTCAAATTACCACCAAATACAAAATATAACATAAAATATCTTAAGTGGTATGATATAGGCAACCCTCCACCACCACTCACCACCCAGACAAACAACCCCCCGCAAACTAAACTCTCCCAATTACTCCAACTGTACATTCAACATCCACGGGCTTCCCTCAACAGCATTCCCCATAAAGGTCGTCGCCCACTAGGCCGAAGCGCCGCGAAGCGAAGCGCGGCGACGACGGCATCGCTCGTATGACAGAACAGCAGCGACCACGCATCGCCTATATGATAGAACAGCTTCGACGAACATTTCGCTTTGCTCGCTTCGGCGAAATGGGCGAAGGCTTTAAAGCACCCTCTCAAACCTTCCGTAACTTTCGCCGCGAAACAAAGCTTCCCGCAAGTTCTAAGAATTTTTCCAAGCAACGGAATGCTAAATCACTATCGACCCATCGATCGCACAATGGAATTGCACGATCGTATTTTAACGAAGGACCTTCGAGGACCGCTGCGTGCCATCGAAACTGGATCGCGGATTACCCTCGAAACGACTATAAACCACAGGTAGAAGAAAGGGCGAAGATATTGGGCTCCTGGAAGGATTCGACCCTCACACACCGCAATTCTACCCTCCTTTTGGCCGTCGTATTATTTCCCCCATCAGCAGGGTGACATCGACTGCTTTACGACACGGCTATAACTGCCGCCGTCGTTAAATTACGAATAATAAGGTCAGAACTATCGAAACCGTTGACCACTTTCACCCTTCGATTGGTGCTATTAGTTAGAGGCTCGTTCGGGGACAAAGGGAGTCTAGTTTCCAGTGACCATTTTCTTTGGAGCTTAAACGTTGCGGAGGGCGTTGTTTATAGTGCATATATTGCTATGGGGTTGGTGCGGGTTTTTGCTTTCGCGTTTATGGGAATCTGGGGCAGTTAATTGGGGCTATTGGGGTTTAGGTTGAGGGTTCTTTAATTGAATATTGGTTAGATTTGCAATTTACAGTTGGAGGGTTATTCCCCTGGGTTCAAGAGGGCTGGCAAGAAAAGCTTATCCCTTTTTATGAGGTAAATTTTGTTCCAGACGTTACTTTAGCTTGCTAGACTAACAATAATTCTTCAACTATCGCAATCTGGTGCTGTTAATGGGTGAAATTGAATATTGGTTAAATTTGCAATTTGCATTTGGTGGTTCTCTATTCTAAGAGGGCTGACAAGAAAAGCTGATCCCTCTTTTTGGAGGTAAAAGTTTTACAGATCCGACGTTAGCTTGTTAGACTAATTCTTCACGTATAATGTTACACAGGATGAACGTAATGAAACTAAAATTACATCAAATTTAGACGTAACATTGACTCAGACAGCTACCCCAATCTCATTTAAAGACGGGAAGCATAAAAATCTCCGGCATAATTAATTACCTTTATTTTGACACTTGACAAGTTCAGTGGCCAGACTCGAGCCACGTATAAATCAAACCTTTTCGGGGCCTAACTCAGACGTAAGTCAGATATGAAGCAAATTTAAACTCAAGATAATTCGGAGTTAACCCACAGACTGAGCGTTACGCTAGTTCCAAAACTAACATTCACAACTATTACCAACCAAGAGTACCAAGCCGCAAACATCCACGTTGCACAGTGGAGAAATTCCATCGGAATCGCAGCGGAACACGGTAACAACCCCAGCGGCGCGCATAAAACATCGATCAAATGGACGGACGGTGTGGCGGAGAAAAAGGTGGAGAGAAGCGAGGTGAGAAAATGACGAGTCACCGATCTGGATGGTGGCTGGAGTTGCGAGGGACTAGGAAAGCGTGGAATCGGAAAGCAGTCGGTCAGAAATATCGGGTAAGAAAGGGTAATGAGCCGAGGAGACCGGGGCCCTTGGAGACGGTCGGCGGGGAAGAAGCTGGCTGTCGAGTCGTGGCAGCCGTCCGAAGGTGAGCTTGCAGGGCCGAGCGAGGCGAGCCGAACGAGCGAGCCGAGCTAAGCGACGTGGATACAAGAGCGTTGTTAGGTCATTGACTGCCGGTGGCCACCGATCCGCGAGCATCCAAGGACAGCCGCTCCGACGCCTCGCGATCCTCTCCTCTACTCTCCTCTTCCCCTCGCTTGTACCGTGTATGCCGTGGACTTCGTCTTCTCCACGGTCCCTGTCCACCACCTTTCTCTCTCGCCGCGTATCTGTTCCTCTCGAGGGGGGGGGGGAAAAAAGATTGCGGCGATGGGTATTCCAGGGACGACTTTATTATTAATCGCGTATGGATGTTTATCGTTTGGCGAGGTGGGGTGATGGAGGGTGTGCTGGATTGTTGGGTTGAGGGGATCCGGGGGCTGGGGGTGGTGAGTTTTTGAGTAACTGTCTTGCCCAAGTTACCTTGTTCCCGTATTCCAGAGTTGCCGAGTTCCCTAGGTCCCAAATTCCAAAATTCCAGAGTCCTCGAGTTCCCGAGTTCCTCAGTTCCTGAGTTCTCCACTTTCCAAATTCCAAAATTCCGAAATTCTCGAGTTGCTGAGCTGTCCAGTAACAAAATCCCCGAGTTCCCAAATTTCCAAAGTATCAAATTCTCGAGTTCTTGAGTTATATACTTTCCCAGTTCCCAAATTCCCAAATTCCCGAGTTCCTGAGTTCTCTAGTCCCTGAATTCCCGAGTTTACGAGTTCCCAAGTTCTTGGTTTCCTAAGTCCTAGGATCCCCGAACTCCCGAGTCCTAGAGTTCTTGAGTTCTTGAATTCTGGGACTCCTGACTTGCTATTTCCAGGCAACAGGCCCCTCCTGCACAACAAAATCCACTTAGAGCCTACATAGTACATATCTATACTTTTACTTAAAAATACCCGCCTCAGGAATAATAAGAATTCATCTCCCAACAATGAACATCCACCGACTCGATAATAGCCGAGTAAATCGATTTTCGAAAAAAGAAAAGCTGCGAGGACGGTGCAAATACCGTGTTCTGCTGAAAATCGTCGAAGCGTCAGCTGAGCAGGGACTGTAACTAACTGTTCGCCTAGCATTCCTCCACCGCACGTGAACTCGCAATTTTTTCTCTGTTTAGACGCGTGGTTGGCGAACAGTTCACGAATACAATTCCTTCATATTCCGCAGCATTCTGTATAGTGTATTGGAATAATCAAAAGTTTCATGAAACTATAGTAATCCTCTTTGTTCTCTACTATAGTTCACCAAATTATTATCTTTTCAGCTCACAAATCAAATATTCCACTTCAAATTTTTATTCAGAATTACGAATACGTGGGAATAGAAATCAGAATATTATTTTTAGCTTTACATTCAGCTCGGTTTACATTAGTCAGCTGCAACTGGCAAATGCTAATTTCGAAAGAAGAAAATGTTAAATACCAACAGAGGCACGCCGTCGAGTGTGTACCCTTCAATTTGCAAGAGTCACGTGTGCATTCGAGTGTCGACCATGTACTGGTAAAAAAAGGCCATTCTTTCCGCTCATTCGAATACGAACAGACGAAATAAACGGATTTTACACAATACGCATTCGGGCGATGGGAGGAGATTGATGTATACAGGGTTAGGAGGATTTCGTGGTTACCGTGCGTTCGTGCCACACGCATTTCCGTTTCCACGGTTTCCGTACTCTTCGAGACCTTCGCTGACTTGTTGTGCATAAATTCTAATGATGGTCCACCTTTTGGCACGAGAACCGCATTGAACAGTGGGAAGACAGAGCAAGCTTGTGATCTGCGCGTTTGAAGTGGGTAGAAAGTGATGTTGAAGGATACAAGGTACGGAAAAGTTGAAATGGGTGCGTTTGAAGTAGTAGCAAAAGGATCTCGGCAGCTTGGAGATCAAGAAAAGTTGTGATTGACGCGTTTAAAGTGGTAGCAAAGCGATTTCTGGGGTTTGGAGATCGATAGAAGTTATGATCAACGCGTCTGAAGTGCCATCGAAGGTATTTCGGAGCTGGGTGACGAAAACCCTTCAGATCGAAGCGCGGGCAATTATAGCAAAGGATTTTCCAGAGCTTGGAGAAACCAACTTGGATCGAGAAACCTTCTGATCAACGCGTTCAAAATAATAAGAAGGGGAACGGTTATCGTTGTTTTAAAAATAACAAAAACAAACAATTCCTATCTAACTACCCCAAAATCTACCTAAACTAGCGAAAAGTTTTCTAACACCGTGCTCACGAAACATTTCTCACGTATGCTATCGTTCCGATCGATTGCCACGGCCGATCGAGCTCTCTTCCACCCTCTTCGCGCCAGATGCGTGGCCGTTCCTCGAACAGGAAAAATCTGGGTCGCCGTTCACGCCAGGAACCGTTTTCAAAAGGGTTTCGATGGCATTTTCCAGCGGGCGAGAAAGGGGGATCGTGAATATTGAATGGTTTCGTTTTCTGTGAACCGCTCCACGGTGTTTTCAATGGGGTCCAACCCGTACTGCGCATTCACGTGCACCAGATCAGTTTCGTGAGAAAGAAAAATCGTCAGCAGGTCGAAGGCACGTATCGCTGGCCTTTTGTCGTCCCACTACTTTCGATGCTCACTCGATAGATCGCGATTCCCATAATATTGGTGAGACATGTGATGGTGCTTATCAGAAATGGTAGAAAGTGGGTGTTCGTGGAATTTTATGAATCACGAATGAGCACTCTTAATATTTCCGCACATTCCTCGCAGTACAGCATTTCTCAACCTTTTTTGAGTCACGATTCCTCTTCATAAGGTGAGGTAAATAATTCCTTCCTTTCATTTATGATAAATTAGTGTAAAGATACATAATAGAACATGGCGATGGAATCATATTATTAATAAATAAGTGCTAAAAATCGCCAACTAAAAATACACTCCGATTCTTAATATTAAACTAAAACGAAGGGCGTTGAATTTTATAGATCCTCACGGAACCCTAAAAAAGTTCCAAGGATTTCACCATTCACAAACCACCCAATTAACCCTTCGTTGACACTCTGGGCGTGAACCACCCATAAGCTGATTTTGACACTCTGAACCTTTTATATGCAAAATAAATAGCTTTTTTTCAAAGCCGACTTACAAACTATTTTTTCTCTCAAAATATTATATCCGAACATCAACTCTGTAGATTTTTGCTCATCAAACACTTAATACTTAATCATTAACTTTATAATGTCTTAATAAAATATTACCCCAAATGAAAGCGCCAGTACATGCTCCGAAACAAGTGCAAAGAGGGGACCCCCTGGAAGTCCCAACCCTCAAACACCCAAGGGGTGTATCCTCCTTACGTCCCAACTCACCACTTAGAGACCCCTTCGTCCAACGGGGCTTCACGCGAGCCACCCTGTTTCTCAAAAGTAAGTACAGCAGCAGCTACCACGTAATTCTCGGCTCGCTGCAACCATAATGGTACCAAGGTTGAAATACGATCGGGATTACAACGGCCAGATTAAGATGGGGTTAACCGAGCCTCTTCATTCTTGAAGAGTCCACCGAAACCTCGAACAATGACCTCGAGTAATTTACAGCTTGAATTCGACCCGTGCAGCTTATTTAGTAAATTATCGCTGGTAATACAAGTCACTTTGGCCAGCCACTGTTTGGGGCTCACTGCTGAGGCTCTTAACCCTTTAAACCAGCTCTATTCTCCGAATGATGGATAATGGCACCCTCGAAGGGCGGTGCTATCGCGGAGGGATCGTCACCTTCGACAAATCGCTCGTGTCAGGAAGCAGTCGGTTGCAGTCGTTGATTCATTGAGGAGTGTTGGGTGTTTTTATTATTTTTTTTTTTTTTTTTGAGTCACTGCGGAAAGTTGCAGGATAATTCTCGAAAATTACGTCACGAGCGGGCAGCAGAGAATGTGGCTTCGAGGAATTTATAACGGAACCCGATTTCGTCATTCAGGATTCCGTGGCCGTTCGTACGTGCTTGGGTTTATTTTTAGAGGCCCAGCTACGCTCGTCTTCTTACGACGCACGGCTGTAACAGGTGATTCGCTTTTTCATGCTGCGAGAGTGGCATTTCGGTGTTTTGTTGGAGTCAGTGGGTTTTTGGTGTGAATTTGGGGGTTGCTGGTTGACAGTGAGGGTGGGGATAGAAATTAAACGAAACCCTGTAGAAAATTTGTTTAGAAGTAGCTTTTGTGTTGGGACTACGTAACGCTGTTTAGAAAGAGGGGAGTTCCTTTTTTATATTGAAGGCTCGGATTTTCGGGTTTAAATTGTAGGAATTTGTGGTGGAATAATTAGATTCTGTTTGAAATTTGGGGGTAGTTTCTTCGTAGTATAGTGGTAATGGAAATTAAATTAACCCCCACGGAGTTCTCATTTAGAAGTTTCTTTTGTATTAAAAGCCATATGCTTTCCCTTTTTTAAATTAAAACTCTGGAAAGCAGAAAAATCCCAATTATGGAAGTTCAAAAGCAATCAAATTCCCTTAAAAATTAGAGGAAAAATCGTACAATGCTTCAGAATTCTTCAGAATTGTACAAAATTTAATAATTCCCACCCAAACCATGGAAAACCTCAAGGAATTTTATCCAAAGAATCGTTAAGTGTCGACCTCGATCTCCGAATCAATCTCACCACTTCATTAAAAGAAAACCAACATTCCCAAAGAATAAACCCATTTAATTAACCTAGGAATAGGTACAAGCAAACACAAATCGGCTCTCCCCGAAACCAGTTCCTTCTTTTGCCCTCTCTGAAAACTCCATCGACTGATACATCAGATTTGTTAATCTCGATGGGAATCGGCCAAAAGCAGAAAGAAAAAGAGAGTCTTAATGGGCAGGTGAAGATAAAGGCAGACAGTTGGTAATAACCGCGAAAGCGAGACTGCCGTTTCCGAATGGATAAACTTGGAATAATTTGTTCTGCGCTGCTCTGCCGATTAATGTAAATACGCCGCGTAAACGGGTGCAAAAAATCGGGCGAAAAATTGGCCAGAAAGCGACCGTCTCTGTTGATTGAGGAGCAGGTTCCTGCTCGATCGTCGCGGTATCGGACCACCCGTTCTCGAAAGCGAGTAATTAAATCGAGTGCTTACCTTTTACTGCCGTTTTATTCTGGGTACATTCGATCGAACGATTATCGCCGATCCCGGACGCTTCAGGAACGTCAGAAGAGAAATGAATAATTAAGAAGTGAGTGGAGACTGTGTGGAGAGCTTGTTGATAATTACCTACTTTGTTTTGAAATAATTGCTAAACACTATCTAATAAAATATTAATATAATACAGCATGCGACGCTAACATGTATAGGTGACTTGGCAATTTTGATTTGTAGTGGAGGTTTGAAAAAAAGTTTGAAAGATTTTTTTACATGTCTGCTAACTGCGTAGGTAACTTAATGCTATATAGATTTTACTAGGCAACCCTTAATTAATGAGATATCAATTTTGAAATATAGTTCTTTCTGAACTATTTTACTTTTCTTACTGTTCGTAATTTAAATTTGTTTGCCATTACTGTATCACTCCCCTTGAGTCGAAGAATTCAACTAAGTTACTTTACTACTGAAGACATTTCGTGACCCCAGGGTTTACCTTCAAAAATTTTTGGGCGATTGATAAACACATAAACATATAAACTTTATAAACTTCCTGCTTTAAATATTAAGATTTATTACATATTAAGATTTAAATAAAACTGTGCCGTTCGAAGACTTCTGGTATACCCATAAGTTTCTATTTTAATGATCATCGAAAATAAATAAACACTCGGCAAGCTTGATAAAAATCAGCAGTGAGCGTGAGTTCGCTCCAAAACGAGTAGATAGTCATCGAAGTATTACGAAAGAAGCTCGAATCACCTCCAGGGATCTGAAAAGTTGAAAAATTAAAGGCTTGAAAGTTTGAAATGTTGAAAAGTTAAAATTGATAAAAAATGGAAAAAAATTGAAAAAATTGAAATGTTGAAAAGCTGAAAGCTTGGAAATTTGAACACTTGAAAACTTCCACCGGATACATCCCAAGTCTTTACAACTCCACTCCTTTCCTACCACCCTCGCTGCTAGCTCGCGATCAACCGCCGACCCGATTTGCAAATTTCTCAGGATTGGTAGCGGGTGAGATCTCGATCGATCTGGATCCCATTTTCAGCGGTCGAGGGGGATGGAGCTTTCCCACAAGGTGTGCCCACGGGATATGGAACAGAAATATCGAATATACAGGGGGTAAGGTGCTACTGAAGAGCGCAGGATATGGTAGGATAACCCTGAGCCACCTGTCCCTCTCTCCCACGCTCCTGCGCGATGGACCCGTGGATGGATGGACGGATGGTCTCTAATACGAGAAGAACCCGGGCGACTAGGGGGAGGGGAAAATGGATCTTCTAGCCTGCAACCCCCACCTGCGCCTTTTCTTTTCCATTACTCTAGGACAAAGGGCGACGCTGCTTTGGAGGAAGTCGCTTCTTCCTCTCCTTCCTACCCCCCTTTTTCGAGGGGATCGATTGAATTTCGATCGGGTCGCGGTCTATGAGAACTTTCCTCGTCTTGGAAGCTACGGAATAGGTGTACAGGGTGTACCAGAATTATGTCACGATCCACACAGGTGGCTCTATACCTCTGTTAGAGAACTGGCCGCAAAATTCATCTTGACCTCGAAATTCGAGATCCAATTTTTTTTATTTTAGTGCGTTCTATGTACTCACTGGGAGCTTAGTCGTTGAATCTTGTTCCTTTTGTCTCGAATGTATTGTGGAAGCTCGAGGGTGTATTATGGAGCAAGGTGGAAAATTTGTTTGAATCAGAACAGGAAGGGAAAGGGAGTCCTTTGTTTTCTGTGTGCAAGTTGCAAAAGAGATGCTTACGACGTGAACGTATACTTTACATGGTAGCCTGTTTGCTAGAGGAACACAGGAATCAACGGAGCATCTTTCTTTTCTGTACACAGCGAGGTAAAATATCAGATGACGCCTTTGCAACGTTAAATATTTAACAGTGGGTGGTTGGGGGCGAAGGAGACACCCTAGGGGTTGCTGTTCCTCTAGAAAACACTAACACATTGCTTTCTTCGATCTTTAACATTATGAAATAGAAAATAATGAGTAGAATCATAGAGGTACCAGTAGAAATTAAAAAATTGTCACTACCTTCAATTACATTATCTCTTCACAATTATTGTAGCACAAAAATGGTCATCTCATAACTCGGGAACAATGTTAAAAGAGGACACGTTTATATGAACTTTTTTTATCCGTTTTGTGTCTTCCCCGTCCCTCTCTTCAAAAAAATCTACACAAATGCATAAATAAAACTTCCAATGCAGTTTTGCCATAAACAAGTCTCGCTCAAACCCATTTTTCCCAAAAAAAGTCTTTTCTGCAATTAACCACAGAGCCCCAGAAATTATTCCTCGGAAGATCAACGTGCTTCCACAAATCCACGACAGTGGCAGCAAGTATCTCCCCACAATCCATCACGCGGCGCGAAGTCACTCGCAGTCAGCCCGGCTTCCCCGAAACCGGAAATATGAAGTGCAATAAATAACAAGAAACAGTCTCCAGGAATCCTGTTGCACGATCGTTCCAATTTTCGGCCATTTCCCCTTCAGGTACGCGTACCTGTCGCCTCGCTGCCGATCCGCAACAGCCTGCGCGAGGCCAGACGTCGGGGCGGTGGGGCAATAAACGCGCATATTTCGAGGAAGACCCGCGCGACGAGTCGAACAACAAAAATTCGGTAGTTAGCCCCCCGTCGTTGACCGTTTTTTAAGCCTTGCCTACTGTCGGTAACGGATTCGGCGGTTTTTTTTCCACAAAACGCCTTCGTACCCAAGCAATCCGACGATCGCGAACCCTTTTTTATGGGGGTGTGTTAGCCCCGGCGTTTTCAGTGGCCAAAGGTGGTCGAAGGGAAAATCGCCTCGCAACGCAGGTTTATGGCATGTCGTCAACAGCTCGGGGAATTACAGGCTTCCTTTTTATGCCACCTCCATATTTTTCGCCCCTTTTCTTCCTGTTTTGGGGGGCCCGACGAACTCAGGGGTTCTTTAGTATTCTCGTTTGGACACGAAAAGTTGGTGAGAGTGTCGGGATGTGTTAGTGTTTAGAATCGAATTTGGCAGGAATATGAAACGCCTTTTTTGGTGAAATTGACAGCTTGAAATAGTGTCGAAAAGTACCTACTGGTTTAAAGGAAATTTTGTATTTTTTGCATAATTGGATGCTTTTGATTTTGGGATGTTTTGATTTTAGGGAACTTGTGATTTTGGAACCTTCTGATTTGGGGAACTTCTGATTTGTGAAGCATTTAATTTAGGAAACTTCTGATTTGTGAAGCATTTAATTTAGGAAACTTCTGATTTTAACGATGGCCCACCCTGTACAGTTATCCCGCTCGCTTATGTTTTACACACCCTGCAGTTTTGCAAGTAGAAGTCCAAATTCCTATAAATTCCGTACTCATTTTTAAAAAAGTTTTTAGTACACCCAATTTAGTAGACCCGTGTAGTCGATCATCGAATGTCGTGCTCGAGTTACCTCGACCCGATATTCATAGACGCATTCCAATTGGCGAACAGGATATCGCCAGAATAGATCCTCCGTGGATGATAACGTAACGAGTGGAGTACGTTAACGGTGGCAATTAACGTGCCACCGTTGACCCATTTCCTTGTGTCGTTAATGGGTTGGATGATTAACGGACCCTGGATCCATCTTTTAAAATGTGCAACACCATTAGCATCCGGAGCTGCAACGTTAACGAACGCGTCTCGATCATTCCATGATTCTTGATTCAGAGGAATGTGGACACTGGAAGACCCTTGCCAGTCCAATTACTTTTAGAAGAGCTTAACGAACACTTCAACCCTATACTTTGAATCTGAGGTTTCGAGGGAAACGCCGAGTCTTTTCGCATTTATTATCTATATAAAGCAGAAAGTTTATATATATGTTGCTGTTTGTCTGTCGCTTAAAAACTTTCCAACGGTAAACTCTGGGCTTAAGAAATCTGCCTGTGCTCATTATGCCTGACTAATCCAGATGAATGTGAGGCTTTAAAACAAATTAAATTCTGGGCGAAGGATAGTAGCGAAGCTAGTAATTAAATAATTTCGATCGAATTATAATTAACTCGGAGGGTGGCTCAGAATAAATTGTTCTTCAAAGATTTATGGACAGAAATTTAATTATCTTCTTATTTACATCTCATGAGAGGGGCGTGCGAGGTTTCACACTGCGTAGAACTATATTAATTTCTGTGGAAAGCAGAGTGTGCACCACGAGAAATAGAATTAAAAATTTTGTCGTTTAAAAGATTACAGAAAACTTTAATTTCATTAAAATAAAGTAGGTACTCATCTGTAATTCATATGGCACACTTCTCCTGGTGTTTAATTATTTCCTTTTTCAGTTAATTTAATTATCTCCCTTCTTATCTTGCACTGGCAGTACTTAACTTTAATTTCCTCATAAAATTGTGAAACAAATTCACAAATTTAATCCCCAAATCTCATAGCTCACTCATGAATTTACATCCCCAATTCCCTCGCTAATCCGTTGAAGAAGGATTATGATCACACTCAGTCCCCAGATTATATGGGTACTGTTTTTCCAAAACCTCGTCCATCAGGCAGAGATTAAAAAAATTTGACTTCGCTGATGGGGTGCTTAACTTCTGGTCTCCGCGACGCAGAAAAACCGCGTCCTTCGTAACCAGCTGAAATCTGAGCCAGTGGAAAAAGATTTCGAGAAACTGTTCTCTGACGACGGGACAAGCCGCCTTATTTGCCAACAGTTTGAAAAAGCGCAGGAAAAAGTTGACTCTGCGTGCCATTGCGAGAGGATCAACGCGTAAACAGCAATGTCTCGAGGATGGTTTACGAGGCGTTTGAAGGGTTGAGCCCGTGAAACCGTGGATTACCCTTTCAAATCGTCCCTAACTCCTTCTGCAGCTCCCTCATCTTGTTCCTCATTTTTTTTTTCCAAGTCGGTGCGGAGCCCGGGGATTAGCAGGAAACCCGAAGACCGTCAATATTCAGGGAGCCAATAATTTCTGAATTGTTCATAAATAATATTCGTTGAGCAATGCCTCTGTAACTGTAGACAGAGTTCGGTTCGCCTTTCAAAAGAATTTCGTTGAGATTCGAATGCAGTACCTACGAGAATAAGTGTAGCCTTTACATTTGATTCAAATAGGAATTAATAATAAGTACGTAAAGTTTGATAGATGAACGTTAAATTAAAATTAAATTAAGATTGACCTGAAATTAAATTGATATCAACTTGGAATTAACTTAAAATTAACTTCAAATTAAATTAAAAATTAGAGACATGTGAAACTTGAAATTTTTGTGATGTCATTATATATTTTTGTATTTTTAGTAAGGAAAGTTTAGCAGAATTTAAGTTTCTTGGTTTCTTTTTCAGACGCAGATTCCAATATGGCGATCCTCGCAGACACGGAAGGTTATAGAATATTTGGGACGCTAAAAACCCAGAAGTTCCCAAGCTTCCCTCGACCACTGTTCACTATACCATCGAATGACAGTGGGGGGTGTCTCGTTATTGGAGGTAACCGGGGAAAAAGTACGAGGGACCAAAGGATTAAGTCGATTATCGTGTCTTTAACGACGGTCCTGGCTCGAAGGGTTATAGAGGGAGGCAAGGACGGTTTGGGGATGTTCTCGGCGACAATGGGACGTACGAAGCAGAAATGATAATTTGTTTCTGACCAGCAGAGGCGTGCAAGCTTCTCCAGCGAATTTGACGAATAGCCTGAACTCAACCAGGGTAAGTGAATAATTTATACACTTAGTACGTTATTTTAATTAATTCTTGTTGCGTGGGGATGGTTCTGAATTTACTGAAAATCTTAATTCATCTTTGGAACTCAGACAATAGAAGTATCCAATTCATAGTGAATTTTAAAAGATCTAGAAACATTAAACGTTAAATAAATTCGAAGGCTACTGCAATATAAAATTTACAGGCAATGTGGAACTGCAGTACAACTGGTAATATTTGAAATAACAGAAATGTCATAAACAATATAAACTTTTAATAGAAATACAACGTTGCTTTACTTCTAAATTATTATATGTATTCTTATTGGTAATCCTGACCAACTCCACTTTTTCTAAAAAAAAAATGAGATTTTGGTGCTTAGACTGCTTAGCAAGTGCCCGATGCATTATCTTTTAATAAACACCAGAATTAAATCTCATTTTTTAAAAAAAAAAGTGGATTTAGTCAGCCTCAACAAGAACTCAAAGATATTTGACACACTTAATATAAATTTTTAATACAAATACAGTCTTTACAATCCAGATTTATGCCCAAAGTATAAACCTGCAATTAAGAACCACTTTGTAGAACAATTTTCACAGATTGAGCCATGTAGCAGAATTTATATAATAAACTCGCGAACCTAAATCATCGATCGAAAGAGACAGACGGTTTAATTAGAGGGAGCATAAAGTATACCGCGTGTTTTCGCCGAAGTGCAATGAAGCGTGCACGCTTATCGCGAGTGCAATTCCTCGGATGGAATAATAATTAGTGGGTAATGTAGCGTGGACGGTATAGACGCACATAGTGTCGTCATTCTGTCCCTTAGACAGTAAATTGCGTCGGCCACATTTTACTATGAAAACGTAATTACCAGCCTCCCTCCATGGGACAGATAATGTAACAGCCAGGAGATTCCAGTAATAGCCCTGGCCATTTAGAACCGGTAGGAGACTCCCTGTGGCTCTGCAATTGCGAATAGTGTGTGGTCACATTTTGCAGCTGACACGAATTCGTCGGATCACTTGGAATTCAAGTATTTCTGAATTCCAGTGACCTACCATTTTAATATTTGTCGATTTTGGAAACTTATTGCTGCGATGGCTTCAGACTTCGGAACAGGCCCGTCCAACTTTTGCTCTTGCCTTCGAAGAGCAACCGCGGGTGGTTGGGAGCGAAGGCAAGAGCGACGGTTGTGCCCCACCGTGGGGACCTTTCGCTCTTGAGAGGTGCGAAGGGCCTGCCTCGTTGCCTTCAAGAGCGAGGAGCAACACGCGGTTCCTCCTGCGAGAAAATCCCTAGACAGGCCTGCAGTTCAGAAGATTATATTCGCAAGCTTTCATAATCTGGAGTTTTTATATACCTAGTATATCAATACCCTCTAATTATTCCTCTATTTCGCAATTTCAATGCGTCGATATTCTAAGTATTAGATTTTTGTTCTTTCGCATCTGCAATATTTTACCAGTATCAATATTAGGAAGTATCTATAGAGCAGTGCATCGGCTTTTGCACATATCGCAACCTTCTTTATTATATTACTAAAGATATACTTTATTGTAAATAAGAAGCTTATTAATATAAAAATGATTTAAACATAAATCAAAATTTATTGCTGAATATGCCATTATTTATAAATATATCTTTCGAACTTATCGATTTATTATCCAATTTAGTTAAATATATTCCATAAATCTAATAACAATAATAAGAAATCTTCTAAGTTAAACCTATAATTAAACCACTCCCTCAGTGCAATTAATTCATTAATAATAATATTCTACAATCTAAACGTCCTACAATTACCAACACCCTCCAATAGCCTTACATAAACTACAGCCGCCCCTTCATCCAAAAACTGCGATAATACACCACTCCCTCCTCTTCGCAACACAGTTTTCAACTCAGAACGCAGAAAACTCCTCCGCAACTGAATTTAAATGGCCAAAAACTTGGACATATTTACAAGAACAAGATTCTAAGGAGCCAATGCTGGTAATGACTCCGTCCAAGATCGAATTGGTTGTTCAAACGCACCGTCCAAACAGCTTGATGCGTTGCGCAACGCGAGGTGCCGCAGCGCGGAGGGGCGAAACCGAAAAAGGAACGGGTTCGCGGAGGAACGGGCACCGCGGACTACGGTCATGTCGGTAGCGGAGTGTATCCTTGATCGTTGCCGCTCGTTCGTCGTCCTGGAGGCCGGTTCACTGACACCGCTTCAGCGTCAAGGAGCCCGCCACTGTCAAGGTCCGCCAGTTCTCCTCAATGGCGTCGCTCTGTCACGCAATTTACCTACGGAAAGTTGGCAGGTTCTTGAGCGATAGTATTTAGTGCACTGGTACCTTTGAGATTAAATGGAAGATCTTTGATGAGGTATTTATGTACTTGCGTGGTTTCTGGAGGTGCCTTTTTTGTTTTACTTTTGTCTTCAGGAGAGAATTTTACTGGGGGACCACGATTTTTAGTGATCTGCAAGGATATTAGCACTGTTCTTGAATGGTAGTAGGGTAAATGTACCAGTAACTGAACATATACCAGTGAATTATGCTGCAAATATAATTTTATAAAAGTGTTCATTCATTGGCCTTAAGTGTTCGTTTATTGGTGCGTTTAACCTATTTACCATTTTTGTACCTTTGAGATCAAATGAGAAATTTTCGATGGGTTATCTCAATGATTCCTAACCGGAGGATCGCCAGGTGTTTTCTAGGTGGTCGTCTCGGTATCTTGGGTATTAAGTTAGGATTATTATTTGTTACACCTATTTCTAATGTGTTTTCTTTACCTTTTTATATTTACCTTACCTTCTATGGGGGAGGAGTCGCAGGTTATCTAAATACTATGGAAGGGAGTTGCGACTCAAAAAAAGGTTGGGAAGCACTGGGTTATCTATTGTACTTGGGTGATTATTAGAGGCGTTCCTTCTGTTCTTATTTTTGTCTTCGAGAGGGACATTTTTGGTGGGCCATGTTTGGAGTGGCATTGCTACACTATGGTGTGATAATTTGTATTGTATTATTCCGGGGACGTTGAGGTGGAACTCAGAATCTTTCAGTGAAAGCAGTATAAGTATAGGACATGTTGGATGAGGCCACTTGTTTGCATTATATCTGTACCTCTAAAATAAAAATAAGCAATACTGTAGTCGTCATATCCTTCTATAATGACCAACAAAAACCCGAATCCCGAAAGGGCAACTCGTACCTTATCCCACAGCCTAGCACCAGCATAAAAAATGGCCCTTTAAGAAGAATTTCTCAAGCATCTGCACGCAACATATGTTACCCTCAAACAAGCCATTTACAACCCGGAAATCAAAGGTCCCGAGGCTACTTTTCTTCTATCCACTCCCGCAACGTAAGGCCCCCACGACTCTAAACCCACCCCTAGATCCTCTTCTCTCCCCAACCACTTAAACACCCCTTCCCCTAATTATCCCTAACCTCCAAGAAAATTCTGGAATACCCTCCACCTCCGACCTTCACCCACCGCATGCTGTGACCCTTTTCACCCTCAACAATCCACCCTATCAGAAACACTTCTAAACCGAGAAACTTCTGACAGAACAACTCTGCAATCACTCGCCAAAGCTTCAGTACACCAAAGCCCAACCCCCTTAAGCTCCTCCCACTTGGACCTGCGCATTAGAAATCTCTCAATCCCCGTGGTTCCAAACACCCAAATCGTCGCCCAGCAAAATTCACCGAATCTTTCAAAACAGGGATCGGCTCCCCTTACCCGTCCCACCCTGCGCGCGAGCCGGCGACAATGGCGGAGCTTTAAATCGCGTCCCACACGTACGCGCAACGGCCTGGTACACAATCGGTACCGCAAGCACCAGAGACACGACTTACTTGGTTCACTTTTGCTGGTTAACGGTAAGTCCGTCAAGAGTCAGTGAGTCAACGAGTCAACGGGGGCGCGCGGTCGCCCCACCCCTCTTTGGCCACCATCCTCCCCTCCTCCCGTGGGCCTCACTCGATCGCTCGAGAATCGATCTTCTTACGTGCATGCATGGATACAGCCACCTTATACGCGCGCTCCCTCCCCCTCGAGCGGCCACTGGGCCCTGTACCCCCTCCAGGTGGACGGTGCCGGAGTTCTTTCCGCTCTTTCCACGGGTTTCTCTACCTGCACACGCAGCACACGCAGCACACGCTCGGTGACGCAATTCTTACGCGTCCCGCTCCCTCTCTACGGCATCCTCACCTTGAATTTCATCGAATTTCTTATTGAACACCGCTCGCTCGTCTGTTGGCTTGAAAGTGGGACGGAGAGGAGTCCTTGGAATGGATTTTTGTGGCGTAGGCTGTTTCTAGGGCTGGTGAAGCGGTGGTTGTTGCGGGGGTTTGAGGATGTGGAGGCTTAGGGTGAGGTTACTTTTGTGAGGGAATTTGGTAGGGGATGCTCGTATGTGATTTTTCATTTTTGATTTGTGTTCTATGGTATATTTTTTCTATACTTTTCGCGGGCAACGTTTGCGGTGAGATTGCAGAGAAGTTTATTGTAGGGGGTGACAATTCAAAAGGGTGCTTAGTGGTTCTGTTTTTTTCCTGTGGTCTTTGAATTTAACTTAAGTAGTTATCTGTGTATCAGTGTGGGGTATATAAACTCAGGGTCACCAAGGAGCAATTAAATCCCGTTTTACCTACCATCTTCTTAATTCAACTCGATTATCTTTCCATCAAAGTATGCTGGATCCTAGGTTCACCAAGTACCTAAGGTCTAAATTGTCGTTCTATCAGATTGTCACCACAGGCGGAAGATAGTCTCTCATAAATTCACGAAGTGATGACTTCAACCTTCATCTTCCATTAATCCTACGACGTAAGGTCACTGGATGTTCGTTAGATGTTAATTCAGAGTCCATCTTGTCCCATGATTTTATTCGTGCCCACCTGACACTCGGCTTCTACATTAAATAGATTCTCATCTCGTTGTGACCTAAAACTCTTCCCTTCTCCAAGATGTGATACTATAGGAAGAGGTGACACGTGTAGCTTGGTACAGTAGTGGTTGAAACAAAAGTGTAAACCGTGAATGGTAACAGAAATAAAATAGATCCAGATGAATCGTGTCTTAAAATTTATATCCTACAAATTGAGGGTTCCTGAAATTTATATCCTACAAATTGAGGGTTCCAGACTTAGAAATAAGTTTCAACCCTTAAATGATAAAGTGGGGTCTTGTATATCCTAATTTTTATTTCTGTTTACATAGTGAAATATTAACTTTTCCTCGAAAAAGAAATATTCGAGTCTTTTCAGTCAGTTTATTAATATTAAGGATATTATTTTTAAAGAATATAAAAATACTATTAGACGTGTTGCTCCACCCTCACTTTAAAAATCCAAATAACGAAGCATTCCAGGCATTATTATGGAGTTCATGCAACCTCCATATCACCATTTCCGAATTGAACTTCCTTGTCACCACCAGTGTATTTAGTCTGGGTGAAAATGGACCCCGCGTCCGCCAGGCGAGGGTTAGTGTCTCATATAACGTGGCTTTCCTTCATGAAAATAACTTTTCGCGACCGTGCACGGTTGTTGGGACGGTGGTTAATTAAAGCACGGGCAAGGATGGAGAGATAATGGGCAGGAAAGATGAAAAGAAGAGCGGGCAACGTGACTGCAGCAAGAACTTGCCTCGCAGCGCGCGGGATAACTGTATATTCTGCCTCCACTATGTTTTGTCCTTTCTCCCTTCCTCCGTGTCCTTTCGTGGCCCCTTTTCACCTCGCATCCTTGATCTTCAGCAGAGGAGACAGCTAGACTTCGCGTGCGCGAACTCCACTGTCGTTGGGAACGAATAATTAAGGAATAATGAACGAATTAAAGATGTGAAGATATTCTATTGTTGTGAAATATTAATTCTCAGCAGGCACTGTGGATTTTAATATTTCAATAATTTCTTGGTACCATGGGGGTAGGTATTTTTATTAGCATTCATTAGGGGAATTATTGATAGTTTAGTAGTTTTTGTAGATGTTGAATTTTAGAGTGCAAGTAGGTTTGTGGATTTTTTTTATGATAATAGGTTGTAGAAAATGGTTTGGATTATCAGATAAGAGGAGACAGGTGGAAGTTATACAGGAATATTGTTCTCTGCGATCGATTTTCAATTGGTATTGAGAATAAGGAAGATGCTTATCTCGGATTCTACTGCCTCGGGGATCAATATTCGGATCGGGGAACGATCGAGACGAATAATCGAGGCGTCAGACTCGCGTCCATTACGCAACCTCAAAACACTTTATTTTCACTGATCGAAATATCTCGTGCTTGCTTCTTTCGCCATCGATTCTCAACGCTTCGATACATAGGTACATCGTGTTCCAATACTTTGAAGCTTCTCTGAAAATTCTTTGAAAATTCAGAAACAAATATCCCTAGTTATGTCACTTAGAAACTTGCATAAAGCAACATTATACCACTTCCAAGACTATCAAATTGTAGTACTCGCCCACAGTCATCAAACTTAAAGAGTATCTACAAACTTCGTAGCATCGCTCTCTGATCAATCCACACACCATGATTAAAACCCTAAAACAAAAACATAAAACATCACAAAACCCAGGAACTCTTACAATACTACCCCGACTAAAAAGGGAACCTTAAGACCCATTAACCCAAATTATTATCCACAATATTCCTTAAGCCGAAACATCAATACACATTAAAATTCATCTCGACACATTTCTTCAATTTTCATATATGTGTAACCAGTGTGATACACCATAAATTCCCTTATACAGAAAAAGAATAGAACTATATAGAAACTTCTCCCTCCTTCCCAGGCCTTCTCATTTCAAATTAGTAATTAGCAAAGATATTGCTAAATTAGCAATTTTATTTTCGTCACAAATCTTCCATTTGCTTCCCAGCGCTAGTAATTCTCATAAGAACTCGGCATCCGCACAAAACTCACCGACTCCGATGGGATGTCCTCCCGTTCCGTTGCGTCACAGCGCGGACGAGGAATCTGCGATTGGATAAACGTAATCGGCGAACGTCGCGGGACGAATCGGGAACGAGCAGGGACACGTAACTGGACACGGTGCCTGGCCGACGGGGAATTAACGGCGAACGACGTAAACGATACGACTCACAGATGAGAGGAGGCGACCCAGTGCGTTTTCCATTTCACCCGTACGCGCGCGCGCGCGCGCAATTTCCCTCCGCGGGTTGTTCACTTTTCGCCTCGGTCAACGAGTGCATGCGTTCCGAATCGGGCAAACGACGCGTCCGCAGTCACGAAACCGCTTTCGACATTGTTCTGAAGACAGATGTATGGTAGATACTAGGGTCGGTTACACTACGTTGTGGTTCGCACTCCACACGCGCCAAATTGCACTGTTTCAACAGGGCTATCTTGTAGGAATAGGTTTTATAATTCCTGTATGTTCAGAAGTCACGGAAAAAAATCTTCTCGGACTCCGATCTTGCGCGGATCCTCAGCTTACTGGGCGGCCGCGTAACCAACTTCACCAAAGCCGGAATGTCATTCTTATAGCGGTTCCTGATCCTTTATATCTAACATAATAGGTATATTGAAACCATACAACGCTCTTGAAGCCATTTTTATATTTACGTCCACCGCACTGCTCGCATTGCCTACTGTTTTAACCGTCGTCAAATTTTGTTTTTAGTTTTATGGTGTCTTTGTAAGAACAAGTCTACCCTATACTTGAGGTAATCATAAGTGCGGATAGGCTAAACCAATTGAACAATAATTCGTTTGTATTAAATAAACCATTGTAGGTATATAAAATTACAATCGTTGTTCCTACGAAATATAGGCCCCACTCAAGAATTTGAGAGGAAGTCAGGTCCGTAGTACCCTTAGCCCCAGGAACACTCAAGTGTATTAATATTAATTTTCCAATACAAAACACTCTAATTAACTCCTCCTAATTAAACTTCAATATCCCATACGTCAAACCTTTAATCTCGCTTCCCCTAATTCCTAATCCTCCCTCACGCCCCGATACATCACTACCCATCCCACGTCCAATCTCCTTGACCCCTGAATTCCTATCAGTGCCCCACGAATCTCCGAAAATGAGAGAAGCGAGGCAGGTGGTGTTCGTATCGTCTCTCGACCGACCCAATTTCCGGATACTAACCCTCCCCCTCTATACGCGATGACGCAATCGACCGTTGCGTTCAAGCCTCCCCGTCCTCGTCTAGCGGCCCAGCTTCGCCAGGCCCGTTGTATAGGAGAGCCGCGAGGAGGAGGCACCTAACCTCGGTCTAAGCGACTCGAGTCCCATCCGCGTCGCCCCAGCATCACCGCAACCAGCGTCATCATCGCCTGGCCCCGCGCGGTAATAATTCGATGACAGGCCCAAAGCGCCCGCCGCGTCGGACGTGCACGCGGGAAGGCGTAGCAGCACGGAACGGGGTCCGTACGGAGGGGACTCGCGCTCGGGAGGCTACAACAGGCCGTGGCGAGGCTGAGAGTGGGTTCATCGGACGCCAGCGGCCGCGGATTTACCGTTACGTCTTCTTGGCGAAACCCAGAGTCCACCCTCCCTCCTCCCTCCTCCTTCTGTCGCCATCCGCCGTCTTCTTCTACTTCTCTTCCTCTTTTCCTTCGCCGCCCCTCCTCGCTCCTCCGGAGAGAGGCCGCCGCGCGCTTCTGCCGCTGAATTCCAGCGGCAGCCCGCCGCTAGGCCCCTCGCGGAGAGCCGGAAACGCGAGCGTCCCTAGCTGGCTGGCTGAGAAGGAACCGCCGAGGTTCGATGATTTTCCGGGTCACGGAACCAGTCGTTTTGGGATTCTGCGAGGTATCCGTGTGGTGGAGGATGTGGGGAGAAGGATGATGGTGGAGTTCCTGGTTGGACGGTGTTTGTATACTCTGCGGTGCATGGGCTGGGTCAGTTGAGAGTTGCTGGGGTTAAGTGGGTGCCTGGGAAGGGTGGAGCAGTGTGGATGAGAAGCTTTGGCGGTTTCGTTTAGCGGGGTGAGATGTCTTTCTTGGGATAGCGTGGGTATGATGAGTAGTTGAAACGAATTTTGAGGTGTAGGTATCAAGCAATTGTGAGGTTTGTAGCAGTTCTGTAGCACTCGGTACTAATACCTCCACAGGAGATAAATTAATTTAAAACCAATTTTAATAAGAAAGTGGTACAAGCTTGTAAGTTTATAGGAGTTGGCTCACCAATTAGTAATGTCTAATATCTTGATTTACAAGCAATTTTGAGAAGAACGTGAGGCAAACTTCTTGATGTATCAAGCAATAGTGAAATCTGTAAAAGTTGACTGATTTTATCACACTGCCTCCACAGTAGATACTCTGATTTGCAACTTACTGATCCTCACTATTGCTCCTAAGGGCACACCTATAAACGCTTCCAACCCTATAACAACCCTCTTTAGTGAACCGCTTCTTAAGAATCTCTAAAACAAAATCATCGTTCACTAAATGCTGAAGACCCAGCTTGCTCCCCATAGTTGCCTCCACGTGCAGCTTCCCCATGCAAAACTCTGCCCACTCTCTCCGACATCTCCCCCTCTTCCTCAGCCAGCAGGAAAACTCCGATTGAATTCTAACCTCGACGCAAAATAAGATACGCGTCTCGAGGCTGATTTAAAAGTCTAGAGTCTACGTCACTCGGAATTTAAAGATCCAGGGGATCGAGGTGGGGACTGCTCCAAGTGTCAAGGTTTCCTCGTCCCCTTATTGACCTCCTTCGCCGAGGCTCGTCCAGAGGATTCGATGTTGGGCAGAAGAGGACAACGAGATGCTGAAGCGTCCCAAGAGGATCATATCAAGGAAAGTCCCGGGTTTGTAGAATTCAGAGGGTCGTCGCCCTCCGCACTCAAGGCTCCCCCCTGGGTCACGTGGAAGCCTCTGGCTACGTTTCCATCGATTCCACTCGAGGGAACCGATCCGTGCCCCCGAGATCTTGCCACCGATAGCGGTGATCTAGACTTTCGTTGCTTCCTCCATTCGAGGGGCTTGCTCGCGAAGTTCGCTATGATACGCGACGACCACGGCGCTGTGGGGAAAACAACATACGAATTGCAGATTCACGGGGGACGGCCGATGCTCGAGGGAACCAGAACCAGCGTCATGGCTGAGGAATAGTCACTTCCTGAGCGTCAACAGGCGTCGCTTCCTGGAATGATGAGCGAGGATGAAGGTGGACAGTTGAACACGTAGGTGCTCGGTAATGTCGATCGTGTTGCGAACGAGATCACGGCGGCGTGATTCATATCCTGATCGTGAACGTTGACACTGCCCTACGTTTATTAATTGGCCTATCACTGTAAAATGGTCTTTCCACTGTTGTTTGGAACATTTTTGTCACAAAAAGAATGCGTGTACTAAATTGATTTTTTTTCTATTTATTGACACGTGTTTTGAGAGGACAACCATTTTTTTCATACATTTTTAATGTTTCATTTTGCCAAAATAGTTGGGTGTAATAAGTGCGGGGAAAAATGTATCTGAAGCAAAAAAGCCAAAGAGATTTGCGGACGTCCAAACTGGACATATCAAAATTAGCTAATTTTTTAATCATTCTGCGATGCAGAAGATATAGAAAATCATCCACACCGATACCTTTCCTCTCACAAGCTTTCAAATAATTTGTCAATTAAAAACTCTGTCGATATGAATACATTTTCATCATTTTGCGTTTTTAAATAATTCTTATTCGTCAACACCTTGACCTTGCCTGGCCACGCCAAGTATTTGACTTCCGGACCGCGTACATTTAGGCAAATGTCTAGATGTTACCTTTTATCTTCACATTATTAAAATGTCCGCGATATGAGTAATGAACATAGGTATGGACACAGCATTTTAGCTGTGTATATTGTAGTTGTGTCATCTTAAGCGCAGGTGGAAAGCACCTTTATGTACTTTGCACCTCATTTTGAATTCACATATTTTTTTATATTGTACATATTCTTTTATTTTTTTGCTAATTACTCTTTTTCGTCCTCGAGTTTTTCATGTACATTTAATCATTCTGCGATACAGAAGATTATAGAAAACAAGGAAAATGTGTAATTCTAATTCGAGCCATGGCGAGGTAGGTGTTTCTTTTAACTTTGACCTCCCACATTACAGAAACTAATTGTCGACTTGACTTGAAGATTTGTTATGATCGAGGTCTCACCATAAGGTATCATTTAGTCCAAAATTCAATTTAAAAATCGTGGGACCAAAAATGGAAAATTTCTTGCGCCACTCTTTAACTCCACATTACCATTGAGCAAATAATCAATGACAACTTGATAACCCTTCCTGTAAAATCCTAATATTCTACACCCACCTCTCTGTCAAACAATTTGTGTGTAATCAAGAAATCCACGCTCCGTTCGGTTTTAATGACCGAATCACCTCACATTTTCAAGTGAAAGGATCCAATTTTCCTATTCCGATGTTCGTCCCCTCGCAACCAGATTCCAAGGAAAAAAGTTCCCCCTTTGTATCATGGTGGAACGAACGAGTTCCCCTCTTCCGCACATGTGTTTTTCTCGGTGTAAGGCAAAGGCCACCTGTGCACCAGGCCCCCCTCAATCCTTCTACTTTACTTTCTTCGCGGTTCCGTTAAATACCCGACACCGAACGCGATCGCAAATCCAGGTGCGGAGGTCAACTTGCGTCAGGTTAGGGTCCCGTGCGTTTCTCCCTCTCCCCCTCCTCCCTCCTCTGCTATCCTCGAGTCTCTCTGTCACGCGTGTGCTCACGCAACAGGTGCCCCTTGTAGTTGGGACCTGGCCGCGTTTTCGGCCATCTGATACGGCGGTAAGGGCCATTTCGCGTGGGACATTTGTGTTTGGCATTGGCAGGTGGAATGTGTTTCCTTGATGCTAGTAGTGTTGGGGTGCAGAAGATAAAGAGGGTAGACAATGCGTGAGCGTGTTTCAAGTACCAGATGCATAACGAGAGATAAAAATGTCTCGTGTGGAAAAGGCTTAAGGAACACAGAAAACGGAACGTGTATTTTTAATATACATATGGGGCATAAGAGTCTTTTCACGTGGATAATTTTATAGCAAAAACAATGTTAATTTATAAAGGTACCTAAACTGGGAGAACATTGACAGTTAATTAACATGTATTAAAGAAGGAAAAGGACAGAAATTTATGCATTTTCACACTTGCAGTAGAATCACAAAAGATACAATGTTATAATAGGATACTTCAAGCAAATGTGAAAATATTTTTTATATAATATAACAAAATGTACATTGTACATATCCGAATTACCATACTGAATCATAGAAGGTTCTCGTGTAAAATGGCCCTAAAGTACCTACTATTGTCAGTCCCCACGGCTGGAAAACGAACGTTCGAAATGTATTTGTTTGAAGCAAGTACCAAATTCAAACACAACTATTGACTCCTCTTTTCTTTTCAAAAGACACGGTAGTGTCTCGCGCCAAGTATTATACATGCGCAGCGCGAGACACAGAGTGGCTCTATTACGCCACGACTCGCTATCAAGAACCCTGAGATTTCCGAATCTCAATAACGGCAGATCCGATTAGATTTTGAATGGTCTTAATGGATAGCTTGGGTTTGATTTACATGAGAAAAGTGTCTTCGTTTTGTTCCTACGGGCCTTATGAGCTGAGATATTTCGATGTAAAGTTGCAATTTGCTGAAATTTATGTTCTTAAGATTCAGCATCGTCATCGTCATAGTCCTACACTTCTAGGCAAGAGGGGAATATGAAAGGGTGAGGAAAATACTTGGCGCTGCGAAACCAAAAAAAGGTTAATTGTCTTGGTTAATAAATAAAATAAAACAAGACAGGACGCCACTGAGACAAGAAAGAAAAAGATTTTAATGTAACTTATACATATTTATTCAATTTAGCAACACCAATTTGGAGGGCAGCGCCAAGTATTTTGAATAAAATATTTATTTATATTAAATATTTATTTATATAAAAATATATCTGCTTAATATTATTTAATACATTTTTTCTTTGTGTAAATAGCCATTGTGATAATTGGCGCAATTTGTGTATATAATTAGTTTTGTAAAGCTATTAGTTTACGACAATGTTTTTAAATGGGATTCTTTTTGATGGGATAGGATCTACCCCGTTGCCACGGTCAAGATTGGTTGAGACATAGTTGCAAAAGACAGAAAGATTCGATACGGTAGTTTGCATTGGCATGAAACCGTGCTGCTCACTGCAGACCATATTCGTAATAAATGGCTTGATACTGGCAACAATTAAGCTTTCAAATAATTTAGGTATAGTGCCTAAAATACATATCGGCCTATAATTCCTCACGTTAGCCTAGTCGCCAGATTTAAATACTGTTGTAACTAAGGTAGTCTTCCAAGCAGATGGAAAAGTCCCACTAGTCAAAGAGGAATTGAAAATAATCCATAATGCCCGTGAAAGAGTGAAACAACATGATAATGAGAAAGTCATGTCTTTGCAGTGTAATGCAAGTGGTAAGTAGCGCAGTACGTATGTATGTAGCTGCTGACTGTTGGTGGCGCGCGACATTTATATATATCGTCATATCTTCTATAATTTTTTATTAATCAGTGTGAAAATTGGTGAAAAACTTCCTTGTATTTTAAGGAAAAACTTTGTCGCTGCAAGTTATCTGTAGGTCAAAATTGCCTCGATACTTTTTAACGGCGAACGTTGAAAAACATGGGTTATGTCCAGTGTTACTTTTTAATTAAATATTACTACATTTTTTAACATAAGGGTTTTGTGCATACATTATACGGCTTCACTAGAGTTTTCTGAGTTTTATGTTTCAAGTTTCATAACGATCCGTTAATATTTACTCAAGTTATCGCAATTTATGTTTAAAGAAATAATGATTTTGGTTGGAGAAATTTTTTTAGTTTATAATTTTTATCTCGAATACCAACGATTCGATAAAAAAACTGTAAATAGAAAAAATGTGTGCCGTGACGAGCTTTACAAGACTATATTTTTTAAAAGACAGTTTAACAACATTTAATTTTCCAATTTTTATTGCATCCAACCCTTCAATTTATGAATATGTACTTACTAAGACGTTTTACAAACTTAATTAAAGCACACTGCTGTATGTATGTAGATGCTAGATATTTTATAAACGAAGGAAATATATTACGCGTAATATTTCTATTCTACCGGTAGCAGACGGCTAGGCCACGAGCCGTGATGTTTACGTTACGCGGCGTGCGATAAGAGACGTGTATTGCCTCGCGAGTCTGCCCGGTCTCCCCCCCCACCAAAGCCCATATTCGCCGAGGTACAGCGACGAGACGCGGGGGTCATTCGTTTCGTGGACGGCGTCGAGTTAAGACGTGTCGATAGCTGCGTACGTAAATGGTACGCGTACATTATCTATCGTCACATAATTACTTCTATTCATTATTAGCCTCCTTCTTTATTCTCTATCGTCACTTGCTGCTACTATAATACACTTTTGATTAAATATCGCGAGAAAACCATTACATATTCGTCACGTATTCCCTTCGTTGCCTTCGTGCCGATATTTCTGCACATTTAGTGCACACATATCGTGTCTCGGTATTCAAATACATGACTTTTCGGGCATATTTCAAGTTTATTTCTTGTTTAATTGCCTTACGAATGTTTTAATGCTTTTGTTCCAAACAGACGTTGAGGCGGACATCGAAAGCAAAGGGCAGGCGACGCCATGACAGTTGGCGGTTAATTTGAACGATGCTTGGATGGCGTCTGGTCATTCCTTGGAAAAAGGAGATGACAATACGCGTGGTATACGTATTTTTCTCATTATTTTATTGAATCTTTGTTGGCTGTGAGGGTGATTGGTAATTTTGCTGTCTCATAATTCGATCTTTTCAAATGGGCAAACATTGAATTATGATAAATTGAATAATTTTAATCAGATTTCTTTAAAAGTTTTAAAATGGCGTCTGTAGATGTTTTCAAAATATTGGAATGATCGAATTCTATTGCATTTCGGTCGCGTTTACGTAGAATTCGATGATATTTCAATGATTTTTAAGAATCTATCTCTATGAAGCTGTTGTAATTGCATTTACGTTCGGTTTTGGATGCAAGTTTTATTCTTTATGTTCAGAAACTGTGTAGTTGATCGAGGACATGCTATTCAAGCATGAATAATTAACGAATTTTGATTCTTGCCATGAATTTTGGATATTTATAAAGATCGTGATATATTTTAAAGTATTATTCGAATAACACGAACATTCTTACGAAACTTTAACGACAAAAGCCACTACTGTGATTCATTTAAATGTAATAATTATATCTGCAGTAGTATATTCTGGATAATATCGTGTGTTACTGAAATACAAAGCTGCTCCTATCGAGCGAGCATACTGTATTTTCGCATCACACCTTATATTCTAAATAACAAGGAGCGAAAGTCCCTTGGCTGGTTTGACGAAAAACAATATTTCCTCGTGACAAACAGTCGATGAAACCACACCCACCCCACCCTCCTATCCTACTTATTTTTCAGAGATTGTGACCGCGTGCAATGCGGCCAAATAGAGTCAGTGTTTAGACGTACGAAGTTTTTCGTTTTGAAGAGCACAGTTGCTCATAGTAGAGTTTCGTTAACAATTTCGGGATACGCGAGGGTAGAGTCAGTGTTTTCTACGCAATTTACATTCTTTCACGAGCGTCGCGGCTCTGACCTTCGAATCGCGAGAATAGATTCACTGCTTTGTTCGCCGATTATGATCTTCGGGGCGCGTTTGTAGTCTATTATTTCTTTATTTTTTTTTTACTTTTAAAAGAGAAACTCGTCGGAAATTAGAGTCAGTGCGTCAGCTGAAGAGGAGATTTGTACGCAGAATATTGATGGAAAGATGTAAGTATCTATGTATTTGATTTAATTCCTTTAAAGTAGAGTTCGTTCTTCAAAATTTTAGAAAGAAAATAATTTTAAACAAATTAATCTTTAGAATAGAATCACCAAGAAATCCAAAACTAACGAAACTTTTTATTATTTAGACATTATAAGAAATAACTTTTGTTAATTTTAATTTTTAACATTTCATTTTTCTAATTTTTTTCTTAAAATGTCTAAATGATAAAAAGTTTCGTTAGTTCTGAATTGCTTTGTGGTTCTATATTAGAGTTCAAACAGTCGTAACTTTAGAAAGAAATTATAATCGTGTTCTGTTCCTTCGTTACAGTTTGGGCGCAGCTGAGCAGCTTGATGACTTTTCCTGAGCAGTAGCAGGGGTGTTGGCGTCTCCGGCACCGGGGCACAGCGAAATGTGAGTGCGCATGCATTATGGTTCCTCTGGTCACTCAATCATGTCGTAGGACGTTTGGTCCGAATCGACACGAGTGACCGGTTGTATATTTAACGAGCATAATGACCACGGGTATGATAATCATGCCCGTGAATTGTAACATTTTTATCTGTGTATGTATTTATTAGACGAGGCTAGGGTCTTCTTGTACGCCGCGCCTTTTCAATAGAATCACATTATAATCATAATTTCCAAGATGAACGGTTCCTAACGCGAATATTTATCATTGATCATACATTGATGTAGATATTTATTAAATAATGCACATAAAGGTGCATAGCAGCTCGGAAGGTATTGGTACGAATATCAATACGATTGAATGCTAATTTTTATGTAGCGAAGAAGTCTGATACTCTCAGACACCACAGCTACGATCATTCTGATTTAATATGTAGTGGAACGATTATAATGACTTGAATTTCTTTTATTTTTCTGATACTACGTGTTCAAAAGTAACTTGATTTCTAAATGATGATAATATACATAAAAGTGTAATTCCTTTCTTAAAAAGGTCACTCGTTTGCGTACACAATAGAATAATTAATTTCCATGTGCAAGAAGACAATTAAGGGTGGGGAAATTTCAGATTCAAAGTAATTAGCATGAGATCACACTTTCTTGTTTTATGAAATTTACTTTGACGATGGAATAGCCCGTTTTAGATTCTTAAAGTAAATTCTTCGTGATTTAGATTGATTTTCTTAAACAATTCAATTTTAGAGTCTTTCTTCTCGCTAAATGAATGTCGAGTAGAGTCCTTTTTCTTGATCTAAAGTAGAGTCCTTTCTTATTTATCTTCACTTTAAACTATTCACAACTTGAAAGTCGAGCCACTTTGCTTAATAATGTAAAATAAAAGAATATTAGCCTGCTAGACACTATAGAAACTAATGATACTTTCTAGTTGAGGATTTTTAGGATATCTTTCCGTACTCATTGCCTTTTAACTCATCCACGTGCCCAGGTGCTACTTGGGTGGGTGAAGGCAATGGGGCACGATGACTTTCTTTATTAAATAATTACATGTCGGCGGCTAGCATTGCGTTAGTGTATCGTGCACGCCGCATTTTCCACCTATGTGTGTTTGTGTGGTTAGGCGGTGGAATTTGCGTCGGTGAAAGATTTTCATTAAAAACCATCTTAACGAAATTATAACATTGCAATAATGATATCAATGTTTCATATTCCTTGTTGCACACGATGATCATTCTAGTAAATAATCTGGGAATATGAAATTTAATCAATCTCGTACAATCAAACCAGATAGTAATAACTATTCATGTATGTACATAATATGTAGAATGCACATTATCAAGTAATCCATTGTTTGAAATTGAAAATAGTTAATTGTTTTATAAATCATACTTATACGCAATGGTCACTGCCTTTGCTAGCCGATTTCAGTGAAAACTGGTACGTACTTATTAGAGTGTGATTGTGTGTGAGAGACTGCTTTGCCATTTTTTAAATATACATAGCTGTTAGGTAGGATGGGTAACTTAGCTGTTCGGTAGGATAGGTAACATAGCTGTTCGGTAGGATGGGTAACCTAGCTGTTCGGGAGGATAGGTAACTTACCTTCTGGTACGAATGTGTGACTTAAATATAAGTAGGTAGGGCCGGGGCAGGTCATCGTATTCTCTGATCGCATGTTCCCCCCTGCGATGACCTGCTTTCAGGAAATTTGTGAGAAAAGTCGACGGCCAGACTAGCGCGAGTGGGGTATGCCCTCGCTTCTAGCCCCGCTATGTCGACTTTTTGACGCCAGTGGGACATTGCACATTGTCGCTGGTCGCGGTCGGCAGGACGGGCATGGGCACGCTATTAAGGGGGTACTCCACTGTGAACCGTCGAAAAATCAAGCTATTTTTAAAGATTTTTTCTCAGTAAATACAACATATAATGAAATAAATCTTTTTGGTATTTATTAAGCTACTCTTATACCAAATATTATACCAAAAAAATTAAAAAGAATATTTTCAATTTGTGTTACTTGTTTTCTAACAGCGTTAATATGGCACTTAAACAAAAACGGTATGTTCGTGGTGCAGGTGATTTCCCGGCTTAGACTGATCCAAAACTAAAAATTCTAAGAGATTCTTAATGTGTATAAGTGTCTCTATCGTCCGTTCCTCAATTAACAATTTTTTCCGAAAATAACCGAGATTTTTCTCGGGGACCATTCGAGAAACACCATTATTTGGAGAACTTTTTCCTTCAAACAGGTGCCATTTTGTTATTTTTCAACAATAATTGTTAATTGAGCTACGGGCGATAGCGACACTCATACAGATTAAGAATGTTTTTGGATTTTTTGTTTCAAATAAGCCTAAGCCAGAAAATCACCTGCACTACGTTTTTGTTTAGTTGCCATACTGACGCTTTGTAAAAAAACAAGTAAAACAAATTAAAATATTTTTTTAATTTTTTTTTTTATATAATATAAGAGTAGGTTTATAAATATCAAAAAGATTTATTTCATTATATGTTGTATTTACTGAGAAAAAAAATCCGTTCACTGTGGAGTACCCCCTTAATTTTCAGAAGGGCGGACCGCCCGAAGCAAAGAAGTGGCCAAAGAGCCGAAGATAGCCCGGCCAGTAAAACGGCCACATCATGTGGGCTACCAAGAATGGCCCTGCATCCTCGGGTGCAGGGTTATTCTTCGTAGGTATTACTTTGCCATTATGCTCGTCGGTAGTTGTAGTAGTAGTAGTAGTAGTAGTTTGGTTGGCCATAGGCTGACCCATCGATACCCCCTCCCCTGAAATTCAGCACACCGCGTTTTCAATTAGGGTTGCGAAGAAGATTACGCGGCCAGTTAGTGTTGCGACTAAATGTTGATCACGGTTTGAATTAGTGTTGCGAATCGAGTATTCCCCGCGTTTGGTACCAGCATAGCGTTGCGAATAAATATCGAACGTGATTGCTTGTAGTGTTTCGAAAAAAGAGTCGCGATTGTTTTTGAGTTTGTTCTTGTATTTTGAATTAAAGTTACTAGAGTTTGATTTATAGCATTAATTTTGATTCATTGTATTCTTTTTATTAGAGTTGCGATGCGACTGATCGCGTTTTTTTAATTACTCGTTCTAGTTTGATTGTTAATATTTTTTTGAGTTAGTGTTGCGATGATGATTGATCGCGTTTGTAATTAGAGTTGCGACCCCCAGCCCCCACTGCCCCAAAACTGTCCTGGGACATGTCCAGAGACATGTTCCTGGGGACAAAGAGTTCCGAGCAGCTGAATTTGCTGCGCATGGGACTCTACACAGCCTTTAGGAAGGCTGCAACGATTTAAAGTTAGAGTTGCGTATTACGAGATACAGGTGCATTGAATTTTTATTAGTGTTGCGAAAAATGAAACCACCCACGTGGTGGTTCTCTGTAGCTTTTTATACTTGTTAGAATAGTGTAGCTGCTTGAGAGTATTAAGTATAGTAGAATTTTCAGTAATAAAGCACCATTCGGGAATTTTGAAGTTGTTTGAGAAATTAGTGCTGCGAGTAGTCCAAAGTCCTAGTGACTATGCTCGGGAGTTGATTTTAGTCTGTAATAAGCTAGCGTTGCGAAAGAAAGAAACGGTCCACTCTCGGTTTTCTTGCATTAATGAGTGGACAATGATCATGGAGCAGCCCTAAGTGGCTGCACCATCCTCCTTCTACTTCCACCATCTACCCGCTCTTGAATCGAGTGTTTGTCACTGGAAATATTGTTTTGAAAGTATATTCATATTTTGCAAAAAATGCCAATTAATGAGAAACTACAAGGAAATTATTGATTGATGTAACAAAGCACCCAATGTGCTTAATATTATGAATATCAATTGCTAATTTGCGTAATTTGTTCTATTTCATGTATTTTGTCTATGGTTTTGCGTGATTTATTTTATGTCCTATTTTATTGTGTTTATTTAATTTCCTTCCAGGCTGGTCTCACTACTACTAACATAACGTAGTTATACCGTCGCGGTGAAGAGACTTAATAAAATAATATATTTATGTTTTGAAAGTATATTCATATTTTGCAAAAAATGCCAATTAATGAGAAACTACAAGGAAATCAGTGAGTTGATGTAACAAAGCACCCAATGTGCTTAATATTATGAATATCAATTACTAATTTGCGTAATTTGTTCTATTTCATGTATTTCGTCTATGGTTTTGCGTGATTTATTTTATGCCCTGTAGGCTGGTCTCACTATTACTAACATAACGTAGTTATTCCTTCGCGGTGAAGAGACTTAATAAAATAATATATTTAAAAATAAAAGTGATAGTGAAAAGTAATAGTGAAACGTGTTAGTGCAAAGTGATAGTGATAGTCAATATTAACGCGTGCTCGTTATTACTACTTTCTGTATGAAAGTAACTTCGATTACTGTGCAGTAAAGTGCAATTATTCCAATCTTCAACATTCGCATAAAAATTTTTGATTATCTACTAAAAACAGGATTTCAGGTTCATCATCCTTGAGAAACGAAATCTCACAGAATTTTTATTGATACTTTTGCGAATGTTTCAAATATTGCCCCTTTATTCTTTTTTCATTCCCAATTAGTGAATAATTGAAGGGTTGGATGCAATAAGGGGACTAGCGCTCGAAAATGTGAAAAAGTATTGTCCGATCGCTAAGAAAAATTGGAAAATTAAATGTTGTTAGAGTTAAAATACATTTGTATTTTAAAATATTTAGTGTTTTAAAGCTCGTCACGGCACACATTTTTTCTATTTACAGATTTTTTATCGAATCGTTAGTATTCGAGATAAAAATTATAAACTAAAAAAATTTCTCCAACCAAAATCATTATTTCTTTAAACATAAATTGCGATAACTTGAGTAAATATTAACGGATCGTTATGAAACTTGAAACATAAAACTCAGAAAATTCTAGCGAAGCCGTAAAATGTATGCACAAAACTCTTATGTTAAAAAATGTAACAATATTTAATTAAAAAGTAACACTGGACATAACCCATGTTTTTCAACGTTCGCCGTTAAAAAGTATCGAGGCAATTTTGAGGTACATATAATTGCAGCGACAGAGTTTTTTCTTAATATACAAGGAAGTTTTTCAAAAAATTTCACACTGATTAATAAATAATTGTAGAAGATATGGCGATGTATATAAATCTTGCGCGCCTCCATCAGTCAACCGCCACGTATAATGCGCTATTTAGCAGTTTTAGGCACTTGCGTTGACAGTTGGCGTCGTGCGAGAATTATATATATCGTCATATCTTCCACAATTATTTATTTATCAGTATGAAAATTCGTAAAATACTTCCTTGTATATTAAGGAAACACTTTGTCACTGCAAGTTATATGTACCTCAAAATTGATTCGATACATTTTAACGGCGAACGTTGAAAACCATGAGTTATGTTCAGTATTACTTTTTAATTAAATATTATTATATTTTTTAATATAAGGGTTTTGTGCATACATTTTATGGCTTCGCAAGAGATTTCTGAGCTTTATGTTTGAAGTCTCGTAACGATCCGTTAATATTTACTCAAGTTATCGTAATTTATGTTTAAAAAAATAATGATTTCAGTTGAGGGATTTTTTTGTTTATAATTTTTATTTCGAATACTAATGATTCGATGAAAAAACTGTAAATAGAAAAAATATGTGCCGTGGCGAGCTTTACAACACTATATTCTTTAAAATACAGTTTAACCACATTTAACTTTTCAATTTTTCTTAGCGATTGAGTAATACGTTTTCACATTTTCGAGCGCTAGTCCCCTTATTGCATCCAACCCTTCAATTATCATGGTAGAAATATACCAGAAAATTCTTCGAATTTAAAACAGTAAGAAAGAAAAAATGTTTTAAATTCTGCTTAGTTTCATCGCGGTAGCTTTTTACAGAATAACTCCTTCTCTTGCCCGCTTGTGGAGCGATCGAGGATCGTTTTGCAATCGTGCATCAGGGGGATCGATGGAAATGAAAATAAAATTTTGCATAAAAGGAGGGCGGATGGGCCGCGGTTAGGGCGGGTCTCCACTCGCAGCGCCTCCACGTGGTGAGACCTGGGCAATTTGTATTATTTGAAGTATAATTACTAATCGTATCACAAGTAACATTGTAATTCAATTATTAATTACGTGACAAGTAATACGAGCCGATTGGCTGCGATCATCTATCTTCGTTAATCTTTATTCCATCCGTCCAGATTCGATTCTAAATATTTCTCCTACAATTTCATTTTATTTCTCAAATAAAAAAATTCTAAAATGATTTTTGGTATAATAATAAATATATAACCCATAACCGTAAATTCAAACGACTTGAAATCAGCCACTCGCGATAAAGACAAAAAGCCGCTGTGTTCGGATCGCTAGTCGCTTCACGATTTCCGTAAATACATAAACACTACAAAATGTGTGAAATCCCCATAAATTACCCTTTTTGAAAAAAGGTACAAAAAAAGCGCCAAGTATATAATCTCATCAAAAAGAATCTGATTTAAAAACATTGTCGTAAATTAATAGCTTTACAAAACTAATGATGGGTATACATAAATTGCGCCAATTATCACAATGTCTATTTTTACAAATAAAAAAATGTATTATATAATATTAAGGAGATGTATTTTTATACAAATAAATATTTTATTCAAAATACTTGGCGCTGCTCTCCGAATTGGTGTTGCTAAACTGAATACATATGTATAAATTGCATTAAAATCTTTTTCTTTCTTGTCTCAGTGGTGTCTTGTCTTGTTTTATTTTATTTATTAACCAAGACAATTAACCTTCTTTTGGTTTCGCAACGCCAAGTATGTTGAATAAAATATTTATTCGTATTAAAATATTTATTTGTATAAAAATGTATCTCCTTAATATTATAACATTTTTTTATTTGTAAAAATAGCCATTGTGATAATTGGCGCAATTTATATATATCATTAGTTTTATAAAGCTATTAATTTACGACAATGTTTTTAAATGGGATTCTTTTTGTTGGGGTTATATACTTGGCGCTCTTTTTGTACCCTTTTTTAAAAAAGTATTAAGTACTTCAGAAGAAAATTGAAAGTTTTGCTATAATACTTTAAAACACCACAACTACATATACCTATTTACTTTAAAAGTTTACATACCTGCACTTAGAATGGCCAACCCTGCTTTGTTCGTCAGCTGCTACACGGCAAGCAAGACTAATTACCGTAACTTTTTTTTAAAAATTCTTCAAGTTACAAGTTTTGATTATCAAAATTACTTACAAAGAAAATAAAACTCCTAAAAAGTTTCCCTTTTCACGGTCTTAGGTATATGTAGTCCCTTAAGGTCCGTGGAAGTTGCCGTTCCAGAGCGAAACAAGTAGATGGACACCACGAAGAACCGTTTCTCGCACACTCGATACCGCTCGTTCGAGAGTGAAACCAGTTGTTCTGATTTCGATCAGACTTTCCTAAGATGTCTTCGTCTCTTCCACAGTCTTCCTTTAATTTTTGCCTTCTTTCCACGCTCCTCACCTCCTACCATTTCCACTGAAACTCAACTAAAAAAAAAAGTAATAAACTCCTTCAAAGCTTACAAGTTTCCCATCTATCGTAACCAGAACTCTTCCCACCGCGAACTTCTCAGTACCCCCCGAGATTGGAATCGTTTCCGCGGGACCATCAAAGTTACCCACAACTGTTTCTTCCCTGAAATGTGGAACCACGAACGAAGCGTTTGAAACGCACGATCGGCAAAGGCTCGCGCAGTGCTCAAACGCAAGGCGTCGTAAATCCTGGATCACGCGGGGGAGAGTGGAAGGGTAGGAAATGGAAGCTGCTGGAATTCGCAGAGGCGAAGGGAGGGCTCGCGTGGCGACGGTAAAAGGCTTTTGCGAAAAATTGTAAGAATCTTGAGGCGAGTTTACGATCCGGCGCAACGGGAAGGCAAATCAGATGTCGTCATGCTGGTACCCGCTGACTTCCTAGACATGGACCCTCTATGCTGGTCCGAGGGCCCGATAAGCCGCGATCGATCGAACGAAACGGGTCGAAAGTGGGCTTACGGTATCCTCCTTTGCATGGGACATCGAATATTCCACGATTTCAAACATGCAATTATAGTATCGCTTGGAAGAAGAATACTGCTGCTAATACTTTCTAATCTAAGTGGGTATATAGGTTGATGGGGATATACATAGTTTGGCGGGAAATGTTTTGTGTTTATTAATTATTTTATTTGTTCCATTTTAATGAGTTGCTGTGATGTCTTTTGAAGAGTGAGCCAGCGTTGGCAATTGGTATTAATTTTATTGTTCAAAGTTTATGGGTACCTTTATGCATGGTGTAACACTGGTGTTATATCCATTATTTTTTCATTTATATAAAAAATTGTTACGCTTAGACATTTTTGCCTATTTTCTCCTTATTAACCTGAATACTGAAAGCTCCACTGTATAAATTCCAGTGCATATAAAAAGTAAAATAATATAGAAAGGGGGATAAAAATTAATCAATGTAAAATCATCTACACAAAAAACTCAAAATATCTAAGAAAATTAGATAAGTGCACCTAATAATTTCAACTAATTTAATCAAAGAACACAAGCCAGCCATTTCGACTACTTTGGTAGCTCCTCTAATACCTCCCATGCAAGGATCATCTTTATCGGCGCGTCTAGCCCCGCTGCAAGTACCTTTTCGCGTTGCACGTATTACGAGGCGCACAGGTAACAGCCAGACCCGACCGTGTAAAGGCGGGTTCACACTTATCAAACCCCTTTGCTGATTGTAGTGCCAATTTATAATATTTATTTAGTTGCAATGAACATACACCTCTTTCAAACACTCCCTGCCAACAAATCGTTATTTCATAAAAAGATATAAGTCAAATTTGTATCAAAGTTCAAAAGTTTCTTTTTTGTGAATCGAAGTTAAAGATAAAAGTTTCTTTAAACATATACAGTTATCAACTTCCACGTTCAAAATTTAACACCTATCTTACGTAGCACTCTAAATATTCTCTATCAATCCTCACCGATTTCGTTGACCTTTAAATATGTTGTCAAAATTAACATTCCGAACAACTTTATCCTATGAACTTTTCTCTATGAAAAAATTGTTCAGAATCACGCCCCCGACAACATATTCCAAGGTCATCGAAATCGGCGAAGAGTCGAGGACCGCCCTTTTGTAATAAAGTCTCAGAACCGACACGTGTGAACCCGCCTTAATGCAAGTGCGCGCGCACGTGCACACGTACGCGGGGTGCGCACACACCGCGACCTGCCGCTTACATTAAATAAATTACAGTGGCCAGCGGCGGACCGGTAACACGGGAACGCTGTTACCCGCTCGCAACACGCAAGCGCGCCCGCGCGCACCGCCGAAGACTCGTTTCTCGGGGAACGCCACCACCACTCTCGCACGGCCTCTTCCCATGACCGTGCTCTGCCCCCCTCCCCCCTCGTCCGCGAGCAAGGTTTTCCTGGGCCAGGAAAAATTATTGCACCGACGTGGTGCGAACCGACGCGTACCGCCATTGTTCCTCCGGGGGACTGTTCCCCGAGCTTCTTGCGTTTCCTTCCGTCGGAGTACCGTATGACAGCGATTACGCAAAGTAATATCAGTGGAGGGAAGGATGGCTCGGGTTTGGGAAACTTTATGGTACCGCTGAGGGACAGCAACGTTTCGAAAGCTGCGGTCGTTAAAATTGGAAGGGAAGATAACATAGGCATCCGCAAGGGGAACCCCCCTTGGCTTGAGAAAGAATCGCTTATTTTTTAAAATTCATCTTTATTAAGTTTATACGAAATAATTGAATATGTTTAAATTTGTAATTATATTGACGCTACAAAATGGGTTCAAACAAGCAACCAATCGTCGTCTGTCAACTTGACTGTATCTCAAAGTAGCCTCCGATGGAAAAAAAGTCTACGGACGTCCGTGAAAGGTAGCGGCCCCGATAGTAGATCGTTCGGAACTTCGAAACTAGTCACCGCGTTGAAGTCTGTTGTTCGAGCGTGTGCATTGGAGGCTCCAGTATTGGTTTATAGTTGTAGATTTCTGATGAGTGCGTAGAAGTTATATTATTGCAACTACTTGCAAGAAAATTGATCAGTTTTTAATAGTGGCGGACTTAACGGAGCAGTTGTGGCTTGGGCCCGGGGATCCCATCTTCCTAAAGAAAAATTATAATTTGAATCGTTTCCCACAATTTTCAGACCACACACGTGTGAATTTATTTGTAATTCTGTTATGTATACGGGGTGTCCCAGAACGTTTGTCTGAGCGTTTACCTTAAATTCACTACTGCTTTTCAATCTTCCTATCTTGATCTACACTTACATTCCCCTGGTGAAGTGAGTGGCTGACGAAGTGAGTCCCTGATGAAATGGGCCCTGTGGACCCCCGGCGAAGTGGATCCTGCAGATTCCTGACGAAGTGGGTCTCTGATGAAGTGGTCTCTGTGGATCCTTGGTGAAGTGAGCCTTGTACGCCTCACGTATGTTAGAAATATTAATAAGCTTCTTTAGTAGCTTATTAATATAATACAAATTAATACAACTAAAATTTACGTGGTATGTACTATTTTAAACGATCGCCTTATACTTGTGGATGGATTTTTTGTCTGAAGACAACCAATATTTTTAGACCCAGTCTGCCACTGCCTACATTTGAGCTGCATTGGGATTCACTTCTAGATGTACCTACCAGTGCGAGTTCGCAGGTTGCCTCAAAGTAAATACCAGCGGCGTTCGTTCCCCTGGTCGCAGTCTCCAGCGATATTCAGTTTCATCCTCCGCCTGATCGAAACGCCAGCTCGCGTGATAGAACGCATGAAGGCTCCAAGCAGCTAAACCGCCGTCCCCCAGCGACAGAGGGGATTCGTTCCTGTCGCGAGACGAGTGATTTCCACCCTTCGAACCTGCCCTCAGGTGAGTATCGGGTTGCCAGATATTCACGTACACCTCGTATCCCTGAAAGAGACAAGGAACGCAGATACCCAACCGCGAAACGGCGAGTGCCATCGTTTCTCGACGCGCGTACGCTGCGAATCCTCGACCGCTGGCTCCGCTGTCCCTCTTGCCCCGCCGTCGTCGCTCCTTTTCGCTCTTTCCGCGGAGCTCTTGAGGTCAGGACCGTGATCGCGCCTCACCTTCCTTCCCATTCCTCCGCGGCGAGCATTCGTTGGCCTCGCCTTCGCGGATCTTCTCGCGAGGTTACGACGTTCCCCAGCGATAACTTCGACCTTACCCGATAACGCTCCTATTCCCACTGCTCTGTTCTGGGGCCTATAGGGGGGCGTTCTGGTATTGGTAACGTTGGAACGTAACACCAATGGGGTACACTGGGTTTTTCATGGAAACGTAGAAAGTGGACAGAAGCTGAGATAGCTAGTGGGTATCTTAAATAAATACTTTATTTAGGTACGAATCTGTCTCCCTTTTATTATTTAATGGAAAACTTACACGGGGTGATCCTTCACTCGGAAATTGAAAAAACTAAGAAACTTTTGAGAGATGTAGAGGGTATATATTTAGATATGTATTACACCTTTTTTTTGCTACCCAAATTGACTCTAAGGGGTGAAATTAGCCCTCGAAAGTCCGGCTACCTTCCGATTTTGTATTATAACTCGCGTATGACTTTTACCAAATGATACCCCTAATTGAAAGAAGTAATTTATGTCTGAAAACCTTTTTTCTATCTCTTACAGTTCGGGAGCAAAAGAATAAAGCAATCCTTAAGGGCTTTATTGCAACTTATTTCTCTGTATAAGTGGAATTTTTTCGTGCAATTGTTCTAATTAAATAAATAATCATATCATTTGACACAATACGCGAAGAATAAAATAATCACAATTTTGAAATTACTGGTAAGAGAAAGAAAAAGTACGGAGGAAAGACGTGGCGAGGTAGACGGACAATTTTCATCGGAAGCTCGGCGTTACTTTTTTATCAGAGAAGGAGCATGGAAGGGGCGGTGCGCAAGGTTGTCGAAGAACTCGTCTGATCCGAGGTGGAACGGCCACGGAAAATTACGTTGTTACGAGGGGCTGGTTCGCAGTGGCGCACGCTCGAGCGAACGTAACACATCCACCATTAAGAGGCCCCGACGGAAGAGGCCCTTAATTGGTCAAGCTGGCACGCTACCGCGGGAAGTGTACGGGACCTAAAGACGTGTCTTCGTCGTGGCTCGCGTGCTGCGCGAGCTGCACGCGCGCGCGCCACTGCCTCCGTCGCTGTTGCGGCTGAACACGCGCGTATTAGCCAAAAATAATTAAAACTTTTTTCCACCTCTGTTGGAAGTAATTCCCTCGGGGTGCAATCAGGAAGAGTCATAAGGCATAACCACCAACGCAGCATCTGTATAATTTGCTAACCATTTCTCGACAATAACTGGGGAACTTTTGAAAAATAAAAGAAGTTTCCATAATAAAATAAAATAAAATCGAATCAAAGAAAGGGGACAAGTATTGCACTTTTAACGGAAACTTTCGATTTTATATTTGAGAACTGTAATATGTCAGGATTTAACGTTTGTGTTCAAGTTTCTGATCAGTTCTTAAAATGAAACTCAGAATTTTGTTAAATTCAATATTTATATTATTATATGTAATATTATTCCGGTGGAAAATTTTGTTCGCTCACTGTCAGGTGATGTTAGGTGCACGGAAATGCCCATTTGTACGTTTACCAGAAAAGTGGCAAAAGGTCATAAATAGCCAAAGAAAAGAATTGATTTATTTTTTAATAATTCATTTATTTTTTTTAGACTTTGGTTCAATAAAGCAAACAAATGTGATGCTTCCACCGACTTAATAGTTAATACATATTCTGAAGCACTTTTATGACAAACGGCAATTTTATAATTTTTATAAAAGCATAAAAATGAGTGTTTCGAGACAATTTCCCCTCTTGTTTCTTATACTCTACATTTTACACTCCATTCATTCTTCGCGCTCTCCACGCAAAACGCAGTACGTACTTGGGCCCCAATATGCGAGTGAAGAGGTGTACTTCCAAGAGTACCAAAGAAGAAAGCAATGCAGTTTTACCAGAAGCAGTGGGGCCCATTCCCGCGTCTATGGTTCTGTCATCCATGGCTTCTAGCTCGGGCAACGTTAACGGTATCGCAACTTGCGACGCAGCTACTCGGAAACCGTCTCGACGACGCTCGGCTCGCCACGCGAATCCAAATTCCCGCGGTTTTTCTTCCGCTGCGAGCACTCTCCCAGCGGAAACCAACAATATTTATTCCTACTATTCATAATATGGAAAAAATTTTCCTTATAGAGAAACGATAATACCCATTACTCAACACCAACATGTAACAAAATGCTGCTACGAGCACTACACATAGTTGAATACTTTAATATTTACAGAAGCAGCGAGAGGCAAGGGAGGATTTAAAATTTTGACGCCTCCATGCTAACAATATCCTGTCGTCCTTTCCGCAAAATATTACCAAATATTTTAATTCAAAAATGTCGAGAAAATTTAAAAATTAATCCGATGTGACAACTCGAAATAAGTGTATTATTTTTAAAGTTTAATCAAGCTCCCGTGTTTAAACCTTTCCCAATTTCTTTCTATCAAAATTTGCCGCTCCTCCAACTTTGCCGTTTCTCCAACTTTGCCGCTTCTCCAAATTTGCCGCTCCCCAAATTTTCCGCTCCTCAAAATTTGTAGCTCCCCCAAAAATTATCGCTACTTAAATTTCCTCACTCCCCAAAATTTTCCGCCTCTGGCGAGAGGGGTGGTTCCTACTACTACCCCAACTCTCCTCGATAGCCTAGTATTTGACATAACGCTCTACGTGAACAGTGTTGCAACGAAGCGAGGAACGAAAGTCAGAGTTGCGTGTAAAGTGTTGCGTGGCGTCGGGGGTTAAAGGGCGTCCGCGGGTTCAGGAGGCAGGTCCGGGCTCGCAAGCCGTGAGAAGCGATCGCGGAGGTCTTCCTCCGGAGCTGGGTCGGTGGTTCCTCAGCGACGATTATCGCGAAAGGGGGACGACAGCTAGAGTGAAAAGAAGAGAAGAAAAGAATCCACGGTGACGGTGATTGCGTAACGCGAATCACGGTGCTGTTGTCGGAACGAAAGGGACGCGTGCAACGACCGGAACCACCGAGGACAGTGGCACTGAACTTGAGGAGGAGGGACGCGCGGCGGTGTACGAGGAGGAAGACACAAGACAGTACGTGAAAAACTCGCGGTGGGTCGGCTTCCGTGACTAATGACGGACTTGGATTTCAGCGGCATCCACGATATCGCGGTGATGATGATGATCAGCGGCCCCGCGGCGACAGGGCTCACTGGCCAGAGGCCCGATGAAAATCTGGCTCGGTCTTGGCGTTCCAAGCGTAGTCGAGCCTGCATTTAGCATTGCTGGAGTTGATAGTTGAAAGGAGGATGTTGAGTGTCGTCGGCGATGAAAGCAAAATAATCGAAGCACCTCGTATATTAAGCACCTCCTACAATGCATACGTAAAGTATAATTACACCGTCGGGCATAGTTGGGCCTCACAGGACTATATCTCCAAATCTAGGAATCAATGAATACTTTGATATATAAATATTTTTAGACTGCAAGTAGGTAATCTATCGCACTCAATCTTTATTAACAAAAATAAATAATATATTCCGAATATTCCTAATTATTCTAATCTCAAATTCGAATTCTATCGGTATTCGAATATTCGTGACCTTAAGTAGTGTTGAGTGATTTAAAAACTTCATGTAAGCAATAGCGATACTTACTATTGAAAATGTAAGTCCCAAACTTCCAAGCATTGTTAATCTTTCCCAGAATTAATAGAGGGGAGTGAAAAAGGAGTGACTCCATCCACTTTTCCGCCTCCTGCTCGCGCATGCGCACCGCAGACTTCACAGTCCCCCGACATACCTATTACTATACAGTTCCAAAGTGTTCAAACATTTTAATTAAAGCTCCCCCTGCATTCATCCACATACCTTCGCGGTCCTACTCTCACCACCATTCCCTGTTCACCCCCAGAGGAAAAGGACGTTCCCCTCTTAGCGAAACGCCTCGAAGCCGCCCGTCACGGTGGGGAAGGCCTCGTAACGAGGCGAGCAGTTAATTAGGGTGTCGCGCGCCGGAGCGGCGAGGCCTCGAGGGCGGGCCGCTTCCCTCGCGAGCGACAGCCGATTGTTTCGTAATCCCTGCAAAATTTATTGGCGCGTTTAATCCCGGGACCCGGCCACGGGTCGGGCACCACGCTGCGCAGAACGCGACCGAACAAAAGGCCCCGGAGTCCTCTCGCTGTTCGCTGGGGCCCATTGTTCGCGCCGGTGGACGCGACAAGATCACAATGAGAGGGCAACAGAGCTCGTGGAAAGTTGGCCGTGGAGACGCCCCTGGACGATGACAATTGGGTCGACGCGGGGTCCGCCGTCTTCGTGAAAATCCTTCACCCCCACCTCGGCTACCTCTGTGTTGTCCTCCACCTTCCCTTGGTGACGTAACAGGTACGCGAACTTTTACCTGACCGCCGGATCTTGGCGAAGCTAATAATCGAGGGTCCAGGTAATGCAAAGAAGTTTCTGCGGAGGGAAGAT
Organism: Andrena flavipes; assembly: GCA_963971345.1. Classification (NCBI taxonomy): domain Eukaryota; kingdom Metazoa; phylum Arthropoda; class Insecta; order Hymenoptera; family Andrenidae; genus Andrena; species Andrena flavipes. Next base: position 60,315,425 of record OZ020480.1, read on the forward strand.
AGATTTTTTGGCGAGAATCTTGTGGTGTTTGCTCTCTGTTGAGACTTGTGTTGTGGGGGAGGATGGCAGTGGCGGATTTCAGAAAAAGGCCCAGGTGGCAAACGTTCTGAGGGGCCAAATTTTCGGGAAAATGAATATATAGTTTATTAAAAACGGGCCAAGCGTAATTTTACGAAAAAAATGTGGTGTTTGAAAACCTATACCTAATTATAAACCTCTTTCGGCCCCTGGGGGGCTGGCCTTCTGGGCAGGTGGAGTGTGATTAGATTTCAGGGAAAACAGAATGTATGTTTGCAAGTGCGGAAGTAATTGGTACACCTACATACTCTTTCGAACATAGTTGTAGTAAATTATCTATTAAATTAAGTCGCAAAAAATCTGAGATGAAGTTCGAACATTGTAGAAATGTTTATATTTAAAGTGTCATCATACTTACACAGTAGTACCATTTTCAATGATGTCACCAAGATATTTTACCTGAAAGTCAAATTGTGGGCCATTTTGAGTGAATGTGACAACCAAGGGTTAACAAAACAAACACATCTAAAGTGCTTATACACCTACTGTATCTGTACTTTTCACTGCTTTTATTCTCTAGTTTCAATTTAAAATTCTAAATTTACAGTTCTCTAATAAATTTGCAACGCCCATCACAATTATTCCACATAGGGTACACTAGCGGACAAAAGAGTTTTTGTTAGTTAAATAAATAAAAATTTAACTAGGTTATATACAGCTTTGAATTCCCTATCAGAATATGTATATTGGTAGTACTTAGTCTGTAGTTTTGAGTTGATGTTAAAAAATAATAGAGGTACAGTGGATCGAAGAAAAATGGTAACTTTTAGTCCCCTACTGTAGGTGTCCCAACACTTATAAACAGCATTGTAGATCCAAGATCTTGATCCATCGACCCTCAAAGGTCCCACGCAGCAATCTCACCCCCTTCCCGATCCTAATTTCCAGTATCACTGCAGCGATATCGACTTACAGACCTATTAACACCGCGAAGAGTATCGCGCAATCGCGTCGCAGCGCTCCCGATGATCAATCATCCACGCGCGGAGGAGCGCTCGTTAGCGCGTACCCCCGTCCCGTTGCAAGTTTTCCCGAGAATACGTAACAGTTCTTTCATACCTGGCCGACGCCGTAGCACGGTCACCCGGTGCTGCAACACGTCGCCCCCACCTGTTTTTCCCCCCTTCTGGAAACGTTGCCGCATCGGGCGGCCGGCGGCAGTTGCATAAGCGTTTCTCTCGCCTCGATCTCGACCTTGACTTTGACTCTTGATTACGACCACGATCACGACCACGACCAAGCAACGACGCCAGTAGACGACGAACGGTTTCGCAAGCCGCCGCGCATTATCGGCCTATAGATTTCTATCGCGGCCACGCGCTTTTCTATGTTACGCACCAAGCGTTTCCTTCGCTGGAGAGCGGTGAGGAAGGAGGCGGGAAGCATTTATGCATTCTCGCGACGATTGCCTTTACTTTCGGGGGGAGGGGTCCATCTGTTTGGGAGATTTTCAAGATGATACTTGGGTCTGCGTAAATATTCGAATGGTTCGACTATTGAGTAATTCGGAGTAGGTATTCGAATAATTCAGTGTTCGAATTTCGGATTGTACCGAATACGAATCTAAACGTGAAATATTTTTTCGGACATTATTGTGTTATTCGTTTCATATTGGCTTTTACAATTACTTGCTTTTCCAATATTAAATTTGAAACTTTATTAATCTTTGGTACAGTTATAAATTATGAAGCGAAATGTATAAATTCTATTTAAATTTAGGATCGTCATGTATTTAAATGTTAAAACACAATGCTCATTAATAGTAATAGTAGTACCTTTATTCTTATTATTCATACCGTAACCTGTTTCAGTTGAGACAAACAAAAGCATTAATGTTACCTGGTGCAAGGCAGCTTCTCTTTGCCGTTAAAATATTCCCTGCTGTAGAGAACGTACGTTCTGATACAGAGCTCCTAATTATTTGAATAATGCTGGGATATTGGAATACTCCTAATTATTCGAATAATATTCAAATCTCAAATTCGAATTCCACTGGTATTCGAATACTTGGAATATTCGAATATTCGTAACATCCTCAGGAAGATTGAATTCGTCATTTCGGAAATGGCAGATGGGACATTTTTTACGGCTTTGAGTTAGCCACGTACCTTCAGCTTACCAAGTAAAATTATTTGCTATATAAATGGCACATGTTCCACATATTTTTCTCTCTTAAAGACGGCCGCAGAAATTGAGTTTAGCGCGGAAATACTGCATTTGCAGAGAATGGGATATTTGGTGGATATTGTTTACTTTTCATGGCATTTAATTTAAAATACCAAGTAAAATGAATTTTCGTAGAGTTCTTCAATAAATTGGGAACGTTTTTCACAATTATTGGTCCTCACAGAGTAGGCGTCCTAATACTTATGAACAGCAGTGTTTTATATGAAAGCACATATGTTGTTCCTGCAGTAAATATCGTCTTCTAACTCTAACTTCAAAGAAGATGAATCATGAACAGGACATTTCATCACATAATTGTCTTTATTATTTCAAACATGCATATTCGAACAAATAAAAGGTGGTGTTTCATCTTTAAGTAAAAATTTCTGAATAAAAGACCCCCGATAATTTTGGAAAAAGTGGTTTACTGCAAAAACTCCTATACACGCGAAGATTTTTCCGAAATTCTTTTGTTAGTTATCTAATAGAAAATTACTTACCCAATTTGCCAGAACGATGTAGATTATTAATTTAAAATTAATTGCTAAATTTTCCTCGTCCTCGTAAAAATCGCCCACTACATTTTTACGTTCTGTTGCGAGCAATTCCTATTTAGATTCACCTTATAACTTCAATTAAATGGTCCCCTGTGGTCAGAATTATCAACCCCTGTCGTTGCCCTTAAATAACTATCTCCAAATGTGCTTTACTAATTTCTAAACAAATCAGTACAGATAGAACCAAGCAATGAGTCGCTGTGGTACTGTTTGAAACCGGTAAAGTTAAGTTCCCTGGCAAGAGGCAGCGCGTTCCCCGTTTCTTCAAGATGGCCGCCGCAGCCGTTGCCCGACGAATGCATAATCGTTACGCAGTGGTAATCAAGGTGAAATGACGCTCCGCGGAGAAAGACGTGTCGTGAGGTCGGCCAGCGAACAAGGGAACTCTTCGAGAGTGGAGAAAGTAGGCTCTCCTCTCGTTGGACCACTTTTCATGAAACACTCGTCGGATCTCGTAACTGCACGCCGATCGCGATTCAATCGATATTCGGGGCCATAAATCAACATCCCCTTAATTGGCCGTGGTATCGACTTTCCTGTCTTTCGCTGAATTTTTTTTGCGTTGCAGACAGGAAGTGGCAAATTTCGAGACCTTCAGATTCAATGTTTTGATTTCTGATTGGCCAATCGATTCTTGTATTTTTTTATCTCTTCAAAGAAAGTAGAACCAAAGAATTGTTTTCAATTTTTTGATTCTTCGCTCATGAATTAATAACAATTCGACAATTTCATTATACAATATTTTTCCATTTGAAAAATGTATACTACCTACTATTAGAAATCTAAGATCTAAGATTTGGAGCTACTTTTTTTAACAATTTTTAGATACCTAGACAATTTTGAAAAATTTCACCCAACAGCCAACAATATTAGACTTTGACGCATCGAATCACCCTCGATTTAAATAGAACACTTCCCCCACCCCCAATTGAATTTTTTCTCACAATAAATAACAACGAACAAAAAATCTCGTGCATCACAAAGTCGCGTTTAATTCTGCTTGTCAGTTCACGCCGCTGCGTTTCCAATAAATGGAAATAACTGGTTGTCACATGCAAATAAGATTCGTCTATTTGTGACGCTTTGGAATTGCAAAGGTAGGAACGAATCCTCGTTCGATTATTAATTCCAGCCGCCTGAGGAACGAACAGCAAAGGACGGGCATCATTTTCTAACACCTTTGCACTTTACAGTTTACATAATAGGCGGTCCGGGAGGAAATATGAATCAGTCGTTGCAGGAAGGTGGGGAAAAAGAACCATTAGCACGGATAGTTTAGAAGACGGGAAATAATAATATAAAGAGGATGGAGGCGTTGCATAACTACGTTGCACAATTTTTTATTTCAACGCCCGCTTTTTTTCGACGCGGTATCGAGACACGAGGCTGATCGTGCTTATAGCGTTTCCAATCACATTTTTCTGTGGATATAGCGCTGGAGATATTTATTGCAAGACTTGAATATTTCACGCGCACTCACTTAAAACTCATTTAGGATTTTTTGCCCGATTTTTGAGTAGGCAAAATAAGTTTGATAAGTATTGTTTAAATAGGTACTATCGATTTTAATCAGGTGGTTATGAAGGTTGTGTTATACAGGGATCGAATGACATCAAATCACAAATCACTCTTGTGAGCAGAAGTATTTACTGAATTTTTAATTGTGAAGTAATTTTATTTTCTAGTTTAATGTAACTTTGTACATTAAGACCTTAATTCTGCATTGAAAATTCAGTTTTAACAATTATTTAAAATATGAAAGTTCAGTTTTAATAGTTATTTTTTTAATTAGCATTACTTGGAAATTTTAGTAATACAGATACAATAAATATAAAAGAGGAAAATTGAACAAAACCTATCTTCCCTATAACAGGAAATCTGCTTGGTTCACTCTTAACTGTTTCAAAGCAGAAAGCAGAATAACTGTTCCTGTTTAACTTCACCTTTTTTCTATAATATCTACTGCCAAAAAAATAAAACTTCCCTATTTATGCAAAAACGTATGAAATAAAAGTTTCAGTGAATACGCTTCATTTAATAACAGTTTCCTCGGAACGAAGAAATTACTGTTGTTTCATAAGAAAAATTGAAAGTTTTAACAATTTCCCCTGATTTCTGCTTTCACAGCGCGTGGATTTGTGGATGTTGCAATTTGCAATGAATATTTCCGAGTACTGCACCCCTCGAACCCTCCAATCAGAATATCAATGCGCAGAATATCCTGCGATGGACTATATCGATGTCCACTTTAAGTCCTTCCGAAAGTGTTGGGTTGTTTCCAAACGATTTCTCGTTGCTGCATTGTTGAAGGTGGTTACGGTGGGGAACAAAGACAGAGCTCGGACAAAGGAAGAGGATTTGGTGTGACTGTCTAAGGATGGGTAAATACAACGTTGACTTCGCCCCCCGAGGGGGTGCCTTCAGATTTGCTACCTGCCCTTTACGTCTCATTTCAAAAGGGCGGGCAGAGCCACCTTTTGTCCGCGTTACCCCTGCACCACTGTCTAACCTTTTCACAGATTTCCCCAGTATATATAGTTGCGATAATCGCACGTTCATTACAGCCCCGGTAACTCTATCCTCGCCGTCGAACTTATTTTTCCAACCCCTTGGAAATGGCCCCCATATCGTAACTTGTTGGTGAAACTGACTGACAATGAGTCCATTAGTCACCTATCCAGTCTAACATTCTTCAGGATTAATGGAAGCAATTATTTTCCAAGTTTCTTACAGTAGATTAATAAAAATCCATTTAACAAATTAACGATATTAGATGAGGAATGCAATTTTGACGAATGAAACGTTTCATCTATATAGAACTAGGCGGTAAAACTCCCAATCATTAATAATAAATTTTTACGTATTCCGCGTGCGTAAATTCCTCAATCCTATCCCTTAAGCATACTTTCCGAACGCACAGAAGCGTTCTCCGCACCGGTCTCCTGACCTGCGAAGGTATTTACAAATTCGTGATACTTAGACGGACTACCAAATACCGCAAGTGGCACCGAAATAAATTTCCTTAGGAGTCTTCATACCCTCTACGATAATTGCACTATCGATGCCAGGCATTCGTAAGAAAAGGGAGGATCGTAAAGATTTTTCTAAAACGAGTTATTGTTCGAATTCATCGCACTGGCGAGGATACCTATACCCTTGACGTGGTCCCACAATCGAAGGGGAAATCTCCTCGTGTCCGAGATTCCATCTGAGGTGGGGAGAGCGCGTGTCCCCCGTGAAGAAGGTCTTAAATACTTTTCCCCGGAACATCCAGTTTCCCATACGAGATCCGGCGAGATTGTGGGGGTACCTGCCGAATCCGTGGCGCAGTATGGGACATGATTCACGGTCCTCGCCCCCTGGCCCAAATTCGAACAAGTGGCCGTCTTGTCGAAGGATCGGGCAGCTTCCACGAAAATCTCACGGCTCTGGGAGAGATCGGGGAGATCTCTCTGGTCGCGTTACTTTTGTCTAGGAGCCTTCGATCATAGACGTTCGTTTTTTTCTGCTGCCGTGTTTCCTTCCTCTTTGGGGACATTATTATGCTTGGAGTAACGGAACGTTTTGAGCTTTCAGTTGTTGTGGTTGTGTGGTGATTGATAGAGGAAAGGGATTGGGGATGATTAGTGGAGATATGTAGTACTTGAGTTGCTGTTTTATTTATTTTACTCTACAGTATAAATTCTGTGGGGATACAGGTGAACTAGTTTCGAAGCGATCTAGTATCGAGGTATTCCAATTGACTCCCCTTCTTTCTACACCCAAAGAATCAAACTCTACCAGCCTCAGCACATATCATTAAACCTCGTTCCTCCGAAAAATCCACATTACAGTACCCTGCACACCCAAAGTGTCCGATGAGGAGCAGAAGCTTCGAGGTTCCCGAGGAGTGGCGCGTTCCCATTAGATCAGAAGTCACGCCGCGAGATTGTCACATTACGCCGTCGTTGCCTGAATGTCAAGACTGACGAAATCTCAGTCGGGCATCGCTCTGGCGCAGGTTTCGAGGCAACGTACAGGAAAGCACCTCGCAAGTGTCCTGCTCAGAAAATCTGACAGCCATAATCGTTGACCTGTTGTACCACCAACGGAGGCGGTAATTCGTTCTGCTTAATCCTTTCGAGTCCTCCTCCTCCTCACCCAGGGAATTCCCCGTAAATTGGCATCGCTCGCTCAGACCCCTCCACACGCGGTGTGTTTATAAAACAGCCTGCTTGCTTTCGATTACCAGAATCGACAACAACGGATCGTGCAACAGCGAGCTGCATTCATTGTTGCCGTTACCGCTAGCAAAAAACCTGCAAACAGTTCCGAACGAAATGACTAGCTGTGACCGGTAAACGGTTTATAGTAAACATGAAAGAAGCGCGACGTCACGAACACCACATAGTAACAGTCGAACGTAACAAATGTAAATAATTGTTGTACGCGCGGGACATTGTACGGGCTGCGTGGCGAACGCTGGAGAACTACGTACCGGGTGTCTTAAATTTTCTACCTAAATTGCAGCAAAATATAAATGAATTAGAAACGGGGAGTGAATATTGCTTCGGTGTAAGTTATAGTGTGCCAAGGACATGAGAAACAGGAAATACGATAGTTTTTAGCTTTAATATCGAGTTTACACACACACAGAAAATTTGAAATAAATATTTAGAAAAAAAAAAACATTTAGAACGTGTCAAGTAAATATTCGGGAACTGTGAAATAAATATTCAGAATTATAAAATAAATATTCAGGAAACGTAAAATTAATATTTAGAAAATGGAAAGTAAACATGCTAAAAAAAATTTTTTTTTCTATCATTTCCTGTATGTTCGGAAATAATATTTGCTTCTTAAACTAGAATAAATATTGTATGTATATTTAAATATTAAAAAGAGGTTGAATCTCTTTTTAATATTGAATGCTTGTGCATTCAATATTTTGAGCTACTAGAGGTGGTTCCACAAATTTCGATCAGAGGTTTTTGGCCACCCGGTACAGTTATGCGAAGTTACGTGGCCGCAGCGTAACAGCACGGCTGGAGCTTAGGCCGCTATGTGTATACCGCTTGACAGCATAACCGACATAGTGGTAAGAGAGGAGGACCTAGCCTTAACCGTGAATCCGCGTCCATCATAAACCAGTACGTGGACACGTACGTGCATACGTATGTTTACTGGGGAGCCGTGCGTGCGATCGCGGAAGATCGTACAGGTGGCATGGACGCAGCTCGAAGGAAGTTATGAATTTTCTTCGCCGCGCATGCTCCGTGGCTTTACATGCTGTATATTCGCCGGAGTCATCTTCGCGGAAGTGCAGCGCGTCGTAAATCCCCTACCTCGCGTGATAGTGCGCTTCATCCCTCTTCCCGCGATACCCTGGGCCTCTGGAGGTAGAGGAAGTACATGTTTCGAACTATAATTCGTCCCCTGAAGGGTCGTTCTTAAATTACGTAAGGCTTTGGGGAGATCGCTAATTTTTAATTTTCTTACACGGGGGGGGGGGGGGGGGAGAGGGCGTGTTACGTAATAGTTTTTAACCTAATTTTTAATAAACAAATTCTGTCATTAATTTTCCAGACAAGTAGTTTTAGTTTAAATTTTCCGAAACTGATTTAAATTAATTAGGTATATAAATCTTTGAAAGAATTTTAATAATTGAAACAGTATTAGGGTTGGAATATAAAATCTTACGAATTTTTATAGTGGAGTTAAGAAATACTAGCAACACTCAAGATAGCTTCCAATAAAAGTACCATTTAAGCTTCTAAACCACAAATCAATAAACCCCCAAAAATCCAAATTCCAAGTGAAATCCTCAAATATGGATCCTCCACCGCGGCAGTACGAAAAACTTCACCGCAGCCGGCAAGTAAAAGCACCCACCCCTTTCTGTACCCGACATCCGCGTCCCTTCCCTTGAAACGGGACAGTTTTAAAGCACCCGCCCGAATAGGGGCCTCCTCATCGCGCAGGCGCAGCGTCAGACCTGCCTGCAGGAGAAAATCGCAGGAAAAATATCAACCCGCATCCCGTGACGACGGGCAAACCGGCTACCGGTAGAGACAATGCGCAGGGGAAAGAGAGAACGAGGACTAAAGAAAATAAAAAGAAGAAGAAGAAAAGGGGAAAAGGACAGCGCGCGGCGAGGATAAGGCGCGCTCCCGCGTCTCCGTTAAAGAGAGACGCGGAACGCGGCGAGAGGGAGGGAACCGTATAGCAACGGTAGAGATAGGGGGAAGGAGACTCGCACGCTTCAGCACACGTACGGATGCTCCGTTACGCGCATGCGCGGTTCCCGCGAGCGGTTTCCATCTCCAGCGCGGCCGCTAAAGCGACCAAATAATCAGGATGGTCTGTAGCGCTAGGAGTGGTGGGGGGCCAGCGGTAGGGTCAGTCGCGGCGGTGGGGGCATACATTGGCGCGCGGTGGGGGAAGTGCTCGGGGCCCGACCTAGCGAGCAGACAACGGAGCCTCTCAGTCGTTCACCAGAGGTCGGTCGTGCGTGTACGTTTGCTCGATTCGCGCCGGGCCTCCGTCGATCGCCCAGGATAACTGTAAATCCCTGCGAACGGGGGAGAGAAAGAGAGAGAGAGAGACAGCAGAGCGAAAGAGGGAGAATCTTGGACTGGCCGAGACAGCGGCTAATCGATCTCCGAACTTCGCGAATCACCGTGCCTCCCGCTGTTGACAGTGACTGCGAACAGTGATCCCCCCGTTAATAGTCCGCTGCCGCGATCGGTGGATTTAACCGGGAGCACCTCGTCGGCGCTTGCCACGGGACCATTGACACTTGGGATTGTACCTTGTCGCCGGCAGTGATTCGTTCGACGTAGAAAACGTTTGTTTTGGTTCTTTCTAACGGAAACGGACAGTGGATACTGTTAGAGACTTAAGGACTGGGGGAAGTGGGTGCGGGTGGATGGTTCTGAGGAGCGCGGCTTGCACCGGCTGCAGGAACATGGTGGCGTGAAACTATAAGGGTGTAGTGAGCAGGTTTTTAGGCAACGCTAGCCAGGATGCCGAAAATCTTCCTGATCAAGAACCGACTGCACCAGCAGCAACTGAGGCTGCTGGAGGCGCAGCACCTCGGCAAAAGCCCGCCACCCTGCAGCGGCAAGGAGAGCCCGCTTGGCAGCTCTGAACCCCTCAGTCTCATCGTGAACAAGCACCAATGTAAGTTGTTAAGGCGTCACATTGTTCGATTCTCTTATTAGTATGGTAGCTGGAAAAGGAATAACAAGGTCGTAAATTGAATCATCCGGCTTCGAATGCTTCTCTTCTCATATTTCTGTCAATTCCTTTGATGCTTCAGAAGTGTTTAATTTAACGCTTCGTTGAGTTTACGATCTTGATGTATCTTTGAGATAGTGCATTCGCGGTTGTTTCAAAGTCCAGGCACTTGGGTGGAGGTTTTAAAGAAGTCTTTGGCAGCTCTGTGGCTCGATATTAGTATTTCAGGCATGCTTATTCCATAGTGTTGCCTTGGAGGAGGTGGAAGTGTGCGAACAAGTCTGAAATACCAATTGCGAGTCGTAGGAGTGCGGTATGAGAAAGCTGGGAGATAAGTTAGATTTTTAGGAGTGGGTTAGGGAAACTTCTGCGGTATTAGAAACTTCTTTTATGAAAAGTGAAGTGAGAAGATGAGTCTGAATTCGCGAAGACGAAAGTAGGACTTGATGTTGGGAATGGTAACCGTTAATGGTCCTTCTTGCGCAAAGGTGGCCTGAATAGCAGATATCCAAGTGGTTTCCTGCGAATGCAAGTTGCAAGTGGTATTAGATAATGGTCATCTACTACCGATATCGTACATTTTTGCGATAGTATTATATAAGATTGAGGATAGTGTATTGATTGCCGCACCTCAGAAATTAGAGATTAATTTTGCAAAAATTAAGTTATTGCTACATCAAAGTTTGTAGTTTCTTTTTGGAAACAACAGTTCTCTTTGAAAACTTTGACACTTTGGAAAAATTAATAGAAAAATATTAATCGGTTCGTTCACAAGACTTAAGCGATTACTACATCCAACATTCAACTTCGCTTTACTAAACAATAGTTATTATTAAAACTTCCACATAGCTTCATCTTAAATTATTTTGCACCAAGCTCCACTATAGAGGAAGTGCAGTATACTTGGAATACCTGTTTGTTTAAAAAATTACAGTAGAAAATGGGAACAAATAAAACTACATAATATCATAGGGAAACTAATAAACTTTTATATTTCAAACTCTCAGTAATAATAAAAAACTAAAAGAAAAAAAAAACATGTAGATAATAAAATTATTTTATGATCTTTTGTGATTTAATTAGACTGAAAAATCACAATATAGGAACAATCTTAGGTAAATAAAAATGGACAGCGCTGGCCCGAATCGACGCCGCGATAGTCGTTACGCGTGAAACAAATACATCGATATGTTTTAAAATATTCGAAATTTTCTTCACTTTCTGTATTTCGAATTAACAACATGGCATTGAAAGCTATAATTTCGTGTCACACTTTGTATTCTCGAAATTATCGCAAAATTGACACGGAACCATAGAAGGAACGCGCCAATAGGTGGATGGTAGAAAAAGTTTCGCAGATTTTGCGTTTTCTTGCTCTATAGATTATGTGGAAACTGTCAAAATGGCGATTCATCCACAAATTTTAACAGGTCATTAGCCCCTATTATCTACGGTGTTACAAATTAGATAACGTTAGTAGTTTATTAGATACTTCGGTATTCCAAATATGCTACAGTTCCTCTATCATTCCAAAATCCACCAAAGAAGTGAATATTTTCAAAGTTAATAGTCTGTTAGGAAATACCAAAAATGACGTCGCGAAGAGTTATAACGATCTCTTGAGCCCCGCGATAGCGATCGATAAGCCGTGAAGATGGCAGAGCCGGTTTCGGTGGTTCATTAAAATTCTCGGTTTCCCCCGACTTGGGGAGGCGACTTTCTGCACTTGTCGGTTCCAGGGGGAACGAAGTGCGTGCACGCGAATATTTAAGGCCGCGTCCGCAGGTGCAAACGATCGGGCCACAGGTGCCGTTGCAATTTAGGCGCCCGCTCGCGAATTCGATGGGCGATAGTGTCATTACGCCGGGCGCAAATTGCTCTGCCCCTACCTTCGCCTGCGGGCGTGGTATATAGAAAAAGAGCACTTAGAAAATCCTCGCAAAATTGAAAATAATTAAATACGAATTATTCGTGACAGAAGAGGTGAAAAACAGAATAATCTCGTTAAAATAAATCTTCAACAAATTCCTCATATTCAAAGGTGTCTTTGAAAAATCTTCAAACCTTCCATCCACCCCATTACTTATCGAAATTGCCAAGCAGCTCCGCATTACGCAAGACTTAAAATGCATTCTGATTAATTCCTACGGCGAAGCGACGCGACGCAGTCCCGAGCCGCGTTACGAAAGCTAATTGCCGGATGATTTACGCGTTTCCACGACGAAGAAAGTCAATTTGCAAGAGTGATCGATCGCGGCTGACGAGAGGACCGAAAACCCAATCGATCCCTGCTCTAGCCATTACGCAACCGTTCGCGCTGACGTCGCGGCGCTGCTTGCCGAACAACGGTCACCGCATCCACGCGACGGCCGTTACCGAAGCGCAACGGTATTGTGAGTATGGACGATCCTTCGTAAACAATTTTTTCCCTGTTGCCAACGATATTGTTTCCTGGATAAACAGTACAGATTCGATAATCAGCTTGCTCGCTAATCGCTTGAGATTAATCGTTCGAGCGGAACAATCGTTAACCACGTCCTCTAAAGGCGCGTACTAACTAGCGAACACTGATATCAAATTTTTTCTAACCACCGCTCGGTCTTTTCGTAAACATTGCTCGTGTGACAAATTCGGGAATAGTTTCTAAAAAGTTATTAAAAATTTTTATATTTAAATATAAATAATTATTTTAAAATACAATTTTGCACGGTGAGTGAATGTCTTTTGTTGGGTATTTGTTGAATAACGAAAACCGTTGGTTTTATTAGAAATTAATATTCATAAAAAAAGGAACGAAAAATATTTTGAAAAATCAATACAAGAACGACGTAAAAACTTTTATTGATTTGAATTTTCTCTTTCCCTTTTGGGATTGCAAACAGCTTTTATAAAACGTTCGCTGACGAGTACGTCCCCGTTAACTTCACATTACGAACAGTTCAGGAACAGTATGCGAGCAGGTAAATGTTCGTGACCTGTTTGCGAACGCGAGTGGACAACCACCTTTAGTCTCGCAGCTTCAAAGTTCCACCATAAGGACACCACGCATTCTGACGAATCGAGGAACTGGATAATAGTTAATTAATTTTATTCTCGCCGCGCTCGAATCATGAATTGTTTATAAACTTTTCTCTTCGCATCACCAGAATGCGGGTCAGCCTTTAGTTGATCGGAAGACAGACGAGGCAGGAACTGGCTCGAATTCTGGATTCCCTGGTACAGAATCGCCACTGATTTCCAGTTACGTAATTTCCTCGGTCGACGTGTTAATTGGGTTTTCAGCCTGGGGCGCCTATTCGCCGGCGCAGCGCTCGGACGATCGCCCGACGCCATTCCTCCGCAACGGTATAGTGAGTAGAAGTGGTCCTAAACTGGTTTAGAAAAACCGCGCGGACCGGTTCCCCGTTTTCGTCGGTGGTCATCCTTTTTTCTTCGTGTCCACTATATCCCGCGCGGCGGCGACGCGCCCGTTCCCAGAGCCCGCGAAGTCGATGGCCCCGTAATTGATTCTCGCGCTGCAGGTGCAAATTTACTTACCGCGGACGTTATTGCATTAGTCGTTAACCATCCGCCCTGCGTCAATTAAACCCGGAAAGAGTGATCGCTCGCGCGATGGATGAGGTTTTGGGGAGGACGGGGCATTTGCCAGCCGCGAACGCTCGCGCGCGATCAGCGATTAGCGCGTGACAAATGGCACTGCCGAGTGGTTTCGCTGTTTATTAGCTGTTTATTGCGATCGTCACGCGCTCGTAAATTTGGATTCGTGTTACTGGTAAATGGTACCAAATGCGGACGTCGCTTCGCGTGAAGTAAGCTTGTTATACATATGTTCAATTGCGGGACGGAGGATTTGGAATTGGAAGCACAGCATTTTGGTCAAAAACATTGATATTCCGTTTTGACCCGCTCTTCCCTGTCTGATTCCTTTTTTAACGCGCGCCTGTGTTGGCACAGAGCTTCGCGGCGCTGCGGTATAATTTTTTTATTACCGAAAATTGAGGATTAATATTTAAAGAAGATTTGGATGGATATCCGCTTTTATAAACAGTAAACATTTTCCATCTTCGAACTCCGTTCCAAAGCTCTGAGTTGCAACGACACATTTGCCGTATTTGCCTTCCGAGGGTTGCGGATAGTGGCATCTATTCCCCGGTTCTATGCGATTGTTTTCTGTGCGAAGGTAGCTGGGTAATCATTTCGAAGGAATGTTGGAGTAATTGTTGCGCGCGTTGAATGGCAGCTTCCCAGCGCCGAGGTGCCGTTATTTGCTGAAGTTAAAGAAACCATTGAATATTAATACAGGAGAGAAGTCGATGTACCCTGCAGATTTATTGCGTCTACCCGTTAGATGAGATACAGCAGTTTATCGGGAGCGACAATCTGCTGGGGCACGGGCTGACGTGGCCACGGCTTCTATAAAAGCGTTCGTCATTTATGCAGAGCGCGCGCCAAGTTTTTTCTGCGCCTAGTTTTATCGCGTATAAGGAGATGTTTGTATCAGCGCGACGCGAAGCGGCGCGGGGAGTTTAATGCGTGGTGCAAGTGACTTCCACGTTCGGGGCTGGGGACTTGGATGCCCGCGCAGGAGAGGCGCTTGTAAATTGAGAATACCTGTGTTGAGAAATTGATGATAGGTTGTGGATGAATCGGGTGGAAGTTGGGTGTGAGATACTTCTTGTCGCGCGATTAGTGTAATCAGAATGATGGAGGAGTTGAAGAAGCAGATAGAATTGTATTTTGTTGATCTGTTATTCTAATACAGTACTCTCTGGTAGTGTTTGGTATTGTGCAGTTCTTTAGCACTTACACTCTGATATATCTTTACCTATTTCTTAGTATTTTCTTTGAGTCACTTGTGGCATTCTTTGATACTCTCTAGCATCGTCCAATACCTACTCCATATAATATTTTTCTGTACTCTGCGGTATCCTTCAGACCTCTGTGGCATTATTGGCACTCCTTTACGCTACTTTTTCCAACTCTTCCCCTACTACATTATTCTACTATTCTCCGTATTTCCTACATACCAAACAAACCCTTCAATCCCACTCTGCTCCAAAAGAACTCCCACACGGTGAATGACGCAGACTCCCATCCACTTACCTACGTCAAACGTGATTCTCCTCCAACTCGTCGTTAGTACACGGTACCTACACATTGCAGCTGAATTTGATCGCGGTCGAGTTACGAGACATTACGCAACGCGGCCGTTACGAATAAGAGGTTTTCAAGTTTCGCATGGTTCCCGTGGAAATTGCGCAACGCGCCTCAGCACGCCTGAGGAACACGCGCCAGCCTCGGCCGATCCTCGGTGTTCTCCCTCCGCGATTCCGCGACGGCCAAGGCGAACGCCTGCCGCGGCATTAGAATCTCGCGTCGGACGGAGATGGGGAGGGAGAGATTAGAAGGACGCGGCTGGTCCCAAGTCGTAAATAGAAATGCGACCGGGGCTCTCACATTCCATGAATCTCGGGATTCTTATCGGTCGCCCTCCGTGCGATCCGCGATCCATTGTCGAGCAGGAAAAACAACGCGAACGATATTGGAAAATAGACGAACGCATTTGCATACGTAATTATAGCTTCCAATAGTCACGCGAATAATTCCTCTAGTATTTAAAGATATATTGGTATTCAAACGTCAGCAGGATAAACATTACAATCTAACATTAATACATTCAGTGTTGCAAGGAAGCTTTAATCGTTCAGTGGAACCTCAAGATTTAACTGTAATTATTAGTTATAGGAAGCAGTTGCTTTGAATTCTTCGTAGATTCTCCTTTCTTCTTCCGTCTCGATCCAAAGTCCATTTTAATCGTATGGGTGCTGTTATGTCCATGTATTATGACTTCGTTCATGCAGCGTGTGCGGGAAACGCTCATTCATATAGAATATCTAGAAGAATATCTTTGCTCTTGTTTGAATTTAGGGGAATATAATTTACTCGATTTAGTGTCACGAATGTTGCGTCGAAAAAAGCAACATTATAGCTAGAATTAATGCGCGCGCGTCCCTGCAGGTCGTTCGACGCGGTTTCAGTGCGATGCACGCGCTACTTAACCGTAAGTCGCGCCAAAAGCGGCTCGCTGCGTCGCCGTGTGCGTGGAATGCGTTAAATTTTGCGCCAAGACCGACGACGGGCATTACTAAGAATTCACCAGGCGACACGCTTGCGAATCTGACACGGAAACGATACTTTGATCAAAATTTTCACACGTCTCACTCCGTCGAATTGAACTTGGAACATGTAACTTGTAATTAAGTCCTTTGGAACACTGTTTAATATAATTTTCGAGGCTAAGTAGTGCACCTGAGGGAATAGTATATTTTTCTCTTCCCAATAGAGACGTGATCATCACTACAGTGGTGGTCAACGGAGAGTTTAAAACTCCTATTTTTATATTCTTGCGTGACTAATTTAATACCAGGGTTTAAGGATCTTAAGGATTTTTTATGAAATATAAAATGTAAAGGTATAATTACTTCTAATGGAGTTGTATTATGCTGTTACCACTCACAGTTCAAACTTTCCTTCAATCAAGCTCTATCAGGTTTTCTTATGCACTATCATATTCACTGCCACGCTATTGTTCTACATTTTTCGTTCACTCACATTCATCCGAAAGTGCATCGTCAGAAATATGAATGTTTCACGGTCTAAAATTGCACATAGTACTCTGCAATACTCTGCATCATTCCTGAACACAGTAACGTACTTAACAAGTTTCTAAATCTGAGGGTTGCAAGCTTCAAAAAAATTCTAACACCAAAGCGGTAGTAATTTATAGCCCTCCATTGAAAGTCGTGTTAACGCATCAAGTTTTACACATCTTTCTTACTTTTAACTGTTTTAATTTTTTAACTTTTTACATTTTTTTACCTTTTTTACGCTTTTTACCTTTTTTACCAGGTGTGCCATTTTTGCCATTTTGACACTTTTTCACCTTTTTTAATCTCTTAACTGTTTTCACATCGCGCTGCGTCGTTTTATTCGCTTAACTACTTATCTCAGTACATACAATGTATTAAACAAGAGGCGAGGAAGTGTCGCCTGGGAATTCGAATCTAGACGAAGGACACGCATGACACTGGCGACAGGATGTACGTGTTTTTTCCTCCAAGTTGATCGAGATGCGCCAGACACCCGCTTAAAATGTGTCGCTTTCCAAACGCTAACGCGGCTGCGCGCGCGCGAACACAGATAGTCGACGTGCGCCTGTCGTTGACACGTAGGTAATCGCGCACCTGTGCCAAAGGCTAGTACACCAGGATGTGCAGTCATTGTAACGAATTACAATGCACCGCCTCGCGGTGTGTTCATCGTGCGTGCACTTCGATGCGCGCGCGCACGCGCGAGTACACTCGTGTGTGTATCTGTATGTGTCGGCATGTGGGTATCGAAGGTGTACCTACGGGTCTTTTGCATACAGGGTGGTTCATCTAACACTTTCGGTGGGGAACAGAAATTTGGAACAAAAATCTCTTGGTTGGAATTGGAGCAATCTTTGAAAGGGTCGTGGAATTGGATATAGGGGGTTTATTATACATGAGTTGTTTTTTTATTTGCTTGTGTGGTGGTGTTTTCAGATCACTGTTTATCTGAATAATTTCAATTCGATAAGAAATAGATCTTAATAAAAAATCTTCCCCCTTGGAGATATCTAACACTTCCATCCCTAAACATTATAAATCATTATAATCATTAGTTAGCCCACACTTCTACTCGCAGAAGTATTATTTACTCACAAGTAGAGAAACTTATGCAGTATTCCACACTTCCTCCCCAATCTATTTATCAATCTCACACCCCCACTGACAGATGCCACCAAAAATCTTCTCAAAATCCCACCTACACAATCCACATAATTGTTTACCTAACTCTAAATAAGTGTGCAAACTACGACCAAACTTTAAACCTAAGAAATATTAAATTTCTTATTCTCTACCACACTACCAAAAGAAAAAGAAAGCGACGATAAGGGCTGCTTCCACCCTTCCAAAGATAAATTCTCCCAGAAAAAGAAACTCCTTCTCGGTGATATTGCAAAAATATTCCTCTCTCAAACACAATTTCATTTAGGGGTCATTTCTCTGCGGGCGTTGCAAACTTGATAAATTTTCATGATTCTTTTTAATCGATACTCACATCTCAAATATGCACCTATATACTTTCGATAAATGAAAAAATCGAGGGAATGTTCCCTTAAAGTCAGAATATTCAGTTCGACAGCGTTTCCTCGTTAATCACACCGCCCAATCCCTCCCAAACGAGAAACATGGACAGGGGTGAAAGCCGTGGTAGGTACGCCGGTTGGCTTTGAAACGACAAGTTGGACCTCTGGCCGCGGCAGGAACAGGTTCAACTCGTCGAAAGCGCCGTAAGCAGGTAGAACGAGGGTATACCCGTGTGTCTGACGCGCGCGAGCGCGCGTGCACACAGTCGATCGCTCGCGCGGGCACCTGTTGAGCAGCCTACACTCTTGGCCGTGGTCGTTGGCGCACAGAAACAGCCGCATTAGCGGCTACCGTGGCGGACGCGGAGGCTAATGGCGCAACAGGGCCGTGACCGAAATTCTTTCGAAGCAAGGGGGCCAAGTGCAGAGAACGCTCGGCTCGATAAATCTCGCGCTCTAACGGCCGCCACGTCGAGTGCCCTCGCGAAACTCGCCTTACCGCGAGCAGTGTTGGGACACAAAATGGCGGACGGGGCCTGGCGTTACTCGAATCGGTGGACTGTTAGGCGATGTCTATGCCGATTTCTGGGCCGTTTACATATTTCGCTGTGGGCAGATGCGGGGATGCACCTGTGCCGGGCAATTTTAGATCTCTGTTTGAACGGGTAATGGGACCACCTTTCGCGATGTTGGGCAGGGGAGCGATGGTGGGAATACGTGGGATGAGGGAGGAGTGGCTCATTTGGGTGAAGCAGGGTAATTTTGGGCGTCTCAGTTGATGTGGTTTGATGGGCTTTTTTTTTCTTCTTCTGAGGGCATTTTTGGGGGAGTCGAGAAATTGAATAGGGTTTAATTTTTGGGGAGATGCAGCTCTGTTCTGGTTTTCTGGTATTCTGGTCTTCTGGTCTTCTGGTCTTCTGGTCTTCTCCCCCTCGGTTGCGTGGTGTCGAAACACCGCTTGCGTGCTTAATGAAAATATTGTGTCTAGGGTGATCAGTCCAGTGAATGAACACTTAAGTTGTACACCAATGAGTGCGCACCTAACAACAACAATACTTACCTTGAACTTAATGAAGGACTTAAAAAGAACTTATTGAATAAGAAACTACTGCACTTACCTATACTAAGTTACGAACCAGGTATCTCTAGTTTACCATTAACTAATCAATTCATATTAAATATATTTTTACAAATTCAATAAATCAAAATATTTTTAAGAACCCATCAAATAATATTACATTCATATTAAATACGTTTTTACAAATTCAACTACCCTCCAATAATTCAATTAATTAAAATATTTTGAATAAACCATTAACTAATAAATTTATATTAAATACATTTTTACAAATTAATTACTCTATTCTACAAACTAATACCAAAGCTTTTACATCGTAGGTGTTCCATAAAACGGATTTTTTCCAAATTCCATCCCCAAGGGGGTCAAAAGGGGTAAAATGTATTTTCTCAGACTCCTTAAAAAAAAAAGAAAACAGATAAAAATAATTCCTTTTAATTATTCTACCGTAGCAAAGCAGGAATATTTTGCCAGTTACCTATATAATAACTTCACTTACAATTAGATTAGACTCACTGATTAGAGTAAGATCGTCACTATTCCAATCACTCAGTCTTTTACTAAATAAATCCCCACATTTCTAATACGCGAAAGGGTTTCTTCAAGCCCTGGGTAATCCCTCCTAATATTACATTCTTATCACCGAGTCTCCCGCACCCAGAGTGCCTATGCCTGGTTATAAAACCAGCAGACAAAGACCTACCTACACACTGGTATATGTATAATTTCGAGTGAAATATGCGCACGTGCTTCCACGAGAGAAAAAAGTCGCAAAAAGCAGAGGACCCGGACTGAAGCGTAAAGCAATTTTCCTTCGTTTCCACGCTCGTCGCGGCAGCAGGGGGCTGCAAAGCAACGGCTGGATGGCGGAACGAGCGTGTGTGTACTCGCGTGTTATTACGCTCGACGGGCACAGTAATTAGGAAGCCGCGACGCGTCGGCTTCGTCGCGACTCGACGGCTTTTATAGCGCGACGACGCTCGACGTTACGGCCGCCTCGTCCCGTTGCGAATCGTATTCTTATTTAAAAAGACTAGAGTTCAACGGTACCGACTCGAGGAGAGTTGGAAGGTCGCTGTCAGCTTATCTTTGCTCCTTTATTCCTCGATTTCCCTCATTTACTTTCTTTTATTCTTATGGAAACGAGCATCGAGTGTCTGGTTTAGTATAGTCAGATAGTTAACTGACAGGGAAAAATTATTGTTAATATTTGATTTATCTGAGTTCGTTAAATATGTGCAAAAGAATTATTAGGAATAATAGTGGTTATATCTTGTATAGTGTTTTCTATTGAATTTAATTGATATAATACTTAAACTCAGAGATACCCAGGGGGGGGGGGGCAAGGGGCGCTGGCACCTTTAAGGGGCTTTGTAAAAAGAAAAGAAAACTGAATTTTACCCTTTAAATAAATTTTTATAATCGTCTGTTGATTTTGATTGAATCTGCATTAAAAAAAATTCTTAAAAATATTGTGTTCCGTTCAACTCGTCTCCTTCAAGATTAAAATATCTGTATGTGTGTGTGTGTCACTGTCACTATACAGGGTGCTTAAAAAATAGTGGTACAACCTTAAATGAAATTTTCTGGGTGTTCCACGATTTCTGAAACACCTTATATCAGTGGTGGGCTGGACAGGGTGTCAGTTATCCGATGACCAGTTCGACCCTTCATCACCGTAATTACTAAAAAATATACATTTATTTCATAAAAATTTTAAATCTGATAAATCTTATTTATTTCTTCCAAAAATTAAATGTTGACCTTATAGTTGTAGGTCGACCCGCTTTGTCTCCTGGCACCCCACATTATTAGACCCACTCAGCCACTGCCTCGTATATTAAAGAAAAGTACCCCAATTTTGAACAAAAGGGGTTCAACACACACAACGCCCTCCAACCCTTCGAAATTTTATTCCTCGCATCGAATCATCATTACCGATCACTCCACCATAAACCACAAAAAAAAAAAACAGTCACAATCAATAAGCACACCAACCACTTCCTCCCACTTACCCAAATTCAGCGAACTTCTACAGCTCGCCCGAGCTCGGCCGAGAGCAGAAATTCAAACTGTGCCGATCGCGTTCTATGTTTTAAACAAGAGCACGTCAGATCAGATAGAAGTCGCCTAATTCCAGGCTTCTGAGAAAATTCGCCGCGCGTTTGGTGCCTTACGGTTTCGCAAGCAGCCTCCGAGCCGCACGATTTTGCGATAGCAGCGGTTGCAAAACGCCACGCGATCCCCTGGAAAAAAGCGGGGAACGGAACGGAGGGGGGGGGGGGAGGAGCGGAAGAGGAGGAAGAAGAGGGAGGGGGATTTTCCGCTTTGCTACTGAATTGATAACAGAGCTGGTCTCGCTCTAACGCTGTCTTGTACCGGTTTTTATGCGCGATTTTCTGCGCAACATCATGGGGGCGGGGGGGGGGGGGGGGGGCAGCTGGAAACACGCGGCGCGCGTTTCCATACGTCGCCGCGCGTTCGCGGCGAATATCAAGGCTTCATCGCATAGATCTCGCAAACGAAAAACAAAAGACGCCGCTTTGCATGAACCGCGGTCGCGCACGTGCCTCGGCGCTGCAGAAAGTCGGGCGCCATTTTTGCATCCCATATGCGATCCTCGGGCGACTCGCCGATTTCTTTTTCCCCATTTCTGAAACGCCTAGTTTATGAAACTGCGAAGACACCGGGAGAAATTTTTATCTCGGACAGTTTGCAATTTGTCCTGTGAATCAGGGCCGGATTAAGATTTTAAAATTAAATAACGAAGAGGTAATGATTTGCAAATATATAATATTAAACGGCAAACGTTGAAAAGGTATTTTTAAATATATTTTTAGTGCGATTTCTAATTATTCAGAAGGGAAGCAGTAATATATAAAAAAAATTAGATCTAAAAATATGTACAATTTTTTTAAAAATTCTAAATCCTTAGGTAGGCATTATTGTCTGCACCGACCTTAATTAACAAAACACCTTCAAAGAAAATGACGAGAGTGACCGTGCGATGGTTTCATTTTCCTTAAACCATATTTTAAATTGAACAGAAAGGAGAACGCAATTCGATAAAACACAGAATCTTCCACAAAAAAAAAAAGAAGTGTTGAGCTCCCCCTTCCTACCCGCAACACCTCATACCTTCCACCCCTGAAAAAATCCGAAAACAGAAAATGTACTCTGGAAAACTGACTTAAAGGCATGATCCAAGCTGCGGGAGGTCATCCACTGAACCTCCTAGAGAGTGCGTAGTCGGTAGTCCCCCCTGCTAGTCACCCAGTCGTTTCGTCGCGACTTTTCACCGGGTGGCAAGGTGAACATTGCGAGCGCGTCGCTGGGTGCCTTGATCTTCCGTTTAGCGCGCCCGCGCGCGGATAGAAAGGCGTTCTCCAGCGCGCGGAGCGTTAGAGCGAGACGGGACTCCTCTGACGAAGAATTAACGGTAGGAGGGACACCGCGAGCGCCTCCATTACGTAAGGTGGTCGAGTGGGTCTCTGCGTGCACGGTGTCACCTTGCTGTGCGCGATGCTTCGACCCACGCACGGTACCGCTACGCAAACGCTACGCAGGGACGACTGCCGCGCGTATGGTGCTTCGCGGCCACATACCAACAGGCATACCCATAGAATAAAGGCCTTTGGTAGATTTCTGGTTGCCTGGAGGTTGCGCTACACTTGGCGTTGAAGCTTCTTCCGCAGAAGGCTTCTGAGGTGAAGATTTTACGACTCTATGCAACGGTGGCGCGCTCAGAATTTAATCTTAAAAATATTTTCAACAAAATTCATTAGGTGATTAGAGAAATTTATTTAGAGAATAAAATCCAGTTTTCTTCTTTAGGAAGCTCTTGAATTGCTTCTACTACTCTTTTTTCTTTCGGGGTGCCGCTCTGGTAGTTTGAGTATTTGTAGAGGTTGGAAGAGAGTACCTAACATCGCAGTGTCGGCGTTGGGGGGTTGGTAACGCGAATCTTGTCGAGTTCGAGTGTCCCGTTGGCCCGGGTTCTGTTTTTCTCCTACAGATTTAAGTTTTAACGATCCTTTGGATATTCCTGTATTAAGCCACACTCACAAAAGCTATGTAATAATAGGATTTTAATATATAATATTTATAAGTATATCGAGCGTTATAGAGATCTTTAGATACCACGCATACAGGTGCCTCGTTAACTCGAAACCAGTTGAAAGCAAGCCTGAGTGCATCGCCACACAGGTTCTTGCCGCCGGAAATCTGACTTGCAATCGATAAAGTACCGCGAACAGAGGCTTGGAACAATGCAGATCCGGTCACGATCGAGCGGATCCGCCGTGAGTTCCAATGGATCGTACAGGTGTCTCTATAGAAGAGGATCTGGGCCCGGGAGATCCGCTCTCATTGTTCAAGATGCCCGTGCGAACGTGGAGAAACGATAATGCCGGCGAAGGCTCCGCGGGTAGCCGAAAGGAAAGGAAAAACTCGAGGGGAAAAAAGGATCCGAGGGAGTGGTCGAGCGGAAAGTAGGTCGACTAAGCTGAGGCGTTACGTTTGATCGAGCGGGCACCGGAGGCCAGGACCCTGTGGAAGGCCAATGGCTTCCCTCGAGTGCCGTCGTGAACCCTTCTGCGCCTCCGCGAGGAAACAGACTCGCGTGGGATTGGAATTTGAAATCGTGCTGCTTGGGAGTGAGGGATATAGTCTGGAAAGCGGGAGTCTGGTATTATATTGTGTTGAGAAAATACTCCTAGAAATTTGGTTCCTATGTACCCAATTGAGGGTGGCGTTGAGGAAGAAGTGATCTTAGATATTTAAGATTTGTTTTGTCATTAAGTTAATGAATTAGTAAAATTAATTGTGGGTGGGATTGGTGGAGAATTTTATTTTCGGGAATGGAGTACCTGATTATAGACGCTATTGAGGAAGAACTGGTCTTAGAAATCCAATGTTGGCTCAGGATTAAGTGAATGATTTGAATTAATTCTTGGTAGAGTTCGTGATGAAGAACTGCTTTTGGAGGTTCGATACATATTTGCTTCAAGATTAAGTTAACAAAGTTAAATTAACTCTGGATGGAGTTGGATGACTTTACAAGGTATTTCTAGAAATGGAGTACCTGATTCACAATTGAATTGATGAAGAATCATTCCAAGAATTTAAATATTTCAATATGCATCAAATCAATGAGAGATTATACTAGGAAATTAGTATCTACTCCTTGAAAAACATTAATCGCAGATACACCGAACACTAGCAAGTTCTTCAATGCGCATGCACAAATAGAAGATCAGACAGTTATACAGTGGCGTGATTGAAAATTGAAAAAAAAAACTATTCATAACGAATAATCGTGTGTTATTAACATAAACACTTTTTTTCGCGATATCTGAGATCCGTACCACCGTGCGCCGCGTTTTACTTCCGAGCATGCGCATTGGATTGCCTAGCCACTGCTCCCTATACCTACCACCTCTACCCTGACTTCAGTCTAAACTTCTACCACATAGTACACCGCAGAATAACCCCCCTGAAACCTCAATTAAACAATTACCGACTAAACCCTACTCTCATCACCTAAGATCCATCTATCAAACCCGTTCAACGGCCGATCCCCGGAAGCTACCGTCGCGACGTCATCGTAATCGTCATCCTCATCCTCATCCTCGACTCCTCGGCCCGTTACTTTTGAACATTCAGCCCCGCCACAGGGTGGTTCTAGCTCACCTTGGACAGTATCTCCGATCAGCGATCGAGAGGCCACTCAAAATGGAACCGTCTACGCGTGGCCACTCTTTCTCCAATCCCTAGCGTCTCCTGATTACAATTTCTTTGTCCTCCCACCTGCTATGGGCCAGTGGCAAAAGAGACGCGCGCGGAATTGGAATACGCAGAGGACAGGAGATCGAGCGCGCGATACGTCCTATATAAAATCAAGCCGCGTTGCACTTGGCCGTGAGCGCGCGCAATGTCACGATTTTCATTTTTGCCAGCCAGGCCCGCTCCACACTCTCCTTTTACGCTCGACGGCCGCTGCTCAGTCGCCACTGGTCGCTTCGGGACTATTTCCACCGTCTTACAACGATTTATCGGGAATTTTAATGCTCCCTAATTGCTTGAAAGTTTATGAAATCGTGAGCTTTTGGGAGATTGTTTTTATATAGAAGAATTGGAGTTTCAGTTTCTCTAGTCTATTGCTATTGGAAAGATCCAGCTTCGCAGAATGAAGTTATTTGGCAAAATGAAACGAAAGTGAAGAATAGCGAAATTGTGTTGGAGGCTCCATTTTTTAACTAATATTTAAAAATGGTCCCTTCTTTGGCTATCTTCTGTGCGAACTGTGCAATAAATTATTAGGCAGATTATGGAATGAAAACCTTTAATAACAATAACAATAATAATCCTCAAACATCTATATAACCCCAGATGCTCCGCGACAACTCAAGACCCATCCCGTTCACCAAGATCGCTCTTCCCATATCATTGCCCAGCTACGACCCAGCATTCTGGTCCCCTCGATCTCCGTTGCACGATAAGGGGCCTCGTGGTAGGTTGAATCGCTCCGAAGCTCGTAGCACGGGGACTTGAATGCCCGTCGAGGCGTCTCGCCACGGATCTTGCTGCTCCCGGCGAACTCGAAGTACCGGTTCTTACTCTTCCCTGGCCCCTTGCCCCTTTCTTCCTCGTCCTCTTCTCCACCCTTTCTCTGGCGGGAGGAAAGGGCGAAGGTGAAGAGGGACAGAGAGACTCACTCGAAGCCGGGGGGGGGGGGGGGCAAAGGGAGGGAGGCTCGTTGCGATAAAGGCGGACAGTGGGGAAGAGGACAAGAGATGGAGATCGGTACGCTGGTCACGATGCGCGGGCTGGTATTTATAGCGCGGCCCACGGACCTGTTCAGGGCTTTTCGGTCGGTGGGATCTCACGTACGGGGCCCGATTCACCAAGCTCGAAGGTTGCCCAACCGCCATTTTGGTCCCTCCGCGCGGGCCCCGGCTTCTTACCTTCGGCCCAGGCCCTGTGACGCAACCGCTTGCGTAAAGGCGCGGCGTTAGAAGCGCGCACGGCTAACCCGTGCCGAATCTGCTCGTAGAAACCCGCGCTTCGCTTCGAGGACGAGGATTTCGTAGACGCTTGGCTCGTGGGAATGTGTTGGAAAAGGGACGCGGGGGAGTCAGATGTGGGCGGAGGTTATTGCGTAGTGGAAAGTGGAAGTTTTTGGGTGCTTTATGTATGTAGATTATTTGCAAGTCGATTTGGCGATTCTGGACATTTGATTTAGGATAAAATCTGGGGTTGGTTCTTTTTCTGCGGGTTCTATATTTCTACTGGTGTTTAGAGATACTCTTTTTGGAACACTAAGGGGACAGTAATTTTCTGTTACTGATTTTGGTAAATTACTGTATAGCTGTGTGGGATATTTTTTGATTGCTCGTTTTCTTCTAAGTATATCTTCTTCAACGAAAGAGCTTAATTTTCTACAACGAACTGTCACAATTTTTCTCAGACGTCCGCCTTTTAACATTTTTACAAACTGTTTCAAATCCGCATATAGTTTGTAATGCTTATAAATCTGATCTAAATAAATTTAAAAAATATATTCGTATAACTTTAATATCCAATAAAAAGTCCCGAAAGTTTCAAAAAGATTAACTAAGTAGTTTGCTTTTAATAAATTTCCAAAGATACCTTTACTTTTCGTGCCATTACTCTTTTATCCTCCCTTAAATTCTCGAATTAAATTAGACCAAAATTAGATAAAAAAAAATGAAAGGAAATACGCAATCGTCTGAAAGCGACTAGAAATGGCTTTCCTCGTGTCCGTCGCGCACGTGCTCGCAAAAAGCCAGCCTGTCCTCGCGGTTGGTTTCCTGGTTTCCGCTCGAACGGCTTCGCCGCGCTCGCGGACACGGCGTCCTCGTGCCCCATTCGCCAAACGCGCGCGCGCCGATGTCAAAGTCAAGAGAACGCGGTTGCTCGGCCCCCTCCGCGCAGGCAGAAAATTGCCAGCGACCGCGGACCGAGGCAACGGGGGACGATCAAACGATTCGAGACCTCTCGAGGCGCGTAATTGCCCGACTGGAGACTGTCCTTCAAGGGCGATCTCTCGCATTCGCGCTCCTTTCGCCATAAAATACGGCCCGCTGAATTATGGCAACTCGAAATTGCCCAGCATTACACGTGTCTTATATATAGTCGCATTTCTTGGCGAATAAGAGCAGATAAATTGGGGATGAAAAATAGAAAATGATTGGAGAGAGATATTTTTTAAGAAGTCACGTATCCGAGGATTAATTTTAAAAAAATTGTGGGTGGGTATTTTTAAGCGTATTCGCAAGTGTTAGAACAGATAATACATATCTTGAGAGCGTGAAAAATAATGGTGTTACTGTGACTCGCGCTGACGCAGAAAGTAACAGCAATATATTCTCGCTGTCGCTTCTATCACACTCAAGGTCCTCGAGGAATCCCAGTTTATCACGACGCTCAAGGCATTCAAGACTCGTTGTCAGTACTTTCGATTCTCTGAAATCCACTGGAACCGTTCGAACGGTCGAGAGATTCCACGGTTCTCAGCGAGATCACACACTCTTCGGATCAGTTGGAGAGGGATTGTAGAAAACACTATGTATAGGTGCCAAAAATCAAATTCAGTAGTATAGTATTACTATTGACATGTAGACCATCTTCCGAACAAAATTTTTTTCTTTAATTTTGGCACTTACAGTGTTTTCTACAAGAACTCTTCAATTTCAATTTTAATGTTTGAAATATTTATTTATTTTTTATTTATGTAGTACTGTCAACGGGAAATATCGAAATATTTTAGAAAGAGAAACTTTCGAAGTGTTTATTTCTCGTTGGCATTTTTGTCACTTTAGGTACCCTTAAACAGAAGTCTCTATACTTCCTTCAATTAGGGCGCCAACTTAATAATAAAGGAATCCAACTCCCTTAGAATAAACAAAATTTATATGTATATAATTCTTTTTCTTTTTTGTACCCCGTAACGGCAAAATATATTAAGTATTTTTCACATAAGGGCCCCAGCCATCAATATTCAATTTGGTTGAACACGGATCGTAATTTACGCTGTCCACTTTGCTTTGAATTTTGTTGAATCTACCGCGTTGTCCGCACACGCGAACCGAATTTGCTCGAGCGCGCCCTTCACCACCCACGGGTGCAGCGGTTTTTCTCTCCACTTTTAATGGCTGCCTGTACTTTGCTCGCGAGACGCCGCCGCTGGAGGACGAATTACGAGGTGGCGCGCGAAGGACGCGCGGAAAGAGAGTAGCATACGGTACCTACGAACCCCCTCAAGGTTGCTCGTAAACTCGGGCCCCACCGTGTGTGCCCATATTATAACCGTTCGCTCATTACGTATTCCAGACGCGTCGAGCATTCGGATTTTCGTCGTCTAGCGAGCGTAATTTCGCGAGTCTCGATCCCTTCACGCTCCGACGTCCGCTCCGAAGGAGGCACGTGCTGTCCTTCGCTGAAATCGGCTGCGGATACTTTCGACATCTCGACGGGTTTCCTCTCTGGAAACAGTTACACATAGTAGCCAGACCCCTACAGGCAAAATTGGGCGGCTCAGGGCGTAAAATTGCCAGGAGGCGCAAAATGGCCTTTTCATTGTTGTCATTTTTTAAAATAAAGTTTTGTGTGAATATTACAGGTTGTGCTATAAAGTGTTTTAAGCTTAAGCTACCAATAAAAATTCAGGGTGAGGTCATCAGGAAGCTCGTACAAATTTATTATAAATAAACGGCACAATTTGGGAGGTTCGCGGGGGGCCCAAAAAAGCTTTCATATAAGTTACAGTAGGGCATTAGAATTTAAAGGCGGTATAGGGTGGGACTGAAGTCTTGTCACAAAATAGGTAAACTTGAAAGTCTGAGAAACTTGGGTTTGAAAATTAATCTGCTTTGGAATTTTCAATTTCAACTGTACTTTCAAGGGAACACCGCGAACCCGGACTCACCGATTGGAACGCAACTTTGTTAGTTTATAGAGTGACTCAAAACAAGAACAACGGTGTGTTTCATTTGGGCCCTATCGCCATTTAAGGAGGTGAAAACTAACCTCAAAGTCAAATTGGCACAATTCCACTTTTTCGCGTATACAATGTTTCAAATAAAAGTTTAATGGTGCAATAAGCGCTAGAAACTTGCTTTAACAAAATTTTGAAAAGAATTTAAAAAAAATACTTGAACGTAAAAAAACATTTTTTCAAAATTTTGTTAACACAAGTTTGCATAAATATAATATATAATCTTCTCTATTATTGTAGATAATCTTCTCTTCGGTCAATAGGACCCAAATACCACCGTCAGAATGCCTCTACAAATTGCAAAACTGATATTTAACGATCCACGATCTGGCTTCTATCCGCAGATCGCGAAAAACCGGAAGACGATCGCGCGACAACTCCAGAATCCTTGCGTAGCTCCAGCCCTCCGTCCTCGCCGCCCCCACAATGGCAGTCGACGAGCAGCACACCGACCAGCACGCCGACCAGCACGCCTCCGCGACGATTCATATCAAGCATCCTCGGCGGTGATATCCCGTACGGGAGCAGAGGCCACGTGCTGACCAGGGCGGAGCGCAAGGAGTACAGTAGCCCTCCTATCGTGCCCTCCTCCAGCGATGCTTCTCAGTTTCTCACGAAATCGGAGAAGCTGGTGCTGCCGAGACCCAGCACCCCTCCGAAGACGCCGCGAGTCGAGCCACCCACCAGGGTATCCGTTATACAAAGGGTTCCCCCGCAGAGCCAATCGTCGTCCAGGAGGGAGGACAAGGTGGAGGTGCCACAGACCCAGGAACCGGAACAAGTAAAGCAACTCTTTTTGCTTGATGATTGTAAAATGATTTACTTGAAGCAAGGTGGGGTGTGGAAACAGTGAAGTCGCTACTGCTGAACTTCTGATTATGTTTAATTATCTGGAAGCTATGAAGCTGTAATCTTCAAAAGAGTAAGCTGTTACCACATCTCCCCTTCTATATAGAGTAATTTTTATCCCCACCATGTATGTTCCTTTAATAAAGAATGCTACTATTCCCACCATAATTCCACATTCCCAGATCCAACAACACCACCCAACCCCACACACTATCCTTCGCTAAAAGCGTCTGCGTACAACAAATCTAAAACCAATCCCTCCACATTCCTCTGAATCCATACCCAGCCACCTTCGCCTGTCGATCTAAAAAGAAGTAAATCCGTTCATGAATATGTATCAGCCGATCTATTTATCTATCGGCCAATCCCAGACTATGACCAGGTGGCTGACATTGCCCGTTATCTATGCAGGAGCAGCCCATCGATTACGCGGTGCCGAAGAGAAAGGAGGAGGACGAGGAGCGAGGCCGCGAGGGCGCGAAAGTCTCGCGCACAATCGGCAACTCAATCGCCAGGCCTTTGCTGGCTATGAGGCTGTCCGGCCCCCAGGTGGTGCACGCTGCCGCTGGTCACGGGAGGTCCTCCAGTTCCGGCGGGAACGGCGCTTCCGGCTCGAGCAACGGTTCCGCGAACTCCGGGGGCTCGTCGTCCTCGAGTTCTGGAGGAAGCGGCGGTTATTGCGGCGGCGGAGCGGTCACTGGTGGCAGCGGGGGTGGCGGGGCTGTGGGTGGCGGCGCTGGAGGCGGCGGGATGAACCCAGGCGGCAACGGCGGCCGCGGTAACTACGGGCCCAGCTCACCACCCACTGGCTCCCTCCCGCCATTCTACGAGTCTCTCAAAGGGGGCAACAATCTCGCCAACTTCGCCAA
This sequence comes from Andrena flavipes, assembly GCA_963971345.1. Taxonomy (NCBI): domain Eukaryota; kingdom Metazoa; phylum Arthropoda; class Insecta; order Hymenoptera; family Andrenidae; genus Andrena; species Andrena flavipes. Next base: position 60,346,431 of record OZ020480.1, read on the forward strand.
TCAGTACAACAGCACCCAAGGTACGCTTGTGGGAATAATAGTAGATGTGTATTCTAATGGGTTTGGGTGGGAGGATGAGGTAGTTTATGTTTAGACTCTGGACGCCCGGCGCCCAGAACCGCAAATAGGCTCTTTGTGCACCTCTGCTGTAGGTGTACTAAGCAGTAGCGAAGGTTGTAGAAGTTTAGAATGTGGGAATGATACATGATAGTCCATGGGTAACAGTGTCTTATGATTATCTGGCAAATCTTGAACTTGAGCATTAGTATTCCCAAGAATCGTCTCTGTAGGGGAATATTCACATGAATCTTCTCATTACTGCTCCAAACACCTGTAAACTGTTCATTTAAAAGTCCATTCTAGGACTATATCCAGACCCATAATCACCCCTCAGTGTCCCTAAGAAAGCTAGCTGCAAATAAGATACGAGAATATTCTTCCAAAGCCCACAACTTACATCTGAAAGTCTCCGATGTACCCTCCATTCAACATGAACCACTTTTAGGAAACGGCTACCTGACACCATCGCCCACAGTAGGGATGGAGTGTGACACAGGTCAGCAGGACGTGAATTCCCAGCACTCGCAGTACAACGCCCAAGAAGGGAAGCAGTACTCTCTCCTGCAGAACGTCTGCGCCTCATACGGCCTGACTCTGAAGGAAGAGGAGGATCTATCGCCATACAAGATCCAAGCGAACGACTTGCTGTCGGGGCAGTACGGCGCCTACGACATGACTGACACAGGGATGATGGTGGACATGGTGACAGGCGCTGTAGTGGATCCACTTCAGTTTACCGCCACGCTTACCTTCAGCTCGCCTTCGGACCACACGGCTCTGTTGGAGAGCCTCAGCGACGCTGCCGACCTCTTCCTACCGAGGCTACCAACAGAGGACGGTGGCAACGACCTCCTGGAAGACTCGTTGCATTCGCCAGCCTCTGCTGGCAGCGGGATCGGCCAGGACGCAGGCCAGATGACCACTCCTGTCGAGCCCAGCGTCGATCCTTTCCCGGAGCACAGCATGGCCCTGACCAGAGGCTTCGACACGTCCAGGTGAGTGTTCTCCTGAGATCTGTGGAATGTGAGAATTTGGTGGTCACACAAGATATGCTGATGGATGTACACGTATGGAAGCTTAAAATCTTTTAATTCTGCTAGTAATCAGTCTCTCCAATCTATGCATGGATTTGTAACTTACCAAATTCATGCCGCCATGATCAAGCTACAGCATAATTGTTACTAGTGCTACCACAGCTGAAATACCACAGTTACTCCACTTTGAAATTGAATTGCACAGCGAACCATGGATGTACGATGACAAGGCATCTGAAACAAATAAACTGTCTCATATCAGGCACTACACGGCAGCTCCCCAGCACTTCAACACCTCCAAACTGGGATTGTCTTACACGACAGGGGAGTCGAGCTACCAGTCAGTTCCCAAGGAACGTCCAGAGCTGGCGCTTCACATCAACCAGAATCACCAGCATCAGCCGGAACCACAGTTGCAGCAACTGCAGATACAGGTGCAGTTACAGCAGCAACAGCAGCAACAACAGCAGCAGCAAACTACCTCGCCACACCAGCAGCAACACCAGGGACTGCTGAGTCCGGGATTGAGCTTCACCGGCAGTGGTGAGTTTCCTAACATATCTTTTTTTAAGTGAGGTGTATTACAGTCAACCGCATTAAGTGTGTTTGATTTCAAGGTCTGGAACTGGACTCCGGTAGCAGCGTGGGTGGCAGTCTGCCTAGCCCCGGAGCAGGAAGCTGTTCCTTGGACGCTGCGTCCACTAGTACGTCGCCATCTTGTGCGCTGATGGAGCATGCGCCCAGCCCCAACGCGACGGTGTCGGCCTCGGTCAACGCTGTACAAGCAACGGGACAGGTCGGGGAACCACCACTGACGCAACGGGTCAGTGTACTTCGGCAGAGGGTAAACACTCGAAATTGATCCAGGCAAAAGCATACTTGTCGCTTTCAAGGTCGCACGACCGCCGATACACATCTACGTGGCATTGTTCTTCGATCAGTACGATGGTGATCAGTCAGAAATTGAGTCTTCCATTCCCCAGAGCTTTCTGTAGAAGCTCAGCGAGCAACTAACTAAGAAGCTACCTGAATATATAAATCATTGCGAGAATAGAGGTCTATGTACAGTCTGCCATATAAAATCAACTTTAAATTTTCAATTTCCATAGATCTCCAAAGAAGAGAAATATTCTTCAGCTATCAGAGTGCAAAATTCAGTTATCAGGCATTTTCCTTAGACACTTTTGAGTATTCTAATATACTCTATTCGTCAGTCGACAACACTGCCATATAGACGTTTGCAGTTTTTCAAAACTACTGGTTCACGTGACCACGTGCCATTCCGGCAATAGTAACCAAGCGGGTCAAAGTTGGCTCGACTTTTTGCAATGCCAATCAAATTGAGTGCTTCATCCAATACCATCGCTACGTTCGTACGTAACCGAAGATTACCTTTGTAGCTGGGACTGCCAGGCGACTGCCAATTGGAGTTCGTCAACGGTGGGCACGGGATTAAAAATCCGTTGGCGATTGAGGGTCAGAGACAGGCAGCGGCCACTCGCGAGGAAGAGAGGGCTGTACGACCTCCGCCTGGCAAGGTAAACGTCATTCTCGAACGCCTTTCCTCCTCGTATATCTCGCGCTTTATTATTCCCGAACGCAATCTGCGCGCGCCTTCAGGTTTAGATTTAGATCCTTGCAGACCTAGATCAGACGCCCTGATTAGAAAAGTATTCCAGTCTGTTACGGATTTACAGGGTGACTCCAATGAAGTGATGCAACTCATCACAGAGTCTGAGTTTCTTTTGAACTTGCTGTCTCCTAGAGCTCGACTCTTCTCCCTTTTCTGATAATACTCTCTAGTTGAGTTGTCAAAAATACGCCAAGCAACAGTGAGGTTTGGGGGAGTGGAAGATAAAGAAGTTCGTGGATGGTGTTCGGTTGATATTCCGTAACGATACCTTGGTACTAGATCACCTGCCAAACCTCGATGCTAGTTATTGTTACTCGTTCAGAATTGGGGCTGTAGAAATGTCTTGTGTTTAGGTTAGGCGTGCGCGTTGGAAATCTCACTGTTGCTTGGTAAACTTGTACAATAATTCTTGCGACTGTGTTCGAACGTTGAAGACGATCAATCACCGTGAAATATATCCAGAATTGGCGGAGCAAATATTCCACGAGTGTGTGGGGGGTACAAATTAAAAGATCAAATTTCAGCAACCTAAAAAACAGTAGTACCCAATTAAAAATTCCGGAATGTGGAATTCCACACACAGCAAAACATAATTCCACACAACTCACGCTAGCCCTGAATATATCGCTCCTGTGTGTTTCACGCCGTTTTATTACTAAATACTAGTGGTGTCCAGGCAAATGCAGCAAAGGTTCATCGATTTTCCAGGACGACGACCCAAACCGCTTCACGTGCCGTGTCTGCAGCAAGAACTTCAGTTTGCAGCGGCTCCTGAACCGTCACATGAAGTGCCACAGCGACGTGAAACGTTACCTGTGCACGTTCTGCGGGAAGGGCTTCAACGACACGTTCGACCTGAAGAGGCACACCAGGACGCATACGGGCGTTCGACCGTACAAGTGCAATTTATGCGAGAAGAGCTTCACGCAGAGATGCTCCCTGGAGAGTCACTGCCTCAAGGTCCACGGTGTTCAGCATCAGTACGCGTATAAAGAGCGACGCACAAAGGTGAGCGTTTAAGAATTAATTAAATAACGTCAGAGATATAGTCTGTGTAAAAGGGGGTGGTCGCTGTAAGAAGAGCTATTCCCACCACCTCGGTTCTTATGTAATTGCTCCACCCACTCATTCGTATTTGGGAGGTTGAAAGTGAAGACATTAACTAATTAGTTATCAAATTTGAAGATGTTTTACTGATTAGTTGAGTTGAAGATGTTTAGATGATCAACTATTTAAGTAAAGAATTCAATAATTTGTAATTGCTAGAATTGATTTTATTTTGTCTTCAATGGTGTACACTGTACAACGTAGCATACAGTAATGATGTAAAGAAAAATTTTAAAGTGAAGTGATGAACACATGATAAGAAGAAATTATGTTGCTGTATATTTGGCATATGTAGAATTAGAGGATTCCTCAGAATACAAGTTTGTCACACAGTCAATGCTTGCATACAGACTTATCAGCATAAACAACGGGATAAAAGGAGCTAAATAGTATAGAAAAATATTTTGTGGGGCTTGACTAATTGTTTACGGTTACGATTATCACACATTCAATAATCACACTGAGATGTCGATGGTGTGCATTGAATACAAATTTCTTAGTAGACTTTATCTGGACTATACAGGGTGTACAAAAAATAGAAGTTTTTTTTCAAAATCCTAAATTTATTGGCCACTCGAGATAATTTAATACAGTACCATTTAATTACCGCTCTAAAGTACTACGTATTGTATAGGTCGGTGCAAAAGTTCGTGCTATCACTGATAGGTGATGTTAGGTGTTCAGAAAAGTCTCTTTTGAATTACACGTACTTTCTTTTTACCAGAATACTAGCAATAGGTCATACATTGCCAAGGAAAATACTTCGATTAAAAAACCTTGAACTATATTTCTACCTTTAATAAAGCGAGCGAACTTCCCCACCGACCTAATATTATAAAATCGCAGAAGTTGAATGAAACCCATAGACAAAACTCAGCTTCATCTCTCCTTCCCTTTCCCCCGCACAGGTATACGTCTGCGAAGAGTGCGGTCACACGACGCAGGAGCCCGAGGTCCACTACCTGCACCTGAAAGACAAGCACCCTTACAGCCCAGCGTTACTCAAGTTCTACGACAAGCGGCACTTCAAGTTCACCAACAGCAATTTTGCCAACATGCTGCTCCAGGTGCGCACGTAGACTCCGACTAGAGTAAAGGCAGTGCATGACCGCGTTCGTATAGACGCAGTCACGTTGACTAGCAAATGTGTATACGGGGGTTGACCAACTTGATACGAACGCGTGGGATACGATCTTCGTTCCCGGGGGCATAAACAATTATCGGAACGCGAAGCTGGGGCCGGAGTGTAGGGTCAAATTAAAAGGAAAGGGGGTTAGGTTTAAACGAAAGTGCACGAAGAGAGAAAGCGAAACGAGGAGAGTGCGACGTATACTTTCGTGCCTAGACATGAACAGAAACGATGTGGAGTTACGAAGAGAACGAGCAAATTAGACGACAAGTACGATAGGCTCGAGCTAAGAAAACTAACGGATGCAAGAGCACGAAATTGTTCTTGTAACTCGCAAAATGCGGACAGCTTCGTAAAAGTCTGCCTCAAAAGACCTCAAGGCGCCCTTGTCGTGTTTGGGTCGTGCCTCCAACTTCCGAGCGAGACGGGCCCCGATGGGAATGTTTATGAACGAGGAAGGGGTCAGTGGGATGGCGATGGTCTCAGCCACTTGATCACCAGCACCATGTAATGGACACCGGAGTAAACGTCGCGCGAAAAGTACCTGCAGGTGGCTGCCCTTTAGCGGTGACACACGATGACGGCGTCGAGGGCCGATAACGATCGAATTTCACCGAGAAACCGAGCACACCACAATAGTCCGTTGCGAGGACTTTGGCCAAGACGCTATCCCTGGAAGCGCTTGGAAACGCTCGCTCCGTATGCACGGTGTCTCGCTTGTATCGAGCACGCGGAATCCTCTGCGCGCGTTACTTCTTACCGACTGTAGGTGTAATGTGTATGAACATGTATGCGTATGTATGTATAGAAACTATGTTATTACTTTTAGACTATTAACGAAGACGTATCTGACGAGGCGATCGTGTGACACTGAGTCGTTGATTGAACTGGTGGGGACGGTTTATACCAGCAGGGATACACGTTTCAAATTTTTAAGCTCTTTTTTTTAATTGACAATCAGCTGGTTTACCCTTTTTACCTTAAAGTTAGTGACAGTAATCGAATTTTATTGGGTATTGTGACGTATATAATATAATTCAAATTTTACATAAATTGACGAGTTAAGTGTCAAACGGTCGGCTTTGAAAATCGCGGAGTACACCCGATGACTCGGATCGAACGTTTCAGGAATGACGATCACACCATTTCTCGTCGCAGGAATTTCCCTAGGCGGGAAGTGGGAAGCGCGATTTCTATTTGAACGATTTTTCTTCTCAAGCGATACACGGCAAGTTACGTTGTTTTCCGACTTTGAGGGTGTGAAGAAAGTAACGGAGAAGCGGTCGATGTTTGAAGACGTCGAGCGGTTCTCGAACTAGTTACACCGAAGCGACGATACTTTGTCAGTAACAATGTATCCTGTCTCGGGGTAATTTATTTCTTCTTTTTCCTCTGTGGACCGTTACATTCCTTGTTGACTGACGCGCTCGGGGAAGCACTTTTCTTCTTATTACTGTTTGTTCGTAAATTAATAGTCGCCTATCGGTATGCACCTTGGGAAATCTGTGATATGATAAGACACGATTTTACTCGCTCCTCCGCGCACGAGATTTCGCTTCTTGCACACGTTGGTTCTTTCGTGGGGTACGCACCAACATGGTGGAGTGAGAGATTACACGACACACACGTACACACATACTTTCACACGGCAGTCTTTCCGTTCAATACAAAACATTCAACTCGTACACCCGTTATTGTTAGAAACTTTGAGATTCTTATTTCGAGAATATCTTAATCGTCTGTATGTAACATGTGCAGTCGATAAGTTATTTATCCCAAGTTTTCTAATGGTAACGTATACGTATCTTTTTGAAAACGAACTCGGATTACGCTTCAAATTCTACATCATTTCATTCAAAGTGAATGTAGAAAAGATGTTATTCGGTACCGATAGAAAAGGAGCCGTGCACCAATGTATACACAGACACAATGGGGTTTCGTGCAATTCTACGGTGGTAGGACATATTTTAGTTTGGGGCGACACGTGGGTGGACGCACGTAGGAAATCGATAAGCGACACGACTTTTGTAGCAAAAAAATCCTACGGGTCCTCGTTGGGAGCGAGGACTTTCGCGAGAATTAAGCAAAATCCCGGCCACGTAGATAGAGATAGTGGCGGCACGATGGTAGGAAGTCGAATTGCAGTCCGCGAAACGGGTACTGAACAAACTACACGATACAGCGCTGTTGTAAATCGAATTCTCCATGTTTCTGCTAGCAATTAATGATCGACAGCGTTCGACTACGGCTTCGTGGATGTTCTGAAAACCCTTGGAATCCCCCAGAACATTGTGACTCCCAAGAAAGTCCCAAAGTACTGGAAGCAGTTCCAAGACCACAGAAACCATAGACTACAAATCCTTGGAGTATTCGTAAAACTTAAACAAGTTTTCTATCGAGGATACGCATGGGAAAATGTTCGAAACTTCTCAAAATGTATATTAAAAACTCGCGGTGCAGTTTTTCGAATAACGTGAAGCCTCCAGGAAGCTCGCGATCAATGTAAATAGTAACGACGTAGTAGGCATAATTTTTAGATATTCGAGATCCTTTACGACCAACGTTAAGGGACGAACGCGTCCTGTTGGGTGAAATGTACATAGCAAATGTTTTTTTAGTCGGGTTGCACGAGATAACGCAGTCTTATTTGCGATTGTATCAGTACCTTTCTTCTACTGTTTTTCTTCTTTTAAATCAATAGCGTGTACTTTAAAAACTTGTATAGTAATTGTGCGATGAAGGGGCTTGATCTTCACGCGTTTCCCTTGGCAATACTCAAGGACAATGGTACTTCTCGTCGCAATCTTGTTTTCACGTCACGGATGATATTTTTATTGCTAATTTTATTTCTATCATTATTTAATTTACGTCCAGTATTGTCTGAAACAGTAGTACTTAGATATTTTTATTCTCATCTAACTATATCGAATCCCATTTATAATACCTGCTATCGTTCACATCAATATCCACCAGCAGCTCTATCCATCTTGGCGCTTGGACGCGCGCAGACTTTTATCACGCCGCAATAGTACTATCGCAGTTATTAATATTATATGATTATCGAATATCGTTATTGCTGCTCGATTAATGATTCTGGTTATTCACTTTATTATTAATATATGGATCTATATGCGCGCCTATATAGATGTATACATAAAGATATACGCGTGTATCGTTAATTTCTTCGCCTGCAGAAACGACGTTGCATCCCTCGTTCGCGGAAGGATCGAGAGTCGGTAGGTCTGAATCTTCGAATGACTGTTTAATATGTAAATGCGTTCTCGACGGGTGCGCGCGGCTGCGTGCGTGGGAAGGAGAGGCGTGTCCATTCAAATATACTGTGTATATCGTTCGGGTGACTTTTAAAATTTAGAGCGACCGCCGCCCGGATATCGGTCCAGTCCTTAACCCGATTGCCGTTCAACTGATGCTAACCGTTACTGAAACGCGAATACGCGCTGTCTGTGTACGTAGAAATGCAAGAGATAATAAAATTAATATTATATGCAGCCGTGCCTCTCACTTCCCAATTACTACCGCCATCTCTTCAAGTAACAAAAAGTGGAAGCAACCGAGACTCTGTCTAAAAAGGAAAAAATCCCACCAGGTTTCGCCTCCTGTAACCCAAACGACCAGGATAATTACGCGCACAAGGGGAATGAACCACCAAGTTTCTGTATAAATACATACATATATTGAACTTCAGTCTCCACACGCCCTTCTCTCATAACCTCTCAACAGTTGCATTAATATAATACAATGAATGCTCAGCTCCTTCTGCTAACCAGTCTTTTCGCGAGGCGCGAACGATACAGCCTCCCGGAAGCCCGAGCCACAGAAGGCTTGAGGCCGACCAGGCACGATAGCGGCGTTGGGACGAGCCAGCGAACTTTCATGTCGGTGTGCTCGCTAGGCTGCAATGTTCAAAATGATAAAGAGACACAGAGACATAGATGCTACGGCTACGGTTACACTACTACTCCTGGATGTGTTTTATCTGCAACAGAGAATGACGCCGGGCGTGACGATGGTTCCTCGGTGGGGGTCGCGGTGTTCACGGTGGGCTCATAATTATAGAGGGCTCGCCCGACCCCGACTCCACGGCGAACGGTGCCACGAGTTTGCGGGTTCCCGTCAGCGATCGCTGCACAGAGGCTCGGTAAACGTAACGCGAGCCTGGCCAGCGGTGTAACACGTTTCGTGGGTGGTGTTTGATTTACTCACTACTGATCACGGAGCTGAACGCCATGTATCTGGGCTTCGTGGGTACCTTGGGGGCCTCCTTTCTGCCCCGAGGCGACTGCTGCTCACTGAGAAGGCGTTTCACCTGGGATGAAACAGACGGTTCTTTAAATGCTCCTTTGTAACTCGGATGGGAGAAACGGGAGATGCTTCGAAAGATGTGGGTACAGGTTTCGGGAGTGAAGATGACGAACTAAGTTGGTATAAGGGTGATAGCACACAGAGAAAGAATTTGATTCTCAAGGACCAATCACATTCACACTGCGTGCAGTTGAATCAAGGTAATCGAATGCAGTCGGTGTACATAGTTGAGAAAAGTTTACATTTAGAGCTTTTTTCTATCTTCACACCCCGAATTTACCCCTCAACTTATATCCACATGTTTCGAAGCGCCCTCTATTCAAGAGGTTTTCGCCTTCTACACTGCAGTAGCCCACCTGTTCGTCGATTGCATTGAACTGCCACTTCCACGTGTGGTTGTACAAGAAGGGCCGATGATCGAACCTGTTATCGTCGGGACTGTAAGTCTCCGCGTGACAGGACGGCGTCAGGATCGTCATTTTGTGGCGATTTATGGCGTAACACCTGTAGAAGTGTTTTACCTTATCCGCCACCTGCAACGGGATTTTAATTCGAACTTAAGGGGACCCTGGTTGCGCGTCAAGAAGGGTTAGTAGTCCTTGAACTTATATTTACTTCTTTCGGGGTGGATTTATCCCACATGTGGACAAGTCTGCAGAACATGGTAAAGGGACCAGCACAGTCCTGCTTCCTTAAACGGCCGAAAGTGCCCAGTTCTTTGTACGTCATGCCCATATCTACCTCGTCGAGCTGCGAGAGTTGCCCTCCTTGTAGGGGCTCCAATTCTGCGGTTGGCAGCGCATCTAGGATCCCGTCCAGAGCGGATATTCCGTGTTTCCTTCTGAAGTACGCCCGGAAATGGTACAGAGTTAGTCCGGGAGCCAGCGATATTTTCTTACATAATTGAAACGCTGCTGATAAGCGTTGTTCCACTATCGTGATGACAGGAGGTCGTTTTGTGGATATGTATATAGTACAAATATATTAGAACAAAAGATAAACCAACTTTAAACAAATGAGACATCAAAAAGTGTCGCTGGCTCCCGGACTAAGTGTTTGTAAACACGATAATACGTCGTGGGCAATCGTTCTACACGTTCATTTAAGAAGCAGTCCAAGTGATAGGCTATGTACGGACCTGAAATAAACGAGGAACGACTTCAAATCGTTCTTCGCGATTCCGCCTATGGGGTTGATGTCAGCACTGCTGCAATCGTATTTGGTAAAGTATCCCCGAAGAGACTCGTCCACGTTGCTGCTCCCCAGTACGAGAAGACCACCTGGGCGCCCTCTAACCCACAGCATCAGTTGGGCAAACAGGTAAGCGATCACCATTCTCAATCTTGCCTTAACAAACAATTAGGAGCTACGTGAATCCTTTGTAGTTACGGGAACAGTGGTGGTGAGAAGTTTAAGACTCAATGTCTCACCACTCACTGTTTAAATATTCGATTTCAACATTGGTGGCAGGCCAGACGCGTGGTGTTTTTCTTGTGTGTGTGCGATAAATGGTTAGCGCCCTTCCAAAAAAAATCTTTTTGACTTAATTCCGAATAAAAAGGACAGTAAATGAACATCAAATGAGAACCTCTTTACAACATGATCTTACTAATGCCCTAGTTATTCTTATACAAATTTGGGTTGCTTAAAAATGTATCTCATATTTTTTTTTAGGTCTTTTAAGCGCTTCTTCCCTCGCGGCGCCTATGTGCATCGCGCACTTTGCGCACCTAACCAGCCGGGCCTACCCACAGGAGTACAATTTTAGGGACCGATACTAACCTGTATATTTTGCAGGGCTAGGTTCTCCCTGGGAGATCCCCCCTGGACCTTGAATCTCGGAGTCAGCTTGGTGACTTGTTGGAATATGGTTAGAATAGCTGACACAGCAACGTCGATCACTATACTGTGATGATAGGAGCCAATCTGACTGGCGAGCTCTGCGGCACGTGCCTTTGTCTCGGCAGATGAATTCTCTGTGCCCATATAGCAAGTGACCAGAATAATATTGCACAGTTGCTTTGGGTCTGTCGGCACGTATTCGCAATCCCCCACGATCTTCCTGATATCTGACAGCACCTGGGTGTCTGATAGCGCACAGTTCATTAGGCGTGTCCATTAATGATCAGATAAGTATTCTAATAGTGTGTACCTCCTTTGTTCACGGAATCCACGATCATGTCGCACATGGAGTACACCATACACGCTGAAGAAGCTGAGTCCACTCCACCGCTTAATGGCAGGAAGAATCCTCCTTGACAAGAACGCCTTTTGCAAAGTATCACGTGGTAATAAGTTTCTTATAAGGTGCAATTTGATAATCAAGAGGTACAATAATTTACAACGGAAATGTAAGAGACAGAAAAAAGTTTTCAGACAAATGTTACTTCTTTTAATTAGGGCTATCATTTGGTAACTTACGAATTTTCGGGGATCAATTTCATACCCTTAGATTGAATTGGAGCGCCAAAAAGTCCTCATATCCTCTACATATCCCCAAAGTTTCATAATATTTTTGAATTTCGGACTTGGAGATCTTGTAACAAACCTGAGGTAGTCCCAGAGCCAGCAAGCAGGCGCCATGGAGATTTCCTCTTCCGGAGTATGATAGACGAGCTTGCCCATTACGTTGTCACTTTCGTAAGGACCCAGGTCAACATCGATTGGTCGATCTGGAGGGTTTGAAATCAAGCTCTCAGAAGTAAGAGCAAAGTCCACCTTGACCCTAGGGTAGCTTGGCGACTTGGCAGCCAAGTGAGACCGTGATCTGATGTTGTTTCTGTAGCTCCTGCAGAGAAATCCATTAGTTAACCTCATAGTGGATGCCGCTAATTTAAAACTATATTACAGCTGACTTTGCACACCTGATATCCTCCAAGTCGAAGGTGGCTACTGTCACCTCCACATCGTCAAGGGCAAACTGCTTGCCACGATTCAAGATCTGACCGTTCAGGGTGATGGACGATCCTCCGTTAAAGTAGAGCCTAGAACCGTCGCAACCCCTCAGGTTGCTGAACATGTAACAGCCTCCGGACTTAAACGTAGCTGACTTAACTAGATCCACGGTGACGTACCCCTTTCTAAGCTCAAAGTATGAACCACTACCTTTTAAAGACAAGAATTTCAGGTTAAAGGGGTGTAGACAATCAAGAAGATTTGAAGAAATGTTACTGTACTGTTAGTCAGTACTATAGGAGGTGATTATACAGGCGAAGATAAGACGAAAATCAATTTTTTCAAAAGCGAAGCTTTTATCGCAATTTCGTCACTCTTGATTTTCCTCTTTTTTCGCCTATATAATCACCCGCTAAAGTATTGACTATCAGTAGAGTAACACCCCATATATTCCGTACCATTTGCTATAATTTCGACTCCGTCCAAAGACAGGGGGATGTGATTGCTCATTGGGTTCCACAGCTCCTCGCAAATTTCAAAGCCCACACAGGTGTCCCTCGTGGAAATCACAGCGTCACCGAATGGCACCCCTGTCTGGCCTGTTATCTGGGATATCATCCTTGGCAGAAAGTAGTCCTCCACTGTGCGTTCCTGCGCGAATAATCAGAGTCTGGTATTCAAGAATGTAAAACTTACAATTCACAGATTTCAGCCTCCTGTTCTCTGGGGTAGTCTCAGAGAAACGGAAACTAGATAAATCTTATCCTAATTTTCTACTTGAATGAACAACCTTGGTCCACGGTGAGAACCACCTGGACTCCCTGTAATTCCCGTCTTCGCACATCTGCATCTTTGGCCTGATCAGCAGGATCCGGCGATTCAGCAACACCACTCTACAATTATAGGTTACGTTCTTGTGCATCACTGGCATGCCAATGTCTATCAATATATCCTCCGCGCCGGATGACTTCAGGATAGTTGCGAGCACCTCCCAGCTGTGCAGCAAGGTGTCTGACTCGTAGAAATGATCTTCGCAGCTGTAGCCACTGTCAAAGAAGACCAGCGATGGGTTCAACATCTCTAATACCCCTTTCATTAATGTAAAAGAGTTTCCAGCAATTGTTCTAGCAGTATTTAGAGAAGATGGCAGAATGTTCCATTGCTATCATTTGAACTTTAGTGGCATCCATGTTTACTAGTGCATTAAGCGCAACTGTAGTACAATTGTGAGAGAAGAAATGATCTTTTACCAAACTTCCAGCTCTGGACCACTTCTGTAAGTAGCTCCAGCCTCCTTCGCCTCCTGGATGCTCTGCCAAATTCGTCTAGAGTTCCCGTCAAAGTCCATCGCCCACTGGTTCAGAGTACAAACCGCCACAGTCACTGTGCGACCCATTTTTGAAGCTTTCCTCTCCCTTCAGACGTTGAAACCAAGAAAAGTGTAGCCTATCTGCAGCAGAATTGGGAAAAATTGTGGGTTTGATAATAAAGAGCAATTATGAAGCTACCAGAAGGTTATAAAATTAAATCTGCTATCAGAGAAGAAGAATGGTCGCTGACAATGCAACGATCCATTCCCAACTCCCCATTGGACTCTCATTGATCTGTTCCAGGAAGCATATTTACTCTACGAGATAGAAGTATACATTCTGTTCTCGACTCTAGGGAACTTTGATTGATCAATAACCTTCAGAAACAGACAAGGGGTAGGGGTGCGAATCCCCTACTGGTTCGTGCTGCCAAAGGATGTCAGAGATATCTCAGAGGGAACTGTTATTAAATTCCTCCGGCTTAATGCTGCATTTCCTTTGAATCGAATCAGGCATAGCTTTCCTTTTGAACAAATTATGTACACGCTCCATAATTTGATTCAATAAATCTCCAGTCGAAGCTTCAAGTTCACAGCAATCAATATATATATATATAATCATCCCTTATTTCTATTATTTCCTCCATATACATTTTACTAAATAATCATAAACAACTAACAATTGTTCACACGTCAATGCCAGAAGAGTGTAAAATTTTTCTAAATTGAAGAATTCATTCTTTGTGGATGGTTAATGATGAGGGTGCAAAGTTTCCTTGAAGGGGTTGATAGAATCGAAAGAGGGGTTGGGAGGGACGTCTGGATGGACAAGGATCGATAAAGAAAGTTCTTTATTGCGAATAGTTTGGTGTTAGGCCAAGGTAGCACGACGAACCTCGAGGAACCGAGAGGGCAACAAACAATCGCGAAGCCGCTGGCTCCGCCCCCGGTTTCCTCGTTGTCAGGGAATCGAGGGGGGTGGGTTTCAGGGGCCATCCGTCTTCTTCGAGGGCAAAGTCCCTGGTGGTAGTTGGCGTGGAGGATCCGTCTGGAGGACTATAGCGTCACCCTCGAATCGCGAGGATTCTTCTTTAAGATGATAAGGATCGCAGTGTTCGTTGAAAATTATGGGAAACAGCACTGAAGATGACGGGGATCGCAGTACTTGCTTAAAACGAGGGGAGTTTTGATTTGGGTAATAAGAAGTAGGTATAGTGTTTCAATATTAAGCCCTTGTAAGCGTGAGATTTCTTATCGTAAATAGTGGGGATCGTAGTAGTCTATTCAAGTAGTGGGAGGACTTATTTTCGGCAATAAGGAATGTAGTAAGGATCGCGCTCCTTTTCAAGCGCGGGGGAATTTTTATTTTTGGTGGTAGGGATAGTATTGTTATTCTTTGTATCGTGAAACTTTTTAATTCAGATACTGTGGAACTTATTTTGTGTAGTAGAGACCTGCGGGTTCACTTTAGGCCAAGGGAATTATTATTTTAGGTAATAAGAATCGTAGGGATTCCTTTCAGATTACGGGAATTCTTATTTAGGTACTGGAAATTATAGTACTACCTTCATATTGCGGGAATTTTTATTTTAGATGGTAGGGATCATAGTGTCCTTACTTTCCTACTTTAAAGCAATTGAAAATTCATCTTTAGGTAATAATGTCCCTACTTTTCTACTTTGAAGGAAATTGAAATTTCTTCTTTCGAGGTGAAAAATGGGGATCATAGTATTATCCCCTAATTTCAGAAATTTCCATTTAGATAACTACTCACCAAACACTAACAAGTACTAAGTAGTCCAAAATGAAGAGCTCCAACGAAAAGGGCGTTTTGGACACAACAGATTCCACTACTGAACAGAACCAACTGGATCGTTTCAATACAAGCGAGGATAATGAAGGAAACGGGGGAGTCGATGCGGACGAGAGATAACGAGAAATGTCGGGCGATATTTTCACCTGCAGCAGGGTCAAGGAACTTCAGGCCATGCTCTTCCCAATTCAACCGATCCCTGGTAAACACCCATCAAAAATCCAACATTTACCCTCGAGAGGGTATTTACCCTTGTTATCACACTGCATGCTACCTAGTGTAAATTTATTGGCCGCAGGTGGGGCCCTGGCAAGCCTTCAGAGGCTCCAAGAGTTGCAACTGTTACAGCTGGGGCGCTACGAAGTGCAACGACCAGAAACGGAAGTTCCGTTGTTCTCGGTGGCATTCGGCGCCAGAGAGGATCAGCAATCCAGGGAGACACTTCGTAGTGTGTTAGACACACGCTGCATGATCGATGGAATCACTCAGGAGGCTGCACGGTGGCCCACGGAGTGTCAAGTAAGAAATCAACCACTCAACGTATACCACGTACGGAGCTCCTCATAGCATATCTCTTAATTACGGTCCTTGAACGTCTGTGGGCGTTTCTCGTGCACGTTGCGTGCACTGAACGAATGCAATTCTGCATAGTATTCAAAGAGTTAAAGAAGATAAAAGACAGTAAATAGGAGGTCGAAAATTACTAAGGAATTCTTGAATTCGTTGAATTTCTAGGTACTTCCGGATAGAGTGACACACGTAGAGTACACTCCAACAGTTCCAGAACCGTTTTACGTGCCAACGGGAAGAGAACCGAGACCAAAGCCATTAGGGGACGAGTATGGGACAGTGATATTTCGCTACCATCCCATTGGTATCACTAATTATGTGAGTCGAGGATAGTTTATTATAACATGAAGACGCCACTGTGGCTGTAACTTTAATCACCACAGTTTTGTGTTTTGAACACTCGAGTTCATCATTGTTTAATAAAAAAACGAGGGTCCTTGTTTCATAAATGTAGAAATATCTCTTTCTATTTAAAGTTATAAATATATATCTATAATTTAAAGATACTTATCTACTTGTTTCTGTTTAGAGTTATAAATAATTTTATTTAGAGGTATAGATGCACTTCTATATTTCACAGATATATATTTATTTTTATTTAGAATTATAGACACATTTCTATAATTTACAGATTTGAAATACTTCTGATCCTAAAAATAGCGCAGCTCAGATTACCTTTGTCCACTATTAAAAGTTTAATAAAACCGTATTCCACAATTCTTTCCTCCCTTTTCCTCCTTCTCTTCTATAACCTCCTAATAAGCTCCCACAAGGTGAACAATGAAAGCATTAACAGTTCAGCAGATCTTGCGTGGGAGGAAGCACAGTCTTGCCGCTTTCAACGGCCCTACCATCAGATTCAGGCATTTCTAGCAACGACTCCACAGACGTCGACAACGTACTCTTCGTAGCTAGATCATCCGAACCGCCAGACAACACCGACCTGCAGTTCGAGTCCCGTTTCGAGTCTGGAAATCTTTGCAAAGTGGTGAAGATCACAGACACTTATTACCAACTGCACCTCAGGAAGGACCTTTACACGCAGAGGCACATGCAGTGGTATTACTTCAGGATATCGAACACGAGGAGCGGGACCACTTACAGGTCGTTTTGCTTAAGAATTCCACTTCCCTTTATCATAAACTTGAAAACTTGTAGCGCACACAGAGGAACATAAAATCTAATTTCAATATAGAGATAAGGAAATAGATTAATTTTCCACAGTAAAAATGACGCAAACTTCGGGCTAACATAGTTTCAAATAATTGTAGATTGTCTATCGTGAACCTCTGCAAAGAAGAAAGCCTGTACAACGAGGGACTCAGGCCACTGTTATATTCCACCGAAGACGCTAAGAGGAGAGCAGTCGGTTGGAGAAGATGCGGCGATAATATTGCTTACTACAGAAATGATTCGTTGTAAGTGCGTTCATCATTTTTGTGCACCACAATGTGCAAAGCGTTTCAGTATCTATTTTTTAGAAGCGACGAGGAGAAGGAGAAGCATACGTTGTCGTTCAATGTGTCCTTTCCTCACGACAGGGACACTGTCTACTTGGCCCACTGTTACCCTTACACTTATACTGATTTACAGGTAATGGTTTTGAATATTTTTTTAGTGCTTTTAGTAAATTTAACTATTACCAATTTTGGGATACTTTCGATTGTGATGTTTGGAGGGAAGATTGGTGTTAGAAATTCGGTAGATTCGGAATGTATGAAGTTATTCCACAAACTGAATATTTTTCATACTAAGATCGAATAGTATAAAAATTTATATTGAAATTACTAGGAATATCTCGGCAAGCTCGTCGCCGACCCCGTGAAAACGAGGTTTACGAAACTTCGATTATTATGTCGCACTCTGGCTGGGAACGGGGTGTATTATTTAACGATCACTGCCCCAACTTATGAAGAAGAGGTACGACGCAAAAGGGGTATCGTTATTACGGCTAGAGTTCACCCTGGTGAAACACCCTCTAGCTGGACGATGAAGGGGATCATTGACTTCTTGACTGGGGAATCTGATCAAGCTAAGGTAGGTGTGGGACGTCTCTAGTACCCAAAGTACCTAAATATTTTCTAATGGAACCTGAGGTGTACTATGTTTCCCAATGGAGCGTTGAGTACCCTTTATTTTTCAGCGAAGGGCCAGCTTTCCTTTAGAGAAAGCTATCCTTTATTTTCCCACAGAACACATTAGGTACTCTATATTTTCTAATGGAAAATCCGATGCCCTTTACTTTCCATTAGAACCTAAGGTATCCTTGAGTTTAACACGAAACCCCAGGTACCAATTACTTTCCCATAGAATCTCAACTAATTTTATTTGTCTAATAAAACCTCGGGTACCTCAAACCCCCAATACTCCATCATCTAAGGCACCCAATCTTGAACCCCCACGAAACTTTCAACAATCCCACAATATTTCAGGCGCTTCGAGAGAGGTTCGTGTTCAAACTAGTGCCAATGCTGAATCCGGATGGAGTGATAGTTGGCAACAATCGGTGCTCACTATCAGGGAAGGACCTGAACAGGCAATACAGAACCGTCATGAGAGAGAGTTACCCCTCAGTATGGCACACGAAACTGATGATTCGAAGGCTGCTCGAGGAGTGTGGCGTTGCTATATACTGCGATTTGCATGCCCACTCCAGGAAGCACAACATATTCGTCTATGGGTGCGAGAGCAAGAAAACTGGACCTCAGGCCAGGCTCTCGGAGCAAGTGTTTCCACTGATGGTTCACAAGAACGCTGCCGACAAGGTGAGGTATTATTTCTATCAACATCTTGCTCACCAATTGAAGGATTCTATTCTCAATCTAGCAACCTTAGAACCTAACATTCAACAAAGTATATCAAAGCTGTCACTTTTAAATGCCTTGGTTCCCCTTATTTCAGTTCTCCTTTGAAAACTGCAAATTTCACGTGGAAAAGGGTAAAGAGGGGACCGGGAGGGTCGTCGTCTGGTCGATGGGGGTGCAGAACAGTTACACGATGGAAGCATCCATGGGGGGATCGAGGATAGGCTCCAGATCTGGGACCCACTTCTCCTCTCAGGACTACGAGCAGATCGGTAAAGTGTTCTGCGAGACGCTGCTAGACTTTTTCGACCAAGATCCCGTCAAGGTATTCCACTCCATACTCTATCATGACGATACAAAACTGTTTTGCAACATAATTCCTCATCCTCTGGTGTTTGCCCCTGGAAAACGATTTCTTGGTCTGTGATTGGATACCAATCTCGGTGAGACATCATTGAATCATTTCGCTAATACGAAGTGCAACCTTCGTTGGTTAACAGAAGTAGATACAAGGTAGGATACTGTTCATTTAGGCTACGTTCTTGGGCACGGAAGGAGAGGCTTCGAAACAAGATAATTGGTAGGCTAATGAAGGAAGGCTCCAGCGCGGAGGAACCGACCAATATTGATTTAACAGACTACTCTAGGTACTCTGCGATATTAATAGACACTTGAAGTAGATAAATATTCGCTCATTCTATCTACACGAGGCTTGCTTGTGTAGACAATGTCCTTTTCAAAGATCCACAGCATGAGCTTTGTGGGGATAGCATTGAACTAGATTGCAGGTTTGCAGAACCAAAGCATTACTATGGGGTGGCTGGTTTCTACGAACTTCTTTCTTTCTACCAACGCCAACAAAATTTGGAAATATCCTAAATGAACATGACTGCACTTGGAACCCTCGTGTTGTAGCAATTTAAATAATCGGCTATGCCAATTACATGTGTCAGTTATCTCTTTCATCTTCTGCCAGTGACGAAGGGGACACGTCAGACAGCTCTGTCTCCGAGAAAGAAGGCATAGAGTTCGCACAAGGATCATGGAGCTGCGACATAAGGGATTCAACAGGTTCCCCGGAATATATTTGCCCACCACCGACTCCCACGTTTGTTCCACCTCGAAGCTTTGAGCTGGCCAAAAGAAGGAGCATGAAGGGACAGCAAACTGGCAGAAGCTACCTCCAACGCAGGAGGATGCTGGTGAAGCCTCTCCTTCCTCAATTTTATTTTAGAGTACCACAAGTACGTGTTAATTTGAAATGTACATGATGAAATGTATTCAGGCTAGGAGAGCAGCGATGGACCTGCCAACCACTGATCCAGGCAGCGATCTATGGGATTTCGTGGAATCTGGGGACGAAGGTCTGGCAAGACCGGAAGGTAAGCAGTGGAAGACTAATAATGGGGCGTGATCTTCAAAAGAAGGTTTGAACAGTGAGTGGTAACAAAAGTAAAGTAGTTTCATCTGGAAGAATCGTACCTCAATATTTACACTCCATAGACTGTAGAATTAAGCTAGTGATGAAGGTTTTAAACTTTCTTTTCGCCACCTAGTGAGAATGGTTATAAGCATGAATGTTTTGAAGTCTTAAGAACAACTTCCCTTCTGGTGGAATCAAACCAGCAATTGCAATGCAATGGTGCCCTTCTTCGTAGCTTTATCAGCGAGGATTCGCGAACACTTCAAAGGAGAAAGTGTTCAGGTAGATACGGAGAAGGAAGAAGTCACTGGCGATGATATGGTCCTACCGGAAATAGTCAGATCTCGCAGTGTATCGCTGGGTGAGAAATTGACTGTGAACAAGGAGGAAGGAAAGATGAACAAGCCACCACCCTGTCTTCACCTCGTCAGGCAAGAAAGCATTCTTAAAGAATCCGTTTTTAATTCTTAAAGAATTCGTTTCAGAATTCATTGCCTTGGTTCAATTTGTGCAGGGCGTTGAGGCATAGATCACCAGTTCCATTGAAGACTAAAGACATACAAATAAAGCTCAGCTCTCTGCGCCAGCAAATATGGATGGGAGTCCCTTTGAACATTGAGAACAATATCCAGAAGAACATAGAGCCCCCTTTTGCAAAAGGGCCTCTCAGCTGGGGAGTGTCCAATATGGCGCTGGCACAGGGGAAAGTGGAAAGCAACACTTTGCTCAAGTTCGTTTAATTTCATTATTCGTTATTCCTCATAAGCAGGGCCAGCATAAACTTTTGCAGAGCGGAGTTCCAAAAGTGTATGGGCCCAAAACAAACGCATTTACATGTACTTCTACATTTTATGATAATAAATAAATACCTATGTATAGGGCCCCGCTAAATTTACAAAGAGCTTTTCGCGGACCACAGGGCTTTTTAAATAAATTTTATAATAATAAATATCTATGCATAGGACCCTGATAAATTTACGATGAGCTTCTCAAGACCGCGGGGCCTTCTAAACCGCCGAGAACCCGCCTCGTGTCGGCGCTGCTCATAAGAATCTCACACAGAATCAAAAGATCCATCTATCATAAATATTATATACATCTGTTTCCAGATCCTGCACCAAGAAGCTACAATCCCTTGAGTACATTAGTATAGACGGCAGCATGATCGATAAAAGAGCAGAAGGCAGACGTAGACGCAAGGAGGCAACGCTGGCCCACCGAGAAGCCAGCGAAGAAGCCGAGGACCAATGCCAAGATCCCGCGCGAAAGACAAGGAAGAAGTCCCGCCTGAAGTGGCAGAAAATCGTCAGCATCAGTTCCAAGATCAAAGAGACTCGTCACGGGAAAACGTCCATCCTGACGATTAACGCGGATTCTTTGAAATTGGTCAGAGTCGAAATGCCTTCGAAGCAGCAACCGAGGCCGCGCAGGATCGAGCCCAGGAGGAAGTACGGAAAAGGTGGCGCCACCTGTACCGTCTCCAATATTGGAAAGTCGAGCGTCGTTAAATCGCAGTCGCGATGTCATACGCAGTTGCAGCCATTGATCGTCCCTTTGTGCGACAGTTTCTCCTCTGATAATGGCTCTATCGATTCACCTAGGCAAAGGGTCTCCAAAAAGAAACAGAAGAAAAAGAAACAACCGAAGAAGATCAAGTCGACTCCCACTGGGAAACGAAAGAAGCGCGCCACTAGCGCCAATCCACTGCGCAACTCCTAAACGATTTGGTGCGCAGTTGGTGGGTGGGGGACGTCTTACAGTGGACTCGTACGTTAATATACGAAGTTTTTACTTGATAATTTGATATTTCTCGATATACGATCGATAAAGGGATCATGAACTTTTACACATTACCGAAATTATTAATTACCAAAATGGTATGGAGTTGGAAGTCATAATTGTGACTCCTGATAGCTGATTACTTAATATTAATAAAGAATACCTACCTTCTGTGTTGTTTCTTCCACTTGAGTGAAATCTTCACGAATATTTAATTCATGCCTATTGTTGTTTTTGTCACGTTACATGTACATTGATAAATACGTATAAGATCTAGCAACAGAGACCTTTTTTTACAGTTACGGACGGACTGTTTTTAATAGAACCGATACTTTAGATGTCACTGTACCGTCATTTGTCGTTCAATTAAGAATTGAGGCAATTGTTATGTAACGAAGTATCACGAGATAACAAGGGGCGTCTGGTGGCCAGCTACGCGAGATAAGCAACCAGGGTACTCACGTTATTACGTTGGTCCAGACGGAGGAACTGGGCGATCGTACGAGTCTTGTGTTCAGATATTGTGTTAATCGCGCATTCTTCAATTGACATGCGCGGTAACCGTCTATCCTCCACGTGCTTTTCAACGGCAATTGACAAATCCGCGTTCGGGCCAAAACATAACCTCACAAAGCGTTCGCGGTGAATTTGATAACAATCTTTGTTAGCATAATTCGACGCTTTTATAATACACTAATCTCGGAATGTACATCTCGATAACGCGTCCCGTTTGACGAAAGAGCGTTTTCGAAAAACGAGCAATTGCGATACGATCCACTTAGCGATATAGGTTTTAATGTTAGTTTGCAATCAATGAGCTGATACAGCTTAGCACACAGTGTATTGCACAATGTAGTTCTTTAAGAGAATCACTGTGGATCGAGATTCTTCCAGGGGATTTTTATTTTCGCGTGCAGTTCCGATTACATTTACGAACCGTTATTGCCACAGATGTTCTCGATGCTCTTTTTAAGAGCAGCTGCCATCTGGTGTGAGTATAAAGGACTGCAGATTTGTAGATAATATTTTTTGCGTGCGGCCTTCCTTTTTTAGTGTAGGTATTGGATAATGGCAATGGGTTATTATTTACTTTGATTGTAAGTGGTGCGTGTGATACTTCTGGGTTTAATAAATAAAAAAGATCCGTTATTAAATTGTCTTATTTTCTTGTATTTCAGGTTTCCTACCTGTTGCACTTACACCTTGCGATCCATATACTCCAGAAATTCTTCACATACACTTCACACTCAAATGGCACAGATTAAACTTCACGACCACATTACACAAATAACGCATCAACATTTTAAGGTTATACTTCACACTTCACACTACTTATAAATTGCTCTCCACTTAGAAACTACTTAGTCGTCTTACCACAGTGCCCAATATGGTAATTACTCAACTAAGTACATATTGTGTTTCTCGGGAAAACGCAACAGAGTTGTAAATGACAAAATTTTATCACCAATGTTACAAATGAACTTTCGTTGTCCGAAAACCATAGTCCCGGGTTGCAACTTTATTGCGTTTTCGTGGGAAGCTTAAAATCCGCTTTCTACCTTATGAAATGTGGTGTGTATTATGTCTAGTGTAAAGTGTGGCGTGCAGAATGTGAAGTATGACATATAGAGTGCGAAGTATAACGCCTACAGTAATTTTTAAGGTTTGCAATTCCGTGCTCCTCCAAGAGAAACTGAACTTTTCGTTTCGCGACATTATTACACATTAAAGAATAGTAAAAATTCATACGCAAGCTGTGGATAAGCGAAAACCTATATAAGGTGTTTATAAATATGTGGGACAATATTTCAGGGTCGATTCCACTCATCAAGGTAATAAGAAAAGTTGGTATGAAATTATATTTTTATATTCCGTAAAATACCGGCTCGAAACGCCTGTTAGAGAGCAACCGGCAGACTGGCGCGTTCGTCAGTTAGCCTAATCTTAATATATAAAGCAGAAAGTGTTTGTGTGTTTGTCTGTCGCCTAAAAACATTCGGACGGTAAACTCTGGGTTCACGAAATGTGACCGAAAAGAGATAAAGAAAAAAAAATTTTCCATGAAATCAGAATCTAAATTTCGGGCGAAGCCGACTATATTTCCATTCATGTCCTTTCCTTCGCGCCTTTAAAAAAAACAAAGACGAAATGATAATCGATATATCGATTCGCTGAAACACACCTGGGCTTCCTTAAGGGGGGATTCTCGTCTAACAGCCTCAGAAGTAACTAATATTAAGAATTTTTTTTAAAAAATTATTGGTCATATTGAATTAAACTCTGACGCCAACATTTTCGAAGAGGTTAACACAATTTCGCAATGATAATTAATAAATAATAAGAAGGACATAAAAAACGACATAAAAAAAATTCTACAAGTTTAAAGGTTGCCTCCTTATATCCCAAAATGCAATATTAACAATAGTATTCTAAAAAAAATCATAAATTTCAGTGCTTTTACACGAGAATCCCCAATTAAATGCTACTTTAATAGGCGTTTCGGACCCGTGTTTCACGAAATATTAAAACGCTTATAACTGTCAAACTAAGCCTTATGGCGCATATATGTGTACCAAGTTTTTTAATATCTTGATGAGTAAAACCGACCTTGAAATATTGGCACCACATATTTATGAAGACTTCCCATATTTGAAAACCGATTGAAAATGTCGTCGAAACTTTGCTAGTAATATAGAAAAGAATAACAAGTACTATTGGAATATTGCAGGACTGGCATAGGAGCGAAACGGGAATAGGTACTGGAAGAATGGTAGATAACAAGCGCAAATAGTACGAATAATATGAATAGGTCAGTAGAGTGAGTTGAGCAGATCATATGGCCTACGTGGTTAGCGCGAAGAATATGAATAACACGACCAACGCAGTGTGACCTAATGTGAGAAGTGTGAATAATGCAGAATCATTAAACAATGTCCACAGTGTAAACAGCCCGATTAACATAAGCACTTTAACAATAACAATTGTCTGAGTTGCCTGTAAAATATCAAGCACCAAACTGTACCAAGAAAATATAAACAGTACCGCAAGCCTGTTTATTTCCAAATACAATATCTACAACCTCCTCATACATAATTCTAATATACCTAATACACTTACATAAAACATTCTCACTTTAGAAATAAATACTTAGGTACCTTCCAAACTTACAGTTAAGTTAGTGCGATAACTGACGAGACACAAAAATTATCGACAACCTTAAATAATCGTTAAGTCGATGCCAATTCAGAAATCGACTTATGGTAAATGCACCTGCGGATTATGCTAACCGATATTATTTCAACTGGCCGCATTGGCGAGTGTCGTTAAGTCAAAAAAGTCGGGTCATCGAGCATTGACCTGGATATCCGGCGATTGTAAGCATAAATGAACGTAAACTCCTCGTCTTCCCACGGAACGTGGTCTAATGAAAACACCAGCCGCCATCTTGCAAGCGTGTTCTTACGCAGAGCTGCATCACTTCCGGTATTCAACGTGAAACGTTGTCCCATAGGTTGCAGCGCGCGACGTTAGATAATTCCCCCCGAGAATGTCTCAAGTGCAGCTCAAGAATGTCCTTGCATCTTCCAAAAACCCCTGGGAATTCTATAGAAATAATATGAGAAATGTTGAACAACGAATAGCAGCGCTAAAGAAGCAAAGAGCTAAAAATATGTATATCCGTTTTAGCAGACCGGAAGTCGATGGTAGTATTACGTAAACGAAGGAAATCGTTGTAGGAATATCGACTTCCTGGAAAGAGAATTGCATTCAATTTATTTAATTCGCTTTCAGAGGCTCTTCGTGAAAATCGTTTTCATCAACGTGACACACGTGATTTATTATGAAACTGATCGTAATACGTATGTACAATGACCACGTTTCTCGAGGGAACAGTGACGCGACAATCTGTAATATCGAAGGCAAATATGTAAGTAACGGCAGGTTTTGAAACAGACGCAAATGCAAAATGGGCCGCGAAGTAATAGGTGAGTAGGTCAAGGCGGAAGTACTCAACGTTTTCGATGACTCGTGGCAATTTCGTGTCCTTTTTACTTGAGCTATTCGCAAATTTCTTTTATTAGATACATTATAGGAAGCGCTGCTTAATTATTCCGCAACGTTGAATTATACGATGCGCGTGATATCTGCTACTGCGTAACTTCACTTTCATCTTCGTCGCTAATTTTATTCACTGTTTATTCATCGTAAAAAAATTCATAAGGAATAAAGGGACGTTTTTACTTGGTCAATTCTGGAAATATCGTATCCTTCTATCCTAAATATTTGAAAGTACGATATCTAGTGTGAACGGACCTTAAGTATTCGCGATAATCTAAAGAGGACTTTCTCTAGCCTATGTACCACTTTCTTCCTACGCGTCGATGAACAATGAGACCGTTTTTACAAATTACAAAGTACTCCTTCGTAACAAAACCTTTACAGACAATAAGATTTTGTGGCCCCACTATACAGAATGGTCACTTCACCGCGATGTACGATTCTTAGCCACTTTCCAAACGTTGTTTCTATGTAGATATTAAAATTGAAAAAATTTCTATGGAGCCCCCCTTTATGGTGAATTCAGCACTGTTCTCAGATTAAATAATAAAGTACGTGTTACGTTAAAGTACAAGTGTTCCTGCAGTCGAGTAGATTTTCCTAAAAAAACGATATAGAAGGGTTGACAAAGCTATGGGTTGATTAGGGAAAGCAAAGATCAAGGGAGACGTAAGTGGTGGTAATTATCGATTCTAATAGAAGCGCGAGATCAGCTATTAATTAGTGTCGCGGACCTCTGCCAAGGAAGGGGTGAGTAGGAAAGGCCCAGTTATAAAAGAGATCGCGCCAACTCGATCAACTAGTGTTCGGTGGTGGTTCATCGACAGGAACTCATCGTGTGAGTGGAATAGAGAGATAGGTGGGTGGCAGCGATTCCCTCAGTCCCCTCTCCGGTGCGCGTACATCGTGCTGGACATCTACGATTGCTCCTAGGCACCCTCAGAGTGCTGTGCGACCTCCAAGTGATTGTTCATACCGTGTGAATACGTGGCCCGCTACTCTCTGGGGTAGGAGGGGGCACTTGTACGTGAACGCTTCTCGAAACATCGCGATTCCTTAATTTTCTTAGTAAATACCCACTTGCTCGGCGACCACGTCAAAATACAGGGTGCGCGCCAACAGATAGTAAAGAATGAGACGACTGATTCCACGTGAGAAATTAAGGCGTCAATCAAGAGCAACGAAATTACTGTGGAGACTTTGTTCCGTAATTAGTAATGCGTGGAAATTCGGGTGAGCGACGCCTAAAGCATGGCAACACGGTGATCAGCGGTGCGCGTTGCGTAAGCCTGTAAGGCCGCGTAGGGGTCACCGTCCAAAAACCGCGCGTGCGCAGTAGCCTCCCTCGCGGAAGTAGCGATGAATACAAAAATTTATCGCTACTTCTTCGAGGTAAGTTAATAAATAAAAGTAGTGATAGATTTTGGAATTTATGAAAAGTGGCCCTCCTACTAACCGCTGACCGCCAAGGTCCCGCGCTTCAGGCGTCCCTGAAATGAATCTTTAAACATTAATAACTGAGAAACGAAGCCTTCGCTGCGATTTTATTACTCTTCATTTTCCACTTCTTTCATCACGTAGAATGGTTGTGTGTATTTTATTCTACGTATTGTTAAGTGTCCCGTATACGCGAGACGATAGAAAGCGTTTAAAGTCGCGAGGCACGGAATGGACCCCGGCAAAAAAGGCCCAAATCGATATCTGCTTCCTTGGGATTTGTAGACTCTTAAGTGACGTGGAACACTGGATCGTTAATGTAAAATTAAGATAAAACGGTTTTTCTTTCAGATACAACATGTCTGCGGCTGTACCGGAAGTAGTCGGCGGATCGGTCGCCGCCGCCACGGCGGCTGGATTCTCCGCGACCACGGTGTTCTTATCCCTTTTGGTCCCCGCCCTTGTGCTTTACTTCATATACTTCAGGATCTCCAGGCGTCATATGATCGAGCTGGCTGAGAAGATCCCCGGACCTCCTGGCTTGCCTCTTATTGGAAACGCTTTGGAGCTTCTGGGCAGCTCTGACAGTAAGTTGGCAAGAATTCTTTCAATGTTCGTTAATTTCGTTGAGCAGAAGAAGAAACTACAAGATCAGACATTATTTTCACGAATTTCATTGGACGCGAGGGAAGATCTAGAGCAGGGATGGCAAGTACGTGCCACGGGAGAGATTTTCAGCAGCACGCCGAATGAGAAACATTAGAAGAACTGTAAGGTCTTCTTTAGGGGGAATGGGGGGCGTTTTGCAGGGGACTAGTCAGATAACTAATATCAGCTAAAGAGTGCAAAGACGGTAGAGTACCTAAGTTAGAGTAAGAGTATCGTTTTTGTAGGACTTTACAAATGGCATAGACTATAGACAATAAGAGTCAGTATATCAATACCTGTTTTTTTCCGCATGTTGGTCAAATCCTACTTGCCACCACTGATTTACGGTGACCCGTGAACGTGGTTAATAGTGTAGTAGAATAAGGTTTACGAGCTTCACTGTTTCTCCGCAGCAATCTTCCGAAACATCAACCAGAGGGCCAACGATTACAAGGAAGTTATCAAGCTATGGGTAGGTCCCAAGTTGGTGGTATTCCTGGTCGATCCCAAGGACGCAGAAGTGATCCTCTCCAGTCACGTGGTCATCGACAAATCCGCTGAATATGACTTCTTCAGGCCTTGGCTTGGAAATGGCCTCCTCATCTCTTCAGGTAATTGTTTTTTTCTTTGCTAACTTAGAAAGATACTCATCAACTATCTTCTTACAGAAATTCATCCACATTACCAGGCTCGACTCGAGCCTTCCTTGGGCTCTTTATTTATAACATATTTTCTTGAGCTCATCGATGACTTTGCTCTGAATTTTTATTCACAGCTTAAAACATTTATAGTACAACTTGTAGTATTTCATTTAAAACTTTATTTTAAAAAATGTCACAATGAGAGGACTATTTTGCGCCCCTTGAAAACTTTACACCCCAAGTGTAATCTTGTCTATCAGCACGAGCCGGGCCTGCGCATAGAATAATCATACATGGTAACAGAAAATAGCGCGGACAAAGCAGCAAAAGCAACGCAGTTAACTTCAGCAGAGTAACTCTGCAATCCACTTTGCCTCTTATTCCCTTAAACACTCCTGAATCCAACAACAAAACCAAATTCACCTCTCCCACTTAAGTCAACTTAACCCTCCGTGGTCAAACGTTATAATCACAAATTGGTTACATGGGCTTCCCTGCACCCCAGCGACATTTTTGAGTTCCAATTTACGTATTTTTGAATCTTTTAACTTTTCAAGGATGAATCCAGATGAATGTGACCATTTTCAGAAAAAAGAAATTAAATTCTTTTTTTATAAAATTAGAATCCAAATTTCAGGTGAAGCCGAGTAGTAAAGCTAGTTCCCTATAAACGCCACGCCACTTGCACCGAAATTACAGCCTACGATTTCAAATAAAATTCCTTCAGCCTCCTTCTTGCGCCAATACTTCCTCCACCATTTACCCCAGGAAAGAAAATCGCGTGATAGAACATATCTGTCCGTCGGACGATATTAAAGCGGTTAAGTACAAGCGAAGGCGATAAATAATGATCCGCGTAGAAACTCGCGGATGTTTGTCAGGCGTTCTCGGGGCTAATTTCGCTGGTAATAGGTGAAATTGCCCTGTCGACCTGGGGGGGGGGGGGGGGGGAGAGGGAAGAAACGAGAAAACGAAGTGTACTGTACGGACGATCATTGACGTAGACGCGACGGGGAAAGGGGAGGAGCGCTTCCGCGCAGGCGAGACGCAGTTTCACTGATCGTATGCGCTGTTATCGTAACTTTCTCGCTGCCGTCGTGATGGACTTTTTTTCCCTCCCGCGAAACTCTCGATGAACGTAACACTGCTCGCGTGTAAGTAGACACAAGTGTCCCAATTGCGCGTCCCATTGGCGTCGACTTTCCTCTTCAGCATCCACCATCTTTCTTCATCCGGGAAGATACAAGACTGCAGAGTCGTGTCGATAAATTGGGAAAGTGGCTCTAGTAGTTCGTTTTTAAGAAATAGGAATTACCTTGAAATTAGTAGACTCTATTTCCCTTCAATTAAAGTCTGAAATTTAAACCCACTACTTACTTGCTTCCTGGATAGCCACGCAAGAATGCGCGATACTATTTCTACGGCAATGCAATTCTGCATAGGAGTGTATAGGTCTGTATAGGAGTGCTTTCAGGCTATCAGTATTTCCCTCTGTTACTTAATCGAATATTCCTCCACTTTCTTCCTTTCCCCGATGAAAGTCTCCAATAGGGGTATTAGTTCTCAGGATTTCTTTAATTCTTCTTCACTTTGACACTCAATCCTTTTACTGAGCCTTTTCAGCGCTGGGACTTCAAGCATGCATTCCATACATGTGCTGTTTGCGAGGAACGCTCATAGGCGTTCAAAGAGTACGTTTAGCAAATGCTAGTGGGATAGTTCCGCACAGGGGGTGCACTGACAAGGAGAGGTTTTTAGGTGTCCGCCTCCGATTGCCCTGGTTTTTGGATATGTGTTAGACTACCGAAAAGTAAGAAACAGGTCTCTTTTGATTTTGGCCCGTTTGCATATTTAAGGGGCGAAACCGCCTCTCAAAGTTCACATATCTAAAAACCAAAGCAATCAGAGGCGGTCACCTAAAAGTCTCTCCTTATGAGTAATATATGAATCGCAAGACTGAAGGAGTTAATTAATACGCTTGGATTTTTCACGAAATCTTGTCTCCTTCGGGTTAATAACGCGAGAGCTTGATTGCAGGTCAAAAATGGCGCACCCACCGCAAGCTGATCGCCCCGACTTTCCATCTGAACGTTCTGAAGAGCTTCATCGACCTGTTCAACGCGAACTCCCGCGCTGTGGTGGAAAAGATGCGCAAGGAGGCTGGCAAGGAGTTCGATTGCCACCACTACATGTCCGAGCTGACCGTTGAGATCCTCCTAGAGACCGCCATGGGCGTATCCAAATCCACCCAGGACCGCAGCGGCTTCGAATACGCGATGGCTGTGATGAAGTACGCGCTCACGTTTATTCCACTATTACGAAACGCTTTTTCCACCCGCGGAGAAAGTCCCGCTTAAGAATTAGTTGCGTAAGGACTAGAAAATTGGGATTGGCGGAGACTTTCCATCGAAGGGGGCATTTTAAGTGATTACGGGTTAGGCTTGATAAGGGGAGAAAGTATCTTAATCCTTCAGATACATATGCGTGTTCGGGTAACGCCCATAGACGTTCAATTAATACGGTGGATAAATGGGGGCGGGAGGGAACATATGACAGGTGGTTCGACCTCCCTAATGGGGTGGTTAACGAGATGATTTTCAATTCGCAGGATGTGCGACATCCTCCACCTCCGTCACACGAAGGTCTGGCTCAGGCCCGACTGGCTGTTCAACCTGACCAAGTACGGCAAGAACCAGATCAAGCTTCTGGAGATCATCCACGGGCTGACGAAGAAGGTGATCCAGCGCAAGAAGGAGGAGTACAAGAGCGGCAAGCGTAACATCATCGGCGATCAGAAAGCTGACGCCAAGGTAACAAGCTGCGAGATATTTCTTACTTGATGCTCCCGTCCGCGATTTAAACTTCCTTAGGACTATTACTTCTTCCACAGTGGACGTGGAGCCCTAGACCTTCCTCCACTCAGAGATATCATAGCGATAGCGTTTCTTTATCATTTCCAGACCAACAATGCCACCGTCGTAGAGGGAGTCTCCTTCGGCCAGTCTACTGGTTTGAAGGACGATCTCGACGTGGACGATGACGTCGGCGAGAAGAAGAGGCAAGCGTTCCTCGACCTCCTGATGGAGGCTGGACAGAACGGAGTGGTGCTGAACGAACAGGAAGTAAAGGAGCAGGTGGACACCATCATGTTCGAGGTATGAGCTGTCCGCCATGTCAAGGTGTGATTCGAAAACAGGAGGAGTAATTGAAATTTTACTCGAAAGGGACACGACACAACTGCCTCTGGGTCCAGCTTCTTCCTCTCGATGATGGGCTGCCACCCAGACATCCAAGAGAAAGTGATCCAAGAGCTGGATGAGATCTTCGGAGACAGCGACAGACCCGCAACGTTCCAGGACACCCTGGAGATGAAGTATCTGGAGCGATGCCTCCTGGAAACCCTTCGCCTATACCCACCTGTACCCATAATTGCTCGCGAAATTAAGCAGGATTTGAAACTGGGTTGGTACATCACATACTCTAAAAGCATCTTCGACTACTCCGCTTCTGCCCTACTTCTTTCAACTTCTCGCGCGCAAATGTATCCCCAAAGCATGCGGTAAACAGGACTACGATAAATAACAATTCCTCCCAATTGCAGCAACCAAGGGGTACGTCCTCCCAGCAGGGTGCACCGTGGTGGTCGCCATGTACAAGCTTCACCGACAGCCATACATCTACCCCAACCCAGACGTCTTTAACCCCGACAACTTCTTGCCGGAGAACACAGCCAACCGCCACTACTACGCGTTCGTCCCGTTCTCCGCCGGTCCGCGGTCCTGCGTGGGCCGTAAATACGCGATGCTCAAGCTGAAGATCGTTCTCTCGACGATCCTGAGGAACTTCCGCGTCAAGTCGGACATCAAGCAGTCGGACTTCAGGCTGCAGGCCGACATCATCCTGAAGAGAGCCGAAGGGTTCAACATCAGGCTCGAGCCGAGGACGCCAATGGCCGCCACCGCTTAGAAAATACATAGGGAGTTTGTTTGTAAAGATATTATAATTGAATTTAAACGATCGGCAGGCTTTGGGACGCGCGCAGGCGCATATGCCGTGGCTCACCCAGCGCGCACGCTCCGAGGCCCTAAATGGCGGCGCGATGCGCGCGCCCCATAGCCTCGCGCGGACCATACGAATCGTATGTAAATGTTGTATATTGAAGGACGCTTGTGCAACGCGTATAGTTACGTATTTACTTATTCGTTGATATTTATCTTGTGCAATAAATTATGCAGCCTCTGCGTTGCGAAATCTCAGCCCAGCGTTGTTGTTTCCTGTTATGAAACCCCCGACGCTCGTTACGGTTATTTCTTTTTCTTTTAAACCCTCGGACGGTCGCGCCTTTCATAAAAGAGCTTGGCGAATAACTGATATTTCTGTAACACTTAAAAAAATAGCTATCAATCTGGAAGAAGGAAAGAACAGAATGGCATTAGGTAGAAAGCTACGATGATGAAATATTCGGAATCTGTGGCACACTCGGGATTTAATCTTGGGGTGGGCCGAGTTGAAGAGATAAAAATATTTTTAATGCAAATTCAATAAAATTCATTAGGTGATTATAAAAATTGATTTAAAGAATAAAATCCAGTTTTGTTTTCTTTTTACAAAACCTGTTCGGAATAATCCTGCACCTCTCGATATGAGTTTAAAATAAAAAAAAGGAAGTAAATATACCCCAAATATAATTAAATATTTATTTACATGTACAAGACACCCTCGCCGCATTTATCAGTACATAGTTCTATAAATGAACATGTGCCATGTGCAAAACAAAACACTCAACAGTGTACCCTCGTTCCGTGTGTTTTTATGTCTCTGCATGTCTTTTGTTACGGTTATGACTCGCGATTTGCCCGAGAACCTTTTCACCTATCGTTAAGACGTAATGACATTACGTGGCGTTTCCGCTATAAAGTCCATAGGGGCAACGGCTCCCTCAAAAGTACGTCATTCTTTTACGTAATAGAAGGGAAAGAGAGGTGAACGGGAAGCGTGGTCAGTTGTTTCTTTCGTCGCCGCTACGTGGCAGAAAGAACGATACTCAAAATGACCGCGCGAAACGATCAGGGGAAGTACGATATTGTGGAGTTTTTGAAGAAGGAAGGCTACAAGGAACGGTCGAGTAGCTCGGGAAGCCAGAAGAACGGTAGTGTCATATACCGTCCAATGAAATTGAAAAGTTTACCGCAAGCCGAATGGCACAAAATGGACAAGGTTATGGCTGACTTGAAAGCCACGTTGCCAGATATAAGTCCCAAGGAAGTGAGGAGGTCCTTAATGTTACTCGAACTACATAAATTTTAAATCCAATTAGCAGGGCCGCATTTACCAAAAGGCGTACTGGGCGCAAGCTGAGGCCTCGCTCTCTCTCTATGAGTCATATTTTAAAAAGCTGAAAAATTTGCGAGGCCTTACGATTTTACGCCCAAGGCCTCCAAGAATATAAATGTGGCCCTGCCAATTAGTTTCCAACGCCTTTCAATATCAAAATTATTACTTATTTTATTACTCATTACAAAACATTATAATTTTACTTTGTACTTCGCGCAATAATGCTCATTAATAATGGCAACTCGAGGTAGGGGATACAAAAAAGAATGCTCTTATATAAAATTCTGGAAACAGATTCAAAATACCCTTTCACCAAGCGATCCTCCTCGAGCTGCAAGAGGAAGGGCACGTGGAAGCAGCGCGCTACATGAAAGAGCTTCTAGAGATCGACGAAAAGATGAATGAGCAACAACCTGGTACTGTGACCTGGAAGAAGATGTATTTGAAAGATCAAAGAGAATTCGTACTTCGTCTGAAAGATGGACTAGTCGCGTTTGAGAAAGCTAGAAGGAAGGGTAGGACGTTATCGACCAACGCCCCTCGATACACCACGTCCACTAGAAACTGAATTATAGAATCAGATAAATTGCTCTTTCAGGTGATTACGTCGCAGGAGCAACGTCGCTTTTGGACACTGCCGTGTTCTTCCAATCTAGAACTTGGGAATGGTGGTGGGTGGCTGAGCGCCTCTACCAAGCTGCCCTATCTGCTGCCGAGTACATCGAGGGTGATAATGATTACACGATCACCCTGATACGCTATCTGTACGGTCGATTTCTCTTTCAACAACGTTAGTAGTGAGATCGTTTGAAGAACCTACTAATCTTACCGTGCAACCAGTGGCAGATGTAACGGGTGGCCGAGGAGCAGCTGTCGCCTGGGCCCCGCTCCATAAGGCCCCAAAGGGCTATCTTCAAAAAAAATTATGATTTTATAATAAACAACCAAACTATATTTGTTTTCTGTACTACTACACTTAGCACGTTTTTAGTAAAGTAACTGCTCATTTTCCCCTAAAAAAAAACAAACCCCTCTGGGCATTTGTCCTTAAATCTGCCACTGTGTGCAACCCTTCGAGCTTTCATAAGACGTATCCCCATAAACATTCGGGGCTCCTGAGTGTAGATATGATCACTGGGGACGTTCCATCAGAATTCTCTTTACCTTCTTCATCTGCAATAACACAAGAAACAGAGATTGAAATCAGTGCAGAATCCGAGTGAGGCTTTGGACTACCTGAACGAGGCTCGCGAAGCGGCAAAGAAGAAACCGTGGAACGCCTCAAGGAAACTTGGGGAAAAGCAAGCTTCCGTTTTCGTGGAGTCAAATACGCTTCTCTATCAGGCACTCCTGGTCCTCGCGCAACAGGAACGCCCTCGGAATCCCGACTTCGCGCTGAAAGCCTGCATGGAGGCCCTGGAAAGAGCCACGGATGGTAAAATCATCAAATTTAAAATTTTGAGGACTATCTTCAGTTTAAAATGTCGGAAATGGTAATTTTATAGGTAAACTGAAATAGTGAGTTCAACTGTAGACATGATTAAATATAATTGAACAGCTGGGTACAATGAGTACGTGATCGAGGCCCTCCACGGGCTAGGGAAGAGCTACGTCGCCGTGAAGGACATAAAGCGAGCGTTGCACAGCTTTTCCAAGATGCTGGCCCTCGCCAAGAGGATGCCGGATGTGGAGGGTGTCTGCAACGCGCACATGGAACTGGCCTTCGCTTACAAAGTATAAATTTTCAATCTTCCCCAGCAACAAAAGACAAAGATCAATAGAATTGCATTGATTAACCCATTGGTCAAGCATTAAAATAAAAACTGCAGAATCTTCATTGCAGTTGACCAAATTAAAAAAAAATTAAAATTTAATGTTGCGTTTATGCGATAACAGCTGTTGATGAGTTAACAATCGTGCAGCTGAAGCTACAGTGGTGGTCAAAAGAAACTTTAAAACTCTTATTTTCACGTATCCCACTTTGTTATATAAATTTTAAAATATAATTCTCCGAAATGGAGTTATTTCATTTTTCTTACCACTCTTCGTTTAGACTTTCTTAAATTATTAACCGCTACTGTACGCGTACCAGTGAATTACAATTTAGTCGGAGTTGATTTGTCTCTCTTCACATTTGCCTCGACTTCGTAAGCCCCAATATACCCACTGGATCACCCAGCCCTGATTTCACTGACAAGGGATATCACCCACTGTCACACGCTGATTTCGATTAGGTTTACGTCCTACGATTTTAATTAACAATAATTTAAAAAAATTAACAAAAAATTAAAAAAATTAACAATAATTTTGTATTAATATTTCAGAAGCTAATAAATACTCGAAGCTACAATTTTCGCTTTAGGGTCCACCCCATCCTCTCCCCACACCTCTCCTAAAACCTCGTGTAGATTGAGCACTGAGGCCATTCGAAAGTATATTCTTTCTCTGTAGTGCATACTAGTTTCCGAGATATTGGGGCAAACGTATTTTTCACCCCAACTTTGAGGCCCGATTTCATCCCTAGATATTCGTTCGCCAGTAAAAAAAATACCTGTCAAATGTTCCTTCGATAACTGTAATCTACGTAAACCTTATGAAAATCGGCGTGTAATAATTTTGTAATGCCCCTTGTTAGTGACAGTCATTGTACGATAAACTTTACAATAATTTTATGTGCACAGCAATTGGACAACAACTTATACGCGGAGAAACACTTGAGGATGCTCCGCGAGAACGCCGAGGAATTCGGTCTCGCCGAGAAGCTCGCCGACGCCCACTACTACACTGGCGAGCATCATTTGAGTCAGGTAAATAAATAAATAAAACCGACCAAAGCTACTATTCTACATAGCTTATTTACAAACTCAACAACGATACAAAAAGAACCTAAGCCTACAAATTATTCGAAAATGAACACAGAACAGAGGCGTACAAATCATGATCGCAACCTGGATCATGCTGTCTTAAGGCGAGATCTCCTAGCTGCGACAGGTCGTAATAGTAATCCTCCAGGGAGTGATCGATTTGTTTCAAAACGATTATCTACATGTCTCTTTCTATCACTATTTCTTTTTCTTTTTTACAATTTCTTTCTTTGTGTACTTCCGTTTTTACCACAAATCACGTTGTTGCGATCACTCCCTAGAGGATCACTAGGTCGCAACGACCGGCAGCTGTTCTCTATAAGGGAGAAGTATATCTGTTTCTCTCTTGCATTAGTGGGGTCGTTGCCGATTGCTGCCGGTCGCGGCGACCGGCTAGAGTCCCACTAGTGCTGCAGAGAAACAGATGCATACTTCTGGCCGGTCGCTGCGATCTGTCGCAGTGAGGAGATCCCACCTTTAAATGATAAAATTATGCGATACAGTAGCTCGGTATAAGGGGAGGAAATGCTAATAAAAGAAACTGCCGGGAAAACGTGGTAAACACTAACATCGACTCTTACAGGGGAATCTGTGCCTGTCTACGGCGCATTTGGAGAGTGCACTGTGCTTGTACAATAGGCTTGGCTTGTCGCGCGAAGCGGATCGCGCCCGGTGCATCGCTGGAATCTCGAAAGGTATCCTACAGATTTAAGAAATCGTAGGCTGATTTGTCTAACTTAATTACTTGACTGGTATCCATGTACCAAGCAGTGCTGAGTCCTCTAACAAAAAATAGAGAAGTGAATGGAACTCGTTGGCTTGTTGATAAAACTCACTACGTCTTTCTAAGACTTCCTAAATATTTTAGAATACAGTAGAGCGTCAATTATCCGAAATTTGATTAACTAAATCGTCGATTATCCGAACTAGTGGTACATCATTGCTATCCCCACCACTTCCTGGAACCAGTGTAACGGTACCGATTGATTCATTAATTTCTGCGTAATATACATTACATTTCAAATTATAGCAGTAGTACTCTTGTATTTAATAAATAATTTTAGGTGTAATTCCTATAGTTAGAAACTGGATAAGTACATGCGTGTTCATTCTTCGAACCACTTCGGTCCCAAGCATGTCGGATAATTGACGCTCTACTGTAGATTAATAAAAATCCATATGGGGAGAGTTTACGTATTTTGCAATATAATAAAAATTTTGCCCATCTTTGCGATGAACTAGATTCGTTATTTGCCAAGTAACTAGTATCGAAGCACAGTGTTTCTTTCCCATACTCTTGGATACCCTTATAAACTCGCCACTGCTTTGTGCACCTATACTATCTCAAACATGCAAATCCTCAAGTATTATCGAATTCTCCTTAATAACACTAGTCATGTGGTAATTTCCAATGGCCCCATATGACACCCAGCTCATCGAAAAATAGAAAATTAAATTTCACGAGAAACGATCAAAACGTAGGGTCAATGATCCTAAGTTCCTTATTCCTTTAAAAGATTTCACCAAGGGGAAAGATCTTCCTCCTTACAAACTACGTTCCCTGGAGAACGAAGCCTTGCAGGGACAAGCTTCATTCCACGCTTCCGATGCATTTGTTCAATTTGCGCGCGTGTTCTGAGAAGCTGGATCGTTTAGAAATATCGCTAATCTTTATTCTAATTTACATGGTCTAACAAATGTGTAGTACGCTCGTGGTACGCGGTACGGTGC
The DNA here is from genome assembly GCA_963971345.1 of Andrena flavipes. Classification (NCBI taxonomy): domain Eukaryota; kingdom Metazoa; phylum Arthropoda; class Insecta; order Hymenoptera; family Andrenidae; genus Andrena; species Andrena flavipes. The sequence goes on from OZ020480.1 coordinate 60,385,024, forward strand.
CGTGGGTTCGAACGCTTAACTATCTTAAAAGTACAAACAGACGTAGAAATACAAACGTTTCGTTTCCCTTTTTACCAAGAAACTGACCCTCAAATATGCTATTTGTCTTTCTTCCCCACGCAGGCCAAGAGGGAATCGAAGAGTACTTCTCACTCATCTCCCGTTGCGGCGAGTTCGATCGGGACGCAACGCTGAAACTCTGTGAATGGAAAAGTCGCAGAAAGAACTTCTGGGCAGGAAGAGTCCTAGGTAAGAACAGAAGCCGCAGCTTCCTTCCGCCACTCAACGTCCCACAATCATCTGCGAATACGTGTTCCATCACTTGCAAATCATCCCACGCGCGCGCACTCTATGTACAAATCTCATTAATCCGGTTTTTGTCTTTTCTTCTTCTAAGTAACCCCATCATTGTGTGACAAATCCTTATAGTATTCTTAATTAAAGATATCTTGTCGTGCTCCAATGGCCACCGTTTTTTTCTTTAGTTCTAAGCGTTTCAGTGACGTTAGAACGTTTGTTCAGACAGAGACAGAGATAGGGAGAGAGAGAGAGAGAAAGAGAGGGAGCGACAAAAGGGCATTCAAAATTTATTCTTTCTTCTTTTTTAGTAGTTGCTTCGTAGAACGAATACGAGTTGTCGAGCAGTAGTTACAGCGATGATTTAATGTTTCAGACGACAAGTCAGAGGTGGAAATGCCGTACGAGAACTCGGAGGGCACGGCCTCATCTTTGAAGTCATTTCTCAACGATTGAGCTGCCCCAATAACGTGGAAAAGTCGAGGCTCAAGTTTTATCGTTGCAAGTATCTCTTTCTCTCTTTTCTCATTCTCTTCTTTGCTAAGGTAAATCCCCCCGTTAGGTACCATCTTTCATCGAGATGTCTTCATTTCTTGTTAAAATGGAGAAAAATGGTTTTGAGACTGAAGATTAATTTTATCAAAATTAATAGGGAAGTGTAAATTTTATACATTAGTTGACTGATAGCGAAGACATTGGTGGATCGATAAAAGAGGGCGAAGTACTTAACAATTTCAAGTACATTTAATATAAAATTCATATTCGTGTCTAAGTTTCCTTTTGAACGATTATGTTCGCCCTTGCCGCTTAACAGAGCCATTTACCTTACTCCAGTTACACTCTACTAACTCTACATCTAATTGTATAAGAACTTTCATTTCTTAAAGACAAATCTCGGGTTTGAAACTGGACCTTTTCGAGTCAGAGCTGGATGAAGTTCGAAGAGAAAGCATTGGAAGTGGGCAAAAGAAATCCTGAGATTCGTATTAAAATTAATATTTTGGTATATGCGTATGAATAATGCTACGTTTCACTCATTATATCGGTATCACTGGTCAACACTGAGAAATCTCTCCGCAAATCTTACATCTTTGTGATGTAAACGGTGGAACAAGCTCGTGTTTATCAAATTACAGTGTATTGTCATTCACTTCTTAAGCTTTCCTTTAATCGTTATTGTATTAACAAAATACAAGATTGCAAGTTCGTTTCATAAAATATCTGAGGCAAACGAAATATTATTTTATCTAACAATGATCATGCAGATTAAATGATAAATATGTATCGTTCACTACCCAGCTTTGACTCCAAAGAAGTTTAAATCAGGGCGCTGGCGAAGAATAAAAATATAAGACTCGAAACATTAACATTCAAATAGGTTATCACCAACCATTACCGCCCTGAGGATTGACACGCATTGCGTGCGCCGTGTGCGGGAATCCTTTAGCCGTATATATTAACTATACCGCGTGAACCCCCTTCGGCGGTTCCCGTACAGGCTTCGTATACTGACTCAACAGATACAATGATCCACAGGGTTCAAAGGGTTAATTACATTCGACGATGCTCTTTTCTCAAAAGAACGATCGTTTTGATGAGAATCGTGAAGTCGACGATATTGATATTTCGAGTAACTCTTGGTACAACGATTTAATTTATATAAAATAGTTGACCAATCAAAGGAAAAAGAAATTACAGTTCCGTGGAGAGCGGTTGAGGATTAATTGTAACAAGGCGTCTGCGTGACCCACCTCGAGTAATTTCCAAGATTACATTGCACACGAACGATTCTACAATTCTAAAATGTCCCGTATTAAACATATGATATAATGCACATAATATACTTCTCTCGAAGTTGAACGAGCTAGAACTTGAAGTAAATAATTAGTTGCATGTTTACAGCGTGCTGTAAAAATAATTAATTTGAAGGGTCTTCTACGGTCCCACCTAAAAGCTATCATTCGCGTACAATCCGCGCAATGATCTTTAAAAAAAGAAGAATCTTCGAAACCGGTAACAATAAACAGTAATTTGAATCATTATCAATTTCCAGCAGTCCTAAGAAAATCTCTGTAATTAATCCTAAACGCTACACTGTCTCCAATGCGGCCCAATCTAATACCTTTTGTTCCTTTTACATGATACGCGTGTTACAAAACTTACGTCTATAAGTTCTTTTAATAGTAGTTTCGTCTATCGACATGGTCAACGTGTACAATCCAAGGCGAATCGGATTCGAGCAAAGCTATGTTGATAATAAAAAGAAGCCCAATTATTGCGAGTTAAAAATCGATAAAAAGTAAACAGTAGGAGTGATGAACCGCTGCAACAACTCGTTGCATGCCAAAATACTCTTCGTTCGTTGCATGATCAAGAATCGAATGGCTTTCGTTAAAAATCACATGGGGTGTACGTCTTTAACTTTCGAGACACTTGCAATAATACAGAGAAAGGGTGGACGAAAGTAACTGAAGCTCGAAGAAATATTTTTGTAATATCATAGGGAACATCGAGGAATAATGCAACGGTTACCAGCAGAACCACTTTTATTAGTCGCAGATCTTAATGTAAAATTCACAACAGTAGCTGGAACAGTCTGGTTAAACAATATCCTGCTCGAATGATTCCCCAAGTGACTGTTTTACGCTAAAGATGGCATGCTCCGAGGTATAAAATACTTTCTGCGCATAACCGTGCGGGACACGTTAAGTAACTATGAGCATTCTTTCGCAACAAGTGTCTCAAAAATTACGCTGATTTCTGCCGTCTACACTCGGCACATAAAACGATGAAAATGAATGACACTTTGTGCAACGAATCGTATGTGTGCCACGCATTCCTGTCCATATGTATAATTGAGGCGGCCCTTTGGAAAAAAAACCATCGTTACGGAAGAGGACACTGATGCTTCAAGGAAACTACAATTACATATGTACTCTGTGAACCTTAGGGGGTCGACCCCGCCAGTGCTCGATCTCTCTCCTCCCTAGTTCAGGCTAACCCACAATGTGAAAACAAAAAACAGCCTGGGAGACGAGGCGGTTGGAATGCCTGTAGGTGAACGGGGGAGGCTTGTGCACAATTCTTACAACGAGACAGACGATGAACAGGCTTACGAGGGTTACTCCGAGTCGTTGCCAATATTGGCGCTATCGATTTTCAGGGATGGCATGTCGACGCAATTCTGGATTTCACGGGATATGTTCTCTAGAGTCTCCGCGTCCACGGAATCATTGTTTGTGTCATCTTGCCGCTTCTGAATCTCCACGCTCGTCAGTTGGAGGACCTGCTGCAAGATCTCCGCCGCGACGTTCGCGGACTCGCTGGTCGGCTTCTCTGGTTTCGGGTTCTTCGATTCGGGGGTGCCCTCCTCCGCTTTCTCGGCATCCTTTTCACCGGGGGCTTCGTTGTCTTTCAACACATTCGCGCCCTCCAATAGAGCTTCACTTGACGTCACGAGCGCGTCGCCGTTCGCCTGCACGCTCTGCTCCTCCTCGTTCTCCTTGTTCTCCTCGCAGGACTCTATGCTTTTCGTGCGTGTAGGCGACTTTGCTTTCTCCGTGTCCTCTGCCTTATCACTAGCATCTTCGGGCCTCGTTTCTATTTCGTTCTGGGCGTCCTTTTCCCCTACTCCATTCTGCTCGTTCTCCTTGGGCTCGGGCGTCTCTTCATCTACCAGATCGACAACCTCATCGACGTCTACGCTGGACTTCAATCCGTTCACACTTTCCTTATCAACTGGCTCGCTATCCTGCTCTGTACAAACTGCGTTCTCCTCTTTTTCCTTGTCTTTGCTCTCCTTTGAAGGTTCCTCCTCTTTGTCCACTTTCTTGTCATCTTCTGGTTCCTCTACCGTCTTCGAACTATCTTCCTCACTCTCCTCTGCCTGCTCTTCCGTTTTCACTTCCTGCGTAATATCTTCGATCTCGGTACGCGATACATCCTTCGCCTCTTCCATACTCGTGGACTCTTCTACTTTAACGATCTCGCTAACGATCTCGATGTCGCTTTTATCGCTCATGTTGCTTCTACTTCTGCTGCGCCTGGTGCTGCACTTCGGTGCGCGACTCCACCGTGCGCCGCTCTTCTTCGATCTACGTTTCCTGCCTCGACTCGGAGACGGGGTTGTAACAATTTCTGAGCTTCCAGATTCTTTCTCCTCCTCTAGCTCCTCGGTTTGGTCAGGTTCATCATCGGTGAGCTCCTTCACAAGCTCCACGTCGGCAACGTCTTCTTTCGTGTCTTTTGTTTCTTTTGTATCCACCCCTTTCGTATCCATCGTCTCCTGCGTATCCTTCGCCTCTATCGCCTCTTTCTCCTTCGACGCCTCCTTCGCCTCTATCGCCTCCTCCTTTGACGCCTCCTTCTCCTTCGTCGTCTCCTCCTCCTCCTCTATCTTCTTCACCTCCTCAGCCTCTATTGTCTCCTTCACCTCCTCAGTCTCTATTGTCTCCTCCACCTCCTCCACCTCCTCCACCTCTATCGTCTCTTTCACCTCCTCCGCCTTTGTTTCCTTCACGTCCTCTGCCTCTATCGTCTCCTTTATTCCCTCCTCCTCCATCCTCTCCTTCACCTCCTTCTCCGGAGATAAAGCTTTCTCTTCCGCGTCTACACTGACCTCTAACCGATCGCTCCCGTCCAAATTACTTACATCCTCAGCTGTCTCCTCCTCATCATCGTCCACTCTGATCGCAATGGTCTCGGTCTGATCCTCGCATTGGTCACCTACCGCCTCGATGGCGTCCACCGTCTCTTTCTCCACAATAATGTCACGCTTCTCCAGTGCCAGTTTCGGCTGTTTGTAATGCGTCAGCTGGTGCGTCAGGCCCACAAGTTTGTTCTCATAATTGGCACCACACTCTTTACATACGTACAGCTGCGTTTCCTCGTCCGCCGACTCTTTATTGTCGGATTCAGAGGACTTCGCCTTCCGCGCCGTTTTGGTTGAGCCAAGTGGCCTTCCGAACTTCCGAGTCCCAATTTTTACTTTACGCGCCGCCACGTATTTATTGTCGCTCTCCTCGTCATTGTCGTTCTTCGTTAAGTCGATCGTAACGGGCGAGGTGCTCGTAAACCTTAACCTCTTTTTCTTCGGCTGGGTCTCCTCGTTCGACGATACGCCGTTTATCTCCATATTCTTTATCGCTGTGTTACCCGCTAGAATGGCCTTCAACTTCTTGCGTTCTCGTCTACTGTCAACGTCCGCATCGGACAACGACGCGCCGGTCGTTCGCTTGTGTCTGGTTAGGGTTCTGTTACTTGTCGCAGTGGAGTCGTGAGTGTAGCTTTGACCACTGTTAAGCGCAGTATCATCAGGCTCGGGTGGCTTTAATTTCTGTGAGGCTGTTTCTGACACAGCTTCCTTGAGATCCGGGGTGATCTGCTTCGTGCTGGACCTTAATCTCTTAGTTGGCAACTCTTTGACATCTGTGCTGTCAATTCTGCCACTTCTAGCGGGACGCTTTTGAGCCTGCTTCCCTGTTTCGTTCTCCGTCTCGGGGGTTACTCTCCGAGATTTACTTTCCATTGTCGATGGTTTCTCTGTCACCCCGCTCGCCTTCTTCTGTTGGTCCTTCTCCTCAGCTTGATGCAGCTTCTGCTCCTTCAGTGCCGTAACTTTCAACACGTCTTTCAGGAACACTTTACAGGACTTCGTCTCCGCGACATTTTGCTGCTTGTCGGCGTCAGTGGATTTGATGCTCGTCCAGAAATTTTTACACACAATTTCGCCTGTCTTCTGAATTTTGAACGCGTTACTGTCAGCTCTAATGTTGCTACAGCTTTGCGTTGGCTTTTCGCTTGACTTGTTATTGGCTAATCTGTTGTCCTGAGATCTTGTCCGTGTCATCTTGTCAGACTCCTCAGCGTCCAGCGCAGCAGTAGCTATTCTAGTAGATTCAGTGGTGGTAGTTTTGCGATTTACTACGGTGGTCTTTATCTACGAAAGTGCAAACAATGCAACGAATAAGTTATACATTTAGTGCACGACGCATTGCAACGCATTATATAATTATTACCTTAGGGAAGTTTAAATAATCTATTTCTTCGCTGATTATATCGTTCAGTTTTGTTGCAATCTCTTGAGATAAATTCTTTAAATCTAACAATAGGTCCACTGTGTATCGGCAACTTAGGCATACAAACTGATGGCTCTTTTGAAACTTCCCCAGCTGTCAATTTGAACAAATTATGCCGATTAATCTAATCATATATTTGCCACTTAAACGATTAATAAACACATATCAGAATTAATATCTTACGTCATTCTTAAAAACTTTGCGTATCTTGTCAAGAGAACTGTGTTGTAAGTTCTTGTCTTTACTGAGGTCAAAGATGTATTCCTTTTTCGTGAGTCGACAGCATAAACTGCAGTAATTTTTGCGCGCTGATACCTTATGCTTTGTAGATCTGTTATACTTTTGTAGAAACGAGGTACACTGATTTAACTCGTACACACATTTGTGACATATTTTAGTCGGCAATTGATCCGTGGTTGGTACCTGGGTGAAGAAACAATCATTATTATTTGTCGCTCAATGATGAAAGGTAATAAATTACTATTAAAATGCGACAGAAACTGGACGTAAAATGTGGAAAGAATAATATTGGAAAATGCAAAGATCATATATACACAGCGAACTGTATTTGATTCACATTTCTATATCAGGAAACCAAGTTTGTTATTAATTTCAGGGGCAAGGCCTTCGCTTTTGCCAATACAGATAACGTTTCACGAATTTGCAAACATTGTATTAAATAAAAGTCATGGAATATTTAAAACCTGAAATATTTGTGGCGTTATGTTTGTAAACTCAAACTGTGCTGCTCGTTAACATTACCCCATTGTTTAATAATAACCGATCAATGATGCAATGTTTTCTTCGATTGATGTTAAACAAATTTCTGCTACGAAATCACCAAAATTATAAAATCATCCTCTTTGTTTCTGTAAAAAATTGGTTAGCGCATTGTCGAGGGACTGAACAGACTCAAAAAAAACAATTCCACCTGGGAAGCTAGATATATGATAACTCTACTAACATAATCCTATCAAGAGTTCAAACATCCGAGCCCATTGTAAATGCACTACAAACGCAACAACACAAATATTGAGAACACCTATGAATCATCTCAGACATACCCATAACTCTCAAACTTCAATGCAAGGTTATAACTAGAAAACACTACAATAAAGCATCTACTCAAAGATTCTACGATCTACGAAGCTAATGTTTATACTGCCAAATACATTTACAGCTGAATTACAGAACAGTACTTCTTCCAACGTTTACCAGCAGAGTAATGCGTGCATATTGGTGTAGGACAAGGTTACGCTGCGTCTAATTACGAGGGATAACCTATCACAAGGGAACGTAACGAGTTTATTCGCGGCGAGATTGCTGCAGAAAACAGAAACGCTTGAATCTTAAACGTGCCCTACAAAGCGAATATCTTTCTTACTAAATTTGTGAACAGACATCGACGCACGCTCAGACATAATCCGGCGAATTACATGGGAGCCGATTGTCCCAATGGGAAACAGGCGATCCCTTCGCGCGTGTAAATAGGTGATGAATAGGTATACCTTGACCAGCGAACAGATCTCGAATTGCTCGTGATATATCTGTTTATTGTCGGCGGTGATGTCCAAGAAGACGCCTTCATCGCTCGCACAGAGGAAACAGTATTGCTTTGGCATAGCGATACGCGGAGGTTAAACGAACGGAAATATAGAAAGGGAGGGTGGAAAACAAATTTGCACTCGATACTTCGACGCACTGACCGTAACGTTTAAAAAAAAAAGCGTTAATTGTTTTTTGGCGACTACGAGCCAAGCCAGGAACTCATTGCAGCGCAATATATTGGCGGTATTTGTACGCGAACCAATATGGCGGCCGCGTTCTCTACATCGATATATATCGCTGTGAATGGGACGCGAGCGTTTTATCGATAAGAGACGTTAACCCGTCGAGATGCGAACGTTTATATTTTATTTGTATCGCGTCCGCGCGCTTTTATTCCTCTTTGCATGGGTATCCTATGAAATAAACAGCAACCGATCGTTTCATCATCGCCCCTTCTTTTTATTAAAACAACTGAACGACCCGGGACATTCGAAATACTTTCGATTATTAGTACGAGCCTCTCGAACTCGACATATATGAAAACGTGAATCTATCAAAAATCCCATGAATAGGTTTGTGCCTCTAAAGTTTATTGCTCGCGTTGGGTCCACTTAGCCAGCGAGAACAAGTCTAGTATGGATTGATTCTGTTCGCGGAATTGTTCGATGCGAACTCTTAGGTCCTCTAAAAACAACCTGAGGAAAAGACACAGAAATGTCACTTTAATGAACAATCGTTCCCATGATAGATCGATGGTGGGATCGATCACCTGAAAGACTCGGCCATATCCTTGGAGAATTCGAGGATGGTTTGCATCGATTGAATTTTAAAGTCTGTGATACCCGCTTTGATAATAGCATTATTTTGATTGTTCCCTTGGTCTCCCTCCGTTTTCTTCGGCTGCTCGGTGGGATCTTTCACACCGGTCATCGTACTCGATTGCTAAAGAAGAAAGAACTTTAGTGATGCCTAGCCTGTGGTTATCACGAACCTCGCCTCATTTAACCTAAAACAAAGAAGTAAATCGCAGCAAAGTCGCATCGACAGAAACCTTTCAATGAACGTTTCACGCGCCACCTAATGCCGATACTTTGTCACAAAACTGCATACTTATTACTCGATAACTGAGAACACAAAGTTTCTACTTTATCACGTTCGAATGTACCGCGCAAAAGTAGTGCGCGCGAGCGACGCTAGGTGGAGGGTACGTTCTTCTAAATTCTCTATCTACAGTGCCGTTATTGGAAAAAGATTATTTTTATCCACAGGCTCATTTCGACGGCGCAGAATACACCTGATGCATGCACACATGTTGGAGGTTCAGTCCTTGGAAGCCCGTGACAGACTATAAGGAAAGGGACTGTCAGAAACGATTAATTAGAATCATTTTCCCAATCGATCCGTTCCGACATTTTTGTCTCCCTTCCGGGCCTCGAATGTGTGTCACACGCACGTACTGTCTGGATTCTCCTAACACGATACTGTCAGGTGCGAGCACTGCTGCGATACAGGCTGATAGATCGCCGGTGTCTGTGGATACGCACACGATACGCGATGCACACGATAGCCGAGGGTCTCTCGGTGTCGCTTCGCAGAGGGCACGTGTTTTGCATGTTACCGGAGCCTCGACCGTCACCGTCTTAACTGCGACGAGAGCCGACGAAGGGCGCAACAACCACGTCTCCTATCGCACTTCGTGCAATGCCGCGATTTCTATATTTAGCGAGTTCAGCTCTCTGCAAATTATTGTTTTCGTTGTTCGGCTCGGGCCAACATTGCCGACTGCTTATCGAACTTCTTTGGGCGCAGTCGGTTTCTGCGCGTTCGCGCTCGAGTGCAGCCGCGCGCGCAGCATGCGCGCCAAAGCCGCCGCGTGTTTGAATTTCATTGAGGCGGCCGTAGAAATGCAGGCAATTGTTTCGCGTGATATTTGAAGTGGTGCATTAAGAGGCGTGAGGAAACAAGAGAGATGTATCTTCTGAATAGGTGAAAATTAGAAACAATGAGGGGGTTATAGATATTGATTCGATCAAACACTGGACTCGTAGATAACGATCTGCACCATAGGCTTCTTCATAGACTGCGCGTTGCTGGCTGTTGCGGCGATGTCGCGGAGAACAGCTTCCACCGCGTCCTCCCATTCTTGATCCTTCGAATCCGCGCGGGGGAACGAGGATGACCACTTTAACCGTGGCATAGATATCACCGTTAACACTTTTCTGAAATTAGTGGAGGTTTTTCTATCAAGTTTAGATGACTCCAGAAAATTATTTTATATCATAGAAACTAATATTAAAGCTCGGGACACACGTATCAGTTCTGTGACGTCAGTATTAGAAACTGAAAGTGCTATAGCAGTGTTTCCCAACGAAGTTTTCATACGAAGCCCTTCCAAACTCGTTAAACTTTAGCTGAACCCCCAGTTGTAATATAAAAAAAAAAAAAAAAAAAAAAAAAAAAAATAGAGACAATTTTACAATCTTTGTGACCAAATCGCGGAACATCAGTTGAGGGACCATTGACACTGACACCACGCATCCGTCACGAAACTGAAATATACGAATGCGCCTTAATTGTGGCACACCCTGTGTATCTACAACTTTAGTAAATAATTGCCTGAGATCCGAATGAAGCGCGGACATGTCACCGCCAGCCTGTTCGCCCAGCTTCCGAATGGTATCAGCCAGAGGGCCACTCAGTCTTTGCAGCCTTCTCCATGACTGCGCGTACTGTCGACTGACGAGCTCGATGATGGTCCCGGTCAGCGCCAGGCCGACCAGAATGTACAGGGTGCACAGTAGCGTGTACTTCGGCTTCTCTGCGTACGAGCGACGACACGAAGCGTAGCTATAATGAACGCGCAAGCACGCACCGCGCCGATACAAACACCACTCTATGACTCTACCGTCTACGAGACACCGTGCGCGCGATAAAACGTAGCTACCGCGCTTCATTGTTTACTCGTTCCTACTCGCGTCACCTTCAACAGGTCTGTGAATGAATCGGGCACGCGGCAGTGTCATTACTTACTCGGCACCAGGTCACCGAATCCTATAGTGGTCATGGTCACGAAGCAAAAATAGAAGCCGTCAAAAAAATCCCAGTCGTCTTCCCACAGCATAAACATGCCCGCGCCGCAGGCGAGGTAGAGAAACAGGAGCAGTATCGCTGCCAATGCACCTGCAAGGAGAAATAATAATGTAACTTCAGTTTAGAGATGTACCGGGTGGGAAGGAAACAATGGTCCTGAGTTTTGATTGAAAAGAAGTGGATTTCTAAACGTCCAAGCTTAGTGTTTCTTCGAACCCACCGAGTGATCGTCTTCCTGCTGTATTAGTCGGGACGTAGGGGAAGGAAACGCGAAATGGCAGCTTCGACTTGATAGCCAGGCCGATTTGAACCACCGCCTCAGCAAACAATTTTCCCCAATCGGCGATCACTATTAGCGTTAGAGGTATGCCAACAAAAGCGAAGAATATGCAGAAGATTCTTCCCCAGCTAGTCGACGGTACCACGTTCCCGTATCCTGTGAAAACGTGACCGTTTAGGCATATGTACTAATTGTAAGAGCTTGATTCTTTACCGATCGTTGTGAGGACAGTACTCGCGAAGAAGACCGCTTGGAGAACGCTCCATCTCTCAGTGATGATCGGCGGCAGATCGGTTGTGCCTCGATCTTCTTGACCGATCGTGTCGGTGACAAAACTTACCAACAGGCCACCTTGCGCTGCTTCCTGGACAGCTTCCTCGTAAGCACGCAATTTCACGCTTACCTGCAAACACCCTTTCACATCGTATTCTTTGTGATTCTTCAAACAAGTTCTAAGGTTCCTCTCAGTAATTTTCACAATGCAGCGCACATTTCAATATCGACCCACAAAATTGGTACTCGCAGTGATAAGTTCTACTTACAATATTCTAAGAAAAAAAGTTTCTTAGAAAAATTGACTTACCAACGTTCGCAAATTGGACACATCCGTGTTATTAGAGACCGAGTGGACGAACAAGTGTCTGTGAGTGCGTAAATTCGCGCGTAAATGTTCCAAACGCGCCAATTCCGCTGGTAGCTCTATGTGCCGAAAAACCTGTGAACAATAGTGACGGAATTAATGGGTTATTACATTAATACATCTTCAAGTCACGGAACTGTGTATTGTCTACCGCTAACGACCTCATCTACAAACCACTTGAATCTTGAGTGGTGGACAAAGTGATGCAAACTTTACCATCGATACTTGAGTATGTGTATCCTATACATTTCCTCTACTGCGATCAATCATCCCTTTTCCATAAAGAGAAGCTTTATATTCATAACATATATAGATCTACGATATTAAAATGATATTCGTAAACCCTCGATGGAGGTTAACAGTAATCGAGTTACACCATTGGCCCATCGCTAAAAATAAAGATACTGGAGAGCCAGACCCGCGTTGTTGTCTCTATAAATATGACGTTCCGCACGAACTTCGCGTAAATAAACAATCGGAAATTCGAGCATTGCGTCGGTACTTTCAGCAATACCGGCCGAGTAATCGCCAAGAAAATATTGTTTGCGTCATTACCGATCGTTCGTCCGTGTAAACAGTGGCGCGTAATTAATTAACGCCGCTTACCAAACCGCCGATTGCCGTGTACAGCATTAGGGTAATTAAAAGCCCGATGTGACCAGCGGCCGACTTGATCTTTTGTATGTGTTCGTCGCTGAAGAATTTCTTTCGTTCTACGGTATTGTTCGGGTTATCGTCCCCTTCACTGCACCCCACAGACGCACTCGATTTTTTGGTCGGCATGCTAAATGCTCGCTTCGCGCGGAGAATGTTGCTGCCTCCGACTCTTGAGGAGAACTGATCTGGCCAGCTCGAATATTCCACAATCGCTGTGGTTATTTCCGTATTGGAGAGGAAGCTTGGATTTAAAACACCGGGTGGAATTCGATTTTCTTCGGCGCTCTTCGAACGTGATGGGGATTTAGTCACGTTGGGTCGTATTGTTTTCTTAATAGTGTAATTTTATGACGATTCTACTTCTCTTGTTTTATTGAATTTGGCTCACTGTGTTTTCTTGTTGCTATACTTCAGTGTAAATTCTATTTCTACGACAATTCTTCTACTCTATTTCTATTTATTGGTTTCTGTATTTTTTAATGTATCTAGCGGAACGGAGAAAAGTTTAAATACTTCAAGATTTTTATACATGTTGTCTAAAGATTTATAAAATAATTATTCGCCTATATTTGGGTAAACATCTTACTTTTTATATTTATTATTTAGTTTCTGTATTTTTTAAAGCACTTAGCGGAACGAAAGGGAATTTAAATACTTCGAGATCTGTGTAAACCTTTTTCTTCTGATATTTATTATTTAGTTTCTGTATTTTTTAGAAAACTTAGCGGAACCAATTTAAATACTTCGAGATTTTTATTTATTTTGTCTAAATTATTCGTCTATATTTAAGTAAACTTTTTACTTTTTATATTTATTATTTAAATTCTGCATTTTTTAAAGCACTGAGAAGAATGAAGGAGAATTTAAATACTTCCAGATTTTTACGCATTTTGCCTAAAGATTTGTATATTAATTATTCGTCTATATTTAACAAGTAAACTTCTTGCTTTTTGTATTATTAGTTCCTGTATTTTTTAACGCACTTATTCTGCCTAAAGGTTTATATATTAATTATTATAACAGCTGAAGCTTATTTATAAAAGAAAGATATATGTACATATCAGTTTATTGCAAAGATCGCGTATAAGCAGCGATTGCATTTCAAATGGTGTTCGTTATGGCGCCATTTTTAAAAGTGCGGCGGGCAAACGATTTCTTTGTGAATATGTTCGTGACGCTCGATGTACTGTCGATAATGCAGTACTGCAGAGGAATCACGATCGTTGCAATCGAAAGAAGTTCGCGAGTGCCGAAAAAAGTAAAAATCCGAAGGAAAATACAAAGGATCGTTAAGCAATCTGGACGAGATTCACGATGCTAGCGAAGCGGTAATTCGATAACCAAACTGGACGGCTAATCTTCGTAAGTTTTGTTGCGTTTGGTATCTGTCAGGTTATAGATTGTTATCAATAGTAGCGAAACAAATTGCAATAAGAAATTGCAATAGAAACCTACTGCATTCTCCGTTATACTCTAAACAAGCAGTGTAATACATAGTTAACAATACAGTAAAATACAATGCCTTTACTATGTCATGAAATGTACACACATAAGCTCCATTTGTGTTAATTTGTTTACCAACATCAGAGCAATTACGAAGCTCTGGTCATTCTCCACTATTGATATCAAGCAATTTACGTTAACAAATAATAGCGAAGATTAAGGGTACACTCTTACTTAATACATTAATACACTCTTACATGTATAAATCTCTGATTCCCTTATCATTTATATGCTCAGGCCATGACGACGGTGAGGCATCATGGTGGAATTGACATCTTGCGTCTTCCTGTTAATCAAGAGGAGCATGTGTTTCCACCATGGCACATAAAATACACGCAATCACACATATTACATTCTAAGTGCTCCAGAAGCGAAGATGGCTGTGACGAGAAAGACACCACAGCTTGCCAATTTTGCATGTATGACAGACAAATTTATTCAGTTATATACAACCACAACAGACGCGGGGTCTAACTCGTCTTACAGTTTCAGTCGTACTCTGGAACTGCCACATATGCCGGATATGGTATTTCCTAACAATATATTAACATTAAAACATAAAGGCAGCGCTACTTTACAATTCAATGCCCTGGACGCTTTAAAGACCGTTTCTAATGGGAAGATCAACGTGCAACTGGCATGCGCAGAAGCTTGGATGGAATCTAGGTACGGGAACTCGTATTTTTCTATTTAGTCCGTACTACATTGCGAAGTAAATGTTGTTTCGAAACAGAGCAGAGAGTAGCGAGTACTTGGAAGAGAAAGTAAAACCGTTCGATTGGACTTTCACGACTACGTACACCGGCACGCAAAGCAATCTCAAAGTCGAGGAGACTAACGAGCGAATCAATGTGGACAAATTGAAGAGGAGAGAGAAAATCATGTTTTACCACGATTTGACTTTATTCGAAGATGAGCTCCATGATAACGGTATTGCAGTTTGTTCTGTAAAGATTGTAAGTTAATAAGATCGTCATGTTTGTACCTAATAACTAAAGAGGAGTGGTGTGATTGGGTGTCGCTCTAATTCTGTGTATCGATTTGAACAGCGTGTCATGCCCAGTAGCTTTTTCATTTTGTTAAGATACTTTCTGAGAATTGACGGCGTGCTTATAAGAGTGAACGATACTCGAATTTATCACGAGTTCGGGCAAGACTATTTGCTGAGAGAGTACACCACGAGAGAAGCCAAGGTCGAAGAATTACGTGTAAGTGATTACAGTTCTTTATAATATTAAGGGGACATTCTCATTAAAATTTTTCAGAAAATCGATTTCTGTTTTACATGTAGTTATAGTGTGGTATTGTGTAAAAGTTAAGAAAAATAAGAAATTCATAAAGGTGCGAATCCATAATGAGTTTTTACATGGGACAAAAATCTCAGCAGTAACTAAATGTAAATAATGAAAATATTCACGAGATGAAATTTTTTAAAATAGATCAGGAAACTTGTCTCATGAGATTAAGGTTTCTATATACGATAGAAATGATTCTTCCGAATGGTAGCCAGCGGAACAAAAGAAATTATGAAGCGATTTTAAGAATCTTGATGGCAGTTTCTTTGTAATTGAATTCATTATCGTATCAGTGTTCGATCATAAATTTTGGAGTATTTTTCGTTATTAATATTTTTAGGTATGAGATTACCATTTTTAGAAAGTTTGTGTTCCAACGTGCCCCAAACATCATCATTTTGCTTTCTTCACCTTGTTAAAGGCTGATACGATAGCGATTGATATAACATATAAGAATATCTTTGGTTGTTTGATTTGAGACAATCCTACTTTTTGTAACAGTGCATTGAGCACCACGTAGTGCATATTCGAGGGAGCGTTTGTTTGTGGTATAGCCAATAGTAACTTGTTTCGTCGCCAACATGTGCAGAACCGATCTAAACTCGTCGGTCGGCAAGTTCCTTTTTAAATGAGCTCGAGTATAAACACCACATATTTTTCAAGCGATTTGATGAGAATGTCCCCTGAATTGAATTATATTTTCCAGACACTTAGCAAATTACCTAATTTCCTTTAGGTCCCACCGTCACTTTTTACGGAACCAAGCGAGATAGCTCCGCATTTACCTCTGACTGGCAGCCACTATCACAAACTAATAATTACCTCAAACAAAACTGAATCGACTGCGAATAGTGGCTCGTCACAGGAAACAGTATCTGACAGCGAAGCTGTTAGCACTGGTACAAACAAAATAGACAATTCGGTCACTTAAAGTTTCCACACGTGCACGTAAAATGCCTACAGTTCATGGTAACTAATAATCGAGCGTCTATTACAAAAATTGAAAATCCCCGTGATCACAAGCACAGTACAATTTAAAAGTTGTTCCACACACCGGAACATCGTAAAAGCTTTGTTATTTCAAATTCTCTACACAACGGGTACTCCAAAATTCTTGTAACTGCTGTGCAATGTTTCATACATAAATGAAGTATACACATACTGTTTTACCGTTCAATTCTAAATAAAGGCCTTTTAAATAATATAGCTTTTATCACATGTGTCTCCCATTATATCGAATTTCTCTCCTACCGTACAAATATAAATAAAATCCTAACGAACATTATATCATATATCTAAGGCACATTTCTTTCCAAGAAGTATGCAGATACTTTTTAATCTTCCTCGAGCATTTTCAAGCTTTCATCCTTTGAAATACTTTCCGGTTCCTCCAGATGCTCGTCGTATCTTTTCCGAACGACGGTGTTCAACCACGAATACAGTTTCGCATTATATTCATGCTCGCCTATGCAAGTTACTTTGATTGCAAGGAAAGTCAGCTTTGCAGCTGCTAAATGCGTGAACGTAATTTCGTCCTTTGGATGTCCGCTGAAATTAAAATCCAGATTGCAATACCCCTTCGCGTCCACGTAAGAGTTGGGCCTTATAGGTTCACCCAGCGTACCGTTATTCGTCTCCATCCACCAGTTATGTTCAAAAATCTGTGCAACGATTAAATAAGTTAACATTCGCACTCTCGTAAGATACATTTCAAAGAGAGCTTCCTTACAGCCATGTCACGTATACTCGTCCCAGCGGGGTAACTGAACCCTGGACGTGGATTTGGAAAACAGTTCGGGCACTCCTTGTATTGTAATCGTTTGATATTAATATTCCTCGCGCAGCGTCTGTAGTTTTTGTCGATCTCTGCTCTCATCTTACGATTTATCTTGAAGTGTTGAACGTCAAAGAATATTGTCATGGTTCCTGTTCCATCATCGACTGCAAACATGTTTTTCAGAACACTTACTTATCGAATAAGATATCTTAGGCTCGTATTTGTATTCGTGAGATTCACCTTGGTACTCGTAAAACTTGTTGTCCTTAGAAACACTCACGACGAATCCCATTATTTCAATTTTGCCTATTTTAATGTAGGGCATATTCAGAGGATGAAACTTTACGGATTTATTCTCCAAGTAAGGTACAAATCTGTTCAGTTCCATTATCAAGAAAGGCTCGCACATTGTTATATTCCCTAAAATTGTTTATAACGTTGTCCATCAACAATGCGAATAGGAATTGAAATTGGCTATCAAGCTACACGATACGAGGCATTGGGAAGAAAAAGGGACTAAGTCACATTTGTTGTGAAATTGAGTTAGTTAGCAGTAATGTATTCCAATAGGCTGTATTAATCATAGAAAATAGAAGTTAATTCTTTTCAATTTAAAACCGCATGGCATAACAAAATTATTTGTTGCAACGAAATTTCGTGGTGACATCTGCGTGCAACGGTTACTAAAATTACATGGAAAATTAATTTCGTCTTCGTTAGGAACCATTTACGATAGTATCGGAAGCTAAAAATTACAGCTGCACTGCTTGCAAGGTAAAATACTGTTGGAACCCTATTTTTCAGATTGCCTATTTCTCCGTTTAAATGCCTCCGTTTTCAATGCCTCATATCGAAACTCCTTCTTCCTGAACCTTTGAGATTTTTTACGTTCTTGAAATTGACCCATTCTTCTTTCTCGGAAAGGTACAATGGAAAATCATAATCTCCTTTATGCGAAACGAAGCCTGGGTCCATCGCTTTCGGTAAAGTCACCCATTTGTTCCTGTCTTCCATTTTCAAGCTTCGCTATTTCCATGCAAACATTGAGTAAAATATCTTAGTGACTGAATTGAAACGACGCAAGAATATTGGCGGGAGAATACTAGTCCCAATAGGAAGACGTTCGAAAGATTCGAAACCCTACTTTTGCATCACGCTTAAATTCCGAGGATGGCTACCAGAGTGCGTTGCTAGTTCAATTTTAAAATATCATTAGCCTCGGCATCACCGAATCGTTTGGGATTCTAGAAAGAAATATCGAAGTAATACGAAGCATGAAAGATTAAACTGCATTTCCTAAGGAATAATATGTTACCCAGTGGCTTCGATGTATTTTTCCATTGGAATCATAACTGATGTTATCAGCTGCGCCGTATTGCGCTGGACTAACACGGGATCAAGTCTTGTGCGCATTGTTCCTTTACACACCGTCTGACCTTGGGAAGGTCAAGCCTGTTACACGCACCTCGCATTCCTCGAATCCCCCGCGTTCCTTTCTTCGCGAGAGCAGGCTTTGCTTCGATAAGCAATGACGCCTCGCTCTCCCGTAAGGCGATTAACAGACACGGATCTCTGTCGTGATTTACAGCCGGGATTTAGAGAAACATTTATGGCTTGATATCGTTTCGTAATGCACCGTGAAAGAAAGAGTAATTCGAAGGGAGCTCGCAAATCTAATAATGTAGTAATATCGACAGAATAGTGGAGCCTTTTTATAAGAAATAATAAGAAATTCTACTGTGCATTTAATTTTCCCAATTTTCGCAAGACCACATATTGAAAGAGGAGAGATCGCCCGCCGCGCGAGTGCAGCGCTGCACGCAACAGATGGCGCCACGTTCGTTCCCATTGCCCGCGAAAAATTCGAAACTTTTACGTTCGCATTGGAAACTCCATGTCCGGAGTTATTTTTAACTTTGATGGGCATCGAGTTGATCCGAATTTCCTGGTGATGTATTTTTTAGTGAATGTCGGTATTGTTCCACGAGAGATTGTTTATTGATTAGGTTTCATTTCGCTTGGAAGGGATGGTTGGTATTATTGAAGGGACAATGTGCGTTACAATATAGCGCATCGCCAAACGCGGCGAAGATGCGGCGGACGACCATTTCTGGCTCGACTATCGAGGTAAAAAGCAGAGGAGGAAAGGAGAAGCGAAGCGAATCAATCGCTGATCGTCGGACGTTGTGTCACGGTACCTGTATCTGTGTAAAAGAGGCTCGCGCAAAAACCGGCGGGCTTCGTGACACGACAGCAGAGGAAGATGCCAGTGCAGGGGTAGCGACGGTGTTGAGGTTCTTTCGGATCGATTGGTTTTAGTTAATCAGTGGAAGTGCAGGATCTGGGGTGAGTGTAGTAGTTTTCAATGACATTTTTATCCTCAGATTAGCATTTTTTTAGTAGAGTGGCTTGCAAGGGAACATTTCCAACCCGAAGATTTTAATGAAATACTTGAGTATGCAAGGAAGAATTTATGTTTTCTGTGGAAATTTACTTTGAATGGGTAAAAGATACCGCGTTTTTTTTTAAATATTTATTTCTCTTCTGGTCAATTTTATACTTGGAGCTTTGTTATATTTCACAACGTTATAAAGTTATATTAGAAAACGGAAAGAACGCGATAATTTGTATTCATTGAAATCAGAATCTTCGAATTTTTTTAAAATATTTATTTTTCTTTTGGTAGCCATATCGAGCTTTAAAATTGAAAATGTTTTATAATTGAACCATTTTTTTCTATCTTGCAGCGTTACAAAGTTATATTAAGGGGTCATTCTGGTAATCATGCCGCAAAATTCGGCAACATTCAGGTTTTCTTTCTCAGCGAATACAATGAATAACAATGTCAAACCTTTTTTTAATTTATTAGGTTACTTATAATGTATACGGGACAATTTTTTAAATACACTTTTAATTGTGTTATTTCAATGGTATCTGGAGTCAAAAATCGGGCGTTTAAAAAGACAACGAGAGTGATTTCATCTCACAGACTCATCTGAAACAAAAAAAGCAAATTGATTCTTCATCATTATGAGTACCGCTATCGCAGGTACCAGAATTAGCCACGTAAGAAAAAATTTAACAAAATTGTGCGCATTTAAACTTCAAGTCTCGAAATTTTCCATTTTTACTTGAAGTCCGAATGCGCGAAATTTTGTGAAATTTTGAGTTACGTGGCTAATTCTAGCACCTGCGATAGCGGTACTATAATGATTAAGAATCAGTTTGCTTTTTTTGTTTCATGAATGACTCCTTAAAAAAGGGAAGAACGCGATAATTGTAAAGGCTGATTTCACCCCCTCAGAGTGAATTTCCGTAGAAAACAGATTGTTTCTTGTACAATGGCGTGAAAAAACTTTCGACGAGATGATTCTTTCAAATTTTCTTCCGAAAGCTTTTCTTTTAAAGACTCTGCTGTTGGAAGAAAAATTGAAAAAAAAACATCTAGTCGGAAACTTTGGCACTCCAATGTACACTCCAATAGGCTCTCCATTCACACAAAGTTTCATTGAAATCAGAATCTTCGAGTTGGGAACGTTCCCTTGTCAGTAACTGTGTGCTAATAAATGTACACACTTGACTAAAAATGTATCAACCCTGGCATTGCCGATTTTTCACGCTGAGAGGACAACAAATCTATAAAACAGATAGAAATCAAAATTTACAGACAGAAATTCCATCAAAATTTACAGATAGGAATCCCATCAAAATTACAGTATAAGTGTAAGCGAAACTTTAGAATGAATAAAACAAAAAACCGATCTGATTTCTTCAAAATTTCAGTACTACCAGTATTTCACAGCACTCCACATTCCAGTTCTCAATAACCAGAAGCCTAAAAACTAAATCCTACATTAACTATCACTTACAGTTACAAATCGACAGAAAACAATAATATCACGATTTTAAAATTATACAATTTTTCTACAAAATTCCTTGACACTCTTCCCTCCCACAGTACGCGGCCGAAGCGTTCCGGCACAGAAGGGACCTCTCGCTCGCGAGTTGTTCGTACCCATCGCTAGGCATCGCTACCTCGCACGCTACCACGATGCGTAGGTGTTTCCGGCCGGCTGAAGCACGGGCATCTGCCCGGTCTCTCGCGCGCAAGAACGGAGAAACAGAGAGAGAAAGAGAGGCAGAGAGAGAGAGGGGGGGAGAGAGTAAGAAAGAAAAAGAAAGAGAGAAAGAGAGAAGAACGAGCGAATAAGGGAGCCGGGCGAGCAAAGCAAGAAAAATAGAGTCCGCCGGCGGGGAGCGAGCGGGAAAAGCAGGATGCGCGAGAGGGAGGAACGGCGGATAAAGAGAGCGAGAGAGTGTGTGCTCGAACGACAGCGGGGGACGGGGACGCGGAGGGGGCAGCACGCTCGGCCGGAAGCAGTTACTCGTGCGATGTAACGAAAATATCAGGCGTCCGTTTCGCAATCGGCCTACCCGCGCTCGTCGAGTTTAATATAGAACACTCGCACGCCCTGTCGCGAAAACATCACGCTTACGTCGCCGAGCCGCGCGCTGCCTATCGCGTTTATCGCGTTACGAGCGAAAATTACCCGCTCCTCCGCTCCTCCGCGCCGAGGTCCGCCACCCTATCGCTCTTCGAGGCCCCCTTCCTGCCCCTCGATCGATGGTCCCGATGCGACGGGGCAGGTATCGCGCGACAGGGCGATAGCTGCCACCGTAGACAGACCCGCGACCAGCGCTTTGATTGGTCACTTGCACCGACAGGCTCTCGATCTTCCACTGAACCGCGGCTAGGAAGAATTGGAGTCGCGGCGGAGACTAATTGTCGGTTGAAGAATGGGATGTTGCAGGGGATTTTTGGGGAGACGTCGGGATTCGGGTGGCGAAATTCTGGGACACCCTGTATAGGTAACAGAATTACAAATTGAATTTGTGCGCGTGTGGTATGGAAATTATGGGAAACAAAAAAATATAGTGTTTGGATAAAGTTATAAGTTTTTTTTTTTGGAAGATGGGACCTGTGGGGGTCTTCAAACGGCAACTGCTCGTCGGTTGCCAGCTAAATCCGCTACTGCGGGTTCAGTGGATGGATCAAGTTTGATAGCATTGGGAATATAGTGTGATGAGTGGCAATAGTGATTAGAAAGTGGGTAGAGCGTTCGACCTTTTTTATTATATGTAATAGATTGAATTCTAAGCAGCTACGGAATGGAGAGGGTGTCAACTTGTCCGATGGCAAGTGAGCCCTGTGGGTCCCTTAAACATCACGCAATATATTAAAAATGTTAATGACCTTTTTGTAGCTTGAATATATAATAGAAGTTCTAGTATTGTATAGTATAGTTATGTGAGGCCTCCTTTGTGTCCTGGCAACTAATATTTTTAGACCCAGTTCACCACTATGTTAAGGGGTTAGCGATGATAAGTGGATTTACTATTTAGGATACCATGGAGATGGTACTATGAAATTATTGGTTAGCAAGGACCTCTCGCGGACCGCTTCCTCCCCACTCCCTTCACTGGACTCCTCCCACAAACCTCACTATTGCTCGGTACACCCTTAAATCCACGTCCCTGCAAACAGCACCCTACACCCCGCGAAACCTGACAGTGTACACATGAATTTTTAAAACACAAATATCCACGTGGAGTGTTCATGGACCCCCAGTAAAAAGTAACATTGATTGACCACGAAATAGAAAATTCTGTGTGTGTACGAATCTTTATCAAATCTCAAATAAGATAGATCTAAACGAACATTAATATTACTGAACAGTATACAACTAAAAATATTAATAAACCAACTTATTTTTTTTTATACTGAATGCAGACGATGTATTTGCAAGCTGGACTGAGTGTCAATCCTATTGCTAGAGAAACAACAGGCGGCGATAAGATTTCCTACGGGTGGGGGTAGCAAACTCGTCCTGAAATTACGTAAGGCTTTTTTGAGGGAGGGGTCTCGTATTTCTTACGTTTTCTTACAAAGGGGTGAAAGGGAGTCAGGTAATGCCTTGTGTAATATTTTTTACCCTAATTTTGAAAACTGGGTTAAATGAATTATGTAAACCTTTAAAATAATTTTAATAACTGAAAGCTTGCGATATAGAAAATATTATGTTCGGAAGAGGGGGGAGGAGGTTGAAATATAAATCCTTACGAATTTTTATACTGGGTGAACGATGGCCTAAAAAATCATCAAACTTACCCTCACCATAACGACTCCTAAACTATCGAAAGATCGAATACCGAAGGACCTCGAATCTCTCCAATCTCCGCTCGCGCGTCGATTTCCTACAAAAACCAATCCCAATCCTGCATCCTTTCCCGCGTTTTTCGCGTCCACTCGATTGGATCTCCGCTCCGCGGCTTCGATCATTCAAATCCCTCTCTCCCCTCGAAGCCAATAAATTTCCGTGCAGCATGTATCCGTATAACGTGGCTTAATCTGCCCTGCTAGATCGTAAATCATATCTACCACAGCCGTATACGATGCTTCTCCCGCGGATCTCTGTTTCTCTCTCCGTGACCTTGCCTCCTCCGCGATCCTCGCGCGGCGATAAATTCCCGCGACGGGACCCTCGAAAAATCGCGCGTTTAATCCGGCGCGGGACGATCAAGATCGCGAAACCCCACGCGAACGTTACCGTTCGGAATTTCAGGGAATTCGAAATTCCCGGAGTCGATGCTCGATCGTTTCCCGGCGAAGTTTATCGACCACCCGCGGCTCCGTCTCCCGTCTCACCTAGCAGCGCTGGATCAATAGGATGTTCGCGGAACGAGACACTAGAAATATCACGCGGTTCTGGGAATATTGCGGGCGTTCAGCGAACATCGCCCTATCAATCTCTCCGTACTCTTTCCACGGGGCGCGCGTTATTGCATCGGTATTTTTGCGTTTCCGGGACGATGCACTTGGCGAACGACTTGCTGGCACAATGGCTGCCTCTATTAGACTGGCGAGTGTTGAAGAGATTCTCCTTCGGAGGGATTTCGAGGCGGCTGTGGCTTCGAAGCTGCAGGGATGGTCGGAAGCGAGCTTGAGACGTGGACGGTCAAGGAAATCGCAAAGTTTCGTAAACAAGAAGTGTATTCTCTTGTAGATTGGAGGAATATGTTTCATTCCCTTTTGAAAAATTGATGTGCAAATACATGCTTCGTACAAAAGATCTTATTTCTAAGTTTGTCGGATGAACTTAATTCCATGGAGTTAACCAAGCTTAGTTAAATTAGTTTAAAAATGTACACACTATCATGGTGTCTTTAGAATCAAATGTGGCAAAGCAAAGTAATCATAAACATTAAATCATATTTTGAAAATGGCAGAAAAGTAAGTTCTTAATAGTGGAGACAGGAGAGATAGATAGATAGATTTGGCTGATTTCCAAATGGTTTCATACAAAAGAGCTTATGTTTCATAGTTTCCACCAGGCGGGCTTATTTCCACAAAATCTAATCGACTTATTTGAAAATCGAAGATTTTCTTATTTTCTGTTTTGATTATATAATGAGTTTGCAAGATATTTTTATTGAAGGCCAATGAACATACTTTCTATTAATGGACTTGTGATTGAAATTCCAATTATAATATTATCAAAAATCGCCGCTAAATAAAAATGCCCCTTTTATAGTACCTCTGCTTACGTTAGTGGACGAACATTCCTAAATAGTCAGAACAAAAACATTTACGTCCCGCCGATCATTTTGCAATTTTTATTCTTCAGAGTCTAGACTAGACACATTAAATGGCGAGCTAATCATTCATATGCTTCAATACCGCGAACCGAAGGACCATTTTCTCTATAATATAACAATTAGGGGGAACTACTGAATGAACCTCATCAGTCATCTAGCTCCGATCTCCCATAATCTAGCTGCACAGAAAGAGAAGACTCTCTTTACGAGAAAAGATCGTAGACCAATTTCCTAAGCATCACGCGACGGGTTGCCACCTGTCCGCGGACGGTCCCATCGTTCGATCAACTTCCTTCCATCGGTGGCTTTAAACCCATTTCTCTGTTTAAAATTCAGCTTCTTAAACTCGTTTGCCTGGAACAGGTTTGGAAAAGCTCTAACGAACGAATCCCGCGTAGAACGTCGCGTTCGATCGTCGATGGCTATGGCTGATGGGGCACTTCCGGAGTTTGGTGTCCAGGGAGGCACGGAGGAAACGGTCGCCGGCGGATAGACCGGATTCAGTGCGAGATTCGGCTGGCGTTCCAGCCTCACAATCGGCCCTTTGTCCCGCCCCTCTGTTTATGGCCGGTCCCCGTGTAGCGTGACAAGCTGCCTTCCCTTCGTGTCACCCGTGTCACGCGCGGCCTTATCTGCCCGCTTTTACGACTGTTCCTCCATTAACGATCGCATCGTTATGGGAATGTATCGAGCGTTAACGCATGCCACTGGGGATCACTTCAGAAAAACATCTTTCGTCGCTGTACTCCTCGCGTCTCCCCATCTGCTATGCTCTACAGCTCCGACAGAATCTGGTGGCCCTTCAAGGTCACCGTAGGAGACACCAGTGGCGCAGTCAGGATTTAATCTTGGGGGGAGCCCATTTTAAGGGATACCTACAAATATTTTTAATGCAAATATAGAAAAATTCATTAGGTGATAATACAAATTTATTTAAAGAATTAAACTCAGTTTTCTTTTCTATACACGGAGCTCTTGAATTACTTCAGTGGTGGTTACATTAATCTCCTTTTTCCTCCCCCCCCCCCCCGGGTGCGCCACTGGTATTAATCTTAAATGTGGGGCAAGAGAAAATAAAGGAAAGGAAACGTGAAGTATACTTAATTATGCTGAAAGAATACATTACGAAAAATGGTAAACTTGTTAGCGGCAAAGTATTTGAAAGTAAAAAATGTTTGAATTTATGAAGTTGTGAAAATCGAAAAATTACGTTTGAGCATTTTTCTCCCAGAATTACCCCAGTGTAAAGAACAAATATGAGGTTGAAAGCTCAGATGGGCAAACAATTATTTTAAATAATAATTTATATACGACATTTTTATTTAAAATAATTTTTTGCCTATCTCTGGTTGAAAGTTGGATCCCTCCACACCATGAATTCTATGGGGATATAGCGATGAACTAGTTCGGAGGTTTGGCTGGTGATCTAGCATCGGGGAATTGCTATTTTTCGGCATGTAACGAAACACTTTTTATTCAACACTCAGGCTTCTTTCTTTCGCACACCCGACTGTTAATTAATTGAACCAACTGGCACGGAAAGTAAATTAACTCATTACTACATATATAGCGAAAGTAATTTGTAACTCAGAAAGGCTTGCTTCCATAGCCCCCGTTTACTATTACTTTCCATTTAGCTACTTTGACAAATTTTACATCTAGTTTATATATAATAAGTGATCACGCGATATCATAATTCTATTGCTGAATGAACAGATTTTCATCGGTGCATCCCCCACTCTTCCAGCACCGGGTCCGCTCGAGCCCCTCTCCCGTGGCAGCGGAATGAGTACTACGTGTATCGTTGCCCAGTTAATTTGTAGTATGAAATTATCGTGGTGTATAGACACACGTACATTGTATTAGGGAGAAAACTAGTTTGAGGCGGGGGAAAGGGTTAAAGGACGCGTCCGGTAGCGTTGACTTCTCTGAACGCGGCTCAACGAGCCCGTCCGAGGCAAGGCGAGCCGAGGCAAAGCCAAGCCAGGCCAATCTTCCCTCGTTGATGCGCTCGCTGCAGCGGGGAGGGGGGCATAAGTAACCGAAGGTAGTGACGTCCTCGAGTCGCGCGCGATCATTTTCGAACCGATCAACGATACTTTCAAAAAATTATATAGGACATACAATGCATCTCTAACGATTAAACTACCCTCATTCTTGAATATTTTCATGAATTTCTGATTGGAATAATTCAAA
Organism: Andrena flavipes; assembly: GCA_963971345.1. Taxonomy (NCBI): domain Eukaryota; kingdom Metazoa; phylum Arthropoda; class Insecta; order Hymenoptera; family Andrenidae; genus Andrena; species Andrena flavipes. The sequence goes on from OZ020480.1 coordinate 60,412,040, forward strand.
GTCTTATTAAACAATGAGGTGGTCCTTAAATAGCAATAGGAGTAATGCACTACTATATCATTTTTATTATTATTATTATTATTATTAATATTAATCGTTTCTATTACTCAAAAAATATCAATCTTTGATCGAGGAGGAACGCATCGCACAGAATCGCGATGCACCGAATCGTTACTCGGAAAGCCACTGATTTGAAATCATCACTCGGTTCTGTGTTCGAAAGGGTTAAATACTAAATTTTCAACCTTGAACCAAATCGTAATACTATCATAGTAGGTATTACAAGGGCTATCACGTTTATGATTTAATAAAATGCCCCCCCCCCCCTCCATCCAGTACCAACCTTCCCCTCTTAACTGCGAAAATGTTTCTTTCCCAGCTAACATATCGACAGATATGACGTTATTGTCGTGCGTACCGTTTGTCTGTAATTCATTCATTGTCGTCCCTCTCTTCTTTTAACCCTTGGATGGGTTAATATGGATCCATAGTAAAAAGCTTTCATTAGCGTTAGAATAATTCGGCTTTTCGATTTCTGAGGTCTTCTGTGTTGAGGTCTTCTATTTTACTATTAGGACCCCACGTTATTCCTGGCTATTACTTTTCAGTTCTACATTCTTCTGCGTATGTTTCACCTTTAAGTCAATTGTTTAATTTTGGAATTAGTTTCCATAACACTAAATAACCCTCGAATGGTTGCGATGGAAGGGTAATTTTCATTATGAGTAAGATCCAAGCCAAGGTGGGCCAGGGGTAGGCGCTTGCCCCCTCCCCATAATAAAAAAATAATAAATTAACCGTTCGTCCAAAATTAAATTAAGTTATTAAAAAATAAAAATAAATTAAATTCTGAAGTAATTCCGCATTGTGTACAGATGTTTCTGCCCATCTAATTATACTTAAGATATAATATATTGAAATTTGTTTCACCATTTATTGCCCCTCCCCGAATGAGATGCATTATTTATTGCACCTGCCTGATTGAATATATTTCTGTGAGTTAGGAAATAGGAGAAATATTTGTTTTCAATGTGGGTTACTCCGTTTTTGCTGTCAATGCCTAAAATCGTTATTATTGAATTGAAATTCAAAGAAAGGAAGAAAAAAAAATAGCAGAGTTGATCCCATCGCTAATTCGAGGCCCCTTGATGCAGCTGAGTCGCACGAAAACTCGCAACTCGTAGGGAATTGAATGGCCATCGCTAACCGGATGAAGCCGCAGGAAGAGGGAAAGAGGGGGAGAGAGGGGGGGAGATCGTGTACAGGTCTCGGCATCGAAGGTGGAGCCGAAGGGTGGGGAAGAGGCCACTTCCGGTCACGTGACAACACTGGACCAGCCAGCCTGCCACTTTGCTCTCTTCTTATTTTCGGCTCGTCATCCCTCCCTCCCCTATCCATCCTCTCTCCCCCTCTCCTCCCCACAACCATCGCCCACAGCCTCTCCTCAGCGTCATCCTCTTCGTCTTCACTTTCTTCCTCTTCTTCTTCTTCTTCTTGATTAACTCGAACCGTCACGAATCGGTCACGAGCAAGTGAAACAGATGGCGAAACGTACTTTTCTTTTCCTTTTTGATACTATATTCTAGCTAACACGTAGAACCTGCGATTCTGGTTCCCCGCCGACCGGAAGTCCCTAGAGAAAGCTATATGTATACTGTTCTTCTATGCTATCTCTTGTTTCGTTAGGTGTGCTCGAGTATTAAAGGCACCTTTTTCGGGAGTGTTCGTGAGTTTTAGAGAGCACTAGTGAGTTTCTGAATTAATTGCTGAATTAGTAAAGAAATGATTGCAGAATTGATGAGCACGTGGTACTTGCCACCTACCTCCACTCCTGCTTATTCCACTCAAACCATGTAAGCAAAACATTAAAAAATTTATCAAATTTTGAATTTTAGGGACTGATAATAAATCAGTAAAAAAATAATTGCAGAACTGACGAGCACGTGATAGGTATTTGCAAGCACTAAAATCCCTCTGAATCACGAAGACCAGGAACACTCCACCTTTCCTCCACTTCTGCTTACTCCGCTCGAAGCACGAAAGTAAAATGCCCAAAAAATGGAATCCAACCAGGTCTCGCAAGCGTCGCTCCTGCTGCTGCATCCCCCATGAAAAGAATAATCGAGCCGCCATTAGGTATTTGCTTACTAACTTTATTAACAATTTGCCGGTATAAACCTGAATCTACTAACAATTAGATAACAACATGTGCGTCAACGCATTCCTATGGACGTAAACGAATTCGCATCAACCGGAAATTAAATGGAATTTCTGAGTTCTGTTCCGTTCTTTTGCTTCTCCTCCCACCACAACCGTTCCTCTGCTCCTCGTCGTCGCGGATACATATACACATATATTAATATTAATAATAATGACATTATTATCAAACGTAGAAACGCGTTCAGTTTGAGGCGAATTTGTATCGATCGTCCATGAGGGGTTCGAGAGGTGGGGTGGGGGGGGGTGGTTTTTGAGGGGTTGGAGAGAAGGTTAATACACCGAATCTGAGGACGTTTTTCTCGTTTCATAGTTTTTTTACACGCCATTCACTCGCACTCTCTCTCTCGTTCTTTCCCTTCCTATTTCTTCTCCGCGCTAGTGAGGCCGCAAAGATTTTAAGATCCTGAAGGTGTGTGGGAGGGGTGCGTGTATCTGTATTTTTTTCACCTAAAACCTGCGCCTTTTGCGTCGATTTTTTGCGTTTTCGGAGGATCGATCATTCTTCTCGCTTTTCCTTTCTTCATTTTTCTAATGACTTTCTAGTTCTCTCCCCTTCGCGATGATATTGGCCCCCAATCACGTGGATATTTCTAACTTGTCTCACTAATATGTATATTTGTTAGGATTGATTGTCCCTCTAATCGATTTTGAAATTGGATGACTTGAGATACCTCATTCACCCTCTGATAACCGATACCAGAACTCTGACCGTAAGCCACGTGCGGAAAGCTCCTGCTATATACCTTAAACATGCACACTGAACGCCCATGGGTGTTCAACGCACGGGCTATAGTGCTATACCGATGGCCGATAATGCACGCGTACGGTCTACAGCAGTCAAAGAGCTAGACGAGCCGGTCGAGTCGGCGAAAGTGTTCCCACTCACCGTGAAAAAAAAAGCGATCGGATGGATGAAGTAAAAATGGAAAAGAAAAGGGAAAAAAAGATCGACGAATTAAATCGACACGCGTGCCCGTAGCCTCTTCGCGTTGTCGGACGGGGAATCGTAAATGAATGTTAGGATCGAAACGACGTAGAAGACGCAATCCCAGCCGTTCCTCGAAAGCTACTGCCATCCAATATGTTAAACAGAAAATGCATAAATATATATATATACGTATGTATGCGTGTATGTATATATAATATTTATATATATATATGTATATATATATTTACAAGACATATACAGAGCGTAATAGAGTTAATATTAATAAAAACTTACTTTCCATCGCTTGGCGAGACACGCGCGCGCGCGCACACGCTCTCACACGTACGACGCGTACATAGGTATGCGGAAGTCACATCGACGGGGATCAGTCGCGCACGATACGGCATCCTGATAACATTTTGGCGATCAGTTTTCTCATTCAACCTCTTCGCGCGGCTTTTGAATCCCGGCGAACATCCCCTTTTTTGGTTCCTCGATTTTTCTAACACCTTGCGATATTATCTCACTGGTGAACCGTTGTTGGAAAAAAACAGTAAGAGACTATGGGGAAGCTCAAACGGATGTTCGCGGAGATTCGTCGAGTCGGAACAATTTCAGAAACGAATATCGTCGAGTTTTGCGTCACCCCCTTACGTGAAACTATTTTCAGTCAAGGATAATATTCGCGCTCTTTCGTAAAAGGCCACTCGATCGACAGCACACGTCTAGAGAGATGTAAAAGCGAGAGGTGGAGTCATGGAAATGCTAGGAATTGATTTTGAAACGCTGTACATCCTGTTGGATACTGTTGTAAATAGTGAGTGGAAGGGGTATTATGGGATCGTGGAAGCTTTTAAGGGTAGCAGAAGGCTGTAGCAGGCCTGAGTATTGGAGGTTAAGGGTTGTAGTTTTGGTCACTGAGGTGGAGAGGGGTTTCAGGTCTAATACAGTGGCGGATTTAAGGAAAAAGATCCAAGTGACAAACTTTTTGAGGGGCCAATTTTTTCGGTAAAAGGAAGAGGTAGTTTACTAAAAACGGGCCACGTCTAGTAGTCCAGAAAAAAATATAGTTTGGATAAAAACATAATTTTTTTAAAGCTAGGGCCTTCTGGGCAGAGGCTAAAAAAGCAAATGCTCATCGGCCACCTGTTTAATCCGTCACTGAATTGGTGATAAGAAGTGGAAGAAATATAGTGATGTAGAAGGAATAGGGGATGAAAACGAATGCTCCCTTGGCCAGTGGATATAAAAAACTATCCAGACTTGCGTTTTTACAGTTTTGAAAGTTTGAAGTGTCAAAGGCCTGGAACACCAAGATGAACAATTGTATTGGTGGCTTGTAAACTCGAGGGTGCCACTTTACACGCCACTCGGAAGTGCCTCGAGTGTCTCGTTATATTCTTTCCATTGACAATACCCTGCTACGCTGAGCGCTCGGTTTCCTCGCGGTTCTCGCTACCCTCTTCGCGGGGAACGAAGTCGAGCGAGCCATCGGAAGAGAAACCGTTTCTCCAAGTTTCCGAGCGAGTTCCACTCCTTAAAATCGAGTTAAGTAATTGTTTCATCCACTCCAGAAAGATTCACGTCAGCTGTTCCTAGGATCTCATCAAGAACACTAAATTTTGCACAACTACCCTCACAATATTAATACCGGCTCTAAAAACCACCCCTCAAAAGTTCGCGACGAACCACCCCCATATTCTATTTAAACCAACCAAAGCTTGCAATTCGAGACGCAGAGGGTGCAAGATCCCTCCAGCTTTCGAGGAACTAATTATCTCGATTACGTTTCTCTCACCCCTGCCACGCGGCGCAATCGTCTCCCTGTTACAGAAACTGGAAACGGTGTAGCGAGCTCGTAAATAAAAGCATCCAGTGACTGTAGCGACTCCGAGTGTTTAACTTCTCATGTTTCCATCAATGTATTTCCGCCCAGCTTCCAAACATGTTCACTTTAACGCCCACCGAGTTTACGGACCTCTGTACCGCTTCCAGCTACCGCACTGTCTTCGTCTGCTACGATCGCGAGCGGAGTAATTGAATTCCAGGCGGAGTGCGCGCCGCGGGAGGTTAACGCGCGCACCTTCTCGCCATCGCGTGGGAAGCGCTGTTACCGTGCAATTAAACGCCGCGCCTGCAGCGCCACGAAAGCGTTAATTATGCCAAAAATCCGGCCCGGACTAACGAGGAAAACGATTACCCGCTCCGCGTTCGTTAAGGAGCTCGACAAGCGTTTCCTTCCTTCGCTACTCGCGAGCTGTGTGAATCACGTACACGCATACACAAACACATATACACACGCGCGCGCGTACCACTCCCCCCCCCCCCCCTCCCGTTTCGCGAAACAATATTACTAACGCTCGCACACGACTAGATAATACTGGAGAAAAAAAAGTGAAAAGAATTGAAACATGGAAACGAGTCTCGAACGTGCGCTGCGTTCGAGCGGAGGAGCGGATGGAGGCGGACTTTTGGGACGCGCTGTACCGGATAATGCGAGTGTTTGCTCGTGCCCGCGTACAGGGCGGTTCAACTGCAAAAGAAGATCGGGAAAGAGGCATGGTGAGTGATGCTAGCGGATCTGCGAATCGGGATCTTGTGTACAGGCTGCTCCAAATATCAAAATGTGGAGGTCTAGAGATGACGAAAGGCACAGAAGAGAATTTGAGACGTGCTGGAATGAATGTTACATGCTGTTCGTTTATATTTTGCGTCCCTTGTACAGGTAGTTTCAAATGCCGGGAAATCGGTGGACGCGTTCCGCGGCTAAAGACCGTGGAAGAAACGCAAGCGAACCCCTCGGGGCGTCCTGAAGAGGGAATGTTGGCGCATTTATACCTTGTGGCCTGTATACAGGGCGTTTCAAATCTTGCGACGCCTTCGATCTACCCCGAACGTCCTCGTATTCAAACACTCACCACGCATAGTCGATTTGGCATTCCATAATTTACCACGCAAGTTCACTGTACCCCCTCCATCAATATAAGCGCAACAGCGACCGACAAGATTTCGCGCGTGTAGCCCGATATCTTTCTCCTACGACGATATTCAGTCCTCTCATTCTATCCGCCCGCATTTCTCGCCGTCCCCGTACGCACACCCACGCTTCACACGCTCAAGCGCGCGCGGGCGCGAGCTCCCCCGTTCATTCTTTATTACGGACGCCTTCTCGGTCTCACGCGGAGCCGAACCACGCGTGCGTTATCTCGATATCTCGATCCGTCGTATACTATACCGCTACGCTCGATACATGCTCGAGCGTTAACGAGCATAAAGGCGCGCGTACATGTATCCACCGTGCGGGAGGAAAACGCTTGGAAACGACGGACAATGCTTCTTTCCAGAGCATCTCCTTTTTCCTTCCCCCTCCATCCACTTCTATCTCCCCCCCCCCCTCTCTCCTTGCCACTCACCCTCGCCCCCTCCATTCCCTTTCTATTTATTCTTCCTCGATTCATGCGCCTTTTCTAGATCGAGGCGACCGAAAAACGGCTCACCAAAGTAATCGACTCGAAACTCCATTCGGACACTCGTGCACGCTCCAATTCTTTCGCTCCTGTCTCTCTCGGATCGAACGTGCTCGCCCCTCCGCGCGATCAGTCCCTATAGTTTTTCTCGGCGACGCAGCCACGAATAAATTAACCGTAGAAAAGTTTTTCCTCTTTATACAAATGTAATATACAATATACATGTCTATATATCCTATGCGCGTGTACAGGGTGCTCGCGTTGTCGCTGCCCGGCTGTGCCTCTCGTGAATCGAGGATTTTGGGGTCGTTATATTTTAAATTGGCTCGATAACGCTCAAGGTCGCGCAAGATCGGAGACGAAAAATGGCGAACGATTTTCTCGAAGAGGTCGTATAAAAAAATCGACGGAGTTTTGGGACACCCTGTATATAGAAGACACCTACTGCAAGTCTCGATTTGAATCTCGAGTGACCTTGAACCAAATCTTGTCACGTATCGTTCAATTGTCCTTCGCGATTATCTTTCACGAAATATTATAGTCAGATTCAATATTGAAAATTTTTTTTCCCGTTTCCCCCGCAACTACTCGTTCGAAAGAGGATCGATGGGCGCTAGCAACGCGACTACCCTGTACACATTCATACACGCACTCACACTAGGTACACGAGTGCATGCACACGTATATACGTGCTCGAATTCGATATACTTTAACGATTCTTCTATTTACTTTCTCCCCTTCCCTGGACCATTCACTCTCGGTTCGCTCGTTCTCCGTGTGTGCGCGTACTATTTATATGTTTTACCGTGTACAGGTGCACCGAGCAGCAAACGGGGCCTGCAACGCGCACGCGCGATTGATAGGCGTTCGCCGCGGGCGTGCGGCGCGGCGACGAACTAGTTTGGAGGCTTGTCGAACGATCTACTGTCGAAGCACTACCCTTCCTCCGCCGAGCCTCGCTGTCGCTCGGTACACCTCCACAGACCTATCTATACGTAAGTGGTATGTGTCTGTGCGTGGCACGCGTACCTTTCATCGTCCACTTTCTCGCCCCTTCTCCGCCATTCGCTGCTCCCTTCTCGACCCAAGCCTAGCACTGGTGCATCCCTCATGCTTCAATCTCCCACACTCACCCCCACCCTCTCTCTCTCTCTCTTTCTCTCTTTCTCTCTTTCTCTCTCTCCCTCTCACTCAGCTTTCTCTCTGGAACGCGCGCGCATGGAAGAGAAAATAATAAATAATAAAACACTCGCGACACGTCAGACGTACAAACTCGAACGTCCTCGGACTTGAACGCAAAAACATCGCGTTCGATCGACTTAAATGCAACTGCTTGTACTTGATGCGATTCCACCCCCGCTTCCGTCGCCCTCCACCAGTGTTCCGCCCCACTCGCTCGGCGCACCCTAAACGTTAACAACACCTCCATAGAAGAGAACAGTTCGTATCCCGAGCGATCCAACCTAACTCCGCGCCGCCTGCTGGCCGGTCCCATCAGAACTCCGGGGTGACCGGGTCGAGCAGCCTCTTCTCCGGGTCCCTCGAGTCCCCGATGTCGTTGGCGATCGGGTGGTGCCTGCCGCCTGCTGCGTTGCCCAGGGAGTTCGGGTTGCACCTGCAGCCCTGCGCGGCGTGCCGGGCGTAGCAGAGCTCGCACACCGCCACGCAGCCCTTGAGGGGCCAGTAGCAGAGGAGGCAGGGCATTACCAGGGTGAGGGCGGCCAGGCAGGCCCACCGGGGCGCCCTCCTGTTGCCCGTGCACGAGCACGGCTCGTCGGCGCAGCTGCCGGCTGCCTCGCCGTCTATGCCGCCCGCGCCGCCGCCACCGTCCGCGCAGTGGTAGAAGAGTCCCTTGACGCAGCACAGGCATGACGCGTAGTCGAGGATCGTGTCCGCGGAGCAGAAGCACTTGTTGTCGCACAACCACTTGCTGGGCAACGGGGGCGGCTCCCTGCACGACTCGCACCTGCACCTGCCGCAGAAATTGCACATGATCGAGAGGCCTGCCGGGTCGTAGGCCCTCGACGCGAGGCTGTTAGCTGGCTCCTTGGTAAACGAGACCGGCTGCTTCGTCACGGTGCTCGCGGGGCCGCTGGTGGCCGCGGACGGCGCTGCGTTCGTTGGCGCTGCGTTCGCGCCTCCCCGGAACGCCTGTTGGTTCCTCGCGGCGTGCTGGCGATGATGAGTCGCCGCTACATCTAACCCCTTCTGGCGTTGGTGCCTGCGGTCGATCTTGGGACAGTCGGTGGAGCCGCGCTTCTCCTCCTCCAGGCGACGCTCCTGATTCAGGCAGCAGTGCTTGAACGGCGCCTCCACGTACTCGTTGATAGTCCTCTCGCCGTCCGGCCGTGGCACCGTCAGGCTCACCTCACCTATGGGACTCCTCGGCGGGGTATCGTTCGGCAACGGTCCTCGGGGATTGTTCGCGTTGCTCGCGTCGCTCGTGTCCACGTTCCTCGGCCTGCTCCTGAAGGTGCTGGACAGAGGGCTCAGCGGCGCCGTGACCAGCGGTCGGGGGTTCGACGGGGTCGTCTGGGTGACGGCGGTGGCGCTGGTGGACAACGAGGGTGAGGGATTGGCGACGATTGGTTGCGACGCGGCCACGTGCACGGCGGGCAATCGTGGAGGCGGGAAGGGGCGATTATGGTCGTGCACGCGGGATGATTGGATGGCGGGTTGGTGAAGAGCGGTGGCCGGATGCGTGTCCCCGTCGTCCGGGCTGCTGGGGACGGCTTCAGCGGTGCCGTCGAGGGCGCTCCCTGCTGCGATTCCGCTCGCCTGCGAGGATGGTGGCCGCGAGTGCGGCTGTATCGCATTGTTCTGCGACATCGGCTGACCGGGTCTCAGTTCGAGATTCTCGGCTTGGTAACGCGCCGCTGCGTCCACCACGCGACGCATCCGTCGCTCCTCCTTCTTCTTCGCCTCCAGCTCTTCCTCCCCCTGCCAATCGTTTGAAAAACGGACACCAGAACTGACCTCTGGCCCTCCGCCACCTCCTCCTCCTCCTCCTCCTTCTCCTCCTCCGCGGTGTCGGCTGAGCGACGACGACGGCGAGAGGATCGCTGCTGGCCCACTTGGTCCCGTTGCTCTTGCTGCTGATGATCCTGGCGTGGATGACGGCGATGTGGAACCGCGAACCGACAAACCCGACGGTGCCCGCTCGCTAGCCCATTGTTCGACGGCTCTCGGTGTGCCTGGACTCGACGGATGGAGATGCTGCTGCTGGTGGGGTTGCTGGTGCTGTTGATGCTGCTGACGATTAGTTGACTGAGTTGGGGTAGTGAGTGTCGCCTCGTTGATCCGCACTGCCCAGCCCGCGCGAGGTGGTGGCACTCTCGACAAGGGCGTTCCATTAGCGAGGATGGTGCTCGGTAATGCTCCGCGTCCGCTTCCTCTCGCCCTCGCGACACGCGCTTCATCCCCACCTGAAAAGGTACATAATACGTTATCAATCTTTCCTTTCTTTTGAGCAGTTTTTTTTCACGTAGAACTACGTCTTTCCCCGGACTATATAAGTATGCAAAAGCTATGGGGGCCCAAATTAACACTTGGATGTCACGAAATATGCAACCCCGTTGCGCCGTTACTGTTCGCAAACGGAAGAGATAGAGATATGGTTTTTATAGCTCTAGATAGAGCAAGGAACACTGCATGTAAAACTATATGAACCGTTATTATCAGTTGACTCTGAGCGAGCTGACAGCGTCGCGAAAAGGACCAAGATTTGGTTTGATTTCAGCTCGACGCAGTGCGGGCAAAAAATGAAATGTGTGATTTTCTACTTTCCTCTATAGCTTGAAAACTATAGTAGATATAGAAAAATGATTACAATGAAAGCATAATGGCTTTTTATAATCTGTAAAATTGTGTAATCAAATTGTTAAAAAATTTACCATTTAAACAGGAAAATGTTCCCCACCACAAATTTTAAAAGAATTTGATTACATAGTTTTATACAGCACAAAAAACATTAATTTTAAACCGAAAATTTCTTGATATTTCTATCGAGATACTCTGCAAATCTGCACAATTTAAAAAAAGGCAGAATATTCGGCTATACACTTTCATGGTATAATTCTAATGAAGCTACCTCGCTTCACTTACCATTTACAATTTAAACTTTCATTTAACAACTACTGTGCAACTTAAGCCATCCTCTTTTAGATAACACGAATGCTAGGTTTGAGAAGAGAAGCGATGAAATAGATGCGTAGGTTAACTATTCAACGTGCTACCATTTAAACATATGGAACTAAAAATTTCATTGAAATCGATCCAGCTATATCATCTCCCAAGAGAGGACGATATCGAAGAAACGGGATAGTCTATCAAGTCTCCTCAGGCAAAGTCTGGTTGAAGCACGAGAGGGGAGGTGAATGGGGAAAATCGAAAGGGATATTCGGGATCACACCTCAACGGAGTCGCGAAGGATGCCGTGAACGAGCCACACTACCTACGTGGCGGCTTCGAGGTAGGTTTGGTCTCTCTGTACGTGGGCGAGCACGGTGCGAGTGGGCGCCCCTGGCCTGTGTGTGCACCGGGGCCTCTTGATTCAGTGGTCACCGGCCCACTCGAAGCGCCCACAGTTGTGGAAGAACCGAGAGTTTTGTTCGGCCCGAGACCGATCGTGTCCTCCATGTATCCGCGCCAGGGCTGTACTCGTAGAGCACGTTGCATTTTTTAAGGAATCAAAAGAATTGAAAATGTTCGACAATTTTGGCACCTTGGAAGTTCAAAACAGCTTTGGAGAGTTCAGAGGGGTATAAGTGTAGTGGGAGCTAAGTCTCACGAAGGCAGATATTAAACGGGGATTATCGAAAATTTTGAGTGTAATATAGAAACATGGAGGAGTAAAGAGATTTTTAATGATTTAGAGTCCTAGTAGAAACTTAGTTAGATCATGTAGTTTCTAGTTTCAAGTAATAAGTAAAATTTGTTCTAAATTCGAAGCGACTCGATCCCATCGCTACTTTGTTAAAAACATATTTGCGAATATCTCGGAAACTAGAGCCGACAGCCATTTTCTTCAAAGGAAAGAGTTATTCGGAATATTAATTTCTACAACATAGTGAAATCTCATCGAAATTGGTGAACATGTAGCTTTTCAACCACGTTAGAAATCCTTTGATTTTAAGTGCAATGGTTTTACTTTTATTTCTTTGTGTAATCTTCGGGTTTAGTATTCGACTGTCGAGCTTTTACAGTTATAGCGCGCTAATAGCCAGGCTAGAGGCGTAGTCTGGACGAGCGAATGTTCCGTTTCGTACAGAAATCCGTGAGTGCCCGTGAGCCTGTGCGCGTCGAGGGCGGAGACGTCTGGGCTGCAGGCAACAGGAAACCGCGTATTCGTCGAGGATGGGAGAGTAATTGGACAGCAGCGGACGCACGGAAACCCGATGACATTAAATCTGCCTCGTAATCCGTTCAACGCGCCTCCGACCCACTCTCTCTCGGGCCGGGGCCTGCAGAACTGGAAGAAACGGCGTTTGTTCGCGCGCAACACCGATCGCGCGTCCTACACGCATCCGTTGTGTAGGTAACCAGGCTCGTACGACCGTGCAGGCGCCCCGACGCTTGCGAAACACGGGATACATTAACTTCCTTGTACAGCGGAGGCTCGGTAATCCGAATTCCACGCTCACAATCGAAAACCACGGAATACATTATCTTCCTTGTACAGAGAAGACTCGGTAATCCGAATTCCACGCTTACGATCCAAAATTATAAATTGTCAATTTCGAAATATTAATATTATGTAGCGTTTGATTTGTGGAGTTAAGCAATTTGGCTTCTTAAAAGCTCAATTTAGCTAAGTTTGGGAAATGTGTTACGTGGGATAGTGGTGGAGCGCTATGTCTGTTGCAAAAAGGGTTTCGTCACTAGGTATATTATGTGGTTTGGTGAAGTAAAACTGGGCAAAAGGAAGTTGGGAGAATTTAAAGGGATCTTAAGTTTCTTGTAATATAGAATATTGCAGTGAAATATTATGATGAGGTTTCTATGTCCAACCGAGAATATTCAGTTTCATTGTGGCACTTGAATGTTTAAATGTTAGAAAGTTTTAGGGTGTAGATTTGGTTCAGTATTTGAATCTCTGCGTCAAAAGAATTGTAGACAAGAAAGTGCAGAGATGTACTCGAAACTGCACAGCGTACTGTAACTTTCAGTTATCTTAAACATATCAAGGAACAACCATAAACTATATATCTTTTTTTTTCGGTTCGGAATTTTTGGCACGATACTTTTGAGTAGTACATGGCGTAAGAATTGAGAGGATGTGTGCGCGCGCGAACACGCGACTCACGCGGTCTGAACACGTGTGAAGCCACGCAATACGCGATGGAAACGCGCGCAAACTAAGGAACGAGCGAATGAACACACGCTGCAAGAGTGTCGAGTGCACGGGCGTGTTCGTGAAGAAACAGGCGGTCCATTCAGAGAGAGGGTGCACTCGGAGAGGAATGCGCGAGCTATCGCCCCGACCGACTGCCATAGGTCAGAGCTTTTAGCCGCTCTATACGGCTGAGCGTAGATAAGGGGAACGTTCTGTGAGCTTGTGCAGCCGGTGTACCGTCCACCGAATCTCCTTCGCTCTTTATCGTCCCGCGAGGACAGATACTCTCCCTTTATCATCGGTATATTGTTGTCCAATAATGGAGATCCACTCTCTAATGGGTTTCTGGAACTCTGAAATTTCGAGATCTCCACCTCGAGATTTCAGAGCTGGAGGTCTCCAAATTGAAAAACTCAAAGTTAGAGATCCGTGAGTTGGGGATCTCTAAATTAGAGTTCTCTAAGTGGGAGATCCCTATGTTGGAATTTCCTTAGATGCGAGTTCCCTAATTTAAAGATCCCTGAGTGAGAGATCCCCAAGTTGAAGACCTCAAAGTTAGTAACTTACAAATGTACAATCTACTATACCTACTCCACAAGCTCCCTTACTAACCATACACCGCCAACAGAAGTAATATACAAGGTTCGAACATTCTACTATACACAGTGACGGAAGGAGGTGAATTTTCATTGAAACGGTAGATAGAGGGGAAAGGAAGTGCCTGGTGCACGCGAGGAATTCGTTCTGTCACGCTAGAGGAGATATCCGCGCGTAGGTCAGCCGCTGAATAAGCGTGCCTTCCGAGTAACGATAAGGTAAGTCACGAATCAATTTGTGAATCACGCTGTAGGTATATGGAACGAGGAGGGTTTCGCAGAAGATTGCCAATCACGTAATTGTGACACGATGATTGTTCCACGCTAATATCCGCGTGGCGATGATGATGATGATGATGATGGTGATGGCGATAATGATGATGATGATGATGATACGTCCAATGTTTAGCGTACAATCACGTTTCAGGTTCGTTTAGCGTTCCTCATTGTTTTGTCGCGTGCAGAATGATAATGACGCGCGATTTCACCGTTTATGTTTTGAAATCGCCGCGATAGAATGTTCAAGGAAAAGAAAGTGCGATAAATAACGCCAATTGTTATGAGGAATTCTTGCATTCGGCTGCACGCGTAGACAATCTTTAACGCTAACTGTTTCAGAAATGAGAAATCGATAAGCTGCCAGTGCGTGGATTAATTGCACCTGTCTCACCTTCGATAAGGAAAGATCACGGAAATACTCCAAGTTTCAATAACAGGAAGAGAAATTTAACGTACGATAAAAATATTTCTCTATATTTCTGTGTTAATATATATATATATATATATTTGCATTCCCAATTTCCTATCTCTTTAAAATTACATTTCCATTCCTTTGTGATATCGAAATAAATATTTAACAACATATATTAGAATAAATGAATTTTTCAAAAAATATATATGTCTATTTGCAAATATGCAGAAACAGAAGTGTGCCCAGAAGAAAATTTTCGACGGAAAGCCACTTACATCTCCGACAGGATGTTCCAAATAAAGTTCGCGTAACTGTCATCTCCACGAAAAATGATAATTTTTAAATGACGTTCCGGTACAGATTACGCTTTAATTCGCGACGGAAGTCCCCGCGATAAGACCGGACGTGCTTCCGTTCAGTAGAGTTATCTGGTACTGCAGTTCAAACGATACCACAACCCAAAAACACGTCATTCCATGCATCACACATATCGCCATTAATTTTCCCAATACTAAAATTTGAAAGTTACCCACACAAATCGAACGCCTCCGTGGCGTTTTCCGCATGCGGTGTACCACCTTGGTCCTTCACTTAAGAAACGACAATAAATATAGAAGCATCAAGCCAATAATTCCCACTGTCAAAGTCACAATAATTTACAACTCCTCAGCCTTCAATCTTCCACTTTCGAGATCGACTCAAGTTGGAAAATACGCGGGGCAATCTTATTTCCCAACTTCCACTAAGAATATCACCTAACCGCCGTCACCCACCCCGAAAATAAGCGCTCTCACCGCCGAGGAAATCTAATCAATGAAAACAGAGAGGCCGCCGTGGCGAGGACTTACTGAAAATTCATGGGACTAGCGAAAATCCAGAAAAGAACGTGGGCTCGCCCACGCCGGGGCCGACGTGATCCCTCGTAGGAGGCGTGTCCGGCGTTCTCGGTTCGCGCACGCGCACAGCACAACGCGACACAGCTCCGGAACGGCGATGCCGTTCGAACGGATCTAGGAACGTCCTCGAATTCCACCGGACGGCAGCTGCTCGTCGCCCTCTCGTCGTCCCGCTCTCATTTCCCGTCCGCTAATACTTCCTGGGGTCTGGATCCGCCGCCTGGCATACAGCGCTTCTCCGCCGTGTGGCCGCACGTCACGCGCGCACCAACAAGACTCCACCACACTCGACGGGGGCTTCCGTTCGAACTTGCGCCGCGCTTCCGCCGGAAGTCTTTCGCTTCCAGGAACGTTTAGTAGTTTCAGGCTCTATGTTTCCCAAGAGCGCGCGTGTACGCGTAGTCTTATCCGCCGGAGGATCGTGCGAGGAGCGGCAACGTTCGAGGCGAGGCTCGCGGACACGCGACGGCCGATGAATGGGCGCCGATCGATACGGGGTAAACGTCAAAAGCCGGAGCGAACGTGACGACGGCTGGGAAACGACTGACAACGGGCTCGCCGCGAGAGAGTCGAGCTGCCGAGTCGCGGCGGGACGGTGGGGGGAGCGCGGCGAGGATTGGACGGCGCGCCGGGGGCCGCGGAGTGGGGGCGCCAGCGGGACGCAGGACGCGAGAGCAAGGGAGGGAGTGTGACGAAGCGGCGGAGGGGGGGAGGGAAAGCAGGAAGAGAGAAGGTGGGAAGGAAGCCATGAATGGCGACAGTCGGGCGAGGGGAAGCGGGGACACGGAGAGAGGGGGGGACGGACGAGGGCCGGTCGAGTTCCGTGCACGGTATGCCATCTGGCGATATCGTGGCCAACGACTCGTTCGCAACACGAAGCTTTTTATGAATGGGCGGAAGCTATCATTGAAGCTTTAGATTGAATGAAAACATTACCTATGTCGTCACACCGTGTATACCGCCCGACAGCGTCGCCACGGCGACAGTGACGCCCGACGGACGTCTCGCCTCGAGGTGGCGATGCTTGCGTGCCGATTTTTTCTCTTTTTTTTTTGCCTTCCCCGGACGGAACGGCGCTCCACATCGCGCAACCCGCGCGCACACGGTGTGGGAATTTCTTTTCAGTGAGGCGCGAGTGGCTGCCACGGGCCGTATTCAATCACGTCTGTCGCGTGAGTTTGGAGTATTCCTTGAATTTAGAAGCTGTTGGAAAGTTTAAAAGATATGAAACTCGTGGATGCTTGTAATATAAGAAGGTTTTCGACGAGGAGGCTCGGGCGTCCGTTGCTGGAGGCCAGGGTAGTTCTCGGTACCACGCGGAGCGAGTTATTGATCGAATTTTGAGCGTACTCTTGTGTTCTTCCTGTACCAAAGGCTTTATAGACAGTGGGCGAAAGGGGTTGGGTGAAATGTTACGTGGCGGTTTTAACCTTTCGGGTGCTATGGATGCAGATATCCGTTTGGTCAGTATACGCAGCGTGTGCGGAAAACGCCCGTAGGCGTTCAACGACTATGTGTAAGATATACGAATAAAAGAGTTTTGCACGCGACGTATGCTGAGCGTTTAAATTACTAGCAGCTGAAGTCAGAGAAACTTTTTGGATAGATGCAGAATTAAAAAACCTATGAATGAATGGAGTACTGTTAGGATTCGATAACGATGCTGTTTTTGAATTGGAGGAGCCTCGAGGCTTATCAGGTAATCGGGTTGCATCTTTCTTCGGGTATATTTAGTCGACCGACCACGCGTGCTTGGCTATGCTGCCACGATCTCTCACCTACACGTTTATGGTACCTACTCCATTATTTGAAACGTCGATGTGTCGTTAATATTGATCGGTTGTTGCGATCAATCGTGACGGGTGTTCCCGTTAGTGCCGACTCGAAGGTCGCGTTCGCGCTGGTTGCACAGAATATTTTGATGGTTATCTTTTTTCTGGGACGTGCGGGCATTTTGCAACCTCAGCCCCTCCAAAAGGAGTGAAAATCATTTTTACAGTCATTTTGACAAATTCACAAAAAGTTAAAGAAGAATTGAGAATCTTGCGACGAAAATTGTTTAGAAAATTATTGCTTTGACTTAACATTAAAAACACACCAGTAATTGAAGAATTTTATATGGAATATATTATATTTTGTTAATTTTTTGTAATTCCAGAAATATTAAAAAACAGGATTTGTTTTACATAAGTATAAATATTCCTTTACTGTTTTAATTATATATTTTGTGTACAAAAATTCAAAAGGCGGTTCAACTGTTTTTTTTTGGGAGGGGGTAGTGGAATTCGAATACTGGTTTATTCAAAAATCGGTTTTTGTATGAACACCAATTTTGACCATATTTTGAATCACTTTTCGCTCAGAAGTATTCTCCGAGAGTTTTAGAAAAGGATCCAAATGGTTTTGCCTGGTAATCCCACATTTCCTCTTTTTGGACGAGTGTAATTATTAAACTTTCGCGACGAATAAGCTCATCCTGTTCATCACATATTTTACTGATACAGATAATATTTCCCTCGAAAGAGCCCCTGCTGAATCACTTCGTAGCTTATTTCACTGTTCCGCCGTTTAATTTCTAACACGAAAGGAAAACCTGTGAAAGTCGAACACCTGCCGCGAAAAAAATTTCATATTCCAAGTAAAGTAAACGCATTGCCAAGACGAAACAAAGCGATTCGCATATTCCCCCTATGGAAACCAAGATAAGCAAACAATACTCGCTAAATCCTCGATCGATTTCGCGATTGCTAAGCTACCCTTTATTCTCAACCGTGGACGACCATAAGAGAAAAATAGTTGCTGGGAAAGCGGTAAAAACATTCATATGCGCCTCCGCAAAAGGCATTGTGGCAGTTGAAGACGATCTGTAACAAAGTAGAATTTCTGTTTCTCATTAACGGGTTATTCTACTTTAACAGCTGGAGGCAAGAAAAATCGGCCCATCGAGTCTTCCTTGAAGAAGAGGAAGGTGTTCCCTATGGGAAGTAGGATTTTCTTCACAAGAACTGATTGCAAAACTTTAAACGCATTTTTTTCAAAATGGTTATCTCATGATATCTCAAATTTTACTTGACCTATCGCCCCTAGTAGAATTAGGAAAAAATGCCCGAATAGTTTATAAATCTTTCTGATTTTCTCGTTTCAGATGAACAAAACGACCAGAATCATGGCAGCAAATCGAGCAACTTTTTTCGAAGTGGTCGACTTTTATGTGGTGTGGTGCTACCTTTACTTCATATTTTCAATCAAAAACAATATTCATTCATACTTCAAGATATGGTAAATATACAGTAAAAAGTTCAGCATAAAGATCTTTCATTAAGTCCATAAAAAAAATCCTGGAGAAGTTAAAAAATCGCACATCGCAGTACAATACCCCCTTAGGCCTCGTTCACACTATCCAAGTTACTTGCTTCCAAATCGCTTGAATTCAAGTAACGTGAAACTATATTAAGTATCAATGTGAACCAGTTCTTCACCTGAATTGGATTATCCTTTCAGGTTTCTTCCAAGTTTCAAGTGAAGTGGACTTCGAACTTTCCTTGTCTTGAAATACAACTTGACTAATGTGAACGATACTTCAAACTCGCAGCCTACATAGAAAACTAAGTAGCTATATAACCCATAAATTATTGACTCCAGCAATGTCAATCTCCCGTTAATATCTCAATCACTGCCCTAGTACAAGTGCCCAACACCGCTTCGCTGAGTATCCGCCTTTAGAAACAGCAACTGCTACGCGGCCGAGTCGAGAGAGTTGGCTACTCAACGGTCTGCGCGATCACGGCTGAATGAGTTCCTCGAGCGTACTATACTATCAATAAGTCGGTCTAGCATGTTCGCGCGGCGGCGTTGATTCAGTACCAGTGTTTGCGCGAACGTGCACCGTACTACGGCGTCGAACGAGATGCATCCTTTCGTTCCGTTTCGTGCGGGCCTCGCCTCTACGGGGAACAGCCGTCGCTCGATGCCACTGGCGCAAGCCAGTCGGGCGAACGAACGAGCCGAGCCGAACGAAGGAAAGGACGAGAGAGGGCGCGGATAGAGAACGGACGGAGAGGAAGGGATAGGCTGTCTCGTTCTGCCGCGTTACACGCTTCTATATTTATCCCACTCATTAATTCTGTCCTCGTCGTGCACCGTTCATTCATTCGATCGCCCGTCTCTCTCCATCCCATCGCGCACCGTCGACCGTCGCCGCCGCGTCTCTCTCTCTCTCTCCCTCTGCCGCGTACGCACGTTCATTCATCTCCCTCTCTGTCCGCCCGCGTACCATCGCGCCCCTCTCGCTCTACGCCGCTGCCTCTCTCTTGCTCGCGCCTGCGCGCCGTCCTTCTCTGGCCTTCCCCCTCCGACGAGAAGGCGTTCTGGTTCGTTCACTCAGTCGCGCAACTAGCCACGTCGCTCCCACTCACCCCGTACCCCCCATCACCGACACACATCCGCACGACAGATGCCAGTAGCGTAACAACCAGGCCCGCGGATTTTCGAGCGGATAAAGGTAGATTTTCTCGTGCGACTGGACGCGACGTTAAGAACTTCAAAGTCGATTATCTCGGAAACCAAGCGCGATATCGAAAAAAGTTACTCTTTCTTTTCGACTTATAACAAGTAGATAAGTCGACAAAGAAGAATAAACTTTTTTGATATTGCGCTTCATTTCCGAGAAAATCAACTTTGAAAGTTTTCACGTTGTTCAATCGTGTATTGGAAAACCTACCTTAATGCTCCATGGTGTGACGGAGGATTACTGTTCCGAATTTGAGTTGTCAAGTATTTTGGGCTGTAGTTTTGATAGAGGAATGGGAGCAAATGGCTGCTTATGAGAATATTATTAGGGAACTCTGTTTCAAAATACGAGGGAGAGGTTTACATGGAGCAGGAGCGTTTGTGGAATGTGCGGGAATGTTTAAATAGAGTAGACCGTGTAAATAAACATGCCATATGTGAATAGGAACTGTCTGGGATCTGGCGCGAGCAGTCGGGTTAGCGTTTAGCGAATTACACCGTGCGTTATCTGGCAAGCGCGGACCTGGCCGATCGTGTGTCAACGATAGATCCCATATAGTTGCGTAACACTGCACTTCCGGGTCGCGGTCCCCGCAGTGCCACACGAAAACTAAATAGCGCTGATAAAACGTCGGTATCGCTCGTTCGAAGTGTAATATTTCTTTCAGTGTATCGCGCGTCGCATCGGCAGCGATACCGTGTCGAACTGCACACGCTGTATCGCGAAAGCTTATCGCTGACAATTGCCTCGAACCACGCGGCACGATCTCCTTCGTACTCGTATTCGAGTGGTTACCTTCTACGGAGCGCGCACTTTCCGTAGCATATTTTCAAGAGTATTAATTGGTGGCGAGACTTGAAGTAATCGTGGCACGGTTTCATATGGAATGGAGGATGGAGTGATCGGTCCCGTGTGTTCTGAACGGGGTCCCGCTAATTCGGCGACACGCTACTGAAGCGTAGAAAGACAAGCGCGCAGGAACGCTAAGCGAAGCGGGCGAGCAACGAGCGAACAGCCGAGTAAACTTTGACGAGGGCTTGGCTCGCCTCCGAGCAAACATCTGTGCGCTAAGAAATTTCTATATAAAATCAATTCGAATCCGCGGCTGAGATACTGGCGAGAACCATTCAACACCCACGGACGGTGATGAAAGGAAACCTTTGCGATCAGGCGTCCCCTTTCATTTGTAGAGACTTTTCTGGGAGAACTTTGACTTCGAACACTGTGTATTTAAATAGGGGAGACCGGGGCAGGTTGTAACATAAGTAAAATCTTTTGCACGACAAATCTGGTAATCCACAGCATGCGAGAGCTGCTTGACGATATCGTCGGTTTTAGTGACACAAACGAACGTTGTGTAGGTATTCATTTTGTGGTTATAGCGCGGAATTTTAGTACTTAGTATTTAATTTTAGTAATTTTAGTATTTAATTTTATATTCAGATTTGTTTAAGATGAAGCAAATTATTTCCTGATTGAGGAAAACACTTTCGAGAAAAAACTCTGAAAACTTTATTTGTTACAATCTGCCCCGGTCTCCCCTACTCAGGAGTTTCAGTATCCAAGTACCAGGAGTATCGGAGTACCCGAACATTTGTGGCTCCATATTTCTAATTATCTAAGCACACAGGTATTGATATTTCGACGGACTCAAGTAATCTTGCGGTTAGGTGTCAAAGTACTCTAGTGAATGAGTACCTGCATGGACCAGTACTAGAGTTATGCAAATACCTAAGCCGCTAAGTAAGCAGCGCGCCAAATCCTTAAGTTTCCGAGTACTCAAATCCCCTTAAGTATCATAATACTCGAATACTTAAATACCTGAGTAGTCGAATACTCGAATATCCAAATACTTAAATACCCAAGTACCGAGTACTCAAATATCTAACTATCCAAGTACTAACGTGCCCGAATACCTAAGTACCCGAGTACTCGCATCACCCGCTATCTAATTATCCGAGAGCCCCCCCTTTCGAAATCCTCAAATACCATAGTACTGAAATATTTAAACACGCAAGTATCCAAATACCCGCATATCCTAGCCGACTTTAACCCAAATCACACTCCACAGATGCCGAAGAGAGGGCCACGAATCCACAGAAGCTCCTCTTATTGCGAACGGCGACCGAAGTCGGGCGCGCTCGACTAATAGCGAAGAACTGGCCACGCTCGCGAGAACGAGCGGCGCGTACGCGCGGCGAGTCAGCGAGCGCGTCAAAGCGGCCACAGTTTATTTCGAGCGTTTCCGATTCTCGAGAGGGTAGACGCGACTCGCGTGCCTCGAGCCAAGCCAATTACACAATGGCCCGCGGGGAAGAGCTCCTCGGCTGCTTTCAGGCAATCGCCCGTGCAACAAGGCCTTCTTCGTTCAACGCCGCGCATCAAGCAACCAAAAGCGTGACGGGAAACAGTGGAACCCGGCGTTACACGAGGGAAGAGAGAGGGGGGGAGAGGAGTTGACAGTGATCCAAAATATTTTTCTTTCAACGTGCCGTGCCGCGCGAGGCTCGTGTCCACGCGGCTAAGGTAAAATTAGAGGCGCTCCGTGAAGTTATTTTAATGAGAATTCTGCTTCTCGCTGTGTCAAGATCGCGCGAGTCTAACCGGGGGCTGCTATAGTGGTCTCACGATGCGCCGCAAAAGCAGCGCGCTGCTATCTTTTGAACGGGGATGTCTATTTCGCGACAAAGTCAAGGCTCTAACATTGTGGCCGACGATAGACCTTTATTTACTGTTCCGTTCGTTCATACCTTTCTCTCCTACTCTGCCACACGAATTCTAGTCTTTTTATCTTGCTTAAAGTACGGGGAAGAAATAAGGATTCGAAATGAATATATTGTTAATAAAATTGCTCGCTATAAGGAGTGTAAGGTGTGGATGGAAGGAAGGAGGCTTGATAACAGGCTAACTATGTGGCAGCGACAATAAGGAAATGAAGAAGCGTGTATTAATTTGCGGCGTCGTTTTCCAGGATGTTGCGGCTTTTTGTCACGTCCGACAGGGAAGGCGCGCGCCCCACGCAGCGAATACGGCGCGACAGATGCTTGTCGGCCACCGTGTTCGACTTCCCAGCGCAACGCGTTGTCGGTAGCTACTGTTTCGACTACCTACTATCGTTCGTGGCAAAGTGGCCAGAGTAGTAATGAAAAGAGAGAAATTAATTTATATGTAACGTGGATCAATCCTTTTGGTATAAGTGAAGATGGGAGCTTCAAAGTTTATAACTCCAAAGATGGGAGCTTCGAAGTTTGTGAACTCCAAAGATGGCAACTCCAAAGTTTGAAACTCCAAAGATTCAAAGTTTGGTATAACTGAGACGAGCTAGAAACAGTTACCATGGCCGAGTGTAATGGCACAAGGAACTTAAGACTCATTTTGAGAATATTCTCGTTGCAATTCTAAAGAAAGCTTCTGTAGCTAAAAGGAAATTCGAATTCGATCTATGAGATATGGTAATTGAAAATTGAAACTTAAAATATCGTAGAAACCTGGTTAATTGTTAATATATTATACAAGAATTGTTTCACTAGCCGAGCTTAAAACTGAGAAGCCCAGTGGGTCCTCGTGAACGGGACAATCGAGTTTTATGAATATCGAACCCTGTAAGCGATCCCTGGGTCGTTTGCCCCGGTCCTGCGAAGCCCCTCGGAGAGGCATGGATACGGTCGTTTACGATGACACCGAGTCGCAGAAAGAAATTTCGAGGAACCCCTCGAGAGGAGGGGATCTAGTCATTTTCTGACAATAGCAAGGGAGGAAGGGAAGACAATGGGGATATCGTAGGATCCGTTCTTCCCTTCCCGGTCTCCGGTTTTCTGCCACCTTGCGTTACCTGTTCCCGTCGTACCTGCAACACCAGCACGTCCTGCTACCTTTATCCCCAGCATCGGTTTCAAATTTAAAGCGCAATAAAATCATTCGGGGAGGTATCGCGTTTTCAGAGGAAGAAAAGGCTGGCTTTGTATGATTTACGACGGTGATTAACCTTACGGGTATCTACCCAATCGCCTTAGGAAGATAATCAATCATTTATTTGCCGTGCGCCTTCCGCTATGCTCTATCGTTTGGAAATCCAAAGATAGGGAGCTTGAAAGTTTGGAACTCCAAAGATAGGGAGCTTGAAAGTTTGGAATTCCAAAGATAGGGAGCTTGAAAGTTTGGAATCCAAAGATCGAAACATCAAAAATGAGAACACCAAAGACTAAAACTGGTGAACATTAGAAGTCCCAATTATGGAACTTCCGAGGATCGGAGCCTCGAGCGTCTCGACTTCCTCGAAATGTTCTAACAAAATCGTGTTGATCAGTGGCAGCCGTGTCTGGTGGCCGGGGGCTACTCGAAGAATCGACGGGGTTACCAGCAAAAACTGGTGGGTTACTGTCAAAGCAACGATGCTTTTTTTCCCCCTCGGCGTAGACGCAGAATTACACGCGTTACGCGAGGCGGGAGGTTCACTGGCTGCTGGGTAGAGCTGGCACACGAGAAATGGAATGTGGACACCATATGGCCGGGATATCTTCGCCCAACCACCCACTCGTCGTCGTCTTGGGTGCTTCGAGCTGCTCGTTCCTTCGCACTCGTCGACGGAGCGTTTTACGCGCGCGTTAACGAAAGTAGCCTCGTCGCAATCCAATACTGTGCGAAGATCGATCAATCGATCGATCAAATCTTTTTCAGAACTACGAATTTAGAAAAGAGAAGACAAGAAGACTTAAAGGGTAACCATTTTAGAAGCGTCGATTAAAAATATTACTATCACTTTTTAATTGTTGCATCATATTATGTTTATAAGACAGAGATTGCATAAAAATTCGAGTTTCTCCTTCCTCCTGTGCTCCCTTTTGATTTACTAAATTTAATATTCTTTACAATTTTACAAACTTCGCTAATTTATCGAGTATTCATTTTTAGCGCATCTACAAGTTACAAGATCGTTTTCTGCTCGTATAATTTTCTCGCACTCACGATTTTCCCCAACACGCGCCAGGGCCCCGGAGAAAAGTTCATTAGCAATTTCAGCGTGATCGCGCGCGCGATACTCACGGAATGGAAATTTATAGCCGGTATTACCACATTCGCGTTACGTGAAATCATTTGCTGGCTGGAAATATTCTGATTGCGAGTGTTCAGGAGACACCATTTTATTCCAGCTTCGTCTGCTAGAACGTTGGTACCCCAAGTGCAGCGGAATTTCAATTATTCCAGCTAATCGGTGGACTGAACGAGACAGTCGACTTCTTTCAGTTAATCAAACGATTGCAAAGGCTGCGACAGTTGAATGGTTTCGTTGCATTTCATGTCACGGAAAATACTGTCAACATGAAAGTTTTCCTTTTTTCAGGCTGCAGTCTAAAGTCTTCACTTTTCCTTCAAACTCTCCCCATATGCAATGGACGAAAACGAGTACCAAAACGATTACGAAAACATAAAAAATATAAATATCTCATTTTTTATCCTCCTGCAATTCATTAAAAATTACCAAAGCTCCCTCAAAGAATAAAAACTCGTAAACGAAACAAAACAAAAAAAAACACTAAAATACTAAGAGTTAAAAAAACACTTAATAGGCTGGAGTCTGAAAGTATCGAAGCCCCCTCCGCATCACACCTCAAGGAGCATTGAAAATTCCCCCCCAATTCAAACAAACTATCACCAAAAGTCTCCAGAAATTCCAGCCCCAGTAAGTCCCAAAGAACACTGAAATCCAACTGAAAACTAGCAACCCATCCCCAGAAGCGAAGACTCGTAGACTCGTCCGTGCTGCGAATTAAAAATGCAAAGTAATGACAGAGAGCGACGCGAGGCCCGTCGCGGAGTCGACGAAATACGAGGCGACGGGTCGAATATTTCGCGACGGCGACGGCTGGGGGCCCGATTATCCAACGGGGAGAGAAATCCGGATACTGAATGCGCGGTCACGTACGCGCAAGTTTACGTATTCGCGCGCGTCCATATAAATACGAGCCCACGCACGGCCCACACGGCCTCTCTCCCCCCCCCGCCGGCGAGGGACGAGCGTGTGTGCCTCGTGGAGCTGCCTGGCCCCCCTGCACACCTTCAAAAACTATTTTCGACGTGTGTACGCGCGGCGACGAGGAGCACGGGGCCGCGCCGGAAACCTCTGTTTCACGCGCGTAAACATATTGCCCCGGCCTACATGCGCCACACGCGATATCCATCCGAGCCGCGAAGAAATTTCTCTCGTTAAGGGAGCCGCGGACGGTAGCGATGGGCCCGAGCGAGACGCGAGGTTCATGGAACAGGGGGGGGAGGTGAGGGGCGCGGTGGGAGCTAGTGTAGTCGGCTGGGAGAGCACTGGTCGGGGGAGAATGTGAAGGGTTTGGGGAATTTGATGTTGGCAATGGAATTATTATTATTATAATTACTTGCTCTGATTAATTATTAGGTGGCTATCTGCGATGTCAACGCTTTATACTTAAGGGCTCAATTGCAATTTCTTTTCTCTGTATAATTGTAATTTTTTCCGTCCATTTAACTACTATTATTGTTATACATTATATTCTATAATAAAAGAAGGTGCAATAAAAGCCTTAATTGTAAGACGTTGATATGCAGTTTGGAATGTATTACTGTGTAGGTATTAAAAATTGATGGGAAGGAATTATGATACTACTGTTTTTTTGTTCAGTTTAGGTGGGTGATTTTTGTGAGAATTGAATGAGAAAAGAACTAATTTCATGTGTCGTTAGTGGATGAGTTGCAGTAGTAATGCAATTATACTGCTACAGTTAGTGGTTAAATTTAGCTGGATTCTTAGTGAGTAATTTTTGCAAAGACCTAAAGGAAGTGCACAAATTTCATTTCATATCAAAGCTGATGCAATTTAGACTGATTATATTCAATGATGAATGAATGCCTGCATTAATGTGCCTATATTAAAGAATCCCCATTGAAGTTTCTATAATTGAAGAGTCCTCGTAGAAAACACTGTATGTGCC
Organism: Andrena flavipes; assembly: GCA_963971345.1. Taxonomy (NCBI): domain Eukaryota; kingdom Metazoa; phylum Arthropoda; class Insecta; order Hymenoptera; family Andrenidae; genus Andrena; species Andrena flavipes. Next base: position 60,438,641 of record OZ020480.1, read on the forward strand.
AAAAATCAAATTCTATACTATAATATTACCATCGTCACATAGAACATTTCCCTCAACCACTTTTTTCAATTTCGCCACTTACAGTGTTTTCCACAAGGACTCTTCAATTCTCGCTGATAAATTGAAATCTGACATAAAATTGTTGCAACCGAAATTTTCTCGGCATTGTTCCCTCAATGTCCCCAGTGCAGAAATGGTCCCTGTATTCCATATTTCTCGAGGGCCCCAATGGGACGTCCGTGTCGCAGTGTATCGTGGAGGGGGGGGAGGGGAAAGGTAAGGCTGAGGAGTGTTGGTGTTGTTCCATGTTCTGCAGCATCATTCCTCGTCTCGGTATATATCAACGTCGATCTCGCTGGCAACGCATTCTGAATGAAACCACGTTCGAGCGGCTGTACGTACGGGCGAACGAAGAGGATGGACGGACGGACAAGCAGACAGATGGACGGTCGAGGGGGTCAACGTTCCCTTCCCTTCTCTTCAAGGACGGCCAGAGGAGAGTTAAAGAACGGCCGAGCGTAGGAGCGGTGACGAGCCACGCGAGCAGTGGGGAAAAATAAAAAGGGAGAGCAAATGGAGCCTTGCTTCTGAAGTACCTACGAATTTTCACGGGGCTACGAATAGGGGGCCATTATAGCCTCGGATAGATAGCTCTTTTAGATGTCTTGCAATGCTCGATCTTTTTAACCCTTAACCGGTGACGCGTAGTTTGGAAGACTCCCGCAGAATTATTTTTCCTACATTTTCATTAGAAATTGTTTTAGAATATGTCGTGTTGCGAAGACAACTTTCAGTGGTTTCGAAGAAAACATGGGAAAGCAGTTTTTCAAATATGTAATGAAGTCACTAATAACTCCAGTATATGTTAAAAGTATATTTAGCCTTGACAATGTGAAATTTGTGAATTGTATCTGGAAATTTATATTTCGTAAATTGAGGGTTGCTTAGAATAATTAGCGATACCAACGTAATTACTTGGCCAATACCTATTTAAATATGCTATATAACACTCAACTTTTTTGAAGTTTCATTTATGCACTTCCTTAGGAGTGCAATCACGAATAATCATAGCCACCAACACAGCATCTGTTTAATTTGTCGCTTATTCCTTCACAATAATTTGTTAACTTTTATACATAAAAGGAATATTCAGTATAATAAAAAAAAATACATACATCCTTTTCATCACCACTATATAGCACCGTTCAGGATGAAAAAGAAACTATTAGAGGTAGATCTTCTAGAAATCGCTACTTTTGCTACTACAACTCATATTCTTTGTACACCAATGTGACCTTCCAGTTTATAAATAAATAAATAAAAATAAAACGCAAGGCAAAACTTTTAACCAAAAACAAATTCAACTTTCAAAGAATCTCCCTCCCACCGTACCCACAACCTCCCAAGACTTGCATCGACTGACTTCCAAAGGTGGACCCAGCAAGGTATCGCCTTCTCCCGTCCACGTGCACGCGAGGGATCGCTAGGAAAACGAAACGGCGAGAAATAAAAGAGCAAGGAGACAGGCCACGGCGAAGAAGAAGAAGAAGACGTCGAAGAGGAGACGAGGAGCAAAAGGAAAAACAGTGAAACGCGTGGTTCTCGTTCTTAACTCGGCGCAGAGGTCGCGCACCTCGATTCCCCGGCCATGTATCGCTGTCATAGCCGCGGTCTGGCCTTTATCGCGGCAATTCGTAAAAGTGTTCTGGCTGATAAGGAGTGCGCCGTTCCATGCGATAGAGGAGCACAGCCATGTGGGTCAGCCTGCCAGAGAGAGAAAGAGAGAGAGAAAAAGGGAGAGAGAGAGAGAGAGAGAGAGAGAGAGAGAGAGAGAGAGAGAGAGAGAGCGCAGAAAAACTCTTTCGAAACCCCGACAAAATCGGCTCTCCCTTTTTTTAAATGCCACTCCGCGATATCCGCGCTCCTATCGATCGATCGCTCGATCAAACGTGGCGGTGTATATAAAATAGGTGCCACCGAGCAATAGTGACGTTTCCAATGCGCATGCGCAAGCAGAAGGTTGAGTTTCATTGCAAGACTACGAATTTAAGGTTAGGTATCGCTGGAGAATTCGTGCTGCGATGTGAAAGGTGCCGTGACTCCGCCCACTTCCCCACCACGTCCTGCGCATGTGCACCGGGGACCTCACTCTCGAAGAATTCCCCTGAAGTTCGCGTTAGTCTGCAAGGATGTTTGTGCAAATTTTCCGAGGATTCTACAATAGAATTTTCTTGAGAAATGACCACCGTAGAGTACTCGCTCCCACGCAAGCACCTTTCACCCAATCAGTGACGCTCATTCTGGAAAATCTTGATCGGTATTTCATCGTTGAAACATTTATTGGCCCCGTCGATGCCCATTTGGGGATCGCGGCAGCCGATGGGTTAATTATAAATATCGTGTGACCTGCTTCGACGGGAAAGGCATTAACGGGCCCCAGCGCGGCCCGTTTCCATAGGCAGAGATCGAAGGAGCCCGGGGGACGTCTTCTGCGTCGCCGTATTGCGCAATCGATCGTTCACGGTTCGTTTATGCGCGCATAATTCGCGGCCCGCAGTAAAAGTCGAGGCGCTCGTGTGTCACAGCGGCCGGGCCCCGCTGGTAATAAATAACAATTCGCCCGAGAGGCCGATCTGTTGAACCCTGAACCGAATCGAATCCCCTGCTCGCCAATCACAGCCTCTCGTGTCGTCGTCCCTGCCACTTCCGGTGGATCTCCGCGAGACGATCGCGACACACGATACTCCCGTGGCAATAAACCGCTTCGATCTCACCAACGTGTAATTTTCAACGGAGGGGGCTGAGGTGGAGGGAGGAGGAGACGATGAACTCGAGACACGTGTGTGCGTTCGTTTGTTTTTTGACAAAAAAGGGGCAGAACGGGGACGGGGGAAACAGAAAGGAGGAAGGCTTCGAATGGGGAAAAGCAAGTAGGTGCAGCGGTGGAGAGATTGGTTTTCGAATTGGTTGAGGGGGTAGTTTGGAGTTGAGTAACTTTGATGATTCTCTGAATGGTGAAAGAGTGATGGTTTAAGAATATTGTGTATTTTAAAATTCTTTTCATTATTTGTTGGATGAAATAAGAGGCTAATGCTTGCGGGGGGGTTGAAAATAGTATACTGAATTATACTATATGACAGAGTACCTAAAACGAAACAATGAAAATTTTCTTGGTACAATCTACGATAATAGATAAAATTGTTTCATGGGAAACAGCTTGCAATATCTCACGCGGGACATCCTACCATCTTCGTTAAAATTTTCCCAAAGTATTACCTCTAAATATCGACTTCTCAGCAAATCCACTTCTCAGTAAATTGATTTCTAAGCAAATCGACTTCTCGGCAAATCTATTACTCAGCACACCGACTTCGCAGCAAATCTACTTCTAAGCACACTTATCTACGCCTGAGCAAATTAATTCCTCGGTAGATCGGCATCCAAGCCAATCGACTTCCCTGCCCACTCGCTCAAACATTGCCAAGCACAGCTCAAGTCCACCACACAGAGAAGATCAGAACGAAACGGTGATGGTTGGCAGGCTGGATGGCGCGGATCGAAGAGGCAGCGACCCAGCGGGAAGACCGAAAAGAGAAGAGCATCGTGATCGACGGGGAGGGGGGCGGCCGAGGGGCGATCGGCCAGGCCGGATGTGACGCGACAGCACATAACGATGATCGTAGATTGCGTTCGGTGGTCGGGCAGGAGCAGAGTTGATGAAACGATGACGAACAGGGAGGGTGGAATACGAACGACAGAGAGACCAAGCGCAGGGCCGACAGAATAAGCGAGAGGGGCGATCAAAGACGGAGGAACCGAGAGATAACGGGGTTGGCAAACACCAAGATAGCGTAGCGGCGGTGTTCTCGTGCCGAGGAGAGAGTAACAGAGAGAGAACAGAGTTTTGCTCCGCCAAGGGACGCGATCGGACTATCCACAACCGATTTCATTCCTTAAACTCCCCGATACACCGTGAAACCGTGAAAACCGACCACTCCATCGATCATCGATAAAGACTTCTAATTATAATTAAAAATCCACCAAGCTTAACACTGCGCATGCGTAGCCCAGCATCCCCTAGCTCCGCCCACGGCCCTCGCTACACCTTGCTCCACTTACTCGTGACTGCAGCAATTGTATTCGCTTCATAAGGCTCGATTACAGGCCTCCACCAATGTTTTGCGTACAATGCGACGCGAATGATCGTCCGACCACGTAAAGTAACGAAAACAGCGAGGTGCAACCACGGTGTCCCGCACGTACCAAGGAGGAATCGAATCGACTCAGAAGCACTTAAGTCACGTCTCTTATTAGAGATTCGAGTGTGATTCCTCGAAGCGTGCGCAGCAGTGGGATAGGTCGATAGGCTCGGCGAATCGGAAACACGCTCGATCGTTAGCATATTATGAATATCTGTTACCCAACGCGAGGCCCGCGTAAAGTCGCGACCGAACGACCGCAGGCGGAACGCAGCGTCGTTTAGAAACACTTGCGCATTCTGAGGCCGGCTATGATAATTCCGCCGCGGCATTTAAAATCGACCGGGCGACCGGTGGTTGCTTACGGTGGCTCATTGAGGAAATCAACTATTCGCGTGAATGATTCGAGCATCTCTCGAGGGAGCATAGAACATTTTTCTATATGAAAATGAAAAGCTAGAGAGAGATGGGATTTGTTGCAAATGAAAGATTGACATTGTTCGAAGCGACTATAGCGAATTTTTTAATAAAAATTCTTTTCATAATTTCAAATAGCGATCTTTCATTTGCAACAAACCCCACCTTTTTAGCTTTTCATTTTCTCATAGAAAAAGAATTCATAACGAATGCTTAATTACTGTACCCCCTTGAAATCCTCAGAGATAACGTCCCCAATATAAAATCGTTTAAAATTCCCTTATAAAGAGCTCGAAGGGCGCTCAAGTCGCCCCGGACGCTACGAATCCACTTTTATTTGCAAATGAGACCGCAGGAAATCCACTCCCGGCGATGCTCGGGGTGGACTTTGCACCGGGATTCGCCGCGACCGTCATTGAAACGCCCCGAACGACGCTCGCCGAGCGTCCCAGGCGGATACTTTCGTAACGTCCCTCTTTGCCTTTGATGAATTTTTTTCCTCGGCGATGATCGCTCGCGGCGCCGGTATTTTTCCGTGAAAGAGGCGAAGAATGCAACGACTTCGTGGCTGTTCCGCGGCGGTGTTGGGCACCGTTTCCTCGAAGCGGGCAGACGGAACGGAGGCGCGACCGAGATGCCTCGGACGATGATCGAAACCAGCCAGCGAGCTCGGGCCGCTCCTTTTACGACTCTGTTCGCGCTCCCATCGATTCATTATTCCGGGCACACGCCGCTCAAGGACACCGAACGTCTTCGCGCGCACGATCATCGCGGACCGATTCGCGACGCGCTGATTGCCCGGTCGCAGCGCGTTACGTAAGGAGAGACGGATGCAGCACCGCTCAAAACGTGTCTGATAGTGGATGGAGCTGGGTTCAAAGATTGAAGGGAACGTGACTGAACCTGTGAGCAGAAGTGTTTGGAACGTGGATTTGGAGGCTGAGTGAAGTAGATGCGCGATGATTCATTTCGCAGAGGACGGAACGAGGTGCTTCGATTTTAATGGAGTTTTAAGCTGAGCCAAGTGTTTTTGAGATGGGCTGAGAAGTAGATTCGATGAAAAGTTGATTTGAGGAGCAGTCGATTAGTTGAGAAGTCAATTGACGTAGAATTTAATTTGTTTAGAAGTCAATTTGCTGAGAAGACTTTTTACTGAGGAATAGATTTTCCGAGAAGGTTTGCTTAGAAGTTGATTTACTGAAAAGGAGATTTGTTTAGACGTTGGTTTGCTGAGAAGTAGATTTGCTGAAAAGTTGATTTTCTGAGAAGTCAATTGACTGAGAAAAAGTTTGGATGGGCAAATTTGCATTTAAATAAAAATTTCGGATATCGAATAGTTGAAAAAATTATTCGTCAGGTGTCGAATAAAGTTAACCCGGATTATTTGAACCTCGAATATGGAATAAAGTTAAAGTATCCTTTATTGGATCTGTTATTTAAATAATATTCTATTTTGTTAATGCCCAACTTTGTTGAGAAGTAGAATTTATATGTGACGTTATCTTTTTGAGAATTTATTATCGCCGATTAAGGGTGAATTCGGACGAACGATACGTCGTTGTTGCGATTTCGCACCGATACATATATGTACAGAGAGATTCACACGTGTCACAATTTTTTGCGGCAGTATTGTCGTATCGTACTGCTGCAAAAATTGAGCGAGATCGCAACGAACGCCGCATCACCCGTCTGAATTGACCTTTAGTGCAACTGGTGGATACTGTCATATACAGTCGACTGTTTTTGTCATTCCTGAGGATATTATTGAAAAATGTACATGCCGCCTTAGGCATATGAAAATCATAGATTTATTTAGCAATTTTTTTTCTTCTAAATAATTAACTGAATAGAAAATCTGATTATGGCACCCCCTTACGGCTGTTAATTAATAACACCTGAGGGATTATTTATCACCTGCGAAGGAGAGAGAATAGTATACTCTCGTGGAAAGAATTGTGAAAAATTCAGTGTCCACGTTTTTCTAGACGATTGCAGCGCGTTTTATCGGCTTTTATCGGCATTTCTATCGTTATCGAGCTCGAAAGGAAAGCAAAACACGTCGGCCTCCAACAATGCCAACTATCTTCGCGATACGATGAATATCGCTGTCGCGTATCTCGAACGTAGCTCGAATTATTCAGCGGAGCGATACGTTCCAGCAAGAATATCGGAAAATCACGTTCCACGTCGCGTTTTACGTCACCGAAGTCACCCTGTCCCTTTGGAGGAAATGATGTACGCAAACAGAATAACAACTCGTCCTTGTTGCTTCTAAGATCTATCGCGAAGTCTGCTTTTCGCGAAACAATTCCACATTTCCTCCTCAAATCTAATCAATTTCCATCATAATCCGGCGATCTCTTTAATTAACTAGTTCTGTCGTAATTAATTTGTTCGTTTTGTAGTTTATTATGTTCTTAATAGGCTCTTCCCGTAAATAAATAAATAAAATAATACAAAAAGCAGGAAAATAAAAGAACAGAAATACTGCCAAGAAAAAGTATTTCTCCCTCAAAAGCAAATAAACTTTCAATTTTGAAAGCCCTATATCCTTATAAGAAATAAAAGTTTACGAGTATACGTTTGACGAGTCGCCTGCAACTCGTCGACGCCACGCTTCGATTGTTCCTGCTATGTTTTCAAAATCAATTTCAAGGGTTTACAAATAGAAACGGCGATAACAATGCCAGGCTTTATTGATTACCGCAGAGCGGGCTAATGAATGAGAAAGCTTATCGATTCGTCGTGAATCGAGGCGGAATTGAATCGTGTCACCTTCTCTGTATCGCGCGCTTCAAGGCTTCGTCCGATACGAGCCTGCGACTCACAATTGCGCCGATGAAAGAGCGAGAAAGGGAAAAAAGTCTAGGTTATCTAGCGTAACAGTAGCCAAGGCGCTTTCGACTATCAGTGGAATCAGCGACATTTAAAATCGCGAGATAAAATCCGAACGCCGCGATACGCCTGATTTCTGAAACCGATAGCGAAATTCGTTTCCCCATTCAACATTCCGGATCAGCCGTATCGAGAATACGTACCTACGATGTTTTCGTAACCGCATTTATTGCAATGTAACGCGCGATCTTTTCTGCGTTTTCGTATCTTGATCGCGGGATATACAGGGTGGGCCACAGGAAATCATTAATTTTTCGGAAATTTATATATCTAAATTCTTTGTTTCGATTTTGAAATTATAATTTCAAAGTAATTATTATTATTATATGATACAATTTCGAAAATTGAGACAACCAAATTCTTTGCTTTAAATTTGATATGATCATTTCGAAATAACGAAAAATTCTTTTAACCCTTTGAATCCGGACGACGAATAACTCCTAAAGTATACGAAAGTAATAAATATTGTTATGAAGAAATTGTTTTTGAAATATTTTGAAATTGTTTTTGTTGATTCAAATGGTTAATGAAATGATATGTAAACTTTTGCATCTGTCATGTTTATTTTGGTTATGAGAAGAGGCTTAAACGCTGGGAACCGAGATGTCTCAACAGTGATGGAAATTTACTAAATCTTGGAAACGACGTGCATGGATTTGCAAGCAATTATCAATTCCACTGTCGTGGCAATACTTGGAACGCAAAAACCGAGAAATCGTTTCGCTCGTGCACCGACTATCGACTTCGGCCGCGTTATCAGACGCCCGAGCGATGCCAGCGAAACGACTGATAAACGTGTAGGTACGCGTGCATGCAGGTACGCTGTACACTGTATTTAAATGCTGAATAAAGTGAAGTTTAACTCGAAGATAGTTTCAATGTATAATACTTCCCGGTATCCTGAAAGTATTCTAAAAACGAGATACTTAACAGCAAGTTATTTGCAACATATTATTCCGAATAATGTATTATTTATAAATTATTCGAATGCTCTAGTATTTATAAATTATTCAAATAATGTATTATTTATAAATTATTCAAATAATGTATTATTTATAAATTATTCAAATAATGGTACGAATAACTCTTCATAATTTTTATTTCCTCTTAGTTCTGTAGAAGTCTATTCATACGACCCATACAAGGATAAATAATAATTATCCATTAAAAAACGACTCAGAAAATTCTTCTTCCACTAAAAAGTTATCCATTTGTGGCTAATAGATTCGTTATTCGTCATCGGAATAAAATTTTGCCCATCTCTGGTTCACAACGCCTCATATAGCCCAAGCGCGTATAATCAGGACCGCAGATGCGAGCGAAGACCTAGTCAGACCTTAATCTTTCTGATCGGTGAGTCGAGCATAGCGCCAGTCAAGTCACCTACCTATGCGCCATGCGTGGAAATCATGGTTTCATTCATGCCAGACCGACACCAAGCCACTCGAGCGTGCGCATGTGTGCGTGTCTGGCCGCAAACGCGTGTATCCGTGTCACGGCGCGCGCGAGCGTGTCGATATCTTGCCTCCCGAGTCGTGCGAATCGCCTTGTACAAGTTGGACGGAAAGTCTAGCGCGAGGCTCCGCTGCATGGTAAACACGCGTTAGATTAAATGGTAAAGGTAGATAACAAGTTTAATCATTCTGGAATTAATAATCGAGAAGGAAATGAATTTGTGGAATTGAGACTGCGAGATCATCAGCTTTCTTAGATTTTGACATTGGTGGGTACTCCAGAATGTTAGAGAATTATGTTTCAACGATTTCTGGAGTACAAGTTGAAGAATAAGAAATATTGGGGCACTAGAAGTTTGAGTAGAATTCGGTGGAAATCAGTAGAAATAAGTAGAAGTCAGTAAAATTCAGTAGAACACTCGATTAAATCAAAGAGTTTCTCTGTCCAATCTCCCCCGATCGAAAGCTTGAAGCTTCCCCGCTGCCAAACTTAATCTTCCCCGCGCCAGCCCACTGTGAAGAGCTAGATCACTTGCACGATACCGCGAGTATCTAATCGACGATCGTACAGCGAAGTTGCGCGTCGGATCTCATTTCCTGGTACTCTGACTAAGCCCGCTCCAGCACGGAGCGACCGAAGTCTCTCCAGATAGGTATCTGACCGGGTCCCGATTCATCGTTTCGAGACGTAATGCGTCGGTGACGGGAGCACGCCGGCCCATCGAAGTTTCGTGGAAAAGGTATGGTTCGGCGACTTTGCGACTCCTATGACTGGAAGGCACGCAAGATTCCTCGAGAGGCCAGTTAAATCGGCATATTTATACGCAAGAGAGAGGCTCCTTACGTGACGCATCCACGCAAACGCGCGCGTGCGCATGCGCGCTCATGCCGCCCAGGTACGCCAAACCGTGCCGAATGGCATTCATTCCTACTGCCGTTCGAAGCGAATGGGCGAGCCTGTGTTGGTGAGAAGTCCGCCGCGACCGGTGCGCATGCGCTCGTATTCCGACCGAGCGGAGAGAGGACTACGGCGATGAGACAGATTTCGATCCACGTACATGCGAACATTTTCGTTTCAATGGATGCATTTCTGCTATATAGGATGCCCATAAAATGGGGCGTTCGCTTTGGGAATTATACTTTACTTCTACGAAGATCTTTATGGATATTTAACTATGGAAAATAGAAATTATGAATTTATGCTTGCGTACTTTAAGTGTTGAATTTTTGTTTTAAAAACACCCTATATATCGAGCCAGATATATGTGCCCACGTCGAATGAATCGACTGCGATAAAGATTGTGATGTAATCGCGCGAGATACTGGATTTTTGTCGGAAAAGTCTTACAGCAGTTCCGAATTTCTTCAAAGCGTATCGCAATGCTGTGATATCGCAATTGCGGTGGCGACGGACAAATCAATTTGCAAACGCAAAGAATTCCAAAGCTCTGACACAGTGCTTCGACGGATACCATTCACTGGCATGATAACACAATGCTTCCGACAAAATTAAATATTTAAAAGGTTTTCAATAACTCCAGAATTGGGTACATCCTCCGAATAATCCCATACAAAAGTTAACACCAATTACTCGTAGCGTCTCGTGTTAATAGTTTCCAGAGTTTTTCTCCTAGTTTAGTTTTATATAATAATAATTTCTCAAAAGGAAGTGTAATTTTCAATTTGTACTCGGTTTCGAAGCACTTCTTTATTTATTTATATATAGTAATAGAATTTGTTTCAACTAAAGAAATATTATAAATTTGCACTACAGTAGTTACTGGAAAGGGATTCAAACTCAAACTTGAGTTTTGGAAGCGGGTAAATGCAAATTTGAGTTCTGAGGAGGGAGAATTCAAATTTGCGTTTTGGAAAAAACAAATTCGAGTTTCGAGGAGGAGGGGAATCCAAATTAGAGTTTTGAGAAGAGAGGAAACTCCAAATTTGAGGTTGGGGAGAGGGCAACTCAGATTACATTTCCCTCCCTCCCAAGCCTGAAATTTGAATTTCCCCGCTCCTCAAAACTCAAATTTGTATTTCCCCTCTGCCTAAATATAAATTTAAATTTGAATCCCCTTTCTACTAACCACTCACTACAATTGCCAAAAACTCCACGAGTAACTAGATCCTCCACATACCCCCAAATTAAAAGCTACGAACAATTACGTCCACTAATCCCTTAAACCCAGTTCCCTCCATTTACAACTGTAAATGATCATCGAGCCTCGACACGCCGCGCCAACGAATACCATTCACACCCAGCGCATTCATAGGCAGTCACGATAAGCGAAACTATAGACGAGCCGCCTACGAGGTCACCGTTCCCATCGGCGCGGAGGAAAGCGACGGGCGTCGCTTGGAAGAGGATGGAAGGACGGGAGTGCGGCTACGTCCGACGAACGTGGCGGGTTTTACGAACGGAAAGGCGACTTTCTCGCGAACTTTCTACACCGGTAAATTTCATTCACTAGTTCGCCAACGCGCCTCCCAGTCGTGCTGGCCCCTCTTTCTCTCTCCCTCGCTCTAGGTGCACCGCGTGTGACTCAATTCGCGGCTCCGAGTCACGCTCGTCGATGAAGTTGGCACGAGAAGTCGTCGCCGACCTCAGGGCACGCTCTCGCGACGGGGGGAAACTACCTTGCTAGATCCACAGGACTGGATTATACGGAGCGTGAAATATGGATTACTGTTAGTCTCGCGAGAATTCTTATATTTTATACCTTCGTCGATATTATCCGCGGATAAGCTGGTTAGAGAGTGTCAGTTGAAAATTTGTTCATAGAGATCGGTAGAAAATAGATTTTGAAAGAAATTCCTGTAGCACCTATTGCGTAACGGGTATTATTCTCAGACAAACTGCATCTCGAAGCAGGCAATTAAAGCTGTCCAAGGCACTTTGTCTGAGAATAATACTTGTTACACAAGAGATTCTAGAGGAATTTGGTTTAAAATCTAGTTTTGTGCTCAGAGTCCGAGTATTTGCACTTTGACGAAGATAAAATGTATTAAGGGAGTTTTCCTTACGGAGGCTCGGAAAATATTAGTATCTTTTAGAAATTTATAGAGAATAAAGTTCCCTTTATGAGCATCCATATTTAAAAAACTATTGTTTCCTTGATAATGAAAAAAATCCTGCCTATTATCCGCAAGCTAACGAACGTCTATGTAAAATTTCAGAGCAATCCAGCCAGTAGTTTATTCTGCATAAATTCCTGAGAATATCCACATTCTGGGGAAGCTCCGCAAGAGGAACCCCCGTTAACAAACAAACCGAGCACTTACATAAGCGTGTTTTATTTGTTTAACAAACGAGAAACTGTAAAACAATCGCTGGCAACGCGTGCGTGACGGTTGGTAGCGAGCGCGTTAAACTAAACTCCGCTAGCTCAACGAGAGGGTCAGGTTTAGAAAGAGACAGCGAATGATACGTGGGTCAAGATTTTATAATCGTGTCGTTTGATCTTTGTGGGTAGACAAGGGGCAGAGTAGAGGCATTAGACTGTGGCACTGTTAAGTTTACAGGCTCCATAGAAAGAGATTCTTTTAACGAAGGGGGAACACGAGACCATCGTTCACTTACGGTGCACTGTGTATGTATACCACAAAATTGTGAAACCATCTCTAAACACGCTCGTCCTGACTATATAATACTACTAGAGTATTAGATTCCAGGTGGGACAAAGGGGGAAGAAGCACGAAGACAAACTTTGGCAGATTAGTATCCAGAGATAAATATTATTCCGAATACCCGACACAGCCAAATACCATTTCGGAAGTAGAATTCCTATTTCAACTTGCTGCGTTCGAAAGCTCCGATTTTAATTAACGGAGCAGACTATTTAATACCGACCGTTACCCAATTCGCCGGCTTTAAAGATCCCCCATGAAAACTGGCGCTATGGAGTTCACAACGAATCGAGGGGCTAAAGGGTGTGAATAAAAGTGAGGTTAAGGACTCACCGTTTCGACTAGGGGGCCGTGGGGGCGCAGGATACTGGGGCGGCGTCAAGGGTGGCGGCTGCGGCGACACTCGCGCAGACGATGAGGTCGTTGAGCCTCTGGACGCCGGTGGTGGTGCTAGCGTCGTCGACGTGGTAGTCGTCGTAGCCGCCGTCGCTGTCAGCGAGTACGTGGTGGCGGTGGTGGCTGTGTTGGTGGAGGCGGTGCGGGTGCGGTGCCCGATGTACCTCGAGGCGGTGCTGCTCGGGCTGCTGCAGGTCGGCCAGGGCGGCCGCCGCGGTGGCACCACCGGGGGCGGCTCGTAGTCCAAGGTATCCACACTTTCGGCACTTCCGTTTCACCTGTACCCTTTTCACCGGCGAGCCTCCTTCCTCCTCCTTCTCTATCTATCTCCCCTCTGCGTTAAACCCTCGGTCACCTCGCGCACAAACTCATGAAAAGGGCGAACAGAATAAATCTCCGGCGGGTTTGTATCTCGCTGAGGGTTCCTTACACTGTTTTCGCAAGACGCACGACACTCGAGGGAATATATATCTCTCTCTTTCTTTTCTCACCCCTAGATCGCTCTATTTTTCTTTTCCTCTCTCTCTCTCTTTCTCTCTCTCCCTCCCTCTCTCTCTCTCTCTCAGGCTCACTTGTTCCTCCGGCACTGGTCACGTCACAACACGTATAAACACATGCTCGAGTATAGTTGCAATGCCGTCGCGGTCGGTCGTGTAATACGGAGTATGTACGCGGGGCCGCGGCAGGGACAAGAAACGAACGAACTCGCGTACGCCTGGATATATTCCTTTGGCCTGGGCTGCGCAGGTTTTTCCTATCGACGGTGGGCCCCTCTCGGCGTGGAGCGGTTTTGCTCGTGGAACGGGAAAAGAAAGACGGGGCCGGCACACGGTGGCTCACCGAGCTGTCGAGAAAAACACAGCGGGCACGAGAAGAGACGAGGCGACACGAGGCGGCACGAGACGAAACGAGTCGAGTCGAGCGTAGTCGGGACAGAAGGACAAGATCGGCTGCGAACACACACCGCGGGCTTCCTCTCGCGCACTGGCCACACACACGGCTTAGCTCTCGATCGCTGGCTGACTGGCTGGCTAGGCTCTCTCTCGTGGCAACGATGCTGCGCTGCGCTCCTCCCGTCTCTCTCTTTCCTTTCTCTCTCTCTGTCTCTCTCCGATCCGCCACGGGGAGCGCGTACTCGAGCGAGAGCGAGACAGAGAGAGGGGAACGGGGGCCGGCGGCTCGCGAGCGGGACAGAGAGAGAGAAAAAGAGAGAGAGAGGGAGAGAGGGAGAGAAAGAGAGCCGAGTGAATCTCGCGTAGGCCGTCTGCCAGTAAACAGGCTCCTTCATTCACTGCTTATTTTATACGGGCGGCCCCCTATATGCTCCACAGAAATAGCCACTTCTCGCTCTGTCCTTGTCGCGCGCGCATGCCACGGCCGGATATATGCCCTCGCAGCCGCCGCCGTTGCTGCTGCTGCTCCTGCTCCTGCTGCTACTCCACCGTCGCCTAGAGAGATCTTCCTCCTCTTTCTTCGCCTTCTCTCTCTCTCCGTCTCTGTTGCACCGCCTCCTCGTTCCTGACTCCCCTTTCTCTCGCACACTCGCATTCGTGTCACGCGGCTCGCACCTCGAACAACAGTACTGCCCTCCGTGGAAAAGCGACGAGCAGCAGGGCCTCACCGGTGCTCTCCTTCTCGCGCATCCTTCCCTCTTTCTCTCCCCCTTCGGTCACACCGTTCTTGTCCGTGCGCTCGCGAGCTCGAGTTCCCTGCAGCGTTCGTCCCTTGTTCCTGTCCCCCGGCGGCCAGTATCCACCGCGACGAAGATGCCACCCCTTCTTTACTATTCCACCCTCCGTTATCCCTCGCGAGACACTGCCACGCTGCCTCTGCCACTGGCAGCGGCACCCCGATCAGACGACAGGTGCGTGGTCACAGCCGAGCGTCGCCCCGCGCCCGCGGGGCAGAACCGATACACCGTATATGCTCGATTCCCTTCGCTCCGAACTCCGACGAACTTGCTTTCCCCGCCGTGGACGTATTCCTTCGAACTGGCGTCGCGCAGGAACGATGTCCCTCGATGGTAATGTCCTCGCGCACTCGCGTCTCTCGCCTGCCCGTGATCCACGCGAGGAGAATCGATTACCGACCGTCGGTCCGCCGACCGCACAATATTACTCGATGGATCGTGCTGCCTGGAACACACAGGGCCACTCCTGCGACCAGATCCGTCGTTGTTTGTATCGAGCAGCGGCGCTCGCTCGCGTTCACTGGTTTTCTCGAATGGCAAGCCTCCGCGCGCGCTCGATTTCCCCGCGATAGCTGGCGAATTGCGCGCTCGCGCGGGTACACACGTCCGGGGCCGAGCGTATGGGCGCGCATACACGTACAGGCCGCGCGGGCACGGGGGATAGCCGGGGTATTCGTGGCGCACGGTCTCCTCTCTCGCGTGTTGAGGCAGAAAGAGAGTCGGAACGAGTCGGCTGGAGGCAGGAAAAAAAGAGACGAAGCGACGAGACAGCCGACAGCGGGAGGAGGGAGTGAAGGGGGTCCGGGAGGGGAGCGCGAAGGAAGACAGTGGAGGCGAGGTAGGAAAGGGAGGGAGGAAGAAAGATGGATAGAGAGGGTGGGAGCAACGATCCTCGTGCGAGAGAGAGAGAGAGATGAAAAAGTTCAGCTGGCCTCGGCGGCCATGCCGGTGTAGATCGTGCGAGCGCAGCCCAGGCGCGTACTATCCGACCCGCGGAGCCACCAGTCCACGCACGTTCTCCCTTTTCACTTCGGGTCCGTTTTCCCCTCTCGCTCGCCCCCCACGTTCTTCTCTCCTCTGTCCTCGGTCACTTTTTTCTTTCCCTCCCCGATGTATTCCAGCGAACAGGAGCCACCGATATCACCGTACACAACACGATACCCCTTTCGATTCTTCCTCGCCGTTTCTAACCTCTCTCTCTCCTCTCTCCGTCGCCTTTATTCACGTTCGTTCGTGTCCCCGTGCCGGATGGAATCGATCGTCTGCCCCCGTATCCATCGATACACTGTTCCTGGCCACTGTCGCTCGTCACCCACCACGTCCCTCAACGTGCACGTTACTCGGGATACAATATCGCGCACAAAACCGAGACGCGACGAGGCAACTGGACGCGCTCTCGTGCCCGCCGGATACGACCGTCGGGCGGAAGCCGAGAGGGAACGAGCGGGTCCTTCGTTTCGAATATTCACGCGGCAGGAACGCTCTCGCGCCCGTTCACATCGGCAGAAGGTGAACCGGAAGCAATGCTTAGACGCGCACTCGCGACTCCTCCAGTCTCTCCCTTCCCGCGCGTATATCTTCCGCCTCCTCCCTCTCCGTTTATCTTTCTCGTAATTTTTTTCCTGCTTTTTTTTTGTTTACTCGATACACCGTTCGTTTTCGCAGACAGGAACGGTGTGCCGTGTCGGTGTGTCTCGGTTTCGAGCCGAGGCCGGCTGCGCTCGACGCTGGTGTGGCGTTCTAGACTCTCCGCTCGTTACAAACAGCGGAGCCAGCGGCCTGTCGTTCCTGTGGGTGGGGTGCGCAAGGCGCGCATGCGCGCTCGATCCCTACGCCGCACACCACCAAGCCGATTGCATACGCGCGCGCGTTTGCTCGCCCGCGCGCCGAGCACACACGCGGCGCGGCCGCAACCTCAACGCGCCACGAAAGCACCGTGACGCCTGCGATCCCCTCCTCTCGCCCTCTGCCGCCCCTCCGACGCTCCTCGTAGCTTCGCGGCCCCGTCGCGTATACCGTACCCCGCGAGCCAGACACGATACTTCATTCATGCTCGTATTGTGCGACTAGGGCCGCCTCTGCTACGCCCAGGGCCCCGCGCCACTCTCCGTACGCTTTCGCGCGTGCACGGCCGACCACGCGCGAGAGCTCCGCGACACCCACGCGAGATTTTCTCTTTTTGATTGCGCCGCTGGAGGGGGTATCGGAATTGAATGTCATCTGGATAAGGAAGTTCGTAGAAACTTCTCCACGCGCCAACTCTCAATGTTTATCGTGACTTTTATCACTGTCACCGTAGAAATATGCGCGCTGTATACATAACAGGGAAAAGAGCAAACCTGGAAAGGAACATATGTCGCGGTATTAGCGAGAGATACCGAGTTCCAGTCCTCGTTCTCACGATACCATATCGAAACAATCGAACCGTGTTGAACAACTCTGTGGTTATGAATTTTTATTTATGAAAACATGTGTGCGAGCGTCAATAATGCAAACGGCACAGTTAAAGCTGATCTCTGTTTACATGTAGTATCATCCAAGACTTCCAAGACTTGACCTACGATTTCCAACCAGGGCTTCCTCTAAAACATGTAAAAATTGATTACTATCGCAATAACGATCTTATTCGGCGGCCCTCCAATATCACGAAGAAATTCGCTGCCAGCGTTGGTCGCGTCGATAGAGAACGGTTTTGTTCATTGAAAGATACCGGGGCGAGGCGAGGGGAGGGAGGGCGAGCAAGCGACGACGGTCCCCCGTTCGCTGCGCGCGTGCGCGAGCTCGAAAAATCTTCGTTCAGGTGATCGAACGTCGTAAAACCGATACCCCTCTCTCCGTGTGTACTACGGGGCTCTCCCACATGGTCGGCGGGGCTCGGTTCTCTTCGTAAATGTCCGCCGACTACATCCTCTTTCGTCCTCGTCGCTCTCGGCCAGCCAGCCGCGCACCCGTCCTCCCCCATCTCGCCCCGTCTCGCTCCGTTCGCGCGTTTTACACGCAAGCCGCACCGTAACTCCGCGGCTGCCGCGTGTGCGTGCGCACACACGGTTATTTATTCGCCCTTGCCCCTGTGTGCGCGCGTTTCTACCCCTACTCTTTCGCCGCCGGACGGCTAGAGAGCACGAACAGGGCCCCCGTCGCTTCCAGGCTTGGTCCTCGTCTTTCTTCTGCCCCGAGGCGGCGGTTCGGCTATTAATCGAACACGTAAGTCCTCGAATCACGGGCGGAATATTGTCGGCTGATAAATCGACGGGACTCCTGCAAATAAAATTACCATAAATACGCCCCAGTTGCGTCACCGCGCCCGCACTCTCCGCGAGCTCGAGGACCGCCGTCACCGTTCATGCATCGAACACGATGTCTCGAGATCTCGCGGCGCTCGACAACGCGCTCGTGCGTTGACTTAGGGATCGATTAGAGCGCCGAATTTTGGGGGGGGGGGGCCATTTCTTCCTGATGCCTTCGAATATGCTACATAGGTTTCTTGTTACATTCTCAAGTTCAAGGTTGCTTCAAGGTCACGTGGATATTCGTCCCAACACTCTCTTGTATTTACTATTGTAGTTTACAGTGGTGGCCATTTACATAGATTTGAAGATATAATTCTTTTCAATGGAACTATATTACTTCTGCCAGCTTTCACAGTTTTTTAATCCGTCTACCGCTATCGTAAAGGAGAGCGGAGAATATGGGCGATTAAAGGACGACTCGAGATGTTGCACTATACACGATGACGCCACGAGGAGCAACGTGACGTGAACTAGAAACGAGACTGGTCAGACTCGTCTAATAACCGTGGTCTCGCTGCAAATCATGCTCTCTGGCTGCGCATACGGGCGGCCAGCTGAGGAGACGTTCAAGGTTTGCACGGAACATTCGTTTATTTCGTAGCGTCTGGTGTTCGCAGGCGCACCTGATGCGCCGGCTACAGCCAGCGCGCTAAGCTGCCATTATCGAGTAACGGTTGGAGTGGAAGATTCGCGTCAATTTAGTGGAGATAGATAGAAATATTGGACCTCTGAAAATGGAAAAAACGGAACGAGAAGGAGGAATACATTTTCTACGAGGCATTAAGACGGGTCGAGACGAAACTACTGCCCCGACACCGATATAGATCTGGCGCGTAACAAGGCTTCCTCGAGCCGGAGGTGCAATTAATTTAAACAAACTAGATAACGAGGCACAAAGGAAAATCGCGGTTAATGAGACGTAAAACGCAAGTCCAATTAAAACGCGGCCGGTCTCGTTCGCGTTCCCGACGCTTCCTCGCATTGTTATTTGCGTAATGGAAGCGACGAATTTCTAATAATATAAATACACAGCGGCAGGCGGGCGTGGCGATGCGAATCGCGTGCACCACTTCTCCCCCGGGAGGATATCCGGTGTGGAAACGCTGCGTCCTACCTCGCTTCCCCCCTACCCCACCTTCTGACGTTCGTGGCCCCCCTCCACCTCGTCGCCCCTTTACCGCTTCTTTCCCTCCTCCGTTCGATGATCACCTATCGTAGCCGTAGTAATAGCATGTCCCGACGCGTTCGCGACCAGAAAAAGCAGATATGTTCCTCCCAAAATTTTGGAAACCATGCGTGGTACATTGTGAAAGAAACTTTTAGGAAATCGGGGATGTTGAATCGTGGATTTTAGTAATTAGTAGTTTTTCGTCCATAGTGTGGGATCAGGAACTCCCTTGTGAGGGAGCTCCGAACATTAAACCTCGGAGGACCGGCTTTGGTGGAGTCGGTTAGGCGGTTGACCAATGACCAAGTACCCAGAGGGATCCGGAAGTCGCAGGTTCGAATCCTGTCATCCGAAGTTTTCGTTTTTTCGCGGCACGCTAAAAACATAGGAATCACGAAAACTACTTCTACTATAGAAAGAGAGGAAAAACGATAAAAAAAGTAATGGCCCCCCACTCTATAATTTCTGTGTTACACGCTTGGGGTTGCTATTAGTGTTAAAGAGAGAAAAGAAAGCATCTTCAGGCCCGGAGTAGTCCACTTTTACGCACACTTCTCTAGGTCAAGAGAATCGAGTCCCAATCAAGTTCCAATCGAGCCAATCCACACGCAGAATCAGTGTGTGGGAGGATAAAAAAGAACTTTTCCCCCAAACGCTCTGCATGCAGCCCGATTTTTTCCAGGTCCGGTCGCCAGAAATGTGCTGCAACGGGGTCCCGCAGGGTTGCGCAACCGATTGAAGACCGAGGACGACGAAAATTAACGGGACAAGTGGCATTTTCTCCTAGAGCTGCGACCAGTTTTCTGCGCCATCGGTTCCGACGACTGCCAGGGGTTAATTGTCTAATTAAGTGAGCGGTTCGCGCGGCGTAAACCATCATCGTCACCAGCAGCAGCGGACGCCGCGAACGACGATGGCGAAAGTTACCCTCGTTTTCGCAATTTTAATTCCCTCGCCTCGTTTCCTGTGCTCCACATTGTTGCCCGTCCCAGGTCCCGTTCGGATCTCGTAACACGTTGACGGCGACGGGTTCCGTTCCCCTTAGCAATCGTTCCGTTGCAACCGTGTAGATTCGAGCAACAGAGCGCCCGGCGAGGATCCCCTTTCCAGCCGCGAGACCCGCGATGGGCCAGAGCGCGCTTCCGCGAACCGCTCGCTAACAAGTCGCGCTGCGGAGGAATTAAAAACGAGCGACTGCCTTTGAAGACTAAATTAAGAATTAACGCGCGGGGGACTGAGCATCTGGATCCAATGGACGTGTCGGGGCTTCTATTTCTCGAGGGGCTGCCCCTCGCACGAATACACTTTCGAGAAGAAGAAAGTGCGAGTTAAGGGGATACAAGTTTTACGCGTTGGATCGAGGAGCTTTCGAGTGCTGATGTTCTCTGAATCAATTCCAAAGCGAATTGAATGGGAGATATGTTGTCAATGGTGTTGGTAGTAAACACAGAATGACTCGAGAACACGAGGTGTACATACACAGTCGTCCAATTCAGAGTATACGCTAGTTCAGTAGTTTCCCTTTGAACCCGAAACACTCGGGGCCCCTCGCGTGTCAACGTCGCGTTTCGTTCTCACGATATCGTTTACACGGACGGCAGAGGATCGTCGAGATATAGCCGTGACGCAGAGCGTCTTGGACGGTCTTAAATAGGCTGTATTAAAGGCGCGGGAAGGCTGAGAAACACTGGTTTAGCCTATATTTAAAACGGGCGGCACGCCGTGCGTATCTCGAGCGCGTTCATTAATGCGCTTAAGCGTGCTACGCCCGTTTAACCTTACGCCTGTTTACGGTCCCCCTCCCCCGCGCCGCCCAGGCCGGGACGATTTGTAACCTACGACATACTAAGACACATTTCTGCCTTTCTGCCGTTACCACTGGCCGTGGGGCCGGCCTTGATTGAGCTGTCCCTATGAAAGAACGTCGCTATTGAAAGCGCGACTGACTGTACGCCGACGTTGCAGTCTCCATGGAAAGATCGCAATCGGAAGAAAGATCCTCTCAGATTGCTTCGACGTTTGTCCCTCGAGCTAGTTAGGTCTGGGATGTAATGAATTTATGGGGATAGAAGTTAGAAGGTGACCACGTTCTTATAGTGGTAAGGCGAAGGATGGCAAGCGTACTATAATATCCTTTCACCAGGAGCGGATTTGGAGATTTAAAGCCCCTAGACTGACAAATATTAAATCAAATAATTTAATTCCAAAGAATCGAGACAATTTCAAAATTAATTCAATGTAGCGACTCTCGTAGAATTATTGCTAATTTGCTATATAAAAAGGACGTGAATTGTTTTTTAAAGTTGTCTCGAGCTTCTAGGTTTAAACATTTTCCGATGTCTTTTGTTCAAGACTTGTCGCGTCCCAAATTTTTCGCTCTCCAAAATTTGCTGCCCCCCCAAAAAAATTTCGCTCCCCGAAATTTGACCCTCTCAAGAATGCAATGCTCTGGAAAATTTATCGCTCCTCAAAATTTTCCGACCCCCAAATTTGTCGCTCCTCAAAATTGTGCCGCCCTAGGTTGCAATGTACTTATTCTATACACAGCACATTCTAAAAATTGTTTCCAAGTAGATTAGAAAATTCTTATCTATTTCAGTGTCCAAGATTTTGCAGAGATATCTACCTAATCTTAAAAGAAGCCAGAATTGAATAATCCTCCGATACTAAAACGCAGAAGAGTATAATCAGTATTGAAAGAATACAGTGCGTCGATCACGTGCGATCAATCGTAGACTCTAGAATACGAATGCCCGTCGATCAGGATATCGATCATCGTACGGCAATACATTATTCAATTGAATGAATCGTAGGAACTACTGAAAAAGTTCCGAGGAAAACATATTATATAATACTTTTCACAGGCGACGCGTTACGCCGCTATAATAGTTATCGACGAGCCAATAATATCGCCGAGTCGATATCGACGCGTTGGCCGCGAGACAAAACAACACCCGTGAGAGTTTCGTGTTCCGAGAAGCGTTGACGCCGATCGAGAAACCGTCGGAGTGCGCGATCGTAGGTGACCGACGGGGAAGGGAACGCCCTTCCACGAAAACCATCGACCGACCAGCAATCGCGAGGTCATCATTCCCATCGCTAAACGCACGTACGCGCGCGCGCGAGCGAGCTCGAGCACGGCCACGTGTGTTGCGTATGGAAGGCTCGCGCGAGGACAACCTGCAGATGCATGAATGACTCGAAATGACGTGTGTTCATTGAGCGCGGCTTGGCGTGCCGACTTGGTGCTCTCGGTTGCTCCCAGCAAGGACACGACATATTTTCTGGCTCCGAGGTAGCAAAAGATTCGAACCGACCGATATCGATGGCCAGTCTAGCTCTACTTGCTCCGTCGCGAGGGATTCTATCGCTCTTGGGAGATATCTGAGTGATGGTTAATTGATGTGTTTTGCTTTGGATTGCAATATGAAATAATAGAAAAGTTGGAATGCAATTGTATGTACTTTGTCTTTTTTTTTTAATGTTCAAGTGGAAATTGTAAGTTTCACTTTCGAGTCACGTGACATGGAAGGTGAGAGTTACTGGAATTAGAAATTAATCTTGTCTATTTAATCATCAAACTGCGAACGTTTTTAAGTGTCACTTCCTCGTTTCACTAGAAAACCCTCGGAAGGTGAGATTGACTAACTCGAATCAATTCTTCTCAAATCATATCTAATCGCACAGTCGACGTGTAGAGAAAATTCGGAGTCGTAAAAACTGGCGGGCCATAAACGGAAGCAGGGCCCCTTCCCTATTGTTGGGTTAAGTGGTTAAAACTGAGAGTCTGGGGAAACCTTGTTCAGGAACGTGCGAAGAATTTTTTCTTTCTGCAGGTGAAAAACAGAAAACTTCGGGGGTGGTGGGACTCGAACCCAGGATTACTCTTTTACCCAATATTACTCTTTTCTAAATTCTACTAACGGGGCGCCACCTATGTTCCAATCACGCCATAGATTGTTCCCAAACGCTGAATGCATTTGGGAACTTTTCATTAAAAATGTGACTTTGATCGTTCCTCTCCGAACCCAGAATTCTTCAGCCCTTAATTTTTCTACACTGCACATGATTTTTCTTCTTACTATACCACTCTATCGATAGCTATCTCTAAGCTCTAAAGATGCGAATATCACACGAGACAATTATTCAATTATTTCTTAATTATTTTGTCATAATTTTCATAAAATTAGACTCTCGTGCAGTGGCGCACTCAGAATTTAATCTTGGAGGGACCCAAGTTGAACGGATAAAAATATTTTCAATAAAATTCATTAAGTGATTACCAAAATTTATTTAATGAATAAAATTCAGTTTTCTTTTCTTCTCACAAAACCCCTTTGGGTGCACCACTGTTCTCACTAAACGAGTCTCATGATATATTTTCAAAAATGACATCTCTCACAACAATTCCAATTTTTCCCATTTAGTTGCTACTGAGGCTTCTGTCTCACGATAGAAAAGTCCTATCTAAAGCCTCCTGGATTCGCACCTTAACCTATAACTCTACAATCGGAATTTCGATCTTGAAACGAACCACGATACTTTTTCCCTGTTCAATTTGTTCAGATTCAACCACGATTCGCTCCCATCCCTCAACGTTGCTACGAGACGCAACAGGCGGTATCGATGACTCGCGATACTGGTATCGGTGAACGGAGGGGGCCATGTCGGCCGCGGAGAAGGGGACTCGGAGGAAATGGGCGCGCACACTTACGCTGGCCGCGTAGTAAATGCGTGTAGAAGGCGAACGCCGCTTTGGTAAAGCGATTAAACGGGCTTACATAAGTGCCCGCTCGGTTTGGAGATGTATATACATACCGACGAACGCGGGCCCGATGAGAAGACGGCGTTCGATCGCGGAGAGGAGCCCCGACGTCCGGGCTGCGACGGGAGGGGAAAAGGAACCGTGAGCGCATCGCGACCGTGCTCTCGTACGCCACGGATGCGCTTCCTGTGCGCGCGCAACGCCGACGATAGCCTCGTTTCGTGCTCCTCCGCTAATTATATTTCAAATTTACCGATCCACCGCTGGCGAGAAGGAAGCGGAACAGTTATACCTACCATTAAAAAGTTAATGAGACATGGTATCTCTTCTTCCACCCCCTCCACCGACGCCGGGGAATTTTAAGTATTCCGGATTCGGCGGTCGTACTTCGCTTGCCTTCCGGTATTCCGTCTCTCCGACTCGCTTCCAGCCTCGTTACTCTCCGCGGGCTTTCTTCTTTTTACACTATCCTCAGCGCGGCTCGAATTTCGCTTCGATTAGAGGAAAATGAAATTCTGTGAAAAAGAGAGTTTTTGAGAGATTTTTGTTGAAGGATTATGGGGGAGATTTGGATATAAAGAATATTCAGGGCAAATAAGGGTGAATACATTAAAATTTCGCGACGGAGAATCTTCTTTCGTGTTTTTAAGAAATTTGAATTCTTCTCGGGAAGAAACGAAGATAGTAGCGCACCCAGGGGGATCCCAACGGGCTCTAGCATCCCTGAAGAAAAAGGAGATTACAGTAACCACGAATTCAGTAATTCGAGCTTTGAAAAAGAAAAAACAAGAAAACTTGATTTTATTCTTCAAATAAATTTTTATACTTTTATCCCTTCAACTCGGCTCCACTAAGATGAAATCCCGAGTGTGCCACTGAATACCATCCGACTAAAACAATTTTTCGCAATTTCACTTGAGAATCGTTAATCCTCGTGACGACAGTTGGCGGGGGGTAAAGGCTGGGCGCTTCATTCGACATTACAACGTAATGATTCCGGAGGAGAGGAGAGCGAGCACGGTGTGTTCAGGAGCGTGACGGCCGGCTGAAAAGCGCGGAGGAATGCCGATGGTCGATCGTGCCTGTTATTTCATCTGGAGAACCTCGTGACACCGTACGCGCCGAGTGGCGAAAACAAAAACAGGAAGAAGGTTACGCTGATACACTCGAGTGCAAGTGTCTGGTCAGTTGTTTTTCTTTACTTGTTAAACTTGTGTAGTCTTTATTTTCATCGCGATAATTCGCTCGATTATCTCTTATACAAAGTGAGTACATATACAAAACACATGAGGCTCTCCGTAATTGTGTATATATATATTTATATATAATCTCCCCTCTCTCTTTCATCCTCCTCTAATATGTTATACAATTCTACCTTTCTCGTATGTTTATCTCTCTCTTTACCTTTCTCCCACTCTTGCACGCTCTCTCTCTTTCATTCATTCATTCCCTATCTTCCTCCTCTTCGCGTATCTACACCTACACTCCGTTCTCTCTCTCTCTCTCTCTCTCTCTCTCTCTCACTCGCTCGCTCTCTAGCGCCTCTTCCTCGCACGTGCATTCTCGTGAACGACGAAACCGGAAACACGTCTGGGGACTTTATGCGAGACACGCTTCTGCTTCCACGAATCGATCGTGAGCACCGCGCGACAGTCGGACACGAGTCTATCCGTCGTGACCTCGGCGAATTCGTCGACGTAATTGTCACCGTTCTGTGCTCTTCCTTTCTTTTATACGGTTTCAGTTATGATGAACGACACGGTGGAACTGGGGAGATTCGCGATTCCTGATACTTGTAACACGTAGTACAGGTGTTAAGGCTTCGTTTTAAATTCTCTGCAAGTGTCTTGCAATACCTTCCATAGCATACTAGCACTTTAACACTTTAAATGGCGCTTGGTATTTTTGAAGAATGCTCCTTGCACGTGACCATCTGTGCTAAAAAATAGTTTTGTACAAAGCATGGAACTCCATGCTTCGTTTATTTTCCACGGTAAACATTATGTTAGCGCTTTCAATGCTTTTCGATCGCGAGCACCGTATAAATTCGTGGCTCGCAGGCACCTGCATCGGAAGCTAGATGTCGTAACCGATTAAACGTCAGAACGACTTCTGAAAACGTACCGAGAAATCTTTGTCAATTATTTTAACGTGCTGTATGAAGTCGTTGTTTGATGAGTCAGTTGAGTCTGTGGTTTTGTAAATCACGCCTGACGAAGGCGAACTAAACCCTAGGTACAGTAAATTCTCGTTATGAGCTCATTTCGACTATGCGCTGTATGCTCGGTCGCTATTCCTAACGTTTCTTGGAACCCTTCGGGAGCGAGAGAACCCGAGAGTGAGCGAAAGGGGACGAAAGAGTCGAATAGTCGACGCTACGCGTTGTAAGCTCGACGTCAGCCCCAAGCGTGGGGGAACCTATGCCGAGAATTTATTGTATATAACAATATCGGACGTGCAAACACGACAAGATGCTAGCCTTTCAGCGTGGAAATACGCACAGTGGTCTGGAATTAAGAATTCGGTGACATTTGTCAATATTTTTTTTAAGTATAAAGAATATCAGGATGAAATTTGCACCAAAAAATGGAGAAAAAATTGCTCCCTTGATGCATAACTTGCAATTTTCTTTTACTGCAATCAGCATTATTTTGTTACTAGATTATTTACATTAGTTACTAATAAAACATGATTTTTTATCGCACACGAGTGCTCTTTAATTTAAAGAAAAATTATTTTGGCTACTATCCCCTACTATTCGACTTTCGTGACAACTTGGGAACCAAAAGTGTTCCCAACATGCGAGTTAAACCACTAAAAGGATTAGCAAATAAATAGCTTTGAATCTTTTGCGTAATCATGCAAAAAAATGGAATAAATAATAATTAAATAGACGTAAAAAATATTAAGTTATCTTCATACGGGGATCATTTTTCCCCATTCTCTGGCGTTAATTTCATTCCGATATCTTTTACAGTTTGAAAGATATGGACAAACGTGACAAAATTCTTAATTCCAGACCACTGTGCGTCGCCAGGCGAAGTGTTAAAGTACCTTCCACTGCCCTTCCTTACACTTTCCGTGAAAATGTCTACGTTGCACAATTATTGCACTCAAATTGCTTAAAAAGATCGAACCAAGACAATCCCCACTTGAGTACCAATACAAATAATGGTACCCAAGCACCTCAACTAGCTAAAAAAAAAATTACAACCCATGTGATGTTTCCCCTGCCAACATCTAAACCACCGATTCTCCCGACCCCTCTCCCACCCAAAAGGATGAAGCTAAAAAAGCAGCGAAAGCCAGCAAACTCAAGGAAGATATTGCACGAGCGGTTGGCCTGTCGCGCGAGCAAGGAAACCGGAGCGTGTGACGTAAGATCGATACGCAAAAACGTGGGAGGAGGTGGCGGCAGAGTGGGGGCGGCGAAGGGGGTTAATCGTTGCGGTGGAATCCGCAGGAAGAGGAGAAAGAGTGGAGGCGGAAGTGTCCCTTTTTCGTTCGAACAGCCGCCGCCTTGTTCGCGGCGGCGACACGGAGGACGAGAGCCCCCGTTGGCTGGTCGATCGCCGGAAACTAGGAAACGTCGAGGACCTCCCCCTCCCACTTCCTCCCAACATCCGCGGCTGTCGATTAAGAATTAAGACCGTTGGAGATTCGGAGAAGCTTCGGCCCGTGAAAATTCATCCCGAGGCCCCGTTCCCTCTACCCTGCATGCTCAGTTCTAATCGTGACTCGGTACATATATATAAATGGGCGCGATAATGACAAGCTGTTGTGCTACTTTGTTCCAGTTCCTATCCGATTGTTCCTCCGGAACGGCGTGCTGGACCTTCTAACCACTACCGCGAGATCCGCCCCGCTTCACGCGGGCTCCTAAGACACTGCTGACGCTTAAACATACGTGCGCGCTAAGCGACTCGATTACTCTGCTCCTTTCCTGGCCGCGGCTTTCATCGCGGTCCCGACAAGAACTTAAGTACTGCGAAGCTCTTGGATTTCACGCTTCTACTGCGGTGATTAGCTAAAACGAAAACAGAAACTGTACATTACGGCGTCTAGACTGGTCAAGGGACTGTGCACGAGGGCGTCGACTCGCCACGGAAAATAATCGCCGTGCAATTCGTTATATCGATGATTCGTTGAATATACCTAACTCCGGAATTCCCTGTTAATTTCCTATCGACGGGGGGACACGAAGAATTCTGGGGGGTTCGCGGGGCTGCCTGTGTTAATATCAAAGAGAACGACACAGAGGGATCGGGAAGTTCGACGTATATATATATTACAAATCGATAGAGCGATCGACAACGATGACCGGAGAAGGGTCCGTTGGGGCCCGGGGCCTCGTCGTCGATCGCGGACCTCGTCCGAGCGTGGGCTAGCCGATGGTCTGTCGTCAACCTTTCTGCTACCGTGCTCAGTGGACCCTAGAGTATCTGGAAGAGCTTTTTCAGCTCCACCATCAACTGCCAGTCGGTCTTCACCAGGTCGTCCCTGAAGTACTCCTTGCACGCGTCTATACTCTGTCTGCTTATCTGGAACAGAGAAGAAGGACTGTTGTTTGTAACCATTCGGGAACCTCCAACTCGGAACTTTCAACTTTTTGAAAGACACTTTTTGAATTTAGAGTGAAAAAGTTTTTCAGGAATTTAGGGAACTTGGAACTTTGGGGATTTTCTTTGAATTTAGTTTGAGAAAGTTTTTTCAGAGATTTAGGGAATTTGGGACTTTCAACTTTGTGGACTTTCCTTAAATTTAATTTGAAAAAATTTTCGAGAAATTTAGTAGTCTAAGATCTATATATTCCTCTACCACTACTCTATTATTCAAACTTACCACTACCCTCGAAGCTCGCACGTGACACCCCAAGTGCAGGAAAAGAAGAAACGCGATATAAAGGATTCCTTTTAGCAAAACTATCGACAAGGAAATGAGAGGAGAGAGAGAGAGGGGGGGTGAGGGGGATGAGGGAAATTGTCAATGCGCCAGGTCGGAGAGCCAGTGAGACCGCTCTCCCGCATCGATCGTCCTCTCCTCGCCTACGAATAATTTCCTTGAATCGGTTTTCGCGAGGACAGGCGCACGCCCGCGCTCGCGCGCGCCTCCACACACGGGTCCATTCACCAACGTAACGCTTTACAACTGTTTCCGCCCCCACTCCCGGCCGGAAGTCCCGTTTCATTCATGGATCGGTCACAATGGTGGTTTTACGCGGCTATTGAGGACGCCTGCCTCCCGCCACGCCCCTGCTACCTCTCCCCTCTCCCTCTCATTCTCACTCCCTCCCTTCCGTCCACTCCTACCCCTCAGTTCCTCCCCCCCTCTCGCTCCTTCTTTCACGCATACACACGCGTCACGTGCAGCTCTCCCTCCGTATGTAATTCTTTGCCTCTCTCCCCCCTCTCTCTCTCTCACTCTCTCCCTCTGTCACATCACCGCTCTGTCTTCGTCCTGCACGTATGCACACATGCACACACCCCTAACTCCTTCGCTCTCAGTCTCTTTCTCCTTGCGTCTCTATCTCCGCGTGATATTGCACGATCAGCAGAGGGTCCTCCGAGGAGACCTTTGCCGAAGCTTGGATATAAAGTCCCTGGTGAGTTCGATGGCTCGGCGAGTTTCGATGTTCAATGCAATCTGATTGTGGATACTTTAGTCGGTTTTGGTTGCGAAAGGACTTCCAGGATAGTAGATTTGGGAATATTGGATACTTTGGGAGTCAGGGAGGGACCGAGGATCATTGGGAGTGGAGTGGAGTGTCGAAATCGAGTTGATATAGGATTGGACAAGATTGAGACTATATATGCAGTCTCAGTACTGCAGTTTTAGTACTTTAATTTAGGTAAAGAAACAAGGTTCAATGAATTTCATTTTCTTAAATAATTTCTTGTTTTACATTAAAAACAGAAGCTTGTGCTTAGGCAAAGATATTCCCTATTTTGTTCCAGTGCAGAGTGGACATTCCCAATTTTTAACCAGTATACCAAATCTTTAACGTTATCTTACGGGGGTAATTGAACTTTATACCTCTCTGGAATTTGACAGTTCTGTAATTAAAGTTGCCAACAACAAAATATGCTATAAATCGCGAAAAATGGACATTCCGAGTTTTTCCCCCTTGCCCTTCATATGTACTGTTTCACTGCAGCTACATCTCCGTATGTGAACTTGGGAATAACGAGCAATTTAGAATTCTGGTAAAGATGACTCGGTGGGAGTAGCGGAGCATTTAGCAGGAGGACCACTTCCTCTGTCTAACCAGCTCCAATGAAAGCTCCTACTACTTTCTGTGAGAGACAGTAATTGTACCTAATAAATTCCAAATTTTTTAATACCAATGCTCCACCTCCAAACACCGCACCCTCCCCACAGAAAACTACCCTCAAAAAGAAATTCGAGAGCTATTTAACCGCACAGCTCCAAATGAGAGACAGTACCTAATTGTAATAAATTCCGTATTTCTGAATGCCAATGTTCCACCTCCAAACATTTCATCCTCCTCACACAAAACTACCCCAAAGAAAATTTTGAGCTATCTAACCACCTCCTTATCCGACGAAATACTACATTGCCCAAACTTCCCGCCTCCTCTACTTGTCTCCCATTTAAACATCCTCCAAACAACCTCAGACATCCTCCGTCGTCTAAAATTAGCGGAAACTCGCTCGATGCCCGCGCCACGGATGAGGAGACGGGGGAGCACAGAGGGGGGAGTGTCGCGAGCGCGAATTCCGCGCGCGGAATCGTCCCTCCACAAATCATCGTGGGAACAAGGCGATTCCGTAGAATCGATTCTACGAAGCGAACGGTAACGACGACTTCCGCTCGCCTTGGGACCACACAAAGACGCCGAAGCGAGGACGAGCCTGTGTGCCTACGAGGCGTCCTCTCTCTCTCTCTCTCTCCCTCTGGCTGTGCTCGAGCGCGCGAGTACACACAACCGGAAAACGCAGAGTGGGAGGAAAGAAGAGTTGACACTGCCGGGACGCCAAACATGTAGAACGGTGTACACCAGTGCGCTTCCCTGTGGGCGAACAGTGGCCCACTGTCGATCTTGTTACATACGCTAAACGCTCGATTGACGGAAGGGCGGTGCAGGTCTGGTGAAGTTGAATTTGGAGTGATAACTTCATATGGAATACACGGGGGGTTTATAAGATAGAGTAAAGTTATGAAATCGATGGACGTGTGCTATAGTCTGAATCTGAGAGGATGGAGGAAAGGTGGGATAAAGAAAATAGAATCGATGTGAGTCTTGGTGTGATCTTTTAGGTGTGGAAGGAGGATGTAAATAGGATACTGTTTTCAAAATATGTTCACACGAGTCCTGAGTTGAAGAATTATGCTTGCAGATTCACTGGGCCCTACCCCCTCCACTTTTTAATCTTTTTCCCATCTTAATACGTCTAAAGGAAATGAAATTTACACATTTAATCCTCATATTCCTCGCAAACTCCAAGGTTAAAGAATTACACTTAGGGACTCACTGGGCCCTATCCCCTCCACTGCTTAATCGACTTCCCATCCCAATACCTCTCAACGAAATAAAATTCGCACGTTTCATGTTCAAATTCCTCGCAAACTTCAGAGTTGAAAAATTGTACACTTGGGGACTCACTGCGCCGTATCCCCTCTATTGCCTGCCTCGTTTCCATCTCAATACCTCTCAACTCCCAACCAAATGAAATGAAAATCGATGGTCCCCTTGCTCCCCGCCCACTAGATTTGTCCCACATAAACTTCATACATATAAGTCACGTCTAACTCAGACTCAAGCTTCTCTGACCTATCAAGAACAAGGCCCCGAAGGAGCATCCTAGCCTTTTCCTTCCATTAAAGCATACAGGCTGCTCGTCGATTCGTAGTCCACATCCAAAGCGGAAGGCGGAAAAGAACGAGGCGTGGAAGGACGGGTCGGGGTGGGGAGGGAAGAAAGGAACGGGAGGTTCTGCGAACAGCGGAAGTCGACGGTGGACGGGCCCGATCGTTGCCGGATGTGCATCTTCCTTTTTCGACCGGAGCCTCGCATACTAACGAGGATCGTTTCCGTCTCGCTCGGCCGCTGATTTTGATGAAACTGCGAAGTTATGCGATTCGCCTGCCGGAGGGGGCAGAGAGGCGAACGAAGACGAAACGTCACTTCTCTTAACGAAATTTCATATCGACCAGGGGCCCGGCCACCTGTCGATCGAATTCCTTCGGGGCCAGCTGCCTCAACAAAACGCTGAAACGTTCGCTGTTGAAATTTATCTCGACGGACCTCCATGGTGGGGAAATTAAATTTTCCTTTTTTGTCAGAGGGGGGGGGGCGTTATTCGCGAAGATTCCGAGGTCCACGTATTCGTTCTTTCTTTGGAACGGAAGTGGTACGTTTTGGTGTGTCTGGGTTATTAGGTGCTCCGAGGGGAAGGGAGTAGATAGTGTTTATTGCTGGAATTGTGAACAGAATGGGGATTTCGAGATCGAGCATGTTCTTGCTACTGGAATGTAGATGATTACAGGTTTTAGCAAAGAGTGAGCCAAGAAATTGCGCGTTTTTAATCCCATGATTTTGCAACTGAATTTTTTGCCAAATGGTACCTAATGATGAGACATCAATCACAACAAAGTTTCGAAATTTATTAACGTGACTCAGCTTAAAAATTTGGTATGGTTGATGTCTCATCTTTAGATACCATTTGGCATAAAATTCAGTTCCAAAATCGTAGAACCAAAAACGGACAAAGGTCCCCTCACTTTTGGGTGATTTTTTTAATAAATATTCTTTGAATAATTTGTTAGGAGCTTACCTTGCTGACCATGAAGTCCTTCTCGGTGAAGTGACGGCCGAACATCTTCGGCGCTTCTCCAGGTATCGGCTCGATTTTCACGCAGACCTCTTGACCTTTCCTTGCCGACTCCACCGGCTTATGATTGTACTCTATTGTTGTGACCATGCCCAAATCGACGAACTGAAAGGTTGAATGCAAACAAATGCAACAGTTATTTTTAAAAAATCTTCAAATTCACGCTTTTGAAGTAAATGGCATTTGTCTTCTCTACTTATATACACCACGGGTTTTGAATCTTTTATGTATATTTCCTGATCAAAATTAGGTCAGAATAATCTGTAATCGAACGAAGGGAGGTTCACTTCTATTGCGTTGAAAATATTTTAAAAGAAAATCTGCGATATCAAGTCTTTCGAAATATTCAAGATTCCAGTAATATTCCTAGATGGCACATTTCCAAATCAATCAGTATCTCCAAGTGTTATCAGCTCCTCAACCCCAAGCTTCTTCCAAACCGACCCCTAAAGTGACGATCTTAGCTTTGGTACAAAGTAGATCTTAAAAAATATTTCACGTGCATTTTTTCTAACTACCATCATCCAGGCAGAGAGGGGCTAATATTTTGTTTAAATAAAAATTTCGACTAATAAATGAAAGTTAAAAGAATTATTGATGAAAAAAAATTAACTTTATTCACCAAATAATCTAAAGTTGCAGTAACTTTTATTTGATCTGTTATTTAAATAATTCAGGGCAAAGGGGTGAAAACAGCCCTCACTGAGGTTCTGAAGCCTATTTAGTCGAAAACCTCAAAAACCATTACAGACACAAAAACTATGTACCGGACAAACTTATGTATTATTTAATAAACCACTCAGCTACATAATCAAATTTAAAAAAATTCAATATGTTTAAATAATACACAAAAAAATGGTACTTTTCCGTTAATTTTCTGCTGAAATCTTCGTTAAAGTCAAAGAATCCCTATCCCCAGCTCGAGTCCCTCGAAAAGTTTTGAAAGTGATCGCCAGATTTTTCCCTCGCGCGCGAGGTTTCACAGGCAGGCTGTCTTTTCTCTCGATCGACGAGCGTCGTGTGTCTCGTTGCGTGGGCATAGCTCCGCCTATGCATTCCATTCCGCGGCCGGAAGTCGAGAGAAAACCGAGTACCTGAGCATTGCGCGTCGTCAGGGCCGCTTTGGACGTAGGTACCCGCTTGCTTGCTCTCCGTCGCTGAATACCGTCGAGGATCGATGGACCGAGTAGGCAGTCGTATGTAAGCGCGCACGTAGGCCGCCTGGATCTTGTGGGCCGACTTACACGGAGTGGCCTCGCAGTTTTTCCACAGTTTTCACCTTCCATTCATCCACAACGATCGAACGTCACGAGGAGAAACTCCGTTCAAACCAACGAATGTAATTTGGCGAGGCTCTCGTTGTAATCTGAACGAAGCTTGGAGAATAGTTTGAGGTACCCATCTCCGGTTTTGCTATCAGCGAAGTTCTCTGGATTCTGGAGCACCCTATAGAGTGGCGCGCAGAGGCAAGAAAGCCCGTGCATGTCGCTTAAGAGTCTTGTTATTGCGGTAACACCACCTGCAGCTGCAAGAGCGCCAAGTGGGCGACAAACCCGGACGCGACTTGGCGCGGAGACACGCACGGATTGACGCTTGTGTTTTGAAACGACGAATAATTAGGGATAACCCCACCGATCGCCGGATCGCCGAGCAACGCTCACGTTTTTCTCGAGTCGCTGGCACACTTTACTTTCTTCGTAGTCTTCGTGGAATTAAAACTGAATATGTAGAAGAAAAAGCGAACCTCGGGCGATGGGATTCGAACCCGAAATCCGCGGGGTCTTTGGGTACTAGTCAGGCGCGTTACGAACTCCCCCAAAGTCGACACTCCGATATTACTCTTTTCTGAATTCTACTAATTTCGAAATAAATAAATAAATAATAAAAATCGCAGTTTAGGGATAGTCGTGGGACTGCGGAAGCACTATACATTCAATCCAGTCGAGTCCTTCTTTCTTTGAATTTTAGATCATTCCTCGACTGGCGGTCCCTGGATCCTTTTTTAATATCGAAAGTCCCAAAAATTGAAAAAAAAAAGATAAACTGGGTTAAGCTTGTTTTCGCGCGTCCGCGTGGCAATCTTTGCTCCTTGCATTGTCCAATTAGTGCAGGAAGCCAAATATTTTCTGGTTGGTCGAGGGCTCTGATCTGGTCGGAAAGAGCCGGCGCTAATCACCGGGTATATCGGGCGACAAACGTCGGTATTAATCAGCGCCGCGGTGTGATACACGCGAGGAAAGTGGCGATAGCAGGCTGACCGAGGAAACTTTCAGAGCAGGGGAAACGAACGGCGTAGAAGGATCAACCTGAACTCACTAAAATAATTCAGTGGTAGAGAAAATGAAAAGAAGAAAGGTCAAATTTTCTTATTCCTATAGATCCTAGGGTACAACCACTTCCGGTCCCTATCGGAAGTTGAAAAAGGACTATATTTGACGTTTCTTCATAAAGGCACTTAAAGTTTCGACCAATTGCTTCCGCGCAGCCAAGCACCAGGGACGGGGTGAAGCTCCGCCCTGGTGCCATCTAGTTTGCTGAAACTACGTCCACGTTTTACGACGAAAACGGTCTGGCCCTTGTGGCCTTTTCTCTGATTTCCTTGAAACAAGTGTTTCCCAAGCCACGCTTTTGCAACGCGAAAAATAAACGCGGCAGCACTTACGAGGGACGAAGAACGGGCGGAAATGTCGTTTGCTCGGCGGAAAAGGCGTCGCTCGCGTTAAAGTGGCGAAAGGAAGGCGAAGGGACCACGGTTTCGGAGGCGTGATGGAAACGAAACGGGTATACGCACACTTTCTCGGGTAGGCGCGCTGCAATTACGTGTATATGGTAATGTCGCTTGGTAGGAGGCCGAAGAGTGTCGAAAATCGGACGATGGCAGCTCCATAAAAGTAACGCGGCAGAGAAGAGCCGGGAAGTATATGGAAGAGGACGCTATAAGGGGGCGAACGTCGTGGATTTCGTCTTCGGACAAGCTGCGGACGAGCGTGTGGGCATATACGCTCTTTCAGCGTGGGTTTCGAAACGCACGTTCAGCCAGTCATTGTCCACCGGTAGAGCACCATCGAGTGCTTCGCGTGGTGGCTGATTTAGTCGTCAGTGTAGCCGTAATCCTTTTCCATTCCATGGAAACATCGCTACAAGTAGACCAAGCGGTAGTGAGGTGGCTAGCGCACATGCGCGAACAGTAGGCGGAGCCTGGCATCCCCTCCACTGGATTTAAGAGCCGCGACGTTGTCACGCTTCTATCCAGGGTTGCTAAGGCTTCAAAGTAAAGGCCATGCGAAGTCACTTACGTCAAAATAGTACTAATTAGATTTTTACACGTCGTGCAATGTTGCCATGGTGTGTCCCCCCTCCAATACTCCCTACTACGTCTTCCTACTTCTATTCCTATTCCTACTTCTATCTTCTTTTTGAGAAATCTTACTATTCTTTGGTATACCTATACCAATTCCTTTTGCTTGCTTATATATACAATATTTATTTGCGCAATAAATTAACGCTTAATAATAATGATTTGCGTGGAACTATTTTTCCACGGTACATAATCCCTCCGTTCTCTTTCTTACCTATTTCTTTTCCACTAACAAACTCCGTTCGCTATTATATTTCATTCCCCGTATTATAGACCGACACCGTCGACAGATATCAAAATCAATAAATGTCACGCTGTCTCGGGACAAGCTCCGGAGGCAAGAGTTCCCTGTTTCCGAGCCCGATTCCTCTGTTTACGGCCAACGAGAAACGTGCCACGAAACGCCCCCGTCCCGCGTGCGCCCACTTCGAAAGCGGTCGCTCTGAATGGGTCTAAGTTTAGTCAAGCGACTCGGAGCCAAACGGCAGCCGATGCACTCGAAGAATGCGTATCGCGGACCAACAGACAGAAGCGCGAACACGCCGTGGGTCGTGCGACGGGACAGAACGCACGCTGCGCTCTCCAGCGACGCGCGAACAGGATAGAAAGAGGGAGGGTCGGGGCAGAGGATGGTAACGACGGATATTTATGTTGAGCTAATAGCACGGACTTAACAGTAATTACGGGCGATCCTTCTCCCAGTGACTGTGCAACGTACTCGAATGGACGCACCCGATTAACCTCGATGCCAGTGGCTCGATCAACGCTCGATGCACGATCCTCACAGGCCTGAAGAAGCTATCTTCTCTATCTCGTTGATACCATCGGTTTATCGCGCGGGGCAAAAAACTGATTACTTATTACCTGGGTCGAGGCGCGAGGCTCCGTTCGCGTAGGTACTCAGTGATTAGAAGGGAGGAACGCTTGATTGCTAAATTGCGATTGCAGCTTTTTCATCCTTCTAGGGTTTGCAGTGATCCAGGGTTTTTCAGTTCGCGAGCAGTTTGGCACGGTGTGGAATTAGTTTTTAAATTAGGTACTGGAGATGGGAGAAGATTTTGTAATGGAGTCTGAATTTTTTTTTGAATTCTTTCTCTACCGGGCGATTCCAATTTCCTCTGCGCAGTAAATTTCAAACTTCAATTTTGTACGTAGCACCTCCAAATTATTTTTTTATTTTACTTCATTTCTATTGCGAAATTTCAAACTACAAACCTCCACGCACCAACCTCAAATTATTTTTTTACTTTACTTCATTTCTCTTACACTTTCCTTATCAGGCGATTGCCATTTCCTCCGCGCAGCAAATTTCAAATTTGAAACTCCCACGCACCACCCCAATCGTTTATTATTTTATCTTACTTCATTTCTACCACCCCCATATACCGCAACCTCTTCTATCACACGCTCTGGAGTGCATCCATTATCTCCACTACCACCAGCAACCACACAGAAAAGAATCAATGTATCCTCCACTCCTAATTCCTACCCAGATCGTGGCAGGAAATGTGTTGATCTAATCCTCGGATCCATCGACCCACGGGAGCCCGATTCGCAGAAGGGTGTCGATTTCCACGGTTTCCCCCGTTCGACAGGATTTCCGCGGAACGCCGAGCAAAGGAAGAAAAGGAGAAAGGGCGCCGGAGGGGAGGGGGCATCGGCATACTCGGTAGCAGGCGCGGAGGGCGAACGCGCGAGACGGGGAACCGGAAGTCTATTTTCGTGTGCCGCACCGATTTAGAAAGCTTTATAGTTCGTACGAGCCTGAGCGGCTAACAGCCAAACCGTCGTCAGCGTGGCTGCTTCGAGTGCACGCACAAATTGATATTTGTGCCCCATTCCCTCGCCCCCTCCCCCCTATCAGCCACTAGCACCCCTGCGTAATCTCGGGGATATTTTCAAAGCTACGGGAAATATTAGATCGGTGCATATAAAATAGCCAATCGCGGTAATCCTCTTTCCGTGGTGGGGGTGCGAAAACAATTGCTGGAAGAAAAATGTCGTGGAAATTCAAAGAAATAAAATCGTCGCGAAGCAAAAGTATTTTCATTCAAAATTCTCGGAGAGAAACCGCCACTTTCGTACGTGTCGATTTAATACATAGCGATACTTGTAGGTATAACGGCCACTCGGATGAAAAAAGTGTTCATGAATGAAGCTGAAGCCATGGACGACGGAAGAGAAACGATAATCGCCGCCCGTCACGGTCGTCCTGTCCGCCAACCGTGCACTCGTTAATTTTTCAATTAATATCTAATCTGCGGCGCGCATCGGCCAGACACGCGATACACCTTTGATCTGGCGCGTTTGGCGAATGGGACGCTTCCAATTATTCTACTCCGGAACGATTGAATGCTCTCTACGAAGTTACTCTAGCTTTCGCTTTCAAATTTTCATTTTATTGCTGTAAACGAAAACCGTAGACTGTAAATACCTTCTCTGAAGATAACTAAACAGACACACCAAAGAATTTGTCAGAAATTTTTGGTGAATTTGGAAATATTCAAATTTTCAATTTGGGCTATCGAACTGTTTGTGACATTTTAGGGCAAAGGTAATGGTAATTGGTTTAAACGGTAATTGCCTCTTGCTGGGTGATAGTTGCAGTTATATAGGGTGGACTAGTAACATTTTCCATCTTGAATATCTGAAAAATCGTGGAAGAGAAATCGCAAAAACTTTTATTAAGAAAATGTCTCCCTTGCTTCCACGCTGCTGGAAACACTTCGGGAATACATCGAAGTGACAATCCCCGATTTTAATGCGACTTCGGTAGAAAATACAGTGGCGTGCAAAAGTTCCGGGTCAGATGGTTTCCTCAGTTTTTCTTACGAAGACTTTGCTTTTAGAAGAAAAATTGAAAATACCAGATGGTTGGAAGCTGTTGCACGCCATTGTAGTTCTCATAAAAATATGTTATGAGATACGCTGACGTTCCTATTGAAGGGGTGAAAACAGCCCTCAACTCTGAGGGTGAGAAACATGTTTGGTGGAATATCTTGGAAACTGATAGAGCTAGGAGAGTGGTGCAAAAGGCAAAATTGAGTATTCTCTAATAAGAAATCCACCTGTGTTCAGTTTTTCACTGCATTATTTAAACAAACGGAATTTTCAGTACTAGCTTTGCTAGAAGAGAAAAAATATTTTTCCTGCGATATTTATCCTATGATAATTTATTTATTTTCTCTCTGTGATATTTTCCCTTGACTCTACTGTGTTTCCATTGCACTGTTCCTGCACTGTTACCTCTATTCCCATTCCTATTACTCCTCCACACTATGTTACCTTTTATGCGAACCCCTTATACAGCACAACAATTCAATGCATTCATGCTATTCCCAAGCAGAAGCAAGGACACCACCACGCCGCCCCTCGAGTTCCATAAGAAACTTTCAATGGCACCCACGAAGCGCAAAGGGGTAAGTATTCCTCCACCCCGTATCAATTACCTACCCACCAGTCTCACAATAAATTCCCTCCAGGACCAAAAGAAACAAATTCCAACATCCCCCCGCATCGAAAGCAGACAAATTCCCCGAAATGGTAAAACTAGCTGAGAGGAGAATTTAATTTAAACTCGATATCCGGGGCCGGAAGAGCGCCGCGGCTGACGCGATAAGCAACAAGCGCTCCTTTTCGCGAAGGAGAGTATTCCGCGTGGGTTTCGTCGACGGGGCGATTATCGCCGGTATTCGTCGTTAGCAAAATTAATCGCGAGAGGTCGGGTAAAACGATCTACTCGACATTGGAAACTCGACATCCGGCCGGCACCCCCTCCAACCCCTCGGATCTCTCCTCTTCCTCGCGCCGCGTTCGCTACGATAGCAACGTTAACCAGCTGCCTACTTAGAGAAACACGAGGGAGCTAGGGAGAAGGAGAGAGGCGAGAGTCAGAGGGGCGGAGAGGGGAAAAAGAAGAGAGAGCGAGAGAGCGAGAGAGAGAGAGAGAGAGAGAGAGAGAGAGAGAGAGAGAGAGAGAGAGAGAGAGACGGGAAAGAAGCTGGAACGGGGCGGAATACACGCGCGCACAGACACACCGACGTCCACGCCACTTACTCACCAACCACATCCCGTCTTTCGGCCTTCCGGCTTGCCTGTAACTTTCGTGGAAACGCCTCTGGCTTCCTTCCGGTCGTTTATCACTCGCTAGACGCTCTAAACGTAGATACGCTGTCCCACGTATGCTCGTCTCACCCCTATCCCCTTTCCACCACCCCGTCCGCGTTTTCTTTGGCTTCTTTTCATTCCACCGCGATGGAGACCGACATCTCAAACGCTCGCGTGCCCTTCTTCTCTAGATTTCGACCTTTTCTCTAATATTAGCCCGCTCCTCCCCTTTTCGCGCGCCACGTAGCCTGTCACGAGCTTCGCCCCGAAACCTCGAAACTCCCGTTCCCTTGACGTTTTTATCGGTAATTTTTTAGTACTATCATCTATCTTCTGCTCCCGTTTCCACGGTCTTAGCCACACCCGTGGAAAATTGCATGGAGGTGGCGAGACTGGTGCTGGAGGTGTACGCGCACCTCGGGGAAAGCGTAACAGGCAATAGTGACGTTCATGGGAGGAGCTAAGCGAAGGGGTGGAGAAACGGAGGGAATTTATCTGTGGGAGGACTTTAAGAGAAAGGTCTCTAGCAGAGATGGGCAAAAATTTAATTTAAAAAAAAATTTGAGTTTGAGTAAAAGATAAAAATTGTATTCGTTACTCGTTGAACAGATAACTCGGGTTATCTTTATTCGATAACGGATAAATATAAAGTATCATTCATTCGATATGTAATTTAAATAATGTTTATATTAATAATGTTTATATAAACTAACGTTCTTGTTTGGCAAAGAGGACAGTGATTGGAAAAACATGAGCTTTTAGCGATTCTCTAGACTTTTTTACAGGATCAATCTATTACTTTAAGAAGGCAGTTGAAAAATTTTTTGTACCTACGTTGCGTATGAGTTTATGCCGTTTAAACTTTCTAACCGAATTTATGTATTGTTATTTTTTCTTTGTTTTGGTGTTGTATACTACTGAGACATTATTCCGTATATATATATATGTAATAAATTAAATTAAGTTAGTACACTGACGAATAGCGAAGGCTGAAAAATAGAAGTGCGCAACAAGAGTATTTTCCCCAAGGCGCCGGTCATAATTTCATCCCACTCGCAAAAGCTCGCCTCAATGCTCCCTCTATCGATCTAGCAACCCTCGAGTGAACGTGGGCGAGAGTACCGTGCTCCTTGTTTCTTTTAACAATAATCTACCAAGGAGGTGAAAATCACTTGTTTTGACATTTCTTACAATAATTACTCATTTCTAGCATACCGTATTTTCTCAATTTTTTTCGTGACTTTTATTGAAATATATACCTAAATAATTAATTCTGTAACACAATTTTCTTCTTCGCTTGTCACTTCTATGAAATCTATATGTAGCACGTGTACCGAGATGGGCCATTTTGACCCCTCGCAAACCACATGTAAATTTTTCATTTCAGAAGCTTCAGAAAAAATTGAAATTCGATATACTTTTCAAAAACAAGTCACTTAAACCCCTGCAATAAAAGTGGTATGTACACGTCAATCGTCGGTAGTTCTAGTGTTAAAGTCATTTCTCCGTCCCAGTACCTTTTTCTATACCATTTTTATACGTTTCCCCAGAAACATCAGTTACTTGCCAACCTCCTTTAGGAAACTATACAACACCGTTCTCTCGATAATTACACGTCGCAACGTCCCCAAAGAAGGCAAACATCTTCCCAACCATGCTTCACAATTTCATCCCCCTCTCACTAGCTGAACTGAATCCGCCACCGATGCATTAATCGAATCACAGAATGGTCAAACACGAAGGTGGGTCGGGGATGAGTCGTACAGTGATCCACCACGGGCCCCGCGTTCCGTTCGCGTGCTCGTTAATTAGCCCTCCATCGCGCGTTCCCGCTCCAAGGATCCTCCTTCACCGACGTTTTAATTTTCTACCCGCGATCAGTGAATCCGCCAACGAGCGCACACTCTGCTGTCGGACGAAGGAAGACGGGAAACGCGGTAGGGGGGAAACGGAGCTGGTTAGATAGGAGAGAGAGAGAGAGCGAAAAGAGAGAGCGACGAGGAGGAAGAGAGAAGGAGGAAAAGGAAGAACGTTACGAGCGGCCTTCCGCCGGAAGGGGACTCGCACACCACGGAGTTTCTAGTTCCTGTCACTCTTGCCACGGACGGGAATATGATTCGTGGCGGCTCGAAAAATCTCCTTCGCGTTTCCTTGATATAATTATCGTCGTACGTCGAACCGACGGCCGGCCGAGCGACGGGAAGTCGCGTTTAAATTTGTAACGCCGCTAGTTCCGCTAATTATGCCCCGGCCATTATCGTATTAAAATAATACGCTCCAGAACGAACGTTCTCCCCCGTCGATGCCACTGGCGGCTATCGTTAATCCGACGCCGGCTCTAGCGCCTCCCAGCGCATGAATTATTGCTGCATCATCGACGCTTCGAATTGGCGTATTGGAAGTTGAATCGAAGGAAAGGACATCTCTGTCTTTATTCGATTGGTAATGGTTTCACGATTTCCTTGGAATGTGGCTAATGAAGACAACTGAAATATCGAAGGGTGGGTCTGGTGGAGGAATTAAGAAGCGAATAGAAATATCTGACTGCGAGTAAAGGAAAATCGTTTCTTGGAACGTAACTAATGAGGCGGATAGAAATACTGAAGGGTAGGTCTGATGGTGGAATTAACAAACGAATAGAAATGTTTGGAACGAAGGAAAGTCGTTTCTTGGAATAAAATTAGTGGAAGAAATTTAGATATTGATGCTTGCATGTGTTATGAAACGAATAAAAATATCTCAGGTCAAGGAAAATTGTTTCTTGGAATATAATCGGGGAGGCAAATTGAAATGTTGAAGGGTAGGTCTGATGGAGGAATTACCAAACGAATAGAACTATCTGATTGTGAGTAAAGTAAAATCGTTTCTTGGAATATAACTACTTGAGTAGTGAAACAGA
Source organism: Andrena flavipes (assembly GCA_963971345.1). NCBI lineage: Eukaryota > Metazoa > Arthropoda > Insecta > Hymenoptera > Andrenidae > Andrena > Andrena flavipes. The sequence goes on from OZ020480.1 coordinate 60,481,758, forward strand.
TTGAAATATTGAAAGGTAGATCCGTAAGATAAGTGATCACTGTGTATAAGAGGGCCTCAAAATCTTTTAATTGCTTAGAGCCTCTAAAGGACTTATAAACATAAGGCCCCTTTAAATATTAAACAATATGTTAAAATTTTAATGACCTTTTTAGTAGCTTGAAACTACAATAATAGAATAGAAGTTCCAATATGATTACTGCATGCAACTAAAATTTCTGTAGTTACTAAAAAAATATACATTTGTTTCACAAAAATTTTCATGACATTTTTTTACCAGTTATATATCTTTTGAAAATTGTATTTATTTCTTATAAAAATCTAATGCTACCCCTACAATAGAGGGCTTCAGTTCAATTTAAAGTATTATGCGATATGCCATTTTTCCACTGTTCCCCTCAATTGTGGATCCGCTTCGTCTCCTAGCAACCAACATTTTTAGGCCGACTCCGCTGAATGGAAATATCTAAATAAAGGAAAATTTTGCGCTTCAAGCGAAAGAGGGAAAGGGGAAGGCTTAATCGAATCGAACGTTGGTGTCCACAGAAGGCGAATGGGATCTCGTTTCCGATCGAGTGTCTATTGGATTTCAATCAAACGTGACACGCGTCGAGGCGGCCGGTCTAGGAATCGACACGCATGATAAACGATCGGCGTTTTCGCAAACGGATATGTGTCGAGCGTAGGATCGGGTCATCGGGCGGGTAGCAAGAAACACCGCTAGAAAAAGAGGAAAAGGGACAAGACGGAGAAAAAGGAATGGCGGAACGGCAAGAAAACGGCAGGCTAAAAGAATCCGCCGGATTTCCGCTCGGCGTTAAAGCGCCTATCGAGGCCGTTGCGCAACGCGCGTGTACGCGCCCGATAACGATGGAGGCCCGTGGAAACGCCTTCGATCGCCTTCCTTCGAAACCCGATCGAAAAAACTGCGATTAATCAACCTAACGACTCCATCCCACTTCGCGGCTATTAAAACACAAGCGTATAAAATCGAAATCGAAAAGTTTAACCTTCACTCTGCGTACAGGGGGTGCAGACACACCCCAAGCTAATAAAAACGTAAATAAAAAGTTGCCGAATGGAAACTTTACAAAGTAATTCTTGGGAAGGCTATCGGTGATACATGTCACGCACAATTTGATTTAAAAAGAAACTTATTTTTCTTTATTTATTTTAAATTAAATGCTTTAATTTATTACGCAGCTAATGGTATTTTAAATAACTTGCACAGAGAGTGAAGGTTAAGTATCATTAATGTGAGCTTGTCCATCCCCTATTTCTTTCTACCATTCCTGTTTGCCATATTTAATCAACCCTGCCCGGGTCATTTGTGACCCACGTTTATTATTTCCAAAGCGTCTCGCTATAGGGCAAATTTGGGTTAATTACGGAACCTTTCTAAGTTCTCTAAAATCTGAAACCCCCAATTTCAGCAGTTTCTTTTTTGTTTGATATCTAAATTTTCAAAGAACCTCGTGGGCCCGTTCGCTTCGTGGACGTTACAAGACCCAACGTCATCGACATCACCTATGTACGTTGGTGAGAAGGATTTGGAATGTCACGAATAAAGTGACGCTCGAGGACAGTCCCACCGTGAGTCCCAATCCGTCCCAGCCGAGAATTATGCAACGATGGATAGCGAGTACACCGAGTGAATAGGGCTCAGTGTCCCTGGCGATCCGCCGTCGCGGTACTTTTTATTGGGAAACGGTTGATCCGTACCGGATGTCGGGATATCACGGGACCCGGTTGGCTTAGGTCAGGCCCTCCAGCGCCCGCCACGAATCCGCCAATGGGCCCGTGCGTTCGCGGTGGCGAGGAACCAGACGCGTCGTGAAAGGAAGACACGAAACGCCTCTGTACGTGATTCCGCAAGCATCGCGTGAATTTCGTCCTTTGCTTGCTCCGGCCAAGCCATCGACAGCCTTTAAACTTCAAACGCGTTGAAAGATTTCAGTCTCCCGTAGTTCCACTCGGGGGACTTTGAAAATTTGCTAAAATTTCATTGCGAGGAGAAGTATGACTTTAATTAACGCTTATTATTATTAGGGTGCAGTGGCGCAGTCGGGATTTAATCTTGGGGGGAGTCGAGTTGACCGGAGAAAAATATGTTTAATACGAAAATTTATTTATAAAATGAAACCCATCTTTCTTTTCTTTTCACAAAGCTGTTGAATTACTTCAGTCGTGGGCATATCGAACTCCTTTTTCCTTCTTTTTTGGGGATTGCTCTCCTCCCTCTGGGTGCGCCACTGTTAGAGTGCTATACGATATCTGATTACGACAGTGCTACTCTAATAATACTTTAATCTCCAAGGAATATATTTAAAAGAAAAAAAAATGCTAAAGAAACTGTGCAATATTGATTTAAGTTTCATAGCGACTTTATGGTGATTGCTCTATCGCAAAGGGTTTAAAATCATCCTCAGGCTAGAATGGACAAGCAGTCGGAGACTTTACCGGATAGATAGGTATACCTAAAAGTAGCCACGCAGCGTGCTTTCTACGTCGGAATTTCCGCTGAATTTTAAAGAAAGGCCGAAATGCATCGACGGAGCAGGGTAGGGCCGAAAGAAGTGTGCGCATACACGGTTCGGCGTGGACGCGTGGGCCAGGCGACGTGGTCGGAGCTGCTTTCTACGCGCGGGCGAGAAACGCTCGTTGCACACGCAGCTGGACACGCGGGCAGCCGTGCAAACGCAGCGCGATACGAATTTTACCGCGTTCACTATCACCCACATACGCTCCGATATTATTGAATCGGATAATTTATGCCGGCATTTGCATTCGGAACGCATAAGACCGCCGATGGCGGCGTCGTCCGACTGCCACACTTCGCCGCCATGTTGTCTCGCCTTTTCTTTTTTCATTCGGCTTTTATTTCAGGTGGCTTTTAGTGAATGAAACGTTACGGAGGCTTAATAGGATAAGCTACCAGTGGTGTGCGCATTTTGCTACGATATGCTTACGAGGGAACGCTACAAAGCCGAAAATTCTGGTTTCATTGGAACTTCGTGTGCATGCAGAGCGTATTGGAGCGTGCAGGTACCGATTTCTTCTTTTTTTTATGGAAATTTATTCTAAGGGAGTGAAATCAGTCGTTGAAGTTACCACGTTTCTCCGTTTCTTTAATGTAATTGAAGTAAATTTGGATAAATTTATTTACGAGTAAATTTAAGTTAAATAAATTTACTTATGAATAAAAAAAATTGAATATAATTTCCTAACGCTGCGAGTTGGAAGAAAATTTTAAATATTAGAATTGCTCAATCTCTTGTGCTCTATCACACTAGCAAAGGAAAAGTAAAGTTATATTAAGAAAAAGATAAGAACGCCATAACCTTAATTAAAATTTGCAATTGCATCCATTATTAGTGGGAACCTCTTCACGTTACAATAGAAGAATGTTATTATGGAATTGTGGTAAGTAGGTTTCCCGAGGCATTCGTGGCAGTGCTAAGTTAAGAGAAGATACCCGTTGCAGCGATGTGTGAACTGTCAACGACCACAGAACACTCGCGTTGGTGGTAGTTTGACGAAATAATTGAATGTCGCCGATTCGGTCGAGCGCTGCTTAACCGTTCAAATTCGACTAAATCAGCCACGCGTTCCCACGTGCGAAAATATTCAACGACGTTGCGTAAACAAGGAGTATTTAGGGGGAAAGGTTTGCCTGGTAAATCATTTCGAGCCGTCCCGTGGGCGTCGGCACGAGGGAATATACATGGAATTTTTGTTTACGAGGAGAATTCGCGGGCCGCTAATGGCATCGCGACGCCTACGAGGCCGAGGCTAGGCAACCTGTAGCTAGCTCGCGTGCTACCGCGTAAGGCGAGGCTGCAAAGAACGGCTGCCCACCAGTTTACTCCTACGGGAGAAAGAGAAGGATACTGACTCGCCAATCCCTTCGAATTTCCGAAACAACCTGGAAGAACGTCAATCGTATCAGCCCCCACTGCCTCGTAAACCTAAATTCTTCTTTATCCCTGATAACACTTGGATTATTGCGAGCTGGATAACTAAACCGGAATAGTTTCACCCAGAGATTACTAAAATACCCGAGTCAAATGCGACTACACTGTACACCCTGTATAGTACAGTAAATTATCGCATACCGCGTTGTTTACCTCGGTAATTGCAAGGACCTCGATATATGCACGTCTACTGAGCCACTCGTCGCGCAGCAATCGATGTATTCTGTAGTACAGTAATGTTTAGTCCCTTCCCGAGATATAGGGGCGCCCACTGATGCGCAAGGGATAGTTTTGAGGCTATAAGTCGCTAAATACGTTATTTTGCGGGGCGAACTTTTGCGGGGCCCAAAAGAAATTCATTTATATTGTAGAGCTTCTGAATTTTATAATAATTAATATCTATGCATAGGGCCTTTTGCTACTTGTTACAGGGCTGTACTTATTTGGTTATATGTGCTTTCCTGTATTGATTTCGAATAATTAACACCCACAAAGTACATACACTGACTTCTACCTTTGGGATCGAAAAATAGGTGAGTATTTGTGAATTTTTTGTACGAAAACTGTTCTGCAAACTAATTTGAAATTTGGCAGGCTGTTTTATAGTATCTTGAACTATTGTTCTGAATTTTTTGGTGACGGTAAATGTAAAAGCTTGGGAGATACAGAGTGGTGACTGAGAGCGTTGAAAAAAGTTTGGCGTTGAAAGAAAGTACCTTAAGGATTATCTGAAACCTAAAAATGAAAATAAATTTTTAATCTACACGAATGTGGCTATCTATGGTAGTAGATGCATTAAGGAAAATAAAAAAATGTTAAAATCGCATCTTCTGAAAAAGATGAATCGAATTCCGCCCAGAAGTGGGGAAAAACTTTTTTAAATAAAAAAGGAACGGTAACAGATGCGACAATAAATCTACTACTACAGGTAGCCACATTCATATAGATTAAAAATTTATTTTCATTTTTGGGTTTCATATAATCCTTAGGGTACTTTCGGTCAACGTCAAGCTTTTTTCAACGCTCTCAGTCATCACTCTGTATCTGCCCAGCTTTTACGTTTGCCGTCACCAAAAAATTCAGAACAATAGTTCAAGATACTACAAAACAGCCTGCCAAATTTCAAATTAATTTGCAGAACAGTTTTCGTGCAAAAAATTCACAAATACTCACCTACTTTTCGGTCCCACAAGGTAGAATCCCCCCCTAAGGGCCCAAGCCCTGCTGCGTTTACGAGGTCGCTATATTAAGTCGATATAAAGGAGTATTAACACACCCTATTTAAATTAATTACCTCCAATAATTACACGAATTTAAATATTTTTACAGAAATTCTAAATTCTTCCATTTTATACACAATTATGTGGAAAAACCGAGGTGTGCAAATACATATTTTACCCCCCAGTATATAATTCTGGCTTTTTAACCTCCATCCACTATATAGAACCTTCGTCCTCCCCTTCCCCTATCCAGCAAATTTCCTACCGCCACCTCTGAGGCGCCCTGTAGCACTGAGAATCGCCAACCGGGGGAAGGAAACGTTACGAGTAAGAAATAGTCAGCCAGAGGAGACAGGTCCAGTGGCCAAGTGCGTTGCACACACCCACGAGCGAAGGAGAGAGAAACCGTAGGAAATCGGCGAGGCTCGCGCGGTGTTTTATACGCATTCGGAGCGATCGATCGATCCGATCGCGCAGCCGACCAACTGGATCGGCGTTATTTCCCCTCGGACGAACGAGTTCACCTACGCGTGCGCGGCTACAGGCCACGGGGGACGGCCCCTTAAGGATTCGATTCGAATTCGCTGATAATCGTATTCAAAGTCGCGGAGTCGCGAGCGGAGGAAAGGGGGGGCACTGGCGTGACGGGACTCGAAATTAATTTCTCCCAGACGTCTCTCTCTCTTTTTCTCCCTTTCGTTCGTCGCGCGGCGCAATTGCAGAGAACCTCCCTTCGATTTCGTATGCGTCGTCCGCGACGATAGCACGCGAGGCCATTCGCGATAACGCGAGAAAGCGTATCGCCTGGAGTCGGGGGACAGAAAGCAAGGTACTCACGTCTTTGCTGGGCACGCAGAGCGGTGTCCCTTCCTTCACCACCCCTGCCTCCACCATTACGCCCATCACGATCGGGTCGCGGGAGTTGAAGATGTACTGAAACAGAGAAGAGGGTTTTCTGACTCTGTCTGGCTACAGGGAGAACGCGAGAAATCACTGGCTTCGAATATTGATCGAGTATTGGGAATCCTTAAGATCTCGGTGAGAGTGGAAAGGTTCAATGGAGAGGTTGGTCAAGGGTTGATATAGTGGCGTGCAAAAATTTCCGGCCAGATGGTTTGTCCCATTTTTTATGGATTTTGTGATTTTTCCGAAAATTGAAAAAATGATCTGACCGGAAGCTATTGTCCCACTTTCAGGGATGAATCTACACCTCCGTATCGGTGAAAATTTCTAAAAAAAAGACGATGTAGATTCCAGAGACCACCAGTTTTTGAACGTCCTGTACGTCTATACAGATTTTCAAGATCGATCGAGAGGTTAACGGTCCACCAAACCTGTCTAAATTTCTCAGATTAGAAACAGTCGACGTGGTGCCATTTCCTAGTTACTGGCAGCTCTGCTCCATTTGATTCAGCGAAAGAAGGTTCGCAGGAGGATTTGAGGACGCACCTGCGGCAGGACGCGGAGTTTGCAAGGGAACACGGCGATGTGTTTGTGCTCGTCCCGCTTGCGTTGCTTCAGCTCCTCTCTGTAAGCGGTGAACTGGTCGAAGAGGTGGTAGATGATGTCTGCGTGGAAGATCTTGACCCCGAGGGAGTCGGCCAGCTCCTGGGCGTCTTTCTCAATCTTCACGTCGAACGCAAGTATCGTGGCGTATCTGTGCCGAACAATCGAAATTCAGTGAACCCAATAATTACTAATCAGCTGAACAACAAGCTTATCAATCCTACACGGATCGAATTATTCACTCTGAATCTACTTACTGACTGTCGTGCTCCAACATGATGGAAGCCTTCATCACGTCCTTCTTGACTACGGGGCCGATACGGATTCCAGCGTACTGTAACCAAAATGACGAAACATGAAATTGGGGCCACTGATTTCACTTCTGTTTTCAGAACGTTTAAAGCACAGGTTACTGCATACTTAAAAAAAAATTGGATTTAATTACATTACTTTTTATTAAGTAATACTATAATGAAAACTTTGAAATCGTTCCCCACCAATCGGTTCAATTTCTTTCAACGAAACTTCATTGCCGCGGTTACAGAAATCTTAAAATTTTAGCTACCCCAATTTTTCAAGTTTCTTTACTATAATCCCAGTGTCTCTAGCAGAGAAAAGAAGCGACGTGGAAAGGTGTTGTCGCGCTAGAAGACGCTCGGAACGGGGACGCTCGGCTCAGAGCGCGAACGGAGTTCCGTACTCGGAAGGAAAACAAAACATTAAGGTAAAACATAAACCACTGTCGCCGTAACGTAAATACAGCGGCACGCCGCTAGCGCGGCGTGCGTGTGTCTGTTTTGGCCGCGAAAATAACTAGTGACGCATGCTGCACGGATTCGGCTGGCCGATGCGACCAGACGAGACGCAACACGTTGAAATAAACGCATCTACAAACAAGTTATACCGCGGAGCTTCGGCCACGGAACTTGTAGACTGATTTATCGCTGCATAGCCAGAAGCTAGGATTGACTGTACGCTTTGCAATGCTGCAACAAGGTGCTCTTCAGAATTTATTTCGTTCTAACACGGGTTGCTGTATGGTCGAATAATTTCACGGGTGTATATCTACCTTGTACTGTTATTATGTAATGGAGGTTCCATAACAGACAGTAATGGAAATGTTTATTGCGTTACTATCAAATTTACGTAGAAAGCGAAATTTTTGTAAAAATATGATTGATAAAAAGATTCGTGTGCAAATTATTTTGGCGAACATTAGGGTAGCGATAATATATAGTATTGTACTACATTTATTGTTTAGTGTACTATATACTGTTAAAAAAAAATATAGTACGTAAAAATACTATATTTCCGAAACATCGATAAAATTCTAAATTTTTTACATATTATTTGATTCTATAGCAACACGAAGACTTTAAACTTTTCAATAGAGATCTACATATTTTTGCAACATTTTCCTACTTAAATAGTATTAATAATGAGAGAGGTTTAAGTGACACCTAACTTGTTTAGTATTCGAGTGATGCAATAAATACTAGGTACTGTAGGCACTATACAGTGAGCATAAGATCAAGATAAGATGCTAGATAGTGGTTAAGTGGAAATAATGAAAGTGAAGATGGACAGTGTTTTGGATATAAAAGCTGCAACAAGTGACTTGGAGTTTCTAAATTCGTCGGGAATCTTTAAACATCTCGAGGCATGAATTTGCTTGGTTCAATGGAAAAAATTTCGAAAGTGAAGTAAATTTGTAGAATTCGTTCAGTTTAAAAATTCCACCGTTTCTCAATCGTACCCAAAGCTTTAAACGATAAGCAATTAGGTACTTAATTGCTAGTGGTTAAAATGGCCCCGCGGTGGTTGATGACTTTGCAATCGAATTCTGGAATGGGGACGTGCAGGAGTCGATAAAATATAATCGTTCACTGAAAGCGAAGGGAGGGAAGCAGGACGAGAAGAGGATGATACGCTGCTGGGAATTTGTTGCGAGATAAGGCATGTTTTAAGACTTCCGCTGCGTCGCATTCCCGATATTAGAACGAGATACGCCCGGTGCGTGGCCCATCTTGGGCCTTGGGCCACTGCCGCGACGATACATACCGTAAACTGGGAGAACACTGGCAGGTTTTCTTAACATTTTGTTATACAATATAAAAATTAAGGCTTTTACATTTATTTTAAGTATCCTATATAATAAGACTTTACGGTGTCTGCTCTCTTATTAGCAATCCGGAGACTCTGTTTCAGTGATCTAAAAAGTTCAAATTCCTAGGACCCAAAGATGCCGTAAAAATTCCAAGCCTTGAAAGATTCGCAAATGGGTACCTGTGGCCTAAAGCAGGTACTAGGTTTATTTTATGCACCCTAAGGGGTCCATAAAATAGTTTACGGTAAATTTTAAATCCCCTCTTCGTCAACAAAATCTATAATCTGTAATTCGAAAATATATTTTAACTTCGACTCCCTGAATTTCCCTCGAAAATAATTCAGTAAACAGAGAGCCAACCACGCTAAATATTAATATCAAAAATAGACCGAGCGGTGGATCGGAAATAAAGCCCTAAAAATAGCAAACTGATTCTAGCATTGTTCCTCGAAATAAGAGAAGCAGGGTATCGCGCCGCAATTCGGTGGAGAGATAAATTTAAATCTAAAACGAACGGGTGAGATGGCTTCGAAGGACCCTTGGGGTTTCACGGGCCAGCGGGCGCAAACTCGGCGAAACCCATGACCTTTGCGCGATGAATGGGACCGGCAACGATGAACGAGTGCGTCAGACGGAGGGGGAAAGGGGAGCGCGAGCCAATTAAGAGGCATTGCCGTTCGATAAATGAGCCTACTCACCGAAACACCGAGGGCTAGTCATGTTTCATTGATGAACGGTGAATCGTGATACCGTCCGTCTGGGAAAAGGTAAAAGGGCCGTGGGGAATGAATGAAGGAGGGCAGGGCAGGGAAGGGGGAAGCCTGTGGCGTGGGAGGTTTTGGTCAATGAAGATGACGGAACGCTATTTACCAATGAATCACCCATTAGAAACACGTGAAACTTCACCAAATTATAGCAACGTTTCTGTCTACAAAAAAGTGACCGCAAAGTAAACTACAAAATTGGATAAAAATCTATCCTCCAAAATGGTATTTTGCATCACCAATTGAATTACCCAAATTTTCCCCGCTCAGCTTGAAGGTGACCTCGAACAGCAATTTGAAAGTGGCAACGTGATGTAAAATGTTGAGAAAAGCATGTTAGTTTCCTTGAATAATCGAAAGGGACCATTTAGCAGAGGGAACGATTCGATGGCCGGCCGAAAGGATCGAAGGAAAGGGCGTTGAACTCGTTTCGCGACGATTCGGCAATAGGCTCTCGTTCGAGCGGAACAGATGCTGTATCGAAGGGGAGAAAAGGGGTAAAAAGGGGGGAAATAGAAGAGAACAAAAAGCAGCGGAGAAAAGGGTGACGAGGGAAACGGGGGAGGGGGGTGGGGGAGGGGGGTGGGGGAGGGGGTAGAAAGCGGAGGGAAGGAGACAGAGTTCCATGGAGAAAAGACGGACGACAGATGTTGCCAGCGAAAGAAATGCTGGCACAAACGGGAGGAAGTCGGGAGGAAGAGAGAAACAGAGGGGTCCGTTGGAGAAAGAGGGACGCTTCCGGCATTAAAAACCGGCCGACAGGGCACGGGATCCTCTTCAGCTTCTTGCCGCGACCCGCGGAACCTTTCCCAAACAAGGAAACTCTATATAATTTATTACGCTCTACCACCGTATTTCCCTATTAGGCATGTAATGCCACTGTTCCATGCAATTAGGTATTTGGTAGCTTGTTGATCTCTGATTAACGAAGTATTGAGATAAAATAAAGGAAAGATTTTCCTGATAGAACGGAGAACTACAGATTCATGTATCGCTGTGATATAATTGAAGAGATCTTGTAGAAAATACTGTGAGTACTAAAAATCAAATTTTTAAGGAGAGAGAAAAACTTCCCTGACTTTAAATTACTCACGAAATTTCATTTGTTTTGATTGCTAAATATGCTTAAGTATACAATAACCCAAGGACATCACTAATTTATTTATTTCTTTCATTAATATGGTCCAAATTCAAGAAAAAACGAATTATATTTGTGTAAAAGTCTGTATATGTGGCTTACAATTAGTTGTACAGAAAGCTGAATATGTCATTTATTTAAATTTGCAAGCACTGCAAGTGCCAATCCTGTTTGTCCCTAGGTAGCTTGCATAGAAAACCAAACTTATATATTTTTTAGATATGGATGAAATTTTCAGCATCCTATACAAGTTACATCTATAAACGAAATTTTTATATTTTCAGTACAGGCTCGGGTAAAAAAAATTGAAAAAGCGACCTTCACTATTTTCTTCGCTACTCCGACCAATTGTAATTTTTTTCAGAACAACGAAACACGTCGCCTGGTAAATTAATCCTCCTAACTTCTCAAAAAAAGCTCAAATCATTTGGAACAATTTTAAAAAAGTTATTCCATTTTAAAAGCTATCCCAAAACTTTGGCATTTACAGTGTTTTCTACAAAGTCTCTTCAATTACAGAATTCCTTCTTCAGAATCGTCGGCCCCTTTCTGCGGTATTTTCCATAAATTTGCAGCCCCTTCCCCTCCGAGCGCAGCTCGATGAAACAAGAGCCGATTGATAACCCATCTTCGCATGGTATGTGAACGCGATGAGGCCGCTTGCTCGCCAACACGCGCGAATAATTGCCCGGTTCGACACAGCGCTTACTGGCTGCGCGCCGCAAACAACGTCCAACAATAATTTCCCACTTTCGCGTAATTACACCGCGCCCGATGGTGGAAACGAAATTGGATAAACATCTACCTTGTGCAACGTAACGAAAGGAAACGCGGCTAACGAGGGAACGACCGATCGCTAATTGAAATTGCTTTTCATCGTGGACGAGCCACGCTCGCTTGATAATCCCGTGCGTTAGGGACGAGACGATTGATCCGTTCTGCTCCAACGGTTAAGTAAGTACAAGCAGAAAACCGGGTGTCTGGTTGCTCTGTGGTCTAAGAACCATATCGCAGGAGGCACTCCTATGTGTTTCACGCGTAACCACTTGGCGTAGCGGTGGGTTCACGCTTGGATGGCGGATAGTTCGATTACACGGACGCGAGGTCCATTTTGACGTATACTTCCAAGCTTTTAGATAAGATTTCAATTTTTCATGATCTAAAATTCTTAGGGTCTTCGAGAAGTAATACTAATTAAAAGTGACGTGGGTAATGTGGTGTCTGAGGTGGGTCAAAATTGACCCCATATTCGCCATGGGATCGTTAAGATAAAATGGGAAATATGTACGTAAGAATTTGTGTACGAAGCAGAGCAGTCTTTCGCCTCAAAATATCCCACATCAGCTGTATATGGTGCAAAGATCTCGGGGAACATGCTGCATGTTCCATTTCTCATGTATCAGGGTATGAAATTTCAAGCATCAGACTATAATTTCCCTCCGGTTTCCTTTTTCATCGATCGTCGACAATTCCCTCTAAATATTGCAAAGTAAATAAAGAAATGTTACAAATCGTCCCGAGTTCTCTACAGAAGTGTCTTTAATTTCTCTCTCCGATTTTGAGCGGTCTGTTCCTCGGGCGGGTTGGATGTTCGCACGTGAAAACGCGCGTAGGATCGGTAGGATGCAGGCACACGGCCGACAGAGCGTGCACTCGCGTGTCCGCGCTCCGCATATCCGCTCCCATGTCCCGGTATAGCTGCTTATATACCGCGGTTAAAAACAATGCGAGGAAACGAGCCATCTTTTCCTGCTGCAGAAGAGAACCGAGCTGCACCTCCGTCCGCCGCACGTCCGTCTGTGCTCGTCACGATCCACGATGCAACGGAACCAACCATGCCATTCAGACTCCGCTACACGCGCGGAAAATCCACGTGTTCCACTTTTACCCAGCCCCACATTCGACGATCTACCGCGACCCGCTAATGGACTCCATTTCTACATCGTTCAGTAGACTGAATCAAAAAATTCTGAATTGGGTCCTTTTTGGCCCACGCGTAAGGCCCCGCAATGCAATAAAAAATAGTAATAGAGAAAACTTCAATTATTTATCGATCGTATGAATTACTTTAATAAAGAAAAAGATACGTGAAGTGGGGACTAAAGGCCCAAATGGACCCAAGCATCGACTTCGGTGGAAAATAAGGACCCTGAACGCGATAAAGAATAGTAGTAGAAAAAAGAATTTTAATTATCGATAGACCCTGCTTTCTATCGTCTGTAAAACAAATTTTGTGAGAAGTTGACCTATTTAAAAGGGTATTTGCAAAACCTTGCGCCACTTAAAGTATTATGGTAATGTTTCTTGCTCGCGCATCACAGTAAAGTTGAATTGTACAAGGATTTGAAGAAACTGAGAGATGTTTTTGGATTTTACGCCGTCTAAGAAGGAGAATCAGGGACGAGGTTAACAATATGCCACTCAGACATCACGGACGCGCGAAAAATCGACGTGTTCCACTTTTATCTGGCCGTTTCCTCTGGCCATTCTTATCTAGTCGCTCCTATCTAGTCGTATAATCGCTTCCCTTCGGGGAATCGCTGTGGAGACTGGACGAACTGATGCAACCAGAAGAGAAGACAATTGAGTCTCCTCGTCAGAATATCCGGGCGACGTCAGTCACAAGCTGAGTCGAAAAGTGAAGGGACAGTAAGCGATACTTTAATTTTGAAAATTCTCAACCACCACTCTTTGCTTAGGTACTCTAAACACTTCAAACTTCTCCAGTCTCGCGTAATCCAAAATTAAATTAAAAATAGCCAAACCTGAAATTCAACAATCATTAACCGTCTCAAGCAAATCGTAAAAAATAAGAATGACCCCTTTCGCGGGATGCTCTGATCTAGGACTGGCCGCCATCTTCCGGTCTCCAGAATATTCTCCTTGCCGGAGGACTAAAAACGTTAATTTCTACGTGGCCGCGATACAAATCGCGGCGGTTAATTATTAATCGATGCGCGTTGCCCCGGCTCGTTCCGAGAAGAATAGCGCGTGTCCCGGTTAAACTATTTATTCCGATCCTGCTCGCCTAAACAGGACGAGGACAGGAAGACGCTCGGCAAGAATCTTCAATTCGCCAACGCCATCATAATCGGGCGGATATGCGTACGTATGCGCTCAAAGCTGAAGCAAAGCAGCTCGCTTCGTAAATACTAAGCTAGCCCCTCCGAGTCGCGATAGCTCGCTTCGCTAAATCAACGAGAGCTCGGGATAGCTAACATAATAATAAAGTGGCAATATATCGCGGGACATTAAGTTCAACACTTGGAATAACGCGAGATTTTGAAGAACACCTCTTCAAGACTATCTGGCCATTCTGGACGATTGCTTCTACAGGGAAAGTTTTCCTTCAGTCGTCTGAAAGATTTAACCCTTATACAGAATTTGTAAAGTTACACGGATAAGTAAATTTGGGTGAAAGTGACTCAATATCATACATTTATAAAAGAAACGAGTCTGGAAAAATAAACCTCAATTTGTTTAATTATCACGGTCTACTATTTTAAGAAGTTATTAAATTTCTGCAATCAAAAGAAAGTAAAAAATAAAATTAAATGAAATGATTATTATTTATTATTGACGATTATTTGTTATTTAAAGATATGAAGGAGTGTCATTCCAAATAATACATTAGTAAAGTAGAAATGAGGATTTGTGACTCGATTTTAAGTAGAAACGCCCCAATTTCCGTAGAAAGATTAAATCAACGCGAGCTTGGACAGCTAACGCACCACTCAAGACAATACTTTAATTACTCCATTACATTAAGACTGAGAGATCTCTAGCCGCACCACAAAAAGGCTACGGATTCCCCAAGCCTAATTGCGTTAAAAATGTATAATAAACCTAATCGCAAGCATTTTACAAAAAGGCTGATTTTACAATATCTCTGCGACGTATGCAAATCCTTTCGCAACGAGAGCTCTTGCGCAAGCGACACGCACGATGTTACCCCAAAAACAGCATAAAGCGATTGCGAAACAACCTTCTGCGTATATCGTGGAAATACGAGAGGAATTCTTGCCAAAGCAGGATTCCCGCTCGACTGCAACGGAGAGCGAGTATCACTCCTCCGAAGCGAGTCACGAATAATAAGACCGAAGCAGCGAACACGTGCCCGTTGCCGGTCGTACGGGACCTCGATACACATCGATATATCCTTGCCCTCCTCCCACGGTCGCCACCGAAAAAAGCGACGGGCCAATTTTGAAGCGGTCGAGGCATTCCACGGCCGGTGCACGGGCATTCGTGTCTCATCTCTGGCGCAACGCCTTTACAAGCTCAACAGACGTACAGACAGACCGGGACGGGACAGAGGCGCAGGGTTACGATCCCCGAGTCGTACACGTCCGCCCGTTCGTTCGTCGATCCGTCCACCCACGGTGCTTTTGCTCCGAGTGTGGGCAGTTTCCTGTACGTTGGTCACGTATTCCTTTTTCCAGCCCACACGCGCCCGCGTGTCTCTCTCCCTCTCCGTCTCTCCCTTCGGCGGGTACGTGTGCGTGTTGTGTGCCGGCAGAAGCGGGGCCCTCTCTCGGGGAATCTACACAACCGCGCGAGGCTCGGCCCGCCAACCCCCGCGGCTTCTTCCACTTTGCGAAGGAAACGGAGGAGAAAAGGAGAAAAGGAGAAAAGGAGAGACCGGCGGAGGTAGATGGAAGGGATGGGAAGGCACTGGGCGCGACAGAGTAAAGGAGATGCAAAGGCAGGGTACTTGGAGGATGGAGAGAAATCGAAAGGATGAGGGGAGCGAGAGCAGAAAAAACGAGGGGACAGCGCAGCAAACGAGATGGGGATAGAGCGCGAAGGATGAAGCGATACGGGGCGGAGAGCAGAGGGGGGAGAGGGGCCAGCTCCCCTCTGCGTGCCATGTGTGTAAAAGCATAGCCGCATTGCGAAGGAGGAGTGACGGGCACGGAGCGTATGCTTGCGTGCGTGTGTCGCGTATGCTCACGATAAAGCGTGACGTCACGGCCCACGTGATCTCGTACGATACGGTGGGGGCAGCCCATTCATAATCCGAGGAAGGACAGGCTTAAGGCCGTTTCGGACGTTACCTCGAGCCGAACCGTCCTGGCTGGTGTCTTTCTTTTCTCTGTCTACCTCTCTCTCTCTCTCTCTCTCTCTCCCTCTCCGTCTCTCTCTCTCTTTCTCCCTCTCTCTCTCTCTCTCTCTTACTTTCCTTACTCTCCTTCTTTCTCATCGCGCGCGGGCGGAGAGGATCGAGCTAGAGACCGAACAGCTTGATAACGCCGCCGTTGCGAATTTCGCTGGCCACGTCAGCCGCGAGATTCTGCTGGCGCGCTTGAATGAGGAAAGTCCGCTATCGCGTAACGGGGACACCTTCTTCCTGCCGCGTGAATAAAGACCGAACGCGATTGCTTCTCATCGAGGCCCGCTCGAGTAAAACCTTCCTTCTCGTCGCTCGCTCCAAGCTGAAGCTCTTCAGGGGCGTGTCGCTTCTACTCTTTCGCAGTTGGGAATTCTGTCTTCAGCTTGGCGAGAGTAACAGGTAGTGGAGTAGATGCTATCTCGTTAGCTTGGAATGCTTTTAAATTCCTCCGTAAGATGCAGGGTTTGAGATAAAAATATCGCCCTGGTCGTGGCACCATATTGCTAAGAGGTGCAATAGTTCCTGAATGGTTACTGAAATTAGCGTTGGAGCTCGAAATATTCAGGCATGCGAATTTATCGGCGAGAAATCGCTTAGCATACAAGGCACCCTGTGGAAGCCTACAAGGCGTGCCCACGGATGCACAACACGGCTGATAGCGCGATGGATCACAACTACAAGCACCGTATGCGACCAATGAGTCGTATCCTGCTAAACTGTTAAGAAGGAAGTGGTTCGTTGCTGCTCTTCTCTCTCTCTCCCTCTCCCTGTCCCCACTCCGGCCGTCCTTCTCCCTCTTATCAGCTAGCAGAGCTCGCCTCTCTGCCCGCTCTAGCGTCTATCTTTTCTCTGCCCCGACCGCGCTGTTCGCTCCCGCGGTTACACTTCTGCTCGCTACTTCGTGCTTCCATCATTGAATATAAAGATCGCGCGAAAGGTCGATGAAAGGAACGCCAACAACGCGATCACGGTATACTGTACGGTGGAAAGTTAACGACGCGTTGGCTGAAACACGTTTACCGGTATATTGGAAGCTAAGAGCTTCCAGTGCTTCTCCCTTTTATAAAATAGAATTGTAAACGGGTTGAAAGGTCGCTGAGTAGTTTAATAATTTGGAGAAGGTCGTGGCAGATGTACGTTCGCTCTAGAATAGACAAAATATGGAAGATTGCAGGGATGAAACTCACCGGTATTTTGCTGCTTCTAAGGAAGTCCAGCAACGCCTCCAGCGCTCCCAACGTCGACGCCTGCACATAAACACCGCGTTCAGCAAGCTTAATGTTTCCGAGGGCACTGGTCAATTCCTTCGCGATTTCTTCCTTCAATATCTCCACTTCGTCTGGCTTCTGAGCCACTTGGAGATTCAATCCTGCGTGCCATGCAACATTAGACCATTTAGCTTGCTTTCCCAACGATGTTATTAGCTAGCTTGGTAACAGTACAGTGTTTCTTACCAGCGATTGCCTTTTCCAAGTCCTTCGCAGCGATCTTCACTCCTTGCGCCGCTTGGACCTCGCGGTATTCGATGTACGCGTTCTGTGAACGATGAAAGAAAACTTTAGAACAGCTCGATCGAATGAAACAAATTTCTGTTTAATGAGTTAACGTAATTCCATCTCCCTACTTTCACTCTCAATTCCTTTAACGGCTGTGGCATAAGGAGCGAGCGTATTTGAGTGACTACGGGCCCATCAGTGCCAGCGACGATCATCGTGTCACCTTCCCTCAACATCCCATTCACTAAAATACAGTCTATCGTGGTGCCGAGGCCTGGTAATGCTTTCACCTCCAAAACCGTAGCGTGAAGCTCCTCGCTGTACATGAGCCTCTTAGCTAGCGGGCCCTGGCAGACGTCGATGATTAGCGACAACAGGTTGCCCATACCCTCGCCTAAATACAATCAGTAATTTTCATTTCATCTCAATGCAATTCAATTTCACGTGCTATCGAAAAAATAGATATAATGTATTGTTATACCTGTAATGGCGCTAGTGGGGACAAGGGAGACGTAAACTCTGGGATCAGGGTTCTCATAGAATAATGCGGCGTTCAGGCCCTGCTCCGCGAATTGCACTATTACGTCCTTTGAACGCTTCTCGAACTCCCGTTGTGTGTTGATGGCTTGGC
Source organism: Andrena flavipes (assembly GCA_963971345.1). Taxonomy (NCBI): domain Eukaryota; kingdom Metazoa; phylum Arthropoda; class Insecta; order Hymenoptera; family Andrenidae; genus Andrena; species Andrena flavipes. The sequence continues at coordinate 60,499,706 of OZ020480.1, forward strand.
TTTTTACAATATCGTGGACGTCTTTCCGGCTAATAGTTTGCCAGTCGTACAATCTGTAAACATCGCGGTGTTATCGCGCGATTAATTGATTCGGGCTGCAATTTCCGTAGTCGATTTCAAATAGAGCAGTAATTATTCGAATATTCGTTACAGCCATAAATTCAAGCAGCTTACCTGTCGATTTTATTTAACGCTACGATGAAAGGGCATTTCTTCGTCTTCAGTAAGTTAATACTCTCGATAGTCTGTGGCTCTAAACCGTGCATAATGTCTACTACTAATATCGCTATATCACAAAGAGAAGATCCTCTGTTCCTTAAATTGCTAAAGGACTCGTGGCCAGGAGTGTCTATGATCAGGAGTCCAGGGATTCTGAACTTCTTGTCTGCGAACTAGCGAAAGAGAAGTTTATTAGCATCGACATCGCGCGTCGAGTCTCGCGAAGCGATTACAAAGAAGCAACTTACTCCTTTAACGTGTTTCGTTGATTCCTGAATGGCTTCGATAGGTACATTCGTCGCGCCGATTTGTTGAGTGATACCACCCGCCTCGCCGTCTTGCACATTCGTCCTTCTTAACTTATCGAGAATTTTCGTTTTCCCAGTATCTACATGCCCTAAAACACACACCACCGCGGCTCTGAGATTATCCAGTGATCTCTTCTTCTCCGCTTCTATCCTTCGCTGCTGTATTCGCTCTTTAGTCTGCTCTTTCTTCCTCGCCGCGTCTGGGATTTTGTCTTCCATCCCGCTGTCATCTTCGCTGTCCCCTGTTTCGAAATCACTACCACTCTCACTATCCGATTCACTCTCCGAAGAATCTTTCCCGGCATCCTTAACCGGCGGCTTCGCTTTCCCGCGCGCATGAATTGGACCCTTGACCTTCTCGGGAGTTTTTGGCACATCGTCTGATTTGGTAAATTACATTTTATTAGAAACAATTCTTCTGAACATTACTGTAATGGTATAACGCTTGTACAGAGATAATACCTTCTTCCTGTTCGTCTTCGCTACTTTCAGCATCCCACGAATCTTTAACGTCATCCTTTTCATCCGATTCTTTCGGTTGCTGATCTACAATTTCTACTTGAACTTTGTCCGCGTCAGCCCCACTTTCTTCCGCCTTGTCGTCTTCCTTTTCGTCCATGCTAACTTGCTGCCTCAGTTTGTTCGGCCTTATTCGTGTACCTGGACGAATAAATCATTTCTCTGTGATACTAATACTGGTCCAAATACTATTCATTAATTCTAAATCACAATTACCTGGTCTGGGTTTCCTTTCTGCTACTTCCGGTATGTCAAGGCCTTGAGCTTTAAATGCCTCGAGCATCGCCTGCGCTCTTGCCTTGTCCTGTTTCTGTTTCGTGGTTAAAAGCTTTCCTCCCGCCTTTAATCTTTCCTTCCTCTGTTTCTCTTTCAGCTTCTTCCTCTCCTTGCGTTCCTGCTCTAGTCGAGCCTGCTCCAATCGCGCTTCTTCCCGTAATTTCTCCTGCTCTAACCTTTCTTGCTCTTCCCGCTTTAATCTTTCTTCGTCTTCCTTTAACTTCTTCAACGCTTCTTGCATCGCAGCAATAGTCTTCTTTCCAGGACCTTTGCCTATCGCAAATATCTAATTATACTAAATGCAGGTATATAATAACGTTATTAAACAACGTATGAAAAGAAGCTTTTACCTTTATCTTTCGTCTCTTCTTTCGCTCCTTTCTTCTTCTTCTTTTTACTGTCTTCAACTTCAGCCGATGCAGTATCTACATCAGTAGCATCCGGTACCTTTACTTCTGGCTCTTTCGTCACAGGTTCCACCTCCACAGGCGCTGCTTCTTTGTCTTTCGTTTTATCAGTCTCGCCCTTTTTAGCCATTTCCTACCACAGTTACGTGACGCATAACTAATCGTATCATTTACTGTAGATGCAATAACAACACGAGAATATAATCTACTTACTGCTTTCTTCTGGGCAAGTTTTTTCTGTTTTTCCCTCTCTTTTTTCTCCTTCTTCTTCTGTGCCGCAGTTTTCACATTACCAACTTCCATATCATCGTCGAAATCATTGTCCTTGGGTGCTTCGTCTTCCTTCAACTCTTCTTTAGTCTCAATAATTTCGCCCTTGTCCTTTTTCTTACCACCCTTCTTTTCTTTCTTCTTCTTATCCTTGTCCTCATCCTCGACCGTAGGCTCAATAATGTCCTCTGTGACTTCTTTCTTCTGTCCAGAATACTCCAACTCCAATTCTGCCAATACCTTCTCGATATCCTCATCGCTATCGTTGCGCTTTCTTCTGGCTGATTCGAAACACAGTTTATGCAATTAATCCAACTCGAAACAGTACACAAGTTTCGTGTACTGTATCGAACGATACAAAATATTCTTAGAAACACAAAACATGGATACATGGTTAACTTAAATATAGATCATACCTGACTAAAAATTGTGCGGATATCGAGATTTTTAACTTAAGATTCGCCCTTGCAATAAACAATCGGGCAAAGGATTTTTTTCTTTCATTGCCAAATAAGTTTCATTCCGTTATGTAATTGAAATGTTGCAAGCATACGCGTAAGAAAAAAGCAAATCTTAAGGCTCCCCAGCTAAAAGTTTCGATGTAACGTTAAAATCTACACAAGTCACGAAATTACCCCCTGCCATTCGCGCTACTTTCACTATCCGCTTTACAACCGGGCGACTTTCACTTTCCGCGAGTTTTGACAATCAATATACCTGCCAAATATTTAAACGCACAAACGTTCGATACTCCGAGTGTCCGTGACGCGTTTATATTCGAACTGTTGGAAATAATCGCGTTATCTAGCATCAGCCTCGATTATGAAGCGCGTATTACAAGATCGTAAGGTTACGATCGTTCTGAAAAGAACCGTCGAGAAACTTACCACCTCGAACGATCGTAAAACGGAGCGGGCAAACTGAACTTTAACCTGTTAAACTATTAAGACGACGGAAAATCTGAAAGTACGTCGTTATTCTTTCCGTATGTAGTGGAGAAGCGGTTAGGTTGAGGTTAACTCAAAACAGACGACATTTCCCGTGGTTGGGAGAGATGCTGAGGGCTGTTTAAAAAACTAGGACGAACATATGGACTCGAAAAGTCACTGGTCTGTTGTCATTCCGCGATACGCGTGCACGAAACGCGCCGCTAATTCCTCACCTCTCTTGCCTTTCTTCGGCTCAGATTCCTGCATGTTGCTGGGCTCTCAAGGCTTTCCTCGTATACGTTCAGTTTTTTCACAGTTTTCCCGACCGTTGCTCCGTTAAAATTCTCTCTCCGATGAAAAGTAGAATTTTGTCTTTAAATATGTGCCAGCACAGAGTCACTACGAATAAATCATAAGGAAGTCTGCAAATCCCCGTGTCTCCTTTTAACCCGGCCTGCACCCTGCACGACTATGTGCACAACTGAAACCATGGATCACTGGATTTTACTAGATATACCACACGCGTGAAGGTTAAAGTCGGTTCTTCATGTCCGACGAACTTGTAGCGATATGTAATGGAAATCACGGGCGTTGCGGGCGTAAGTGGAACGTAGTGATCTTCTAGTGGAACGCACCCACTGTCGCCAACATCATGCGAGAGAGAAAGAGATACTTTTTCAATGGTGCAAGCGAGAAAGGTGAAACGTAGAATCACAATCGCTCGCAATGCGCCTGCACCGGTGTACACCTCTCACTCTCACCAGCTAACAAATGTCTTTCTCTTTCGCATGACAGGAGACCTGGAGACATAAGACATTGGTAAAGACAGTCTTTACGTCCTGATCAGTAACAAGACGTACCTGGGACGTTCCTGGTACGGTCTGTCGACGTCCCCGGGACGTTGTGCTGTGTGGGTCTAAAGTTGCACCGCTAATATTCAATTGTTAATATAACGAGAACGAAGCCTCGAATCCCAAAACGGTAAAGAACGAAAACGACAAGAACTATATATATCGCACGTGATTTTCATTACATATCGCGACCGCGCGAGCGATTTTGGTGTAAGTGTAATTTTCCCTTATAGCGTATTCGGACGGTCCCATTGGTGCGCACTGAGCGTGAACTTTTTCGTTTCCAATTGGCTGAGTGTGAACTTTTTCGTTTCCAATTGGCTAAAATTCACACATGCAGTGCACACGAGTGCGACTGTCCCAATACGCTATAAGTTATCAATTAAACTGTCAGGTGCATTTTATAAAAGTTTAATAAAAGTATCCCAGAGAGCACACGTCGTCTATAAGCCGTCTTTAAGACATATTTCAGACGTTCAAGACGTCTTGAAAGACATCATGGGCTTATTTCCCGTCTATGTCACTCTATGTGCTCATTGATTGGTCCGTGACTACTAGTGACTACATGTGGTGGCTTGAAGCGCGCGTGCGCCTCGCGAAGAGTAGCTGACAACTTCCGCGAGGAGCCACGGTCTTCTTTCTTCACATCGCGTCCAAGATGGTGAGTGAGCGGTGTTAAAGTTATTTTCCTGTAATCCGGTATTATCGAAAGCATCTGATAAGAAATGAAATGTTAACAACCATTACGATTCCCGCGAAGACTTATTGAATCGTTCCTTAGAGTTATTATTTCCCTTTTGTCATAAATAATGGAATACTGACTGTAAATATTCCTAACCTGGCGATCTTGCATTCGCATTTAAACATAACCTTCGTGACAAATAACATTCTCAAACTTTCATAAACTTATCAGTATTTCCGAGTGTCATATATATAAATTCTTTCTCTTCTGATTAATAGTCTACACATAAAAAGAAGACCAGGAAGCTCCGTGGTCATGTCAGCCATGGTCATGGTCGCATAGGTAAGATGCACAACATCGAGCACCCCCTGAATTCTGTTTGTATAGAAATGTAAAAATTAATTTGGTAATAAGGAAATACTTCGCTATCTTCTAGGTAAACACAGAAAACATCCTGGTGGACGTGGTAATGCTGGTGGTCTGCATCACCATCGTATCAACTTTGACAAGTACCATCCTGGTTACTTCGGAAAGGTGAGTACACCTATTCCGTGCCACCTTTCATTGAACACGTACATGTTAAATGATGAAAGCATTATATTTCACCGGCGAACTGAATTATTTTGAATGCACTTTACGTTCTGATGAATCAAACTAGTGTCTAATAGGTAACACTTAGAAGCAACTTCCATTACATTCTTAATTCTTTGAATTTACAGCTTGGTATGCGAAATTACCATTTAAGGCGTAACACAAAGTGGTGTCCTGCTTTAAATTTAGACAAGTTGTGGACATTGGTGTCCGAACAAACCAGGCTCAAGTACAAAGACTCTGAGAGCAAAGTGCCAGTAATCGATCTGGTAAAAGCTGTAAGTTTCAAAATGTATATTTGTATGTCTAAAATTCGCATTTGTGCTTGTACTGTATTGTTCCTCTGTGTTTCGCAGGGATATTATAAACTATTAGGAAAAGGTCGCCTTCCTAAGCAACCAGTCATCGTTAAAGCCAAGTTCTTCAGCAAATTGGCTGAGGACAAAATCAAGGCAGTCGGAGGTGCTTGCGTCCTCTGCGCTTAAATATGCAGGTACTTATCTCGTTGTGTTTCCAATGGGACTCTTGGGGTTGCATTTAAAAGAAAATATAATTTATGATGAAACGCGAACGGGCGGACTGAAAAGTGCGTACAACACTTTAAACCATGTTGAACGTTCAAATCTGATAAGACTTTAACTTTCCTGAATAATATCTCTGTCTTCTAGCATGTGTAACATGAATCTCGTTCTGTTTCAGGAACTAAGAACTTGACGATCCATCCTGCTGTACATTTTACTGTGTTTATATTCTTAATAAAATTTAAACAAAAAAAAAAGTAAAACGATATACAGTATTGTCTCCGTATTTGCTCGAGTTTATGCACGGGATACAAGCTTGTCGCTATCCCCACCACTTTTGTCTCACTCTTGTCCATCTCGCTCCCCCTTTCGGCTAGAAAGAAGCGAGAAATGAACACTCGGAATTAGGACTTTGTACGGAATATATGCTCACCGTCGGTCCCGACCAGCGAGCAAATACGGAGACAATACTGTAATTTGTCTACTTCTTTTATCATGGAGAACTTGGTAACACATTTATTTCAAGGCTGTAAAGTGGTATGACCTTCTCTTACAACGACAACAGTAAACCTGACGACGGTAATTGTATCACCGGAACATGATCATGAACCGACATTTTTTTGCCGAATATTCCGCTTTGGGATGCGAATTGAATCAAGGATACGCTTGATTCTGTATTAAATTGATTCGTATCCTGTACAATGACACAACAGTAATAGAAATTCATATTATTTAATACACAAGATACAGATTAGAGTAATACCTTAATCAAGAATAAAAAATTTCATCTTGTTCGCTTCAGACAAAATGTACATTTAAAATTCCTTTTGTGTTCTCGTTCTATGCCTTAAGAAATAATTATGCTAAATGCGGAGGTGGCGGAGGTATCTGCATACCCGTGGCTAAAAGCGCAGGTGGTGGCGGCACCGGATTGAACATAGGTGGTCTCGGCGGTGGTGGAACAGGCACCATAGGTGGCCCCAGCCCAGGTCGTATCAAAGGGACCGGAGGTGGCGGTACTTTCCCAACCGATGGTTTCTCATTCTTAAACGCAAACTGTAGAAAGAACTGCTTTGTATCTTTATTCCAGTGTGTCCAGAACTTCCCCTCTGCCTTCTCCACCTCTCTACTAGGTACCTAAAATGAAAGAAAATCACGCTTGAAAAACCGTCAGCTCTGCAAATTTGATAAAGGTAATACTCGATTTACCTTAAACGCTATAGTTTCGTAGGGTTCTGCGGCGAATAACAAATACTGCCATTTGCGGTCGGGTGGTTCGACTCTCTGCTCGTACGCCGACATAAATCTATGCCTTGGGATAACGTTATCCGCTACCTCCGGGTAGTCGACTTGGAACAATAAACTCTGCTGGCCAGTTTCTGGGTCGCGTTGTTTGGTAACTCTGTAACCAGGCCTTCCGATCTTTACGAACTTCTTTGGCTCTACTCTAGGCTTCTCGGGAGCAAGCGTTTGGGGTGCTTCTTTCGCTTCCTTCGCAGCTCTCCTAGCTAAGTTAGCCTGATGCTTTTTACCTTGCGTGTGGGCCAAATAGCTGCCCTCGTTATTGTGCAGAGTTAAGCATAGTTTACACTCGTAGGAACCCAAGTGATTTTTCATAAAATATGGATCCTTGTTTAGGTCGATGGTTTCCAATGCTAGTTGCCTTAGCCGTTCTCTTCTGTCTCGGTTACTCTCCGACCAGGAGGCGACGCCTCCACCTCCAGTCTTCCCTCCTGGACGATTTTGAAAATCCATTTTCGGGTTTTAATTAATCTCCTACACTTCTTTTACTATTAAATTCGCTAAAGGCACTTTTCTGCACTGTAAACACACGACACAACTCTGTACGACAAATAGGTTAACAGCAATACATTGTTGTGGTGTACGCTAAGCGGTTCGAGTCAGTGTAGCCAACAAAATTATTTCTTTACATTATACTCGAGCTCATTTAAGAAGGAACTTTATTCTCTGCAGTAGGGGATTTCTAACTTCAGTTTATTTAGTTACTATTTCAGAAAAAATTTATTTATTATTCTCGAATAATTTCATTTTATTCGAAGATTATTCAGAAAAAGTTTCATGAGAAAATGATAATAATAAGTTTGACAGAGTTGAACGCATTTTATTAATCTTATACGTCACAATTAAACAATTTACATAACTTTAATCGAAACTAGGAAGAACATATTTATGGCACATTTCGTATGCAATTAATGCGTATACAATTGTTTTGTGAATGTTTTTTAGGATCACAAATCTCGTATTTGTATTATAAAGCTGGCGCGAGAAACATATTATGATACAAGTTTAGCCACCTTTAACGTCATAATACGTATAAAAGAAAAAACATGTTAACTGTTATTTACATTATTTTACGAAAGTATAAAAATATAATTCCAGAAAAATATATAAATACCTTAGCGTTACGACTATATACATTATCTTAGAACAAGGAATGACTGTAATACTTGAAGAGGAACTCCTTACGCTTAATACCACTTCACCCTAATCCTATATAATTCATTGCAGCAACATATTTGGAAGACTCTTTACACTAATAATTGTTCCCTGTGTCTTCTATTGTTTAAAGGCTTTGAATGCTCCAATGAATTAGCTGGAACGTTTTCTTTCATAACTCTGTAGGAAACATTAAACGCACAATATATAAACGAGAAAAATTTAACATTTTTATAAAGCGAAGCGACACGGAAAACAGAAAGTACGAATAAAGCACGATTATGCGCGTGAAAGTGAAGAAAGTAGAATTGCTGCAAAATATAGAAAGAAATATTCGATAACGGAAATGTTTACCTACATACAAGTCAATTGGGATTCGCTGACTAACACCTCGATGCTTGCGATCAAGTGTCTTATACTTAGCTAAATAGAGTACGTCAAATATCACTGATTATAGGAAATGGGTAAATAAACGTAGTTCTCTTATCTAATATCACCAAGCAATAGCACATTCGCGCCCCATTGCGTACGTAGATAAATAAATAACTTATAGGAATCGCGTCTCAATGGTTCAGGCACCACTGAAGAGAAATTTAAAATTGACAAAATAGTCTGAAGCCAATAATGCCCAAAAAAATATTCCTCACGGGTTTCGGTTCTTCTCCGACTTGATTTGCTTATTAAGGATCGCCGAAGAAGCACACTGTTGCTCAGATTTTGGTTGCAAAGGTTCGATCGGTCCTAAGGCAGACGTGGTTCGTACATTCTCTAATCCCCTTACTCTATCTTCCAACTCTTTAATCCGCCGGCATCGCGAACGGCATACATCCTTCATCATCGCCTTTTCTTTCTCCAATTGCATTATTTTTTTCTGGTCCTACAAAAATATCGTTGCAATGAACATAAATCAAAGTAAACCCGCTATTTCCCATTTCTACTTACGTCGAGCACTCCGTTGTTAGAGAAAAATCGGGATGCATGATTGGATAGTGTTTGACAAGATTGATCTCTTCTGTTGATTCGCCATCTTCTGCATATATCGCACTCCCATGCATTAATGTCATCCATAGCCCGCTGAAGTTTCCTTGCCTCGGAACTGAGCTCTGCGTTCTATAGAAAGCACAGAATTACATTTACAGTAGAAAATGTTTAGACAGTATTTTTAAAAAAAAACCCTTTATACGTACTTTCTGGCGATGCGTAAGGAGAAGCTCTTCGAGCTCCCTGCACTTTTGCTGGTAAGGGAAGTTCTCGCTTTGGATTTGAATCTCCAATGCTACAATTTGACCATTCTTCGACACCAGCCGCGATTCCAGTTCCTGAATCTTCTTTCGCAACACTTGGGAGGTTTCTTCGTTCTCGTTAATGTCTGTCTCTAATTGCCTCTTCTGATTGAATATCTCATTTCGACTACGCCTCCTTCTGGTAACTTCGAAGGCTGGACTAACAGACCTCGAACCACTGCTATTACTTTTCGATTCCAGTTTATGCTCATATTCGTTCATTTTCGTTTGCAATTCCAAGTTCTCTTTTCTCAACGTAAGAAGAACTTTCTCGCTGTGCAATTTTACGTCCTGCATTTGCCTGACATCAACCTGTGGTCCTACTGTATACGCCTCAAGCTGATCTTGAAGTTTCTTACTTTCCTCTTTAAGCGTCTTAAGCTTTCCCTGTAGTTCGTTAACCACTTTGTTTTCTATTCGACGAACATACACTTTGTCTTTCAGATTTGAGATTTCCAAATCACGTTCGCGTATAGTCGCAGCACGCTCTTCCAATTGACTATTAAGTTCCTTGTTTCTGACTGTTAAATCGTTTATTCTGCGCAGGTGCTCTTTAATTTCCTTGCCTCTTTGGTTCAATAATACCTTCTTGCCTTCTAAATCTAACGCGATTTTATTCTTCTCTTGGAGAAGAGCATCGTACCTGCCATCTTCCTGTGGCAAACTTTGCCTTGACAGTGTTTTCTTTATCTCAACGTTTTCTTGAGACAGTAACTCGTACTGGCCCTTTAAATTGACTAGTTCCTTCAAGATTTTGTTCTTACTATCCTGCAGTTCAGTGATGCGATTGCTCGCACCTTCCAAGTTGCTCTGCAAACCTTTGTTTAGGTCTTTCAAATCCTCCATCTGTGCTTCGACTTTCAGTTTACTGGTACTGTTTCTAATCTTCCTCTCAAGCTTACCATTCTCGTGCTGCAACTGTTCGTACTTCTCATTCAGGACATTCAGTTCCTCCACAGCAGCTACGTTCTTATTATTCAATTCGTTCAACTGCTTGTTTAATCCAACATTCTTTATCTCCTCGCAATTCAATTTATCCTGAATCGCTTCGATCTCCTTTTCCTTCTCCATTTTTAATTTTTCTGTCTTCTCCTTGCACCGTACTATACTCGCCTTCCGCTCTTTAATTTGATCCTGCAGCGATTGATAATCCGGCATGATAGTCTCCAGTTTAGATTTATATTCCGACAGCACGTCACATTTATCTTTCAAGAGTTTCGTGATGTCTTCTATTCGCGATGTTTTCTGCTCAACTTCGCGATTCAGTTCGTTGTAATCTTCCGTAAGTTGCTCGATATCGATGCTCATTCTGTGTATAGTTTGATTATTCTTTCTCAATTCGGTTGCGTTCGCTTCGATAATATTCTGTGACTGTTTCTCATTAGCCTCGAGGCCTTCGATGTTGCTCTTCAATTCCATATTTTTCGTCTTATAACTTTCTATACTGCTAACAAGATCTTGTATCCTTTTCTCGTACGTCTCTTTCTCAGATGTTATCTTCGACTGAAATTCCATTTCCTTCTTCTTATATGCTTCTTGCACTTCCTTCTCCTTTTTCTGAGCGACGATAACCGCCTCTCCTTGTCGACTATCCCTGCTGCATTGTTTCTCGAATTCAGCTTGCAAATTGATGTAGTCAGCTTCGAACGTTTCCATTTTCTCTTTGTAGATCTCTTTCTCGTAACTGATCTCTCTTAAATGGTGCTCCAACTGGTCAATCTTAGCCTGCTGGTCTTTGTGCTTCTTTTCTCCTTCTGTTAAATCCGCTTGCAGCTTCTCAATCTCCGTTTCCAGCTCCTTAGCCCACAACGTCACTCGTTTCTGCGCATCGGCACTCTGTCGCTTTTCGTCCTCCAGCTTCTGCTTATCCTTCTCGAACGACTTCCTCATAACTCTAATCACTTCTTCTTCCTTCGCCATAAGCGCCTGCAGGAATATTATGAAGATTTCGTTGGCAGTCTTATTCATGAAGTTCACCGAATTTACTTTGTCCTTCAGCGACTTCAATTCCCGGATCATGCATTCTTTAACAGTGTCCAATTCTTCGTACAGTTTCCTATTATCATTGACCAGCGTGTCCTCTTCTTCAAACACGTGTTGAACGTCTCCTTTCATTTTACTGACTTTTAATTCAATATCTTGCAGTTTCGCAAACTCTGACGTCAGATTGCCATTTTCCTCTGCGTATTTATTCAAAGTCTCATTAATTTTGCTTAACTTCATCTCGGACTCCTCGGTGTATTCCTCAAATTTCTTTGATATTGCCTGAAACTCGTTTTCGTACTTAATCGCTAAATTACCCTTGGAATCAGTTACTTGAACTTCAAGAGCTTGCACTATCTGCTTCAATAATTCTTTCTCTTCTTCGTTCTCATGTAAAAGATGTTCCAAGCGCGACACTCTTCCTTGGACTTCCTTGTACAAGGTTTCCTGTTTCGTCAAGTCCGTTTGGAGCTTCTCTATGTCTGCTTCTAGCTCCTTGGCTCGCAAGATCGCACATTTCTCTGCTACTCTGCTCTGCCTTTCCGTTTCCTCCAGTTCCTTGTACTGCTTCTGCAGGAACTCTAATTCGTCCTTGTACTTACGTTCAATATATTCTGTAGAAACAGTTGAATCATTCTTCTGGCTCGTCATTAAGTCTAATTCAGTTTTTAGAGACGAGATGCAATCGTTTAATTCGTCGACTGTTTTATGCAACCCAGCAATGAGAATATCTTTGCTTTGCTTGTCTGCCTTCAAGTCTTCTATTTCAACCACTAACACCAGCTTCTCGCTCTTTATCGCTTTCTCTTTCGCAGAGAACTCCTCGACCTCCTTACTCATGTTTAATAAATCGCTCTCCAGGATCTGTGCCTTTTCCATCGCCATGGCTACCAATATATCGTCGCTCGTTATTTTCTGCTGTAGATCTTCGTTAATACTTTTCAGCGTGTTTATCTCGTCCATCAAGCTCGCCTTTTCCGTTCTGAACTTGGTAAGTATGGAAGTGAAGTTTGTACTATTCTTTTTCAACTCGTCTATATCCTCCCTCACTTGGTCGATGCTGTTCTGAATCCTCTCTATCCTGCTCTCATTTTTACCCGCCTTCTTCGACTTCGAACTATCCTCGTCAGTCTTCGCATCATCGTCGTGAAGCTTCTCAAGTTCGTCACACTTTTCTTGATAGAGAATGGATAATTTGTCTCGGTCGTCCTTTAACGTCTGCAATTCGTTATTCAAGTGGTGAACTTTTTCCTCTACAAAGCTCACGTTCGTTCCGTCCACGAAGCTGACGTTGAAAGATGAATCCACGAAGCTTAGATTCAAGTCCTGATTAGCTTTCACTTTTAGCGGTTCGGTGTCCGCGCACTTCTGATCGAACGTCCTCTGCAAGTCTTCCAATTTGTGGTTCAATATTTTCGTCTCGAGCTTCAGGACTCTACGATTTTCGTTGATATTCTTCAGGTGCACGCATTCGCTGCAGGAAGGCAGCTTCAAGTCGCTCAGCTTTTTATTCAAATGAATCAAGTGATCGATCTTGTCCTGCATCGTTATCAGCTTGTTCGTCAGCGATTCGCGGCTTTCCAACCGCGACGTTTCTTTCGTAGGATTGTCAAACGCAATGGACGAATACAATTTGTCACTCTGCGAATTGTCGAGGTCCTCCATGGTCTCGAATAAATTATTGGAAATCTTGGTATTCTCATCCGACAGCATTGTCACTTTCATCTTCAACTCAACGATCTCAGATTTTAAAAGATTGTTCTCCGTTCTTAGTTGCTCCACGTCATCGTCAGACTGTACGATATTAGTCATAGATATTTTCTTCTTCAGAATGTCGCACTGCTCTTTCAGCGTGTCGTTTTCCTCGATCTTGTCTATCATGGCGGTAGACAGATTCTTGTTTTCAGTTACCAAGTACTCATGTTTCGTCGCGAGAATTCCAAGCTTCTCCTTATACATACATTCATGATCGTACAAAAGTGACTTGCTTTCTTTCACGCTATGAAGCTCCTTATTCTTCTCTGTGATAATAGCCGTTAGCTCGATGTTCTCTGTCTTCAATTTCTCAATTTTATTTTGATATTCAGTAAACTGCTCGTCGCCCACTGATTCCGGTGTTTTCGAACGAATCGATTCTAAACGATGATTTAACGTGGCCACGTCGGCCTCCAAGTTAATCTTCTCATCGGTGACTTTCGAGATACGCGCGTAAAGTACTTCGATCGCTCTTTGAAGGTTGAATTCAACGTCTTTCGAACGTTCCTTCTCGGTACACAATTTCGTCGACATTTCCATGTTCTCATTTGTCAGCAGTTGAATAGTCCGCTGCAAGTTTTCTACGTCTAATTTAAGTCCTTGGATGCCGGTCTTTATTTCATCCAGTTCCTGGATCTTCAATTCCAGATCTTCGGCCAACTTAGCCTTCTCTTCTTCCAACCTCATTATTAAGTCGGCGGAGCACTCGTCACCTTCGTGGTCTACATAATTACAGGAAACACACTGTCTATCCAGTTGTTCCTTGAAGCTCTTGAAACCAAAACACAAAATACAATGAATACGTCGAAATGCATTAGGAATAAAAGTAAACTACACTCACAAACACGCTGCAATGATTCTCTTCACAGAGCAACTGTTTCTCCAACGTTGTAAATTCACGGAGTTCAATGAAATCTTTGGTCAAGTCAGAGATATACTCGCGCAGAATTTCCTTTGGCGTGGATGGAGAGGCACAATTGCTGTTACAATTAAAAAGCTATGCTAAAACAGTATCAGTGCAACAGAAACATTTAACCAGTGAAAAGTAAGTACCTTAAAGTCTGTACACACGAATCTTGCTTGTTTGGCGTTACACAGAAATTATTGCTTCTAGGCTTTACGTTCATCAAATTTTCTATACAATACAGCTGTTTCGCTCTACAGTTGTCACCGTTTTCTTTTCCTTCGCCGTCTGTCTCACACTTGATCAGGTCTATCTCAAAGTCAGCAAAAGCTGTCTGAAACGCTAGGAACAGAAAGCAACCGTAAGCTGTTGAATCGCGAAAGTACGTCTGGTAATAGACAGCGATCAATTTACTTTGACCCGTGACATCGATCGATTCTGTAACAGCCTTTTTGTACGATTTTTCAGGCGACATTTCTATTATAGTTGGCAAACTAGCTTCAGCCGGAAATACTGGAAACTGCTGCCTCCTCCTAGATTTACATTTGAATTGCTCCTCACGATTCGCAACACGCCCAGAAATAATTTGACTCTTTAGTAATTTTATACGTTGCTCTAGTATTTGATGAATGGGATACTCTTGCAACTTAGGCTTGACTCCCTCTGGTTCTATGGACGACCATCCATTTCTTACTCTCTAACGAAACGATTGGAGTGTAAGATAATCGTGATAAAAGCTGTTTAACTTGATAGGATTACGATTAATAATACAAACCTGTAGTTCTCCTTGCAGGTTAACTAACTGTTTCATGTAACGTGTTAGGAGCAACTCGTGGGATACATCTCCATTTTTCTGTGGCTTGTTTTTCACAGTCTTAGCCTGAGACGCGAATCTAAAGGAATCAAAAGAATCGTTCAGGATAAAAGTCGCGCAGTAATAGCATCGTAGCAATGGTATACTAACGATAAAGTGTGGTACGTTTCTTCTAAAGCAACAGGAGACACTGTACATATTATTGCTGTTAAAGCGTTACCACCTAACGACGACTGCATTATTTCCGTTAGTTTGCTACTACCATAGTTAATCTCTATTTGGTCACTCTGTGATTCGTGTAGCTGTGCAATTATTGATCTCAACGTGGAAAGAGATACATCGATCTGCTGCCTTTCGGCAGCGTCTGTTTGATGCGCTTTTCCAAACCCAGCGAGGTCTACTAAATTTAATTGAGATACTTGCACAGTGCCTTCTGAATCAGCGCAAACTTGTTGACTTTCAATCGTCTGAAAAAGATAGAGATGTATTATATCGAAATAAGAGATAACCGAAATACAAAGTATCTTACGCAGCCTTACAATTCGAAATATACTGTGACTAATACTATGCTCGTCCCTGGAAGATTCTCTTATCCGTCTATTCGTAAGTCCCTTCTGCATTATAGATAACATGTGACTTAGCGAGTTTGTAGTTTCTTCTTTACACTTAATAATTATCTCTTTACTGTCATCTCTGTGTAACGGTAGGTTGATGTTCTTCAAATTCAGAAGGTCGTTTACCTTTTCGTCACAGATCTCCAAGTACGATGCCCTGAAATATAAAAGCTCCTTTATATTTCCGCTGCTGTAACTCTTACCACAGACCCGAACGGATGCAAACCTTAATAGGAATTCACGTTCGACGGTGTTAGAAATTGCTTTAAATATATGTTTAATACTAAGTGGTATTAGTCCTGGCTCTCCCGCAGTACCTATCATCGTATGAGTTTTACCAGAATTACACTGGCCATAAGAAAATACTGTTGCGTCGATACCATTTATGGTGGCATCGATGATAGGTCTCGCTGTAGTCTCGAAAACATTAGAATTGGTTGCGTCCATCTCGAAAATATTGTCTACGAATGAAATATGATCATTTGAAATTATTATTACAAAATTATAGAATTATAGTGGTTCTTTAATAAGAATTTATAGATTAGACTAATGTATTTTTATAGGGTGTCTTAAAATACATTTACGAGCCCCTACACGAATGCAAATTGGTAATACTTAATTGTACTTTAGTACAATTAATGTAGAATGGTAGGTTAAGAATACAACGATAAATTATCGCAGCATAACATGTCGAAAAAACAATTGCGTTCCGATCGACCGATTACCAAGGAATGTGTTAAATGTTTGCTCATCTAATTTACATTTGCCGAGGTGGTACGTCACATGACGAAGCTGATAAGTAGGTTATACCACGTCGCAGTAAAGTAGAGATAGAGCAAGTAATCCCGATTGCGGCAGCCGATTATCAGAAACGTACCAAACTGAAATCCATTATCCCCCTGTTTCCTCGCCTCCGGATCTAAAGAAACAATGGAATCTCCTCGTACGATCCATCGTATTGACAAATTCTCGTCTTTCTCCCGCTTCACCAAGGGCCTCAATCTGATTCCCACTTTCACGCTATCTGACATCTTTTCGTCCGCCGGTATTCCGAACGAAGCTGGGCTCGATCTCCGACAATTGGCCACTTCGTTCTTTAATTAATTTCTACGCCTCTCGGACTTCATCACGTATCGCTCGACGGATCGCAACTGCCATTTAAAATGACGACTGCTTTGACTCGCATTTAAATTCAAATCCTGCGCCACGCGATTGGCTCATTCGGGCATGCATCGTAATAAACGAGAACGTGATCAGAATCGAGCGCGAAAGAGACTTTTTTAGCAACTCCAAGGACTTATTCAGAAATTTGTCGCCAGAGGGGCATGAATAATAAACGGTTCTCGCTGGTTCTCTATCGTTCTCTATAAAATTCCATCGCATCGAAATTTGCAGTGTTCGTGGGTGCGTTCCGATTCACGCAGTGAGTACATGAAATTGGTGAAATTCAAAGGAGAAGCAGCCACTGCACCGCTCGCTCCACCGGAAGTGGCATCGTATTGGTGGTAAGTGAGAGAAATTCTACGGAATCGTACGATGCCACCAATACGGTGCCACCAATTTCATGTGCAGTATGCGTGAATTGGAACACAGCCCGTATTTTGGCGGGGATATAGGGAAAATAAACTCGGGTTAGTGCCCGAGGAGTCAAAGAGTAGGTATAATAAGAGGCGTCACTCGACAAGGGCAGAAATAATCTGGGGAAATCACTAAACAACCAATTTAAATGCCCATTCGGCAATGATCGGTAAGCTTCGGCAATGATAGATAAACTTCGGCAATAATCAGCCAATTGTGGTAAGGTACATTTAGTCGATTTGAATATTCCGCTCGAAATAGACAACCAATTTAAATGCCAAGGTCAAGCAAGGACTTCAAAGGTTCCGCCCGGAGTGACGCCTCTTATTATACCTACTCTTTTCTAGGACCCCCTTACCATTTTAGTGTCGCATGCAACGTTACCGGTGAAGTCTCGAAACAGATAGTAACGCTACGCGTGGTAGGAAGTAGAATACAACACGTGTAAAACTATATAGGTCATTCGAAACCCGCGATTTACGAATGATTCTGTTAGAGTAACGATATAAAAATCGTTTTATAAACGTATTCCGTGCAACATCAGAGAAAGAAGGAACACAACGAAACAAGAATATATCGTCGGTGATAGTGCAAAACCGCGTATGAGCAGTTTGTAAATACCGCGGATCTGCAAAAGTAGCAAAATTGATATTTCGCGTTCACGGTTGCCAAAGCGCTGTTTCGCTTTTTTTAAAAGTCACGCCATTGATGTTAGTATTTATTACAATGAGTGCTAAAACTATCCCAATAAAGTTCAGTTAAAGAAATCCCTTAAAATAGCTAAAATATTAAGTTTTCTCTTTCTCCTGCAAAATCGGTGAAATGCAGATACGCGGTATTTACAAACTGTTCATACGCGCTTTTGCACTATCACCGACGATATACTCCTTTTAACCATGCCATCCTATTCGACTTTATTTAAAGCAAAACAAATTATTTTAACATAAAAATTTATATAAACAACATTATACGCGTGATTTTGGGTCGGGTAGGAACAATCGAATAACATTTCACGTTACATATTTTATTCTCAAATTTCACCAAAGTATTGCAACTCAAATAAATTTTTATACAATGGCAGCTATCGGCTCAGTTTTCACCGATTACCAGGTCTCACCGCGTGGAGGTTGCTGCGTTTTGAGACCCGTAGAGAGATAGATGGAATCATAGTTCCGTCGATCTCCCTGTACATGAAACCCTTAGCCTACTAAACCAAAGAGATGGATGGAAACAAATCTCCATCGATCCCTTCGGTTCAGATATCGAATCGGAGATGAGGAACCAACAAAAGGTTCATCCCGAAAAAAAACTCTAATCCCATCCACCCTCTAATCCCTCCATTATAATCAACTCATCGCGTCCCGCATTGCAAGCAATGAGGGAAGCGGCAATCTCACTCTACTATTTAAAAAAAAATCCGCGGACGCGAAAGAGATTTTACAATTTCATAGTCTTAACAGACTATGCTTCGGTATATTAACCCTTCGGACTGTGATTGCAATATTCGGTAAAAGGCTACTAAAATTCTTTCAAAAGACTTTATTTTAAAGTCTAAAGGGTTAACATACACGCGTGAGAGAAATAGACGAAAGAGGTTCTCGTCGATCTCTTTGCTTTGCTCGATGCTTTCGAGTGACAAACAGATTCTAAGTATCTCATTGCAGAGATAGAAAAGAATTGACAAACGCACTTGCGTAACTTACGAGGGATATGCGAAAGCTAAGAATCTCCCGATTGAGATTGCAAAGGAGACTAAACGCGACATTCATTCTCGATGCACGGAATTTTCGTTTCTACATGTCGTGCGTGGCCGAGAACGAGCCATCTGAGACTACAGAGCGCATCGACTTGGAAGCCCGGTATAGAAGCCCGGTATTCGACAGGATATAGAACTCAGAATGGTCATGAACTGGCGCACATCATCGACTTACAAGGGTCTTCTGTCTAAAGCCGACAGACGCGACATTCACTCTCGATGCACGGAATTTTCATTTCTACATGTCGTGCGTGGCCGAGAACGAGCCATCTGAGACTACAGAGCGCATCGACTTGGAAGCCCGGTATAGAAGCCCGGTATTCGACAGGATATAGAACTCAGAATGGTCATGAACTGGCGCACATCATCGACTTACAAGGGTCTTCTGTCTAAAGCCGACAGGCGCGACATTCACTCTCGATGCACCGAATTTTCGTTTCTACATGTCGCGCGTGGCCGAGAACGAGCCATCTGAGACTACAGAGCGCATCGACTTGGAAGCCCGGTATAGAAGCCCGGTATTCGACAGGATATAGAACTCAGAATGGTCATGAACTGGCGGACATCATCGACTAACAATGGTCTTGACTAACAATGGTCAGACGGGACGCGACGCGACGCGACGCGACATTCACCCTCGATGCACCGAAATTTCGTTTCTACATGGAGACTCAGGTAAGTACTACGACTTTAGACACTCGTAAAAAGCCGTGATACCAGCACAGTCTGTCGCGCTCTACAGTCGAGCAACACCTTGCTCGAAATCGAAATCAGTGGTCGAAGGCGAATTGTATTTCTAGAAAAGTGCATTTGGCACTCTTATATGTAAAAAGAACGAGACGGAACAAAAGCTTATCGCTCGAATTACGCAAGTGCATTTTTTAATAGATGTCGCGGACGCGAAAGAGATATACACTTTCCATTCTCGTCTATGTCTCTGTACGTACGTAGGTCTTTACAATTCTCTTACTTAAATCTAAACGCACGATTTCCTGAAAATCTTGCGAAAATATATTAACCCTTTGAACTTTGGTTGCAATATTTAGAGAGAAAAGGCTACTATGTTCTTTCAAAAGATTTTAATTTAAAGTTCGAAGGGTTAATAAGTGTATACACGCCGCGGGGTATACAGGGGTGGCTCTAATTCGAAAAAGGAGTAGCAACTTTTGGCCCTCTTGTATTTTAAACGCGCCATTTCAAGTATTTCATATTCCTTGCTCCCGGAATGGACTCGTTGGGCAAAGTCTTTTTGTTTGCATTTTGTAGGATGCATATCCTACCAGAATGCACTGCGTGCAATTAAGTAGGATGCTTACCCTTCCAAAATGCACGCACAAAGATTACTACCCAGGAATACAAGGTACTCGTGTCTACAATCGCATGCAAGTAGGCCCTCTTTAGGGCCTATGCTGCAGGCCCTCTCTAAGGCCCACGTTTTAGGCCCTCTCTAGGGCCTATGGCAGGCCCTCTCTAGGGTCCCCATTTGGGCCCTCTCTAGGGCCTACGCGCTAGGCCCTCTCTAGGGTCCATTTGTTGGGCCTTCTCCAGGGCCCACAGCTAGGCCCTCTCTAGGGCCTAGAATCTCCTTGGCAAGTCTAAGCTGAAAATTGAAGCTAAGCGAAAATTTGACTCTACATCCGCGATAAAAAAGCAATTAGAGCACCGGTGCTCTGGACGAACTTTATATGCGCAGAAAATTGGCTCTACTTTCGCGAAGAAAATTCAACTGGAGCTTCGGTGCTCTGAACAAGTCTTAGATACGCAAAAATTTGACTCTAAATTCGCGGTAATACTACTCTAAGTAAGAGCCACGGTGCTCTGCAATACATGGACGCGAAAAAAGCGGGGACTCTACGATCGCATTACAAATTTTTCGCGGTGACTCTACTCGACCCGATCGATTCGATTATTTTATGAATTATTAATCGGAATTGTCAAAATCGCGAGCAACTGATTTAATTTTCTGATTTTAAAGCAGACACATGCATGTCACTATCTACGAGTACCTTGTATGGTCAGCTCATTTGATTCTGCTCTTTCCAACACATATGCGCGGCGGTTAGTGGCCTATTTCATATAACTGGCATTCGTTTTAGGAATATTTCTGCAATATTTCGTGAATATGGTTTAGAAAAGAGCCACGTCACGAGGCTATTGCCTAGACGCCCTAAGCCATACTCGCGAAATATTGCGTAAGTGTTCCCAAAACGAATGTCGACCATGTGAAATGGGTCCCTGCATGTCGTGCATTTGTGTTAGAACGGCCAGAATCGAAAGAGCTGGCTACGCTACGTTTTCTACAGAAACCATTTTATTCTCTTGCATGCACCCACATTCAAAGAATTATAAAGTGACTTATCGTTCGCTGTCATCAAGAGTACTGCATCTCTGCAAACTCGAACCCCTGACCAGCACCCCTGGGACCAGCAACTCTGTGACCAGCACCCCTCGAACCGGCATCCATCGGACCAGCACCCATCGGATCAGCACCCATCGGATCAGCACCCATCGGACCAGCACCCATCGGACCAGCACCCATCGGACCAGCTCAGCAACCCTCAGCCCAGCAGCTCCAGTTGGACTCGTGCATGACTCTACTTTCGCGGTCAAAAAACTATTAGAGCACCGAAGCTCTCAACTAGTTTTACTTGCGCAAAAACACTGACTCTACGATTGCATTACGGGCAATCGCAAACACTATTACTGAAACAGACAATTTGTATTTAAGCAAGTTCCAAAAAATTTTCTTTAAATTCCAGGCAGCCACATGGAGCGCCACGCAATTCAGACATTTAGAAAAATTTCGAGTAGCCACATTGGGCGCTTAATGATTCTTAACATTCATAGGAAAAAGGAGTGGCCCCTTTGGGCGTATAATACTTTTCAATTTTAATGAGAAAAGAAACGGCAGCGTCTATGCGCGCTTAACGATGTCTAATCACAAAACGGAAGAACAGCAGCCTCCTTGGGCGCATAATAATTCCGAATTGTAACGTGAAAAAAGCAGCCTCGTCAGGCGCTAATGGCATGGAATGCCAGAAAAATGTTCTAATTCTACTCTACAATGTTAGTAATCCCGAGCCCGCCAACGAAATTCTGAGTGAATCTGTTAAAGAATTCACCAGAAAACTCTTCGGCGAATCCCTCGGCGAATCCCTCGGCGAATCCCTCGGCGAATCCCTCGGTGAATCCCCCGGCGAATTCTTCGATGGAACGCTTAAAACTAGTGTTGCCTGCCCAAGTTTTCTAAGTTACATGCGGTTACAATTTCTTTCGCATATTTTAGAGGTACGCTTGCAATGCTTTCGAGTGACAAACAGATTCTAAATATCTCATTGCAGAGATAGAAAAGAATTGACAAACGGACACGGATTCGCCGTCTCCGTCTTCGGAATCATATTTCCGGAAAGAAAGAAAAGACAATCGAAAGTAGGGAATATAAAAGTCACTATGACAAGTGTTTAAAAGTATGCTAAATGAGAAACGGCATGGTGCACGGTCAATCTAATTGTAAGAGAAAGCAAAAGCAAAAGGTGTCACTCTCGACAAGCAAGCCTACCTCTACCCTTAAATTTAGCCTATCGCACTCTTTACAATGAGCCCTAGTGGCATAATCTATCGCAAATATCCACTTGCGTAATGATTGCAATGTACGGTAAAAGGCTACTAAAATTCTTTCAAAAGACTTTACTTTAAAGTCTAAAGGGTTAACATACACGCGTGAGAGAAATAGACGAGAGGTTCTCGTCGATCAACAAAGAAGGAAAGACTACGGGTGAGCATGCAACGAGTATTGAATGGCGCAATTCCTACCACCCTGCTGAACGAGTCGAAAGGGAAAAGCGCACGGCATCTCTCAGGCGATTCTACTTGCTCCGACGCGTGCGACCCGCCAGGTGTAACCGGTGGGAAACACCCCGGCCGAACTTACTGTGCGTAGTTAGCAATCACGGCCCGAGTGACCTACGCAGGCAGCTTCCAAACGGTACACCCCCTACGCCCGAAACCTTTCCCTTTCGACAAGAACAAGGGATGAAACTGATCCACCCATACACATTCCATGCCTAGCTAGAGCATGAAACGAGTAATGGATGGCGCAATTCCTACCACCCTGAAGGAGTCGAAATGGAAAAGCGCACGGCATCTCTCAGGCGATCACTGTTGCTCCGACCACATGCGAACCTGCGAGCTCCCCCAGCCGCGTGTACCCTGGCTCAAGCCTACTTACGCGGAGATTGGGCAATCGGCCCGAGTGACCTACGCAGGCAGCTTACCAAAAGGTGCACCCCCTACGCCCGAAACTTTTCCCTTTCGACAAGAACACCAGGGGATGAAACTGATCCACCCATACAGATTACATGCTCAGTCGCTTGCTTCCGGAAACGGAAACAGCGGCGACCTCCTCATAAGAGATGAGGAGCCAACAAAACAGCGACAAAGCTAATAAAATTCTGTAACGACTTGGCAACTGTACATGAAACGCGAAAGAGAGGTACTCTTTTCAATTTTATAGTCTTAACAGACTATGCTTCGGTATATTAACCCTTCGGACTGTGATTGTAATATACGGTAAAAGGCTACTAAAATTCTTTCAAAAGACTTTACTTTAAGGGTTAACATACACGCGTGAGAGAAATAGACGAGAGGTTCTCGTCGATCTCTTCGCTTTGCTCGATGCTTTCGAGTGACAAACAGATTCTAAGTATCTCATTGCAGAGATAGAAAAGAATTGACAAACGCACTTGCGTAACTTACGAGGGATATGCAAAAGCTAAGAATCTCCCGATTGAGATTGCAAAGGAGACTAAACGCGACATTCACTCTCGATGCACGGAATTTTCGTTTCTACATGTCGCGTGTGGCCGAGAACGAGCCATCTGAGACTACAGAGCGCATCGACTTGGAAGCCCGGTATAGAAGCCCGGTATTCGACAGGATATAGAACTCAGAATGGTCATGAACTGGCGCACATCATCGACTTACAAGGGTCTTCTGTCTAAAGCCGACAGACGCGACATTCACTCTCGATGCACGGAATTTTCATTTCTACATGTCGCGTGTGGCCGAGAACGAGCCATCTGAGACTACAGAGCGCATCGACTTGGAAGCCCGGTATAGAAGCCCGGTATTCGACAGGATATAGAACTCAGAATGGTCATGAACCGGCGCACATCATCGACTTACAAGGGTCTTCTGTCTAAAGTCGACAGACGCGACATTCACTCTCGATGCACCGAATTTTCGTTTCTACATGTCGCGCGTGGCCGAGAACGAGCCATCTGAGACTACAGAGCGCATCGACTTGGAAGCCCGGTATAGAAGCCCGGTATTCGACAGGATATAGAACTCAGAATGGTCATGAACTGGCGGGCATCATCGACTAACAATGGTCTTGACTAACAATGGTCAGACGGGACGCGACGCGACGCGACGCGACGCGACATTCACCCTCGATGCACCGAAATTTCGTTTCTACATGGAGACTCAGGTAAGTACTACGACTTTAGACACTCGTAAAAAGCCGTGATACCAGCACAGTCTGTCGCGCTCTACAGTCGAGCAACACCATGCTCCAAATCGAAATCAGTGGTCGAAGGCGAATTGTATTTCTAGAAAAGTGCATTTGGCACTCTTATATGTAAAAAGAACGAGACGGAACAGAAGCTTATCGCTCGAATTACGCAAGTGCATTTTTTAATAGATGTCGCGGACGCGAAAGAGATATACCCTTCCCATTCTCGTCTATGTCTCTGTACGTACGTAGGTCTTTACAATTCTCTTACTTAAATCAAAACGCACGATTTCCTGAAAATCTTGCGAAAATATATTAACCCTTTGAACTTTGGTTGCAATATTTAGAGAGAAAAGGCTACTATGTTCTTTCAAAAGATTTTAATTTAAAGTCCAAAGGGTTAATAAGTGTATACACGCCGCGGGGTATATAGGGGTGACTCTAATTCGAAAGAGGAGTAGCAACTTTTACGCAAGTGCATTTTTGAATAGATGTCCAGACCGAACCAAGCTCACCGAATGTGAGTTTGGCTTGATCTGGACCCTTAAACTAGATCGTAGGCTTTAGCTTGATTCCGTTTCGAAAGTCTCAATGCTTGGGAAACGTTACCAAGGAGCCGAGCACACCACTTGGAGGTACCTACGAAAGTGACCCATTTCTACGAAA
This sequence comes from Andrena flavipes, assembly GCA_963971345.1. Taxonomy (NCBI): domain Eukaryota; kingdom Metazoa; phylum Arthropoda; class Insecta; order Hymenoptera; family Andrenidae; genus Andrena; species Andrena flavipes. The sequence goes on from OZ020480.1 coordinate 60,524,601, forward strand.
TAATTCTGGTCTATGTTCCACCAATGCTTAGCGCATTTTTGAAAATTTGGAAAAAGTCTTATGGCTAAAGTTCATAAACTATGACTTATTGCCAGACTGGTTTAAATATTGTAAAGAGAGAGAATAGTAGAAGTAGCGAGCACAGTGACCAAGTAGTATCAATATCAACTGTCATTCTCAATTATTAATATTTGTATGAGATAGAGCTGCAAGTAATATAGTTGAAAATCCATAAGAAATTAATGCTTTCCATTCTCGTTTTATTAAGATAATCTAATGACTCGAATATAATTAAACTTGAGAAGTGTAACTCGTATTCAAAGCATCAAGCTTTGATTATAAAATTCAAGAAAAATAATTTCTAATATTTAAAACACGATATTAGCACTCTGACCTCGAATTTGAAATTTGTTGTTACTGTTTACGAGAACTAAGTATGTATTCGTGGTCACTGTGCTCGCTACAGCAATCATTTGTTCAATAGCATGCAGAAAAATTGAAAAAATGAACATGTACCACTCACCGATCGTTGAACACAGTCTCACTACTATCCATGCAGACAGGAAGCTTGATTTCACTGAGATCCGATCACTATCGCATGTAAAGTTCAACTGGCAGATCACGAATTCGGTAGAGGTTGTTGACGTTATGTCTCGCTCCAACGACTCCCAGCTCTTCGAGAAAAGTATTGCTCAAGAAGTCTTCTAGGTACTGGGTGAATTGTAGTAGAATCTTGTTAAGCGACCTCCCACATGGTCCAGTAATCGATGCAATTAATCCAGGAATCGAGATATCACGAAATAATATGCTCACGCGTTGACTGACATCCGATCACTGTCGCAGGTAAAGTTCAACTGGCAGATCACGAATTTGGTAAAGGTTGTTGAGGTTCTGTCTCGCTCCAACGACTCCCAACTAACTTGAAATTCGTTCAGGCCAGAAATAATTTGATACAGCAATGTTCATTGCAAAATATGTACTTTTCGCAGCTGCAGCCATGCACCCTGCATTTTCTTGTATATGTCTTTTACTACTGGGGAGATCCCAAATCTGGGGAGGTATCAAATAAAATATATCATGTAAACCTATCGAAGAAATGCATCAAATAAAATAAATCATGCAATCCCATCGAAGAAATACACGAAATAGATCGACTCATGCAAAAATCCACGAAGGAATGTATGAAATAGGACAGATGATGGAAAACAATCGAAGAAATCAGTTAAAAAGGAAGAGAAATCGGTTTTGGCCTTGGCAGAATATTAACATTTTGAATGGCTTTTAAAGAACCCGAAAATTTCATCGGCACCAAACGAATAAGCTAACCTCAGCTAGGGGGCCGAGGGGGTGCAGGAAAGACGAGGGCTGAAACCGTGACGAGGTCCCCAGGAAGTCCAAGTTGTCCAGTAGGTCCGAATGGTCCAGGTGGCGCAGGAAGGACCAGGGCTGAAACCCTGACCAGGTCCCCAGGAGGTCCAGCAGGTCCAGCAGGTCCAGCAGGTCCAGCAGCTCCACGTGGCCCGGCAGCTCCAGGGTCCCCGGAGGTCCTCCCGGCCCGAGGGGCCGACGACGACTGAGTACATGGAGCTCCGTGAGCTCCGTATATTCACTTCGAGAAACTATGTCCTCCAATCAAAACAAAGTCGACGGTTGATTACAATTGCGAAATCCAACGAATTCGTCGGCAAAAATGAATTTTCCGCTAAAATATCCATTCCAGTGGCTATTGCTATGACAAATAATGTTAACAACATTTGCACTAACCGGCCAGTATAAATTATTATTAACTATGATCGATACAACTCGAGATATGAAGGAATTAGTAAGCTTTGGCCTTGGATTTGCAAATGATTTTCTATGCCAATTGAATTCTATTTTATTCTCAATGTTTAATCGTTCGATAAATGAATGTTAATACTTATACATATTACATAGTATTATTTATACTGTTTAAATACATTTTAGTTGAACGCTTCGAATCTACATATATGACGAAAACTTCCAAGCACTTCGAACATGATTCGAAGCTTAAAACTCTTAAATTCTTGATAGGTCTTGAAAATGAACATCTCGAGAATTTCTCGAGAAATATTATAATTGCTTATTTCTTATTTCTCGAGAAATTTTAGTCTAGCAAATCGCGAACGTATAAACACATCTACAATTTATAATAAATCTTATTAGTAACATTAGAACCTATATGAATTACAATAGAAAATCTCAGTAGAGAAGATTCTACATTATTGACTGGAAAATTCTTAACTGCAGAACTCTTAAATTCTTATTTAACAATTTAGAAAAATTGTATACCTACTGAATTAAGTAATGAGTTTCTTGTGGCGACGAAAGGAAAACGGCCACAGATTTTATCCCCCCACAAAAAGAAGGAAAGAAATAGATTAAAAACTATTTTACAATAAAAAAGTAATGTTTCACTTTGCACAAATTTTGCACTAAATAAATAATCAATTATATTTAATATCTGTTTTTCATTTATACAAGTTTTGTGTAAAGTGGACAGTAATGAATAATTAGTTAAAGTTTTCTGGTGTTTTTGATAAATATTATCAACATTATTCCAAAAATATCAATTTTGTAATATTTCCTTCAATTTTTCGAGAATTCTCAAGACGTAGTTATGATCTGATTTTTGATTTCTCGAGAAATCAAGAAGTAGCGAGCACAGTGACCAAGTAGTATCAATATCAACTGTCATTCTCAATTATTAATATTTGTATGAGAAAGAGCTTCAAGTAATATAGTTGAAAATCCATAAGAAATTAATGCTTTCCATTCTCGTTTTATTAAGATAATCTAATGACTCGAATATAATTAAACTTGAGAAGTGTAACTCGTATTCAAAGCATCAAGCTTTGATTATAAAATTCAAGAAAAATAATTTCTAATATTTAAAACACGATATTAGCACTCTGACCTCGAATTTGAAATTTATTGTTACTGTTTACGAGAACTAAGTATGTATTCGTGGTCACTGTGCTTGCTACAGCAATCATTTGTTCAATAGCATGCAGAAAAATTGAAAAAATGAATATGTACCACTCACCGATCGTTGAACACAGTCTCACTGCTATCCATGCAGACAGGGAGCTTGATTTCACTGAGATCCGATCACTATCGCAAGTAAAGTTCAACTGGCAGATCACGAATTCGGTAGAGGTTGTTGACGTTCTGTCTCGCTTCAACGACTCCCAGCTCTTCGAGAAAAGTATTGCTCAAGAAGTCTTCTAGGTACTGGGTGAATTGTAGTAGAATCTTGTTAAGCGACCTCCCACATGGTCCAGTAATCGATGCAATTAATCCAGGAATCGAGATATCACGAAATAATATGCTCGCGCGTTCACTGACATCCGATCACTGTCGCAGGTAAATTTCAACTGGCAGATCACGAATTCGGTAGAGGTTGTTGACGTTCTGTCTCGCTCCAACGACTCCCAGCTCTTCGAGAAAAGTATTGCTCGAGAAGTCTTCTAGATACTGGTTGAATTGTAGTGGAATCTTGTTAAGCGACCTCCCACATGGTCCAGTAATCGATGCAATTAATCCAGAAATCGAGATATCACGAAATAATATGCTCACGCGTTGACTGACATCCGATCACTGTCGCAGGTAAAGTTCAACTGGCAGATCACGAATTTGGTAAAGGTTGTTGACGTTCTGTCTCGCTCCAACGACTCCCAGCTCTTCGAGAAAAGTATTGCTCGAGAAGTCTTCTAGATACTGGTTGAATTGTAGTGGAATCTTGTTAAGCGACCTCCCACATGGTCCAGTAATCGATGCAATTAATCCAGGAATCGAGATATCACGAAATAATATGCTCGCGCGTTCACAGACATCCGATCACTGTCGCAGGTAAAGTTCAACTGGCAGATCACGAATTTGGTAAAGGTTGTTGACGTTTTGTCTCGCTCCAACGACTCCCAACTAACTTGAAATTCGTTCAGGCCAGAAATAATTTGATACAGCAATGTTCATTGCAAAATATGTACTTTTCGCAGCTGCAGCCATGCACCCTGCATTTTCTTGTATATGTCTTTTACTACTGGGGAGATCCCAAATCTGGGGAGGTATCAAATAAAATAAATCATGTAAACCTATCGAAGAAATGCATCAAATATAATAAATCATGTAAACCTATCGAAGAAATGCATCAAATAAAATAAATCATGCAATCCCATCGAAGAAATACACGAAATAGAACGACTCATGCAAAAATCCACGAAGGAATGTATGAAATAGGGGAGATGATGAAAAACAATCGAAGAAATCAGTTAAAAAGGAAGAGAAATCGGTTTTGGCCTTGGCAGAATATTAACAATTTGAATGACTTTTAATGAACCCGAAAATTTCATCGGCACTAAACGAATAAGCTAACCTGGGCTAGGGGGCCGAGGGGGTGTAGGAAAGACCAGGGCTGAAACCGTGACGAGGTCCCCAGGAAGTCCAGGTTGTCCACTAGGTCCGAATGGTCCAGGGGGCCGAAGGGGTGCAGGAAGGACCAGGGCTGAAACCCTGACCAGGTCCCCAGGAGGTCCAGCAGCTCCAGCAGCTCCAGCAGCTCCAGGGTCTCCGGATGTCCAGGAGGTCCACCAGCTCCACGTGGCTCGGCAGCTCCAGGGTCCCCGGAGGTCCTCCCGGCCCGTAGGACCGACGACGACTGAGTACATGGAGCTCCGTGAGCTCCGTATATACATTTCGAGAAACTATGTCCCCCGATCAAAGCAAAGTCGACGGTTGATTACAATTGCGAAATCCAACGAATTCTTCGGCAAAAATGGATTTTCCGCTAAAATATCCATTCCAGTGGCTATTGCTATGACAAATAATGTTAACAACATTTGCACTAACCGGCCAGTATAAATTATTATTAACTATAATCGATACAACTCGAGATATCAAGCAATTAGTAAGCTTTGGCCTTGAATTTGCAAATGATTTTCTATGCCAATTGAATTCTATTTTATTCTCAATGTTTAATCGTTCGATAAATTAATGTTAATACTTATACATATTACATAGTATTATTTATACTGTATAAATACATTTTAGTTGAACTGTCTGTACTAAATGAATAGCGCTTCGAATCTACATATATGGCGAAATCTTCCAAGCACTTCGAACATGATTCGAAGCTTAAAACTCTTAAATTCTTGATAGGTCTTGAAAATGGACATCTGGTTGTCAAAAATTAGCCAGGTTGATCGGCCATTTCGAGAATTCTTTCTCGAGAATTTCTCGAAAAATATTATAATTGCTTATTTCTTATTTCTCGAGAAATACTGTTTTTAAACACATGTACACTAGATTAAGATTAGAACCTATATGAATTACAATAGAAGATCTCAGTAGAGAAGATTCTACATTATTGACTGCAAAATTCTTAACTGCAGAACTCTTAAATTCTTATTTAACAATTTAGAAAAATTGTATACTGAATTAAGTAATGAGTTTCTCGTGGCTACGAAAGTAAAAAATATCGAAAAGAAGAGACAAAACTATGTATTGTCTCCCTTAGAAAATGTTTGCAAAGGTAATGTTTTAATGCTTAACAATAGAAAACAACACAAAAACACCCAAAATTTCACTTTAAATAAATTTTTTTATATTTATTTTGTGTATGTTACGATACTTTATTTTGGTTGTGATAAAATAAATATATTCTATGACTTTGGTTACGTTAAAATTACGTTACTTATGTAATTTACATGTAATCTACACTCAACATAAATAACTTGGTCAAAGAGTAGGTATAATAAGAGGCGTCACTCCGGGCGGAACCTTTGAAGTCCTTGCTTGACCTTGGCATTTAAATTGGTTGTCTATTTCTAGCGGGATATTCAAATCGACTAAATGTACCTTACCACAATTGGTTGATTATTGCCGAAGTTTATCGATCATTGCCGAAGCTTACCGATCATTGCCGAATGGGCAATGCTATCTGGGAAGCAGAAATCTGCCGTGTCTATCGATAGTCGATCGATTCGACTTACTCGATTTCGTACGAGAGCGGTATCGATAGCTGCATAGCGGTGTCTGCTACTGTTGTTGACCGATAACGTTCTGTTTGTAAAACGTAAATTTCGTGGCGCAGAGGAATATTGTTCTCATTACGGTTTCAACATCAACGAATTTATTTATAGAACCTATGCCACTAGCGATGCACGATTTCAGACACACCTCCTGGAAGAACAGTTTCTGGAAAACCACTTTATAAATGTTGAATAGGTTAGCGCATTACAGAGAACATTTTCTGATATAATTCTTCGTAACACTCATTTAGGAAACCTTTTCGAGAGGGAGTATACATCGAAAATTGAAACTACTACTTTTCTTGTGTGTTTTACGTGAGAACTTAAATGATAGAATAATTTGTGATTTATTGTTTGCGTATATAGGAAACGTACAGAGTATAATGGATCGTGGCAAGGCAGGGATTGGTAGGGGCGCGAAGAGCAAAATAGCTCAGCACCCTTCTGACTTGTTTGCACTTGGGTCTAAAGTTCCACGTAATGAAAGTTCCGATGCTAAGAGGCCCGGAGTTATTCATTCTAAACCAAGCAGCAGTTCGTCTACTTCTGGTAATTGATTGTCATCCACTTTATTTAATTAAGGGGTCATTCCTGTAATCATGCTGCAAAATTTGGCAACATTCAGGTTTTTTTCTCAGTGAATACAATGAATAACAATGTGAACCTGTGAATCATATTTCTTTTCAAAGACACGATTTTTAATTCCAGATAACATTGAAAAAACGCAATTAAAAGTGTATTTAAAAAATTGTTTCGTATTCATTATAAGTAGCTTAATAATTGAAAAAAAGTTTGACATTGTTATTTAGTGTATTCACTGAGAAAAAGAAACCTGAATGTTGCCGAATTTTGCGGCGTGATTACAGGAATGACCTCTTAACAGAAAGCAGAACATTCAGCGAAATCGATTCTTGTAAATTTTATTTGTGTGAAATTGTGTAGGCAATGATCGGAAAAAGGAAGCACCGTCGGGATCGATTCAACCTTTCCAATATATCCCACAAAAGAAGCCCAAACTTACGACACACGTCCCTCATCAGCGACCGCCATTCTCAAGCGCGGAAGCTTGGGAACTGGTAGCCATAGATAGCGACCCAGCAGACTTCGTTCCTATGGTTTTAGAAGCTAACGATAACGACGAAGGCGACAAGGTTATAGGCATCATATGCGGTGCTGTGAAAACACTGAAGAATCAGAAATGGAAGCCTGATACGTTGATTTACATGGGATTACTGTACTTAGCGAAGATTCGTCCATCTATTTTTTCAAATGATTGTATACTGCACGCACTTTCGTCGCTGTTGAAACGGGACCAGGCGCACAATTACAAAGCCAAAGGAAACCCGTTGGTTCCTGTTCTGGCAGCGAATCTGTTAATGAAAGGGTTTCATGACAAGAGAAATTGGCCAGAGATTTTTGTAAAGGTATATCTTCTGCTTCTGTTTACTCCGCTTATATGCGCTCTTCAGCTAATCGATCTTTGTGCTTCATTCTATAGTTGTACATTGAGGACGCTTTAGGAGAAAGAGTCTGGGTGGATCACGAGGAATGCAAAGGTTTCGTCGACAATATTTTAACTGGATTCAACACGAGGCATCCACCAAAGAGCGTTTTACAACCGGAGCTGTCTGTTCTAACACCGCGTGATTGTCATAGCCCTTCCACGATAGACGACGAGGATCCAGGATCTTCTTCCGTACAATTTTCCGGAGACAAAGAGAAAATAGAATTCCCTGTGACTCCGAGATACGCTCACTGTATAGAGAATATAGAATCTATCGTCCTTGAAGCTATAAAGGAGCAGTTGAACAGACGGCAGCCAGAGTCGATTACTAAAAACTTTCTAAGGTTTCTGTCTTCAGCCTGTGGCTTCGTGGAAATCAGAAATATTGCCGTGCCCAGGTTAGAAATGTGGCTGCACAATCCTAAACTAATGAGGCCCGCCCAGGAATTGCTGAGCTACATCTGCTACAATTGCACTTCTCATACGCAGAGGGACGTCGAGGTCATAAGTCAATTAGTGAAGATGAGATTGAAGACCAAAGCGGTGATTAATTTATACTTGAGCTGCGTGAAAGAGCTGATCGGTCTACACCCTGACAACCTGGCCACTATCTTGAAGCACACGATTTATAACGAATTATCCAACGCGCGAAATCCGAACAACATGCCAATGCTTGGCGTAATGTTCCAAACTTTACCAGAGCAGTCTGCTAAACTGCTCGCAGAAATATTTCAGGATTTGTTGATGAACCGAGAGGATTATCTCAGACCTCTGCGTGCCTTGCTCAGAGAAATAGTGCGTGTCTGTCGGCACGACATTAATCTACTTACCTTCGCTCGCACCTTAATGTCCGAGAGGCAGGACATAGCACAGCAATTGCTTAACTTTGAATTCAAGGAGCGCGTCTTTATTTCTATCGCTGACCTACTGTGCCTGTGTATGCTACTGGCGATCAGTCCTCAAGTGAAAGAAGCCGCGGCAATGTCGCAGAGAGGCGACAAGAAGGACATAGCTTTGCTGCATCAGTTTCAAAATATGGTGGCTACGACTCAGTACGAAGCGGTTTTGTGGTTGCAGAACTCTGCGCCTCAAACGTATACCATTGGCAGGAACGAACTCCTCCATGCGTTGCATAAAATCTTGTTCCTTGAATCACCGGAGCAGTACTACAAGCTGGACAATTGGCCCCCGGAATCGGATAGAGTGTTCTATTTGCGACTCGTTTCGGATGTTCCCTTGTTGCAGAGCTCGCTGTTGAGGCTTTTAATAATTGGTTATTCGAAAGTAAGTATGCAGGCTGATAACTTCAAGTATTCAAATGCTCTTTTCGTATTAGGGCAGCGAGGAGCAACCTTTTGGCCCGTAGTGGGCTAATAATGGAAACCTAAACACTCTACGCGGGTCGTAATATCAAATACTTAAATATACTAATCGAAGAATTTTAATTTTTTGTTGTTTAAGTAATAATTAATTGTTAGTTTAATTTATTGGTTGCTCATCACTTTAGATAGACTACCTGCGATATTTTCTGCGATCCCACTTCAACGCCAATGATTAAGAACGTATGTTCTGTTTGTAGGAAAACAGTATCACCCATTCGGAAACGTTAGATTTGGTGGATCAGTTAATACGACGGGCAGCAGGGAATTCAACGGAGAGTTTTCCAACCTTGCAAGCGGATAAATTAGATATAATTGAGCTTATTTTCAACCTCTGTATTTATCAGCCACCAGGAACAATAAACATACCATCGAAGTACGTAACATCATCTTTAACATTACGTATTTAATCTGCTACTGTGTCTTTATGCTTATTACTATTATTTTCTTTACGTTTAGTTATGTACCACCAACTTTGGCGATATCGAATTTGTATTGGAAGGGATGGATAATGTTGCTGATGCTGGCTGCCCACAATCCATCAGCTATCGGTGCCGTTGCATGGAAACGATATCCCATTCTACGAACTCTCATGGAGATGTGCATCACTAAGTAAGTTTAAAGTATCTGAAACTTGACAATTCTTTCGCGCATGTACTGATACTATCGTCCATTCGGACCTGGGCGAATTTTATTTGAAATTTAAGTAAGAAATAGCTATTTGAAATAACATTTCGGTCCGTTATATTTGATACTGTTATTTGAAAATATAGTAAATATCGATTGATTTAAAATTATAGCAATTTCGAATAATGAACCAGTAAAAATAATGAGTTCCACTATTTTTTTAGCACAATTGTGCAGAAAACGAAATAATTATGAAATACCCTGCTATTTTAAATAATATTTAAAATAATGCCATTTCAAAAGTGCCCAGGTCTGTTTCCGGCGAATTTATTCTAATATAATATTACATTGCAGCCACTTTTCGTATCCTCCGCCTACAATGGCCTTGCCAGAGATTATAGAGCAGGAGCGTTCGAAGGAGCTGCAAGTCGAGGCGATCGAGAAACAGGAAATACTCGAGTACGAGTCACACTTGGCCGCGGCATCGACGAGAATACAAATATCTGAGCAGAACAGTTTGCTGTTATCGCAGCTGATCACTATGGAGCCAACTGGCATCGCTAGAAGACCACCTCCAGCGGTCCTGGAGCAAATACAGTCGTTGAATGTGTCCCACAGACTGGGGCACTTGCTCTGTCGGTCCCGAAAGCCGGACTTCCTGTTAGACATAATACAAAGACAGCAGCAGAGCTCGTCCCAGAGCATGCCTTGGTTGGCAGATCTCGTACAGAATAGCGAAGGGTCCCTTAGTCAATTGCCCGTACAGTGCCTCTGCGAGTTTCTGTTATCCACTAGCACGCAAGCAGTAGAAAAACAACCGAGACAGCAGCAGCTGCTGGCCCATCTTCAAATGTTGCTGACCGATCCGGAGCAAGATCGCCAACACGCTTACGAGGTCTTGGAATATTTCCTGAGAAGACTGAGCAGCCAGCAAACTAACAGCCGCCTCCAAGCGATCACTGGCCTGAAAATGGTCCTCGGGTCTATTCCTACCGAGGAGGAGCCCATGGACATTGACGGAGAGAATGAAAGGTAATTTAAGGATATCCTTCCATCAAATCACTCCAAAAATAGGGACAAAAATAGACACTTTTAGGGTTTTATTTAAAAAAAAAAACTTTTTAAGCTGTATTTGGACATCCTTAAAGTTAACAATTTTTTTGCATATTTTATATAAGTTGCGCATCTGCGGAAATTTTACGCAAGAAAATGTTTATAAAAAGAAAGCGATTGGTCGAAAAGTTATGATCATAGTATCATTTTTTGCTATTTATTTTTTTTTATTATCTATAAGGATGTCCAAATACAGCCTAAAAAGTTTTTTATCTCTCTGAACTTCCTTTTTTAAGATAAACTCACCCTTCGTGGATGTGTCACATCGAAAGCTAAAGTGGACTTTCCTTCCAGAGAGTTGTGGCTTGTTCGCAAGCTGCCAACCATACCTCACTTCCTGTCAGTGAGAACCCTGGTTTCTACTGCTCTTCGCGGTGCCTGCCAGGTGGAGAACAGTCCAGACCTCGTGCACGCTTACATATCGTATCTGGCTGCCCACACGGCGGACGACGAGCTGCCAGATCTAACTGACTTAGCCAACGAGATATCTCAGCTGGTGGTTGAACGGAGCACAATCATAGCAGCTATTTTACCGCAGCCGGAATGCGACAGCCTGCAAGCTAAGCAAACCTTGCACGCCTTCATGGCGATCTTCTGCAATTACTTGGAGAAAGCTCGGTCCCCTAGAAGGGAAGAGTACACCTGGTCCGAAAGCCAAGATCAGATATTGGTGCAGTGGAGCACGGGAGAAGAATGCACCATGCACATTTTGGTCGTGCACGCTATGATAATTCTTCTAACTTACGATTCGTCCGACGATGACGTGCTGTTCAACGTTCTCCTTGAAACGTGGTTCCCGTTGAATGCCGAGCCACCGAAGGCTTTCCTCGTCGACACCAGCGAGGAAGCTTTGCTCATCCCAGATTGGTTGAAGCTGAGGATGATCAGGAGCAACGTCCCGCGTTTGGTGGACGCAGCGCTGAAGGACTTGGAGCCGCAGCAGCTGGTTCTCTTCATCCAAAGTTTCGGCATCCCTGTACCCTCCATGAGTAAGCTGCTTCATACTTTGGATGCTGGGGTACAAATCGATCCCGGCTCGGTCGGCGAGGCGGTTTTAGATAAGACCTACATGGCGCAGTTAGTTGAAGTTCAACATAGGAGGGGTGCCACAGGGGGCCTGGTCTTTGTACAAGTTCTGCAATTGATGGAGCCACAGTTACCGGACGAGAACCCAGTGACCATCGGACAGCTGCAGGAACCACTGCCTCCCAGTGCTATGGTCCAAAAGCAGTCTGTCATACAGTGCTCCGTTAAAACAGACGTTCCACATCTGATCAACAGGCTGTTCATCGAGAACATATCTATGAATCAAAAGATGGATGCCTATCGTAGACTGCACAAAACTCTGGCAAAAGATTTGCAGAAGTCAGCGAAGGAAAGCAGCGCTGTGGTACTGGCGATACAGCACATATGCAGCGTGCTCAGTTCGATGCAAGTGAAACAGTTCTTGGCTTCTCTGGTACACATGCCACAGTACTCCTGCACCTTGATGCGTATAATATTGCTGCCTCTGAAGAAGTCCTCCACTTCGAAGCAGGTGGTCGAATTGGCTCGTAACATGTGCGTGAACCTTATACAACTGATAGGCGACGTGAAAGCACCAGTGCTATCGATTCTCAGGGACTTTGCGAATACGCAGCTAACGAAAATACCAAAAAGCATGGAGTTGACGATGTTGAAGCACAATCGCGATCCTGGGTCTATTCTGGAAAGCACCGACCCTGTGAATCTTGAGGCAGTAGGGCGCAAGCTGTTGGACATTTGTCTGAAACAACAGAAGACTGATATTCTTGTCGAAGGAATGGCCGGGTTATTAGTAAACGATAGTAATGAAGGCGTTCTAAAGCCACGAACAGGGTTGTTAATAGACTGGTTAGCTTCCTTTGAGCCAGAGTTGATCGGCACATGCCCCAACCTGCAAATGAAGCTTCTTTTTGGGAAAACGAAGATACAGATGAAGATTGATAATAACGTTGTGAGTTCGCACTCCTTTAGGCCTTATTTGTTAACTTTACTGACGCACAGAGCAAGCTGGGCGACTTTGTATAAGTGTGTTGGACATTTGTTGGACAAGTGCGACGATGGGTAAGCGAAGAATAAATTAAAGGTGTATAAAAATTTGTATAATAGTAATATCGCTACAAATAATGGAATATTAATTTCGCAGGTTCGATCCCACGGCTGTGTTAGACTTTCTATGGGCATTGACCTGCAATCCGAAACTTTGGCAGGGGAGGGACAAATTCACTCCGAAGCACTATGTGCCGGAGAATATTTTACTTTTACATGAGAAACAATTGTTGACACTTGTAGCTTACATAGTTGCGGAAGCTGTTATTATCTGTAATTGCCAAAGCAGAAACGCTGCGCTGGCTCGAATGGATTCTCGCCTTGATTTATTACTGCACTGCGTTTCTACGGACGATCATTTGGTGTCTAGTGTTGTGAAGTACTTGGCTGATCGTATAATGAATGATTCAGAGTACGTACACTGTGATTTCTCCCTTTTCAAGGAAGAATAGTCTAAGCATTGTTGCGCTTTAATTTTTAGCGTGGATTCTGATATGGCGCACCAGTTCTTGTTACATATGTACATGAAGATACCCAAAGTGATCTGTTACTTAGACACTTTCCAAATAAAAAAGTTCGTCGGAGGGGCGAAGATTACAGAATGGACGGGTTCCGTGTTGGATTGTATGAGCCATTCGCTGCTAACGGCTTTAGCAGCCACACCAAGGCAGAAGTCGTGGAATTCCAGGTCTCAGGACTTCGAATTATGTGCCAGGAAGATGGCTGCTGTGCATCCGATCTTAGTTTTACGTCAGCTTCCAATGCTAGCGTCGTCTTTAATGGGAAGATCTTATCTGGACTTCAGCCAATTCAGATCTGGTCATCATTTGAATCTCTTCGTACAAATAATGGGGCTGCTGGAGTTGCTGCAGCCGCATTTGTTTAGTGAAGAGCACCAAACTGCTTTGGAAGATACGTTAGAAAATTACTTTCAATGCTTCCAAGTACGTCAAGGAATATTAATAAATTTATTCACTTTTACTAGAGCATCACTGATTTCTTTTATTTTCAGAATTATGGACCAATAAAGGATCTCATAGCTCTGCTGAATAGGTTTATTACGCTGCTGCAGGCGTACATTTCCTACGATCCACAACGGGCATTAAAGTATCTGCAGAAGCACGCGCAGGTGCTTCAGTAAGTAACGCCTTCGATCACTTCCGGTAGACTTCAGACACCGGCTTACACTTACATATAGTGAATTGCAGGTACACTATCCGAATCTAGTTACACTTAGAACACTTGTATCGGGCATTCCGGTGCCAAGGGAAGGAGAAGACTTGGAGGAGGTTTTAATCACTGTTCCTCCTACTCCACCTCCTGTGGAATCCATTATTCCACAGCATTGGCCATCATTGCTGACTACGCTAACCAAGCTTCAAGGCGAAGGTATGGTTACGTCATTAGGGGGGCCCTTCTTTATGTGCCGAAATTTTTTTTAGTACCTAAACTTTAAAGCCTGGTCGGCACCTTTTCCTGTGGTCCGATTGCAATAAAATTTCTCAGGGATTATTTTTTTTTATGAAATGGAACCATAATAGAGGGTGAGAGCAAAAGAAATCGGATGTTGAAAAATAAGGGCCACCCTATTACGTCATATTTCAACTTCAATTCAAGCCATTTGGCCTTCTCGCGCCATGCCATTAGCAGAGTTCGCGCAACAAGTAACTGTTTAATGAACATTCCAGATGTGTTTAACGCCCTTCAGGAGATCGAGCACTTATCGTCTCGAAAACCATTGGTGTTAGAGCCCATAACAGACAATATAGCAGAGTTGCTCGTCTCCCCGCAGAGCAACATAAGGTCCCTCGCTCATACTCTGTTAGCGAGAGCATTGAAACATCGTCCCGCGTCAAATGCAAATATATTATCCGCATTCCAGAGGTGCCTGGACAGTCCTAGAGCCGACATCCTCATGTCGGCTTTAGAAAAGCTGCCAGAGATTGTATTATGTATGCAAGGTAAATGATCCTCCCTATTACATTCACTTTACTCTTGCATAAGCGAACATTCCAACAAATTTGCGTCTTGTTACAGAACACGCTTTACCGTTGATGCAAAAGGTATTCGAGTTAGGGGTAAATTCAAATGTGAATACCACACCGTATATAAACAAAACCATTGCTCTGTTAAATACGCAGCAAGGCTGTTAATATCGTAAAGATTGTAATTTTTTATTTTGTATAAAACAAGAGCAGATTTTTTATTAAAATAAAAAATGACAGGTACATTGCACTTATTCCTCGTACCTAATACTATATACATCATTCCCGAAAGGATCGTCAAGTTGTAAACAAGAACGGAGTGCATACACTTCGAATTCTTGCTCTTTATTCAAAGTACATGCACGAATGAGCATCGCGCGCCAAAGTAATTCATATTTGAGAAATCGGAGTTCCGTATAAACGTATATAAATCTTTGTCCAAAGTTATAGGCTGTAAATGTAATATAAATAATAGTGCATATATATATATATATATATATACACACACAGACTCAATACACATATATCAAAGAAAGGCTTCCGGTGGTACATTGTTAACTGTATACATGTTCATAAACGTGGTAATAGCGCTCCTTATGTCCCAATTGGCCTCTTGCAAGTATTGCTGGCAAAACTTCATGTTCATCGTAGTCAGCTCGTGCAGGAACGTCAGTAACTGATCTTTCTCAGAAACACTAAACACAGTCGGAACAAACTTCGGCGCACCTCTCGTTTCAAACTTGATTTCATTGTTTCCTCCTAGACTACTATTAGCAGGTGTTCCGTCGAGGTAGCACTGATCATTTGTAATGCAATATTCGTGATCTTCCTTCTGCCTAATGATGAAAGTTCTGTTGAAGAACATCGGGGGGCACGGGACCTCTCGAAACGAGAACAACCCTTGCACAGCAATAGCAATTTGGCCGTCCGCGTCGTACAGTAGATCTACGCGGAATGATTTGAAATTGTGTATCGTAGATGGCTGGCTTCTAAGAGCGGAGATGATTTTCTCCGGGCCACGCAGTAAGAACTCTTGACACTTTGCATAGTCGACAAACTTGAGTAAGTTTCTATTGCTAACAAATATTTTGGTTATTTGCTTGTGAACATAATTCGTGACAAATCCCAGCGTCATGGAGTAAAGCGCATCCCTGTCGTATAATCCGTTCATTACTTGCCTGTCGTCTTGATCGTATAGACTGAAATAGTGCTTAATAAATTGTTTAATAAGGCAGATTCTTGCGCCGCCTCTTAGGAAGTTACTTTGAACATTAGGGACGAACTTCTGCTCTGTGTCTATTACAATCCCATCTAACTTCTGTAGATGGGGGAAAACATTTTTCACGGCTTGCACGTACTCCTGACACTTGTTGTACTTTGCGCACAACGGATTACCATCCAGCCAGAGCTCGCTTATTTTGAATTCGCTGAAGTAGCGCAAGTATTCCACATCCCCGATTTCGTTGTGTCTTAGATCCAACTTGGTCAGGTGATAGTTGAACAACTTCTCGAAAAGTATAATGGCTGCGATTTTATTGTACTTTAAGCTCAACTCTCTGACGGGTAATCGTGAATCGCGATTGTTATTTAAGATCCCTACTTTGGTGCAGCGTAGGACAAAGTGCAACACTTTAGGCAAAGATATGGGACAGTATATGGAGCCTAACGACTTCTCGTTTTCAAAGTTGTCGAGGTTCAATACTTTTTTCGTGGGTTCATATCTGTGGTAAGCCACTTGCGTTATTAACAAGTTCGGGTTCAATTGTAATGTCAGGGTATCTAAGAATCCCAATACAATGTCGATGTGCAAGTCCTGCCCGTTTGGCAGAGTGACGCATAAGCCTTGCTTCACGAAAGTCTCGATAGCAATGGAACTACACTTTGCCAAGAAAGTGCTTTTCTTCGGACTCTCTTCTCTGTACATAACGGGCAATATGACTTCAGGTTCACAAGCGACAATGATGCACCGTAACACTTCCATCGCTTTGCATTTGCCTGCTCCGAAAAGTATGAATTTGTGCCATAGATCCTGGCGAGATGCTAAAGCTGATTCTTGAGTGCTGAACGATGGTTTCAGATGACTTAATCTCAGTGGTTCCCATGTCGGCACAGTTTTAGCTACTTCTGTGGTTGTCATTGTTCTTAATGTACAGTATAACAATAATGCTTTGCGTGTTAATTATTATCAAACGGAATATAAAATCCAGCTACTATGTGATCGGTTAAAATAATACAAAATTCATAATACATAAAGTAATTTTGAAGCGGGAAGTAATACCAATAGTATAATTCTACATTACTGTTAAATAATCAACTGCTGTTTTCCATGTGCTTAGTCGGACCCATAACAACACGTTTTTCAGGGAAAGCATCACCCCTTTTGTAAATTTATTATTTGTTTAATGACATTGTGCGGTATTTTCTGTACTTTGCAACTCTGGTACAGTTCTTAGTGTATACAGACAAGGTATAGGATAACCCACGTGTGTAGGTATCACCGTACGGATGTTCGTGTTGGTTCGTGTTGTCACCTAAATCAGTGATGCCAGAATGAGGACGGGAGCGCTCGAGAATTTCCCCCACCACGCATGCACACTACGCCGGAGCTGCGTGTCCGTGAGCTCGGCGCTTCGGACAACGTCGGGAAGACGAGAGAGAAAACGAATGTGTGTCTTTCTCTCTCGCTCTTGAAACCAAGCGACACGCGGCCGTACGCGACTTCACGAGTGCCTCGAGATCCACTTTTCACTTTCTGACATATGCATAATACTTTTGTAATGAAAAAAAAATTTGGAAAAATTTTTGTTACGGAAACCACGTTTTAAGACCTCCTGATCACGTTTTGACCATTTAGAAAAGAGCTTTCTTTTAAATATCTCATGTATTTGTTAACACGATTACAGTTTAAACGGCAAAATGGATTTCAATGAAACTTTATATTCTTGTCTTAAGATCCGTTTAGATCACGAAAAATGATAATTACCCGTTATGGTTCTTCGATCTTTCAGATATACGAACTAAATTCTACATAAAAAAAATTAAATAAAGTTCTTCTGTAACTTCTTTAACAAAGAAAAATGTACATTCATAATTGAGGCATTTGATGGAAAAAGGGCACATACGCCAAAATGCCATTTCAAGAAAATCGATTTCAAAGTTTTCATTATAGTACCTATAACTTAATAAAAAGTAATGCAAATAAATCAATTTTTTTAATCTGTTCAAAAACACATCGTAGCTGCTTAATTCTAATCAGAATCATTACAACTCTCACGTAGGAAAGTAGTGAAGGGTTCATACTTCAAGATGAAATTGCAAAAGTTGATAAATTACATCTAGAAAATGCACCTACAATCGACGAAGCTTGAGTGTTCACATAGGACCGTGATTCTCGTCACCGTTTCAAAGAATCGTTAATAACTAATTAATTATAGCCAAAATCTACGCGAAAACCACATAGGAAAGTAACCAAGGGTCTATTCTTCGAGACGCGATTCTGAAAGTTCATAAAATATTCGCGAGAAATGAGAAATTCGTGAATTTACAGTGACTGTGTGATATTTCTATTTCCCTCCTTGTCGCGCACACTAGCGTTCTCTCTCTCGCTCACGCCACCTATCTCCCTCCTTGCCGCACACACTAGCGTTCTCTCTCGCACAGCTCAGCCGTGCCACCTCTTCTATTACTAGGTCTCCTATTAACTCGGAGAATTTACTGGTGTCAATCCAAATTGTGGGTAACATAGGGATCGCTATCATCGGTAATCTAACCTATATAAAAGGCTTTTTTTATTAGTAACTATGTAGAGATTCGTAAATAAAACGCATACGAGTGATTGCTGAACGTTGTCACAAGACTATATTCTCGAATCTACACGTACAAATATACAAATCATTTTGAAAAGATCGAGAATCCTTGAAGAAAGTGTGCATTTACTAAACGCGGAGTGGAACTTGTAAATCTGTCCAAAAACACATCGTAGCTGCTTAATTCTAATCAGAATCATTACCACTCTCACGTAGGAAAGTAGTGAAGGGTTCATACTTCAAGATGAAATTGCAAAAGTTGATAAATTACATCTAGAAAATGCACCTACAATCGACGAAGCTTGAGTGTTCACATAGGACCGTGATTCTCGTCACCGTTTCAAAGAATCGTTAATAACTAATTTATTGTAATAAAAATCTACGCGAAAACCACATAGGAAAGTAACCAAGGGTCTATTCTTCGAGACGCGATTCTGAAAGTTCATAAAATATTCGCGAGAAATGAGAAATTCGTGAATTTACAGTGACTGTCTGATATTTCTATTTCCCTCCTTGCCGCACACACTAGCGTTCTCTCTCGCGCAGCTCAGCCGAGCCACCTCCTTCAGTATCATGTATTCTTATTAGCTCGGAGAATTTCTTGGTCCAACAACCCAAATTGTGAGTAACATAGGGATCGCGATCGGTAATCTAACCTATATAAAAGGCTTTTTTTATTAGTAACTATGTAGAGATTCGTAAATAAAACGCATACGAGTGATTGCTGAACGTTGTCACAAGACTATATTCTCGAATCTACACGTACAAATATACAAATCATTTTGAAAAGATCGAGAATCCTTGAAGAAAGTGTGCATTTACTAAACGCGGAGTGGAACTTGTAAATCTGTCCAAAAACACATCGTAGCTGCTTAATTCTAATCAGAATCATTACAACTCTCACGTAGGAAAGTAGTGAAGGGTTCATACTTCAAGATGAAATTGCAAAAGTTGATAAATTACATCTAGAAAATGCACCTACAATCGACGAAGCTTGAGTGTTCACATAGGACCGTGATTCTCGTCACCGTTTCAAAGAATCGTTAATAACTAATTTATTGTAATAAAAATCTACGCGAAAACCACATAGGAAAGTAACCAAGGGTCTATTCTTCGAGACGCGATTCTGAAAGTTCATAAAATATTCGCGAGAAATGAGAAATTCGTGAATTTACAGTGACTGTCTGATATTTCTATTTCCCTCCTTGCCGCACACACTAGCGTTCTCTCTCGCGCAGCTCAGCCGAGCCACCTCCTTCAGTATCATGTATTCTTATTAGCTCGGAGAATTTCTTGGTCCAACAACCCAAATTGTGAGTAACATAGGGATCGCGATCGGTAATCTAACCTATATAAAAGGCTTTTTTTATTAGTAACTATGTAGAGATTCGTAAATAAAACGCATACGAGTGATTGCTGAACGTTGTCACAAGACTATATTCTCGAATCTACACGTACAAATATACAAATCATTTTGAAAAGATCGAGAATCCTTGAAGAAAGTGTGCATTTACTAAACGCGGAGTGGAACTTGTAAATCTGTCCAAAAACACATCGTAGCTGCTTAATTCTAATCAGAATCATTACAACTCTCACGTAGGAAAGTAGTGAAGGGTTCATACTTCAAGATGAAATTGCAAAAGTTGATAAATTACATCTAGAAAATGCACCTACAATCGACGAAGCTTGAGTGTTCACATAGGACCGTGATTCTCGTCACCGTTTCAAAGAATCGTTAATAACTAATTAATTATAGCCAAAATCTACGCGAAAACCACATAGGAAAGTAACCAAGGGTCTATTCTTCGAGACGCGATTCTGAAAGTTCATAAAATATTCGCGAGAAATGAGAAATTCGTGAATTTACAGTGACTGTGTGATATTTCTATTTCCCTCCTTGTCGCGCACACTAGCGTTCTCTCTCTCGCTCACGCCACCTATCTCCCTCCTTGCCGCACACACTAGCGTTCTCTCTCGCACAGCTCAGCCGTGCCACCTCTTCTAGTACTAGGTCTCCTATTAACTCGGAGAATTTACTGGTCTCAACCCAAATTGTGGGTAACATAGGGATCGCGATCATCGGTAATCTAATAAAAGGCTTTTTTTATTAGTAACTATGTAGAGATTCGTAAATAAAACGCATACGAGTGATTGCTGAACGTTGTCACAAGACTATATTCTCAAATCTACACGTACAAATATACAAATCATTTTGAAAAGATCGAGAATCCTTGAAGAAAGTGTGCATGTATTCTTATTTCAATTAATAAGATACGAGAAGTTAACATTTTTAAGATGAAAAAATGCCTTAATAAAAAGAAAAGTTCAAAAATCTCATTTAAATTTTCACCAAGCAAAATTAATGTAAGAGAAGTCAGTAATTAATTTATTCGTGAGCAAGTCGGCGTCAAAGCATAGTAAACTAAAGTTTAACTTCAAAACAGTTTGTTTTTTGACTTTGTTTTATCGAAACACCCGCACTCTTATGAATTTTCAGAGGGCAGCACAGGCATGATTCACAAGTGGGATGGGCGTTGGGTACAAGTTTTCTTCATGCGTGTGTGATCAGTCGCAATTAAATTAAATTTTTCCTCAACTACCGAAATTGTTTTACTCGATTTAATGACAAGATGACGAAAACGTGGCACGCATTTCTGTTTACCCTATATTTTGTATGGCAGGGTAAGTTTGCGGAAATTTAAAATCAAGCATGAGTGTTTGTTGTGTCTACATAATTGTTACAAATTAAATTTTGTCTCATTAGGAAATGAGAATTGTATCTAATTGAATATTTTCAGTTGAAAGATCATTCATCATTTAACGCACAACTTAATGTTTTTGCGCAATTTTATCCAGAGCAGGCTTAATGAATAATTATTATACAAATATTGTTCCAGTTGGAGACAATAACTTGTAATAATATTGTATTATTTTTTAGTGAAATATTCCAGCCAAGAATCTTCGCCCTGTCAAATCCCCACTGTCATAAGAGGATCATGGTTTTCATGGGAAAATGGCAGGAACACTCTAACAGAAATAAATGCCGAAACAATGACAAATCGTGGTTATTGTGTAAATATGCACCAACTGTATCATGTTAATTACACATTTGTATTTCGGAACGAAGAGTGCTACCACTGTGTCAATCTAATTGTGAGGACAGTAAACGTGTTGGAGAAACTCGAAGGTAAAAGCCATATAATAAATTGGAAAGGATTGACAACAAAACTCTGTAAAGCATAACATTATTCATCTTATGTTGTAGCAAGTTGTATAAATTTACCAGACGGTGTCGAACCCACGGTGGAAAATGTATGTAAAGGACTGCGATCTGACCAGCAGTTAATAACCCTATTTTCCGAGAACCATGTTCCCGTGAATTGCAGATCATCTCTCGAAGGTGTTTGGCAATTTGCTTATCAGAACCGATTCAGATTTACAGGAGAGTGTAATCATCCAGACGCACAAATTCGATCCTGCCAAACCGCAGGAACACAATTCCTGATAACCAATCAGAAATTTAATATAACGTACAAGCAGTGTTCTGGCATGAAAAACACATTCGACGGAGGTAATGCTTCCGCTACTTCGACGGATTGTCGTTCGCGCAATTCTTATAAGACTCTATCATTGGTTTACTCTAAACATTTCAGTTGTGGAATATAGCTGTCTGGGAGATTGGTTCGTAGACAAGAATCACTTCTTCGCTGTTGCAAATACAAAAGAATCTAGGAAAGACGAGAAGTACCGATGTTTCCTAAAGAATCGCGACGATGATCTTTATATAGGAGTGTCTATTACTGCAGAGTGCAATACGTTGAAGACTGTCGAGAAAAGTCCCGAGCGTTTAAGAGTGACACCCGTTAAAGCCGAAGTGGTGGAACCAGGGTGCAGGTTCCCGGAAGATATGAGTGGACTGTGGATAAACACAGCCAACATCGACGCAGATATTTTCATTAATGAAACGCATATAATCGAAACATCGTATCCGGACGAAGGTCGTTACAGACGTACGATTTACGTTTGTCGCGAATCGAGAGACACCAGAGTGATGATGGCAAGACTGACTGTCGATGGATGGTATGCTTGATACTAATGATGAAGCACGTGCTTTATGGTAGTTTGATAATTAAGGTTTTTCTACTTTCAGTCAGAAAGATTACGTCTGTTTCGATTTCGTGCGGCGACACCATAATGTCATCAGATACCGACGAGGTGTGGCAGTTATCAAAGACGATTTCCACACTGTTTGCTCTTGGGTACAGTTTCCGAACAAGGAGGACTGGAAATATGACTTATTTTTGGGTTAGTAGTGTCTTTAGATTTGTTTCAACTAGCTTTACTACCGGGCTTCGCCGGAATTCAGATTCTGATTTTATCTACCCTAAGTAACTCATAACTCGGGAAGGGAAGGACGTAGCGAGCTTAGACACCTTTTGTGACCCTAGAGTTCACCATTCGAAAGTTTTTAGGCGACAAACAACACACAAACATAAACTTTCTGCTTTATATATTAAGATCACTGATTTCTTAGATTTATGTATCAATCACTGATCTCTTATCGATATATTTTGTGATCGTAGCAAAGGATCCTGTGCCGGTGCGATGCCCTGTCGCTGGAAAATACATGTTCACTCAGACGGGAGATGTTCTATTCGAAACTAGAATCTTAGGGGGCGTCACACTGTCTCCTCGTCCAAATATCTACTGCAAACAGAATATCTCAGACTTCTCCGTGTGCGACACTGATCAAAAGGAAATAGCCATTGACGAGACCTACTGTTTGTCAGTAGACCATTTAGGAAGACCTGTAGATATCTACAGTAAGTTCAAGCTGCCACCTTAGAAGGATCAACCTGTGCATACTTTACTTCGTTTCTAATTTATAGGTCTGCCGGATTATAAGATGAAGTGCATTGGATTCTGGAAGGAAAATTTAAAGTCGTATCTAATAACTTATGACGAATTGGATCCCTTTAGCAAGTATCGTTGCTGGGTGTATCAGAGGGCTGATTTGAATAAGGTTCTGATGTCTCAAGCTATCGGACCATTCTGTGACCTGAAACAAGATGTTACTAGTAAGAATTATACCGAAGGTGCCGCAGTTGCATTAGAGCTGCAGGTAAGCTGAAATTTATACAATTTTATTTCTTTTCTCCGGCTTGGGAATTAACTACTCTTTTCGGCCGATTTTCAGAAGCAACGCCCTCTTTCTCCCTCCGCCACAGGCACGTATCATATGAAACCTATTCATACGAGTGCCGCGGGGGCTAAGACGCGAGGCGGGAAAAGAGAGCTTTGCTTTTGAAAATCGGCCGAAAAGAGCAGTTAATTCTGAAGCCTGCTCTGGGTAATATTCTAAGTATTATAAATTTAGGAATACGAGAGAGAACGTGATCAGTGCCCAATGTATTTCGATGATGGATCTAATCCTTGGGTAATCACCGAGAATTATATCAAAGTATTTCATTATGGTAATGCAGGTACAAAACTATCAATCTCATATCCGTCCTTAATTTCGATAGTCAGTATAGTCCACGTAATTCATGTAAAGTCATTAAGGAACGTATTAATTGTCTAGATTTACGGTTTTAACCACTTTTAAATAATTCCGTCCATAATTTGTATATACATTTTATTAGATCTGAATAGCGACTATGTATATTAAATACATATTACGATTTATAGAGCGCACTTATGTAATGTACATTATATTTAACGAGCAAATATTTCTGTAATATTCTAATCTATGTATGTTACACTACCAAGCGCATTACGACAAGTGCCTTTTTATACTCCGAGGTGTAATACTAGTTTTAATCATTACACGTACAAATGAAACGCGTAATCGTGAAGACTTGCAATTCCATCCATATTAAGATTATATTGTAATGTTACCTCTTTTTTTTACAAACATTTGCAATAAAATACAATCATGTCTAGGACTAAATGCCAACCTTAATATTATTTCAATTATTTCTGTCAACGGTATATATGTATAAATAAAATACAGGATGAAGAAGCGCGTCGCCATCTATTTCGTCCAGCTGACTTTTGGTATGTCAAAGTGTTCCGTTAAGCTGTCTAAATGCCTGTTAAACTCTTCCACCCTTTGTTTATGCGTCATCGAGGCCTTTTGCTTTATTCGTTCAGTTTGCTGCAAGCAATATTACATGGTAAGATACGATATCCCTTGAATGCATATTTTCACATTAATTACTTGCCATCTTTTCTTGCATTTTCTGGAAAGCTATTTCAGCTTTAGTTCGTTTTATTTCCATAGTTTTTGGCTTCTCTTCCTCCATGATCTTTGTTAATTCCACCAATTTCTTACTTTTGCCTTCTTTGTTCTTCTTCCTGATATAACATTAATTACTCAAAACTTGTGATTTCTTCATAACTAATGGAACTAGTCACGTGGTTCAACAGTCGAACAGAGCTGAGTGAAATGTAAAGTAGTACTTTGGACAGTGAATACTGAACCGAATGTAGACTAAAATCATATTATTTTCAAACGATGAGGGTAAAAGTCTCTGAATAGTATTTTAAGAAGCTGAATGCACATAAAATGGTATTACATTTGAATTACAATAAGGGACTAATAGAAATTATTTATTAATAGGAGACAAATTAAGGTAGAAATATAAGGTTCCATTTATTCCTTACACGGAAAAATGTTATATTTTTTACGAAGTGTGTAAACGGTTTGCTGTTCTTGCAATAAACGTGAAGGATATATACGTTAAGAAAAATTCCCGTATTTGCTAATCAAAGTATTTTAATATATTAAATTAAGGTAGGTATGAGTTAATTGTAATTTCAAATATATTCCTAAAGTACCTATCTCCAGCTCTGTTTCGAAGTTACTTAATATCTGTCAACACCTATATAACCTAAATCGGGAATAGTATCTGTCACCTACATACTTTTTACTCACGCCTTGATCACTTTTCAGCTTCAAAGTTCCCTTCGCTGCGTGTGCATAAGGGTCCTCGTCGTTTACCGGCGGCATTTCGAATTCCTAAACAAATATCTCTCCACGAAACAGTGTTACGAATCTGTTGACGCGCAAAACGTTACGACTGGCGTCAAATGTAATGCAACGTAAATACACAAAGCCAATGTCAAGTTAGCAGAAACAAATCGATTCTCGATGTACTGTACAATCGATTATGCAGTGACGTCACGCGACTCAACCAATGAAAACGCGCACTTGAGAGATTCAAATGGTTTAAATTTGCATTTTAAATATTGTCGTTTTAAGAAACGTACAATATTTTATTAACGCTTTCGTCGCCACCATTTCGAAGCCAAATTTCAATTATGCATAATTACGATTTTATAAGACTATATAGTAAGGTATTAAAATAATTGATAAATTCCGGAAAAAGGGAAAACAAAAACGACTCCTATTGCCAGTGGCGGATTTGAAGAGTGGCGGATGAGCAGTTGTTAAAATTATAATTTTATCCAAACACTATCGATTTTTATTTCCTATAATTTTAATACCACACGCGGTATAATTTACTTGTAATTCTGTTATGTATATAGGGTGTCCCAGAACGTTTGCCACCTGGGCCTTTTTCCTTAAATCCGCCACTGCCTATCGGAGTTAAAACGACGAGTAAATGAAGAGTCAACATACATACAATCACCTTATGTATTAATATTAGGTAATTGGGAAAAAAAGCAATATATAAGCTGTGGCTCCGATCGGCGCCGGCGGCAGCAAGTGTTAAGGCTCCCCTAAACCAACGTAATTATTCGTGGCAGTTTACTATACGTGGAGGCTTATGGGTTTGTTCAGACCAATGCGAAACATTTCCACTGCGGCTGCCCGTAAGCCGCCACGTATAGTAAATTACGGCGATGGTTTGGGGGAGCCTTTAAACTATCCGTCAGTGATAATAGAAATTTATTCAGAGGCGACCTTCCATTTAAAAAATGGATCACATCGTGTGTGTGTGTGTATATACATAACACAACTGTCGTATTTTGAAGGATCATAATAAATCGGTAATAATGTTGTTAATAATTCTCCATTAATTATACGAGTTTACTTAGCATTATATTCGTGTACATATAGCGATGAAATGTACGCAATCTCTATGCTGTGATGTATTAATCTTAATTAAATAGTTCTGAAAATGTGTACTATACGATAATCGATATAACTTTGCGCCTGTATTCCGTACTAGCTATCATCGTCCCTACGGTAAATGCTATTTCCACTTGATGGTTTGGTTTAAGGTAGAATAACAACAATGTTACTTAAACTGATCGCCTAAAAACGTAATATAAAAAATCGTTACTTATCCCTAGGGTGCTTGCAAGATGAACGTGCCTCCGTTATCATTCGCACGCTGTATTTGGCTTAAGCGATAAATTCCTCGGTATTCCTTTTCATGAGCTTTTTATACGAGGTTTAAACAAAGAACGGCTAAAGCTTAGATTTAAAAAACATTCCCTACGGCAACCAATCGAACCCAGAGTAAAATCATCGGTGAACACTCCCTCGCAACGCTTGATCCCAATTCTGCTATCGATACCATGGGTTTTCTCAATAAAAATGTATAAGAACGTAAAATCTGTTTACGGGTATTAGCGAACACCACTTCTAGAATGTGCTATAAGCCACTGCAACGTAATATCGATATTGTCCTTTTCTTTGCATGAAATGCTATAGCAACAGATCTCTCGGTCTTGAATGGCTGCTAGATTCCTAAAAGCAAACGCACCGATCAGTTTTGCACCCTTCTCGTGTATCTAATTACATCGTCGTGCGAAGAATATATACGTACATTCTTTCTATCAGTCCATTTTCATCCAAGGCGTAAGGTAAATCCCTCTTATTGCCGAGAACCAGCACCGCTATGCCGGCCAGTTGTGGCTTGTCCAACAGATTGTGCAGCTCGTTGCGGCTAGCTTCTATTTTCTCCGGATCCGCGGCGTCTACCATGTACACTATAGCGTTCACCCCTCTGCAGTATCTTTCCCACATGGATCTAAACCTCGGCTGACCACCAATGTCCCAGACCTTGATGGTGACATTGCCCTTTGTTATTTTGCGCATGTTGAAGCCAACGGTAGGTATCATGTCTTCGCTGAATTGCCCCGACTGGAAAAAAGAGCACGCGTACCCTGTGTGAGAATATACAGGACACAACTACATAGAGAGCATTCGAAAACGGTAACATCGAAACCGATTTAAAACCGATACCGCTACCGTTATAAGAACCGACATATACAGGAAGCAATCCTCCCCATATTGCACGCAGCATTATTCCAATTCTGCATAATTATCTCGAAAGGATTCATCGTACATCGGTTAATCCTTCGATTGCTCCGTAAGGGCGGGTACGAGAACGGTTGACACCGATGACGACGTTCGAGTTAGATCGAACGAAGTATAGAATCTAACCAAGACGATGCACGTTCCGCGCTATGATCGTGACGGGCATCGTCCATTTATCGTTGGAAAAATGTGCGCTCGCGGGATCGGGGGCGAAAAGGTGGCCGAGGGGCGATCGTTAAATCGCTGGAGCAGAGGGAAACATTCGTACCGCGATGACATTTACGAAGGTGGTTTTCCCACTGTACTGCAAGCCAACGAGGGTGAGCTCCATCTCCTCTTTCCAAAAGAGGGATTTGAACCAGTCCAGAATCCGATTGATGAGGGCCAACATTTTCGATGGGATCGGAGGAAATCCAGCTCCGCCGGTGGAAATGTACAAGTGGTTCACTCAAACGGTAGGCTGGCTCACTGGCTTTGACATGTAGTCATTTGCGCCCCCCCGAGTACAACGTCAGTGCCGTCGGAACCGATGGTATGTACCGCGCTAGTCAGTGGCTGGCGCTGACTAATCGCGCGGCACTCCTGTAGAGGATGGCTGGTCGGCGGGCCGATCCGCTCGAATTTTATCCCCCGAAAAACTGCTGCGTCTCGCCTACCGCACGGGCTTATCGTCGATGGCAGCTGCTCGCTGGTCAAGCGATCTTGACAGTTCGGGCATTGACGTGCAGCAGCAGAAGACCGAGCCAGCGGCTCTCAACCCGCCCCTGTGGCGCCTTTACAAGCGCGCAGCTCGGCTCGTTAATAATTCAGTGACAGAGGGAACGTTGGCGACCTCTGTTTCAATCTCCCAACGAATTATATCATACATACCGTGTCTATGTACATTTTACGTACACAGCTCTCGCATTATCTAGCAGCATCCATGCTGCACGGAGATTTGAATTTATATGAATATATGCACACTGTGCATTTGTACATACGTGTTAATAGAGGAATATAATTGCTGGGTTGTGTAATTCGGATTGTCGATGATAATGTATTTTAGTATTGTTTAAGAAGCGTGGAAAATAACATTGTCATCGAATTGACAGACAATAATGACCGTTATTACAGGTGGGTCGGCCGTGGTGGCTGAAACTCGGCAATTTCAGGTTGCTAAGAGGTATGTGCGACAGTGGTTGTCAATATCAATGGAAATTGGATGCGGAGACAAATATTTCGACGTATTGATTGAGAACTATTATTTCCGTATTTATAGAAGCATGAATACGTCGCGTGCATGTAAACACGTGAATACATTCGTAACGGAATCGATTTATTTCTTGTCATTCTTTATGATTATTGCAATGTTATGCAATTATAATTGCTTATATATAAGCACGACGTTGTTAGACGGTATGCTTGAGTTAGTTTAGTTTTCGGTATTTTTAAGGTTATTGGTAAGAAACTTCATCGGTTCTGGTTTGTGCACCACTGATCTCTGTGGTAGTGTTGGTTCTTTTGTAGCAATTACGAAAGTGTCATTTCTTATCAGTGCATGGGAAAATGAGTCATGATAGGACCAAGTCCATCCTGCATAAATGGGATAATTACTTCCGACTTGTTTACGTCTCGCGAGATAAGCAAATGATCGGGGTTCGAGAATACAACGTCCACCGTTGTACTCATTTTAATTCCATATTTAATCCACGTTTAATTCATCTTGATCCATTTCACGATTTGCATTCCATCGTTGGATCTATTTCTGTACGGTTCCTTACTCTCCTCGTATTTCGATTCGAAATCTAAAATCTTTGATAAATATTAGGTTGATATATGTACATATATCGCTCCTTTGAATTCTTTATCAGTTATTTTTACTTTGGAATATGAAAAATTGCGATGTTCAAGTGATCTTTCTACCAGAATTCAAATTCAAATATGGAACTTAGGGAAGCTTAGGTTAACTTAAAAAGTGTTATACTTTAAATTTAAAACTGGGGATGCGTCACTGGACGTAGTCACGTCAAACTGTGCTACAGATAGCATCACAAATGAATGTTAATCATTGTATGTTTGTTGGACACTCGATAAAGATTAGGAAGACAAAGAATATGGATAAGCGTGTTACGAATTGAGGCTTCGAAAGTTCGAGCAGATTGAATTAGCCGTTTTCCTTATTTCTATAATTTATTGTCAACGGATCCATTTATTTGATCATTTCGATGGGAGAGGTTAGAAATCGGGATCTCTGCGAGTTTGATAGAAATTCGCAATTGCTGGATTTTCAGCGAAAGCCTCGCACAAAACAGTCTCAAGTTCTTTGCTAAGCAGAAAGTGATTGTTCCAGTTAATTTGTATTCCTTACCCTTATCACATAATTACATAGCGCATCTGACGAAGAAAATAGAGTACATAAAGTTATGAATTCCAGCAATATCTAGGGAGAAAAAAAGAATCTTGTCAAGTAGGTCGTTGCACCGAGATTCGAGCTTGGATTTTCTGCTCTACCGACCGAGCTGTTCGGATATCAACAAATCATTATGTATTTTCAAAATAATCTTTTGCCAGTTCTATAATCCCCACAAAATACCTGGTACTATGTACAAACTGTCCTTTGACCTATGGCAGTAAGGGAACAAAGATTATTATGGTCGTTTTGAAAATAAAAGAACTCCACAAATTTTCGCTACACTTTACTTTAATTTACAGGGCCTGGATACATAGTTCTGATACTAAAAATCGATCGTGTAGGCCTAAATTCAATTGGCCGCTTAGTAATTTCCTCCATTTGGAATAACGTCACAAGCAACTTCCCCCTTTGTAATCTGTCACACTACAGTCGGATATATAGGGAGCAAACATGTTCCGACTGTTATTAATTATTTTTCTAAATCATGCTAAGCATCTGATGTGAGTCACTTAAGTAGTTAGCTGATTTTGTTTCGACTATAGCAGCAATTTTTATTCCTGGTGTAACCAAAGAAACTTATTCCCCCTGCCCTGTACCCCCTTCATTTATTCTTTCCCCCCTAAAATGACGTAGTAGCTAAATTTTGTGGTGGGGGATTGTCTTCCACCGATTCCGAGCAGCCAATTGAATTCGTACCTACTATAGTATGTCCTCGTGGAAAAGGAAAGGCGGTGTCAGTGGCTTCAATCGGTAATGTATCGGATTGGCGTTCCACCAATCCGATCAACTAGACATTGCACCTCTGAGATTGTTTTTATGTACATAGCCGCGGTTACAAAAGCAATCGTTAGCTTCAGTGTAGATTTTCCTTTGTTCCTTCGTTATTGTTTTTTGCTTTTTGAACAACTCTTTATTCGTAATATCTAGATGTAGATTCGTTATATAAATTATCATTATGCGCACTAAGCTTGCGGTACCTGACTCCACTCTCAACCCCCGACTCTTGTTCCCTGTTTCGCGCGTCGGTGCGAAGCGTGGCACAATGATTTCTGTTACCTCGATTTTGGGTTCTTTTTTTGTTGTTTTCATCCTTACGACAGTACAAAACTAACCTACCTATGTACAAGGTGTACGAAACGTGCAAAGCGAACGAAACACCATGTGGACGTTTTGTGCGCATCGATCGTATCGTCGTGCTACTCGATTCTCTGGATGTTGTCCCGCGCTGGCGCGGAGCTCGAGGGATCGGTGATCTACGCTGATCGCGCCCCTAACCGTTACGATCCTACACATAGGCTGATAAACCTCTAAAAGTTACATCTCCTTTATGAAATCCCTACGGGACAAACGTGAGCAAACATCGATATGTTAATGTTACGTAGCGAGTACGCGAGGTTCGCTAATTTAGAGATAGTCAAAGAGAACGATCTACATCACAGATGTCTCGGGTAGCGAGCGTTCGCTTAGAAAAATAGAAATACATGCTCTGTCGTCGAGGCGGCCAACGTGCGCTGAATACGAGAAGCAACTTTTCAAAACAAAAGAAACGTGAACGCTCGCAGGGCGTTCCTAGCTTTCTAAAAAAAACAATTTCGACAACCCTCGCGGTTTAAATACAATGCTGCAATAGAGCTTTGTCCTGCGGTCGATTCGGTATGCGTTCAATCGAAACCTTAACGCCTAGATCACAAAGCCACACGTTGTAAAATGCTTCCTGTAATCGCACCGCGTGCTGCAAGAACGAAACGCGACGTTGTGACGTTGTTTAGACTGTTAACGAGCCATTGGCGACGGATCATTCACGGTGCATCGTTTATGAAGTTCCATGTCTGATTCTAATGATTTCGCCGCGCGATCGCCGGAACATCCTGGATATCAAGGCACATCCGTTTACTCGCAAGGCACGCTGGAAGAGTCTGAACGTTTGGCCATGGAAAACGTACGTTTCCTTTGCTTCGCGCTGCCTCGCAACGCGTATAATATTAAAAAGTCGGCATTAAACGCCGATTAGCGGAGAGTACTAATATACAGGGTGGACCAGCAGAAACCAGCTGAACGCCCGATTACAAAAATTACCTTTTCCTTCAAAAGTTACCTTCTGCTTAATCAAGATCACCCAAACGTATTTTAAATCTCTATTCCTATCAATAGTAGAACAGATAATTAGATGCTCTGTTCCTAAAGGTGCACCCTGTACATAGAATGTCCTCGTTACCCGCGCCCAGTGGTTTTTCTCGCAAATGCAATATTTCTTTTTCATCGATTCTCAAAGATATTTAATTTATAACGGTCGTGTATCGTGTAGAAAAAATTCCAAAATTTATTCCTTAACGTTCTTCTAACACCAGTCATTTACAAACACGAGAACTCTGGCGATCAATAACGCCCGAACATCCTGTACAGACATGTGTTCGACTGTACATTACCGATTAGACCGTTAGATCGTTCTCAATACCGATTAATAGTAAGCTGCGTACTTTGTACAATTCCCCGACTCGTTTTTCAACGCATCCGCATTTTCACTCTCTCGTTTATCCGCTCGAACTGGATGGCTGTTGAGCCGAACATACCGAATTCAGGCGATGTGTTTTATGTACAATGCTGGACATCCTAGTACACCGCGATGCTTTCTTGAGCATCGGATTTACCTGCCAACGAATCGGCGAATAGTTCTCGCGCGTCGATACCCGAACGATTACGAGGATTAGAAAAAACGTTCGCCAATATGTCCGCTAACATATCGCCACGGTAACAAAGAGAAATTTGTTTTAAATCACAATGATCGAAAAAAAACGCGATCGGTAATACGCGTAAACCTGTATAACATGTAAATTTTGGGGCGAATTTTAAGCTCGGATAGCGCGCATGCGCTCGCCCTCGCCTAACCTCGAAACTCGACGGAAGTAGAGGGCGCGCATGGTCGTGTGCCTGCGGACTGGACTGTCCTACCGTGTCGGCCGAAATGTAGGTTACCAGATCTCGTGAGTAAGTAATAAACCGACGAATCCTCTAACGCTCGGACCTCCTCGATGGAATCACGCGACTGAGGTCTTCCCGAAATTACGTAACGCGACAACGGCCGGCGGCATTGTTACGTAAACCGATCGAAGACTCACCGTTAACTCTCTTATATAATTCTGTGTTTTCATGTAATCTGTGAGCGCACGTTTTGCGGGCTTCCATCCCGTTTGGAAATTATATGAACCGAATGAAAAAAATGGGGGCTAGAGAATTTTTGGATCGTTTTGAATATTAATCGAAATCAGAGATCCTTGAGATTCTTTAATGTTAGTTATTGTCACGATATAACGTCCGCTGTATTACACAGGGCGAACCACATGACTCGATTACCTTGACTGTTTTGCGTATTTAATAGGCTGATTCAAATTTCTTTGCTCTATATGTATGACATATTCGTGCTAATAAAAACGTTATTAGAATAAAAATTAAAAGTAAAATGTTAAAAGGAATAAAACTCTTATATAAATAATTGTTAAACATTTCTCTATACAAATTCAAACGAACTTGAATCGATCCTATTAACACCGCGAATGACCAAGGTGCTCAAACATTGCGTAGTTTACACTGTACACCATTATTTCTGTACACACGTCTACGTATATCTGGCTACATATCTGTTACCATTACTTGTGAGTCATCGAACTCGTTTCCTGAAAGCGTCTTCCTTCTAAAGAGCTTCTTCTACAGTAGGGAATGTAATTGATAAAAAGCGAAATGGAGCAAGTGGTTCGTTCTCAAGGTAATAGAACCTATCAGATATTCCAACGCTTCCAAGGAAACACTCAACATTCACCAGACCTTCATTTTCCCTTTCTTACAAGTAACTTCCTTCTGACATCGATTAATATTCAAGGCGATCGGAGGTTCGTGTCACCGAGTCTGTTGGAGAATTCTCTAATCCAGAGAGATTGAAGCGCCCGTCGCGAGTGAGAGTGACTTTTACCAGACGCGGGTTCCACCGTCGCGGAAACCGCCGTGCAATTTCGCCACGGTCAGCAAAAACCGATTACTTCCCCTCCCACCTCCCCACGGATTACGGTAATGCCTATGAATTGCCATTTCGTCGGCGACGCAGCGAAGTCGCGTGCACGAGGCGGCTTTTACGTAACGTCTCGCCGGTGGCACGAGGTAGCTGCGCGACTTCATCGGGGAGGATCGGGCGCGCTCAGGCTTGGCTGGGTTCGACGGAGAACGGAACGCGGAGATCGCCCAGTGGCGTCTCCCCGCGACAACCGTCGGCGCGCGCGTCCAGGAGGACGATCGACGACGACGCGAGAACTACCTGCTCGTTGGCTGTGGGGGCAGGTGTACTCGCGAAGTGTCACGAGCACCCGGATTGGCAGGGTTCCGTGGCACTGAATCGTGACGACATCCGGGTCCGTGTGGCCCCCGGTACCCCCCCGTACGCTGTTTCATTCTCCTCCGCGCTCTCTACGTATCTGTCCCCTTCTAAGAATACAATACACAGACTAACGTGGTCGCGAGCGCCGAGTAATTTTGTACTCTCGCGGTAGCGTGCGCTCTCTCGCCGGCTACGTCCGTTCGGATCGAGGCCGGACCGTCGTAGCGGGAGTGCTGGAACAGCGAGGACCGGATGCGACACGGAGGATCGATGGAGAATAGGCGAAATGAATGGACGATGGTCTACGATGTGGCGCGGTCAGGTGTCACTCGGACGTCGTGTACGTCTTTCGAAGATTCAGTTCCGATGCCGCCAGGCTGTCGCCCTTCACGTAGTAATCGGCGGCGTCCCTTCGCCCCGAGGACGGCTGGCTGGTGCCGTTCGTCACCGCGCCGTTCGCCTGGCTGTTGCTGTTCTCGATCTGGTGGTCCTTCTTCACACCGTTCGCCAGCGTCCGCCTCCTCTTCAGCTTGTAATTCTCCTGGTAGAACTCGTTGAACAGGAAGAAGAACATGGTCGCGTGCAGGCCGATCCACCAGACGAACGCTTTCGGGTAGTTGCAGTCGATGAAGAGCAGCTGGAACGCGTGGATCATCACCACCACGAACTGGATCATCTGGAAGACGGTCAGGTACTTCTTCCACCAGAGGTACGGCTGCAGCCTCGGGCCCATCGCTGCCAGCAGGTAGTACGTGTACATCACGATGTGGACGAACGTGTTTAGAAGACCGAAGAACGTGCTGTGACCGCCTGCAATTTAAGATATCAGGGGGATGTTAGCGGTTGGTAGTTTGAAAATCAGGGGAATTAGAAATTGGGTCCACGACTGCGCGGGGCTATTCCAGATTGCGTCGTTGGGCTGAGCAAAGAGTTCGATCTGAGTTCTTACAGTGGCTTCTTCTTTGGAAGTTTATCTTCATATATGCTCTAACGTGTGTTAGTCAAATTTTACCTCAGTTTCTTTTTGTGAATTGAAGTTAAAAATAAATGTTTCTTTACATCAAGAATTTAACACCTGATCTTACATAGCACTTTAAATATTCTAAGTGTCTTTCTAGAAAACTTTCTACAAGACTTTCGCCTCCTAAATTTGAACAGTAATCGTAATGATAAATCGATTAAATCCAGTGTTGCTGCATCCTTTCAATTCGTGACCAATTGAAAACTGCTACCAAGAGAATCTGAGTAGATCTAGGATCTTCGAATGGAATATTAAAATTAACAATGATTTCATTCATATCCCCATTGCGTGCACAGTGAGTTAAATCGAACATTATTCGAACGAACTCATCACTCAACCTGTGCGCAAATCGTATTCCACCATCTACTTAATAAAGAACTCCTGATTTACGTACCGGGTGTGAACTTAACGCCGAACCACACTGACATTGGCATGCAACCGTGATGAATAACGTGCAATGTCGACACGTGATCGTTCTTCTTCCTCAGTACGAAGAAGATCTACAAAAGCGGCGAACAACCAGTTCGGTAAATTACCAAGAAAGATCGAGGGTCGGAATTCTCGGCTAAATCATTCCAATGCAAATGTCTCTAGGCTACGGCTACTTACCGTGTCCATGAACTCCGTGAATTTGGAGAAGTAATACCACCAACAAGCGTGCACCATCTGCGCTTTGCAAAATATCGATTAGACGGATCCTTTTAAAGCTACTCGCGCGATAATCGGCAAACAATTAGTGGGAGGAAGCAAATCTTTGGAGACGCCTAGACATCTTCTCGTAAATTCTGTAGGTACACTTTGATAGCAGTGAATTGTCGCAAAGATGAATTAATAACAAGTCTCCATAGATTTGCCCTCGGTGGGTTCACGTCGACGGAGACACAACAGTCCGTAATGTTTCGCAGATCTGCGTACCTAAGATGGTTGCTATTGAAATGGATATTTGCAACTAGCGTGTAATTGTCATTGTGTAATGTGGCTTTCGTTTCCGAAATAATGTTTGTAATGTTAAGTGGTGTTAATTGCGTGAAGCGGCTAGCTTCTTACGATTGTTAACCCTTGGATGGCGGACAGCTTAGTTAATTCTTCCCCCTAATTTAATTCGTGTAGGTACACGTCAGAATCTTTTACAGACATTATTAATGAGAGAAATTTTGTTTTTAGATATTACAATTTGTATAGGTACTAAGTGCCAGAGCCGTTTAGATAAATAAATGATAACAATATTTATGAATCAAATGGCGTTTGAATATAAATTAGTGTTTCTCAACCTTTTTTGAGTCGGGATCCCCTTTTATAAAATTCGAATAATCTGTGACCCCCTTTCCCACGTAAGGTAATTTAAATATTTCCCTCTCATTTATGAAAAATCACTGTTATATTAAAATAAATAAGTGCTAAAAATTATCCCGCAGAAAATAGTTAGGGGTCGCGACCCACATCTTCATATTCTCCAAAAAGTGATATAAATGGTACATAAACCACATAGTCTGTTATTTAACATGGGAACAGATAGACCACGCATCCGTCAGGCGAGAGTTATCAACAGAAAGGCCCAAGGCTATGACTCTAGGGATCAGAAGATTCTACTGGCGTATCTGTCTGGATTCTTGGAAGGTGTGTTCGTCTTTTAGTGTATCGTTTATGCGTTAATGGGGAACGTCACCCACCCTCAGTACTTGGGGTCGATCGCTGTAGTCTACGGGTTGGCACCTTAGGGAATAGTCACCAGTCAGCCATCCGGACATTCCTATCTGCAACCACAACCGCCCAGAGGTCACTTTCCGATCAGTGAAAAAGAATAAATAATCGAGAGACGAGCAAAGAGATAGAGAGAGAGACAGAGAGAGATAGAGAGAAAAAGAGTGACAGAAGAGACAGGGATCACGGTGCACACACACACCGACAGTAGAAGATATAACTGTGACCGTATTGATAAATTAATATTCTCGATTCTTACCTATGCGCTCTCCCATCGAATCGAGAATTTACCTGAATTGACGACCGGGGTGTCGATTATTGTTCTTTTCCTCTTACAATCTTTTACATACATGCTCTTACTTTCAGTACGTAGGTATATCCGGACCAGGTCCTATATCTGGCGGAGCTGAAAGTATCATGCGGCGAGGGATCAGAACAGGCAGCGTGCAGAAAATAAGCGGAGAGACATAAGGATGGCCGGAGCTGTTGCCCCATGGCAAATGGATAAACAAAAGCGAGAAACAGTTACGAAGCGTTAAGCTTCTACTCCTGCTTCCTCCCCTCGGCGACTGTCTACAAAGCATGAAACCATCCACAATATCGTAGTGTGCTTCTTCAAATGAGACCGTCCAAGACCCCTCAGAAGTTTGAACGATTTGTCGGGGGCACACGCGTATAAATTTCGTTTGTTGAATAGAATGTTGAGAGCTGTACGGTACTTTTTTGTGTCAAAATGGTAGAACTTTTGATAGAAATATCTTAGAGGCAGGGGCGTAGCTGGGATTTCATTCAAGGAGGGGCAATAAATAGTGAAACAATAAATAGTGATTAATATAACCGGGGCTATGTAATGCGGAAGTACTTCACGATTTAATTTACTTCTATTTTGTTATAAATTAATTTAATTTAATATTTTTCCTAGTTAAAGCTAAGATACAGTAGGAAAAACTTCAACCACACATTATAACAGAAGAAAATGTCACCCTTGACATAGATCTTCAATGTCAAAACCTGTTTGTCATACTTTTCCTATATTTTTCCTTTATTCTGCAACATCTTAACTTCAACCTCTAAAAAGATTCATCCCTCTATCTCAGTTGCATGAAAAGTTCTACGATCTTGACACAAAGAAGTGCCGTTTGTCCTACTGTGCGACGGTAGATGCGCGCGTATATGCATGTTGGAGCGGCGGTCGATCATCATCCATCTAGAGAAGGGAGCTACGAACGACGGTCAACTTACCCTGATCGCCGTTGGGTTGTTGGTATAGTCTACTGGCTGGCAACGGAAGCTATACAGGCCCCACCATCCGCCCATCAGACACTGTTGTTGTTTTTAAAATTAACGTTTCATCTTGTTCCTCCGTCTGTCTATGGGAAGCTTATCTAATCGAGCTCGAAACGCTTCCTCTACTTCAACTCCAACCCGTGCGATATAAGAATTCCTTGTCTCATATTGCAAATTTATTTTAAAAAATTTCATCCAACAGAATCCATAGCACGCGATTTCGAGCTCGATGACGTCGGCCAGACGTTCGATAGTTTTTCAGAAACAATCATTTTCCACCCAAACCACGAACATAGAGCTGCTGTTCGTGGTGAGTGATTTTTTTAAGTTAGGGGCGTTTAGTTATCGAATTATGCATGCAACAATCACATTCTCGTATCGACGAAGGACAACACGTACTCGGCACGAGGGTGTATGTACACAGAAAGGGAAGAATAGAGAGAAAGGGGCGAAGAAGTGAAGCTGAGACATGGTACGCGATCGTAGGACACGTTACCTCGTAGAAGAGCCACGCTGAGAACAGCATTTGCAACATATTGTACACTAC
The DNA here is from genome assembly GCA_963971345.1 of Andrena flavipes. Classification (NCBI taxonomy): domain Eukaryota; kingdom Metazoa; phylum Arthropoda; class Insecta; order Hymenoptera; family Andrenidae; genus Andrena; species Andrena flavipes. Next base: position 60,563,738 of record OZ020480.1, read on the forward strand.
CAGGGCGTTCTTCAGCTGGAACGGCTTCCTGTTCTCCATCATCTTCGGCCCCAATACTTTCACGCCGTACACGTAGGCCAGACAGATGAACAGGGTGGGGAACGGCGAGCTCATCATGAACCAATCCGTCGTTCTCTGATCTAGGAACAGAAAGCAGTGGGATGAATTTTATGTCCTATGACTGAATGTAGCAATATTATGGGATCAGGAACGTCTATAAGAAGGGATCCGATGTTGGTGGAGTTGGTTAGGTGGCTGACCAGTACGTCGTTGTCCGAAGTTGGTTTTTCCCGCGGCTCCCGAACGCATAAGAATTATAAAATCTAATTCCTACAATATGTTCTAAATAACAGTAGTAAAATGTGGCAATGAAAAATGGCATCCTAAAGGCATTTTCCGAAATCTTGCGATAATTCGAAGTATGACAATGGCTCATAATGGAGAAAGGAGGGAGGAGTTTTCGCCGCCGTTGCGATATAATAAAACACATTCTACGGAAAGTTATTATTACTAAATTAAATCCACCCTCCAGCTATTAATCTACTTACCACTGCAATATATTCTAAGTAAAAGTATAAAGTTCTAAGTAAAATAACTTGCACACTACTATATTTCAAAACTAGAAAAGCAGTCCACCAAAAGAGGTATGAAAATAAATTCTACCTACACTAAAATTCTCACCGTTACAAATATTCGTGTCTTAACCTCACTTAACCTTGCGCTAGGTCAGTGTCGAGTGCAACCAACTGTGTTACCCAAGCACTCAATCGCCAAAAATACCGAGATGATAGTAATTACATAATCGCGAGTTTTGTTGCGCGAACACGGCGAACAGCGTTTGTATTTCGAAAGATCGGCTGGATTGCTTCATCCGCAGCTGGTTGGTTGGTTCGGCAGGTTCCCGGCGAAACCACGGTAAAAGTGTAACAACCTCGACCTTGGTGAGCTCTTCGCGCGGCATCCTACCTCACCCTTCTCGTCCTTCGCGAGTTCAATCAACTATCGCGTCACCGCATTAAAACCAGTCGGAGAAACGGTTTCATTAGCTGGTCGCCGTGCGCGGCCTTGAATCTTTCCCGTTCGTCCTTCGGCCGCTACGTTTTCAGGGTTCACGCCGCGGAGACGCAAAAGCGCGGCATGCACGCGGAATCTTCCGCGGAGGAAGACGGTGTCCTGCGACCGTGGTGCACGCGCCTCGCTGTCCACGGAAAATTCTAAAATTGGAATCGCCGTGGCGGTATGTCCAGGAATAAGGTCTCGCATCCGCGTGTTTATGCAGCGAGGAGGCTGAGAAATCTTCCTCGAGGTCTGCCGACTCTTTTCCAGGGGGACGCGTAGGGCTGCATAATTCATGCCTTCAACGGTGAAACACCGGGACGAATCACGCTTGTGTTTAATGTAAGTGCATCGAAATTCCATGCGATTCCATGATCTCGGCCTTTCCGTCTGTGCGCTCGTCGAAATCACCGAGCACCGCGGCTCCCTGAACCGTAGCGGCCACGCGAATCCATCCACCGCCAGGCGGGTTTATAAATCTTTATCCTGCGTGGCCGTTGCTTTGTGAGAAAAGCCGCGGCCCGCTAGAGAAGCTGCGTGGACATTTATTGGGCTCGTCTGAAACGAGCGCTCGCTGACGAATGACGTTGCGAAGGCTGTAGCTGCTTTCTGCTACTTTGGAATATTACTATATCGAAATCTTACTTTGGTGGAAGTTAGAGGTAAATGTTTTATGGTTGCGAAGGACCGCCCCCGTCAAATGGATTAATAATAATAACAAAAGTTAAAGACAAATTTGTCTATTTTCGCCCATTTTCCTGTAAAAAATGGGAAAACAGGGCGCGAGTAGATTAGTGTTCTGAATGTCCATCGAGTGCTGCTCACTATACATATACCTATGTATACACCTTAGACCAGGGCTGCACAGGGAGCATTTATCAACGCCTAGCGGCGAGCAACCATCCGTGCGTCGAGCTGTCCCGTTGCTAAGAGTAGAATCAGTGACTTCCTTATGCTTACGCTACGCGCCTCCGAGCCCGCACCTACACTACCGCAGTTCTCTTCACTGATCCTACCTTTAGCAACGGGACAGCTCAACGCACGGCTGGTTGCTCGCCGCTAGGCGCTGAAAAAGGCTCCTTGTGCAGCTCTGCCTCAGACTGAGGAGTTTGAATCTTATTTGAAGAGTCTTTCATGCACCACCGAAATCTGGTTTAACCGCTGAATTATACACATCGCGACAAAGAAAGTAGATAAATTAAGTGTCCCGTACCAGCACGAGGTCGCGAGAAACGTTAAAGTTCTGCGTCTTCCGCGTTGTGACGCAAGCTTCCAGTTCAAAACGAATTTCAATGCTAATTTCGTGCGATCCCGCGCACGATACGCACTCTTTCATTTCAGCCGCGGTCGTGTTTACGACGGGGGAGACGAATATCCGTGCCGCCCAGGGAAAGGAAGAGTCCGCGATCGAGGGGCTTGCCTCGCAATCGGCGACAGTCACCGAGATTCTGAAACGAGGACTGATCTACTCGGGCGATTGTCATTGACAAGAGACGCGGGGAATCTGGATTCCATCAATCATATAGGAAGGTGACGGTTCCCTCTCGTTGCTTTGACTCCGTTCGTGCGAGTACGCGACAATTTCTTTCGAGAAGAATCCTGCGCAAGGTCGCGCTTACGAAATCTCCGCGCAAACCACACGGCTGGGCTGACAAATCACGCGAGCCCCTTTAAAAACAGAAGCATAATTCTTTCGAATCCCAAGGATCGCGATAACGCCTGCAGTGCTTCCACAAGGTGGACCCTGCTACCCTTGATTCCTCAACATGAATCACGAGTCAGCCTGTTTATCAGGATTTACAACTTCGAGGTGACGCTGAAGAAAAATATAATAATGAAAAAAAAAACCCTACCGATGCTATTTTAAACCCATTTCGTAGTGCCAATTTAATTATAAATTTAAAAGCGAAAGTTAACAATATTCCCTCCTTTAGTAAAGACATAATAAAGATCAGTTTTTAAAAATAAGCGATTTTTTTCAAAAGTATGGGGGCAACCATGCCTACACCCTGTAAATCCTCCAGGGACCACGTTGCGTAGTAATTCTAGCCGCCGTTGCGAACTGCAACATCATTCCCGTAAGCTGTTGACCGTTGATCTTCCGCGGAAAAATGCTGCAGGTATGTAATTCAGACGGTTCTGGAAGTCCTTGTTTACCGGAATAATTCCCGCCTCTGCGGCGTTGCAGCGCGTTCACACGAGGCGACGTACAAAAATTCACCTGCCTCTGGCTACGCAAAGCGCAAGGAGTCTATTTCGTTACGGAAAAATCCTGACGTTCGCGTAGTTCCCGGAAATCGCTGCATTTATCGCGACAATATTTGCGCAACCACGCAGCGGACTGATTATTACCGATAATTCGAAGCTGTACGGCTGTTTACCTAGGCACGACGTTAACTATTGCATTTCCACGGAAAAGTGGAAACTTTTACATTTGCTAGATCACTTTGTACATGTGTTCGCGACATTGCACGTGTTTCACCGGTGTTGTACCAGTGTCACAGAGCAAGGTGCACCTTTTGTTCGTTTGCTTCCGCAATTTGCATCGATTATTATGCTAGTGCGATAGAAGGGCATTCCATATTCATTAGTTTATCGAATCCTTCGCTGTCCACTTCGTTACGCGCATCATTCGCGTGTGCATAGCGCGCTCTACACTCCCCGTTTGTTTACTCCTCGTAACAAGTGACATTGCGTCGATCCGCACAAATATTTTGCGGCTGTGCTGCTACGGGCAGCATTGCCAGAAGTAGTAAGGAGTGGTAGAGGGGGCATCCTCACATGGTGTGCACAAGTCGTATTAGTGTATTAGTCGATATATATATATACATATATAACTACCGGCAACCGTATCTCCGGGCGCTCTTTCCGTACCTTCTCGATTTTCTTCGATGTATCACGAAATAGTGGCGCGTCGATCATTGCCGTGATGGCTTTTATCGGTGCCCCGGGGGCAGCGCGGTATCTGGAAGGCAATTGCGGTAATGTTTGCCGGCTGGGTGCAAATTTAACGGCGGATAAATAAAGCCGTGACACAAGGCTGGACAAATACAGAAGGACGTATGCGATCGCTCCTGGATCAGCTGAAATATTCGAGGACTGCCTGAATTTGCTCGACGACCGGAGGCTTTTGTTGACTCTGAGTCACCGGAGCGGTCATCCGCTGACTTCTCGCTGGCATACAAATTAAATCAGTAGTTAAAAATATTTTAGATCCTCCTGCGGAATTAACCTTGACAAATGGTAGGAGTGTACTTCCTACGATCGGACTTGTTCGCGAGTCGCCGCGGAGCGAAATTCAGAGTTGCAGGGCACCGGGGAACGAAAGTAGAAAGACGAAAACGAGGTGATCGAGGCTTTTCTTCCTCCTCTTCTTTAATAAATTCGCGCGTAGTCACCGGCCACTGATCGCCCCTGAGATATGTCTTAATGCTTAAGGGCCGCCCACAAGGCTTCCTCGCCGCTCCAGGAAATCGAACCGACATATACAGGGTGGCCCAAAATTGAGGGGCATATAGGAACTTGCAAATTCTTTGCATGCCTTTACCATCTTGTAATTTGATTATTAATGGTTACCTCGTTCATAAGTAATAGGTCGAAGTATTGCAAATTTGTTGAAGAACCCTAAGAAATTTTACTTTATTTAGTATTTTAAATTAAAAGCAGTGAAAATTAATTAGTATTTTAAATTGAAAGCAGAGTTTTCAGCACATCGAAGTTTTCAAATCATCCTCGTACGTTTCTGCGCGTTCAATTTGGCGAATGAAACAACGATAGAACCGGCGAAACAGACAGACGGAAGGCGAGGATGACGCAAATGGATGCATAAAGGCAGCACGATAGTTGTTCACGGGCAATTGTTCCTTTGAATTTAAATGAACAAAGCTGTGAGTCAGTTTGCTCGTTTTTAGGACTCGTTGCACGCTTACCTGCATTATTGTCGAGTATCTCGTGGAGCCGGTCCACGTACTGCATGACGATCGACATTTTGATTCCGTTTCTTCTAAGGATGCCTTCACGGATTCTCGACGGAATCAAGGGCGTGGATTTACACCCAGACCAGACTCAAGGGTTCCTGAAACAAGGAAGATCAACAGGGTCATCGTGAGGCGTGATAAAGTAAAAGGGAAACGCGCCTTTGCTCTTTTAAAAGTGGAATCAGACGGAACGTGGTTCGGCAAGTCGGCTTGGCGAGCACGACTCGGCGATTCACGCGCAAAGATCGCCGAACGACGTTCCGTCCGATTACACCTTAACAGCTCGAGTGGCATTTACGTGTTTTCACGCCGAGGGACTTGCTTCTGTTTATTTTGCAAACAATCCAAGTACTTTGTCATCGATTTAAGGGGGTTTTCTAATTTGGGACGCTATTTTTCAGGGGCGTTTTTTACATTCGATTATTTCATATTTGGGCTATAATTTAACATTTTTTGTGGAGTGAAAAATATGGGTAGTTTTGAAGTTGGGTGTCGTTACCGGTCGTTTTAGTCATGGAAAATTGGAAAATCAAACGTTATCGTTAAAAATGTGGGAATAGGAATGCTTTGATCAAAATGGTATGATTTTTACCAATTTTTCTGGTTCCTAGCCGATAAAAAATACCGTTCACATATTTTATAGGAAATATGTAGCTGCCCACAGGTGAACAAATGTCCTCCCTCCTGTTGGTAATCTACTACCACTACATGCCTAGAATTTTTATCCCAACCGGTTGAACCTTTCGGCGCCGCGAGCCCATACATGGGTTCGGCGAATGTGATCGACGTGCTCTCGCTCTTGCTCATACACGCGTACATGCATATGAAGTGAACTGCTATGTAAATAGCTGAAGTTTATAGTCCCGACACATGTGCACGCCCGGCAGAAATTATCAGCGTTTGCAATAAATGAATAATTTCTATGCGCGGCGCGCGTTCAGCTTTGAAATAGCCAACGACGAAAGCGTTAGAGTCGAGTCGTTGGTGGCGGGCAGCGAATGCGTTTGGAAGCAAACGATTAACGTAATGTGAATTTCCTGAGCCAATGATTTCGGGAATATCATTTGCTGTATAAAGGGTGGATCAATAAGAATACGGTGAATATCTTCGAAATTATGGAAGTAAGAGAAAAATCGAACGCAGCTGAAGAAAGCTTGGACAAACTAGAGAACTCAATTGATTTTCCGCCGTATAAACTTTAGAGTTCCGCCACATAAAGTTTACAGTTCCGCTATATAATGTTTAGATTGCCGTCATATAAAGTTTTGAGTTTCGCTACATAAACTTTACAGTTCCGCATATAAATATTAGAGTTTCGTCATACAAACTTTAAAGTTCTATGAAAAATTATCTTACAAAAGAATTGAAAATCTTTTAAAACAGGTTCCTCGGTGGACTGTACACAATAAAGAAACTATCGAGGTCGGGGACTGCAAATTTCGGTGAGTTTAGAAGGGTTCCGTGTGAAAATTTAACTGGGAAACGGTGTCCCAGAGTTCGAACACACGCGCTCGTTCCATTTGCAGCGAAGTTCTTTTGTTAGGCGAACGAGGGCGTATTACTTAACGTGACCACGTAAAACTCTAGCAGGTCGTTACATAAATGCGAGCGATTTGTGTGGTGATTTTCGGCGCCGACGCCGGCTTAGAAGCGAGGAGCGAGATCGGCCCGAAATTCGCCGCGTGCTTTCGCTTACAACACCGATGAAAAATAATTTTTGTTATGGATTACACGCAGCACGATCGGTCTCGCGCAATTCGACCGGGTCCGACCATGAATCGGCAGTCGGCCTTGAACCACTGTGCCCAGCACGCCCCAGCCATTTCCAATGGCGGTCGAATTTCACCTGCGGCACCGGCCAACTGACGCTATCTAACGAAATCGCCCGAGTGATACGCTCCTTTGAAATTGATAGATCGTTGGTATCTCCGATCGACAGGATTGATATTATTCTAGCTACAGCTGATTGGAGGGTTTGGAGGTTCAGTTTGAAGAGTGGAGTGTTGACCTAGAAGTCTCTATTGTGACGTTCAAGTTGGAAGGAAAATGTGGTTATAGAGGAATGTGGTAGAATACTTACTATTTATAGTAATTTACACAATCTTTGTCATTTTCTATTATTCGATATTATTATCAGTATTATTACCTATTTATTCCACGGGTGAAGTTAATAAAGTTAACCAAGAAACAGTGTAAATGAAATAAATGACAAACCTATTAAACCGAGCTCGGAATTAAACACATATTTTTCTAATTTTCTTACATCCATTTTTCTAATTCCCGTCAATGTATTTTTCTACTTAATTCCCCTGTATCCATTTATCTAATTCTCTTCTATCAATTTTTCTAATTCCCTTCTATCCCACGCTACTTTATTATTAACCCTGCTACTGCCTTCAGTTCACCTACACGCAATCCCAGAAACTGAGAAATACCTACACATATTAGCAACAATTTTCTTACACCGTTTTCAAAAAGAGCCCGTAACAAAATGAAAAAGTGAGTGGGTCAAAGAATACCCGGGGGACGTCGCGTAGGATTAAAGAAACGAGAGTACAATTTGGTGAAACGTGACCCGAGGGACGCACTAAGATTAAGCAGATATATTTTTAATCCACTTCTATTCAACGCTACTTGCTTACAAATGACATCCAGCATGACTAAGGTGAGGCGCTGACCAAGGAATTCGATTCGACGCTCCCCGCTCCGCGGAAAATTATATCCTCGCCGACCATCTGGAGGACGCGGAGGAACTGTGCTAGTATAATTGCCTGCTTCTATGCCGTGGGTGCCAATGATTAATTACGTCCCTGAGACACGGGCCGCGGGACGGTGCACGCGTAGATGGCCGCGTGTGCGCGCGCGCGTAGATCCCACCCACCGTGCTCAGCTGGACGGACGGTTTGGTAACCCGTTGAATTTCGCTTTCAATACAACTCGGCCGGCGAGAGAATTCCCGTCAAGGCCAATCGACAACGGACTTGAATGGGCGTCGTCATTTATCATAAGCCTGTACAGGGTCGTGGAGTCTGCGAGCCTGATACAAAAACCATCGTCTAGGAGGAAAACTTGTTAGAAATTAATAAATCGATCTGAGAGGCTCTGGAGTGTGCCGAGTATAGTGGTCATTTGCTGTGCAGAGACACTTAATCCTTGAGGTGTCGTGACATTTTTTACCTATTAGGATACCTCGGTGCTAAGGACAGCTCGGATACCTCGGCACTCTGGAAATCAGATAGTAACAGGAGATCTGATTTACCGTTTAAAGCCACTTTAGAAATCTCTCATCGACACCTTCCCTTGACCCATGGTTCCCCTAGTGTGTCGAAGATCTCCACGTGGAAGCTAAGCTAAGCCTAAACTATACTATGATACGCTAAGTTTGAAAAATTTAGTTCCAACATATCCTTATGGAACCGTTTGCACCAAAAGCTAAGCTAAACTGTTAGCTATATTGTTTTCGGAAGCAAAGTTAGCTTGAAATATAGCTACGTCGAGTTAACTTAGCTTGTGGCGGAAAGGATTTATTCAAGCGAATTTATAAAACTTAGCATAGCATAACATAGTTTAGCTTAGCTCCCAGATAGAGCCCCGTCTTAAGGATCTATTAAATCTAATTTTTCAAAACTTAGCACCACTTCGATGGTCAAGAAATCCTAAAGCTGGGGACACCGTGGGCCACCTAGAAATGCTACTAGAGAGGCTTAACTTTCATGTGGATCCCCGGCTGAATCGCCGAATCGCGACACCGAGTAAAACTCTCTCGCGACGATACACTTGCCGAAACCTGCTGCTTACGCTTTCAGCGCGCAGCGCGGCGTAGGGTCGCGGGGCCCGATAGGGTACCGATTTTCGTGCCAAGTGGGAGCCGGTCGGGGCCCATAGAAATCGGCGCGCGGCGGTCGGGGTCCGTCTGGGCCGCGGCGGATCGCGATCGCCACCCGTTCGCTTGCAAAACGAAAAGTCGAAAACGCGCCGAGCAAGCGAAATACCTTGGGCGAGTAATGTTGCGAAAACTGTATACATTATAATGGGCCGGGGCGCAGAAAACGGGCCGGCCGGCTCCCGCGGTCGCTCTCCCGCGCGAGGGATTACGCAAGGAGCCCGCCTGCACGCTCGTGCCTGCGTAGAAGCTGTGTGTCTCGGCGCTGGAATCGTCATTAACGATAGGATGGACAAACCACTGACCTCAATATACGCCGGCCGGCTGAATGTTTCGATTCGCCGGCCGCCGCCGCGACAGCAGACGTGCGCGACTGCGAATTAATGCAACCCCGCTGATAATCGCTCATCATTTGCATACGCTCGATGATACTTGACCGATATCCTTGACGGGGATATTCGGGACGGTGGACGCTGGTCGATAACAGGAGAGACTGGTTCCCGCTCGAGAGGCTGCGACGGCGACTAGGGGATTCGGGGGGTGGACCGAGGGGCGAGCGCGGTGGAGGGAACTAGGTGAATGGGTGACTGCGAAGCGAGTATTTTCTGGAGCTTTTGGGGCGCGAGAAGAAACTTTAAGAAAATCTGAAACTCGGGAACGACTTGTTCGTATTTAACCCCTAGTGGACACACGGGGTGTACACCTTAATATTAAAGTTTTTAGACTTTCAAATTTAGTGAAATTAAACGAAAAAAAATCGCTTCTTTCTACAACTATTTTTTCAACTACAAATTTCATTATATTAACATTTACGTTTCCAGGAAAAGAGTATTCGAGGATGATAGGCTTAAAAGACTAAAAAAAAGACGTAAATGGTAATTGAAAAATAACACTGGAGTGCAGTGAACCCCGTGTGCCATCGTTCACAGTTTGAACTTTCTTTCGAGCGCTACTCTACGCTCGTGAAATTCTGTATCATTTGCTATGGATCACTACTACCCAAGATCTCTTCCTTCTCGAATCACAGGATTTGTATGTGGCGCACCGCGGCCTGCGCTCCAGGGAATATTAAAAATGCCCCGCGATGGGTGTGCTAGTAGCGATAAGATTGATGAAGAAAAATGATTTCGCACACTGGAGGAGCAGCCACGTAACGCACAGTAGATAGTAAAAATGAAAGTGACTGCATCTAGGTAGCTGAGGCCACGGCACCTTGGATGGGGACCAAGAGATGCAGCAGTCGAGGAGTGCGATAAATCACGGAATAATATAGCAGAACCTTCGCGGATCACTGTTCCTCTGCTTCCTGTCGCTTGCCTCCTGTTCTACTGTAATAATAGTCCTCAGCCTTGGATACACTTGCCGTTTTATCGACGCCTGTTGAAACCGAACTACTCCGGAAGAATTTAACCTGATCGACACGAGCGTAGCGATAACGTTGCAAAATAATTGCACAACTTCGCGTGACCTGTCATAATAGACTGCTAATTGCTAGGAGATGTTAAGCCCCTTGAAGGTCGCGAGCCATAGATAAGCAAAACTCAGTATCGCCTGAAACTCAACTGTCATTTGGATGAAGAACACGAAGCGAATTAGAAGTAGTATACTTTTGTAAGGATTTGAAATATCGAACATATAGATTCGGAGTATAAGCTTCGAAGATTTATTTAGGTTACTTTAGCTGCGCGAATTATTGCGGATGAATTCGAGGAGTATATTTCACTTAAAGGGGTCCAGAATGATTGATCGACTGAAATCGACGGTTTCTTTTCGGTTCGATTGCTTAGATACCACATAATCACGATACCTACACTTTTCACAGTCATTTATGTCCGCTTTCACAAGTAATTTAACAAAAAAAAATTGGTAGAATGTTGAAGATTTTTCAAGATATTAGACGCTAAACCTGATCTCGCTGTGGTGAACCAGTAAGCTAAAAGCAAAATGCTTTGGGAGTAATTTCTCCACTAAAATCTACGAAGTGCAGCTTTATTGACTAATTTAAACAAAAATTGTGAATGCTACACACGAATCAATTTTTTCCCTACAGTTTTACAGAAAAATATCGACATTAATCAGCTGTAAAATGTTTCACAAACATCCAATGTTGATGCGGAAGTTCCGCACGATAGAAGAAAGAATTGTACGTCTCCGGTTAACTATAGTTCAACGATTTTTTTTATATGATATTATGTGGTTGAAAATTATTTCTATACTTCTTTTGTTTAGGGCACATATTAAGGGATATATTGTATAAATATTGTACAGAAATATCAAAAAATGGCACAGTTATGTGTTGTCCCTCGGAATTACTTTTTTCCAAATTGGCTAACAACATAATTTGAACAATTTTTATCCAATTCACTTGAAATTTTAATAGTGTCTTCTATAATAGAGTATTTACAGAAGTGCACACGGATTTTAAAATTCATCTAAAACTCTTTCTGGTACCGGCAATTTTAGACACAATTTTAGACAAATTTTTCGGCTAAAACTGATATTCTCTTCAAATGTTCACCATTTTCACAAAAATCAATATTTTGACAAATCGCTATGTACTTATGTAATAAATGTAATGTAAATATTGAACATTTCCGGTTTCCCCAATTTCTCTTTATACGTATAGGTACTATCAAGCACGTAGAATAAAGCCCTTAAAAAAATTTCGTCTATTATTTTCTAATTTCGCCCCAAATAATTCTGAATCTTAACGTAGCCTAACCCCCTTTTTAATTTTATTTCCCCCAAGACAAAATATCTACGTTATATGAGCTTTCAGAAGTTTATCGCTGCTTTCACTGTACAGTTGCGTTACTAGATTTCAGGATACCTTATCTGGGATCCAGAGTTTATTGGCTCCAACCCGCCTACTTTTCCACGTCATTTTCCTCGAAGACTAGGTTGCCCCGTCGCAAGAGCTTCAAGGTGCAATACTTCAAGCCCCTCGCTACTTTTACCATTCGACTTCTAGCCCGTTACTATTTCTCGTGATAGCTTATCCGCAATCGGAACTGTTTCGACCCGCTATCGTGCAAGATATCAATCGGCGTTATGAAAGCTTGAAGAAGCCTGTGATGGAATGTTGCGGCTCGCGGCTCGGAATCGATAGAGGAATCTGCTCGTCGCGGTAACGAGATTCTCAATAATTCAAGCGATTTGTTGTCAGGTCACGAACGCAACGGTCACGTCTTGCTCATTAGCGGAAACCGAATCGGATCGCGATGATTATAGAGGTGCGACCTTTGAGAACATTCGGCCAAAGTGCCGACCTGTGTTACGCAAAAGAATGGTGTTTGAAATTCGAATAAGAAACAGGGTAGCATAGGGCAGAATTAGAGCGATATTTCTTTGGGACGATTTTCCATTTGCGCATGGTGAGCGATGACCCTTTCTTGTAACATTAATTTTATACAATCACGTACGAAGATTACCGTGTCACTGTCTTTCGTGGATCATTGTAATCATATAATATTAAGTTTGACAACTTGAAGGGCCATTTTACAAAAGCTTATACCACTTAAAGTGTCGATCTATCGCATAAAAAATTACACACCGTATGAATGTTTTAATATATAAGAAGCTACTGCACAGCTTTTGTTCTGTAATGGCTGTCACGGATAATTCAATTTTCAGAGAATTCTTCTCCGTTTCAAAGAATTTTAAGGGGGTATTCTAGTTTAGAACGTTGAAATTGAAAAAAGAATCAAATTTTTTGACCGTCTAAAATAGAATACGTACCCCCTGAAAATTATCGAATGCCGTGCTTCGACGATTCTGTGCAAGAAGAGCTGTACCGTTTTGCGAGAGGTGCCAATGTCTACGGCCGAGTCAAGTTTCCGCGACGAAAGCTCACGAATTCGAGCTTCTCGGAAGCACCCAAGACTGCTATGAGATCACTGCTCGTGCATCCCAGTGACACAATCGGTATTTATACCGGCCAAGCGATCCTACGAGACGACCAACGCATAATTACCTCGAATATGGGATCACTGGTGATTCCTGAATGACGAATCACCTTAGAATCGATCTTTTTTCAGTGGTCCTCGAAGCAGTCAATGGATTCGAGTGCCACCCTCGAGTACATAATCGAGATTCATCAAACAGTCATAATAACGGTGTTTGAACAAAACTTCAAGTGCAATCGGTGGAAATTAATGGCGAACCCAAACCCCTGCAGTACAAATTGCTGTGTCAGCAAACCTCATTCCTATTTTGCAAAATAATTTCTTGGACCTTGCCCCTTCTATCCCATCTTTCAAGCAAATTTCTCTCACAGTTCTTAAACTAAATTTATATATACTTTGTATGTATACTTATTCCTACCGTAACCGGTCAGGTGACCGATAAGGAAATAAATTGTCATAAAGTCAAATGGACGAAAGAAACAAATCTGAATGCAAAATTTTTAATCGAATTTCAAAACCGGTCATTTGATCGGACATGGCACGTTTAGGGAATTGTGAATTGCAATTCGCTGCAGCTTTATTTGGGTTTAGATATACAGAAAGCTACCAAACCTCAAAATGATAAAATCTTAATTAAACACAGTACGAACCGCATAATTTGGTGATCCTTATTTTGCAAAAATTACCAAGCCATAGAATAACTTTTACACTCAACAATTATTAAAATTACCAAGCCATAGATCTTCCAATTTAGGCCTGAAAAACAAAAGCTACAGAAAATTTAAAATAATATTAATCATACCACTCACTATTAAATACCCTATTAAAAAACCTTACAAAACAATAACAAGAAATAAAATACACCCAACAGAAATAAAGCTACTTTTCTTTAACAATTCAAATCTTCAAACTGAAACTCAGTTTCAGATCATTGAGAGTTGGTAGCTTTCTGCGCAACTAGGTCCATTTGTCGGTCCTACTACGATACTAAACAAATTTCCATCACACTTTCTAATCCAATTTCATTGTTAGTGCTCCCAGTTCCCCGCAGCTTTATCTTCAATCTTGCTTTTAAACAAGTTTCTATCACAGTCGCAGAGGAGCCTGAGAGTTCGTAGCAGCTGGATATTACGAGAGCTTGTGGCTGCAGCAGGCGCATCTTTATTTAACTCGACGTGCACCCAGCGGAGTCTATTCGCGCCCCGACGCGTCTAAATATACTGTCACTCGCTAGGAGCTTAGCGAAACGCGGGAAAGATTATTGAAATTAACCGTGGCCGCTGTGTAGAAACCGTGGGTGGCTGTAATTCGACGCATACACGGAGGCGCGCGCGCATAATCGGCGTTATACAATACCGCGTCGTTAATAACGGGGAAACAACGTTATTATGGGCTGATAAGGTACGCCAGCCGCGAATGAGTAGAATTTACAAAAATGACAGTGCAGGCACCGGGAAAACAAACCCACTTTGTCGCGAGCCTTAAATGGATACATTAACCATTCGAGTTTCTCCTTCGATCTATGTACCTCTAAAAATTGGCAAGGTAACATAACGAGCGACAGTTTTTCCCCGGATTCTTTGGAAACCCGTTGGAACAGTCCTACCAGGATACCGAGCTGCGTCGTGTCCCAAGTATTTTATTGGTCAGTGCTGTTAACCTCGTGGTAAGGTTGAACGTGCCTTCTGCAATGCGTTTGATTTTTGCTTGACTTTGTATTTCATTTTATTGTATTTATTAGCATTTTGTTGTCATTCTCGGGGTTAAACTTGTTAGTATTTAAATCCGTTTTCTATTATTATTAGAATTTTGTTATATTAAGAGGTATTATTACTATTATTACTACTATTATTATTAGTGCGAAAAAACAAAAGAGCTACAACCGAAAAGGTGCAATTCCATTTCCCTCCTTCGACTTACATTAACCTTGAATTACCTGTGCCCCAGAATTCGAAAGCTGGAGTCTCCAGATGGGACGCATCGATTGTAATTTCCATAATATCTCCATGCACGTTTCGCGCAGGGTAGTCGGTAAGCAGGAGATCAAACTTCAAATTTCAAGCCTAACGAGTTTCCACTTCCCAACCACCCTGGACACCAAGATCACAGAATTCCGCTAAATATCGGTAACGGAGAGGCCTGATCAAGCTCGCTGATCGGTATGGGCTAGATCGCTTGACGCCGAGACGGGAAAGTCGGTGGAAGTAGCGCTCGCGCGCCTCGCCGCCGCTGCCACGAAAGTGCAAGTGTAACTATTACCGGGCAACGCAACAACCTGATCTTAAGTAATACTCGGGGGCAGGGGGAGAAAGGCTGCGCTCGACCTGCCTTGAGCAACGCAGAACGAACCCGCGGAGAGATGCTAGAAAAACACCGATCGGAGAAGGGAGGATAGTGAAGAGGGGATGGAGAGAGAGAGGGAGAGAGGGAGAGAAAGAGAAGAGTGGCAGGCACGGTAAAATAGAGAAAGGTACGAGTACGCGAATGCCACCTTGTTGACACTCGGCACTCGCGAGAAATTGCGGCCGCGTACTCGCGAAGAACAGTGGAGGACGTCGACGCGCTCTTTCCAGCACAGCTTTATCGCCTATCTCGTCAGCGCCACACTTGGCTTCGATTATGTCACTACTTTTTTTTCCAGCGAATAGCCCCACGATTGTCAGCGCAGCAGCCACGCGAGACTGCGCGTCTGTGAGCCCTTTCGTCCGCCAGCGCAGCTGACAGTGACACTTCAGTATACACAGTCTTGGACCACATATTATATATCTACGTCACGGCTCCAGATCAGCCTTGACACAAAGCTAAAATCATCTACGTGACTTCACATGTGGACAAAGTAATGATGAAACTTCCAGCGATGTATAAATATTTACGAAAGTGCCATTTAATTTAATCATTGTCTTTGCAATTCTTTGTACAACATGTTCGCGCGATTGTTAATAATTATTCCAAAATTCATTTGTATAATATGTGGTTTAAATAAGGTCTGATGTATCCACCATTTGGAATTATCTTTTGCCCACAAGTGGCGTTACTTTTCCCCGTTATCTTTGCTTCACTTTGATTACATATAAGTGTATATCGACGCGCGTTTCGAAAAGTAGCACGTTTCATTTTTTCTACACGCAGTTGTTCGTAGGATAAAATGAAACGAGCTACTCATTGTACCGCGCGTCTATATAGCCTAAAGGTACAGTGGCTGGAAAAAATATAGACTAGGTCGTAAACCGGACCGACCCAACCGCGGCAGCGAAGAATGCAGCGAATCTAATCGAGACTTCGAGTGGTTATTTCTTCATATTTCTCCATATATCTGTATAAATATGTTGAATTTAACGGTCCACTGATTTCGCGATCTATATACTTTGCAATTACTATACCTCTACCTTTATTGGCCTTGAAGAGATTCCTTTCGTTAATTAAATGCACCACTCAGAAGTGGAACTGATCAAACTCGATGCTGTGGGTGTATCCAGTGGTGCACTCAGGATTTAATCTTAGGGGAGCTGAGTTGAAGTGATAAAAATATTTTTACTGCAAAATCATTCAAATTCATTAGGGGTGACAAAAATTTAATTAAGGAATAAAATCCAGCTTTCTTTTCTTTTTATAAAGTTCTCGAATTAATACTTCAGTCGTGGTTACATTAATCTCTTTTCCCTTTTTCTTTGGGGGATGCCGGGGTCTTTTGGCCCCCTCTGGCTGCG
This sequence comes from Andrena flavipes, assembly GCA_963971345.1. Lineage (NCBI taxonomy): Eukaryota > Metazoa > Arthropoda > Insecta > Hymenoptera > Andrenidae > Andrena > Andrena flavipes. Next base: position 60,580,266 of record OZ020480.1, read on the forward strand.
TCCACTGGGTGTACCGAGCACTAATGCTTCGATAAAAGATCGCGCGGTGAACTTTACCCTAAGTGGGTTTTACCATTTATCATATTTGTTTATAAGAGGGTAATCGAATGAAAAGTAGATTTAGGCGAAACCTGAAACTGCTTCTGGACTACTTTCTCAGCGGGAGAATGTATGGATATAACACAACTGCCGTTGCTTCCCGTTTTTATTACGGCATCGTATGAAATTGAGAAGAACGGTGGTCCTCGGATTACAAAACTGCCTCTTCGCTTGGATAGCTACGCTTCGCGCTAATGCGCCGACACCGGAGGAAATAGAAAAGGAAAGGAAAGTACGTCCGTACATATAGAGAAATGCCTCGTTACGGAATAATCATCGAATCACACTTTGCGACTATTTGACTTCCTGTGTAGAAATTCTCCAACGCATTTCACGGAAGTTAAGTTTCATTTGCCTTAACTCTATTAAAATTCACTGGACACATCGAATCCTCGGTTGTCACACTGGATAAAAATGGCCTTCAATTTAAATTAATTTTTATTTTACTGGAAACAGCACACTATGAGATAACCAGTGATACATAAATGTGTAACTTGTATTTTACAAAAAACAGCGCAAAGCACAGAAGAAAACGAAAGAAGACAAAAAGAAAGCAAAATGAGGAAAAGTAATTATTTCTTTTCTTTTCTTCTTAACGCCATTTTTAATCTTTTAGGTTCTAAAAATCTAAATCCAATAAATCTAAATCCGAATGAGCATTTCGTATATTTTTTGTTATCGATAAGTTAATATAAAACTACTTAACTGCGACACGTTCAAGCAGTGGACTTGTGTCGTTTTGCCTAAAGTGTATGTAAATTATTACTATTTTGTTTATTATTATTTACGTTAATTATACGAATATTGAATATTATGTAAAGTGAAGGAAATATACGTTTATATCGTAAGAAGAAAACAAGGAAACATTGCTAATAAGAAGAATTGGTGTTAAGAACTTTCAACGATAATATTCCGAAAGTGAAAACATGAGACACGAGTCGTTTTTCCTTACAACCACAGATATATTCTCGTCTTTTACACTCTACTTTTACTTTTACATGTAAGGTAAGTGCGATTAATAAGGCCCACCTAAGGATCTACAATTATTTAAAAAAAAAACTTGTACATATTCTTGAAAACTTTTTTTTATAGAAATCTGTGGACATTAAACTATAAACTGTAATATATGTAACCATATACATATGAACGCAACAAATACGAAAATTAGTAGGTTTTTAAAAACCTTGTAAACGAGCTTTGTTTCGTGTAATGCAGCTAATAAGTCCCATCTAATTAATATATACAATTCGGGTAAACAAAGACATATTCTTCCTCAGGTGTGAGCCCAACGCAATTCTCGTGTATCCAGGTGAGACACGTGACACTGTCGCATATCATTCTTGAATGCAGTTCTGCATAATTTGCAAAACCAATTGTCTGCAGAGGTACCGTCCACGTTTTCTCTGCATGGGCTCTTGTTCACACGATCTTGTCTTTTTTTTCTGGTTGAAGTGATACGTGCTTTGGAGCTCTTCTCAATATCGGTACTGCTTTGGAAGCGGTCTCTGATTACTTCCTGAGCCTTAAAGACCACTTAATATTTTGGTGGACCTTATTATCTGTTTTGTCATTTCCTCATTGCCGAGGTGCACTTTATAAAATCATTAATTCTCTGGGAATATGTTGCCAACATATGTATTTATACATACCTAAAGTTCTACAGTAGTTGGATAACGAGTAGTGCCAATACGAATCCAAGTAACCGACGTAATTCTTATAATTGTAACAACGCTAGTTACTAAAAGCAATAAATGACACTACCAGTATTTCTAGATTGACCTACCAAGGATAAATGACAGGTGAGCCTTATTACCTGCCGGGCCTTATTATATCATTTCTGACTCTACTATTTTTCATCTATTTTACTTTCGTAGTGTCTACTGTGCAGTAAATAATTATTATTATTATTCTACAACGTTCAAACATTATCTCAGAATTTTTGCCCCTTCATTTAACAGATAGTTTTTTAAATAGCAGCTGATTGAGAAGTGGACCCAATGTGACAACTGCGTCTAGAAAAATACGCGCGACAACCGAGGATTAAATATCCAACAACCGCTCAATGGCAGTACAAGTTTCTTTCACACCACTGCAGTTTTGGGCAAGCCCACGGTGCCGTTCCCTCTTTCGACGTGGCTTTGGAAACGCGTGTCGCGGTGCGTAACCAGCGACGCTACGTGAAATCGGCGAAGTAGACCGTGTCGAGGTCAGCGTAGTTTCTGTATTCAGTACGTTAATTAAATACGTAATTTTGACGCACGCAGAAAGAAAAAGTACGATCGTTGCCAATGCCCGGTGATGTCCCGCGCAGCGACCGCCGATAAACCGTTCAAATGCGAAACGGCCGGTCGATATAGCGCGATAAATCGCGGCATATGTCGGATAGAAGTAATCTAGCTCTTCGCGGAATGTGGATCAAATGGATTTACGTGGACAATGGAACAGAAACGATCCTATGGGGCGTGAAGCAAAACGGTAGTTGGATCCTCATTGGGTCTTGCGAAATCTACCTTCTCGCCGCTATTGCAAAACAGATCAGCGACGTTTATTGCGAGCCGCGTGATTTGCCGCCGATCTTCGCGCATAAATTCGGATTATAGTAACCCTTGACGGCGATTAATGTCCCTATTGGCTGAGTCGGTCCATGGAATTCACCAAACTCGAGGATATAAAGTTATTGGAATTATTAAAATGCTATCGGTCTAAAACTAATCATCGCAACATAGTAAAATAAAAAATATTCCACGTTGTCCTTTTAATTTTCCTGTCCATTAACTTTTCCCACTTCCTTCCCCTTTCTGCATTCATAAATGCAGAGTTACAAATAGTACCTAAGCAAAATCCCATTACCATTTTGTTACCCGCGCGTTGTACTTTTTATGTCACGATTTTATTGGATATTTTATTTGGTATTTTTTTTAAGTTAAGAATGCGACTTTTGTTTAAAAATAATTCTATATTAACCCCTCGTGGTCATACCTTCTTATATAATCACAAATTAGTCATTTTTGAGTTACCACTTTCGTATTTTTGAAACGTTTAACTCTTCAGTGATAATTGTACACACACTTACGCTCTAATAGTCGTTTTCTAGCAATTAGTAGCTGAAAAAATGGTTGTGGAAAAAGCGACTTTGTTCGTTAAAATTCACTAAATTTTTAAATTTTAATATTAAGTGTGGCCACGTAGAGTTAAGAACTAAAAAGCGATGTAGTTATCTTTAAAAGAGAGAAAAAAAAATAGAACAGAGTAAACGACTACTATCATAAACATGTATTGTTTAAACATGACATATTTCACATAATAGTTCCACTTTGAACTATGTGTTTGTCAATCAACTATTATCCGCGCGTTGTAATTTGTACGAAATAACAACTTATTCTCTTCAATGCCTGTGCAACGAAAAGGTGCCGCATGCCCTTCAAATACAAATATTTATTGAAATATTAATATGTACTGAAATATTAATTTTTTAAAGACTTGCTGCACTCAAAAAATTTGTTGATCACGTTCAAACTTTGGCAGCTTAAGGGGATACAGGACTATTGAAATGTCGAAAAATTTTGCGAACATTTACAACCAAGTTCCGTGACGAAATAATTACGGAAATTATAGCGCTAAACGTAACTGAGTGCACCGTCGAGTAACGGCCTCGCGGAGCGGTATTGACGTAGGGAATTTAACTTTGAAGCCGTTTATCTCCAAACTACATTTTTAAACACCGTCCATTATAACTTTTGAACAAATGCATATTTCCACTTGAAATTTTAACTGCAGGTGTAGAATTCCTTTCTTTATAACATGGAATTTCCGCATCAACATTGGATGTTTGTAAAAATTTTTATAAACGATTGAAGCCGATTTTCTTCCGTAAAAGTGTGGGGAAAAATTGATTCGTGTGTAACTTTCACAATTTTTGTTTGAATTACCAACTATATCTGCGCACTACGCAGGACTATATTCAGCACTTAACAATATCAACAAATTTGAACATTCCGACAATTTTGTTTTTTTGTCAATTACTCAGAATCGCGTCCACAAGAAACTGAAAAATTACAAGTACAAATATTACTTGGAACTTAAACAATCTAACATAAAAGAAACCATCAATTTTTCGTATCTAATAGTCCTGTACCCCCCTAACAACCATTATAAAAGATTACCCACTATTAGAAGTCATGAATAATAAAAACATATTTTGCCCCAATATTTCGTTCCACCCTACTGTGCACCCAGACTGACAAATTCGAGTAATTTTGCTTAAACAGCAGAAGACATAGCCAGAAGATTCAAAACTGTTGTACTTTTTACAACAGCGCGAGTAACGAAAGTTTAATTCCGCTTCCACGTAAAATCGAAACCCCCAAAAAATCCAAAGCATCACCTCTGAATCTTGTTCGCGGTGCGTTCACTCCCAACGCTGCTCGCAGGTACCGAGCCGCAAGAACGCGAGTCAGCACGTGTAGCGAAGCAGCGAGACGATAAGTTAAACGACAAGGTCGAGAATACACCGCGGCCTCGAAGTATGTATCGTGCGAATTTCCACTTTCTTAACGTAAACCGCCTCTTCGAGACCAGATGACGCGTTACATGTGTGAGTGTTTTTTTTCGTAAATCGTGTGTGCGTTTCTAAGAAGCGATTGATGCTAGAAGGCCTCCTGGCAGGGCAAACATCACCGCCGTTTACGTCTCGTCTGGGAACGCGCTAAATACTGATATCATCGTCGCGTTTACGAAAATTTCAATCTTATCGGTTGGGCGATGACGCGCGGATTCGGTGCACGATATGTATCTCGTTAAGTGACACAGTTCTCGGGGCTTACGGATTTACGAACGGCGGCGCGACGTGACCGCTCGTTTTCGAAAGGATGCTCGGGTTAGGTGGAGGAACGTGATGAATTGCGTAACCGATTAAAATTTCAAGGTGATCGGAATCGCCGGTTCGAAGATAGCGCGGTAATACCTACGTGCGAGTGTTCAGATAATGGTAATAACGCCTTTTTGCCAGGCGAGTGTGGGCTGACGTAAGGATGTAGAGGGGAGCTAGGGGAAATTGGAATGAATTCGAAGTAGAGAGTCACCGGTGTACGGACGTGAATCGCGAATCTCGTGCTCTCGATGGAGAATCTCATTTCGCGCGCTTTCTAAATTCAGAAAAAATCCATGGCCGAAATGCTATTCCCTGTCCCATAAATCAGATTGTGTCCTTAGGGAAGGAAGATCGCTTTCACTCGCGAGAGTTCGTTGAGATTGGTTATTATTGGCTAGTTCGGTAAATTGCGAGACTTGAAGCATAGCCGAATTCGGATTACGTAAGCCTGACATCGTTGCTTGTTTTGGCAACAATAACTTGCCCTCTTGTTGTACCGATTAATCAAAGCCTGGCATTGTAGATATACATGTCACCGTATCGACGTGTACGATTGGGTACAATTGTGCACGTGAAATGAATTACTTAGATTCATTGTTTGCGGTATAGATATGCAAAACGGATGAAGTGCACTTTGGCGAATCTTTTCTTGGTTTCACTGGAGTTACCGGTGACGGGTGGTACGAGGATGTTACGATTAATGGATGTCGAAGTTTGGTAAAATCAAGTTTCGGAACTCAGAGTGCTAGAGGTTCGAATTCTACGGTTTCCAATTGTAAACTACCGGAACTCTAGAGTTCCGAATTCTATAGGTCTAAATTTTAAAGTACCGAATTCTAAAGTTGTGATTTCTAGAGTTCCAATTTCTATGGTTTCGAATTCTAGAGTTCCAGATTCGAGGGTTCCGAATTATGAAGACTCAAATTTTAAAGCTCCGAATTCTAGTGTTCCGAATTTTAAAGCATCGAATTCTAGAGTTCCGCATGCTAAAAGTCTAAATTCTGAAGCACCGAAATTTCCAGCTCCGAATTCTAAAGGTCCAAATTCTGAAGCACCGAATTTTAAAGTTCCGAATTCTAGGATTCCGAATTCTAAAAGTCCAAATGCTGAAACACCGAATTCGAAAGGTTCAAATCCTAAAGCTCCGAATTTTAAAACTCCGAATCCTTGGGTTCCGAATTTTAGAACTCCAAGTGCTAGAGAGTAGAGTTTATTAAGCTCCTATTATTAAGCTTCGAGTGCTATATTTCGAAGCTTAAAGATTATAGTTCCACATATTAAAGGTCGAGAAACTTCCAAAAGTGCGGAAAACATTCAGACACTTTGAATACGCGATATAATTAGAATACAGACTGCACCGGTGGAAATTCCACTCTGACGAATTGCACATGCAGATGATTCGTATGGGAATAACAGGTTCCATTTCCACGAGTCATCTTCCTTTCTATTCCCGGAATTTTATCGAGAAAAACGATCGAACGAGACACTGATCGAGTTCTTTCTCCATGGAAATCGAAGACTGACGACCAACGAGTCCCTTGCAGCAACACCTTGTGCAGGGAAAGTGCATAGCTGTACCGAGTGGCTATAACGCGTTAATGCTACCGCATGACGGAATCCTGGTCGAGCAGTGAAGGGAGGGCGAGAGAATCCTCTTACGTAACCACCGTACTAAAGTCCTTCCTCAGAATCGATCAGCGGCCACGGAACCGGTCTCAAATTAGTTGCAAAATGCATCTAATTTATTTGTGGTAATACCAAGTGACGACTACACCACGAAGGAAACAACATACTTCCAATCATATTGTAATGCACATATGTAATGCACATATTTCTATATCAAATTGCGAACTTTCGAGTATCGATAACACATATACAACATAGATATTATATAAACAGAGTTCCTTGTTTACTAAATTTCTTACCACAATAATTCCACGAACATTCACTCTCCTTTCTCCGTGCCTAACGAAAACTCTCCAAATTTGTATCCACGCCTTACCTAAACGTTTCAGAAACCAACGATCTCGAACCACCGTCCCATCCGATCCATTTCTATCGACTCACACAGCGAAAAATCCCTTCCAAATTACACGACACATTTACAGAAGCAGAAGCTCGACGTTTCCTCTTGACACCTGGGAAAACGGTCAAGTTACCTCGCGGCGCGTTTACTGCCCGAGGGGGTCAATAAAACCGCCGGCGTGGTTCATTACGTCCATCGAATGGAAAGCCAATTGTTCGACGTAACGAGGCGAATCAGAGCAAACGCCACTTTCTTCGCCCGCAAGCCCTCGAGAACCGCTGAGCACGCGTTTCCGCTCAGAATCGATGGCGTTCCGGTCAACGCCGGCAGCCGAGGGTAGTAGTTAACATACCGATCCCCTTGGCGGGCGAAAAAAACACCGGGAATCTAGGGCGGCAAGTGGAAAAAATGCCTGCGCTGGGAGAAAGCAAAACTCGTTTCGGGCTCTTTCAGAAATTCACCGGCGTGTCGCAACGTCCTCTCACGCAATAGCTAAGCAGGTACCTACACAAGTCGCGTGATCGGCAACGAACTCGCGCAACCCGATCGGGCGCTGTCCCACAGATTTATCGGTCCCCCGGTGAATTTTGGTAATAGCCACGTCCGCGCTGAGGAATGGTCCGTAATCTGCCTATTTATCGCAAATATATTCCGCGGCGGATTATAACGGAGAGGAATTCTAACGACGCTCCAGGCATTGCCCTTTGCGGCGATACAGGTGTCGATCTCGGGCCTCGGGGATCTGTTTCAGCTTTTACTGCTTACGCACACATCGGGCACCATGTGGCCTTCCTTCGAAGCAGTTGGTTTAATATATAGTACCGTTGATAAATATTAGGATACCCGCTGTGTTTGCAAAAAATTTGATATTGGTAATTATTTACTTTAACGATTCCTCACTGATTTTTATCAAATTTGGATATGCTGTCAAGGACACGATTCTGAACAACTTTTTTCTATACATGTTGCAGTTTCTCGGTCTTAGTTTCTGAGATATTCGCAAAAATATTTTTTGAATTTCTTGCTCATTTTATGATTTACAGTGAAATGTTGAGATCCTTCTTTGTGTAGGCAATTATATGATTTCCAACAATTGGATAAAATTTTAGGACCTGGTTTAATCCACTTCTGAATTTGGAACTGGTTGGATGAATAAACGTTTCCTTCCACGTTCAATACCATCGAGAACCCATTATCCAGTAACAAGTCGTCCTTTATTATACTTCTGTTTTTCAATTTTTGCTTCATCAATTTCTACAACTACGTTATCTCCTCCGAGTTGGGCCGAATTCTTCTGTATCAACAAAACACATAATTCTCAGCAAAAAACTTGCCCAGTCAACAGCTGTTTTCGACGAAATACTCAATTCAGATTCCAGAAAAGTTTATCGCAGTGGTTTTAGCATTAAGTGGTAACTGATGAAACGGTAAATGTGTTTTGAATAGGAATGCGCGCCCAAGAATTTTTATACGCGCTAATTTTCAGATTACATATTTGATATAAGATAATATTTTTAATGTAAGATACTGTATGACACTAAAATACTTTTCCACATATGATACAATTACAAAAGCAATTAATTTATCCTTATTATTACAAATGCTCTCAAAAATTCATATAACTTCATTTTACTTTATACTATAAAACCACGTTATAACCAGGGTTGCCACCTTATCACCATATAAATCCCGGAGTGCCACACATTCCAACCCGGAGATTCGATTATAAACCCAGATATGGAAAAAGCAAAAAGTTTTGTTCTCGAATATCCAGAAAATAGATGTGCGATACTTTTAAGCTCAAACAATTCAGAATTTTAAAGTACATAGATATCTGTTTTTTTAATTAATAACTATTATAGCATATAAAATTGATACCACAGTACAATACCACAATTTCTTATTATCCCATTTTTTTCTACAACCCGTAGATTTTTTTCAGTAAAACCGGAGCCCGGAGATTTGCTTCAGAACCCGGGGTCTCCGGGCCAAAACCGGAGAGGTGGCAAGCCTGGTTATAACACAGTAACTGCGAATACAGAACAAACTCGTGAAATACACTAGGCAGTCATAGCCCCGTTTCTAGAAATGCGTTGCACGATCCCCACCATTTCCTGGAATCCTTCGGTCGAAAGTGAGAGAACCCGAAAACGGGCGAGAGTCGACACTTTGATGCTTTGTCTCGCTCCGTATTTCAGCTCGAGCTCGAGCTCGAACCGCGAGCGGACCTAGAATGCATCAGCGTACCTTTTTTCCTATACATGTTACCGCTGCTCGACCTTCGTTTCAGAAATATTTGCGAAAAAATTCGGTTGACTTATTCCGACACAACGCATTTCACTTTCCAACTTCTGCCGGGTATTTCACGAAAATTCCGACAGACGTAGGGGCGCCGAATCTCCAAATCCGCCTCTGTCCACCATCCCTCCGCGGCTACCTAATTTCTGTCCAACTTCTGTATCCTCCTCTAAGCGAATTAATCGCACCATCCAATACCGCCCCGTCACGAAACTTTTTCGAGGATGATCGCAGACTCACGATGAATCACGAAACTCAAAAACTTCCTTGTTATCCGGGCACGTGTGCGTGTGCCATCGTGCCTTCAAGGCTCCCGCGAATACACCTTGAGGTCACGCGTTCGGTTCGGCCAGCATTCGACTCTAGGAGCGATTCTACGCACATCGCCGCGCGCCGCGAAAAAAACATGCATTATGCACCATTAATATGCGGATGAGATTAACAGTCCACGGCAATTAAATTATTCTCCGGCGCATTTTCGACGTCGCTGTCGAGTTATGAAATTCGAAGCGACGAGATAATATGCTCCAGACACTCTATCGCAACCGATCGAACCGTGGTGACAATGATATTCACGTTCAATTAAATAATCCCGCATTGCCACGATATGGGGAAAGAATTTAAAACATTTTGCTGAATCTCGCTCTTTACACTACAAAAAAAAAGCAACAACTATGTATTAATCTAATATAATCTGGTGGTGTAATAAAGACGTATTATTATTATTATACATATATTCGAGCAAGTGGAGCCCGATGGAAACGATTCCAAATTACAGCTGTAATTAATTGAATATTCGAATCTGAAATTCGACTTCTCTGGTATTCGAATATTCGAATCTGAATATCGAATTCTCTGATATTCGAATATTTGAATAGGTAATTACATTACTCGAATATCCGTTACAGTCCTATTCCAAATTTTTCTCGCATAACAATTCGGCGGCTGTGATTGGCCGTTATTTTGATGATACCAGGAGATACGAGTGATTCTGTTTAGATTTTAGATTGCAGATAGAAGACTACTAATCCAACGACTGATAAGCACAAGTTCTCTAATGGCAGATGGTAGGCACACGTGATATGGAGACCGACGCTTACCATTCTGAATATTGTAATACATAGGTACACTGAATTCTGATCTGGATAGAGATCATGCCGGTAATATCTGATTCAACGTTCGAGTCAACACTCGAGGGAACGTTTTTTGTATCGTTTTCCTTCAGACTTGGGGATAAGAATAGATGTTGTGGGGAGCAAGCAGGAAAAGAAGAGGGTGATTTTCCAATTTCAGCGTTTCGGGGAATACGGAAACGTCTGGGGAATGCTAATCGGCCGAGCCTTGACATTTCTAAATCTTCGCGAAATCGTTGTTTTTTTTCCGCCCGTGTGACGGAAGCCGGAATGATCTCGGCCGTACCGCAGAGACGCCGCGAAGGACAATCGCGTTTCGAGGGTCGAATTGAAAATCAGGCGGGTCCGAGATCCGCTTCTTCCGGCTCTCGATCGGCGGAGTAACGATCGAGGGTCGATTAATATGCGTTTCGGATCGTGCGTCCAAGTGGAGGAATACACAAGGGGCTTCTTTGTTGTTCAAACTGTGCGTTTGTTTGCGAAGTAGTGGAATATAAAATTGGGTATTGGAAAAGTTGGAAAATGCTGAAATATATTGCGGTATGTTGGAATATATTGAGAGATATTGTGTTATAGTGGTACATGTTGACATATTATATTACCTACGGAGTATTGGAGCATATTACAATATTCTGAAACACATTGGGATGTAGTGAGATATATTGGAATTATTTTCTTTTTCATGATTCCATCTATGTATTTCTTTTTCTATCTTCTTCATAATTTGATAATGTCTATTGGTACAACAATGAATTATTATTATTATATTATGATATACTGTCAATGAGATGTACCCTGCAGCTACAGAAACACGATATACCTGACTATACTGAAATATATTCAAACACTAATTACTTTGATTACTAATGAAGTGATGAATACGTATTCTGTTTAAATATTTAGAGCTCGTAAACGTTTCAAAAACAATGCTTCGAGCAAAGAATAATTATCGCCAGTAAGAATGGAGCCGAATTATACGGCACAGGAGCTGAGAAAGTGGAATTATCGACGTGCTAATTTTACGACCTATCACAATCGTTAATGAAAGTGAATAAAAGCCGGCGGAAAAACGAAGGAACTTCTATTGAACTGCCCGGCAGTGCAGCCACTTTAATTAATACGAAACGAGCGCGGAATACTGAATTCGAAGTTCACGCAGCGTCAATGAGTTTTTTAATGCTATTTACATTGATCACGGGGACACAATAGACCTCCGAGGAGCGATTTCATTAATATCTAATTTACCAGCTGCTTCAATAATTGGGCGTTAAGTGTGCAATTGTCCAACTTCTATATAATCTGCCATTTTTCCCTCCAGTCTCGAGAGACAAGATAAACATTCTGTCTGCAATCTCAAAAAACAGCTGACCATTGAATATGAGTGAATTATCGTCGAAAGCTTTAAATTTCGGGAAAATATTATTTCAGAAATTTGACAAGTCTATCACAAATGAAGAAAACCGACTTCAAACATAAAATAATAATACGTTGAAAAGTAAAAAATAAGTTGTTGCTTGTTTGATTTACGACTCTCAATTTTTTTATCCGCGCGCCGCCTCATTATTTGCACTGTGTAAATCAATCGCCGACTTAAAAAAATTGTGAGTCGTAGATTAAATAAGGAACAAAATTAATATTCACTCTTTATCGCATTTTTATTTGATTCTTAAGCCGGGTTTTATTTTTTTTTACTTTATAGTTATTTAAGTTATGTAACTACATTTATTTAAATAATGTAAATAACTTCAAAACTACTTAAGCGATTATGATAATTCTTTCTCCATGACCTAAGTCGTCCTAAGTTGATTAAAACTAAACTAAATGCAATAACGTTTCACGAAAATCGGTCCTGTAATTACGGAGAAATACTTCAAAGACCGCAAATACTCTACTCCCGAGACCTTATCAAGTATTTGTAACAGGTGGCGCAAAATATATGATAATATCTCCTAATTTTTTTAATTTCAGGTATATGTGATGATTTCATATTTATTGAAATTTGAATAGAAGAGACTCACGGAATGTATCTTAATATATAGGTACAGCAGAAAGCTTCCATACGTTTGTGTATTTGTCTGTCGCCTAAAAACTTTCGAACGAAAAACTCTGGGATCACGAAAGGTGTCACAGCTCATTATGCCTGACTAATTCAGACGAATGTGACAATTTTCACAAAAAATGGATTTTTTTTTTAAATCAGAATCTAAAGTTCGAGCGAAGCCGAGTAAGAAAGCTAATTGTCCATAAATATGAATGCATTTACCCGTCAAGAACGAGACAAAATTGTGTCGATGTTTTTACGTAATAATTCGTCAGTGGTCTTGACACAACGTAAATTTAGACGAATGTTTAAAGATTTCTTTTTTGGGGACCATTTGAAGGCATCGAGTGATGCGAATAACCCACTGACTTTACAACAATTAGGGGACAATATTCAACACGAAATCGAAAATCTAAACCCACGAATTCTTTAAATACCATGGAAAACACAATAAAAAGAGTCGAAATGCGTATGACGGTCATCTGTTGGATATTATCTTTGGAACTCGATGTTACATATTTATAAGTCTCAATAAATTGTACCCCAAAAAGCGCCACCTGGTTTCATTTAAAAGCAAAGTAATGGCCTAAGAAAATCGGATGATGACTTTTGCGCCACCTTTTATACGAGAATTGAAAGCGAAGACAGAAATATTGTGTAAATTCTGTTCACAATATTCCTGGAAAAAGAGTGCAACGTTAAATTCGAAAGGGAGCTAAAGGGAGCTAAAGGAAGCCGATCTTCACAACGCGAAGCTCGTGCATGGAATAAGAATGGGACGTAGTTGCGAATAAATTACAGCAACTGAAAGTTGTAATCTCCACGTAAGCCAAAGGCCCAGGAACCTCAGAAGTTCTGGGCCGCCGTGTCTGCGAACGACAGCGAAGAGCATTTGGAATCTAGAAACACGCCCCTTGAATGCTTCCTAAGCGCGTCGCGAGTGAGTAGAACGTGAATTGAACTCAAATCGGCTGCTCGGATGGCTTGACCAACTGGTGGAAGCGATGAAACGTGGAAACAAAAAGGGACTTCGTTACTGTCAACGACTACCTACTACCGTTAACCAGTCGAAAACACCGTGGACCTGTCGTTTTTATATCGCATTTAGAGATCCATTCGAGGTAAACGTGTACATAACGTTGAAGCACAGTTAAAGCATACACATTACGCGCGATCTCGTCGATCGGGCAAACAAGATGTCCTGAAAAAAAATTGGATAAAATTTGCTGGCTGGTATGTGTGTAAAACAAAGTTTGAAGAATAAAATGTATGTGTACCAATAAAAAAAAAGATTTTTTTAATAAACGTAGATACCTACCACAGTCTTTTTGCGGTTATTAAATAAAATTTCTATACGGAAATGTGCCCTTTTGAAAAATCACTCCATTTATTATTATTATTATTATTATTATTCGTCTTTATTACTCAGTAAATATACAAGGAAACGAGTCAGTAATAGATTGAAACCGATCGAAGTAAAAGGCGATTATTATTTTTCCTAGTATTTGGAGTGAACTGTAGTAAGTGAATGTTGCGATAAAATTAAGTAACTTTATGCTTTACTACGTGGCAATAAATCTTTGCAATATCACACCTTTGAACTTTCTAGATGTTCTCGTGAAATTTCACACTAGACACCCGAGTGTTTGTGACTCTTAATATTCCCAAGACGCGTGGAATAAAGATATATTATTATCGTGGCGGAACTCTAAAAGCTTGGTTATTCGCGAGACACCCCGTATACTTCTTCGAGCGCCTCTATCCACGCCTGAATCGCGAAAATTGCCCACGTGTCGTTCGTAGATTACAAAAAAGTGCGCGCGAGTCGAGTAATTGCGAGATAATTCGCTGGGCTATCTGGACAACAACGGTACATCCGTTTCCCAACGGGTTTCTCAGAATCGCGATCGCGAGAATAATGCAGGTGTGCATTTCTTGCTCGCCGCGATCGGGACGGTTTTGGGTTTTATCGCCCATTGTGAACGCTTGCATTTTGGAGCCGGGGGTCGAGGTTCCGCATTAAATGGCCCTATCCCTAATAAAAATACGCACCGAAATAGATCAGCGTGATTTTTCGAGCGTGAAAGCTGCGAAGGCTTGTGTTCTGATCTCAGCTCGGAAACTTTATTCGAAGGGCTTGTAAATGAAACATTGGACTGCGTTGAATGGACGCTTTGGTGTTCGACACCGACGAAGGATCAGGTTTGACCTTGCGCAGTGATCTTCAGCAGGGGAACTCGCTGTTGACAAAACGTCGAAACGAAGTGGATTGACACGGAAGCTCTCGAGGACGAAACTCTTCGAGTGCCTCTGGCCTTCATCCTAGCTGAGTACATACACAATGACGCACCGTGGACTATGAATTTCGGTGTCAATGTTAAACACACGATGATCAAAATAATTGGAGGGTCGTGCGCTCTCTAATGGGATAATCAATATTTTGGGAATTTATTTTAAGTGGTTCCTACAATTCCTCATAGTTCGTTTGTTCTTCTCTGGGTAGGGTTTTATTAAGTATATAGCCGCGAGATTCTGTGATTGTATCGGGTTATATATTTCTCACGCGAACGAAACTTAATTTTCAAAAATTTCGAGTTCGTTGTGTAACACTGCGTGTTGGGGTAGAATATTTAATTTTACTCCTTCGTACTCGAAGAAATCGTGTTTGCAAAACGTTACGCAAAAAACTTGAATTTTTTTCAAATTAACACAAGAATTGTGAGACCCTGTGACCTGGTTATCGCGATATGCAAATTGATACTCAATTATCACAGGCGCACTTTTTCAAGCACATGTTATATATCGATCGAATGTAAAATACAATTTCTGCTTAATGTTGCACACCGCTACTTCTGACGAAAGTAATCGCACACGCTGTATATGTGGGTTAACTAACCGCGTTCATTTTCTCTGGATTACCAGTTTCCTTCAGAAATTCAGTATAGAGATCATTACTTAATATCGTCCTTATTACTTATTACCCAGATGCATGACTCGTTCTAGACCCGTTTCCTAAGTCCCTGCTCTACTAATTTTAAGTCTCTTAACTACACTGCGGGTTATAAATATTAACACACCCGCTCTGTTTGCAGAAAATGGGATATTTGGTAGAGATCGAATACTTTTTACAGCTTTTAATTTAAACTACAAAATAAAATTTAAATATTAGATCTTTTAGATTTAAAATTATAGAATTTTAGATTTTGAATTCTTAAACTTTAAACTAAAATTTGGGAGAGTTCGATAAATTTGCAAAGATTTTTTACAATTATTCTTGAAAAGTAGTGTACGATTATTTTTTTTTTTTTTTGAGATATTTAGTTTACTTCCTCAATACTTATAAACAGAGAGTATACACCACGAATTATTATCACAGAACTTACATCCCAAAATAAGAATAACAACAGCCAAAAGAAGAGCCAAATTTTAGACCAAGCCCGCGATACTATCGATCCCTTTTACCTTTCCCAACCGATCCCACGAAAACAATGCCAACGTGCCTCACAGCTACAATTAAAATCTTCCAGCTTCCACTTTTCCCACCACCGAGCGTGGAATAAAATCGAACTTGTAGACCTACTTCCCTGCTTTCCGCGAGGAGAACCCCGCCCTTGGTTTCGGCGATTTCGTCCCCGCCGTTTCGCGCGGGAAAATCAATGAGCCCCGGTCCCATTCACGGCGTAACGTAAATACAGAGGGCGCCCGGAGGTATGCGCGGGATCGTTGGATCGTTTCCGCGCGACGGGTCGATCCGTTACGGCAGGACGCGAGACAAAGCGGTCCGTGAACGGGATCTTTGCTCGCACGCGCCGAGTAAACAACTTTTCCCTCACTTACCAGCACACAGTCGGTCGATCGGCGGAGTGCGGCGATCTCCCGTAAATCTTCAACTCTCCCCTCAACAAATCGAACACACACTGACGGCGATCCCTCTCTGCCCCTCGGCGACACTGGCGACCGAAAGCTGACAGGTGAAGGATTCTCCGGCGTTCCCGCGGCTGGCCGACGAGTTACCTCGTCGAATTCCTCGGCGCACGTCGCGGGAATGGGATTGGAGAGGTTCGGTGGTCGGGCAGGACGGGTCGACGATTCGCCGCGATCTATAGATCGGCCACGCGCAGCGGAATGACTCACGGTATTTCGGAACTGCCTTCCGAGAGTCGATGCTCTGCTCGAGCCTCGAGGACGGCAAATAGAAGCGGGGGGGTTAACAGATGTAGAGAAACGAAAGGGAATAGCGTGCTCGCGTCTGCCCCGACACCGATTATACCCGTACGAACGAACGCGCTACCGCCGTGCCTTGTCGCGGACTGACAGCAGTCACGCCGGCCGATTGCTTTTAACCGAGCCGCCATATTGGTACCGCATCCCTTCTCTGCGCTGCGGGACCGGCTGCTCGCCTTCGCCGACAACATTCGTCGCTGGCCCCTTGCTGCCTTTCGCGATCGACCCTGCTTGCTGCTTTTCTTTTCGGTTTCCGCACTGGTGAATAAATTTCCTGTTCAGTTGGGGAGCTCGATTTTGAATTCGGTTATATTTGAGAAAATCAATCGGGACCTTTTATTTTTCTGGGTTAGGAAGCTTTTAAGAGGTATCGTCTCGATTTAAGGACGAGGTTTAAGACGAGTGCTATCCACTCCAGTTCTTCTGCTACTGCTCTTGCGAATGAACAGTTTATCTTGGGTATTCCACGCGATAAGGCAGTAAACGAGAGACCAAAAGACTCCCTGTATTTTACAAGCAGTTGTACGCTTGATTTGGAGTTTTAAGGAGTGGGGTTTTTAGTGGAAGTGGGGATGCTGAGTGTCAAAGTAATTGTGAAATGTTGCGTGCTGATGTTTAGACGTTTTATTAGGTCGTGGGTAAAGTAACCAGACGTCCCAATTTTCAGGATTGGACGCGTAACTTTTGAACATTTTCGCAGTTGCACAAAGTTACTTTTTTTTATATATAAATACCTATATATCCATATAGTTACTTTGGTATCCTACGTAGTATTATCGTATGGTATTATCTTATGGAAAAAAGTGTTTTTAATATTATTTTCATTTATCAGAAGTATGTCTTTATTTTATTATGTAATTAAATAAACTAAGGTAATAGTATTCTCACGTGGTAACTTGTTTCTTTTTAAAAGTCTCGCATTCGAACCTAAAACATCTGATCACTTTAGTCTTGGGGAATATAGTAGACTGATTTTCTGGAGAATTGTTATGACTGTCTGATATTTCTCACCTTCTTATCATCTCCACCAACCGTATGTTACTTAACATATTATGTGAATAATTAAATAGCGGTCGCGAAATTGACATTTGCGTCAGAATCATTATGTAGATACAATTTTCTTGCAATTATACGTTTATTTTATGCACATACATTTGTCACTGTTAAGAACTTTACGAGGCGTAAAATCGATTCTCGCGTATCAATAAACAAGTCAACGTTTTTTGGAGTATGCTCCTCGTAATCTGAGCGATCAGGTTGTGTTGCAATAAAACATATATGGCTATAACTTAGGCATTAAAGTCATTTCTTTCTTTAGTTTTTAATAGTTTACTGACTAAATTGCGTCTGAACTTGTGCCACGCAAATTAGTACTCTTGGCACTGGCACTTGCCGAAAGAAACGACTATTAACACAAGCTCGCATTACTACGCAGCGAAATAATTAGAACTATTCCACCCAAAAGCGCTCGTCAATGTCAAATGGTAAACGGTAGGTATAAGTAGCGAAGAAGTAAACAATGATTTTCTCAGTGGAAAAGGAAGTGCATATTAAAAATTCCACGCTGAATAAACGCTCTTAGTGCTAGAATAATTCAGAGTCGAGATCACGAGTAGTAACGTCGCAGCGACTGAAAAGAAAATACTGAAAATAGTCACTCCGGAGACTTGCATCATTTATTATTTCAACTACTAAATTAATCGGTACCTATTCCCCGTTGCGTCAATCAAAACCTAAAACCGAAATTCTCTGAATATCCTCTAGACTCTAGCCATAGGTCAACACTGCGCTCTAGGAAGTAGCAGAGGAAAGTGTCCATTGAAAATGACACTCGTCACCATCAAGTACACTCGTTTACGCATAAAGAGATAATTACTTACGATTTTTAAATACACATATCTCGAAGCGATAGAGGTTTTGCAAGCTTCGTGAACCAAACAACTTCTACCGGAAATCGTTTAGCGAGAATACTTTGCGGAGCAAAGTTTACGAACTGCGCACTGGACCAGTGGTAAACAATTAGCGAATTGGCATCCCCCGATAAAAAGCGCATTAATACGCTTCTAATCGATTTGCAATAAACAGGATTATTATAAATACGGTTGTATTTATGCAAAGTAGCAACTCTGTGATCGATTGCATAATTAATTTAAACAGTTTATCGCGCATTTGCCGCAGATTTCTCGAGCAAAGTAGAGCACGACTCGTGTCTATCTCTGACGGGCATAATCGCCCTGAGGTGATACCAGAGTAGAGCGTAATCAGGATCGAGGTATATAGGCACGCCTGGATCCACGTTCCCGCCTATCTGATGATTTAATAGCCGCGATGTACGTGAGAGTATGTGGACACAAGGGGCATCACCGCAAATATGGGAGGCCTTTCTGGAAGCATCGTCAGTTCAGTGTCTCTCGGGCACGGGGCAAGGTAAATGAATTTTTTGCACTGGTCCTGAGGAGGGAGATCGGAGGTTGAGGAGCTCCGAACTTCTTCGTGGCTTGGCTGATATGCAAACAATTCATTTGCATTTCATGGCTCGTGCAAGGATCTTACTTTCCACTGGAATTCTAACGAACTGGTAAATAGCTAGTCCGTTTGCTTGGGATGTTAGACGAAGTAGTGCGGTCTTGGTGGACTTTAATGGGAGTGGGTTCTTAATGTATTTTACTTGGTGGTGAATGTTTTGTTTGGTTGGATCAATAATATTTAATTACATTGGGTTGCTTCGAAAGCTAGTAGCGATTTTGGTGGCTGCTTAGAGACTTTGATGCTTTTTCTGGGGAATTAGGGAATGGCGTCAAAGTTTCTTGAGTTGCGTTTATTTAACAGTTGTTAAAAAGGTGGAAACTTACCAGTCAATATGGACTTGGACGTGTTTTAAGGGGCGAATCTTATGTAACAGCTCGAGCAGTAACTGATGTTTATTTTTCCTTTTTAAGAAACTGTGATTAATGTTGGATTCAACTTTTTGGGGATATAAGGAAGCATCCTTAAACTTGCAGAATTTTTTTTATGTGAATCCTTCTTATTATTTATTCATTATTGTGGAATCCTGTTTGCAAATGGAAAATTTCTAAAAGTTAGATAGTTTACACTGAGATTAACCCCAATTTAAAGGGAAAAAAATAAAAAATTGAAAAGTTTATAGATGTTTGAAAGAGAAAAAAACTTTTTTACTTTGTATCGACGAAAGAAGTATCATAAATAAAAACGAAAATTAAAATTTTATATTCACTCCCAGCGTAAACTGTCTAATTTTAAGAAATTTTTCTTCTTTTTACAATCGAATTTGTGACTGTCGTCGAAGAGGTTAACAAGATTTCACAATAATTAATAAATTATAAGAAGGATCCACATAAAGAAAAAAAATTTTGCGAGTTTAAAGGTGCCTCCTTATATGTCA
Organism: Andrena flavipes; assembly: GCA_963971345.1. Classification (NCBI taxonomy): domain Eukaryota; kingdom Metazoa; phylum Arthropoda; class Insecta; order Hymenoptera; family Andrenidae; genus Andrena; species Andrena flavipes. Next base: position 60,600,360 of record OZ020480.1, read on the forward strand.
AAGGAATTTAATCCAATATTAACAATAAGTTTTTAAAAAAAAAATCATAAGCATCAGTTACTTTTGGAGCTGTTAAGCGGGGATCTGCATTTTCAGGTTCACCAGTTTAAATCCCGATATCGAGTCGAATACGTTGCTACTATAGGATTACGCAAGCGTTGCTACAATAATGCGGAACAGGGACAAACATGCGTACAAATTAACGTGACCCGTTTTCCTCGTTGAACTTGAATATTCCAATGCACTTTATGTGTTTACTTCCGCTGTTTTGTTGGTCGACGGTGAGAAACATTGAACCATAAGCTTATTGTTAGTGAACTAGAAAGTAAAATGGCGACTAGAGTTCTGCTGCAGCTTGGAAACAACACTAATTGTAAGAAACGATTTGTGAATCCTTCATCGAAGAAACATGAAATTTCGGCGATTGAGGAAATGAAGGAAGCATGACAGATTTCACATGTACTTAAATATAATGAATGATAATAATAAATAATAAATAATAAATAATAAATAATAAAATACAGAAATATATCCCATCAACGGAAGAAATAAAGAAATAATGGAAGCACCAAAAACTCAAAAAGTGACAAAGCGATACAAAAATACCATCCAATTGAAAAGTAAACTTATGTAGGGTAGATATGCAAATTATTACCAATTCTCCTATTACCACCATTTTATTTATGTAATTTAATAAAAAAAAGTATCGTGAAAACAATAGTGTACAAACAAATTAATTATTAAATTTGCTATAGTAATTAGTAAAGCAGTAATTGGGACATGTACCCTACTTGTCAGCTCAGAGGATGGAAATATTGTATAATTATACATAAGTATGGGGCGCGTAATACTATGTATGAGGCGAAGTACGTAACGATGACGCGAGTACTGTTGTTTTTACAGGTCGTCTCAGTAAAGTTATCAGAAAAAATACATCAACGCGTAGAAAATGGTGCAGATTTGTATGTGCATATATATCGCGATTCGTCGAAACTGTTTATACTTGAAAATACCGTCAGCTCGTTAAATATTACGCAGTGAAATAAAAAGCGGGACAAATCTCGGAAAAGTATCCATTACATACCTGAATCTGGTAAACATGTAGGAAACGCGACTTATCGGACTAGCGCATCGAAAACAAGCCTCGTATGACATCGTACAATGATTAATTCAGGAGAACAATCAGTGTTGCTACTCTGCTACAATTTTCCAGGGTAAACTCGTTTAAAAAATGCGGGGTAATGTAATATTCAGTTTCTTTGCTTTAATACATTCCTGAAAGGAGATCTATGGAAAATTTTGTGTTTATGTGAAACGAGATTTGAGCGATCGCAGATTTTCAATCTAGCTAAATAAAAGTTTGCATTGACCCTTCGGTCAAGGAAAATAGGTAATGTTTATGAATTTTTTACAATAAGAGATTATAACATATCCTAGAAAATGTTTTTGGCATTTATTAATACACTCTTCAGGATATGAAAAATAATTTTTATTTCGTGGTTTCGGTCTTGATGCATTTTCTAGGTGGCGATTAGGCGCAGCCAAAAAGGGTAATTATTTACAAGAGGGCCTCTTCGATTTCGATCACCTTGAAATATATGGTCAAGGATAACATTCTGAACAACTTTTTCCTATACATGTGACCGTCGCTCAGCTTTAGTTTTAGAGACATTTGCAAACAAATGTGATCGGTAACTACCAATCAACTGATTCGGGTTAAATGGCTTAGTGAGAGGGGCATCGCCAACTTTTAGGAAATTCAAGATAAGAAACGTGTAAATGTCCCTAAAGTTGGCGGTCCCCCTAAACGATAAGGAAAAAGATGGTCAGAATCGTGCACCCGATAACATATTTTAAAGTCATCGAAATCGAAATTGTAAATAATCACCCCCTAAAAAAGATGCCTACACGGCAACCACGATTTCAGAAAATCTAATGATCAGATTAGAAAAAAAAATAGGGCATTTGATTCGTCATTGGACTCGCTATCGCATCATCCTCTAATACACTTTTTGAAACATGGGTTCTTTTTTTATCTGCACATTAATGCGCACAATTACCGATTTTTGCACTATTTCGTTCAAATGTGCACCAATCATCGTACTTTTGGTGTTTTCTTTCTCGACAAAGGAAAATACGATAGTCAATGATATCAATTTTAAAAATTTTTTGGATTTCTGATTTTCGACGATCCCATGAGGAAATTTCATGGTTACCGTTTCGGCATCCCTTTTTGGCATCGCTCCACTATATGCGCCAGCTAGAACATCCATCAAGACCCAAAACACGAAGCTAAGATTCTTTTTCGTACCCTGCCGAGTGTATTAATAAAAGATAGAAACAATTTATAATATGTTATAATCTCTTCATTAAACATTCATAAAGATCGCTTATTTTTCGGGCGTCTTGATCGGAAGGTCACCTTAAATTTTTTGTTAGAAACCAAGATAACCGTTCTGGAAACCCCCGAAATATTGCAAAGAGCCTTCGAGAATGAGTGTAGTAGAAAGAAAAAAGTGAGTCAAACCCCATCCAAAACCAAGAATCTCCCGTGTGTTTTCCTCAATTATGTATTGTCGCCTGGTTCACAAAGCATTCCTATAAACTGGTCAAAGAATTAATTGACAATGTTTACTTGAGTGTCATAAGACGTCTGTGTGATTAGATCCACAAAAAGCGGCCGGATCCGTTGGAAAACAACTCACGGAGTTTGCACCACGATATAGTAAAGACTCGCATTTCGATGCTTTTTTGCGACTCTTTAGCCAAAAACTCGACGAACTCGTCAAACTCGTCGTTCCGCAAGCTCTGTGGTCGCCTAGCCAAACCCTGTGTAACCGTTTCTGTTTCCCAAGCTGAAGCTGCCATAAAGGGCCATCGTTTTAAGGGGACCTTCCAGTCTGGAGCCCCCAAAAATAGGTAAGCTTCAGGAATTAATTAAAGGAAAACTACTACATATAATTTAATGGGACTTGTTGCATTGTATTGAGGATGTCTTATATTATAGAAATATATTTTTTGTTTTATAATTAATCATTGCAGGACGGCACTGGGGAGTCGTTAAAGTCAAGACGTCAAAACATTGATCGATATCGGTGGAACCTGTATCTCCAAAAGTTATTATACATGCAAATGAAACTTTTTTATTTTGAAGAATATACTTCTGGCTAGGGGGAAACCAGAAAAATTACAAAAATGATATTTTTTTAGAAAATAACGACACTTGAATTTTCAAATCACTTTTTCCCTATATTTTTCTTCCTTTCAACGCATTTGAATATTGTAAACTTTCAGGTTTTTGTAATTTTTTCTAGTTTCCCCTATAGCCAGAGGTATTTTCTTCAAAATAAAAAAAGTTTCAGATGAATCAGATGGAGATACAGGTCTCATCGTTTTGAGAACACTGTTCCGAGAAAAACGCGGTAAGTTACCAAATGATAGTCCTAATTAAGAGATTTTATTTTATCTCTTACAGGTCGAGAGTAATAATACAAAATCGGAAACTTTTCAGGGGTAAATTCGCCCTCTTAGAGTGAATTTGAACAATAAGCAAAATTGCGTTGTAGTCAGGAAGACATCCCCTACATATTCACAAAGCTTCATAATATTTTAAATTTCCGGGTTCGGGGTTTCCCTTGTATGAGAGTTGAAACATTGTAAGTTGTCATACATGAAAATGGTTACTCCTACGAAGATACTCATACAACCTCTTTTGTACAGAATTTCTTAAGTTACGCATTTTATAATAACTATTTTTGTCGTAAAACCGATAGATAACGAGATATTCGCGAAAAATTTTTTTTACTTTCTGTAAAATTTTTAGCAGATGTCACATCGATGGGAACTGTTGACATATTGTTTAAAACGACGAAATAAAGGTGCATACAAGAATTTAGCTTCCTAGGAATTATTCCCCAGACAAATCCTAATTTTACTGGACCAGCCGCGGTAAGAAACGTGAACCCGGCTTAACACGCAATTAAAAAAATCGTGTTCTAGCGTTGCTGTGAAGATTGGAACAACCAATGGCCAGAGTGTGTGGCCAGCATTGAGCTATAGGTATTTTTATAGCTCAATGGTGGCGAGCAATTTAGAGGCGACAGAATAGGTGTTGCGGAATAAATTAATAATTACTGTTTCGCTCGATTTATTGTGCACGTTTTTGAGTAGACTTCTTCACCATGTTGCATTTTTTAACTCAAAATTCAAGATACTCTATCACGGTAAAATATCTAGCATTTCTGGAAACCAGGAGGTCTCGAATTAAGAAACAACGAGGAACAACAGGAATTGGAAGACCCACGTGGGTGTATTATAAACTACATGGATAATCCATTATTACTTAAACTAATAAATTTCAACGCGCTGCCAAATACCAGTTTTTAAAACAATGAAATTTATGACTAACCTTAAGGCTTAAGAAAACAATTTTCGGGGCATGTAAACTCACGGACTCGATTAATCACTCTTCCCCGGATCACTTAACAGTTTTAAACAAATCATTCGCAAAGTCAACCCATAAATTGTATCGTCGCGAATGAAACTAGGCCATTGCGCGATAATTGATAACTTGGAGAAGAAAAAGTCGTAGGACGCACTCAAGCAGACAAAATCAAGTCCGAGTGATTCTCACGTATAGATCCTCGCCTTCTCGATCCCGAGTACGTATTCTTATAGCCCACGACCGTATCTCCCATCGAATCGCATGAATATTAAACTCCGAAAATTCGCCCCAACTCGTGGAATCAGGGTTTTTTCTCACGAGATGCCCGCCCATGACGACATCGTTCGTTAGCGTCCTTCGAGATAAAAGAGGTCCATGCTCCGTATTTTCAGACAGCCTCGATACCGTCGAAAAACGATCGGGGGTCTTGTCGGACCGCCAAATCCAGCGGGCGCACCGTATTTCGCAATCGGCGAAACGCTTTTTGCCCGGTGACGCAATTTAATCCACGCTTACGTCACTTTTCATTCGCAGCTATTTGCACGGCCAAAGACCAGTGATTCACGTTAATTGTGCTTGAAAATCCAACGGGGCGACCTTCGGGCCGCGATCCTCGGCGAGTGTTTGTCTTCCGTTTGCCGTCGGCTTCCATTAATTAAAATCGCGCATCTTCGCCAACGGAAGTCCGCTCGATGGGAACTGTCACGGTGGAGGAGATTGATGAGCGAATTATGAGAGGGACGGTGTACGAAAACAGGTGGAGATGGATAAATGATAGTGGAAAGAGATAAAGATTGCTCCTGGCAAGGAAACGTTTCCCAACCAGATAGTTTCGATTTTAAATGAAACTTCGCGTGGACGTAGAGTAGGTAGGTATATTCGAGTGTGCGAGAAGCAATTTATTTTGCTGTGGAAGTTCACTTTGAAGGGGTGAAAACAGCCCATAAAGTTATTATTAATATTATTAATTACATTTTTATTTATATAAATAATAGTAGTATTTTACGAGCTCAGCTCGGTGTTTTGAAGATATACAGCGGATTTATTATTATTATTATTATTATTATTATTATTATTATTATTATTATTATTATTATTATTATTATTATTATTATTATTATTATTATTAAACGGGTGGTCGCCTTTTGATTACATAAAATAAACTAGATGATGGTTCACGTCACCACGTGCTTTTAATATAGGTAGTTTTGTTCTTTAAAAACTAAACAATTCTTGTATTTCAAGTTTACCGTTACCAAGTTATATAATTTCAAAAAATCTGAGAAACCCGATATCTTCAAGCGCTGGCTTCTCACCTCTTCAGAGTGAAAAATTCAACTCAACTTTTCAATTTCTTCTATTTTTCGTTTACCAACTTGGAGTAAATTAGAAAAACTGTTTATAAAATTATTACCTTGACTTAACATTGAAAAGGGAACACCAATTGAAAAATATACCTGCATTTTTACACAATAAGTGGCAGTACTGGCTGATTTATCAAATCTGAAGCTGCTCCTGATTCGCAGCAGGGTAATGGGTGCAGGTTGAAAATTTGAAATGAATCGCTCATTGCTTATGCTTATAGTATTTAGCATCAAACGTGTACCAAACGATATTGATTTTTTTTTCTATTACGCATACTCCACTATGCTCTACATTCACGCGACCCTTCATAATAAATTTTTGTTCGTAAAGAACCTTCGTAGCCACCTTTAAAATTATTATTTCACTCAAAAGTGAAAGCGAAACTGAGTGGAAGAATTTATGCAAAACTGGGGTCGATATAATATGAGCAGAAATATTCATATTGATTCTCGATCGATTAATCGCTTCGAGCTGGAGTTTGTGTAAAAAAAAAACAGTGTGTGGTTGAAGGACCTCTGATCTGCAAACTTTCCAGCGTTTGGTCTCGTGAGTTCTAATTAATTTTGTAGACGAATAGATGACTATGGAATTTGATTGAAGGCGAGATTTCGCGTGTATTAATCAACCGAAAGCAAGTGGCCTTGTAATAGCCGATCCACAGGTGGTATCCGTGAACATCTAGCGGAATATTTTGATAGAGAGATTACGAAAGGATCGAGCTGATATCCTATGAAGGCATTAGCATAAAGCAGAAACGACGCCAGGTAGGTGTGATAAGTTCAAGGTCAGGAGGAGTCGTAAAGTCATAGACCCTATACTCTCCGTGTTCCACTCTGTAATTGATGTTTCCATTAATACCGAGCGGCCCAAGGTTTTCAGAAACGCCCCTTCAAGACGGTCAGAGCCTTTCCTAGCGATCGCTTCTGCTGGCAAAGATTTGTCCAGCTCCCCACGCCACTTCAACACTCTCCATCATAATTAAAATTCAAACCCATGCATTCTTCTTTCTTTCCTTATTTTGGGGCGCAGCAACCACTTACCTATGTGGGTTATTAGCAACGCAAAAAGGAGAAATTTTGATAAACTTTAGGAATTTTAAGAGCTGCTAATTTTCCTTTGTGGATGTTTTGAAATGGAATAATTGTAGCTAAGTAAACTTTTATATTGTCAATTAATTTCTCACAAGAATCAGAATACCCGTGCTTCCCTCCAGTAGAATAATTAAAAGGAATTACTTTTATATCTGTTTTTTAAGTAATTTTTGTAAACCCTTGTTTAACGAACATTTATATATGTATATGTTGGTTTCTAGGTATTTGTGTGGGTAACCTTTGCAAGTAAAACCCAAGTCGATATCTAATCAGGCCTAAGAGATATTAAGGAGACCGAGAAAATACATTTTACCCCTTTTCGTTCCCTTGGGGATGGAGCTTCAAAAAATCCCTTTTTATCGAGCACCTTTGTAGTAAAAGGAATATACTCTTCGAATTTCATGTTTCTAAGTTTAGCGGTTTGGGCTGGACGTTGAAGATCCAGTGAGTGACCCAACGAATTTATATAGATAGATAGAAGATTGATAGATAGAGAGGCAGATATGAATATTTGGCGCCCCTAGGCTATTAAGTGCCTGCCGACCTTTCCGCGAAATATCATCAAATATTTTAATTTAAAAGGGTCGAGACAATTTCAAAATTAATTCAATATGAGAACAAAATGAAATGTTTTAAAAGCTCTCTAAACCCTCTGTGATAAAACCGTTTCCACTTTCTTTCGCTGAAAATTTATTGCTGCGCAGACTTTGCCACTCCTCAAAATTTGCCGCTCCCCAAAATTTATCGCTCCTGAAAATTTACCGCACCCCAAAATGTGTCGTTTCGCATAATGTGTTGCTTCCCCAAATTTGACGCCCCTCAAAATTTGTCGCACTCTCAAATTTTCCGCTCCCCAAAAATTTGCTCCACCCGAAAATTTGGCGCCCTATGCTCCACCCTACTTAGTTTATAAATAGATAGATAGATAGATAGACTTCCAGACAATACTTTCGACGTTTTCCACAAGACACCGACGCGAAACCACACCGCCGCTGTTCAAAGTATTAGCCGCCTATCCTTCCACATAGCATCTCCTCATCTGACGGATTTTGATTCAAAACAGATTGCGACACCGTGGCCTTTCGTCCAAGCCTCGTGTCTTTGAACTCCCTTTGCCATTTTTAGTGATGAATCTTGTTCGTCGAGAGACTTGACAGCAAGGACGTTCGTTGCCTCTCTACTTAAGGCGACTAGAGAATTGGATTTTCTTGGACACCCTTTGCAAACGAGGGTAGTAGGGCAGGGAAGTTTGAGGAGGGAGAACAGCGAGACGGAAAAGAGGGGCGAAGGGTGGAAGCAGAGAGTTGTGGGAAAGGATAGGGGACGGAGGGATAAACGTGATAGGGGTGACAAGAGGAGATGAGGAGAAAGGAATCAATACAAAGGAAGACAACTCTCTTTCTACCACAAGTGGTTTCTAACAAAGAAGCTCGCTACGCCTTCTATACCCTACCGTTATACGATCCAACCTCGGTATAATTTAAAAAGTAATTCCAACATCCACGGTATTAAATCCGCTACACCTGAACGAAGCGATCTAATCTTCCGATTCACGCGTTTCTATCTCTAAAACCGTTTCTAGAAGATCTAGCGTCAACGAGTGAATAGTGAATAGAGAATAGCGAATAATTGTCGCGCCCCGATCGAAGAGGAATTGAAGAGGAGTTCTCTCGTTTTCCACATGGCGCGCGACCCAATTCGCCGGCGTTACGCAAGCAGGCAACATTGAGTCATTCATGCACAGCTGATCGCATGCGGGCTGTCGCGCGCCGCAATTAACGCGCCGTTTGACCGGTACCCTCGGGCCATCGAAATCCAAGGATTCGTTTAAAAATAATGAAGGAGCAACGACCGGGCTGTCCGAGCGACTCGCTCGGATCCACGAGATTCGGCGGGGTCCGGACAGAACGGCAGAGACGGCTGCACGCGTTGCGAAAAGGAAAGAAGAAACGGAAGAGGCACGGGAAGGCGACCGATAACGGCCGTGGCACACGAGGAGCCCGGCCTTGGCCCACTATTGCGAGGGATCCGAGCCACGAAACGCCGAGATCGCCCGCGCCGTCAGAAAATCCAGCGCCAACGTCGATCGTCCGTTGCACAACGGCGGAGGAACGTGCCCGCGATCCTCTAACCCAGCTGTGCAGGCCTTTAACAGAGAGAACTCGTGACCGTTCCTGAATCGCGATTAACGTGATTCCGTATGCTCGACATTGTGTCCCCTTTTTCTTTTCAGCCAGCTGACCGTGTCGCGCCCCGGGTCCTCCTGACCTACATTATTTTTCGCAACTGGGTCCACCTCCGCGGACGGTACTATGATGTGTGACGAGTTCGCTGTAAGATTCGCAGAAGTGATGGAAAGTGAGGTTATTAGGCTTCACGGTCCACCTTACAGTGGCTGCCACTTTTAAGGCTTCTTCCAGGAATTACGTTCGTTTTGGAAAGTGCTATTGGTCCATCAGGAACCCTCGTAAAGGTGCGAAATCACGATGAGATTTTATATGAGACTTTTATGTGACGAGACAAAAATCTCAGCCACAAGTTTTATGAAACTAATGACAAAATCATTAAAAAGTAATAAAATAATGAACTAACTATCAAATGAAAGTAAACTCTCATTTGAGAATAAGAGATCTCGGAGGGTCGGTTTTGGTGGAGTCGGTTAGGCGATTGACCAGTGCGCAAAGGAGATACGGAAGATCGCGGGTTCGAGTCCCCCCCGTCACTCTGTGTTTCGTTTTTTCCATTGTTCCCGAACACATAGGAATTACACAACATATTTCTACAATATTATAATCTATTTCGACGTTGCGCCAAAATTATAGCTACCCTAAAAAAGGAAGATTCATTAAAAACTGTTGTTGAACGAGATTACGCCCCCCTGTTTGTCGATCGATTCCGAGGAACAATCGCTGGGGACGAGCAAAATAAAACGGTTCCGCGTCGTTACTTAACGACGTTCCATCCGAGTACGTTTTTCTTATTGTCGTAACACGAGAAAAGTAACAGTTCTGTTGGCTGAATGAGCTCCTCGGTGTTTCTCCTCTCTCGTCCTCACGATTAAGTTTCAAACGGAGAGAGAGAGAGAGAGACAGGAGGAATTTGTGATCGAGCGGGCTACTACCGGAGCCCGACTCGTGCCGCGGGTGAAAGTTTCGGCGTCCACGAGAATTACACGCCTTCGAAAATTATTGTTCGCCCGTGCAAGTACCTAGCCACCGCCTGACACTTCGTGCGCGACCCCAGCCGTCGGTAATCCTGCGTCTCTAAACTCTGAAGTAATAGAGTCGCCGTGCCCGGGCGCCTAGGGAATGCAGCCGATCACCCGTCGCGGTTCAATCGAAAGCAGAGGATCGACGAAATCTGAATGTTACTATCCCTCGCGTCGTTGGTTACGCCATGGCTGTCGCAATGTACCGGCCCAACGCTTCCACGCTGAAAGCTTTTCCTCGCGGGAAACGCGCCTTTTCCAGATCGGCTTATGTAACGCTGGGGCGCAGAAAAGCGAAACGCAGCATTGATCCGACGCTAGAGATGACTCAATAACGTCGAAATGTGCCGAGAAGTTTCATTCCGCCTTTCTAATACCCCAATTTCGCAATTCGACCAAGGGAAAGAGCCCTTTCCAGCCGAGTTCAGCCGCATCCGGTGGTAAACGGGCCAACGCCACCACCGTGCGCCGTACGAGGCGGAGAGAGGGACACGGCGGTATTTGATTTATTTTTTCGGTCCGCTGCCGCGCGAAACACCTCGAATGCCCCGGCTATGGGGAAATATCCGCATGCTACGAGGTTGGAATACTCGGGGGAGCGCTGCGCGCGCAACGCGCCTTCTTCGCTTTTCCCGCGGTCCTGTTCGAAGTTGGATCCTATCAATCCTCCGGTGGGTAATGCAAACGCTCACGCTGATAATTTCCTGCTTGATCGGTCAGCATGTAATATTGCCGTTGGAGCCAATCACTTTGTTACACTTTGGCCGCGTAATCAGGGAAATCGGGGAAAACTGTTGCGCGATGTTACGTGGTTAGAAAAATCGAAAGGGCCGTGCACCCGAATGGTAGACAAGTTACGTAAGTTTACGTTAACGCTGCGTGAACACCATCGTTTTTTTTTCCACCGAAAGTCTGTGCTTTGTAATGGAAAGGAGATAATAGAATTTGTCGATTGTCGAATCGTGCGATCCCCAGCGTCGAATGATAAACAAACTGTCGCAAGTGCTAGGTATAGTAAACCAAAGTTGCTCAGATTTCGTGCTACTTTCGATCTCATAAATGTCGAAACGTCCTTTATTGTCACGAAATTGGCCAACGCCGTTCTACTCTTCATCGACTTTCCCTCTTTTGATTTTCCTAACGATCCATCGTGTACGCGCTGTTACGCCGTCGCGCTCCAAGGCTCGTAACGATCTCGCGCGACTGTTTTTATCATTTCGGCTGTGTGCTTCGAAACCCACTCGCTTAGATGTGTAATCGAAAGTAAGGGCCATTCGTTACCAAATCAGTGAAATATTCTAGGTGTTTATGAGCGAATATACCTAGCATTAACTATTCATTATGAGCGACGTAAGTGAATTACCAAGAATTAGCAAGTACGCAGATGGAAGTAGGTCATAAGTCAAGATAATCGTACTGGTGCTTTCAATAGGTGTGATTCGATCCATTCCAACTGTACCGCTGCAGCAATTATGGTGTTTTACATTAGGTGTCAACAGTTTCCTGGAAGTCGCTAGTTGTTAATTAATATCTACCGCTCGGGATTTATCGTTAACAGCCACATTTCTACCTCACTGTAAACGAATTTCCGCACTGCACACGAATGCTTGTTACATATCAAATGATAAGTAAATTTGTAAAATTCAAAAGCCGGTTTTTAAAACACCGGTTTTAGATACTAGAATTAATATGTAAATATTAATTAACGTATTTCATTTACAACGTTACCATTTTCACTTGAAATCGCATGGAAAGTTTTTATTGAGTTGGTTTTGTATAGACTATATTTTATTTTGTTAAATTTGTGTAATTCCATAAATATTAAAGAAACTGAAAAATTGTGAAGTACGTATATATAATTTTTTACTATTTCAATTACACACATATATATTTGTGTACAAATTCGAAAACCGGTTGTATCAGATTTTTTGTAACACTGGAATGCAAAAACCGGTTTTTGTTTACACCCTAATCACAGCAATGCTTCGTTAAAAACAGCTTGACACGATAAATGCAGTGCAACAAACAGACTGCATAATGGAGCAAGCAAGTGTTCCATTTCACATAATTCACCTACCTTGAAGTTTGGTGACGTCTTCATCAATATTTATATTAAACCTTCCTCAAAAGCAAGCAATTCTAATGCACAAAGTATCGAGGATGGCAACAAGTTGCCCCTGGAAAATTTATTGCCATTTGTTTGCATAAACTGAGTTTCAAACGAACAATAACAATAACAATGTCACTCAAGAATAGTGAAGACACATTAATAACTACTAATAAGTAGAAGAAAAGCTTCACTCCAATCTGAACAATGGTACCTAACACAAAATTCTGCCTACTTAACCTCCAAACCAGTATTTTCTAAGTAGAGAAACCTTTGTTGATCGGAAGAATTCGACGATCGCTATTCGAATGCTCAGAGAGCGCAGACGCAAGGGTGCGCGCGCCTAGAGAGTGTCGACCGCTCCGACGAGCCAGTATACCGGGTGGACCGTGTCGAGGAGCTCAAGCTCGGCGCGGCGCGGCGCAGGTTCGCAGCGCAGCGTCGTGTAACGGAAAGACGCGATCTCTGGGTGTTCGTGGCTTCTCTCACGCCTGTGTATTCCGCGTGACTAGCTGATCGAGGGAACGCTACTCACCTAGTGTGCTCGTGAGCCGAAACGAGATCGGTGCCCTGTTCACTTGTTGCGCCGCGCTGGCGCGTCCCTCCTTCCGGCTTCTTCCTTCCTTCCTTTCCTGCCCGATAGAAGCTCTACTCGCCCGACGAATGAACGGCACGCCACGCCGGCCGTGGACCTCCGATAGATCCCGGTTAAAAATATATACGGGGCGGGGCTCGCCGGAGACGCTCGCTCTCGCGACAAACCTTCCTCTTCCTTGGTATACGGATCTCTGCGCTAGTTTCGCCACGTGCGCCCGTCTGTCCGCGGTGCCATTTCGTCGTGCCACGCGAAATTGTTCTGTGGACGGATTCTCCTTCGAGCTACTTCGGAGTTGTTTGTTACGCAGTGCACTGAGCGCGTAGGATCACAGAGCTTCCTCACCGCGCTCAGAAACAGCGCAAGCTACGAAGTCGCCTGGCCAGATTTCTACATACTGAAATTATCGGATGGAGCGAGACACACCGCGCGCGGAACGTATCAACTGCGCGGGAATCTTCGAGATGGATCTTTTGTTTCGGTCGATGGTGGCGCTGGCGGCGTTTAGATCCTAGGCGTGCGCGTGCAATTGTGGGCGGATTTAGTAATTACACGGATTTGGGGATAACGCTTCTATTGCTGTTTCGCGATTACACACGGGAAGAGCTGGGCTCGCAGCCCAGATTCAATTTGAAATGGTGGCTAATCCGGGAGAATTGCACTGTTGGATGTCGCGGGAAGCTTCTTTGATGAGAGTGGCTTATAAGTGTGTTCGGATATCCAGGGTGGGTTTTCTAACTCCTCCACTTTAAATTACTGGGAAATTAAATTACAGTACGAACTGCGGTGACAAAGAAAAAACTATTACACTGTACGCCACCCTTGATCAGGGACGAAACTGGGGGGGGGGGGGGGGGGGTCTAGTTGATCTCGATTTGCGAGGGGTGCCAAACGAGAAATCCTCGTAGAGAAGAGATATAAGTTTCGAAGAGGAGATACACATTTTATGAAAAAGTATTTATCGTAAAGTAAAGTATTATATAAAGTAAAATTTGTATCATTTTAACAATTACTTATCTGTTAACAAACAGCAAAAAAAATAGTACCTGCAATATGCTTTGAAACTAGTTATTAAACACGTTTATTATAAGTCTTGTTTTATGTAGAGTGTGAACCCAACTTAATAAAGTTGGTAATACAAGGGGGTAAAATGTTTGGGATGGAGGGGGGCAGAATTCTTGCCCCGGGCGCTATACAACCGAGGTTCGTCCCTGCCCTTGATACCCCATAAATTTTCTTTCAAAGATTTTTTTTCGTGTAACAAACACTTTACAAGTAATTTAAGGTGGCAGAGTTACGTGATGCACCCTGTATATAATGGAACTTGAAAGATGATTTTGGTTGGTGAAATTAAATCAAAAGTATGGGATATAATGTCATCGTTTTGATGAAGTTCAGGGTTTCAAGTTTCTTAACCCGCCCCTGACCACGTGCGATCTATGATTCTTCGTGTTAGTTCGAACGCGTCGTTTTTGCGGCGTGGTGTATCTATAGAAGTGTACGGTGCAGCAATTATCTGCGTGTTTCCCAGCAATACAATTTATTAAGCGGTCCGGAAGAATTCACGATAAACCAGGAAAAATGTGGAGGACCCACTAACCGAAAACAGTATAATACAATTAATCAAGCCTTCAACCAGTAATCCAGTTGAGTCGTTCTCACTTCTTTTTCAAGCACGCTTATTATTGTCAACGGGGTACCTTACGACAGTGCCACTCTTTTAAGTAGAATTCACCAGATAAGAGCCGGTTTTTATCACACACCCGAGATAATAGATACAAGTACATAAACTGTGCAAACAGAACACCAGGAGGTGAAATGTATACGACTGTAAAAACCTGCTACAGTCGGGACAGAAAACATGCTACTTGACTATGCTACTATGCTTGTCAATTCGAAAGAAGTTACTGTGCCTGTAAGTTTCTGCTTTCTAGACAGAACATTCAACGCTACGAACAGACAAAAGACGGAACGAGGAAACCTGTAATACGAGGAACGATTCGTTGACCTTGAGTGGCCAGTTGCGATTAGTATAATAGCTAGATACCATATACAAACGTTTTGGACTCGTTTTCGTGTAACATGTACTTAACCGTCACTAATAGGTTAGTATTCTTACGGCTGCAGAGAGATAACCAACTATTCCAAACGAAAGTGATCAGCCCCAAACCTTTAACTGAATTTTATAAATCTCAGAATGCTGTTTCCCTTTCGTGATACTTGATCACCTTAGCGTAAGCGAGTTGTTTGATAGAATAACAAGTACTCACGTGCCTGAGTACTCCCTCGTGGGATCACAGTGTTTCGGTTAGACTCCGCAGCGTACCTCCTGCCATGAAATTTGAATCCAATCGAAGAGTGCCATCACTGATCCGCCATATTTTTTTTCTGCACCGTCAACAACGCTGCCCGTAGATCGAGAATCAATAACCAGCGCGGTCACAGTTCAACGGACGATAAATGGAAGTGAGGTCACTAATTGTCTCGCGAGTTACATCTGCTAAATGAGAGTCGCGTCACGCGTGCTCGCGACGTAATCGGGGCGATTTTTCACTGCCACCACTCGGCGCATCGCGTCGCGTCCCGAGTCCTGGTTAAACACTGACACGACATGTAGATCGATAGTTCGATACGGAGAGAAACTCGACTTGATATTAGGGATCGATTATCGAGAGGATCTGAATTTCAAATCGACACGTATTTGAATATCTCAAAGACTATTTATGATATTTATATATACCAAACGCGTTTTTTACGGGTAAAATATAGTGACATTTATTTCCAACGAAAAGGAAGACTATGAATCTAAATGTCGTATTAAATATGGGATTTTGCTTTGGGCGGTTGAATAACCAATGGTATCAATTTGTCGCGTACAATATGAAGAAGAGATTGAAATTCAGAAACCTAACCCCGAGAATTGTCAATGAGGAGGTAACCTTACGCGTGGCCATTTATCCGTGTCAAAGTAAAATGTATTTATGTATTTTAGTTACTAAATATTAAAAAGGTGTAATTGGGAGAACCTACCATTTCGTTCTGTAAAGTTAACGTTGCTCAACCTGGAATTTTAATCTCAACTTGGAAGTCAACTTGGAATTTTAATCTCACATTTTTGATTATTAAGAGTTCAGGATATTGGAATTTTGTGATAGTTGAACGTTATTGTAATCTAAATAGCGATAGTCGAACGATTGGTTGTTCTAATGTTCTACTAAATTCAAGACAGATTTGGTGGAAGATCGCAACGTTCAGATTGCTCCGCGTAAACATCGATAATGTAATTTCGTAATGCGATCCGCTCGTTATGTCATGCGTGTCGTTCACCTTAATATAATAAGTGGGTCCGCGATAAAATGTGGGACTGATTGTTAACGAGATTCCTGGGTCATTGGCCAAGATTCGTCATTGTAAACAGGAACTGCGTATGATAATGTTAAGTATTATATGTGCATTGTTTAATGTTTAATCTGTAATTGTACTGTTAGATGCGAGAACGGTCTCGGGACATTCGGGCCCGTTTTACATAAAACGTATAGTTAGATTCTTCACACTTGTCTACATCCTTGATAACCATCTGTCTCCAGTCTGACATCAGATTGCTAGCAGGGTCTGGCGCTGCAATGAGAGCACAGAGTCTGACGTCAGAATCGTAGCAGACGGTAGAATCTGCTGTCGATCTGCTGCCGATCTGACATCAGAATCTGCACCTCAGAACGCAACCAAATGCGGACACAGACGATTACGGTTCTGACGTCAGATTCTGCTGCCAGATCTGGTTATCAGGGATAGGTCTACTATAGGCTAAGTAAGCTGCAGCCTAGGGCGGAAAATTTTGGGGAGAGGGAAAATTTTAGGAAGCGATAAATTATTGGGGAAGCGTCTAATTTTGAGGACTGATAAATTTTGAGGGGTTGCAAATTTTGAGGGGCAAATTTTAATACTAAGCGAAAGAAATTGGGAAAGGTTTAAACACGATAACTTTAAAAAGAATTAACTTTCTTTAACTATAGCGAATTAGCAATGACTTACGAGGAAAGGACGCGAATGGGACGACCGATTTTTTAACGAAACCGGGCAGAAAATGTCGAGGTCGATGTGTATAAATAAATTCCAGAATATTAGCCGTAAATGGCCGGCCATTTTCATAAAAAATGTCTTTAAACGTTAAAATTATGAAGTCGTCGACAGCTTTGGATCGACTTTATTCTTCATTAAGTGGTAGACCTTGATAAAAGGAATACAAAAGTCTTACGTTTTATTGCCAAAGGATCAATAATTTAACTAGAAAATGTATTTTTTTGTCGTCAGATCTGAGTGGCCATACTGAATTAATTTTGAAATTGTCTCGACTATTTTAAATTCAAATACGTACTAAAACTTACTAAAAAAAAAAGAGCTGCAGACGCTTGTCAGCCTAGGGGCGCCAAATCTTCAAAGCCGTCCCTGCCCAACAGTACAATTCAATCGCGATTACCGAGTAATTACAATTTTTATTTATATACGAACATACTTTGTACCGCTCTCGTATCTAGAAAACATCAGTAACGTCCTCCACTGAGAATTTTCCCGACTCCATCCTGTTCATTATCTAAATGATGCTCTCATGGGGTCAGTCGCTCACCAAAATAAAAAGGACACCGATTTCCCTGCGTTCATGGCTGAAGGCAACTCGCTCCTTTTATATTCACTTTATTCTCGTGTAATTCTCCCCAATTATGTACAAAAATATAATGAGAATCGATAATCATTACAGAGTTCGTAACATTAGGTAGGTACATGACGATGTGTGCTCTTCTTGTCCCCTCGGTCTCGTGGTGTACACGGTCCGACGCCTTTCACCTCGGCTGAACAGATTCTAAATAGCGAAAGACGATCGATCATCGACTGAGCGCCCGTGTATAAGTCTCTTTCCTTTCCATCTACACAAAAAGCGTGTAGTCCGAGGGACAGACCCATGGCTGTATATATCGTGTGAACTCGGTGTTTCGTGTCTGTGTAGGTGGTGTCAGGTAGGAACCAGAGTAGCAAAGTAGGAAAATCGGTGGAAACGATAAGGGGGGTGGCGACTTTGATCCGTTTCGTGGGCATCGCGAAGGAAAAATAAAAGGAAATGCAGCTCACGCGTAAACAGACTCAATCTTACCCCTTCTTGATAAGTGATCATTTCGAAATCTGTGGAATGAGCCCGAATCGGTAGATACAAGCATTGCGATCAATATTGTTTGAGGCTTCGTTACAGAAATGATTCGGCAGCGTTACAGGAAGCTTGCACGAACACGCCACACTTTTGCATCGCTGGTACTGTACAGGAATATACAGTTCAATATACACGATCGTATAAATATATTAAAACATGAAAGGGTCCATGAACATCGGGACGCGGAGATTCTCGGGGGTTGGGAAATGATTGGGAAGATACAGCTGAGGAAGCGAAAGAAGTTAATATCGAAGGTAGATAGTTTGGAAAAGTATCATTCTTAAAAATAAAAATGCGTTCGAAAGCAAATAGTCGTCGTGTTAAAAACATTAACTCTAGTTATGCCCTATGCGTTCCAGCCTCGCTGACCGTATACGGATCAGGGTGTACCTAAAGCCGCCCTGACGCACACAGCAGTCAGTGGACACATGAACGCGTTGGTATCGGTAAAGCCAACAATCGACGAGAGAAAGTATTTAACCGATATCGTTGCTGTCCAATTAAAATAGCCGAACCAATCGGTGACTTCTTTCTCCCTAAATCTACTCTTCCAAAAAACAGCTGCCGATCGGTATGGCTGCTTTTCGAATGTACCGGGGAATTGAAGCGCGAGGGTGTGGGATCTCGCTCGCCGCGATTCTATATAGAATTTCACCTAAGAGTAGACCTACGCCCCTACCGATTTGTGACCGATCTCCCACGGATCTGACACGGGCGATTGGTCGTAACGCTTTCCCTGCCGGTTCCCTACCGATCAACAATACCTATATCCCTGCGCGGAACGAGTCTACTTTCAGATGGAATTCAGTACAGGGAGAAAATGAGTCGGTCAATGAGGTCGTAGATCGATACTCGAGCTGTTCCGTTTAATCGAGCTGCGAGGATCATCGACGGATTCCTTTTCTCTAGGCAGAGTACGAAGCGGTTAATGGCGACATGTCTCAGTCACAGAGTTCGCAACGGGGAGCCTCGAACAATACGAGAATCGGGGAAATCGTATCGCTAGTCGTCGAGGTTTCGTTAGAAAAGTGCACGGCTCGCCAGAGGAGTTGGTGCTCGCGCGTGTACGTTTTAGAAAAGTACGAAACTTGTACATCGGGAAGCAGCCTTTTCTTTTCACCGCGTCTAATTAAAAGGAACACGGGGGAGTATGCTGTTGATCGGCCACTCGATCGTGGCGACAACGGCCTCCGCTGTGATAATAAACGACAGCTTTGTACAAACGCGAAACATTACGAGCTTCCGCTAGAACGTCATCAACCGTGGCTTATTGTCCTCACTGACAGACACGAGTTGGATCGACAGAGGTTCCTCTCCGTGTTTCGCCGCCTTACTCTCGGAACGCAACGTAAACATTCTTTGCGAGACTTTAACAGGTGCGAAATTGCTTTGTCCCCTAATGCTAAGCTATCTTTACAAATGTATCAATCAAGTGTCCAGAAGAGAAACGACTGCGCAACGCCTGTGCGTCGTCTCGGTTCGCACGGTGGCTGTGTAACGGAACTGTATAATAAATGGAACGGCAATACGAGTTTACACGTAACGGGACAGTGAAGAAAGGACCAGCGATTTTAAGCAATTAATAATATTAATATCACTCTAACGTACGATCGACTTAATTCGTAATTTGGGAATGTACAGGATGTTTCAGAACTATAGTTACAGAGTCAACTCAGTTAAACGAGAAAGGAGAAAATGTTTACAGGCAATCGTTCGTTGATTAAATTAACACAGGGAATGAGCGAGGTGTTATCGTGAATAAGAAAAACAAGTTGGAACTACAGATCGTGTATCTCGGTTCTACTGTAAGAGTGAACAGAATTATAACAAGACATATTAAATAACCATTGGCTTAAAACCTAGAAAACAATATGTGAAACGCAAAAGGTTAGTCTGTGGACCTACAGCGATGGTAAAAAGGAAAGTTTAAAGAACGAGATGCTACGAATGTTATCATAAGCTGACAAGTGAGGATCTCCCCAGAATAGTCCAATGATATTAATATAATAAGACTAGTATTAATGTCACTTGCCCCACGTGTACAAAATATCATTTTCGAAACTCTCTTTCGACTACCACTGTAAGTTCGCCGGGACTTCGCTGGCCCTCTTCATGGATCCTATCGACCAGCTAAGTTTGTACCTAGAGTTTTGAAACACCCTGTATACATCTCTGCGACCTCGCGCCAACGGAAGGGAACAGGGGAACACTTTGAGCGTAGATTCGTTACTACAAAGATATAAAAAATTATTCGCTAAATCGTTACTCGACGATCAATTCCTGTATACTTTGGAACAAGCGGCGACGACAAGGGCCCTTGCCAATCGGGCGACGAAAGGAAGTGTAAAAGCTAGAAGCTACCATGTCACAAGGAAAAGATTAATTTTTCTCTCTCGGATACATCGAAACAATAATGCTTGCAACCACACGCTTTGTTACGTATATATTTAACAGTCTTGTCGACGTTATTTTCTCGTATTTTTTTTTCATCTTTTTATTATAAATCGTTTTCAAATATTTCTCTAATACGTTACTTTAAAACTTGGCATAATAAATTTTTTTAATATTACGAATACTTTCACCAAGAAAGCACGTCTTTGACACACCCACCATCTCGTTTTAACGCCAACGTCTCTTTCCATTCCGCAATCGGTACCGCGATCGATCTATCTCCTTGTAAAAATATACAACTGCTTTTCAATTTCATAGGATCGAATTGTTCTCTCTATCTTTTATGTTCATACCTCAGATTTTGTTTTATTTCGGTGCGGTCATAAATAAAAACCTTCATATATATATTTTTTTTTCTCCGTTAATAGGAAGAGTACAAAAGTTTCGTAACCTTAACAAGAGGATTTACATACGATTCCTAGTGTGAACGTTTTCTCTTCTTCTTCTCCTCTTTCCCTCTATGCGTTTTTATAAACATATACATATGTATACTCGAACGATTGGCGCTCGACTTTCTTTCCTTTATAGACCTGACCGGGTCGAGCAGATAATTTCGTTAAAGAGAATCTCGAGAACTCTTCGGAAGCTTGATTCCACACGCCTCGAGAGAGAGGTACGTTTCGATTACACAGGTTCGATTAGAAAAGAAAGAGAAAGAAAGAACAAAGCATGGCTCCAATCGAGCCGTGAAAAAGCTGATCCAGCGTCGCGATATCTACGGGGTGTACGAATCAAGAATGCACAGGCTGGTATCGTAAACCCAACGAGATACGAAACTTTCTATCTCTAGGGGAAAAAGAAGGAAACAAGTTGTTCGCACCTCGCTCAGTGCCGTGGGTACTAGCCTAGCAGCATCCTTAAAGACAATGTTAAGTCTACTTAACATAGGGGTTCTACTATACATCCTTGAAAAGCTCTCGCCCCAGAGAAATCGTATGGCGCCAGAATTGACCGAAAAATCAGGCTGGAACGTGCTCAACGATAGACCTGAGGTTCACGGCTCTCACGACGCTCGTGGACAAATGGAGAACAATATAAAAGAGAATCGTATCTGAGGCTAGGACTTTGGTGAGATACTCGAGGACATCGCTAATTTGTGCCCGTGGTGAGTAGCGAGGAGCACATTTGGCGGCGTGATCTTCAAGTAGTACATTCCGGTTCGCTCAGATACGAGGCGTTCTCCACGGTTCTCGGAGGTTTTGCAAAGGTGTAACAGCAATCGCGGCACGCTCTTTGGTCCAAGGTTCTTCTACGTTCAACACAGGGACTTAACGTTGCCCTCGTACGCTCTGCTAACGTGACCGCGGCTCGCTGTGCCGCTAAACGTGGTGGCAGAGAACCAAGCTTCGAGAGGAAGGAGCCGGGCGCACGACCGTCTCCTTCGCGCGTGTCGACAGACGCTTACTTCCTACGACGAACACCAAAGCTTTGAACACAATCGGGGCAATAGAGAGACAGAGGTCGGACAACGACAAGGGAATCGCGGTTAAAAAACGGGGATCGTGTCCGGTGCGCGTCCCAGACCGGCGAGAAAAATGCCTCGTATCACGTACATATGTACAACCCTCGTCGCATGACAGACGCGCGGGCGCACGGTTACAAGTAGAACGCGCTCGGCGCTAGCGCGTGCGTACGCGCGGCTGGGAGAGACAAGAACAGAATCACCCCGTGCCTACACCGACGGGGATCGGTCAGCATCGTCCGATTTACTAAGTGGATCGTGTGCGCGTTTTAATCCTGTCCGCTGTTTGCTCTGGTCTCTGCTCGCATTCCTCCGTCGTTCTCGTTTCGCTTTTGCTCGCGGGGTGCCGTGGACGGTGAACGGTCGACGGCGCCCGCGGCGCACCGCCGCGCCGGCAATCCCGTTGCGGGCGCGGCTCTTAAACGATGATTAATTAATTAATTTACGGTACGCGACAATACAGAAGTGTGTGCAGAAGAGCCCCCTTTTTCCTCGGGTAATCAATAACATTATCGGTAATAGTTTTCATTTTTTTTTCCTTTTCTTTTTTAAACGTTTGACACACCCCACCCACCCATTTTACCCTCCCCTCCCCCCGTTGCCCCGTCAACCCCGTTAATCCTCGAGCGAGGACGGACCCGGGCGGATCGCGCGTCAGCTCGCGAGCGACGGTTGACGTGGCGGAAAGAGTTTCGAAGCGTTGTTCGGCGGGAAATTGAACGCGTGCGCGGCTGGCCCGCCACCCGGCCGCGCGCCCGCGTCTGAACACAGATCCCGCGATTTAATTAACTGGCTTGGTCGATCCTCGCGCGGTCCCGTGCCGCGTTGAGGACTTCCGGCAGGCGGGCGGGCCGGATCGACGCCAGCGATCCCCTCGCTGAGCGCCGGCGCGATCGAGCCGTGTGGTGACTTGAACGTGTCGTGTGATTACTATTATCGTTATTATTAATATTCTTATTATTATTAATATTATTATTATTAATATTCTTATTATTCTTATTATTCGGTGTCCCGTGCTGTTTCCCCCGAAGCTGGGCCGTCTCCTAAGCGAGCTTCTTCTTCTCCATGTTGTTGTTGGCGACGTAGCCGTTGTTCGTCCCGTTGCTATAGCAGCTGTTGTACTCTTTGTTGTAGATGGTCGCGTACGACGAAACGCCGTTCTGCCGTGGCGCGGAGTCCTCCAATACCGGCATGCACAGTCCCGTCGAGCCGTTCTGCTGGCTGTGCTTCGTCGATCTCCTCGTCTTGTCGCCGTACTTCGCCTTGTAGAAGTCCGAGAACAGGCCGAGGAACAGCACGCCGTGCAGACCGATCCAGATCATGAAGCCGCGCGGGTAGTTGCACTCCGTGAACAGCAGTTGGAACTGGTGGCTCATGATCAGCACGAATTGCACCTGAAACGGCACTTCCCGTTATTACTGTTCTCGGAATAACGCTGGCGAGTCTAAGATGGGACACACGATACTAAGAAAGGACTCACCATTTGCAGGGTAGTCAGGTACTTCTTCCACCAGATGTACTTCTGATACTGAGGGCCCATCGCAGCCACCATGTAGTAGAAATACATTATTATGTGGACAAAGGTGTTCAACAGGGCGAAGAAGGTGCTGTGGCCACCTGGCGCGAACTTCAGCCCCATCCAAACCGAGAACGGCATTATACCGTGATGGATCACGTGGAGCGTCGAGACGTGCTGATTCTTTTTCCTCAGGATGAAGAAGAGCTGGAAAAGCGCAATGGCCATTTTAATCAACTCTGCTGCCATCTAGACGAGTCGAGGACTGTGCTTCACAGCCCCAACTCTACTGTGGCTATTAGTAGTGGCACAGCCGGAGGGGAGCCAAGGGGCCCCAGGCAACCCCCAAAGAAAAACAAAAGAGGAGATTAATTGTAACCACGATTGAAGTAATTCAAGAGCTTCGTAAAAAAAAAAAAAAAAATTCGATTTTATTTATTAAATCAATTTTTATAATCACCTAATGAATTCCCATTAAAAATATTGTTATCCCTTCAACTTAGCTCCTCCACAGATTAAATCCTGAGTGCGCCACTGGCTATTACGAACCATAAATAGTAACACATTCTCACCATAAAACACCGAACGCAATTAATATTAACCGTCCCTCGAATAATTGATCGCCTCAAAGACACCGCACCGATGAAAGCCCCAGAGTATGTATAGCAAGGAAGAAAAGTCAAAGGGAGGAAACCACTTACGGTGTCGAAGAACTCGGTGAACTTGCTGATGTAGTACCACCAACACGTGTTCGCCATTCTGAGCGCCATGGGGCTGTTCGAGTAGTCGACCGGTTGGCACCGGAAACTGTATCCTTTCGCCCAGCCGCTCATCAAGTACTGCAACAAGAAAACGCCGGAAAGTGAGGACAATATAAAAGGGGGTGCATTGAGCGGGGAGGGAACGCCGCCGCCGCCGCTGCCGACGACGACGACGACGGCGACAATCAGGCATATAGAGGCACGATCGCCCGCTTTTCACTCGAGAGAAACTCTGTCTCGCTCGCTTTGTTCCGATCAAGAAGCCGGGAAAGCGTCGGGGAGAAAGGGGCGGCGGTCGCGGGGGAGGTCGGGGAGAGAGGGTTTGAGGGGTGGATGGAAGGGAACAAAAGGGAGTCCTCGGCCGTGTGTTTCTGTCGCAAAAGACGACTCGTCGTCGGGCGTATTTAAAATTCTGAAAGCCCGCGCCCGCTCCTTCGGGAATTACGGACAATGGGCTCTGTTTGTTTCGCGTTTCGCGCTTTTTGCGAGTTTTCGCGGGAACCAGGCCACGGTTCTGCGCGACCCTAAAACGCCGCCGGATCGATTCGCGCGTGCAAACCACGCTGATGCCGATCAAAACGTCGAAAGAGGTCGAATCGCTCCCCCGACGATGATGCTCCGCGGTCGGCTAGATATTAAGGGCGAATTCGAGCGCATATCGATGGAGGTGCGAGTCTGCTACTTATCTGCGCACTCGTCCGGAAACACTTGTCGGCTTTTATTCGTACGAGGTGCAGGGAAATGATAAGCTGTCTTTTATATTGACAGTTTTAATGGCGATCGTTTTGGAATATATGTTTTTATCCATTGCAGGGTGGATAGCTTCACTACACCACGGGAGCAGGGTTAATTTTTTCTCATAATTTGTTAGTTATAAATTACTTTTTCTAAAACAACTCATTTATTTGCTTTGAAAATGAAAATGGAGAGTCCTTGTAGAAAACAGTGTAAGTGCCAAAATTTAATATTTTTTTTCATCGTGAAATTTTCTACGTTCCAATGGTAATGCTGTATTATAGAATTTGATATTTGGCACTTACAGTGTGTTCTGAAAGAACTGTTTAATTATTGGTGCTTGCGAAACACTGTCCACACCTTGTAAAAGAACATTGCAAAAAGAAAAAGAATTGTTAAAGTTAGATAGTTTACGCTGGGATTGAACATAAAATTTAAATTTAAATTTTTGCTTATAATACTTTTTTCATCGATGTGCAGTAAATTTACTTAACAATAAGTAAAAAAAAAAACAGTTCTTTTCTTTCAAATGCATTTTTCAATTTTCTATTTCTTTTCCTTGATATGTGGTCAATCCCAGCGCAAATCTATCTATCTAATATGTTTAAGAATTTTTTTTCGCAATCAGATGACTGTGACAGGTGCTACACGCCACGCTAACACAATAATTAATAAATAGGTAAGAAGTTACGACACAAAAAAAATGTCTCCAAGCTTAAAGATACTTCCTTATATCCCAAAGAAGTTTAACCCAATATTACAAAGCTTATTCTAGTCTTGGTTTGCCTTTGAAATAAATATTGGGCGTGTTTTAGACTAAAATGCTTCGATGCTTCTCAAAAAGTATCGACGTGAAAGCACGACGACACCAATGGAGATGTTAAATGTCAGCTGATGGATAAACAGTGGTATCATTCAGTACTATAGACACGTATAAATCATCGTAATCGTGCACTTCTTTTATTCACAATCTGCATTCTCGCGAAAAGATTAGTTAAGAACCCCTCAAACCCCTCCTCAATTGTTACGTAAAAAGATGTCCGCCGATGTCTTCTTTTTATCGACATCTATACACGATGTTAATCTCGTAATGATCGCAACGTGATCCCGTTTCGCGTCGATTAATTAATCACGCGCGTATCTCGATTGCCGGAAACCACGCGGAGCGTGGCACGGAAGCGAAAATCCGCGAGGCCGTCGCGGTTGTCGCGGTAATTGGCTAAAGTGGCACCGATTGTATTCAAAAAGAGCACGAACAACGTTACGATTATCCGCGAAGGACTCGCCTCGAGCCGAAAACTAGGCAGAATCCAGCTGAAACTCGGTCAGAAACGGGCTCCGCGCGTCTGTCGTCTTTGTAACTACGACCTCAAATCTGATTAGAGTGCTATTCACTCCTAAAGTTATTCGAAAACTCCCTGTAGAACTAAGGATTCATCTGGATTGAACCTAAAGTCGATAAATTTCTAGTGTCTAGGAGAAATCATCACTTTGTTAATGGAAATATGGAAAATATTGCAGAGATAAATAGCTTCGCGATAAGAGTCGTCCAGTGGTTCCCAACCTGTGGGTCGCGATTAGAGCTGTAAATAATCGAATAATGTAGAATAATATCTTCGAATATTCGAAAATTTATCAAAGATTAATAAAGTTTCACATTTATCATTTGAAATGGAAATAATTCTAAAGTTCAATATGAAAAGAATTTTACAATGAAGTGTGAAAAAAGTATTTCACGTACAAATTCCTATACGGTAGCTACGATCCGAAATTCGATCACTGAATATTCGAATACTCCTAATTATTCAAATAATGTCCCAATATTCGAAGAAATTATACGAACACTCTGATATTTGAATATTCGAATACTTAGATTATTCGAATATCCGATATAGCCCCTTGGGGGTCGCCTACGTTATTTTTAGTTTACGATTCCCAACACTCATTACATAACTATACTAAATAAGATAATTCAATATAGGATTAATTCAATATAGAATTCAACGTAAGATATTAAATATTTTTAACTACATTTCATATAATAATGTATTGTTGCGCCGGGGTGTTTCCCTCGCCGGCCACCCCGACGCAAAGGAGCATAGAATAACCACACGCGAGTGCACATTGCACAACTCCGCTATATTTCGTTATACAAAACGATGGTTACAGAAATATAAACGTAGGCCGACACGTCCGGTGGCGGTGGCGTATATTCGAAGACAGTCTTCAGTCGGCCTCTTCAAGGGGACCGACCTTCTTTCCTTTTCGGCTGCTAGCACTAGCAGGCTATGCATAGGTCTATACCCGGTGCTCGCAACAGTATTAAGATACTCAGAAATTATCTGGTTATTCAGAATTAAATTATTCAAAATTATATTCTGAAATACTTATTTTTATTATGTCTTCTTTACCTTAATAAATTTACCGTACCTTATATGGGGAGTGTGGTCGCAGGTCATTTGAATATTATAAAAGAGGGTTTTGGAAAACACTAAGAATCAGTTCTTTTGTCTATTTCACTCCAGGAATCTCTCAACGAACAAATGCGTCACCGTTGAATCAGCTGTTTTTAAAAGCTCCCACCTTTTCCTCCAAACATCTTTTCCAGACATCTCTCTGCCTCTCTCTCTCTTTCTCGACAAATCGTTGCATTTTGATTCCACCCCGCCGTCGCGGGATGCAATTCCGCGCGAGTCGTTCGGAACTGTTCAAGAAGCAAAACAAGCGGCCATGCAGGGCAAACACCGCACTTTGAATAACTCATGGCCGCATAAGGCTGGCTCTTTCTATCTATTGAAAAATTCTATGCATCCGTAAGCGAGTCACGGCCGTTGTTTTGCACGCGGAAAATTTTCGGCGTTATTGCTCTTTTTTCCCCCCATCCCTCTTTTTCATCGAATTAACCGCCGACGGCGTAATATCCATCGCCCCGTCGGGAAAGGTCGGCCCAAGGAAAATAAACGCCGCATAAACGATCAGGCGACACCGGTAATTCCATGTAAATTATTGTGAAGCAACTTTGTACCTTCGGAAGAAATTCACACCACCAGTCAAGTAAACATGGAGTTATAATTATCATAATAATTATGCAACAAGAAACCTATATGGTAATTCGGTAATACATTGGATTATTTATGAGCGAATCGCAATGAAGTCTAAATTAATGTTATCACTAAGCATTAAATATCTCCCAACGTTCCCCAACTTTTTACTTGTAATTTTCTTACAACGTTTGACATAAGACGCAATAATAATAATCATTTCGGTATAACTTGTCAACAAACTGAGAATAATATATTAACTATAATTATGTTAAAATTCAAATTATACTTCCGCGAAAAAAAATTTCACAGACCTGCAGTTAATTATGTCCGTTTCACATTTCGAGCTTAGCCACCTCGTGAACTGGAGCACTCAAAGCACAGTCAATGACGTCCACGAAATGCAAAATTTTGCTCGAGAAGTTGCATTCTAAAAAATTCACCCGGATGAAACTACGAAGAACGCGACCCAGTGACGTCGCGAGGTGTCGAGCTAAGTTTAGTTGAAAACTGCTTTAGCTTCGAGGGGACCCCCGCAGCTGGTCATAAAACAACTCGAGTGATGGGCCCTCGACTACGTTCGCCAGGATTTTACACAGAGATCAAGTGATCTTCCGACGGTTCCCCTTTGAAGCACGGTGGCCGATTTCTAGTCCGATCGGAATCGCTGAGGAGGAAACTTCCTTGGCGGAGAACAATCTACGGCGGAGCTCCATCAACCCCGCCGGATGAAAAATGGCAGCGCGAGGTCCGTTCGAGATCGATTTGTCTCATTTCCTTTGAAACTTGGAATTAGATTTCCCGACAGCGACCCCGGTTTCTTCCCTCCGATCTCCCTCGAAATCAGTGGAGGGTTCATTATCCGCATGGCTGTTCGGTACTCGTAACTACTCGCGAGTCAACGAGAGAGACATCAGAGAATTCTCCCGATTCCCTCACACGTGATATCTAAATTTGAAGCATCTCCTTCCTGCATTTCTTATCTTGCATCTGGCATACGCGAGGCAAATTCCTATACGGCATTTAAACGAGCTACTTGATTATATGGAGGGTTCACAAACCAATCAGTGTACTTAAGTTCATTAGCATTAAAACCGAGATTTATACTGATTCGCCTCTGAATAATTTTGCCACTTAGTGATTCCGTGATGAATATAAGTATCGCCATCTATTGCTGACGTATGAAACTAGTGAGCAGGGGTTTTTTGAATTATGTAACTCATTTTGAATTTCAGACTGATAACCCTCCATATGTTATGTGAACCCTCCATATATTAACAAATTTATTGAAAAGAAGAAATTGAAAAATTATGTATGTGTATTTCACGAAAAAACCATGTATCTGTATATCACAATTTAGTGTGTAATTTACGTTGACAAATTTACGCCAAAATGGATCAATAATCCCTAAGAAAAACGAGTGAAAAGTAACTACTTTTTAATATATTGTATAACCAAATTGACGTAGTTATTTCGCATCTCATTACGTGACTGAATTTTTTATAAATAAATACACCATTCCCGTTTAAGAAATAGGCGTCGAGAACTACATATAATCTACTCGTCATCATCAAAATCCACGTGTAACAGTTGGGTAATGTTGTTTTTAGTCAATGTCCGTGTCATAAATGGCTGTCCTTAAATTCCGTAAGGATAATTTTGGAGATTTCTTACCCAAACCTTCCCCAAGTATAAGAATTCATAAAATTTGCGAAATATTATTAACATAATATTTTTTACATTGCATTTTCTCAGTTATTAAAATACTTTTGAAGGTTTATATAATTCGTTTACATAACTCGGTTTAGTGTGTGTGTGATGGAATATCGATTTTTTTTTAATTAATTTTTCTGTTATGTATAATTACCTGCATATTAAAATATTCCCTAATTTTTGGAAACATCCAATTAATTTTTCTTTGTTAAAAAAATTTGCGAAAATCATCTTTTTTTTACCGTCCTAAACCAGGTTCTCCGCTTAAGGATGTATTTGAAATGTAAGAGTGGTTTCGGGAATTTATTTCAGTCTATAAAAGGTAAATTGAGGCACAATATGTTATCATTGTATACAATGATACAATATGTTATCATGGTATGCAATGATACAATATCTTATCATTGTATACAATGATACAATATGTTACCATTGTATACATTGTACCATGTACATGTATATGTTGCAAAGTCATTGTAAATTTTCCCGCATTCTTTATTTATTGTGTGGGTCCCAAAGTGACCAATTAAGATAACACTTCCAGTAACGAAAGTTCTGTTATCATAACGATTCATGGCGCGTCAGTGATTAAGTCCCGTATGCCAGTATCGCTATGCGACACTGTTACGGTGCACTCAACTACGTTCAGCGCTATAATTTCCATAATTTTTGGAATTTCTTCACGGAACTTTGTGTCCAAAGGTGATACAGATTTCTCCTGTATGAATTTATTCAGCAATAAAGCCAATTAATATGAATAGTACTAATAGAACAGGAGGCGGGGATTCCGATGCGTTTCCCGAAGGACAGCCCCGATGCAGTTAATGAAGCGCTACTGCGGTCGACCGAATTCCGCGGACCTCGCGTTATCGCGTCACGCGACATCGAACTCGCGCCCGGGGGGATCGTTGCCGTATCATCGACGGGGACACGGCATTCCATTAAACTTGACCGTGTTAAACAGCTAGAAAAGCTCGCGCACAACCGCGTGGGTCGGAGCCGCTAACGAGAACAAGCCGCGCGTACGCTCATGGCGTTTCTGTGTCAAGGGCACGCGAGTCGCGCGCGGATCTGGCGTTTAGAGAGCCAGCACACGCACGCGGGCGGCAATTTTCTCGGCGGCTTATCGATGCTGATTAGAATTTCGCCCGCGCCACGCTGCCCCACTTTCCCGCACCCTGGCCGATAACGTTCCGCGATCCTATCCGCCCGATGCCTCCGCTTTATTGTTCTCCGCGCACCTCGCGGCAATTCCGAGGATCAGGCTCTCAATGAACCGAGGGGATCAGGGAAACGAGGAAGGGGGGACTTAACCCTTCCCGCTTCGATCGGTTAGATAGGCTTCCATGATGCTCTGGTTAAAAAGTAGTCGTTTAAATAACTACAGCATTTTTGACGGATTTTTTTTCGCTGTATCGCGTGGTTTCCGAGATATCGAGGCGAACGTGTTTTTCACTTTCAACTTTATGGGCTGATTTCTACCCCTGAATATGGGACGTTTGCCGATAAAGAAATACGAGTCAAATATTTTTCTGATAGTGGATTTCTTTGTTGTGTAAGGAGTTTTTAGATGGATACTGCCTGCAGTGGTGGATTAACTGAGAAACAAAACAAACACGTGCTTGGAGCATCAGTTTTCTGAATTTTAAAATTTATGTTTTCTTAGAAACAGTTTTCAGTCAAATTATCGGAAATGCCTAAGAAATCGTATGTACATTGCGGTGAACTGATCACCCTATAAAAGTGGGCCTCATAATCTTTTAAGGGTCCATTGTATTTTTTTTTTTTTTTGTTAAATATTTATTATTATTTGCTGAATAAAATTGTATTTTTCATATTCTCAAAATATAATTACAATTGTGTGGATTTAAGGCGGAATATTTGTGTCTCAGTGATTTAAAAAATCCATACAGTTGTAATTACATTTTGGAAACATAAAAAATACGATTCTATACAGAGTAATAAACATTTAACCCCCCAAAGAACATTAAAATCCACACAATAGTTCTTGAAAAGAGTCACGAAAATAGGCCTCAGTTTCGACCAGCAAAGTAGAACAGCTCTTTAAATGCCTAAGACCTCTAAACGTCTTAATGCGGCCCTGAGTGTCTTGGGAACCACCGTGGCGGATTTCGCTTGGATGGACAAAGGTGCCTAGGATCCACGGAATCGTGTCATGGTGCGACGAAACTAACGATCCCGCTGATTACGGTACCCCGCAATGTGTACCCATGGTAAAATCGAACGGTCCAACTGGGCCCTCGCCGCGTTCTAATAGCCTCTGCTCGTCGAGAAGAAATCCTTTCGGTGTTCTGTTTGGTGTGGCCACGCGCTCCCTAAACTACTGTGCAACCGTTCGAGTGCACTCGAAGCAGCGGAACAGCTTGAAATTCGCGTCGACTAAGCCCCTCGGTTTTATAATACTCCAGCCCGGCACTCGGCTGTTCGAACGATATATCAAGCAGCTCGACGAAATTCAAGTAACTCGAACGAAAGTTCGACGAGCTTTGTCCAAAAGCCCTCGACGGCTCCGCAAAACTGCCTACTCGACTGTACAAAAGAAACGATGATCGAGGAATTTCCACGAAAATAGGATAAATCCCATTCTATCCGGAGGATCGGCGCTTCATTCGCGCCTGACGATGTCGCACAATTAAGTATGTCGCTCTAATTGCCAGAACTTTGCTCTCCGAATTCTACGCGAATATGCTGTTAATGAACTAGTTCTTGATCAGGCACTAATTTCTTATCAGTTCATGAAATAAATCGTTCTTTCAATAAATAATTGTTTGAAATAATTACTAACAAAAAATTGACAATTCAAAAATATATGTGTTGTCTATAAAAAGAGTTAGTATTGTTAGTTTTCGTTGAAACAAATATGTATAGTAGCCTACTTGTTTTATTAGGTTAAAAATAAATATTAAAGCGGTAAACCCTCTAAACTGATCAGGAACTAGTTCCTTAGCGGTACTTCGGCCTGTTTCACGAGCAACGTAATTCACTTTTTCCTTTCTTCGACTTGATAAAACTGATCAAGACCATCGTTGCATCTTAAAAGGAACCGAGTCGATCGGCTAAAAATATTTTTAAGAAATACTTATTTAATGCAATTACATTTAACGCAAATTCAGTAAAAATCTGTGATTATAAAAATTTATTTGAAGAATAAAATACAATTTTCTTTTATTTTTACAAAGACTCTAATTTCGGGGTATCATGGCCCCTGAGAGCACCACTTTATCTTATCTTTTAATTTTATCATTTGCAGTATTTTCTACAAGTACTCTTCAATTATTTTCCAAATTTTGTACAACAATAGATTAATAAAAATCCATATAGGGGATGACTTAAATAGCTGGCAATAGCATTCAGTTATTACCCGCTTTATTGTCACAGTTTGAACCTTAAATTCACGTTTACAGAGAATTAAGAAATATGGAGGTGATCGTTCACACCGATAAGCTAACGGTGTACAAGATTCTTTAAGCGGGAGTGTCTCGAAACTTGTGGCCGTTAAGGTTAATGAGACTGTATCGATGGCGAGGGAATTTCACACATTTCACGGACGTACTAACGGAGTTGCCGAAGAAATTTGCATGGGGTACTCTGCGAAGCGAATCGAGATAAATAAATGACTTTCGCGCGTAGCAATATCGAAAACTAGTCTCAATAGAAGTGAAGGATCGCGGGTTGCCTTGAAACACCTCCGTATCAACATAGAGAAACAAGTTCACGTTGCAAATGAACTGAAGAAAGCGTACGGCGCCGTCAAGATTATCGAAATCAACGTCATGCGTGAGTCATTACGCTGATAATGCCCGATGCTTATTATAGCTCGCTCGTATGCTCCGCGGGAATCTCATCAAGTCGTGCAGTGGATCAAATAAGGGGCTCGCTTGTACAGGGTGATCCAAAAGAAACGGGCAGAAAAATTTGTAAATTAAATTAACTTTACGTGTAATTAAATTAAAAATCTTCAAAATTGCTTCCCAAATTAAATGAAATTTATGTTTAGCGAATCCTTCGACCTTCATTTTTGAATACCTATATCGATCCTACTATTTGGATGGCCCTGTAG
This sequence comes from Andrena flavipes, assembly GCA_963971345.1. Classification (NCBI taxonomy): domain Eukaryota; kingdom Metazoa; phylum Arthropoda; class Insecta; order Hymenoptera; family Andrenidae; genus Andrena; species Andrena flavipes. The sequence goes on from OZ020480.1 coordinate 60,634,130, forward strand.
ATCCGATGATGTCTCCGTTTACCTATTCCACCGATATTTTATGCAGAGTGTGTGACTTGAGAATGACGATGTACTCGTTAGAAATACTAGGAAACATTTCGGCTTAAGTATCTAGAATGTCGATCTTTGAAGTAAGGTGTCACGTGAATGATTAGCAGTTTTTCTTCGCGCGTCGAGAAGATGAATTACAAATAATATTGACAGGCGTGACGACGGTCACGTAGAACTACTATCCTTTCGTAGATAGCTTGGCAGCTGGTCACGTAAAAAAACGCAACAGCTACTAATCAAAAATATAGCAGTGCTCCTTGAACCTTCCCCTACCCAAAGTGTATTTCGCAATGTCCGAACGCCTTTACAATTATAAAAAAAATTGAAACTTGTTGCGTGGATTTAAAGAAACGTCCAAATCTCTGAGAATCTTTAGCGTTGAAATTGATTCTTCCTGAAGATTCTCCGCAGTGAAACTTATCACAAAAGTGGTAAATATAGTATTAGCTACTTGAGAATAGTGGCGTAGGGAGGACCTAACCCAGAAGTGGCGGAGCCTCGAAAGAGAGGCTTTGTAAAAAGAAGAGAAAACTGGAATTTATTCTTTAAATAAATTCGTAAAATCACATAATGAATTTTATAAAATTTGTATTAAAAATATTTTTACCCCTCCAACTGGATTCCCTCAAGATTAACTCTCAAGTGCCCCACTACTTGAGAAAGTACATACGAATTTGATAGAAAAAGGTTCAACGAAGAATATGATGTGTTTCGTTACAAGGTAACATGTTGCTTTCTTTTCGTTTGACCCACATAGAGTGTGCCAACCTTCTGGAATTGAAGGTGACGTATCTTCGGTTTGTCCGCCGTACTTTTGCGACATAAAATATGAGAAATAACCGCCGTAAAAAGGCCACCCTCGAGTAAATACAAATGGCCCTGATCGAGCAGCTCGCAATGCCCCTGCATGGTCCCCAGATGAGTTTTTAGGGAAACAGGAAGCGGGTAAAGGACGAGCGGAGCCAGTATCGATCGCCGGTGGCCAAGTTAGCCTCGAAGAATGTCGTGCTGCGTTTGCAAATTTCATTTGAATTCTATTAGACTCGTTTACGTCGGAGACGGGAAACGGAATGTCGGATATATGTCGCCTGCGAGCCATCGTCTGCCATCGTTCATGAATAAGTCCGAAGATTCATTATTGTACGACGACCAGGGGGGGGATTTACGACTTGCCCACTTCCAGGGAGACCTTGCTAACGATCGAACGCGAAAATATCGAAGTCGATACGATGGACGAGCGGCGAGGTGCTTTACGAATCCAATCGGCGAATCCATCCTTATCGAAACGTTCCATCGGCGGCTAGTGCCCAAATGTCGGCGAATTATGCGCGGTTTATTGGAGGATCGCGATTAACGGAACGGATTGTTGCTTTTATTTTGCGGGCTCTTCGGTTTCCGAAGAAGACGCTATTTCCCACTTGCGATTCAATGTCCTCGGATCGAATTAAAGTGGCGGGGCAAGCACGTGATCCAATTGTATGATGTTTCTATTTTAAACCGAAGATGGGAAGAGGGAATAGTACTGTTTCGTAATTGAAGCGGGGATTTTTAGGAATTATTTTCTCAACAAAAGCCTAAAATTGACAAATTTATGGGACTTTAGAGAAAAAAGTACGATTTTGATGGAAAAATTTCGACACTTTCGTGCGTAAAAACGTGGAAATTTTTCTGTCAAAATCGTAACAGTCAAATTGGCAAAATTTGACAACTCCGGCGGTTCCAGCGCTATGAAGATATTCCAATAAAACAATGTAAAATGAATTATCCTTGAATAAAAAAAATTTCATGTTGTCTGAATATAAGTAGTGTTACCTCCAAAAAGTTTGGACAGATTCGCCCCATATTTATTGAAAAAATAATTCTTAAAAATAACCGTTTCTTCAGCGTCCTAAACCAGGTTTCTTCCCGAAGACTCCATTCTACTTTGCCAGTCAAAAACGGCCCAATTTTGCACAAGTTTTTTTTCTTAACTGTTTATTATCCCTTATTGCATAGAATTGTATTTCTCATATTTCCAAAATATAATAGAATGCACCGTTAAAAGGGGGGTGCCATCTTGGATGCGTGAAAAATACAAACTTTTTTTTAATCTTCAAGACTCAAGAGATTAATCAGATTTTCTATTGAGTTCATTATTTAATATAAAAACTTGCTAAATAAACCTATGATTTTCAAACGTTGAAGATGGATGCACTTCCCTTTCGTGCATCGACCTTTCGATTTTCTTAAACAAAATGAATGCAGAATATCGTTGTCCATTGTTATTGCCGTCCCCTCATTGGCTTCGAAACATACTTCCAGAGATCGGCCCTCGGCTCCGTGCCTCGGAGTTTCACGAAGATCGATAGCGATAGACTGGACACAATTTTTCTCATCTACATCGGCGATTCTTGCCGTCGCCACTTAATAAAATCCGACGACGTAACCCCGATATTTGAAGATGCCTCTTGACGTCACTTCATCGTCTTCGATCGAGTCCAATATGCACTCGTCGAGCGCGCCGTCGAGGGCCTCTTCTGGTAATAGCTTAAGTTGAATTTCAATGTCCGCGCGAACGAATTTCCCTAAAATTTCCGGCCGCTTTATAACAAGCGCGGCTCTGCCCTCCGCACGGAGTAAACCGTGGAGAACCTGCGGTAGGAATATCGCCGCAGTTTAACCGCGAGACCAATCTCGTGGCAACGTTTGATTATTTCTAAGGAAATCGCTTAGTCGGTGGGAGAATGATAATTGGATCGACGAAAAACGCGTAGAAAGTAACGCGACGCGGTCCTACGTGAGTACGATTGTTCACTAGATAACTGTACATGGCCGCGCACACGACATACTAAACGCAAACCAAATACGATCGGTATTTGATTGACCAGGCACGCGTATTCTTCGGTTTTGTCAGACGGACCGGAGCAGGCGAAGCGTCACGTGGACGTAAGAGGATCCATTTACACTAAGGTGAATAGCAGTATAGCTTCAAATAATGAAAAAAAATCTGTGTAAAGCTTGAGCCCGATTGGATAAGGAAAATGAACCCTTGAACGTTTAAGTAATTACTTAAAAGGGCACAAAGTCGATTTTATTTCATTATCCTCCAAGTTGTTGATTACATAAAAAATCGTGTTAAACAAAAGTTGTAGATCCGGGCAAGGAGCATCTTTTATGTTATATTACTTTTTCTTGTGCGACAAACGGTTTTCGAAAATAGTCCGAAAAATTGAAAGAAGGTGAACAAATGTTTTTTCTAATCTTGTGAAGTATTACTATTTTATTTAGTAGTATTATTTGTTAAAAAAAAATAAGGAAGGACATCCACCTAGATAGTTCAAAAAGATTGATTTCTTTTACGTGTTCCCAGTGTTTGATTTGTCCAGAATGCTTTCCCTACATTTGGGACCGATTTTCCCAGAAATATCGAAGATATTGATATTAGGGTCACCCTAATTTTCTCGAAACGGGAGAAAGATCTCACCGAGATCTCTCGGCGATTATGCCGAAGACTTAAAAAGACCGCGATTCAGGGGTGCCATGTTTCAAACCATTTACGCGCTACTATTTCAAAATGTTTCGCGTGGAATTGGTATTTGCTACCAATTCAGAGTAAAATATGTGGAGTTTAAGAAAAGTTTAGAGGGGAAATGGAGTGTTGACATGCAACTGTTTGGTCACTGGAATGCAACAGGAATGACTCAACCTTTACTTTCGATATTCGTGCGTTATGATTCATAAGTAATAAGAAGGATGGTCGTAATACACTCCAGTAGCTATGTGGGATTTTCGTGTGGGAGGGAGGGTATAGGTTGAGAAATGGAAATTGCTGGGCGGCTTTTCAGATCGCGAGCTTACATCGCGGCGATGAGTTCCATTGACTGGCCGAGAGAAGTGACTTATGCGAGCCACGAAGCACCGAATCGCGGCCGACGGGCAATAACTTTCACGAATGAGGGACGAGCGTGTGGTGGCCGAGACCTGCTATTAATTATTCTATACGTGGGATCGATGATACGACGGAATGAGATCGCTTTATCGAGTTTATCAGCTGAGCCGTCTGTTTCTGTGCCACGAAATAGAACCGGCCAGACCCAACACCTACAGGCTGCTCCAAGTCAACCCCTTTCTCAGAGTTGAAATAATCGAAACTGCAATTTCGACTAAATTGTTGCAAGGACTCAAGGGAAACTGGCGAGGGATGTACGGCTCGAAATTTAAAAAAGAAAATTAAAATTGAGAATTTAAGGAAAGTGTGGTGGGGGTGAATTAAGAAGAAATTCATTTTTTCTAAACTTCTTCGTCGCCACATTGTAAGATATCAAAAACCATAAAACTTTGACTTAAACTTATTCGCGAGAACATAACAACTCAGAATTTTTTTAAGTCGCATGAAATATATTTCTGCAACATTTCAAATTGTTTTGAGTTTTATAGAATTGTAGAATGAAAGAAATAGACGAACCTCGTAGCAGATCCATAACGAGAACAGCGTCTGCACCAAGTTGTATACTATCAGGAGTCCCCGGAGGTTGAATGGCTTCTTATTTTCCATTATCCTCGGTCCCAAAACCTTGCTGAAGTAAGCGTAAAACATGCATATCACCATGGTTGGCAGGGGACTGCTCATCATCATCCAATGATTCACCCTGGGATCTGGAAAAATAAAGGAATCTGTTAGAACGATCCGACTTGGTGGATGGTAATACAGGAATGTATATCCGGACATTTGTATTCTGCGCGTATTCGTTCAATAAATATGAGGTTTATATGGAAAAAAAAATTAAAATTATGAAAACACAGTTCTATATTTGTCCAGACTCACTTTGAATAGGCTGGAATATATGAAATTCCAATGGGATCTCGCATGGTAAGCACCCACTGATAAGCAAACCCACCCCACGTCGAAATGAAAAAGTATTCAAATTGGAGTCTGCGACACTTGGTTGAACGCAGTGATATTTTTCCTATACTATTGTCTAACGAACTTATTATTCAAGCGACGCAAGAGAATTCGTACCTTTTTCCATGAAAGAGAATACTTTAACACAAAATTTGCGATTTCTCATGCAGACGCGTTAACTTTCACGAAATAAAATCCATTACTTTCGAAAAATAGAATACATTAATTTGAAGTTCGTTGAACCATAATATAAGAAAAATATTAAGTGATCCCAAGTGATTGGAAGCCTCCAGCATCCCATTACCACGTAATCATGCCTCCAAAATACAAGTCTCTAGATCCAAACGCGTCCCCTCTGAAGAGGTCCTAATTCCTCCCGTCTCTTTCTTTCAGGAGCTGACAAATTTCAAGTCGTCCCCGAAGTCTGCCGGCCGATCTGATCGTGATTAAGTTGGAACGTCGGCTTCCAGGCGCGGCTGATTAATATCGCGTTCAATGGGGGATCGTTAGCCGGGCTAGCCTCCCCGAGCCACGGAATTAGAGGATCCCAGCGTCTCTATTTGGAAAGGCGTATCAAAGTCCGGATCGTTCGACTAGAAACCACCAGCGCCGGCTGAATAAATGAAAGATTCCGCTAGGAGCAATTCCCAGCAACGAATCGGCGAATTTCACTCTCGCCCATGCGAGACCGCGTCCACTTCGCTCACGATTACCGCTAATTAAACAGTTCCCGACCACCCGCCGCCGCGGCGAATCGCGCTAAAAACGCGCTTAATTATCGGAGCTTTACCCGCGATTTTCCTGCATACCTGCAGAATAGAAGAGCAAAAGGTCGTTTTCCTCCTTCGCTCCTTCTTTCATAACGTTATACATCGTTATTATGGTACGATAAACCTCTTCACGATGATTTTCCTGTCATCACGGGGCAATAAAGAATAAAGCGCGGTCTTCCCGGTTCGCCGACCTCTTTACGCTGCAATTGTTCTTTGGAAAAGGGGACGTCGGTCAGTACTTCTCTTAACAGTCAATTAAACTGCATCCAGTACGGGAACCTTGTCCAGCGCGGTTTAAAGTAATCGGAATACAACGGGAATCTACTCGTTTACCTTTTAACACAATACAGTGTAACGCCTGCGAGGACCGCTCATGGGCGTTCACCGACTATGGTTAAGAGATATGTCCGAAAGAATCCCGCACGTGATATACCGCTCAGCGGTCGAATTCTCAGAACCCTGATTCGAGACCAATGATTTCTGTTGCACTAATAGTAGATAATTTCCCCTATTACACCATCGTTCCTATTCGTATCTAACGTCATCCCATTCGCGAGGATCAGCTCAGAAAAGCTCAGCGCCGTCTCCCGCAGCTTTTAACGGACAGCTGACCACCGACAACCAGCAATTCTCCGTGGAATGCGCCGGACGATTTCGCAACGCAGCATGGGTTATGTAACAATGGCGAATAGAGAGCAAGGTGACAGTGGTCGGCTGCGAAAGGCGAGTGGACATGTCGCAAGGGTCTGTTATCGTAATCCGCGCAGCGAAAAGTGCAGCAATCAGCAAGAGCCGTTCAGGTGTCTTCTCCAGAGATCGCGCAATCTTTATCGCGCGTGTCTTGCGCACCTGCCGCGGTGTCAAAGTTCAGCCCCCTTCCGGCCAGGAAGTCGGGGCGATTTTGTTAACCAGCAACCGCGGAGGCCAGCGATGCAACATCGATTTTGCAACGCAGTTTGCAAATACGCCTGCATAATGAGCAGGTCTGAACTGACCCATTGTGTCATCGAGAAGAAATATTTATGAAACAAGCCCCTCCTCCCTCTCTCGATGTCTACAATATTTCGCACAACCTCCTCCCTCCGTGAAGCTTTATTTTCAGACAGGAAACTCGACGTTAGCATACAATCGGTGCAACGGGCAGCAATGTTTGATAAAATCCATCCGTCGATTATCAACAATGTTCGTGGGAGATTTGAATATCTGCCGGAGACTCGGAACTACTGGATATACCTATGTATATAGGTACGTACTAATGTGCCGTCGATGCAAGGCGATTAGTGTTGTTTGCACGGCGTACACGTCGCGAAGAATTTCCCAGCGATTAGCGCGCGGTAGACTCTGCACTCGAAATATCGAGAATGCGTAGGCAGAGGCAAGTGGATTTAACCCTAGAACGACACTGTGGGGTCACGGGCGACTCGAGAAAAATTTATTGCTCCGTAGAACTGTGCCAGTGGACGCTAGAGTATCGAGCTTTCATTCCCACGATATTCTTACTGAAAATGAAACCATGTGTTGAATATATCTTCTCGAAAGATTCCTAAACAGAAATATAAGTGAATTTTGAAATATTCAAACTTCAATTTGGGGACTCGAGAAACTCCGAAAAATAAAATAAATAACGTGCTTAAGCCTTTGTGCCAGTTTTCTCCATTTCCAATATTTCTGTAAATTTTTAGACTTTAATATAAACGAAAAAAAAAATTTCAACTACAAATTCATCACATTAAAATTTATGTTTATCACTGAAAAGCTAAAGTATTCAACAATTTGAAAATGGTAACTGAAAAATTACACTGTTGTGCAGTAACACCCTATGTAACCAATTTCAGTTTATAAGAAATTGTAACCACAAAGGGTTAAAAAAACGAACATACTTCCACTGAATTTCATTGAAAATACCCCACGAGAAGCGGCACTTCCATACTAAAAAGAAACCTACTAAAGCCGATTAACATAAAAAGGCAAACTAATAAAAATCCCCCACCACTCAGAAAAGAATGATCCTGCTAGAGAAATTTCAAGCCTCGTTAAGAGCAACCTACACGCCGCAGCTTATGAATTTTCGAAACACACGCGTTGTTATTTAATGTGCCCAGAAGGGGCGTCGGTACGCATTACAGGGAAGATGAAGCTGTCTCTTGGTAACCACAGCGAGTATGGTTGACCCGAGATGGGGGGAACAGTGGGCCAAATGTATGTATTCGCGTGCACGGTCGGCGAGTCGCGACAATGACGGGCAGGGCGAGCAGCGGGGCGATTCGATTACTCGCGAGAGGGAAGCCATAGGAGAGCAGCGGCACGTGAGAACGAGAAGCTCGCCGGTGGAAAATTCGACGGCTCGGGAACGGGGCCCCGGTTGCCCGTCGGCTTGGATAAATTTCCCGGCCATTTTTTTTCTTCCCCGACCCACGGCTGGGAAGATGCAGGAGCGGGTTCACGAGGCGCTCTCCCGGCGGACCTTCCGCTAAATTACCTCCCGCACTCGCATGATCCGAGCGAACGACACGCCGCGTTGCCGCGCTCGTACGCGCCAGCGCGCACCACTCGGCGCGACACACTTCTCTCCGCGGTCGGCGTCGCTCTTTTCGCCGCTTTTTTCCCCCTTCCTTTTTCTGGAAACCCGTTGTCTCCGTTCATCCCTTCCCTGGGGACCCCCGGGATCGTGCGCTTAGAATGATCGATCCTCCAGCCGTGCTTCGAGTTGTTTCGCGGGGAGCAGAGATTTCAGCGAGGACAGAATGTTGCACTTGGGTGATTTATACGCTTGGGTGATCTGAAGTGTTAGTGTCGGATTATGATTTAGAGCCTTGACGGTGTCTGAGTGCTTCGATCCATGATCAGTTTCAGTATAAGAGGAATTGTACAGTTGGATGCAAGACCTCGGGACACTTAAGGTCGCTCCTGCATAAAATGCATAATTATATTTCTTATGCTTTTGCACATATGCCTTATAAATTTCATTGGTGTATCTTTAACATCAGGGATTGAAACGGTTCCGAAAATAACTGTTTCAAACAGTTATATATCGGTTCTGACTGAAACAGTTATGAAGACCCGATATTTTGAATAATTGTTATATGGAACCGAAATTTCTGACTATATCGATTTCGGTTACGGTTCTACAGAATCGATATTATATCGATTGTAACGGTTCTAGAACCGTTATTTTTTCGGTTCTAATACGGTTAGAAGGCTACAATTGAAATTAATGTCACTGCTTAATTTACTACATAATTGCGATTGTAAAATACTTCAACTACCAAGATCTATCAAATTTTTAAACATTATAAACACTTTTCCAACAACTTCACTATATACAAAAATTATCTAACTTCCTGATGATTACAGATACTTTTCTCGAAACTGACTTATGCCACTGAGCTCCTTCTTGCATCCAACAGTACAGTTCCAAGTCCCTTTCAATTTCGATTGATCCTCAAAGTACCGAGTAGCGTGCAGCGTTCGCTGAGGCGACGAAACGTCTCGTTAACGAGCCGAGTGGTTCAGCTTTCCTTCGGTCCCTGGCGCGTTAACCGAATAACCGTGGGAAGTAAGTGCAAGAACGGCATTCACTGATGCAGCAGGCTCGGTGTAATCAGGCAAGGGCGCCTCTACGTCTACACGGGACACGATTAGCGTGAAACACGGCCTGCTGGGTCGCCAGTATTAAATCGATAATCCACACGGCGTGTAGCACGGGGACATGAAAAAAAAAAAGAAGGGCCGGTCAATTCGAGCTCCCTTAACCGCTCGCCTCGTCGCTAATCAATGCCACGATGCCTTAGAAACGGGGCAAGCACGAGCGACAACGAACTTTTAACTTTCCACCCTCCAACAACATTGTAACTATACAGCATCGCCGCGTGACTTGTCAAATTGGTAGGATCAGCTGGCGCAGCCTTTGATTCTTTTCCGCGATTCACCAAGGACTACATAGGGTGATCTGTCCAGTGAATGAACGCTCATATAATAAATTTACACAGTACTTCTTTATTCAACTAAATTCTTTTCAAGTTCTTCGTTAACCTTCCGGCGAACGCGTTCTTTTTCATAACGGGAGCGGACTCGTCGTGTACAAAGTACAACATGAAAGAACTTAGTATTGTAAAATAAACATTATGCGGTGAAAGTTTAAGATATTTGTAAGCTTATTAATGATTTATTTGAATAATAATTGTTACAAAGTATCGTGTAAAAGTCGGAGAATGAAAAAGAAAGTTATTCATCAGATTCAGACTAATTGTTGTGTAGAGGCAATCCAGGTCAGTTGGCAATGATGATCAGTATTGTTATTATAAAACGGCATGTCCCAAATGTGCAACTTCTTTTCTTTACGTTCCACGACATCATTCGTGATATTGTCGAACGACCTTGCCTCATTTGTTGCTAAGCAACCAGGGAAAACAAGCCTTTTTGTGTCTTAAACGTCGTTGATGTTATGTTTTGTGTGCACCACGTACGAGATAAATACTAATTTTGACGCTCTTTTTACATTTCAACTTCACGTAAATACAGATAAACTATCAAGTGATTACTATTATTCCCCAGTGCGGAATAAAAATATCTTTTTTTGTTAGAAGAATTTTATTCTGTAGATGGCAAAAATACGCTTGAAAAAGCAGTGTACAAGTGTATTATTTGCTATTAGTTTGGCCATGATAATGAAATGTGGTTTCGATGAATCTCTTGTTGCATCTAGGCTTAGTCTGAATGTTGGAGGATGGATATATATATATACAGACTGTATATTGTAATTTTATTGAATAAATCAATATAATATTAATTATTTTCGTATCCTATAAATAGGTTGATAGTTTAAGTTTACAAAAAAATCATTTTCAAGAAATATTGCACCTTGTATATTGATTTTATTACACTTATTGCTTAAGTGACCGCTATTACCCATTCTCCCCTACTTTTGAACACGAGCGCGCCCGCCGTAAGGTTAAGATCAAGGTAAGTTTTGCTGGTAACTTTCTTAAGTGTTTATTCATTGATATGCAACATAACCCTTCGTGGTCACACGGGGTGTATCGTACCCCCGGCAATTTTTTTTTTGCCAATATTTCTGTAAACTTTTAGACCTTGATATTAAAGTTTCTTGACTTTATTATTAAAATTTAAAAAATTGGTGAATTTTAACAAAACGGTCGCTTCATTCCACAACTATTATTTCCACCTACAAAACTCATCCTATCAAAATTTAAATTTATAGAAAGAGACTATTCGAGCATTACAAATGCACAATTATCAATGAAAAGTTAAAAGATTCAAAAATACGAGAATGGTAATTGAAGAATGACGCCGGGGTGCAGTTAACCCCATGTGACCAATTTGTGATTATAAGAAGCTGGGCCCACGAAGGGTTAAAGCGTTCATTCACTGGACAGGTCTTCCCAGTCCGCGCAAAGGGAGTCCTGATGAGTTTTACCTATTTCAGAAGATGAATTCGCTGCTGGAGGAAGAATAAGAGAAAGCCCGTATAAACGTGCCATGCACTTTGCATTGTTCCCACCTTTTCACGGGTATTTTGTACGTAGTGGATGCGACCCACTTCACGGCTGAATTGAACACCGAAGAACGATAAGAAAAGGTTCCTGCAAACCTATGACCCATTTCGCTCTGGTCCCGAGTTACTGTTTTTGTGTTCCAATAGTTCCAGGATACCCCACTGTGCTTGCTGCACCCTCTTTAAGCGTCATTTAGCCAGCCACCTAGATACTCGAAGCAATTCCCCATCAAGCCCCGGGAGAACACTGTCCGCAACACTTCGTGTCCATTTCTACTCGACTCGATTCGGTCTTCGAACCAGGAAAAACGACGATTCTTCCGTTGGAAGCACGAGCGCCGCGCAACGGCGTCCGTAGCTCCCGTCTGGCACAAGATCAAGTGCAAACGAAAGCGTTGGTCGTGCAGACGGGCAGGAATTTGTGAGCGAGCCCAGGCGGAGCGGCCACTGTTGCGTTAATATATTCGAGGAATGGTACTCCGTGACTGGATCCGATCGGCTCCGGGGGAAAACGCTGACGTGGTTGGCTCCGCGGCAGCACGTCGATGCTTTTTCGCCCGGGCCACTCGAAATTCCACGATGGCGCTCACCTGGATGCGGCTCGAGAGGCCCCTCCCGAGCGGATCGTAGGGAAATTGGGAACAAGATGGAAGCGAGACGTTACGACACTTTATTGACACGCGCGGCAGCGGCGAGGAGGGGGATGGCGTGCAGGGGGCTGTCGTTTTGAAAATATGCACGACAAATAACGTCCTCGCCATCGAGCCGCCGTGTATTTTCTCGGGGAATCGCGCCTACCGAGGCACTTGTCCCCGTTCGCCGAGAGTTACGAAAGCTTCCACGGGAAATCTGACCGTGCCTCTCCTCGACACTGATTCTAGCGGCTGAGGGGGTTCGATACTGTCTTCAGATTTCAGGGATTTCTCGGGGTCTACTGGAGGGTCCGCACATATGCACTATGGTGTTTGGTAATTAACGTTGATTTGAACTTGGAACGTTTCTTTAGATTCCTTGGAATAAGTAGGAATTAAGGTAAATGTCACAATACTTGGACATTTAAGGTAGGGAGGAAAGACGTTGAAGAATTTTTAAATTATATGAATCGATTTGCATAAAAACAATTTTGCAATTACATGAGAAACTACATATGTGTGTTTTATCATTAAAAAAACATATTATTGGATTGAATAATTTTGTAAAATTATTGAAAATTCATGGTTCCTACAATGGCTCGATACTAGGACAGCTTAATTACTTGGTACATCCTAGTGTTCCGATTTTACTGTTCCGTTACATGGACACATGAGCAATTTAGATGTTTTCTAGGCAAATTAAATAAAAACACAAACACAATAGTTTTCACTTTTGGCATATTTCTTCTCTATAAGTAATTTATGCAAATCAGTAAACAAAATTGAGTAAAAAAATCTATCTATTATTAAATGGAGGTCAATGCACCTGGGAAAATATTTGAGCAACGCTAGGGTAAAGGACCCAATTACTGACATTATCTTATAGTTATGTACTTTTAGACTAAAAGTATATGTAGTTCTTGTTATTTATTATTGTTTAATACGGTTACTTGATGGAAAATATTTGGTGGATCTTAAAACTTCGATTTTTATGTATAAATTCATGAATTTGAAAAATATATTTGGGGATCTATTACTGACACCCTTCAAATGTATTTGACTGAATTACTGCCAGCTAACGTTATACTGTTCATCTCATTTTAATACATGAGCAACTACTGCTATGACAGTAATACCAAAATGCTTGAAACGCTTGTGCCCATCACTGTCACTCAATTAATAAGTAAAAACAGGCCTTCTCAAGTAGGGGGAAACTACTTCTGAAACACGTGTTTCGGTTCTCCTTCCAACGCTGTGCCTTCAGCTAAGGTGGGACGATTCCTACTACCCTCTCTCCGAGGAGACAGTAACACCGCTAGGAAGCATGTTGGGGCGCTTTAGGGTGAAAGTACCAAATGTGTCAAGTTTTTATAGGAAATTTCATAATGACTTAAAAATAGTAGGAAATTTCATAATGACTTAAAAATAGTAGGAAATTTCATAATGACTTAAAAATAGTAGGAAATTTCATAATGACTTAAAAATAGTAGGAAATTTCATAATGACTTAAAAATAGTAGGAAATTTCATAATGACTTAAAAATAGTAGGAAATTTCATAATGACTTAAAAATAGTAGGAAATTTAAAATTTAAACTAGCATACTATTTTTAAGTCATTATGAAATTTCCTATAAAAACTTGACACATTTTGTACTTTCACCTTCACTTGTATATTTATTTATTTGTATCTTCTACTTAATAAATCTTCATTTTTAGTGAAAAAAAAGTAAAGATTTTTTAGTTTTCTTTACAAATTATCTAGATGTTCCATATTATCTGCCTTTACCCTATATACGTCGCCCGGATTCAAAGGGTTAAAAGTAGAAATATATTAAATGTTATTATTATTATTATCAACGGGAATGCCTTTAAATTACAGAGACTATAAAAGATAACCCGAAACAAAAATATTAGATTAAAGTGACCTAACATGAAACCTCTCCTAATATGAGAATCCAGCTTAAGTATCTCCGGTACAGAACTTTGAATGTCATAGCGATGCTATTTCTTTCCTACCTAACCGTGTATTTGTTAGTTCAGAAAAAACAAGCTGGGTTTAATATAGGGACTCATCCTTTTATCTCTGTATGTGTATAATTTTCGTTGTAATTTTATTATAAACGAACCGAATCTCTTTTACAGCACTTTCCAGTAAATTGCAAAAGAATACGTACCTATCTTACTTTCAAAACGTGTATCGAATTTTAATAAAAGTTTTCTGAGTCGAGAGGTATTATTTTTTTAAGAAATGGGTCTCATATTAGGCAACTTCACCCTGCAGTCTGAGGAACTAAAACTATTAAGTATGCGTTACACGTAATTTACGAAATGTTCTTTGATAAGAATAGACAAAAATAGATGTAGCAGAAAAAGGTATTTCTGTACACCTAACGTCAGCAGACAATGACCGAACGAACTTTTGCACCGACTTAATAAACATGTATTTGCACACTTTTGGATTATAAGGAACATTACGCGCCGTTGAATTATGTAATAATTAACCTTCAAACTCTAGCTGCAGCGCCGTTTGAATGGAAACCGACCACCGTGGGAGAAATGGTTATTCTTTTCCAGGTGGAAGGGGTTAGCGATTCGTGGGTATGGTAAGTTATTCCGTTAAATACCAGCAACTTAGCAAATTCTCGATCCTGCGCGAGGTTTAACGAAACCAGAGCAGGGTTAACCGTGACCCACTTGAAACGCGATTTCCTCATCGAAAAATGGTACAAAGAAGCCCCGTGTTCGATCAACAACTCGGGCGTCTTCTTCGGCTCGAGGTACAAAGCCTCGCCGCATACCGCGATATAGTGTTTGCAAAATGGCCAGCAAGGCCGCGCACGGCATGCCATTCTGAAACGTTTCAATCGAAACAGGTCCACATTGAAACCTTCTAGGTCCACGATTATTGGGCGCACAACAATGGCCACTGCTTAGAGAGCGAGCGAAATAGAGCGCGCGAAAAGAAATAGGCCAGCGCTTTATATCTGGAACGGGACGTTATTATTTATAAATTCTTTCACAATACACCGTGAACCAGTGCGAGCCGTTTCTTCGGGCCGAGCACTTTCTAATAAGAATTATTGCAACACGAGGCAGTGCGAAAGCAAAGTCGAAAACTATACTCAGTCCTGGATCACCGCGTCAGTATCCCGCGGAACACCTTGTACGATATCCCAGCGATCCCACCCCTTCTTTGTAAAATTAACCAAGCGTCGAGCCAAAAACGTCTCAGCTTTCTATTTCGCAGATGATCCCAGAATTTCGCGGCTCTTTGGATTTTCGTGTCCGCCCGATCGCTCGTATCGAGTGAAATCGGTATGACTTGGCGCTTATGGGCGGGCGGTTCGTGAAAATAAAGTGAAACCGAGGTCGCGCTTCGTCTAACCGTGTTCGGCGAGAAATATTTCTCTCCCGAGGAGCAAGACTTATTCCCCTCTCTGCGGAGGACTCGTTTTTGATTTTCAGTACGCGCGCAAAGCGGCCCACTTGAGTGCCGTTGACACCGAAATGGCGAATCGAATCGTTATCGTTACCCGCTGGCGAATCGTAACAATGACTTCAGAAGGAGAAAATGGAGAAGTTGAAGAAAAGAAATCGTCTCACCAGACTTGTTGTCCATGAGGTCCCTGTACCCGTGCACCAGATCCGCGACTATACTCGTCATCTTGGCTCCGCTCTGAAACATGAACAGTACATCCTCTCTTTATTCAGCAGAACTTGCGCAATCCCGGCACACACACCGCATACGTTTTAAGGTGTCATAATTCTCCCTGCTTACACTCCCTACAAACGAACCGTAATTCTGGGGAAGTACAATGCATATCACTGTCAGCCAGAAGTAAGCTTTCTACAAAGAAATTATTCAATTATTCGTGCAACGGGAAAAATTAAATTCTATAGGTAGATACTGTAGTATGATTGGCACGTGGGCCATTTTCTGCCTTTCTTTTTCTCTTTTTTAATTTTTTGACGGACATTCCGATTTTTTTTTAAACTGTGCTGGTTTGAAGACCTCAAGGCAATTTTTCGTTTGTGCCCATTTTGGGTACTTCAGTATGAAAACACCCCTTATACTTCAAGGGTTAATTGTTAATGTGTGATTTCCTATTTTCCTGTATATCTTGAAAGCTATAGTTGATATAAAAAAATATTACAATGAAAACTTAACGGCTTTTTATGCTCTATAAAAGTATGTAATCAAATTGTTCAAAATTTGTAGTGGATAACGTTTCTTTATTCAAACTACAAATTTTTAACAATTCCTTTGCTTACATTTTTAATAATTTCTTTAGAGGTACCTACTATAGTTTTCAAGGTATACAGAAGATCAGGAAATTGTACATTAACCTTTAAAGGGGCTCCCCACTTTGACGCTCTGAAGATAAAGCAAATGTTTGAGAATTTTTTAAAATAAAAGTATTGTGTAGGTATTGTAATTCCAAATACACGATACTTTTCTTTTAAAAAATTCCCCAAAATTTCTCTTATTTCCAGAGCGTCAAACTAGGGAGACCCCTTAAGGGTTGTTTCCACCCTAGAGAACCGAAACTGTGCACAAATGAAAAATAGCCTAATTCCTCTATCGAGGTCTCCTAAAAACCTGCACAGTTTCAAAAAAATCAGCATGTCCAAGTACCCAAAATTCCCTTGTTACTTAAATGCTTGTCTTCCCTCGAATCAATTTCTTAATAATAAACTTAGTCATACCCCAAATTCCAAACCACATAATTTCAACAATCGTACCAACTTCTCTCCACTGCATTTGCCTTCAACAGGGCCGAACGTATCGTGCCGCATTAACGTTCGCGCGGCAGACGTTATCAGCGTTTAAAACGTCGCGGTACTCGATCGTTCCTCGAATCGCTAGCGGTCGAGAATCGTGCGAAAGTCCCCCGATAATCATTTCCCAAGGGTGGAAAGGAAGCGGCAAGGAGGAAAGGCGCGCGGCAAAACACAGCGGCGAACGAATATGCGTGGAATCCGCCGGTTTCACGAAGTCCAGCGCGGGCTGGTTTTCGGGGAAGTGCAAAGCGCATCGATCGGAACGCGCCTTTGAAATGCGACCGCCTGAATTTTCCAAGGAATCCCCAGGCCTGTCGGAGGCAAGCACGCGCGCTGCGTCGAATCTTCAGGGAGTGTTGAGAGTTTTCGAGGAACGGCGGGCTTTCACGAACGAAAGGAGCGAGGGGAAAAGAGGTCAGCCGCCGACCGCGCGACTCTTACTTAAGAAACGAAATTAAAACATCAAATATCGTATCAGGGGACGGTGTAACGACCGGCCGGAGTTACTCAACTTCCGTTTGTGACAAACTTTCATTGGATGCCGCGAAGTGTAACTGCAACCGAGGGAGGCGAGAAGAAAAAAGGGGGAGAGAAAGGGGGGGCGAGAAAAAAAACGATACAGAACGGTGACTGTGCAAATCGATTAATTACGTAAGACGAATTAAGTCGCGGCATTAAGCGCTTCTTAACTTATGCATGCACAATCGCTCGTCCGCCGTGGAACTGGGTCATTGTATTCGCTTAACAAAAAGTCACATGGAGTTGCAACTTCCGGAAAGTGGAGACACTGCGATAGTTGGTGGTGGTTTTCTTTTTCTTTTTTTTTTTTTTTTTACGAGGGAATTTAGATGCGTCTTCTCAGTTGGATGAAGTAGCGCGGGTATTATAGTAGCCATCACAAATTCGTTGCGCGCAGGTCCGGGCTCGGGTTCTTTACGGAGAATTTAGCGAGGGCCTCCTTCGAGCAGGATGAACGAGATTGCGGTGAATGGGGAACGAAGGGAAACACCGTCGCTAGTAAAAATGTAGTGAAAGTAGCAATATCGCGCCGCTTTGCAGGTAAAAAGTGGTCGTATGTAACTCATTTCTAAGAAGCTAGGGTCGTAAGAAATCCCGAACGGAAGAACAGTGTGGCTGTGTCTTGTGATCGGTGCTGGAAGATGCAACAGAGTGGTGGGGCTGTTGAGGAGTTTAAGGGGAAAAGAGTTGGAGTTTTTTAAAACAGAGTCGAATTTAATTTATACACGACGAGAGGTAGAATAAGCTAACCAAATTACACTTCTTAACAGAGATCCAAAATAACAGTTATTTCTCAAATATTTTCGAAAAAAATCATTAAGAAAAGTTTAATTTTGAGAAATTATTTTGAAAGAAAGTGGAGGGGACAATGATCACCTTAGTCCGAAACAAAATCTTCCTTAGTTCGAGGCGACACCGTAGCAAGGTTTCCCTTTAGTGTCATCTAAAATTATGCGTCCCGTTAAAAATGCCCGGACTAGATATATAAAAAGCCTCGCTACGCGCGGTGCTTTCCCTCTGCTCGCGTTATCGACCCCTTTCCGTGCCGTGAACCGGTGCAACGTGTCGTTGCACTGTTTACATGCAGGGTAAACAACACATAGGCTGGAAATCGCTAATTTATAAACGACACGATCGCGTATTCGAGACCACTCGCCCATCCAGACGAAAACACTTACACGAGACAGCAGACTGCCACTTAGCACCGTCTATTCCGAATTATCGGCTGTGCGCCAGCCCCGTCTATCCCGTCGCCATTTGATCCGCTGGTTCCGACCTTTCGCCGTTCTGAATACTACTAATCCTCTAATTACTTCGAGTGGCAGGTATGGTACTTCCTACAGCATTTCAGAAGAGATATTGCTGAATCTACCACAACTTTGGCTGGGCACTTTTACCTCAAAGAGCCTTGGGTATAACATCCAATGTCAGTTAAACGATTTTGGTCGAAAGTGGATTTATATTATTTCCATCGAAATACAAGAGACAGTTCTCGATTTTTGTAGAATAATTTGAAGTTAACGTTTATCTAAATGTTCGACTAATGTTGCGCAGAAATTGATATAAAAACAGAGTTTCTCGTTAATAGGTTCAAGCTAATGGAAATTACTCGGTAATATATGCACGAATTTTTCTGAATCTTTCCGTGGATGCAAAAAAGGCAATACGCCCGTGCGTAAACGTAATCAGCATAATTACAGAAACGAGCGGCGTCGCGGGAACCTGTTCGCTGCACCGATCGCCCTTCCTCCGCCATGTATGCATATTTATTCCGTCAACATGAACAGTTTATTTGTTTTATCTATTCTCCTACACCAAGCGCAGTTTCCTTCGAGCACCGCAACGTTACGAAACGAAATTCCCGCGCCATTCGTTCAACCGATTTCGAAAAATCGTTGACCAAAGGCTCTCGAATTTATACAGAATATCGAAGTCACCGAAAAAGGCGAGCGGATGTAATTGGGCGCGATGCAAAATGTTTGCAGGTACTAAATAACGATGGCACCGCACGACAAGAGAAGAAAAGGCAGCCGCGAGCAAAAACTTCGGACGTTGTTAGGAAGCCCATTACCACCTATGAACGGGATCCTCGATTGTGTCAACAAGGATGTGTCGCCTTCAGTGGGGTTACTTCAAAAAGGGCTGACAACCCCTAACTCTTCCTTCTTGCCTAACAAGGCAACTTCGGTAACCCGAAAATACCGACTTTTATACTTTGCAGGTTTCTAGGGGACCTCCATAAAACTATGCCAACAAATTGTTCAAAATTTGTAGTTTACACGAAAAAAAACGTCTTCTCTAGAATTTTTAGACAATTCGATTGCAGTGTTTTGTGCAGCATAGGAGCATTCAATTTTCATTGCAACAAAGTTTTTGTATCTAAGTACTAGGTATAGTTCCCATGATGTACGGGAAAATAGGTAAATATACATTTATATACTTTATGGAGTGTTTTCACCAAGGACAACTAAACACTAGCAGAAAAGAATGAACGTCCTCTACACAGTGGCGTATCCAGAAGGAGGAGGTAGACCTGACACTACCCATAGAAAGGGCTTTGTAAAAATAAAAGAAATCTGGGTTCTATTATTTAAATAACTATTTTAAAATCACCTAATGAATTTTGTTGATTTTGCATTAAAAATATTATTATCCTTTCAACTCGGTTTCCCCCAAGATTAAATTCCGAGCGCGTCATTGCCTCTACAAACTTACAAAGTTTACAATCTGAATTTTCTATGATAAAATTGTTTTTTTATGTTAAAAGATTTTATTAAAAATGCACTAAAAACTACAAACTAATTATTTTCTTGTACTGCAATTTCGATGGTGTTTTTTCATTTTAAATAAAATCGTGGAGCAGGGTATCTCACAAATTCATTTCGACGCTTGATGCTGTACTAAATTGATTCATATTCTGTTATGAAAAATCCTGCTCCACAATTTTATTTAAAGTGAAAAAACAGTTTTTAGTACATTTTTAATAAAATCGTTTAACATAATTTTTTTTTTATATTTTTCATTTTCTAATTTTCGCAGCTGTGACTTATTTAGAAATAATTCGTAAAGAACGCGAGTGGCTGATTTCAAGTCGTTTGGATTTGTGGTTATGGGTTATATTTATCGATGACTGGGTAATTTTTTCACCCGCTCGGGGTTAATTTCTTTTTTGTATCCAATCGTTTAAAACACCCGTGTTTTTCATTGCTGTAGAAACTTTGATCTGAATAATTTGTCCGTGCCTAAAGGAGAACCGGATCCTGGTCGCGGCAGTTTACTTATTAAATCGCGAGGATTTCTCTTTTGACGTTCTTCCTCCATCGATTATGCGGATGTCGCGCGGCTGGGAGGCGATTCCTAGGGGGAAAGGGAGCCGCGATGCTGACAAATGGAGGAGAAAAAGCGTGGACCAGCGGACGGGTAAAAAGCTGGGAGTAAAGAGGAATGGAGTGGAACCGAGGCGGGATAGACAGAGATACAGGGAGCAGCCAGCAGGTACGAGGCGGCGAGAAAGTTACTAAACACGCGGTTACGTGGTGGCGAGATCGATTACACCAGATACCTAACGTAACCAAAAGCCCGCCAACCCTGGGCTTCTCCCGCGACATGATTGACTTTGCAAATCTTGTTTATCGGTTCTTCTTTTGATTCTTTGATTGAACACTTAAAATTGCACTGTCACTCCGAAGTGGATTATTAATTCAAAATTTCCACAACCAGTAATTTTGTCGTTATATGTATAGGCGAAGCAGTAACGAGGAACGTCAGCCAATTGAAACTTGGCACACAGGTGGAGTAATTAATAATTTTAGATACATAATTTTTCTTAACAGCGGAAATTCATATTGAAGAGTAAAATGTGTCTGTGTCTTTTCACTTCTTTGTGTCATAACGTGAGTCTTCCCTGCTCATTGTAAATAAATAAAATAAAATTAAATCGTTTCCGAGTTAAATAGTTTTCCACCCCCCAACTCTGAAGTGTAATTTCGTCCCCAATACACGGATTTCCGCTTTTAAAGAAGATATGTCCAATATTTTTAGATACCCTAAATTTAGGGAACATTGGCAGGATTTTGTAACAATTTGTTACATATCTAATATAAAAATTAACATTTTTACATTTGCTTTAAGCATGCTATCATAACAATGCATCTTTCATGATTTTACTACAAGGTCAAAATGCATAAAAATTTTGCCCTTACCTTCTTTAATATCACGTTAATTGACTGTCTAAGAGTTGCTAAATGTCCCTTGTAATCGTCACTCCTCAGTTAAATAGCCTAATGGCACCATCCCCATTAGTGTCTTACGTCAGCCGACGAAAAGACGCAAAATACAGATCGTTTGCACCACTTGCTCGCCGACGAAATCGTTTCAGCAGCTCCGAAGGAAAACTTCGGCGTATGAAAATAGGCACTTCCGACTTGACCATGGGAACTTTGTTCTCCGCCGAGGAATCGACTCTATGAATAGTAGCTGGCTTAACTGCCCGTTTCGCCAAACGACCGTGCTTTTTCCGCTGCGGCACAATTTTTTATGCGCCTGCCACCGATCGAAATGCCAGGCAGCGATCTTAGCGCGTGATACCCCCGCATTATCGCGCGGGCCCCGTCATTTCGCGCACTTGCGACGGGGATTACGCAGCTTAAGTAACGCGGCCGGCACTTGACTCGATACAGGCGTTTACTGGCACAATCCTGGCATTGTGATGTGCCGCTTGCGATGAAGAGCTGGACAACGTCGAACGGCAAGAAACTGTTAGTGGAAATCATTGAAGTCACTTTTTTCCTCGCTCGAAATATTCATGTGAAGATCCACGAACCGAAAATTCAAAAAATTATGAAACTGGGGGATATGTAAAAGATGTGTAAGTATACATTACGCAAATTTGTTTGCTACTGAAATTCACGCTAAGAGGCTGTCATTTTCCAATTTCGATGATAACTCGCGAACTGTATGAGAGAGAGAAAAAGTTTTCAGACGAAAGTTACTATTTTTAACTAGAATTATAATTTGGTAAAAGTGACATGCGAGTTATAGCAGAAAATCGGGAAATAGCCGGATCTTCAAGGGGTCATTTCACAGCCTCAGAGTGAATTTGGGCAGAACAAAATTATGTATATACAAACTTAAATATTCTTTTATATATCCCCAAAGTTTCATAATTTTTTGAATTTTCGGGTTAGGGGATCTTCCCTTGTCAGATAGTTGTCCACTCTTAAAATACGAAACGTGAAACCCTGAGTACATTTCGACCACCCAGCACGACTTTAAAGCTCCCACAATTACGTAATTAGTCAGAGCTCGTGCTCGACTTTCCATTTTCTAGTAGAGCCTTCAGCAGACACGCAGCCACAGAGTCGACACCGTGGAGCTTCCACCCACGCCAGGTGTCGCGTGCGTAAATTCTCATCGCGTGCCCCACACGCACGCGGCCAGTTTCTCACGTTGCGTGTATAATTTATAATCCCACATGTCGTGACCAGGTACGGTCATTTCGGTATCGATTCCAATTTTTTCCCTCCCTTGCAGGCAACCCTCGCTAGCACGGAAGAGCCAACCGACTTGTTGGCATTCGGGGCGTGCGTAGGCCGCACGCACCGTCGACTGGCGCGCCTTTTTTCGCGGGCCGACACGCGACAGATAAAGGACAGATGGGGAGATAAAAGCGGAGAACGATAGAGGCGCTATCGCGCTCATCAAAGCTTCCTGGTTAATCACCGAGGTCGCGGATTCGCAGTAAGTCTCTAGATCGCTGGATCGATAGGCCTTCCCCTGAAACAATTGACGATTCTTATCGAGGTGACGCAGGAAACGTTTCTACGAACGAAACAGCGGCGCGGTTTGTTCGAACTTCTCCGAGGAAGGAGCAACCTCATCGAGAATTCATTGCGATTCACTCAGCTTGATTGCGGGATCGAATTAGACTACTAAGGGAGAGTATGCTCAGCGGGAGGTCAAATCTGAGGCGCAGTTGGAAACGGAAGCCTAGCTGCGTGGATTAGATCACAAGTGAAATGATATCGAAAGTCGCTTGGAGCTTCAATTTGGTCACCCAGTAGCTTCTCTGGTTGAAAGTAAACGCGTTCCATAGGCCAGTGATGACGGACAATTTATCTGCGCGTGCGCAAACATTTCTAAGTAATATTTATCGAATTGCTGACAGGCCGAGCAGTTTTTAATGGGGGAAGAAATTAACAGAAAATTAATCATTGCAGAGTAGTATTTAGACAGGTTTGAAAATTAGCATAGAATTTCATAAGAATTAACATATTGGCGTATAGTAAAAGCTGAGTAAAAATATTTTAGTATATTTAACCCCATAATAATTGAAGAGTCCTTGTACAAAACACTATAATTGCCAAAATAAAAAAAAGGCAATACTGTAGTAGAGTATTTTAATTCAATTTCCCTTTGTAAATAAATTACCAATAGCACCTACTAAAAGATGCTACCGCTGGTAAGTACGTCCAATGCCACTTCTCTAGAAAACAATGTATGTAAGAGCCAATTAAGCGATAGGTAAAAAGGACTGGTACTTAAGTTCAATGCTTGCAAATTTAAAGTAATGGCACATTCAGTTTTCTCTGCAACTAAGAAAAGGGACATGCAGGGTTTCCTACAAATACAATACTTTTCTTCATGAATTTCGACTATATTAATGCAAAAAGTAGAAAATTTTGTGACACATTTGGGTTATTGTATACGCAAGAATATTTAGCAATCAAAACAAATCAAATTCCATAAATAATTTGAAGTCACAGAACTATTTCCCCTCTTTTAAAAAATTGAATTTTTGGCACTTAAAGTATTTTCTACAAGGACTCTGAAATTATATTAGATTAATATACAGATATTAATGATATCACCTGTAAATCATTAACGTGCCAGCAAAATCTTCGTACACGCCATATGTTTACTATGCCTGCTATAGGTCACTAATACTCCTGTGATATTCGTCGCAAGTGAAACTTTCATCGAGCCAAGCCACATTCTTTAATTCTACGTGGAAGCGAAAGAAGAAGAATCTAACATCAGCTGCTACTTTCCTGTAATTAAATAATCCCTACACAAATTTTTTATCCCATTCCAAGATTCCATCCGGAAGACATGGAAGCGTTGGACGCGTCGTAGATTAAATACCAGCAAAGAACTATCTCCGCAAAGAACGCCTCGCGAAAGAACAAAACTGATAACGTGGGACCATTCGATTCGACTACAACGCGCAGCTATTACGTAGTATCTTCCGAGCTCGGAGAAAGTAACTGTCTGTTGGTTCGCTGAAAGGACATTTACTTTCGGGCGAGGCTTCTCTATTGGTTCCAGCAGGTGAGATGCTTTTGCGTCATCGAGCGATGATATCGCCTGGGGACTGGCAGGCCTTTATCAGAGGCGATTAAAGTAGCGATCGATGGACAGGCTTACGACTTCGGATCGACCGAATGCCGCGCGGCATTCGTATCTATTGATTCCTGCGAATCCGTTGTTAGCGTCGGAATATACCAAACAGTCGCCGCCACTGATCGATCCCTGGCAATATTCTTTCCCCCTTTTTCCCCTGCCAACGATAGGAGTCGAACAAAGCGACCGGCGGGGAAGTTAATCACCGCGACGTTTCGATCGCGTTTCGCCGAATGCACCTCAAGACGCCCTCGAGCGTTTGATTTGTACCGATTGCTCGTTTAAACTGATTGTGAGTTTGCTTCAACGACCCTTCGACGACGTTTATGGAAAGCAATAGGTTCGCTAATAACGCGGCTTTACAGTGGGAGTGTGTAATTGAGCGGTGAAATCCAAGACGATGTGCTATTGTTCGATCGATGCAGAGACTGTAGGTACGTAGTGTAATTGAATGCGGTGCCAAATTTTGGAGGTTACTGGAACAATATTTTGCTTATCTTCGGAATGCAATGTTATGTTTGTGTAGGGTAGAAGAGGAGGAGGCTGTACGACCTGTTGAGTTCAGTGTTGCCAATTCAATTCTCAGTTTTTCATCGAAGAACGTAAGAAACATCTAGAAGGATCCAGATTTTCCAGACATAATGTCAAAAAATAATTTAGAATAGATATTATGTGTTACTAATTAATTCAATGAAATAATAAGGATTAATATTGCTACTTGATAAATCTACGTTAAGAAAAACAAAAAATCACTCCCTTCAACTTCCTCTTAAACAGATGGGCCTGGTTGAGAAGAAAGTTTAGGATCTTTTTGTATGCAGCAATTGTTGCCACCTCATTCAACACCTTGGATGGAAATTCGTGAGAATTGCAATGTTTCTATAGTCTAGATAAACTGAATTTTAATCATCAAAATGGCATTTAGCAGTTCTTATTTCATTTTATTTCTCAGCTGAGAAAGAAATCTTTAAAAGTGAAACTTAAATTTTCAAAGCAGAATGACCCCTTAAATTGCAGAACTTCTTTCCAGAAGGAGTCTGTATCTTTTGTTATTCCAACCAATTACATTTGTTTTCAGCTAAAAACATTCATGAATCTATTAAAACCATCTACATTCACATCTAACATCTGAATAGCATCTTCTGACATCCAAACTTATCTAAAATCATCTAGATTTGGATCCATCCAAATAAGCAACACTGGTTGAATTGCACGAGTTCGAAAAAGGGAGGAATCCATTCGTGGTGTTGAGAAACATGTGTCAGGTGCATAGAAGGATCATCGTCGGCTTGTAATGTAGTTGTTGGGCTAACGAAGAACACTTCGCCCAGTTGCAAATAACGGGCCTCATCTCTCAACGAGATAAGAGGATTTACGATACGTTCGAATGCTGCGGAGGGAAGATTGCACGTAGTAGGTGTCATTAAGGATCAGCCCTAAATCTGGACACTATAAATCCAATCAATTCGAACCAGGTAAAATTATTGTTGCATATCGAATAAATGAATAAAGAAATAAATAGAAAATTCGACATTTACTCAAATTCAGTAATCATCAGCAACTCAAATTATTCCAATTTTTAGTTAAGGGATCGTTCTTTAATTACGTAAGAATTTGGGGAAAGGTCGTAAATTTCTTACGTTTTCTTAAGAAGGGGTGATTTTACGAAACATTTCTTAACCCAATTTTCAAAAAATACAAATTCTATCCTTAACATTCCAGAAAATTAATTTCAGTTTAAATTTCCCAAAACCGTGTTAAATGAAGTATATAACCCTTTAAAAGAATTTTGATAACTGAAAGAATGCAGTGCAAATAATATTAGGGATGGAATATTAATTCTTGCGAATTTTTATACCGAGGGAAGGAGGGGGTAAATCGCCAAAATTACCCTTACGTAATTTAAGAACGGCCCTAATAACCCTAGCACTTGCCAATATTAGATATCCCCAAAAATCGCCACAAACAAATTTCCTAAAATGTTCCTCCTTAATTCAGTTTCACCTCTCGATCATTCGCTGATTCGATTCGTATCGCGGAGCGGGATTGGAAGGAAGCGGCGCAGTGTCGTTTAGTCTTCCGGGCGGCGCGATTACGACGCTCGAGGCGCACGTGTGGCCGATTTATCCCCGATCCCCGCGGAGAACTACCGATCACTCTCGATTTCTAGTCCGTTTTTTTTTTCGTGGCCGCGCGCGAGGAATTTAGCGGGGAGTTAAAACCCATCGCGCTTTTAAGACGAGAGAGTGAAAGTCCTGGAACGCCCGGTCGTACATTGCCGCGACCGGAGCCAATTGTGCCGGAAACGAACATTATGCCCCCGCATTATCATTTTCAAACCCGACACGTTTGACGACCGCGTGCGAAGGAATTATTAATTCCTCCGTAACAGCGCGCCAGCGCACACCGGATATAACGGCATTCAAACGGCGGAGCCGCGATGAAATACGCCTTTCAACGGGTAAATATTAAGTATATAGGCTGCTCCACTTCCCACTCTGTCTCATTACGATCGTAGATATTACTTTATTAGTAGCAAACCCCATTTGGTTAACGAAGATAAGAGTATTATACATACTTCTCGCGCAGTCGCCGATCAGGCATCTCAAAATGCTGACTCGCTGTTCAATTAAAATTACTCAAGTCCCCTGATAACGATCGTTGTGGCGATCGGTGGAGATTAAATGATATATAAAATGCCAATGAATCATTCGCCCTGACAGTAACAACAATGTTTACTACATTCATACGGTGCTTCAAATAAACGAATCATGTGTCTGCGGAAATCTGTGCATCAATTAAGAAACATGAATGAAGTATTTTTATCAACTACTTCACTTGTGGGCATATTGGAGCTTCTGAAATATCAGATCACATCCGTCTGTGGTACAAGCCGAAACATAGTGAATTTGGCAACGTTATCATCGATCCTATTTGAATTTTTCTGAAGCCTTTCGCGCGTTATGTCACGGGCGGCTCTGGTACTGGTCGGAACATAGTCATCTGACTGATGGTTGTTCGAAATGCCGTGTTGCAACATCGTAGTGTCCGGCCTGTACTACAGACAGCTGCGATCAGATGCATTATCGAGCACCCAAGTTGTTTCAGACGACGATCGTTCAATTACCCTAGGGGCGCGACGAAGCGAAGCAAATAGAAGAAATTAATAATAATTAATTAATTGCCGCTGCTCCACGAGAATCAATTTGTAAAGTTGCCTCTTCGTATAGTCAAAATGCGCGGCGGCCTTAAATTATTCGGAATCTGCGTGGCGCGAATTCATTTGGTTGGTAAGGACCAGCGCATAACGTTTACGAAAGTGTTTTATCTCGTTGCCCCTGCGAGCGCGATCGGAAGCAAAGGGGGAACAATAAGCCGAAATTACGTGCCCCTTACACGTGAAACGTAAACGTGGCCCGTGAATCACGCATTCGACGCGACCACCTGATTTATTTTCGTCCCTGTTACTCCGCGACCTCGCTAACCAACATGTTCCACGAAAATGCTGCCGTTCTATCATTGCTCTTGGAAGCTGCACAACATTTCCTCATGGATTAAACGATGTGGTTTCTGCGAGATGCAAACTGTCCCTTAATACGAAACAAGACAGCAGGCGATTGCCAACGACGCTGTTAGTAAATCGAACAAGTGGAATAATATTACAGTTGGTGCGAAACGTGGACATTGAAAAAGCAAACCGATAATGTATCGTAAATACAAAGAAAAAGAGTTTCGATACACAGATGACTCTAGTGGCCACTTTACACGATGATTCACTCTATATTCAGGTGTAGAGTCCAATTGGGACACACCGTGCCATGTTGAGATGCTTCGAGTGAAAGGATTTGTATTGCCGAAACTTAACGATCGATTTGGAAGTTCAGATATTCGTAATAAAATAGCCACTCATAAAAGTGAATCATCGAAGCACTTTACGGAGTAATTACTCGCGCCTCGATTTGCACATACCCGACATTCGGCTCGTGTAACGCGGCAAGCAATTATTGTCAAACGCTTTGACTCCGCCGTCATTTATTACTCGCCCCGATCGAACTTGCCGCGACCACGCTCGTAAATCATCGACCTCATCCCGTTTGTTCTCTGTAACAGCGTAAATAAGATGCAGCCATGCTCGAACTGTAATTGAACGACTCGAGCAGGGAGCGCATTCAGAAACGATCGTTTTCTCTTCGATTTATATAAGGATAGTTTTTCTCTCCCTCCCTGCCGCGATAAACAAAAGTTAGAAATGTGAAATAAACGTTACGTGTTCCGTGGTAGACACGTGCCAAAAATTACATTCCTACAAGCGAATTTCGTTCGATATCGACACCTAAGGTGTTCTCGAGTAGATAGACACTTATTGCTAGAAGCGTCCAGTGGAAAATGAACTTTACCAGCGATTAAAACCGAGTAGAGTCTGTTCGCATAATTTAACGATGAAGTAACCGTATCGCGATTAACTGTCTGGATGTCGATACGAACGCCAACGAGCTACACGTAAACACGTCAAACGTTACGATTTGAGAGCAGTGTCATCGAGTAATCGAAATATTTATGTCAAACCATTTATCGATTATTTCCAAGGTTTTCTCGTTGGCACAGTAATTGTGACAATTTCTACTGGAAACCACACCTTCTAACTACCTTCCAAGAGAAGCAAAATACCCGTGGACGAATTTAACTTGCCGTTTAACGCGTGGAAGGTGGTCGGGGTGAATTTAGAGGTTATGTCGTGCCCAAAGCGATGCTGACAACGGACGCTAGTAGCCTCCCATCGGTCGCTCGACCGAGGGAATTGTCAAGGCAGGCTAAATATCGAGTGGAGATCGCCGCGACAGTTCTGTCTGTCTGATCGATGACCGCAAACACCGATGGCGAAGAAGAGAGACGGGAATGGATATTCACGGGGTTGAATCACATGTCGGTCAGCGCGTCTCGTTTCGTTTTTACGAAGCTCGGAATCGATCACGGGCCGTCCTAACCTCAAAAGGCGCGCCGCCGGCACGCCTCGAAGCAACGGTACACGCATACTACATAGCCGCGGACGTCCATGGAGAGAGCGCACGCAGATCCGGCTCGCGAGCCAGAGTATGTCAAAAGGACTACACCCACCTGCTTATCGTCGCTCCCCGTTATCCCGTCCTCCTCTTCCCTGTTCCTGCTCGCCTTCCTAGACGCCTCGGGGCACTGAGGTTACCGGCTTCTTCTGCGCCCGACTCGCGACGATCCCTCGCGCACGGTCCCCGTTTCTCTGCTCTTGTCACCTGACCGATGGGTGCATGCAAAAGGGAGCACGTTGTTGCTCGGCCGGTGATAAGCGCACGATCTCGTGGCGAATGCGCGGCTCCGTCCTATATCCGAACGACCAGCTTCCTACCGTCCGCTTCCCCGTGGACGATCGGTCGGCGTGTCGCGTTACGTACGGATACGACTGCGATTCGGCCCTCTCGCCGCTGTTAGATGCGAGCGGACGCGAGCAGGAACGATGACTGCTCGTCGCCAGTTTCCTTCATCGGCGACACGCGTATTCTTCCTCCTCTCCGTCGCGAACGCGTATCACACACAGACGGGGGAGGCGACACGCGGAGATGGGGAGAGGCAACACCGGAGGGGGACAGAGACAGAAGAAGGAAAGATAAAGGAGCCGGAGAGCGAGAGGAAAGAAATAGGAAGGAGAAGCCAAGCGTCGCTGAATCTCCACGATAGTGTCTCCTCTGCACGCGGTCGCGCTCGACTGACTGACTGACTGGTTTCTTTTCGTACACGCTGCGACGTGTGGTCGATTTACGGTTTACGCTACCTGACCACCCGTCCAACTCGAGCTGCTGCTGCTACTGCTTGCCGTCGCCCTACTCCTCGTGCCCGCGATGCTTCATTCTACACCGCCCCTGCCTCTAACCCTTTCCCTCTCCCTTCTCTTTCCTGCCCGCCGCTCCTTTTCTCTTCCTTTCTGTTCCTCCTGTTCCTCTCCCACTTTCGGCCACCGCTAGATTCGTGCCCGTAACCTGTCACACTTGTGCCTGCTCGCATACGGATGTTACGCCTCGGCCGTGGCGGATCTTCGCGTATTCGATGCCCCTCTTGTCTGCTCGCTGATGCGCGCACTGCACGATCGAGCCGGGACAAACGGACGTCCTTTACGAAACAGGGGAAAGAAGCGAAGGATCGCGGCGAAGGCGAGGACGACGACGGGGACGACGCGACGAAGACGATAGGAACGCCGTGGGCCGCCGTGCCGACGACGAAAACCACTGCTGCCAACTTGCCATCTCGCGGACGTTGTCGAAAACGATCTCGAACGGTTCTCAAACCACGGATCCCATGAACCTCTCTCGTCCCGATGGCCACCTTCGTGGCTTGCAACCATAAAATGCAAAACAAACCGGGTCTATCTATCAGCTCGCCTTTGTTGCTTCTCTCTATAATCTTCGCGCAAGGTCATCGCGTAACAAATGCCTCCTTTTTACGATGCCCACTTAAAATCTGAATAAACAACTCTTCGTTGATGGCCAGTCGGGTGGAGTAATTTTTTTTACTACCTATGTCCGATTTTAATCTTCCCATTTTTCTTATGCCTGTTTATATCGTGGTCCGTTATTAATGTGTTCATAGGATTTCACGATTTTTTATGACTACTCGATTCAACTTAGTGACAGCTAGCTGTATTTTAAATGGAAATTGAACGAAGCACCGACAGGGGGGCGCGCTGATTCGGGGACGATTTACGCGGGAAAGGAGATTCAGGCTGCCAGTAGACAACCTTGTAATGATTAATCGAATATATAACCTCTTCTCTTTTCTAGAATTCTTTTCCACTTTTTTTTCGCCCTGTGTATCATTCTGTTCAGGGGAATGTTATTTTTATCCTTTGATAGATATTCTGTATTTTCAATGGCGAATCGATTATTTTCACTGACATTGTATTCATTCGTCGAGAGTACCAATAGGGAACTTCCAAAGGCGCCAATAGGGGGCCGCGACAGAACAACGTGATCTGGTTTACGCGCCAAACGAGATCAGTTGACAGTTGCTTGTCAAGTTCCGTTCGTTTGTACCTCGTCGATTGAAAGTGCAATTATAAGTTGCGTTCTAAGCGGTGCAGAAACAAGTCGCGACGAGTGTTGACGTGTATATCCTTACGCAGACATCAAGATTTGAAACGCTTTCCTCGCAATTATTCCCCCAAACCCTCGGTCACGTAAACCTAACCGTCATAGAGTAATGACTTTCCGTTAAGCCGATTAAACACACGTGCTTCGTTCGTATTGCAAACAGTGCCTAAACCCTCGACATTTCGACGTTCATTAAAAATCTAGATGCGTGTGTCTCTGTAAACTTAATTTTTTCTACAATTATCGGAAAGACTGGAAAACACAGACTATTTACGAACGGACCCTCTGTCAGCATCTCGCGAATATATTTACATCTGATTTTCATGTTGTGAGTTAATTCGACTAGTTAGTACGTGCCGGGCGACGCGTAGAGCGCGATCGAAGGGCGATGTATTATTTGATCCAAGCGTAACTCGACAGATTAGATCATCCCATGAACGCCCATGAACTTTAGGTTATAGTGTGCTCGCGTTACTTTCGATTTTATCGAAATTGCACAAGGAAACGTGCTTCCTAACAGAGTAGAGTTCTCGCTTCTACGCGTCGGTACCTAGACCAAACGTTTTAACACTTGCTACTTTATTTCGACGGTTACGTCAGGTGATACTCTCGCGTGTTTTCAGACGCTAGTCCTTTCCGCCAACGCAAGAGAATAATGACCAGCTGCGATTCCAGTTTCACAACGACCTCTTATACTCGAGAATGGATTAGACGGCGCGTTCAATGTGAGTACATATGCAATTGCGTTGTTCGTCGGTACTTTTAAATGTGATTAGAGGGATCGTATGGGGACTACTTTTCAGTTCTTTGCTCAACTTCTGGGAGTCATTGGGGGGGAATTGCTGTACATGTGAGATGGTGGGGAGCAAAGTTACCTTAAGAGGTTAGATTGCTGTGATGGCTCGAAAAAGTCACTAATCTTCTGATGCGAATTGTACAGAAAGTGATCGTCCGATTAAATTGCAGTTTGGCATTTAAGGGTGCTTCCCGGTCAAAAGATCAAAGAATATTTTTGGTATATTTTCATCCCTCGATATCTCAAGATTCTCGAAAATTTTAGAACGAAATTTCTAACGGTGCAGAGTAGTGATGCGCGATATTGGTCTCAACTATCGATAATGCATATCGATAAATATTTTTCGTTCATTATCGATACATGAAATATATTACTCAAAATGTATCGATATTGGTAATATCGATAATTCGATTCACAGTGTTAAAATGGTAACAAGTAATTTAATTTTCTACAATTATAAAGCAAAAAAAAAACGCCCGCAACCCTCTACATATCCATTCGGGCGATCTAGACGTAAGTGGAGTTCGCCCATGGAGGGTGCACAAAAATTATCGATATGCGGACCAAAAGTATAGATACATGTAATTATCGGTGTTTGAAGTATCGATAAAAAATATCGATATTCTGACAGGCAAATATCGAATATGCAGTTATCGATAAATATCGCCCATCACTAGTGCAGAGTTTATAGGCAGTGAAGACGGACCAATAGTGTGATGGTCTTAAAAATAGGTGTTTTTTGAAGATGCAGCGTGGCGCAGGTATAATAGATAGAAATGCGATTGTTCTTTTAATTAATGATACATTTGTGAACTAAAAAACGAATTAATTTTTGTTTAAATAACATAAACACATGGAAAATGGGTCAAACGTTAAGTACGTTTTTTTCGAAACAATTTTTCACGCACTATCGCCACTGTAAAAAATGCAATTCTTGGCCGAATCCAAAAATTCAAACGGGATTCTATTCGCAATTATACTCGCTTCCGCGCTACCCCCTATATTGAATTTTCATACACTCAATTTTTTTACGGACAATTTTGAGCGAAATAAAACATTTTTCGGGACCGTATCATTTAAAAATATGGCAATTCTTAGCTAATTGTTTCTTACGAATTGGGAAATTTGTTTATTAAGTATAGTATAATTCCTAAGCATTAACGGAGCCAGTTTTTTAATACTTTAAAAATTCGCTGAATACCAGCGTGTTGAAGAAAAGAATGTCCATTTAATTCTTTGCGAATATCCGCATTCTTTTCTTCAACAAGCTGTTATTCTGCGAATTTTGAAATAATAAACCGGATCCATTAATGCTCGAGGTCGGCGTCAGATACTGGATATCTCAGAATTGAGGGATAATCCGGACAAAACATGTAATATGCTGGTGCAAGAAGACATTGAAAAGTCCTTTACTGTTTTGGGATCCGAAGCTTCGTTCTCGAGTTATTAACAGATCGCGCACACAGGTTCATACAACACTAGAGACGACCGTAATGGTTCAAACCGTATAACTCTGTTATTTGCCGCTCTTTTTTAATAATTTCTTTTTATCTACCTTAATCTGACAATACAATATCCTGAAAGTTGTAGAAAGATTAATTAAATACTTTCTTTAAAAATATTCCCGAACAATGCTTCGATTTTCAGCTAGTTTCACTATACTCCGTATGTAAGGGGTTACATACCTTTGAAAACTCGGAAAATAGGGTTACTTTGTGATATTTTTTCATATAAAAAAACGTTATATTTAAAAATCAAGACATACACCTTTTTGTGTATAAATTAAGCTGTATTCTCTTTAAAAAGAAATTTGATGTCTTAAGAAAAGTCTTTTCTCCCAAGGCCTCTTCATATTTGTGGTATCAGAAATATCTCAAAGATTAATGGACCGCCTTAAATAAGATTTTGCATAAATATTCCTAAGACTATATTTCAACACTTGTCGAATCCGATTTTGAAAAAATCAATTTCTTAAAAACTGGCAACAACTCAAAGTTACGCATATGATTTTCGACCTAAGTTTTCATCTTCTTTTATTAATAAATAAAAAGAAAAAGACAGAAATCGAAAAACCCTATTTTGTTTGCATGCTATACCTAACGCTTTTTTCGATTTTCCACGATTTATTGGTAATAAGGTAGGAAGCCATTAACGCTGAACCCTCGTTGTCGTCCAAACGGTTTCTTTTTCTTCTTGTAATCCTTAACGCAATTAACAATTTGGGTACGTCCCGCAGTAGAGTGCTTACGCAGCAATTACGTGCTTTGTGCCGATCATTTTCTCGTCCATTGTTATTCAGGTAACTCTATAAAAATTTCAGTTCCCATTATCGAACCCATTAAGTCGTTTTTAATTGAATACATTCAACACCACTTCGCTGCTTAATGTTCTGCGGCATTCTTTGGCGAACCAAATGCAGCAGCAACAAAAAACAAATGGTGTAACGACATGCTCATTCCCTGAAACAAGTTTTCAATCATTCTTGTTCTTCAAAATTCTAAAAACCCGTTTTGCAGGACCACGTGCCCCGCAAAAAGTTCTTCTACATTCCCATGTGCAAAAAGAACACGTTCGCGAAAGCCTTACATTAAAAAGTAGCTAGCATATTATAAAGTAGCTATATATCGTCCCTTACTTCTTTCAAAATGTATTTCACATCAATAATTAAAAGTCATTCGCGGAGTCACAAATTTCCGTGACTGTTAACACGTCCGCAACCGTTTTTGTGGCACGCATAATGAACATTTTGAAATTTCAAATGCATTTTAAATATTAAAAAAAAAAGAAGAAAAAATCGATGAACACAAAGAAACACAAAGCTCGCCTATTTCGACGGACAATTACATTTGCGTGTGCGATACTTTCTCCTCCCAAGACGCATTGTAGATCACCATTTATTGCATCGTATTACGATCAACCAGTCCTTCGATATTGATGTAATCCATCGCAAGGCCGGGAAAGTGGCCAATTGCCGGTTGCAGGCTATATTTGTACAGATTAACCTACTTTGAGTCCATCTGAAAGCCGGCTAGCCCTTAGTCGCGAAACGTTACGCCACACTTCCATCGAACTTAACTAATTAAACTTCTCCTCGATGCCCCCGAAAAGTCACTCCTCTCCGTTGTCGAAACCAGCTCTGCTTTGCGACAACATTTCTCCCGATCGCATTGCAACCTTTCCCCCTTCTTTTCGGGTCCCCGCTGCTGCCGCGTAAATTGTTTACGGGAACGCGATGCAAAGTGATCTGCATCACCGCTTTCCTCGAGTTGCCGCCTTGTTATCTTTGCGGATGATTTACCACGTTCGCTCGTTGCCACCGCCACGGCGGGGCACATTTCCTTCCTCCGTTCTCGTTCCCGGATTTAAGACATCGACCGTGGTCTCGAAGTTCTGCGGGCATCTCGGCTTACCTCATTTTTCCCTGGCCATTTTCCGTCAGGTGTCGCCTTGCGAACGGTAGATTTAACGAGGTAACGAACCAATTGCTTCCTCGTTAAAAATCACCGCGCACGGGGTACAAACATCCTCGATGCACCGTGAACCTCGCGGCCAGAGATTCGTTCTCGTTGGGCACTCATGGCTAAGACGGTCGCCTTATTTCTTTCATTGATCCGTGTTCTCAATAGGCATTGGGTAATTTTATTTCCGAAGCTGAAGCTCTTCCGTTTCCTTTTACTAAAATAATATGACGTACGTATTGTTCTCACGCTTGAAGTATCAATGCCCCTTAAATCACCGATGAATAATTCACCAAAATGGCACGACCTCTGCACATGGAAGTATGTCACAGGAAGTTGGTTTACGGCAGGAGTCAGGTTCGCGAGGATTTCGAAGACCTCAGTATTTATTTGCGCGCCAGTCCACTTTGACCTTAGTTCACCGCGGACGTGGCCTCGATGTTCCGTAAAATAGCGTTTCTTAGAGGACTGCTGCTCGCGGCTGGAAGGGTAGCGCGCAAGGTAAATTCAGAGTGTGGAAGCCGTGGAGCGAAATCACGCATCGCTCGCGAGGCGGGAAAGAGCGAGCAAGTGGACCGGAATGAGAGTAATTCCGAACAGAAAGCGTAATGCCGTGTAACACAGCCTTGTGAGAGGTTATGCAAGTCACGAGTATACCTTAGCCCCGACCGATCGGCGAAAGTGATTCTTGCCTGGGTCCGCACGATCACGAGATCCTTGCGAATTCTTTCGTCTCTCGAAATACACAGAGCCTTTGTCTTATACATAGTAATCTTTTATTTGTAGAACTTCTTCTATTGCCTCGTTCCATTTTCTGTTCTTCTGTCGACTTAGGAATTCAATTCGAAGTAATTGAATTTGGGAAAAGATGTACCCCACCTGTGCAATAGCGTGCAATGGAGCTCTGGCTCACCTGTTGGGATAATTTTGATTATTTAGTTATTATTGTATGCGAAAAACGTATCTCCGCAGCGGCGAACCGCACATTGGAAATCCCAGCTTTACCAAGTCCCCCAACCGCCTATCTTTATAATATGAAGGATAAGGAGAAAAGCAAGCAATGTTACAAAACAGTTTTGTCCAGAAAATAAAGTGTTTTGTTCAAGTGCAGAGTGGACGTTACCTGTTTTTAACCAGTATAAGTTCCTGGCGGAGGCGCAGTTCCAAGTGCCGACCAGCAATGGACCGTAAAAAAAACATGTCTCCCAGTTTCCTCGTAGGGAAAGTAGCCCAGTCTACCGCGCTATCTAAAATAAATCTTAACAGTGCGCTGAATGTGAGTCCATCGAGAATGGCACCCTTTCTCTCGACCTTCTCTCTTCCCGCATGACTGCAATAACGCAAGTCGATTTTCGACGGAAGAGCTACGTTGAACGCAACACAGAGGACTTTATGCTAATAGAGCGCTCGAAGGACTATCTCGATTTCGCAGAAGATCCAGGGGCAAGGGCCCTGGCACGGGGACATTCGATTTCGAACGTCGCTAGCAGAACTCATCGTCCATTCACCGTCCTCACCCGGAAGTTCTTCTCGTCGCTCGAGCGCTGCCAAAATTGTATTATGCAACAGGAACGGAATGTCACCGTCTCCACCGAATCGTAGCCCCAGCCGCCGACGACGGCACTTTCGCGGCAAGGGTTCAAGGTTCCCCGTGATTCGCTTTCATCCGTCGCCATTGCCTGCACGCGTCGCGCGTGAACTTTGGCAATAAAGCTCGCGTCTCCTCTTCCTCCTAATCACGGCGAGGATTCAACGAACATCTCGACCGCGCGCCCGTCCCTCTTCCGTCACCTACGGCGGGCGTCGCGGCACTTCGGAAGGAAAGCAAACGTCTCTAACTGATTTTCCAGGAAGTCGTTTAATGCACCTTCGGTAAACATGCCACCACGAAAACACACACGATGACGGCGCACACCGTTAAGTGAAACCTTGTTGCGCATCGGAAGGAGGTAAACGCAGGACGAATTAACAAGTTCTTGTTGGGTCTAATGAGAAGTAAAACGCGAGAGTTGTGCGTTTTATATGAGTTTCTTGGAACCACCTGCCTGCGAGATAGATGAAGACAAAATTCCATTTGGCGATGGTATTTTTAGCGATGATAACGATGTGGCGGTAACTACGACGCAGATTTGTTGCTGTGGATAAAATAATGGGGGAGGATGAATAATTAATTGGAGAGGCTTGGAGGGTGTTGTGGGTTTTTGTCACAGGGCGAATCATGTAACTTAAATAGTTCCCTTCATTTGAAGTAGGGAAGATTCTTTATATTGGACCATTTAAGAAAGTACCTCCATAATTCAGAAACGTGTTGATAGTTTTGAACAGAAAAATTTGAGAATAATTTCGGGATTGTAATTGATACACAAATCTAATAAAACAGACTGAATCGCTATATGGCTGGTTACAAAAAATATTTTCAAACTACCGTCAGTGGTTCAATCCAGGAAACTGGTTTCTTAAATTGGATCACAGATATCCTAAATTGGATAATGTCTATTTTCCATGATTTCAGGTGAGAAATTTTATTAAAAAATATACTTACACTCTATAAAAAAAAAATAACTGTGAGAAGCATTTTGCAGCACGCCGAGAAAAAATAAATATGCGTTGACGAAATAATCAGTCGCTGTCAGACTAGCAATTTATGCAGTCGTAATAATTGGCACCATTACGACCGTTGGTGCAGCTTAAATGGACCTATGTATCTGTTGCAAGAAAGACACTTAATCCACTCGTCTCCTAGAAGTTATGGGCCATAACTGATTCCGAAATTGCAGACAAACAAACAAACAGCACTAAGACACTCTTCATCTACTGGGTCACTTGAAAAATTCTGTATCATAATCTGTCCCATTTCCCATATTTTCCCCGCTGTGACCATTTTAGGTGGTTCGATTAAGAATGTAACCCATATTTTAATATTTTCTTTTTATTTTTGTTTATTTATTATAATTTAGTCGCTTCTGTATTAATTTGATTTGCTATTCGTCAGTAGGTAGGTTAAGGTGGGGCAAGTCGGGGTACCCCCCGTATTTCGCGATACAAACGCACTAATCCAAATCGAGCATACGCGTTAGACGCGTCGCTATCGGCGCTGCCAGTGAGTAGCGTATCAGTGAAATATGTGGACGCGTGACGAAGTTAAAACAGAATTTATAATTTATTGGGACTTCCTTACTTTTTCCTTATTTTTAGCACCAGTGACAGTGATATAATAATATAGAAGATCTCCGGTATAAGTAGGTATGTGTTTCTGAGGCAAAATTTAGCTGGCTATAAGGTACGTATGTTATTTTATACTTTTGCAAATAATGTTTCGGGCAGTATTCATATGATTGTAGTGAGACAAGAAAGGGCATGATGAGGTAACGAAAATGAGAGTTACCCCATCATGTCCCTCATAAACCTAGAAATAAAAATCAGAGTTTCTCATTGTTCCAGGATGGTTAGAAACTACAGTCAGAAGACGGGCCGAGGATAATGATACTTATTTCCTACTAAGTAGTCCAAAAGAACTGATTCCCTTGTGGGAAGGTGGATAAGCTGCCAAATATGTGGCAAATGGGCTCATTTCTCCTGTGTCGATGCAAGAGATGAAGACGAAGAAACCATACATGTGTGTCTCCTCTGTCAACCCAATAAATAATTACTTTATATACAGTCGCGTCGGAAAATAAGTTGACACTCTTTAAAATCGCATAACTTTTTTAAAATTCGTCCAAACGACTTGAGTTTTTTTTTAGAAGCTAGCGGAATTAGTTTTCTGGGTGACGTATTTCGTCGTTTTGAAAAAAATGCACTTGGTCTGAATAACAAAAAAAGATAGTAAAGGTCGCTTTTTTTAAACTTAGTTTTAATAGCCATTTTATATTAGGTGAGCCGACTGTCCTCAACTTACCCTCATTATCGAGAACGCAGGCCACTTTGGTTTTCAAATCGAACTGATTGCTTCGTTAATCGATCGCCCCTCTTGTACCATTCGCCCAGTATCTTCATCTTATGTACCACCAATTACTTTTCCCTCCGACCACTAATTTCTTCCACTTCCAATTCTTCTATCACTTCTCTTGGCCTTCGATCACAAGATTTCTCAGATTTCGTCGTCACAACCGCCGTAGATTCTGTAATCCACAGGCCGTAAAATGAATCCTGACGAAACCGCTTCGTCACGTTTGGGATGAAATTATATCGAAGTACACCCAGCCTCTCCACAGATCCACTTCCGCTAGCCACTTGCTTACCTTATATCCCCATTAATTTCTTATTTATGCTCCTCCGTCTAATCCCGACGAGCCACATTACAGACCGATAAATTCCTAACGTTGAATCTACACACTCGAGCTGCCAGCTCTTACTTCGACGAGTGGCCTTGGGATTTCGTGCTCATTAAAATTTCCATTTAATTTGATAATAATTATATCGAATCGCGAAAGGAGGGATAGAGGTATTTATAGCTCCAAGTTTCAACCGTTATCGTTGTCAGAGGAAGGAACGGGAACAATTGGTCAAGAAAACGAGAGACCGTGGTCTCTAATGGGGACGTTTATTTGAGTCGACTCGAGATTTATGCTCCGAGTGCCAAGTATTTCAGAAAACACGTTTCCAGAGTTCGCGCGGTGCCATTTTCATTCACGAACGTTGAACTCGACAGATCGGACACGTCGGGGTTGAAGAAGGTCAGGGGCGTCGATAGAATTTCTCAGAGAAAGTCGGTAAGCGCCAAGCATCAAGGACGTTCGAAGGACGTTTGTGTCTCTCCCAAGAAAAGTCACGTTTTCCCACGCCCTGGCTAAGGTACCGTCAAGGACCCAGTTCCTGATCAGAAACCAATTCCTGATCAGTTTAGTATATAAATACCAAATAATAAGTTTATCGCTTTGGTAGCTCATAGTAAAATGCTTTAGGTCGATCAGAAACTGCTGCCTTTGCATCTTAAGCGAACAGGAACTGGGTTCTTAACGGTAGGACGAGGAAAATATCCACTCTTGGGGTTTCCCCTTTGGCAATGGCTGTTTCGACAGTGGCTTTTGTATTTGGCAAGGGTATTCCCGCATTTCACCGATGTAACACTGTTGCAGCAGAAACCGAGTCGCGGATGAGTGGAACGATTGCAGGTGGAAGTGCAGCGCATTTTCGAGCCGCCGATCCATCCAATTTTCATTCTACAGTCTCCCGTCGGGAACGTCCCACATGGTCCTCCCGTACGCGTAATCAAGCGTCGCTTATTACGAAGCTATCCTCTTTCGTAACACGGCGAAACAGTGCCGTTTACCGATGCTCCGTGCGCGACGGATGTTACTCCACGATGATTTCGTCGGTACATCGAGAACCATCGATTTAAATTTAAACGAAAAACGATCTCCAGTGTATTCTATTTTTTCGGCTAAATCACAGCAAAGTTTGGTTTTTTTTTTAAGAAACTGGGCAATTCGATTCATCTGAATTTTTGACCATGTTTCTATGCATCTTTGAAGATATTGCAGCTTTTTTTTATTGATTTTTAATTATAAATATACCAAAAACTGTGACTGCAAATTCTTCAAAGGTGCCTAAAAATATGGTCTGAATTTCAAATGATTCGAATCGCCAGTTTCTTAAAAAAGAATTTCCAAACTTTGCAATGTTTTTAGCCCCCAAAATAGGATTCCCTCCTTAAATAACGCAAGGGTAGTTTTGCAGATTTTTTACCCCGCCCCTAGTATAAAAATTCGTAAGATATTATATTTCAAGCCCCCCTTCCCCTATTTTTATATAAGATTTTATACATTGCATTTTCTCAGTTATTACAATTCTTCTAAAGGCATATAATTCATTTAACTCGGTTTCCGGAAGTTTAAACTAAAATTACTTTTCTGACACATTAATAATAGAATTTGTATTTATTGAAAACGAACTCCCCTCCCCCCTTGTAAGAAAACTAAAGAAATTCGCGACGCTCCCCTCCGATTGCCTTACATAATTTGAAGGCGATCCCTAAGTAAAAATTCCACGTGGAATTCGCGAAATGATACCTGCATCTCCATTTCGATTTTCCTAATTTAACAGTTAATTGATCAACAGAAAGACGACATGCGATTAAATTCTTGCAAATTTAGAACGTGCTCCTTCCTACTTCCTTCTTTTCAGTTCGTTTTCAACATCGTTCAGAATTCTCGGAACGCAATCGCGCACCCGGATGGCCAGGTTTCGGTAAATATGGTCTCCGTTTCGACATTTCTCGGCTGCGGCTCACCTTTTCTTTCTCCAATATTCGTAGCCAATATCGTTCTAATGTTTGCCCGATTGAATACACCCGGTCGTAGCTTCGTCCATGAAGACTGGGTTCAGGTCCGAGCCGATCGCCTCACGAATTTAGATTCGAATTAGCATAAGATATTACAGTATAAAGCAATATCAGCAGTCAATGTCGAGGAGCATTCCAGAAGAGCGTGAGTATCTTTTATGGGAATTTTATGCGTTCGATTGAAAATAAGGCGGCTCTATGGCGCAGCGACGCACCAATCTGTCATTGAACTTGCGCGTGCAGCCTCGAAGCAGAGACGGGCAAAAAAATTATTTTAAATAAAAATGTCGTGCATAAGTTTTTATTTAAAATAATTTTTTGCCCATCTCTGCCTTAAAAAGTAATCCGACTGGCCGGGACTGGCGAACTGCACACGCCGCACAAAAAAATGGACAAAATTTTTATTTAAATAAAATTTCGAACAACGAATAAAAGCTCAAGAAATTATCTGCCATGTGTCAAATAAAATTAACTCGGGTTAACGAACGAATGACATAATTTTTTTTAACTTTTATTCATTATTCGAAATTTTATTTAAATAAAAATGTTGCTCACAGTGCTTTTAGCGCGAAAAAGATATTACTTGCAGTGTTATTGGT
Source organism: Andrena flavipes (assembly GCA_963971345.1). Classification (NCBI taxonomy): domain Eukaryota; kingdom Metazoa; phylum Arthropoda; class Insecta; order Hymenoptera; family Andrenidae; genus Andrena; species Andrena flavipes. Next base: position 60,676,936 of record OZ020480.1, read on the forward strand.
TATTTAATGAAATGTATTTGAATGATAGATTATATGAACATGACATTAGGAGGAGAATAAAAAGAAAATACAAAGTTGTAATTTTGTTTATTTACTAAAGATAGTTTTAACTTTAATTGTATTTTATTTGCTATGTATAACTACAGGAGTTATCTTTTGTTTATATTCTGGTCGGTTAGGTATAATAAATCGAGCATATACCTATGCAGGAATCCCTTCTTCTTCGTTAAATAAAAAGTTGCATAATTCCAGAAAATGCACAGATATGCAAATTTCGTTTATACAAATAAATTCTTAAATACATGTGTTATTATATACGAAAAACACAATATTTGCAAACATTTGCCACTTTTGGTACATTTCAATAAAGTTAGAATATCTTATATAAATTTATCCATGTAATTTAAACCCAAATTATGAAAATAATGCTTCACACCACTAAAGACCTGCATTCCACGTGTATTCCTATTGCCATTCCTTAAAATATTTTATGATTTCCAGCGCTCTAAGCTGGAACCGCAATAAATACTAAAAAGTAACAAACGATGACTTTTTTTCCGAAGCATGGTTTAGCCCACTTTGCTGTTCCCGCTGTGCATTCGGCTGTTTCTTTCTTCCTTTAACAAACTAGTCTTGTTTACCCCGAGTCTGACGCTCGTATAATCGCATAATCCTAACCGTGACGCAAATGGTACACCTCGTTGACCGTGGATTCTGTTTACCTTATTAGTTGAAGCGCGTTGTCGTTGTTCGATAGCAGATCAGGAGCCCCGGCGACGATGCACGCACCTGTGACGCGTAGGAACGATTCGCTGTGAAATCTGAATCGATGCGGTAATTGAATCAGAGTTTTCCGCACGGCCGGGTGTTTAATATTCCGATTTATTATCCGTGGAATTCTACCGGAAATTCTGTTATCGCGAACTAATGAGGCTCGTCTACATCAGTGCATCGTTTCGATGCTATTCGATCTTTCGTCCTTGGCCCATGAGAGCGCATATTTGAATAGGCTCTGTGACTCAGCAATACTCTTCACGAATTGTAGATGGGCTCTCTTTGATACATGCTCTTGCGCGACCCGTTAATTGGTTAGTCTCTGGAATCGCTGGGGTCAGACCGCGTCGTGTCAAGGTACCTGCGCGAGTAGGTGAAGAGCATTTACGTAACGCAGCAATCATTAGCCAGCGAAATGATTTTTATCGGCATCGCAACGCGGCGGATCGTCTCTGTCGCTGAGAGACTTCAATATCAGTTATTACAGTAAATGCAGAGTCTGGTCGTCAGGAAAATGACATCGGAGATTCGGCGGATTCCGAGTTCCGTAGATCATCTTCCTTGTTTTTGCTCCTCTAGCCTTAGTTTACATAAATTCCTCGGATCTCGATGCTAATGTAATTCAGGGAACCCGTGAAAAAGTTTCGAGAAATAGCATCTGGATTGAAAGGTTCGGGTTTCTTTGAAGAATATTCTTCTATCTATAGTTCTGCGGGGAAAAAAGATGAAATTTCGTAGAATCGTGATTGTCCCATTTGGCAATCGTTTTCGGATAACAAATTTGTTTCGCGACGGTTGTCCGAGCCCGAGCGGTTCACTAATGACGCAGCAAAAATTCCATTCGACTACCGATTACGAATTTTCGTTTTGCCCCGGCCAAGCACCGCGTCTCGTAATCACCGGCAGGTAAAAGCACGATATATCTGTCGTAATGCATTAGCATGTATAGCGCATGCATTAGCGAGGTGTATGCAGTTTATACGGAGCCTCCTTTATGTAGCGCGGCGGCTGGCGACTTTCACCGCGGCGACCGCCGCCACTTTCACCCATGAAAATTAGTACCGCTTCGTTTGCCGGTACTGCCGGCTAGATCGTCCCTGTCATCGGAGAGGAATGAAACGCAGCTCGTGACGCTCGTTACGTTTCGCGAACTGTCGAAATGCTGGGCTATAGGGGCGCCAAGTTCTTTGGCCGCTGAATGCCACTTTCCCCTCTGCTGCGAAGGAGGAACAATGGGGGTGATTAAAAGATGGGAGGAGTAGAGTTCTGCATTGAAAGGGTATTGTAGATAAGGAGGAGGGTAATTGTTGATTCTTCTCTAAGCAATGTGTTTTCTGTTCTTTTTCTTTTGTTTGGTTGGTGTTGGGGATGGGTATAGTTTGATCGTGAAGGATATTATCGGGGAGAGAAGGACTAAGTGCTCTTGAGTAGTTATTCTGACTATAGTTGGTGATTACCTTCCTCAGTGCTGCTTTTTAGTTCGTATTCTATGTGTAGGGTGCTCTGTCCGTTAATGAGTAGCCTGTATTGTGGACAGAGTGTGTTAAAGTAGGTTTTTTCGACAGCGCTTATCGTTATGGCAGAGAAGAGTTTTGCTTTCTGTTGGCAAATGTGCTAGGATAAGTCACTGACGAGGTGTAGGATATACTTATCACCTTATGGATGTTCGTGTCGCCACCCAAACTGTGTTACTGACCCATAATTTCAGGACTGGTGGTAGTGGCGCCACAGACCAGGTGTAGAATAGACATTTCATTCTATTGTCTTCTGTGTCACTCGATTTTGGGACTCTAGAGCCCCATTACCATTTCCGTGTCGCATCCAACGTTCACGTCTAAGCATGAAATAAGAGTACAGCGCTATAAGCGGTAGGAATGAAAGATATAATAGCGGTGAGAATTTAGATACAGGGTGTCCCGATGTCAAATTGATACAGCATTTTTAAAAGACAAATCAAAATTTCTCCATTTGTTTATCAATCAGCAACTCTACATACCCACACAACGGAGAAGCATTGTATCTCTCTCTGCTATCTTATAATTCCCTAATATATTATTTGCAGACATGGGTTTATATTATCTTTTTCAACTTTTCAATTTTTTTCAACTGTATACCCGGGATACTCTGTGTACAGAGATACACTTTCATTTATCATTTATTCTATAATAACTAATTAAAAAATTATTAATAAATTGTTGTAATCTTATGATGTATCTCGTATCAAGCAGCAGAATAGTGGTGGGCCCATGCCTACATATACGTGTAACTCTGGACAATCAAATCGATTTTTTCCGCTTGATTGCAAGCAGTCTAATTCCTCAATTCAAAGTCTATCCTGAGATCTAACCAGATTAAAAGTCAAGACAAAATCATGCCGTTCAGCAATTAGTTTTTGCATAACTTTTAACATTCAATATTACGCCAAACGCTTTTATTGTTGGCCATATGAGTGAACTCTTCTAAGGCAGTCATTTAGGCCGGTATCAAAATTATTTTTTTCTTTTTTAGTACATTTAAAAGCTTGTTGCAAAAGACAGAAAGATTCGATACGGTAGTTTGCATTGGCATGAAACCGTGCTGCACACTGCAGACCATATTCGTAATAAATGGCTTGATATTGTCAACAATTGAGGGCTCGGATGCAATAAGGGGACTAGCGCTCGAAAATGCGAAAAAGTATTGTCCAAACGGTAAGAAATATTGGATAGTTAAATGTTGTTAAACTGTATTTTAAAAAATATAATGTTATAAAGCTCGTCTCGACACACATTTTTTCTATTTACAGTTTTTTTATCGAATCATTAGTATTCGAGATAAAAATTATAAACCAAAAAAATTTCTTCGACCAAAATCATTATTGCGTTAAACATAAATTGCGATAACTTGAGTAAATAGGGTGAAAGCACTAGTAGTCGACCACCCTCTAGTAGTCGACCACTTTTATTGTTTAGCTTAAAGAAATAAGTACTGAAATAAAGAATTTATTAAATGACAATTTTATATTATACTTTGAATATCTAACTTTACAATACGACAAAAAGCGCCCTTCATAGATAAAAAAAATAAATAGTTTTAAAGTGATTTGTAAACTCATTTTGATTCTACATGTGTCATTGCTGTTTTCTAACCCGAGAAGCATAAGTGTGCTTTGAATAGAAACGACAAATGTAATTCAGTTCTATACATTTTTTACTGGAAAATTATGCTATTTCACTGAAAAAGCATCAACAATTCTATATGAGCTTCAAAAATTTAAAAAAATGGGATAATTTATTTATTTATGGGAGGTCGGTAACTGGATCATCATTCCCTTTCAATTTTCAATAGTCGACCACAGCGGTCGACTTCTGAAGCTAACTGCATTCACAATGAATGCTAAAAGTCGACCACGTATTAACTATATAGAATTTATTTTAATCTAACCTCAGAAACGGGATAACTGTGTATTATTAACACAAAGATGGAGGCTCTTAATGAAGCTTTTAGCAAACATATATTCTATCCTGCTCCTATCCAAAGTAATAAAAAAAGAACTCCAAAAGAAAAACTGCCAAATGCAGTTTCATCTGCTGAATGGCGCGATTTTTTTTTCAAAGAAGCACGAAGCGAACGAAAATATTGAAATAGCAAAGCGTCAGAGAAAGGAGGAAAGATTGAAAAAACAAGAAGAAAAATCCAAGAAAATAGCAATAAAAAAGGAGAAAGTAGAAGAATGTAAAAAGAAGAAGCAAGAAAAATGTAAAAAATTGAAACAGAGAGTTATAAAACAAGAAAGAATTTAATCATATTTAAGATAATTAAAATTGTATATTCGTTTCTTATGGATTAATGTTCTTCAAAGTTTATATAATTTATTTATAGAATACAAATACCTACTTTATAAACTTAAAATTTGTTACTGCTTCCTATCTTAAAAACGTAAATTAATTTACATTGGAAAAAAGAATTTCTATTTCTTATTAAAATTTTGATAAAGTTTTTAAAAGAACTTATTTTAGTTACGCATTATTCCTGTCATTATTAATTATTTACTGATGTTGCACATTATATTTAAAAATAAATTTTAGTTTGTAATGCGCACATAACCTGTTTTGAATTTCATATTTAAAAAGGTGGTCGACTACTAGCTATCGGACCGGTCGACTTTTAGAGTTAAGCGGTCGATTATTAAAGCATTCGGACACTTTATTTTTAACGTTAATTATTTATTTTCCCCGAACTTTGCTACTAACACAAAATATTTAGTGATATATTAAATACATTTGAATTACTTCAATACATTTTATTTATTTTATAACATTGATTGTTTATTTTTTTTCAGAACTTTTCATTCGAGTTTAGCTTTAAGTGGTCGACTACTAGTGCTTTCACCCTATTAACGGATCGTTATGAGACTTGAAACATAAAACTCAGAAAACTCTAGCGGAGCCGTAAAATATATGCACAAAACCCTTATGTTAAAAAATGTAACAATTTTTAATTAAAAAGTAACACTGGACATAACCCATGTTTTTCAACGTTCGCCGTTAAAAAGTATCGAGGCAATTTTAAGGTACATATAACTTGCAGCGACAAAGTTTTTTCTTAATATACAAGGAAGTTTTTCACCAATTTTCACACTGATTAATAAATAATTGTACAAGATATGACGATATATATAATTCTCGCCCGGCGCAAACTGTCAACGTGAGTGCTAAAACTGCTAAATAATGCATTATACGTGGCGGTTGACTGATGGTTGCGCACGAGATTTATATATATCGTCATATCTTGTACAATTATTTATTAATCAGTGTGAAAATTGGTGAAAAACTTCCTTGTATATTAAGAAACACCTTTGTCGCTGCAAGTTATATGTACCTTAAAATTGCCTCGATACTTTTTAACGGTGAACGTTGAAAAACATGGGTTATGTCCAGTGTTACTTTTTAATTAAAAATTATTACATTTTTTAACATAAGGGTTTTGTGCATACATTTTACGGCTTCGCTAGAGTTTTCTGAGTTTTATGTTTCAAGTCTCATAACGATCCGTTAATATTTACTCAAGTTATCGCAATTTATGTTTAAAGAAATAATGATTTTGGTCGAAGAAATTTTTTTTGTTTATAATTTTTATCTCGAATACTAATGATTCGATAAAAAAACTGTAAATAGAAAAAATGTGTACCGTGACGAGCTTTACAAGACTATATTTTTTAAAATACAGTTTAACAACATTTAATTTTCCAATTTTTCTTAGCGATTGGACAACACTTTTTCGCATTTTCGAGCGCTAGTCCCTTTATTGCATCCGAGCCCTCAATTAAGCTCTCAAATAATTTAGATATAGTGCCTAAAATACATATCGGCCTATAATTCCTCACGTTAGCCGAGTCGCCAGATTTAAATACTGTTGTAACTAAGGTAGTCTTCCAAGCAGATGGAAAAGTCCCACTAGTCAAAGAGGAATTGAAAATAATCCATAATGCCCGTGAAAGAGTGAAACAACATTATAATGAGAAAGTCATGTCTTTGCAGTGTAATGCAAGTGGTAAGTAGCGCAGTATGTAGCTGCTGACTGTTGGTGGCGCGCGACATTTATATATATCGTCATATCTTCTATAATTATTTATTAATCAGTGTGAAAATTGGTGAAAAACTTCCTTGTATATTAAGGAAAAACTTTGTCGCTGCAAGTTATCTGTACGTCAAAATTGCCTCGATACTTTTTAACGGCGAACGTTGAAAAACATGAGTTATGTCCAATGTTACTTTTTAATTAAATATTACTACATTTTTTAACATAAGGGTTTTGTGCATACATTATACGGCTTCGCTAGAATTTTCTGAGTTTTATGTTTCAAGTTTCATAACGATCCGTTAATATTTACACAAGTTATCGCAATTTATGTTTAAAGAAATAATGATTTTGGTCGGAGAAATGTTTTTAGTTTAGAATTTTTATCTCGAATACTAACAATTCGATCAAAAAACTGTATATAGAAAAAATGTGTGCCGTGACGAGCTTTACAAGACTATATTTTTTAAAATACAGTTTAACAACATTTAATTTTCCAATTTTTCTTGCATTCAACCCTTCAATTTATGAATATACAATACTTACTAAGACGTTTTACAAACTTAATTAAAGTACACTGCTGTATGTAGATGCTAGATATTTTATAAACGAAGGAAATATATTACGCGTAATATTTCTATTCTACCGGTAGCAGACGGCTAGGCCACGAGCCGTGATGTTTACGTTACGCGGCGTGCGATAAGGGACGTGTATTGCCTCGCGAGCCTGCCCGGTCTCCCCCCACCAAAGCCCATATTCGCCGAGGTACAGCGACGGGACGCGGGGGTCATTCGTTTCGTGGACGGCGTCGAGTTAAGACGTGTCGTGTCGTGTCGATAGCTGCGTACGTAAATGGTACGCGTACATTATCTATTGTCACATAATTACTTCTATTCATTATTAGCCTTCTTCTTTATTCTCTATCGTCACTTGCTGCTACTATAATACACTTTTGTCCCGAAATTGATTAAATATCGCGAGAAAACCATTACATATTCGTCACGTATTCCCTTCGTTGCCTTCGTGCCGATATTTCTGCACATTTAGTGCACACATATCGTGTCTCGGTATTCAAATACATGACTTTTCGGGCATATTTCAAGTTTATTTCTTGTTTAATTGCCTTACGAATGTTTTAATGCTTTTGTTTCAAACAGACGCTGAGGCGGAAATCGAATGCAAAGGGCAGGCGACGCCATGACACTTGGCGGTTAATTTGAACGATGCTTGGATGGCGTCTGGTCATATCTTGGAAAAAGGAGATGACAATACGTGTGGTATACGTATTTTTCTCATTATTTTATTGAATCATGAATTATTTTTATTGAATTATGATACATTGAATAATTTTAATCAGATTTGTTTAAAAGTTTTAAAATGGCGTCTTTAGATGTTTACGAAATATTGGAATGATTGAATTCTATTGCATTTCGGTCGCGTTTACGTAGAATTCAATGATATTTCAAAGATTTTTAAGAGCTATCTCTATGAAGCTGTTGCAAATGGATTTACGTTCGGTTTTGAATGCAAGTTTTATTCTTTATGTTCAGAAACTGCGAAGTTGATCGAGGACATGCTATTCAAGCATGAATAATTAACGAATTTTGATTCTTACCATGAATTTTGGATATTTATAAAGATCGTGATATAATTTAAAGTATTATTCGAATAACACGAACATTCTTACAAACTTTAACGACAAAAGCCACTACTGTGATTCATTTAAATGTAATAATTATATCTGCAGTAGTATATTCTGGATAATATCGTGTGTTACTGAAATACAAAGCTGCTCCTATCCAGCGAGCATTCTGTATTTTCGCATCACACCTTGTATTCTAAATAACAAGGAACGAAAGTCCCTTGGCTGGTTTGACGAAAAACAATATTTCCTCGTGACAAACAGTCGATGAAACCACACCCACCCCACCCTCCTATCCTACTTATTTTTCAGAGATTGTGACCGCGTGCAATGCGGTCAAATAGAGTCAGTGTTTATGACGTACAAAGTTTTTCGTTTTGAAGAGCACAGTTGCTCATGGTAGAGTTTCGTTAACAATTTCGGGATACGCGAGGGTAGAGCCAGTGTTTTCCACGCAATTTATATTCTTTCACGAGCGTCGCGGCTCTGACTTTCGAATCGCGAGAATAGATTCACTGTTTTGTTCGCCGATTATGATCTTTGGGGCGCGTTTGTAGTCTAATATTCTTTATTTTTTTTTTTACTTTTGAAAGAGAAACTCGTCGGAAATTAGAGTCAGTGCATCAGCTGAAGAGGAGATTTGTACGCAGAATATTGATGGAAAGATGTAAGTATCTATGTATTTGATTTAATTCCTTTAAAGTAGAGTTCATTCTTCAAAATTTTAGAAAGCAAACAATTTTAAACAAATTAATTTTTAGAATAGAATCAACAAGAAATTCAAAACTACCGAAACTTTTTATTATTTAGACATTATAAGAAAAAACTTTTGTTAACTTTAATTTTTGATATTTCATCTTTTCAATTTTTTTCTTAAAATGTCTAAATGATAAAAAGTTTCGTTAGTTTTGAACTGTTTCGTGGTTCTATATTAGAGTTGAAACAATCGTAACTTTAGAAAGAAATTATAATCGTGTTCTGTTCCTTCGTTACAGTTTGGGCGCAGCTGAGCAGCTTGATGATTTCTCCTGAGCAGTAGCAGGGGTGTTGGCGTCTCCGTCACCGGGGCACAGCGAAATGTGAGTGCGCATGCATTATGGTTCCTCTGGTCACTCAATCATGTCGTAGGACGTTTGGTCCGAATCGACACGAGTGACCGGTTGTATTTTTAACGAGCATAATGACCACGGGTATGATAACCATGCCCGTGAATTATAACATTTTTGTCTATGTATGTATTTATTAGACGAGGTTAGGGCCTTCTTGTACGCCGCGAATTTTCAATAGAATCACATTATAATCATAATTTCCAAGATAAACGGTTCCTAACGCGAATATTTATCATTGATCATACATTGATGTAGATATTTATTAAATAATGCACATAAAGGTGCATAGCAGCTCGGAAGGTATTGGTACGAATATCAATACGACTGAATGCTAATTTTTATGTAGCGAAGAAGTCTGATACACTCAGACTCCACAGCTACGATCATTTTGATTTAATATGTAGTGGAACGATTATAATGACTTGAATTTCTTTTATTTTTCTGATACTACGTGTTCAAAAGTAACTTGATTTCTAAATGATGATAATATACATAAAAATGTAATTCCTTTCTTAAAAAGGTCACTCGTTTGCGTACACAATAGAATAATTAATTTCCATGTGCAAGAAGACAATTGAGGGTGGGGAAATTTCAGATTCAAAGTAATTAGCATGAGATCATACTTTCTTGTTTTATGAAATTTACTTTGACGATGGAATAGCCCGTTTTAAATTCTTAAAGTAAATTCTTCATGATTTTGATTGATTTTCTTAAACAATTCAATTTTAGAGTCTTTTTTCTCGGTAAATGAATGTCGAGTAGAATCCTTTTTCTTGATCTAAAGTAGAGTCCTTTCTTATTTATCTTCACTTTAAACTATTCACAACTTGAAAGTCGAGCCACTTTGCTTAATAATGTAAAATAAAAGAATATTAGCCTGCTAGACACTATAGAAACTAATGATATTTTCTAGTTGAGGATTTTTAGGATATCTTTCCGTACTCATTGCCTTTTAACTCATCCACGTGCCCAGGTGCTACTTGGGTGGGTGAAGGCAATGGGGCACGATGACTTTCTTTATTAAATAATTACATGTCGGCGGCTAGCATTGCGTTAGTGTATCGTGCACGCCGCATTTTCCACCTATGTGTGTTTGTGTGGTTAGGCGGTGGAATTTGCGTCGGTGAAAGATTTTCATTAAAGACCATCTTAACGAAACTATAACGTTGCAATAACGATATCAATGTTTCATATTCCTTGTTGCACACGATGATCATTCTAGTAAATAATCTGGGAATATGAAATTTAATCAATCTCGTACAATCAAATCAGATAGTAATAACGATTCATGTATGTACATAATACATATGTACAATGCACATTATCAAGTGATCCATTGTTTGAAATTGAAAATAGTTAATTGTTTTGTAAATCATACTTATACGCAATGGTCACTGCCTTTGCTAGCCGATTTCAGTGAAAACTGGTACGTACTTATTAGAGTGTGATTGTGTGTGAGAGACTGCTTTGCCATTTTTTAAATATACATAGCTGTTAGGTAGGATGGGTAACTTAGCTATTCGGTAGAATAGGTAACAGCTGTTCGGTAGGATGGGTAACCTAGCTGTTTGGGAGGATAGGTAACTTACCTTCTGGTACGAATGTGTAACTTAAATATAAGTAGGTAGGGCCGGGGCAGGTCATCGTATTCTCTGATCGCATGTTCCCCCCTGCGATGACCTGCTTTCAGGAAATTTGTGAGAAAAGTCGACGGCCAGACTAGCGCGAGTGGGGTATGCCCTCGCTTCTAGCCCCGCTATGTCGACTTTTTGACGCCAGTGGGACATTGCACATTGTCGCTGGTCGCGATCGGCAGGACGGGCTTGGGCGCGCTATTAAGGGGGTACTCCACTGTGAACGGTCGAAAAATCAAGCTATTTTTAAAGATTTTTTTCTCAGTAAATACAACATATAATGAAATAAATCTTTTTGATATTTATTAAGCTACTCATATATTATACCAAAAAAATTAAAAAGAATATTTTCAATTTGTGTTACTTGTTTTTTTACAGCGTTAATATGGCACTTAAACAAAAACGGTATATTCGTGGTGCAGGTGATTTCCCGGCTTAGACTGATCCAAAACTAAAAATTCTAAGAGATTCTTAATCTGTATAAGTGTCTCTATCGTCCGTTCCTCAATTAACAATTTTTTCCGAAAAATAACCGAGATTTTTCTCGGGGAACATTCGAGAAACACCATTATTTGGAGAACTTTTTCCTTCAAACAGGTGCCATTTTGTTATTTTTCAACAAAAATTGTTAATTGAGCTACGGGCGATAGCGACACTCATACAGATTAAGAATGTTTTCGGATTTTTTGTTTCAGATAAGCCTAAGCCAGAAAATCACTTGCACCACGTTTTTGTTTATTTGCCATATGACGCTTTGTAAAAAAAGAAGTAAAACAAATTAAAATATTTTTTTAATCTTTTTTTATATAATATAAGAGTAGCTTTATAAACACCAAAAAGATTTATTTCATTATATGTTGTATTTACTGAGAAAAAAGTCCGTTCACTGTGGAGTACCCTCTTAACTTTCAGCAGGGCGGACCGCCCGAAGCAAAGAAGTGGCCAAAGAGCCGAAGATAGCCCGGCCAGTAAAACGGCCACATCATGTGGGCTACCAAGAATGGCCCTGCATCCTCGGGTGCAGGGTCATTCTTCGTAGGTATTATTTTGCCATTATGCTCGTCGGTAGTTGTAGTAGTAGTAGTAGTAGTAGTTTGGTTGGCCATAGGCTGACCCATCGATACCCCCTCCCCTGAAATTGAGCACACCGCGTTTTCAATTAGGGTTGCGAAGAAGATTACGCGGCCAGTTAGTGTTGCGACTAAATGTTGATCACGGTTTGAATTAGTGTTGCGAATCGAGTATTCCCCGCGGTTGGTACCAGCATAGCGTTGCGAATAAATATCGATCGCGGTTGCTTGTAGTGTTTCGAAAAAAGAGTCGCGATTGTTTTTGAGATTGTTCTTGTATTTTGAATTGAAGTTACTAGAGTTTCATTCATTGCATTAATTTTGATTCGTGGTATTCTTTTTATTAGAGTTGTGATGCGACTGATCGCGTTTTTTTAATTACTCGACCTAGTTTGATTGTTAATATTTTTTTGAGTTAGTGTTGCGATGATGATTGATCGCGTTTGTAATTAGAGTTGCGACCCCCAGCCCCCACTGCCCCAAAACTGTCCTGGGACATGTCCAGAGACATGTTCCTGGGGACAAAGAGTCCCGAGCAGCTGGATTTGCTGCGCATGGGACTCTATACAGCCTTCAGGAAGGCTGCAACGATTTAAAGTTAGAGTTGCGTATTACGAGACACAGGTGCATTGAATTTTTATTAGTGTTGTGAAAAATCAAACCACCCACGTGGTGGTTCTCTGCAGCTTTTTATACTTGTTAGAGTAGTGTAGCTGCTTGAGAGTATTAAGTATAGTAGAATTTTCAGTAATGAAGCACCATTCGGGAATTTTGAAGTTGTTTGAGAAATTAGTGCTGCGAGTAGTCCAAAGTCCTAGTGACTATGCTCGGGAGTTGATTTTAGTCTGTAATAAGCTAGCGTTGCGAAAGAAAGAAACGGTCCACTCACGGTTTTCTTGCATTAATGAGTGGACAATGATCAGCTGCCCTTCTGGTTACTGATCAATTTTTCTAGCAGCCCTAAGTGGCTGCAGCATTCTCCTTCTCCTCCCACCACCTACCCACTCTTGAATCGAGTGTTTGTCACTGGAAATATTGTTTTGAAAGTATATTCATATTTTGAAAAAAAATGTTTCCTATTTTTTTTAGAATATTTTTAAATTTCAAGTTCGAATTTTCATGGAATGGCATTTGGAAAATTGTCAATGTGCTTAATATTATGAATATCAATTGCTAATTTGCGTAATTTGTTCTATTTGATGTATTTTGTCTATGGTTTTGCGTGATTTATTTTATGTCCTGTTTTATTGTGTTTATTTAATTTCCTTCCAGGCTAGTAAAAGTTTTTGATTACCTACTGTATAGTATAATGACTGCTTGTCAAGTCATTGATACATAAACTTTGAAAGGGCCAATTAATAAGAAACTACAAGGGAATTATTGAGTTGATGTAACAAAGCACCCAATGTGCTCAATATTATGAATATCAATTGCTAATTTGCGTAATTTGTTCTATTTCATGTATTTCGTCTATGGTTTTGCGTGATTTATTTTATGTCCTGTAGGGTGGTCTCACTATTACTAACATAACGTAGTTATACCTTCGCGGTGAAGAGACTTAATAAAATAATATATTTAAAAATAAATGTGATAGTGAAAAGTAATAGTGAAACGTGTTAGTGCAATGTGATAGTGATAGTCAATATTAACGCGTGCTCGTTGTTGCTACTTTCTGTATGAAAGCAACTTCGATTGCTGTGCAGTAAAGTGCAATTATTCCAATCTTCAACATTTGCATAAAAGTTTTTGATTATCTAGTAAAAATAGGATTTCAGGTTCATCATCTTTGAAAAACGAAATCTCACGGCATTTTTATTAATACTTTTGCAAATGTTTCAAATATTCCCCCTTTATTCTTTTTTTCATTCCCAATTAGTGAATAATTGAAGGGTTGGATGCAATAAGGGGACTAGCGCTCGAAAATGTGAAAAAGTATTGTCCGATCGCTAAGAAAAATTGGAAAATTAAATGTTGTTAAAATGTATTTTAAAATATATAGTGTTGTAAAGCTCGCCACGGCACATATTTTTTCTCTTTACAGTTTTTTTTATCGAATCATTAGTATTCGAGATAAAAATTATAAACAACAAAATTTCGTCGACCAAAGTCAATATCTTTTTAAACATAACTTGCGATAACTTGAGTAAATATTAACGGTTCGTTATGAGACTTGAAACATAAAACTCAGAATATTCTAGCGAAGCCGTAAAACGTATGCACAAAACTCTTATGTTAAAAAATGTAATAATATTTAATTAAAAAGTAACACTGAACATAATCCATGTTTTTCAACGTTCGCCGTTAAAAAGTATCGAGGCAATTTTGAGGTACATATAACTTGCAGCGACAAAGTTTTTCCTTAATATACAAGGAAGTTTTTCAAAAAATTTCACTCTGATTAATAAATAATTGTAGAAGATATGACGATGTATATAAATCTTGCGCGCCTCCATCAGTCAACCGCCACGTATAATGCGCTATTTAGCAGTTTTAGGCACTCGCGTTGACAGTTGGCGCTGTGCGAGAATTATATATATCGTCATATCTTCTACAATTATTTATTAATCAGTATGAAAATTCGTAAAAAACTTCCTTGTATATTAAGGAAACATTTTGTCGCTGCAAGTTATATGTACCTCAAAATTGATTTGATACTTTTTAACGGCGAACGTCGAAAACCATGGGTAATGTTCAGTATTACTTTTTAATTAAATATTATTATATTTTTTAACATAAGGGTTTTGTGCATACATTTTACGGCTTCGCAAGAGATTTCTGAGCTTTATGTTTGAAGTCTCATAACGATCCGTTAATATTTATTCAAGTTATCGCAATTTATGTTTAAAAAAATAATGATTTCGGTTGACGGATTTTTCTTTGTTTATAATTTTCATCTCGAATACTAATGATTCGATGAAAAAACTGTAAATAGAAAAAATATGTGCCGTGGCGAGCTTTACAACACTATATTCTTTAAAATACAGTTTAACGACATATAATTTTCCAATTTTTCTTAGCGATTGAATAATACGTTTTCACATTTTCGAGCGCTAGTCCCCTTATTGCATCCAACCCTTCAATTATCATGGTAGAAATATACCAGAAAATTCTTCAAATTTAAAACAGAAAGAAATAAAAAATGTTTTAAATTCTGCTTAGTTTCATCGCGGTAGCTTTTTACAGAATAACTCCTTCTCTTGCCCGCTTGCGGAGCGATCGAGGATCGTTCGGCAATCGTGCATCAGGGGGATCGATGGAAATGGAAATAAAATTTTGCATAAAAGGAGGGCGGATGGGCCGCGGTTAGGGCGGGTCTCCACTCGCAGCGCCTCCACGTGGTGAGACCTGGGCAATTTGTATTATTTGAAGTATAATTACTAATCGTATCACAAGTAACATTGTAATTCAATTATTAATTACATGACAAGTAATACGAGCCGATTGGCTGTGATCATCTATCTTCGTTAATTTCTATTCCATCCGTCCAGATTCGATTCTAAATTTTTAATTAGTTATTATAGGATAAATGATAAATGAAAGTGTATCTCTGTACACAGAGTATCCCGGGTATACAGTTGAAAAAAATTGAAAAGTTGAAAAAGATAATATAAACCCATGTCTGCAAATAATATATTAGGGAATTATAAGATAGCAAAGAGAGATACAATGCTTCTTCGTTGTGTGGGTCTGTAGAATTGCTGATTGATAAACAAATGAAGAAATTTTGATTTGTCTTTTAAAAATGCTGTATCAATTTGACATCGGGACACCCTGTATCTAAATTCTCACCGCTATTATATCTTTCATTCCTACCGCTTATAGCGCTGTACTCTTATTTCATGCTTGGCCGTTAACGTTGGATGCGACACGGAAATGATAATGGGGCTCTAGAGCCCCAAAATCAAGTGACACATAACATGTGGTGGCACAATACCAGGTATAAAATCTGTACCTGTGATAGAACCCCCCAAACCGGTGACAGAAAAATGCATTGTTTGATAGGTGGATAAGTTATTAAACGATTTGTGAAGCGGATAGTGTTGTATTATCGAGAGATGTCGCTATTTTCATCGTTATTGTGCAAACCAAAGGTATGGCGGGCTTGGGAGGAATCTAAGAAACGACTTATTAGGTTGGTGCCGATCGAGATGATTTGAAATGACAGAACAGCATGCACGAGCATGCACAATCATCGTAGGGATACATGAAGAAGAGCAGGAAACGTAAACACATCGATAAAATGCATAGCAGAGTAACAGAAGTCATGCAAAACTATCGAAGAAATCCATGTAATAAAATAAATCGTGTAAAGGTCATTGAAGAAATGCATGAAATAGAACAAATCTTGCAAAAGTCATCGAAGAAATGCACGAAATAGAACAAATAATGAAAAATCCATCGAAGAAATGAGTTGGAAAAGAACAAAACAGAATTTTTCAACACCTGCATGAAAATGAGTGTTTTTTGCGCCTGCTGAGCTTAGATACATGCTCTAAGTTGTTGAGCGAGAGTAAAATGACCAATTTCAAACGTATTCGCGTTTTCTACTTTTCTCCCAAGGGAAAAAGATTTTACGCGCATACGTATTCGCAATCTTTTACTTTGCTCCCAAAGAAACTGGAGTTTGGCATTACCCTCATGCCAAATCATGTGTGTTTTATCTCGATATTAAAACTGTCAAAGCACCCCTTTTTATTAAAAGATAGAATTAAAAGATAAAATGAGTAATAATGAGAGTGATAGCGGTGCGGGATGTAGCAACGGAAAGTAGCAGAAGCTGCAAAAGCGATTGAAGAAAATTTGCTGCCATCGAAATCCAAAGAAAAGTACGAGACGATATACAAACATTTATGGAGTGGCGAGATAACCGATAAGCGCAGCTCGGGCAGCAAACTTCCCACACGTCGAAATCGCTTACTTCTCTCCCTTGTCACGCAATGTACTATTAAACCTCTACAGAAAAAAAACCTTGAATGCCTGCCAGGTGATCCGGCAGCTTCGAATTTCCGGAGATCCTTCAGGTCCAGAGAACCGACGAAGACTGAGGATCCAGCGAGTTACGTGGATTGTTCACCTATTTTGGGAAACAACTCTCGAGATTCAAACAAGGTCAACAGTTAATTTCAATTGCGAAAGCCACTTAATCATTCGATATAAATATTTCCGCTAAAATATTCATTCCAGTGGCTATTACTATGAATAATGATGTTACCAACATTCACACTAATTGCCCAGTATAAATTACCGTTTATGAGGATCAATAAAACTCCAGGTGTAAAGCAATTAATCACATTCGAACTTAGACTTTGAAATGATTTTCTACGCTATTGTGATTATCTACAAATGTTGAGAATATTATGCAAAGTATTAATTACAGTGTTTAAATATCTTTTAGTTGGACTTCGTGTAAATGAATACTTGCAGGAATATTTAGGAGAATAATTTACTTTCTATAGACGATGATTTGTGGAATTTGAATTAATTCCTCTTGCTAATAGGGAGGCTGTACAAAATATATAGAGGCTCGAGTAATTATTATACCCTTATTGGAAAGTTTAAACAATTTCACAGCAACTTCGTGCAAGTATTTAAAGAGCTAGGGTTTACTGTCTGAACCGTTAACAGGAAGTTAATTCAAGCAGTCGTGGATTTAAAAAAACAGGTCCAGGTGGCAAACGTTCTGTGGGTCCATTTTTGGGGGAAAGTGTAGTTTACTAAAAACGGGTAAAGTGTAGTATTACGGAAAAAATAGTGTTTGGATGCGTATACTTAATCATAATCTTTTTGTGGTCATGGGACCCTGTGGGGGCCTTCTGTGCAGGGGCCTAGGTGGCAACTGTTTATCAGTCGCCCTGTTAAATTCCCCACTGAATTCCAGAATTACTGGACGAAGTTTCTAATGCACTTTTGCGATATAGGGTAGATATCCCAATTACTGCCAGTGTCCCTATTATTGCCAGTTTCATTTTACATAATAAAAACGTAACCTTGTATTGTAGATAAAGAATAGTGTACAATAATAATACTAATAAGAACAGCCCCAATTTAATAATAAATCTGTTTGGATACTATTCTTTATACGTCACGTTTTTATTAAGTAAACTAAATCAAGTGGTAGTAATAGGGACACTGGCAGTAATTGGGACATTAACCCTAAGTTTCCTAAGTAAGATGCTTAGAACTTTTATGCCTCTTCTCGCGTTCAATCCTTTGTCAGTGTAAGAATATCCATTTAGAGGAATATTTCCAGCATTTCGCCATCATTGCGTCATTATTCGAGGTCTAGGGACACATTAATATCGACGAAGTCGCTATAACAATGATGTAATATCACTTCGTCCTCGAATAGAGCTATCTAACCACAGTGTTGGCCAAACGTCCGTCTTCAAAAGCAATTTATAGTGGAGGGAATAGAAAAGGTTTAGTTACCTTCGAGCCAAGCATTTAATTGACCTTCAGATTTGATTCATGTGAGTTACCCAAACGAGCATATTCTGTATAGCGAGCATAACTCTTCAATTGCTAATCTATTAATTTATTTGGAAATAAGGTTTTAGATAACTTTGCAACGGAGTAGGTGTGTTGACAAATTTCAGCAAATTCCAAACATAGCTATAGAGACTCCAGAATGCAATATTCCACTTTAATAATTATATAATATTATTATCACAGTCAAGTTTTTTGATACGAACTTTACGTTAAATCCACTCTACTCTTCTATCAAGTTACTCCAAAACTTACTCGGAGATTGCCCAATAAATTTCAACCGCTTAAAAAACAGTAGCACGCAAAGAAAAAATAAACCATGATAGGTAAAATGCCTTCCAAATTCCCACATCCCCACTACTCGATCTTCATTCTGGAAATCACTTGGGTCTTCATCAGGAAGTGGACCAGAGGTTCATTAAAAACGGTACAATTTAATTTGTCAATAAAATAAATACAATGTTTTTTCTACCGCGGGATTTTTCATATCATACAAAAGTCACTTATCGTCTACGGTCTACGCGCTGAAAGAGCATCTCTCATCACATTAGGTGTTTTACAAATCGAAGCAATACGTTTCTTCGCTCTTTCTAACAGCTCCACCAGTCGATTTTTCTTTCCTCTTTTTAGTCACGACTGAACTCGCACCGAGCGATAATTATCACAGAAAATTACCTAAACAGAGGAAGCAGTGTTACGTCACTGAAAAATTAACCGAGTATACTAACGGTCAGATTTTACAGTTTCACAAAGCAATTCAACGACTCGAATAATCGAAATTCCTTTTTTTTTTTTAACAATAAGTTGTACCTTTTTCTGTGATAATCGCACACGAAAAGACACGAACTTCCAGGTAGAACCACCCATCCGCGAATACCTTAAGAACACTCATTAACAAATATTGCTAAACTTCCGTAAATTCTCGATGCACTTGTAGCATGGTTTAAAGTCATGGATACAATTTATGTGACGTACTAGTGGACGCTTTGGGAATGTTTTAAAAGTAAAAACCGCGGCTGTTTATCCACAGTCTTTGCCCAGGAATTTTAACTCCAGAGAAGTTAAGCAGTCTGAAGGAAAGTTATTTCTGGAAACAGAAGCATTTTTGCTGTAAAGTTCAAAGTAGACCTCTAATGTGTTCCCTGATGCCAGCACATTTTGGACGAATAGTTATATTCGAAGTTTCAAATGGAGAAATGCAAAAGGGGTTTACTTTCGTTTACACTTCTGCCCAAAGTGCATTCAAATCCAGAAACCCACGCATATCGTTTTCACCAGAGAATACAGAAGCTAAAGCACGTATCTAAAGAAACGGAAGTTCGACTTGCCCGAGTGTCCTTAAACCCGCGTCGCAATAAAACCAACTTCCCCACCGCGATTCGCAGTGGGACAAACATAGAGTAGGTCGACGATTGCCTCGATTTACTTACGAACGAAAAAAACATAGATGGGATAATCAAGGAATTTGAGCAATGAGGGTGGACTATCCAGGCAGATACGAATTTGTTTCGTTCATCGTGATTCGCCAGCTTCGACGGCATTTCGTTGCCGCTGGGATGCACAGGAAGAGAGAACAGTTACGCAAGACGCCACGCCGCTAAACTTACAAGGTCGCTAGACGGCGTGAGGATCTTAAAAGAGAAAACTTGGCGAACCCTCGTGATCCTTAACTCGGCACTGGCGAGGGGAGGAACCTTCCCTCACCTCATCTCGTGCGCGCACTAGTACATACACAAAAAAAAGAAACACACACATCCGCACATACACGCACACACGCGCAGAAAGCGTGAAAGTGGTCGTTCCGTAACACACGTATCCTGCGTGCAGGATAAAGCAGCTCATTTCGGGACGAACGAGTCGGCTGGTCCGAGGGTGCAGACCGACGAGGACATATACATACCGAAACATCCTCGATCCCTGTGCAGGCTGTCCCGTCCAACTTTCGAACTTTTGACGACGAAGCATGCCCATTGTTTCGCTACTTATCAGTAGTTATTCGCTAATAGCTCGGTTCGGCCTACGCGTTAAGAGCTCGGCGCTATCCCCACCACTTCTGGCCTTCGGCAAGAATGAAGGAAGAAACGATCGCTCGGAATCGTGCCCCCTCTACGTTAAACGCTCACCGCCGGTCCCGAGCTCTTAGCGAATAAATCCTGTGCTCGCTTAACCTAGTATTCGGTACTTCGACGAATGTTCTCCGTTCTCGACGAAATGCCGAGTTGCTTGCCTCGAGTGGCGGTTATTGAGACGAGTTCGACGACCTGCGACTTCACCTCGTTCAAATCAGAGTTGTTTGTTGACGTTCTTACAGATATCATTGTGGTAGAGTTCGATTACTATCTAAATCTGTAGTGACTCAAATTCATCGAGTCATTTACGTAGCAGACATTCTCCCGGAAGATTGTAGGTAAAAATGTTATTGCACCTGACGAAGTTAGGTGGGGGACCCTGCAACTCGCGAGGCGCTCAGCCGACTCGCGTCGCGAGGATCATGTTTTTCGATCAGCAGAGACAGATTTGATCTTCGAGAGGCGATTCCCCCTTTACTCTTTGAATCCCCTATTGTCGATGAACACGCGATTCCTCAGCCCGCTGTCGGTGATGTAGCCAGTTGCCATTTTGTACTGGTTCGCGTAGATCACGCTGTTCTCCTTCGAGTTGCTCTGCGACGGTTCCTTCTGCTTCTCCTTCTCGGCACCCTGTTTCTGCTTCTTCGCCGACATCGAGGATTTCCTCCTCTTGTACGCCGCGGTGTAGAACTCGCGGAACAGGAAGTAGAACATGATGGCGTGCATGCCGATCCACCAGACGAACGCCTTCGGGTAGTTGCAGTCTATGAACAGCAGCTGGAACGCGTGGATCATCACCATGATGAACTGGATCATCTGCAGGCTGGTGAGGTACTTCTTCCACCAGAGATAAGGTTGGATCCATGGGCCCAAGGCCGCCAGCAAGTAGTACGCGTACATCACGATGTGGACGAACGTGTTCAGCAGGCCGAAGAACGTGCTGTGGCCGCCTGCAATTGGAAATTGAACAGGTCACAGTTGTGTAGGTACGTCGTATCTCTGCTATGCGATAGCGGATAGGGAATTTCACGTGTCATGAATAGCGTCGACTTGAAAGTTTCTGTTGGGGCAGCGGAATGACTTTAACCCTTCGTGGTCACACGAGGTGTATCGCACACCTAGCATTTCTTTTCTTTGACAATATTTATGTAAAGACTTTAATATAAAAATTTAAAAATTTGATGAATTTAAACCAAATAATCGCTCTTACCTACAACTATTGTTTCAATTACAAATTTCATCTTATTAAAATTTACATTTCTAGGAAAAGACTGTTAAGATTAAAAAATTAAGAGCTAAAAGGTGGAAAGTTAGAAGCTTAAAAGTTTAAAGCTTAAACGTTAAAAGATTAAAAGTTAAGAGATTAAAAGATTAAAAGTTAAAAATGACGCTGAGGTGCACTGAACCCCATATGACCAATTTCTGATTATAAGAAGCTATGACCATGAAGAATCCAGGATTGTAGGTGACTTGGAAATAATGAGAGAACCTTCTTGGATCACCGCCTAGATAAGTTCTTCCCCGAGTTGCAGCATTTCCTGTCGTTTACGCGGAAACGTCTGATCCACTGATTTTTTTGCATTTCAAATGACGACAAGTGTTAGGTGCTCGAAGGCGATCTTCATTCCTCCGCGCGAGACACGTTACACTCGATTAGCATAAACTAGAAAGGCGTGATTTTTCTCGCAACTCTCTAGTTATCAAACCAGACTTCAACAGAGCTGGAGACAGGTGATGTACGATGGAGACAGTGGAGATCTCTTACCAGGAGTGAATTTCACGCCGAACCAGACGGACATCGGCATGCATCCGTGATGAATCACGTGGAGGGTGGAGATGTGGTCGTTCTTCTTCCTCAGGACGAAGAAGATCGTGTCCATGAACTCGGTGAATTTCGAAAAGTAGTACCACCAGCAACCTTGCGCCATGCGTACTGCAAGCGGATTTAGCGAGTAGTCCACTGGCTGACAGCGGAAGGAATACTGACCTCCCCATCCAGACACCAAGGACTGCAGTGGACAAAGATCAAGGGACATCGTGAGAACCCGATTCAAACATCGCGAAACCGTTTAATCGCCAAAACACGTTCGCGTAGAATCCCCCCCAAACGCACAGTAAGATAAGGCCTCGTTCACATTAGTCAATTCATTTGACTTCAAGTAACTTCAAACTACATTACCAACGTGGACCTGTTATTCAGCTGACTTTGAAATATCCTCTCTAGTTTTAAGCGAAATGGGGATTCCTTCAACTTTGCTCGCCTTGAAATAAAACGTGGCTAATGTGAACGAGGATTAAAGGACCTCAAAACTTGGCATCGGTTCTTACAAGGAAGTTTGACCACTGGGAAATTAAAAAAAATCTGGAACTTTGCAGAAACGTAGCCGAAGTGGTGCTAACAATGTTACCAACTTTTGATTCGACAATAAAACTGTTGCGAGGGTGAAAATGCCTCCGCAAAGAAATTGTGACTTTTCATATTATCTTGAATATCCACAGCTCGTCTCCTCTCACACGTTTCATTGCGTGGACGTATTTCAGTTACTCCGAGGACAAAAAATTAAATGTGTAGGTAGACACCGTTTTGTGTTTCTATTTTTCGCAAACGTTTTAAGTCTCTTGACCTACTGTGCGACGTTTCTTAGCCGTGTTTTTATTCTTCTAAGAAGACATTGAACTCTTCGGAGTCAACTTACCTCGCGGAACAGCCACGTGGAGAAGACAACTTGGAAGAGGTTGTAGAATATCATGACCCTCCTGAGGTTAAAGGGTTTGCGGTTCTCCATCAGCTTAGGGCCCAGCACTTTGACGAAGTAGACGTAGAACAGGCAAATAGCGAGGGTGGGGAGGGGGCTGCTCATCATGGCCCAATCGTTCACCCTGGGGTCGCTCTTGTTGTCCATTAGGTCTCGGTAGCCATCGTACAACGATCGCACAACCTGCGCCATCTGAAAAACAACGTGTTGAGATGAATTTCCGAATTCTTTAAGTAGTTTACTATTCGTCGCGCATCACATTTTAGTTTCTTTTTATTATCTCAGATTGGCGCCACGACTGAGGTCAGGTCCGTCGCGCCAATGCCCCTTTTTCTTTGTGAAACCTGCAAGTGTGATTCTCTCGAGAAATTAGTAAAAGCTTATTTTTCCTTTTCGAAATCCGGTTCGAAGAAGTCTTTTGTCGGGCTGCTCATTTATATTATTATATATTTCCATTAAATCTTCTTTGTGTTTTCATTGCGTAAGTCACAATTTTCTTTTCGATTCGTAACCGTAATATAACGCAAGTTTTACTCTTTTTAATAATTTAGGAGCTTGCAGCAACAGGGATAATAAATAGAAGTAGAAATATTAATATTAATATTATTTAGAAATATTAGAAATATTGATATTAATATTTTTATTATAGAATACTTTTTCCCCAAAAATAGAAAGTGCTACTTATTTTGTTAAAATATATATTTTTCAATTCCTGTTATCTCTTTAATGTCAAGTCAAAGCAATAGTTTTATAAACAGTTTCTTCTAATTTACTCGGAGTTTAGTGTCGCCTTCAGAGATACTGAAACTGTTCCTCTGAACAGTTCCATTACCTCGCTATCTACTTGCGTGTCTCCTCTCTACCGCGAAATGAGATCAAGTAAAACCACCCGAGGTTCGAATCGATTCAATTCCGTGGCTATTAAAGCTCGTTAAGCGAACACACTAATCGCGGAATCGGAGGTTGTCGATGAGGATCGTTAGCCATGAAAGCTATAATCGGAGGACGAGATAACGAGGTTCAGCGTTATCGAGCCGAGATAACCGCGTATCGATCTGGGGAACGATCCACGTGTCGCCGCCGACGTCACTCGGGGATATATGGATCGACGTCGGTAACGTGGCGGAAAGTTACGTGGCTCCTTTCATTTTATCGAGATTTTCTCGAATTTTACGGGGCCAGAAATTCTCCGTATGGAGCACTTCCTGTGTCACCTTCTGATCCCCGTCTGTCGATCACGAGACACGCGTGGCTCGCGACGCCGTGACACGTGCCGCACGTGCCTGCGTCGCTTGAGAAACGGCGGCACATTCGTCCTAGAATGCGAGCCTTCGACGATCTCCCTCGACGCGTGGGAATTTTTGTGGCTATTATTTGGGTGTTCATTTTGCGGATGTATCTAGCTTTGCTGGGGTAAATTAAGGGGGTGGAAATGAGAAGGAAGAGGAGGAGGGCAGGCATAATTCGTGGCATTGAGAGCAGAAACGGATTAACCCACATTTTTTATTCATAGGCCGTGCCAATCGTATAAAATATGACAAACTAATTTTTTTCAATGTGGGTTAGTTCGTTTCTGCTCTGTATTCAAAAATTTGTTCGTTTGCTAAGTAGTGTAAATTAGATAATGTGGAGACAGAGGGCCCAAGCTTCACATGGGCCCCAAAATAATTTCTTTTTGGATTTATCCATGGATATGTGTTAAAAATAATTTACCCATTACATATTATTGCGGTGATACGAGGCTGCACGTGTGATTGGAATATTTGAGTGACGTGGATGTCGTAAAAGGAGTCGGTTGTCAGAACTGCGGCAATGAATGTCCATGGCAAGGCAGGCTGTAAATCTATTTGCAGTTCCTGGTTCCCTTTGTGGATACTGATTTGAACACTGGCATTAGCATGAGCGAGACTTTAAGAACTCGTGTTTCCCTGCATTTTGTGTTTCAGAGGTAAACGTAGTCGAGAGCAATTCAACTCATTTTAAAAGCCTTCTTAACTCAGCAATACGCTAGTTAAGTATGCCAACCACTTCGTCTGCCTCTGAAAAGAATCTTTACAGCAGTTATCATTCTGGTATGAACAAAAACATGTATAAACTCGTTCTGGTTTTCATCTAGATTGTAATATTAACCTTCCACGGGTATCACAGATTTGATTAACCTTTTTATACCGAAAAGAGTTTGTTGTGTTTATATGTTCCACTATTGTCAGAGGAATTTTCTGTCTCCAACGAGAGAAATCTCAGATTTTCTTCCCAACACTTGTTATTCTCTGGAACCTTAAACCCCAGAACTAAGGGTACAGGTGTAAAGTAGTCCCTAAGTAACTACTCTAATTATGCATTGAGGATCAATTATTAAATTCCTAGGGGTCGTACAATTTTCTTTAAGTACCTCGAGGAATATTAATTTTTCACGAGCTATGAGCTTGAAATGAAAGTGAAGTCACGAAGAGAATCGATGCAACGGATTTAATGCATAATCTTAATCCGCAATTGTCTCTTTTCTTAAACTACCTTCCGAATTTTAATTTTCCCTAATTAATGTAGAATTCTTGTTCACGCATACATTACACGTCATAATTAAAAAACTGTCAAAAATGGAACTGCACCCCCCTTGCCGCGAGATCACACAATTTTAAATCTTGCTCAAATCAGGACCCCTGGCGAATCAGGAAGTCCCGCTGCGAAATAGTCTATGAATGACATAAGAATGTTAATGTCGATTATGAATTCAACGTAAACAGGTGACGAAGTTGGACGTTGGAAGTTGTTGAGACGCGAGGAGGATCCAAAGGCGAGTTCGTCTCGCCTGATCCAGTCGGACCTGCATAAATCGAAGAACAAACGATGTACTTTCAGTTTTAGCAACTGCTTGAATGAAACACGCGGCGTGATCGGTCGAAGGAGAGAAAAAGTTTTCCAGCCTTGGTGCGACAATGATTGTTAGGAAGATGGAAATTAATGATTTGCATTCAGTTGAATCAGGTGTTTCTCGTTGGCTTCACACATTCCAGCGCGTATTTCCTTTCCTTCAATGCAGTCCTCTTTCGTTGGAAGAGAAACGCGCGTCTGTCGCCAATTGCGAATTCGAAATGTCTGCGTCAATCCGTAAAAATATATTGTTTGCGAAGCGTTTGCTAATTAAACACGGAAACCGAGAGTCATCGAGACACGCGCGTTATTCGAATAATTTAAGGTAATTGCGGAAATGAAGTTGCATTATAAGAATGATATTGTTCTACCCTTATTATTCATGCGACTTTCGGCCATTTATTGTCCCTATATTATGCGCATTTATTCGCCCCCGAAGACCCGATCATGCGCAATTAAAATATGTCGAGCGAGAAATGTAAATTAGTTAATATTCAGTTTTTCCACTGTGGGGGCTTTGATTTCGTATTGTAGACTTTTTAATGCGTGCTATTTTACAAATTCTGGCTACTTATTTCCACAATACTCTTTGTAGTCTATCGTCCCATAGAAAATAGGTCGCAAACGATCTAATATTGTAAAGTAGATGGAATCAAACATTTGTCACATTACTTCCTCATCTTATTTCATCACTTTCTGTTTTAATTTTAATTGGACTTTACTTGTCCGTTCTCTATTCGTGTCTTTTTGTGTCATTATAATGTGACAAACATACATAGAAGACTTTAACCACTCGGACACCATTCGTTAATTCGATAATGGCATTTATCTAGTATTCTTCGATTTACTTGAGTGGCATAAAAGGTAAAGGGAAGAAGAATCTACGAGCTGTCATAATCGTCTCTGACTTTCAGTGGCATTTTTAAAATTTCAGTAATTTTAAATGTAATTCTAAAGCGGTGGCTATCGAGAAACAATAATGCGCGATATAGTCCTTTTATTTTTATAAATCCTTCTATTTCTATTTGCTCCTGTGGCTGATTGCACTCACCAGGATTCTGGCAGTGTCATTGGACTTACAATGTTCAGAAGCTCCGTAAACAGGGCGCGACACGACCGCTGCAGCGTCGATTTCGCAACTGGATCTGCAACGACGCATAGAGGAAAGCATGGCCTCACTAAACGCCGCGACATCCGCGGGGAACCCGTTTCCCTCGAGCAGAAATGCACCCAACCTAGCTGCTGGATCTTGTAAATCCTGTTTGTTTGCTCCACCGCCACTCGCTCCTCAACAATAGACGTTCTTCGTCCTCGAAGATCAATGCCTCTGATCGGTTCGCTTCTTTTTTGACCGGTTGCGAGCCGGTTTGATAAGGAGGTGGTCGATCGCAAGATAGCCTTGTGTACTTCGACCTTTGTTTATCAATTGTTAAAGTGGCTGGAACTCGTGGACCTCGTACTGCTCGAGTCCTTTCTTTCTGTAACGAATCATTCAGCGTTGGTAGCTTTCGTTTTGGCACTTTCGCAATTCTACTTTTTACCCAACCGATTTGGATCAATATGATTTCATGTGGCCGATCGCTCGGTGCACGAGTTGCATAGATCATGTTGTCTTTTCGCAAGCGTTCCTCTTCGTGTCCCAATCGCCTGGCGTAGCTCAAATTTGCGGTTTGATTTTGTAATTCCGGGCGCTGCGCCATAACTCGTCAACGTCGAGTGGAATAGAAATCCTCTGATCGCTTTGGAGCTCTGGATTTAATATCGATTCGAAGACGACAGAGCCGTTCTGTATTTCCTAATCGGTCGACGCACTGAAAGCTAATTGCTAACTTCGCTTGTTGTCTTCGGCTAAAAGGGGCTGAAGTCGATTTCCATCGGATAGAATGAAGATTTTACAACAATGTTGTAAGATTGCAATGTGATCCATTGCGTTATTATCGTTAGAAAGTAACTTAGCTCTCGCTTGTCTCAAGAGAATGAATTTAATTAATTGTGAAGCAAGTGATTGGAAGTAAGTTTGTTTGCGAAAGCGCAAGAATTGCAGCAGTCGTGGAAGAAATCCGGGGATCCACCTGAAACCTAAGCTACGCTATGCTATGGGGTCGTCCTTAAGTTTCGTGAGGTTTTTTGGGGGAGATGGTGTAGCGAATTTCATACGATTTCTTATAAGAAGAGAAGAGGGAATGAGGTAGCGTCTTATGTAATATTTTTTTAATCTAATTTTCAACGTGAAAGCTTCTAAAAAAATTTAATAACCGAAAAAATGCAAGGGGGGCTGTTGGAATATTAATTCTTAGGAACTTTTATACTCGGGGAGGGAGGGGGTAAGAAATTGCCAAAATTACCCTTATGTAATTTAAAGACAGCCCCTATGCTATACTAAGTTTTAAATAACTAGCTTCGATACATCTTAATAAAGCGAGTGCCATTATTTTTGGTCCATGTAACGGAAAATTTTTCGAGTAATTTATTATGTAGATTTGAATTATGTGGCCGAGGCGGGTCGTCCTTTTTCTTCCATTTACCGCAATGTAAAGTTTTCCACGAGATCGCTCGTGGTTTTTGTGTTAACTGTACATATAACATGGAAAACAGCCGGAAGCAACTTGTAAAACAAAACGATTATAAAGGCGTGTCAACAGGTTCGAAGTTCAACAAGGTGACAGTTCGAAGAAACGACGTTTCTAATGACTCGCAGCAGATGATTATCGTCGGTTCTTCCCTGTGAAACAAGTTTTTCCGCGGCGCTTCTTCTTTGCCTTCTCACTTCTCCTCTATTAGCGTCTCTTGCTTTATCAGATCCACGTGAAACCACATCATATGCTAATAATCAGGTAATAATTATCCATCCCTATTCAAACGAAATCTGATTTCATCCAAGAACCAAGCTATCGATTATTCTTCTCCGGAAAAAAAAACATAATTCCCTCGTCTATAAACCATCCAAATAGCGTCTAATCACTCAAAAGTTCCAAGATCCCAAGATCCCAGCACAAAGGAGCATCGCATTCCGTCCCCCGTCCCCATTTTTATTATCCTCCTACCGGGAAGCGCGTGAACCGCGCATTCAAATCGCCGAGGACAAGAACGAGCGCGCAGGACACGTACGAAAGGCATCTTAGCAAATAGATTTGCAATGTAAAGCCGCGGATACGCAAGGCTGTGCGAGGCGGTGTCGCGTGATGCAATTGGAATTGCTGCTCTCCCGATTCGCTTCTGTACTACTCCGCAGCGTGATTTGCTGGCCAGTCAGGTGCATCCTACGGTGACATTATCTCCTAACGAAAGTAAATCGTGCCTGCGTTGCGAGACGGCGCACTGATTAAACTTCGGGCCTCGTCGAATTCGGCACGAGCCACCCACACGCAGCGAACGATCGGTGGCTGAGTGGGCGAGCTCGCACTTTGATCCGTGATCGAGCCAGCGCCACGCCGAATGATTCGTCTCCGTTGTAATCCTTTCCTCTCCTTTCTGTTTTCTTTCTGCTTCCTCCATGCTTCTGCCTGGCAAGTGCGTCACTGGCGGCACGGGGACTCGGGCAGTTAGCAGGCACTAACCGAGTTGCTCGCGACCCGAGGAAATTATGGGAATTCGGGGGGAGCGATCGGGGACGCTCGAGTGGAATTGCACTCCTGATGCAACTGCTGGGTAAAACCGAGTGAGCTCTTGGTGCAGGAATGCTGTACAAATGATATCAAGGACGATGGGTTTTCGGCAACTGACTCGGGGGGACGGTCATTTCGTTTCGTACCTTTATGCAACGGGTTGTGGGAATTTGGAGAATGGCGGAGAAGGGCGTAGGTATTAGGCCCGGCTTTTCCCTGTAGGCAAAATTAGGCAGCGCCCTAAATGGTTCTTTCATTGTTGGATGTTTTTGAAACAAAGTCTTAAATGAAGTTAAATATTTGAAGTTAAAAATTCGGAGTAAGGTCAAAACAAATGTGTTATAAGTAAGGGGCGGCAGTTTGGCAAGTTCGTGTAGGGCGTAAAACTGGCTCTTCTTTGGCTCTCTATGACTTTTTACTTCTTAACCTTTTACTAACAGTGAGCGAAAAAATTTTGCACCGAATTAATGTAATGTAGGAAATTGGAAAGCGTTGAGAATAGCTTTCAGAAATTGTGATAGAAACAGTCTAATGTATTTAACCTAATTGCTTTCCAAATGGTTAAAGTATCCTACCTGAAACAATTAAGTAATTGGTACGTTAATGAGACATTACCTGCTGGTATATCTATTACAGAAACTGTCATTAGTCTGTCACGAAATAATGACATGTTTAAACTTGAATGAAGAACGGCAGAAGGAAATGGTAAAACTTCAGTTTTCTCGGTTGTTTCAAAATGCTAAATAGGATATTTTAACTAAGGACAGGCAGAGTTTGTTTTTGTTACATCTAAGGGTGAAGGTATGGGAAATTGTGAAAATGATGGGGAACCATGTAGGATTGCAATATCTTGGTAGACTCTGAGTATTTTTCATGCAAAGATCATGGCAGAATAGCGTCCTACAGAGGAGCACGAATACTTTCTCAATAGTTCCGAGACTTGTGTCACGTTGGAACCAGAGATGCAGAAAGTTTTGTTATGAAATTTAGTAGAAATGCTACGGGCAGGTGAAGGATTACATTTGTGCTGCAGTTTGTGGGTAAACCTCTGAACTACTTCCTTACAAAGAAAAAAAATTAACTTGATCAAAAATGCACTAAAACCTAAAAAATAATTTAAGGGCATCCGTCGGTCAAAAAATCGAAAAAAATTTTGTTTGCATATTTTCATTCAACCTCTCAAAAATGTTCAGTGAAAATTTTGGATCGAAATTCTTAACAGTACAGATTTTATAGGCAGTTCAGGGGGGTCACAAGTGTGACGGCCTTTAAATTGATTTAGAATCAATTTTTTTGAAACTTTAAGTACGCACTGTCGCCACGATAAAACATGCAATTCTTGACCGAATCTAAAAGTTCAAACGGGATTCTACTCGTAATTACACTGGCATCCGCGTCACTCTCTATTGCGAATTTTCATACAATCAATTTTTTTACGAAACATTTTTGTGCGAGAAAACCCATGTTTCGGGGACCCTGTCGTTTAATCATTTGGCAATCATCGCTCAGTTGTTTCTTAACACTGCCTGAGTGTAACGCGATAACGACACATGTGTAATTAAGGAATATCTCTGGTTTTTTGATTTTGGCTGACTCTGGCTAAAGTTATCGTAGCGCCAGTGCAGGCCAGTTGTGTTTACAACGATGCAGCACGCAATGCACATGAAAGGCAGGGGAGGACAAAAATGAAATAAAAAAATTGTTTTATACTCTACATTTGTAGCAGTATAAAGTGCAAAAAGTTTTAGACCCATACATTCTATACTTTTTTCTAGAAAAAAAATCACAGATGTTACCTATCTTTTCGCGCGATTTAACCGGCGGATGTCGTTAAATAAAACCGTGCAGCAGAATATTTCATCGCTTTTATCGCTCATTTTAACGCTTCATTCTGTACGGCCCCACGATTTTATTTAAATAATTTTTTAGTTTTTATTGCATTTTTGATCAAATTAAATAAAATCGTTTAACTTAAAAAGTTTTTTTTATATATATTTTGTTATTATTTACTTTTTAGTGTCCAAGTTTTGATTTATGGATATAGGTTGATTTCATGTTGATTGAATTGATCGGATTTGTGGTTGTAAGCTGATTTCAAGTCCTTCTGATTTGTGGTTATGCGTATTTATTGTAGGGGATGCAATTTTTCACCCCAAGGGTGTTTTTTTAAAAAAAAAATTTGTATTGTCATCATAATTACGTACGACTGCAAAGGTCCAAGTTTATTGGATTCGCGAAAGTGGGCTAAAATCATTGTGCTCTAAACAAAAGAGCTCAAAGGTTAAAATTAATTTTCAAGATTTGAACCAAACATACAAAGGAACAGTGGAGTGAAGCTAATGCAAAAGCGTTTAAAAATAGAATTCTGTCGTCACATTTAAAAAGAATAATATCAGAATTCCTCCCATTAAAATTTTTTTCCAAACCCCGCCAATTCCTGAAACAAACATTCCATCAAACTAATCTGAAACTACATCTTTACCGCCTATGATACACGAAAACACGGCAGCCAAGTGGGAAAAAAACGATTGTCAAGCATTTCGTTGCCACATCGGAAGCTCCAAGTCGCGGGGCCTTTGTTTATACCCAGGAACGACCCGAGAGCCATAATCGAGCGCGCAGCACGTTGCGTGAATTGCGCAATTATAACCGCGATGTTTGTTGAAAATCCGCGTTGTGTAAGACGCGCGCTCGAAATTAATCGATGATTTGTCGATCGAGGCACGTAAACAAATCGAGCGAGCCAGATCGGAGGCGGTATTGCCCATCTCTGCCACGGGGATTGCAATCCGAGGATTTTCGCTTGTGGTACACGCGACGAGAGGAATAGATTGTAATTAATGCAATTTGCGATCTTATTCATGGTCAGTAGGTACACTGTCTCAATTGTGACATTCATCCTGCATGCTTCGCGGTAATTACAGCCTTGCGAAACTCGAGCGATTATTTGAAACGTAATTGTTATCGTAAAAGTGTTTTTTAGTGGGCACTTTTGAAAATGTCTTAACTTTATTTAATTTAATTTTAACCACGATGTATTTTGTGTATTAACCGATAATTTCAATAACGATAATGATAATGTTAATAATAATAATAATAATAATAATTCCAATAATAATAATAGTAATAATAATAATTTTAATAATAATAATAATAATAATAATAATAATAAATAACAGCAACGCTAACAACAACAACAATAATAATAATAATGAACTTCACACTCGAATTTTTCAGTTGTATCGTAAAAAAAATTGAACTCAGCTGAATTAGGAATCCACTTTCAAATCCAGTGTTTATATTTTCTTTTAATACTTATTTTGTTTTTGACTTCTACTCAATAGTAATAATATTAAATTGATTTCAATAGTAATAAAAAAATAAGAATAATACTAATAACTTCTTCACACTCAAATTGAACGAAAAGAATTAGGAATCCACTTTCAAATCCAACGTTTATAATTTTAATACTTATTTTATTTTCGACTTCTATTCTTTGCTTTCCGTTTTGTTTATTTAATCGCAATGCTTTGTTTCTACTTCGTGCCATTTCCTCCATTTTCTGTTACAAACTTAGTCTCACCCGCGCGAGTAGTAAAATAAAAAAGAATGTTTGTCGATCTCGATAGCACTCATAGCCATTCTGATTTAAGGGACAGAGAATTTTCGAGAACTTCGCATTTTTGACTCGTTGAACGATGCCGACGCGGACCTCCAACACAACTGTGCTAATTTTTTTGTTTCGGCAGTCTGGCGACGCATCTAAATTTGGCAAGCTCGTGACCATTTCTTCGTGGGTGCGAACAGTTCCGCGTAGCGGCAGTTCCTTATGTAAGTTTTTATGTTTGCACTTCAACCTGCTTCGGCGACATTGCGACGCGAGCAAAGGTACTGCTACTACTTAAGAACCCAATCGCCGATCATTCGGAATAATTCACTTATAATAAGAATCCGAGAATTAAACCTGATACGACCGGGCAATGTCGCTAGTCTACTTTTCACACCACTGTCTCCATAAATTCTATTAATCCGGATTAATTACAGGTCAATCACGAGCCAACCTTTCGCAATTGCCACTTATGTAATCCATGTATCATGTCACTTTTTTGCCGATGTGTTTTTACCGTAACTTGCGATCGATCACGTACAAGGCTATGCATGCTTGGTTTAATACTTGTTTGCGGAACTTGGATCGAGGAAGTCATCTAAACCTCCGCGTGGGCGAAAATAAAATACACGGAAATCTTTAGCAGAAACGCCACTGTCACTTTCGATTAACAATCTGAATAATTATTATTACACGTTAACGAGATAGAATTCCCTTTGTTGCTAGCTTCGCTGTAACTCCCTGGCCCCAGAGTTTGATATTATTAAATGCCATATGAATCCACTGTCAGTGAACGTTTAAATTTAATTTTAAAAACCATTAGAAGCCACTTTGTATATTCCCAGAACCGCGCTACTCGTTCCTCTCGCGATAGTACGATTAATTATTAAACTCCCGAAAGAAATTCCTCAGCCCCGCCGTTTCACAATAAGTCTCAATGGCATTCCCCGTTATCGTTCCGAAAGCACGATTGCCTATTCGTCGCCGCGGCATCTCCCACCAGTCCAGGCACGACGTAAACGCGATCGCACCAGGCCGACCCAGGACTCAACGTGCCTGCGATCTAACGAGTAGGTTCGCCTGTCTACTCACCGTGATTATCGAAGGACACTGTTGTTCCCGTGCGTTCACTTGCTCCGATACCCTTTCGACTCGAATCGTACCGAAATCCGTCGCCGCGAGACGAGCAAGTCACCACGTTTACGGTGCGGGTCTGTGTCGAGTCACCGTGCTTCGGGAGAGCACCTTCGTGCTTGACCACCTTCGAGGAAACTGAAGGCCCCGGGATGAAAACCGTGTTTTATATCGGCATAAGCTGCCGTGACACCTGTGCCTGCACGTTGTCCCGTCGAGAGTTGCGGGGCACAACACCAGCCCCACCAACCTCCGCCGGGACCAATTGTGATTGTCGGTCTTGTCCTCCGGTCTCTGCCGATCGTTCTCGATCGGCCAAGGGTCGTGCCGCGGGGTGTGCGTGCGCCACCGTAACCTTAGACCCCGCGCATCACCTGCCTACCATCGACCGCGAGCACAAAGATTAGTCTTTCTCTAACCGTCGAGAACCAACGCGTCACGGCTCCTGCGTTTCGGAAATCGGCCGAACTCTTGCGACTCCAGTGTAACCGATTTTTACATTCGGGGAGTTCAGTGCCTCCAGGGATATAGGCGGGTCGTAAAAGAAGCTGAGATATTACCTACCAAAGCTTACAGCTTTCCGGTTTTGAAACAACAGGTTTGGCCTTTTGAAGGCTTGCAGGTTTCTCCTTCCGAAACCTGGAGGCAGTGAACTTTGAGACTTGCAGTTTTTATAACTCGTTGTACCCCCGATTGGTGGTTTATCAAGTATCTTGTGCTTTCGGGGGTGGCGTTTGTTATGTCCGAGGTTGTTTGTTGTTCGAAGGATAAATGGTATTTCGAGAGCATTGACTCGGTAGATCTTTTGTACAGTATCGTTAACTGGCACTCGGAATAGTCATCGGCGGCTTCACTGTCAACGTGGTTCGAAATGAATTTTCTATTTAGTTCGATTTAATCCTAGAGGGTTATTTGAGGATAACCTTTTGAGTGTAAAAGGAATAAATTAATAATTACTAAAATTGACTCTCTGTAATTTTTCTAATATGTAGAATATCGTGGATGTTGTTGGAATATCTCTGTTTCTTCAATTACCGAAATAGGCTACCTTCTTTACGCAAAAAAATACCTTCTATCCAAGACCGACTTGCGAAGTATTTTATCTCTCAAAATATTATATCTGAACAACAACTCTGTATATTTTTAGCTTCCAATATTGAAACTTGTAAAAGTTACAATTTTTTTGAAGATTTTCTTTTCTCGACATATCGTAATCTAGATTTTTTTTACAAAAACTGTGAAAAAATTCAATAAAAAAATTATTGGAATTTATTCTGGAGACCTTGAAATTGACCCATGCGTACTTTCATAACCATTGGATTCTTTAGATTCCAAGTCGATTGAAAAAGAAGGTGTGTCAAGGAAAGGTTAAGATAATTAAAGTATTCATTTGCCCTTGAAAACCCTCCTCAAATTCATTCAACTATTATTTGTTCAATATAAGGAATTATTATTGATAATAAGTTTGTGATTAATGTTGCATCCCAAGAAGAGATTTTTCCTCGTGCTAACACATACCTAAAAAATGCTGTCGCTATTAGTATCAATATGATTACAACTGTAATTCATATACAGGGATAGATTTAAAAGAATGATCATTATTCCTGCATGCAAAGCGCTCGTCGAAGCTTCGATTTCTGAGAACTCCGTTTGTCTTCTCACCGGTTAGAACTCCTTCGATAACGAACCAATAGGCCGTCTAACGTGCAGTGCAACTACCGAAGGGACACTTAATTAGGATCTACCTTCTTCTCGATGCAACTGTAGCTTCTGCCGAGGCGTTGCAGCCCGGAGAACGCTAGAGTACAATAACGATTGCCCAACAGGTCGATGTAAGTGTTTAGCGCGCAAAGTGGAATTTCGGAATCTGTTGGTTATTACGTAGTTGGACGCTGCGGCTAGACGAATGATGACGGGAGCGCGGCAATTATTCATAATGCCCGTCGAATCGAGGTGGCGGTCTATGGGTTTATGTTAAGAGTCCCATTTGAATTATGAATATTAACTGTCGATTAGGGGTCATCGATGGGAACAAAAGATTGCGGGGCCCCGCTTCTGTGCTCCGCTGTCTGCCCGAGCCCGCGTGCCTCCGCTGGACGACACTCCAACTGAAACGATAATGGTTATTGCTTATGCAGGCGATGCGGAATGTAAACATTTTTCTGCGCAAACATTGTCCTGTTGTAACGAATGACACGTCCTGCCTCGCGATGAGAGATTAATGATCTCGAAAGAATAATAAATAAACGAAGAGGGGAGGAGATTCCTTTCTGCTTTGTGCTCGGTTGGACTCGGTATTAGAAGTAGATATTTCTGCTTTTATTTCTCGCGATCTAATTTCGAGCAGCTTTAGAATTAACGGGGGCTGTACTTTACGCGATACTAAAACAGGCC
This sequence comes from Andrena flavipes, assembly GCA_963971345.1. Lineage (NCBI taxonomy): Eukaryota > Metazoa > Arthropoda > Insecta > Hymenoptera > Andrenidae > Andrena > Andrena flavipes. Next base: position 60,713,646 of record OZ020480.1, read on the forward strand.
CGGTCTTTGGGAATTTTTCTTTGAGAAATTACGAAGCAAAACTTTTGAACGTTTTTATGGCTTTATATTTAACATTTGATGATACGAAACAAAAAAATTATGTTAAAAATAGGGGTTCCAGGAAGTACTACTTAGGCACTCAAATTGCTCGAAGATCAAATATATATTTTTTGCGAATAAATATGGGATGAATATAAATTGCGACTAATACCTTTGGGTAATGTTACTTAATACTATAAACAGTAAGAAAAAGTTTTTTTTTGGTAATATGTACGTATTAATGACGGCGCTACAGTCATCTGATGTGTAGACCAGTTTTCTGTGGTTTTTCAGTAATTGAAAAAAAAACACAGATTTAGATGGACTCTAATTTTTTACAGCCTTTTCACAATGTATTCCTTTCTGCGCTGAACATCGACATTAAAGTATAAACACTCTAGGGGGATAAAAAGCAAACCGCTATCTGTGCACCCAAAAAATTGACGTTTATAGTAAAAATCGCCTTCTAGTCGTTACTTTAATAATTTTAGTTCGATTCTAGGAGAAACGTATTTCAAGGAAACTCTTCTGTCTGTATTTTTAAGCTGAATATCACGGCACAACCAAAGACACTTTTTCTAAAACACAGTAATACAATAAACCTCGTGTGGCACCATTTGTAAAATGAATATATATAAAAAAACATTCTTTCACTCCACGCGATAGTCATAAACATTGCATAAAAGGAAAAGCCACTTCTTCCTCTCATCTCCTTGTAATTAATTCGCAAAAAATATTTGATCTTCGAGCTGCCAAATTCCCCTTAAGAGACTACTTTTCCATCAATAAGTCGTGCAGAAATTTTTCCTACAGGTGGAATGTAAGGAAAGCTGCATTCATTGCCAGAAATATCTCGATTCGCTGGGGAAAATATTTGAACAGAGAGGTTTTTCATCAGGGGAATAATTTTTCTTATTTGAACATAAAGAACGTTTGGCATATTACAACTTGATACATATGTGCCTACTAAAAGGTATATTGGCAATAAAAACATGGTATAATTACCGAGAGGATCCCGATACTGAAGAGGATCAATAAAATTGCAAATGTCTTTGACATTACACGAAGAGTCTAATGGAACCGTGCACCTTTAATTACGTGTTAATATTTCTTTGCGAAATAATACTCCTTCGGTACTCCAATCAAAAACTGTATTTAATTCGACACATGTCTGGCTACGATATCTGCGAATCTCCACAAAACAATCACTATCAAATTGTTGTCTCTGTATTCCATACATTGGCTCGCATTTCACGTAAACAAATGTTTTTAATCACAACACACTTTCGTGTCACTCGAGGTAGTAGTCGTCCATGGTGTCCGTCGCAGGAAGCAGAATTTGGTAAAACTGGTTCAACGCGATTGAAACTGTTGCTGCTGCTTTCTCGCAGTAGAAAATTCGTATCAGCGCCTTCGCAAGTGACAAATTATAATTTTTCTGCGAAACGCGATTTAAACCCGGAAACCTCGAGCAATATGACCCCCACGCGTTGCAAAAGCCTCAAGGACCTCGACAACTCTGGTATCGCACCTTAAGAGCAATACGTGCGTTTGCCGCTCGATCCATTCTGAGATACTGGGAACGTGCAATTTGTCGATGTTATAACCTCGTATTATTTCGATCTGGAATTGTAGCAGAGTGGTGTCTCAGGATGTCACGTCTTCTTATCCACTTATCTCTACATTTCGATCGAATTCCTTCGCGAGGAATCTGTTACAATCGCGAATTTTCCGAAAACATCGAGATTGCTACTTGGTCGTAATCGCGTTTACTCTGGAAGATTCGGCACAATTTTTATCTACGTCAATGGTGCGTCAATAGTCGAGCTACTGCTTCCTAGCGATTTGCAAACAATGGCCTCAAACGATTGGTTTGTTTGTTTTTATATTAAGGGATAACACCACGATGATGGGCCAAAAATGGTAAAATAAGTTTGTAAGTGATTTTAAAGAAATTTATGAAGTTTGTTAAACTTCATAAGTTACTGGCTACTGTGCCGCCATTTTGTGTTAAAAAAATCTGTAGAAAATATTTTTCTGCTCTTCTTTATACATATCATAAGGACCTTATGTTATGTTTTTAACAAACTTCATAAATTTCTTTTAAAATCACCTCCAAATTTATTTTACCATTTTTGCATGTCATCGTGGCGTTACTCCTTGATTCGAGTTCATTCGCGGCCTGCTATCTATCGATTGACAGTCAGCCAACATGCTTGGGAAGAAAATCGGTTGCGTAACACGTACATCGTAGTAACGAACTAATTGGTATATAAATGAAAGATGTATGAAACGATTAATCACGCGGGAGGTCGACCCTATAAATCTGTTCTCGGTGTTGCTCGTGTTAGTGCCACGTGTACGTACACATCTTCATCGGTTCAGCTTGGAAAACGTTTCGCTCTCAGTGTGCACCCTTTTTTTTGTATTCGAGTTCACTTTTTCTGTGTTGTTGTTACACCCGCTTTGCAAACAGGTTTCAGGATATTGCATAAAAAAATGCGATAGATATCGAAGGGATCGGCTACACAACACACATCCTACACGCGAAATCATTGCAAATGAACGCGATGCGGCTGCATCGCTAGAAAAAAGGCCGCGCTCGAGAGATGGCAGTTTGTGTTTTTTAGCTGTTAGCCTGCATGACGCGCGTATTTTTTTTCCTCTTAATTGCAGAAATTAGTATTTTATTGGTGTCAAGAGTTTCCGGAGTTCTTATTAAGCTAGCTGTTTAATTATGGATGAGCAGAAATGTGATTTGTTTTCGATGAGCTTGCGTCGTATTCGGTTATCATTTTCCATGCTACATTGTCTATTATTGGCACAATGGTTACTTAAATTCGCTGCGCGTGCAGTATTCAGAATTCCGGCGCAGTCATTCGCGAACAAAGCAGTAATTGTATAAATGCATATTTATGATTAAATGCATATCTGGATCAAATTTGTAGTTAATTGTCAAAAGTGTAAGTGGCTGTCGTTCTTCGTCGATCAATTCTGGCCAAGTTCAGAACCACGTCCAACGCTGCTCGATATGGAAACTCTGTCTGCCCAGTCCACGAGTTCTTCGGAAATTATTAGTGTTACTTTCTATCAGGATTGTACCAAACAACTATGGAACTAAAGATAAGTAGATTGGGTATTTGCCAGGGGATTGAGTAATTGGGGACCACAGACCTACCGATTCTTTTCTCCACCCCCACATCTTAGGGGGTTACAAGAGATTTTATGAATTTTATTAGGAGTTTTACTAAAAACATGAAACAAAATACTTATTACACATGGTTTATTAGTCCATAAAGTGCAAGAAAATATATATTTTAGATTATTTTTGTATTAAATTAGAGTAAAAATGATACCTCCTTTAAGCATCGATGGGTCTGAAAAATAAGATGATATTCTTGTAAAAGAAAAGCATTTTTTGCATGAAAAACATTCATTTAACTTGAAAGTGCCATAAATTTTTTGTTTATTTTTCTGAAATTAAAAAATTTACAACAGTTCGCAGTAGATAGCAGTAGTAGTAGTAGTGTATCCAGGAAATTAATACCAAAGTACTTATTTCGTTATTCAGGTATTAGTTTCTAAACAGCAGCTTGCAATAAATATTTGACCTCATACTTCGGTTTGATTTTTCATTACAATTATTCCTCAAGTGACTGGCATTGTCCCCTTTAATCCTATGTACTAACTACCCACAATACCAACCGCTAAATAAAGTCTTCTCAACGATCAACGTTAACCCCAAAATTAAAACTCGATAGGTAGTAAATAATTTTGTGAAATTTTTCTTTTTGGGTGTCTGAGCGCCAAAGGTATAATCTACTGATCATTGGGAAACGGAATTGTTTCGCAAATCCCCTATCTACACTATTGCTGATACACGTACATTGCACCATCGCGGTATGCATTTCTTGAGACGCAGCTACTATTCAGCATAGTCACCGAATAAACAAGAGAGTTGCACGGGACGTGCATCTACACGTGTTTCTAGTGATTTATAGGCAATACACGTCATCAGCCGATTCGAGTGATTAGCCGTGGACCAGCAGCTTCGGCGGATACCAGCGGATACATACCTCGAAGACGGAAGCTTCCAAGGCCTCGGAACTCGTCTAACGACGTAGGCGGTGTTTCGCCCTTCCTTTTCCTCTACCGCCGGGTGCCGGTCATCTTTCATCTGGTGGGACAGGGACCTTGTGGCGATGATTGCGTTTTGTTGTACGTTCGATGACCTCCCACGGTGATCGTACCCGTGGTCTTCCCCAGCGCGCGGATGTTGTTTCGACACAGAGGACAAAGGCGAGGATCTCTCGTCTTCAGTTTCGCGGCGAACCTGACTGCTTCTTTCAGGTCTAAGCACACATATCAGTTCTGTGACAGATCAGTGCCGTCGTGCCAGTGGTAAGAAGAATAGGGACGTCGAGGACCTGTCACGGAGCTGATAAGTGTGTTTAAACCTTTACCCTCTTCTATAAATTTAAGGGGCAACGCACACCTAGGAGGCGCAAAAGTAGGATCATTTGAAGAAATTTTTTTGGCGGAGAAATGTTTTTATCAAAGATACATTATATACATTAGTAAGGTCATATTTTTGTCTATAGAATGTGAAAGTTTCTTTAAAAAATTCGGAGCAGAAGCTGCGTGGTAGCTATTTCGAAAGACGTCTGCGGCGACCATCGCATCCTCGCTGTTTTTCATCTGAAACAAAGAAGGAGCAATTGTTCTTAAAGTAGACAAACGCAACTAGTACTTGTCGTGGCCGATTTTAGGTTTTCCAATTTTTTGCAACAGGGCGGGCATTTGAATATAGAAGTTAATTTTAGGAAATTTCACATTTTCAGTCCATATTTTCTTCACCGAAAAAAATTCTTTAAATTCGTCCTAATTTTCCGCCTCTTAGGTGTATGTGGCCCTTAACCCTTAATATTAACTTCTGACCATCGATTCGGACCCGGCTTTGCGTTGAATCCCGTCTTCGATCAATGACCGCCGTCAGCGGCACGCTACGGATTAAACGAAAGGATCAAGGGTTCAATATTAATAAGAAATAAATTCTCATTGTATGCTAAACCGCGTGTACCAAACACCGTGACCACGACGATTCCGTAATTTCGTTCCCAGTGGACGATTTCCATGCGCGGGGGGATCGGACCTGGGCGCCACGCCGCACAGTGGCACAAGAGTCAAATAATTTTTTCCTCATTTTTACAGATCTATGTATTGCATTTCAGTTATGACTTATAAAGGCATGATTTTTCACTAATACCAATTTTTATTGTACTTTCCTCTTAGAGATATACGATCTCAAAATTGCTAGTGTTATGATCTGGAACTTTTAGACCAGAATTGAAAGTATATTTTATATTGAATGTGAAACTATTGGTTTATTTCATTTTTTACAGCTATGATAGAGGAGCATACACGATCTATATATTTTTTTCTTCACCTAAACAAATAATTAGGTATCAAGCGCCATCAAGCGGCAATCTTTGATACAAAATAAAGTTCGTGAAGTTCTTGAGAGTGTAATAATTATTATATAATTAATTAATCAATCAATTTAAAATACCTGAAAATATTACAAGGAGAGGATTATTATACTCTGAAATATAAAAATCTTCATGTATTTTAAATTTTCATACTAATAGTTAATTATCATTATTTTTATATTCAATATTCAACATTAAAACAGTACACTATTATCATTTTAGAGTCATAGCGATGACGTTTATTCCAAGAAATTATCTTAGATTCAAAAATATTACTTTTGGCCAGCTTTCCCTAGAAACACGCCACTGTGCGTCGCGGCGCGCGGGAACCTCCCGGGGGCGAAAAAATGGAAGGCAAGGTGGACTACGTCCGACCTTGAAGACCTTCCGCGGTTGAACCGGCGGTACGATGGCCTCTCGCTCGTCGGAACAACACTGGGGAGAACCGTACCTCCGCTTGAACCGATATTATCATTATTCGTCCCTGTGCCACTTGCTGCCACGTCCATTTTCACTTTTCTTTTGCAATGGCCGAAACGGCCCGTGGCCGTGATCTCGAGCGATCGGGAACGGGTCGACTGACGAGAGGCCATTATGAGTGGAGCAGTCGATACAGCGCTTATTTCCATTCCTCTGGCTACGTTTGTATAGGTTCTTATTAGTGGTTCTGCGTATCGAAGAGGATTGACGAAGATCGCGGAGAATCGATGATGCACTTACGTACGAGGAAAACCGCGACGCGAAGTTGCATTTACGATTGATCGACATCGAGTTTGGTTTATGTCGAGGAGAATTCCATTCTAAAATGAGCCTTGCTTGTTCTTCTCACTGGACAGAGCTCGAAATAAGTGGGGCTGACGCAGGACTGACATTCCAGGTTCGCCACTTCACAGGCTTTTCGATTATTGATTTCTGGAACGAGTTCTGCCTCTTCGGAAATTTAGAAGTTCCTTTGATGTCGAGTTTTTTCCTGTGACAAAAAATGTTGCAGTTTAAATTGTGAGATAATTATAGATTCCAACTTGTAGCACATGGATTTGGGGGTTGATGAAATAGGCCAGTGGTATCAATATAATATTGAATGCCTTGTATGTATTAAGATAGTTAATTAGACATTATTATTATTCTAAACGGGCCGTAGCTTAGTATATGCATTTAAAAATACCGTCACATCTGGGACATATCGATAGCTTAGTGTACAAATATTGTAGGTATGTCCGCTTTTTGTGAAATTTGAGTTTTTTTATGTCAGAGATAGTTCTCGACTGTTTTTTCATGGTGTATAAAAATCACATTTATATCTATTTTATAAATTTGTCAAAAATGATATGCATGTTTACGCCTGGTTTTTCTATAAATTGTTTGTGCATGATATATAATTTAGAAGAATTAATAATTCTATTAATAGGGTTATAAGTGCCATATTCAGTCGTACAGAATCAACAAGGAAAGATCAGCTTCTTTTTCGTACGTCTCAAGTGGCGCGCGTCCCAGTAAATATTTTTCAAAAGAAATGGACAAGGTATTTCGCATATTTGTCATTTTATTAGATTGAAACGAAAACAGAGATCTGCTTCGTTCATTCGATGTCACCATATCGATAGTCTTAAGTAATGGGAATAATTATAACCACAGTATGACGTGGGACTATGTAATTTGAAGCCTATAAATCTTATGAACCCCGTGTTGCAACCTTTCTATGAGAAGTTGATAGTTTATGTAAAAATAGGAGATATGCAAACATAGGAGTTTAAAATTTTTTTTCACCACTACTGCATCTATTCCTACTACATGTTCTACACATTCTGTACTCTAATCAGTGGCGCACACAGAGGGGGCCCATTTTTGGGCCCTGGCATTCCCAAAGAAAAAGGAAAAAAGAGATTAGTCTAACCACGACTGATGTAATTCAAGAGCCTTGTAAAAAAGAAAAAGAAAGATGGATTTCATTCTTGAAATAAGTTTTTATAGTCACGTAATGAATATTATTGAATTTGCATTAAAAATATTTTTACCCCTTCAACTTGGCTCCCCCAAGATTAAATCCTGAGTGCTCACTGGTTCTAGGGTGACTGTACCTAATATCGCCACCCGCTATATTTCGCAAAGTAAGCTCTTAAATTTATCGGTAATGCACTGAATTAGTCCCTATATATATATGTGTAGGAAGACATACTGTAATTGCAGCATCATGTGATCAACAATTACAGAAAGGGAAGTATTTTAATTCTATAAATGTATTTTTATCCATCTTTGATTTCCTTTTTATTAGAAAAAAATATATATATGAATTAATCAATATTTCTTGAGTTGACGATATAAGGTACACTTTTTTCAGGACTCGATTTTTTCATGTCTTACGTCTTTTGAGACCTAATGAAAAATTTGTAGGTTTCAACGACTCTAACTTATACTACGTGAAAGATGAATAATTTTTCTTTACATTGAAACGAACTGCATGCAAAAATATCAATTATTATTCAACTGACAGTGATTTAATTTTTGCCTGGCGATATTAGGTACAATCACCCTAATAGTCTACACATCTTAAAGCTATAATACTTATATCTGTGACGAATCCACGCAGCATGTGACACACTTCCCCAGATTTTCATCAAACGACCATACAATTTCATAATAAGGTGATATCAAAGTGAAATGCAGTTCGGTGAAAGAGTCTGTGGCCTTCGGCCGGCCTTCAGACGAATTTAATCACCGAATGTATCGAAACTCACTTACCCCTTAACTCATTAACTGTTACATTAGATTGTCCAATAAGTTCATGCTATTTTTGTTCATGATCATTTGAAGCCTGGTTAAATTCAACGTCGGTTTCGTACCCGTACCCTTGTAAAGCCTCCAGTTCCCTCTATGTTCCTACGTTTAACTCTTTCTCACCTGCTTCTCCATTCTTCTCCCGTAAATTTAAAACTATGCAGTGCCAAATTGATAAACACGAGCATCTCCAACATGTTTTATTATTCGAGATTAATCGAGGTTGCTCCGCGTCTCAAGCGGCTCGAAACATATGTATGTGTTGTTTGTGGAGAAGACCCTGCAGAGAGAAGAGCTCGAAAAGGGTATGCACGCTACAAGAACTGCAACTTTGATATCTCAAACATTGATATCTTTAATGGTCCACGTTCTGGACGACCGCTGCTTCCAATGAAGATTCATTGGGGGTTTTAATTCTGGAGAATTCTCGTCGAGCAAATTCACTTAGGTAGTTGATAAGATAGATCACTGCTCGTCGTGAACAGTACTCAATCACCTGAAATGGGGAATCCACAATGGGAGAGTTTCGAAAATACCTTTTTAATACTAAAAATGGCAGGAACTTATTGAACCACCTGATGTGACTGCAACAGGTCGCGCGCGAGAAATATTCGTTGCATTACTAGTCACGGTGCACAGCTACCGAAGTTCCCGATTATTTAGTATTCGAAAAGCGCGCGAGCCACCCGCGCCCACAGAACTCCAGGAACGAGTGCCATTCGTTCTCCGTACAATTTACTGTCGTTCGTCGTGTGCGATTCGTTTTCTGAGGCTGGGTGGCCATCCATCGAAAGGGAACGCGCCGCGGCGTTAACACTCGCGCGATTACGCGAGAAATGTAAATCAAGTGGATCCTTCGTTATCGCAACGGTCGCGCGCGATGTCCTTCGAAACCTGGGTGATATTTCAGAGGACCCGTCGAGTTCAAGCGTCCACTACCTTCTATTTAGGGATGGGCGTACAGTATCGATACACCCCTTTTTTTTTTTTTTTTTTTCGCAGCAGGATACACCCCTGCATCTACATATATTTATGGTGTTAAATATCGATATTTATCATGTTCAATATCGATATTTTCATATATTGATATTTTGTTCGGATATTTGGAGGTCCAATATTTGCATGTATCGGTACGTAACCTACTAGTATTGAATTTCGATACTTAAATGATTATACAATTCCATTTATTTACGAAATTCCAATTGATTAAAACAAACGAACATTTTAAGATTTAAATTACAAATTGTTTAGAAATCAAAAGTTTACGTTAAAGTATAGCTATGTAAAATTTTTCGTTTTCGCAATTTATAGCAGTCACAAATATTATAGCGTTCGCCGACCAGAGACGTTGAACAAATTTTATTCTCCTTAATTAGTCCATTCACGTACCCTTCCGTGGTTTACGTGGAATAGTTGCAAAACCAGTCACTCCAGCAGATCTTTGTTCGCTTTATTTGGAAAGAAGCGAAAACTTCCGTAGGAAGATCGCTGTGTAATATCGTTAAGCACGTTCTAAAGTTTTCATTGAACTGATCCGGATTTCCTTCATTTCCTTAAGAGCACCTCAACTCTTAGTGCAACCTGTGCAACCTTCAATTGCCTCGTTTAAAATCCAAGTCCTTCCGCAGATGCTTAAAATTGTAGCGATGCAACGCAACGCTCGATCGTTTGCGCAAGAGCCGCAGTAACGTTTACCAAGATTACGCGAGACGCGATACCAAGGATCACGAGCTCGCAGCAGGATATTTGCGCAAGCGATTAACAATTTTACCCTTCCAGATTTACATTATTCTCTCGTTTTCCTTTTCCATTTAGCGGTCAAGCGCGGAATCGTGGCAAAGGATTTCACGCCGCAATTCACTGACTTCTCTGTTACAATAAGCTTAACGCTTTAGCGCCGGACGTATCATATATGATATGTTCCCGGTACGAAGGAATTTTCCCCTTGAAAGTGGAACAAATTCGCTGTTTGAACCAGATTAGTACATGTTTGGAGTAGTTTTATTCATTGACAAAAGATGGACCAACCGGAACCCTGTATTCATTTGTTCTATGCTTTTTAACCTATGAAAAAAATATAAAAATTTAGATGATTTTTAACGATAAGAAAACGGGGTATTTTTCTTTCAATGGAATCTAGGTGCCGCCGGTACAGGGTTAAACTAAAGGGCGATTGAAATGAAAACCTTAAATACTTTTTTTCATAATTTATTGAACAAAACTGGCACACAAGTTCAATACAAATTCTCCAGTGCCTCTAAAAACGTTTTTTGGTCACGTGCGTAGCCATGCACCATCTGCCGATTTCTCACGCGCTTTCCGATGTTCCTACTCCACTAATACACTTTCTGAAGTAACAGGCATCTACTACCGCACTGAACATTCACTTATCAATAAATTTCGATACGTTGCAACCCTTTCGCTGTTAAAAAAAACGGATGACAGAACGCTTCTCATCTTCACTGCTCGCCTCTAGCGCGGCGGCCATCTTTATACTGTTACCATGACGTCATATGGCTCCTCTGTAATGCGTGACCACTTGGGGGACATTAAGTCCAACGCCAACTTACAAGCCAACGGTACGAAGACCAGAATTTCATTTCTATCACAAATTGAATATTTTCAACTGACTCATTCGTTGTTTTCGAATCGATTGGAGCAGGAATTCGCTATTCATCCATTGTTCGTATTGAAACACACCGCGTGTAAGCTGTCGCCCGAACTTGATCTATACTTAGAACGTAGCTCGTTTCTCAGAACCATTAAAAAGTGATGTCGACTTCCCTGCGACGCAGATTTACAAATTCTCGCGGCAGTAAAAACACGTGCACAGGGGCGATGGACGGTAAAGAACAGGCGCGGCGAAATCCTGAGACGGAACAGGGCGTAGGTGATACTTTAGACTGGAAATTAAGGTGACGTATGATGATGTTCGGATTCTGAACACAGCGTTTTCTTCACCGCTGGAAAAAGAGCAGAAGGTCGCGCGGGCTCTGCAAGTGGCAGATTTTTTGTCGGCCACTGCGGTCGACCTTGGCCGTGTCATTCTGCAACCCGCTAATTGGTGTGCAGCCGTTGATGAAAGTAAAATTCTGTCTATCCTCCGTGCTAGCGTCGCGCGCTGTGTGCTGAATTCCCTGCGGGAAATCAGGATCCATGTGGACGTGAATGGAGCAGCAATAATCCTGTGCACGCATGCCTTAGGGCACGTTTATGTTGGAGCTGCGATAATAGCGAAGAAAGAGAAAGATTGCTTTCTCGACGCTTTTATCGTTGCTCATCTATATAGTCATCTCGCTCTTATCGTCGCTCTGGTCGTTAAGTAATTTAATGCAGTAGAACTTTGACACTGACGTCATGGTAGGATCAACTTCCTCTGAATTGGGTGTTTGCAGGCTTTACCGTTGCCAACGCTAAAATCTACCAATACCCAATTAAATCTGCGATTTTAATTTCACGATACGGTGTTGTTAGTCGCCGCCTCTGTAACCCGCTGTTAAATTGTGAATTGACACTAGGTTCACGGACATTTCTTACATACCGATTTCTACAAGCACCCGTCAATTCGAAGGATTTCGTAGAAATCCTAGTATGCTACGTATAGATCTTAAAAATTAGAAGACCAGGGAGGAAATAAATGTGTGTATAAATTCCTTGAATATAATTATTAATTTACGGGTACAAATTACTTATAATTAATGCTACAGCTTTTTCGCTACTCCTAATCGGAATTTGAAATCCGTCAAATTGACGGGTGCCGTAACGCTAGAGTGTCAAACGGCGATTATATCGGCCCGACACATCGCCCGGAGCTTTTCCTCGCCGAGGTCGCCTCGCTTTTGAACCTTAAACCGTTCGATCACCTCGGACTCGACAATTCATAGAGCTCGTCCCTGTCCAAGGACCTTGTCATCTAACCGCGAGCTCGTTGCCTGAAATCTTCTGGCACCTTCGTTCTTAAATCAATTAGAAATTGATGACGGCGGATTGCGACACGTTTCGACATTTAATGCTTGGTCCGTAGCATGGTGCCTGGTAAATGTTCGATAACTCCCGTCCCTGTTAAACGAAAGGGTCCTCGTTCGCCGCCTTCGTTTCAGCTCGGAGATCGTCGCCCTTTTCTTCCTCTGTGCCGCCTTCATTGACCGTTCACGGTCATTGTTAATGTACCGAAGGTATTTGCATTTGCGTAACATCGATAGAAAGTTGGATCAATGTGTCGCATTAATCATTCATGTCGTAGCAGGGAAATTCATAATGTGTTTAGGTAGCTACCTAAATAGCGCGCGAACGAGGAAAGGCCACGGGCAGGCTCTGACCTGTTCTAATGATATGGAACTTCTCGCACGACGAAAGCTAAAAATGACATGTCTATAAACACTGGGGGCTGACTAGCAATGATTTTCTGGTCGTCATGCCTCTCATTTGCATTCGCTGGTATCGTAAACACGCGGTGCATACGGGTGTAGGTAGGATGTATAGTGTACAGGCTGTGGCGGATTTGAGGAAAATGACCCAGGTGGAAAACGTTCTGGGATAAACACTGTATACGTGGCAGAATTAGAAATAAATCTACGCACTTGGGATATGAAAATTATGGGAAACTGATGAGGTGAATACATAATTTTTGAAGCACAAAGTACTTGTAAGGTTTAATTAATTACAGAAATGTAATTAAGTGTATTTTATCGAATGAACGGGTAAAATCCATTTTGTGACAGGAGGAAATGAAAAGGGCACAAAGTAGAAAAACCAACAGTAAATTTATTAAAAGCAAACTACGTAGGTAATGAATTTTTTTAAACTTTCAGAACTTTTTAGAAACAATATGTGGACGCCGGGAGATTTTTTTGATCGGTCGTTTCCTTCTATTTCTTTTTCAACGAAGTAGGTTAATTTACTCGAACCAAATTTCGCATTTTTTTTCAGAGGTTCGACATTTTGCCATTTTTCAAAATTTTCAAAATCGAGCCCGTCGTACCATAGGCATGCGCATATAGTTTCTAAAACTTTGTGGTTTTTTGATTTTAGAAGCACTGTTTCGTCAGAAAACTGTCAACCAGATCTTTTGCAGCGCAAAGTTGCTGGTCCTGTACAGCTTATAAATCTGCTTTAAATAAATTTAAAAAAGATATTCGTATAACTTAAATATCCAACAAAAAGTCCAGAATGTTTAAAAAAGATTCATTACGTAGTTTGCTTTTAATAAATTTGCAAAGATAACTTTATTCTTCGGGCCATTACCGTGGTGTCCCCCCTTAAGTCACGCTAATAACCCATTTTTTCTTTCGCCAATGAAACCATCGACATCGCAAGCCTCGGTAGAGTCTGTCCGCAAGATGGCCACCAGTATCTCTCGCGTCTCCGTGTTGTCCTGTGGACTTTGAACCCAGCGCCCACTAATCGCACGCCGTTTCGCGCGCAGCGGAATAACAGCTGGTCCATAATTAACAGAAATTTATATAAAACGTTCGCCGACAAGAGAACGCCGACAGCGGGCCGAGTCGCCTTGTTGAAAAATCACCGGGCTCCATCACGTTGCGCAAGTGACATTCCGCCGGTTCGAAGATGGAATTGTGAAGCGGAGTTTATATTATCATCGAGGTCGTTGGGGTGGGTCCTCCATCCTTTTTTCTATTTCGGTATCTTCGTACATAAGTAGGAAATGGGTGGAGTAAAGTTTCGCCGAGTGCGGAGAAAATCAAATTTCAGCAGCCTGAGAAACAGTAGTACGAAAACAATAATTAAAAAATTGTAAAATACTCTCTAAATTCCCGAACGTGGAATCCACCCACAGCAAAATCTCAATTTTATCGTGGAATACCACACACACACTTCACACAACTCACGTCGGCCCTGCTCTATTCGGCATTGTGTCTTTACACAGGGGATCCACTCTGTAATTTTCTGATTACGCCTTTGACGGTGTAATAAAATGTCAAATTGCGGTTAAAAAAATTTAGGTGCATTTTTTTACGTTCTAAAAATCTAAAATATTTCCGTTTATAATAGAAAGTATAAAGGGGAAACCGGGGCAGGTTGTAACACGGGGTAAATTGTAACATAAGTAAAATCTTTTGAACGACAAATCTGGTAACCCACAGTATGCTCTTATATGGAACGCCGCAGTATATTTAGGATGTGTATCATTTATGATAAAGTAGTTACATAATACTACATGCTAGTTACAACAAACAAGTTAAGAAGAAAAAATATGTTGTATATTTGTAACAGTAAGCAACGAAGGGTTAATAATATAATGATAGTAATAGTCTACAGGAAAAATCGGCAGATCGTATTAATTGGCTAAGCGCAGATAACCTTTGATCGATCGCACCAGGCCGACGGGGCGAGTTCAATGCTTGGAAATACATGCAACGTCGAGCAACGCTTTCATCGGGAGTGGATAACAATGATGCAGCTGAAATGTACGCAAACTGACCTTGGGTAACTGTTAAAGCAGAACCTATCCGCCGAGTGTTCGAGATAAGTTCTTCGGACAGAAGCTGTAAGAAGCCGTAGAATAATAAATGAGTCATTGCACTGCGGCTAGTTACGTGTTTATGGATCAAGATACTCGAAGCGAGTACGTACAACGATTTAACAGTGTCCAAGAATCCGGATCATTGAAACGCGATCGGCTTCAACGATCTGTGATGCAGATTTATTGAAATTCACTGGTCACGATAGCTTTACGCGGCGTAACATTTTTCCTCGTAGATTTTCACAGTTTAAAATAGAGAGTCTCGGGATATTTACGTCAAGCCATCAGCGAGGCAGAAATTATTTCGCCTTTCAGCCATTATTACCACGATTGCAGCAATTCCAGGTGGCGCGAGACAAAACGCGGCAGTTGCACGACGATCATTTGCACTTTGCACAATGCACTGCGTTTCGTTGTCATTTTTACAGGAACTGCTCCTTATCGCATTTTCACCGGGAATGACACTTTTATTCCTTTTGACGTCCACGCTGTTTAGATCAGCTTCCATTAGTGAGATAGAATTTTTTTACTCGACACTGAATATTGCTCCATTGATCTAGCTAGGGTGCAAAATAGTGCTCAGCTGAAATCAGATTAAGAGAAACTTAAGGTACCTACTCTCCTCTCGTTGTCCGTCTTATCTTTACGATATCCGATTTACCAACCTTTCCTATCACTCCTTCAGCTCTCTTTCAACCCGATACCAATCTTTGCTATTCCTGCACACAGTGCCTCCAAATTTCAACCTTCCTTTTATTATATCGCTGTACATTATTATAACTCTCTTCTTGCTCTTCCGACAGTTAGTATCAGTACTTTAAACATGCAGCTTGGCAACGTATCCTTTCATACTTCCCTTAGTGTCAGTTCTACCTTGTCATCTCTTTCCTTCCTGTGCTAGTCCGTGTTGAGTCGTGATGAATTTTTATCAGGTTTCCTTCAACTGTGTAATAAAGTCAAAACAAAAGGAAAAGGATTCTTTTTTAAAAAGCCTCTGTAATGGTCCATTTGCAGCGTCATCGATAATGCATATTTTCCGCGAAACAGTCAAGCTTTGTTCAAAGCTCATATTAATAAATATAGTGTCAAAGAACAAGCCTCAACTTCTACTTATTTCTTTGTAATTAATTGAAAAAGAAGTGCTTCATTTTCGACGAAATCAACTTCTTAGTACCTTTAGGTCAGGCACAGATCTGCGTTCTTCGAGAATGGGTGGACCAAGTTATTTTACAAGGAAGTCATAAACGTGACAGGTCTTCCGGATCGAATCTTTTAATTTATGTATTTCTTCTTTACAGAATTTAATAGAGTTCCTTGTTCTTACAAAAATCACTGTAGTATTCCCCGTTAAGAAAGCTGTCCCTACAGGAAATACGAATCCTCATTTGAAACGATCGTCGCCAAATTCCTTGACTCCGAATTTCCGAATTATGTTGAAACATCTTCGCCAATGCGTAATATAAGATATACGATTGCTACGGATTCGAATGATCCCGAGTTCCTTGAATTCGGATTACCATACCTACAATTTCGCAACGGCGACGGAGCGATCGGAAGTGGAACTTTCGCGAAACTTCTAAATCAGATTCGGTCCTCCGTTGGCTCTGTTTTTACCACTTACATTTGACGTAATAGATGACGATGTAAGTGTTAATCGACCGTGGGGTGATAAACACATGGCAGTGAGGAGACGCTTGTCGACCTTAGCTTATCTAATTTTCCATTCGGTGACGTCAAACCTTGGAAAATGCCGTGCTAGGCGAGAACAACGGCTGCCCGATGTCCGCGTTTGCCATGATCACCTGGAATTTGCATCCGGCCGCGACGGGGAGACTACTATCGAGTGGTAAAACTGTAAATGGTGGAGCGAACTTGACCCAAGTTGCCACTGCCGCGCATAAATTATCTACAGTCTTGCCAAACTATTCCATTCATAGGAAATACGAACGATTCTGAAGTGGCAGTAGCTGTGGCAGCTTTCTTACTATATTAATATAGAAGTATGTTTAAAGGAAAGTCGTATTTATAACTTTAAAAAATCAGAATACGAAATAATAGCAAAGAACAGATAAAAATTTCACAAAAACATGATTAAATCGCGATGTTGTAAAAAGTCCAACACGCGAGTAACTGTGCTATAAAGTTGGGCGCGCGTAACGAAAGTAGAGCTGTAATTATTATGCTGTAAATATTCGAATAATTAGAAGTAGGTACTCGAATATTTGAATAATTAGAAATATTCGAATATTCGTTATAGTAACAGGGAAGAAATAAAAATATTATAGTTCCTTAAAATCGTTTATGAGATTTTAGGTTTCCACAAAAGAGTTTGCTTATATAAATACTCCCGATTATTCGAATATTCCAATCTTAAATTCGAATTCTCCGGTATTCGAGTATCCGAATATTCCACTCCAAGTATATGTATTAGAACACGGTATTAAACGCGCTTGTTAAATTATGCAATTCCGCGTGAACATTCTCGAGTTACAGTTAATAGACGTTCCTCCCATCTTCCTTTAATATGCATTACTTTTTTCAGAAAGTTTTTTGTTAACGAATTAACTTGATTGCAATAACAAAAAAAAATTATAACGAGCTCTTTACAAGCAATTAACGCAAATTGAATCCAATAGAGCCAAGTTTCTTTTGCAACTTCTACCAACTGGAATAAGATAATTACCGCCGCGCCTTTACACTGTCTAAAGTCGGGTCTACATTTGTTATCTTGCTCGGTTACCGTGTTACTTTATTTAATGGTAAACAGGTTCGGTGGAGCACCCGTTTCTGAATCTGTTTATTGTAAAGCCTGCCCTACACGATGAGACATGTCTCGAGACGAGGTCTCATGTCTCATGCTAGCAAGGTGGAGAGAAGGAGAGAGAGAGACATGTCTCGAGACATGTCTCGAGGCAAGTCTCATCGTTTAGGAGCCGCTTTACCCACCCCTATAACTCTGTAACGTCACTTCACCGCGTTGCGGTTGTCTGTAGACTATCAAAGTGGAAACATGGATTTGAGTTTTTAATTAAATTAATAATATCCACAGCGATAATTATAATTGTGACCAAATTCTTGCGTCTCTGAATTTATCCGTGTTATCGGAGCATAAGCGTATTGCTGATCTTTCTTTCTTATTTAAAATTGTTAATGGTTGTATCAACTGTCCTTTCACTTTTACGGGGTATCTAATTACCTACCCCGGTTTTTCATTTATATAATTAAATCGGGGCTTCCCAAACTTTTATGAGTCGAGAGCCACGTTCGTGAACGGTAATTTTTCGCGACCCATTCGCTTTGTAATACATATTTTAAAATAAAAAGGGGGTTGAATAAAAGATATCGCTTTAGTAATTTTAAATTTTTTATGGATTGCACTAAAATAATTTATAAATATATTAATCGAATACGTAATGAGGTGTTATGTGAAGAATGGACCCGTCTTCTATTTTTGCTGGTGACGTTTTCGATGTCGAAATCGTCATTGCCGAAAATCCAACGTCACGCATATGGGTATGAAGTTGTAAAAGGAAGCAACACTCTAGAGGTGCGAATCCATTAAGTGCAAATAATGGTAATAGTCTCGAGAGATGAGATGTTTGGAAATAGGTACATTATGAAACTTGCCTCATGAGAGTATAATTCCATGAAACTAATGACAAAATAATTAAAAAATAGTAAAATAATGAAATAATTGTTTAAATTTGCGCTTTTAGCTGTGATAGAAATATGTAGTTGGATACGTGTTTTATACTGGCAGCCAAAACTGTATCAATTTTTTACGATCAAAGTACATTCTCAACGAAGTGGTTCTGGACAAATTAATTAGTTTTTCGTCTGCCTTCGTAGGTATACCAGTGGCGGATACTAAGATCGTAATAAATTGAGACTTTAATTGACTTTGAATTGATCATCCGACCATTCTCAACGAGTAAAACTCTCTCAATCATCACGCAAACTACTCTCATATTTTAATGTTTAACGCGACCCACACTTTGGGAACCTCTGAATTAGACGATGCTGCATCAGCATCGCTGAATGAGAACCAATTAAATAGAGCTGGGATAACGATCCAGGGGTTTCTGAGGAAATTCCCTCATTCACCAACTACCCGAACTCGCTCACGTTTCATAATCATCTTTGCTAGAGATATTAGGTTTTCCCGAAGCATCCATTTTGCCCGAAATGATATGGAATATAATAAGACGCAAGCAAGTGGCGAACGAAACAAAGTCCGTATTGAATTACGACGGAAGTTTCCACGAGTCGCGATCCAGGACAAGGAAAAAAGAAAAATATCGAGCGTACTAATTTATTCACTGATTCCTCGCGGATCACTCGCAAAACATACGAGGTACGCAGAAGCTGCTCTTGATACCCGCTCTGCCACATACATATGTATGTACTACCCCTAGTATGTATTTAGAGTTTGATGTAACACTATTTTTGAGCCATCGGTCATGCGAAAATTTAAAGTCTGATACGTAGACGGCGTTGTTTTAAATTATCAATTGAAGAGTTCTCGTAGAAAACACTGTAAGTGCCAAAATAAATAAAAATTCATCGGAAAATGGCTTTCGTGCCAATGGTAATACTATAGTATAGAATTTGAATGCAATTTCCCTTTTTAAATAAGTTACCAATAGTCCTAAAAGATGGTAGATAGATCTGTAGAAAATAAGCCAATTAAGCGATAGGTAAACAGGAATGGCACTGACAGTGCTTGCAAAGTTAAATAAATGGCACTTTCAGTTTTCTCTACACCTAAGAGATGACACATACAGGCTTTCCTACAAATTCAATTCTTCTTTTCATGAATTGGGACTATATTAATGCCAAAAATTGAAAATTTCGTGATATATGTATTTGTATACTTAAGCATATTTAGCAATCAAAACAAATCAAATTTTGTAAATAATTTAAAGTCAGGGAAGTTTTTTCTCTCTCCTGAAAATTTTCATTGTTGGCACTGGGTGTTTTCTACAAAGGACTCGTCGATTATTAGTTAGAAGAAGATGGCATATTGTTTCATATTTAGGAATCAGTAGACAAGTGGCTATTCAAAGTGACAGACTTTATCGTTCAAGAAATGTGTCGCAATAAATCAGCCCTCGTTATAAGTCCTCTAAAGTTGATGTATATTTCGTGTATTTAAATTGTTCTCTCTGTCTTATTAACTTTTTACACGACTTTATAGAAAATTAGATATGCCTTTTCTTGGACATTTATTTTTCAATTAATTTATACATTAATTTAGGAAGAATAGTGTCGAGCAGTAGATATATAATGAGGGGAGAATTAATAAATATGATTTCGAAAAACGGACCGGTATAATATTTAGGGTGTCGAAGTTTTTATCCATCATAGGTGTTTCATATATTTTCATGTTCACTTAAATGCAATCAGCGAGCAGGTTTCTTTAGTAAAAATGCAGATCCTAACAAGTGATACTTTTTTTTGGCTCTCGACAAGAGTCCTGTTTCTTGTTCCAATTCATTTGATGAATCGATCAACTTTGAGCATTTATCATTCGCTCGTCCCCTTAGGAAGGAAACCTCTGCAAGATAAATGTTTTACACCTTGGGAAGATTTATTCTCGAGCTCGCGGGTGCCTAAAAGCCTCCATTTCATGGTGCAAATCGTGTATGTAGCCATCAACCTCTGCATTTTTGTGCAATTCATCGATGAGGATACTCGGAAATCAATTATCGCTGTTCAGTATAATCGAATAAGTTATTGTACAGTGCCGGACAAAAATACTGGGACACCTTTTAAAAGAAACTACCATTTTTCAAAAATTGGTCCGAAAGACTTGAGATTTTTTGGGAAACTAGAAGGATTAGTTTACTAGGTGACGTGTTTACTTGTTTTGGAAAAAATTGGAATTGGTTGGAATAGCGAAGAAAATATTGAAAGCCACTTTTTCATCAGAGCTTGTAATACAAATTTAAAAATTCTGTTTGTAGATTTAAGTAAGTTGTACACATGCTGAAACTTTCATCGAAATCGGTTAACGTAGTTGTTTGCTGCAAATAGTTTAAAGTGGTGGAAATCGCAATTTTCGGCCTATAACTGCAGTAAATATAAATATTTTACATATTTCGACGCCTGTCGGTTGTTTCTGCATCAATGGCTAAAAATGAATAGGGAATCACATACTTTCCTCATAAAAGTTTCTTAAGCATTGACCCCAACCTCCACAAATCTTTAAAAGAATATTCCGTCAAGTTTCATTCACAACCGAGGTTTCGTACTTTTCCAACAACAGAATTGTAACGCGTGTTCCTCACGAAACTAGGGCGACGAGCTCGAGACGATAAATTTCACGACGTCATCAGACAACAAAAGGAATTGGTAACACAGAAGGTTAATTGGCTGGCGTTCGGTATTTTAATGTTACGTACTACATAATTAGGGTAACCATACGTTCCGGTTGTCAATCCCCGTTCCGAGTGTCCCGGTGGATTTATAAACAAGTGCCGGTTTTCTTATTTCTTAATTTTTCATGGAATTCTGTGAAGAAATTAACGTAATGAGAAATTAAAATAATGAAACACTTCTGAAGAAAGTTTTATATACAGAAAAATATGGCTTGGCTCCCAAATAGATCCTTGCCGTACTTGTAATGACTATTGTGTCTTTGATCATTGTGTGCCATTTATTAACCACTACAATAAAAGTACCTACTCTTTTTAAAAAAATACTGGGCAAAATTATTCAGAGTCCCAAGTTTATGATTTGTTGTCTTGTTATTTAAAAAATAATTGTCCAGCGCCGTTTCACTTACTCTAGTAGCATTTCTCGTTGGCCAACAGTATCTCCAAGTTGGGAATTAGTTGGCCATAAAAATGCCAACGATAAGTGCTAATACTTAGACTAAATACTACCATGAGTGAGAAAAATGAAAATATGCGGGAAGATCGTGGATATGACGTCCCGTTTGGTGATTCTCCATTCGGTAGATACAGATATCGGTACGAATTATGTATGCAAACGATTACACGATATGGCAGGCGTTGCATAAAAGAAACCAGTTCTGTCATTGTCACTGCCGACTTTAATCGAGCAGAAGGTGCCTCGATAAGAGAATCCATTCATGGTATTTTGATAATCCTTCGTCGCTATAAATCTCAATTGTACTTGTTCCAAAGATTCTTGCCTGCCCCCCGCTGGCTTCGTCCTGTTCACCAAATTCCCTGTCCCCACAAGCTTTTAATTAATTTTCTTCTAAATCACCGGTGCTGACATTCCTTCTGCTTCTATTCTTGCCCCGTCACGTGCCTCAAATGATATTTAAATGGACACTATTAAACCGAAGGCCATTGTTACCTTCGGCTAACACTCCATCTTTGACGAATCAATTCGGGATGCTAGCGAATTCTTCTGATCTAACTCATTCGTCTTTTGATCTAACTCATACGTCTTCTAATCTAACTCATTCGTCTTCTGATCTACCGCAGATTTTAGGAGCTCGGGCTAATGGTTTTGCAATGGCCTACCTGCGAAAGTGTCACGGCACGATCGTGCGCGATATTTTTCTGATCGGTCATTCGCGCTGGTCGCTTTTTAGAGGCGATAGATTAGAGAGCGCAATTTCCTCGGTTCTGCAACAGGACGCGGGACGGACGCAATGGTTTCACCCACTTTGCTTCCGCATTCGAGAACGTGCCAATTACGCACAGGGGACACGGTGTTTCGAGTTTCGACACGTGGTTTGCTGGCGCCGGCCGCGAGCGAACGTTCTCGACACGGAGTGTGGTCTACCCAAGGTTAGAGACGCGAAATTCACGCACCGATCTCTCTCTGTGATTGTCCTATTCATCGTGATCGAGCAACTCACGAATTACGATCGCGAGATCTAACGACGTAGTTTGGTGATTACGTGCTGTCGGGCAAATTAAAAATTGATTGACACTTTAAGTAGCCCAAGGTTTCGAAAAATGCCTACAAATCGGTCAGACCTTCCTTGGTCCCTTTCCAAAGGAAATATTCCAACAATTTTAGTTTCTGACAGTTTGTTAGTGAGACAGTTTCTCGAGCGTATTTAAAAAAAAAAATTCAATCACAGACTTCGTACGTGCAACGAAAACTACACTCATATAAGTAGTTTATAAAAAAATGATATTTTAAGTGCAAATCATGATAATTATGAATTTATTCACTTCTGTAAAGTACGGGTTCGTTACCGTCTTCGATAAGGCTTCGTCGAAATCTTCATTGCTTAAGAATGCGACTTTCTAGTTTGTAACACATACATAAACAGTTTAACTTAATTAAAAAAATTTCTTTCCTCATTTATTTTTGCGAGATTTTTTGTACAGCTTCTTTAAATATAAAGGCACTGTAATAGGGATATCTACCATAGGAGCTCACTCTGCATGGGGCCATATTTTCAAATCTTACTCCCCAAAATCAACAACATAAAAAACAGCTTAGTTATACCTAGTTGCAGAATAAAATACTTCTTTTTAAATATTAAATTCATAATATAAAAACTAGAGGCAGCTGAAAAATTTGTGAGGCTTCATAATGATGATGCGCCTAGGTTTAGGTCTCTAAAAGTATAAATGGTGCCGTGATTGCGCGTGCCGCGGGTAAACTTTGAATTCTGCCACTCGAATAGATCGATCTTGCGACGTAACGCACGGTGCCCTCCGATCGAGTGCCGCGCGTGATTCGACGGTGCGGTGTCTTAATGGCGAACCAATCCGAGTAAACAGGATCTCATCTGCGGCATCTGAATTTCTAATAAGAGCTCTACGACCAAGAACTTTAACTTTGACACCGGCGTTGTATTAAACATTTGGATAATGCGCGCTTTATTATACGAGTAGCGGTAGCCTCGAGTGCCATCAATTGACGTGTAACGTGGGAACTTGTCGGAAATGTGCGATTCAAGGACGAATTAAATCATTGACTATAATACATATAACCGGAATATGTACGTGTTGTTCGCGGATCCATGGCGGGAACCTTTCACGCCTTTAGTATACGCTGCAGTGAAGAATAAACTGTTAGTAAACGTGTCAATTCATCACATCCACGCTAGAAAACACTTTTTCCTATGATTTTTCGATTGATGCAAGGGATATCAGATTTCTAAGACATTTAATTTTGGTTACCGGTATTAGATTATTGCCTTAAGAATATTCGTACAAAATTTTATTCAAATCGGTCCAGGAATCTCTGAGATACTTTAAATACCGTAAATGATGTAACTATGAAAAGGCATTGGGAGCGGGGGCTGCTATAGCACCATTTCGTAAGATATCAAATTTCTTTTTCAAGAGAATACATCTTAATTTATACACACCAAGGTGTATATCTTGATTTTTAAATATCATGTTTCTTTATATGAAAAAAAGTCATCAAAATGACCCTATTTTCCGACCTGTCAAGGGTATGTAACCCCTTGAATTAACTATTACGATAATGTTGATTACTTTGTTGCTTCATTTTAATTTCTAATATTGTTAATAACGCAGAATAAAAAAAAATAAAATATTTTTTTCTTCTTATTTAAGAGAAACCTTAAGCATTCAGCACTAGGGGAACTCCCCTACGCTCGAATATTAGTGGCGTTCTTGAATAATGGAAATTTTGCTGCGCTTGAAACTGTAAATTCTCTTTCAGGTCAAGCTGCACGAGGTCAGAACGTACCGGAGGTCATTATAGCAACAGTGTGGCCGGTTAATTGATTCTATACGGCGCTGTTGAATGACTGTAATTGGTAAGCGATGTAATAATTAATGTGAATGTTATCTACGTAACAAAACATGCACTCCTTGTATTTTCACCGATCGTCGGACGTAACTGGTTTTATTATCGCTCGTGACCGAGTGAATCGTATTTGCTATTAACAAAAGTGTCTTCATTCATTCATTCAATCATTCCCTTCTTGGGAAGCTGTTGCTTTATTGTTATTCTTCCTGCTTATTTCTCCTATTTTATATCGCACCATAATTCGTACACTTAAATTAAAATAATAACACCTAATCTTGTGAATCGGTATCCAATTAAGGGGTAATGACACCGTAGAGCCCGGAAAGGCAGCCTGATTTTAAGAATTTTTTTATGCGAGTAAAGTGAATGGAATACAAATTCTATTTGAAGGGCTTTATTGTACATACCTTGAAATATGATCATAATTTTTTTTAAAAATTTTAATACAAAATGGCGGCGTCGCCGTACAACAAAAAAAGCTTCTTCTGAAAAACAGTGTTCCGTGGCCGGAAAGATTTCTCCTTCAATTTTTGACCTAGAACAAAAAACCAAAAATGTTTCAGTTCTATATAAGATTATCTCGAGAAGTACACGAGAAAATTAAAAAATCGAATGATGCGTGATTGAACAAAACTTTTCAACAATTTCGAGGTTTTGGCAGTTCCGTGTTTTGTTTAATCTAGTATTTTTTAATTTTCCCGTGTAGATCCAGAGATAATCTTATTTAAAACTAAAATTATTTCAGTTTTTTGTATTAAGTCAAAAATTGCAGGAGAAATCTTTCCACCCGCGAAACACTGGTTTTCAGAAGTTTTTCGGGCTCTACAGTGTCGTTACCCCTTAAATTCATTCATAAAATTGCTTAGATTCAGAAAATTCTAAGAAAAAACAGAATAAAGTTATGTTGCAATGTTTTCATAGTTATCACAGTTGTTAAGCCTACTTGCAATCAGTTTTTCAATGAAAATTGAAGACTACCGCTTTGATATATCACTTTGAGTGTGAATTATTACTTGATAGACTTAACATATCATGTATTTGTAATTTGAATAGTGGCAAGTGATAACAAATTTTGAATTTTCAAACGAAGGTTGGCCATACTGCGCGCATTTCCGAATTGCCAACTGCGGGAGTCCAACTTCCGCAGAAAACTTCATAGAACTGAGTGTTGTGATTGTGAATTGCGCGCTTGATGTTAATATATTATATTAAGTATAGAGAATATTACTAAAAGATGGTTAAACTAACGCCAGATTTAATACAGCAATCTATGCAGTATATCAATCCTGTAAAGGATCGCGAATTAGATCTCAGAGGTATATAAACGACGTTCATAAAACAATTTTAACCTAAAAGCTATCATTAATTCTTCAATTTGTTAACGTTCTTTTAATCATTCTTCGTTGCAGGATATAAAATACCCACGATTGAAAACCTGGGTGCCACGCTGGTTAGTATTCGAATAGCTAAATGCCTCTTCCTCAATATTCTTTTGACCGTGTTTACTCACGTTTTGGTTAGACATGACCTTTATTTACGTTTGTGATGGCTGATGACGTCATTCGCGCTTAAGACGCAAATGCGTTCGAAGCATTATTGTTTCACGATTAATGAATTATTAATAAAAAATCATTAATTCTAGGATCAATTCGACACCATAGACTTCTCAGACAACGACATCCGAAAATTAGATGGCTTTCCTCTTCTAAAACGGATCAAGACACTTTTTTTCAACAACAACCGTATAGTAAGAATCGGCGAGGGATTGGAGCACTGTATACCCAACATGGAGACCCTAATGTTAACTGGGAATATGATTCAAGAGCTCGGCGACTTGGAGCCACTAACACAGTTGAAGAGTTTAACGAATCTCTGCCTGCTACAGAATCCTGTCTCCGCGAAACCTCAATACAGACAGTACGTCGTATACAGGTTCCCCCAGCTGAGGCTTCTAGATTTTAGGAAAATTAAGCTGAAGGAGCGCGACGCGGCTGTCGCTTACTTCAGAAGTAAAAAAGGAAAAGAAATGGTTCGTGAGATAGCCAAGAAAGCTAAGACGCAAACTTCTGGAACAGCTGCGGATAAACCTCTAACTACCCCAGAGGAGCGGAACAAAATCAGAGAAGCGATCACAAATGCTTCTTCCTTGGAGGAAGTGCAGCGCCTTAGTAAATTGCTTCAAGCCGGACACATGCCCAGTGAAGATAGATTACAAAACGGTAGTATTGCCTATCACTCGTAACTTCGCGAATATCGCGCGCTTGATTTTACTGACTGTGTCCGTTCGATTGTTCCAGGAAACTCGATGCCCGAGGCAATGGAAGAAGAGGACGATTAAAGTTTCTGTAAATTATTCTCAGATTTAGGTTATACAAGAATAATTTTTCTTATTGCTGTAAGTATTCGATCGATACTGTTGGTGGGATTGAGAATAGATTGTTAAGCTAATAAGAACCTGCGTGCTACACAAACCGAACATTGTTTGCAAATAATTCACATTGGCGAGAATAAAACTATTGAGATACCCAATTGCCCTGAAGCGACTGCGTAAACATATCGCGCCACCAAAGTCACTCCAAATTTTTAATACATGCGTATGTTTATTTCAGTGAAATTTCAATAAACCAATATCTGCAGAAGTTTTTGTATACCACGTTATTATTCTCCCGCAGAGATCGGCATCAGAAATCGTCTGCCCTTTTAACGAGCACCTTTTTGAACGATGAGAAGTCGAATAAGACTCGTGCACGCGTTTTACTGTTCAAATGTTTTCCCTCTGTATTCCGCTAACGACTTATATGAGTTACGTAAGTTAGTGTCGCTAGATGTCAGCATCGCGCGGAGTGTTCTGCTTTACATTTTCGGATAGACACTGTTTCGAACGTAATTTTATAGAATTTTGTAAGAGAAATGGGTAACGCGTTGAGACAAATCGCGAGTGATGATTACCCCGAATCTCACAAGCCACCTTCGTACGATCCGCAACTTGGATTTCCTAATGGCCGCAAGAAGAGAGGCAAGTATTTCATGTAGTCCTAACCCTCAACGAGTTCAAATTTATTCGCCAGTATTTTGCGCTAATTATCTCTCGATTTACATTAACAACGACTTCGTTTGACCCATCACGTTAAACCATCACTGTTTCACTCTTACTGTTTGAAGATTCGATCGAATTGCATTCATTGTTTTCATGTCGTAAACGCTTCGCCAATGACATAACTATGCTGCAAAAACTCCGATTGTGCATGGACGGTTCAAAGTGTATTCTTAATGCAACTGCTCATGATTCTCTTTTCTAAGTGAATTTGTAATTAATAATTAGGGTGTACATGGAACATACATTTGTTAGCAGTGGTGCACTCAGGATTTAATCTTGGAGAAATGAAAAATATTTTTAATACAAATTCAATAAAATTTGTTAGCTGATTATAAAAATTTATTTAGAGAATAAAATCCAGTTTTCTTTTTATAATGCCTCCTCTTTGGGGGACATCAGGGCCTTTTCCTCTGGGTACGCCACTGTAAGAATATATTAATAAATGTCTGAAACAGATTTTTAAGTAAGTTTCAAGAATATTAGAATCAAGGTGATGGTAGAATTTGCAATAAACTGTGAAGTTTTGAAGCTGGTGTCCTGCAGAAAGAAGCTTGATTTTTGATCTAGTGTTTATCCTTGCGGATCAAATATTTCTTTATTCGAACATTTCTTTGTATTCGGAAGAATAAGGAAAGTATCTTAGATTCCAGTTTTGAATGACCAACTATGTAGAAGAATCTGGCCATCATATGCGAAAGATTCATTAATAATTAGCTGGGTTTATTAATTCATCTGGAAATATTATGTATGTATTTTACTTTGCAGTTATGGTAGCAACGGATCAAGAGATGAGGGCTGCCCGTGTTCCAACGTATTTTAGGGATTATTGCGCTCACAAGTACATAGATTATTTGCAGTGTCAAAGACAGCATTACCCATTCCCGCAGCCCTGTAAACCCGCACGTAACGCGTACTTAGAATGCCAAACTGACGAGTAAGTCGCCTGTAAAGCTTTACGTATGCTCACGCTAGTCTTAAGGTTTGTTCGAGCCCTGTATAATGACATTGATTGTTTCAGTGGTATTCTGAGGATGAAAGAGTACGAAAGAGAGCGCAGACTTCGTAGGAGAGAAAAGAGCAAAGGTATAACAGCTTAGATTACAACTCGATCCGTCGTTGCTCGTGTTTAGGATACATACACCCGAAAGCAACTAGCTTTCGACATTGTAAATAATTAACATCAATAAAGGATTTAAATTGTACGAATCAGTAGAAATGACAAGCGATGTTATTTATCCTGTTCTGTTTCCGTTCGTATGCTATTTATTATTATTGCCCATGATAAAAAACCCTTTAGTGTACAGAGTGTGTGGAGATAACATCAGCAAAATTATTCAGTCCGCGGAACACAACCAGTATGTATTGAAACCTAGGTAAGAAACGTGTGACACATCGATTATGCAGGAGATTCCGAAGGGTGTTAATGGAAATTGAAAACAAGTCAATATCTCTGCGATATTGATTTGTCTAAAATCGAAGGGGGGCCCTTGTCGTAGTTGCCTTTGGGGGGCGTGAAAACTTACTTATCCATGACCCTGGAATCTGTGATGCACCAGTTCAATTAAACTAATATATTAGTTATGCTTCAGACTCCAGACTACTGAAGCACATTCCACTTGGGGCCTAACGAAGGTAAAAGTTTGAGTATCTAACACGTGGGTGCCCCCATAATCCCTTTATGTGAGTAACTTACTGGTATTTATTTGTCATTACATAAAAAAGGAATTACATATTTACAAAAGAGCTTTCGTCGCGTGCGAGACGCAAACTAAAAATAAATTACGATCTTAGGATGAGGCTCGAGGCGAAACCCTTATGAAAATTACCGTATCGTCAGGGCGCACGCTCGCTCTCTCTCCACGCAGCCAGGGTATGTATGCAGCGTCCGCCCACCCCTGTTCGAGGGGTGTATCGAGAGAATCGATAAGGTAGAAAGTGTCTGCACTCAGCTGGCTGCCGGAGAAAGCATTGCATATGTCCGCGGAGGGGTTATCCCTTAATCGCTCGTGGTTTCGTTGTCTTCCCTCCGAAAGAATTCGAGTGAGTGTTTAACCCCTAGACGTGCCACACGATCAGCCGGTCGCATTGTGGATGGGAGGAATGCAGTGAGGTCGTAAAAGCAATTGGGGGATGAAAGCGGCGGAGTGTTGGATGCTGACAGCTCGGAAAACAGCTGTTTAAATTTCGGATACAGTACGTTAATAGGACTACTTAGACAGATCAAGGTGGATAGGTATTTCGGATGAAATGCGCGTGTGGGTGGTCCACTCCCTCAAGGGGCATAACTTCATGGGCCTAACTAGCTAACGTGATTGGTTTCACGAAGCTACTTATAATCACAGCTTCATCCTTCGTGTACCAAATTGATTGTAAACTAGATTCTACTATACGGAAGCCAGTGCTCAATTGAGGCACTGAGAACAGAAACGGACTAAGCCACATGTTTTGCGAAATTGAATTTATAGGAAAATGTATTCCAAGAGGCTGTACTAGTCATATAAAATATGAAAAATTAAGATTTTTCAATGTGGGTTAGTCCGGTTTTTGCTCTTGACGCATCAAATCGCCCTTAAAGTGATGTCCATTGATTCGATGCAATACCCTGTCAATCGTTATCAACTGCATTCTTCCAATCCATGCGTGAATCCCGCAAGGAGAGCGATCCTCGCGGAAACCTGCAGGAGTTCACGCACGGCTACGAGATCCGATTTAATAACCAGGTTTCGCAAGGAACGCTGCGTTCTAGATCCATCGGTTCGCTAGGCAGCTCACTAGTGAGAGGAATTTCGTTTTTAGACAGAGGTGCAGCGTGTCTGTGTGTAAAAGCGCGCCTCACCTGCAGCTGTCTCGGCTATCGTGATAGAAATTAACACCGTTCCCGGCTCGCTGCCGTACGACGCGTGAGGCTTTTTTTCTCGCGACATATGTTTAAGAGATTGCTACAGACACTCGAGGTTACATAATAATCAAACAACGCATAAATAATCGTAAATAGAAAATTGAGCTTGTGGTCGCGGAATGGGCCGTTGAGAGTGATTTGGTCCATGTACAGGGTAGCGCGTGAGATAATCTACAAACTATTCCAACGTGCCAGGGTCATTTTGAAAAAATCTACTAAACGCCGTTTAGTCTCCTGGTATCGAACGTGTTAAGTTGTTAACGGACAATGACCGGTACGGCAACAGGTAGATGCTGATTAACCATATCAGACAGTCTACACTTCTACAGCTTCATCGCTGAGCAGAAACTGCTTATTTCTATAAGGGGTGGAACTAGATCGATCGAATGCGCGAGGTTTTTGCTTTAAAATATCTCGCGGTATACCCTGCACTGTTTCTCAAGTGGTGTCCCCAAAGCACTTTCCTTTCGGTTAAGTTTCCTTCGTTTCCCTGCCGATACAAAGAATTGGTAGTCGCGTGGCGCGCGTATCGGTCGAACGGTCCAAGCCGCCCCAGAGATTTAAATAGAACCGCGAAGACGATGCCCCTCGGCGCTCCCTAAGTCTACACCTATATTTACAGTAACCTTAATTACAGACCTGATCGGCGCGCAACACTTAGAGTAAAAACGGAGTAATAATAATAACGGACCACTAAATTAACGACACCAAGGACCGATCGATGCACGAAGCTACGTCGATTCTGGGTTTTCGATGCACTTTCTCGCGTCACGTGTGCCGAGCTGAAGCCAGGAGCTCGGTCCGTTCGTTAATCCCGATGCTGCGAATTACTTGCTCGCACCGGAGAATCGGTCGTGGGTCAAGAACGAGTGCCTCGGAAGCCCTGGTCCGAGCTGTTCGCGAGACCTGAGATGCCCTGCGGAGGACACGAGGGATAACAAGTGAAGCCCTCTTCCGTACGGAAGGAATCTGTAAGCTCCACCCCAACGGGTCGATCGAGCTTGATCTTGCTCACGATCGGGACCGCGGATCAGCTTCCAGCGCGATTCTTTCAAACTGTTCAGATGACTAGTTTCGCGTGATTATCGGTAAAATAATCTAATCAACGGGGAGTATGGATCTTCTGGTACCCAGAGGCTCTATCGAACAGTTTGCTAAATAGTTGTTGTAATGTTCAACGGGTGGAGGAGAGGGTAATTGCACCTTGCCCCGTAGAGTTAAGAAAATCGGATATCACGATGGTGCGAGCACGTGGCGAAGCGTCCCTTCGCTCTTCTTTCAAAGCCGATCCGCAGTCCTTCGATCGTACGCGGTCGTTGGAGTGTATCGGGGAGAAATTCTGGTATATGCGCGTTAAGTCCCCTCGTTTATTCGTCCTTCAGCTCCTTCTTCGTTCTCCTCCTGCTGTACGCCTGCCGGTAGAAGTCGGAGAAGAGGACGAAGAAGATCGACGAGTGGAGCAGAAGAAGGGCCGCTATCAGTTTCGGATAGCCGCAGTCGAAGACCAGGGCCTGGGTGCTGTGCACGAACACTAGGAAGAACTGCACCTGCAAATGGAACGGAAAGGCATTTAGTCGCGCCCTCTCCTGCTGACGGTGAGCTATTAGAAATTTCCCATGATTTCCTAGGCTAATCGGTTAATGTTCGTTCGAATAACGATCAACGAAGACCGTGTAGCTTGTGTAAATTAAGAGTTCAAGTATGATTAGGATGTCTTCTTTAGGAGGGGCCATTTTAGGGTTGGACTAGGCGACAAATGTGATTTAATTAAGTTTCATTCAGAGTTACACCTATTGTTACACTTCATCGATTGGTAACAATCTACTTACCACTAACTACTCAAAATAATAGCCTTGGGTGTTAGCGCGAGTGTAGACATCTGGATACAGAATTTTCCACGCGTTAGGGTATTTATATTCAATTCTATTCGCATACATCGCTATGAAAGTGGTGTATCATGAAAACTACGAGATTTTTCATACATACAGTGACGGATTGGCCACAGGGTGTAAGCTTGGCCGATGGCAAGTGGCCTTACACCCTGTAATTACTAAAAAACTATACATTTATTTCACAAAAATTTGAAACCTACTTTTTTGCTACTTATGTATTTTTTCAAAATGTTATTTCTTATATAAATTAAACGATAGCCTTATAGTTGTGGGTGGGCTTTTTAGACCCATTCCGCCACTGCATACATAGCCTTTAGTACCGAGTCCAACCCCAAAGTACCCCCAACCAATCAAGTGCATTATTTGTTCGATAAATTCGTAATGCAACGCGCCGTTCGCGAGATAAGTAAGTACCTATTTGTTGTGCCCATTATAATCGACGACACCGTGTTTGGCAACGCGCGGTCACGTGGCTTTGCAGGCGCATTAGAGGTGCAAAGTGTCGCAAGCCGACTCGTGTCGCGAGGATATGCGCGTGGACGAGGTGCTCGCCTACACCGGCAAATTAATGGACTTGCACGGTTATGTACGATCGCGGTAATGGCGCAAGGATAATCGGCAACATTTTGCATAGGTACACCGTGGCGGGGGTTCGCCCGGCAAAGAATCTGGCGCAACGCTGCCTAACGATCGATTAAATCGTAGAAAGTGAATTTTCGTTGCATGGTTATGAGACCTGTAATTTAATCGTGCACGAAATAACGCGGTCGCCAACGAAACAAACGCGTTAGGGGACTGATTGCCCGAGTTCAGTAAAAGGTGCGCGATTCGATCGCTCTACCACAGTGGCTCGTTGTCCCTACTTTTCCCATGCAACGTTGCTTTATCTTCACTGTTCCTTCAGGGGCGGATTTGTGTGTAGATTGCAGCCTGGAGCGGAAAATTTTAAGTAGTGGGAGATTTTCGGATGGAGGAATTGAAAAAGGCTTAAGGGGGTAAAATGGTATTAGACAGTAAAAATGAACGGTTCCTTTCAGGTTGGATTGGAGGACGACTAATAATTCATACCATTTGCACGATTTACGATGCTTTACTCGGGATATAACACGCATTTTAAGGCCAAGACACTTTAAAAGCATTAAAAATTGAAGGAAATACAAAGCGCCAAAGTGGGCGCCGTGCGTGAAGACGGTGAACAGCATAACTCGAGAACAGATCAATATTTTTAGTTGGAATTTTAACTGAATCTACAAAATATTTTTCTCCGCGAGGTAGAATTAGCTCGTTAAGATTGTAGAATTTTGAAAAATTTGATGTCCAAAGTTGATTTTTTTTTAATAACTTCATGAATTTTTGTTAAATTTTTCTATGAAGGTCCACCTTGTAGATTTTGAGTCAGAGAATATTCATTGACAACGGTTTTGCTTTCAGATGAGTCATTCGACCGGAATCACGTTCACAACCTTGACGCGGGCATTGCGCAGCGCCCACTTTGGTGCTTTGTATTTCCTTAAATTTTTAATATTCTTAAGGTTTCCTGGTCTGAAAACGCGTATCGCGTCCAGAATAAAGTATTGAAAATCGTGTAAATGAAACCGTTCATTTTAGCCGTCTAATACTCTTCCACCCTCTTAAACAGAGGCTTGAGGGGACTTTAAAAAAAATCACCTTTTTGTCATCTAGCAAATTAGCAATAACACGTCACTGAATTAATTTTAAAATTATTTCGACTCTTTCAAGTTAAAATTGTCAGCCTAGGGACGTCAATCTTCAAATCCGCCCCTGCGTTCTTTTTACCATTACTACCGACTCAGCAAGAAAGCTTGCAATCCCGGATTAAATCATTCTCCTTAGAAGTTTTTGGAGAACGCGGCTCCATTACAGTTCACATAACCTCTCTCTCTCCAACCACAAGATTCATGACCTATACTTTGAAAAATCGTCTTCAGCAGCTTCTGCACGGTCACGTCGATTGTCCAACTGAAACAGGAACCCTAGTAGATCCACACAGAAGCATCCCCTACCACCCACGATCTCAAAGACTCACAGACACCCGCACGGCCCTCGAGCGAACCTGTTTACTCAACCCGATCCTTTCATTTACATCATAGAACCCAAACAACTGTCGTAGAAGCACTTTCCTCGCGTATCCTAGGTACTCGCAGTGGGCTAAGTCTCGCGAGCGTTCGGTTGCGGAACGTCCTCCGAGAAGAGCCGCGGAGGATGCGGAGGAGAAGAGCCGGGGAGGGTGAGAAACTACGGTGTACGGGAAAAGGACATCGTCACCTGTCCTTTGAGAGGTCCCCGATCGATGGTATTGCGGGATAAAATCTAGGTAGCTGAGCGGATAGGTGAGGCTTCGTAGGCATGCAGCCGGTTCGCGGTGCTTAGACATGGCAATGTCGACGGCGGTGGTGGTGGCGGCGATGGTGGTGGTAGGACACGGTGCTGTATGGCATATCGGAATGCCAAATTGTTGCGCCACCGCGACGTAGTCGGCCGAGTCCGGCCAAAGCAAGTCAGCCGGCAATTGCCTAACGTTGTACTTTTCACTTTCCCTCACCCCTACCACCACGGCCCGCGTGAAATTTTGTCCAGGGACTTGCTCTAGTGGCCACCGATGGCCCAGAATCCGTGGGAGACGGTGAACCGTGCGCGGGTCCGACCCCACGCCGGATCTATCGATCCTTCCTATGCGTCCTTCCAGCAAATCGATCGTCACCGCAGCGGCGGTTAGAGACCAACCCAGCGAGGTTTACCGCCTTTCGCAGGGCTCATCTTCGAGTAATAGGCTATGAGCGATAATGGGCATTTAATGGCGTCTGTTGCAAGTCTCCCGCGCTCTTTGGTTACCTCCAGGCGCGGATTGCTTGGCAAATACCGCCGTGTGTTGCTGCTGACGTGTGACTAAGGCGAGGCGGCTTCTAGAAGAACGGTGGCAGGCTAGATTCGTCTTTCTTAGAATATATAAATCAGTGATGAGCAACCTTTGGCCGGTAGTGGGCCAAAAGTGGATACCTAATACTCTGCAGGGGCTGCAATATTAAATACTTAAATATACTGAGTAATCAAAGGATTTTAATTTATGGGGTGAATTTGTTATTTCTGATATAGATTTTCAATTGGAATAATTGCCGGTCGCGAGGCTCTCATTAGTGGTATAAATTATCTTAGGATAGAAGGACTTTCAAGTCTCTCAAACTTCTCAGATTTTACAGATTCTTCAGTAGCTTCTTCGTTTAAATGGAATTCAGAATTCTTTCCCACTGATTCTAAGGGATTAGTAACCCTTCCACCAACCAAGCAGCCACTGCAATCTAGGCGCGCAATTTGCACACAATGACGGTGTCTGGCAGGTGTCCGTTTCGCTATCCGTGGATCGCGCGATGTCCATTAAATCTTGATCGCCCGTTTTCCTTCCCTCCTGCTTGATTGGGGAGCGCGTGGATTGCAGCAACCGCGCCGAGCTCGCTCGGGGCCTACCCGCATTTGTTTAGAGTTTTAGAGCGTGCCGGAGCCGATGCACCCCGCGCTTGATTCGACTTTGCGCCTCCGCTCACTTTCATCGATGCGGATTATTATCCGACCGGGCTGCAGCCGGCGTTGTGCAAGAAGAAGGTATCGCGAATCTCGCTCTAAAAACTGTTTGGTGCCCGGTGGCCGCTGATTGCGCGATCTTGTTGCTTTCGCCGCGGTCACGTGCGCACGCGCGCTAGAAAAACGCGGAGGAAAACAGCGGATTCGATTTCGAAGACGTGAAATACCCTCGCACGATGTCCGATTCCTATCATTGCTCGTCTTCGCGCGATTCTGCCACTTATTGGCTCTAAATGGGGCAACTTTTTAGGGATGCTTTTTGTCTGGTAGATCTTCGTGGTGTTCGACATCCGTTCTGCCCTCTGCAGGTGACTTTCTTTCTCATTTCTTTCAGTGTAATAGAATAATCGCGTTTGTATGCGAGCTGACGAGTATTAGAAGGGATGTTGGTCGTATATGCTGCGGGAGTCCCAAAGTATTCAGCATTTTTGCTCTCAGGCCTCTTCTTCTAAAACTTTAAAGCTTGAGACTTTAGGACTTGCCAGTTTTGTAAAACCACCTACACGCTTCCCAGGTAGATACTACACAATGCTACCAATAACCGGTGATGGATATTTATGCAATGGAAAGCTATCCGTTTTCTCTTGGACAATGCGCATTGTCCTTGTCGCTAAACTAAACCGATCTGCTTCGACGGGACACTGAATTATAATGTGCAAAAATCGAATTACGTGCACGTGTGGCACCTGTAACTGGTGACCTACATGCTGCACGATTCGTTAGTACAACCGTGGCAAAAAGATGTGCGCAGCGTGATAGTAAAGATCGAGAACGTTTCTTCGCGGTCGGTCGAAGCACGTCGAAAGTATAAAACGCGTTGGTTTTTGCGCGCAGAAACGGTTACGGGCAATTTCTCGCGCTGGCAAATGGGCTGCAAATGAAAACAGGCTCGTTGGGTAGGAAAGTTTTCGCAAATTGTCAACGCGTCACTGTTCTGATCAGCCTGGCCGAGACCTGAGTGCCGGTACGTTTTCCTGACAATCAGGATTAAGTGGGACACTACGAAAGGCGGATGAATCACGAGTGAATATTCGCGGAGTGAACCTACCAGCTGCACGGTGGTGAGGTGCTTCTTCCACCACAGGTACTTCTGATATTCGGGCCCCATGGCGGACACCATGTAGTAGGTGTACATTATCACGTGCACCGCGTTGTTTATGAGGTTCCCTAAAGTCCCGTGGCCTCCGGCGATGAATTTCACGCAGACCCACGTCTCGAGGGGCGTCAGAGAGTGATGGTACAGGTGCAGGAAGGTTATTTGGCTGTCCTTCTTACGCAGAACGAAGAATATCTGAAATTTCGTAGAGAAACTAGTCAGGGATCGCACTTTTGTATGGACACGAGGTGGCTGAGTTTAATTTCTTGGTCCCGAGTGAAGAGAATGTTGCTTTTATTTAGCTTCACTTGTGAGTTCGT
This sequence comes from Andrena flavipes, assembly GCA_963971345.1. NCBI lineage: Eukaryota > Metazoa > Arthropoda > Insecta > Hymenoptera > Andrenidae > Andrena > Andrena flavipes. The sequence goes on from OZ020480.1 coordinate 60,751,057, forward strand.
TAGTTTGGCAGGGTGAAATCTTGTAAGCTAATTTTCACCCACTTCCACGTATCCGATAGGCTTGAAACTTTGCACACATACGCAGTTCCGATGACAATACAATATTTTCACTAAAAAGCATAACATAATTTACAATAATTTTTTTTTAAAAAGCTTTTATGGAATTTAGTTTAGATAGAGAGTAACGATTACAATCTTCGAAGATTAAAAAGTATAAAATCTTTAAAATATTAGGGAATTATTCTGAGGCAGTTATCTATCTATTTAAGCTCTATCTATCTACGCGATCCACGTGCTGGAGAATTCGCGTGCCCTCGGTTGCCTAAAGAATTTATTCCGGAAGATGATATACATAACGATCTCCAACCTGACGATACTATCTCGCGTACCCAGCTGTTCCATCCGCGACACGCGTCTATCCACCATTCTCCGATCGCGGAATAACGAAAGCTGGTCGACTCTAAATGTAAAAACACTGGTTCCAGTGAAGGATCGGTCCCGCAACGGCGATACTGTTGCGAAGCAATGGTTTTCTGCTGGATTTCTGCTTCAGTGCCTGGTTTCTACGGCGGTATGCGATCGAAAGAAACCCGAAAAATCAACGGTCCCATCGCGGAATGCCTCTGATCGGTTCTTTCTATCTTTCGTAACGATGGGAACTCCGGCTTTGTACGTACCGTGTCAGCGAATTCCGTGAACTTGCTGATGAAGTACCACCAACACAGGTTCGCCATTCGCAGCGCGGACGGGTTGTGGGAGTAGTCCACCGGCTGACACTTGTAGCTGTAATCCAACAGCCAGCCGGACATCAGGTGCTGCGAAACAGGAGGTCACGGTCAAGGTACATTTCCGATTGTTTCGTACGGACGCTTTAGCGATTGTTTCGCGCCGCTTGGCAGTAGGCACTCTCGCTGGGATCGGGGTTAATATTCCTGGGAACGTGTTCGCCAAAGGCGATTTTGTGTTATCGCCGATAGACCGTTCCACTTTTCAGAAGCTGATGTCTTTAATTGGATCATTCGTGTCTTTGAAAATTGAATATTCGAAATGATTGATACGCCAAGCGGAACGGAATGCGGGTAACATTCTGCAGACTGAAGATGCAAGGTACTGCCCCACTAATGTCATTCAGATTTTTTTACTCTATTAGAATGCTAAATTCTTATTCGACTGCAGCTTTGCATACAGGGTGGATCAGAGAGTATTACCGACTTGAATGTTTCCAGAGGCATCGAAGTAAGGAAATAATTTTTTTAATTAAAGTTGTTTGATATGAAACGGACTATTTTATGGACATAACAATTTTTTTGCAACTGAAGCTGCTTAGGAGTGATTTTCTTCTTACTTCCCATGATTTCGGAGATATTATAGGTGGTTATTCTTATTGGTCCACCCTGTGTATAGATTATTTTTTATATATGTTGTATATCGTGTGGAATATTTTTCTTTATATTGGTCCCACTAAGATTTCCAATTTCAAACGTTGGCACTCAGTGTAATAGTCAAATCAGAAAGTATAATTAGTGTACAGGGTGTTCGATAGAATGCTGCTGAAAGTAAACGGCTGCTATTGTTCTGTACACGCAGTTATTACAAAAATTCAAGTGGTTTTTAGTAGATAAAGGATAGCAGTTTTATTCTAGCCGTGGTAGAAGTGAAAATGAGTAAGCTTACAACGGAAGAAATAGTGTATCTTATGGAGTGCTACTGTTCTAAAGGAAAAAGTTATAGCAGAGCTTATAGGAGGATGTCTTAGAGAAGGTTTTCCATGGTCCTCGTAAATGAATTGATTTTTGTATCAATTCGAAATGCTCATTTAAAATTGCCATACTTGATCTACTAAACACCACTTGAATTTTTGTAATAAGTGCGTGTACTTACATAACAATAGCAGCCGTTTACTTTCAACAACTTTCTATAGAATACCCTGAAATTGAAATTGAACTTCGATTGTTGCCCCGAGCTAAATAAAAGATGATCCCAAGTAACATGTGTCGTCAAACTGTACAGATTGAACAGATCTCACATTTCACTAGTATCCGATATACGCTGGATCTTTTACTATCTACTACCTCGAGTGTCGGGAAAATAATCTAGCATGTAGGCAACTTTCTATCGTTAATGACAATGTGTCCGCGATATTGTCCACCGGGTTGCTATCGTGGTGACCTGAATATATCGACGAACCCGTGACGAACGAAGATGCCTCACGTTTTCCTCAGTAACAGATAGATCGGCATCGTTGATAATTTCTTTAAATTCTTCGAGATGACCTACTCAACTCAACCTTCCAATTGGTCACCTTTAAAGTAGGCCAATTCAGATATTTCCAATTTCAAACAAATATAGAGAAGCAGGTTTCAGATTCGATTTGCGTTTGCTAGTACAGTTGAAGGGTAAGGGGAAAAAATAGGGAATGTCCATTTTTCGTGAATGTCCACTCTGCGCTGGAACATAAGCTGTTTTGTGACATTCATAGTTTTTCCCATTACCCGTCACTTACCTTTTTCAATCAGCTTGTGCAATTCTGAGTTATCAAAGCTTTTAGATCGCGATCCTAAAGGTAGGTGTCCACTTGAGAGTAAAACTCGCGCGAGAAGCTCTCGAGAGTATATCTCGCAAGTGGACACTACGTCCGAGAGTGACTGTCGGAGAGCGACGTTCAACACTCAGACAGCGGACACGTTGCAACTTGCTCTCGAGTGGATACATAGTAATATTAAGTATTCTGCGAGTGCAGTTCGCGAGAGTAGGTCTTCTGGGTTATGTAGTAGGCTCGCGTCGCGGTAGACACGGCGTTGCCAGAGAAGTGTTGCTAGGCGGTTAGCCGGGAGAACTGCGCGGTCGAGGCAGTCTGCGTCGAACCGAGTAGAAAGACAAGTTTCGAAAGCGTACAAAGTTTCGAAACTGTTGAGCATCTTCAATATGCAGTTCCCTCGTAAGAGTTGGACCTGCTCCTAATTCTTGTCTACGCTGAATCCATGGCCTGACCCATTAATTTTTCTTTCTACGTCGCTTCTTTCTCTTTTTTAAAATATTATAAGCAATAATCAAAGCACTAAATTTTTGCACATCCATAATCACGACCTCACTTCGTTCGTAGGTTAAAAAAGAAACTGAGAGAAACTGCAGATAGTAGCCGCAGACCAATTTCTAGTGGACACTGTTCTGAGAGTTCTATCGGATAGTAAGCTCTCGGCGAGTTTTCTATCGCCTACCTCAGAGTAAAAATTTTCGAAATTGCTCTCAAGTGGACACACAATTTGAGAGTACTATCGAGAGTAACTTGCGCGAGTTCTCTCAAGTGGACACCTACCTTAAGGCTTAGAATCTTATAGCCACTCAGTGTAATATTAGACACCACAGGGCTCTTCTCCAACTCACCGGGCAAACAGGCAAACGTTGGCGTCTAGGCGCACGAATTGCGAATCACCTGCTGGTGGAAAGTCGAAAACAGGATACTTCACCTTTAACGAACCGCGAGCGTGTACAAATCGCATTGGGCAATTGCGAGTCGCCTACCTCCTTTTTCCCTTTTGCAACTTCTTTCCGCGAGCCTGGCTTTCTCACCCCCTTGTTCACTAGCAAAGTGAATCACGATCCTCGTTGGAAATTCGTGGATTTCACGCCAGCGAGTGTTCATTTGTCGCTCGTCATCTCTGCACGAAATTTTTTTATTCGAAGGTAAAGTTCTCGCAATTTTAGCTTGAAGACACGGTATCGCAACCGCTCCTCTTCGTTCGCGTTTTCAAAACTGATTTCTGGATCGATTGCACCGCCACTCTGGTTTCTCTTTCTTTAAACAGTTTTGTAAACATCCTATGGACGACTGTTTCTAAATACTTTTTTGCTTTAACCATATACATATGTATTCTTTACCTTCATCTCTATAATCTTAAGATATAGGTTTTAGGAGGGATCCATTTTAGGTCAATTTAATATTAAATTACGTGATGTAAGAAAATTCGCCCACAAATTCTTCTCCATTACTTTTCATTCAATCATCGGTTGAGTTTGCGGAGTTTGAGTTGTGTGAATTGTGTGGAATACACCACACTTGAGATTTTTCTATGTGTGGAATTCCAAATTTGGGAATTTGGAAGGCATTCTGCCATTTTTTAATTTTTGCTTGCGTACTACTGTTTTTAGGCTTCTGAAATTTGATCTTTTAATTTATACTCCCCCACCAACTCCACGCTCAGGGAAAATTTGTTCCACCGGAATTTGTTCCTGTTCAAATAAAGTACCATCGTTACACGTCCACATTTTTACCCAGCACGTCGCTCGATTAACTCCTCGTGAACGCAGTCGATCGCCGTGGATCAGGAGGCGCGGCGCGGTTTCCCCGCGGCGTTCGCGGGTTGTCCACATTATCAGGGAACAGTCGAGAAGCGCCTAGTTGTTCGTTTCATTAGGCAGGCGATCGCACACGGAGAGGCTGGCTGCTGAAATTGGAATGTCGCGTTTCACAAGCGGCTTCGGTCGAGCCCAGTAGACAGAGATCAAAGTCCGCCTGTCGCGGTGAAACGAGCAGCGTGGCCTAGCGTGTCCTAACGTGTCCTTGAAGACCTTCAAAATGACAGTCGGTCTTTCATCAAGAATGTAGTGTCTCCCTCGAAATTTATGATTAAGGTCGCAGTTTTTTATCCGGAGCCTTGTCGATCCTGTTGAACGTCCGGCCTCGATGAGGCGTCTTTGGGTGATAAAAAAAATTGAAGGACAACGCTGGATAGCTTCGACAGGATCGATTATACTCTGATCGAAATTGCCACGTGCCAGAGCTCACGAAATCTTTGTTGCAGGAAAATTGTGTAATGTAGTTGCTATTAGGCAGTTCTATTATACTATGCCCAAACCTTACAAGGGAATTGGAACGTATTCAAGAACAGAAACATATTTTTCTGTCTCCTGTATTTTAGGAGTTATACGTCAAAAAGTATGAGTGCCTTTAAACATACCATTGTTCTTGGGTTGAGTCGTTCTATAAACCCGCAAAGTTGTGTTCCAAGCGGTTCTTGGCGTTCCCATTTTAGTCTGATCCTTTTCTCAGTGACGTTTTTGTTTCGTCTGCTGTTCTGGGTGCGTTCTTCCCAGTTTGAGGGTCAGACACTGTTGAATAGCTGAGGCAAGGGAAGCATTAGCCCTTATATCGCTATAAAACCAGGCACTCGGACTTTCCTCCAATTAAATCGCGTTGACATTCTAGTTAGTGGGTCAAGCTTAACGTCAAAGTCAAGTTACATACTTGTCGGGCTCATCATGGTTCGAGTTCCTTGAATTCCAATGATCGTCCAAGATCTTCTTGAGAAACCAATCATTGCTCATTTTCAGCAAAAAACGTATTATATATTTCCCATTATTTGAAATATTAGGATACATACTTCAATCGACTCGAAATGCTAGACCCCGACACTGCTCGCCCACGAAATCACGGTCCATTGAGCTCGCAGCGCGAAAGTTGTCCCATTGCATTTAAATTTCTTTTAACTTGCATATCCTGCTACTCGAACTATTATCGAAGCCATTACCGCGCGTCCTCATGGAGTGAAACCAAAGTTCGAAGACGCGCAAACTAGTTGCAAGGCAACACTTGCGCCGCGATCGTCTTCGTGGATAACGCAATTATCATCGGGTTACGATAGCTGCGGCTGCAACTATTAATTTCATACTTTGTTTTATTGAAACGATGTCACGAGTTAATGCGCAACTAGTGGAGTTCTCTGACCAAGTTGTGTCGTTTTTCTCAAACGCATCCTTCGACCGCTTGTCAAAGTCATTGACGCATCCTCCACGCGCATCCTTCACGCTTTAAACATTTGCTGCAGGAGTTCCCTCGCGCGCTCTGTCACGATTACTTCATCTAGTTCTGGCTGAAAACTCTTGAAGATTGGTGTCTGACATTTTCGTCTAGTGACCCACTTGCGCTAGCGATCCTCCACGGAGAGAGGAGGCCTGGGAGCCGTGAACTTTGGATCCCGCCGGTGCATCGATCTCGCGTGAACCGCTTGGCTCGCTGGTACACCGAGCATCCAACCTCTTAATCACTGTGATTTAGAGAAAGCCCGCGTCATTTCGCAACGCCCGCGGGACCTTGGGACGAGTAAAACGCCGCGACTGACAACCAGCGACCCTCTTTCCGTCTCGTTAGAGGCTATTACCAGCGAACGTATCTTCTCTCTGTTCTTTCCTGATAAGCTCGAGATCGTCCTCAAGTGGCGATCAAGGGACGCCGAAGTTGTAGCTCGAACTGTGACGGATCTTGTAAAAATGGACTTGGGCGGATTGTTTCACCCTTTAAAATTGGAGTTTCACAAAAATAATAGAAATACACATCTCTTAGATTTTTCTTCTTAAAAACATTATTCACAATTTTTTGCATACAATTTTTTTTCTCAATATTCTCCAAAGATTGACAAATGAAATCGCAAAGCTGGAAGTTAATATATTTAATGGTTTTGTTTTAAAAAATTCCCAAAGTTTGCATCATTTTTCGTCCTTCAAGGTAGGGAAAACCCTTAAGACACACTTTTGTAGAATTTCAGATTTCTTTTAATTTTCGAGTTGCCGGTCTTTCCTTATCAGTCCCATAGGATTCGTCACAAATATGCAGCCCCAGAGATATACACAATAATCTCTACATCTATTTCCCTCGTCCCACTTTTGGGCTTGCCTTTATTACCTTATCGCGTAGAGTGACACAGCTTGCAAATTCTCATTCGCCGCAGCAAGAACATCGAAAGCAAGGGAGGTTAGCGATCGCCTTAGATCGAGAGCATAAGCTGTTCCTCTTACCTCGTACAGCATCCCCAACGAGAAGACCACCTGGAAGGCGTTGTACGCGACCAACGATCCCCTGAGGTTGAAGGGCTTCCTGTTGGCCATCATTCGTGGTCCGAATATCACCACTCCGTACATATAAAGCAGCACGATGAGGACAGTCGGGATGGGCGAGTCCATGAGGGGCCAGTCGCTGACCCGCGGGTCCGAGATCGTCGTTAGGATCTCTGTGTACTGGTCGAGGGCCATGCGCACCAGACCCTGGGCGCCCACGAACGTCCTGTTCATGTCCGTCATCTCGATCCTTGGTTCCGGTTCCCTTTCGGCGACCAGCTCCGCCGCGGCAGACGCCATTTCTGCCAACAATTTTCGTCTTTTGAAATCACGATACTTCGCGTATCGGCGTAGAGAAAGAGGATGGGCTAGGGGGACTCGGCAATTAACGCCTGCAGATATTCTCGACGACCTTGGCTTCGATCGCGTAACGTCCAGGCATCTGCGAAATTCAGGAGGATCCGCTCGAACGCGAGCATCGTGGCTGCAGTCACCAGGGAGTCCGCAGCAGTGCGTAGGGAACTGGGAATAAGGAAACTGGAGGACTTGTTTTTGGAATAGCTAATTATGGGACTGCGGGACTTGATGTGGAGGGAGATTTGAGGAGGTAGGATCAAGGAGATTGGGAAAGGAAAACTACTTAGGTGAGGCTTTAGCAGTGGCGGATTTAATAAAAATAGGCCCAGGTGGCAAACATTGCGAGGGGCCCATTTCTCTCAGAAAATAAAGAGGTAGTTTACTAAAAGCAGTCCAAGTCTAATAGTACAGAATAAACAGGTGTTTGGATAAAATCATATTTTTTTTTTATCATAAGGCCCTAGGGGGGGCCTTCTGGCGGGGCTTCATTTTTCCGGAAAATGAAGACTTAGTTTACTAAGACTGAGCAAAGTCTAGTAGTATATAAAAAAATTCTTTTTTTGGAAAATAGGGCCCAGGTGGCAACTGCTCATCGGCCGTCCGTTAAATTCGCCACTGGGCTTTAGCAGTTTCATTAGATGAAGGTGCAAGAGATGAAACTGTATAATTTTTTCGAGTATAGAGGTATCTTCGGTTCTTTGCCAGATCAGGCAAACTGTAAGCAGCAGCGGCTAAAGTACACATCTACAGAGTTTCTCAATCAGATGCCTCTTACTCCTCAGTCGGTTGCTTAATATCGATAGGTGGAGTACATATTTTCAAAGCGAGGCTAGACGCATCGAAACGATACCCCGTGATTTACGGGCTCTGTGTTCTAGACGAATTCGAGTCAGGGAGGTTGGCAAGCTGCTCTGTGTCTCTGAGCACGTTCGTAAGATCGCGTACGCACAAAGAGGACGAAGTTGATCGACGATCGAGTCGCATGAAACGGAACGCGACGGGTCAGGAAGTCGGAGACGTCGTCCCCGAGGATCCGCGTTGCATCGTATCGCTTTTGCTGGTTTGATTGGACGCGCATCGTCTGACCTTCTGCCGTTTACATCGCTATCCTTCCATTACCGCGATAAATCACGCAGGTGCTCCCTGAATAGCGAAATAAGACCGCGGTAATCTCTTCGGAGATTCAGTCTTCCTTTGTACTTCTTTTATCCCTCTACTCCTTCGTTCGAAGTAATGAAGTACTTTCGAAATGTATTGGATTGCTCGTCTCTGAATTATTTCTTGCGATGATTTCTAGCGGAGATATCACATACGTCTTCGATGCTATTCATTTCCCCTCTTCGCCATCACTTAGCACAGCTCTTTGCTCACCGGGACTTCTGATATAGCGAAACTAGCAAAGAAGGTCGCGCATAATAGTTTGCACTTCTTATCGACGATGTTCGCGAAGGAAATTGTCGATGTTATGGAAGTGAAAAACGTCTAGGAAACTGCCTAGCATCCTGCCTTTCGAGAAAGTGTCCACGTGGTCTGACGTTCCTAAGTACCTATCAGCAATGTTTTGTAGTAATGATTCGTGTGGGTACAGGGTACGTTTATGTTGCGATAAACGATCCAGAGTGGTGATTAGAGCGAAGCGTAGAAATACATTTTATAGTTTTATAATGGAAGTATTTACATTGAAGTAGTTGATATCCAGCAGATTTTCACCATAACAGTTTTGTTTTAGATAAGTTGTGAGAGGAAGTAGCCGTTACATTAAATACAACACAATATTTGCGTTTACTGTGTAGACACTCTTATAGTTTCTATCGCAGCCCCAGTAGAAACGTAACTATCATTAGGAATATAATAAGAAGGAATAGGTACAATGCATCGATGATATAAGTGAAACTCCGACTGCGTCTGTGGAAATATTGCAACCTCAAGGCGGCTCTAAGGAAAGGTCCTGCACCCCTATCCTATTTCACAAGACGGATTGCACAAGCGGTGCAAGTTTGTAGGCGCACGCGTAATATAGTACATATGTTCGATTTTACGTTGACGCAACATTGTCCAGAATGCAACTCGTTTTCTTTAGAGTTTAGCCTCGTGTTCCCATTTCCTCGCCAACCACAACGATCCTACATAAGTTCACAGGCGAGTTGCCCGCTCAGGTACGATCAATTACCTGTGTCTGAAATGCCCAGCTAATTTCATAACTTTGCTATCAATTAAGAAGAACTGCAGCTGTTCCAATTCCAGAATTTTTTCGCCGTATCGCTCTTTCCTTGGCGCTTCTGGCTCGAGATATGACTGCCTTAAATTTAAAGCTATTCGCATAGCTGTTGTTATGCTAAAAAAATGTAGTGATTGGATAAAATGATAATTTCTGTTTCGAAGATTGGGCCCTGAGGCATCTACTCAACTCTCGGCCGTTCAATCCGCCACTGCCAAGTTGTATCTATCGTTCAAATGTCTAAAGAGTATTACAAAAACAAATTGATCTAGAATTTTTCATGCAACAGATGCTAAGACCGCGTAACAAGCGAGGCCTGAATATTCAGAACATTGGTCTATTCGAATTGAAGCAGCGTAGTAGGTCAGGCTAGTGGAAACAATTAGTGATTAGATGTAGCTAGTCGATAGCACTACAATTATCCGTTGATTCCTTTCATTTCTTTTCGTTGATGAGAGTCGAGAATATAGTTATTACGGTTTGAACACGTAGACAAATTGTTTTCTCGCGCAAACTGCTCCAGGGTCCTCCTTACAATGTGTAATTTTCTTTGCTATACTCTTCCGCGATATTAGAGATAAGAAAAAGATCGCAATCTTAAATGAGGTTCTATTAGCGATTCGTGCCACGAATGCTCGATGTTGCACGCTTTTCTCACTGTCAGTGGCTATTAAGCGGCGTTTAACAACTACTTAGTTTACAATGACTCCATATCGCAGGATGTATTATTATTGCAACTTCTGCGATAGGCAGAGACTTTATAATAATGTTATCAGCGATACGCGAATACCTAACATCAAAAGAATTAAGGTACCGTAGCATTTGCAATGGAAACTCACGAAATTATGATTCTTGCTTTCTTATCCCCTGCTCCTTTCTGACACGGTTTGTATTCGAAATCGAGCAATTAGGGCAATGGAATTCATTTAACTGTTATTTATAGCAATCACTCTGTTCTTCCACGTTTATGGATATTCATAAGAATCTTTTTTTGCCATTTTTCACTGCAGCACTCGAATTAAGTGCTATATACATCAATCTACATCGAGGATATCAAGGACTCGAAGCGTCTCGTAAAACTTAGTCCACGTGTTTTGTAATGTAAATTTGTATAAGGAATCCAAGGTGCACGCGTAGAATCCGAGGTTGAAATTTTAATTATTCAACCGTGTTTCAGGTATATAAAAAATTATTCGACGAGATCGTCCAGCGCGATGAAGTTATGGATGAAGGACGAGGATCCTCCCAAATAGCGAGGCAGATCACCTGTGTACGTCATTGAAGCGCCTATTTTTCGACTTTCGCTATTCCGAGGATAGGATCGTGCGTGCGGGAGACAAATATTTGCACTGGTACTCCCTTCCCTTAGTATCCGACGCTAGCGTTTCCAGTTATGACGTCAAATTATTTACCATTCGTTTGCGTGCACTAATGAACTTTTGGTGCCGACTTTCTCTCCCCCACCGAGCGGTTTGAATTTCTTTGGAATTTCGTTTCTTTTTCGGGACGTAATTCTTATCTTTCTAAGAGGCGCGACTTTATTCCCGAGGCACGGTTGTGCTCTCAAGTTCACGAGATTCAGTTTTTCCAAACTACTTTAGAATTCACGATCTACTTTTAGGACTTGCAAAATTTCGCTTTTAATCTAATTATTGCTACCTAAGCACACTTTTCTGATAATTCTAAACTCCATCGAGTGTCTTCCACCTCCATTTTTTACGCAACTATTCACGTAGGTACATGTCACCAGAATACATTGTGGAAACTCTACCGCAGTCGATGCAAGTGGTCAGACTCGCTTCGCGGATCGCCGCGAATTAACGCATCGCGGCATGAAAGCGTTATCTTGAATCTCGTTAGGCACGCCGAGTGGATTGCTCGAACTAGACCAGAAAACCAGACGTGGCGCGATCGAGAGTCTCTGTCGAACGTTCTAAGGCCAAGCACTGACCATTAGTCTTTTGCTTAAGGAAATCGCGATTTCGAGCCGCGAGAACTGGAGTACCGGTACATAGGTGTTCCCAGAATGTTGCTCAATGTCGTTGCATCGTCCTTTCCACCCTCTTCGTCTATTCCGAGGAGCCCGTATAAATGGCTTAGTTTTGTATTAATTTTTAGGATTTTTTGCACAGATACCAAGGCGCTAATCCTTTCGGAATTTTAAGGGTACTTTATTTAACATTACAAGTGAAAAAAAAAATTATAACTGGCACTATTATCACTAGGCACTCTGCTTTTGAAGAAAAGTCACCACCCAAGTTCATCGATTTCTGGACCAGGGAAGATGAATGGTGTTCGGTTATGTACAAAAGTTATTCTTCTTCCTTCTATTTGTGAAGATTGACGAGTAAGACTAGGGTTGCCAACCGTACTATATTTTATATAGTATATAATACTCGTCAATCCCCCTTAAGAGACCCCCCACCTTTCGATCACCGCCATGTTTCCACCCAAGAATTCCGCCAGTCGCCTCTAGGGACGCGTATCAGTTGAATTCAGGATCCGATAATCGCAGTAAGTCATCGGGATGGTCATTGGCGCGCGGTCGAACGGTACTCGTTACCGAGAAAGTCACGATCGCGCGAGACCGTGAGCACACAGCGAGGATGGAGCAGAGGAGGCCGCGGTGGCGCGCCGACGTGCAAAGAAAGACGAAGGGAAAGAGCGGAGAAAGGTGTGCAGAATCTAGGGTCCCAGCATCCAATGGGAGAGCTTACGAACGAGCGCCACGGTAATCATACCCGATGATGATGGAGGCGAGGTTTGCCGTGGACGCTGCACGAACGGCACTCGTCTAAACCTCGGCTGTTAGGAGTTTAGTGGGTAAGTAGGTCGACGGGGCCGGTTAATCCGTCGCCTCCGCCTTGTCACGATCACGGCTGCGGTGTAGCTCGCACGTTTTCTTCTTCCGCGGTCCATATTTGCCCCATTGATCCGCTTTTTCCCCCTCCACCGTGCACGTTTCTTTTTGCTCCTCTGTGACAGTCCGGCTGCCGAGTCCAGGGTCCACGGTTAAGCGCGCCAAAGCAGCTCTCGGTCGCGGTGGTCCTCTTCGATAGATAGAGAGATCCTTCAAAGATTCACGCACTTCCTGCGAGCCTCCCGCCTTCTTTCCGCGGAATTAGAAACTCCCAGCTGTCTCGCTGCGACGCGTGATTCGTAATGGGATCGGCAGAACTCGGAATCTTTTGAAAGTTATTTGAACGCGACCAGAATTCCGCGTTTCCTAACGTTTCCGGCTTCTCCTACTCATTGGCGTTGGGTGCCATCGAAGTTACTCTGTTGTTAGGCGCTCACTGGTAAAAATAGAGACTGCATCACCGTATCTGCTCCCGATTATCGACCTCGAAGTGGGCTTTCCTTCTGCAGCTGGGAAAACGCCGATGCGCGATTCATTAAATCACGAATTACCGTGACCAACCGAATGGGAACGAGCTTCTGTCGCTTTCTACACGCAGACGGTGGACGGATTGTTGCGAATAATTATCGACGTCTCTGCCGGCCCCTTACTTGCAACCAGTCCCGTTTCGTTTCCATCGAATTTCTCTTTCGTTTTTTCGGTAACCTTAACCTCGTGCTCTCCACGCCCGTGTGCGAGGCTGCCGGTGGCTCGCTTGCTAAATATTTAGTAGCGTGTAAACACTTTTTCTCGCGCTTCTTATCTAAGTTTCTAGCCTATTTCCTTCGGTTCCGTGGTGGCTTTTCCTTCTTCGCTTCTCACTTTCGGGTTGAATTGGAAGCTGGCCCGATTTCTAAGTAGTAGAATCGAGAAACAAATTGGGGATTGTGTCTTTGTTCTGTAGTGACGATTCGAAATTTTATACTTTTCAACATTTTAGGAGATGTATATTTAATATTTAATATTTAATTAATATATACGGGATAAAGTCCCATTAGTGTACGAAAGAAAAATAACGACACCATAAACTCATTCTACTTCAAGCTTTACTTCTGAAATCGTTTATATCCTAGGAGAAGCAGATGTCACGAAGGACAGGACACTCGTGTTACACCTGAGTTCACCTGAACTGGCTATGAACCTACTTCATCTTATAGAGCACTTGAACGTATTCCTAAATCTGATAAAGCAAAAAAAGCTTTGAATAATATATCAAATATTTCCCTTCAATAATCAGCAAAGAAGATAACCATACAGAGCAGCAACCTTCACAGACTCCTGCTTGCACAACAAACAGACTCCTGCTTGCTCTGTCCTCGAAACGGTCCTATTATTTCAAGGATAGCTACCAAGATTAAGCAACGCTTCTCGTCTGAACCTCTAAAACACGTGTCTGTCTCGGGTGTACGTGGATCTCACACACAGAGCTTCGCTTCGCTAATTATACAAAACCAAAGAAGCCGGAGAAACGTTAACGGGTCCTCGGACTCTAGTTGAAGGACTAGCCGGAGTTGACACGCAACGACGCCCAGCTCTTCTCACTTTCATCCCATAGTTACCGGTTCGTGTAAATGGTATTGGTTTCACGGTGTCCTCGATTATCGTGGAAGGTCTAGGTGAGCCGACGCCGACGCGTTTTCTAGGTCCTCGTCATATAAAACGCATTCTTCTGCGAATACCATCCATGAAAGCACACCGCGCGCCGCAAAGAAAGTCGCCGCGCAACCTCTCTCTTCTGCCGTTTATTATCGCGATTCACAGCTGATCTGCTTGTCACGTTGCAGCCCAATCATCTTCAGGCGAACCTTTCCGATCCGCACATTTTCCTTCTTGGCCCACTTCTCACAGTGGTGGCCTCTTCGGTCGTTCTTGGAAGCAACGGGACACTCGTGTTTTCCTTAACGCTGTGGGTTTTGGAGATTTGTTGGAGGGTGACGTCAGGTTTTCTAGGTGCTCTGTGCTTCAAGATCTGGTTTTTCATTAATCCTAACCCTTCTTGGTCACACGTTCTTATAACCATCAATTGGGCACCCCCGCGTCATTTTGGAGTTACCATTTTCGTATTTTTGAAGGTTTTAACTTTTCAGTGATAATTGTACATTCGTAACACTCATACAGTCATGCTCTAATAGTCTTCTTCTAGAAATGTAAATTTTGATATGATGAAATTTGTAGTGAAAAAAATGTATAAAAAAATTGTTGTGTTAAACGATTTTATCAAAAATGCACTAAAAACTAAAAAAATAATTCTTTTCTCGTGAGTTAAATTTGAGTTGCCAGATTTCAACCATACAAACAGAGAATCGAAGCTGAATAAAATCGTTTAAAAATAGTTGTGGAAAGAAGCGATCTTTTGGGTTAAAATTTACCAAATTTTTAAATTTTAATATTAAGGTCTAAAAATGTATACTTCCGGGAGAAATTTTTCTGGGGTGCGATACACGCCCTGTGACTACGAAGGGGTAAGAATATTAGTTTGAAAACGGATTTGAGGTCGTGGAACATATAATAATAATAATAATATTTTATTGCACCAGTAGACAATAAGAATGATACTACGAAGATAAAAAAAACAAATATACATAGGTATAAGAAAACAAGAAAGAGAAAAATTCTGCGAGTCTGGCTCGAATCTGCATGTAACTGGATCGAATTTTAAAAAAATCAAGCAGTTTGACTTCGAAATATTCATGTAAATCGCGCAGCAGTTTTCTTCCTCGCTGCACAGCGTAATTGGCACGCGCAAGTTTGCTCTTGTTTCGAGGCGCTCCGAGTCGAGATTACTCAGCGATTGACATACCTGTGTGCGCGTTTACGAGTATCTTCGCAGCCGTTATGTCTGCTTACACGACGTGGGAAGAGCAGCTCGCGGAATTTCGTGAAGTTCATTGCGCAATTCCTCCTGTATCTGTTTCGTGCGTTTGCAGAGATCCTTTCGATTAAAGATATTCCTTTATCTCTTTTCGAATGCTTCGACAGCTCCGTGCCTAACAAACTGATCACTTAACGAGGTCACTCTTTATCTTCGTGAGAAAAGCAAATACGCGAAGAAACATTTTTCTTGTACGCGTTTTCTCCTAGTTTACTGCCATCGTGAGCCGTGATTATTATCGAAAGCTCGTAAAAGATGTACATATAACATTCAACGAGCCCACAGTTTCACGTGCTTGAGAGCAGACTAAATTGCACGCGGGGCGGAAAATTTTCCACCAGCCTTGTCCCAATATCCTGCCAGCGGTCGTGAATGTTTAAAAGTTCAAAGCGTGTCGGTTCGCGCTGAAAAAATTCACTTGAACCGTCTTTTCGTGCCTCGTGATAGGACGTTTTTTGGGGATAAAGTCGCTGGACTTGTTCGATCCTCGACAATTTTTATATTCTGCGGAATCGGTCTTTCGATCTAGTGGGCCCAAGCTTCTCATTTATTCGTTTCCTCCTCCATGTTTTACCATTATATTAATCTATACCATTATATCAAAATGTTCGTGCTATTTATGTATGTATATTTGAAAGTGTAACACTCAGAAACTACTGAACTAATTTCGATGAACCTTATACCGGAAAAAAAATCCACGTGCAGAGAGCGCTACACTTACCTTTAAAATTAAATGTTAAATTAAAGGGGAAAAAAGTTTAATTTGGGCGCGGTTTCTAGACTTTGAATTTGTTTCTTTTAAAAATAATTAAAAACATTTTAACATTGCTTTTCATTTCATTTATTTATTGCAAAGTAAATGTATGAAAGATTAAAAGTGTTTGTTAACGTTTTTCCAGAAAAATTGTGTCATTTACTTGATTAATTAATTTTTTCATAAGTAACCAACAAAAAACTATATTCTCTCTCGAACTAGAAAAACAAAACAAAACAGAAGGAAAAATTGTAATAAATGCAGCGAAACTATAAAAACAAAATACCGCCCCAAGTGGTCCCACAAGTTATCCTCAGCCAACCACAACTCATCCAAGCAAATGAAACGTTGGGCGAGGCAAGCTGCAGCTTAACTCCAGCAATTTCTTCGTGGCGCACGGCCATTAGCATCGCATTTTGCGGTTTCCCGTTTCGCGAAGCGTCCACCCGCGTCGAATTCGAGGAACCACTCGAGGGAACTGAATTTCAATTTTCTCCTGGCCCTACCACAATTTCTGCCCAGGCGACCACTAGGGAAGTGAATCTAGACGGTTCAAGTGATACAGATAAATGTGTGGGCGAACAACCGCGGAAGCAACGTTCTCCCTTGAGCTTCCCACTTCCTTCTCGAAGTGTCGGTCAAACTTGGGGTTCGCGAGGTGAACGTCATCTCGATGGGACGAGTGGACGTCCGCTCTCCGCGGGCCATTACGATCGGGAACGAGGCACGCGAGCCACCTCACCTGGAAATGGTCCAGCGACCTTGGGCCGAATATTTACGTTGTCGTGTTGTCCATGCGCGGTTGCGTAACGCAACGTGTTTCACGTGCGCGGACATTCTCCCTAGGGTTACAGCGAGGTGGTTGACCATGCAGGGCAAGAACCAGCAATTTCTCAGCCGCGACAGTTCCGCGAGTTACGATAGCGAGGGAACTGTGCAGACGAATTTAAATTGTGCTTTTATTATTAGCAGATTATCGGGGGTGAAGATAATGATGATTTCTTCTCTGTAGCTTTAATGAGTAGACTCCGGATGTTTATGCACGTAAGATATGCAAATATAATTTCTTTATTGTGGCTGGGAGAATTTGTAAATGTGCCTCAATAAATGTTAAATTCTGAGTAACTTGTGTCTGCTGGAAAACATTCTGGGCAGTTGCAGTTGCGACATTATTTCCATTAAAAGTTTCAACTACCTATTTGCGGAAATATAATAAAGAGTAAAAATTAATAATTTTACCATTTTCGAAAAAATGATCTCTTTAAGTTTGTCGAAATTGTTTATGTATATCGGGCGATTATAATGAACGAGAAGTCTGTACTAATGACTTATTCTATCGCATGATATCAACATCGGTATAAAATGTTGTATGCATTGCGATTTGTCACGAATGTCACGTAACGGATTGATAATTCATTTATGGTCGCAACGAAATACAGTGAGATATTAAAGAAATATGTAAAATATTACACATGTCTTTTACCAAAGCATATGTAATATGCAAAATAATTTTTTCATATCAATATATATGCATTTGCATAAACATTCGCTGTTTATTAATGAGCTTTGGATATAAGGTATCTAGTATCTACATGCTCGCTTTTCTATAGATTACTATGACACATATGCTTTTATATCGCTTTCATAGTCTGAATAGTAGGGTGATGCTTATTTGACTCCAAAAACTTATTTTTGTATTTTTTCACTAGGCACTCTGTCAATGTGTTCACGCTTATGTGTAAGTAGTGTGGTATTAATTTTATTTTTTTTCAGTTATATATAGGGGTGAGTGGGGTAAAACGGAACGGGTGGGTAAAATGGAACATCAATGTTTCTCTTAGATAAGAGCTGCGAATGAGATTGCTCCCCTACGTACTGTCACGTTTAAAAAATATGATTGAAAGCTGTTTAAACTTTATATAAATAATAATTTAAATATGGATTTAAGAAATCATTTCATTAATGAAAACTAATAAAATCGACTTCAAATTCGGTAATAGAGGTTTTATTTGTTTGCAAAAAAGAAATATAATTATTTATAAGTATGAAAAAAGATTATCCAGAGGTATTTCAGCATATATTTTCAAAATACAAAAACTTAATTTCAAGGGTTGGTGATGGGGGTAATCTGAAGAATATGGATTTTTCGAAAATTATTTTTACGCGGTTTTGTAGATATAAGAAAACGATGTACCTTCTGTTTAAACATCTTTTCGATATCTCTCACTGTTCTCGAGATATTCCACGGAATAAAAAATTCTGCATTTTTTTTTAGGAGTACTTTCACTCCCAAAAATTGCATTATTTTTGCTGTGGCGATATTGTAAGGTGATTGTCTAACCAGTACGCAGAGTATCCTTAAGATCGCGAGTTCGAGTCCCGTCGCCAGAGGTCTAGTTTTTTCCGTGGCTTCCGACCACGTTAATTAAAAAATTACAAAACCTACATTCCTACACAAAATTCTACCATATAATCAGCAAAAAATATCAGTTGTATATATTCCTACCAAAAACTCTCTAATCCGTCCCGTTCTAAACCCGTGCGAGGCTGCCCAAGTGTTCCCCTCGTTAATCGTAAAAGGAAACGCGCAACGTTTGTCTTTCGCAAGTACGAGGCACGCCGCGACCGCGGTTATCGTCGACAAACATCGATCAGAATTCGAGAGGCGCCGATTTCCTCCGATCTCGCGCAGTGCCTTAACGTTATAGTTGTTACATCGAAGGCTAATCGAACCGTCATTAAATCATGCATACCTAGGTAAAACCAACCACCTGATGACAATTAGACTTTATATTATATTTATTTCTTGCAGCACCTCTGACTATCGTTCTAACAATAATTCACTGACGAGGCAAACCTGTGTTGGTATTGGCGCAACGCTCGGCTCGTCGCGAATAACGCTCTCCATTTTCTGTCGCCTCGCGTAAAAGCTAGGTATTATTTATTGGACAGGCTGGACGGCGGTGGTTGCACTCGATGGAAGTGGAAACTGGCACTGTCGGCCGCGGGAACGAACGTTTACGAAATCGTTGGCGAACGCGCGAATAACGATCCTAATGGGAGCGAAAAACGAGACCGAGAAAGCGGACGGAGCGCTCGATGACAGGGGGAGAAGCTTCGAATGCCACTGTATTCTGGTTGTTCACATAGTACCTACACTGTTAATAGCAGCTTCGCTGTTTACCAGCTAATTTCTCTTTAATGCATTGGTCGATAGGACACAGTATCCCAGTGGCGGCGATAACGCGGTGTATCTCGGATAACAGGCGACTCGTTTCCTGGTTACTTCGCTCGCTAGTGAAACGAGTCAGGCATTCTTTCTTCTGGCGTCCTCTTTCCAGCCGTCCGATCTCGGGATTCGCCGTGGCACACTTCGGCGGATGTTTATCGATCGTATATACTGCACCGGAGGTGTAATCTTCAATGGATTGCTACTGGGTCGGTGGAAGTGTCATTTTCTACCATTTGACTTTCGATTCACTCGTTTTACTCTACTGGAGTGTCTGATCATCTGGGAAATGTAAAGCTGGGCATCTCTGTTCCACAGAGAAGATTCAAACTATTGAGTTGTGCCGAAGAATTTTTAACCTTTAACTCTGTGTTTAGTGGGATTCCAAGTGGATTATTTATTATGAAATTCTGGTGAACGGTGAACGCTGTACACAAACATTGCCTTCGAATTTTCCTGCAATTTCGCTGCGAACTTTCCCAATAACCCAATACTTTAAAATTCCATAATTGAAGAGTTTTTCCCATAAATTATATCACACTTTTAAACCTCCAATTAAATTTTAATAAAATCTACCAAATTAATTAATTTTCCGCGTAAAAAACACTATAAATGCCATAATTAAAAAAAAAATTATCGGTATATTCAGCTCCAAAGTTTCACAATTTTTCGTAAAGTAATTGAGGTTTAAAGCTACGTACGTTCTGGTCAAAACTGTGGCTTCCAAAAGTGCATTGGAATTCACAAGTCTTGCTCTCATCGTTATATGAAAGTCCGTAGCAACAGTGTACAAGAGTTTCCCTATGAATGTAGTCAATAAAAATTTCGTTAACACGTATGAAGCCCCCTGGGGTACGTGATTTCACAGAGATCTGACGAGACAATTTTTTGACGCAACATCGCCGCGACAGGTCCCATTTCTCTCAGCAACTCCGCGACCTATTTTCGCGCGATATTTACCTCGCAGGTTGCATATCGTAACGCAATTTATGGGCTTCTTTATGTCGCTCCACCTACCAACTGCGTAACACGCGTGTTCCCCGCTCGTTCTTCTTTCTGTCCACTGGTTTCGACGCGTGCTCGTTGTACAAAGGGATCGGAATTCCGCGCCGCTTCTTTCTTAATCGCGCGACGATAACGGGGCACTCATTAACGACCGATCGACGTTTCCGTTTAGCCACCGGTTTGTATAAACACGCTCGCCGTAGGAATATGTCTCTTGCGTACAGTATTAGCAAAGCGTTTCCGTCGTTTGAAGGTCAGCAGATTTATGCCGAGCCAGCCTTTTCGCGTGCCGTTCAATTTCTCCCGCTCTAAAGCGAATCATAACGAAAATAATAGTAGAAGTGTTGTTCGTGATATCATTCTATGCTTTGCAAGCTTCCCACGCAGTTCAAAATTCTCGAGATCGATGCGGGACCGGTTGGACTCGCTGGCACACAGAAAGAGTCAGACGAAAGGAAATAAAGTTTTTTTTTTTTGGAATGATGACGATGAGTTAACTATTGTGTGGTGTGATTCAGGAATTGTTTAGAAATGTGGAATTCGGGAGGTTGCGCGCTTCGTAATTCTGTCCCACATTGCTGTCTGATCATTGAGGGGTGTACTCTACTCGGCGAAGTGGAACCACTCGGGCGAGTGGAATACGTCCTTAAGTGCTCAGACAGCCAGGCAGGCGAAAGGAAGGTACTCCGTACAATTTTCAGTCATCAACCACCTTTCTACTTGAAAAAGACACTACGATTTATCCTTTGTCTGCCTCGCCTTTTTCACTGCCATCCCCCTTCGCTAAGTTCGTACTCGCAAGTACATAGTTTCTCTATTGTAATTAATAATGGGTTAAATTAACTCTCCCCGGCCACAGAAGAAAATGGCCCCCAAAATGGCCAAATTTCAAGTGTACCTGTAATCTAAGGAACGAGCGAAGCTGTGCTTCACGACTGCCTGGCAGCGGCCGAATGTTTGCTGGGAAGCGACTTACCTGTTTCACGGGCGAAAACGACGCGTCGTTCGAAAGTAAACGTCAGCCCACTTCACTTCACCTGAATCCGCGCCGCGTGTCGGCCTGGATCTCGCGCGGCTCGCAGTTCCTCGAAGAGGAGCCCTCTAAGTAGCTCGATCTCACGGAGTGCCACGTTATCGGTTCAACTCCCGGAGAAGCTGCTGCTCGATGGGTCCGTTTTCTCGAAACCAAGCCAAATGGATCCTGCGGCTCTGCTCCCTCTTGAATGGGTACCCCGTTCACTAGCACCTGCTTCTTGAACAACAGACCCGGTTGCCGCGTACGAGGACCTCCCCTTCGAACGTTGCACCTCGGTCACACGCGCAGGGGGTCAGCACTGTGTCACAGTTCGCGAGTGTACGATTATACACGTGTGTGACGCGCTCCCGATGGCACACGTGTGTCGGTGTCCTCGCGAAGACACATGTACAGGATGCGGGTCCAACTCGGTCGATGCTGCGTGAATAGTCCGCGCCGCAGCGGGCCCGCGGTTTAAGTATTGGTTAAGCCTAGTGGGGTTCGGCCGAGAGGCGGCTGGGGTGGGGGCGTGTGGGCCTTAGGTGATCGTCTGAAAATCCTATGCCACGGGGAGTCAAGGTCTCCCTTCCTACCGCGTATATCTACGAGGAGAGAGGGGACCACGTCCTCTCCAGCTACACCCTTCGACCAAGGTCGTTCCAAGTCCAACCCCGCCGCTTCCGCATCTCGGCGAACACCCCCTCGGCTTCCTTGTGGATGCCAGGACTAGTGGGCTAGTCGTGCGCGATATTTATCGATAATTGTATAATATAATTGCCTGTCGATAATTTTTATAGCACCTTCTTTCATTCAAGTTAAATCGAGCTAATAATTTTCGGATTACTACGTGTAAGTAAAATTCAGTAATTGTTTTTCATACTCTTATATCGAACGATGACCATGATATTTCTTATTAAAATGTAAATTCTAGTTGGTTTTATAAATATGATTTGAAAAATAAATTACTTATTTTCAAATAAGTTTTTTATTTAAAATAATTTTCTAATACTACACGAAAGCTTTTAACAAATGATATTCTCTTGAATATATATATGTAGCTAATTTTTTAATTGACAAATTGATACGATTTTCGTATCGACATTATCAATATCAATACTTTCTGTATATTGTATTTCATGTATCGATCTTGAACGAAAAAATATCGATAAACATTATTGATAGTTGGAACTGATATCGCATGTCACTACTTACATGCTACACTATTCAATCGAGGATATACCGCTCGGCACTATTTTTTGCCGAATATATGCTTACGTATACATTATTTGAAAAATAAATGCCGAAGAAAAGGCACTATATTATATATATTATTATATATATAATATTCTTGAATGTTATCTAATAAGTAAATAAGACAGAAAACAATTTCAATACACGAAGTTTATATATAACTTCAGAAAAGTTATAACGAGGGCATTGAGAGATATTTTTTTGACGATAAAGTCATTGTGAAAATTATTATAGCTTCGATCAATTTTTTAAACCTTTTTGTTTCAAAAGCGAGGGAACTTTTATTCTTTAAGGATCTGTTTTTTTTTATCGTATTTTCAGTGAAACTATTGTAGTTGTAGATTAAAGTACGAGGCAGTTTGGATCCCCTCTATTTGTTGTGCCACCGTTTTTGTCTATGACGAACGTAATGTTTATGAGGCGCGAGGGAAAATGTGCAAGAAGTCGATCGTCCTGATTAGCATTCGGCATATTCTCCCCCAGGTGCAAAAAGCTGGACTGCCTGCGTATTATACGCGTTTTTCTTAAATGTCCTGTCAATTGTTAAGATATCACTGAGAGTTGTTTGTTACTTTGGTAGAAAGACGCGATCGCATGCCCGTGAACTTCTGCCGCGAGTGAAATTAAGTAATTAACTGTAACCGCCAGCAGTCGTTCCGCAATTTGCGTCAACGGTTACGCTCGTCACTATTATGCTTAATTATTCTAGAATTGTGTCTTTCTATTTGGGTCAGACGTATCGTGAAACTGCACGATATTCATACGATACTTTTTCCTATGCAACCACAATTTAAATGTTACTATTCCTTGAAATCATTAGAAACCCAATTATTGAGGCTTCATTGAACAATTTTTAAGGACTACGGAATTATTTCCCTTCTAACGTGGAAAATGAAAGTATAAATTGGGTCAAGTTATGCAGAAACCTGCCAACCCCCAATGATCAGAAACTGGGTAAATTTAGTTCGAAGATTTTAATTGTTAAAGAAAAGTAGCTTTATTTCTATCGAGTATATTTTTATTCTTATTGTCGTATTGCAATCTTTTTTAATGGATCATTTAACAGTGGGTAGTATGATTAATATTATTTTAAATGTTCTGCAACTTTTGTTTTCAAATCTTAAAATAAAACTTTGGCTTGGTAGTTTTAATAATTGTATAATATAAGAGTTGTTCTAAGCGTTTGTAATTTTTCGAAAAATAAGATCACAAAATTATGGGATCCATACTGCGTTTAACTAATTTTTTGCCATCTTGAGGGTTGGTAGCTTTCTGCGTAAGTACTCCCAACCACGGTCAGATTTATGACGAACTTAATGGAGTTGGAGGAAAAGTAAACCACGCATTAAAGTCTACGAACCTCTGCAGGACATCTTGAGACAAGGTCAGCAGCTCAAGTGTTGTAATTCTTAATAGTCGTAAGAGTCTTAATGGTTTGTGTATAAGAAGATAAGTAACAACTAGGAATACATATTATGTAGCGCGTTATCGGGCATTGCTTTCTCTCTATTCCAGAGCAGTGGATGAAGAACGATTTGCGTCAGACAGCCGATGAAAACAGGTATCTTCTTATGTGTGACGTCGATGTGCTACAGAGAAAAGCAAGAAGCTTGTTTTAATCGTTTTGAAAAAGCAATATCAAGCAGCATCCATCACTCGGTCGCATCTTGTTTTCTCCTGACTCCGCTACATGAATAATGAACTTGCAATACTGAATATTAATCGATGCCATTCAGAATCTTAAACATCGAAACAAGTTCCTAAGTATCCATCGTGCTCATTGGCAAGTTAATTACACTCGATGACAATGACTCTATTAAGAAATATCTGCTTTCACTGTTCTGAAACTGGAATTGCGATCGCTACACATACCGATTTAAAACACATATTGTAGACTACAGCACGTGACTGATCGTACGTGACCACAGAAACGTATAACACCATGAGCAGCCTCGAAAATTGATGAAGCAGAGTCCAGTGTTTCCCAACGTGGGCATTACCGACCTGGGAGGGCGAATGTGCTTGAAAAATTTGGTCGCCTAAACATTTCTTAAACAAACATTTACACATTCATCTGGTTATACAAACATTACAGTCATCTTTACAAGAATCATACCAAATCATGTCAATCAATTCTTCATACATGTTGGTCCAAGTATAATGTCCTTTTTTTATTCCAAGGAAACATACAAAAATGCAAATTTATTTGATTCTGTACAATTCCATCTTTGTTGCTTTATTTTAATAATAGCTTTAAAATTTCAGTTTCCAGATATTTATTTTGTTTATTTTCAATCTTACGACTTGAGATTCAAAAATTAAATATAAAAAAAAATTTAAAAAGGGGTGATGAGCCATAAAAAAATCGGGAAACTCTGAAGCAGGGGAACCCCAGGCTTGCTCGTGTCAAAGTGCAAATACAAACTTTTCATTTCCACCTTCCCTGAATCGAACCTTATAATTAACTCGTGACGAGATTCTAGAGTATCTAGTTTCTCAGGAGGAGATTAAGGAGCAATTACGTAACCGCGATACCTGGGCCATGAAAGCAGCTGAAAAAATGTGAATCATAAAATAAATTCCTTTCATGGACTCATGCTGAACTTTGGTCCTTCACGCGAGGAACGAGTTTAACGTCCAAAATTCTACTTAATAAGAAAAAAGCTCACATAAATATCTTCTTATTGAATCCTAAACCAACGTTAAGCTGGCTTAGGTATTTCCCTGTTTCTGCACGAGTAGACCTGACCTTCGTCGATCATATCACTTTCGTTCTGTCGAAACGTCACGTCTAGTGGTATTTAATCAAATGTAAATCGGCGCAGGTGGTGTTCCTCTGCCGGAGAGGATTTCGTCACTTCCTCCTGGACGTACGCTCCACTTGTCTCTAATTCGCAGCAATAAACTACACGTTCGCTTCCGTGATGCAGTCGATGGATCATTCGCCATATATTTACGACTCACGGAACACCTTGGACGTTGCGTTGCTCCTTCGGTGAATTATTGTACAAAGGGGGTTATACGTAGGCCGTTCACTTTTCGTCCGCGTTCACGGTCGTTTCCGCTGGGGCGACGAAGAAGCACGCGTCTGACCTGCTTCCGTCTGGTTCACGGCGACGTTCGATTGACGAAAATATCTCGGTTTCACTCCAATGAAATTAACGCGCTGTTACACCACCACCCCCCACTACTGGTCCCCTCGAACGGACCTTGATCTCCCACGGGAGAATCTCGCCTAAGCATTTCATCAATTTCTCCGTGTTCTCAAGGTATCGCGGAGGAAAATTCGTCGCGGTAACAGGGGACGTTATTCCCCTAAATACCCCACGGGTGCCTAATCGTCAGGCATGATTTTATAACGAAGGTGCTTTATACTACCTCTACGGGGGCAGTGTTTTTGTTTGGTATTGTATTTCGCATCTCCTATTTTGTATTTTATTTTCTTTTATATTATTTTATTGCATTTATGTCCTTTTTCTATTAGTCTCGCATTATTTCTCTTTGTGATTTTGGGAATATAATAAAGACGTATTATTATCTAGCTCTTTATATTTAATTATAAATAATTATTTTAAAATATACTTCATTTTTGAGGATAAGTGACATTTTTTGGAGGTATTTGTCAAATAACAAAAGTCTTTCGTTTATAAAAAGTTTAATACTAATAAAAAAGATGGTGACAACATGATATAAAATAGTATATAGGTAAGTACCTATCTATTTTTTAAATCTCAAAGAAAAAGCACAACTCATGTAAAATATTTTGAGAAGTCTCACGAGGGCCCAAATATTTGAGCAGTCTGAGCATTTCAAGCAGCTTGCATAAAAATTCTTCAAGCAGTTCCTCAATTTCAATCAACTGGAAAAAATCAAACGCTCGATTTGGCTCGAGTAATCGAACCGAGTTCAGCTCAGCTTGTAAATTCCGAATATTTGCACACCCCTAGTGAATTCCATCTGATGTTCTTCGAGAAATATTTCATACAGCTTGGATCAACGATTCGCGAGATACGCGTGAGTGTATTGTTAAATAGTTTTTCGACGCACTACGCACCGATTGCTATGCTGTCACGTAAACAACGTAAATCAACAGAAGCAAGGATACGCAGCAAATACGCAGCTGAAAGACAAACAAGATCATAGAACTTTTTGCACGGCGATATCTGTTTTTTTTTGCGTTTCCAGCTGACCCAGTGGAAGGACAGCCACTCTATTTCCATTTTCGTTTTACAGTGATTGCATTTTTTCACTTCCAGGTAATGCCGCGAAGAAAATCTCGACTGATTTTCTACGTTTCCTCGCGACATTCTCAGAGATTCAGGATCAATTCGTGAAGCGTAGGTAAAGTCTCTTCGAAACGCATCGGTATTTCCAGTCCATTGATTGAATGATGAGACTGGCATTTCCCTACGATTTCTCCTGCTGGTCTTATGCGCTAGATATGTAATTGCGCTGGTACACCTGTCACAAGCCCGTGGACGGGTTTGCTGGTCTCAAGCTGTGCATCATTCTCAACGGGAAAACATGATGAAAACAAAGCTGTCTCTATTTACAGGAAACATTTAATTTAGATTCAATTTCTTATCGCGCAGGAGGGAGATTTCCATTTTGTCGGTACCTGCGTCCAGTGAATAAGTAATTATTATTTATTATACGGATAACTCCTTTTATATACAAAAGTTTACAAAATATTGTCATGAAATAAATGAGTGGGACGTTCTTGAGGCGCTGTGCTGTTAGCCATGACTCGTCGCGCTTGTACTTTGAAGAAAGTAAGTAGAAATTCAAAAAATTACTAAACTTTATACTTTTTTCCGTGTAAGTAATGATAATATCTATCGTTGGAAAAATTTTCCATTGCAAAATTTAGACTCGATGACAATTTTGCGTAAAGCGTGCCATCTCTCTTATAATTACCTTACGTTTTAGTAGCAGACTTCTGATTGCGAGTTGCAATCGTTCGCGTTATATAGTTGCTGTTGCATTGCTAATTTATATATTATCCAGTGTATATTTATGTTAATCCACATCTGCGTAAATGCTCCCCTGCCTCACAGAAATGGCGAAGCACAAGTGATAGGAAAAGGAGTACACAAGGTAAAGAAATTTTCGATCTACTTCTGTAAACCAACAAACACGATGCAAAGCTGCAGGTGCAGACGTGGTCGTTACCGATGTTTTTCGCCTTGTCACCCTAATCGTCGATCGGAATAATCACTGTTTACCAGTTGGTCATCCAAGAACGTGAACAGGTTCGTCAGTTTGTACGTCAGACAATGTTAATAACACGGGAAGTACCGTGATGCGTTGGGGGAGGAAAACGAGATGGGGAATAATTATACAATTACAGAAACCGTACGCTCTGTGATCTTCTCCTCGTAGACGATGTATATAGGTGCTCGTTATTGCATTTCGGAGTCGTCCGTGGGAAAAATTGTTAGATTTTTGCTACAGTATAGAATAATGTTTAATAACAATAAATGATAGTGAATACGAGGGAAAAAACAATTCTGTAGGATTTAAACGTGTGCGTCATGTGTCTCTGCACCATGGAAGCAGAGATGGGCAAAATTTTTATTTAAATAAAATTTGGAATAACTAATAAAAGTTCAAAAAAATTCATCGTTCGATCGTTAATCCGAGTTTGGATTGGCCAGTTTATTCGACACATAACGACTGATTTTGCTAACTTTCATTCCTTATTAGAAATTTTATTTAATAAAACTGAAATAAAAATTTTCCCCAGGTCTGCGTGAAGGTTCTGTGCAGACTACAGGAAAACTGCCTAAGTCCCCTTTAGAACAAGACAAAACTGTCGTGGAAAAACCCCACAAGTCAAGAGGCCTAGCGCTCTCCTACTGCTATCTTCCTTCTACGTATGTGTGAATATCGGTGAATTCAGCGTTTGCGTGATATTCTGCACCCCTTTTGATAAAGATAACATCAGAGATTGATCGATTGGTAGTCACAAGTATCCATCGATTTTGCTTCATTCGCGGAAATACCTAGTTACCGCACTGACTCAACAGATCCTGTTAAATTGGAACCGTTATGCTTCTATTAACGAGGGATGTGGTTAATCAAGTCGTGTTCAATGAACTAATGCATCAAGATGCAACCTGTCTTGGATGGAATTATAAAGTTGGAAATACGATCGCTGGTGTTTATGGAAATTATAAGATCGAGTGTTTCATTCATCAAATCCAGTAATTATCAACTAATTACACTATAAAATCTACGATCCAGTAAGAACTCCATTGAGATACTCGTAACTTCCTCACTCGTTGCTCGAAATATGTAACTAAACTTGTTTTTCTCGCGGTGACTCGGACTTTGCTGCTTTTGGCAATATTTTAAACAATTTAATTTTAGAGTTTCTTCATTCAAATCGTATCTGGATATTTGTTTGTATTAATTGCTCTTGCGATGCTTTCTGTATATTATTCTTTACCATTATCTGTGTTTACATTTGGGCCAAGATATGCAGAAATTTACTAACACCCAAAGTGACAAAATAATTAGTTAAACAGAGTAGGGATCCCATAAATGCATTATACAATTATTAAAATTACCAAACCATAGTTCCATTTTAAGTTTAAAAAACCTGCAGAAAATTTAAAGTAATAGTAATTACACTACTCTAGTTTTGCCCAACCTTTCTTTAGCCGCGATCTTAGTATTATATCCATCGTTTCAAACTTTCCTTAAAAAGTGACTCACTTTTGCTTCAAATTCAGTGACTAGTGGGGTAAAAACACGAAATTGAATACGGAGAGAGGATCCCAGGGCAAACACTGCAAACAAACCACCGAATTATTCCCCACTCGACGCAGAAGTCTCGTGAAAAACCACAGCGATCGCGGAGTTCCCAGTGTCGCTTTATTTTTGTCAGCGAGGCACAAATAAACAGTGCAACACGCAACCGTTGGGTAACAAAACCGACGACACACACGCGCCTTGCTTGTGTTCTCACGTAACGTGGCCGTGTGACGTATTCCGTGGCTTCCGAAAAAGGACACCACTTATGCATATCCGTGAAACCCCGGTTTTTAAATTCACGTGTCTTTCGGAACCAGTTCCTCGGCTAGAAGCTCGAGGATAATGAAGCATCTATGGCCATTTTTCAACCCACTCACGTTCACCTCGGAACAGGACCCGACCTGGAGATTCCCCTGATCTGATACGCGAAACTTTTATTCGATGGCACTGAATTCGTGACTGACGAGGCGACCACGAATAAAAGAGAACTCTTCCCGACCTACCGCAAAATCGCCCTGCAGTTAAGCGACAGGTTTGAGAGCAGCCTTCTTCCACAAAAGAAATTTAGAGATTTTGCGCCCCCTAATCCGCAGATGGGTTAAATTTTTATTTAAATAAAATTTCGAATAGTGAATAAAAGTTAAACAAATTATCCGTCATTTGTTCGTTAGTCCGAGTTACCTTTATTCGACACAAGACGAATAATTGAGGTATTTGATGGAAAAAGGGCACATAAGCAAATTTTTTCATAAGCCCATATGCCTTTTTTCCATCAAATGCCTCAATTTTTTTAATTTTTGTTCGTAATTCTAAATTTTATTTAAATAAAAATTTTGTCCACCTATGCCCTAGGCTAACAACCGTCTGTCACCCTTTGTGTTAATTTTTAATAATGGAAAGTTTAAAAGGGTTGAAACAATTTGAAAGTTAATTCAATATGACTATTCACATGTGAGTTATTGCCAATTTGCTGTTATTGTAAATTTCATTCCTAATTTTCATAGACAAATTCTTGGGACCCTCAAATTTTTATTGAGCGCTTAATGGTTTGTCGCAATAGCGCTATGTTTTCAAAGATCTCTAGAAAAGTTATAAAAGTACTTAGCACCCCTTAGACGATTTTCACTTGCAGCTTAGCGTATTGTCGTTTCCGGGGGATCGTTCGGCACGAATAAACATTCGAATTGCAGTTACGAGTCAAGGCCATGTTTCTTGCCGTTCTTTTTCTCCTCTGTCGGTTTACAGCGGTTGCACGCACGGTACGGTGGCCGAACGGACCCGTTCGAACGGGTTGGACGTCTAATCAACGATTATTTAACCAGACGGTATGCTTATGAAACCCGTCTCAGGGATCTGCGAGAGTGTCACGAATGTTTATTGTTCTACGGTAATAACCACAAAAATGGGGGAAAAATGGCATGTTTTTGGACTATTTTGTTTTATAATATAGAAATTAAGATTTACCTTGGTTTTAAGTATCCAATTATAACATCGCATTTACCGTCAAAATGCATAAAATTACCCCGTAACCGGGGTAAAATTGGCACTTCATATAAATAGTACTAACAAGGAGAGATTCCAGAGATTCCCAGGTGTCCGCCTCGGATTGCTTTGAATTTTGGATATGTTTTAGAGGATTGAAAAATAATATATACGTGTTTTTTCATAGCGACCCGTTTTCATATTTAAGGGCTGAAACCAACCCCTAAACTTATAAGATTTTCAGGTGTTCATCTCCGATTGCTTTGAATTTTGAATATGTTTTAGAGGTCCGAAAAATAAGAAATTTTAATATGGTGAAACCACCCCGCAAAGTTCATATGGGATACGTCATAATTTGCTATATTATGGACTATTATTAGGTGGTAACTATGAGGGGTGGTTTCACCCCGTGAACATGTAAACAGGCCAAAATCAAAAGACACGTATTTCTTATTTTTCAGTCCTCTAAAACATATCCAAAATTCAAAGCAATCGGAGGCTGACACCTGGATACCTCACCTTGTAAGAGCTAAAGTTTTACCAAATTGAACTTACATTGACACTTAAATTAGTTTATTTTTTGTTCAATACACTCTCTTTTATATATATATATTTTAATTAATATTTGAAAATTTGCTTTAGGTATCCTATTGTAATATCGCATCATTTGTGATTGTGCTAGAAGTGTGAAAATGCATACAATTTTTGTCCTTTCTGTTTCTTTAATACCTGATAAGCAACTGCCAATGTTACCCCAGTTTACGGTACCGTGGACAGTCGTCGAACGCGTCAGAATTATCTTACTTTTGTTCAGAAATCCCAGTTGTCCTTGCTGTTTATGTTCCCGGTGACTAGCAACAGGCGTTTCGCAGTTTTTGCACGAGTCCGTCGTTCGTCGCGACATTACGCTGATGCGGGGGATAGAATCGGGATTAAGTCGGTGTAAATGCCAGCAATTTCAAACGCATAATGCGGCTGGACACGATAGAGATCTGTGGTAAGAGTTTCGTAGCATCGGACAGGATTTGTGCCTCGGTTAATGTCACGTGGACCAAATCCAAGATCATCGATGCTCTGGAACAGACACGACGACTTTGGAAGCCATATTCTATTTGACAATAGCAGGGTGGATTTGTATATAGACTAAGCAGGTTGTAGCCTAGGGTTGCAAATTTCGGGGAGTGGCAAATTTGGGTGGCGGTAAATTTTGGGGAACGGTAAATTATTGTGGGGCGGCAATTTTTGGGAAGCGATATATTTTGGGGGGTGGAAAATTTTAAGCGAAAGAGATTGAAAAAGTTGAAACACCAAGGTTTGGGACAACTTTAAAAAATTTCCTTTTCTTTCATCTAGCAAATTAGCAACAGCTCATACATATGATAACTCAAATGAGTTATCATATTGAATTAATTTTAATACCGTTTCAACTCTTTTAAATTAAAATATTTGATGATATTTACATTATTAAACTAAGGGCGCCAAATCTCAAAATCCACCTCTGATCGATAGATTTAATAGATGAGTATCGCGGAAAAGATGTCACTGATAGGCCTCAATATACTTAGGTCTAGATATACAACTTATTTACTTTAGACCACTGGAGTTTAGGACGATATAGGAAGAGATTATAGTCGTTAATCGTTAGGAGGTGGAGTGGGAGAAGAGAATATCGTAGGTACAGTACAGAATTTTGGGTTTATCATTTCGGAAAGATTGAGTAATCTTGATACCTTCGCGCAGTGGTAGAACCAGTTCTTTTAACATTCACGGCATTGGTGATTGGGTAAATATTTCGCTCTTTCTTTCGTCATCACTTTTTATACTCCTCCACTGTACCAAGCAACAGTGTCACATTTACGCTAAGTCATTGGAAAACTTCTTTTTCTGTTTGTTATTGAATCCCCACGGTCCCCTTAATCAAAAGTAGCTGCTTGTTGATTACTATTTATCGCACTCCACTTTAATATTTCCAAGAATGTTTAGCAGGTAAGTGGATGAATGATTAGGGGCAAAAGAAACAGTGGGCATATAAATTCTTATAACTTACGACGCATGGCATACACTTAATTGGCGTGATATGTTCGCACCTATTTACAAGATCATTATGGGATAAGGTCGAAAGGTAAGGAAAGGAGGCGAACAAGGGTGCAAGGTGCGAAATCCAAGGTGGGATCGTGGGTTACATTAGGCTACAAATATACTGGATGCGTAGCTCACGTCGTCCGAATACGTCCATTCTGTCGTAGCATTGCGGAGCGTAGAGGAAAAATTTCGGACGACAGCTAGTCATACGTCTACGCATCCAGTGTAACCGTAGTTTTAAGTGGGGAAGCCACTTTGACGGTCGAAAGTAAAGACTACTTTCAACTCATTTTCTTATAATGAAATGTAACTTTCTACGAAAAATCTGTGTTACCTTCTGAAAATATATATATTTAAAAAATATTTTACACACCTATATTGAAAAAATTTTGAGTAGTATGGTCCAGGATACGATGGCGTTAGGCTGTCCAAAAAAAAAAATTATAAATCGGGCGGTCATGTAACTTTCCAATGTGTGCTCTGAAATTAAAAAATGACATCACAATTTTTGGGGTAATTGATACTAAGTTACTTATTCGGGCTCCCAGATTTTTTCGACCCCTAAACATTATGAAAGTCCATAAAGAAAAAATTCTGGGAAATAAAAATTTCGAAGTGGCTTTTCCCCTTAATTTGATCGCGGACAGAGATGGAGCTTGCTAGCAGACGAGTTCACTCTCGGTGGAACTCGTTTCCTCGGTGAAAACCCATTCAGCATTTCGCACTTGGAAGAAAACTTTCTGAATGTAAAAACGAAAACTGAATTCTTTCGATGTGTGGGAGTTGGTTCGGTGATGACGTAACAGGAATCGGTTTCACGTCAGCTTTGTCTGCTTTAGTAACGCGTTTTCCAACCGAGTAATCCGAATTTATACTGGCATAGTGCGAGGAAGACGAAGGTCGGACAGGTGTACTGTGACGAAACGAATAGAATCAAGTTTTTCTCTTCAAGTCCGAGATTTGTGTTGATGTTTGACATTCATTAATATGCTCGTCGCATCTCTTTAACGTCTTTCCAAATTATAATAATTGGCTTGACGCAATTGTTATATATTTAGTTTTTACTATGCCCAGATAGTACTTATGATGCTGTTGAATAAACAGTATTTAATAGCGTTTACTCTAATTATTCTTCTACGTTGTTGAATTCAAATGCATTCTGCTATAATGATTAATGAAGACGAATAATAATAAAAATAATAATAATTTAAAATTATGATCACACTAAGGGAATCAACCTAGATTTGCTCTAATTAGTTGTTGGGTATCTGGGATGTTAATGCTTTATATTTAAGGGTTTTATTGATATTCTTTCGCTGCATGCATGGGAATTTATTTCCAAAAATTAAAATATTGTTATTAGTAATATTATAATATTTTAATTTGGTAATATTTGTGTATTATTTTTACAAGAATACTTAGACAAGACGTACTTAGACGTATTTAGACATAATTTTAGTTAGACAAGTTTGTTTATTATGAAAGATGAAATATCTGTTTTCTTCGCCACTGTGGAGTCCTTACTGGAATTTAATAGTTTCGATTCAATACATAAGCAATACCGTATCCTGTTAGATTTTCAATTGACTTAATTGAAAATATATCGCGACCAATCTTGACAAATTAGTAATTAAACTCATTGTCAGAATTGAAAATTAAGCGACCAAAGAACGAATTACCAAACACATGCGTGAAACTTCGTTACCCACAGGCGCCTGAAGTACCGCAGCCTGCTCGAGTCGCCGGACGATTGGAAATCACCGTCTCGCGCTCCTTTATATCCTCCACGCCAACAAAAACTCGTTTCCTGAAATGGTGGAAGTATTGACCATAACTTCTGACGCAAATTTCCCCCTACCAGTATGCTGCAAGCCATTCGAAAAATTAACAATGTAGATATCGAGCCGCAATTAAGCCTCAACTAATTTTCCTTTTTACTCAGTCGAAAGAAAATTTTATCACCAGATCCAAGATAAACGTCTGAAAAAGAGCGGTCGCTGAAAAACGAGATCGCGTTGCAGGATATTCATTTATGCGTTTGAAAGATTACGGAACATGGAGTATCTGGCGCGAAACTTAATGGAACTTCGCAAACGGGAAACTGGTTCGCTGAGTGACGGCGACACGCTGATGCAGTGCGTTGCAGAATTAACATTTGTGAAAATCGAGGAAGCAGGCTTTTCGAGATGATCGAAGTAACTGTTTTGCAGGAGGTCGATGACAAGGACTCAAGTGGATTTTAGTGGTCTAAATACGAGCCAGCACTTTTATTATGTTTATTTCAGGATTTTTCGCCACATCTGCTGAAAATTTTTATGATTAAATTACACTTCAATCTATATTTTAACTCTTGGTTGTCACACTGAGTCAAAATGACCCATAATTTAAAATTGAGGTAAAATATGTTTGAGATATCATTGAAAATAGCACTACTCCTTAAACCTGATGATATTTTAAATGTTAATTTTCAGTGATGAACATTGTATATATTCTTCAATTTTCAAACATTATCTCAGAATATTTGCGACTTAATTTAACAGATAGATTTTAAAAAGCAGCTGATTTAAAATTGGCTTGAATGGCCACGTTCGGAAAAATAGGTGTGACAATCGAGGGTTAAATATGTTTACTTTGTGATATGGAGTTAAAATATGATACTGTTTTGTAATAATGTTGCGTAGAAAGTGAAGTTTCAGTGAGCACTTGGGTCTGATTTGATGGAGGGCTTTTCTACAGCAAACACTTCCCTTTAATTGTGTTCTTTCCGTTTTGTTGTACGATTTTTATTGACCGAGTTATTTGCGTTCAAACAAAAAAAGGTACTTTTCACTTCGAAAGCTTATAACTTGCGAACGCATGATCGTAGAAAATGTTTGACGGGTGTTTTGGAAGGCTGAGGTATACACAAACATACCTGTAAAATCTTTTAGGATTCCTTCGTTTGTTCCAGACGCTCTGTAACACAACACCGCCTCTACTAAATTGGTGTATTACCAAAAAATAATTGGACCACTAAAAAACACAGATCGGCCAGGTTCGTCTCCAAGAAACTCGATAGTTTCATCTAATTAAGAATCCCCAATGAAAAATGATCTTTCCACAATCCCCACGAGAAGTCTGACATTTCTTCCCGCTAAAAGCGCCATTTTTTCCCCAAGTTGATAAACGTTCCCTGGTGCTCTTCACACAACGGAATTAATCTCTGTTTACCGAGCATCTGTATTTGCTTGCCATTCCGAGCAGGTCATTTATATTGATTTTTTGTTTGGAGAGAACGCTCGTGGACTGGTAAAAACACTAAAACTCCGTCGCTAATCCTACCGGTAATTGCCTCCATTCCGAAGTTTCTCGTAAACAAATTAGTCGCTGTCGTTCATATTTGTCCAGTAAGCATCGATGATGTGGCGTGATGGTGCAACCGCCCATTTCGCCCTTTTATTATCCACTGGTGTCATGTTAAGAGGAGCATGGATTTAATAACTGCACCGTCGATTAGCCGCTTCGTTGCGCTTCTTTTTGCGCGCTCTGTCGTGCAATCTGCGTATTTCAAGCATAGAAAACGATTCCATCGAAATGCAAACCTGGGCTACCAGCATCTGCGCTTAGAAACTTGTCGGTCTCGAACGGTCAGGTACGCTTGTTTTTCCATATCATTTGTAGGAATCTGCGAGGAAACGACACGAGGAACTTGAGCTTATAACTTTCCAAGTTTAACGGTTGCTTTCCCATTTTAAATCGTCGTTGCCTGGATTGCAGGTAGGACATAGAGTAATGGGAGTAAAAGTATGCTTGATGTGAACGGTGCTTCGAATTGGTATTTGTTTAAGCGGGTATCCTTTATTTACATACGTCGTAATAGTGTAATCACACTGGATCAAAGGCATGACTAACGCGAGAATATTGCGTTGTTCAAAGGAGAAACGAGATCATCGTCACAGGTTCCTTTATTTGTTTCTTTTTCAGTTTTCGCGGTTTTGTTTTAAATTCTGACGCCTTTCTCGTGGTTCGCAGCGACTTGTTGAACTATGCCGAAGTTGCATTTTCCTACGTGGGTCTTTCCACGATCGGGTACAAGGTATTAATAAACGCTGGTCGTAAAAGATCCTGCCGCGGCACACGGCAAGTCTGGATCCATAGGTTTATTCAGAAAGTTGTCTATCTTTCAGCGCTCTGATATAATCAATTAAAGTTCAAACAAATTCCTGTCCGTTTGCGTTTGCGAAAATCGCAATTTCAGGGTCGGTCATCGATTAGGCGATTTTTTTTTCATTTTCCGTCTTTATTACATCAATATTATTTATATGGGAAGGTAAAAGGCAAAATCCAGCTGTAGCTATTATTATGCCTAACCTATTTATAATCTTTCAGAATATAACATTAGAAAAGTAAACTAATCAAAAATTGAACTAAAAATAAAAATTACCTCAAAGTAATAGTAATTGTAAAAGAAACAAGACAATCATCACAATAAATAATTAGAGTGTGCAAAGTAGAAATAAGGAAAGTTCATCCGTTAGATTGTATAATTTTGCATTCATAAATACACATTTACGGTACAAAATGATTGTCGAACCGAAAAGAGGCTGTAAATCAAATATAATACGATTTGAAAACATAATACATATATAACGAGATAATACTGATGGCATATAAATGTGACGAATTTAAAATGCCCGTAGTAGATGAATTATAAAATCATTTCAATATAAATTAAAGCAACCGCACCTTCCCATCCGCGTATATGTCTCGTTGAAATCATCAATCAAAGGATCAATTTCTAAGATAGTTACATTCATTTATATTGTGGCATTCATTAAATCTGCATACTCACAATTTGATTAACATAGCGCGTCGTGAAGAACTAGCGAAACGCCAATCAAGGTGTCTGGAGGGAATTAAAATTACATGGTTCCGTGGCTTGTCAATTAATTGGTTGAAAAACGAATCTATTGCATTCCTGCAACAATTATGAATTTACATATCAAGTTCTCGCGTTACATATTTATCGATACTTCCTACACGAGCTTTCATTGATACCAAGATTTTGTATTCCAGTGTTCACAAAAGCAAGCGATAAATAATTAAAGAGTCCTTGTAAAAAAAAAACACTGTGACTGCCAAATTTAAAAAAATATTTTTTTATCGGAGAATATGAAATTGATTTTTAGCACATAGAGTGTTCTCTACAAAGACTCTTCAATTATCAAGCATCCATTCAGAATCATTTCGTTCTCTGCTAGTAGTGCAAACAGAGTGGCAGTAGTGAAACCCAAAATGTATCAGACCCTTGTGAATATATTTGACAGTCTTAGGGCCGAAAACTCATTCTCAGAATTTATCCAACAACGTAGAAGGCATTTGCTGCTTGCAAATTCACAGACCTCTGGATCTAAGCTATTTTACTTCATAGTTAGCGAGACAATATCTTGTTCGACCACGATTTCTCCCGAATCTCGTAAATCCCATCGCGAGGACTGCGTAAACGGTGACTTTTTGACATTTCCATCGATTGCACATCGTGGATACCATTCGAGGAATTGTAACTAGCAACTAGGAGCGGCCACTAGGAAAATTCGTCCGCAAGAATGCTGAACTCTCGGA
This sequence comes from Andrena flavipes, assembly GCA_963971345.1. Taxonomy (NCBI): domain Eukaryota; kingdom Metazoa; phylum Arthropoda; class Insecta; order Hymenoptera; family Andrenidae; genus Andrena; species Andrena flavipes. The sequence goes on from OZ020480.1 coordinate 60,789,412, forward strand.
ATAACATAAATATGTTCCTGTTCCTTTGCTTCTTTTATAATGGTACCAATTATCAAATCCCTCTTCTACGTGTCGTTACAGTGTTTCAACTCTATTCCTATTAATAACTTCCTCTCTTCTCAGCCCTTCGCCTACTCCAAAAGTACACAATCCGTCCTTTCATTCCTCTCAATTTGGGAGCAGTTACAAAATGCTATGCGCCAATTGTTACTCAAACTCCATCTGCTTCAAAAAACACCAGAAAGAAATTGCCGAAACGAATTACTGTATTGAGAAATAATTCGTGCAGGGTGGCACAATGACTTTCGACAATGCTAATAGTGGCTGTGGCCCACATCGTTGCATTATACGCTTCCTAAACATATCGGAGCTCGAGCACAGGAATTGCACGGTTTTGGGTCGCCTTTCGACACACGTGACTCCTTTCTACGCGATTACTGATATTAATTGGAGTTGCCGCGCAGCGGTGCCCGCTCGCGAGTATTTGCAATAGCTGCTCACCCGATGGATGGTTGCAAAATCGAAGGGAGAGCCGGGATCGTCGTAGGCACCTCGAAAACTCTTGCTAAACACCTTCCTCTCCTTTCCTCTCTTCTCCCTCCGCCGTTGGATCATCGTTTCTGCAGTTGGTCGCGAGCAACGAGACGAAAAGTCGCCGTCGTTGTCGTCGACGGCGGCTATGTTGCGACATCCGCTCAAATAGCCGCGAAACAGGCGAGTGCATGCGTGACTGATTGGCAGAGAGATCCCCCGGATCGTGGACAACGATCTTAGTTAATTTAGATATCGATCAGCAGGCTTGCCGGCGGAATGCTTATCTGATCAACGAGTGCCACGGGCATTGCATATTATATGTATGTATGTATCTCGTAATAGGTATGTTTATTACTGGGCAGGTACCATTATTTTTGCCGACTTGCACGTGTATAAGTAAGATTATGGCTCTGATTAGTCGATAGGTATCTGCTATGTCAACCCTTTATACTTAAGGACTTTAGTGCAACTTTTTTCTCTGGATAAGGGGACTTTTGTTTCTGTCAATCGGTGGCCGATTAACAGTTGCCGCCTGAGCCCTCCAAAGCCCCATCTTCAAAAATAATTATGATTTTATCTAAACACTATATCTTTTCTTGTACTAATGCACTCAACCTGTTTTTACTAAGCTACTTCTTCATTTTCCTGAAAAATTTACCCCTCAGAACGTTTTCCACCTGGGAGTTATTCCTTAAATCTAATTATTATTGTTATTATTTAGGGTACAGAGCGAGCGAAAAGAAAGTCTGAAGGAAAGGCATACGTTTTCGCAAGAAAGTAAACGAAAGCAGAATAAGGAATTAGAATAAATTAATAATTGTTAAGCAATCCTAGACTGTGCTCTTAGATATATAATGGATAGTAGTGGATCTATAAACAGATTTGTATCCCCTCGGTATAAATATGGATCTGAAGGTATAGGTATTGACTTTTTAATTAGGGCAGCTGGCCTTTCGACAAAACCCTCGAACTTTTCGAAAAAAAAGAAGTTTTCCATATTTATCCCTACTAGTCTTTTTCTCGGCGATTATTTATCACCATATTGCAGGATATCAAAAACCATAAAACTTTGAATTAAACTTTTTTCACGCTAATATGGAAACTCACAATTTCTTCGAGGGTGTTTTCATATTTAGGACCGTTTCATCGCCAAATGAAAAAATAGTGGACTACATTTCAACTACATTTCTCCCAAGTTTCAAGTTATTTTGAATTTTCAAGTTGCTGAACATCCCTTGAAGTCAACATGCGCCCTGCGGAGAACATTTTCAGCGTCGCTTCGGGTGTAAAATCGGTGGATAATTAATCGCGTTGACTAGCCGAGAGCCTAAACGATGATGGCGGTATCACACGGCATTCCACTTTTCTACGGTGACCCGTATTCGCTGCTCATCAGCCGTAAAAATACACGAATACCGGGTAAAGTGAAGCAGGCGCCTGCCGTCCAATCGAACGGCCCGCGAGAGCGCTCGAAAAGAAAACAATCTCGTTTCGAAACCAGCACCGCGCGCCTTTTGCAACGCGTTTTTTTTTCTCTTTTACGAGAATCGCCGTGGAAAGGCAGAAGAGAAACGAACCGCGTTCCAAATTCTATGTAGTTCCTAAGTTCGTCGCAGTTTTCACTGAAAAAGAACGATGTCGAGGAGCGTCGATGAGTCGTGCGCAAGCGAAGTTAAAATAAATGGTTTGGAACCTGGTTATTAACGCAATCCTTCATAATATCCGCGGACAGGATTCGACTACTTTTTTCCTTGCCTCTTTCGCATCTGTTGCTAGTTTTTGTTTCTGATTTTGCGAAATTGCGTGCAGTAACACTAAGTAATCGGGCGTGTTTGTAGAAAGTGCAAGGATGAAAGACTCTTTGTAATAGGTACGCAGCGCGCCAGGATGGATACGGAAGGATATTAAAAGATGTGCCACTCGATTTCTTTTTAACAATAGTGGTAGTTATTTACATCGAAACGTCACAGGATAATCTTTTTGCGAGTAATTACCCGATATGGTAAGAAAATTTTTTGATACTATCAAGTTTTGGAGGGGATATGACGGAACTTAGATCTAGGCGGTTCCACTTTTCATTTCGTCGTTTTTTCTCCAATATCATACAATTATAAGTAGATTTGTAAGTTCGAACATTGTGGTGTTTCTCAATTTTTCAACTTCTCAATTTTTCGACTTCTAAACTTTTTAATTTTTCAATTTCTCAATTTTTCAGCTCCTCAACTTCTCAACATCTCAACTTCTCAACTTCTCAACCTCTCAACTTCTCAACTTCTCAACTTCTCAACTTCTCAACTTCTCGACTTCTCAGCTTCTTAACTTTTCAATTTTTCAATTTCTCATCTTCACAACCTCTCAACTTCCCAATGTAGTATGAAAATTATGGGAAACAAAAATATATTGTGTCGATATAATCATATCTTTTTGCCAAATGGTACCCTGTAGCCGGTAGGGCTTCTACACAGAGGCTCAGTCGGCAACTATACATCGGCCGCCCGTTAAATCCGCCACTGCATGTCACTACTGTTCCGAACGAGACCCACCGGACTGAATTCCCCAAAGCATCACGGTTCGTCAGCGGAGGGTAGATGCAAAGCGCGGAGGAGGGCAGCGACTCGCAGAGTAACTGCGGGAAAGCGGCTGTAGTAGAACCGTAGTGAAGTCCATTACCTAGCTTTCCCAACTGCGCGTGACGCAATCTTGGCAGATAACGTTGCGCGGATTCGCTGCAGGTGACTTAACCGTTGATGCTGGATGAGCTGCTCAAAGATTTAGCAGATACCCGCTTCCCTTAACACACTTTCCCTGTTACCGCAATCGCGCAACAGGCCATTCACGCGTGCTCCCGAGAAGTGTTCAAGTTCAGACCGATCCGTTACACTGTCTTCTACGGTAACATGAAATCGGTCAGTCGAGCCTCCAGCATTCTTCCCAGGCCTCCTGCTCCTTCAAACCATCAGGTTCAACTTACCCGCGAACCGTCCGTCACTTTCCATCGATTACCACTTCGGATTACTACAAATTACCATGTCGCGATGATGTAACAGCCGCGCCGTGCGTAGGTCTTTATTTACAAGATCGCCGAGGCAAAGAACCCGGCTGACTTGTTCGGAATCGATCGCATCCGGCGATCATCGCAGCCTTTTTTAAAAGGATGAGTCACCGGCAGGACAGGTTCACCACGAAAATCAGATGAAAAATGACCTTGGCCCCCACCGGGGACTGGGCTTATCGTTTGACACCCCACTTCTTGTACATTTTCCTACTCTCTGTGTACCCGTAGAAAGTAACGGCGGCGTGGCATGATTGGACCTCTCAGTCCATCAGAAACATCGCGTCGCGCCAGATCGAGCTTATCTCGCCCGGTACCGTGCTGGTCAGCTTTCACAGGAAAATCGCAGATCGCTGGCTGGTCCGTCGTTGTGGTGCCCGTAATCGCCGCGCAGTTCTCGGTACGCACGTTGCCAGGGTGGACCCTGTCGATCGTGTCGGCGAGCGGTTCCGTCGCTGGTCGAGAATGGTGGCATAACCGTGGATCGTCGTACGATTGCGAGCTAATACAATTTTCGGTAAGAAACCACGACGATCGAGCTTCCTTTCGCTAGAGGGTAGATTCATTTTGGGACATTTTGCGTATCGGGGGGCATTTATAGAAAATACCTAGTTGAACGTTGATGGGTTTATCTTGCGTATTTACAGCTACTTAGAGTTGTGATCCCTTAGGAGTTTGAATTTTGAAAATAGGAATTGTTTAGATACTGCAGATGGTATAGAAATGATGAAGTTAGTATTATCAGGCTTTAGAAGTTTGTTCTTAGCGTGGTATCTACTAGTTCTCAGGAAATTTGTCATTAAAGCTGTCAGAGACTTCCGGATCAGGATCTCCTCGAAATAAACATGGCGGTAGTGCTGGCGAACTGACATTTTACCGAAGGAAATCATTTCCCTCCTCTCTTCTCTCTTTATCCTTCGAATTAAAACCTCAGGTTTTTTACTCCTTAAGCAAACCAATCCATTACTTTGGAGTTCGGTAACGACCCTCGCCAAAAGCGTGCGCGCAATACGCTGATTACGATCGGGACAAATCACTGCCCCTTCACTCGTGCTTCGATACACGGTAGCGTTCCTCTATGAAAAGCAACCCAATTAACAGCGCAGGCTCTACAAGGAAATCGGGAGAACCGGCTGCAGACCGACAATGTAACTTTCAACTGCCTCGTAGTGAAGTCAAATACTTCCTGGCGTGATCGAAGCCTCTCACTTCTTTGGAAAATTCGAGAAACAAGTGGCTTATTACCTAAGCACTCAATTGCTCTGAAATAAGCTCGTAATGCCACCGGGGTTCTTATGCCTGGAACGGAAGTGTCCTCGGAAGGTTCCTCGATCGAGATGCCTCGCTTCCTGCTGCACCTCGGCAACCGGTCTTCCTCGCCAGCGCATAGAGTGCATGTTTGACACGATTTTCAACGCTCTATGAGATCGCCAACCGGTTCTCGGCACATTTTATTCACCATCGCTAGGTGCAATCCCGTTACTGCGAAGCTGATATCGTCGATTGCTCGAAAGAACAGTGGGAATGGAATCTTCCACCCTCTCGGACTCGGTTTTCCGAATTTCACTAGGCGAAGCTAACGCTAGCACGCGTGAATGAGGAATTACACGATCGCATTCTCGTGTCGATTTCATTTTCCTTTGAGCTTCTTCGACGGAAGGGAAATATGCCGTGAGAAGAATACGTGCTAAGGAATAAATGTTTGAGGATGAGTGGGATAGTGGACAGACCACGTTGTGGTATTATGTATAGAAGAAATTCTACTGATCGCTGAATCTCGCAATTCAAAGTGTGACAATTGAGTCTCAATCAAAGTCGTTTTCCTCGGAAAATTGATTCTATCGTTTCGATTTTAGCTTTGACATTCGAAATTGCGTGAAGTACTTATGAAGGATGAAGCTTAGGAATGAATTGAGGACTTTGCAGCAAAAGGGGTGTAGCTATGCATTTTTAACGGTTTTTGAGTTACGATGTGTAATATATGTAAAAAAATTCTATATCTTGTGATGCACGTTTGATGCGAATCCGATAATAAATGAGCGATTTATTGCAAATAAATAAAAATAGAAATATTAATATTACTATTAATATTTTTATTAATATTTATATTTTAATATTAATATTATACGAGAGTATTATTAATATTAATATTATTCTCGGTGCAAGAACCTTTATTCCCACAGTGTAACGACGCACAATGTCTCGACGGTTACTTCTCAAAAATTTTTCCATCTACTTATTAAGTAGAGATTTCCTTGACGCCCCTGTCGCAATTTTCCCCTAATCGTTTGTTCCCTGGAGCGCCGGTCGTTCCCATGGGTGAACGACCAGCGTTCGGACTAGAAATCGAATTGCGAACGGTCGCAGTTTCACTGGAACATGCGCGAGTCGCGTTATTGGCGCGGCGAGCTAACAAACGCACATGTGTGTACGGCCAGTTCCGCCTGTCTGCTCGATTCCGATCGCGTTCCTCGGGCGAACCGAGCGTGTCACGAAACCGTCAAGAATTTCCGTGTCCCAACCGGAAATGCACAGCGGTCCGCCGTACGAACTTACGCAAAGTACACCCCAGTTCGCCGCTGTCCTCGGCTACCACTTGCTCCTGCGACTGCACTATATTCACTTCGTCTGCGATGCGCACGCCAGCTTTGATGCGTCCACGGAGTACGGTGTTTTCACTGTTCCCATAGACATCAGATATAACAGGACAACCGTGATATTTGAATTCTGCACGGCACTATTTCTTGCCGAACATATAATTGCGTATACATTAATTGAAAAATGAATGTCCAAGAAATGGGCGCAGGCTCGCGCAACTTTTCCCATTGCAAAGTGTTACTTTTTACGGGGAGGCACGCGTGACGGTGATTAATTTTGTTTTCACGAGTTTCCATTTTCTTTCAACTCCTTCAGTTTTGCTCGCTGGAGCTATCCATTAACCGGCAGTGTTTCCCAACCTTTCCTAAGCCGCGATTTCCTCTTATAATATTCAAATAACCTGCTATATATTTTATTTATGAAAAATCAGTGTTACATCAACTGTTAAAAATCATCAATTAAAAATAACCGTAACGACTCCCAGAAAATACTTCGCGACCCTCACCTTGGGAATCACTGCATTAACGTATCAGAACTGTCTACTACTGGTATTCTATTTAAGGTTCTTTAAATGTCAAAAGTTTCGATGAGAGTAGAAGATTCCTTGGAGTCAAGATGTCTGACATTTCCAAGTATCTACCACTAGTTTTCGAAAATACACTATTGTCAGAGTGGAACGTTCGAGATGGAAAGTTTTATTATCGATTCTGATTTAAATTTCCGCGTGCAGACCGGAAGCGTACGGTAGGCAGGTGTTAAAGTTCACCAAACCTTAACGGCGAAGAAAAGATCGATGACCACTCGCTGAAACCACTTTCCATCTCGTTGGGACGCGCTCGCGAATCTTCTGCATCGTTGCTTCCTCGATTAGAGCAACGGCTATCGCAAGGGGGAGAATCGAAGCGGAAGGAAAATCTCTTAATGCGCGGGCACATGCATCAAGGTCGCGGGGAAGCGTGCACAATTACGTGAGCGTGAAAGCACTGCAGCACGTCGTGGAAAGGTCGCTGCTCCTTCGCGTGGGCGAGTCAGCTTTTAATTCGTCGATTGTTCCACGTGATCATTTAAAGTTTATGACTGTGGGATTTTGTTGAAAATCTCAGGCTAGTTGAAGTTTTCTCGAATATTTCTGATGGGCGGGCAAATGAGTAGAAGTCAAAAGTATTAGTTTTGCAGGACGACACTTAGAATATTTAAAGCCTTATGTAAGATCAGATGCTAATTTCGGACGTGAAAGTTTATAACGTAATGTTCGAAGAAACATATATTTTTAACTTCGATTCACATAAAAGAGCAAAAAAAAAACTGTTTCAGCTTTGACCATTTTATACTCGTTTGACCGCCCACCGGAGCTATTGGAAATGTCGATCTCGGAGAATTCTCGGGCTGGTATATTATAATCTTTGACGCCTTGGACAAGGTAGATTATACAAGAACAGGCTCAAGATCGAAACTAAGGGGCTCATTATGTTATTAATACTTTAATGGACGCTGCCATTTATGCGTGATATCATGATTTCGATTTGCTACTTTCCGTCAGCCTAAGAATTCTACTTTATTTACGAATTACACTTGGGAATCATTTATGATGTTTCCAAAATAAAAAAAATCGAAAAAAGTAGCCTATAATCTAATCTAGAATTTATGTAAGGTATACTCAACATTTCATTGGACAAACAAACAGACAATGTTTCACTTTTATACGTATATATTGGTAGGGATAGGGATTTCTCGCCGATCAAAGTATTCCATTCGAAGATTTCTATTCTATTTGCAATATTCTTTGTTTGGTAGTTTCCAAAATCAATGAATAGTTGCCTAAGTTTAAAATCACGCAATCCCAAAAAAAGAAAATATTTATGCGTGATATCATGCCTTCCTTGCTGGAAAGTTCCTTCCATTTTCAACTCGTCCCGTTGCAGTCCTCCGAAAAATAAACGCCCCCAGTCTGGAAAAACCCTCCATCGTCGCGCGTGTAAATTTCGGCAACAGATATCCTGTTTCAAACTACTCGATCGCGATTCTATGAGTCACCTAACGTTCAAACGCAAATCCTGCGAGGCGTTATCCTTGAACCTTAATTCAACGGCCCCGTTTATGCCGGGCAAATGTGAAAATCCACCGTGCACGACGCGAAGAAGGAAAAAAGGATACTGCGGATTAGCATTGCCTTCTAAACATCCCACCGAGTTAAAAATATTATTAACGATTGATTTATTCATCCGCCACTTTGCTTTCCGGCGTGAGACGTCACAGGAAAAACGGAGCGATAAATTGCAAAAGAGGCCTCCGTAGTCGTCGTCTTATCGCGCGCCAGTATTAAGTAAATAAACAAATCTGGCTTCTGTTTCTCTTCTGCAATCGATTCCGCGATCTGGCTAATTACTAGATCGCGATCATGACGCAATCTGGAAGCGTCGAGGCCGAGGGGGGAACTGGGTTGCAACGGTTGAGTAGCGACGCCTTGAACACCAAAGGATAAATGTAACGACAGTTTACCAACAAGACTCATTCTTCAGCGACGGTCTGAATGCAATTTGCTTTGATCGAATGACGGAGAAAAGTTCTGTTTTCTGGTGTATATTTTCAACGTGGAAATTGAACCGCAAAGGTCGGGAAAAACGGAAGTGCCGAATGGTTTTGATTCATGGTTTCACATCTCGCACTTTCTAACGACCGTTATTATTACACGGCAAGTAATACGAGCGCTCGTTCAAGTAATTTCCTTGGTTTTTGCCTCGTATCGTTAACTAATTATGCATCCTCTTTCGGTCTCTTTTCTAACGATATTACACGATTAGACGTGAATGGTCGAGGCATGGATTTAGGTCTATGTAACGCTGGTAATTCATAAAGTGCAATTTGTTTTAGAGGAACTGGGAATATTGACTGACGTGTAATTAATTGCAACTTTCCAGCAAACTTTAATACTTGTGGGAAATAAAATATAGAAATGGGTAAACAGCAATCAATTTCAGACGTGGAATGATTAATTTTATAACCGTTGATGGTACCAATCCGCAGGATAATCGAAGTCATGATTTCCTCTGCCAACGTCTGCCCATTTATCAAATAGCGCGTATTCTTAATTACTGGGTCGGTTGTCACGAAACAGGAAATGCAGAATGTTTAAGAAGAATATTAATCCTGGCCACAAAGTGACCAGGATGGTTTTTGACCTGCAAGAGGATATTTTGCAAGCTTGCGAATCGTGTGCAAAGCGTCGCCAGACGTATTCTGAAATCAAGTAGTATCCGATGCTAAGAAACATTAAGAATCCATTCTTCTTTGTCGGTTGAAATTTTTTTTTCAAGTTCTAATGTACAGATTTCAATATTTTTTTGGTTAAATGTTAATTATTCCTTGCTGTATAATTTCGTATTTTGCATGTTTCCAAAATATAATTACAAATCTGTGTGATTGTAATTATATCCTTCACTGTTTCAATTTTCCCTCTTTATTAGTTTAATGTACGAATTAACCATCATCAAATTTTACAAATACTCTAGCTCCTCTAACGATTCCTTGTCAACCGGTCCATAAACTCTTTAACGATTCGCGTTAGCTTTGCTTCAAAGATGAGACGAAATGTTCGTCAGCCTATCGGCCGGAATTCCTCAGCTGCAAGGCTCAGGATGTATAATAAATCTGCGTCCGGTGCACGGCGCTCTCTTCCTGCTTTCTCGGCGATCGCAGTCGGTGCCGGGCAGTTGCGTAAGAAGCATATTTCGCGTAGATCGCGAGGATTCGCGTGAATGGCGGCAACGGACTCTCTAAGCTCACTGCCATGGCAGTGGAGGATCGCTCACGCGATCGCGTGCCCCGGATCTCGCGAGTGAACGTTCGCGCAGATCCTCGAGGAAATGGTCAAGCAGAGGAAAGTAGCTACAACGGGCGGCTTCATCGAGAGATGATTGATGATGATGATGATGATTCTGTGATTTTGAGGAAGTGGACGTTTGAGGGGCAAGTTTATTTTGCATATTCTGTCGAGAGAAATTAAGCTACCATTTGCGAGATACTGGAGTGATAGTAATATAATGATAATAATAATAATTCACCTTTATTACGTTACAAAAATTACATTGTGTTAATTAAATGACGAATGGACGAGGTTCAGCATTTCTGCTGTTTTGAGAACTAACTTTATTACAAGGAAATGGACTTAAAGCTAGAGGTTCAACAGACAAATATAGGATCAGAAGATAAGAACTCAAGGAAATTGGACAGAAAAGTAATTCAAATTTATCAAAATTTATTCTAATTTATTCAAATTTATCGAATTCAACTTTCTGAGGTGGTTAATACATGGGGGTAAAATGTTTGGGAGGGAGGGATTAAACAGAATCCTTGCTCCAGACGCTATACAATCTGGTTTCGTCCCTGGAAAAATAATGGGCAGAAAAATCATGGGCAGATCCCTCGATTTCGAAATTTTTAAAATTTTATCAACCAAGTGAAACATCTGATTTGGAAAGCTTTACTTTATTTTCACATCGAGGAGCAGTTGATAGTCCCAAGGATGTAGACAGCGAAGGAAGCTCAACTGGAGAATAACTTACGGTTACCTTCACGCAAAATACTCGTGGAAAATTATCCCACTAACTAATCATATCCAACTGCAAACTTGAAGCCACCAAAGTCATCTCTCAGCGGACACGAAAGAGGAATGCAAAGAATATGTTGGCTCGAGTAATTCATGTCGCAGCCTGAAGAACGCAAGCAAGTAACCGTAAGTCGTAGCTTCTTGTTTACTTTCGAGCTGCGTTGCAATTTTTCCTGCGAAAAACCGCTTATTTGCATACACGGTGTCTCGTTGGTCTCACCAACGGTCGCGAAGTCCGTCACAGCGGGAGACAAACGATCAGGGGTCAACATAGAGATCGCAATTGTCATGCTGTTGTTCGAACGGGACCTCCCCAGATGAGAACGCAACGAAGGACAATGGTAGACTTGATTTGTATAGATATCGCGGATAAATCGTAGAATTGCAAGCATAAGAATGAACCTCAGTAACAATCTTGGTCAAAAGCTAATCAATTTCCAAGATATTAATAAAGCCTTTTCCTGTGTCGAAAATCAGTCATAAATGATAATGGTGTGTTTTTTCATTTAAAAGAAACCATCGAATCAATTGTCCGGGAATGTTTGTGACAATTTTGTTCAGTGTTTGATATTTCTGTACACAAGATTTTAAAAACTTTGGCCTATTATTTCACTCTTAATTTTGTAGTTATATTTCTTAATATTCCGTTTTCCGTAATTTGGTTAATTGAAAGTTAATTAATTTAAAAACTTTGGCCTCAATTTTTCTAAAATTTTCCAAGGTGTTTTACTATTGCATTAATTTAATTTTCAAAGATTTTCGCTAATGTTACTGAAGTTCCCCCTTAAAAGAGTGAATCACTTTGAAAATTTGTGCACCTGAGCTTCGACCAGTTTGCACTTACATCTTTAGTCTACCAGAACAGAGTGCTTGGAGCAATTAGAGTAATTAAACCATCGAGATCAGATTACTCCTCCTAACTGTTCGCAATTTCAAAGCTTTCTTCGATCTCCTCGAGCTAGGACCTTCCCCAACTATCAAAGCTGATCCCCAACCTACCTCCGCGGTATGAACTGTCGCAACGTCCATTCATCATCGTCGACTGTCGATCGTAGAATCGCAACGAGCCATTACTCCAAGCGGCAGTCGTGCGAAATAGCAGCGGAGATAAATCGTAAACCGCCGTAAACCGTGATCACCGCGAAACAGGCAGGCAGCTGATTTTCTAGGTGATCTAAATACTCGCGACTCCTCCTTTCAACCGCAATCCACCCGAATATAATCGCGGCAAGCGGTGCTTTTTAGAAACACGATTTCGAGAGCCTCGCTCGCCGTCGCGCGCAAAGAAATCTCGCCAAAAAGTTGCGGATCGACGATTTCGAGTGTATCTACATGCTACCGTAAGCCGGGTAGAATCAGCTGATTCGCGAATGGCACAATTCCGCGGGCGAAAACGAGAAAGGCCCGAGAGAAACGCCAGTCTCGACTCCAACACATTTTCATTTCGCGCTCTTTCGCCTGGCGACCGCGAATTTTCCAACCGTGACGAAATTGAGTTGTAACAAACGATGCACTTCCGACAGCGGTGCTTGCAGATTGCAGATAATAATCAATAGCCACTTATGAATATTCTGTCTTCAAAAAATGTGGAAGATATTCTGTAACAGATCTTCATCGATTTATGGGGACTTTTCGGTCTAGAGCGCCTCAAAAAATAGGCGATCTTTAGGAATTAATTAAAGGAAAACCACTGTATATAATTTAATGCGACTTTTGCATTGTATTAAGAATGTCTTAAGTTATAGAAATATATTTTTTTGTTTTATAATTAATCATTGCAAATGGCACTGGGGAATCGTTAAAGTCGAGGCGTCAAAAAATTGATCCAAATCGGTGGGACCTGTATCTCCAAAAGTTATTATCCGATTCAACTGAAACTTTTTTATTTTGAAGAATATACTTCTGGCTAGGGACGGGGGGAGGGCAGAAAAAAATACAAAAATGACATTTTTTTTAGAAAATAACGACGCTTAAAGTGTGAAATCACTTTTATTCTATAATTTTCGTCCTTTCAACGTCTTTAAAAATTATAAATTTTCAATTTTTTGTAATTTTTTTGGTTTTCTCCCTAGCCAGAAGTTGGTTTTCCCCTTAGCAGAAAGTTTCAGTCGAATAGGATAATAACTTTTGGGATAATCTTTTGAATTTCCGGGTTGGAAATCTCTGCCCCTATAAATCAGAATTCTTATTCTTCGCACACCCCGCCAATTCGCCCCCAATTTCAACGACCCTTCGATTACTCAACAAAGCACCCCTTCAGGACGAATGTGAGCGTTGCAAGGACCGTCGCCGCAGGAAAACATGATTTACTCAGGCGAGATTGATATCGCGATGGCGCTCGTGGCGCAGAAGTTACTTACAAGCTCGATCCTTGGGAACCGGTACGCGAACCCCGTCGGAGCGAACATGACACAGAAACGACGCTGGAAAGAAGAAACAACTTGTTCCTGCTGACACAGATCCGTTCGAGCCCTGCATCCTTGCAGCCGAAAGGCTCCCTCGTCGCAAGATGCAGCCAGTCAGTGGCGCGTGAGCTCGCGCGTTAGATACTTTGTCGGATACGTTGAACGTCGCCAGCGCGTAATCATGATTAATCGAGTGATACGCGGCGAAAACGAGGCAATTACATTCGATCCCGGGGCTAAAAGATCCGATGCGAACACTGTGTACTATTTGCTTTCGCGATGTCGCTGATCTATCGGTGTGGCCGTAGACGCGTCTGTATTCCGAGCTGGTTGAATAAATTGCGGTCGCTGAAAAAGAAAGAGTCCAGGTTGTCAGGCAGCAAGTGACGCGTGACTATCGCTTCCTATCGTAACCCATCAGATTCGAGTTATTCCCCCTTGTAAACATAATTCCCTATTACCTGGATAGATAGCACTCGTTTCCAGACTTTGCCACAGTCTGAGGATTTTAGTACGTACAAACTGCAGCCTGTTTGTCGCACATCTTGCGAGATAAACAAGAGCTAGGATATTTCTTGGGTAGTACGAGAACATCCAGCTTCGTCATTGGGAATTTAATCGCGGTTCTGGAAGCGACGATGATAGGCCAACATGGTAGGATAACTTTGGAGGTGTTTTTACATAAAATGAATTTTGTATATGTATAAAAATGAGAAAAAGGATCAGAATTTATATTTAAAAAACTGATTTTGTTTTGGTTAGTAAAAAATATATACTCCCTCGTCCGAGTAGATACAAGATGGGATAGGAAGTTCTGCGTAAACAGTATTTCGTAATTCATCGTTTGCTCAGGATCGTTACATGGTCTAAGCCACAGACTATCGAATAGGGTGTTCTAGGCACGTCGTGTCTAGTCTAAACTGGGAATTGTTTCCTTATTATACTTTAGTGAACACACAAGAATTGCAGATTCCAAATACGAGCCACGAAAGCGGCAGTAACCCTTTGCCTCGGTAAGAAATTGATCTTGCAACAGTCAGAAAATCGTCGTTAGAAGATCCATGAAAAGAGAAACCCATGTTTCAATGAAAGCACTTACAAGACGTAGCACATCTCGAAATGGACGCAACGGCTCCTGGTGCGCCAGTAATGAAAATTCCTAGCGCGGTGCTGGAGATGGAAACAGTTGCGGTTAAGAGGGCACATCACACGAGATCCTATGTTTTGCAACAGGAATTTATTGGCAGCCGGCTTCGCTCAGATTCGAAACGCCGCGGCCAAGTCGAGAAGAACAGGCTCGAGAGAAACGAACGATGAGATTGCGTCTCAGAGGATGACCCGTGGGCTCATCTTTTCTGTGCTACGAATTCGATGCAAGACGAATGCGATTTCTCCATCTCAATTAGAGGCCTCACGAGGAGATAATAGTAGGCGAAAGGAAACCGTGTTAACCGTGATCAATAGAAGTTGGCGATCACTTTGTGCTTGTTGCACTGTTGGATTTCGAGTCGGGGAGTTGAGTGCTACGCTTTAATAATTTTAAGGCTTAACGAGAGGTTTTTATTTGAGAAATACTGTTTCGGCGTTTAACAATGATTCCTCTCTCAGGTTCTATGTAGAATGGTCTGATTTTAGAATTTCAGAACAGAATTATAGGTATATGTATACAGAAGATATGGGAGGGAGGGATAAGGGTGACGTGGAAGGAACTGTGAAAATCACAAGGGTGATCGATAGTCCCGTCATTCTAGTTTACTTTTCCCTTTTTTACGTCTTATCTTGAATAATTAAATTTAATACTGTTTTATTAAGCAACCCCTATATTCATTGGCATGAAATATTTTACAGAATGTCATCATATGACCTCTAGAGTTCAGATTCATCCCCTAAAATTTCACTAAAATCCCCGGGGCACAGCTGTAGGGTCCTTTTTTAAGAGTCGTTGTCGCTGTAGATACAGAATATTTATAAAACTGATTAGCCGCGATGGGCTAGCATATATTTAAGATATTTGTATGCTGCGTTTAGCTGGCATCCAACAGCTCAAAGGTAAACGCGTTGCTTGTACGCACGATATAGATGAATACCAGTGAATGGCATAATTTACAATACTTAGGTAACTGGTCAATCACATTTCACAGTTTACAAGTGTGCACTTGCAGGTTGTAGTGGAACAGGTGCACTGAACTTCGCTTCTAGCTTGTCAAGTCTGTCATTTCCTTTTGAACCTCTACATCCTTGACGATCATCTCATCCCGTAACTTTGCTTACTCTTTAACTACCCGACTGCAATTCCAACCACTTTCTAGTTAAGTGTCTTTGTCGTTGATCGCCTTCTCCGCCCTCACTTTCTGAATTTATGATTATAACTCTCCCTTGGATTTTCTTCATTAAACTTAAAAGTAATAATACTTTTTCATGGGATACCACTTTGTTTACCGTGTAGGTATCTAGGTGAAGGGATCTCAGAAAGCTGGACTTCGAATTTGAATTTGCAAATAAATATTTAGTCAGTGAACACGATGACGTTCCACAATGGTGTTAAATTGTTGAATGAGAAGGCTTTTTTATTAAAACGTTACGCGAGGGTATACAGGAAGATCGAAGAACGTTACAAATTGCATGCAATCAGCGGAATAGTTTCCCTACAAGAACCGACTGGGAAGAAAAGGGGCTCGATTTCTGGGAGGGCAAAGTAGCGCAGTTAATGAACAGTGTTGCGGAGAAATTGCAACGTGTAATTGAATGGTATCTACACATTCTAAACTCTCGCGCAAAAGAGGAATAATTTAGGGTAATGAAAACACGCGCACCGGATGTTATTATTTAATCGTTCAAAGCAGTCGAATCACGAAGAGGCCAAATTATATTGTATTCTGATTATCGCTCTTCTCTTATCCTTCCGTGAATTAGAAACGTGTAATTCATAAGAGGGAATAGTTTTTCTACGATTTTATTACATTCTATTGACATCTATTGACATTTTATTAACTACTTGTATTAACAGTTTATTAAGTAACTCTGCACAATATAGCACAGGATTCAAAAGTATTAGACAGATCGTACTTTCGTCAATCACTTGGGTCAGTCCAAGACTTTATAATCAATAACAATTTCGGTCGTTGTTTTCCGACAGTCTTCTAACTTCAGACGCGAACACCATTAAATAATCTCAAACATTCACTGTTGAAATGAAGTTCCCTGAAGTTTCAGCATCGAACAGTTACCTTCATGCGTGTGATTGCAGCAATTCCCTCTTTTCTTTTTCATTTGCTGTGCGGTTTATCCATTCGTCGGCTTGCCCGTCCACGACAGAACACGTTTAGAGAAAACAGCAATCGAGTGTGTGTGCCTTAACTCAGTGGTTTCCATCGGCAAGGTTCTTTGGAAGAAATCTCCTTGGCTTCAATTGGGCCCTACGAAACCAACAGGCAGCCAAATTGTAACCTTAAAAGTAGGTTCTATCACGATTATATTTGCTTTGCACCTTATTAAAGAAGAAAATCAAGCCTATCCCACATTCCATACTTTCGTTACTTAGTATGAATGGCTTTGAGGTTTTAGAAGGTTACGAAATAGCCGGCAGTGAGTACCAATGACTTTGATCACTTTCGAGGGAAATTGCGAAGTGTATCGCGCCTTCTTATGAAACTATTCAGCGTTTTCCTTTGACGTAGCTTGATACCCTCGAACGCGAAAAGTTTTTGATGGGCTACGAAATATTCGTAAACACACTATAGACATGTTATATTTCTCTGGTGGACGGGCAAAAGAGTGTAAGTCAGAATTCTTAGTATTCAGGTGTGAAATTTTGAACGTGAAAAAACGGGAAAAAGTAACGGGAATCACCTAATGCGATTCACGTAAAAAAATTAATACAGAAGTACTGTGAAATACATTACTTAATAGGAAAAAAATGAAAAAATTAGATTTTTACCTTACCACTAAAGAACTCACCTAGACTGATGACAGATCCAGTTTAATTATCAATCAACTTTAAATTGGTTTTGATGAATTACTACGTAATTGAAGTACAATGTAATTAAATTACAGTGGAATTCAATTAGCACAACTGTCACTAGTATCTTCAGTGAAATACTGTGAAATTACCTTCTATCTACAACGGAAAATCATGTCGTATGTCTCGTACCTCGTCAAAGGACCATTAATGCCACTATCGATCCATCAAGCCTCGCAACGGCGCGTCGAAATGCTTGGTTAGCTTCCTTAATAGATGCCCGCGTTGCAGGTCTTCTTCGATCGGCCACGTGGCCGATTACCGATCACGGTGATCGTGCTCCTTTTCCTTTCTTTCCCCCAACTCGCTAGTGAAAACTGCACGCTCCAACTCTAACCAGTCGCCGTTCCCCACGAATTCTGCTCGCGGAGCAGAATTCAGTAGCTGCTTTCGTGGACCCGTTTTGCCAGATGTCAAGTGTAATCGTGGTGTAATCGTTTCATTTCTATCGCCCGTCACGTTATTCCAGCGAACGTGGCACCGTCCGCGGCGTGTCCTTGCCTAAGGTATAATCATCGAACGATTTCCAACAGCTTCGCTCGCCTTTATGATGCTTCATTCTAGCTGGGTCGACGGAGAAGAACCTTCGTTCAGCACAACTTTACGACCCATCGTAAAGTTAACATAGAAAAGTATGCCACAGTCGTTTAAATCGGCGATCGTTTCGCGAGTCTGTTAAATCGCCATCAGGTTTACTTAAGTGGTGGCCGATTATTTTTGAAAGCCTCTGTATTAATAAATGCCACTGTTTAACGTACCTTCTCGAAAGAAAGGAATATTGCATTAGACTGTTTATAAGTGGAAGGAAAATTGTTTTGGAATGTCTAAGTTGAACTGAAACATTTTCGTCGACCTTGTGCCCTTTTCCTCCGCGAAATGGAGCATCGACTGTGGCGTTCGAAAGGGGAGATAGAAAAAGGAGAGAGCAAGGAATGCGGGGATGGACAAAAAGGGTAGATTTTTTCACAGGGATTCCTCTGTAGAACGTAACATTGCCATTGGGCAAGCGTTTTAAACGGTGTAATTAAAGGCTGCGAAATCGCGCCGCGTTACCGTTTTCCCCCTTTTTCCGCGGGGAAATGTTCGAAATGGAATCGGAACCGGTTCGTACGCAGATTTCACGCAGGAATGTAGATTTGAGCAATCGGTCGATCCTGGCCCCTTGCGCAACGAGGTGCAGCGGAATGAACGAATCGGTCCAGGGAACAGAACTCGATCGACGTTTCTAGAAGGACATTTGATCTTCTCTTCGGCACTCTTCGCACTTTATAGGACAATCTTTATATGTCGTAAGTATTCTGGTGATACTGAAGGAAACATCAGTGGACAGCGATGTGGACAGGCAAATCGAAAAGGTGACGGTTTTAACAGAAGGAATATTAAATTCAATGGCTTCTGTCGTGTATATGTCAAGACTTTCTCTCCAACAGCATAGAACCTTATCGGACCTAATGTTAATTTTTAAAAATTTATATAACTGTCCTGCTTCAAAATTATTCAAGCTTAATGCTCCATCTCGGAATTTAAACTTCTATCTCGCCTATAATGTCACACCTCCATGTTTGGTGCGACCGTGCAATTAAATTTTTTAAATAAAAACGTTCCCACACTACAAATTTTGAACAATTTCATCAGACAGTTTCCTAGAGCATAAAGAAACCATTCAATGGTCAGCCTAACAAGTCTTGTATATTTACTATAATTTTCAAGATTCATATATAGGAAAATAAGAAAACACAATAACATTTAAGAGACGTTTTCTATGCGAAGAGCCAAAGAACCAAAGAAACCGAATTTTTCAAATCAGCTTGTCGTCTCCGTTTGTTCCAGTTGCCTCTCCAATGAACGCGAGCAGCCCGTTGTTCGATCCCCCGATCGACAGGATGTCCAACATCTATAACAACTCCGTGGTTCGATTCTACCACTATGTCTTCCACGATCTTTCAGGTAAACAGCCATCGTGTCTCCTACCTTCGTTTATCGAGGAATTTCCCCTCGCCTCTGTTTCTAAGATCGCGCATGTAACTATACCCCCCAGATCCTCGGACGAAGGAATGGTTTCTCATACCATCGCCCGTGCCTGGCCTTAGTATTATATTCGGCTACCTGTACTTCGTGCTGTCGTGGGGCCCGAAACAAATGGAGCACAGGAAGCCGTACCAGCTGAGGAACCTTCTAGTCGTCTACAACTTCCTGCAAGTCCTACTCAGTTTCTGGCTGTTCTACGAGGGCCTGGATGGAGGCTGGCTTAGAAAGTACAGCTGGAAGTGCCAGCCCGTGGACTTTTCCAATACACCGGAAGCTCTCAGGGTACTTCTGGTTTTCCCTTCCTTCCTACTCGGTTATTAACGTCTACTGTCTCGAACGCGGCTCGATGCTAACGAGCATAGATCTTGCCAACCAGAGACTTCGGTTATTTGAAATTAATGTCGCTACAGGTTGCCAGAGGCGTCTACGTTTACTTCCTGGCGAAGATTTCCGAGCTGCTGGACACGGTGTTCTTCGTTCTTCGAAAGAAGGAGAGCCAAATCACGTTCCTCCACCTGTACCACCATACCGTGATGCCGATGATTTCGTGGGGTGCAACCAAGTACTATCCTGGAGGCCATGGCACCTTCATAGGTACGATTTTCATTCCCGATTGCCTCGCCGTTCTTTAACCTTGAAGTTTGTTACAGGGGTGATCAACAGTTTCGTTCACATCATCATGTACACGTACTACCTGCTAGCTGCCTCGCTACCTCAGTACCACAAGTATCTGTGGTGGAAGAAGTACATCACGCGACTTCAAATGGTGCGAATTATAAAAATAGATTATGTTTTTCAAGTACTCCCTGCCTCGTTTCTACAATAATTGAAAGTAGGGTTATTGTTAAGCCGGGGATTCAGCTGGAAGCTAAGCTAAGCTAAGCTGAGTCATGCTATGTATGGCTGAGTTGTAAACATAGCACAGCTTAGCTTATTGAAACTAATTTCTAAAACTTACCATAGTGTATTATAACGTAGCCTAGTATAACATAGCATAACATAGCCTAACGTAGCGTAGTACAGCGTAGTATAGCTCAGTTTAGCTTCCAGGTAGATCCGCGGCTTTAAGCCGATCAAGTTTCTTTTGTAATTAGCACTCAACCGACAAAAGTCTCTCTAAAATATCTTCTCTCGCCCAACAGGGTCAATTCTGCCTCGCCTTCCTGCACAGCTGCCAGCTGCTCTTCTACGACTGCGATTACCCAAGATGGTCACTGATCCTGATCCTGCCGAACGCCATGTTCTTCTACTTCCTGTTCGACGACTTCTACAGCCAGGCGTACAAGCGTTCTAAGAAGGAAGCCAGGTCGATAGATGGCAAGGAAATGCAGAATGGAAAAGGGAAGATGGACTAGTCTCGAGGGATACGCGTCAAGAACAGGGAAGAGCCAAGGATGCTTGCGAGTCGCCATCGGCTTTCTGCTCACTGGAACGTCGACGTTCGGTCGCAACAGTAAGCGAAGCAGACAGTAACGAACAAACAGGTTGTGAACCTCATCAACGTTCGTATCCAACCTCAGAAAATTCGAGGGATCGGCGTCCTTGGTGCCGACCAGGGCAGGAGGAACGCTGGGATATTTGCTCACGAAAATCGATCGTTCCACGATTACAGCTTCCACTAGCTAGCCATCCGCCATGTTGCTGACTGTGCTCGCCAATTAGACTCTTAGTTGTTTAAGGCCGTAGATCTGTAGCGATTGCAACGCGGTGGATTCTGGGAAACGAGGGTTCAGAGGCAGGAGCGGCGCGCGTGCGAGTCTCGCTCGAATAGCTTGTAGGATAACGTAGGAGATAGGTAAGAATTTGATCATTCATACGCGTGTCGCTTGCAAATCTGTCCTTCGAACCGTGGGCGTTTCTGGCCCCTTCAGACGGGTGTAGATAAAGTGGAGGATTTAAAGAAATCTCTTAGCGATAAGGGTCTTAATTTAAGCGGCGGGGTTAGAA
This sequence comes from Andrena flavipes, assembly GCA_963971345.1. Classification (NCBI taxonomy): domain Eukaryota; kingdom Metazoa; phylum Arthropoda; class Insecta; order Hymenoptera; family Andrenidae; genus Andrena; species Andrena flavipes. The sequence goes on from OZ020480.1 coordinate 60,810,600, forward strand.
ACGTTCGCGGTCCGAGGAGTTATACCGAATTTTGGGTACCTCAGATTTCGCGTGTTCTTTCCAATAAAATTCGTTAGCAATTCAAGTTCGAGCTTCCAGGGTCCCTGAACGTTTGGGTAATTGAGGGGTGTTGGGAAAATTCTTCAAGAGGTGTAAATCTCAACGATATCTCTTTAAAGATAAAGCCATCAATTATTTTGTTGCTCGGCCTTTTGCAATCACAGAACAGTTTCGTCGAAACCAGTATAGCATCCGGAGCTTTGCACAGTTAAGTAATGTTTTTATACGCAATTGTTGATCACGAAATCAATGCATCTACCGTGTAAGAACTGGAGATAAGAAAGAGAAGTTGTGTTCGAAACGAGTCAATGTTCAAACGTATACGTCAATTATCCGCGCTGACTCTATAAGTCCTTAGCATTTCCCAGGATCACTCAAAATAAATATTATACCATACGTTGAGAGTACAGCCGAATTTTCAAAGGAAAGCTCTTCCAACCTAGCGTGACCATAAACTATTTCCTCTGCAGTTGTCGATATCTTGTTCACTTTTATCAATTTCCGAAGCTTCCCCTTCGGAATCGTTTTGTCAACGTGTGGAGCGTGAAATTCACAAAAGAGAGAAGTTAAGTTAGGCGAGAGATCCTTCTTGTTCTTCGCGCGGCATGGCGAATGCTTTGGAGATCCGCTAACTGAACAGCCAGCTGACAAATGTGTGGACATTGAGATTACATGTGTCTGCAATTTGAATGGACGGATGCGTCGGTCTTTTTGTAAAGCCACAAGAAACGACGGTTAACGGTACACGGTGGCATTCACGGTTGGTCACTGGCGACGTGTTAATGCCTGCCCGCTGAGTTTCGCCGAGAAGAGGAGTGTCTGATAGAGACGTTTCGTTATTTTAGGATACGCTAGCGTTAACAAGAGTGTACGGTCATAATTAAGTCCAAAGAACATGGCTTTAAGCGTGTCCCGTCTTTAAACGTTTCGCAGAATCTTCGCAGCGATGATCCTTGATCGCCTTCTGTAAGTTCTTCCTTGCTTTCGGTCGGAAGAGGAGTGTTAATCGCACGGTGAAAGCTGATGGCGGAGTTTGTTAAATTCGACGAGATTCTAGTGTACATTGATATGTAAAAGTACTATTAAATCGTGAAGAATTCTGTTTAAAATCATTAACATCTCCAGCGTCATATTTGCGTGGTATATTTGAGGTAAATTGACATTTCAGATTAGTTAAGTTACTTGACTTAAAAATCACCTCTTTTTCTAGCATTTTGGCCGGAGGGTCCTCTAAAACTTTAAGCAAATGAAGCATAGCTCGAATTACAGTGTCTCTGGAGCCTCACAGTGATGCAGACACCTTCTCCACTTTTTTGTCAGTTTTCGAAAACGGTACTTTTGTCTGAAAATATAAAGCGACGTATGCGTAACTTACAATTGTCATAGAATAAATCTACGATTATGAAGAATCGACGTTGTGGGCGCCTATCTGAGCACGTCGCTTCTTTTCACGACTATCCGGAGGCAAAGTTGAGGGAAGTCAGCCATATTGAATTGGAGTCTTCCGTTCTTGATGGAGCCATTAGAGACCGTAAGTGTATTATAAAGATCTTTAACCACGCGATAAGTACCTTTGCTTCGAAATGGCCTTAAATTATTATTGCAACCATGACATATAACACTTAACTTTCTCCTAATGGAGGAGCCAGTAAATCTTTCGACTGCGGGAACGCTGAGAACGCTGGGAAAACGTCGCGGGGATAAATAAAGAGGTCCGTCGTGGATTATTTTAATAAATAATATCGTACCGTGTATTTACATATCTTCGTTAATTTTCTCGACTGAAATCTATAAACACGCGAAATAATAGCACATGTCACGACTAACGGTGACGTTTTTACTCGCGTTGCGCACCGTCAAGCGTGACAGATGTACCATTCCATAGAAAGCTCGTCGATCCGTTCAAAAAATTAGCAAAGTCACGGTGTAGCAAAGTTTTCGAGCGAATCGACGACATCGATGAACGCAATGCGAGTCGACAAAGCGCGCATTGGCAGAATGCATTGCATTCGCTTATCTGTATACAGTGTCGAGAGACGAGACTCGGATGTTATTTACCGCCAGGTAGTTTTTAATTATTACTTGGACTCGCCTAACCCCTTACATACTAATAAGAAAGAGATGTATTATCTCTGCAACAGCGATATGAGTGATGAAAACTAAGTATGTATAATGGCCCGCGTTAATATGTAAATACTGGTTCTGTAGACAGTGCGGAGGAAATGCAGAAACCGGCAAATTGATTTAGTACGCAAGGGGCTACAAAATATACGGTCGACTCGAGTGTGTCCGTGAATCACGTAGAAATTTATAGCGTCATTGCCTTCTGCGGTGAAAAAGAAGTCCTCGGTATATCGGGAGCCATTTGCACAGCTGCCGGAGTCCATTCCACTGGAAACTGAATTAAGAATCTTCAACACTTTCGAAGGTCTTAATCGCAATTCAAATCATTAATCCGAATCAAATCTCAAATCCTAAAAATTCTTCTGTTCCTCAAAAAACAGCTTCCATATAACCTGCATATAAAAACATCTAATTACACTTATTCGTAATTACGTTCAAGAGAGCCAGTTTCCATTAAAAATCAACCACAGTACAGTTACAACTCGACAAATAACAAAACCCCAAGGGTGCAGCTCTCGATCTCCCAAAATTTTTAAAATACCATTCCGCCGCTAATAAACCCACGAAATAGCGTTCCCAGTGGAAATTTAACTCTGGCACCAAAAATGGGCGAGAATCTAGAGGTATATATACACATTATGAATCACGTTCCCGTTCGAAAGGACTTCTGAATTTCTGACAGCCACTCGGACGGTATCGAGCGCCAGGCACCGTAGAGTTATTCCCGCGTGGAGGAAGCAGTGACCGTTTACTCTGGGCGCGCGTGGCAACGTCCTCCTCTTTTCTCGCCGGTTTTTTTTCGGGTCGTAGCCCACTTGGACGAAAAGTAAGAGGCCCCGGGGCGATCTGGGTTTGGTCAAGGCTCCGCTGTCGCGATCCTTTCCCCTGCTTTAGCGTCTCGTTGTACAACGGATGGGACCTATTGGCCCAGATTCACGGAGCAGCCCGTTACCTGTCGACCCGTCGATTCATCGCGACCAGAATTCGACTATCCGTCCTGGTCCCTGTCCCGACGATGTCGCGTTTCCACCCACCTTGCCCGTTCTACTCTAAATCCCGATGAAATACTGTCCTCCAGCTTGTCTCGCCCGTTTCTTTTTCACCGATAGGTCAGTGACGCCTGACGCCCCTTCGAGCGTGACTTCGTTGATGAGGATGAATGGCGCGTTCACTCGACGCTGGGTCTAGGAACGTTAAACCTGCTTCTTCTTGTAAGCCTTCCTGTAGAAGTCGCTGAAGAGGTAGATGAAGATCACCACGTTCGTCATGAAGAAGTAGGTGAGTGCCTTTGGCACTTTGCAGTCCATCGCGAGGACCATCATTAAGTAGCTCAGCATTATCACGAATTGGATCTAGTGGGAAGGATTGATAAATGTTGATGTTAAAGGCAGGGTTGGCTAGGTTGCCAGCAGGTGTTTAGTGGGCGTTGTTTTACCAGCTGGATCCAGGTCATGTACTTCTTCCACCACAAGTATTTCCTGTACTGTGGGCCTAGAGCTGCGATCAGGTAGTACGAGTACATAACGATGTGGACGAAGGAATTCAGGAAACCGAGAAGGGCCCCCTGCTCGCCTGGCAGGAATTTCAGGTAGCACCACGAAAAGACAGCGGTCATCGTGTGGTGGTAGACGTGCAAGAAGGTGACCTGGTTCTGCTTCTTCCGCAGGACGAAGAACACCTTTGGGTCGAACGACGATATTAGGTGGTTTTCGATTCTCAGGGGTTTTGTATTTGGAATTAACTTAAGAACCATTTGTGTAATGAAGCCATTTTGAAAGAGACCGAGGTACATACAGCGGAGAAAATTGATATATTTATATATGCAGTGGGGCGCCGAGGATTTAATTTTGGGGGGAACCGAGTTGAAAAGATAAAAATATTTTTAAGAAAATTCATTAGGTGATTATAAAATTTAATTTACAGAATAAAATCCAGCTTCCTTTTCTTTTTGCAGGACCCCCTTCGAACCCCCCTCTGAGCGCGCCACTGTATATATTTAGCTAAGAATGATAAGTCGTTGGACTCACCGTGTCAAGAAGCTCGATGATCTTCCCGATGAAGTACCACCAGGCAGCTGTCGACAACTGTTTAACGCAAAGCCCGTTGAAATATTTTAAAGATCGTATTCCACATTATATTTCTGTGTTTTAAATATTCACTTTTGCTTCTTATTGAATAATCGACTCACCGCAGCCTGCACATTTATATCCGTGGGCGTTCGATTCGAATGGTTACATTTGGGCGAGATGATGAGATTCCCTAAGCCAGGACCTGCTGCCTGAAAAGAAGCGCGCCACTAAAGCAGCAATTACTAATATAAGTAGAAGCTTATTTCTAACAGAAACACCGATTGCGTTTCAACATAAGTTCGAACGGTTAATTAAACTAAAAGCTTAAATCACTGATTCTTCTAAGACGATAAGCATGTCAGCAGCCGTTACCATAAGGGTCAACCAGATACTGAAGATGACTTGGAAAGCGTTGTAAGCGATCAGCAAGGAATTGAGTTGAAAGGCTGGCCTTTTCTCCATCATTTTCGGCCCCACTTTCAAGACGAACAACAGATACGTTCCCACGATGCACAACATTGGCCCGGGGGACCTCATCATTGGCCAGGAGTCCACCATGATTTCTGAAAAATAAAGCCGTTTAAATTTGCACGCGTGTGCGCCAAGCTCCACGCCGGAACCTTGTAATCGTGTAGCATAAATGTACAAAGGAGTTGTGTTTTTGAAAAAGCGTACGCAGCCTTTGGTATTTTAATTGAAATTACGGTTATGTAATGAGTGAATACTCAAAGAGACTTTTCTGCGAGCTATCAGCACGCGACCGATATCCTTTCATCGCTGCAGAGCCGAATTTACATGAATTACCATCGGCATTGCTAAAAAATCAAAGAAAAAAACGGGGTGTTTGTGTGGGATCGCGCTAGCGAGGGAAGTTCCATTCACGCGAGCGAATTCAGCGAGCCGTGGAGAATTAATTCGATACGCACGATCGGAGCTTTATCCGGCACAATGTTCAGGCGATTACCTTTGTTCATCTCCAAGATGTCGTTGTAGTTGCTGACCATCAGGCGAATTAGGTTCGACATCTTGGCCAACTTTCTGCGCTGTCTTTCGAGGTGACTCTAAAATAGAGGAGATTTAATTTTAATTTAGAAGAAAGGAAATATGTCTCAAGGATAAGTGATTTCTCCACTATTTATCACTCTTCAGATTTTCGAGAATGTCAATAACATGTTGAACAGTGGCGCACTCAGGATTTAATCTTGCGGGAGCCAAGTTGACGGATGAAAATATTTTCAATAAAATTCATTGGGTGATTATAAAACTGTAATTAAAGAATAAAATCCAATTTTATTCTCTTTTCACAAAGCTCCTTCTTTGGGAGGTTCCAAGAACCCTTGGCCCCTCTCGCCTTGTTATCGTCACTACTGCTGAATCTTCATCCTTCTAATTAAAAGATTCTAAGAAGAAAGTTCCATTCAACTGCAAAGTTTCATTTAACCGAATAAAAACACTCCAGCACACCTCCACGAATATTTCCCAAAGTCACCAAGGAAAATCTGCGAATCTAATTAGGCCAAGACCTTACCTTACTTGCAGAAGTTCATAAACCACCTTCGACAAATCGGCGGGGCAGGTCAGAATCCTCTTTTTTTTCGAGCACAGCCGCGTCCGCGTCACTCGCACTCCAGCTTCCTCCTCGACGAAGTTCTCGAGCTGCCACCGAAGTTCTCCGGCAAGTGGTGTCCCAGACGAGCAGAGGATGATGAGGGACAGGCGGTGAACCAAAAACTGATGATCCGGCGAGGAAAGTGGCCACCAAGAGGACCAGAGCCTCGATATTCTGGCCCCACCACTTCGAGAGCTCGTTGTCAAACCGTGACTTCCGCCAGCCGACGGGGGAGCAGCTTGGAGAAAGAAGAAGGGATGGAGATACTGGACCAGGTCGTGGAAGACCGTGGGATACGCGGAATGTACGTGTTAAATACAAACGTTGTGACGACTATATGAGTAACAAAGAAGAACTAGCAAGTGTCTAAGAATTAATAGAGCAAACGAACGGTTCCTTGGATCTGTGCAGTTAATAGATGCCAGCTACTATTATCGCCCCACCCTTTCTACGATACGTGGATCACTTGGACGAATATTCTAATTATTGTTCAGACATTCGAACCTTAAAAATCTACGCGTATAGAGCTTGCAACTCTAAAATGAAGCGGTAGAACGTTTCTACAATCAGGATTTAGTATCTGGCACTAACGCAGCTAGAATTAGCATTGATTTAAATGTAAATTGCCTTCAGAAACATTTACAGAACATCGTTCCACTCGGAACCTGCCCAGCTGCGTTCATTAAGGTCAGAAGTAACGTTGATAAAATATTTCCACAGGCATTCTATAACGCAGCTTACCCCCAAGAATTTATACCACAAAAAACGTAGGCGCCTGGAAATGTTTCCTTGATGTAAGACACATTTAACCCGGTAAACTCACGTTCGACGAAGCACACTCGCGATTAATTACAAGACCTCGATCTCTTCGCGCCGCGGGGAAGCAGTGTGGCCATTAATGCCGCGGAATAGCGCGAACGCGACAGATCAGCGAAAGAAGGCTGAACGCTTGGAATATTTGCCAGCGATGCAGCCCAACATTTGCGAAATCCTGACCGGCTTATTTGACCGGAATAAAGAGACGGGGATTAGCACAGACGTGGAAGTGGTTTCAAGCGTGAATTTATTTGCCCGTCCATGAGGACAATGAGGCACAAAGATCCTCTCAATTTCGCTGTCATTTAACAAGCTCAATATTTGCATCGACAACTGCAATAAACTATTATACCAGTGCCGACGGTTAAATAGTGGCAAATGCTAACTCGACAGCTGTGACACGGGCAACTTTACACGCTCAAATCAAGTGTCGCGTTAAATGCACAATTATTGCGATCCTTTGCAGTTTCCCAGTAATCTACGCGACACCTTTTGTCCCGCGATACCATGGCCGGTTCGCGTTCAATATTTGCTCGCGACGTGCAATATTTCGGAGATAAGTTTAAAGAATTTATGTTTTCTGTGAAGTATGCCTGCAGCAGTAGGTTTCTTCAAGTTCCTCTTCTTCGCGAAGACAGTTATGCGAAGCTATAAAGTTGCAAGTAGGACGACCCAAGTATCCGTACCGTGTTCGGTCAAATACACCCGTTTTATTACGGGAGACGATAGGGGCATAAATCTGTGATTTTTCTGATAGTAAAATACTAGTACGTGTCGATATTCTGGGAATTAGAGCAGTTCTTCAGGGCTGCTAACGGCACCAGGGATAATAATGCGAAAACTGAGTAGAATGCTTTGCGAAGAAAATGTGCGTAGAAGCTTTTTAGAGAGTCTTTCTAACGGAGTTTCTGCGAAGTGAGTCAATGGGACGTTTGGAAGGTAACAGTGGGTCAAAATGGTGAAATCTTATGCAACAGACTAATCTACCAATAGATCGACTAGTGATCCGTGACTGACATGCCTTGAAGTAATGTCCGCAGGCTGAGAAATCACTGTAAAGACACAAACGAGAGGGAAGTTAATTAAATAATATAGCATTTATTAAATGAAAATTGATTTTTAACCCTTTCCGCTAAAGGGCCTTTCTACTGTAACGCCCTAAAAAATTATCGTCGTTTAGAACTGCATTTAGCCACCAATGGAATATTTTCACTAAATTGAAGATTCTTTTATTCATTATTACGTGGTTTGAAAATACAAAAAAAAGCCTTCAGCTTTCTCGTAAAGCGTGTCCTGAGCCCTTTTTGTATTCCACTGAGCGATTCGATTTTTTTGAACCCGTCAGACTGAAATGATCCCCTTAAGAAAAGTTTATTACGAAGAAGAAGATCATATGAATAGAAAAGGCATTTTCTAATTACACTTCAAAGCACCGAAGAAGAATCAAAGAAGTTAAAACCTTCAACAGACATGCATATTAATAAACAGCATCTTCAGAATCCATCCGTGGAACGTGACACTTGCAAGCAGCTTGTAAGGTCGCCTCTTCGCGGCGCTCCTACGTCTGAAGAAGAAGAGTACGGCGCCTCAAGCTGACAGAGCCGCGTTTCACGTGTCATTGAGAAACTCGTCTAACATAACGGAACTCGTGGACCAGCCGCAACACTTTCTAATGTTACTGCTACACCATAACTAATGTGTAACTGGAAGAGTTGTAGTATCTTCAGCTGCTGGAAATGGCAAAGTGACGCAAAGGGGAATCTAGCACGAACAGAATTCAAATCGAGGAATTGAAGGACGATGTTTTTGGTCGTTATGCAATTCTAGCGGATTTAGTATAAAATTTGAGAGATGGAGGACTGATAGTGAATTCCGAGGGCGAACCGAACTGTTCTTCCGTCTGCTTCTTCATTTCTATTTCCGTTTACGTCTGTGGCCTTTCTCTCCGGCTGGTCGTTAAATTGTGAGAAAAGTGGGACAGGTTTTTAGAACGGGACCTAATTCGTGGGCTACACCTGTGTTGGCTATTTTATTGAATAGTTTGAGGCGGTGCTTGTTGGAGAGCATGGCTGTTGAGTGATAAATTGGTTTGAAGGGAGCTTCATGGATAAGTGGATTGATGATGCATTTCTGATGCTTTCGGCTCGGAATGGCCAACTTCAGGTGACGTTGCTGATATCGTTTGTACAGAATTAGGTTGTGTCCTTACAAGGAGAGATTTTATCGTCTCTCATTGCTTTGGTTTTCGGATATGTTTTGGAGGACCAAAAAATAACAAATAGGTACGTGTTCTTTTTTATTTCGGCCTGTTTGCATATTTAGGGGGCGACAGAACCTCTCAAAATAATATTAAAAAATATTATAACATTGCGTTGGATAAAACTTGATGTACACAGTATTCTTTAAACTAACAATAGGAACTTTTAAGCCTCTTCGTATGAACCTTGGGGGGTGGATTACATCCCCCAAATATGCAAACTGGGCAAAATAAAAAACACGTATTTCTCCTTTTTCGGTCCACTGAAACATAGAAAATTAAAACTTCTTGTTAGTTTTAATTTCTCACGATTTTTTCCCTGAGGTGGAGAGAGGGTGAAGTAGCATCTTACGTAATATTTTTTTAACCTACTTTTCAATGTGTAATCGTTAAAAAAAATGTAATAACAAAAATGCAATGTAAAGAATATTACGTAAGAAAGGTGGGGAGGGAGTTGGAATATAAAATCTCACGAATTCTTATATTTGGGGAGGGAGGGAGTAAGAAATCGCCAGGATTACACTTACGTAATTTAAGGACGGCCCCTTAGCTGTGATACAGAACCTGGCTGGGTGACATATGTCTGGCACAGAAGAATTTGGGATTAATCGAGCGGAATGTGTACTGCGTCGTTTCACAACCGTTGAATTTCTGGCGATTGTTTTTACGACAACATCGCAACAACTTCGAAACTGGCCTTTATAAATCAGTAACGGTCATCGATGGCCTACTTTTCTCCACCAAGGTCACGTTTAAAATTGAATAAAACTTAGCGACACTTCCATCTACCCAGTTGGCCAAACTCTTCTGTATTTTGGTAGCTATGCAAGCATGGCATTGCAATTATCTCGAATATCTATGGATAACCATAAACGATCTAGGATAGCTTCAACTTCCTTTGCTGGCATTTAGCGACCTTGAGTCACCAAAGATGATCTTGAATCAGCTTCAGTGACCTAAATGTCTTGAAATTGAATTGTAGCATTTAGCGATCTTGCGTGACCTCCTAAGTCACTGCATTCACATTAAGGTAGAAAGTATGTAGAAGGTGTGGAGTTGAAGGTAGGTCTCTAAAGTAGAAAAATAGAGGAGTGTGCGTTTCGTCCTAAGCCTGCTAGCGGATTTATCAGTCTTAAGATTGGAAATATTTATTGCATCACTCGAATAAACACTTCATCGCTTATACCTCTCTTATTATTCAAGTCCAATTTTTCTTTTTCTTTTCCTCTTTCTCGTTCTCAGTTTCTTATATGTTTTTGAAATGAAACTTCTTTGCCCGAGTTAGCGTAGGTTTTCTCGGGTGTAACGGAAGTATGAAACACTTCCCCCACCAAAAACGCTTCCTCCGCCAAGATACCCACCACTTCCGGTTACTCCTAATCTGCGAAGGCGAGAACGGGCCAGAGGGACCAAAAGCGAACGAGGAACGGTACGAGACAGACGAGGCATTGTCTCGCTATATGTTTTTCGGGTGCCTGATATTCCGTGCTTTGCGTGTGCGACGGAGTATCAACCTTCCGAAAGACGGAGCGAGACGAAGTACAACGGTTCGTCTGTCTCGTATCGTTCCTCGCTCGCTTTCAGTCCCTCTGACTCGCTCTCGTTCCATCTCGCACTCGCCTTCGCCAAGAAAGGAGGAGAAACTGTCGCTCAGAATAGTAGGTACACCCCCATCGACGTTGAATGCTCACCACCGCGCCAGTTCAGAACTGCGAACTTTCAGTGACAAAATACTGTACACATGAAATCCTTTTATGGTGTGTGCAAAAGTCGTATTAGTGTATGTAACTCTACATATGCGAGGATTCCCCATCTACTACTCCCTACTACGTCACGAGTTACCACTTCCAATAACTATTCCCCCTCTACTACTCCTTACTACGTCATGTGCCCGTTACTACAATTACCTTCTCATCTATCTACATTAGATTTCTTATCAGAGTTGAATTTCACCCAGGATACCGGTCATTCAAATTCGATACTTGTGACATGCACATGGGATCCTCGGGCAAATTATTAATGTTCCAGTGTCTGTAAATACGATGGTGGATCATTTGCTAAGAAACATTGATGACGATCATTATGTTCATAGTGTTCATATTAATGTTCATATTAAGAGAAAAAAAATACATAAATCACGTTGTGGTTGATTTGGTGAAAAAATGAAACAAAAAATTTGCTGCAATGTTTATTTGAAACTCCTTTCTACAGGCTGTACGCCATTAGAACTTATGAATCTTTGTTTCATAATGAGAATGTTAATCAAATTCCTATAGATGAAATTAGTGAAGACATACCAATCGAAGATAGTCTCACTGCACAACAGCAAATACCGCCCTTTCCGTGAAATATTATCAAATATTCTAATTTAAAATCAATTCAATGTGATAATTCACAGATGAATTATTGCTAATCCGCTACATGAAAAAAGGGAATTAATTTTCAAATTGTCTCAACACCCTGTGTTTAAACATTTCTATTTTTAAACCCTTCACTTTCTATCTTAGGGAAAATAGACATTTTATTTCAGAATAGAAATCTATTGTCGATGAATAAATAAAATCTTGCAGTCAAAAACACTTTCCTACTTTTCTTAATTTAGCCTACATACAAATCCGCCCCACCTGTGTGACCCACGTAAATTTCAAAGTGATTCAATAAATATTACCAATATCGTAGAAATCGGTAGTTGAGGCAGAACTTGCGAGAGAAATGTCCCCTTGTGGCGAGTGCGAAGGTATCGCCTTTATACTAACAAATTTCTTTTCCACAGATCCTCAGAAGCTTTCTCCGGGAACCACGGTTGTTTCGACGCAACAGGTCACAGGCATCCCTACTCAATGACTCCCACCACTGATCGGTAAAAGTAACATTTATTGTTTCTTTACGTAAACAAGTGACTAATCATCGACATGTTGCGCGCACCGCGATTACCGTTTAACAGGTTCTCGGTTTCTCCAAACGCAGAGGAACTTACATTCAACGCAAACACAGGGATACAGTATTGGTGCGAATCGTGCGCGCGCACCGCGCCGTGGCAGAAGACGTCGGTGTAATCAGCGAGGTATGATGAGAACGAACTTAAATACAAGGGTGAGACTAGGACTCTGCTGCGGAAGGGTTTGTGCGTTCTATTGCGTCGCGTTTCGAGGACTCGCGCGTTTCGAAGCTCGGGGAACCGTTCAAGAGATCTTTGCGCGGGCTTGTGAATATTTACGCTAGAGGATAGGGGAAACATCTGAACAGCGCGCCGTGATGCATACTTAAAGAGGAGGTCTCGACCCGAAGAAGTAATCTGCTTGTAATCTGTTAGGTATATCACATAGTACAATATCAAATTTGAAAAGGGAAAGGGAGTAAAAGAGACACACAGCAGGTGTGTCACGGGAATAATCTGGTCAACCAGGTACATCGTGTCACGTTTAAGGAAAAGTTCATCTAGAACTTAGCTTGCGACCTCCCCTAAGCCTAAACAAAGTTTACACTTGTATATTTTCTATTTTTCCATCGTTCCGCTTGCACCCCCTTAGGGGGGAGCTTGAGCGTTAAGCGTGGTGATGAAATGGAGGATGGAGAGTTGTAGTAGGCTATGCCTTCGGAAAGAGAAGTTTCTGCGATGGTTGGTGGAACAGATACGAGATTAGGCATAGTGTATATGATCTTCTGTATACGGGCTATGTAGCGATTGGCGAAAAACACTTCTGGCGACTTTCGCTCCCGAGTTCAGACCTGAAAGAGTTTGCTATATCCGTTCCACCAACCGTGCGAGTACGCCTGGGCACCCTGCGCGATGAACACGGGGCGACGTCGAAGCGTACCGAGGGCTGAAGGTGAGAAGGACGTGGCGATTCGCCTGACGCTTACTGGCTCTTCGTCTTCCCGTTCGTCGACTCCGACGAGAAACCATTCTGCGTCACCTTCGGGCTGCGCTTCTTGATGTACGTCTTGTAGTAGAAGTCGGCGAACAGGACCATCATGAAGAGGTTCTGGGGGATCAGCACCGCCGATATCCACTTCGGGAACCCGCAGTCGTCCACCCAGGCCAGCGTTATGTACTGCACCAGTATGACGAAGAACTGCGTGAGCTGCAGCTGAGTGATGTACTTCTTCCACCAGGGCTTGCTGAACCCCATCGAAGTCGCCAGGTAATAGCCGTACATCACCACGTGGACGAAACAGTTGATGGCACCTAGGGAAAGTTCATTCTGAAGGTGGTCTCGTTGAGAGCTCGAAACTGTCGCCAAACATCATGCGAGAGAGAAAGAGATACTTTCTCAAAAATCACAATCTTTCTCTCTCGCACGATGTTAGTCGCCAACTGGCTCGACAGGAAGCATAAGGCATTGACACCTCTAGTAGTATATGCTCTAAGGTCTGACACTTCTGTGAAGATGATCGTTATTTCTATCTTTCTGTATTACACTTCACTTGGAAGCAATACTATGGATACGTTCTATGAACTACGTACGGCAATGGATACTGAAAGGAGGCACAGAAGCTTTGCTCACCTAAAAAGGTAACGTGGCCCCCAGCCAGAAACTTGGTCGCCGCCCAGGTACCAATTGCCATCCCTCCGTGATGGTAAACATGCAGGAAAGATACCTGATTCTGCTTCTTCCGGAGGACAAAGAAAACGGTGTCCAGAAGGTCGAAGACTTTCAACATGAAGTACACCCACACCAACCTGGCTATCTGTGTATCGCGTAACGAGTTAAGAGCGAAGCTTTCTTATTACACGTAGTCGAAGTGTATGCATGCATTTACCTCCTTCGCGCGCGGGGTGTTAGAATAGTCAACTGGCTGGCAGTAGAAACTGTAATCCCTTAGCCAGGCCAGATCCAGCGCCTGAAAGCACGATAGAGCCAATGATGAGCTTTTCTGAGAAGCTTCACTCATGTTTATACAACAGTAATTAATCTTGTCAAGTAGGTGGTACCTCAGAAAGCTTTAGCCACATTTAAACATGGTAGTCTGGTTCAACGAAGAGGAACAAGTATCTTACTTACTTTATATAGTAAGAATAAACATAACACTATCTGTATCGCGTTGTACAACTGCATGATCCTGTCCAAGTTGAAAGGCTTTCTCTTCGCCATGAGAGATGGCCCGAGCTCCTGGACGAAGTACAAGTAGAAGCCCACTATCCCTAGGCAGGCCCATGGTGAGCCGATCAGGAAGAAGTCCTGCGTCCGGGGATCTTTGGAAAACAGAGAGACATCCAGCTGTTACCACTTACTAGCCATTTCCATCCCCAAATTCTGATCCACTTTTCTATACCTGACAGTTCGTCGTTGATGTAGCGGTACCCCTCGTACATATGTCGTATCAACGTAGCCATGCTGTCGTAACAAAGTCTCTATCCAGCGGCCACTACTCCCGAGCCGTCACAGAGATTATAGCTGGAAGCTTCTCGGCGGAAGTGGTTTCCTTAGACGGGAAACGCGAGTGACCTTGAACCAGCCAGCGAACTTCGGCAACCTCTGCTTCCAGTAGAGTCTCCGACGTTTCTAGAACTTTTCTTTGCTCGCCGTCGGCTTTTGCTTTTCATTCGGTGCAAGGCTACGCGTTCGGTGTTGCTCGCCCGAGCATCCTCAGGAGTTCGTCGGAGCCTCGGTCGACGGATCCTCGCTGCGACCAATCAGCCCGGGGAAGTAGAGCGGACTGAGAGAACGCGTTACCCCCGTCAAAACCACCGTGGCGAGCACTGACCGCCATTATATTTTAATTACAATCGCGTCGAAACGGCAGCGCGTAACCCTCCCCGCGGAACTTGATGCCGCATAGTCCAGCGTCTTTGACCCTCTTCCGCCGAGGGTGTACGGCCTTAAGTAACCTTAGCCCGACGCTCAGCTGCGGCTAGATAAACTTTCCATCGATCCTGCTCGGGGAGCCCCCTTGGAGGCAGACGATCGAAGGGCTAGCTCGATTAGATATGCTAACGAGGAGCACGTTTGACGCACGGGCCAGGTTGACCGTTTAATCTCTTCGAATATTTAAAAGTCGTATGTACGACGTATTGCGGAAACTTGTATAATCACTTTACGATCTGTTGCACCACGTCAACAGGTTGTGGGGAAGGTGGGGCTTCGGATTCCACTTACAAGGAAAGTTCGGTTGCCTCAAAATTCCGATTCTTTTTAACTGTGCAGGTTTCTAGAGGACCTCAATAGAAGTATCAGGCAATTTTTCGAACAACCGACTTCCTTTGTTAAGGATTATTCTATTTTGATCGGCCCAAAAATTAAACTATATTTAAAGATTTTTTTCTCCGTAGGTACAACATATAATGCAAAAAAACTTTTTGGTATTTACTAAGCTATTATTATATTATACAAAAAAAAATATGAAAGGATCTTTTTAATTTGTTTTAAATCTTGAAACGCAGTCTGAATTTTTCACGCGTTATTCAGCACATCAGTGGGTATCGCAGGGACCTCGGAAACCATTTTGATTAACAAATTCATACTTTTTATAAGGCAAAATAATTCTGCTCCCAACGATAACCACACTCATAATGACTACAACACACTTTGAATTTTTGGGTTTACATGCGTCGTTCTCCCGGAATCACCTGCACCAGCACTACATCGCGTTCTTAAAAACAAATGTTAAAAATTTAAAACAATTTTTTTCTATACTGTTAATAAGTAGGCAAATATTATTTACATTGAATTTTCTGTTTACTAAAAAAGAAATCCTAAAATATGATAATTTCTCATGACTTCACAGTGGAATGACCTCGTAATTGCATCGCCTTCGTCTGCTCGGTAGTTGTCATCGTACTATTGGCTCCGTTACTGCTCATGTTCCTAACAACTTTCCTATTGCACGTAAGTGTCGAATTTCTGTTGAGTGATCAACCTCGTAGCTGCCTCGCGAGCTCATAACATGACTCTGCAGGGTTTTTGGCCAATAATACCTGCGGATCGCTTCGTTGCATTTCCCGCCCAGGGACGTTACTTGCCGCTGACGCCAAGATCGCCACTTTTTAATCTCTTAACAATAAACGTACCGGCATTCTATACATACCTACTGGTTTTACCACGCGATTTTGCCTGGAATTTAGATTCTGATTTTATAAAAAAATTCGTTTATTCTTTATTTTTATTTTTCTGCGAAAGTGACCAGAGTTTACCGTTCGAATGTTGTTAGGCGACAGACAAATAGACAAACATATAAACTTTCCGCTTTATATATTAAAATTCTTACTGTAGTCGGTCGGATAAACAGTTAGAAAATAAATTCTCATATAGTCAAATGGACGAAGGAAACAAAAATGAATTCCGAATTTTGAATCGAACTTTAAAACAGGTCATTCCACCGGGCGTGGTGCGTTTAGTGTTAAATAAATTTAGATACTCTTTCAGATCAAATACTTTCGACTTAAGTCCCAGAAAAAAAATTATCTCGTTGGCGGAATAGGAAAAGAATTCAATGTCGTACATTCTCGATGGACATTCTCGAAATGATACCGTAAAAAACGAAAAAATTTTACTTACATTTAGAGCTTTTATGCAGTGAATTGATATGTACATATATTTCGAAATGAGTTCGTAACTATTCTTCACTCTGACTCTGAAATAGCATTGTAATTATTGGAATAATGTAAGCGAAATGATGATTCCACGACAACTGACGAATAAATCACAATTACTTAGCTTCCTTCGGCTCTTAGGTATCTTTACTTGTAGTTCGTGAATTTCCGCCTGACGTATCTAATCACGCGCTTTTTCCCTTAGCCATAGGTGTTGAAAACGTGCATAAGGCCATCATAGGTAAATCGTAAATCCATATCTAAGAGCAGCGTGGCGCAATTGGTCCGATCGCGAGCACGCAATCGCACGTGCGCGATTTTTCTCCACTCGCCAGTAAACCGTTGAATTATCGCAATCATGGTAGACATCCGGGATGAATTATGCAGAAATTACACGAACCAACGCAACTTCGAATCTATCGTATTTCGTAATATATACGTCCGTTCTTACTCGGAGTACATCCAACTTTCTCGTCCAATGTGTTTAACACTTATACCCACTCCTAGGGGAGGGATCAAAATAACTTATTCTTCAAAAGAACAATTCATTTAAGAATAGACATGTACTTTTATATATTTTTCTACTTTATGCAACTTGCACTATTTTCCTTTTTTATGTATACGACGAAATCATTTTTGTTTCCGTTGTTCGATTATGGATACTCCTTTTCACAGTCTAACTATGGAATCACTTTCATCGTGTAGTTTTTCGTCTAAATTAGTTATTTTTCCATTAATTTCACACTCGAATGTGAAATTCCTAGGTAATTTTATGCGAAGAATTGCTTTTACAGATCACGATGGAAAATAGAATCCCGAATTTCAATTTTTAAAGAAGTATTTGAACTATGCAGAAATATTATGAGAAACTTCTGAAATCAAAAATTTCTGTGTTCTGTGGAGGGTGAAAATGATCCATCTTGTTATATGTAGATACCTATACTACATATAAATTTGATAGACAAAACAAGCGAAGAAGAAAATCATTTATATATTTCAATAAAAGTCACGAAAAAAAATTGAGAAAATACGATATACTGAAAACGAGTAATGATTATAAGAAATGACAAAACAAGTAATTTTGACCCCCTTGGTAGATCTAGTGTTAACTTATTAAAATAAAACCCAGTGAGTCACTAGTGTGATACAAAGAGAGTACAGAAAATTGACAAAAAATGAATAGAGGGTAGACATAAGAAAATGTTAAATGTATTATGAAGGTGGAAGACCACGTGCTGAGAAAGGTCAAGAGCAGCCGCTTTTCGCAGTATTATCAGCAAGAAGGAAAGAAGCTATTGCGAGGGAGTGGGAAGAAATTGTTGTAAACATTGATCGGACAAAATCGCTCGTCGGATATAGTATACTTCGTGTGTCGCTGATATTTCCATACAATCAAGTATTACCACACATTCGGCGAAAAAGACGGAATATCGATTACAACACATCACCGTTGAGTGCTTATGCAAAGTAGGCGAGCTACGATCCCGCA
The DNA here is from genome assembly GCA_963971345.1 of Andrena flavipes. NCBI lineage: Eukaryota > Metazoa > Arthropoda > Insecta > Hymenoptera > Andrenidae > Andrena > Andrena flavipes. The sequence continues at coordinate 60,828,558 of OZ020480.1, forward strand.
TTCGTCGAACGTTCATAAATCGTAAAAAAAAGCAACAGTACTTTATGGATTACCGTCTATGCACCTGACAAAAGGCAAGATTTTGAATTAGTTACCGTTTCTTCAATTTCATTCAATGGTCCCTTTTTTTACAGTTTTAAATTAATAGTTTGGCATCAATTTCGATTATAAATCCTCCTACGAAAGCCACCCTTCTTCCCCATCGATTTTACATCGAAAAAACTATCGACCTTTTGAGCTGCAGCAAAATTGATGAAGGAGAATTAAATGGTCTGCTGAATCCCCGTGTCAGCGTGACACGAATATTGCTCGTGTTCGGACCGTGTTCCGGCTGTACTGTCATCGAATTCATGCGTGACACGCCGTTTCCGGAGAGCGAGCCAGATCTCCGTTTTTTTGTTTTCGAAAACGAGCTTCAGATCTGCATCGGGCGCGCGCAATTCTGTCTGTGACGACGAATTCCGCGAAAGAAACTTTAACAAAGTATCGCCGATGGAAATTCATTCGTAGTATAATATACTTGCAACCTACACGCGCGAGGAATCGATAACGACCCTGAGCTTGTGTAACCGAGCGTGGCGAAAACAATTTGTGGGCTTTGTACCCTTCAACCCCCACCTTTTTCAAAATACCTTTCAGACCTTGTTAGAGTCAGTAAACACGCGGTAGTAGAGAAGCCCTTTTGCTTTTTGTAGTTACAATTCAATCAAAAATTTAAAAATATTCACTTTTCAGTATAAACTTAATACAGATCAGTTATTAAAAATAAGCGATTTTTTCCCAAAAGCCATGGGTGGCAAGTGCTCGTTTTGTCTGCTTCCACCTCGGCTCTTCCAGATGCTGCGTCACTGCGCTTCTGTTTAGTATGCGTGGCGCCATATGAATCAATTTTTTATAAACTTTTCACTTCGTATCGCCACGCTGACCAAAATACGCGACGGCCTATGTACAATTTACATCAAATGTTCACGGCCTCCGAGTTTAATAATTTATTCTCGTTCGACGGGTGAACTTCTGTTTTAAAGAAAACAGTGGACACTTGCAGCATCTATTGTGAACGAGACATTTTCATGAATACTAAGGAAGGTATCATGCTTTCCTCTTTACCGTCTTCTATTTCACCATGATAAATTATGAAACTGTTGCCTTTTATAAAGAATTGTAAGAGTGTACAGTGACACTTCGCAATACCGCAAGAGACCTCTCCATTTATTTCTGAATTACGCGGCAAGATCGCTTTGCAACCCTTCGGAGTTATTGGATCCGGCCCGGACCTACTCGAAACCATCCCTTTCAACATGAATTCTCCACGTCCATCCGATGACATCTCGTATCGGCCTTGTTGACACGCGTATCACGAGCCCCGTCTAATTTCCATGGACAATAATGTCAATATCGATGAATGGCATTTTTAGCGCGAAGCGGATGGAGAGGTCCCTTGGGTCTCACGGTCATGACCCTCGCGTCTGCCAATGAATAATCGATGATCGCGCTGGTATTCGACGACCGAGGTATTATTTACCTCGATGCCTCGCCGTCGATACGGATTTGAACTTGATGCGGAAACTCGAGAACACCAATGGAATCTAGTGAACGAAAGATTCGACGCGAGATGCCATCAGTTGCATATGAGACCCTTTAAAGTGACTGGACTCTGGAAGGACGAGGTATCGTTGCCTTTGATCCAGTTCAGCCTCCGAGTTGGCCTCTCTGCTAAAACTTGTCGAAGAAAAAGTTGGTAGAGTTTTGTTTTTTTATTGTTGGTTCTGATGTATCTAAGGTACTGGTCCAGGGTGGTTCAAACTGTGTAAGGCTGATGAAATATGGAAATAATTAAAGTTCGAATGGAAGGGATGGACATTAAGTTTAATACAGCGCAGGCATACGTGTCGTTTACGCGCTCTGAATACAAATGATAAATCGCACCGAAGAAATAGATAGAAACGTTAGAAACATGATTTTTTTACTAAGAGACCCATCGGGCTCGAAAAATTCGGGATCTTTCGATGATCGAAACTACTATCGAAAGACTATGCGATTGCCAATGAATTCCGTCTGCCGCAACTCGCATTCATAGCGAGGAACTTCTCTTACGTCGAATAATTGAGGCATTCAGAGGAAAAATGGACTAACCCACATTGAAAAGAAATTAATTTTTCCTATTTTATATGATTATTACATCCTATATATTGGAATACATTATTGCTACTCAATTTCGAAGAAAATGTGGGTTCGTCTGTTTTCGCTCTCAAAACCTCAATTCGAATTGGTACCTCGACTATGTGTATGTATGTACACGCATTACATAATCTTCTATAAAAATATACAATATCAAAGTTAATGATTTTCAATTGATATAAAAGAAGAAGATCTCTGATCTGTTTTATCGATCGATGATCGATTTCGTTGCGCGAGATCGATGATCGAGGAGGTCGATCGATGGCCACTGTCGTCCGTGATCCAGCGATTCCCTTGTTATCGACGCTTGGAATCAACCGGTTATCGTTTGGTATCGACTTCATGCTTCTTGTCGAGACCATCGAAGCGTTCACCGTAACGCGGGGCTTTCGAAGTTGGGCAACATTGAACTGACTTTTTATGCGAATAATCTCGAATAAGAATTGCGAGTAAAATGAAGTTATTCAAGAATAACGAATGAATTTTTATTCAAATAAGGATGGGGTCACACGAGTATTTTTCAACTTCAGTCGCGACGGACGTCACGATAGTGGACGTGGGAACATGTTCTGCATTATATACTCGTGAATGTAGCACGGCACACGACGTACCGTCAATCGTCCGACGCGTGGTCATCGATATTACACACAGTCGATCAGTCGCCGATGACCACGAGGTACACAGGAATACGAGTTCTTACGCACGGAGTTGCGACCAACAACAATGGTTTCTGGTCTCTTGTCCATCCAGTCGCCGGTCTAACTCTAGCTAAAAAACGTGTGGGATATAAATGAATAGTGTATTATGCGTGAGTGGAGAATGCGTGATCGAGATTCAAAGTCCTGTAATCGTTCCCCATTTATGGGATGTACCCAAAATTTTCTCTTTCGTCTGTTTTTCAAATGTAAGTACGTCATGTATGAAAATGCCACAATATCACACGCGTCCCTATCGTGTACACTTCCTCTGCGAACTGACGCAAAAGTACAAAAGTACGCGTGCAGTGTACTTACACGTACGTCCGTTAAAATTGACGTCCGTAAAAATTTATTCGCTATTCTGGAATAACTTCATTTTATTCACAAATCTTATTTGGAAGTATTAGAATAATAAATCATTCGTTATTCTCGAATAACTTCATGTTACTCACAATTCTTATTCGATGATTATTCGATTATCAATTATCGAATGAAAAATTTATTCCAATAATGCCGTGTACGGCGAAGACAGAGTTGCAAGAACAGTTTTCGTTCGAAAGAGGATGAAAAAATCACAAATACGAAAAATGGCAGTATAGTCCATGATTAATAATAAAAAAAGAAAAACCATGAATCAGTGTACGATTAGAACTTCTGTACGAGGCATCACTGCTGAAACGATTACAGAAACACGAGCACGTAATTCCTAAGTACGTAAAAAATTAACAGACGCTTCGACATCTTCAAAAGTCAGCTCTGTCTTTGTAAACAAAGACACTAAACCTACCACGACCGGTCAAATGATCGCTGTAAAAATTTCTAAAACCACATACATATAAAGGCGTTACAAACGAAAGGTAACGCAAGTGTGGCACGACTTCAGCGTGTCAAAATAAAAGTTTGCGACCTTTCCTCGCCCTAGTTGTAAGCCTTTTCGAGACTGACGTGAAGGGGTTAAGGCAGACAAATAGTCTGACGCCAAATACGTATGTGGAAAATGTGCAAACGAAAAGCCTAATTATAAAAAATGCGGTAAAGGAATCAAATATACATTATTTACTCCTAAATGAAAGAAACTATAGTTTTCCCCTGTAACTACTTTATGACTACTATCTTCATTCTATATTAAGAAATATAATTTGTTTTAAAGACCGATGATTCGACCGGTCGCGGTAGGAATATATATTACATGAAGTGTCGGTAGGCTTAGTGTTAAAGGGAACAGAGAAACACGTTTCAAACGCTCTCGCCCTTAACTTAATCTTTGCTGAAAGATCGAAGGTTTTGCTGCGAATTGCCAGGCAACGAACGCATGTATCGAGCAGCCAACGGCAAATATTTAACAGCTACTGAGCATGAACGAGTCCTCTGATCAGGGCGGTCCACGATCCTCAAAGAACACTGTACGGAAGGCTTTGCTGAATGTTACTCTCATTCCGCTTTCTTGTTGAGCGTAACGCTGTTGATCCCGTTCGAAAGCACGTCGCCTTCTTTCGTCTTCGCCCTCCGGTCTGCCTTCGTGTAATTCTCCACGTAGAACGAGCCGAACATGTAGATAAATATGAGCGCGTTCAGAGAGAGCAAGAACGCGATCACCTTCGGGTAGTCGCACCCGTTGAACAGGACCTGCGAGTTGTGCACGAAGATGATGCTGAACTGAATGAGCTGCAGGGACGTGAGGTGCCTCTTCCACCAGAGGTACTTGTTCATATGCGGCCCCATCGACGAGAGCATGTAGTACGTGTACATGATCACGTGTATGAACGCGTTGATGACTCCTAGGAGGGTGCCGTGGCCGTTAGGGAGGAACCTGCAGCCGATCCAGGCGCAGATCGGCATCATGCCGTGGTGGTAGACGTGCAGGCCGCTGATCTGACGGTTCTTCTTCCGCAGAACGAAGAACACTGTGTCTAGGAGCTCCACCAACTTGCACAGGAAGTAGACGTGCACAGCTCTGCACATCTGCAAGTTACGAGTGGATCGATCTTAAGAAACTTCTGGCATTGGTCGAAACTTGTCGAGTATAAAAATAAGAAGTGAATGAAATGAATGTTGCAGAAGCCTTGCCTTTAGGACCATGCGAAGATTCTACTGGCTTTAACCATTAGTATCAAGATATTTTTATTTCACTCAGAAATATTCTTATCGGTGTATTATTCATCGTCCACACTTCATCGTAGGAAGAAGCAAAAAATTCCTAGTGTTAACAATGATTTTAATAAATGAATAAATATGGGTATGACACCAGTGTTATATGATGCATAATGGCAGGTATGTATTGTATTGTGTTATATAAATTATTATGTTCCACATCAAATTTATTCAAAATGGAAATAAGAAAGAAAATTACCATTTATCTGGTACTTTTAGTGGTTCTGGCGGAACTAAGAGTCGTATTCACCAATACGAGATATTGTATCGCAGTAGAATTTCTACGGATATGTTTGTGCTCTAAGGACACTTGTTACGTATGGAAATATTAAAGTAACGGTTTAGAATTCATGACGAAGGCCCCAAGTGGGTGTTACACTATGATACTAAGGGTTAAATCTGTCAATGTTTCTACGATGGAGGCAAGCTACATACCAACGCGTTCTTTATAATTTCGACGTACACTTATGTAAGCAAAACATTCGTTATTAGTTGCGACGTGCCCCGATTGTCATGGCCGGGATACACGGCGTAGGTGTAATTACTCCTCAACGAACGAATACGTCGTTACTATAAATTATTGTCATTATTTCCGGGAAAACTGAGTCGTCGCGAAACAAGTCGAACTAGCAAAGACAGGGACGCAAGTCCACGTTGACATTTATATAAAACATAAATCCCTGAAACCTACTAACCTTGAAAGAATCTATCAATTTGCATGTTTCTTTGTTTTAACGCGTATTTAAAACGACTCACGCGGAACGTTTAATATATTCTGCAACGATGCACCTGTTAACTGAAGAGACTTTGCCTGGAGGAATTTACTTTCCTGCCGGAAAACCTTCCCTGTTGCCAAGATAACAGAAAAGAAAGGGAAAAAGCAGAGGTCGAATGAAACTGTTAACATTTTCAATGAATTATGAAATAACTGTGATTTCATGACTGTTATCGTTTCTGTTCCGAGAAACCTTTTATTAAATACACTTTTTGTGTAAATAAGAAACGTTCATTTCCTTTAAAGTAGAAAAAAGTTCTAATATTTAAATAGGAACATCTGTTCTTCTGTGAAAAAGTGAATTATGGCAAGCAAGTTTCTTGAAAATATTGTGGGGTAGATAGATCTGAAGTTGAAACCTTAAAACGTTCGGTGGAAATAATTATACGAGGCTCTGAGAGCAAGAATTAGTAGCAATAATCTATTCCAATAGGGTCTACTAATCATATAAAATAGGAAAAATTAATTTTCTTTTAACAATATACTTTCTCTTCTATATTTATCCTGCTTCCAATTCCTTAAATAAAACTAATTAAAAAATACTCCCTAAATTTAATATTTTACCCTTAATTATCTATTCAAAAGTATATTATCCTCCAAAACTTTTATTAATCGAACATAAAATAATCGTTGCAACTCAACTATTACCACAAAATTAAAGTCTTTATACAAAGTTAACTTAAAACCGACAAAAAATGATTTGAAAGTCAGAAGGTCGATAAATAACTTCTATTTATAAAAAGTCAACAGTTTCATGCGGCCCCTGGAAAGAAGGGCCTTCCAGTCCTGAGAAACAGTCGTTTATTACCGTACCCTGAGAGCTTGAGGATTGTTCGAATAGTCGACTGGCTGGCAGTAGAAATTGTAGTCCCCTAGCCAGCCGCTGTTCAGTCCCTCGTAGACCAGATACATGCTGGCCAGCACTTGTGAAAAATTGTACACTATCATGACGTTCCTCAAGTCATAAGGCTTCTTGTCCCTCATGTACCTGGGTCCGGCGGATATGCTGAAGTAGACATAACTAACCACGATCATCAGCAGCGGTCCTGGCCCCGACACAAGGAACCAATCATTGGTCCTCGGATCTGAAAGGGACACCTGTTCGTTAACATACCACGGAACCTCCTACTAACGATCGTTCGCCGATACTAATGATCCTTACCATTTCTGTTGTACATCAGGTCTTTGTACCACTCCACGATGCCCGACATTGTCCCCGCTGCTTCCTGGAGCGATAAATCTGAAAAGAAGAATACCGTTTTAGTCGGGCCAGTTTTCCTTGCATCTTGAAATAGCTAGCAGACCACGTGGCCGGCTATAAACGTGGTAATCGGGTAGCTTATGCGAGGTTCGCGATGTAACAATCCCGTGTTTACGGAGAACACAGCCTAGCCGCCTCTGAACGATGTTGTTGGCGTGTAATCGAAGCGCGATCGTCCCTGGGGAACTATCGAGCTCTGCCTATCCACGTTCGCCTTCGATGAATAGCGGTGCTGGAAATTAATTAGACGAACATCAAGGAAACTGCGGGCCCCGCGCGAAGACGAAACCTTCGCCTCCGAGGAAACTCGGCGAGCATCAGCGTAATTGCGGTTTCGGCAAGGACGACGCTTTCGAAACTTCTGCGCCAAGCATCCCGCCGCTAGAACGCGAACTTCGGTGTTCCACGGGCGGGAACGATGATTTAGTGGTAACGATAATGTGGATCTTTCCAGCCCCGAGGGACTTTCCTCTGCGACGAGTCTCTACGACAAGTGCAATTCGAACGATCATAATTTCCTACCGATGGAACGTTTCCTTCCCTTCCATGGAATAATGTTTCTTAATCGTGGAGCGGACTGTCTCATCCTCTTCTCGCGTATCATGTCCACGCTCTTAAAAATACGCTTAAGGGGAATTCCAAGTGAAAGTGGAACGTAAATCAACGTCCGTGAGTCACTGAGGCTTCGAGAGAATCCGCGTGGAAGACGGGGATAAACGCTCATCCTTGGATGTCTGGCGATGACAGGGGAAGGGACATTGAATAATTTTCGCCTACTTGTAATTGCGCCCCGCACGATTATGGCCGCCGTGGACAATTAAAGCGTGGCAGTTGTCGCGTTGGAATTTGTTCCATGGTCGAATTGGTCCAGCAGGTAGCTTGGACCTGTTTCGTTTCGAGGGCCACGGGATTATTATTACTGAGAATCGCTACCGTTCGTCGCGCAATCAGGTGGACGCTGATGGTGACGACGTTGTGAAAGGTGACTTGGCGTTATTTTTTCGGAGAATTCTCGGAGATACGATTCACTCATGGAGTTATTACAGGGAAGATGTAGTCTAATATTGGGTCTGGGAGCATTTGGTGGAAGGAAGAAATATGTGTGTTCAACGGAGGGTTTTGTAATGGGGACTAATCTGAAGGACTGGAGGGGACACGTGTTTATGAAAATGTGGGACATTTCTTCAGGATCGGTTCTACTCACAAAAATAATAAAGAAAATTGGTATAGGCATATGTACCTACGATTATGCTTATTGTTAGTTTTGCAGGAATAAGCATTTTTATATTCCGTAAAACACTTTCGCTTTTTGCCTTTAAAAGGACAAAGAAGTTGTTTTCAGTCATTATTAGCTGAATAGTTTTGGAGCAGGTAACAGGATTATGCAAATCTGAATGCTACCTTCTATTATTATGCTCTGCAACATTTGTTTTAACCCTCATCCGTCCCTTAGTTTCCCAACTCAATTGTGTACCTTGCAGCAAGAGAGGTGCAACTCCATCTACATCAACTTGGAGTAAATTAGGAAAAACTGTTTATAAAATTATTGCTTTGACAGTAAAAAGTACAGTATAATTGAATAATATATATTTTCACAGAATACGTAGTAGTTATTGAGTTTGATAAGTTTTTATTTTTTTTTTTGGCGAATTTTTCAAATCTGAAGCTGCTCGAAATAAAAACATTGCACAAAACAGTAATGGGTGCAGATTCTTAATTTTCAATAAATCTGAATGTAGAATTTTTTTACGAATATTACACGCCACGACACAAAAACTGTCAAAAATGGAGTTGCACCCCTCTTGCTGCAAGGTCCCCAATTTTTCCATTGGTGTCAATTTGACACAAGGGTACAAAAATCAATACAAATGCAAAGATAAATAGTTTACTTTGCATATTCTGTTAATGAAAATAAAGAAAAAGCTGTATATTGTGCAGAGCACTCTGCATTTATACGTTTACCGCAACGTGCACTGTGTACATTTGCGTTCGTGTCAAATTGATACAAGGGACGGATGAGGGTTAATAGTACTTTCTAAGCTCGTTAAACTCTTCGCAGTCTCTCCATAATTTCTCCGGAGACCAACTGGAAGGACGCTTCTGCCACACATTGGCCAGCTTCAGGCACCTACTGCCAGTTGTCAGTGTTGAATATTCCTCTCTGACGTCCTCTACTTACGGATTTCTTGAAAACCCCACCTGAGGCTGACAGATATCGAGCTCGTAAGTATGAAATATTATTCTGGTCTCTTGCAGAGAAATGTATACCAGCAAACACCAAGAGTAACCTTAGGAATCTGATGATTCACTTCATTCCTGTTTGTTACAGACTCAACCGAAGAAAGTAAGTACCTATTGCAAACGATAATCTTACATTTGACATCTGAATATCATCTAATCTAATTAAAGCTTGTCTTTCTTTAGGCTTCTCTAAAATTTACTTGCGACTAGAGGACCAGGGAAAGACATGTCGAAGATCAGAGGTGGGCAAAATTTTTATTCGATCCGTTATTTAAATAATTTTTTATTCGGTTAATGTCCAACTTTGTCGAAGAGTTTTCCAGCAGGCAAGCAATTTGAAGCACACTCTGCTGCACCTCACCGTAACTTATTGCAACACCCTTAACGGACTAAAGTAACAAATTAGTAAGTAGCACGAGGAGGTTCATCGGCGTGGGCGCGAAGAATCGAAAGTGTCTCGAAAGGCCTTCGTCCTCGAAGCAGCAGCAAAGAGAGCAGACAGAGAAGCGGGGAAAGACCAGGAATAAAAAAGAAAGATCATTGAGGTTCGGGGGATGCAACTCGATTCCTGACTTGCAGACTATGTACCACTTGAAAGGGGCCAGAAACCTTGCTAGCGAATGCTAAAATCCAAGGTGAACGGGCTCGTTAATGCGAAGCTCTTTCTTCTGCCGCCCCTTTTTCGCAACGTCGCCGATCTGAATGCTGGTCAGCCAGGCTACCTGGTGGATGGAAAGGTCAAAATCTTTCCGCGGGGCTGTCCCACCCGAACAACTGCTGCGCACAAATATCAAGAACGTTGAACCTGACTGCGGGACTTCCCTGTTATAAACACGCGAACCTTCATCGAGATCCTGCCAACTCCATCGTAGGTATTCTTAGGCTCGGTGAATCGTTAAAGGCGCGGAAAAAGCAGAGCTGCTCGAATTTCATTCGAAATGAAAACCAGAAACGACGATTTGGAATACCATCTCGATCTGAAATTCAGGGGCTCGGTGGAAACAGGCAAATGACACCGTTTTATACTTTTATGTATGATTTTTTTACACTACGTTGTAGCACTTCAACTCCACAATTAATGGTCCAAAGAAACGAAAATTCCTGCACAGGTGACATGCACCTATTTTCCACAGTGCCCCTCAGTTACTTAAAATTAAAAACGTCCCACCACTCGTGATCTGGAATATTGGCAACCGGTGGTGGGGGCATTGAAAGTGACGTTGCGTTAACAGTGGCCAGGTTCGATGAAAAGTAAGCGGGTCAAGTGGGACTCGTGATAATCGTCCACGTAATAACTTCACTGTAGGGCAGAGGAAAATTATCGATGTAGCAACGAAAGATATCTAACGATCCTTTTTATACCACATTCACGCCTCATTTCCGTCTTGGACAAAATGCGGCGCGAACTATTTAATGATGACGAGTTGTCAAAAGCCGCGGAGAAAATTGATCGTTCTTTGACTGCTGTCATTACGAACACTGGCATCCCCCGTGTAGTTATCGCTGGACACCGTTCGCCGGGTCCAGCCAAATGACGCCCGCTTTCGTCACAGGTGAACGGTGTCGCAACGAGTAGCCTCGCAGGTGGACAGTGGAAAAGCGGAAAATGGCGATGTAAACAAAGCGAGTTAAGTAGTCTCGCCTCAGTGGAGGTTGCTCCGAAGAAAAGAGGAAATCCTTTTCTGGCTGCGGCGCGCAGGGTTCAAGGCAGGCGAATTCTATGAAATTAATGTCGCCGGCATGACGCAGCTGGTCGATGCCAGTGCTAAATCCTACGCGCAATCCTTGAGCAAGGACCGTAGGAGGAAACCGTAACAGAAACCGGTTGCACGACGAAAATTCTTACGAGCAACATATACGCGGGCCCGGTGGTAAATAAGACAAAGCGGGAATGCGATTCGCGGTTCGGCGTGACGCAGGACCGAGGTCCAATCGCGGTTGAAAAATTAAAACGGCCCTCTTTGTACCTCCGGGTCTCCGTGACGTTTCCGTCGCTCAAGCTTAGGCCGTTCGTCCACTGCCGCAACGCGACAAAAAATATTATACCCACGACCAGTGGCGAACTCAGGATTTAATCTTGTGGGTAGCCACTCGGCTAAGGGATAAACATATTTTTAATGCAAATTCAGTAGAATTCATTAGGTGATTATAAAAAATTATTTAAAACGTGAAATCCAGTTTCTTTTCTTTTTACGAAGCTCTTCAATTTCATCAGTCGTGATTACATTAATCTCCTTGCTCCATTTTCTTTCGGTGCTGCGAGTGCACATTGCCCCTACCCTCCCCCCTCACATTGCTCGCCACATTGCACGCAATAGGTTTTTCGGAAAATTGCAGTTGCATTGCGGCGGTGGACTTAGTAACGCTACTAACGCCACTACTCTATTTCTCCAGGATTTCTAGCGTTCTAATTGAAATCGATTGCAAAAATAACGAGGCGACACAAAGAACGTGGATATCGAGCGAATCGTTAACCGAGAGAAAGTTGACATTTTTCGCTGGGATCGAAGCGCTTCTGTGTCCTCGCTCGTTTCACGATCTTCAAGGGCAACCTCCCTCTTCTGCGGGCAGTGGCCATCGAAAGAAATATTGAAATTGCTGTTTCTTTTCAGTTTTATGCGCGTGGGAATGAGAGTGATCTTCATAATAGATTTTACTTGCAATTGTACCTACTCGGTATTTCGATATTTTCTGTAACCGTGAGCATTTCGAAGTTTGTCTTCGACTACGGTACAGACCTCCCTCTTATTTGGTCCCGCTTTAACCGGTCTCCAACCTAACCAACCACATTTTCGTTGCGAGGCCCAGCAGAAAAATAAAATTCACACATTCCGGGTTAGATAGCGCATGCGTGGCTCACGACATTTGCAATCATAGGGGAAACTTTAACCGCACGGATGAGTTCATTTTCCGGTCTTAATTTTGCAATATGTATAATAAAAGGGAAACGCTGAAAGTGTAAAGAATTGAACTCAACAGTTATTTTTTTACAGTCGTATTAGACGGGAATATTAAATTTTAGAGAATATTAAATATAAACCTTCGCCAGGGCACTATCTTATATAATAAGACGCCTAGGGTAATCGCAAAATTTGTTGCAAATCACCATCACGACAGGAGCCCTTCTCTCTTTTCAACCCCGGCTTGGGACCGTCCCAGGTAGAGTTATGCCCAAATGGCATTTAAAAAAACTACGGTCAAATGTGTTTAGCAGGATTAAAAACTCCCGAGAAATACCGATTTTCCATATTTCGGATACTTTTATGGTACCTACATTAGGTACCTGTCTCATCTAAGTGTCGTGTCATGTTATTTGCAACGGAAGGGAAAGAAACTTACCAAAACTTAGTGTCCAGCAGTGCTTAAAACCCTTAGAGTCCATAAGATAAACACAATATGTACCTGTTTTCGAATGTTCCAGGTGCTGGAATTTTTGTGGCATTTTTGTAGAAAGAAGCCTCTGAACAGATTTTGCTAACAAACGAACAGACATTTTAAGCGTCTTATTATACATATAGCATTCCACATTCCTTTCTCGGAACGGAGGAATTTTATGATCTCCGATAGAATCTAAGAAAGTGGCATTGATCTTCGATTAATAGACAACTTTGCCCGAAGGCTGTTCCGTAATCTAACACTGGCTGTGTTCAGTGACGCATAACCCAGACCCCACTAAATACGAATCACGAGATTGGAAGCACTTTTACTCAGGGATAATTGCACTCCTCGATCGACAAAACCTGCTCATTTTTAAGTTTGAGACCGTGGGACCGCGCACATTCGGTGAACAATTTGTTGCGCCACATCGAGTGGAACGCACAGAACTCTTACTGTAATTATCGACGTTGTCCTCCAAATCGGTTCCAAACTTCACATTCTGAGAATCGAGCTCACTCGAGTGGAGCAGTATTCAGCGATCGTTTGAGAAGCAACGGTAAAACTGAGCTGGTCAGTGCATGTAGGAGGGTACGAAAAAAACTCTCCCTTTCGACCGAGATTCACTCTCCCGCTTGTTTTATGGATGAAGGGCGCCGAGTCCTGACGGCCGTGAGCGGGACCAATTTCGATCGTTGGAATTCCAAGTGCCGCGGTTGCGTAGTGAAATGAAGCGACTCTTGCAATAGTACTTGAGGGGTCCAGTGGAAAACAGGCACATGCCACAGTTTTATGATTCTAGAGGAAAGCAAGTTGAAGGAACAATTATATTGTAATTATTTTAAATGGTAAATGACAACTGTTATCAAATTTTAGCTGAAAAAATAATGATATTCTTTACCGTTATTTCTTTCGTTATATTTACTGTTATTCTCATTATGAGAATTATTTAGCACTTATTTCCGTGTTTGCTTCGTACAGATGATTAATTTCTCTACATATCTGTTATCTCCATCTTGAGAGCAATGAAATATCTGTCACGTGTTCCCAAGAGGCCGAGAACCATGGACCCCCTTTGTCAACTGCCTATTATTATATTATGCGGTGCATGCTGTTATATTAGGCCGTGGTGAATATTTATTCATATGTATGTGATACGAGCCTGTTTTCCACTGAGCTCCTTAATTCCAGTTCCCTCTCTGTTCACGATGCTTCACCAACATTTCAGGTTTCTCTTTCTTGCGACGTAAGCGTGCCTTTAGAAGCGAACAGTCATCGCGATAAATTCTTTCATTCATTCTTTTGGGACCTATTATGTAAGCGATTGTTTATTACGATATAACCAGCGGCTCCAATAAATTCCAGGCAACTGGAATAAATTACAAGCCTAATGGGTCAGAAATCTTTGGTCCCGCTTAGAGTAGTAACTTAATCGTCGTCGGTAATTTAGGGGAAATCCGATCTTTTCCGCTACGTGGATGATTTACTAAGCGTGGAGCTGCAGATCTGCTCGCGGAGTTCTCATCCGCAGACACGCTTCCGTCAAAGAAGACGTTAAGAGATCCCCAAACATTGGTTGTTCGATGTGTCAGGCAAATAATATGAATTAGAATTTCCGATAAGCCTGTCGCGTCATGCCAGCCTGCAATTTAAAATTTTGCAGCGTCAACATTTCTGGCGTCATACCGTCAAGAATTTCCGCCCGACGATCGTTTGTCAAACGGGGACTCAATTCGAATAAATAGAGAAGAGTGTTGCCCGATGAATTTCGCGTTCGACGTCTCGCAGATAAATGATCGTCGTTCCGGACCATTGCGCGGAACACCTTCTACTTGCGCCACACCTTGTTGTCGCAAAGTGGTCAATTTCTGCGTGTATCATCCTTCATCGCCCATGTCCACGCATATCATTACCACTAAACCACCTTTTATTCGAAGCAAAATGGATTCACGCGCTGTTCGAATACTGGGATAAAGAACTTTGGCATTGGAGGTAACGATAGAGTCGGACTGACAGCGTATCGCGAAATCGAAATTATTTATTCTACCGAGCGACAGGTGGCCGCCGCATTTGGGAATAATTTAGGAAGGCTGTACAACTACGATCTGTTTTAATTAGGCCTAACGCATACCATCTACTATGTGACACATTTGTAAATGGTAAGAGCTTATATGGAAGCGAGTGTATTTGTTGATTGCTCATCGACTCGAGAGAATAGACAGATAATGTCCGTTGGTTAGACTAAAGAGTTTAGTCACTGGGAGATCGATAGCAAAGTTAAAGCTTAACAATAGGTCCCTAGGATAATTCCCTATTTGTCATTCAGCAGGTATTAACAAATGAAAAACAACTACTATTGTCTATTGCTTTATTTCGTAATTATTTATCAAGCAGTGGTAATTATTTAATTCCTTATAATTCTTAATTACGAATTCAAAATTCTAGTAGTAGGTCCTATATTTATTAATTTTCTATTTTGCAGATTTGAGTAAATGTTTCTTGGTCCCTTTTACAGTATCTCAAATTTCATAAAAACTGAGGTACCCTGTATATATACGTAGATACTTGAAACCGTTTAAAAATAGTTTCGAAACAAAATTTTGGGTGGTTTCGTTTACTGGCTTAATTGCTCGACGATTCGAGTTATATTTGTTGTAAACATTCGTTTTATCGCAGGATTTATTATTCACCGCGATCGTTTATTTTCCTCGACCGAGGTGCATTAAGAGCCGCCGCTACCAAGCGGTTTCGTATTCCCCGTTGCACTAATCTCCCGTTATTTCGCAATGTGTCTAATGTGAACGCACTTTAATTTATTCAAGCGCGGCCAGACTTCTTATTGTTCTCGAGATCGAAAGCAGGGCACTCGCCAAGGGGAACAGGTTGCAGAAAGGTTTCGATTTCCGTTGAGTTTGTCAACTGCCCGTCTTCTTTCATTCGATAACTGAACTTTGAAATTCGGCCTGCATCCTTAATCTCTCTTGCTCTTTAATTCTTAACTCATTTAAGTCTCCCAAGGAGCCTCTCTTGTTCTGATAACAGAGCGCCCGAGTGCCGAACTACTCAAAGAAGAAATAACGTCAGTATATGAGAAATATGAATAGAAAGTATCGCGCACAAAAACATTCCCAATTTTTCGTGAATCGAACAAAGCAAAAAGGCCACGTGAACCCTTCATCGTTTCGGCTTCTATCACTACTGCTTCTGCGCGATTCAAATCCAGTCCCAAGCACCCCCTACTCGACAAGGAAGAAAGGGAGGAAACACCATAATTATCTCACTGACCTCTGAATAGCAAACTCCTGGATAGGTGTGTGGAAAGCGGACGTCCTGCCGTCCTGTCGTCCCCAGTGGATCCGTTCCCAGAGCAGAGAGTAATCCAGCCGCAGGCCACTTTGTCGTCCCGTTAATCGAGGGCACAGTGTTTAGACAGGGGCACCGCGTGTCGACAGGGTAGGTGTTCGCGAGACTCGTCGCCCGCCAGGAGCAAGCGAAGAACAAGGCGGAGTAATCAGCGTAGGATCGCGTGAAAGATTAGACGCTTGTGTGTCGAGCAGCACGAGGAAACTGTTCTGGTGAATGGCGAAGCTGTGGCGTCCGTACACGCACCACTGACAGATGCCTCGGCTGGCAAGGATCTCTCTCCCTTCGGCTCGGCTACCTACGATATCCTCCACGGTCTGACAACACAAAGCTGTGCAGTCTTATATCCCTTCCAGCTTCTAGCGGAGCCGATCGCGACCACGCTTAGCGATGGAGCTGATGCAACGTGATCCGCGCGCAAACCGCTCCGCCGCGCCTCCGCGCTCACCTCTACGTCGCGCGTTTTCCTACCTTGCTGCCCCTCGCGCGTTGTTCCCGGACGCTCTAGCCCTGGACCAGGGAAAATACTCGCACCCCGAGAGGCAGATTTGGGCAAAAGGTTGTTATCTAAATAAAAATCTCGAATAACGAACAAAAGATATATATTTTTTATTCGTTATTCGAGGTTCGAATAATCGAAGTTATCGTTATTCGAAGAGCAACGGATAAATAATTGTATACGATGAGAATTTATTCGACGAATAACGATTATTTTTTATTCGAAGGTTTAATCCCAATACATACGTCGAATAAAAAATTATCGTTATTCGTCGAATAAATTCTCACCGTATACAATTATTTATTCGTTGCTCTTCGAATAAAAAAGTTCGAACCTCAAATAACGAATAAAGATAAAGTATCATTTATTCGATCGTTATTTAAATAATATTTATGTAGATAATGCCCAACTCTGCCGAGAGGGAATCGGCCCCATCGCTTCACCGTCCCAGTATCCCAGATCTTTTGCGGTTTTGCTTATGTGTGGCCGCTTATCCCCGTCGCCGGAGATTTAGGAAAAAGTTTCGTATCCCACGGGGATGACGTTACCGTGGTTTTGCATTAGCTTCCGGTGTCCGTGACACGAAGGCGAAATCGGTTGACGTGGAAGATGCTCGCATGTAAGCTACATTCGACGCCTGACCCTCTTCGAGCAAAATTCCACTCGTTTGTTCGCGTTAACTCTTTCGCGACGACAGATTTTGATACACAATGCGTTTCTCTTCTTCTGTTAGGAATATATATGCTTTTTAAACTCTACAATTTTGCGTCTCGGATTTTTTTTTTAAATCAGAATTCACTTGGTGATACAAGCGAAGTTCCTTGCAATTATTGCTAATAAAATTGCCTGTAGGCGCCTTCAGATCGCTTCGAGCAATATGAAACGAACGCCTATAGGCGCCAACTGTAATGAAAGGGTTAATGGGGTCGAGGGATGCTGTAGCGGTGATTTAGCTTGGTTCTAATGTAACTGACAATGAGAGGGGAGGGATCACGATTTTCTTGGGAATACATGGTGGTGGAATAGCCATCGATCACTCTCGTTTTATCTTCCTTGCTCGTGCTTGGCGCCAGGCGAAAGTGATTGTACAAGGCCGTTCTGCCCTTTAGATTTCAGTTTCATTGATTCAAGCTTACTGATGCAAGCTTACCGATGCTTGTAACAGAGTACGGGAATCTCTGACAGCATCTAGAATTTCATTGACTATGAAGTAATGATCGAGGATATTTTCGGAAGTTTTAAGAGAAAGTTTGGAGGGATATGGAGGCAAAATGGGTGCTAGAAGTTGATATGCATTATTTTCAATAACGATGTATGTAGTCTGTCGAAATTGAAAGGTGACTCTTATCTTTTTATATTTCTACGTCTGTTTGGCTGTTACGCGGTTAGATCATCTTGGCTAATTCAAGAAATACCGCATCTTCGGGAATTTATTTCTAAGTCAGAAAAACACTTTCACGCTTAAAATTTTTCTTTAATGATAGAGGCGTTTTTTAATAATATATACAATTTCTTTTCGTGTTTTCTTTAAATATAAATATGGCGATCGACAGTATACCATGGTGTGTACGGTTGGACGGTGTGCGTCATTACTGATGAATAGGATTCTGAAACAAAATTTTAACAATAGAATATTAATTAAAACTAAGCTGTCTATCGGCCGACATTCAATATTTTCTAGCTATAAGATTGAATAAAAATACCATGAGTTTGGTGTGTAACAAAATCAGTAATCAAAAGTCACATAAAAATTAAAATATCTTGAAAAAAGATTGTATAGGTATCTTATTATTTAAAGATATGTCTATCTCTATTGAAAAATTTTAATCAAAAGAAATTGTTGTGACTTAAGAACAAATTTCCAAAGATGCGGTATTTCTTAACCTGTTCAAGGTGATCTAACACCTTAAACACTTTGAATCCTGGCAACGCATCTACATACACCTTTGTTTATTTTGATTGAATCCTGGCGACGTATAACTTCTAAATTACATGAAATTAATAAATATTGATGCGAAAAAATTGTTTTTAAAAATATTCGCTTTGAAATCCCCCGGATTGAAAGGGGTAAGTAAAAGTGAAGCAGAAAATTTGCACCAGAAAGGAAATGTCGAATTTTGATGTGAGAGTAAAAGTAGGCGTAGAAGCTACGAATTCTAACCGGAATTTCGAAATCGACGAGGTTATTTTGCTCCATGAGATTAACTGAGAAACAAGTAGTGAAAGCTGAATGAGGTCTAGGTCGCGCTGATTAATTAGCTTCGGGATCGAACGTTAGACCGGCAATAATTATAAACAGCATATTTTCGTCCATTGGAAATTGAAAGGCTCTTTATCGACGGTGGCTTTGCGCGGTTACGCGTAAAACGTGGTGCAGGCGAACGCACTATAATTACACCCGATGAAAGAGAGCAGGACCTAATGGTTCGATATCGTGGTCGATAATCACCTTGCATAGAAATGTAACGTCGATTAAAGGTTGCTGCTCACTTATCAGTGAACGTGACAGTTCCACCATCCCCTCTTTTCCTTACCAATGAACGTTAACACGGAATTGGCTCGGTCACTGACAAGTCAGCGATGACCTTAAATAACTGTGACGTGGTTCCTAGTCACGATTCCGTCATCAGAGATGAGCAAAAATTGTATTTAACTAAAACTTTCGAACAACGAATAAAAATTAAAAAATTCTTGCCGAATGAGAAAATTAATTTTCTTCGTCAAATAATCTAAAGTTGAAGTAACTTTTATTTGATCCGCTATATAAGTAATTTTTTATTTAGTTAACGCCCAACTCCGTCCGTGATAAATTAGGAAAGAATGAAAAAGAAATGAAAATTCAATTTTATGACCGTAATAGAGGCGCGACAAAGCCGAGCTTTGTTCGAACATCCCGCGTAAGTGAGCTTGCGACATCCACAAAGCAGGGTTTGAAACGGTTCTAGAAATAACTGTACTAAACTGTTATATATCGGTTCTTCGTCAAACAGTTATGAAGAACCGATATTCTGAATGACTGTTAGAAAGGACCGATATTCTGACTATATCGGTTTCGGTTACGGTTCCAATGTCCGTAAATAAATGGTCATTTGTCAAGAAAAAAATTGATGACGGTTATTATGCTAATGTTCATATTAAGAGGAAAAAAATACATAAATCATGTTATTTATTTGGTTTGGTGAAAAGGCGAAACATAAAAAATCAGCTGCAATGTTTATTTGAAATTCCTCTCCACACGCTCTACGGCATTAGAGCTTATTGATCTTGTATGAATATGTCACGAATATGTTAATTAATATATAATATAAAAGTAGCTTAATGAATACCAACAAGATTTATTTCATTACATGTTGCATTCATGTACTCAAAAAAATATCTTTAAAAATAGCTTAATTTTTCGTCGATTCAAAGTAGAATCATCCCTTAAATCCAACAGGAATGCTTAGTCAATTGTCTGTCATTTCCTATTAATGAATCAATACTAACTTGGTAAACAACCACCTACTTTACATTTCGTTACTTTGTCGAGGTCTCTCTCTTAAGAAAAATAGCGTGCTCTAAATTCTGCAAAGACAAAATAACGCAGCCAACATTTACAATTCGAATGTGTACTGATTTCTTATGCCGGAAGTACTATGTTATGATTTCCATTAACATTTCTGTAATCGTTATCGAAGTATTGCGGAACAGAATATTGCAAACTGCCCTACCTTGTTTGCTCGCCATTCACTTCTCTGTTTTTTTCCCTGAAACGTGTTGCGAAGTTAAAATAAAAACTGTTGGCAGTGGGTAATTATTAATGAAAATTGTAACAGCTAACTAGCTGTTTTGTAGGCGGTTTTTACTTTACAAGTAGTAGGGCGGTCTGGATAAAGTCGAACAGGGTGAACATAAACGCCTGACTCACTGCTGTACCATATCGTCACAGTACCCGTAAAAGTGACAGTAAATACAAATGACAGTAAAAGTAAGTTTTATCCAAACTTAACAGGAAACAGATTAAATGAATAGATCGTTCAACTGGGAGTGAATTAACGATTCGCTCGCGGGCATTTCAATACAATCTGCATCAATACCTCTGATTGGGAAATATCATTTACCATATAATGAATATCACGCAATAACATTATTCAAGGGGACGCCAGGCCTGCAATACTTTCCCACCAATTTCGCATCGATATCATTTTGGGCAATGTTATTTAAATGATTGTATGGGCTTTTAGCGTCACTGTATTGTCTTTGTGGCAGGGGTTGAAAACAGTTATTATATAGGTTTCAGTTCTTGAAACAGTTATGAACAGCCGATATTCTGAATAATTGTTATAAAGAACCGATTAATAATTTGCCCGAAGATCCCATGCTGTCCATGTACATGTCGTAAACGTCAAATTTGAATGAACAGTATCCTGGGTGAAATGAAACTCTTTGACAAAGAAGTTTCACTTCAAAAATATAAAAACAATTTTTGCAGTTTGTTTTAATTGTTTCTTTTTATTCAAATCCAGGGTTGACCAACTGGTGGCTCGCGAGCCACCGTGGGCCCCTCCGCGCTGCTGCCACGCTGAACGGGCCCCTCCATACCTACCAGACTCTGACGCTTGCAGTCGAAAAGAGAAGGAAAGAAGCAGGAATCGGCTGAGATCGTCGGAGTCTGGTCGGTACGGAGGGGCGCCGTTCAGCGTGGCAGGAAGGCGGAGGGGCTCCCGGTGACTCTCGAGCCACCAGTTAGTCAACCCTGTTCTAATCTATTGGTTGCACTTAGCGAATAAAAGACTATTAATTCCAACTCCTGCAGCACGAGAAGAGAACACTGTCTTTCCATTTCTATCTCTCACTCTGTTAAATTCTCCGGCTTATTCTTCTACGCTGCATCTCATTTCTACAATCTTCTTCCCGAGGCTATCTGTTCACTTCCCACTCTACACTCTTTCAAAAAAGCTACTAAAGCATTTCTTCTAAATCATCCAAAGATAACATAGGACTTACCGGACAAACATGATCTACTGCTGAGTCCTATCAAAGTCATATTTGTACACTTCACCGTCCTCCCATTCTTTTTCTTATTTCTTGTACTTTCTTCTATCCTGTTTCTATTTCGGGTCAGGCATAACAGCAGCCTCGTCCATTCCGCGACCTGCGATACGGTTTCTCTTTCCTCTGTATATAATGTTTAAACATGGAACAAAGACGATTATTATTATTATTAATTAAATAAAGAACCCAGTGTGGCAGAAGCAGACCTTTGGCACGAAGGATTGCACCTTGATTCACTCTCTCCATTTCACGAATTCCAGTGTGACCAGGTCACAAATCGTTCACCTGTTACTCCAATATAATCAGTCGCCAAAGGAATGAATAGATTTTGTAACTGATACTTGCCGAGTGATCGAGGTAGTAGCAGAGGTGTGAACGGATTCAAGGAAAAGGACGCGAACATTCGGCGAGGGCACAAGTGGGATAATGGATTGGATATGCAAAAGTCCCTGGAGAACACGGCACGGCACTACGTTCGACCAGTCGATTAGGAGCGACTGTCTTCACCGATGACACAAGACGAGTTAAGACTCACGAGGGCTGGGAGAGAAACAACCTTTCTTTAATTATTATTCCAGCGATGATGGTCGTAATTATAATTTACACGCGACTATAACGAGTTCATGTTCTCTGTCTGTAGGTACACTATTGCGGCTTTTGTGCGTACTAGCCTCCGCCCAGGAAAAAAATTACGTCGCATAAGACGTGCTGGACAAGCAAAGTTGCATCCACCGACTTGTCGCGGAGAGAGATTGTGAAGTCATGTATAGAATCATGCTTTACGGTTGGAGCGTCGTCGATTAGACATCCTCCGGCTAAGTACGGTACATCGAGATAAAAAGACGCGTTTCCACGGTAATTGCCAAGTCGCGGACTACCTACGATCGACAAACTCTTCATCTTCCGTCTCACTACTGTCGCGTTTCATTCTAATGGACACTAAGTAATTACGCGACACGCGACCCCTAACGACGAGTTGCGCTCGGAAGACGCGTGTTTCGTCGGGGAATCGAACACAAGGTGATTCGTTGACTCTGATCGCCCGCGTACTGACAAATGCTGCTCGACGACCACTGTCCGTGGTGGTCTCGTTGAGAATACACCTTTTTGACAAGGGAACCGCTGAAATTTTAGGGACTTCGAATGTGTCTGGTAGCGCTGTGGGTAGGTTTGTCATAGATGGGAGCTGCGTGGATGAAAGTACCTGGGTGGAACGCTCCTGTGGGAAAGATATTGTTGCCAGCGGGTCATTCCGTTCGAAATGGAGT
Organism: Andrena flavipes; assembly: GCA_963971345.1. Taxonomy (NCBI): domain Eukaryota; kingdom Metazoa; phylum Arthropoda; class Insecta; order Hymenoptera; family Andrenidae; genus Andrena; species Andrena flavipes. Next base: position 60,851,401 of record OZ020480.1, read on the forward strand.
AACATTTCAGATTTTGCTGAAACTTGGATATGTTGTAGTCTTTTGTGATGTATAAACGTATTTCGAAGGATTTTTAAACATTTTAGAAATTGTAGATCTTACAGATTCTGTAACGTTTAGTGTTGACATGTTTTCAATAAATTATAACTCTTGAAATAGGAAACTGATAAAAATGAGCTTTTGGGTGCTTACAGTAGAGTACATTTGTCTTTGCCAACGACTTGGTATCGATCTTCTGTCAATCTGGAACCGGCCATTATGGTAAATGGATATATGCAGCAAAATTCATCGTGTACCAAATAAATTCATCTACTAACAGAATCTTTTTCATTTTTTGATTTCAGATGATCTGGCTCGGAGAAATCGTGTTCAACGCTAAAGAAATAGCTTTCGGGAGAGTAGCTGTTATTCGTTCATTTTTCAATATTTTCCTATAACGAAATTACTGAGAGTTGCTGAATATATATATTTCTAAGATAAGAAAACAGTTGCAAAAAATATATATTAGATTTTCCATAAAAAATTCCCGAAGATCACGGTCTTCTTTTTGTAATCCTTACTACACTTTGTATTTTTGCACCCACACCTCTCATTCTTCACATCATACTCTCTCCTTTTCTTTCTCAGGTCAGGCCTAACAGCAGCTACGCTGAGCCGCGCCTATTTCACTACCCTTATTTCTTCTTTTTGTAAACACATTTTGTAATTATAATTATTATTATTGTATTATGTTCTTTATCCACCATTACGGTCATCTCGCGCGAGCCTGACGAATCCTAGATACAGACGGGTGTTACCCACTCCCGTTACAACGAAGCGAAGAAATACTTCTCTGGCAGACTTAGAACGCCAAGTGCGAAAGATCTGCGCGCACTTGGCGGCGAACAGCTGAATTGTGTCGCGAGACGCAATACCCCGTTTAATTACACAATTATACTAAATTACCGGGGATCGATCGCATCCGTTTTTCACGGCGCTGGCTCGAGGGCGAGCAGCTTTCTGTATCTGCCTAGAATGCTCGCGCAACAAAGTCCTTCGGATCCGCGTCGCGAAGGACTTTCCCGCCACGGCTACGGCGCCTTTCATTGCGCGTGATTTTGTGTCTTTGGGGCAAACCGCCTTTCTGCCCTTCCGTCGCCGCCTTCGCTTCGGGGTCGGAAACGAAAATCAGCCCAGGCGGTATCAGAGAGTGGAGGAGTCGCGGAGGTCGTGGAATAAATTTCCTCCGCGAACTTGTTCTTGTAATGTACGTGGTACCCGAATAAACGGTGGAACGTATTCGAATGAGGCAATTTCCGGATTGCACTGTACTTATCTCCAAGGGTGTTCTTATTAATTCGATCTTCAGGGCGATGGTGGCACCTGTTCAGCCCTCTCTGCCAAAGCTTTCCAAAGTTTTGTATGTCTTTTGGTAGAAACACTTTGACACATCCGTCTTTTAACCAGTTAAAATTAAAATAGATGTAGACAGCCAAATAACGAAATCGCGAGTAAGGACTAAAAATCTGTGCGAGTCATATGTGTGACGTTGAAAATCGCAAAAGTAAGAATTTACAGCTATTGTTGATACTCAGGAAAAATTTTGTCACTGCATCTTTGAAAGATGAGAAAATGATCGATATTGTTCATAATTTGTCGCAACGGTTGTTCAAGTATGTTGAAATATGAAAAATAACTTTCATCTTGAATATTGCAAGCCATTAAAAGGTCACTACACAAAGCACACAAGCTCCACGATACTGTATTTTCAGTGTGAAGTGATTAATGAAATGTCTCGCAACTATTTGCGTATCTCTGCGTTACTGATGCGATTACACGCGGGATGGTACGCGGTGATTCATTGGTGAAAGAGTCACGCCACCCTACTTTCTTCGTCAGTTTTCTTTTTTATGCCTCCTCGAAAAGGCGCCGTGGTGAGTTTCAATTCTCTTGCTGAAGCCGATATCTGTGTCTATTAATCAGACGAAGAAACCGAGAAGTTCGACCCGTCGAGCGAGAAGGACTCTCGGTCCCGAAAAACAGTTGGGAAGGAAAATGACAAAGGCCACGTCTCCTGCGACAGCGTGCGTGACCTGGATGGATTTGAAAAACTGGTTCTCGCCTCGGAATTGAAAATACGTGTCCGGTACTGAGCAAAACGATTTTCACGCTGTGCAGGCGCGAGCCGACTTCAGCGACGAAAAATGAAAAGCAAAGCTGCGAAAACAAGTGTCGACATGCGATTTGGGTCCAATAGAGAGGGGCGATTTCAAAGAAAACAGGGATGTTGGGAGCTTTCCAAATTGCTTGTCGGGATCAATGTTTGGACTTGCAACGAACTTTGTGCTTTTGTAATTACTATCACCTATTAAGGAACACTATTCAACTGATGATGTAAGCGCACAGATTCTTTTATAAAATCCCAAAAATGTAAATTAAAGATGCTACCAAAAGCTGCAAGAGAGAAAAGAAGGAAAGTGGGGTCTATGTCAAAATTGATTACCCTTATTATAAAAAAATACTTAATACTAAATTAGTGATTGTAAACGATAATGCTAATAAAATCATTACAGTGAGTAATTAAGCAGTCACTGTGAAAATTATTCTTACTTCGATCGTTTTTGTAAACCTTCTTATCGACCAAATTATCATAAATGTAATGGTTCGTTATCTACTGGGACGATTACATTAGCATTATCATTTATTATCATTAAATTTGTCATTATCTGTCCATCTTTGTTGAATGTCTCAAGGTCCGACCAGTTTTTGGTACTTTCGGTAGTACCTTTAATTTACATTTTTGGGGACCTTTGTGACATATACTTTCGATCTACATAAAAAAATCTGTGCTATTCTACTATCAGTTGAATAGTGTTTCTTATAAGTGTTATCGTGGTAATTCAGTACATATCGTTAACGGAATTATTCCTGACAGCCGCTACGTTCTTCATAATCACTTGCCACAGGAAATTTACAACTGTACATAAGTAGCTACTTGTTGAAACACATTATCGACTGTAATGCGTTTTCACTTACTGGAGGAAGGATCTGTGCTCGTTCACATTGTGTATTAATATATCCTTGCCAGCATCAATTAGCTAGAACTCTAGAATGTCGAATGTGGACAAGGTAGTAGGCATATTTCCTTTTTATGTAACCGTAAATAACTCCGTGATGCGTATACCATCGTCGAAGATAATTCCCATTTGATTGCGAGAGCAACATGACATTCATAGTGGACCTGGGAATGGAAAGTGCCGTAATCGATACAAGGGCTCGATGCGCGGACAATAAAGGCTATCGTTCCTCCGCTTCAACGGGCAAGCGGCATACAAATGCAATGTGCAGTTAATATTTACTTGCGGGCGACAGCGTTGCGCGTAAAAATACCGCTGGTTTTCAAGGTCCCATGTGTGACAAAAGTCTGACGTAAAAGCTAGCGAGTCGACGATCTGAGAATCGGACGCGGAGAGCTACCCGATGGGATGAAGCGTTTAGCAAAAATAAACCGAGACCTTGATGGGATCCACGGGCGACCAGGGTGGTATCGCATAATTCTTCTGCATCAATCGGTGGCATTGTGCGCCCTACACGGCATTCACAATGCACGCTTAAGAATAGCCGCCGTAGCCTTCGAAGGTGGCAAGGTTAAACGAAGCAATAATCAACTTGTTAGAGGGGAGGCGAGGATATCTACTATTAAAACACCCGAACGATTGTAATTATCGATGATCATTAAATCCGTAGTAAATTATATTTAATTAAAGATAATTATTTTGAAACATAATGCTAAATTAAATGTAAATTCTTTGTGTGTATCTATTTGTTGAATAACAAAAGCCTTCTGTTTTATAAAAAATGTAATATTCATAAATTACCAATTATAGATGAATTTCAGTGACAATCTTATTGTTAACCTAGAATTAACACAATTAGCTCTTACTTTTTTTTTTTTTTTTTTTTTGAATTTATTGAATATTTTATCTGTTATCATGAACTTGTCCTTTACAATTTTTCCTAAATTTTGCAGCGATGTTACTATTGCATAAAGATTCATTCCTTCAATTTTCAAAGATTTTTGCTTATTTCTAATGTTATTAAAGTTCATCCTTAACCAATTTTACTTGCGTGCCCCAGAAAGGGCACTCCTAAGAAAACAGGCACTTCTCAAAATGAACACAAATTAACGAAAATCAAATCACAGGCGTTACCCACTCCTCCTCTAAACTACCCCAAAGTTCACCCCAAGTTCGAAGTCACACGAGTAAGAATGAACAAAGAAAGTGTTCTCGCGAAGCTCTAATAACCGCTTTAGTCTTGAATTTTTCAGGAAAACGATGGGCAAGGCTTGTGTTCCCGATGCATCAGATTTGGGGTGCAGTAAATCTGATGAGATTGGGAAGATAGGAACCAGGAGAGGCGGTCGGAGCAGAGGCCAGGTTGCTAGAGAAGAGTTACTGCGGCAGCGTGGCCGCGCGGTGCTGCCACCTAGGCGGAAGATCATCGGTGGATTGGGTGGCAGCTCGCAGGCGCATTTCCCGGTGCATTCTCTGGTCCCGAGGCTCGGCTCGGCTGGAGCGTCGCGTCATTCCTTCCCCGCGATCCGGCGACGACAGAGCCTCTCTCTCTCTTCTATCCGCGCACCCTCTTCTTCGTCCTCCTTCCCCGTTGTTGGTGCTCGCGGCTAGTGGGACACACGCGGCTGCACCGGAATCGCGGCTCGCGGAGGCAACAGTTGCCACCTCGCTCCTCTGCTGTTTCTTTTTTTATCGGTCCCTCTGTTGCTTGGCCCTTCGCTCGGCCAGCTCTCCCCTTTCACTCGCACGCTCGTTCCCTCCCACTCCCCGTTCCGCCGCTTTCCCTTCTGGTTTGTTCCTCAACGTTCCGAGTCGGTTCCCCTACCGCCCGCTGACCGATAAGCGTGCACCACTGTCAGGGTCGAAGAAAGAAGAGGTCGGGGTCCGTGGTGCACCGCCAGCTGTTCGCGAGGAGCGTCCGTCCGGTCTGCCTTCTCTCCTCGCATCCACGGCCCCTTTCCGCCGCCTCCGCCGTCGAGACGCGCGTGGACGCTACTCCAGGGCCCGCTCGGTCCCGCTGCAACGACCATGTCGCTGATCGCCGAGTGCTTTCGACGGCTCACACCGGCCAGAACAGAGGTAAACAAAGAACCGACTCAGATAACTACGCGGAGCTCGTGCCTTTGTGTTATCTGGACATTGCATTGCCGGAGCGTCTTAACGGTGGCAGTTGAATTCTATCAGACAACATTACTTTCATGATACATGTCGGGGTAGTCAGTGCTTCGTGCCAAAGAGCTGCATAGAAGTTCATTAAGTTGTTTCCTTCCTCCTCTGGTTGCAATGCGAGCAGTACGAGTATAACATATGTCTGACAGCTGGGGTTGTGCTGAAGGCCCTGTTTACAATTACGATATATACCATAATCGTGGATTTAAACCCTGAAAATGGCATTCGACATTTCCCAAAGCATAGGATCATACAGTTTGAGTAAACACCGCGATCATTTATTCAGCCGTTAAAAAATACAGAAAATTTCATTTTACGGTAGCAAAAATTCAAGCACTCTGAATTAGTGAAACATCACGTGCCTTTACTACGCCCGACCGTACTTACCTGCAAACACTGACAAACCACTCGCAGTTCTTCAACAACAAACCGTAATCCAATTACATACATTCAAGAGTTAAAAATACCAGTCCGACCAGCTTCACAGTTCCCAGCGCAGACACCTGCTCGCGACATCGAGGTCTGGACAAAAGGCAAGCACCTAATCTTAATCCATAGCAAGACCGATCGAGTCGACAGGATTAATCGTGCACCTCGAATGAATCATTGCACGTGTGTTCACTCGTTCCCGGTGTCCCTTTTCTACAAACTCACTCCATGTCAGACCTCGAGCGTCCGTCGACGAGGAATGCCCGCAAAAAGGTTCGCAAAAAGCGGCAGGACGCGCGCGAGTGTTTCCGTGGGCCTCGGGTGTGATGTGTACACAGCTGGACACGCGACGACCGTCCCGACGCCGGGATTTCTGCCTGGTAGGCGTCGCGACATTCGATCCCGTGTTTCCGTTACCGAGTGACCGCGATTAAACGTCGGTGAACACGACGATGTGGGTCAGCGAGAGAAACCGTGGCACGCGGCTCTCCGCTCGCGCGACCTTGAACGCTATCGGGCCAATTACGCGTTCGTTAATCAGCCAGCGATCCCATTCGTGACACCGCTTATCTCGACGGCACTCCCGCCGCTCCAACATCTCCAGTCGGATTTCGATGAATTCGTTAACCCCTTTACCCCGGCTGATCTCCCTTCAATCCTGCGGGACTCGAGGCTTAACCCTTGCTCCGCGAGGCTAATTCACTTCCGCTGACAGTGGCGCGGTGCCATTCATGGAATTCAGAGGAAACGTGACGAAACTTCGAGCACGGAAGAATCTCCGCGACACAAATCTCTCGAGAGTCCCAGAGTGGTTAAATGGATGGAATTCACGAGATTGAAGAGTCGAGTGTCTTGATTAGTCTTGAGGGTTGCTATAGGGGAGAGGGGCAAAACAGGCATTTGCTACCCGCGGGTTTAGAGAAGAAAACGCTTATGTTTAAAAATTAAGCTTTATTAAGTTTATAATGAAGAAGTGAATACTTTTAAATTTCGGTTTTAAAATTTTAATTAAATTTGCACTACGATGTGGATTCAAAAAAGCAAGAAAGCTACTCGTTTTTGCATTACTCAGGGCCAGAGAGATTATAACGTTTCAAGTTTACTGGAACGTGGACAGAACAGCGTTTATAATTTTAGAGGCCCTGGGCGCAACATCATTATGAGGCTTCTGAAATTTTTCAGCTGCCAAGTTTTTGTATTCTGAATTTAATGTTCAAAAAGAAGTATTTTATTTTGGAACTGTAACTAGGCTGCTTTTTATATTGTTTGCGAGGAGTGAGGGCTTGAAATGTGGCCTTAAAGAGAGTGATGCCCTATTTATGGTAAATGCAGCTCTGAACGAGAATGATGTATTATCCGAACACTCGGGTCTTCTTAGTAGTTCAAGGTGTTCGCATAAAGAAACTTGTACTGGATTTTGCGCGAGGGTGCTTTGATTTTTTTTGGAGCTGAAGGCCCTTGATGTCTCTGGCACCTGAAGCTATTTTGCACCACGGATGCAGTCATTCAAACTTCTAGTACTTTTGTATCATTCAGGTCTACTCGAAACGAAAGACCAATGTGCAAGGAGTAGAACTCGTTCGATAGCCATTATACATACTTTCCCTGCACTTGAGTGATTTTTCAAAAGGCACATTTCTACAAAAAATTTTTTGTTAATAATTACGAAAAACTGTGGTACCTTAGTATATTACATAGCGGTAATGTTTTAAATTTTGCGACATTGTTTTAATGGGTATTTAAAAAACAGCTTGGAAATAAGCCCTTTTGATGGAAACTATAAGAAATAAGCTACTTTGTATGAAACCATTTGGAAGTAAGTCCTGGACCTTGCACAATCTTTTCTGCAATTTTCAAAATATAATATAATGCATATGGTTACTTTTGTTTTGCCACGTTTAATTGTAAATGTACCATTGCAGTGGGTACATTTTTCAACTAATTTAGTATATGTTTGGGTAACTCTATGGAAAATTTATTTATATATTTTGCTTGGAGCTCAAAAATGGAAATATGCCCTTTTGAAAAATCACCCCTCACTTGATTTCTGTGAGCAGCTGCGTTTACCGATTTTTATAAAATAGGTACTGAAAAATGGGGGAACATTGGCATATTTTTGAAACATTTTGTTATATAATCCTATTATAACATTGTATCTTTTGTGATTGTACTGCAAGTGTGAAAATGCATAAAATTTTTGTGTATTTCCTTCTTTAAAACATATTAAGTAACTGCCAATGTTCCACCAGTTTATGGTAATTCAATAGGAAGCAAAATTTCTGACAGGAATTTCCCCTGTTGCAGCTGAAGGGCTACAAAGTGACGGACGTAAACCGCACGCGTAAATTTGGCGTGGCTTGTAGGAGCCTCCAGGAATTGAAACGGAAAGCCTGCGCGAAGCTGAACGTGAGTATCGAGCATCGATTTACACTGCCGGCCTTTGCTTTAATCAATCGCCTATATCCGCGGGGGTTGAGCCATATCCCCGTGGCTCGGTTCGCCCCCGACGAATGAAAACGGAACGTATCGCGTGCTTGACGTTGCTTTTACATTTTATAATAAAAGTTGCCAGCTGGAACTGGGTCATAAAAGCCTCGCAGCTGATCCGTACCGGGGATTCCGGAAAATCGTAACACGATATATCGTTGTCCTCGGATCCGGATTTCGTTACCAGTTATCCCGAAACGGGCCGAACACGCTCTGCGCGCGAAACTGCTAAAACGGAGAGTGCCCGGCTCATTTCTAATTTCCATTGGGTAATTCTATCGCGCGGAATGTTGCAGGGGCGGATACCTTTTGTATACCTTCTGATACCCTTTGTGAAAATAATCATAAACTATTTTAATTAAAAAATGTTGAGAGAATTTTAAAATTAATTTGATATGACAACTGGCGTATGAGTTATTGATAATTTGCTAGATAAAAGAAAAGTGAATTACTTTAAAATTGAATGAAGCCTCGGTGTTTGAAGTTTATTCAAATGTTTTAATTTCAACCACCAAAATTGTTAACTCCCCGAAATTTGCCACTTTCCAAAGTTTATCGCTCCCTCAAATTCGCCGCTCCTTCTTTGGAATAATGAAATAAAATCTTTCAAGACGAAGGAAATTTATTATCCCCCACATTAAAGAATCAACGCCGTATAATACAAGCGCATTTGAGTGGAACGAAATATAGGGGCAAAATATTATTTTATTATTCATGACTTCTAATAGTGGGCAAAAGTTACCTTTTATAATAGTATTTAAACTGCCAAAGTTTGAACGTGATGAACAAATTTTTTGAGGTGCCCCAAGCCCTTCAAATATTAACATTTACTGAAATATTACTTTCTGAAAGGCTTGCGGCACCTCAAAAAATTTGTTCATCGCGTTCAAACTTTGGCAGCTTAAATACCATTAAAAAACACAACTTTTGCCCTCTATTAGAAGTCATGAATAATAAAAAAATATTTCATTCCAACCTAACGCGCATTAACTATACGCAAAATTCGTATTTCTCTTGGAATATCCAAGTGAATACACGGATCCGTAACACCTAGAGTAGAAGCAGCCGTAAAAGAAATCGAGGAAGGAAGTGTCCTCGCGGACTGTAATCCCTGGGGGTGGATTTGCATTCGTAGGATGGGAACGGCGGAAGTAGTCGGTCCCTCGGCTAATTGCCCTGTGGAAAGGTGGGCAGAGAGGGTTTCAGGGGGTGGGATTAAGGTTTACGCGAGGCGTTAGTTACAAACGTTTGGCGGGTAGGTTAATTCGGTTGCGGGGGCGACCTTGGAGCCGGATCGCGTTGGCCTGCAGCGTACAGCTTTATCGAACCAGCCGGGCCACGGGCAAGGAGCAGCCTCAATGTCAAGGTCGCCCGCGTCTCCGCTGGACCGATACCCGGACCGTCGGCCATGCGTCTCGCGGCGGAGCCAAGATTCTTCGATTTCTCCGCCTTCGATTCGGTCGATGACGCGCACGCGACTGTCGCCGCAACGGTGTCTGCTCATATCTGCCGCAAAACTCCGATCCTCCAGCGATTGATCGAGGTTACGCGCGTGCAACGAGCCCGGGTGCGTTCGCGACATGAGATCCGAGGTACAGGGTGGTTCATGGCAGGGGGGCCGGGACTGTTAAGGGTAGGAAGTTTAAATTCCTCTTTGGGAAATACTCTTGTAAATCGCTGGTGGATGGTAGGATGAGGGATCGAAGCTGTTGGTTTTGATAGTGTAAGCGGGGCTGTTCACAGGGGGGGCAGGGGATGCAAGGCAGCCAGGTTGTACAGGGGTTCCAGGAAAATGGAAAATGAAGGAAATAGGAAAAATAGGAAAGGAAAAAATAAGAAAGAAATTTTTTTATTTGATTGAAATGAATTTAAACGTAGAACTGGCAATACCACGGACGCACCATAATTATTGTGGTTTTAATATAATAATCTAATGTTATTAATGATATGGCAATAATATTTGTTTGTTTCTTTTATTTTTGCACTTTTTTATTATTACGATTATGCTTCTTCTCCTTTAAAAGACGTTATGCTTTTTTACAAATTAGACGAATCACTTGTTCTTAGCATTGCTTCTTTCAGAAAATAAACCTGCTAGCTTATCGCGAGATTGGATTCTAATATGAAAGCTTACTCCGAGCTGCACATGAACGCAATTGCTGGGTGAAATTGATCCTGCACGTGACACATAGTCAAGCTATCCGCCGTTCTATGGTTAATAAATCACGTAGCTGCTTTCTGTAATAGGGCCGAATGACCGAATCAGTTCGATATCGAATGATGTATTAGGAAATGAGATGGGACTGAGTTACGTGGGTCGCCTTGTAGAGACAGCGCTCGCAGCGTTCGGCGTCGCTCTCCGCAATTAAAAACCATTGTTCTCGTTCGAACAATTCACGGTTCGAGTGCTCCGTTTTTACGAGGTCTCTTAACGAGTCGCAGGATATTCGAGCGATTTAATTTCCAGAGCGAGCCTCGCGATCAGTAGAGTCGCGTGGGTAAATATTATGCAGTTTAATAACGATGGTAAGTGACACTTCGTGTTTGCGATTACTTACTAAATATTTAACGTGCGACGGATATTTTAGCAAATCGACTAACTGGACCCATGTAGACCCTATACCGATGTCACCTAACAGAGTTTACGAGTAGAACGAGAAATGAGGGGAATCTTTGGTGTCCTCAGGTGACAAACGACCTAGCCGAAGTGAACATCTTCCTGCTGGACGGATCGCAGATCGACGAGGACTACTTTCACACGCTGGAACCTCAGACGACATTGATCCTACAGAAGCCTGGCGAGGAGGTGTTGAGCGGTCAGTACAACCACACCACGATTTACTAAATCACTTGCACTACCTTCAAAGGTAGGTTTTCCTATACGCGACAGGACGATTTTCTCGAAAATGAAGCGCGGTATCAAAAAAAGTCACTCTTCCTTTCCGACTTGTAACAAGTAAATAATTCGAGAAGAAGGAATAAAATTGTTTGATATTGCGCTTTATTTTCGAGAAAATGGACTTTGAAGTTCATAAAGTTGCGTCCAGCCGCGTATAGGAGACCCTATCTTAAACGGTACAATAATTTATCTCGGCTACTCGGAGAGAAAACGACCACCGCCGTCATCGCCAATTATTTTCAATGAAGTGCCAGACTATGTAATCCCACTGAAGTAGCGACGCGTACGTGAGCTCGATTTGCCAGGTAAATGTAATAGCACAGTGAAGGTGCGAAGCAACAGACACTGCTCAGCGCGTGAATCGATCGGAATAGGTGTTTACGTCGGGAGCAGGCGAAGAACGAGCCTTCGTGCTTGACGAAGGTACACACCTCCTCGAGATCCGCTGTCTGCTTACAGACGCAGACCTCCTGTACGACACCTTGAGGCGCGTCAACATCGATTTCCTCACTGCGGGGGACAAGGCGTCCAAGTTCCTCACGGAGAACCTGAAAGCGAAGGTCGCCGTTCTGAATAGCGTGCTGAACAAGGATGACTCGAAGACGGCGCTGAGCGCGAGGGACGATCATCCCGAGTGGTTCGGCGAGCTGGAGACCAACTACACGAGCAAAGTGAGTCCTTCGTCACGGGGAAGCATTTTCACGCTTCGTTTTTTTTTTCTCGAGATTCTACGCTTAAAATATGGCAAGCATCGACGAAGGAGTGCCGCCTTTGCTTTACGCAAAGGACGACCGGTTCCTAAGCCGAGGCGGAAGCCGCTATCACGCGCCGTTTCAGTTCTGCAATTTGTTATTGAGATCAGACAAGGCTAAGCCCCCGCCTCTCAGCAGCGCTAACGACGGGCTTAAATCAATTTATTTGACACCAAGGCAGGCGGGAATATCTTATTTAATGCCCGTTGGGCGTCCATAACGGCTGGGTAATGACTGTGAATTACAGTGTAGAAGTCTAAATGCAACACACCTCTCAGTTCTTGCATATTTTAAATCGTTTCACAGATAGCAAGGAATAGTCGAACGTTCAAATCAATTTAAACTAGTGGCGCACCCAGAGCAGGGCCCAAGGGGCCCCGACACCTCCCCAAAGAAACAGGAGCAAGTAGATTAATGTAACCACGACTGAAGTAATTCAAGAACTTTATGAAAACAAAAGAAAAGTGAATTTTATTCTTTAAATACATTTTTATAATTACCTAATGAATTTTATTGCACTTGCAATAAAAATATTTTTATCCGCTCAACTCAGCTACCCCCAAGGTTAAATCCTGAGTGTGCCAGTGTCTCGAAAAGCCTACAAGTCGACGTTCTTTTAGATTTTGTTTTAAAAAAGTATTAACATTATTGCACCCGTAATTTTTTTCGTGAATACCGTAATTAAAAACCTAGTTTCGAGAAAAACTTCACTTCAAATGCTTTCCATCCTCGATATTTCTGCGATTTTCTGTCCCACATTTTGGGAAAACATTCTTAACATATCAAACACTGAAAATTTGAGAAAAAATCTTTTTGGCATATTTAAGTGTATGGCTACACAGTTACACCAATGGAACGCTTTCAAATTTTCGAATTTGTCCCTTCACCCCCAACTGGCCAAAGCACCGAGCGTACTCTCAGTCTCGAATAGCAATGGACGTATTTAGTAAGACACTCTAGGTCGAAGGTAATGCAATTTAAGGGGAGTGGGTCTGCCCTACATCGTCCAATATCGTCGAGGTTAATTAACGTTACAACGTTTCCACTTTAATTCCGGTAGCTTCCCATTTATCGCGCGTCAAGCTCCAGGTGGAAAGACCGACTCGTTGGCTTAACGGTTCCTGCGCGATAATTAATTACTTCGTTATCGCTGTCGCTTTGCGCGTGGAGCCCGCGCGAGATTTCATTTCAATCGCGGGAATCTTCAACGAGCAATCGTTTCTTTTTTCGATAGCTAGTAATCGCGGACACGCGTTAAGATCGTTCCTTTGAAGCCTTACACCCTTTCTGACACGGTGATCCTTAAAAATGGCGACGAACATCGTGGTATCTCTTTCGATCGCAGCCGCAGCCTTTCCATCACAATCAGGAAACCCCTGTTTTCCGCGAGTTCCACGCCTAAGCTTCCCTTCTATATATCTCCTGCCGTAACACCGACTATCCCCCTGTCTAAGGCTGGGATCAGCTAGCTTTACTGATAAAATACACGACCTACCTTCCACCTTGGCGCGCACCTCCGTCTTTGTCCTTCGTTCTTTGTTACGATTTCTATCCCCTCCCTCCGGCTCGATTCAAAATGTCACACCGCACTCGTGACCGCAATTTTTTACTATCCTTTCGCCCTTCAGGCAGAGCAAATACCAAATAGTTGGGCTTGAATTATCGGCAATGTACCGAGCGCGAATGGCCGAGCTCCCCTTCGGCATTGCAGCGCACAATAAGGGTTGCTTTGTTGGCGATTGGCCGAAAACAATAGTTCTGTCGCGCGCTGATTACATGCCAATTATATCCACGAAGGGATTGACCTGTTTCGATTGACGAGTCAGCCACTGGGCTCTGCAAATTGTCCAACAGCTATCATTCACTAAAGCAAAGAGTCGTAAAATACACATTCTTTACTTTTAGAAGAGCCATAGAAATTTAATAACACAAAAAGATATACTCTTTGGTGGGGGTAAAAACAACTAAGGCAGATAGCCAGGTAGATATACAACAACCATGCGATACGCGAAAACCATTGTGATCAGAAATTTACAGTACCTACATTAAATCCATTTAAGTGGCGGAAACTTTTCCAATTTTTCCATTTCTTCAAGTATCAGAAGAGTCATATTTACAAAGGAAGTTTGGCAGACTGAAAATTCAGAAAATTATGCAACTTAGCGTGCAAGTAGAGTAATTCATCCGTAAGATAACCTTATTTTTGTTGGTGCCATAGTGGGATTTTAGGGAGTGAAATCACCCCTCGAAAAAACTTCAGAATTTTCTTTTTTGTGGAATACCTATCTCCAGAACGGTGAAGGATATCGGAAAAATGTTTCAACAAAAGTTGCATCTGTTTTTTATATCTACAAATCTGCGTAAAAATAATTATCGAAAAATCCATACTTATCAAGTTACCCCCACCACCAATCCTTTATTAGATAATTATTGTTACGAACAATGTACAGCTAAAGCTATCATTAACGAGAACATCATTCCGTAGGAGGCGTACATGCACCGTAGGTGCCAGGACAGGATACGCGGCTACTTGTACAAGACGATCGACCAGATCAAGTCATCGGAGACGTTCGCCAGCGACCGGAAGGCCAGGAAGCAGCTGCTGTACGCCATAGCATTCTTCAAGATGCAGCTAAAGGAGGACCACTACTTCGGCCACTACTTCGACAGGACCCGGGCGAGGATCGAGTCGAAAAAGTCCATCGACGAACGGGACTCGACTACTTGCTACGACCATTGCCCCTGCAGACTCAACCGACTCGACGGCGGCACGTACTTCCGGTTATTCGGGACGGCCGATCGATCCTGTGTGGACGGCACGAAGAAGAAGGCGGAGAAGAACTCGATCACGGACTCGAGGACCGAAGAGGAGACGGAGGAGGACGAGGACAGTTGCCCTTACAGGATTCGAACTAAGGAAAGGGAATCCTGGGTCGCGATGTGCGATCGGAACGGTGAATTCAGGTGCGGGGGCGTTTGGAACGCGGACAACTGCGTCTACGGGGAGAGGCACAGGATCAACCCTTACAGGTCGAGGGAGGAGCTTATTTTATTCTCCACATGGAACTTCGATCATAAGTGAGCATTTTGTACAGAGATGGGCGAAAAGTTTATTTACTTAAAAATTCGAATGACGTACCTATAAAGGTTAAAACCATTATTCGTTATGTGTCGAGTAAAGTTAATTTTTTTACTCGAAGTCGAATAAAGTTAAAGTGAAAGTTACAGTTGAAGTGGAAGTTGAAGTTGAAAAATTCGACGCTCAAGATGTCAAAGAACTAACTTCATTCATCAAATAATCTAAAGTTAAAGAAATTTTAATTTAATCCGTTATTTAAATCATTTTTTATTTAGTTAACGTTCAACTCTGATTTTGTAGAATCTTCGTTGCACTTGCAGTTTTAAGAGTGAACGATAATGGATGCCGGTCAATTGAAGGTGGAGTTGCAACGGAGATAATCAGGTACATACTCTGTGATGAAATTCTATTAACTTGGACTTAATTTTCAGAATCGAGAGGTCCAGGACCTTGGTGCCGCAGCTGCTGAAGCTGTCGGCGCGGGGGGTCGCCAGCGAGGACGAGATCCTCGAGTTCTACGACAATCTGTTCACGGTGAAGAACCTCAGGCTGGTTCACATCGTATGTCACGATAAAGGCTCGCACAAATGAATCAGACGTCGGCAGGATGGCTGATCGTACGAGATCGAAAGGCGGGAAGGATTCTACTTCGAAATACGTAACAGCGAAGAACAGGGGTGGCAAATGGGGTTTGACTAACAGGAAGTAAAATCAAATTTTATATATAGTTTTCACGTGACAGTACCTCCATGAAATATAAATGGGTACATATACTATATAAATATAAATAAGTGACCCAAAATGTATCTAAACTGAATCAAAATTAGTAGTGGGTATTTTTCTTTATCAAAAGTCTTTTATTTTTACTACTATTTGAAATAAAAGTCGATTCTCGTTTTAGTAAAACGAGATGTACTTTTGTGTATTAATCATTTTTTTTTTTTTTTTATAGATTTTGTAATGTGTCTAAAAATATCTCGCGCGCCACGCGTTTGCCATCCCTAACGTAGAACGATCAGCGAACACGAATGCAATTTCTACGAGCGAGGACGTACCTACTTGTAAACGTTGTTGATATAGAGTTATCATAGATTTAAACGTTTGTTAATGTCGCCATCCGGCAGTGATTCCGTTGCGCCACGAATTAACAAGCAATACTAACGATCGCGAGATCAACGAACTCTATTCTACTGGACCTAGTTTAAGCGAACTTTTCTATGTCTCTCGACTACCATAATTTTCTATCTCGTGAACGGACGTTCGATAGTCGTCTTCACGTTTCGCACTAACGAGCAAGCTGTACCGTTGATGCACAAATTTTTCAATTATTATCAAGGCACGACACAGCAACTTACCGAGCACTTCTATAATCGAAGCACCGACTCATTCCTATAGTCAAAGACTTGTTGAAACTATTTTTCAAATGCTCCACGTCCAACGTGAACGCAGGGGTGGATTTGGATAAAATATTTTACTTTAAAAGAGCTGAGACAAATTTGAAATTAATTCGATATGACAACTCAAATATGAAATATGAATTATTGCAAAAAAGGGGTGAATTGTTTTCGAAGTTGCGTCGAGCGTTTGTGTTTAACATTTTTCAATCTCTTTCGCCTAAAATTTATCGTTCCCAAGATTTTGACGTCCTAGGCTACAACCGACTTAGCCTACATATAAATCCACCCCTGCGCGAACTGACTGTGACTTTGGGAAAATTTCAATTCGTTGTACAGGGTTGGGCGCAACGGAATAATCGCGGATCGAGGGAGATTTATCGAATGGCGGGTCCAAGGAGCTCGCCGGGAGGTGTCTGTTGCTCGTTTCACTGGACGGGAGTTAAGAGTTTATCTTTAGAAAGTGTACTCCGTAGTGTCGAGTATCTTTCGAGTATTTTTGATCCGACTGATCGACCGATGACAAAACCAAAGTTCTGATATATACATATACATAAATATATACATATACATATTCGTTATTGAATTTAGAAAAGATATATATACATATGTGTAGAGGGAGAGTCAGTCGTGTCCCTGGTAAACGTCGATTCTGAAGCTGAAGTTCCTTAAAAACGGAGCTTGAGTAATTTTCTCCGACCTCTCGAAAAAGTTCCGAAGCTTCTGTTTTGTCAAAAATATTTCTGAAAGTGATCTTGAGCCCAAGATAATGAAGTCTGATAGCCAAGGTCGTTTCGAGATCGATTATTTATTCCAATTTGTGCATATCGTACAATTTTATTTACAAGATGAATTTCTAATTTAACAACTAACTTGACTTTCAAACATTAATTCACAAGTTACCATATTTTCTTCAATCACTCAAACTTCGAATACCAGGGTAACTGATCCATCCCATGTATACGTGCGTATGAAATATAAATATACACAGAGATATACATGTACAAGCGATAAGACGTTTTAGAGACTTCTGCGATATATCTGAGGCGGTGCTTCTTCCGGCATAGAGGATATCTGACGGAAGGGACTCTATCCGAGGTGTCTCTTTTTGATAATTCTTCTTTTGATATGATTTTGACTGGCCCGCGTTCGCTTGGTACCGACGCGTCCCTGTGAACGCGTCGTTATGGACCGAAACATCGCCAAGACTCACTTTTTTATAATATCTGTCTCACTATCGACGACAAGGACAAATAACGAGAAAGCAACGATCGCGGTTGCACATAGCTTGACTTTAGTAACGCGATGTTCAGTTCGATTATGTCCACGGATATCGACGCCGACTGAATTCCGCGACACGGAAATTGTATCGCGCGCCTTTCTTCCTTAAAACTCTGGCTATTAGTTGCGCGGCTTTATCGAGGAGCGAAGCGGCGTTCTCTGACACTTTACAGTTTACAGGGTCATCTCTCTTCTTCGACAGCTGGTCAGTCTCTCGCGTGAAATTCGTGCGCTTTGCTAAAGAGGGTGTGTGACAGGTGGTCGTCAGAGTTGGGCATTCAAGGAGAAGGCCTACCTAGAACGGTCAAAACAACATGCTTCTTTGGGAATTTTTTCTAGAAAAAAACCGATAAACTTTTATTATTAAACATTAGTCTATTGGAAAGAGTACATCTTATGGATCTTTCAGTATTTTTTGTGGTTAAAAGTATTGATAGCTTTCGCGACGTACCTCTTTTTAGGCGCTTTGCGGTGACAAACGTAGTTGGGTACAGGATCATCCAAAATTGAAAATTCGATTTTTTTTATTAAATAATATATGAAATTATCTAGGCGCTCTCGGGCCCGATTTTGGAAAAATTATTTTGAGACCAAATGGCGGCTGTGCAAAGTTTTTCGAGTGCGAAAAAAATCTAGGCAAAAAATGGAAAAGCTCCCGATAGCGCTTAGATATTTAATCCTAAAAAAGCCTGCAAAGCCTCGAGTAAATCGGCTCATTAATTTTTTATTTGTGCGTCACCAACTTTGAGAACATGATTTTGAGGAAAACGGTCGGATTAATTTGACACTTTCAGGGAATATTTTCAAAATGTTGTACTTCAAGAAAATATAAAAATCGATTTTTCGAAAATTTCTAGCTAGGCCTCCCCCCTTAACTAAATAAAAAATTATTTAAATAATGGATCGACTAAAAGTTACTTTCACTTTACATTATTCGACAAATAAAGTTAACTCGGGATGACATGTCGAATAATTTTTTTAACTTCTATTCGTTATTCCAAGTTTTATTTAAATACAAATTTTGCCCATCTCTGGTCGTCGTGTATAGGAATAGGGAGGTCGCGTCGCTCTCGTTGAAAAAGTTGGCATTTCAAAAGCGGGATCGATGAAAGTATCATGCTTCGAGCTCGGGTATCGTTCGCCGATGCGTGCTCCGTTGGAGAAGCCAACTTTATCAGCGGAACGGTTCGGTGTCGTTACCAACGATTCCATCGGTAAAAGCTCGCCACCGAGCCTATTGATTTGGTGCAAAGCTTCGAATTACTTTGATGGTACGACACTAGCCACTTTGGCGGCCCAGCTGTTCTAATATTGGCGGAAAATCAAAGTTGACTGTACGCGCGAGTGGGAAGATAAAATTGACGGAGCAAGGGAAACAGTCGTATCTCGTTTGCGAAGGGGAATAAACATGCCTCCGGTCGCGTTTGGGGTGACGATATCAAACGATACACGCTATCATAGTGTTAATCTGGGTGCGAGAAGATAAAAACAGAGAGGTGGAATATTTTTGTGAAATCGTGCGTCCAAAGATGGAGCAGGGAGAAAGTGCATAAAAGTGCAATACTTCCTCGTAGGCAACGTATAAGCATAGTTATTTTTCAATGTAAAACGGTGGAGTAGATCTATTTTAGGCAAATATATATACATATATATTTTAGGTACGAGAAAATGGAAAAAAAGAGTGGAGGGGAGAAGAAAGGAGACTCGTAATTTCTTTCCTTCCAACCTCTATTATTCCCTTTGAGACTTATAACGCTCACGATTTTATTGCATTTCAAGACAACCATATCGAGATAAATCTAATATTTATACTCACCGAAATCTGCAACTCGTCCCAAATTCGCGGGTGATAAACACTTTGCTGTGGCGCGGGCTGTTTTTTCAACCACGCACGCAGAAACTTCAGCGCGACCAATAATTAAACGGCTCCCGATTGCGGCGCGGAGGAGGATGCACGGAAATTTATGTCGAGGCGAGCGAACGGATGATCCGAGAAGCGATGTAACTTCGTTAACCCATGTGAAAGTACTTTTGCGGCGCCAGCTCGATTAAAACGGGAATGGATTCATATTTCTCCTCGATCGCGAGTTTAAAACAGTCACGTCATCTTTTGTCCTTTGCTTTTGTGTCTCTACTTAGTTAGTAATATACAGGGTGTCTAAGCTGTGGTACTGTAATTAATAGGGGGTGATTTATTATAAATATAATACTTTCAAAGGAAACTTGAGTTTCGCAGCTTCAAATTAGGAAAAATATTACACAAATATTAAAATATTATAAATATGCTATATTATAATATAATTAAAATATAGCACAATATAATATATATTCTAATATTTACTATACAATATAATATATATTATAATATTTACTATACAATATAATATATATTATAATATTTACTATACAATATTATAAATATTATATTATTAGCTCGTTAAATTTAAAGCTTCAAATATTTTTTATCTACTTTTAAGAAATTCTCTCTACCCCCAGTATCTCGCAAGCCACCCTGTGTAGGTTCGCGTAAATCAATTACAGCTGGTTAATTACGAGCGCAATTAAAGGGGCGATTACAACGTAAGAACCGTCCAGCCCGGTGTCGTTTAATTTAATTGCGCTTCTAAGGCTCCCGCGTCGTTTCTTTTGCCTCCCCTCCCGTCGTCCCTTATTCTTGCGTCGCGTCGCCTTCGCCAAGCAAAGTTTCGGCGAATGACGTCGCGAAACCTCCATTAACAACGATATTGTTCAAGTTTCCCGCGCCCCGTTGCTATTTTAGTGCCTCGAACGTCGGTCCGTCCGCTTTTCCTTTTTAGCTTTTATCGGCGGGCCGATAATTAATCGCAATTACGCTCGACGAAAACTGCAACAACCCCCTGTCCGCCCCTTAAAATTTAATAGATCCTAATAACAACGCCCGCTCTTTCGGGGGCGATTACGCCGGAATAGTTGGGCGGCGTTCGAATGGCAGAGGGAAATCGCGCGTGGCTTTCCTTTCTTTTTTGGAAAATATCCGAGTTTTTCCGCGCCGCTGGACCCTCTTCGGGAATATCGAATCGCGGCAGTCGACGTTCCAGCGACAGACGTGCTCTTTTGCGCAACGAAGCGGCACGATAATGGGTCAATTTCGAATTCACTGAACAGACTGAATGGAGCTTAAACCTCGTCGAATTCCTCTCCCTTTTTCTTTCTTTTCCTTCCTGGGCCCCCCCCTCGTACGCGACAATCGAGATTATTCCCCAGTTTTCGCGGTTTCCGTTGGCCCACCGAGCTGGCGGGGAAAAGTCACCACGCGGAACAGAGATTAGCGAGAGCGAAAGGACAGAGATTAAATGGCAGTCTCTTGATACCTTCCTGCTGCTCCGCTTGTCACTGGCGTCTACGCGACTTCTGGGAACAACGGCTTATCCGCACCGCTATCTACGCCAGACGGACCCCCCTTTTGCTCTCTACGATGAAGGACCATAGGTTGGGCTGTCAAATAGATTTCGTTCTTTGCGTTTTGGTTATTCTCGTTTCATTGTTTAGTCTCGTTACGTTTGATCTTGGGGAAGATTGCTTTGGGGGGAGTTTTATTCATTGGAGCGTAACGAGTTGATAAAGCTACTTTCTCTACAAGCTTTTTTTTTAACTTCAAGGTCGATTCAAACTTTTCAAATCTTTTCAAACTGTTCAGTCTGACGGATCCTCCAATCGGGTCTGGCTTGGGCTATTTTTGCGCGCTAGGCGAAATTGCCAAATTGCGTCCTCTATTTATAATAGGTATATTTATTTGACGTTTTTGATGACTTTACTCTGAATTTTTATTTGTAACGTAAAACTGTCGCGGTACTTCTTGTGATATTTTATTTAAAACATTATTCTAAAAAATACCAACAACGAGAAGGACATTTTGTGTATGTGACATTTTGAGGTGCCGGGCCTGCCTTGAATTATCAACTTGTACGCTTTGTTACGACAATCTTGGATGAACTCGGAGGTGAACCAGCTCGATATTTGCATTCGCTGAAAGAGTTATCCGTGACTCGGTGGTAGGTATAGTGACTGAAAATGTCGCCCGAGGTTGTATCGGAGTAGTATCGCTACCTGGGGACCGGAATCGCGGAGCAAGGAGCTGCTTAGAGGGTGTCAGCTGCCACCCAGGCTCCGCCTCGATGATCGTAACGAAAACAAATTCGCGTGTCTGTGAATTTTCGCGGTTCAGCGATCCTGCCTGGGTTGCCCTCGGGGCGAGAATTACCCCGCAATATGTTACCAATCGTAACGAGCTGAAAATCGATACAAGAAGGAGCTTGCCCTTCAGAAATTACAGTCCTACCGCCCATCCATTAGGCAACCACTGCGGAGGCGATCGTGCAATGTCAGATTCCATTGGGGGGCAGTTCAGTGAAATGAAACGCGAGGGCCGGAGATATAAGTAGACTCCGTTCGACCTGTAATTGCATGTCGGAATACCTCTGCGGATGGGTCATAAATGGTATTAAATATCACTGAATGGTACCTCCTATCAGATCGTGTGCGCCAGAGGGAGAATATTTCGAGGTTCGAATGGTAGGGGGAGACTAAAAAGGCACTGCGAATCAAAGTGCCCAGCGAGAAGCAAAGGTACCTATGCCTTTACGGGGGTAATTGAGTTTAGACTGTCAAGTTTTCAGCTGATTTTATGATTCTCTTCTGGGCGATGAAAGAAGATACCGATGCTTTGTATACACTTTTATTCGCAATACCTACCCCTATAAATAAACCTCAACTACTCCCAAGCGATTGTTTCTAAAATTTCTCGCTTATTGGAACAAGTTCCATTCAATTCTTATCATTCCATTAAAGACAATGCTTCAACCGAGCAACTAAATCCCTCCCAAAGTTCCTTCCTCTCCTCGGAACCACCTGCAAGGTACATCGACGTCGTTCCACTTATTCCCACAAAAGCGGCCGCGACGCCAATGGGACTTAAACTTCCAGCCCAAAGAAAGGGGGCGAAAAGCGGCGCTCGCCGTTGTCTTTCGCAGCGAAACATTCGTCGACAATATCAGCCGTGGAGGGCTGTGACAGCCTTGCAAAAGGAGAACGGAAGACGTAGGAGGAAGGGGCACGGGGGTGGAATTCGGTCGGTTTTCCCGGCACCCTCGGTCCGCCCCCCCTCCCGTCGCCGACTTTACTGCCGGCACTAATCACTTGCCGGCGAAACGATTTACTGATTTATCGTTTAATTTCGCGACGATGGCCTCTCGATGCCTCTCGCGCCACGCCACGCCACGCGAGCTACTACCGCCACGTGCATAAAACTTTCGAAATTCGAGATCCACTCCGCCAGAGGAGCGCGACAGGGGCAGAATGAAGGGGGAGTGGGGGGAGAAGAATTTTCGTTTCGTCGAGATTAACGATCGACCTAGAAGCACCGAGGGCCCTCGGCCGTTTCGGTATTGGTCCTGAACACCGGACGAGCCTGATTTTATTGTCGCGTTAAACGCTGCCCGGATTCGGTGCAGCGACTCCGCTGTAATACGCGACTCGGTGTCGCGTAACGGATCGTTACAGGAACGCGAACCACCCCTGGGCGCAGGGTAATACAGGGTATCGCCGGCAAGGAAATTATCCCGGATTTGGGAGCTTCACCGTGGCAGTGTATCGTACCGATACGTGTACTTTAATGTCAGTTTTCTTTCGGATTTACTGTGAGAGGTCTCCGATGAGATTTGTGGCTCGAGTCGCGGCACTTCGTCAGGGTGTGGGCCTTTATTTGGCCGGCAAAGGTAGGCAATCTTAAGCAACGCGCGAAATACGTTGCGGGGATGGATCGGGGACGCAAAGACGATCAAATAAGTCAGTGCGTACGTGTGTGCACGATTTCGTCTTGTTTCGGAGGTACAGCCGCATCTGCGCTCCGGTAATCCTTCGGGCAAACTGGGCTCTGCAACGTTACACATGCTCTGCAGATCACAGGAACGCAGCGATCGGAGCGCGCGATTGAAATGATTCATTCGAGTCATTTGGAACTCACGTTTCTGTGTTCGCTGAATTTCATGCACGATTATGTATTTATAGGTGCAGATTCGATTCTGTTGAGGAACAAATGCAGTTACATTTTGCACCCTAGGTGGATTGCATGTAACGATACACTCGTACAGAGGTAGCATCGAAACCAATTTCCTTATCTGGCTTGGCTTAGTTTCTCTGAATTGTTTAAATTTTGATAGCTTTGTGCTGGGTTAGGATCTCTCCAGGGTTTCACTTTTTTGCAATGCCTGCTAAATAATAAAATTCACTGTCCTGGCATTCTTAGTCAGTTCGTCTTTAAGGGTAAAATTCATTCCAAAAATAGGTCGTTTTTAGGATTGTATTTAAAAAATAAAATAAACATTATAGTGTTAAAAAAAACATTTTAAGGTGTATTTTTGTGTCGTTAATTGTTCATGGAATTGCAATCGCGTCGGAAAATAAGTTGACACTCTTTAAAATCGCATAACTTATTTAAAATTTATCCAAACGACTTGAGTTTTTTTGAGAAGCTAACGGAATTAGTTTTCTGGGTGACGTATTTCGTCGTTTTGTTTCAGTCACGAACAGACAGCAGTACATATTAGATAAAATATGTAAAATATTTTTTACCATCATCAATATTGTACAAATACAGCTTAAGAAATTTTTTAGTACTATAACGTTTACATTTTTTTTTAAATAAAATCCTAAAAATGACGTATTTTTTAAATGATTTAATGGGAAGGTTCCCTTAACATACAGCTTAGGCAACTTTCTTATAAACCGTTATTTCCCTCTAGATTCTTTATGTCAAACTTAGTCCCAGTGAACAGAATCTATAACTTCGCCAACTATCCAGCCTGAAATGCGAATATTTTTCCAAACACTTTGCGTAAATTTAAATTTACCAGCCCAACCATACTCCGGGGCATTTAACTTTTAATTTCAGTTTAGTTTAACCGGCATCTGGCTGTCAGCATTGATCTATGTACTTTACTGTACTTTCTATTCTGTATAAGTGGGAATCTCTCGACAAAAATACAATAATAAATATTCCTCTTACATTCAATAGAATATTCGCCAGAGTTTATTAGCACGCACTTCTTCTCCCATTATTCAACCGTCTATAAACCACTCCAGAAGAGTCTTCCACGCAGCGCTAGGCAACCTGCGCTGAAAAAAGCGCCAGGCTCTCCTGTTCTACCAGAAACTCAGGTATCCTGTATACCTGAGCCAGCAATAACTTAACACCCAGGCCCCAGTGCGCCTTTCAAACACTTCCTTTGGGAAACCTGGCAACAGTATCGATGCCCCCTTTCACGGGACGCGACAGAGGGAAAATTCTTTTTTACCGCCGGTTGGCCCTCGGCTCCTAGGCACCGCGTTCTCTGTTCAGGGTACAAAAGCGTTCCTTTCCGGGCGCGATCAGGTGAAAATTTGATCCTCCACGCGAAAATTTGTATCCGCCGTTATCCAAGCGCCCCGGTAAAAGTATCAGTTTTCCAATTTTCTCCCCTCCGGTGTCGTTGCATCCTCCCACACCACCTGTCGATGGTCGGTTATTGTGTCACTTTTAACGCGGCCCGTTTCCCGTAAATTTGATTTCCCCGACGCCGAGGATCGCGTTTCCTTCCCGCTGTTAATTCCGCCCTGACGCGCAACCTCGATCCCGATTCGACGCTCGATCCCACCCCGGCTAGCTTCTACCCCCGTGGCTGTTTTAAACGAGCAGCCCCGTTAGCGCTCTTTATCATCTCCATTCTCCGGCCGGCGGACGCTTCGAGCGCGGAGAAAAAGAGGAGCGTGGGAAAAGCTGGGAAGAAGAGCTCGCGCCCCTTGGGGCAGCCGTTGGACTTTGCTCGCGAAAGGAGCCCGATCGATTCTATATTAACGTTTGGTCGCGCTATTTCCATGCTCGCCGATCGACAAAGCGAGTGGCGCAGATTTAACTGCATTATGCATGCCGACTTTGCAACAAAGCAGATGGACGTGTCGAATGGGTAAAGTGTCCTTCTTCTGTCTCTTTATGAAACCGTTGCCAGCGGCTGTGCGGTGGACGCTTTTGATTCCCCTCGCAGGATACCGGTCGTTTGTTTCGCGATTTTTTTGTGCGAAAGAGGAATTTATTATCGATATCTCTCGAGTGTACTTGCGTCGAGGATTCTTCTTCATTTCCCAGATTTGAATCGGAGGAGGAGGTATCGGAGACCTCGCAAGGAGAGGAACTATAATACTTTTCACCATCGATTCTCACGTCCACTTTTTCGAATGCGGTTTAAAAAGTTTCTGTTAAATTAAGTCGCAAACACTCTAAGATAAAGCTTGAACATTGTAGTATATAGGTATTTTCACCAATCAAAATGAAAATTTAAAGTACCTATTGTGTTTAAAAAAAAATTGAAAGAGAAAGATTTCCGGAAAAAGATTTTTCGCTTAAAAAATTATAACTTTTTTCATTTTTAATAGTTTTAGCTAAAATGTAGGGTTATACTGTTGAGATATGCTACTTTCATAAATACAATTCTCTTCACCCGGGAAGTGTCGCTCCTCAAAGATATTTTACCTCAAAATCAAATTTAAAGTCATTTTGACCCAGGACAACCGAGAGTTAAAGTGCATTTTATTTAGTGCGTGTGATTGACAGCGCTGTGTTTCCGAATTCTAACGGATTAAAGTTGCACAGGAAGCTGAGATAAAGATCAGTTTAGAATCAGAGCCTGACGCGTGCAAATCTATCCCCAATTTTGATTTCAAGAGGAACATATCACGGAGTAGAATTT
Organism: Andrena flavipes; assembly: GCA_963971345.1. Taxonomy (NCBI): domain Eukaryota; kingdom Metazoa; phylum Arthropoda; class Insecta; order Hymenoptera; family Andrenidae; genus Andrena; species Andrena flavipes. Next base: position 60,877,706 of record OZ020480.1, read on the forward strand.
TCCTCCCAAACAGCCACCGAAAATGTTTCGCTTGGAAATCTGATAAACCCTCGCCCAACACCTCCCTTTGCTTCGCGTCAATTTTTAATCAAGCCCCGTGATGGAGTCGCGGGGCAGAAATAACACGGGTAGCCGTTTCGTTCCGATTGAAGAGCTGCCGCTATTTCTATTGCCGGAAAAAGAACGATCGCGGAGGAAGTCGGCACGCATTCCAGGATTAAACACGGACGGAGTCAAAGGTTCGAGGAGAACGAGAAACGTGACAAAAGGTACCGGGGCGGGTGGAACGAACAAGTACACACTCTTTCATTGTTTTTCTACGAAATTAGATACCCACCATATAGAAGGCCAAGAAATCCGTGTGCCGTCTTCGCGCAGCCATTGCGATTTTATCGCCAACACGGTGGGAAACATTTTATTCCGTCTCTGTGTACTTCCATCATCGTATCCCCTCCCTGCGACACGTATTCTGAATTACGTATTCCGAGTCTTCGTCCTGCCAAGAAGAAGAATACCGCGGCGAACTTCTCGCGGTAAATCGACGGATTAAAAGTGGCAGGGAAATGCCCGATCCCGATGCAATTGGAAAGCTGCCGCAAAACTCAGCTTAGAGGGTGCCACTGGTGCAGGTACCGAACTAACGTGTTATAATATTAGAAGTTGTGCTTATTTATATTTTTTTTTTTTGGTGAATTGCTGACTATTCATTTCAAAATTAAAATGGGAAAATTATGGACATTTAACTGTTATTCAGTTTCAAAAAATTTTCATGGAAACTCTACATGGTTCGCTTCAATTTTAGATTAGTCTTTTACGATAATAATAACAATTTTTCAACTAAAGCACATTCTTCCTTATTATTAATTAATATTGACGATGATGTGCCGTAACCTAAATACTTGTTCACTCCACGCGTGCAAATATTCCCACATGAACAATGATAAATATCCTTAACTATCTGTACAGACAAATCTTTTTATCAACTTCTTATATTCTTTTTATTTATTTAAAACACCGATGACAAGTGGCACGTGGCATCACGGGTGGGAAAAAGTTGCACTCAGCATCCCTTATCTTCTTCGTCCTCAGCTCTCTTCCGAATCTTCACCCGTCCTCGCTGCCCTTTATCTCAATCATCTTTGTTCTTCACCCCGAATCACGACGACAGCCAATTATGAGAGATTTAGCCGGTGGCAATTACGATTTAACCGTCTTATTGCGCTGCATTAGCGCTGGCGCATAATTTAGAAGTAATTTCCGTGCTCTCGCGGGTCTCTGCGCTTCGGTGCTCGGCCCCGAGCAAGCTGCCACGTATCGCCTCTGCTTCCTAATTCATTTCTGCCAAGGACAACGAAAGCGATTCTTCCGTTCCGGATCGACTTTCAGTCTTTGCATCGCGCCGCGTCTTAATTCCACTCGGCGGATCCTTCTGATTGTTCTTCATACGCGTGACTGACGTTGAACAGAGAGAGAGAGAGAGAGAGAGAGAGAGAGAGAGAGAGAGAGAGAGAGAGAGAGAGAGAGAGAGAGAGAGAGAGAGAGAGAGAGAGAGAGAGAGAGAGAGAGAGAGAGAGAGAGAGAGAGAGAGAGAGAGAGAGAGAGAGAGAGAGAGAGAGAGAGAGAGAGAGAGAGAGAGAGAGAGAGAGAGAGAGAGAGAGAGAGAGCACTGCCCCTGCTACCGAACTTGCAGCGAAACAGTTCCTTATTCCTGCAGCGTGTCTGGCGAAGAAGTTTGCCAAGGGCTTTGCAGGCACATTTGTCGACGTCACCGCCGCCCCTTTCGAAAAAGCGGCGCGGATTACAGCGAGCTGCACGGTTTCCCCGGCGACGTTTAACGGCAAGCATCGCCAGCTTCCTCGAGACGTTCATTTTTCAGCTGGAAACAGTTCCTCGGCCGCCGGAAAAATTCATAACTCACTTCGCGCTGAGTGTATTTACATTAGCGGCTGTTACTCGAGAGTACCGGCACTTTTTCCAGGTGCGCCGGGTCTACGGAGAACGCGGGGCCGCGACGGAAGGAGGATCCTCGAGGATGGCGAAGTAAATATGTTGGAGGGAAACGCGGCACGTCGAGGGAGCCGGCTCGATGATTTCCGATACCGATGGGTAAATATCGAAATAACTGGAGCGAAATAGATAGGCTGTTAGCGGTACTATCGACGTTATTGAGAGAAATGATGGTCGTTATAGTACGTACAGCGAGTCAAAAGAGTCTCTCTGCAAACTAGGTACGTGAACCTGCACGATGGTGTGTGGCTTTGAATTGATGCTGATTAAATAAGCCCTCAGGATGGTATGCTGGCTTCTTCATGCGAATTTGTTAACAAGAATCAAATAGAAGGGCCCATCAACGTGTAATACGCAGGGAATTCATACCGGGCGCGGCAGAAATAACTACGTCATTTCAATTAGCCGCCAATTTTGTTCTGGGCCGTTACAGTCGATTGTGCTTCGCCAATGTAGCAGTAAACACATTAGGGAATCATCATGGAGCGTTGCGTAGGTATTAGAGGAAAGCGTATAATATCTGCAGAATCCTTTTTCACGTCGACTAATAATAATAATAATAAATCGTATTTATTACCTACGCGAAGAAGAAAGGAAATATAAAAGAGAAGAATTAACGTAGAAAAGAAGAAAGAAGAAATAAGAGATTTTTATTTAGTTATAGGGGTATTTAAAGGCAAAAGCAAAGGGAAGAAAGTCGAGTTCTTAAACACAGTGATGTTGAAATTTGTTAAAAGGAGCCCAGGATTAGTGCTAACAGTGGCCATTTGACAGAAATCATATTCAAATGATGCATCAATAATTAGTAGAACCTATATAACAGTACTTGCAATTCCTTCTATTCCTTTTCTTTTCTCAGTCACCAAGAAAACAAATCGTTCGCTCATTTCCGCGGCACCCTGTAAAAGTCTTCTACGTATAAGAAGATCTCGTTCCGCGAATAAAATATTCCGTGCTTGTTCGGACAATTCGCAGTGGAGTTTTTCTTTGTACGCGGAGAACAGAGTGTAACGCGATCGTGCACCGGTCCTACCCTTCGTACCAAAGGGATCGATGAATTTTTCAACGTGCTCGATGGACAAAAAAACGGCTCACCGTTCGCGTCATACCAGTTTTTCGTACGGATTCCCCGAGACCCATGAATTTTCAATCCCTCCGTCCATCGTGGAAAAAATTCTTGTCCCTTCGGACCGCCCAGCCTCTATTAATAATCAAACCGTCGTATTTGCATCTGTCCGGAGCGCCTTTGACCGGGCATGAGCGATCGGTTTTATTACCTATGGCTCGACGACTCTTTAAAAACCGTAATACCTGCGACTGGCTGCCTGTCAGCCGGCGTTGATTCCTCGGAATGCGACAGAAAGGGGTGCAGATCCGCGGGGATGTGTGTCGATGAAAAATTCAGTGGAATGGTCGCGTAACAGGGGGCGCGGCGACATCCCGGGCCGGAGGATAATAAATTCCCGACAGGGTGGCGGAATTTTCGCGCCAATAACGGGAGCCCCGCTTTTCATTCCTCCGGTCTCGCGTTTCATTTCAATTCGATCCTCTACCAACGAATTGGCTAATGTTGACGATGTACCGCGGAGTGCGCTTAGAATACATATTTGGGGAAATCTGGGAGCTCGCGTGGAATTGTCAGATTCAATGGGATTAAACGCGGGGGGTGCTTCTGAGTAGATGTTGGAACATACAGAAACGTATCTTAGGGATCTGTTTCGATTACGACTATGCCTAGTAGAATTCTACTAGCAGCGAAGGTTCCACCCAACGTGTTGTGCTATAGGGTGAAGTGAACAAAAAGTGATTTTATACACCAATTAGAAGTTTCTAGCTTACAACATTAAAGCTCGTAAATAAACTGTTGAACGCGATATTCCAGGATACGCGTTGGCGAATTATTATTTCGTGGAGGCATGGTGATCCAAGCCTTTGCACCAGAAAGGAAACATTTCGCGCGTGGGACTCCGCAGCAACGCGCTTCAAAACTTCAATGCCTCTAGGATCCTCCACTAATCCGCAACGACCATTCACGGTGCCAAAGAATAATCTGAACTCGCCCATTGGACGGCTCCCCGCGTTACAATAACTACCGAGTGGCCCGGTAAAGCGCCGCGGGTTCTCCTCTTCCGAGACAGTAATAAGAATTCGTGAACACTTTCGGCGAATGAGCTTCCGCAGATCCCAGCAATTTCGAATCGCCTGGCTTGAGACTATCTTGGACGGTGTAACGCGCTGGAGCAGATCCACTCGATAAAGTAGACCGAGCTACTGGAGTTCTCCTAATCTGTGTTATATTGGGTCAAGATACCTCGAACATAATCTACTTTGAATCCCTGATCCAAGTGCCATCCTGAATTACTAATCTAACTGGAAAGAAGCTACTAGCAGTTCCTCCTGCGTGGAACTGGGTCAGCTGCAGCCTAAAGCTAGGTTTGCCTATACGTGACTGGACGCAACGCGAACTTCAAAGTCGATACTCTCGAAAATGGAGCGCGGTATCAAAAAATTGTATTCCTTCTTCTCGACTTATTTACGTTCTACAAGTCGAAAAGAAAGAATAACTTTTTTTCATATCACGCTTCGTTTTCGAGAAAATTTAGCTCTTAGAGTTGGAGACTCTCTAAACCCAAGTCACCTCGATGGATAACTGGGCTAATCAGAGGGGCCACGTGACTCGAACTGTCGCGATAGAAGCAAGCAGCGAGACCCGGCAGGGAAGTATCCATCGCGCAGTCACGCTTGTCGGCGTCGCGGGGGATGGAGAGCGGTCGGTGGCTGTCGGGAGAAAATTAAAAGGGTGGGTAAAAATTCAGCGCGGCGGCCCGCGGCACGATCGAGGAAAATTCATCGGGGAAAGTAGGACACTCGCGGGGATAGTACGCGTCCGTGTACTTAGGCGGATCCCGTAAATTACCAGAGGGGAGGAAGGATATTACCATGGTCAGGCACACGTACACCAGCGGACGCTGGAAAACACTTGCGTGCAACCACGGCTGCACGACGGAGTCCGGAGTTCCAGAGTAACGCGAGAACGCGTTCCCTGGACCAATCCTTTTTCCATACTGCTTCGCGCGGAGCTCGCATATGGGCCGTGGGTAGAGGGGACTCCGTTCAGGACCTCGCGACCAGAAATTACCCCAGAAACTTGGCAGGTGTCGCGTAAGCCCTCGTGAAAGGTTCGTGAAGTTTACCGCGGCGAGTGATCGTTGAACGCGATGCATTAGCGTGGCAAGGAGGTTGTTGTTTTGAGACTCGGGGGTGGCAAAGTGGAGGCTTCTCTTATAATTCAGAATTATGAAAAATTCCTGATATCCGATTGTGGGTTACTTTTGTCGTTCTGTGGATATCGTAATATTTTTCTTTGTGAATTTGCGCAATGTCTTTTTTCTAGACATTTTTCCTTGTTATAAGTCGAAAAGAAATTGCAACTTTTTCGGCAGATATCGAGGTGCTTTTGGAGAATTTTTTTTAAGGAAACTATACGTGCGATCTTTTTAAAATTCTCAGGCTATAATATTATATATTTCAAGAAGGGAACAAACATTTTTTGATAAAATGTAATCTAAAGTTTCGGAGCTGTCTCGTTCTAACTGAAGTTACCATTTTTGTAAAATAGTGGACCTACTTACTTAGTGTTTGGAAATCCAAGATAAATGCTCTGCTTTTTGACACTCACCTGCGTCACGCTCCTCGCGTGACTCCGCGTTCCAGTCGGCCACCCGTGCGCCGTTTCTCCTTTCTTCGCGTCGGAAGTCCGACCGCACCGGGCAGGTGAAGAGGGGTAACAGACGCCCTGAAACATATTGTGATCCGTTTGCCCTCGCGTCGTCTTGCTTCGAAGCTCGCGTTTCAAAGGAATCGAGCGGGTGGGTTGCAGCGGGAATGGGTGGGAAAAAAATAGAAAACAGGGAGCGACACGTTGGTGCCGGTGTACGCGTGAATTCGTCATGGAGCCGCGACTGGGACCGCCGCGACGGGAAAGAAACACTCGACGTCGTATTTCTGGCTGGCGCAAAGTGCCGGGAATTAAATTTCCTGCGGTGGGAAAGGCTGCTCGCGGTCGGGCTTCTGTTGAAAGGAGCCGAGAAGGCGCCAGGACACGCGTGAAACGGCTGTACCTACCTACGCCCGATGGGGGCTGCCTTTGATTCGCGCGAACCTTCGGTTTAACGAAGAAACCAAGCCGCGCGGATTCGATTTTCTGGACGAGCGAGAAACCACTTTCCCGCGAGTTCCACGTAGGTATCTTCGCCGTCACAGAGAAATTTTTATTAAACCGCTTCGCTGGGCCCGAGAGCCGCGTTCTTTTTACGCGTCAATAAAGCTGCGTATCCCCAAAGTGATGCAGTGGCGCATTGGGGGGTGGGGGCGGGTGTCAAGGAGCCCTGGCACCCCCCAAACAAGAGGCTTTGTACGAAGAAAAGAAAACTGGATTTTATTCTTTAAATTAATTCTTATAACTTTAATGAATACGTATTAAAAATACTTTTATCCACTCAACTCGACTCCCCCAAGATTAAATCCCGAGTGCGCCACTGGTGGGATGAGTAGTTTCCCAGCAAATTATACGTTGATCGTTTTAAACTTCAGAGAAGAGGAAAAACTGCCTAACCCTCGTGCTATTCTTAAAAAAATACCTACCCGCAGAATAGATATCAATTTACGCGAGAATCTGTAAATCCCTTAGCACCTCGAGACAGAGTATAATTATACTTAGTATCGAAATGTGGCGGGTATATCGCAACCACCTATCCACCGCGTAACATCGTCGCGAACGCGTCTTTACAAGGCTTCGAGCAGCAGTGAAGCCAATTTGCATAATCTCTTCAGGTTGGTTCTCCGTGTGCCACGGCCGAGTTCGCCCCCTTCTTTCCCTTGTCGCACGACCTCCGCGGCCTCTCGGTTCCTCTCCTGCGAGAAACTCGACCAGAGATGGAACTAACTGGTTCCGCGACGCGCCCCGAGGAACGAGGTCAAGGCTCCCAGCTTTTCCTCTTTGCCGCCCTCGTACGGCTTTGATCCTGCCGCGAACCACGCTCGACTTCGCCGCACGCCACCGGGAAAAATCTTAAATTCCGATCGGGGGATGAAAGATTCATGAAATGGTCGCGTGGCGGGCCGTGCAGGGCGCAGTTACTGCTTCCATGATGGGGCGACTGAGTAAATTTCGGTTTATGTAACAAAGCGGCGACTGTCGGTGTCCGAAAGCCACGAAAACCCGTCGCGCTTTATGGGCAGTCCGGCCTGGGCCGTCCTCGCCCCTGTTTCCACGGCTTCGAGCCCCCAGAAGCAGCCTACGAAACCGTTCCTTTCGCGAAAGGCTAAGCTACACGTCGGCGGAGGAGATTCGTCACCACCTGCTTTTCAATTTCCAAATTGGGAGCTGAGCGTTCGCTAGATGTTCTTTTTCATTTTCCGCGGAGTTTTATCTTGGGTTGGCCAACTGTCTAAGACTTACCCTATGACCTCTATACACGAGTCGTCCATAGTTGAGATGTCTTCAGCGTCTGAGGCAGGGTCTGATAGATATGCCTTCCTGACGACTCCACCAACAGAGGCTAGACCGAAACACACTTCTCCTCCTTTTTCCTCTACTCTTCTATCATTACTTAACCCCCACCCTACCATCCCGCGGACGCAGTAATGAGTAGAAGCTCGCGCGAGCCAAGAAGCTGCAACCAGCATCAAGATCCCGCGGAAAATGTTAGCCCTCGCGGATGAGGCGCCCGAATGACGGCCAACCTTCCTATCTCCGGCTGCGACAAGAATCGCGAAAGCGCAGGAGAAGGCCGAGGGGGCCGCTGCACGGAGCCAATGTAATTTCGAATGCAGCAGCGGCGAGCGTATCAGGAAACACCCTGTATTGTTCAGCGAGTTAAACGACCCCCGGGGCTGTTCGTAAAAATCGGATTTCCGTTCGTTCGTCGAAGCAATAAATCCGTGGATCAACCGTTCCGTTAGACCGTCCGATAAGAGGCAGCGAACTTTTAAGCTCGCGCGAGATGGATTTTTCGGAGAATGGAATGGCAGGGAAAACACTATTATACTTTAACCCATACACCGCCCCTGCTTCCTGTCGTTTACCGTTGAATTAGCCGATTCCAGAGCGGCTGGGCATCGACAGCCAATAATTATTGGACAGAATGACGCTACCACGCCGCATCGTTGATCGTTGCAATCGCTGATTGTTTCGCTACCGTTTTATTGTTTCCTCGCTTGTACGGGCGTGCAGCATGTTAACTCGATTCAACTAGCGATCACGATCATCTTTCCTATTTTCGGAACCGGGGACCAGCGACGAATATGTTCACCTGAGAAGAATCAAAGGAAAATTGATGGAAGGTGTCAAATATTTGAAATTCTATTGGCAATTGTTTCATCGTGGAAGGAAGAAAGATGAAATCAAGTCGGTTGATCAGATCACTCAACTTGGCGTTCTTATTTCTGAATGTGGGGGAGGCCGGGGCTACTTGATGCATTTGTCAGGTTTTAGTTTATAATTTTCAAATTAGCTACTTTGGAGGACTAATATGCAATTCTTTGATCAATTTTAAAGCTACTAATTCACTTTCCATTTAACTAATTTAAAATTTGGAAATTAGGAAAGCTTTCTTTAGGTAACTTTGCTATAATCAATTTATCTTTATATTAAACGTACATACGCGACAAGATCTGTGGTGGTATTTAAATATCCGTGGATGACAATGTGGACTTCTCAAATCATCCTTTATTATTCATTTTTTACTTATCTATTAAGAAATCAAATTATTCACTTTCGTAGTTATTTATTAAGAAATTAAATTACGTACTTAATATAGGTAATGAAATATTTCTAAGGTGTGTTTATTCATGTCGCTATGCTACATACGCTGATGCAATTTTTGTATCTGTACGAGAAGCTGTTTTTTTTTTAAATTACGATGTATCAACGTGTCTCCTCTACTTAATCTTTCAAACCGCCATGTAGAGAAATTTTGAGATTAGGCCGTCGAGGCAGACGGATCTTTTGACCCTCGATCTAAATAAAGATGCCGCTGAAATTTTGGGCGCCACGGTTTACGCGATGCGATGAAAGGATTTGAAAGTCCGACACGAGCTAGGGATTGGTTTACGGGATCTTTAAAGTTTTCAAGTCGGTTTACGGGGAATCGTAAAGCGGTATTCGGGTTAAGTGCGCTCGCCGCGCGTTCACTACTGATTATCTCTCTTGTTCGACTAATAATTACACGTACCGCGGCCTGTCGTTACGTTTACTTCGCGTCGTGGTCCGGCCGCAACGTTAACGCGATTTTCCTCGAAAATTACAATCACCGCGGCGCGCGGAGGAACAATCACGGGCGGGGACGAATCGAGCTCATAAACCAACGCTGCTAACGAGCAAAATGGCGAATCCTCGGTACATTTTGGAGTTCGTTTCCCTGCATTATCCCCCTCCAAAGATTTACGTGCGCCCGATCGTTCAAAGCCCGTTGGAACGAAATTGAAATGCAAGAGGGCTGTTTATTCGAGCGGTCGAGCCTTCGATGAATTCGAAAAGCCACACTTAACGGGAGATACCTAAATTGGAAAGCAAATTGAAAAGCAGACGCTACTAAAAAAGCTCTTCGTTGTTTGTATAACGCGGGAAAAAAATACAGAGTTTTTCAAGAACGCTGCTCCATTTTTCCCCAACGAATTTCCGTCGCATTTACCCCGATAACGAAAACAGAACAATCTTCGGATTGCTCGCGATCCACCGACACGGAACCCGCGATGCAGCGTAATTCGCGCAAGTGGAACGCGATGTATCCCTCTCGCAAGCTGACATCCAGGAAAAAACACGTATCGTCTGGTTTGGCAGAAACTAATTTCCTAAAAAAGGCGACGCAATTGCTCATCGCCGGTGCACCGCTGCATTCGCTGAATGAATGATATGGAAATGAGGCAGACTACCGAAAACTGAGCCGTTTTCCTCTGCCATTTTTTCCCTATTGGCAGGAAGCAAGCCGTGTTCATGCAAGACGCGTAAATCAAGCTTCGCCAAGCAACGTGTTTGCAATTATCAGTAGAAAGAACAATGAATGCGAGCTCCTGTCGAGGGAGGCAACTTCGACGCAGTGACACACTCTCTGGTGGCTGATTATTGGACAGCTTTCGTTCCGCCAAACGGGATCGAAACTGTAAAATTGTGAAAGCTAACGAAACATTTAGAAAGGAAGCTATATTTTGGCGCTCGCTGCTTCTTTGAATCCATTTTGCAGCGCCAATTTAATTAAAAATTTAAAATTGAAATTTAAAAGTATTCTCTCTTTTAGTATAAATTTAATAACGATTATTTTGTAAAAATAAGCAATTATTTCTCGAGCCACGAGGGTGTTCTACCATTTTTCCATTCCTGAGGACGGCCATGGAAGCTGCCGAGAATTGTATTGCTGCAGAGCATAGTGTTTGAAGCTGCTATTTGTTCGTTTCATTATTTCTAACACATGTAAATCCAAGCTGGGAACGTGTACTCGCCCCGCTCCGATATTCAAAATCTTTTCATGGCGAACAAACGATCGTGTTAACCAGAAAACACAGGGGCCTGTGTACGTGATTTTGCGTGGATGGGCGCGGCCAATCCTTGCCAAGCTTTTTCGAGCCCTTTCAAAAGCCCGCTCGCTATGGAATATTAATTGTCCGGCTTTATCGTAACAGCGGAACAACGTTATCCTCGGTGTACCATCGCTCCGTAATTTCACAGCAATTTCACAGCCGTTCAACGATGTTTTTCGAATAGAAAACATCATCGGCAGCCCAGCGAATGGAAGCTTTTCTCTCAGCGTCGAAAGAACCTCTCTTCGTGCATCAATCAATGATGTACCACGTTTCTGTATTTTTCATTTCCTCATAATTACTCGGTAACAACCAGATAATTCCGCCAGAGCGGACGGACCTGGTATTTTTAGAAATTATATTTGTACAGGGCGCGTTAAAAATGTATATACTCACTAGAGATTACTCTGTTCTATTATTTATATGTTCATCTATGAATTTTCGTGGACGATTAGACCATCCTCCCAATTATTCAACTGTACCTCGTTTGAAATCGCCTCAGAAGCGGCGCAATTTCAATCATGCAGATTCAACGGCGCGTACTCGACTACGCTTGGCGGTTCTGCAGAGCGTACGACATTTTTCAAACACACTCGTTCATTATCGCGCATTCAGAGCGCCTGGACATCGATCATTTATGCAGAACGCTTATCGACAATGAAATCGCTCATTTTGAAATCATCGATTACAGGTGAATGTTACAATAAAAAATATTGGTTGATTTTAGAAGAAAGAGTGACAATAGAACGTGTTTCCATAAGCTATACGAACATTCGCTCGCATTCGTCACGAACATTGTTCGATTGCCGTTTATACTGAATGAGCATGAATTTTGCCGAAGTGGTGGGTAAATGAACATTCGTGTGAATAACGAAACAAAACGATACGTGCGAGTTTGCAGGCGATACGTTATTTTTGTCCTGTGAAACCGTGTGCGATGCGCATTTACTGCGTAGAGCGGCTCTTGCGGGCCTTTGTGATCGTCGACGTTCGCACGCGACGAGCGATGAGAAACTTCCGCATCGTCAGCGGTGCGTCGAGCCGTTGACGATAGTTTCTTGGCCAGTCAGTCGTCGAGCCGAGCTTAAGAAGAGCAGATACCCTTAATAAACATTTTAACCCGCCGTGGGAACACTTCTTCTTGAACTTAATCCTTTAAAAAGTTGACGCAAACAACGATTGTATATTAAATCAAGCAGAGACTTGAATAAATATCCCACAATTTCTTCAGATTTTTTGAAAGTCAAAGAACAGTAAGAAACAGCCATAGAAAGTAAGGGTACATATTTCCAGTTGTAGGGTAAATTGTTGAAATATTTTATTGTATTATGACTCTACGATGATAAACACGTAATTTTAAATATATAGAGTCTATATCTTCGATATTTTTGAAAATTTCGGTCACAAATTTTGAGGAAATATTTATGACGTATCAAGCACTGAAAATAAGAAGAATTTTTTTTATCTTTTTCGCATATTTTTGTATATAACCCGCCCCCTTAAATGTTTAAAAAATAATCCTCGAAGATAAAAATTCCATTTTTTTGTTCGCCTTAGCAAATAAAAAGTGTTTCAGAAGCATTTAAACTTTCAAAATTTGAGGGAAAAATGTTTTCGGAGTTTTTTCGAAAACCGTTGGTCGCACGAGAATAAGTAATAGAACCTCCTTGTCCGGATCTACAACTTTTGTTTGACATATATTTTGATCCAATTAATAACTCGAAGGTTATTATATAAAATCGACTTCGCGAGCTGGTAAATAATGATTCAAATGTTTAAAGGCCCAGGGACACCTTTTCCCGTTATCCGCTCGAGCTCAAACTTTACACAGATTTTTTTTAATACTTGTAATAATTAACGCCTTCCCACAAAATCGTTTTGCGATTGAATCATCAGCTCCGCAACGTTCGCTTGCGAAACAGACCTCGCGTGGAGTTACCAGTCGCCGCGAGTGTCACTTCTACTTGCCAGAAATTAACTCCGGCGCGCGATAAAGACGCGAGAAAAGTGAGAAAGAACAGAAGTAAAGGGTGGCGCGCGTCTGGCGGTACAAAGGAGGCCGACTCCGGCTCGAAGGGCGCTTTAACGTTGCCACGGTGGGGGGTTTTCAGCCTGCTCGGAACGCCGGAAAATCGTAGCCCGGCTGGCGAAAATTTCGCGCTGCCCCCCGACGGCGCTCGTTCAACGTCTGCGTAGCCCGTGCAGATAAATTCGCCCGCGTGTCCTCGCGCGACCCTTGCGCCAAAGGGTCGGTGGAAAGTGTCCTCGGTGTACCTGGCTGAAGAAGGTTGGGAGGACCGCGACGACGAGGTGCGGTGGCGGAGGCCGGGGGTGAACGGGGGGAGGGAGAAAGGGAAGCGAGAACGGAGGAGTGGAAGGGACGAGAGTTATCGCGAATGGCGCACCCTCGCACAAAAGACCCTTAGTGCGCAGAGCGCGCGGTACTTCAGTTTACTAATGAACCCAGCTGGGGGTGCGCCACTCGAGAAGCACTTTTACTTCTGTCGGTCTGTCTGCCGTCAGACAGACGGACAGACAGTTTACAATGGCCGTTCTTGGCTGGCTCCGTCACGGATTCTTTAACACACGGGGGAAATCGCCACTGCGAACGGGTGACCAAGAGGCGCGAGTCGGGCGGAGGATTCCACGGGGGGAGGCCGCGATTTTCATCCCGGGTCCTCGCGGACGTCGCGAAAGGGACGAGAACTCGCAGGAAGGGACTCGCGATAGTGGAGTGGTATCGGTGGATGGGTGGGGGCGCGACAACGATTCTTCTTAATTATCGGGCTCCACGGGAAAGTTCGCCCGACCTTCCGCGATAAATCATCCTGGGAAGGAGAGGCTGTATTTGCATCGGTTTGATAGCTTTCCCTATCCTTAGGGGAAAGAATTTGCAGATTTGTTTCTGCAGGCTGCGCACGGGGGGGTTTAAATGTTGCACTGTCGAGGCGTCTGTTTGTGGAAAGGATTTGCTTGAAGTGGGGTGGTTTAAAGCGGACGAACGGTAAATATTTCATAACTACCGACTACGTTCTACGGTTTTTTTTTTTCGAAGCTGGGAAGAACGCCTAGCGCCTCGCAGGACTGCGATTAAAGAAAAGTTAATTTAATCTGGATACGAATTCGAAACAAAGAGTTTCAACTTTTCAGATCTACTTAGGTATAAATGGCTTTTTACACAGAGACCTAATAACACGGTAACGCTGCGCTCAAGCGGCAGGGGAGTTTGATAAAAACGGTCGAATAACTCTGTTTCGCAATCCTTACATTTGCATGAAAGGCAGTCGGACGATTCCGTGCTCGTCGGAATTCATAAAATTGGATTTAACGCTGCTTTAAAAAATCCAGGCCAGTCGGTGGTGATTTTTTTTCTCCTCGCGGACCCGCGGGAGGGTTGAAATTTTGTTTGAATTCCAAGCAACTCCCCGGGGATGGTAAAATATCCGGCCACAAATCGCCGATCGAATTTGCCGGCGAATAGAAATTTCGTTGGGTTCGTTAAAAAGAGCGACGGGGAATTGCATCGTAATTTTCCATCGAAGAGCGGAGAGGCAAGGCGGCCGCGCGCAAGGGTTAGACAGCAGTTGATGAATTTTGCACGGCGCACTGACTCGTATTAAATTGCTCTTATTGCTTCCATAAATTTCCTTTGTATAAGAGAGAATGAGACGCGCTCATCAAGTTTCGACTAAATTCATGGAAATTGCGAACGGTCGGAGGGAACGGGGAGAGGGAGGGAGGATCGGAGAGGGACGTAGGCGAGGACTCTGCTTCTTAACAGTTTCGCGTCGGGCTGCCTGAAAAACGGATAGTTGGGTGAAAGGCGTTTATTGCTCGCGCCTCTGCGAGTCATTGTCTCGAGACCGGGGGGAGGGGCGTGGGAGGGTCGGGGAAAAAAGAATTGGAAAACGTTCTTGTAACGATTAATTACCGGAGGCGCCATGACGATGCAGAAATGTCTTCGCGGAGGCATCCTCGATCGCTGGAAATGCAAAACGAGAAGCTGGAAGGTAGGTCGAGGGTAGAGGGAGGACGCGAGCTCGGCGCTCGATGGTGGAAAATTGTCAGGGGCAACGGCGCAAAAATTGAAGCGAGCCGAGGCAATTCTTCGCGTTTCATTTGCAAAAGTTCCATTCGAAAGCACCGAGAGTCGCGTTTAACGAGATCATAAGGGCTAAAGAGAGAGATAGAGAAGGGGGGGGGGGAGAGAGGAGCGTAACGCGTACAGATGAGATCGCTTCGTTACTGTCAACCCGGAGACAGCGACGGGTGAAATAAAAAATGCAGAAGTAACGAGGGGAAGCGTTCATATAATCGTCGAGCTAGTTGACTGAAAAGCAACCACACGGCTCCTCGCTACCGTTTAATTGCTCGCACTTTTCTACTACGGACCCTCCACGTGAAAAACCGTGGGACGCGCGAGTTACGAGAGAGTATAGACCACCGCTCGCTACATCGGCCGTTATTTTATACGAACGAGAAATCCCACCCCCGTGCCCCTCTTCACCCCCCTCCCCGCGACGACCTCATTCATTATATCCCAGCATGTATTTTCCGCCGACTAATCTTCTGGGCCCGCTCGAAATTTTTAACTATCCTCACCCCCTCCGACCCTCCTCTGTTGCCTCGTCGAGTCGAAGCCCGCTTTCTCGTCTCCTCTGTGTACAGAAGGCCCTCGACAGAGAGTCGCGGTGAATTTAGGCGTATGTCCCGCGGAATATTCAGGGATCCGGTAAAGGGGGAAATTGGAACAAGGTAAAACGAGAACGTCGAACGCCACGAGGCCCTTCCCGGCGCGGGCGTTTTCATTCGTCCCTTTAATCCGGCAGCGTATTGACCGTTCGATTTAAGGATTACCGGGGGATCCCTTCGAGACACGCTGTACAAGGTGCGCGCATACCCGCAGGAGCTTGACGTAAAGGCGAACCACCGTCCTAATTGTGCACAGGACGATCATGTTTCACAGTACACAGGGGTATTGGCTCTCGATGTCGCGCGGTTTCCCTGTACCACTACGTGCAGCTACAGGGCGTTACCAAACTCCTGTACCGTGTCCACCGTCAAGTAAAGTTTCAATTTCACTTGGACCACGGATGAAGATGGAATGGACGAATTTCAGGGTGTGTGTTAGGAAGAACGTCGACTCTGTTCTCGATTCGTCCCAATCTAACAAGGGAACGCATCGAACTCGCACACGTCGATTTTGATGAGACTGTAGATTTGCAGAATAGTGAAAAGTATTTTATATGTAGTTTTTGTTATTGGAAATGGTTCGTGTCGAAGGGGTGCAAAGAGCCCCTGAAGTTGGGTGTCGAGAATATGTTTCCTGGAATATCTCGAGTACTATTAGACGTGGGACAAATTTTTTTTTCAAAGTCTGAGATTGTTAGAGATCGATTGAGCCAGATGCTCAGTTTTTAGAAAATTTCAGGAAGTAACAAATAATACGAATAAAAAAATCGGTGTGCGCGGGTTCGATATTTTTCGCGGTAGGATAAAAATATCGTTAGTATTGAAATAAAATAATAACTACGTCTCATTACCTCGAGAGGATCGGCAACGCAACGTTCAGTACTCGATCGCGAAGCTGCGTTTTTAGATTACCTGCTGCCAGGCAGAAAAAAAGACCGAGCAATTTGTCGGGACGTCAGCCCGGCGAATAATTTAACAGATCTCCGATGGATATTAGCATTCACGCTGGGCGATCGTATTAATCCAACATCGATCCACTCGGACGCGCACATCCTCTGTGTTCAGATATCTGTATTACCTTCGACGCTTTCGCGGGCTACGTTTATCTGGGGCGTGCACGGATTACCAGCGGCGGGAATTGCTATAGAAAATTAGAAACGCGCCATGACGCGAACCGAACCCTCCTACAAATACCGTGTACGCGACTTCGTTTGAGCTTTTCAATCGATCCCCCGGACTCGCAGCGCGGAGAGATATCGGGAGAAATTTTGTAGAAATCTTGAGAAACTTCGTGATTTACAGGTGTGCGAAGGGAGATTGCAGCGGCGGAGTTGTTGACTCCAATCAACTTTTGTTTCGAGCGAGTCACGTATTAGATGGAGTGCTTGGACACGGCGAATGTAACATCAAAGCGTCAAGTTTGTACAGGGTGCATTATAAAAGGTGGGCATACCTTGATACGGGAATTCTGCGAGCAGATCTAACGAAACGAGCGATCGTTTTAAGTTGCATGCCCTATATACCACCTTCTAAAATTATGAGCGTTTTTACCTACGCTTTATTCTTCGCGCACGACTTTTCTAACTATTCCTATATAGCCACTATGAATCAGTTAGGGGGTAAACTTTGAGCGCCCGACTACTTTTCTGCTACAAAATCCAGGTCAGATAAGACAAATGTTTATACGAACCTTTTTCACCATTTCTGCGTGCTGACTCCAACCCTGGCGCAACGTTCTCCCGCGAACCACCCTGGATAATAATCTCTCATCTAACTTAGCATGCAGCTAAGAAGAAGCTACTACAAATACGAACCACAGCGTACCTAATTACATTCTCTCCGTTCGAGGCTACTCACAGGGAGAGGTTCCCAGGTGTCCGCCTCCGATTGCTTTAAATTTTGGATATGTTTTAGAGCACCGAAAAATAAGATATACGTGGTTTTTATAACGACCCGTTTTCATATTTAGGGGGTGAAACCACCCCTAAAAGTTCATACGGGGTGCAAAAATTTGTTGAGTAAAACTTGATATAAATTTAATATGTGTGATATCTTGCTGTATGGACGATGTACTTGTCGTCAGTCAACGTTATTAGGGGGTACCTATGAGGGGTGGTTTCATCCCTTGAACATGCAAACGTGTAAATATAAAAAGACACGTATTTCTTATTTTTCGGTCCTCTAAAACATATCCAAAATTCAAAGTAATCTGAGATGAACACCTAAAAATCTTATAACTTTGGAGATTGGTTTCAACCCCTAAATATGAAAACAGGTCGCTATAAAAAAACATGCTCTAAAACATATCCAAAATTCAAAGCAATCGGAGGCGGACAACTGGGAACTTCTTGTCAGTGTGAAACGTAGCTCACCCTTTGGAAAACATTCGAGGGCCCTTAATTACCGTGGAAATTCTACTCGATCCGAGGCGCCTTCGGTGGATCGGCCTCGAGAGGACAGGCGCGACGAGCCGAATGTTTGCCCTCGTAGCATTAAGGACAGAAAGAAATAGCGCGGGCCCTCTAGTGCTCCATTGTCATCGGATAGGGCGAGCGCGGGGCAGGGAATCCTGGGGGGTCGTCGAAGGGCGTCCGGGATAATTCCGACGGGATGGAGCAGGTGTTAACGACGCACCGTGTTTAGCGCAGCGCCATATTTTCCCCGCTTATCCCATCGGCGCTTGAGTCCTGAAGGGAGGAGAGGAAAAAAACTGCCGCGGCGAGAGAGCACCCTCCGGCGAGCAGAGGCCACCCCTCTGCCATTTTCGGCCGTCGAGGAAGCCCCGGAGCACGCGTGTCCTGCGTGTGCACCGCCATAAATACGTCCGCGCAAGGAGCTACGTGGCAAACGGGGCCCTCTCTCGCCATAAGCGCGAGCGTAAACTTCGTTAACGAGAAACTAATTCTCCTCTCGCGCTCACTGTCGTAAGAAAGTTTCGCAATTTCGGGGGTGCAACGCGGCGGGTGGGGGCCAGCCGAAGGGAAAAGGGGGAGGGGGAGGCTGAATTACGATGCGAATTAACACGCTGCTCAAGGTCGCTGATGTAGTTTACCAGGCCCGCCGGAGCCTTTCGTCTATTCCCTGCGACAGTGGAGGAGAAAGGGACAGGGGAGAGGAATGGACTCGTTCTTTCCGCGCCGCGGCACGAGACGGGCCGCGTCGCGACGGAATTGACATTAGGATAAACGGATTCGAAAGTAATTTTCCCACGACCACCCGAGTCCGGCGTGTATTTCATTTGCGCGCTGATAATGCGCGGACGATAACCGCGCGGACGCAATTTTCGGCATGGCCGAGCTCGTGTGTTCGTAGACCGGTTCGTTCGCTGGTAATCGGTTGATTTATTATAATACCGTTATGCAAAGAGCTTCGTTCCGTCGCCGCTGGGACGAGTCGGAATTAGGGGGGTTGTTAACGCGACATCGATGGATCGAGCGTGTCGGGGTGCAAGGAGAACTGGGAATGCCACATTCCTGACGAATTGCGCGGCGTTGTAGTGTAGAGCTGTCTGGATACTATCAGAACTGAATGATTAGTATTGAAATCGTATGTTCTGAAACGAACAACTGTAGGCTGTTAAAATATAAAAATAAGGTAAATGTACCAGTGAATGGACATTTTTTATTAAAATGGGTAAAATAAGTTGTTAAAATAAGCAACTAATTAATTAGAGACTTCCTTTAATTTCTTGCTCCGTATCCAAGCATTTTTTGCAGCACGTGGAATCAATCGCGCTGCAAATATAATTTTATAAAAGTGTTCGTTCATTGGCCTTAAGTGTTCTTTTATTCACGTGCTTACACTACTCGTTATTTTTAGGGAAAAGGAGAATCTCGGGCGTTGGGACGACACGAATCCAAGATCGGAGGGGTCCTGCGTACTGGCCAGCTGCCGAACCAACTCACTCAACGCTAGGTGAATCTTTTCTGCACTATACATAACTCAAACTAACAGCACGCCACCTACAGTTCAGGTACTGGTTTTTGATCATTTTAAAGGGCCTCCCGCTTTAATAATGATTTTTAGCGTAATAATACCTCCAATCATAGACTTTTTGGCTACCTAAAGATAAATTTATGTTTAAAGCTTAAGGAAAAATTTAAAAAGTTGAAAATAAGTGTAATTAAATTATTTATAAGATATGGAATAATAAGGTAGCCGTAAGGTATCATCTAAAATACATGGGAACTATTTCGTATTATGGATTAACTCTCATCCGTCCCCCGTGTCAATTTGACACAGTTTTCCCTAATAACTCATACTGTTTTATTATTTGTGATTCTTCTGAACAAGCAGTATGTCCTGCACATCATTTTATTTTATATGAAAGTTGTGAAAAATCTTAGATCTAAATGCGAAAACATCAACTTGAATAGAAAAATATCGAAAAATAATCGTTTACCTTGTCATTTCATTGACACCGAGGAACAGATTCAGTTCATGAAATGAGGAACGGATGAAGGTTAAGTAATACCGTGATTAACTTTGATTTTCCACCTCATTCTTTGCACCAGCTCCTATGTTATTAATGTTAAAAGGAATCATTCGTTCCTATAACTCATTGCTTATCATAGCAAAGGCTTCTTTACGACTCCGTTGAAATTCAAAGAATTGCGTGAAGTGCACACGCGTTATAGTCCCTTGCCAAATAGTATCATTGTGAATTTCACCCTTAAATACATCAACCATTCTGCGAGCCCCCTTCGGAAGAAATTCCATCCCTCGCGCTACTGGACCTACATTTCCACGCGCCAATCTCTCAGGGACTCCTCAAAGGAGCAAGCAACTCGAGGAAAAGTGTCGTTCCCGGAATTTCCTACGGACCCATACCCCCCCTCTCCGTGCACGTTCGGCTATTTTACTCCTCGGCCCCTCGACAGGCAAGTATCCGCGTGTCCCCGATCCCTGACGCTTCCGTGGATCTTATCCCCTCGGCTAAAGAAGTTTGCCGACGTTGCTTGCTCCTGGAAGATCACGAGGGCGTCGGCCACCGTTGCTGCGCGTTTAAGAGCCGAGCCGGTCCACGGGCACTGCCATTAATGGAATACAACCACTTTCTGAACGACCTCATCCTCGACCTCGTTACGCGTACGTGTACATACGCTCGTGTTTACCTAGGCTGAAGGGGCTGACAGCGTTCCTCTCTTTTCCGCCTCCGCACGGCCATAATCGGCGAACGATACACCCGCCATTATGTGCGGGAAACAGGAGGTGGTTCCGCTTTCAACTCGTCTCCCCGGTCGCTTCATCCACGCTGGACAAACATCCCCGGTGCACCTCCAGTGTACACACCGCGCCGCGGAGAAAGATGTTCCCTGGAAGCTCGTTCGTTCGGACGGAAGGAACCGAACGAAAACTGCGCTGCCGGGTCTTCCAACATATTTGTCCCGGCGAGACGGTAACGTCGGTATCTGTGTCTTTTTTTGATGATAGCCACCTTCGAGTATCACGTCCAGGAACGGAGGAATCTCTCGTTCGCTTTCAACCCGTTCCGCGAGTTATTCGAGCTTGCGAAAAAACGAGGAAAATGGGAGAACCTAGTGCATGCGTTACATTAATGATTATAGTTACCGGTGGAGTGTGCTGTTTCGCGTAGGTGCGCGCTTTCCAATTTTACTCGCTTTGAGCGCGACCACAAACGCCATTATCGGTGCGACAGAGGAAACGCTGCTTTAACGGACTAGCGATATATTCCGCGCCGTCACTGGGTGTATAAACATCGGCAATCTCGTCACGGAAAATTATGTCACGTACAGGCTAAGATTTGCAAATTGTTTGTTCGATCGTTTGTCCACACGGTTCTTTATTCAAACGCCTCGAATCGGCGCCACTTTGCGAAATATAACGTGCTTCGCCGTTCTGCCAATTAAGCACTCGGAATTAAACACAAATGCCTGGATCTGGCCGACAGCGATATCGCAGAAGGTATCTTCGGTAATCTCTGATGAAACTGTCTGGAAACGGCGGAGCTTTGTATTTAATTATAAAGAATTATTTTAAAGTATAATTTTTGGCACTGATAGTGGGTGAAATTTTTTGTAGGCAATTGTTGAATAACAAAAGCCTTTCCCTAGTATGATAGTAATTATATTGGTGATTTAAAAACAATTTATATGTTTGATAGTGAATTCAAACATGTATTATCTATTTTTACCGGTTCTTCGAAAAATTCTCCTTTTGTTTATTGATTTTCATTTCTTCTCCCTTTCTACCAATTTTGCCACCCTCTTTGCCGTTCTGGGCCCTGCTTGTGCCCCATAGATCGTGCCTTAACTGACAATAACAAGACCATGTGAATCTAAAGTTATAAACTATTTTCCTTGAAGTCTCGTTAAAAGCTAATTAACGCACCATCGTGATTTCTTGCCCCGACGCTTATTTCCTTGAACATCGAAATCGTTTCGCAGGAACGTCGTAAACTGCAGCAAAACATTGTCGAAACCATATGCGAATAAATCGGACGATAACGAATCTCCGGTATCCTCGTGGACAGGGGAGAAAGACTGATAGAAAATTGAAACCCTATCTGGCTCTGGTAGCTGCACCTTTATATAATGGATATATAACGACAGGTCCGATGCAACTTCGCTTAAATGTGCCGATCAGAAACGTACACGGGGCCTCAGTGATGGCGTAAATTGTATCTCCGCGATTTCCTACGGAAGATCCGTGGAAATTATAGGTAATCGATCGCTGGTAGGTATCTCTGGAATAGCAGTAGCGAAGAAAATTGCTTCCAATAAATTAGGTTTGTCCCATCATGATTATAATGCTGTCTTCGGCTCGCTTAATTTGCAAATCAAGCAATTGGGTTTCTATAGAAATTTAGCGAAGGATTCTTGTACAGGGTGTTAAAAAAAGGATGTTCACTGCTTTCAGGGGTGAATCTACAAGTGTGGATCGGTGGACATTTGTAAACAAAAATTCTGCAAAATTCGAAAATTAATGTTAATTAATGTCAGTATATATTTTGTTCGTTGCAAGGAGAATAAGTTTGAAAGGAACCATACTTCGCAGAGGAACTGATTCAGTGCACAAAAAGTAGAAACCTAATACCCTACGGGTGCTACAATATTAAACACTTAAATATATTACTAATCAAAGAATATTAATTTATGTGGTGAATTTATTATTTCTGACATAGATTCACAATTGTCCCAATTACGGACCGCAGGTCAGTGGCTGGAGAGCCAAATGTTTATACTTTAAATTTCTCCTACCACAAGTTATTTCCTTCAGTATACTAGGTACTTATCGCACACAGTACTATTCTGACAATAGACTCCCGAGCGATTAAATAGATAATTCAACTAATTGAAAGTAATATTTATCCACTCCGTATCGGTCGAATCCCTTCCATCTTGCACACCAGAGACACTCTGTATGGTTTCGAGCGTGTATAATGCATCCCGCGGGGACAAGGACGTCCCCTTCGTATCCGTCGATCGGTGCATACGTAGTTGCATCCAAGGAGCCTCGTTAACGCCAGCGTATGCATGCGGTATACACGGACACGTACTACTCGTCTGCGGAGAATGCAGCCGAGATTTCGTTAATGCCCGGAATTAGGCGCGCGCCACTGCGTCTGTGCGACAACTTCTGGCAGATCGAATTAATCGTACAATAATCTCCGGCGGCACTTTAATGCCAGATAATTATGATTTATTCCTACGCTGGCTCGCTTCGGCCCCCCCGACTTTCAATATTTCAGTATTTCAGAGAATCATTTCCATCTGGCCTGAATAGGTCTCGCAGAGGAAATACGCGATCGAGGAGGAAGCTGAGCATGCTGGATCGCTCCCCGTAGAATCTATACGTGCTTCTATAAATCTTCGTCCCGTACGTGTGTGCCCGCGGCTGTCTTTATGAATGCAACTATTTGATGCAACATGCACGCGCGCGTAACCGGATCGAATGCGGAATACGGGCACGTACACACGCGCATGTCCCTCTCCTCGTACACAGCACCGCAGGCCGACTTCTGTAAACTTTCCCCGCATTTACGAACGTCAGTTTATTCAAATTCTTACGCGCGTACGGAGGCATTTATAGAGCGAATATGTGGACGCGAAATGGAATGGCGGTTGCCAAGCTGAAATGTGTATCCCGCCTGAGGAACGAGCCGGGGGCGAGATTCTAAGGAGGTCACGGAGCCGTTGAATTTCCGTATCTAATTTCGAATAAATGTTGCGATCGAGCTCCCGCGACGGGGCTCCTCTTAATTCCCAGCTCTGAATTGAATTCGTCCGCGGGAAAAGGGAGCTGGACGACGTTAATGAGTCGCCCGCGCGGGAGCGTCTCGGACATTTTAAATTATAATTCTCGCGGAATTATAAAGCCCGTGTCCCCGTAACCAACTTTACTGCACTCCCCATCTGAAGCTTCCTTTTCCTCGTCGCGGAGCTCGCAATTAAGAAACGAGCCAGCGGATCCGAAGCCCATTTTCCGTCCATCCGCAAGACACGGGGCACGGCGGTCGTACGCAAACTTTCGATCAGCGGCGTGTATCTGCACGGGGATCGCTCCGGTATTCTATTGTAGCGCAGGTCGGCCGAACTGCAGCTGCACCTGCACGTATGCATGTGCACGAACGGTACGTGCGGCGTATGTTGATGGGCTTGCGGTTTGACTCCGGTGGCTGCTGGATAGCCCGCCGTTATTATCCGTAACTCGTGTTGCGGCAGTCCCGGAACAAACGCCGCCGAAAACCTTCGTTTCCTGTGCGGGCTCCGCGTCAGCTTCGTTCTCTTTTCCATGGGGATTCGGCCACTGGCCTTCCACTGCACCCGGAACCGACCAAGATCGGTCATTGTGCGGACTGGCATCGGCTACACTGGCCTACGTTTCGGGCAGCTTTTCGCAGCTGTGCGAGATCCGTTCTTTTGGGGGAAAGATGACGAGTAAAATAGTTTCGGGACGATGACTTGATTATTGGAAGGTTAACGAAATTGCGATGGGAGGAAAAGAGTAGATGTGTACAGTGGTGGGTGAATGAAAGCTTACAGCCTTTAAAACAGAATAATTTTTTTAAAATTGATTCGAATGACTTGAGTTTCTTTGAGAAGCTAGAACGATTAGTTTAGGTACTATTAAGTGATGTGTTTCGTCGTTTTGGATAAAAAGTTGCAATTGGGAGGAATAGCGGAAAACTTTTTGACATAATTGTAATAAAGGTGAAATATATTTCGAATATTTCAATGCCTGGCGCTTGTTTCTACATCAACCGATTTCGATGAAATATTTAGCATGTATATAGGTAACTTACTTAAATCTATAAATTGCAATTTTTTAAATTTTCATTACTGGCTCAGATAAAAATGTTGAAAAAACTACCTTCGCTATTTTCTTCGCTATTCCGACCAATTGCAATTTTTTCTAATACGACGGAACGCGTTACCTAGTAGGTAAACTAAACCTTCTCGTTTCTCACAAAAATTCAAGTGATTTGGACCATTTTTAAAAAGGTTATTCTATTTTAAATGCTGTAAACTTTCTGCTGTGCGCCACATTCGATACAGCTCGACTGCAAGAGAATGTCAAGTGCGGGAGACCAGAATGCGTTTTAGGAGAGGCATTGGTTTTCAAGAATAGCAGACACATTCGATATCAATGCAAGAAACGTTCGCGCTGCAGACATGCAGAGGGGGTTCGTTGCAGACGAGGAACGACACGATAATGCATTCCCGGAATGTTTTTAAACTTTCCACCGTTGTAACGCGTTGCCGGGCGCACACACGACGACACAGTATTCTCCACCAGTATCGTATAATCTATAAAAATTTTATTTCCACAGTTCCCCCGCAGGTCGGCAAACTTTTAAATTTTCCACCTCGCGCGGGGAAGGGAGACGCGTCCGCCTCTGTTCCCCTCCTATTTGCGAAATATTTAGATTCGAAAGCACCTTTTCGCGTGCTATTTCGGCGAGATTTCTACGTGCCTCTCTCATGACCGGCCGTAAACGTCGAGTCGTGCGGTTAACAATCGGTTTCGAGCGTTCTGATCGATAATGACAAGCACGGCCCGTTGTTCGCGCCGTTGGGACCGTTCTCACGAACGTGGAAAACGCGGAGTTGGGGAAAAAAGAAACTGGAGTGAACAATCTTAATAAATCAATGATGATTGGGCGTTGGTAGCAGGTGGTATCGCGGGGCGGCCAAGAAATTTAATGGTATCCCGTTGATGATAACGATATCATAATAGTTACTGTGTTTATATCGGTACTAGCAAAATACCCGTGCCTAGCTACGGTAAAGTAATTAAATGGAATTACTTTTATATCAGTTTTTTTAAGTAATTTATATATATATTTATATATGTTAGTTTTCAGGAATCTGTGTGGATTACCTTTATAAGTAAAAATCGAATGCATATACAATCAAAGCTAAGAGATACTAAGGAGTCTGTGAAAGCATATTTTACCCCTTTTTCACGCCCTTAGGGGTGCATTGGGGAAAAATCCTGAAATCAGTTTTTAGGCATTTGTGTGAGTAACCTTTCTAACTAAAAACTAAGTTGATAGTTAATCGGGTCTAAGAGATATTAAGAAGTCCGTGAAAAAACATTTTACCCCTTTTCACTCCTCTAGGGTTGAAATATAAAAATATCAGTGATACAATTTTTTGTATATTAGAATAGAAGAAGATACATAGATAACGCCATAGAAATTCTTATCACTGTACCTACCTTCTGATTCGACCAGAACTTCGGCTCTCTTCGGTATACCCATTCAAAGAATGTACTACCTACTACAGTTTTTACCCCCAGCTACTTTTACGACCCCATTATATTTCTTCCTCCCACGATACGTAGGCTAATCGTTCACCCTCGTTTCTTTTTACTCAGGGCACCTATAGCGTGCGGAGTGTACGTTCGTCGCCGAAGCGGACGTACGTAACGCGAGCTGGACGTTCACGGCATTTGCATTCGGCCGATCGAATCGAACT
Source organism: Andrena flavipes (assembly GCA_963971345.1). NCBI lineage: Eukaryota > Metazoa > Arthropoda > Insecta > Hymenoptera > Andrenidae > Andrena > Andrena flavipes. The sequence goes on from OZ020480.1 coordinate 60,903,925, forward strand.
TCCCGTGGAGCAGTTCCGCGATGCAAGATATACGGCCAGAGGGATAGCCGACGGTGATCCAACGTGAAATATCTTGGCGCTCGACAAGGGTCCTCGTCCCTTTTCAGCAAATTCGCGGGGAGGGCCGATAAAGGGAGGGCGCGCGGCAGCAGGGGACGAGAAGAGGGAGCCGTGTTCCCGGTTGCTTTAGGCCGGCTTCTCGCATATACTCGCGAAAAACCGTTCGGCCCTTCAACGAGAACGACCGGATTACCGTTTTTGGCTTTCATCGTCATGGGAGAGGGGCTCCTTTGCTTTTACTACGCCGCCGCGCGAAATTCGTTTCTGATCCCAGCAAATGTGATAGAAAAAAGGACTGGTATCCGCGGCGCTCCTCTGTGCAAGCAAAATTCTCGGATATTTTATGTCGAGAATGCTCGGGAATTTCAGACGCCGATCAAACGAGAATAATGGAGAGGTTCGCTGTACGTATCAGCGACTCGGACGGTCGCAATACTGCGTTGCAAAGTATCGGGACGAAGAAATGTCAGGGATTTTAAAGAGGGTGGATACAGGGTGTTCATAAATATGTGGGACATTTTTTCAGGATCGATTCTACACTGCAGAATAATAAAGAAAAGTTGGTGTACTCCTATGTGTATGCTTATACCTGCAAAACTAACCATTATCAGACATATATGCCCATAATTATGAAAGTGGTCTCAGTCATATATTTCTTGTTTCGAGATATTTAATGAATTGCATTTGAATAAATTAAAAAATATTTTTACATTATGCAACATTTTATTTTAGAATTTTATTAGTCTTGATTAATGGAAACTTATTATGAATATGAAATTTTGTGTCAATTTTATACGAAAATGTTGTTTTTAAAGTTTGAATTAACTTAGACCACTTTCATAATTAACACTAAAAGAATTCCATATAATGTTGAAATTACAACCACAATGGTTCATTTTTGACGATAAAAATTACATTGAATTAATTTAGTTTAAAATAATGTGGTGTGAAATAACTGATAAACTAATTTTTTTAAAATTTTGATTTAGACCACTTTCATAATTATAGGCACATATGTACGCGTATACAAACTTTTCTATACCAAATCCAGAAAAAGTGTCCCACATTTTTATAAACCCCCTGTACGCACAAATACACCCCTTGTACACGAATAACTGAAAAAAACACACCTGCATCGATAAACCAATTCCTTCGACATTAAATTATCGGAAGGGCAGTGAGCAGGTCGCTGAAAATGCCAGTGGCAAGCTTGCAGCCCACCACACAGCGATACTTTCCAGCGTTAATTTACGGAGGCACGCAATATCTATGCCGCCGATCGTCTGGAAGTATGCATCGAATTCCATCGAACGTCGGGTCTCGGAATCCGTCAACTGTAATTCGTGGTGGTGGCCCAATAGCGCCCTCGGATAGACGATACTCGTTAAGATATTCTTCTTTATGAAATCTCGGCAAAAGCATACCTGGCTGGGAAAAAGGAATTCGTGTTGTTGCGTCTTACGGTCAGGTATGCCGGGAATGGCCGAGGGTCGACATCTCGAGAGACAAGGGAATATCGCGAGGATATTTGCGAGACCGTTTCAATCCTGGCCGCGCTGTTCGAGTTTTTATTTCGCGGGCGAACGAGGAAGCTGGAAAGCCGTGCACATAAGACCGTACAATGTATTTTCACCCTATCGGTTGCAGTCCTCTCACGGCGTGTCGATATCCCCCTGTCCGAAGCCTTTGACCTCGGAATTGCCGTCCGCTTTTAAACTTCCCTCCCGGTCGCTCCTTTTCGACACCGCTCTGATTTTTCCGCCTCGCGTCCCACGAGATCTCCTCCCGTTTCCACCGCTGGGCGAGCTTGCACGCGAGCGCGACGTAACACCGGATTAATAAACACGTTACGTAAAAAATCCCCACGGCTACCGGGGCCAGCGTTCGCCGTGTAAAGTTTCTAAAGTCGCTGGTCCAGCCACTGGGAACGTCAACTTCTCGGAATGCTTGATAATAACGTCCCCACCGCCTGCTAATTGCCAGTTACACGTACCCAGCGCGAAACAAGTCGGCTTATTCGGTGAGACTGCCGGTGGTTGCCCAGTTAGATAGATTTATCTGGCAATTAAGCCATCCCGAATACCAGCCAATGGGGAGGGAAGATTAACCTCTCAAGCGAGCGGAGGATTTTCGCGAGTCGTTCCTCAAGAATTTCAAACTCGATTTTCTCGAAAATGAAACAGGATATTAAAAAAAGTTACTCTTTCTTTTCGTCTTGTAACGAGTAAGAAAGTCGAGAAGAAGGAATAACATTTTTTGATATTGCGCTTCATTTTCGAGAAAATCGACTTCGAAATTCTTGACTTTACGTTCGGTCCTGTATAGGAAAATTTAGCTTTAGGGAGCTGTGTATATTTGATGTCTCAGCGCGCGTATAGTCTATTAAAAGTTAAAAGCCTCCGCGCTACTATTGCAGTGAGACGAAATTACTAGGCGGAGGGTTTAAAATGGATCTAGGAATGATTATTTAACGAGGAACGGCGGCGAGAATTCTGCATGCCGGTTTTTCTGCGGAACGCGAGGGGTATCGTTCGACCCCGTTTGATTCGGCCAATCGCACTCGCACGGGCTCGCGCTCGCTCGTCTCAATCTTGATTCCCTAGCGCCCGGCCAAGCCCAAAGATATATACGGGTATCCATTATGCGATTGGCGAGTTTAGGTTGCCGGCGGCGGCCCCGTTCGCAAGATGTATTCGCGCAGCAGTCGCTCCGAGAACCGACTCGCGATCTTTCTTGCCCAATGAGAGGCATAAATCACGTTTGCGCGATTCAGAAGCGCGCGATAAATCAGTGACAGAATGTATTAAAAAAGAAAGGGAACGGGGGGCGGAGGGAACGGCGTCGGAGCCGCGATGGCAATGTACCAAAACTGGATCCTCGCAGCGATGGGCGACGCGAGCATTCGACTGTTCAAATCGCTCGAACTCAACGACAATTAAAGTTTATCCATTCGAATTGCTTAAAACTGGGGCAGATCTGATGTACGGACCGGACGGCGGAGTTGAATTCCAATCAATTATCCAGCTACGAAATTTGTGTACACCGAAGAGCCACGAAGCAGAATCTGAGGATCAAAGGATCCGCGGAAGCTTCTGCCGCTTAGACGGCGCGCAGGGCTGAGGGACACCTGAGGGAAACAAAGGGTGTTGGGTGACTCGTGTACAGGTGTGAAGAGGGGAGGTGTTGCCCTAAACGAAATCAATAGAAAGATTGATCCACCGTCAAGAGTGGCGTTCCCGCTAAATCGGCAACACTGCGGCTGAACGGGCCTTAAAACCTTGAAGGAAGGGGCGAAAGGTGGCGCGTAGAGGGCTGAAGGAAGAGCGTAGGACGGAGCGCGGGAGGGAGCGGCGGAAGGGGAGAGATGCAGCTTCAAGAGCGCACGGCGCTGTTCGAGAGGGTGGCGGCGAGAGAAAGGGGGATGAAAAGCGGTGGGAAAGAGAGGCCGAGTGACGTAAAAGGGCAGGGAAATGTGGGTAGGGAGAGCGCGAGGAGGAAGGAGAAGGAAAGAAAAGCATAAGGGGATGGAAAAGAGAGGGCAGGAATACAGAGGGGTAGGGTGCGGGTAGTGAGGGGTTTGAGGCGGTTCGAGTCGCTTTGAACGGAGGACGAAACTTTCTTATCGCGGGTATTAATCAAGAATTGAGTATTCTTGGTAAGTTTGTTAAGTCCTCGATAACTTAACTATCTTATTACGGAACTTCGATGCCCTGAAAGCTTTCGAATTCTGGAGATCTCCAGATCTTTTGGAAATAAGTGTAACTTCCGCCAATGATCGAGTGATGCGATAAAAATTGTAACAATGCTTTTGGGTAGCGTTGTACGTTTTGCAAACTTGTTCGACAAATTTCAAATTCTGAGGGTGTATAAGTTCAATTTTAGGCCACCCCTTTTTCTGATTGATATCCATTGTCATATAAAATCTATCTCTCACAACGAACGGCAGTTTCTTTCAGAAATGGATTTTGTTTGCCCCTTCCCCCCCCCCCCCCCTTATTCGTTTAAGTCTCTCCGTTCATGCGAAATCTACTTATTCATCCTCTTTATGATGCCAATCTTTGCCAAATGGGCAACGATCATGGAATTACGAATATTCATTTGCATAGCTACCAGTTGCATGATACAACGTGAATCATCCCCAACAATCTGTTTAAAATCCCCTTTCTGGAGCAATCTTCTACTTAATTTTTTTCTGTTTCCATTACACTCGCTGTTTACTGATTAACTCATCAAATTCTAAAGACGTTAGCCTCAGAATGGCTACTGTTATCATCGTAATATAAATGATTCGTACAAATAGATAACGTCTTCTACATGTGCCAGAAAAGTGTCGGATTTAACGGCCAAAGGAGTCTCCATTTTCCAAAAATAAAATTATAATTTCGTTCAACACTACTACGTTAGTACGCTTAGACCGTTTTCAGTCATCTTTATCTTGATATCCCCGAAAAAATCGTCCCCTCGGAACGTTTGCCACTTGGGCCATTTCCCTTAAATCGGCCACTGGTCAGCTACCACTCTCCCTGTCGCCCCAGCCGCAAAGTTGCCGATTTTAAAACAGGAAAAACGACTCGGCGTGTTCAGCGACCTGACGCGGAATTGCTCGGGAACTCGTGGCGAAGGGAGCGTGGAATGGCCATCACTACCCGCGGCCGTGGGGGTTGAAACGGGGAAAGCAGGCGCAGGACGAGGGTTGGGAAAGCCGAAGCGTGGCTCCTCCGGGTGGGGGTAGTCGGTACCTCGAACGACTCCATGGGTGTCCGGATCGCCCCGCCGCGCTCAGTCCGACCCGGACGTTCGAGGGAGACGCGTCTCTCTTCCGTGGTACGTGCGCGTCGCACCGCTACGCACGTTGTGTGTCATCGTCCGTCGCCGTGAATCGTCTAGCGTAACAATCACTCTCGTTAACGCTACTGTACATAGAGAGAGAGAGAGAGAGAGAGAGTGAGTGCAAGAGCACGGGCCACTTCGGGAGGCGACGCTCGATCGTGCGGAAAATCGCCACGCGACCAACGGGGGCACACGCACTGGCCGCTCTCGGACTCTGGAGCCGTGCGCGCTCGCCGCACTGCACGAGGCTCGAAAACGAACGGTCAGAGGGAAGAAGAGGGAGGGAGAGAGAGGACGCCAGCAACGGCCAACGGACACGACGGGCAAAAGAGGGAGAGAAGACGAAGAAGAAGCTCTCTCTCTCTCTCGCTCTCTCTGCCTCTATCTCTGTCCCCATCTCTATCTCGGCTGCCTCGCCGGCTTTCCACGGCCACGAATCGATACCACGCGACCGTCGCCGCGTCGGTCGTTCCACTCTCTCGACCTCTTCTCGCCCGTCGTTCGCTACTCGTGCACGACCACTCGCGTCGCTTTTTTTCGTCGCCCCAGCGGTGTTGACGCGCTTACCTCGTGTCAATCCAGGACCAGCAAGCACCGGGAGCACCGCGCGAGGGCATTGTCTTCGCTCCGATCCATCGAGGTTCGATCGACAATCGATGCCTGACGGTCGACGATCGCCACGAGCTGCGAGCTTCGAGAATTAAAGGCGCTCTAGCGGCACGCTCTGGAAACCCGCCAAAACAGCGGTTTGCCTGTCAACGGATTCGAACGACGGGGCCCTTTTCGTACTGGATAAAAGACGCGAAAGAAGGTGATCCGTGTGATTGAGTGCCAGTAGACGCCGAGACGAGTCGAAACGCGACCGAGAGCGAAGGGAACGTTCGTGAATCGCCGGACCGACGCGTTGCGCGCAGTGTTTTTGTTTACCCGTGGCCAGAGGAGAATCGGTCACTGGATTCCACCCTGGTGCGTCGCGTGCCTCTCTGTGTGACACGTGACGATCGACGTTTGTTTTGGAACAGCCAGCCAACGAATCAGCCGGGGACAGGCACGCTTCGCTACGATTCCAGGGCACACCGACATCCCGGCGAACGGTTACGATCTTCCTCCAGTGGGACTCGCGTGTACGACCCATCGAAACAGTGAGTACACATCTTGCGTTTCCATAGCAACGTTTGTCGATAGAGGCATCGGACGGCCGTTGAGATTGGTGGAATCTTTGGCACGTTGCTTCTAAGCCGATTCCGCGGCTCGAATTATTGTGCTTGTAAATCACGCAGCTGGCCGAGGCCCAAACGGTAGACGGTGCTAATTTAACTGTACATTTTCATTAGCCCGTGAGCCTGGCTCGTTAATTCGAGAATCGCGGGGACACGAGCACGGTAATTCGCGCGAGCCTCGCTCTACCAGCGCGCGTACCCCGGCGACATCTTCGCTGATCCGAGCGGAATCGACGCTAATTGTTATCTCCGGGCGATTTGTCCCGTTTCGGAGATTTTATGTGGCCGATTATTACCCGTATAAATATAGTCGTAATAGGGACATCGGCGTATACGACTGCGGTAGCGTTGAATATTCCGAGGTGTTTTGTGGGACAGTTGTGATTAAAGGTTGGGGCAAGGGATGCATTTCATGATACGTTCGGCGTTATTCTTGAATATCTGGTATTTAGGAATTTACGACAGAGGGGATAACTGTTTCTCGTTATTTAGAGGGAGATTATGCGATAGGTTAGCGTAAGTTCTTTTCACCAATCCTGTTCTTTAAATTTATTAGTAAAATTCTCTCGGGAAGGCACTGTGACATTCACTTTTCTGTATCGTCAAATGGGGTGACTTTGACCACTCGGGGTAACTTTTACCACAAAACTAGATTTTAAAACAAATTCCTGTGCCATCTATCGTAGAACAGGTGTTATATATTCTCAAAGTGCCTTAGGTAGCTTTAATTGCCTAGTTTAAGATTCATTTTATCTGAGAATAATGCTGAGGTATTATTCACTAACTGCGAGATAATAATAGGGTGAAAGTTACCCCCAGTGGCTAAAATTAACCCATTTGACGGTACTTGAGAAAGGTTTCTCAAAAAGGGTACAGTTGCCTTGTGCCTTTTATTAAATTATTTGAATAATGAATTAAATGCCGCTCCTTTGACTCTTCCCCTTTAAGTTCTTGAACCAAGCGAGATATTCTACCAAGTATTCATCAAGCTCTGCCGCGACATTGAGTGAAAGTCTGTACTCGGACCGTGACATAAGTCACGAGAAACGGAACACCTGAATGTCCCCTTGCCATAGAAACATACAGATTACGAGTGATTTTTAAAAGTGTTCACCTGCTCGGTCCCAGGTCTCCGCTACGAAAGAGACAAAAGTTTTCCATAATTTCAATAATTTCGACAAGCATGACACGAAGACAAGCTATCCACCCCGCACATTTTCTTATACCTTCCCCTCCAAGAGACTTCTACATCCAGCATTTACACTAAACACATGAATAACTGCATATCGCCTCCAATTTCGCTGGGCCGTTGGAAAATCCATATTGCTGGCGAAACGGCGCAGTACGTTCCATTGAAATTGCCTCGCTCGTTCTTTTACCCGCGCCGGGGCGCGCGTATGTATCTCTAATCGAAGGAGAGGTTCCACGGCGCCCGAGCGTGTGATTCAGTTTCGCGGAGTATCTCGCGGGGGAGTCGGATCTGTTTGGTTCGCGGCCGGGAGGCGATTCATCTGGAAAAGCCCGCGATCGAGCCGCTAATCGGCTGACGGGATCGCGAGTTTCACGTGAGTATTTTTATCGTCCGCGCTTTGTCCTCGTCTAAGCGCGTCGACAAAGCCCCGTCGCCGGGGCGCCGCCGGCGACTTTATGGATCGTTCACACGCCGAGATGTTTTGTTCCGCGGCCGAGGAATTAATCGATCGTAAAGAGGCTAATGCGAACGATACGGTGCCCGGCCGTGCACCCCGGGGAACATTTGACAAAGGAGAGCGATATACGTACACCCATGCGGGCATATTCTCCGTCTACTGCATCTCGCTCTCTTATCGCCGCGCGAAAGACACTCTCGCGGAGCAAACGTATCCTTTTGACTCCTTGTCCGCTGAATTCCATGTTCGTCCATTATGCCCTTCGCCTCGACGCGACAGACTGCCGGGAGGGTCGATTCATTTTGGAGCACTGCAGCGTGCACTTGTGCCACGAGTGAGGTGGAAGGGTTGCTTACTGGGGTGCAGGAATTCGTGGGGAGTTCTTTGATTTTGTCCACTAATCGATGGTAAACAGGGAATCGTTGCTCGAAAAATTTTGGTAGGATTAGAGTGAATATCGGTAGCTCCCATCACTGTTGTCTATCTTTTTATTTATGGGGAAAGCCGTACGTAGAGAATAGAGAAAAGTAGTAGAGGTTTTGTGTTTCTACGTAAAATAAAGAGAAAAAGAAATAGTAGCTAGAAAGTAAATAGAATATGCGAGAAGCTTTCGTTTCTTAAGGACCCATAATTTTTTTTCCAAAGGAATTACACATATTTTTGAGAACCGTTTATTTTATAGAAATCTATGAACATTAAACTATAAACTGTGGTATTTTCATTAATATATAAAACAACAAATGCGAACATTTTTGGGTAAAAGATCATAAGAAAATCATGAAACGGTGGCATATGCCTGTTTTCCACTGAGCCTCTCAATTATTAACCGCCTTCCTCGGTGAGTGCTTAAAAGCGTACATTGAGTGACAGTTGCTGCAATAGCACCTATCTATTTTTATTTAGACACATCCATCGTTTGGAGCCCGAAGTCTCTTGCCCAGACGTTTAAACATTCAATATCCGAGGGGCATCTCAGAGCCGTTTCCAGGAATCTAAGGGCGAATTAAACGGCGCGTCGATGGGAGCGGCAATATCGTGGATTAACATTTTCTGAAAGAGGCGGTTGCGTCAGGGGCGTTAGGTTCCCCGGGCGGAATTGAAAAATCGATTTCGGGGCCCGGGCGTTAATAAAAGATCGGACGTCGAACGTTAGACGGGCAAAATATAGGGTAGAGAATCTGTAATTTCGTTTCTCGGTGGGATTCCCGGGCTCTCCGACGTCTCATTAGATTTTATCGCGACCTGGGTCTATGGGCTATGGCCGAGCAACGGCGGATACTTGAGACTTTATTCCCGGCCTGTAGCCGGGCCACTGAAAGTTACATACTTGGGCAAAGTCTCGGTGGATTCTATTGCCCTCCGCGGCAACGCGACAAACTCGGCCCAATAACGTTATTACGAAACACAAGGATTGTCCTCGATCGAGTTTCACTTCGAATTCTGATTAAAATGAAATTGGCTCCTGGCCCTTCGCGGAATCACGCACGGTCCATTAAAGTAATGGATCAGCTTTAGAAGCTCTTGCCTACAAAAAATAGTATGGTTGTCTGACTGTATAATACGTATGATTCAACTATTCCTCTGTTGGTTTAATTTCCCACGATTATACGGACAAGCTTAATTAAAAGTTAGAAACATAAATGTGAAACATGCATTTCCCGAATAAATGGTGGATGCAGCTAACTCTAGTAATTACAAGTACTTAACTATACACCCCTCGGTACTATTCACTTTCATTCACTCGGTTATTCCACGAAATAATGGAAGAGAATTACCTTTGAAATCAACGTTTTTAAAATATTTCACAACATCTTTGAATAATTGACGTCTTCGCGTTTCGAAATTCACGGAACAAATAGCTTTCCTCGATGCATACCCTATAAATCATTTGGTGGCGAGGACACTTTTAGACGACAGTTAACCAGCAGATTACATCGAACCGTTTCGACGATGTTAGGGAAACGTTGAGCGTTTCCGCTAGAGGAAAGGCTCCCCTAACATTTTGAGCGACGGATTTAGGGGAGTTTGACTGTGATGCGGTTATTTTTCTCCCGCGTCGGGCAAAGTGACGCGCGCGTGGCTCCCGGGGTGATCGAACGACGAAGACGTAGTCCATTCCCGTCGAGGATGCGGCCGATGAGGTTGCCGTGTATTTATTTTTAGCCAGCGAAAAAAAAAAGCGAAAGAGCGAAGAGACGGAACTTTGCCTTATTGTTGGGTTCCGTCAAGTTTGTTCACAACTACGCACCGGGATATATAAAGTTTCCTTGCGCGGCACCGTTCCGCCTGTCTCTCTCGCTCTCCTCCGCGGTATACTTTGGCGCGCTTAGTACGGGAAGACAATATTGACTTGGTCGTTTCTCCCTGGAGAAGCCGGCAACTTTATTTTCAAGGGCTTCCGTTATCTGCGGAATCGCTGAATTAAGGGCCTACGCAGTCGTCGTTTCCTCCGTCGTTTCGATCGACCGCGGCCTTCCGCCGAGTTATTTTTACCCCACGATCCCTTTTTTTTTCATGGCGTCGCCACGGCCCTGATACGTTTAGTTCTTCCGTGATATGCGGGAGGTCGATAGCACGGCCGCCGCGCTGTCAACTCTCGTCATCTGTTGGACAGCACGCTATTAACGAGCGTTGCGACAAGGCGAACGCCTTGCGACTCACTCCGCTGGATATAGAATCTATATTTTCTGCTAGACGAAATAAAAGTGAAAGCATAGATCCGTTTCCGAGCAGTTCTAAGCACAGAATATTGGGAGATACTAACATTTAACGTAACTGTTGCTTTTACTCTAAATGTTTGATGAGTTTCGAGCTTTCCAAATATCACGGAACAGTGAGAAATGTTTATCAGCGTTAAAACCCTGCAAGGACTTGCGAAGCTAAAGTGAAACGGGTCTCGGTAGTCCGAGCTGCAGCATCTCCCGGACGTTGAAGTGAAAGGAACCTTGCACGTGCCAGCCCGGCTCGGTCTGTCCTCTCGTTTATTATTGTTTTCATTCCCCGGCGCACGCACGGCGTTACTCGTATCAGCATATTCACCAACGAGGGCCTAATTGACCGTACCCTTTCCCTCATAAATATCCAAGGGGTCGGGCCGCGTCCTGCCCCCTTTCGACGTCCCTGAAAAGAAGCTCAGTGAACTTGTCCCGCGTGGGTTAACGGGACGACGCGAGCGTACACGTACGCTTATTTAAATACCAAATAGACCATTCCCCGCGAGTCTCTCGTGGTCTGTGATTTTCGTGGCGGCGAGGGTCGGCCGTCCCATCGTTGTCCCGGAGGGTGCGGAGCAAAGGAAAGGGCAGGGGTTAGGAGACGGTGCGCCCTCAAACGAGGCATAAAATCGGAGATGAGTCTGTCGTCGCGGAACGAGCTGGCCCGGGGAGGTGGTGGAGGGGGGGAGAAAGGGTCGCAAAACAGTTTCGAAGGGTGGCCCCGGCATTAATCAATCTGAAAGAATCGCTCCTGCTCGCGGAATCCCGTATATACACACGTAAACACGCGCCATTCATTCCGAGCCACTCGCACCTACGTGGACGCGTTACGCGTGGAATATAAAGGCAACGATGCCAAAGCCCGCCCGCAACCCTCCACATTTATCTGCCCTCGTGAATTGGATAAATCAGAGCCCGGTGGAATTTTCGTACTCGCGTCGCGGATCGTAATGGAGAGCTCTTTGCTTTCGAGGGTACCTATCGGGGGAATGCCTGATAATTTCTATAATTATTTGTATGTAGTCACACGAGGTGTATCGCAATCCGGGATATGTCTTTGCCAATATTCGTGTAAATTTTTGGGGCTTGATAATAGAAGTTAATAAAAGTTTACGGAATTTTAACAAAAAAATCGATTTTATCCATATCTATTTTATTTCAAATACAAATTTACATTTCTAGAAAAAAAAACTATTAAACCATAATTCTACAATTTATTATGTATGACTGAAAAGTTAAAAGATTCAAAAATACAAAAATGCTAACTGAAAAATGACGCTGATTATTCCAATTTCTGATTATAAGAAACTGTAAACACGGACGGTTAAGTATTATAACACTCATATACTCTCCCGGGAATCTATGAAGCAATTACCCTCGATGCGGATCGTTCCTTGCGATGAGAATCTGGTTGGACTACTCCGACAATAAGACCGTTTCCGAAACGACCGGTTATCAGACTCGAAAGGAAGGGCCTTACTGCCAATCTCTTCGAATAATGGAATCCAATATCGTCGCGTCCATCTCGTCGGCGCAGGGGTAAAATCGTTTCCGTGTTCGGCTGCCGTTCGTTGGAAAAAAATGCATCCGCGCCGCGAAAAGCGCCGGCCGAAAATCAATCCTCTCGCCGCGCTCCCATAGAAACATCAGAAACGTTGGAATCGCGCGGCTAGCGTTTCGCGATAACGGAAAAGGGAGGGCGGCCAGTGGCCGTGCGGGTTTGGGTGTATCACACGTGCACCCGCGTGTACGTGGCCCTCGGGAGTGACGGAGAGGATCGCGTAGGAGGACAGAACGGATCGGAGCGGAACGGGGCATGCTGCGACCCGTACGCGAAACTCCGCTCCGCGTTTCTTTCTCTTTTCCTCGATTCGAGTGCCGCCCACTGCGAAACGAGCCACGGGACGGCGATAACAATGGGGTTGTTTTTACGAGCGTCGTCCCTCCCAGCCTCTCTGTCGCTCCCCCGCGTCGCCCATTGAAAAGCCCCGGCTAGGCCGACTGCTCGGACCCCCGACACACGAATTAATAACCGTTTCAAACCGCTCCGCCGCCGCTTCGGAATTAAAATATCCTTGCCAGGGGTTGGTACCAGCGACAAATCCACGGAGGGCGGCGACCAGGAGCGGAGGAAAGCGCGTAGCGTTGGGCAGAGCGAGGGAGAAAAGGGGGTGAGAGAGACGGGGAACGCTCCGGTCGAGCGAGCGGGGCCGGTAGAGGGGCCAGCGGCGCGGATTGTCCGCAAGAATTAATCACTCGTCCAATCTGCGCGAAATCACGCCGTGTAATCACCCGGCGAGGTTTGTTATTAGCGGTCCGCGGCGCGTAAAGTACGCGCGCCCACGCATGCTCCGCTTTAAAAGTTGCCCGGAAATGGCACGGAACCGTGGAAACGTAGCGATTACTCGCGACCACCCCCCACCCACCCGTCCAGCATATACTTGCATTTTTTCCCCCCTCGGCCCGGACTCGCGCCACTATGATTTTCATATCGCGCACAGTCGCCGGGAACTTTGTTATTTGTTTTTTTTATTCGCCAGTTTTTTCCGAGGGGGACAACAATGGGGGGTGAAACATAGCGGAGGCGCGTCCCCCTTTGCACGAAAATATGTTTGTCGCGATGTAATCGGCGCTCGTTTGTCTTGAAAAATGGCCCGCCGATGGGACTCGGTGCAGGGGGCGAGAAAAGCTGGCCCGTGGATGAAATATTGGGGGTAAATCGCGCGTATCGCGCAGATTGCATCTGAATCCCGCAATTATTGGCCGGCTCCGTTTGGCAACGTGCGTCGAGAGCGTTAATCGATGGCCGCGGTATAACGAAGCTGGATTTTCCAGATGTAGCTAGCTGCAAAAGCGATACGTGGTTGCGAGGCGCTCTTACATTGAATATCTAGTTTCTAGTTTGCTGGGAACCCCGGGGAGATCGCTGGTACGCGAAGATAGGTCGGACGTTAATTTTGTTAATTCCGAGGCGGAGGGATTAAAGCGCAAGGTAGCGCTGGATATTGGAACGTGTTCTAATTTAAAGAAGAACACGTGTATAGGATGATCTAGTAGAAAGCATCCGGCGGAGGAGAAGGAAGGATGCAGGAAATAAGATGGAGAGGAGGAGGGCGGGAAGGGGGAAAGAGGGGGAAAAAGGAAGCCGGACTAAGATAGATAAGACCTCGTTATGGATTCCGGCAGCGTGTACGCGGCAGGACGTCCTCATTGCCCGAAGTGTCCTGCAAGATACGAAATAATGTCGGTGTGCATCCCCGAGACACAGGGATAACTTATCCCGTCCACGCCCCGTAGAATTTCTCTGGTATCTGCCTCTCTCGAAGCTCTTCCCTATCTCCGCTTCCGTGACCTCGCCTCGTGCTTCCAATCTCCAATGCTCGCGACAAATCTCTCTCGCTCGCCTCTCTCCCTCCAGCTACCCCTCTCCTTTTTCGCTTGCCTTCTTCCCCCCCCCCCCCCTCCTCGCGTTGCTTCGGTTTCCATCCAGTAAATCTATAACGCGACGTCGAACGCGCGAAATTTGCGTCTGGCTGGCTGAACGTTGAGAGAGCAAACTACTTGGGGCTTTCACGAATTCCATCGCTACCCCCTGCAGACCTCGCGAACTGGGTGAACGAGGTATTTCCGAAGCGAGCGCGAGAAGTTCGGGAGAAAAGGACGACTCCTTGGTCCCGCCATAATTACTCAGTTCCATTTGGCGCGCCATTAGCAGCTACGCTCATCGGAGATTTTCTAATCTCCTCGCGATGGCCGCCGCCGACCCTTCCATCGAACAGTTACACTTGGACAAAAGTGTCCCAGGTTATCCAGGATTGTGTTATCTGCCGTGAAGGGCGCCGGGGACGGGGGCTACTTAATTAACAGCTTGTCTGTCCTTATAACGGAGCACGGGAGATGTTCTTTGACAGTGCACTTTGGGTGGGCGACTAATTACAGGGCCGAGGAATAGTAGACGATTTAATTTATCCATTCCAGCGACTCCGTTTAATTATCTTACGCAATAATGTCTCCTTCTAAGGGAGATATTTGAACACGTTAGTCAAGTGCCCTCGCGTTTCTTCGGCGAGAATGTCACTGGGACGGTTCGCTGGGTATCAAACGCCTAACAATATGTGCAGCTTCTTCCTTGCGAGGAATCCATTCTCCATAGTGGATGTTAATTTCAACACTGTCGATTCGAATAGTTTTTTTTTATTGAAATTTCATCACAGTTTTTGTAAAATACTTCTAGATTACTACCTACGTGTCAAGAAAAAACGAAGAAAATCGTAAAAGAATTGTAACGTTTACAAATTTCAATATTAAAAGCTAAAAATCTACAGAGTCGATGTTTGGATATAATATTTTGAGAAAAAAGTAGTCAAAATCAGCTTATGGGTGGTCAAGGAACGATTAACAACCTCGTGTGCCGTAATGTATTTTGTCTTCTTTAAATATATTAGAAACAAGGGGGTCTGCCTGTAAAAGTGAATAAATAAATAAATGAATGCTATTCCCCTCAATATAGTAGTACGTACCTACGGTAACAAGCAACACGTACGTACAATCACTATCGCGTAATAGAAAATTTGATTACTTGCAACGCTAACGCAAATGATTTTGTAAACGACACCACCGAATCGAATCATGCTCCGGCAGCAAAAGGAGAAGGAGAAGGGACAGCGGAGGAAAGGAAGGGTACAAACCTACAAATGCAAGGCGGAACAACAAGCGGTTGCCGGTGCCTTTATCAGCCTCTGGAGGCGCGTGGTTGTTGGTCCGGGTCGAAAACTCCGGCGGATATAAGCAATGGATAAGAAAGTTCCGCGGCTCTATGAAAAATGCAACGCTCGAGTTATCGTCGACGTGAATTTTTCATCGGCGCGGGTCGAGCATCCGCGCCGCGTTCCCTCGCCGCCTCCTTCCGTTTTAGCTATCCCCCTTTTTTCCCAGCTTCCTTCCAGCCGTGTTTTCTTTTTCCTTTCCTAACCAGACCACTTTCTTTCGCGTCGCAGACGCGCCAGCCGTTTCGTGGCAAAGTTTCCAAGTGACCCGTCCGCGGAGCAGAGGCGTGGATGAAACTTGGAGCTGGCTGCGACACCCTCGAAAGCGCGGTCGCGATTTCGCCCGCCTCTGCACAGGGAAACCTACTTTCCGAACAGCGATACGCCGCGGACGGGCGGAAACTCTTCCATCCAGCATACACCGCGGCGCGAACCGGCGCGAGACACTGCCTGCGCGGCAGAAAACCGAGCACAACGACGCTGAACTTGAGGGACATAGGACGAGTCAGAGTTCCCTCTGCCGGCGTGCTGAATGCGGCATTCAGAATCTGGGCCCGTTGTCCTCGGCTTCCCTGAAAACTGAGCACACTTCGTGGCGATTTCACGAGGCTGTTGGCGAATTAAAGGGGAAATTTTATTTTTTCGGCTAAAAGTGTATAGTAGAATTTGTGATTTTTTCTCTCAGAAACTGACGATTCGATTGATCTGAAATTTGGAACATTTTTTTATGCATCTTCGAAGAATTTACAGTTTTTTTTTATAATAATTTTTAATAATAAATGTGAGAGTAATGCGTGAACTTATAATAAGTTATATACCTTTTTGTTACATTAGAAAATTGGAGAATCTTGATACCAAAAATGATAGTTTTATTTGAAAACTCTCTACTCTCCTCAATAATTTTTTTTTATTCTGGTATATCCTAAATTTATTATTAAACATTAATAAAAAAAGTGAAACTTCAAAGATACATAAAAACATGGTACAACTTTCAGTTGAATTGAATCGCTAGTTTCTTAAAAAAAAAGTACCGAATTTTACTATGTTTTTAGTCCAAAAAAATAGGCTTTCTGCCTTAAGCTCATCCGCACTTCAGCGCAAAGATTGGGGTAGTAGAGTCTAAGCAGTTCGAAACTCTGGATAGTCGTATTACTTAAGTCTCCTCGCGTGCAAATATGTTTCCCGAACGGTTGATTTCACGGGCGCCGGCGGAATTGACGAGAAGATGGTAGTTGCTGGTTTGCCAGAGGATTATCGCGCTTTAATCACGCCCGGTCTTTCGATCTTGAAACAAATTATTCGCCAGCTGCCCCGGGTCCATCCGTCTAAGCAAAGTCGTCTCGAACGTCCCCGCTCGCAATCTAATTGGCTTTCATTAGACGGAGACTTTCCCCGATGCCCGCGCAGCAGTCTTTGAGAAAACTTGCCCGACTTACACGCAGGGATGTGCGCAGGAGCGAGCAAGTTTAGCGAAGTCAAATCCGACCGCGAGAACGTCAATAGAATTTGCCCCAGCTCGCTGTTACTGGCATCGTATCGTTGTCTTCCTTGTTTGCATATGGAAATTGATGGCCGCTGCAAACATCTGCCGATTTCTTCCGATAATTCGCTCATAACATATGAAATAAGTACACGAGGGTTCATCGAAACTCGAGCGTCAAGAGTTTCACTCCCAACGAGCTAATAAGATGGAGGGGAGTGTTTGCCTCAGGGATGAAAATGGATTGCCCAAGGCTTAAGGCACACCTCACTTCCTTGCCATCCTGGTCCAAGACCGACTGTCCAAAGGTCACCGCCCACGATAATCTCGTTGGATCGCAAAGGATCGATGGTTGCTCGCGAAGAGAAAGGATCTCAGGCAAATCCGGGAACCCAGGGACAGGGGACGCGATGATATTTACAGTGGTCCGCGTGGCGGTGCGATTAACTCTTAGGGAAAGCAGATCGAGTCGCTTTCGCTATTAAATATGCATGATTTGAGGTGAATATAAAATACCGCCCGGTACATCCCCGGCATCTGTGCCCGAGGATTTAAGGGCGAAGGATTCGTGGGTCCCGGGGGCGAAGGCTGGAAGCACGGGAAGCCAGAGGTTAAAAGAGGAGCCGGGGGGTGAAGTCTAGGGCGAAGGGGAAGACGGGACGGAGGGAAGTGCAAGGTTGTTTGCTTTCGAAGACCGGAGGAGCTCGCTTATGAAGTCTGATCGCGTAAGATGCTCCCCCGCTCCTCGGACCCCCTTGATCCTCGAACCGTTCTCTTCCCTTGCTCTTCTTTACCTTCGGCACACCTTACGCCTGGCGCAAAAGGAGCCTCCCCGATATCTGTGTACCGTACCTTATCCTTGGTTATCCAATATCTGTAACGCGCGGGGAGGCGAGCGGGGGGGAAACAGTCGCGAAATGCGGCCACCATCGCGAAAGTTAATCATATTAATTGAGACTCGGGTTCCTTGAAGGGGCTCCGGGCTGGATGCTTTAAATTCAATTCCTTAATTCCACGGCTCCTTTCTGCTTAATATCGTTGATGTACATCCGTGCTTCAGATGTAAACATCGTCGAGGGTTTTTAATTTAATTGAAGGCTTGGCAACTACGTCGGTCAGTAAGTGGTCCAGGTTTTATATCGCATCGGCCATTCATGGCAACGGTACTCTATAGCAAGCTTCCTGCCGCGGATTTGCCTGCGATACGGTTTAGATTACGATAATTTAATAACGCGGCGCGTCTAGTTGCACGTTCGATAGAAAATAATCCATCCCGCTGCAGGAATAATTACTGTAACGTTAGTGCAACGGTATCATCGTTGGACAGCGTGAAATATTAATCATCGAGGGTACCGTAGGCAGACGCGCGTTACGTTTACACGGTGGTAGAAAGTGGTATGCACCGTGGGCATCATTAACGCGGCATGTTTAATACACTAATAATGCCCCCCGTAACAAAACTGTATCGGTGCCATCTAATTCGCAATTTTCGCCGTGAACAGGGTCCTTCTAGTGCCACGGACAAGTTAATGACGCCATCGTCATTAACCCTTTCTTTCGCCAGCGATGCAATTTCAGCCTCTGAAAGCTTTAAAAGTATTTTACGGCAGAATTAACCGTCCATTGTTCTGCGGCCTCGTGGGGACGAAATTGAGACATAAATAGGAAGACTTTTATTCGAATTCCTTCTGCCATCAATTTCCCGCGTTCTCGAAGTAGACAGCCGTGCCTCGGAACTCTCCGCTTAGACTCCCCAGTCGTGCTAAGCAATTTAAAAGCCCCCTTTCCCCTCGAAAATTGTTTCGAATTGATCTCGCAGACGGGGGGGGGGGGGCGCGAAGCGTCGTTGTTTTCGCGGGAGGGGGCAAAGTTAGTCGGGGAATGCGCAACCCCGGCTCGAGAGGATCGCCGAAAACTCTCGATCGCTCATCCAGCTCATTAAGGGTAGGTCCTGGAGCGGGGCGTTGACCTAATTTAAATATTCCTACGGCATTGTGCTCCCTAGAGTTTTCTAATTTAACCGCGGCGTCGCCCTATCGATTCTCCCCTCTTCTCCCATCCTTCCCCCGACATCTTGGGACTCGTTAAAGTCCATTAAGCGACGGAGAAAACGCGCGAGCGAAAAAGCCGGATGGTAGGAGAGGAGGGGTGGAAATTCGGGGTTGCAGGTAGCTTGGCTCCGCCGAGAGGCGCAGGTGCCGGCTGCGCGAGATTTTCCAACGTGTCACGTACGCTTCCCGCGCCCTCCCGTGAAATTTTTCCGTCTCGGGAGCTTCGATTCTATCGCACGTGCTCGGCCGTGTGAATCTTAACGCCTCGGAAAATTCGAGCTGGCGAAACTTTCGTGGCAACTTCCGCCGGCTACGCCAATGACAGGATCTCTCTGCCCCCTCCGCGTCCTTTCGCTCCAACCTTTCCTCCACCATCCTGCCAGTTCGTGACTTGTTGATCCAACGAGTCGGTTTATAATCCTTTAACGCTCGCAGCAGACTTGTCCACACTAGCGGGATAGCAGCTCTCCTCTTTTCTTCTCGTCGAAAAAAGAAGAAAACTGTTGCATCCACTTCGCGACGTTCTTAATGAAAGCAGCTGGCCTCGGGGAAAAAGTCCTCTGTGCCGTTGTAGTCAAGCCAATTACGGGATTCTTTCTTTAACGAGTTTTCGCATGCAAGATTTTCCTTCGAGAGAGATAGAGAGCGCGGCTCGCAATCTCGTTTATTGCACCTTGTTGGGTGATTCTGCCGGACCGATTTGGTAGAGAATCGGTGGAGAAGTGGCGATGGGAATTAGACTTCAGTTCTGGCTTGTGGGTTACGGGTAGGTTATTTATGGTTTACAGTAATTATTACACATGATTTATTATTAGTCCATAAAGCGTACGAGATAATTTATTTACAATAATTTTCATATTACATTATCTATGATTTTTTAGGGTCTTTAGACCACTGCACGAAAAAATCGTTACATCTGCAAAATAAAATGATATTCTTGTAAAATAAATAAGCAATTTATGTCACTTTGTAGTTAAATGATTTTTTCGTGCAAAATTTTCCTCTGTAATTCCGCATAAAAAGATTAATTAATCAAAATATAAAAAAGAAATGGCCCATAAAAGAGAAAGTACCGAAATGGATGAGAAGATTTCCTCGCTGAACGCCGAAGGAAAGCTTCCCCAGCTGCAAAGCAACTGTGTTATCGTTTTATGGCTTTTGCCATTACCCGTTCTTCTCTATCTGGGATTTTCATCATCTGCCAAAGTACCTTCTCCTCGACGTCCAATACTTCTTCACCCCTCTAAACAAAAATTCCCCAGACCCGTTCGGAGCATCTAATTCGGACCTCGAACGGGGTTTCCTTGAAATAGCTCCTCCCGCATAAATCACCCTCGTCGGACGCAGGTATTAGCGATTAATACTGATGAACCAGGCCGCAGGAGTAACATTTATAGGTTCATAAGCGGACTTGATCGTTATTGATATTCCCTTAGACCCATCAATTAACATCGCGGCCGTAGCCGCTCGGTTTTACGAATTTCGAACGGGGAGGGAGCATATCCGTGGGTGGCGGCGGTGGCAGCTCGTTACGCCACTCTCCTCGCCCTTTCGTCCGAATAACCGCGCGCTGGTACACGCGCGTACACAATACCGTTGGACGTACAAAATAGCCGGGCGTACAAGGCGCGGAAACGCTGCAAGAGGAAGGAAGCAGATTCCATTTGCGGCTAAATGACTGATGCGCCAGCGTGTTGCGCGTCACGTTATGACTCTGGACGGGCGATGATATATCGCCGTAACCATCGCTCCCCAGCGCGCACACCGGCACAGGCTCTTGGCTACCGTACACGAACACTGGTCCGCGGGAAAGATGTACGTCCGCGCCGGTTACGTGTGGTTTACGGTGCACGATTCGCGCGTACCGTGCTTCTTCCCTGCGGTCACTATCGCGGACCACGTGTTTCGCTGCCTCTGACCGTGCCAGCCACCAGAAGATTCTCCCTCCCGCGAGGGGACAGGATGGATGGGAGCAATCTTTTTCTATTTCGAGTCAAGTCGGCGGTGATTGATGATTCGGGAGAAAGGATGACGAATCACGGAGCGGGTAGAGACGCTGACGAGGCTCGGAAGAGTAAATAATTCGGTTAGGTCTGTTGGGAAGGTAAGGTGGCTCTCCGAGCTTCAACCCTCTCTCCCTCTCTCTCTCTCTGTTCTGATAATGAACGTCTCGTGCTCGCAGCGACGGTAGCCCGCATTCGTGACTCGATCGCACGGCAGAAACTCGATAGTCTGGATTCCGGAAGCTCGAGCACAGACGCGAACGGAGTTCGTATTACGCGGTGATATCGCTAATTGTATATTAGCCCGGTCACCGCATTACCGGTCGATAACGCAGATCCTACCAAAACCCCTGGTTTGGTGGCTACGGCACTGGGGTGTACATATTCCGGTGGTGACCGGAAGGGCTCGGTATGACGGTTCCGTGTATATACTTGTAAGAGGCGCGTAATTTGAATATCGGCCTCGGTGGCGGCGCATCACCGCGAGATTACTCCATTATACCTCCATAGACAATAGAAACCGCTTACGTGGCCGTAAATGGCTCCGTCTACCGCGACCCCGGGTCCCTTCCGTTCCTTGCTCGTCTCCCTTTAAATCTCTCAGCCGCCCACGCTCCCTCGTTGCCACTGCTCTCGCGGCGTCTTGGCGTCTCTCGCGCCTCTTCCTACGGCTCTCTCCTTATCAAACCCGCTCCTGCTTCCCCGCCGCTTAAACGAGCGCGGCGTTGGAGAATCAATTTTCGGCTGGTTAGATTCGCGTCACGATTCCGAATTGATAATTGCGACGCTAAGGAGGAAGGGTCTGATTGAGGGAAATAACGAGTGGCCGCCGTCCTTCCTGTCCGGCCGCTTTCGCTTACTCGCAGACACTTGGTTTTGGTTTCCGCGGAGGGTCTCTGGAGCGTGATAACGGTCTTGGGTCTGATTGTGTTGTCGTATGGGAGCAGCGAGCCCGTGGAAATTCTCGTTTTCCTTCCACCTTCATTTGCGGTGCATTCTGCTTTCCACTCGGGGTCGTCCTATGGGGTGCCATAAAATTGGTGTCTCGGCTTTGACCTGGGGAGCATGGGAGGAGGAGGTGCGAGGGAGTTGGACGTAGGACTGATAAGGAGGGAATGAAGGATGCGTGCGTTTCGTTCTGGCTCTGATAGTAGACTCGGTAGTTTTGGCTTTACATAAATGACTCTGCGCCGAACACGGGGATATTAGGAAGTAGGATGAAGCAGGAATTATATTGCATATATAGAAATCGGTAGTTGAGTTCAAGTTTATTTATTTATTTATTTAACTCGTGGCGGGTACGGGGTATCGCTATACACAGTGGCGCACTCAGAGGGGGGGTGTCAAGGGGCACCCCCCAAAGAAGAAGAAAAAAAGAGGAGATTAATGTACTCACAACTGAAGTAATTCAAGAGCTTCGTAAAAAGAAAAGAAATCTGGATTTTATTCTTCAAATAAATTGTTATGATCTCCTAACGAATTTGATAGAATTTGCATTAAAAGTATTTTTGTCCCTTCAATTTAGCTCTCCCCTACGTTAACCCTGAGTGCGCTACTGGCTATACCTCTTTATACCTATAGATCTCCTACACGAAGAGTAATGACGAATAGCCTAGAATACCTATAGATAACCTGTGCACCTTCCGATCGAACCAACTGTTGAAGCCCGAAAAACAGCTACAACTCGTATCGAAATGCGCGAGGCAGCCAGCACGAGATCGCCACTAAACAAGAGGGTGTCGACGGTGGAGATTGATTTCTGGTCGCCGGAGAATCGATTCCGCGGCGAGGGTGTGCCTCGTTAAAGACGTCGTTCCCGTCCGTTAAGCCACCCCTTCGACGTCGTTACGATATCGTCACGTGTTCACGAGACACGCTCAAACAGCACGGCCTCTGGGAAGGGCGGGCGAAGGTGTTTGCCGAGAGGAGAAGCAGCGGGAACAGGGTGCGATAATCTTGAACCGGGGCGGTTGTAATCGCATCAACGCCCGCGCCGAGGACATATATCGGTGTTCGTTGCCGGCGCCGATTTATGCGCGGATACGCGATTCATTTGCAAAACCGCTTTGTGTAAATTGATTCGGCCGCGCTCGTTACTCGTCGGCCCGCGGATTTCGCGTACGTCGTCGAACCAGCCACCGCGGGGCCGAAGGGGGCGCGTAACCGATTTATTGCGTTCGCGGTAAAAGCGACTGGACGCATTGTTTTAACGTTCGGATAATGTTTACGCGCGGGTGATTGCAGCTTTGTCGCGTGTCGGCCGCGTAAAGAAGAATTGCGGATTAGGACGTAAATATTGTCACCGGCCATTTCTCCGCGTAATTATTGACACCGGGCTAATTAACCGATAGCGTTTGGGAAATAACACGGCTACCAGCAGTTTCTTTTTTCGCATTAAAGCGTTAGGTCTGGGCTGGGTTATTTAAGGGGACGTTGACGCGGACGAGGTACGGCACTGTGCAGCTGCAATGGCTGCATCGGTCGTCCAGGACGCCCTCGCCCCGCTCCGCTGCACGGCCAGCATCCCTCTGGAATATTAATATGACGCGAAATATTATAAGCCGCGACAGTCGCCGCCGCGGGAATACTAAATATTATCCTGCAGGACCCGACGGTGACTCGGTCGCTCCTGTTGCCGCTTACATTTCGCTCTTGGCAGCGAAATGCAGCCTCTATATCCGCGCACGAAACACGGTGATAAACTGTCGCCCGTATCGCCGCGCCGCGCCGTTGCCCCACTGTAAAAAGACCTCGCCGACTCTTGACCGCGCACAGTGAAAACGTGCCGTTTTAGTCGGCCGTAATTGCGAACTTTTCTTTTCATCCACCGTTTACGGCTGCCGCCTTCTCTTTCGTCACATTCTTATTGACTCGCTTGGAAAAATATCCTTAGTCGTAGGAATAGGTGATTTACTTGAATATTGTAACAATATACTTTATTTTGTATAACCAAAGGGTTACCACCCATTTAATAATAATAATATAGGAAGTATTTCCAATTTTAAAAATTCGATTCAAGTCCCCATCGGTATTTGTATTTAAAATAACTAAAATGAGTGCCCAATTATGCCCAAAAGGTGACGTTTCTTAAATAGTTCTTCGAGATCTACGACGTGAAATGCTCTAGCCTTCTACTCTTCGCTTTGGGTCACACTGTCCTTTCCACGAGACATCTTTCCGCGCAGAGGACATTTCTTCTAGCAGCAATTGAAGAGATACGTACAAGTCTACTAAACTTTACGAGATGCCAAGTCGGGCGTTCCCCCCGGGGTAAAATAAAGAGATCATCGCGTCGTGGTTTCATTATCGATCGTCGGAAGACAGCACATGATAAGGTTTCGCGGGGAATGACGTGTAGGAATATACACGTGAGGCGGCGACGTTTAGCGCGACATTTATTGGATAGCACGGTTGCTAGCTACGTGGGTCCGTTAACAGGTCGTTTTCTTTAATGGCCAGATAAACCGACCTCGGTCGTTATTTCACCTGAATTGACCGTAAAGAAAAGGAGAAAAATCGCGTGCATCTTGCTGGCCGCAGCGGCACATAGATATTTTAAGCGCGGGCGTAATTAAATCCAGCTTCCGAGTTAAGCCATTGCACAGCCTTGGAAAACAGTTCTGGGAGAAAACGTACAAAGAGTGCCGTATGTTTAACTAAATTGGTGGGCATTTATCGAACTTCTTCTCGACGATGAAATAAAATTCTTCCTGGAAAGATCTCTGAATTTTTGGTCAATTAATGCCACTCCTCCGTCTAAGCGCTGAGGTTGGTTCCACGTTTAAATGACTAACGAGGGAAGAAAAAATGGAGCTCGCATGCCGCTTTAATGCGAGCTACTTAAATATTCGTTTAGAGTGGTTCCCCGTGTACGCAAGGCCTGCGATGGTGAACGACCGACTAAAATTATGCAGACGGGTCAGTCGCTGACGCTGATCTTATTATCTTATCGTTGCCAGCCTGCGCCAATGCGCTTTATATATTTCGATGCACGGAACGACGCAGACGCTCGCTCCAAGCCGCTCTAACATTTTTAATTCAATGCGGCCGCTCGCGGATTATTATGCATAATACAGAGCAACTTCGCTGCGAATATAGATGGCAGTCTGCTCGCTTCCCTACGCCCTTCGCGTCCTCCAACCCACGCCCTGGAATTTTCACCGACAGCACGATACTCCATTACAGTGTCGTAAGGAGACTACAAAGGGTGAATCGTTAAAAACGTCGAGGAAAGGCGATCAACTTTTTCCTGGAATTACCTCGGGGCCGTTGTTTACGAGACGCGTGTTGACTACTCGCGGTGGTATTTAAAGTGTGGGGAAAAACTATCTGCTGGGAATCAAGAAACCTTTAGATATCCTTTAACAATCATTTTCCTACGAACTAACTAATCTTTGCTGCTTAATTTCACTCCAAGGAGGTGAAATTGAGCTCTGAAAATCCGGCTATTTTTTATTTTGTAAGTTACCAAATTGTATTCCAAATTAAAATAAGTAACTTTTGTCTAAAAATTTTCTTTTTACCTCTTACAATTCGCGAGTTAGAACACAAAATCGGGGAACAGCCGGATTTTCAGGGATCAATAAATTTCACTTGCTTAGAGTAAAAGGCAGCAAAGAAAATGGCGCAATGCATATCCCAAAGTTTTATAATTTTTTGAATTTCCGAGTTGGTAATCTTTCCTTTAAGCTATTCAGATCCACGAAGCGCTCACGTGCTCAGCAAAATTAATGTTCGAAAACGGTTATTACCTAGTGTATAACAGTCCAAGTGCCGCGAGAACGACACGGTTCCGTAATCGTTCGGCTAATCGCCGATGCTGGCCAGGTCTGGCTGGAATTAAGCAATCCAGAAGCTGGTTTCGAAACGAGAGACTGAGGCCGGCTCCAGCAGCTCGGCGAAGGAGGATGAGAGGAGCATTTTTCACCGGCGCAACACATAATTTGTGGTAGCCATAAATCCAGAACGTTCCACGGGGGCGCGGATGAAAGTTTCCTTCGATTTTTGGCAGCCAGGGGGGCGAGGGGCACGGAGGGGCGGGGGAATAGATGGGGGGAGAGACAGGGTCCTCCGGAGGATGCAGAGAAATCGCCTGACGCTCCGTAATTTATGCTCTGACCTCCTTCTCTCCCCTCGCCTCGTCCGCGCGCGCGTTGTTGTAGCCGGAAGATGGCGCGAGATAAAAAGTCAAAAATAAGCGGTGATACGTAACGCCTCGCCCACCCCCTTATCTGGCCGAACTTTCTTCCCCCCCCCCCCCACCCCTCCTCGCCGGAGAAGTTGGTGTTTTTGCCGGAATTTATCAGACTCTCGCTGCTCCCTTAACAGTTTCCCCGGAATCAGCGGGAAACAAACGCTACAGAGGGAACAAAGCGACACGGCCGCGGGCTCGAACGTTGCTTTCGAGGGTGAAAGTTGGCTGGATAGTCCCAGATGCGCGTTTAGTCGGGGCCCGGGACAAAATCCCGGGAAACTTCGCCGGCAAAGATGCGCGTCAGCCTCGACGTATATTTGAATGTCATATTTGACGTTATTTGGCTTTCGTGGATTTCATGACTATTCCAAGGGGTCGCGGTGGAAGACACATTTTTGGCAATAGTGAGTGCTGAACAGTAGCGCATCCGGGGGGAAGATGGGGGAGAAGGGCATTGGATTTTATTCTTTAAATAAATTTTTAAATTTAGGTATCGAATAAATTCTTCTTAGAAATATTTTTATCCGTTCAATTCGGCTGCTCCAAGATTAAATCCTGAGTGTGCCACTGGCGCTGAATGATATATTTGGAAGCTAGCTATAGCCGAGACACAGTTCAGAGGATAGAAGTACCTTTGCTTTCCCTTCAGCAATAGGAACGTTCTCCCTTAAAGAATTTATTACAAAATGGGAGGAGTGGCGAGGCAGAGGGTGACACTCTGACAATCTTGGCGTAAAAAACACACTCTTCCAATAAAGTCTTCTCTAGCGTGAAGTTATTCCTGACGTACATGGCGGAAGGGAAGGGCGGAAGGGAGAGTGGCGTAGCGTCAGGGGTGAGAACTCGCCGGTAACGAAAGCTTGGGGACGAAAACAGTGTTATTAAAAAGATGGTGGGGAAGAGCGAAGCGACGGTGCGGCCGAGCGGAAATTTCTGGCGGTGGCGCGGCGGATCGACGAAAGCGCGTGGAGGGGGGGAGCGGAGTGTTGCCAGGGGGAAAAGAAGAGGTAAGAGAGCAAAGGTGGGAGATAGAAGACCGGTCGTTAGGTAGCGCTGTCGTAAAATTAATTACGCCTCGAAACTGTCTTAATTAAAAATGTGTCCGCCGCCCGTCAGCCTCGCTGCCACCCCAATGCACCCTCCCCTTACCACCTTTATAACCTCCGTCACCTTTTCAGCCGCTACTTCGTTCCTCCTTGCCATTGGGAACGGGGCTCTCTCGCCCTTTCTTCCATCCTCGCCCACGTCCGCCGCTCTCCATCTTCTCCCTCTCAGCTCGACAATCCTTTTTCTCCCTCAAACCCCCCCTTTCTCTTTCCCTTTCCCTCCGCGACACCCTTATTACCTACTCGGTCGCGAGCATAAGCGCACCGCCATGAATATTATGTCATTATGCAATCTCCCGGTGCATGCAACGACTCCGTGCGAGCTGCAGCCTGCAGCTAAGTCGTCCACGCGTTATCGTGCATAGAGGGTGTCCCGGAATTACGGGGCTAGCTGGAACACGCCAATTCCCTGGCGCTGAAAGAAATCGAACAGTCATATTCCACCTCGGATTCTCAGACTTTGCGAGAAGCGTTATCGTTTGAAACGTGCAATCAATTAACATCGAGACGATCGCAGCTATTTCCTACCCCGCGATATCGCAACTTCCACTTTGATAGAGCGTGTGGAAGTGGTTCGCTCGTATCTCGAGATTTCATCGGAGCGTAGCTTGCATGTTCTCGGTTTAATAAAGTAGAATCGCGGTCGAGCGACTTGGAGCGAATCGGTTCAAGGATTTTCGCGTTCGACGGGTGGCACCCCCGTCGCCCCTGTGCCCCGGGGGTCGCTGGCAGCTTTAGCCGTGCTTGGAACGGTATCGTTGCGTTTTCAACGGGACATCGCGGTGATATTCGAGCACCGGTTGGAACGAGTGTAATATTCTACGGTGCAGCCAAATTATTGCATAATTTACACGTTCGGCATTGAAATTGTAATTTTCGCGCGCGCGCCGCCCCCCCGGCTGAGCGACGAATAGCGATAATATATGTATTCGACGTGCTCGTAAATATAGGACGACCCATTTAAGCGGAGGCGCGGACGTAATTTATTCATTTAAATTAGAGCCCCGCGAATACAATCGCGTGGAAATTAATTGGAGGAAACGGGCGATCCAGCCGCGGCTCGGGGATCGCGATTTTTCTTGCCGGCGTAATTAGAGTGACACGAATATCGATGCTACGTTTAAAGCACCATCTGACCCACTGGCCTGCGTGATGTTGATTTTGTATAGCGAGCTGCGAATTAACGCGAGACAGCCGGAGAAGCTTCCGGGGACGGTGGCTGGGAGACATTTCCCGTATTATAATAAACCCGACGAATGTTGCTCGGCAAGAGGATATAATGTAAAATACACGCGCGCGTTTCTAGCGGTGAATCATACAAAAAGCGTTAATTCGTTGCGAAACGCCTGGGGAAATGAATGCAAATTAATGGGCCGCCGTATTTACTTATTTGCCGTTGTTACTTGCGTTCGCAACTTAATTTCCACGAATTTATATTTTCGTTACGCCGACGGTGTAATTAGGAGCGCCGGTTTTGCCGGGGAATAAATTTCGGCGGAAATTCGTAACGTTTTAAAGCCTCGACCACAAAATTCATCCGCACACCTGCTAGCCTCCCCCCCACCTTTAAATGCTTAACGCTGGTAATTATTGTTCATTACCGGCGACCTTAATCCGCTCGTGATCATTGTTGACTTATCAACAAGATTAGGTGGCAGACAATTACCACGGAAAAACGAGCGCTGAGATAAACCGAAACACTGGGTTCGCTGGGTGAAGGGTTAAACGCGGGCGTCGTCATTATCGCCCCACTGAAATGCCTTTAGAGGGTGGTAGCAGGTCACGGGGCGGGGGAGGGACACGCGAAAGGACTTTTGCACGAACCCCGCACTACATACACTGGGTGTGTAGCAAACAGTGCTGTTAATGAGCTTTCCATGAAACCTACAGGGTATACAGAAACAACAGATCAGTAGATTCATCCATAACAGTCTCCCTCGTTCTGTGCCCCTTGAAAGGCACGAGATGCTTACAGAACTTGGATAAAAACAACAGACTACTCTCTCGAATTTGAACTCCGAAGATGAACAGTAATTTACAAGCGCTCCTCGGCGTTGCTCCGTAGATTCGTAAAGCTGCCAATGACGAGCGGGGAACACCGTTCACCCTTGCTTCTAATTCCCCGAGTAAACGGCACGTTCTAATTGAAATCGCGTCTACCAGCGGCGAAGGTAAAGTCTGTGGCTTGTTTCTCCGAGAAACGAATGGGTAGACGAGGCTCGCCGCCGCGATGTTTGACGATTCGGAGTAAGCTTCGCCTAGTCTGTCGGGGAAATTCACGACACGCTGTACACGTTAAATCGAAGGCATATTAACAACGGGGTCGTTATAGACTTAGGTGTTTCGGTGTTGTACACGGAGTTGAGCTCGCACGAGTGGCGCTCGCCCGGAGTTTCCAGGTCGTTTCGAGGCACTTACGGGCCGCGCGCCTCGTGCGCTCGATCGAGATCCGCCGGCTCGATCGGAAAGGTGGATGTAACGAGGGAAACTCGGTCATCGGCGTGAATTTATTGTGGTACTTTGTACGACCGCTCCGGGCGGGCGCTGCCGCGAGGGGATGCCGAAATGCATTGGCGAAATAGGTCGAGTGCTCGATGCGGGGAGCGTTCCCGCGTAAATAGGCAAATTTCTTGGCGGGCGAGCTGGAGCGTTAGGGAAATTTTTCCGCCAAGGGGTTAAGCTGGTTGTTAAAATAGGCGTATATTTCGTGCAGCCGCGCGTTCCTGTATTTTTATCTAGACGTCGAACGTCCCTTTCGCGGATCGACGGGCGGAACTTAACGCGTGAATCGGCGCCCCACGAATAATAAGCTGACCCGCATTTACTGGAAGCTATGTCGACTAAATATGTTTTTAATGTTTGAAATGCAAACAGAGTGTTTTAAAATAGATAACGGGATATCTCAAGTCAAGTAATTTATTTTTTTAATGATAAATTTGAAAATCCAAATATATTTGTGGACTTTTTACTGGGTTTTTTTTCCTACATTTTATGTGTATTTTATGTGCAATGAATGTTGAATTTTAGAAAAGCAGGAATAATAGGTATCTGTATAATATGAATATGTTTCATTTTACTCTGGTTTTGCTATTGTTTTCAAATAAGAAATTAAATTAACAAGTTTAAATGAAAAATTAAAAGTGTTTCTCTTCAAAGAAGGATGCTTTTGGTTTTAATTTTGTAATGCAAGTAGTAGCACAAGATGTTCAACCAAGAATACGTATCCTTGGAGAAAGTTTCCACTGCAAAATTTATTGGCAATTTTGCGTAAGGTGCGGCAACCCTCCCATAATTACCCTAGTAGCTAAGAAGGTTGCTTCTGGTTGAACATTTGTCGGATTATCCCGCGATCTCCAATTTGCTGCGATATTAATTACAACGTCGTTAAATAACAGCGCGTGTGTACATCCTTCTACGAGCTGCTTCGCCATTGATTTTCCCCGGCGAGGAAACGAGGAGACGGATGGCAAGCGGCGCATCGACTTTTCAGTCGGAGCAAGGCCAATTTCCCCGTGCCGAGGTCGATAAACCCAAGATGCATCGCGCAGCAGGCCGCACACAGGCTGCACACCCTGACCAATTACCGCTGGAGAATGCAAGTTGCGCCACTTGTGCAATCAATGGCATTCGTATAGTGGCTACCACCCCGGGCAATTGTATTTCCCCGCGGGGCGCGGGAGGTCCATTATGATCGTTATACTTCGCGAAATACAAAGGAACCTGACATCGCATTGCGCGCGGCGTTCTCTGGATGCAGGATACGCGGCCTGCCGAAATATTAATAGAACCGCGGCCGAGTCGAGTGCATCGCCGTTCGTAGACACAATGTACATACTTCTATCAACGCGAGCCTAGTTCTGCGGGTATGAAAGGAACTTCTCCGTCGAAGTTGCCGAGTCTGTTTTCATTAAAAGTTATCGGCGAGAGGCTTCGAGATCGCGCAAGGAGCGGTGCCCTTTAAAAGGGTGGCCAGGGACCATTTCGTACTGGATCTATTTCTCCGGCGATGAGATTTATTCTGCATTCAATAGATCGCGCAGTCAATGGGCGTTCTATAAAAGTTGGGGGTCATTTCGCAGAAGCTATCCCGCCCGACGACTCGTACCTATTAATAAGTTGGTATTCCTCGAAACTGCCCGTGTAATTCCCCATGAAACCGTGGCGAAACGAGCTTTCGCGACTACAATGCATTCTACTTAGAGGACTGTTTACTATTCCGAGCGAAAGCTCGCGCTGAAAGAAAATCCCCGGGAAATGACCGCGGGTAGGAAGCGAAGATTAACGAGGGAAGAATTCATCAGAGTGGCGAGCATCAAAGCGACAACGGGGCGGCATGCAAAAAGTACCACCGGGCCATGGTAATAAACAGCCGTGCGGCAGAGGTTTCGCTGTAAATGCGAACGGCGTAGAACCGGGCCCGTCGCGACGCAGGGGCAGAGAGGGGGTCGGGAGAGAAGGCCTGCGCCGAACAAAATACAGCGAGTCGGTGCATCCTGATACGGTTCCTTCCGTATCTCCAAGTGCAGGACGTGCCTGAAATATGCACGGGACGTAAGCGTATGAAACTCGCGGGGTATCGTGTTGCGCGCCTTTTGTTTTATGCAGGAAATGGTTTCCTTGCGAGCCGTTCCGACGCATCTCGTATACCCGGTGTACGGATAAGATATCGCGCGTTGTTTGCCCCGTAACCACTGCCCCGCATGATTGCAGGGGCCATTGTTGCTTCTTTGATTCGGACAGGTTGCGGGAACGCGGCTCTCCGA
Organism: Andrena flavipes; assembly: GCA_963971345.1. Lineage (NCBI taxonomy): Eukaryota > Metazoa > Arthropoda > Insecta > Hymenoptera > Andrenidae > Andrena > Andrena flavipes. The sequence goes on from OZ020480.1 coordinate 60,935,761, forward strand.
GTAGAAACGACAACGAAGGGAGAATTCGAAGAAAGAAAGAAGTCCTTCTGTGAATGAGATGAGTAGAGATGACAGAGAGCGCAACGTGTTCCTGAGTAGGGGAGGTTGGACTGGTCTCGAACAGGCCAGCGGATTTTACCGCAACTCGTAGCCTCCGATCTTTGTGGTGTGGCTAGCATCGTCGAGGACGGTGGCTACTAAAGGACGCGCGGGGGCTGCTGCCCTGTGTAGCGACGGCTCTGTTCGCAGCCAATTCTCGAATTAGTCGCAGTCGAATTAATCCCGCTCGCGAAGTATGCACGAACGGTTCGATCAGCAACGCGAGATCCCGAAATCCCTCCGCGGCAGGGTTCCTGCTCTCGACGTGTGCTCCGTCGACCGTCTCATCCCTCCCCCCTCCGAAACCCCTCCCCTAGTTCTCTATTTGCACGTCCGTACCCGTGCTTTTCCTCCTTTTATTTCCTACCCTTCGCCCTCGAATTCGCTCCGCTCCTCTCCTTCCTCCATTCTTTGCTCCCGACTTTTATTTATTCCGCTGGCTTCTTCTCCCCCTCCCCCCCCCCTCCTCCTCCGGAGCGGGGGTTGAAATTGGACGAGCGATCATGTAAAACAGAGAGCGGGGCGGTAGTAGCGAGGCGAGTGTGCATAGCTGTCAGGCGCAGAGCGCGCACCGGTTTACCTGCTTCTGCTCCCGTTCACGTTTTACCTGGCGCGCGCAAACGTCCGCTCGCGTTGTCGCTGGAGCGTGAAGCCTGCGCGTACCTGCGCGCTGCAAACACCCCGCAGCCCTTTATCTGTACACGCGCGCGCGACTTTGTGTGCGTGACACTTTGAACCTTCCGAGACCAGGCTACCAGGTCGATTATATCGCGGCTCGCCCGACTCGAAAATCCGGCTACGCGGTTTCGCTCCCTCCCCCCTCGCTGAAAGGGAACGTGAGACCGTGCCTTTCTTGCCGGGCCCCCTGTAATTGGTACAATGGGATCCTTTTGTCTCTTTTTGCGTGCCCTAGCCTGGCCTAGCTCGGTGTAATTCGTTTCACGCAGGGGGACGGTTTAGTGGACGCTTTTGTCGGGCCCGAGCGGCGCGATTTATCTGTTGCCAGGTAGTCAGCGCGGAGATTAGCGTGCGTTATCTTGATTTCCGCGTGAATTGGACGGGAGGCGTGCAAAGCGCGAGGATTTGTCCTTCTTTTCTTCGCGAGGAGCGTTAATATCGCAGGAGGGAAAGGATTTAACTATCCCACTGTGGGTTTAGTGATAGGCAATAGTTTTGAAGTACATATGCATGTAATAGAAGATTTCGTGGTTAATAAAGGGAGCCAGGATTAATAAATTTTCTTAAGATCTAATAACGCAAAAAGAAAGGAAGTCTATAATGGGGTTTTGGGGGGAATCCTACCTTTAGTATTATTAGGGTTATAAATATTATTATAAGTTAACTTTTTTGGGGGGAATTTGATGAAGCATAAGTAATTAAATGATTTTTATTTTTAAAAGTTTTCCCATCTTGCTCCGTTATGATATTATAAATGATAAATAACGCCGTGGAAAATATTTGATTTCTCAATTTTTCTGCACATATCGACGCCCTGTGTACCCCGCCATATCGTTTAGCTCCATCCTTCAGGTACAGACTCTTTGTCCCCCAAACAGAGCAACCAAGCTACGTCCCCAAGACCGAACGACTTCTCTTCGTCGTACAGCATCGCTGGAACAAAAACATAAAACTGGAAAATACGTCATTCGCTCGAACTACTTGTCTAATTGAAACAGTCTCGTCTCGAAAATTCCAGCTTGAACGAACGGAGTACTGACCGAGTAATCGCAATTACGTGGCTATTCGCGAGCCGAAGCATCCTCGCGGCGATTCGAGCCAAGAAGACAGTTATTCAATAAAGTCCCGGCATTCATAATCCAGCTTACGCGGCGAGGGGATGGGGGGAGGGAGGGGTTGGTTATTGTCTCGAGCAAGGTAACCAGTCCATCCAAGAAAATACAAAGCCAGAGATCGACCGGGTTTCCCTGCTCCCCGTAAATACGTCTAGCAGCCGATGGGAAGAAGCGTGGAAATCCTCCCACCTCGAATAGCGGAGGGACCTGGATACCGGACGGGGAGACAGGGGATGGAAGGGGTTGGCGCATTGGAGAAAGAGGGCGGTAAAGGAACGTCGATAGAGACAGGGACCGGTATCGGGGAATTTCTGAAATACCGTGGCCTGTGAAATGCACTTGCTCTGCATTTGTACTTGAGTTGCCTCTTCCCGTCTTGCTATTCATCTCTGGCAACCTCGTTCTTTGATGCAACCGTGTAACGCCGTTCCCTCGGCGTCCCGCCCCCTCCTTCCACACGTTTCCGTATCGATTGGTTCCGCTAAATAATTACAAACTTAACGCGAGCCCGAATTTTCGCTTGCCTCGCAGCGCCACGCTTTTGACCATTTTGAGGGACGTCAGCGTAGCGGCACAACTTTCTCAACCCCTCGACGAGCAATCGACAGCGCATTGTGTTTTCTCCTTTTAGTTTTCCGCTGCATTGTTTGCCGCTTCTCTCCAGATTTACGAACGAATGCTGTTGGTAAATTCGAGCTGCTTCTCGATCGAAGTTACTTCGAAGTAATTGTTTAACGCTGTTTTTCTTTTTTCAATGACGGAGGGAACTGTCGATGTGGATATTCAAAGAACACGTATTTCTGCGAACGTGTTCCTTAGGGAGAAATTGAAAAAGGGAGAAATGGATCGTAGGGGAGACTATTTCGCGAATACCTTTTTGGAAGATTTAGCAACGGGCACCCACGGGCACTGGAAATATCGGTCCAGGCCAATGGCATTATTGATTTAACAGAAGAAGTGGAGTAGCGCGTTGTAAAACCTATCGTGCATGGAATGTAATCTGATCTTGGGGTAATTCATCATACGGATTTTTCCCCACCGGCCGATTTTAATTTGAACGCGAAACGAGGGATACCCAGTCGTTGTTACCGGGCGTTCACGTGGAACAGGGGAGAACATTTTTTCGGGGACGTCGAGCCTGCGCCATCTCAAGCCATTATATTCACCTGCACCTTTATTTGCATTCAGCTTTGCTCCAGCGATATGTCTCGCGAAATTTACACGAAGGGAAAACAGAAACACGGGGAATCTAGGGCGTGTTGGAGAGCCTACATAATCCCTTTCCAATATTTTTATAGAGGATTACGGGCGATCGGCAGCGATCGTTTATTTAACAGCAAAAAGAGAGGAAAACACCGGGTCGCATGCGCGAATTGCGAATCAACGAGAAATCGAACCAGCGCGCTGAGAACGCTCGAAGAAATGTTATTATTCGCGGCGCGTGGTAGAGACGCGCGAGAATAATTCCAACGTTTCAGTTTGCGGCCGAGCGAAAATTTCTGATGCCTGGAACCTGACGCGCATTCAATTTTTCACGGATCGCTTTTGTACCCGCGGCCCGCTATTCGCGCTATTCGCTATCGAACGTCACTGAAATGTCCGTCCCCTTCCCGCCGACCCGCTGGCCGAAGTGAAAACATGGTTTGAAAGGCGATTTAATCCTGTTCCATTCTCTCGAAGCCGCACGCCTGCCACGGAGGACAAGTTCATCGACGTAGCGTTTTATTCCCGGCGAAGTCTGCTTCCGACTCGTTTGACCGATTAATTCTACGTTTATTTACAATCACAGAGTGGCGAAGGGGCGCCTTGGGAACGGCTCTTAATCCCTCTCGATTCCCTTTGAAGCGAAACTGCGCGCGGCAATCGCGTAAGTCAGCAGGTGTGTTGCTGCAGCTTTCTATAAACTGGTATAGGGCCAAAGGCTCCAGGGGTGTATTAATCCTGGTATTACCAGGCCCGACGCTGCGCGAGAACTTATCAAAGAGAGTATTACAGCCAGTTTCTCTCTGCCCCTTCCAGCCCCTCCCCCCTTTCTCTTACAGTGCTCTCTGTTTTCCTTGTAACTCGTGCCTATACCTACCCTCTTTCCCGTTGCGTTTGCCACTTCTCTGGGACACTCGTAGTTGAAGACGGTCGAGCGTCGTATTAAAAAACGCTTCATTTCGAATCATTTGTGTCTTCATTTACGACACTGGAATTTAAAAGGTAAAATACACCACGAACAGATTAATAATAAATAATTAATTGTCGCTGCTCCATGGCAATGAATTGTTTATAAATTTTTCACTTCGTATCGCCGCGCTTCGCCAAAATGCGCGACGACCTCGATCCTCCCCCAAAAGAGAAAAAATATCGCCGTTATCCGTGACCCAGTCGAATCGAATTTTTCCTCCCCCGAAAGGAGATTTAATCTCGCCGGTGAACGGGAAGACGGACGCGAGTTGGCGAATTTTAAGGGGTCGCGCGTAACGGGGGTGCGGCGAGGGTGGAATCGGAGGAGGATTGAGATCTCGCGCGTGGAGGATTCGTGGAGGCACGGAATTTCACCGGTGGGACGTTGAAAAGCAGAGAAAAGAGAAATTGGATGGCGGTGGGGCGAGATAGTGGAATCGCGGGCCACTCGAAGCCTCCTGAAGCGCGGCCACGGGCGCGCACGTCTCTGCCGCTGACGTTTGGCGAGCTCCGATAACGGTAATCCAATTTTTCTGAATAATATTTGTCTTAAAGATCGGCGATCACCTCCCGTGGCTGTTTCGCGCGAACGCGCCGCGGTTGACCTTGACAAGGGGGTGAGAGAGTATCGGGGTGTGTTCCAGGGGGGGGGGGGGGTCGAAAAGAAAAGCAGAGGATTTCACGGCGAGAGATTAATTCGAAAGTGATTCTGAAATTCGTTGGAGAGGAGGAAAGAAATTCGTTTAAATGGTTGAAAATAAATGGCAGAAGTCGACTATTCCTGAAATGAATTTAGAATGTAGAAGATGTCAGGAATGAGTTGCTCTTGGAATACTTTAGAAATCTGTCGGACGACTATATTTGAAGTGTGAGGGGAAAAAATGGGGAATGTATTTTGGTGGTTGCAAATGGGGCCAATGAACTGTCGAATCACAAAGGATTATAAAGTACAAATATCCACACAAGACAATGTTAAAGATTTAGTGTAAGGGTGAAAAACAGGGAATATCCATACTCCACTGGAACAAAACAAGGAATGTCCCCAGTCTTCCTGCCTGCATGTATTTTTGATTACTGTGAGCTTGCACTGCGCCAGAAGCCCTCGGACGTCACTGTGTACACATCCTTGTTTTGTTAATAATAGAAGTGGACATTTATTTTGTTACAGTATTCTACAGTGTTCCAATTAAAAAATATTAATACAACGTAAAACAATTCTCTTGTCGCTCAGTTCTTTTCTGAAATCTAATTAGAATATAAATTGTTCATAACATGAACAATACAGCTAAGGTCATTGACTCTTATATCTTTTACTAATGGACTAAATTATTAAAATTTGATTTCCTCAATGAAGCTGTTTTGTGACATTCCTTGTTTATTCCCCTTACATTTGTTCTAATATTTTAGAAGGCCACTTACATTCACCAGTTGCAATATTTTAATCATAACATCATCCATAATCCAGGTCCAACCTGAACTCCTTTAAAAAAACACCTATCTTCTTGAAAACGCCTTCATCCCAAAAAACGCGGTCCCCTATGTCTCGCAGGAGATGAATATTCCACGCGGCACGTTGCGGTTGCGAGCCGCACGCGTCTTCCGTATCGAAAACACGTATATTTAAGGAATAATAAATATACATGTGGGCCCTCGCGCGGACCGAAACCCCTTTTAGGGGCGGACGAGACAGAAAGGGGAAGAAAAGGAACGGAGACGGTCAGGATGGATTTGCTCGCGACTTGGCAAGGTCGACGGAATTCCGATGAAGCCTCTGGCAGGAAGAAGGGCGTAGAGGAGACGGAGAGGCGTAGGGGCATACAGTGGTAGAAACGAAGAAATCCCCGGCTTCCTTGGCAGTGAATCCAAGAAAAGTCAACAAGTCGAAAGGAATCGTATTTTTGCCCACCCCCTATGACTTCTTTTCGCCGTGCCCTCGTCGGGTGATGGATGGTTATCTCTCTGCCGTCGATACGCCGTTTTTCTTCCTGGAAATTTGACCGTCACCCATGGAAATGAGCCGGACACCGATGTTCCACGGCTGGCCTGAAATATATTGCACTCCCCGAATACATTCTGTGCAATTTTTTGGCCAGATTCGATCGATATTATTATGCATAGGGGCACTCGTGGTGACATAGTAGATTGTAACACGCGGTGACAGAGGCGTTACGAAGCATACACCGCGTAGAAGATGCACGTCAAGGAACAAGGAAGTTTAAGACGAAGAGCCAACGTCGGACAGTGAGAACTTTCAAGATATAAAGAGCTATGAACTTTATTTCTAGAGGCGAATTTACAGGATTCACTTTAGTTGAACAATGAGGTTGACTCAAGAAAATTAAAAGCAAAGTGAACAGTGGGAATTAATATTTAATCAAAGTGTTCGACTAAATGGAACATTAAGAGAAGTTGGCAGAGTTTTTATTTTTATTATTAAGGATGATTCATTTAAATTGAACAGATGTAAACATGTATGTATCTTGAACATTGGAAGGTTTTATTTATTTTACCTACTGTTTTGTGCCAGAAAATTATTTTTGACGGCTATAAGAATCTTAGAAATAATTCGTAGCTCCCCTCGATTTTACAACCGTGTATAAATGGAGAGAACAAACTCCGTTACTTCTCGAGTTCTACGAAAACCATGAATATCTTATAATAATAATGTTCACAAATTATTTTTTATTTAACTGAACCAGTTTGGTCAATTAAATACGCGCCTTTCAATAATTCCATTGAATCCACTGCAACGTTCAAACAAAGCGAGCCGTGTACATTCGCTTTAAGTTTTTGATCAGTACTCGTTATTAGAAATGATCACCGTAAGAAAAATGCTACTCAAAAACCACTGAGAACACAAAGCATCCACGTAAACATACCCAAAGGAAAGCTGGATGCCAATAAGCGCAGAAGGAGACAGAGGAGAACGGGTTAACAGTCCCAATTTCTGAATTCGCCGAATCGAGGGGGAAGTTTCCCTCGACTCGACTCGAAAGCAGTCGCTGCTTAGCATAACCGAATCGAATAAAAGTAAGTGTGTCACCGCGTGACGTCAGATCCGAGATCAGCTCGGAGGAAGCGATTTTACAAATCGCGGGATTATCCGGGGCGACTCGGGGCGCGGAGAGGGTTTGCGGGGTGGCTTCGCCTTGGTGTTTGCCGTAGGAAATATATCGCGGCCAAGTCGGTGTCGTCTGCCTTTCGACACCGAGTGTCGCCCACATAGTTCCCGCGGTGTTCGAACTTGCCCGGAATAAAGTTATCGTTAGGGAATTCGTCAGGCGATAGGAGAGCTAGCGGCAGCGATGGGCGAAGTCGAGTGCCGAGCCAGTTTCTCGTCTTTCCCCCGAGTTCCCGTCATCGAGTCCCGCGCGATTTGCATACAAAGACGACTGCTCTGGCTGCTCAGCCACCTTTCTGTGTCAGCAGATCCGTTTCCGTTTACTCTTTGCCGGTGTGTATCGATTTCACGCGAATGCCTGTTTCCTCGATGGATATGGATACGACCACCCCCGGGTGGAACGCTCGTCCTTCCAACGGGCAACAGTCTTCCTTTTTATCGTTCGTCAATTTTTTCTCTCTGACAAACAGCGGTATGTGCACTTAGAGTCGTTTCATGTAGGTCACTGGTAGAATTCAGTATTTCTAGGGGTAGCAGCAGAGTGGGGCATTATTCGAATAAAAATTTATTACCAATTTATTATTTATAAAGAATTATTCGATATTCTCGAATAACTTCATTTCATTTTCATTACACGAAATTATTCGGAAAAGAAATTTTTCGAACAAAAATTAATTCGGATAACGTCTAATTCTGGGTAGCAGTGGGTTCCCTAGGTCGAGAGCCTCGATCCGAGTGAAGGCCTAACACATTTTAATTCTAACTCTGTTCCTTCCTTTGATTTAGTCTCCAGCCAGTAGACTTCGAGCAAAGAGTACTAACACTTGAGGACCCCTGCCACTTAGACTCGCGAGGAGTGTCAAAGGGGAGGAAATCAGGAATGAGTGACAGATGTATTTCCAGAATGATATCGAATATCGAGAAATCGAGTAAAACAGCGGCCGTCTATTTATTCACGGCGGGTTGAAAGCTTTCGCAGTTGGATCGAACGGCTCGCATTTATAGAATCACTAAATTCCTGTTACAACGGGGCGGGAGGGGCGTCGCACGTCCCAGCGACTCGACGCTTTCAAGTATTCAAGGAGCGTGAAAAATACTCTCGGTTAGTCGATCCCGGGGCGTCTGATTTGCGCCGATCAAATAAGGGGGGGGGGGGATAAACGGGAAGGAAAAATTCGTTATCGTTAACTGAGTTTCCATTCGTGGGAGCGGTTAATTCGGCCGAGCGCCGTTTCCCGCGGCGTCGTATCCGCGGAACGCGTCACCGACACCGATTAAAATTGACGCGTCTTTTTATGGAAATGTCCATCGCGTCTCGGTATAGTAGGTACGCTGACTGATCGGATTACCTTAACGCGATTTAGGTACCTATCGCGCTTTCCAGGCGCACGTTCGTTGATTTTCTGTTCGAGGAGACGTTTCCCTCTCGGTCTGGCGTTTCCCAGCGTTTCCACCAATGAAAACATCGCGGTATTATGAATCTCCACCGGTCCAGATCAACCCGACGTCCTATCTCGTTCCATCTCCTGCCAAGTCCACCGTCGTCGTTGGATTTCACGACAATCGCCACATACTTCAGCGACGCCAGATATATTCCCTTATACAATTGCCATCGCATACAGGGGAACGTAAAAAGGAGGTCGAATCGCGGCGCACGGTAAAAGAACGTTCGATGGTCAATTGATTCGAATCGTCGGATATTCCCAGGCGACTGTGCGACGCCGCTCGTTCGCAGCGGATTAATTTCGGTCCGGCTTTAACCCGATTCGGCTGATCAGTCTTTCGTAGGAGCTGGTCTTATGATTCATACAGCGCAGCCCTTACCGTTGCAATTCTCGGCGGAGATCAGCCCGCGAGGCACCACCCGCGGTGCCAGACGGGCAGGGGCGGGTGGCAGGGTGAAGGGAGGGCCGAAAATGGCCGAGGAGGAAGAGCGAGGGAAGAAATATCGCGTACGTGCTCGGGCAAGTTTGCACGCGGGTTTCTGCGCGTCCGTGGAAGGGGTGAGAAGTCCTGGAGGGATGGGTACCGCTAGGGTCTCGCAGGACAAGTGACACGGTCGGCTAATTCTCCCGATGTGCTTCGCTGGTCCGATCGATGGCGATTTCTGTCTGGAAGGGGCGCGCTGTTGCCCAGAAGGAAATAAGGGCGAGCAAGGAAGGAGGAGGAGAAGGAGAAAGGGTGGAAATGAAGAGCTGGAGCGTGTCGAAGGGGTGGGAGAAGGTTGGAATTCATGGGGCTCGTAAATATGTTAATACTCGGTGTCCACCCCCGCGCTCCAGGCGGGTGATACCCAAAGACGTCGAGGCGCTTTTTCATGGGGCGTCCTTTATCCGAACGGGCATTGTGTCGCGATCGAACGATATCGTCGATTTCGCTGGCAATAACGCCGAAAACTTTTTACGCCGTCTATCGATATTTATTATCTATTTAGAATACAAAGGAGACTCTCTTACCCCGTGGCCTGCGCGCCCCCTCCTCCTTCTGATCCGCGATTTATGCCGATAATATTCCCTGGGATCGTCGGCCAATAATTATTCCCCGGCTGAGAGCATCTCCGCGAGTGATTCAACGGGGAAGGAAGAAATGATATACCAGTTAGAATAGCGCGGCGAAGAGGCTGCATGGTTTCTTTCGAATATTTATGGAACGTCCCTTTTTCCAGGGCTAATCCTGGCGCGCACACCCGCGCCTATAAACCGCCACCATATCGCTCCGAAGACCACGCGAAGGAGGCTGTCGCGGGCAACGCGTCCCGCCACTATAAATAACAGGCCCTGACCGGTAAATTAGCGGCGCTAATACACTTTAGTGGCGCGGAATTAATGGTCCGTATTCTGAACGCGCTTACAAGAGCGGTAACAGTTATTAGCGGCGGGTCATTAGACGGTTTGCACGGAACAGCCGACAGGTTTGGTCAACAAGGTCATTTGTAACTGTTAACACGCTTGTAAGTGCGAATTGAATTCCGGCTAATATTGACGATAACGGCGCATAGCCCGACCGCCACGGCCATTCTTCTTCGAGCCCATTTTTCAAGGATTTGATCGTTCCCCTGTTTCTAATTACATTTCTTCTTTCTCTTCTTCCTTTTTTTTCTGATTGGATTCTTCAGGATTCGTGCAGATTATTATTATTATTATTAAACGTCTTTATTGCTTTCGTAAAAGGCGAGGTGCAACTGGTATGCTGTTACTACCTACACCTGACCTTAATAACAAACAAACGAATCATTCAGGATTCCCTAAAAGTGCTTTAAATTTGTCTGCTCTTTTTGTCAGTTTATTTATGTCACGATAAATAACAGTGGATTAAAATGAGGAATCGAAACGAGCAGCCAAGTGTCGAGCAGTGGCCATTACGCGGCTCGGCCCGTGTTTCACGAAACGAAAAACTTGATGGAGTATCTGCGGACGGTAATCGATATCTCGCCGGCGATACTTTGGCCCGAACGTATGGGTGGACGTGAATAATGTTTGCATTAGAATCAATTACACTTTTATCGCTTTTCCATCTAACAATGCGTCGTAACGGGTGGCGCGCGGTAACCTCCGGCTATTTCGATTCCTTTTTCCGCCCCAGTTCCGTTTTATTAGCTATCATTTGTCCAGCTAACTAGCGCAGCCACTTTCCCGCTGCCACGCTCAGCGTTTCCCGATCGCCTCGAAGAAAGGCGCTCGCAAATCATGCGTCCTCCACGTCCGCGATATCGACCTCCGCCTGAAACGGCGCCCACTGTTGTATTCTGGGGAACGCTGCTTACCCACCCGGTAGGTAGGTATTGTAAGAAATGAGTCCTCAACCTGAAAATTCTGTTTTTAAAGAAATTTTGGGCGAATGTTAATTTTTTTCTAGGGAAATTCACTTTGAAAGGGTGAAATCAGCCCCTAAAGTTATCTCGTGTTTACGCTTTTTAATATAATTATGTAATTGTGTGAGATAGAGTAAAACATGAAATATCACAACTATTCAATATTTTATGCTCCAGGTGATTCCCAACCGGTGGGTCGCTAAGGTTTTCTTTTACCTTTTTTTATATTCCAAAACACCTATTTTTAATGTGGTTTCTATACCTTATTAAATATACCTTACCTTATACGGGGGGTGCGGAGGGTCGCAGGTTATTGAAATATTATAAAAAAACTCCTGTGACTTGAAAAAGGTTGGGAAACACTGCTCTTCGCATTGCCAGAAGAAAATAAAGTTATATTAAAAACTAAAAAATGTGGCAACCTTTTAACGGTTGCTTCACCCCTTCAAAGTAGATTTCAGCCGAAAAAGAATTTACCAAGGGTTCTCTTGACGTTAGAAAATGTTCTTCCCCTTAGACCTGGTCCCTCAATTCTCATGCTTCCAGCACATATTCTAAGCAGTGGACAAAATATTCTCAGCGACGCGTTATCGATGTACAAGGTCGGTTATCTGGTACGCAAAGGCCGAGGCTCGTTCCGCCACCCCCCGGTGGCCATTTGTTACGCCGAGGTGGACCACCCCCTGGTCGCGTGCTGGCTGTGCGCGCGTAAACGCGCTTACAAATTCGCGTAACGCGCCGGTGACACGCGAAAAGTGCGTGTGACGGGTACCAGGCGACCGGTACAAGGGCACGGTTTGGTCGTCCCGAGGGTTCGGCCCGCTGGAAGAGGGACGGAGGAAGAAAACCGTTCCCTTCCACCGTTCATCCCCACGGCAAATATTGGATCGTCGGATATGCAAAAGATTTTGAATATTGCTCGCGCAACATCCTCCGGCGATGCTTTTGAAGCTTCTTATGACGCCGCTTGTGCCCCCCACCCTGCCTCGTCTCTTATTTTATTGCGGGAAAGTTAAGAACATTGAAGTTCTGTCTACGGCCATGACGTAAGGGTAGTCTTCCCCGTGGATGGGATTTGAAACGATCTTTTCCATGTCGGGCTTTGTTAGTTTCGTTATCATTTCGGGTATTCTACGTACAGTATTGATATTTGAACATCGCGTTCAAACAAGCGTGGCTGGTCATACTAATTAATAGTATGAATAACTAAACGACGCTTGTTTACTTGTTTTTCGTTAGTACGCTTCTTATGGCACTGTGTGTGGATGGATTATGTGGTGATATTCGCTCTCATGCGAAGGGGGTGTTATTTGTTTGCTATTCAGCGTTGAACGTGTTTATATACCTAGCTTCTTGGGCTGTGGTTACAATGGACGCGTTTTTGTGCGAAAATTTGTTTTTCAGAAATACATGGCTATAATAAATAGATATTTTTACTCGTATATGGCGATAGCCAAAATGGATACATCGTTTTTTAGAGGTGCTTTTCCATTATCCGCACGCCACAGCCATCCCTAAATTAATGGGTGGAGAGTTGAAAAAAACTGGAACTAAATGAAAAAAACATTTATTCATTTTTCGTTTGCTATAGGTTTAGATTAAGAATGGTTAAAAAGTTATTTAAAAATTTAATTTCGACCGAAATCATATCTATTAATAATTCCGGTTTAAAGTGCCCGAACTAGTGCGCCGAAATCATATCTATTAACAATGATTGTTGAACAAACCATGTAATCTTTCTGAATATTTTAGAATGTCCCCAGACACATTCTATTATATTTTAAGCAGTGTAGAAACAGGTATATTTGTAAAGTGTCAAATTTTCGTGACTGCATTTCTTCTTCAGAAAGACCTGTCATTATATTTTTAGCCAAGTACATATTAAGTAAGTGTTGTTGAAATACATTAAAGAATTAAATGAAAAATGATATTCGAATGAAACAATAAGATAATATTATTTATTATTTTTGTTTCTTTTTTATTATTTAAAATATTTGTTTGACAGCTGCCTCAGATCTGTATATAGTGCGAGTTTAGACATTGTATATGTGTATGTAGTGTGAGGTCGTAGATATTGTAGATGTATTGCTGTACAGAGATTGTCGCCGGACTTCGCGCGACCGGAAACAAATTGATTTGATATTGGCAGTGAAAATCGCCTATCGTCGTATTAATTAATTTTTCGGCGTCCGTAGTTAGCTATACGCGAGAAATTGATTTCAAATGCCTAGCGACGATAAGCGATTTTCACTGCCGATATCAAATCAATTTGTTTCTGGTCGCGCAAAGTCCGGCGACAATGAGAAACAATAATAATGCAGACGAAGTAGGAACCTCCTCGATGCGTACGAGTATTAGTTGTATCGATCAATTTCCCCTTGTTTCATTTGGAGGAACTTGACGTTCTCCTCAAACAGAACCGCGAATCAGAAACCTTTCGAAGCCAGAAATTGGTCAGATTTGAATATCCTCTGTCCTCCGTGCACAATTATTAAATTATAATCATGTACTCGTATCCTGCGAGCATAACACTGTATCACTTCGATTATTATAACGTAAAAAACGTGTGTTGTCAGTCGGGTCGCCAATTCGACTGAAACTCTTTCAAAGGCTATCCAGTCGAGACACTTGGAGCACAAAGGATTAATAATGTTGATGCATCGGCTCGCAAACGTTCGCCCAATTGTTTTAACAGGGAAAATCGGAACAAATGGAAAAGGGTAACAGAAGAGGGGGAAGTGGAGGGGGGGGGGGGTTATAAAGCGAATGGAAATGAAAGTTTCTTCTAAAAACGATATTAATTGAACCCGACGATCAGAATCGCTCGGCGTAATTACATTTTTGTTTGAAAAGTTAATATTTCAATATCTGGCTCACGGTATTTTGTCGTTTTTCGTTGCACAGCGATGCGAGCACGTTTCCGCATTAAATTAATTAAACGAACCCCTTCCAGCGGCCTCGCTGAAACATATTTAACGGGGTCCATATCGGTGGTCCATCGATCGCGTTTTTAACAATGTAGATGAATAGGAACGTTCTGAATCATCACCGAACAACGGCTACCGACCTGGCCTCGGCGTGGATATAATTATTACCACCTGCAGTATCGGTTGCTCGTTATGTATTCATTTATAGCGACCCCCCTCCGATGTAACGCAATACTGTATTGTCGATATTGTTCGCCCTACCCCGTACAATTAACGTAAAATATTACACGCCGTCGGAGGTATACATCGATTCCGCGAGAATTTATGACCCTCGGCCGAGCCCAAAAGTACTCCGCTTGAAATACGGGGAGCGTAGCTGTTCTCGGATCAGTTTGACTCGGGAACGTCGAAATTCTGCGGAACTGATGCAGGGCAAAGTTCGCGGTGGGTCGCTTTTGGACCACCCCGGAGGAAAATCGAAGATGCACGCGCGTTTTCAGCTGGATTGGGAACTAATGAGGATATGTATTCACTCGAATATTAAACAGGTTATTAATTACACCTGTGTTACTATTAGTAGTATTAGTACTACTAAAGAAAATATTATTGCAAAATTTATTTGTTATATATTTCCAAGAGAATTTTTGTGTTATGTATTCTAAGAAAATTGCATATTTTGAATTTTAGGGAAGCTCTATGTTCCGAATTCTAAGATAAATTAGTATTTGGAATTTGAAGAAAATATAGATTCTACATTTCAAAATCTCGAAATAACTAGATGTACGTATTCGAAATTCGAAGAACACCGTATTTTGGAAATTCCATATTACAAATTTCAAATTCCAAGTGAATCCTCTGTCCCAAATTTCAAAACTTCCAAGTGAGCTGTGTTTCAAACGTCAAATTTAAAAAAAAATTGTAGGTACTCCAAATTCCAAAACAACTCTACATTCTATTATATTGCTATGAAAATTTTGTGTATCCTACAACGTAAACTTGAGGGTTCCGTAGTTTTCTCCCAGCGTTACTAATTTCTGAAAGTAGACTCACGACTTGTGGCCCAAACGAACCCAAGCCACTAGCCCCGCAATTTGACCGAGTCTTCGCTTTAATTACAATTCGAATTCAATCATTATTACATTGGAAACCCTGCAGGCCCAGTCCGCCCCGTCTTTCCCAACGACGAGGTGCATTTTATCCGTCCATCGAGCGACTAACATTATCGAAAAATATTTGAAGTACGAAATCAATGGTGCGCCGTCTGGAATCAGCGGACGCCCGTCGATTCGATTCCGCGATGGATTCCCCTTTTATCCGTCGGGACGATAATAACGAGAATCGTCAAGCCCGTTTCAACGTTGCACAGCCGCGTTAATGTCGCCCCCGCCCCGGTGGGATCCAGCGATTCTGCAGCGTAAGGACAATGAAGAAGAAAGGCCATCTTTCTCGCGACATCCTGGCGGACAGGTGTCCCTGGAACGAAAGAGAGATTCGTGGCTAGACTTGCGCGCTCGTTCCGCGGGCAGAGTATGAAAAGAAAAAGGGAGGGACAGAAGGCAGAGGGGTTGGAAGGAAAAAAGGAAGGAGGAGGAAGGGACGGGGCTGACGCTCGCCCGTGAAATCCCCGACCTAGTCCTCTTAAAATTATTACATTCTCCTCAAGATGATCGATGCTCGCTTTCCGCGTTTACACCGGCTGGATCCGGTAATCGTTCGTGTCTTGCGAGCATTTCGCCAGCCGGGACAATATTTCTCGCGGCTCCCCACCGCCGTTCGTCGAGGTAGCAAGCGTATGAACCCTTGCCCTTGTTCCACACGGAGACATCTGGGACACAGAGTTATTCCGCGGGGCTCCCTTGACGTAACGAATGCTTCCTCGGTCGCCAGCGGTACAGACTGGTTTAACAAGCGATTTGCTCCACGCTAAAAATCTGCCGCGGCGGGCCTCGCGGCTCGGAGGGTTTGCTCGATGCGTCTGAAAGGATCCATTGTCCAGAGACTTATCCCTGAAATTGCGGTGTATCCGGGAAACCAGGTCGACGATTTTTACCGCAGAATTTTCCTGGAACGGAAGAATAGCTCGCCTACGGGAGAGCTAGTCGAGTCGAAGATCGAGGCGTTCGGCGAGAAGCAAAACACAGCTGTTCAAGGGTCGCGCGAAGGATGTTCGAGCACGAGAGCCTCCGTCGTTTCGATTTCGTCCCGCCACAAAAGCCTGTAAATTATCGAATTCGTCGCCTGTGTCATTGCACGCTCCGCGCCTGGCCGCGGACGCATCGGACAATGGCCAAGGCGGGGGAGGGAGAAATCAATTTGCGATTTACCGAGGGACGCACGCTTTAAAAGTGCATTCTGCTACGGTGTCACGTGCGAGGGACGTCGGAGCCGATAAGGGTGCTCGCTCAACCTTGAACCGTGGGGAAGATGGAGCGGAGATGAAGGGTGGTCATGGTTGTTCACGAGTCATGCACCAGGGAAAAAAAGGATGACGCCGAGAGCGGGAGGATCCTGCGCCCTAAATCCGTGGGTAAACTTCCAGCGAAGGAGCAGCGGTGCGCGTCCTGATCTTGGCCTGATTTCATCCCCACGCTCTGTTACACGGAGATGGAACTCGGGCCTCGTTTGATCTTGCTCGTTACCAACCGTTCACCTTGTTGAGTTTAGCCTCGCTTCGCCAGATACCCGATACGTCGAAGGCTGGCCATTCGGCTCGGTATTCGTTACAAACGATTTGTAAACCCGGCACGGTTGTATCAGAATATTTAGTCAACGCAGAGGGTTGATAACGAAAGGGACCTTCTTCGATGTCATTGGTGCAGAAAGACTACGAAGTGCAACTTGGAGTGCAGACCTAGAATCAATCAGAGTCGACGAGGGTTTTTAGAGCAGAGTCGTTAAAGAATCGGTAAGCAGTTCCATAGAGTTTGTAAGACTTGGAGGGTAGTTCGAAGAGTTATATCGGAAGGGAAGTTATGTTTATGAGTCCAGCAGTTGTACGGTGTTAGTTATTCTTAGTAGAAGGGGTCTGCTTCGCGCGTATACCTACGATATCTCGTTCTTTAGCTATATTCGCCCAGCCGTCTGTCCGATCGATCCCTTAATTGTTTCGAGCGGAGCCCACGGCTCTGCAGGATGTCGATGCATCGATGCCAGGGGGGTCTTTAGATATTTACATTGTTTACTCGCCAGCCGGACCGATACGCTCCTCGGCGGGTCGTTTGATCGCCGCTTGATACGGAAAGGAATCTCTTTATTCCCTGTGAAAGCACCGTTTCGACGGTTCCATTGACATTGTAATCTGGATGGAAGGGTCCAAGGAATGCGGAGGGTCAGGTCGGCTCGTTGGAGCCGGGCATTTGATTTCAATTCGCGTCCTCTCGATTCCCCCCCACGGTCCGCAAACAAACCGTGCGCAGATTACACGGCGGAATATTTTTACGAATTTACGAAGTCCGACGTGGAAAGTCGCGAACGTCCGTGGAACGCACAGCCACCGACTCGTCCGCTCTGCCTCTGTTCCCATCCAGCGAGGGGAGGAGACGAGGCGCGTACAGAGGGACAGGGTGGCTGGGGTGGCGAAGATAGAGAAGGGGAAGAAAAGGAGAGGGGCAGTATGAAAATATAAAGACCGTGGGATGTAAAGACTGCAAGCTCAGGGGCTTTTGTTCTTTCGCCTCGTTTTCTTCCACCCTCGTGCACGAGGAAAATTCACGGACTTAATGGTCTCGTTTATTATTTCTTATACCTCGGCCGTCCTCTCTAAGGGCCTAGCCCAAAAAGTCAGCCACTTTCCACCCTTTCGCCTCGTTTCTGGTGCTTTCAGCCTTTCAAACGGTTTTCGCTGATGGACGTCGATCGAGAAAAGACTCCCTCCCCTCCCCTTCCGTACATTACAAGGGGACCCGGTGAATTTTACCATTTTACCATTCTTGAATTCGCTCGCCCCTTCACCCCTCCAGCCGCGTGAATCGTGAATAACAGCTGGGGGATGGCGAGGTTCTACGACTTCGGTGACGTATTTCGGTGTATGTATTCGATTCAGGCATAATCGATCTCCCTCGAAATTTCTGGGACGATGAATAAGGGAAAAGCTCGCGGGGACAGAGTTCCGCGGGAGGTCGAGGCATGCAAGGTACGTTTAAGGATTAAATAAATTATCCAGCCTAGCGGAGTGGGCAGTCAAGTTTGTTTGAAAATAGGCCGAGCGATTTCGTGCTCGCGGTGGTTTGCGGGATTCCATAGGAGAATTTTATTCCCGTCGCCGAAGGTACACGGGGTGGTATTCAAAATAACCGCGGTCAATGCACCACACTTGGAATTGAAATACGAAAGTAAGGGAGCTCGAAGTGACCTCGACTCCTGGAATATAAGAAGACCGGAAGGGGATGAAAGGGGTAGTTTGAAACGATTGGAGGAAATTTTCGAAGCGGTAAACCTCTCGTCGGGGTGAAGGAGCCGGGGCTTTCACTCTTTTTAAATTCATCACCAGGAGGGTGTCCGATTTCTATTCCTCGTATTAATAGGAAAGCTAGGGTTGCGAGGAAGTTAGTGGCACAGCTAGAAGGTAGCGGTAGTCGGCGAGCAGAGTCCAGCGGACCTTGGAGGTTGTTTGGTTGGCCTCTTCGCGAACAAACGGAGGTGGAACGGGGACGGGACGTAAAATATGATGCTTTTAAGCCCGCGCGGAGGAAGGTGGGTACCGCGCGCCTTTAAATTTCAGTTCGAAGATCGAAGAGCCTGTGTGAAATCAAGCGAGCGATCCAGCAGTATGCAAATACACGGGAGGATGGACGTGCTGGGTGAATCCAGGAGGAACAGGGCTGCGGCGAAGGGGGACGGGGGTAGGGGGCAGGAGGAAGAAGGGTAGGAACGGAGGAAATAAGCGCGAGGGGGGCAAAGGGGGCCAGGATGGAGGCGCAGGAGGTGATCTTCTGAAAAATGGGGTCGTAAAGCATTCCACTCATATCGTATCCCGCCTTTTCACCCTCCGCGCATACCTTCTCAGCCCTGGTACACGTATTCCTCGGTCTCTTTCAACCCTTTCCAGAGGCGCCTCCTAGACCGGGACGTCGATTTTTAATTTTCCCCGCGGCTCTCCGTCGAACTTCCAGCAATCGTACTCGAGGGATCTCCGAGGAGGCTGAAAGTTTTTTTCCCTAGAATGTCACTTGTGCTTCGATTCTATTGTCTGACAGTGGGTCAGTTGATTTAGGGGTTGACTCGAGTGACCTAGAGATGGCCTATGATTCCTTTCACGCGTTTCGCTTTCGTTTAGGATTGGAAGGCATCCTTTTATCGATTCGATCAGTTTTTATATTACTGGATCAACTCACCCTCATCTTGGGTATACAATCAGGTCTACAGAACCTAGTTACGAAAAGCTACTTGTGAATACCTGCAGCTCCAACTGTTACTTACCACTGACATCAATCCTATCCGAATGATTAGTTTTAATTAATTCGCGCCACGCTGCGACGGCGCGTGTTCCCCGCAGCGAAAGCGGATTTACCGCGATCACGCGTTTCGCGAAACCTCCGATAGCCTCAGCCTCGAGCGCACTCGCGACTTATCCCCGCGATGCATATTTCACGACAGCAAGCGTCGCCCGAGGAGAACGCGCGGTTGACATGCGAATCGCCCCGAGACGCGCGAACCGTGAAACTTCCTCGAGCGTGAAATCGGGATCTACGGAGCACCTTGAGCGAGCTCTTTCGCGATCCTTTCACGTTTCAATCCCCCTCGCTGATCGATAATCCGTGTCCCCTCGAAATTAGCTCTCGCGGAGGAAACTTTCGTTCGCAAATCCGTGCGGTCGATGCGGTGGACGTGGTCGATAGTGGGTGCCAAATCGATGTTCGGGCTGGTGAAACGGGGGAGAATCGGGATCGTCGTGTCTCGGGGCTATTAGGAAATGTCGATCGGCGCTAATCGCTGTGGCGTTTATCGCTGCGGAAGGTGTTCGCTCTCCTTTCGATATTTCTCAGCTGTAACTTTTATTATTCGGAATGACCGGAGAAGGACTCGTCCGAGAAGAGCCCATAAGTTCCGAGACATCCTGTAATTTCACCCTAACCTGGCGTCGCGCTAGCCCAGTTTCTATTTCGACGAGGGAACGGGATGATTTATTAACACCGCGGTGCTTTCGTTGCAATTATCGAAAACGAGATTTATCCACGGGGTTCCTTGGCACTCGCCTAACGTGGCTTCCGTCGCTGGCTAATGATTTATCGCTCCGCGATGGGAAAGCTAGCGCCACCGATTTCGCTATTTTCCTATTGTCCGTCGCGTTTCTTTCCGTTATTTATTGCGTTTCTCGGCACTTGTAACCGTGCAGGCAAGCGAGTAAATCATAGGATCGGTTGCCGCCGCCAGCTCGTTGCTCCGGCTAGCTGGAAATAGTAAATAAAAGCGTCGTGGAGATTAGGGAATATCATTGTCACGCGTCACGGAACTTTCCTTGACCCAGGTTGTCGCGGGGATAACGATAGCTGCGTTTTATTGCCGCCCGTTCGCTGAGTGACATTAACTCCCAGCCGTTATCGAAGATACCGTTATTCACGATTCTCCCTGGCACGCTCCGTCTGGACGATTTCGTTGTCAGTCAGAATGATTGCTCGCAATGTTTCCAAGAAAATCTTCTTCTCTTACGCTCGGTGGATGTATAGCGGCGGGAAGAAAGTTGGATAAGTGGACGATGGGAAAGTACAGTTGTTCAGGAAGAAGACATTATGCTCTTTACGCTGGATCGCGGAGGGTGAGCGTTAGAGCTGTAATTATTCGAATAATCAGAAGCAAACGTTTTTGCAGGAAGCTAAAACCCCATACACGATTTTAAGGAACTATATTTTTATTTCTTCCCCCGTTACTATAACGTCATTTCTCTAAATTTATTATTAGAATATTCGAATCTCAAATTAGAATTCTCTGATATTCGAATATTTGAATCCTTCAATTCGAATATTCGTTAAAGCCCTACTGGGGTTACGTCGCAATAAACCAGCGATCGCAACCTGATAGAGAACGTTTAATACCATGATCAGTCCCAGAAAGTATTGTATTTCTAACAACGAAGTGTATTTCTCGCAAAATGTAAAACTTGCATCAACACCGAGCCTAGAATCGTGCGTTACAATAACATTTATTTTATATCACTGCACGGACGCATTGTTAAGCCGCGATAGCAAAGTATACGCCACGAGCCTGTTAATTATACGGAGCCACGCGTGCTGCATAATTAATTCGTCATTGCTGCGGGTCACTTTGCGCGCCACGTTACAGAGCGCATTGTTAGAAACACAACATCGGTGTTACTTGACTGGCGACCGTAAACCACGGCTACTAAAATGGCGGGGAGCTTTAAAGAAACGGGTCCAAAGAGGACTGCTGGAGAGAGCGCCGCAGCCTAGCATTCGCCGATCTCGAAAGCCACGTATTCACCGCGGTAAAGAGGGCAACACGGGATCGTTGAACGGAAAAGGAGGCAACGTTTCGCGATACTCGCACTTAATGACTCCCTTTTAATAACTTAAGCCTATTAGCTGAGTACCTTCCGCCTTGTTCTCCGCAGCTTGCCTCTTTTCTCCAGCGGCAAACCGCGCAAACACCATCTTTTTTTTTTTCAGCCGCCACGCGGTACCTGGGGGAGGCTACCCTTCCACTTTCGATGCTCGTTTTTACTTGGCCGGCGATTGTTTAATCCGCGGTCGTCACGCGAGCATTACGCACACTTCTCTGGATTCCATTAAGTTATCGGGAAGGTCTTCGCGGAGTTACGCAAACTTTCGAATCCCAATAAGATTAACGGACCTACTACTTAACTACCTCTTGGACATCAGTCTGGAGCAATGTCCGCTCGCGTTCCACTAAATCTGCCGATCGATTAACAAGTGGGAGAAAGATTCGATTGAACCGTGGAAGCTTAACAAATTTTCCCGGGTTGCTCGACAACTCTGCAGCTTAGGGTGTATGCATAGGTGGGCGGAAAAATATGGACGATTATACAGGGATTTGGGAAATGTGAGATCTGTGGAAAATCTTGTATTAGGAGCAAGGAGTACCATTAGAGTAAAGCAAAAATAAGGAAGACCTACCCCTGAAAGAATTCAAGTTTTCAACCCGTGACGCCATTTCACGATCCATTCCCCCTTGTTTGCCCGATCCCTATTAGGCAGCGTGTTCACACAATCATTTAAAGTGCCGCCGCCGCGGCGTTACATATTCATTCGTCCCGTTACTATGCATTATCATATATTTGGCTACGTAAACAACGCGACTCGCCGCGCAAGCGGTGCAACCACCTAGCGGAAAATCTTGGTGAATCTGGCGCTGACGCTAGGGTACGGTGACCGGGGTCGCTGGGGCGCCACGGAATCCCCGCAAGATAAGGCGATTACCGTCTATTTTCCTTTTTTTTAATGCTAAATTTATGCCATCAACCGCGCTTTGGCCTCGGCAGCGACAATATTTTCCTTCCGACCCCGGGAGAAAGCAATTACCGTCTTTCGGGTCCGCCCGGTGCCGAAAGCGCAAAGCGGATAAAGGATTGCCGATTTTCGACAACCTCTGACGCCACGCTGGCCCCTGATACTCTGCTTTACAAATTGAGCTTCTTTTGTGACCGTCGGTGCCTGCCGATTATCGATCGACACGCGGAATACTCACTCGGCGAGAAAGCCTTTCCTCCAAGCCTGCGTCGACGTGATTCTCCACGAGATGAACGCTCGAGAACGCATCACGTATAGGTAATTCAGAAGAACGTCGAAGTATTAGAAGTCAACTATCCAAACTGTCCTCAACGCAAATCGAACGTCTTAGAATTTATTGTAGAGAATGCAGGTGAATGCTGGGTATATTAGACAGGCTTGAAAGAAGAGCACACGTTTAATAATAATAATAAATTGCAGGGAAGTGTCACCCCTAACTTTCCCATCGCCTTCAGGGTAAATAATTCTTTAACACCCGTAAAAACATCCCCTGTGAAATACTTTGGTTGCCAGCTTGGTCCAAGATCGCCTAATTTTTACCCCTTCCATCGCACTCGCATTATAAATTCGTTCTCCATCCAGCAAAAATACGACGAACGGCATAGGTACCCGAGCTCCTACACAAGGAAGACTCGAAGCAAGCAACTGTCCCAGCAGCGTGTCGATCGTGGATTTTTCCTGCCGATGTGACCAGGAGTTTACCGTGGATTTGATTCATTTTGTTCGGCTGTTCGCTGGAACTGGCGCGAGTTTGCCGTTGTATATACGCGGGCGTACAATCGAATTATCAGGAACCATGGGGAAATCCTTTAATACCTGCGCGTTCGAATTTGCCTGCCCCCTCCCGATCGATTAATTCCCTACGAAATCGCCGGCCGTCCCCGTCGCGGATTAGTTCCGGTACAACGCACACCGTGTCGCATTTCCGTGGCACGGGTGCCACCCCGGACCAGGGGTGCGCACGGTCCGGCGCGATGCAAAATTAACGAAGAAGTCCGCGACGTCGGCGAATCGAGCTCGCTCGCGTAATCTAGCTTCGGTTTGCCTATCCGCCTACCCAGTGGCTCGGCGGCATCCTCCGCCGCGCGGGCGTAACGAAGTTACACCGGTTCGACGAAAGATGATGTATGATCTCGGGGAATTTATGTTGCGCCCCGGCCCCATCCCCTGCATATTTGATTATTTACTTCTGCCGCGAGTAAATAGTTAACGAACGGCAGCGGGAGCCGGTTGAATTATTTCTGCCGCTGGAGCCGTGTAATTCTGAAATACAACCGGCGATCGGTTGATGGATCGCCCCGTGGTGAATATTAGTAGGGATC
This sequence comes from Andrena flavipes, assembly GCA_963971345.1. Classification (NCBI taxonomy): domain Eukaryota; kingdom Metazoa; phylum Arthropoda; class Insecta; order Hymenoptera; family Andrenidae; genus Andrena; species Andrena flavipes. The sequence goes on from OZ020480.1 coordinate 60,959,489, forward strand.
CCGGCACTAGCGTACGTGTTCCGGATGGTTTTTACGCCGTCGCGCTGGGAATTAGGCTTCCGAGGGACACGGGGGTCTTGGTGGCTTTGCAATTGCTTTGATGCCCGGGACTGGGCACCGAGCGCAAGTTTTCGGACAAATATTGACCGTAATGTAGCGACATCGACTAGCTTTTAGGATATTGGCCCTCGAACGGGGCATCGCTTGGCGAGGGACTGCGCGGAGGCTGAGGGGCTATCGCCGAGGGTGTTCCTTGAAATTTTTTAATATAATGGGTGCGAGGCATGATTCGTTGAACCTAGAAAACTTTTGGATAAAAGTATAAGAATTCAGACGATTTTTAACGACAAGAAGGAAACGGGATATCTTTCCTTCAACGGGATCTGGGTGTCAAAGGGTGCGCTAAAGGGTTAACCCTGATCGGTTTCTTAAGGGGGGATCCCACTCAGATGCTACTAAAAAGTTTGGAATTTTTTTGTTCGTATAAATTAAAATATTGGGCTGATATTTTATATAGTTTCAAACATATTTTTGTTTTGCTCGAATTTTTTTTTTATGGAAAATTGTACAAAATGTCTTCCCGGAGCACTGAACAAAAAAAACAGGCCCACACTCCCGGGAATGACTGCATGACCTGAAGTACAAAAGAGATATATAAACTGGAATGTATTATCTTCCATGTAGCTTAGGATTTTCTCAGAATTCGAATTATTTTGGAAATTGTAGCAGTTCGAAGAATTGACTTTAATTTTTAACATAAAAATTTGCACTGAAATCAGTAATCCGTTAGCTGCGACACCTCGTGATTAGTCTTCGCGATAGTTTAGGACGCGAGGGTCGAATAATTAAACGAATCAACGCGAGTTACACTCACAAAAGAAGAACACCCCCGGATCGGTTCGCCAGAAGTCACGGGAAAATCGACGAGCGCGCCAGGGCGGCGCGGGGCGTAGGGGTTGGATCGTTACAGGGTTGCTTGCCGCGGCACATCCACCCTTTCCTCGAGCTGGCGCGCACCCGCGTGGACGCTTATGTATACGTGTGCACACCTGCGTGGCTGTGTCGGTGCGGGCCGGGGCAGGAAGGAGCCGTAGACCGGCTTCCAGAGACGGTCTAACCAAGATAAATTCGAGCGATTAAGGGCAAAAAGAGGCGGCAGGGGGGTGCGCGGGTGAAAGTCGGACGCGGAAGGAGAATCGATAAGGAGCCGAGGCCCATCGATGCCCCGAGAGACGGTCGCGGAGGGACTGAAAGGGTGGGAAAAAGGGAAGAGAACGGTCGAAAAAATCGCGCGTCCAAAAGGGAACGAGTAATAAATTTCCCCCCTGGACCGTAAAACAAAGCCACCTCGTGATCCGCTAAACCTTGGGGATAAAACGCCGGGATTCCAAGTGGAGCGGAGGGTCCGGGTGAGGGGGTGGCTAGCGAAACGCATCGATAATGAGTCGACGGTAAAAACAATCGCCGGAGAAGGATCGAATGGAAGAGAAGGTGCGTTAAGGAGAGAGGAGACTGGAGAGAAGTAAGGAGCATCGATGATGAGCCACAGCCGCTAAAGGAAACTGGAGGGACACGGGAAAAAGGCGAACGGGGGAGGCGGAGGTGCCGGGGGGCGAAAGGAAGGCTTGGGGAAGACGCGGGATCGGGGAGTAAATAAAATATGCAGGAAGCCCGGGCCCAGGGGCGTTTGTTCGTGGATCCAGGAGTGTCTGGCCGAAGTGGTGGATGGAGGAGGTTGGGACGGGGTTGAAGGCCGGCACGGCAGCGGTTGAGCGGAACGAGGAGGACGGTCCGGGCGAAGGAGGATCCGGTGGCCACGTATAAGGGAATCGGCACGGGCTGCGAGGTGGTTTTATCCCGTGGGATTCACCGTGGATCGTGGAATAGGCTGCATGGCTGCTGGCAGAAGAAGAGGGTTGTTGTAGGCGTTGGTATGAGCGTGTGTACCCCCCTGGCAAGCCAGAATCCGCACCTGTCCCTGGCGAAACACCCTTAAGCCGACCATAGTCTCGCACCGATTTCTCCGGTCCGACCTACCGACACCTCCTTCAATGAGTCTGCTCCCGGGTGTATCGGTGAGTTTGCTACTAAAGCGATCTCTAAGTACCGGGGGGACAGAGAAGCGCAGGTTTTCTCGGGCAACTCGTAAACCACACTTTCGATGAGCAGCTTAATTCTTTGTAGCCCTTTCGACGTTTACTCGCGCAGGTCTATTTCAATACATTGTTATAGGATTTGGTTAATTAGAACTCCGGGAAGGATATCCACTCTGGGCAAAAATGATTTTTATCGCACTTTATATTTAATTATAAATTTATTTATATATTTATTTTCTCGTGAACGGATAAGACGCATTCTATGTCAGAAGAGGGTGAAAAGGGCGTAAAATAGGGAAACAGCGTTACCACAAAAGTAACAGAATAAGAAGAATAATATTAATAATGGCTTAAGACCTATTAACAGTTGATACCGCTCTATACACGCTGGCTTCAAACGAGGAAAGAGATCCATGGAAGAGATCATAAATTATTATCTTAAAATCAGGCGTGCCACCTTATCACCATATAAATCCCGGAGTGCCACACATTCGAATATAAACCCGGAGATGGAAAAAGCAAAAAAAGTTTTGTTCTCGAATATCCAGAAAACAGATGTGCGATTCTTTTAAGCTCAAACAATCCAGAATTTAAAAGTATCTGTTTTTTAATTAATAACCATTATCGTATATAAAATTTATACCACTGTATAATACCACAATTTCTTATCATCTCATTATTTCCAACAACCGGGAAATTTTTTCAGTAAAATCAGAGTGGTAACAACCCTGCTTAAAATACTTATAACTTTGCAAAGTGAGTGACATTTTTTGCAGGTGCTCGTTAAATAACGAAATCCTTCTCTTTTATAAAGAAATGTAATAATCATAAATGACAAATTATTAACCAATTTTACCACCCCAGTTTTGCCGCCCGGGGCAGTTGCCCTGCACGAGCCCAAAGGATATCGAGGGAAACAGTGTTTGTCCTTTGGAAAGCGCGAATTTTAATCAGGCGGGCGAGCCGGCATAAGGAGATTATCATCGGTGGGCGTAAATTAACGTTAATACCTCCGGCAGTGGCGAATAAATATGATGAATCAGTGGCGTGTTTATCATGGTGATTTATTGCTTGTGCCCGGCATCTGTAACTAATGGCGCACGACGCCTGCTGAAGCATCGGTAATTATATCTGAATGCGATTCAGTGTCGCACACTCGAATGCACCCGAGGAGACGGTAGTTAGATCTTGAGTGCCGGGTCACGGCCGGCGCGGCGTCTGCGAATTCGTAGCCGTTCACATGCACAAAGCGGGGAATTACGCGAACACGAAGACACTGCTGTGCGTCTAGTAACAATTATTTCCACTCGTAACAATTACCCCCTCTACCATACCCGTTAATCAGACTCCGAGAGGCTGCTTGAAATGCACATGGCTGTTCTCTTATTAACGATTCTTCGTATTAGGTACTTTTACAGGCTCTGAGTGACGTCATCAGCTCGTTATACTCTTGGCGAGTAAATAGTTAGGATGCTCCGAGGCGCTTAGGTATTCGACCATCCCCCCCCCCCCCCCCCCTCCGCGTCTAATCGCCATTAATAGAGACGCTCAGCTCTTTAATGCGCTTTAATGAAAATCTCCGACGCCGAGATTCGACCATATCTAGCGTAACATCTGCTCGGTTCCAAGTTGGAGTTTCACGTTGATTTCTCGAGGTCAGTCGACCGTCACCCGAACTTCGCCTATCCCTCCCTTCCTCGTCCCGCCGTCCCCCGAGTCAATGCCTTTGGTATACTGGGTAAACTTAGTTAACTAACATTCCGAATTGAATCCTCCAGAATGCAATAAGAGAATCGCGGTGTTGGGGCAACGCTTCGCTGGGAATTACCGCGTCTGATTATTACGATTATTCGTGCCCGTGCAGAGGGGACTCCGCTTGACCGGACTCGGCGGAAAGAAACGGTACGCGCGACGCCATGGGAATCGGTTAATTCGCACTGGTCGAACGGAGAGAGTCCCTGCTGCGGCATCCACGAAGGGAAAAGCCTTATCAACGTCCCTCTCGTTAATTACATCAAAGCGCTCGGATGCTTCGTCTTCTCGACTCAAAGACAGGCGAACTTCACCGTTATCATAATATCGCGTAATTTAGTATTGGTGAGCTCTCGCACCTGCCGACTCGAGCTGGCTCGTCTTCCCCGGCGTCGACCTCGAGTTTCACACCGACTTCTCGGGTTAACCGACCGACACCTTGCTAGCCGTCCCTAATCCTTCATCTCCCTTCGACTTCGGTCTACTGGGTAAACATTCCCGGGCAAATCCATGGAAGCCCGTCAGTGGGAGGCTCTTGCGGCACCACCGCCAGCCAGGCATTCGAGCTTGATGGCTTTTGGGTCTGTCTAGGAAAATTCCAGCGGGAGGGGGGCAGGGAAACTTGCCCGGCCGCGTCTCCCCGACGGCACGGTGACGGACGATGAATGCTATCTGGGGACTGCTCGCTCATTTTAGAGCCGATCAATTTTCCAGGGGGGCGTAACGAGGGCCGGAATTTTCTAGCAGGCGTGGGACGCTTCGTAATTTTCGTAGTGGTCCACGCCAGGCATCCCGAGGATTTCTGGGTTAGGTCTGGGAATCATGATGGACGCAGAGAAATAGAAAAGGATGGTTTAAGTAGGGTAGATGTCCCAATTAGTGCCATTTTATTTATTTTACATAATAAAGCGTATTGTATAAAGAATAATCTATAATAATAAGAACAGTCTCAATTTAATTATAAATTTTTGTGAACACTATTCTTTATACGTCACGTTTTTATTAAGCAAATTGAATAAAGTGATAGTAATAGGAACACTGGCAGTAATTGGGACATCTACCCTGTAATGAGTCAGAGGGCGTTGCACAAGAAAATCAGAGGGGGAGGAAGAACCAGTGGCGTGGAAGAAGGGCCTTTGTAAAAAGAAAAGAGAACTGGATTTTATTCTTTAAATCAATTTTTATAATCACCTCATAACTTTTATCGAATTTTCATTAAAAATATTTCTATCCGTTTAACTGGACTCTGCCCAAAATTCAATCCTGAGTGCGCCACTGTGAAGAACTATCTGAATATTTTCAATCACTTGAGGCTGATAAACACATGCTGCACTCTGAAATTCCCTGGTTAGGTACTACTGACAAATGGAGAAAGGAACTAAATAGTTGCAAGGAAATATCAATGAAAATACTCGACTAGCGAGTGATACTCCTCAACGCTTGCACTAGTTAAGTAGTACGAGTCAACGCATACACCTCCATACCCCGAAACGGCGCCCATCGATACTTGGCGTATATTTGATATAGATTCATCTTTTTGCCAGGGAAGTTTAAACCGTTGGAGCACATTATCGGGGTCGATACGACGCTTGGGCGGAATATTACCGAACGTGCGGTGGAATGTCTGCGTTTAACGTGGCCCCGACCGGGGCTCGATTTTTGCGATACGTATCGTATTTCCGCGCCTTAAATATTTGAACAGAGAGCCGGTGGCGAGGGGGGGCCATGACTGGCCGCGCCAGAAACCAGAACGTTCAGGATTCTGGATCAAGCCATGATTCCTGGTGCAACCACACGATCTCGTCCGTGGTCACGCGCGGGATCTACGCTAATGGATTGCCGGCCGATACGTCCCCACCCCTTCGAGCGGATCTGGATAAGCGACGAGTATCGCGGAAATCTAAGCGCCTTTGACGGTTCGAGCGACTACAAAATTGCCGTGCCTTCGGCGCGGCCATTTTTAACGAATTTTCAGCCGGTTGGTCTTCTTTCACTCTTCCAGCGACTTTATCTACGGCCTTTAATGACCAACAGCGTGCACGTTCTAATAATACGATTACGCGTGTGATTCACTCTGTATAGCAGCGTTTCGCCAGTCACCGGGCTCCGACAGGATGCTCCAATTTCGACGGTTCCCCATTCAAATTTTGTTACTGAACTCCAGTTTGATTTATAGTAGTAGGTATATAATCCCGTGATCATGCGTCGTTTTGTTAAGGGGGGAACTTCGTATTGATGACTAAAGTGAAACATTTTTTCAAAGAACTTATTTATTCTAACTTGTTGAAACTTTCAAGACGAGTTAGTACATTTTTAAAGAATTAAAAAGACATTATCTATAATAAAACGTAAACAATATACATATATAGATTTATGCAACCAGTTCCCAGTGGTCACGGCGTTAAAGTTATAAATTGGCGTGCAGCGTATCTTCCACTGTAGTCGCCTCAAATAAAAAAAAACACAAATATTTGTTTTTCAAATAAGATTATTCTAAATATTAGAATAATGAAAAGTGCTTTATTAAAAAAGTGTTGAGACTTGAAACCAAAAGATAGCGATTCATACGAAAAACTTCCTTCTTCACTGTATAATAGATATAATATAATTTAATAATTTATACAGTATAATTTAATAATATAGTTAAATATCTAGAGTCATCTGGAGGAGAATTTAATTTTCTATATCTATGCTCTGAGGGAAGTCAATTGATTAAATATTTCTTGACTTATGCTGCACGCCAATTTGAAAGAAGCGATTCCGAGGGACAACATATAACTCGGCCATTTTTCAATATTTCTGTACAATATTTACACAATATAAATTATTAATACATGCCCTAAACATGAGAAGTATAGAAATAATTTTCAACCTCCTAGTATCATAAATAAAAATCATCTAATTTGGTGCTGTTTTGAGCGTCTAATAAGAAGTTTGGCCTAACCCCTTAACGTACGACAGCGTGCCTATGGCAGAACTTTTCTACCGGGCTGCGTATATTTAATTCGCTGCGTGATGCTCCATACATATAAGCGCTATTGTCAAGCGTGACGGGCGTGGGTGTTGCATCCATCTCGACAGCCCATATTATTCCGTAATACGTTACGCGTCACGTCCTAACGCGGAATATGGTAATTACGGTGCGCGTCAAAACGTTCGTTTAGAGCACATTTCCAGAAACGAGAAAATCGACGGAGATACCTCGACGATGTTCGAGAGCACAGCCAGCAACGTCGGTACCTACGCGCGGGCGAAACTAAAGCGATCTATAGACGACGCGCTATAATCCTTCGTTTAATTGGATCATTAATTATACAGTACCAATCACTTATTCCGCCCGTTTTCAAATGCTGGCAATTTCGTTCGGGTCGCAATAATGGATGGTTAATAATTAAATAATTTAATTAACTGTTCGACAGCTGGACTCGTTTGTATGTGCCGTGAAATACAAATTTCTTGGTGGGGCGGCTAATTCGTTTTAACGTGTATCGTATCATTCAAAGATCGTAGAAACGAGCTATGAATTCCAACGTGTCATGAAATTGCGGAGTCTAATCACAAAGCGCACTCTGCGTTACGCATTATTTCGTGAGAAAGCATTTCTGTTTCCACTATTTCCACCATTTCCTCTATTTCCACCATTTTCACTATTTCCACAATTTCCTCTATTTCCACGATTTCCGCTATCTATTTGCATTATTTCCACTATTTCCTCTATTTCAACTACTTACACTATTTTCATTATTTCCACAATTTTCACTACCTATTTCCCCGATTTCCACCTTCGCCAAGTTTCTTTTCCATCGGCATATTTCCTTGGATTTCGTTAACATGCATATAACCCACCGTTCGTCAGCGGACGTTAATCGAAAAAGGAAGCTGGATGCTCCCAGCTGTCTGACAGACGCGCCCCGTTGTCCCGAAGAAGCATGCTCGCCGTGCCACGCGAAATGAGCATTCCCGTTGGCTCGCTGAGCCGAAAAACGACGCAGGGGGGTAAAATAATTCGGTGACCTCGACAGATCGCACGGTAATCCTGGGTGTCACGGGGGTAGGCAGGAGGGTGGCGCGCGAGGGGTAGGAGCGGCGTGGATGGTCGTGGGGGAAAGGGTTCGCAGCGAAGCGAGAAGATCCACGTACAGTGTATAAAGGCGGGATTATAATAAGCCGGGCCACGTTACGAAATTGTTTCGTCCTCTATTAATAACGGCGGCCTGGTCGTCGAAACGACGGCCCAGCACGCGGCTCACCCCTTTCGACACCCGACGATTATTATTGCCGCCACCGATGGGGTGTGCTTCCACCCTAGCGATCGAGAGGGCGCGGGGTCTGTTTAACTCGCAACTACGCGGCTTCGTTTCCAGTCATAATAGCCCCACCGGTCTTCATCTTCTTAATGCCCCTCGCATTGGGGGACCAGTCTCTCAAAGGAGATAAACCGTCTTTGATATCCGTCAAGACGCGAGTAATTGAATTTGACTTGAATTACTCATCAGAAAACCCGAACGTCGAACAGATGAATACAACTCCACTCGACATGACTATCACCTTCCCGCTCCTTCCTGTCACTCCACTAAATTTTACAGCTCATATTCCCATTGTTCCACTTTTTACTACAACTCCTTTCCATCTGAAATTCGCCCTCGAAACGCTCTCTCATATTTCAAGCAGTGACATTATTTTTTACTAATCAACAATAGCAATTAACACTTAATTTCTACTCTTGTTATTTTTCAACGCCACACATATGACATTTGTCCTTACTCACGATTACGTTATTTGACGTTATTTACGTTATTTTAAGTAGTTTTTAAGTGGTTGCACTCTTCTACTTTTACACTATAATTTCTAACTATATTTCTCCTTCTTGCCTTCTTATATATTTTCTTTCGTAATGTCTACCGTGCAGTAAAGAATTATTATCATATACGTTACACTTTTGTATGTACAAATTACCAATGTAAGCTGTTGACTTTTCCTGGGTATAGCTACAACCCCAAGCGACTTAAATCTCCCAGATCTAGATCCCCCATTCAAGCCAAACAAGTTATACACGTCTACTTCCATATGAAGCATCCCTCCAGAACGATCCAAGCAGGTTCCTTAGCAGGGGTTGCGGTAACGAGGGGCGCTCGTTGCGCAACATTTTCCTCCCGGTACGGTATCCAAAATTCGCGGCGGTAAACCGTCTAATTGATCGCCGTGGCGGGGGTGAAAGCGGGTCCCTCGATCGACAAAGACGCTGCTCGCCGCAGCAATTTACTTTCCGCAATAGTCGCGCTGATGACGACGCGCGTCCATTGTTCGCAAGCGCTATTAGGCTCTCGATTCTGTCTCCGGTGCAACCGTCATCCTTATCGAGCCGCAGAGGTTGAGGCCTCGTTTGAGCGAGCAACGCCGGCTGGCGAGAGCGAGGGGAACGCATTACCGATGGCACAATGAGGGAAACGCGGCAGGCAAGTTGGTCTCCGATACGGATTGCGGTGGTATTGATAGTAACGAGCCATTAGGGGACGCGTTAAACGTATCTGCGGCTAGAACCCGCTGTTCGCTCAGCCGAGAAACGCCAAGACGACGTTACCAAGAACTGTGGATGTTCCAGTGCTGCTATCACGCACGCTCCCGATTCAGTGAATTTCCTCCGAGTGATTCGTAAGTCTGTCTTTGGGACTATAATACTTTTGTTTGGAAATTGGGAAAGCTTGCTAAAAGAGGGAGTTATAATACGAGATAGTTTTCTTTGGTGTATTCGTGTCAAAATTTTTCCTATTGGTGGTTTATTTCTTACATGAGTGTATTTACTTGTGTATGTGTAGATATGTAAGTGTTTGGATTACATTGTTTAACGTATCATAGCTAGTTTTCTAACTTCTATAGCTACTTGTCTCTAGATTAGCCTGGATACCAAGTTAAATTCTTTTAGGAAGTTGTAGACATACAGGCACCCTTTAATGTTTTGGTTTTGCAATTAACGTTTCCATATGAAGGGATAGATACAGCTTCATTTTTTCAGGTTTTTAATTAATTTGGTTCTTTGAGAGTCGAAAAGTTTGCATTGCTAAATCACATGGTTTATATCTTCACTTTCCTGAATGATATGAACGGGGGCCAGAGGGTCAGCTAGATTACAGCGGTCGGCTTTAATTCGATTTATCGTGACAACGAATTCTCTGGGCAATTTTTTGCGTGAGTTTCCATTTATTCACGATTGTCCCTGAAATAGCGTAGAAAGTATTTTTTGATTTTGAGTAGTGTTGAAAGTCAACTTAAAAAACATATTCTCTTGTACCGTGATCCTCAACAGTGTTCTCCGAAACAGTTGGTAATTAAAAACATTTTTATTCCGCTAAAATTGGCAGTCTTCAAGAATCATGCGAAAATTTGAACACACAGCGAAAGGGTGAAAGCTCGCCAGTGGATGTTGTTACACGTGCCGTAATCAATCGTAACACTAGAGGCGCGTGTTGCGAAAAGGTTGCACTCAAGAGGCACGACTAAGTAGAGTGGATTGTATGGTAAATCAAAATGCACGTCGAATCGGAGCCTCGCAACGCGTGTCGACGGTCCGCCATTGTTACACTTCCTGCCTGCTCCTCGTTCGCATTCCGTTTAGCATGCTACTTGATCGATCATGCATCAAGCCGTCTTTGTCTTCTGCATTATTCATGGTTACGCGCGTACTCGAGCGAGGCATCGTAATCATAGCAATCGAACTTTCCGCAAGGGGCTCGTATTTACCTTTACGTTACGCTACATATGTTTCGCTTTATCAGTTGGTCGGCGTGTTCCGCAGTCACCCACCTAAGTAACAGCTTGCACTCCAATTCACGTGACTCTTCGTCCGTCCTTTAATGCATCCGGAGAATATCACGCGCCTTCGCTTTTTCCTCTGAATTAGAAGCTGCAAAAGGACACGTTACTCCTGCACGTGCAACGCGACCCACTAACTCCGAGTCCCACAATTATTCTCGAAACTAGGACGGTCGAACTAAAGTTGCGCGACTCCAAGAAGTAACTTCACCTGCGGAGAAATTATTATCGTCGCACGATGACCCATTCTCCGCCGCGCGGCAGTTAGTAATTAACGCGATGTTAATAGTCACTGGGTCATGTTAAATATCCACTGCTGTGACTACACCAGACCCTCCTTCCTTTGCCACCACAAAAGCCTTGTTTATCCATTGAAAGAGACTTCTTTTATCCCTCCATCGTGACCCAGTGTTCAACTCCCGTCCTGAGAGGCTGGCCAATTTCATACACTTATCTACGTATCCCATCCTTCTGCGCGTACGATAAAAAAAGTTCTATGACAGAATAGTCGGGCAGCGTTCCCACGAGGCGAGCGGGACACGCGGCCGAGGAAGCCGCGACGCGTAGGCAAGCCGTTGAAAGCGCTCGCTCACAAATAGCAAGCGGAGCAACAGGGACAATCCCTGCTAGATTACTTTTCAAGTATCTCAATAGGACCAGTTTAGCCGGCTGCTTATGGCTTGTTACCGCGCTGAATGCGAGGCAGCGCGACAAAACGACACCCCGCACAAAGCCGCGACCGGCATAAAAGAGCGTTCAGGCCCATTCAGCGGTGTTGCGCGCGTTAACATTTATTAACTTCGTTAAGTAGACACGCATCATCCGCGAATCGTCGCTTTTCACCGTTCCGCCGCGGCGCGATGCTTCCGGCCTGTTGGAGCGGAGCACACTTTTGTCACTCAACGTGACCTCTGTTGATATTTCTGTTGCAGTGTAGTTGCAGTTTCCGGGACGAGGCACAGGAAAGCGCACATCGCTGCAAATCGGTGGCATCACGTCGGACAGGTAGGCTTAAACACTTTTCTTATCGAGCTCGAAACTGGTGGCTAAGTAAGTAATTGAGGAGTTGTAACGGTGAACGATGTACTGGAAGCGAATAAGTTCAGTATTTTCTTTTCAACCACAGCGACGTTGGTATATATATTTTTTATTATTATTACGTCGTGATTACTTATAGAAAATAAATGATACATTTTTGGAGTTTATTTTATTTCTTGTTTCGAGATATTTAAACTGTTGCGCTTGGGAGTAATACAAAATATTTTTCCATTATCGAACAAAATTTATTTATTTATTTCACACGTGTTAAAAATATTTTAATTCTTCCATAATATTCAAATATAAATCAATATAGTGTAGGACTTGGGAAAAAAGGGGAAATAGCCGGTACGGCACGGGCAGGACGAAAGATGGCGACGTTTTTGTAGAACTCGTGTTTATTCTTGCGGACTGTCTCCTTGTCAAGGTCTGACCCACGACTGACTCAGTCTTCTTCACGCTTGCCTTACAATACAAATATCCGACGTGAGGCGAGACGTCGCCAGTGGCAAGCGGGAAATTCGAATATTATAGTCTACAGCTCGGCCATCCTGACCCGCAGACCGTCCTCGGTCAAATAAAAGTAAACATACAAATACACCTTAAAATTAATAATCCGCCTATACATTGAAGCACCCGAACCTGTCGGGCCGAGTCCTGTTGAGCGTACTTATAATAATTAGAACAGTAAGATAACGTCGGCACGTGTTCGTTTTAGATGTCGCGTGCCCATCGCTTCATCCGGTCGGGCCCTACGACCCCCTCGAAGGGCCTTTGCGTCAATTGATGCCCGTCAATGTCCGTAACCACATATCGGTCTCGTCCCAGAACTGCTTTTATCGCGTAAGGGCCCTTATATTTGGCTATTAGCTTTTTGTTCACCCCAGCGGTGACGTCTACATTACGGATCATTACATAGTCGCCGACCTCGTAACGGGTGGCGTCCTTATGCCTCGAATCATAATAACGTTCGTTTATTCGTTGACTTTGCTCGATCTTCTCGGTAGCGCGATTCCGTAACAGATTTAAATTCCGATCGTCGGAGGCACGCGATTCAAGTTCCGTTCTAATCCGGTCGTTATCTTTACCCGCCTGGTTAACGCCAAATAACAGTTTACACGGGGTCTCGCCGGTGGACCGGCACACGGTATTATTCAGAGAAAATTCGACTGCACTTAAAACAACGTCCCATTTATCGGGTGACGTCGCTGTCTTTGCTAACATCGGAGTCAAGACTCGATTATACCGTTCGACTTGTCCATTGGCACGTGGGGTGCCGGCGGCAATCAATATGTGCATCACCGATTCTTGGTCTACGAAATCTTTAAAGGCTTGGGACGTAAACGTCGTCCCTCTATCCGTAACCAAGCGCTTCGGACGACTGTAGGAACCAAAATAATTCCGCAGGTGCTTGATGGACTCGCACGTCTTCGTAGATTTACACACGAACAGACGAATGTGTTTCGTAAACCCATCTACTACCGACAGCACATATTTATTGCCCCCACGACTTTTCTCCAACGGACCATAATGATCGACGTGAATAGTATCGAACGGAACATTACCTTTCGGTATACTATGCAAGTATCCCTCCGGTTTTCCGCTAACCGGCGAGAATTCGATACATTTTAGACAATTCGAAATATAATCTTTAATCTTTTCTCGTATCTTCGGAAACCAGTAGACTCTCGTTACCCTTTCCAAAACTTTATCTCCGCCGACGTGACCGACATCATCGTGACAAGTGCGAATCACGTTGCTTTCCATGGCCGACGGCACATAAAATAGCAATCTATTTTTCCCGCATTTTCTATATATCAAACCGTTTCGTAATTCAAAATACTTATCCTCGGCCTTTTCCAATCCTTCCCGAATCCTCCGAATATCAGGATCAAGGTCCTGTTTGATGGAGAGAATTTGCTCAAACGTGTTCGACTCCAAAACCAAAATACTGTGGCAGCGACTTAACGCGTCTACGTGTTTCATGCGAGATCCCGGGCGATGTTCGATTTGGAAATCGTACTGTTGTAAATACATTGCCCACCGCGCAATTCGAGGGTTCACGTTCTGTTTACTAAGTGTGAGTCGAAAACTATCACAATCGGTTAGGATTTTAAAAGGCCTACCGGACAAATAGATATGGAAACGCTTTAGAGAATACACCACTGCGAGACACTCCAGCTCAAAGCTATGGAATTTCGATTCGGATGATGTCGTCCGCTGACTAAAATAAGATACGGGTCGCAACGCTTTGTCCGTTTGTTTTTGTAATAAAATCGCTCCGAAGCCACTAGCGCTTGCATCGCAATGCAGTTCGGTCTCCGCCTTAGACGAGTATACGGCAAGGACGGGTTGGGTGGCCAAGCATTTCCGCAGCAGGTCGAACGCCTCGCACTCTTCAGTTTCGAATTTGAACTTATTCGTCTTTATAACATCGTATAAGGGTTTGGCAACCCTCGAGAAATTGGGCACGAATCTCCGAAAATAGCTGGCTAACCCAACGAATTGATGCATCTGCCTGACCGTGCGCGGAGTCGCATAGTCCATTATTGCCGCCGCATGTTCGCCGCTAGGCCGTATGCCGTCGCAACTAATCGAATAACCTAAGTAACTTATCTCTTTATACAGGAACGAGCATTTATCTAGCCTCAAGTTCAGCTCGTATTGCCGTGTCAATATAAATATTTCACGTAAGATTTGGAGATGCTCGTCCGTCCCCTCCGTAGCTACTAAAATGTCGTCAAGATACAATAAAACTTTGTTCTGCTCGATAAGAGGCCTAAAGATTTTATGTGTAAACCGTTGAAACACACGCGGGGCGTTTGTTAAACCAAATGGCATCCGTAAATATTCGAATTGACCCAACGGCGTTACAAAAGCCGTGTATTTTATCGACGACTCGGCCATCTTAACGTGGTGAAACCCATTTTTCAGATCAAGTTTACTAAAATACTGTTTATTGCCCAACCGGTCCAAGTGATCTTCAATCAGCGGCGTGGGAAAGTTATCCTTCGCGGTAATTTTATTCAAGTCGCGGAAATCCACGCATAACCGGCGTGTCCCGTCCTTTTTATAGACCAAAACGATGGGACACCCATATTCCGATTCGCTCGGTCTAATCACGCCGTCCCTCATTAGGCTTTCCAGTATTTCCCGCAGGTTTTGTTGATCTGCAAATGCTAGCCTTCTAGGGCGAAAACTAATGGGCTGATCATGTTTTAACCTTATATTCATTTCAAAATCTACCGAGATAGGGTCGATGCGCATCCCCAAGACTTCGTCATATAAATCTTTTAGTCTACGCGAATTGTGTATATCCAGCAAAGGATCTATGTCTAAGCAATCGGACGCTCTTTCCACTTCGTTCGTAATATTAAT
This sequence comes from Andrena flavipes, assembly GCA_963971345.1. Taxonomy (NCBI): domain Eukaryota; kingdom Metazoa; phylum Arthropoda; class Insecta; order Hymenoptera; family Andrenidae; genus Andrena; species Andrena flavipes. Next base: position 60,974,563 of record OZ020480.1, read on the forward strand.
GTTCATAATCTCGCTCGCGCCCTTGTCCTCTCCCTCGGGAGGAGGGGTGTCATCTACACGCGTCACCACGACCGTTTTTCCCAAACAGATTTTTACCGACGGACAGGTAATGAAGTCCCGGCCTAATAGTGCGGCGTTGGACATAGTATGGTCCGGTACGACCAAGAAAGACATGTTTATCTCTATAGAGTCTACGTATACGTTCTTTTTAAAGGTGCCTAAAACAACTAACTTGGACCCGTTAATCCCGCACAATGATTCGTCCGATCGCGCGAGTGAGCGCGCATGTTCCGGTACGTAGCTACTTTTTATCAAGCTGACCGGGGATCCGGAGTCTACCATCGCGGACAACTCGTACATGCACGCGTTATCCGCTTCCCCACCGACCGAGTACTTTAACGGGAGGACGTACGGGGCAATCGAGGATGTAGGCTGTGTTAAGGTGGCGATGTTACCGGTCTGCTGTCTCTTCCGCGGGCAGTCCTGTACGCGATGGTCGTCGGCGCCGCAACCAAAGCACGCGTTCCGGGGTCGCCTCGGCTGCTGACATCTGCTGGACAGGTGACCTCGACCCCCGCAATTGTAGCACCTCACCGACTCGTCTCGTTGTGTTGAAGGTTCCTCGGTCCGTCGACTTCGAGGATTGTTGACAGCTTCGATGTTCTTTGGGCCCCTCTGGTCACCGTTGTCCCGGCCTGGTCGTTCCCTCGTCCTTGGCCTCAGCGATATCTTTCTAAACGCGTACAGAAGCTCGGATTTGGAGGAAAAACGATTCATCCGGGCCTGACTTTGCAGTTGATAGTCGGGTATACCATCAATAATGTAATCGATGAGTTCACCCTCGTCAATCGATATACGATTCGCTAAAATATTCTTGTCGTAGTAGTAATCTGTGAATGGTTCGTTATTTTGCCATATTCGTCGCTCAAATTCTCGTCGCAGCGCCAATCGGTTCGGACGATGATCGAACATAGACCTCATTTCTTCGAAAAGTTCGAAAACGGACATTTCCAAGTGTTCGGGCCTCGAATGGAACCATCTTTGAGCTCTGCCTTTCAATTTAGAGCTCATGAGTATTTTTGTCGCATTTTCGTCTAACGCGTAGGTCCTCTGGAGTAGTTCGATTTGTTTTTCCCAGGTACGGAACGAATCGTCAACACCGGCGAACTCTCCAAGGAGACCCGCTATGTTGTTGATGGGCACGTTCGAATGGGACGCACGACCGTTAAGATTCGAAAATTCCCCATTATCTCTTGCCGTGGAGTTCAATTCTCTCTCCAAGACTTCTTTTTCTCGACGAAGAGTTTCAAGTTCTTTGCGTATCGATTCAGGCACACTGTCTTCACTGACCGACGCATTATCCCGAAAACCTTGCTCCCCAGCACTGTGATCGAACGATTCCACCTCCGCCAATGTTCCTGATGCTGGGCTTGCGAGCCATTCTTCCGCCTTTGGGTCTGTGGCCAGAATTCGATTAGTTAACTCGTTCTTAGTTCCGGAAGTGCTGAGTTTCATTGACCGGAGCTTTTCCTTCAATTCCGTGACGCTACGCTTTGATGCCACTTTCGCCGCCATTTCGTCGACGCCACGTGTTCTCCTCACAACCCGCACAAACCCCGACACACGGAGTTCGTTTTCTGGTGAAACACCTCACAGTACGCACAAACCCCGACACACGGAGTTCGTTCCCTGATGAGACGGGTCGTTCGTCTTTCACACCCACTACTTTCCGACACACGGAGTTCGTTTTCCGACTATGTACGACGAACGACGTTTATCACCAACCGTTACTGTTCGCACTCGCGATTCACTGGTACGTTCCCGGACTTTCGGTTTTCCCGTTACCAGAAATATCACCTGTTTTTCTTTGTCAGGACAGGTCGATCCCACTTCTGACGCTGTAGGACTTGGGAAAAAAGGGGAAATAGCCGGTACGGCACGGGCAGGACGAAAGATGGCGACGTTTTTGTAGAACTCGTGTTTATTCTTGCGGACTGTCTCCTTGTCAAGGTCTGACCCACGACTGACTCAGTCTTCTTCACGCTTGCCTTACAATACAAATATCCGACGTGAGGCGAGACGTCGCCAGTGGCAAGCGGGAAATTCGAATATTATAGTCTACAATAGGTAACACAAAATAAGAGAAATCTCAGTTTTAGCGTTTTTCACTAAGATGAGTAATAGTGAAAGTAAATTTAGAGTAAAGGCGAGTACGGCGATATGCTTTTGGTTTCAATTCTAAATTTATTCCAGCACTTGCAATATTCACCGCCGTATTTGGAATGAAATTTACATACTTTTCCACTTAAGAAACACTATTTTTAACTGCTTTGGAATTGACAATTTATTATTTATATTCAACTTTTCTATTCTGCCACGTAATTTCGCGAGTTTTCGCTCTGCCGCGCTTTTTATCGGCGGATAAATAATTCAGCGGGCTGTGACCCGAGCGAATTTGGGAAAAATTCCGGTTACATATCGCGCGGAGGCACAGACGTCGCATTATCACAGGGATCGCGTTGCAGGTTCGCGAGGCGCGGCCCCGCGATCAGGAGACACGTGCCATCGTAAAGCTTGCGTTATCTTAACGTTATTGCATATGACGGACGTGATCTCTGGTCCTCGCGCGCTGCCACCGCACCGCAACTGCGGCAGATGCACGCTTCCGGCGGATATTGTCCGTACGGCAGCTCCCGAACTCCGGGTACATTAATAGAATATTGATAAACAAAGGCACGACCTAAATTGAAAGCCCTGAATTACGTCACTGCGAGATTCTACTGCCGGGGCCGAAGCAATCTAGTGTTTTGCGCCAAGGAACGGCACTCGGGTACTGGATCCTTAATTGTAACTGGGTTCAGATGAATTATGTGGGAGGATATGAACAGGATTCAGGAATTTAGGGGCGCTCGATACTCGTCGAGCTAAATGCCAAGCGATCGGTACTGTTGTCAAAGCAAACTTGATAGACGAGGCGACCCTCACAATCTCTCCAATTGAATCTCTCCAAAGCAGCAAGAATCGAGTGATCGAAACCGAAAGAATTATGAGTCTTAACAAAGAAAGCAGATCTCCGCGATTTATGCAGATTCGTTGGTAAACTATGCATCTCTTTCAAGGTTCCCGAGTTTCTTTTTACAAGTCTATTACACCCCGAAGTTCCTGAACTCTTCTCGCCGAGCCACTCGGCGGGAGCGCGTCGGATCGATCTGCCAAAGTAAACCTCAAAGGATCCAGCGGCTGGCGACGAGAACGTTGCCAGCAGACCGGCAGCATTAGCGATTCGAAGCGTTGGCGTTATGCCTGGTAATTAGATTTTTCGCGGAGGCGCATTATTAGGAGCAGCGCCGCTCGACAGCCGAGGCCGAGCAGAATACCAACGAGTCGGGAACCGATCGAAATCGCCGCTGCAGGGATTGGATTATCACGAGCGATCGGTCAAACGGCCCATGGAAATTTTAATTATCGAAACTACCGTCGTCGCCCGTGCCCGATGAAATTATTTGAAACGCGGCCGGGGGAGAATTTTTGCCCGCGGAATGAATCGGCCCGGCCGCCGGAACGATAATTATCGCGATAACGACATTATCGGTCTCGCGTGCCGCCGTTAATCCGCAACGTTGCGGGCGCCGGCAGTGATTTCGCCGACGGGATCCGGCGAATCGAACGAGTCGAACGAATCGCTGGTAGAGCACGGAGCAGATGGCCCGGTCCCGTTAAAGGATAATCTCGTTGATTTCGCAAGATACCGAGCAGTCGGGCAGATTGCCTGTCCAGAAGGACTCTATTGGATCAGCGAGATATACACCCTTTGTCTCGCCGCGCCTTTCAACTATATCCTCGGGACAAAGTACCAACTGCTACTGTTTTTAAATAGTCTGCCTGGGAATTGGGTGGCTCGCCTCCGGGCATCCAGCTAGCTTTTGTCAAAGCTACCGATTTTAACGAACGGGACTGCTGTCTGAGAGATACCCCGCGGTGCTTGTACCCGAGTGTGTAGATCTCGATCAGCGCGGAATGTTCTCGGAAGATGCTGAAGATCATTCTGGAGCTTAAGCACCTCCGCCGTCTTCTTTCTATCGCCAGCATGCACCATATTAAAGTTGATGTTAGGTTTTATCTGCGCGCTGAATGCGACCAGAATATGGCGGGTAGAGTGGGACGCTATTGACCCAGATAGTGTAATTGATAGAAGTAGAGTCTCGTGAAGTAGGATAAAGCCGGGGGTGTCGGTACACCTAACGTAAAATGGCTATTAAAACTAATACCGATATTATTTATTTTATTATCATGCTGATTCAGATAAACTGGTCGATATTTGCTGAAAATCGGCTTGAAAACTGAAGTCGCGACATCTCACCATCTCTCCCAAGGTACCGGGAGAAATTGGTCCTCTCGGTAGTTTTGAAAGAAAGTGTAAATATTCCCCGATACCTCTACTATCTTATTATCCAAAATATTAAAAGAAAATTAACTTAGAAGTATATTTTAAATACGACTCTGTACGCTACAGTTTTACAAAAGAGGTTAAATGATCTCACAACCTCTGCTTACCTTTTATGCCCTATAAATTCAGAAAAACACAGAAGAAAGCGAAATGGCGCTATTCGTTCAACTGTTTGACTCCCAGAGAAGCAATTGTTCTACACCTCACCGCGCTCTTATACATAGAACCTGAAATATATCACCTGCACCAACTCCGCTGCCGTACCGACACCAAAAGGTTCACCCTAAACAAAGTATCCTCCTTGGAATCTAATCGTCGAGCTTTTCCAACGTCGCCTGTAAATTCGAAACAGCAGAGACCATTCAACCCTCCCACGTTTAATCACCTTCCGCAGCGAAAACACGATTCTGCGGCGCAACGAGACGCGGTTTGCGGTTTTCCCTGAATCCAATACGCCGCGTTAGACAAATCCATTCGAACGGGACGCTGGCAATTGTTTTGTCCGCGCGATACTCCGAATCGTACGTCCGTAGCAGCTTACGGCTGAACGGCGTTAAAACACTCTTCGTCCCCGTTTCATCAAAGAAACCTATCGTAGAATCTTCCAGCGCATAGCGGAACACAGTTGCCTGTTATAATCGTCGCCGATAACAGGGTAGCATCCCTTAAACCTGAAAGATCGGCGAACCCAGCCGGACCTCGAAGGAAGGAAGCGTTGTCACGAAAAACACCATGGTCCCATGTCCCAAATGCTCCCCAAGAATTTGGCCCCGATTCGGAGCAAGCCATCGAGAGTCGTCGCGTCGCGACTCGGGACGCCCGGCGTCTAGTATCGAGGTCTTTCGAGCTGTCCGCGGTGCTGTTGTTCGCCGTGTGTAGCCGACGGAGAATCCGAGCGCCTGGTGGAGGCTCGCGCGGCATTCGGCGTGAGCGTCTTGAATGGTGACAAACGGCATGCACCGCGAGCACACAGTCGCGCGTCGTGGCTGTGACTCGAGGCATGAAGGAGCCCTGCAGCGCGTGAGCAATGCGGATGCACCGCGGAGCCACCGGCGAACATACAGTTGACAGAAGCGCTTACGGAGGCGAGAGATCGTAGCCTCTGTTTCATCGTCTATGATACATACGTGTGCGTGTGTCTGCGCGACCTACTCCTCCTCTTTATCCCTCCGTTCTCCTTTCTCTCCACCCTCCGCCGTGCCGCATTTCTCTATCATTCTCCGACCCTGCCTCGCGGTCTTCCTCGCGTTGGAAATCGTCCCCGTCAGCCTCCCGCGCCTCTACTCTTCGTGTTTCCGCGCCATCGTGCCGCTGTGAACGCAGACGAGGTCTGCGATGATATTTCGAACGCGCAGCAGAGTCGCAGGAATTGGTAGGTGAGCCTCAGTGACGGGGACAGTTGAATTGGTGGAAAAGCTGCGCCGGTTCCTTCGCGGAGAAGTGTGCTCGAGAGAGAGAAGGGACGTGCTTGATTCTTGTTTCGAAGCAACTGGGATGGAGCAGCAATTTTTAGTCGTCTTTTTACTTAGTCTTCTAAATTCGAATTAGAATTCTAAAGAGTAGCTTAAACGCAACAGAGAATATTCTGACTGCGAAATCTGAGAAACGACGAGTCACGTTCTAGTAAAAATCGCAGTGTCCACCACCGGCTTGGACGTTATGCAAATAACCGAGAGGGACGCTCGAGTTTTTCGAGCAGTTTCGACGATTCGGTGGCCGTGGAACGGCAACGACCCGGAGCTGGCCGGCGATCGATCCAGTTCGCATCGCCTCTGCGCGAATACAAATTGAAATCGGCGAAATCGAGAGGCGGCGATTGTTATTCATACGATATATATGGGTTTCCGGTTGGCCACGGCGCCGTATATATTTCGGGAACGGTTACAAGGGACATTAAAACGGCGGATCGATTAAACGCGGCCAATTAAAACTTAATGGCGTCGAATTAAGCTCCATAAAAGCCGAGGAGCGAGATTTTTTACCGCCTCCTCCTCCTCCTCCCCCTTCCCTCGTTTCGACCGATCCTCTTCTCCTCGAATGGAACGCGCTCGCGGTCGCCGACTGTTTTCTCCTTTTTCCGATTCGGATACACGATCGAACTTACGCCGACGAATTTTTCCAATCAATTCGCACCGAAAGCGGCGCAAGATCGCGCGCGATAAAATGAAGGCCGTTAGGGCGAGCCGTTTAAAAAAGTTAAACGCAACCTATTGGAATCCGATGGAACTCAATTAAACCCGATTAAATCCAATCGAACCAAAAGAATAGGACTTTTCACGGCTCCGCCCTGTCTGTTCTCTGCCGCTCTATAATCTCGGTTTTCATTAATTCGACGAAGGTCGCGCGTGTGCGCACGCGAAACCGTGGAATCTCATTCTTCCGCAGTTCGAACCCGTTGGTACGATAATTTCAACAGCTTAATGAAAATCAACCCCACCGGAGAAGCGGAAGTTACGCGGCTAACGGAACGCTCGACCATTGTCGGCGTCTCTTTTCTACGTAGGCACCTGCTTTTCGGTTTGAACGTTGCATAGCACTCGTTTCCTTCAAAGAGCCTCGCGTCTCGCACGCCCTCCACCAAGGACCCTACAGCATAGCCAAGTTCCGCCACAGGGGTGGAATTAAAATTCTGATTTCTCGCGGTCGCCGCTACCCCCGTACGCCACCGTCCAATAAACCCAACTTTCGTTGCTCTTTCGGCGCACGTGTGTGTACACACGTCTCCGCGCGGTATCGCGCGCGTAAGCCGAGGTTGCACAGGGCCGAGGGGGTCGCACGTAGCCGGTGACACAGAGGGGCGCATGGGAGAGAGACGATTTCGGGGGAGAGAAGATACGACGCATACGTAGAGAGGCCACACAGCACGGTACAGCTCCGAAGCATAGTCTCAACTCGACTCGAGCGGCTGAATCGATCCGCGAGCCTTCCCCTGCACGCTCTCTCTGCGGCCCCAGAACCAACGTCGACCATCTACCCACCCCCTACAACCCTCTTTCTCCGGGGGGAGGGCTTCTGGCTCCGGCTCTGTCTCTTTTCGGCTGACGCTCTACCTCCACCGATCTTCCTCCTCCCCCAGCTCCTTCTGCGCTCCCTCGACGCCATCCCCATCGACCAACCTGGTCACGCGAACCTTTCAAAAATGCCTGACCTTCTCGCGCCCTCCACGCGAGTTTCCTCGATATTTCGCGCCTTGGACCGTTCTTGGGAGCAGCTTGCGACAGACAGGGTTAAAACGCGATTAGAGTCTTGGGCTTTTTTCGTCTGTGTCCTGAGCGAATGTTGCGTGGCGACCACCACCGAAATGTCGCCCCCCCTACCCCCTACGTATTTGCAAAATAAACGACACGCTGCCGTTGGAACGGTGCCAGCGTGTTTTCGTGTAAAACGGGCACCGATGTACCGAGAGATTTTCCAAGGGCTATTTAAACGATCCTCGTTTCAACGATCGCGCATAATACCCCCGCGCGATCGCCACATTCCTGTCGTCGGTCCGTGTCTCGGGTAAAAATAAAAAAAAGAAATAATCCGCGTGTACCGACGAAACAGCAGCGGGACAGCGGCTCCTCTTCTCCGGGTAACTCGTAAAGCGTACATCGATTTCAAAAGGGATTACGGCTTTGCACGTGTACCGTGAAATACAGAATCATCCCTCGAGGCCCGACAAAAACTTGTATCTACGGCACGCGGTGCAGCGCGCGGGATCGAGCCCTCTATCGATCTCGAGTCGACTCACCCGGTCCAGCCGCGCTTCCTGGCAGAAGGTGCCGGCGAAATCGGGAAGGCGACTCTCCTTTCGCGGGGGGGGGGGGGGGGATATCGACTCGCGGAAGGGGCGAAGCTTCGGGGTGCTGTCTAGCAGAATTTATAAGAATGCAGGTCTGCCGCGCGTTCGCGGGGCAGATATCTTTCGGAAGAATGGATGAGGCGTGCCTGCGAGGGGCCTTTTATTAATCGGGTAGACAGCCAGAGAAACATTCGTCTCGCCCTAATATTTTCGGAAAGAAATATTTCTCGAATATGACGACCATCCTTACCTGTCGTCTGCCTCCCTCGCTAGATATCGGGGTTGGCGGGGTCGAATTCTCTCCACTCGACGCTCGAGTTCCTGGCGAACGGTTCTCGCAATCGAGTTAGAAGTTTGTTGATTTGTCGTTGCGAATTGAATCCATGGCGGTGTTTAGCTACAGCTGGCTCTTGAACGATGTCTTTGAGAATCTGAATGATTCACGTGGGAAATATTCTCACGTTGTCTGAGTTACCGTACTGTGCTCTCGAAGTGATTTAGAATGCGATTCTAGCTAAACGAAATTATTTTTGTCATTATTTTTTCGGTAGATATATATATTTTAAAAGAATTTACTCATTTATTATCTTCAAACCTTCGTTGACACACCTCCTTTTTCGATCAACTTTCACACGCCTGGGTGGCTGACACCCAGAGCAATTTTTGAACGAGTGCCATTCTCATCCAAAGAATCCAATTATTATGAAAAAAATCATGGGTCAATTTCAATGTCTCTAGAACATACGTCAATAATTTTTTTATTGGAATTTTATCACAGTTTTTCTAAAATAATTCTAGTTTACCACATATCGAGAAAAAAACGAAAAAAATCGTAAAAAAATTGTAACTTTTACAAATTTCAATATTAAAAGCTAAAAATCTACAGAGTCGATGTTCGGATATAATATTTTGAGAGAAAAAATAGTTTGTAAGCCGGCTTTGAAAAAAAGGTATTTATTTTGCATATAAAAGGTTCAGAGCGTCAAAATCAGCTTATGGGTGGTTCACACCCAGAGTGTCACCGAAGGATTAATATTATTTCCACTTATTTATGATTGTTTCTTGTTTATTTTAGCGTGCTATTTAAAATACCGGAGTCCTCCATAAAAACTAATAGGTATTTCTAGATTATAATCAAATAGTTTATTGTAGATTTACAAATAAAAATAATAATAATTTCCTTCCACACAAAAACGAGGAAAAATTAATTATAAACAAGTAGAAATAACATTAAAAATAATAAATGATTAAATATTTTTAAAATGTACATACATACGTTCTGGGAAAAATAATTCTGCTTGGCTAAAATCGCATTTTAAATCACTGTGAGCCGGAATCAGCCTTCTTTCTCCACACACTGCAGAAAAGCGCTTCTTCTTATGCACCCAGAATTCTCCACTAATGAATTCGTCACACGAGCGTCGGTACTAAACATACCAGTATCAGCTCCCTTTAACTACTGGCGTATAGTTCTTCCGAGCGATCCCCAAATACCTAGCAACGCCCGATCGGAAAAATCGTCTAGGACCGAGCTGGTCAATGCCGTCGGTGAAAAGGGGCGAGCGCGTTTATCCCGCCGGAAAAACTTGTATCTTACTCGGGGCGCATCCCTCGTGCCAGCCGTATATCACGTACAAGGGTACGCACTGAATCTCCGGGCCGAAATATGACCGATTCAATTACGCGCGTGTCTAGGAGAGAGGCACCTCCTACCGATGTTATCCCTCCCTGCGTCGGTGATTTGTGTCCCCGTTCATCTTTGCGGGTGTCTGAGGCCGCGTGTACTCCCGCGGCGGGTACGCGCAACGCCATCCACCCCCCTGCGCGCGCGCGCGTCCGTGTGAATACACTGTGCACACGCCGCCGCGTATTCGCAGGATATATACACGCAGGGGTGGACGCAGGCGGAGGGGGGCATGGAAGCGCACATGCCCGCACAGATACAGGCTGGCTAATGGAGAAATTCAGCCCGCAACGGAAACCGTTATACCCTTCTCCGTCTCTCTCCCTCCCTCTGCCCGTCCTCCGTTCGCATTTCTGCTCCTCGATCTCCGACAGTGGTCCTCGTCTTCTCTATTTAGAGTTTATTTGATGCGGATCGAGTCTCGAGTGGAAGTGGCGCGGCCAGGGGGTTGGCGGCGGTGAGACCGACCCGGGGTCAATTTGAAACTTTCCCGGCCCGCTCGAGGGGAAATCTTGGAAAGGAAGCCGTATCGGGGAGCGCGGATCCTTCCCCCGGGTGCTGTTCAATGGCTGCCCCCTGGACCCTTCGCGTCTTACGTATCGCTTATTTCGTTAATGCGGCCGACGACGTTTAAAAGTTTATTAATCACCGCCCACTGGGAGGTTAATCGCTCGTGGTCCCGGTTGTTCCTTCGATACGGTACTCCGACGAGTGGACGGGCCGTTTTAACTGTAATCGATCGGGGATTGCGGGCACCTGTTAATTGGCCAATTTGCGAATTTCGAAAGATTTTGGTAGAGAAGTGCTCTTTAGAGCAAAGAGCAGTTTCTTTGTTCGTTCAGTGTTCCATCGATTACAAATACAAACTAAAAATCCAGTTGCTCGCGGAATGTGCACAAGCATTACGCAGGTTTTACAGTATCAACAGAATTTTTAGCCGGTTCTTTGATCCGCAAATAATCGGAATCGTCGCGGGCGCGTTTTCATCTCGACTGGGAAATACTCAAATATTTGCCAGCTGTAATAACAGTAAATCCTCGCGTTTTATGCATTGGTAATAACCAACTAACGCGGAAGAGGAGATTTTTCCCAATCGCAGTTAAAGAGGATTAAAGCCCGGAAAATGAATAAAGGAAATTTTAATCGGTTCTCCCCACACCCCCCGCGCTTCTCGGTCTCTCGATTTCATTTTATGCAGATATCGCCCGGCCCGGAGGGATGGGAGCGTCGCGGGAGCCGCCGCGCGAGGTTCTAAGGTTAATTTGAAACTTTCCGGAGTCGCTTCGAAGTCCCGGTGTCCAAAAGAGAATGCCATATGAGCCCTATAGATTCTTCCAACGGCTCCTGCCGGATGAGCAATTTTTCTTTGAAACGCGAGTTCCCGGCTGCTTGCACTGCGTATCTTATTAACCCAGCTGCCAAGCCACGGAACATTCGCGGGGGACTTGCTTCCCTGAAAAACCTGCTGGCCACGTAACCGAGTAAAAGTTACGGGCTCGTGTGACACGGCTAACACACGCCAGTCGCATCGCGTACTCCGAAGCCACGTCACCGTTAAAAGGTTCGATCCACAATGAGACAAAAATATCGTGTCTCATATGAAACAATTAATTCAATATTTTATTATTTTTTAATTATTTTGTCATAAGTTCCATGAAGCTAAATCGATACATTTTCAAAAAGCTCATCTCTCGCGACATTTCCCTTATTTATATTTAGTTGTCGCTGAGATTTTTATCTCGTGTAAAATCCCATCACGGAATCGCACCTTAAAAGAAAACCACTCTCTCTCTCTCTCTCTCTACTCTCGCTAATAATCTCGATAGCTATTTCACAATTACAGTGATCGGTACGCTCCACGAAATTCCCCAGCTTCCGCGTTATTTTTCCAGCCCGTAACATCCATTTTTTTCTATTCCACCTCTGTAAATACCGAAGTTTTCGGTGGTGGAAAAAACAAGTTATATCGCGTGGAAGCTGACGGAAAAACGGTGGAATTAAATTTCCTGACTCTAATACGTCCACGCATACGCCGGCCGTGTTTTCCGCGAAGCTATTCCACGGAATTTAGTAAGCCGGACGTTAACCTCCTTTTTCCCCGAAGTGCCAATAACGTTCGATTTAATTTCAAAATGGTTCTGCTGAAGAATCGAAGCTTCCCCTCGGAAACTTTACCGTGCGTCTGTAATTTACCATCCCTCTCCCGGTGTTCTTCACCCTCCCTAGAATTAATGCCAGTCGAGCGAGCGGAGCAGCAGATTTTTCACAATGGGCTAATAACAAGATGGATGATCGCCGGCGTTGCGTTGATGAGCGTACGAGGCCGAGCGGGGAGGCTCGAGTGGGATTCGTGTGGTCGAGGCGGGTCCATGACGTTAATACGTCATCGATTGTCCCATAAACATATACGGCGGTGCAGAGTGGCGATATTCAGCTCGTCGCCAGTCGTTCCAGTCATTATGCACCGGTGCAAACTCGCCTATTACCGGTCCCGCAACCCCATTCGTGATTATACTTCTCTCTCCGCCATCCCCCTGTTTCCCCTTTTAGCCAGTGCCCGATCTAGGGAGGTACAAGCAGGCCACCTGTCCAGAGGGGCAAATCTGAGGAAAATAGAGAATTAAAATCGCCATAAGTGTTTACGTTTTTTATTGAATTTGTAGAATATTTTATTATTTGTTTTTAGATTTAAAAAATAAGTAGGTACGGACCTACTTCCTCCCTACCTATATAGTTGATTGTATTTTATTACTGTAAACAGTTATATTTTGGAATGATTATTCATAATTAACTGTAAAGGGTAGCATAAATCGTTTTTGCAGCGCGAGTCTTAATTCGAGCACACAGTTCCACATTAGCGCCCGATTCACCTGCTGGTGTCCGCGTCTTCGCACGCATCTTCGTTATCGAGGTCGTGCTCATAGCGGCAGTTATTACGGCGTTACGCGGAGCAAATGGCACAGACAGACAGAAGCGGGCCAAAGCGGAGACGTCGAATCGATACGCGCCAGCTCGCAGTTGGTCGCAGCCATCGAGCTATCATCGATACGCAGATTACTTAAGCGCTTCCTGCATCCCGCCCAGCTCTCCTCCACTTCCTCCTCGTCTCCAGCTGCCGGCGTTTCGGAAATCGAAGCCAGCGGAGAGCTCTCGCGAAACGAGTTCTGGCGCTCGCCTTCTTACCACCCCGTCGCGGAGCGAGCACCAGATCCGCGCGCTCCTTATCGCGGAGTTTAACACGAACTTCTGATATTTCGGTTGTAGGCGACAGCCATTTGGAATATTAAGCTCCTGCCGGAGCGTCCTCGGCGGGGCGCGCTCCGAGTGGCTTTGGTTGCCTTGCGCTGGCCAGGATATTTATCCTAACACATTTTCTTCTTTCACCGAAATCGAATTCGTTGAACTTTGAAAAATTCACTCGGTGGACTCTCATCGAGAAAGTAATAACGCGAAGGCGAATGTGCACTAGGGTGGCTCTTCTTTGTACGTCTCGAAATTTTATTTTTCGTATTCTTTTGCTCCCACTCCCTAGAATGGTCCAATTTCATAAGGAAATAATCCCGTAAAAGTTTATTACAATGGGACCACGATCCAGGGTGCCGACCACGCCTTAAATTTTAGAATTTATTGATGATTTGGATTTAAAAAAATTCTCAAAACTGCTGAGTCTTATCGAAATTTTGTTGAAATAATATTAAAAGAGCACTGGATTTTATCGTATGCCTATATAGTAATTGTAGAAAATTGAATGCTCTTGTAATATTATTTGAACAAAATTTTGATAGAGCTTACCATTTTTGAGAAATGGAATTCTAAACTTTAAGGCGTGATCGGCACCGTTTCCTGTTATCCCATTGCAATCAACTTCTTCAGGGATTTCTTTTTTTGCAATGGAACCATACTAAGGGATGAGAGCAGAATATATCGGAAGTTGCAAAATAAGGACCACCGTAATGTTCACTTTGAGACATCGGGAGAGATGCTTACGCCGCCGCTAATTTCCTGAATTAGCCCTCGAGCCTTCCGCGCCATTTATTACTCCGCAAGGGTGGCGTATAATATTGATAGCCTGAAAAAGCGGACAGCGGGTTATGGAAGTCAGATATATCCAGTTATAGGCTATTAGCTTCGGAAATGGAGAATCGATATGCACGTTCCAGTCGGATAGAGAGATTAGGATATCGAGGACGTATGCGAAGCTGCTGGCCACGGTGGCCGCGCGAATTTTTCTACAGCCCCTAGTCCCGCCAGCTTGCCTCGATCACCATCGCGGAATTACCGCGTGTTCGTAGTTACTCCCGCGAAACATCCCTCCAATTACGCCTCAACTGCGGCAAGTAAGCCAGCGCGCGACTAGGTACCGTCGATAACTGGACCCGGTACCTAGATTGAACGTCGTTTATCATCGAGAAACCGGGATCAAAGGGTGGAAGCGGTAAATTATTGGCGACGCTTTGGGTAGAAAATCTTCGTCGAAATATGGACGGATCCGTGAAACTGAGACTCTCAGAGTAAACTGAAGGATAACAGGATAAATGGCGAAACGGGCGACCGATCAGCAGTTGCCAGCTAAATCCCTACCTAGAAGGTCCACAGCGCTCCACCAGCTAAAAAATTTATGATTTTATCCGAACACTACTTATATTGAATTGCTTCCCATAATTTTCATGCCGCACGCGCGTAAATTTGTTTCTAACTGTGTTATGTATACAGGGTGTCCCCGAACGTCTACCTCTGGGCCTGTTTCCATAACTCCGCCACTGGGTGCATTAGTAAAAGTTTCAATGGGAAGTAATTAGTAGGTAGCGCTAATCGAGAAGCATGGACAAAGCATCGAAGAGGGCGATTCCTGGGAAGCTAGTGGGAAGTAATCAGTTGGAACAGGAATCGTTTCCAGTAGAATAGACGCCGCCAGTTACCTACCCGTAATTTCACTTACATACGTGGCTCAGGTCCGAAGAAGGCCCAGGCCCGCAATCCGCCTGGAGCCTCTGGTTGGTTGATTAGGTCGGAATCGATTAATGGAGTACGATTTAGGCGGGCTTTCTCCACCGGTTCCGTCGCTGTATCCGTTGATCGGAGCGGGACGCGCGCAACCTGTACACACACCGGTCGCTTTGATTCTCACGATCAGTTGCGTAAGCGCCAATTAGGGACTCGCAGTCCTTACGGACGATAAACGCCTGGACGAGTTAACTCGCAATAATAACGGTCGCTTGGCGGCGATAATGGCCGCTGATTCAGCGCTATTTTGACTCGCGCGCCCGTCTCTGGCGCTCTCGCTCGCTCGGGCCGCGACCGACCGGCATAATCGCGTGGCTTGCGATTTTCCAATCTCTATAAACATCAACGGTCAGCAAATTAACCCTCGCCCGCCGCCGACGACTCGTCTACGGAAGCCCCTCGATTTCTCTTGCCTTCTTCTTCGCCCTTCCGGCGAGCCTCCACCACCCCCTTCCGTTGACGAGTCAGTAAATGCTGAGTATTTAGGATTCGCGAGTTTCGTCGTGTAAACTGAGGCGAAGCTCCCGGCCGTGCAAATATTTGATTTCTAAGTCTCCGTGAAACACGCAGCGATCCACCCACCCTCACCTTCGCCCCCGCAGCCCCTAGCGCTGCTCTGGCTGGCTGGCTGGTTCCCAGTCGCAACTTCCTTCGACCGGATCATTAAAGCGATTATTAAGCACTCGTACATTCGTAAACGAAGCTGTTTAATCAGCAACGGGGATAAGTGAGTAGTAGACGCGGATAGGAGCGCTGGCTGGCTGGTGCGAATCCGATGCAAGTTTGTTCGAGTCGACGCGGGGTTAAGAGAAGAGTGCAGAGAGTTGCAGGAACTGGGATATGTTTGCGCGAGTCGGGAAATGTTGCGTATCGCAAATATCACACTTGTTCCACTTTTCAACTTGTTCCGCTTGAGATCACTAATAATACCAGTGATACAAGTAGGGACGGATCAATTGCAATGTGGATTAATATCAAAATGGGGGGTGCAGGTTCGGTTGCGTTTAATGAGTGTGTCATTAGTAATTCCGAAGATTTGCACTCGGTACAAATGTGAATTCTCATTAAAAGTGTCATTCATAATTTTTGACGTTGGCAGATACGCTATTTTCTTTGAAATTATTCTCACTTTTAATAATAATAATAAAACGTCTTTATTACCCAAGATACAAATAAAAAAAGAATAGAAATGCAAATAGCGGAATGGGCGAAGCTCAACGTGGCTGACCTGAGACAGAAAGGCAGAGAGAAAGTAAAAAAAGTCGAAAAGAAGTGTATACATACACACATTAGGAGGACTCAAAAATTGACCGCATCGACCTAGGCTTAATTTATGCGAGAAATCGTGTAGGTACCCACGCAGGGAGTGAATGCTCATGTTTGGTAACTTGTGAAAAATTGATGAACGTTATGATTCGCAGAAAATTCCACGGCGAATCCCTGCCGTGAATAGATAGCCGCGCTTGAGGTGAGCGAGGCGCAGGGAAAATGTGAAAAAATCTAGAATTTTTGCCGCAAGCATCTCGCGTGCAGATGTCATTTCGGCGGGTCCTTTGTCGATCGCCGTCTAAATATTTTTCCTCCCAGAAAGTTTCGGTCTCGCGGAAACGGGTTTTGACGTTCCGTCCGCTATTTCGCCTGTGAATTGTTGAGCAGACTGCGTCCAGGCGCGTTGGACGCCGGCCAGCGGCGAACGAGCGGAACGGAATTCCCTCGTAATTTATTTAACAACGAAGCCCGACGTGGAAAAATTCATTCGTTAAAATCGTCCCGGACGCGACGGACGAACGGCAACCCGGCAACCAGTCGTCTGGTGGAAGAAATTCTCACCGAGGGCGAAGGCACGCGTGCCGTTGAAGGAATTTAATGTTTCACTAGGATTTGCTGGCTTCAGACAGAAAAGCAGCTCGAGCACTTGAAGTTAAGCAGCCGAGCCTTATACGTGTAGGTAGCTACAGCACTTGATAATCTACTTCTAGATTATCCTTTTTTTAACGACTTTATCGCATGTAAGATGGATATAGGTACCTCAGAAGAAAATAAAGAAAAAATGTAGTGCAAGGGCGAGGTTCAGTCGTAGAACTGTTTTACACTTTGACCTTAAGTTTCGTTCACACTAGCCAAGTTGTATTTCAAGGCAGGCAAAGTTGAAACAATCTTTACCTACTTCTCTTGAAACTTGTATTTAAGGGTCTGTACCACTTTGTATGCTTAAAAGAGTGGGTAAACTTGAAATTTGTTTTCTCAGGTAATTTTTCAGTGAAATATCTGGATCATTTTAGAAGATGTTAGGCAACATTTTAACTTTACTTTCATACATCATTTATTACTTAAAGTTTGTTTACCGTCGTGGCTAGTCAGCTGGCCCCCAGCACCAAAGTGACTGGAACATGAAAAAGAAAAACTTCTTATGTCAACTTAAATAGAAATAGATTGTTTTAAATACAGTGAAAAATAAGAAAGGGCGGCTTTGTAAAGAATTTTTTTTGGACACTTCTAAAACTTCAACAAAGTACAATATTATAACAATCATATGCTACATCGAAGAAAATCTATATCTTTTAAAATTGAAATAAATTTTTTTATTTATTAATTGCTGGGGGCCAGTACTTAAAACTTTAAGTAATAAAGCTTAAAAAGATCCCGAAAATTCACTGAAAAATTACCTGAGAAAGCAAACTTCAAATTCAGCCATTCTTCTAGCTAGGCCTACAAACTTTCGTCCCCTTTTAAGCAACTTAAAATCAAGTAACTCGACTAAGTAATGTAAACAAGGGCTCGTATAATCCTCCCCATCACCCCGAAGAGAGGGATCAATGCCCACTATCAGACCCCAACCTACATTGCCCCCAAAAACGACAGATCTCTGCTTTAAAGGAAGACGTTGACCACTTATCCCTCAGCAGAGTGGGCCAGCAAACGAAGGATCCACTCTCGACGCCCCCCCGCCAATCCGATCGACCTCTTTTTCCCCGCGCGTTATTCTTCCAGGTGACGGTGTTCCCCGTCACCTGGGCAGAGCAGAGGTCCGCAAGAACCGCGGCTCATCAGTCTCGGCGAACAATGGCCGTCGAAAAACTGTCGCCGATAGCGTTGGCCGTTCTTGCTGCGAAGACCAGCGGTCCTCGGGTCGTGGGCGGTCTGGGACATTTCCATGGGGTTGGCTCGGGGTTCTGCGGCGGTATCTCCTCCCGCTGTACGTGTATACACGTAACACGCCAGTGTCCGGCAAATAACCGTACACTCGAATACACAAACAGCCATTCGATTCGTGCCGTAGATAGGGGTAGTTACAGGAATCTATTGTGCTCTCGAGAGGTCGCAACGGACGGCGGTGGCGGAGGTGGCAAGAGGACGGCAGAGGGTTGCAGCGGCGGAGGGAAGAGGAGCCGCGCAGAGCTGTTGGGGGTGGAAGAAGGGGGACGAGAGGGAGAGTGGATGGAAAGCGCCTGGATGAATGGCGGCGGCATTGCTGGTAGTGGTGGTGGCTTTTAGCTGGGCGCATTCAACCGCGAGGATTAGCCGGGGGTTGGGATTAACGCATCCACACGCGGCCTACACGACGGCGGGAGCAGCGGTGGGATGGACAGGGGGGAAGGGAAGCGGTGGCTGTGCGTTTCGCAAAATCGTCCATAAAATGTATTACTCGCGGTGACGGGGGCCGGCCGCAGAGACGGTGTTTGTTTAATTTACTTTGACGCACGACGAGGGCGACGTCGCGCGGGTGCCGCCCCTTCTTGATACTTTCCTCCCTTTCAGCGGCGCGCGATCCCGCTGCCGTGCCCTTTGACTGGTGACGAATAGCGGGGCCGTAGTCGAGCTGGGCGTTTTCGAAATTTTTCACCCGGGGCCAAGGTACGCGTACCCGTCGGCGATCGATCGCTCCCGTGTCTCCAGCGAGCGGGACAAATGGCGAAATACAAGGTTTCGCGATTAAGCCGGGGTTTTAAGAAAATCTTGACGCGTTCTAAATGAAACTCGCCCCGCCAAGCTATCGGTGAAAGTCTCGACGAGTGGGAACAGTCGACGAGGGGTGCGCGCGCGGTGCGTATTTTCCGAAGCTGGCCGTAAAATATGTTACTCTCTGTCGACGGCAGCCGCAGAGTGTATAGAAGGGTATAGTCTGTGCAGGGGAGTTTGTTAAATTCGGTTTGACGCGAGCGGGTAGGCCAGTATCGACCGAGAGGGAGCAGCAGCCAGCTTTGCCTCCCCGCGTCTTCGTTTCTTCGTCGAATGCCTTTAGACCGGGACTCGACGTGTTCACTGGTCTCTGAAAGAGGGTTGCAATCTCCCTGATCTTCTGAATGGCTACGATAATCATGTGAAATGGATACGCGCCGGCACAGCCGGAATACGCTTGAAATATCTCTCGACATCTGAAACGTACCTAAGACGTACGCGCACCGAGCGCCCCCCGTGAAATTTTAACCGACGTCCAAAGCGACCCGCAACTCTGTCGACGTCTGTATTTCCACGTGCTTTTCACGGAACCCCAGCCGCCCCGTATCACCGACGGGCAACGGAGGAAATTAGTTGCTCCCTCGGGGACAGCCACTTTCGATCATAGATAGGCACCGTGGGATGGAAGAATTATAATACAACGAAACCCTGGGTGTAGCAGAGGGAGGGAATACCATTGTGAGCGGCGCAGTAAGGATTTAATCTCGGAGGGAGTCGAGTTGAATGGATAAAAATATTTTTAATGGAAACTCAATGGTGATTACTAAGTAATTAGGAAATTTGTATTTAAGCATAAAATCCAGTTTTCTTCTTTTTTCCACAAAGCCGGAAATCAAAATCAAGAAGCGAATTTTGCCGAATCGAAGAAATTAATAATAACTAATTAGTCGTGGCTGCTCCACGAGAGTCAATAATTTATAAACTTTTCTCATGGTATCGCCGCGCTGCCTTTAATCTCTTAATAGATTCTGATATTATTTCTGTATAGTATCACTGAAAATGACACGAACATATTGGGTAACTGCGTTGCGTGCAGTTGTCGCGTAAAGCACGGAGGGTCTACCGGAGCCGCGGAAGGAAACGCGTGAGAAATGCAGCCAGCTGTGTGCATCGACGGCGAAAGAAAGCGGCGTGAACGTTGTCGCAGCGCGCGACTCCGTTTCGATACGGTTGCGTTCCATTATCGGTGGAAAAATTCCGAGCGCCGAGTGCCGTGACTGCTCCGCACGGATATTATTTACGTTACACCGTAGGGCCGGTATATAACTTGGAGAGCAGGCTCGCGTGTGGCCCCACTATAATAATTGCTGCCGTCAAAATCGGCGTAATTTACGAGCAATTCCAGTTCGTTCTTCCTCCCGATGTAATTTCCCGGCCGCGCGGAAACACCGCTCCACCCCACTCCTCCGAGCGGATCCTGTTTTCCTACCTTCTTTCCGCCCCCGCGACGGGAAATTAAGGGAAACACGTTCGAGACGCGAGCAATTCCTTTTTATCCGGCGGGAATTAATGTCCCCCCGCTGGCGGCTCGGAATATACGTCGTGTAATTCGCGAATCACGCTAATGAACAGGGCCAGCAGCGGGGATCCCCGTTTTTAGTCGGGAACCCGGAGTTTCGGGGAACTGCGCGAGGTGGATTCCCTTAACCAGTGCTAACTAATCACCGATTCTCTCAAGACACATGGTTCCGCGGGGCCCGGCGCGTTTTCATCCGTTTCCGTAATTTCGCTCGCCGCCTCTAATTCCCGGGGAATTAGTCGGCGGGCGCAAGAAGTCGCTGTAAGGCGCGAATCTTTACGATCCTCCGCGGGAGCGATAAAGGGTACGACTGGAAAATTAGCCGAGATAACTGCGGCCCGATTTTCAGCGATATTCATCGATTTTATGCTGCAATTAGGGGCGGGGGAGCGGTGCGCGACGCCGCAGATTCCAGAGGGGGATGAATTTTATCAGCGTTTGTAATAAAGTGAACCCTCCACGAGCGGGGGCCGTTATTAAACCGTGTAAACTTGACCGATTCCTGACTTCTGGGGAATCTAATTACGGCTGTAAAGTCGCAGACTGCCACGGTGATATGCCGTGGAGTGGTCGATGTACCCTTCCCCCGCGCGAATTGACCTGATTTTACTTGAACGTGCACGTGGCGCAGCCAATGACCCTTTCATGAACCGACGTTGCCTCGTATCAGGCCCGACGTGCACGCATCTGTGTGCACGACCGTCGGGGCGCAGATCGACGTTATCGCATCCGGCGGTTCATATCGCGCTGGCTCGGCCACCAACGATCGATCGTAAAAATTTCAACCCTGCGGAAAGAGATTTGATCGCGGAAAGGTTTCGTCGATGGAGCCAGGGGGCACTGCTGCGGAGTCGCCGGACTCACTCGTCGAAAGAGGGCAAGGTCCTCCGTTGCGACGTGGTATTTCCTTTACCACGAGTCGCAAGGTTCTTTGTCTTTAACGCGTTCGTATCGAGCTCTTGCGATTTCGATGAAGGGGAGGTAACTTTAGGGAGGTTTGCTCGGTTCACTGTTTCGGGTGAAATACGCAACTTATTCTATAGGTTTACAATCTGCATTGGAACATTCACTAAAATGCTGGCAGACAGAGTTTTGGCGTGGTACCTATTACGATAAAGTTTGACTGACTTCCTTGGGGCTGGCTGCGAAAAAACAATAGTATGGTGGTGCTTTAGAGGGGGACGAATGGAGTCACGTAGGCCACCGAGCGTTGGAATCTATGGTTCTTTTTGAGTTTAGATGACAGTCGCCAATATTTTGGTAGAAAGTAGATCTTACAAAAATAGTTATTAGGTATTTTTTATGGGCTTGACATTCATGTTGAAGGGGTGGAAGCAGCCCTCAAAGTTGAGGTTGAGGAATATATTTGCAAAAGAATAACAGAAATGCTATTTTTTTATGTATTATTTGAACAAATTGAATTTTTTAGAATCTGTCCGTACAAATGCATTCCTTATTAAAAAGATCATAATATTGCCCTTTACACCGTTCTCCTAGGTGTAGTTGTTTCCAAGATATTCGACCAAACGTGTTTTTCAACCTTGAGTTCGATAGCTGTTTTCACCCCCTCAACACGAATGTCAGCCGATAAAAAAAAGTGTCATAATTTTTGTAAGAATTACTTTCTACTTTCACTTCGATATGTTCCCTTGTAAGTCCTTGAGTTTTGCGTTGCCTCGGTGATACGATATGTAATAGTTACATATTCTAGTATAGCGTTCCTAACAACTTTCACATAAAAAGTATTTAAATTGGAAGTATTTTTCATAGCGTAGCTAACTGTACTAAAGACAACACCGTAATCCCCAGCAGAAACGTCGATTCCAACGATCTCCATCTGGAATAGCTAGACTTCCACACACGCCATAGGTATTCGAAAGAGATTCATAGTCCATCCGGTAGAGCTGATCGTATATTCTCATGAATGATCTGCCGCTTAATACGCCAGAACGATCTACGTAAATGAAAAGCATCCGGTTTACGGGCGGCCAATAGGGGAAGCATCGACCGCCAGCGAATCGTTGCGAAAATAAGTGAAATCGCGAGCGAGACTCGCGGGATCAGCTGAACCGTGCTCGCCTGCAGGCGGATCGATTCGATTCTTCTGGCGTTCCTCTCGAGCACGGAATGGTGCGTCGCACGCACGAATTAGCGCGCCTGCGTCTAGGAAGCCGTCTCGCGCTCTTTCGCCAATTAGTCGTTCGGCTATAATTCGCGTTAATCCGCGAGTCGCGCGGAAATCTCCGCATTTAAATCACAATGCGATCAGCCAATTAGTCGCGCTCGGTTGTAGCCGTCGCTCGATTATCAATTACCGTGACCATTCTAACGACCAACAGGGGAGAGGGCCGATGGCGGTGGCGGCGGAAGCTTAAGCTCTCTAATTCAATTTTCCTGCGGCGCGTCGCGTCGGATCGGACCACGCGAGAATCCGCCAGAAAGAATCCCCGCCCGCTTATTAACGGGGGCCCGGCCACAGACGGAGCATTAAACGCGAATATCGTGTTTGATCAGCGATCAACGCGCTGCTCTCCGACACGTTTTTTTCCATCGTCGCGCCCGTCCCAGCTGTCTCTGCCTCTTGATTAGTCGACTCGCCTGTCGCCGCCGAGATTCCTCCTTTTTCCTTATCACTTCGTTCTCTGCACACCGCTCCATCTGCTCTGGCAATTATTCTCCAATGATAACGCTTCGCCGGAACTGCTCCTCGCGCTCCAACTCTTTATCAACATCCGCTTTGTTTACTAGCGACCTTGCAGCCTTAACGATCAATGACATTACTTTATATTCATGATATTCGATCTCGTCGCACTCTCGGCGCATTGCGTACGGCACTTATACGTCGACCTAACTCCCGCGTAGTACCTAGAGGCGGTCGATAGTGTCCACGTTTGAGAGAAATAAATTCAGTGAAGAGAGTGCTTTAGTGCGCTGCGTGGCTTTAATTAGTTTTAAAAACACATGCAGAATATACGCTTCATCCGACTGGCAGTGTCACTGTGTTTACGTTGATTTTTAACTAACTTGTTACGAAACTGTGAATCTCATAGCCACCGCGAAAAATCCACAAAGGACGGTGCACGGAACTCTGTCGGTCAGATGTATCGCTTTGAGCGACCGAAGCTTGTGGGTGATTTTGTCACGTCTCCACTGCTCGAGCCTTGGTTTTAGTCCAGCAACATCTTCACCCTCGGTGTATCAGAAATCCTCCGCCCTTCGGTGTATTTTCTTACCGTTTCTCAAACCGTCCCTTTCGCGTCGAAACGAAATTTTACATGTGGAACCATCGGCTGAGGAAAATTCCCAGACAACCGCGGAATTATTGAATCGTTCCGCGTGGTTGATCGAAGACCACTCGCCTATCCCCTCGTCTTCTTTCCTTTCACCGACGCGTCGGGAGCGCGAGTATATTTACCCTCTCGAAACGAGATGCACTCGCGATTCTTCGGCACCCTCTGCCCGCGTATTTGCGCCTGTTCTCCCTTTCGCCTGATTTTCTTGCTTTTTCGTCCTCCCCCTCCCCCCCTCCCCCCCCCCCCATTTTGCTCACGGGCCTGCACTTCCTCCCCTTTCACCGACGAGGCGGCTACGTGCCTTATTAAAACGTTCTCCAACAGGGCTCGCGTTACACACCGAGTGCCCTTGTCGCTCGCACCGACTTAATTCTCGCCGCGGGATTACTCCTCGCCAGTCGAATTCACGAGCACCTGCCGGGCGAGTGTTTCTCGTTAGTTTCGCGAAAATGCCGATTACGGAGTGCTTCGATTACGCGGCACCGAATGCAACACTCGCGAGGCTATTTATGAAAGTGGATTCAGCACTCGAGGCAACGCAGAGCTTGCAGGCATCTTTGTTCTCTATTAAAAGCAGCATTTAATAATCCGCGAGTAATAGTATACTCATGAAAAATTCAAATTCAGTGTGTGACCCTTTGGAATCAAGCCGCCCTTAAATAACAAACATCGCATACCTCCTGTGGCATTAAGGACAATATTCCTGCAACACTCTTAATTTTACACCCCGTGTACATATTTTTTAAAATGTGGAGCACGGCACAGTCACGCGATTCGGTATGCAAATCGCCCCGGCGTTTATCTGAAAACTTTTTATCGAATTCAGGTTACTAGCTTGCGGGGGATTTGCTTGCTTACTGGCCTGCCCTGATAACGATATCGGCTGTAAAATATGCGAGAACTATTCCGATAATTTCGACGCTCCGCTTTCAGGTTTATTGGCCGAAGGAGAGCCACGCCGGAGCGAGTCGCGAGCGAAAGTGGCGTTTTTCGGCCCGTTTCACGGTTTTGCCTCTCGCCTCTAGTTAGTCGGCCGTTTACGGGCAAATCGCTGGCAAAGAATTGTGCTGGTCGTTTTAAAATTAAGAGGAGCTTAACGAACCGATCGGTGCCGCGTCGCTCCGGCTGATTACATCCTCCCGCCGTTTACTTGACTTTCGGGGGGGACTTTTCCACGGACTGATAAGCCTCGGGGCGAACAGACGGGACTGAGTTCGATTAGTCGGTTTTCGTTCAAACAAGTGGCCTGTTGACTTTGCTCGAACGCGAAACAAAGGTCCGGCTAGCGATGCGGTGCTGCACTTGTTCGCGATAGTTCCTCCTGTGGATCTGTCTCTCGAGCTTCTATAAAGCAAACTGAAGCGGTTTACCAATTTGAGTTTCGCTCGCGATAAATTGTACCGATAAAAGACCATCCTCTGTGTGCACAGGTGTTTTTGGATCGTTGAAAAGCAATGTTTACTGCTCTGAAACCACTTGCTATTGAGGCATTCAGAGCAAAAATGGACAGCCTATTGGAATACATTATTGCTACTAACACAATTTCGCAAAAAAATTGTGTTGGAGCGGTTTTCGAGATTTTATGATCACCGTTTTGGAAAACGTAGTTTCTGGGAAATTGCGTTTCAAGTTGGACATCGTTCTACGATCTCGTGTGCAGACTCCTACATTTTTTACTGTAATTCCTTCAATTTTTGGACTTTTGGAGCCCGGTTGCGTTTGAGATACGTAGAAAAGATGTAGCTAGCGGAATATGCAAACATCCTAAAAACCAATTGTCGACAATTTTGAGGGTAACCTACCTCCTTAATGTTTCATTGTGCCCCCTGCATGAAAGTGCTCCAACTCCCCCTAAACTGTTTCTGCTCACAATGCCTCAATTTATGCTCTGACTAATTCTTAATGGGACACCCCACAAATAAATAAATAAGTAATACAATATCTTATTCGGGATGCTCCACTTCATCATAAAATGAAAAGCACAGCGCCCACGCTCATTTCGCCAATAAACATACGCCCTGTCCGAAAAAGTAACAAACACCTGGCGCTGAACGCTGTTAATTCCAGCCTAGAAAAAGCACGCAGTTTCCAGCCGCACATTCTGCGGGAGGTTTGTTTTTCCACACGGACAATAATCGCTTCTCGCGAGATTAGAGCATCGCGCGGTTGAAACATTAATTCGAAGTCCGTCGACGTACGCTCCGCGCCGCCGCCCGCTCGTTTCGGCGACGCCAATTTTCCCCCGGTAATTACTCGACGCGGGGCTGTCAGAGGTGGAGGAAAAATGTGGCGAAGGCCGAGCTAATTAACGGAGACCAATGAGCGCGAAAATATGGGGAATTCTGCTTCTTCTCGCGCGTCGATCCTCGGCCGTCGAAAAGAGAGGCGCGTATCGTGAAATAAAACGGGCGGCGTCACTTTCACGCTCGCTGTTCACCGTTCCGTCGATGTTTACAAAATAAATACGTACCCTACGCGATGGTGCGCTCCTGCAACGAAAGCATCCCCTTTCCCTTCCGCTGCAAATCGTGGTACGGGTTTTTTCGTTGCTTTCGTGCCGTTTCTTGCGGCGACTCGACTCGCGCGATTTTATTCGCTGGACTATGAATAAATTTGTGTATCTCTGTTGAGCTTGATTGCCATTTCGAAGTGAAATAATTGGCAGACTGAAAACCGTGGGCCTTTCGCAGTGGTTAGACGGCGTTTTATTAACAGGGAAACTTGGCTGGTGATTAGGGAGAAGGATAATTCGAAATACATACATAGCAAATTACAGCAATCGTAGATTCAGTCGTGGCGGGCAGCTCCCACTCGAGCGTCCGCTTTGTTTTCGATGATCGCGCGACAACGCGTGGCTGCGCTACAAGCAGGAGGGGTGAATCTCCTCGAATAGGATAAGCAGCAAGCACTAGAGTACAAGGGTGGCTGGGCGCCGAGGGGGACAGCGCGGAACCGAAGGAGGATAGAATAGCCCAAAGCAATCGGAACCACCCCCGGTCGGACCTATGTAGTAGATTCACTTACCTATTCGTCCCTTCGCCCCCACAATCCCTGACGAGAGTTACGTCGGAACCGCAGTGACGCTCAAATCGATTCACCTCCAGCTCCACCGGCCGAAATCGAGTTAAGGTTGTTTTATGAGCTTCGGTTTCGTTTGCTGGCGGTTTAGCCCGCCGCTTTGACGGATTAAAGAGCGGCGCCCGAGCCTTCGCGCGACCCGTCCTCCGCGTGGACCTTCATTATTTAACCCTTCTGTGGTCGGGGCGAAAGTAATCGCTTTTACGTGGGGTGTCCCTTGGACTTGGGCGAGTTTCAGCAGTGCGGCAGATTCGGCGCTGGGAAAGAAGTGTGTTACGAGAACTGTGGATGTTGGCCACGCAGAGGAGCCAAGCCACTGGTATGTAATGTTAGCTTAGTCATATGTTCGGTCCAGTGATCATCAACGATATAATAATCCTGCAAAGAAAAGTCAACTCTTTCTAACAAGCGCCAGGTCCCAGTCTCGTTCGTATATATACAAGTTCCAAGTTTATACCTTCGGGTTTCCATGCGTCCCTACTGATGAGTCTAGTTGACAATAGGACCGCTCAAGATAAGTTTTAAGAAGGAACAGAAAGTTTGTAAAATCTTTCCGAGAGCACAGGAAAAATTCTCGATGCCCAATCATTGAAAAAAGCGAAAAGGGACGCCGGTGTTCGACGCGAGTGACCTCGAGAGAATCCTGTTACAGTGTTATCCCGCGTCGTCGAGCAACACCGTGACAGGCGGGATCGCGAAAAGGTGAAAACACGATAAAGATGCGGCGGTCTTCTCCTTGCCTCTGCCCCTTGCTGCTTTCGTATTCCAGGGAAGTTTGGAATATTGAAAAATCAAGAAAGAATAGCGGAAGAATCGAGCGAGGACGCGAGAGCCCCGGCGGTTATGGGATCGAGAGAATTTCCGAGGGAGGCGCGCCGCTGACACGCAGACACGCGAGCGCGCGTCAAAAGGGATGATACAAGGGGATGCGCGCGAGGGATGGAGGCCGACGACGCTCGCTGTTAGAGGGGAAAACATGATGGGCGGAGATGGTGTTGGAAAACCTAACGTTCGTGGTGCGTCGACAGATGGAGGGTGCAAAGGGTTTCGACTAGACAGAGACGGTCGAACGGAATGCTGGGGACGAAGGGGCGAGTAGACAACACACCCTACTCGAATGCAGAAAGGAAAGAGTGGATCGAGAGGTACGGGAGGGACAGAGACGCGAGGGATTGTGTTGTGCGCGACTTTGGAGAGTCGCGAGGAGGGAAACCGCAGGATGAAAAATATGTATTTCATACGACGCGCTCGGCTCACTCGGACCTTTGTCGCGGGAGTGTCCCCGCAAACTATATTTTTCTATGGTCAAAGAGTACGTTGGCTCCCCCGCGTCCTCGTTCCCCGCGACACGCTAACTTCCGTTTAAACAGTTTTTCCTACAAATTAGGGAGCAATTCTGCCGAACAATGCCCGTTTATAAACCAAAGAGCGAGAAGTAGAATCGAGCGGAAGCGAGTGTATAGCGCGGAGAATTTATGTGTACTGGAATTTGAAAGCGCTATAATCAAATTAACGAGTTCCGCGAGACGGGGGGAATAAAGGGAGCGAGATGAACGAGTCTCAGCTCTAACCCCGCATTCCCGCCAATGATGTTTTCATTCATTCTCGTAGCAAAGCCCAGCCGCCAAAAGATCGGTTACCTTAAATTACCCGGAGCCATCGGAGGCAAAATACGCCCCCGAAAAAAAGGGGGGAACATATTTCTTTCTGCAGCGAATGCGAGTCTGGTGGGAACGAGAGGACGGCTAAGGGTGCGCGTACATCGCGTCGAGTATTTGTACCCCGGCGCGGCAGGGCTGGGAGGGGAGGGAAGATGAAAGGGATGGCAGGGCAGCTAGAAAGCGGTGGAAAGAAAACGGGGGCGGAGGGTGAGGAAGATAAAGAGCGAAAGGAGCGGTGTAACGCGTACGCGAGCGGAGGAGGTGAAAGGAACGCCACGAAGATGGAGGACGGGGTGGTGTGTGCGTGAAGAGAGAAGGGCGGAGGGAGAAGGCGCGAGTGGTATTCGACCCTCTATAGGGAAATATCCATAATGCGCATTTGCAATTTCAATGCCTCGCCGAGCCCCGGCAACTTGCCGAAGTACAGCCACCCTCAAACCTCCGTGCTCGATCCGAAGCCTCGCGCTTCCTCTCGCTTCCCTTCCGCCCGCCTCGCCCGCTCATTCTCGGCCTCTTCTTCCCTTCTTCTCCGGGGTACCGTCTCCACCCAGCCCTTTGCCTCCCCATCGCCACCCGCGGCGCGCTACAACGCCCCGAGCAACCCCTTACGCGCAACAACCCAATCCACATATTCCGACGACGTATCCGTACCCCTCGTACATACGTCTCCCTCTAGCCCGGTATTCCCCGGATTCTCGCGCGGCACCGTCTGAATCGCCAGTTCTTCCATTCGCCGGCGCGTTGACCGTGCCGTCCCTGTGTCTTCGCACGGCCCCTGGTTGCGCAACCCCCACGGGAGTCGAATTCGTTACGCGGTTCGCTCGGAATGCACGCTCCTTGGGCCGGGCTGATTTTCTGCGCTCCACGCTGGGCTGATCCTCGAGCGGAATCTACCCTGCAAAGTAATTGAATCCGATCGTTCGTCTTCTCGGTGATCAAAATAGGGAAGCTGGCGCACTCAGGATTTAATCTTGGGGGAGTCGGGTTGGAGGGATAAAAATATTTTTAATACCAATACAGAATTAATAACAGAATTAATAATAAATGATAAAGAAAAGTAAAGATAAACGAAGTAGGTATGTAAAATACACAATGAATGTGAAATCCGAAAAATGTGCATAACTGTCAATTATAAAGATTCATTTATAGAATAATATCCAGTTTTCTTTTCTTTTTAAAAAGATCTTGAATTACTTTAGTCGTGGCTCTTTTATTCTCGTCCAATATCCGTAACTCCCCTATTGTTGTTCTTTCTCTTGCTTTTCTGTTGTTTCACTAGCTTTATTTCTGATATATAAACTTTGGGGTTATGTTGCAAAACAGCAGGTATGCTGAACCTCGTCCATTTATTACACAATTTATTTAATTTGTGGTGAATTATATTAATCACCTTTTTTTCTTTTTTCTTTGGGGGTGCCAGGGCCCGTGGCCCCCCTCTGGGTGCGTCACTGGAGAAAAGTAGCCCTAACGGAGTTTGGAGGTAAATTTCAATCCGCCACTAATTCCCCAAAAACAGCTGCATCGCGAATGGTCACGGGGAGAGGTTCGTTCAGCGACCTTGAAGGTGCGATCGGTGCTCCAGCGGAGTGCTGGCTGTATCGACATTTTCGCCAGGCAGAGAAAGGGTAAGGGTGTCGGGCACGAGAGGGATGGGGCGGGGCAGAGAACGAATGAAATTCACCGAGCTTCATATCGTGGTCGTTACTTTCCACCCCTGGAATTTATTTTCCTCCGGCTCTCCGGTGTCGCGCACGTCCTCGCCGCCTCGGAGCGGCGGGGGTTGCGCGGGGGGACCTCCGCCAGAAGGAGAGAGAAAGATTTAAGTACGCGGAGATCGGTGTACGGGGCGGCGGGGGATGGGAGAGCCGGCCGGGGGGTGAGTTGAAATCAGCGCTGCTAGGGATATCGAAGAAGGCAATATTTCAATCGACGTCAGATTTATCGAGCTCCGGCCACGCGAAATGGCTAACGCTACGAACCGCGTTACGTGCCATTTCGCGGACCGCTTTCGTACCTTTCGCGGCTGCTCGTTCACGTACCCGGTGGCGCCATTGTGTCGATAGCTTTCACTTTCCATGGTACGTAATTCGTTGAAACGATTCCCTCGTAGGCTTACTATTGTATTCTTCATACACAATGCGAACTGGGGTTTTAGAAGCTAATAATTGTAGAGATCTCCGATGAAATTGTTGCGAAACTTGCGAACCAGGTGGATTATAATTCTCTCATTATACAACGGCGACCGTGAGCCTCATTCTTGAAACAAAAAACGGCACAA
The DNA here is from genome assembly GCA_963971345.1 of Andrena flavipes. Taxonomy (NCBI): domain Eukaryota; kingdom Metazoa; phylum Arthropoda; class Insecta; order Hymenoptera; family Andrenidae; genus Andrena; species Andrena flavipes. Next base: position 61,005,271 of record OZ020480.1, read on the forward strand.
GAGGCTAGGGTACGTTCGCTGAAGGCAGATTGCGCGCAGATATTACCTCCCCGTGTTTAGATCATTTTTCCGTCGGACGGGGCGACTAAATATTCGTCGCAGCTGCCGTCGGGCGATTCGTTACTAATTGTTTCTAGTTGCGCGTCTCACGACCGCGAGCACGTGCCACTAATTACCTTCCGTTGCGTTAAAGCAGCGATATTTTATGCCGCGCGGGGGGGTAATTCCTCGCGTCGCCGCCGTGGGGTTGAATTTTTGACACTAATTACCGCGCGAGACGGCGCAAAACTACCAGCCACCCGCGCGACTCTGATTACTCGCGCTACCAGCCCCTTCTTCGCCCAGCTACCCTCCCCTGCGGTCCTCTTTTTCGGTCTGGCCAGTCGGGACTTTAACTTTCGCTCCAATCTTTCGCGACAATCCCGAGACGTGCACGTCCATACACGTATACAAGTGGCGGGAACCTTGCGAACTTCAGGCAAGTTTTCGAGAACTTTGCGCGCTGCCCTCCACCTCGCTTCCCCTTCGATTTTTCTCCCCATCACCTGAGACATTTAGGTCCTTCGCGTGAACTTCAACGTATTTCTTCTTGCAATCCATTGGGTTTTTCACTCAAACTCACTGGTTATTTATAAAATACACCATGCAAGGAAAATAAACCTTTACGCATATTGTTTTTAACTTTTAAATTGTTAAAAAAACATACCTATACGTAATATTATAGTTACATATTTACACTATTTAGAAGTATACTTTTTTCATACTTAAAAGTGATAAATATATTACCAAATTTGTAACCCTCCACGCACACATATCAATTCTTTCCTCTAGTAGGTAAACACCCTGTCATCGTACCTTTCACTCAGTTACTGACACTGAAACAAAGCTTCCACTGACACCAAACCGTTACGGAACTGCTACGCGTGTATTCGCGCCCAGACCCTTATTCCGCCCGCTCTAGAAACGTCTACCCCAAAGCGACCCCGTCCCTCGAGCTCAGGCGACAAGACAACCGCGAGAGGGAATAAGGAAGAAGCCCCGAAAGCGAATAAATTTCCATTTTCGCGGATCAAAAATCTCCCGATCCCCTGTCGGTTGACGCTTGCGACGGCTAAACCCTCGGTTTCCGCGCAAACGCACCGAAACCGCCAGCGGTGCTCGGAGTGGCCCCGACAGACGTCATCAGAAGGAAAAGGGAGCGGGTTGCCTCTCCCCTCGCGGTAACCCCGCACTTTTTCCAGCTGCTGGAGACAGTTCGAAACTTCTGTGGACCGGGAGAACAGTGGTGGCAAGGGTACCCGGTATCTGTATACACGTGGCCCTTCTCCCGCGTACGCCCAAGGTTTGCGCGTTCACGTTCCAGGTCTCTTCTCCAGTTTTCTTGCAGCCCTACTCCCCCCCGCGACGTCCCCGCCGTTTCACCCTCTTAGCAGCGGGTACCGCGTCTAATTAGGCGTCCTGGACCCTCCCCGTGTACTCTCCGCAGTCTCGAGTGTTCTTCTGGCACCGCGTGCCACCCTCGGGGCGCTCGTGGAAGAAATGACATCGGTGGAGGGGGCGGGAAAAAGAGGTCGGTTGCGCGCGATGCTAGTCGAAATCAGTCGGAGCTCGGATTAAGCCTCGTGATCGCGCTAACGAAGCTGTCCGGCGAGGCCCCTTCGCCTCGGAGACACCTCGGGGGTGCTAGCCCCGTTCGAATCAAGATCGAACGGTATCAAGCTTGGCCGTGCCCTCGTTTTTCCCTCCTATAAAGGCAAGTGTACGGGACCAGACTCTCAGACACTGACACGCTCCCGTCGAGTTTGCGGCAAGAAGCACGAGGGGCCTCTGGGTCGCGTCACGAGCAAACCAACGTGAACTTCGGCGATAAGAGCGTGACTCCTGGTGCCTGCACGCCCGGTCCGTCACGACGATCAGCGGGAACCGCGTCCGTCATCGTGACTCTGTGAAACTAACTTCCTCGGATGACGGGGGACAAGAACAAGCGGGTAACGTTTCGTGGGCAGGCGGCCGCCTTGCCTCGGGTGGCCGTGGTCGGGGGCCTTGGTCGAATCAATTAAAAGCTCGCGAGCCGGCCTGAAATTTATGCGGGAAAAATTAACAAGTCAGATGTCCCCTCTGGCCGCGGCCACGGCTACCGGCCGCGTGCACCCGCGACGGCCTCCGACGGATATTAAATTAACGGAAATAATGAAATGATAACGGAGATTGGAGGTTCGCGGGACCCCCTGTCCTCGCGCCGGCCAAAGCTCGGTAATCCTTCAAAAAGTCGGTTCGAAACAGCGTCGAGGGGGAGAGCCAACCTTTCGCCACGATCGATTCTAATTATGCGGCCGCTGTCTGGCTACATAAATCGTCCCTAAATTCACCAACTAAAGTGGGTTCCAGAAATGTTTCCGTGGGAGAGATTTTCTGAGCTATCGAACCTGCAGGGTGAACGCGGATTCATAGATGTGGAATGGAGCAGTTCACGCTTGTCAGTTACTAACACTGACACTGACGGCACTTAACCGCCACGGAACTGATAAGTGTGAATCCGCCTTAATTCTCTGCCAGACATGTTTCACTGAGAATTTGTAGACCTCGTGGTACACTCGGACACATCGATGATTTAGAGCAGTGTTTTCCATCGTTTTTTAAGTCGCGAACACAGTTTATAATATTCAAATAATATGCGATCCTCCCCACCGCTATATAAGGCAAGGTAAAGAAAACACATTAAAAAATAAGTATTTCGGAATATAATTCTAACTGAATAATAATAAAAAAATCCGACCCCCGAGAAAATACAACCCACAGGTTGGGAATCACTACTTTAGAGTTCTTTAAATGAAGACGTTTGTTTCTCATAATTTTCTTTAACCCAATTACCGTACCTCAATCTGAACGGTGTAGAATATATCAGGGTAACAAACGTCTCCGGACACCGTTAGAAAAGCGACAAGCTCGTTTACGGCGGTTCGTTAAAGTTGCCCATCGTTTCTGGTGACAGGGAGCGCGGCGGCGATAATTAAAAGCAAAACTACGAAGGCAATGGCGAAGACGAGCAATTAGTACGGCAGTATTGGCAAGGCAAACTTAATCGTGGCCGGTAAAGTACACGAAGTATGAGCTGGCCCGATAGCCGGCGTTATATACCGGTCGCAGTAATTAATCAGTGCCATATGGTAAGCCTGAACGTCGACGGGTCCGTGGCCAGAAGCAATTAATAACCCCTCCATTATCAGTTATGCGTAACGATTACTGAGACTACTCTATAACCGGCCGCGCTTAGAATGTAAACTTCACGAGGCCGACTTCCGTTATTAATGGCCACGACATCTTGCCGCGAAGAAAGATGGAACTTGCCGTTAACTTCTTTCCCGGGCTATAGAAAGTAATATGGAATTCAATTACGGTATAATACCTTCTAGAACTAGAACTTCTTAGATCCATTAAATTTAGAAGCTGCGACGTCTCAGCCCTCCGTGGGTAATCAATTTACAGCCAACGTTTACTCTCATTCTTCTTATTATATTACGTTACTTGCGTTCTATTACATACGATCACATCGGACGAAAGTGTGCAAACCATTAAGGTTGATTAAGGGGGGAAACCTGGATGATGGTTTGAAAAATCGATATAAAATTAAGAAGGTGGCAGACTAAAATGGCAAAAGTAAGAAAGGCGGGCAACATTTTTTTGCATTTTTGTCCGTCGTCTTGTTAATTTCGAAGGGAAATCATTAATTGTAGCGCGGACGATAGCGATAATCACACTGATCAAGAATCCGTTTGGATTTTGGGTTCTGACAACTCTAACAACTTTTCAAATCATGAAACCTGCTTTTAAAGTATTTTAAAAACATTAACGTTTTACTTATACATTTTTTACTTACTGCAGAAGTGAAGCTTAATAAATAGCTGACAGTTTCATACCTTTACTATGTCTCATTTGTTTGCAATAAATATCCGAAAACCGGAATGACTTTTTAAACACATTTCTGAAGGTCTGTCACGCCATCGGCTACTGTGACCACAATAAACAATATTTTTACACGATATTTCGGAACAATTTTGTTCAAGATACGTACTTCTTAATGCCAATAAAGGTATTTTAATTTACCAAAAACAGAGTCTCGAAATTAGCCTTTTTCCGACCAGCGCCCTGGATTCCCCTTAAACGAATAAGCAAGCGTGAATGTTAATCCGCGATGGATCCCGCGTCGTTTAGAAAAGAGCCACAGAGGTAGATGATCGCGCCTGATTCGCCAGAGAGCAACAAGTATTTATACAACGGAGATGGACATTACCAGCCGCTCGTCACGCGTTATTTACGCGGTCCTTTGTAAACTTTACAATTGGGCACCGCAATACATCAAACGCGGGCAACGAAACGGCCAGATGTACATGTCGTAGCCGGTGAAACGGGGCGAGGTGCACAGAGGAACGAATCGCTTTCCCTTGGAGCCCGCCACCTGTCCCCTGGGCGTCAACGGAGGCCAAAGAAAGGAGCCACCGCCGTGGCTCGGGGCGAAGAAAACACAGGAGAAAGAGGGCAATTCGTTTTCATTACCCATCCCACTCGGGCAACTTCGATGCCGACCGTAACGCACAAATTTACATCACCCACCCAGCGCCAGTATCCTTCATCTTGTCCTGTAGCCCTAGCAGCGGGAGGGCAGGTGGAACGAGGGAGGCTGGGGCGCAAGATATGGGCAATTTCTTTTCATTAGTAGGCGCCTAGCGACGTTCGACGCGGCTCTTTCCACCTGCTAACGAGTCCTGATGCTCCTACCAGCTAGTTAGCCGGCGAGGAATTTATTTCGTTAGACTCGGCTGCAATTAGTCGTCGGAAAGTTGCCCCCTTTGCGTGTCATCGACGGAGGATGGATACGAGGACGCCACTCTTGAGAATATCGGCGGAGTTCCCTCTGCAATCTCGCCATATCCAAAGTCTCCGTCTACCGACTTACCACGCTACCTGCAAACTTATCCCACCGCGGTGAAGCTGCGCGAGGCTTCGACGGGAACCTGGCAAACCGTGCTACTTGAAATTTGCAAAAAAATAAACGCTTTAAGGAATGGTTGCAGTATTTCTCGTGCAAGAATAACAGGTAGCCCACTTCGCGCGAGTATTTCTGGCAGCACCGAGGCGTTCATCGAGTGACAAAGTCACTGGAACAAGCGATCCCCTAATTGTCTCGCTCGGCGTGTAGGGGGACGAAGCACGATGAAACTTGGCGACGAGTCGGACCCTCTGGCACGCTCTTGTCTACCTGCGAGACCCTCGTGTCTCGCTCCATCCGAGCGTGGCTGCCATCGGGGGTGAAAAAGGGGTTGGCCGTGGAAGAAGGACGATTCGTTTTCATTAGCGGAGGCTGGCGCGGCAAGTTTCAGCCCGGTTCGACGTCGGCTGGCTGGCTTGGCTTGTTCGTCGGCGGCTGACTCGGTCCACGAGAGAATTCCACTTGGCGAGCAAAGCGCGAGAGGAACGCGAGCACGCAGGTATCGGCGGAGTTCCAGCGGGAGCGGCGCTCCTCGTCTCGACGCGCACGCGGCGGGCTGCGTGTGTCTCGGCGGACCTTGGGGCTGCTCGTGTTTGCGTTCAACCCTCTGGATTACCGCGTCGACAGTGGATTTCATATTTTCAGTTCGTTGGAATTCTCTGAGTGAATCGATCGCTCGGAAAATTGAACGGGCGGAGGGACTCGAACCTTCTGGCGTGGTCCTTTGCAATTGACCTTTCGTATGGGAGGGAAACGTTTTTCAAATACCTTACTCGGCACTGGTAGCGGAGGCGAGTTAAGTCGTAGTTAATATTAAAAAATTGCGTCTGTTGCGAAAGATTGCAAATATTATTTACTATTTACTTTTTTTGCCATTTTTAAAAGTGAATTAATATAACTTAATTTAAATAAATAAATAATAAATTAACAGTAAATTAAATTAGAAATTCATCTGTTTACTAATAATATTTTGAGACTAAGTTACTTATTTATTTATTTATTTATTTATTTATTTATTAAGTTGCTTATATAGTTTTCTATCATTCCTCGCCACCCAGCTAGGAAGCATTTTGTTTCGAAGAATCTGCCAGTTAACAAGTTAAATCGTATCTGAAATTGTTTCCACGGCGCAGGTATACCGCAGGGTGGAATTTAAATACGACTGTCTATATTTGAAAAGTTGGGGCAGCCGAGTCTCCCTGCGATCAATATTGCGGGCGAATCTGCGCGATTAGTATTTTCACTTGGCGCTCCGCGGAAAGTTGCCGGCAGAAATATTACGGTGGCGTGAGTATACATATTAATAAAGTCCGCGGGGCAAGTTCACCTTGAAAGCCACTGGTATGCGCGATGGTACCTGCAGTTTAAACGTACTTCTGGCAGTCGTACAGTCCGACAGTTACCCGGAGGCGGGACAGGGGGCCGAGGGTTGCCAGTTGCGGGGGTGTAAGTGCTGTTTCGTGTACGGCCAGTTCCACCCACCCTTCGATCCCGCGCCCTTCGTACTCTTTCCACCTCCCGCTCTCCTTTACCCTTTCCCTCTCCCGGCTAGCGAAACACCCACGCATACTCTCCCCCATCACGGAGTCCCGCGGGGTTCACGTGTGCGTGTAGGTACTAGTCCGCCAGGGGACTCGAGTTCTTTCTTCGAACGAGGGATGTGACTGGATCGTTGGAGCGTCTGCACTTCTGGTTTCTCCTTCGTTATCTTGCTGGCTCCCTCCAACCAGGCGAGCCTGTAGACTTCCAATTTATCCCGATCATCGATGTCGACGTATACCTTCTTTCACGATTGAATACTTTGACGAGGTACCCTCGCGATAGTATAGTAAGGGGATTCTAACCCAAATTTGAGTTTTGAGGGAGAGGGAAAGCCTCAAATTATGATTTTCCCCTCGGTCGAAACTCCAATTTTGATTTCCCCTTCCCTGGAATCTGAATCTTGGATTTCCCTCTCCCTCAAAACTCAAATTTAGATTTCCAAATTCAATTTTGGGTTGGAATCCCTCTACTATACTATTCTCGCGAAGCTAGCAAATTCGATGATGCGTGGTGACTCGAAGGACTGTCTCTTGTTTGATTTCACAAAGAAACTCGGCCGAAGGAACAGACGTAATCTCGGCTCGCAGGGGCGAAGGGAGTCCCGCGGCCAGGCGGCTTCTGTAAATGGCAGTAAACCGGGGAATCAATTCGCAGCAGAGTTAATAGCGGGTTACAGTGGTCAGAGTGATTCTACGTAAGGGCCAAGCGTGGTCGGGGTGAACGGTGAACATCCGGAAGTCCGAACTCCGAAATTAGAGACCTGGTCCAGCGGATCAGGGACTCCGCCGGCTGTTCATCCCGCGAAGTTTCTGGGCAGCCGTCGATATCCAAAGTTAAGGGGAGGGCTCTCCTGATATCTGGGACGTGATAAACTTGATAGCGTCTGCTGGGGAAACCGAGACGACAGCCTGCCGTTGCCGATGACAGACATAATTAATGGGGGTCGCTATTGGCGCAGCAATCGCGGCGAGCCGCTCTGATAGATCATTAGCTTCTTTCCTTCGATCTCTGCGCCGTTTTCTGCGTAATTACGTCTGCGGGCGACGCAGCCATTCCTCCGTGTATCAATAATTTGCTTCCTAAACAGAGCGCTTCGCAAGCACAGCCGAAATGCCTTCCAACCTAACGGATTTTAGACTCAAGTGACGGATTTCGTGATTTAATTGCATACCCCGTTATTTTTATCGGCGATTCAGCAGAACCGCGTGGAATTGTCACAGGCGGGGTTTCGTCGATGCCCCCGGAATTATTTCCACGACGCGTCTGTTAATCGAATCTGAAAGCGGAACCGATAGGTAGCTCGAAAGATCGTTTATTGGCGGAGCGAGCGAAATGAATTAAACACGTGGAAGAGGTAGCAGCCTCGGGGGTTGGCAAATCCGCTCCCGTAAACGAAGAAACTAGTGTTCCGATTAACTATTTCCTCCGGCAGCCGCGTCGCGAAATTACGTAGCCGGTGAATGATTGCTAGTCGGTGGATGGACAGGCCTCTGAATAATAAAAATAGCAAATTCACCGGCAGTTCATCCGAAACGAAGCTCCCCCTATCGCTTGGAAAACTATCCAACCCCGGTTCTGTTTCCCATTTTCGACGGGCCGACTGCGTCGCTTTGTGAAGTCCTTGGGACGGAAGTTCCTTCAATATCCAACGAGCCGCTGAATGCGGAGAGGGCGAAAGGTTTGGTCAGAGGTTAAATCGTTTAATTACTCATTAAAAATTTAATCAGCGAGTGTATTTAATGCACGGCAGCGCTCCCTCTGAGTGCATTAAAACGTGATTGAAGCTTTTTAATTATCGACCAACAACCATTTCCCTCGTCCGCTGTCTGCACCTTCGGCGCATTTAATGGAACTTCGCGCGGCTTTTGTGCGCACCCCTCCACCGTAACTCTCACGTCGAATTTCCCTGCGCGACTTTTAACGAATCACGCGCCGCGCGTTCGTTAAATATCTTTCCACCCGCGTTTCCTTTGCGAATTTTTCAACCCATCCGAATTCGACGCCCGCTGCCGATAACAGTGTTTTTCCAACGAAAAGAGGTTACACTGCTCCGCGAACGGGAAAGGCAAACAATACGCGCGTTTGCAAAATACACATACGACACGCGCTTTCCTGACGACAGTGGAGGCTTTCTCGCCACGTTCCTCACTTTGTCAGGGCTTTCTGCCGATATTCCGAGGCAGGCTCAATTTTCTGGAATTCGGATATCGAATTTCCTTGTGCGCAGATTGCCACGGAAACGCGTAGAGACCTCTCGAAAGCTTCACGCGCGATTCGCGAAAGTCGTTGAATCCCGAGCGTCGCAGGCTCTACGAGCCGCGCACGCTTTAAAGGTCTCCTGACGCTCCTCCAAACATTCACTGCAGGCACTCGCGATTTTCCGTTTAGAACCTACTGCTTTTCGATAACTCAGCCAAGATGACGCATGAATCATGGTGCGCGCGCTGAAACAGAACTGCTTAGGAATAAAATATATATCCTCGCTTCTGTAAATCAGTGCTTCGCAATCATTTCTCACCCTTGGCACAACTAAGCCTGTCCCAGAATTCAACGTTGCACCACAAGCAAAAATCTACAAAGCATATGGAAGTTACAAAGTGTATACCTACACAGAAATTAGAATTATTTCTGAAAAACTTTCGGACCATCCTTAAATTACGTAAGGGTGATTTTAGCTATTTCTTATCCCCTCCCTCACCCAATATAAGAATTCGTAAGATTTCATATTCCAACCCTGTCCCTCCCTTACGTAATATTTATTACATTGCATTTTCTCAATTACTAAGCTTCTCTTAAAAGTTGATATAATTCATATATCTGAGTTTCTGGAAGCTTAAATTAAAAATAATTTTCTGGAACTGTCATTACAGCATTTACATCTATTGAAAATTAGGTTAAAAATATTACGTAAGGCGCTACCCGACTCCCCCTTCCCTCTTACAAAACGTAAGAAATTTACGACCCAATTGCCCCCTCCAAAAAAAAGCCCACGTAATTTAAGGACGACCCTCGTGGTCTATAAGTGACCCTGTCCCGGCCGCGGTATCGTCGTGTCATCCCAACCACCCCTTGGCCAAGCAATTCCAAGGGTCCCAACGACGACTCACCCACCCTCGACGAAGCACGGGAGCACAAGTTGAAAAGGATTTGGAAGTAACAGCCCCGGGGCGAGGTGGTTAAGAAAGCTTGATCCGTGATCCTGACTCATTAGATCGGTGGGCGACGATCGGGTAGACATCGATCAGCAGGTTTAAGTTGCGGGGTTAAAAGGCTGTCGGCTGCGGGGAAAGGCCGTGGAGCGGGTCAGCCGGCAGATTAGGTTGGGCTCGGTGATAAGTGATCGCGGTTCCTGGTCTGAAACTCTAATTAATACCTCGACGCTTCGTTTGAGCCGGTGACTTACGGGCCTGTCGACCGGGCGCAGAATTACGCTCGAACTGCCGTCGCAAGCGGCGTTGTCCTTCAGGGGTGGCGGGGCCATTTGTTATCGAAGGAAGGGAGGGAGGGGGAGAGGTTAAAGGGGGATGCCCAGCGAACGGGTAAGTCGGATTGTCGCTTTCGACGCGTCGCGACGCCACGCGACGCGGTTCAATCGCCACGCTGAATGCCAACCGCCTCGACGTTCGACTTAACGAGCCGCGTCGACGTCGCCCGCCCTGGCTCGATAAAGGACAGCATCGATCCGCGGATCGATTCCCGTTGTTCTTGAACTTTCTCCACCTTCCCCCCTCTCTCTCTCTCGCTCTTGATGGGGAACACGAACGAACGGGACCACGGTAACGAGATAACTTTGCTGGTCAGACACTTGGCACGCGTTAATGAGCGACCTCGTTGTGGTCCCCCGACGAAAAATCGGATTAACGGAGTTTCGCAGAGTCTGGGGAAATTGACGGTTGCTTTCTTCGCGTGCTAGCTGTCGGGATCGTGGGCCAGCCCCAAAGTAGGGAAGGAATTTCGTCTGAGATTGCGTGGTGGAATTTATCGCGCGCAGGGAAGTGTTTTTATTCGTTTTTAAGATCCTTTCTGAGAGCTACAAATTCCCGAGAAATATTCCAGCGAAGCGTCCTCGAATCGAGGATAATACGGGGGAAAAAGTGATTCGCCGTCGTGCTCTAGGTAGATAGAAACGAGGCGTCACGCTCGAGAATCCTCTCGAATTCACCTGGGTGTTCACGATTCGTCACGAGTCGCTAGGCTCCGCGACGCCGTGGGAGATGGCGTGGCCTCGCCTCTTTCATCCCGCTCACAAAGGTGCCTTTTTCTCACCTCGTTCTGCAATGAAGTCTCAGCCAATCTAGCGTCCAAGCGGCGTAATGCGCTTTACTGCATCGTCGCGACGCTGCCTGTACGGCGAGTACTCATAAACGAGCGAGAATCCAGGGGAAAGAAGGAGGAAGGGTGGGAAGAAGAGTACAGGAAGTCGTGGGAGCTGATAGATATTAGAAACTCCGGCGGAGCAGCGTTTCTTCTCTTCCCTCACTGCCGGTCATTTAATCTGCGCTTCTCCAGATTTCTCTGTCTTCCGACGTCCTAAATATTCTGACCAGCGAGCTAAAGAAGCCTGTGATTGCCTAGCTTTCGACTGCGGCACATCTTCTCGATCACCGAGCTTGATTACAGCAAAGACGAAGAATCAAGAGCATCTCTGTTTTCGTTTATCCAACGAAATTCGAGTGAACAGAGAGAACGCCAAACCGGCAGCTACCTCGGACCAGAAGGCTTTCGATTCTCGGCGATTCGACCTGGAAACAAGTCGAAACGTCCACCAGCGGGCACACACGATCGTGGTAAAGTTTCTTGCGGCACCGGAATCGGCGTAATTGCAAACGGAATAATCAGGGCGGAACGAGATTCGAAAAATGGTAGCGCAGGAGAAATGGCCACCTGGTCGTTAGCTTCCCTTTCTCGGTCGCTGGCCATTGTTTGCTCTTTCCTCGGGTAACTTCGCCTTTTTCCCGTGCTTCAGCTGCAGACAAATTCCGGCTAACCGAGTGTCCGTCCCGCGTAATAGACTTTGCAGCTACGTCACGGCGGCGCTCCATAAATGACCGAGGGCGGAATATCGGGGAAGAAGTAAAACGAATAAAAGGCGCGGTCGTCAGCGATGAGAAAAAAAGGGAGAGAAGCGGTGTGACGCCACCGGGAAGCCACGAAGGTGACGAAGTACATTTTAGAAAATTACTTCGCCTTCGAGTCTCCTATTTCTACTCCCCCTCGCTTCGGCTTTCCTTGTATTTTCGAGACGAAGACAATTTGTCAGCTGACGTTCGTTATGCTTGAAACTGTAAAGGAGAGACGAATGGGAAACGTTACGGCCTCGCTTTGCCTTAGACTGTTTGTACAGAGACTCCTTCACGGTACAATATTGCTCGATAACTAATTTTCTGTTTCGGAGAGGGCACAGGGAGGGAAGAAAAATAGCTAAATTGAGGGACGAACGGAGAGAAATAGCGGCGGCGGGAAGGTGCGCAGGTTGAAAGGGTGGATTAAAGTTCCATGACCCTTTTCCTCTCTCTTCCCTTTCGTCGACCCTCTTCTACTTCTTCTTCCTTTGTTCCCGCTTTCTCCCCACCTCCCCCCGCGCCCCGACTGTACTTCTCTTGGATTCTTCTCTGCTCTTTGTCAAGCAGAAAACTTTCAGTCGATTGACCGGGCAATCAACGTCTGCGCGCCGCATCCCCCTAACTTTTATAAATAACTTATGGCGATTGAAAAGGATAAACAGTAAGTCGCTGGAAAAAGACGAAAGGAAGACAGGCTTATTCGCCCCTGGAGCATGATAAAGATAAACCCAAGGAATTTTCACTGCTCTTCTTTAATCTCCTCTTGGGTCTCGTTTCTCGTTTCCAGTCGGTCGCGAATTCTGAGGCAATTTATACCGGTGAGACGATACTGCACTCTGATTATTAGCTTCGGCGGCCTCCTATAAATAAACAGTCTTAAAGAGGTAGAAATTTAAGAATGATGGAAGTTTCGATGCTACGAAGTATGGAAATATCACTTCGGAAAATATATTATTTCAACCAGAGATTATTATAATTATTATTGTTATTATTATTATAATTAACGGGAATCCTTTTAGTATACAAATATGTACATAAGATAGAGCGTATAGGCCGGTATTCATAGTCGCTACTTATTCTTGAGATCCTCTTAAACATGCGGCATCCTCTACTAACCTAGTAGACTAGTAAAGGATGCCGAATGCTTAAGACGATCTATGTCTTAAGCAACGACTATGAATACCGCCCATAGAATCTAAAACTTAGCATTTGACTAAGTAACCTCGCCCGAAAAGGGCTGAGCGAGCATAGCCCTATGAATATGGTTGATTGTATAACAAAAATACCAACGCCGGCAGCCTCGGAGCGAAAAGAGGCCTACTGAACGAAGTACTTGTGATTATAATGGTTTCTTAATTTTTGGTTTCAGGTGAGCGAAAATTCTCTTGCTTCATGATACTACAGATACTGGAAAAACTACGAAAAACTACGTGAGTAATACTTTGAAGTAACAGGGAGGGAACGTAGTTGTCATACTGGGTCGATTCGACCCAAGCCAATTTTCTACCAACTGCTGTTTAAAATCTATCTGTTAAATTAAGTCGCACAAGCTCTGAGATAAAATTTGAACATTTAAAGCATCATCATGTTTAAAGAGTAGTACAGTAAGTATTTTACCTGAAAGTCAAAATTGTGGGTCATTTCGACCCAGTGTGATAACCGAGGGTTAAGCAAGCGCTGTGTATTAAGTAGTATTAGTCGACGCTTTGTCAGCCGTCAGCCTCCCTTTATGCGTCGCCCCGTATAATTCAATATGAATTTCAAGATAACTGCAAACCTTTGCCAATATAAGCAGAAATGCTAAGGAATTATTCACCTAGCTCCACATCATGAATAATAAAAGAATTAACATTTTATAATCCTTTCTCCGCCGTACTGAATAAAACATCAATTCAAACGTCTATACATACTGACACCAGATTAACCTGAAATATCATAGATGTATTGATAATGCTTTCCCCACGAATTGGCATTTCCACTTGCCTCCCTTCGAATCGTTCAAGCCGCCCCCCACCCCCAACGCCCTTAATCCGCCATTTCTGTTATTCACTTAACGCAACCGGCGATCCGTTGCCCGTTATTCCCGATAAAAGCTGACCGATCCCGACGAGGGTAAGAGAAACGATCGGGCAAACCCCGTCGGTTGCACCGTCGGCTTGCTCTGGCGTGCAGCAAGGTCGGCTTCTCCAACCCCTGTCCGCCTTGAAACCCGAGGGGTCGGAGATGGCGGTTAGATGCGGCCAGCCGATTAAGACGTCGATAAATAATATTAATTGTCGGCCAACTGCCGCGCCGAAAGCACCCTCTCCCCCCGCTGAGAAACGAAGGAGGTGTTCAAGAGTGAGCGAGCAGGGGAGGGGGGTCGGCGGTGGAGGAGAGGGATGAGTTGCGTTTAATCAATACCCACGTAATGCTGCTGCTGCGGATAGATGATGGCGATGGTGGAGTGCTGGAAAGACGGCGTTGATGGAACTAGAGCGTCTGTGTCGGTGGTGGTGGTAGCGGCGGCGGTGAAGGTGGTACCGATGCTGTTGCTGTAAGTTTATTACGTAAGCCGGGCCTCCTCGACGCGATGAACGCAGCCTCGAGTTGTGTAATTAAAATTAATAATTCCGCGGCCTCGATGCAGCCTCGTCAGACCACTCTATTTGCCTTCAGCCCGCTCCTCGCCCCGTCCTCCGTGCACCTTCTTCTCAACGCCCCCCCGATACCGATTCCACGCTTGCCGCCCTACAATGGGGCCCGTAATCGCGTGGGGTTGCCTCCGTCAGACCTCCTCGCGGGCAACTTTGCGCGCCACCGTCGAGAACGGATGCCTTCTGCTCGACATTATTCCTTCTCCACGTATGCTTCGACCTATTTGGAGCTTGATTCATTTCCTTGCCGGAAAATTGCACTTGTAAGTAACAGCATCGACCACCCTGGGTGGAGGTGAGATGGTTACTTGCGTCGAGCTACCGTAGCCAGCTGAATGAATAAGACAACTGAACTACACCTCGAAAGCTGTCACTGGGTTCTCGCGTGCAACGAGCCTAGCAATTGCATCAATCTTTCATTCGAACGATCGTGGGGCGGAGCGAAAGATGAACGCGTCGTTCCTTTTTCAGCAACGTGGAGGAAATAAAAAATTCACGGCCGTCCGTTGATTCTGCGTGTCTGCCACCCTAACGAGGCGTCTGACGTGACGTTTCTGGCGCAAAAGTTCCAGCCCGTGCGCCGGGATCTTTTCCACCGCCTGTTACCGGTTATCGGCCGTTCGAGGAACGTCGACGAAAGTTGCCGAGACAGCTGGGCCAGTTTTAGCTCCGCGCGATTCGTCAACTTTATCGACATCGAGCGCGCACGCAGGACGGCCACCCCTTTGCACATCTTTACCTCGTCCCTTGGAATTCCCTGAAATTCCAGGTGACTTTCAGTCCCATTCCACAAATGAAATTCAAATTTATCGCTAGTAATATTCCGAACGAGCAACGATCGCTCTCATCTTCGCACAACGCAGAAACATCTAAAGAATGAAAATTGTCTGCCCTTTAGTTGCTAAGCTACTGAATTACATTCTCCATAGAATTTTTTACTATCTTTTTTGTGCCACTGCCAAGTTGCTCGAAGTGAATTACAAAGTTTACTTTAATTTGCAATTTCCATTAATTTCAATCACTTCTTTCCGCAAGTTCCTTTGAAAAGGAGCTTGAAGACATGGAGCAAGTTACTAAACGAGTTCGATACTTCGGGTAATTTCCGTTTGCAGAACCAGTCCTTTTGGAGTTAAGATTCTGAGAGCCTCTCTTCCTCCACCTTCATCCACCCGCGTTCCCTATTGTTTACGTTTTAGATTTCAATTCTTCCGCGCAATATACAACCATCCATTTCTCAACTGGAATTTATTCTACTTGTTTCTGGCGAAGGTAGCCAAGTGCCGTGGTGGGGGAAATGCTGCTCCGCAGCCTCCATGCACCGATACCTTCTGTCCTGACTATAGCCAAGCATTCCCTGGTCTCCTGACACCTGGAGATTCTAATCTTACAAGAGGCGGAGGAAAGTCGTGACGAATATCAACGCCGCGGTCCATTAAACCTATTCGTCACGGATTCATCGGCCCGAGGACGCGCGAAGTCGGCAGGCGTTTTCGGCACTCCAGGATCACTGGCGGGATGATATGGGTGCTTGAGACGAGCACTCGACCCACGCAAGTGGCCAGGCTCGGCGCGAGCATTCGCGCACTCGAAAGCACTCGCGCGAATGCTTTCATTTTTCAACGCCGCCGCCGCCGTCGACGGCAACCACCGCCGCGTCGACAATGAGCGCTCCTAATGCGGTAACGATTGCTCCAGGGGGCTGGTCCTTGAAGGTGTGCGTGCGGGTGACGAGTGTTCCAGCCCCGAGCCACACGCGCGTGTTCACCGTCGAGAATGGTAATTTCTTTCGGCTCCGTTTCGCGGGAAACGTCTGAGTGTGCTTGCCCAGGGGGCTGTTTTCCTTCGTGCAGCGCACGGGGTCAGTCTGCTGCGGAGGGAGGCCAGTGCTTTGGCACTCGATTGGTGGCAGGGTTGTATTTAACAGATTTCTGGGTTTTGTTGACTCGTGATGATATGTGGCGAAGAAGTTGGGGGATATAAATCACTAAAGTTCCCCGTTGCTCAGGTTATATATCTTTTATCGGTGAAGGGGAAGGAATTTTGAGAGGGGCTAAGTGAGACTAAAGGGTCTTACCAGGTATAGGGGGGAAATGTAAAAAAAATATTAACTTCTTTATTCCCATGCTTAATGATTGATCGGCAATTTCGAATAAAATATATGTAATAGAGCTAAAAAGTACATACTACGTACATTTTGAAGCATTCAAGTATCTCAAGTAATTGTGAAAATAAACTGTAAAGTTTAGGGTTGTTATTCCCATATTCACCTTAACGAAATTTCTCTAAGTAATTTTTTAGGTACAGAGCATTATTTGGAATATATAAATACTACAATTGGTGCTGGAGTTGTTTTCTCCATGCTTACCCGGCTAGACTATTTCATGGTCATAGATCATAGGATCAGTGATTCCAGATAAATCGAGATGAGTGGGTGAATGAGTCAGTCAGTCAGTCATTAGCGTCAAACTGATCATCCTTAACCCTTGTGACCCAATACCCTCGGACACTTAACTCTTAGAACAGTGTTCAAAGTCTCGCATCTTCCAATTATGCACTTCATCGTATGTATCTACGCCAATGTAAAATTAGTAGTCAGATTTCAACGGAGGATGTACAAGAGCGCCGCTACAGCGGCGTAAAGATAGCTAATTCCATCGGTGGCGATGGAATCGAGAAGCCCGCGGATTCCGCCGACAAAGGACAAAGAGTCGAAAGGAAAAAGTGAGAAACAATTGAATCAGATAACGGCGCAACGAAACACAGTTGTCTGATCGATCGCGTAAGGTCGTGACATTGCGGCAGCCCCCACAAAAGCAACATCGCCCGATCCTGTAATAAGATTCGTCCCCTTTGTGCAGCGCTTTCATCGATTGTAACCATAGCCCGTTACGATGACAAAGAGAATGGCACCGCGCGGTAACGATCTAGGCTATCGGATTTTCCATTTAAATTACAAATGTTTCGCGGTTGCCGCGACGAGAGCACCCGGGACTGATCGTTAACGCGTTAAGGAGGCCCCCCCGATGGAAATTCCCAGCGCAGCCTCCTCGCGAACGCTCGACGGATCCTCTTTCATTTTTCGATCGGGCCATCGTTAGAGTAGCTTTCATGCTCGATGGCTCGCAATTTCGCGGCACGGTGCGCGTACGCGTGTTATAGATATATAATGCCGCTTACACCCGGTTAATGCGATGCAAATTTATAAGCGAATTTCAGCATAACCGCGCGCAGAGCGCGCAACAGTTTGCACGCCGGCCCTTTATTATGCGCCGGTTACGGTTTAACGGCGTTTAAGCTCGACATAATCAATTTTATCTCTCCTCTGGCTGGAAATCGCCGCGAAAAGCGCCGATACGATTTTTCGCCGTTGCCCCGTCACGTTCGCGGCGGTTTATCTCGATACATATTCAGCGGTTATGCTCCGACGACGGAGCGCTTCCGCGGCGAAACAGTTTACTTGTCCACGAGCAAAGGGAAACGCCTCCTCGAGGCAAGTCCTTCGAGCTAGACCGATGCTGTATCAGGTTGCAGGGCAAAGAATCGACCACGGGCTGGAGAGCCAGTTAAGGAGAAAGTTCCTTTTAACGCAATTACCATAGCGCCGGGAGCCGATATTCTCCATCGACGAGCACTCGACGATCGGCTAACCGTCGAGGCAGCCCGCGAAGCAAACAGACAGCGAGATGACTTTAAGCTGTTGGAGTGGCTGCGGCTGGGGGCCTCCTTCAAACTGACCGTCTCTTTTCCGCCCTCGACGTCCGCTTAACGAGACCGAGGGCCGATCGGACGCGAGCAGGGGATTATTTTCGGCAAATTTACCGCGATACTTGACCGATACTTTCCGCGACGGCTCGAAACACACGGGGCCACCAGCCGCCGCGGAAAGTTATTTAAGTGGCCCCGTCGGTCGACGTAATTGACGGAAAAACTTATCGATACTTTCGATATCGACCACCCCCGCCCCCGTCATCCACTTTCCATGGCGGCGTCGTTGAGAACGATTGCCTTAATTGCTTCGCATCGACGGTCTACTTGCCCGCGGTGTAATTAATCCTCGGCGATTAATCGCGAGCGGCGTTTATCGCTCTGATACGTCACCCCGTCGAACGACGGCGGTGACGGTTACCGCGGGAACGTCTCTTTTCGGAAAAAGAATCAGCTGAGAGCTGTTCGTGTCAAAGGTACGGCCAGTGTAAACGTTTGAAAATTGCGGGACAAGGATATTGCGATTACGCGCGCTTTTCAAAAGGAGAGATATCCAATTTAAAACAGCGACCGTGGATGGGAGGGGGGTGGGAACGATGGAGATTAAAAAACGTGTACGCGTTTCAAACGAGACCGGATTGTATACGTAAGCGAGAGCTTGCGTAATCCGAATACGCAAACTCCACGGTTTGCAGCCCTTTTACCTATTCATCCCTTGAAAAGGAATAATGCCCGTGGCCCGGGGTTATTTGTTGTCGCCACTCGTTGCTACTCGTCGCCCGCCGTTGTTGTCCGCCGCGGCCTTCGCCGGCAATTCGTATAACAATTTGTTTACGCGGGAAATTAGGTGCCCCGGATCGAGCGGGTGGTCGAGAGGCGCGGGGTCGATTGCAGAATCGATTACGGGGCACGATTGAGGGATTACGAATATGTAAATAACGAAGAAACAAAAGCAACCGGGATGTTTTCTGATTGCGATAACAATTCCGCATTCGTTCGCACTGGATACAAATTCCTTTTGGGATCACTGTTTTAATTCGATCGGCTCTGTGTCCGGAACGATTTATTCTTAGAATGCTTTCAATGTAATGCTTGACAGTTTATTTCTGTGTTTACCAAAATGTTTTGAGAGCGATCCCCTTTTATTGTATTCAAATAACCTGCGATCCTCTGCACTCCTTATATAAAGTACGGTAAATTTACTAAGGTAAAGAAAACGCATTAAAAATAGATATTTCAGAATATAATTCTAAATAAAAAAAATTAAAACGGAAACCCAGGAAATCGTGGCAACTCATAGAATGGGAATCGCTGATCTATTTTAATATATTGAGGAAACTTGTCTATTACCATCAAGCGAATCCTTCATCTCGCGGCTTACAATCAGAATAACTCGCGTCCATCAGTTTCTACGAACTAAGGTCGAAGCCAGATATTGGCCGGTAAATTCGTTTTCGCGAGCAGCGATCGTGGAGAAATCAACCACCACCACCTGACGATCGTGGATTTGTCAGTTGGAGTTGCTGGGTCCCTGAACGTAGCCATATGGCTGTTATTTATTCTTAGCCTAATAGTTGTGTGCGTTACGAAGCTATACGTAGATCAATACGAGATGAACCTCTCGAAAAAGAATCAATGTTCTTTGGACCAATAAAGCTCCAGAATTTTTTGGGAGCAAACGCACACCTATTCTGATGTGTGCATTTCTATGCTTACGGCTCGATTTGGCCTACACTTCAGGAGCTTGGTGTTATCCCACTACTTCTGACTTACTCTTGTTTCGCGAAGGCGAGAGCGAGTCAGAAAACGTTGAGAAAAGGAGCACCGAGGCAAGCAAACTGGTGGGAGAATACCCCTCGCGAAACTCACCGGCCAATATATCTGGCTTCGACCTTAGTTTCGAGTTTGTATGCCGCATCCATCGATGTCGAAAATAACAGCCTGCTGTGCTAAATACACTCTCCCCATTCGAGGTAAAGATCGCGCGATTCCAATAGTGGGAATGCGGTGTTTGAGCGCCGAGAGACTTGGCACCAGTTTCGAAACGTTGATCTTCCTAAACACCACACTCCACCGGGAACCAAAGTTCCCCGACAGAAGGATAGTTCACGCCTTGCCGGCGACTTGCGCGCGAAACTTCGAATTGAAATATTAATTGGTCCGCGGGGCTGGATTCCTCGCGGACCGCGGAGTCATCGCTGGCTTTACGTATGCATTTATGGATGCACCCATCCGCTGACGTGCGTATGCATTTATGTATGTGGCCATGCCTCGGCGTACAAGGCGTGCCACTTATTCTGACTGCCACGAATAACTTCCACCGTTGTTTGCATAACCAAACTCTTTCCCGGCGAAATTGTTTCGCATGCGGACGGGGCCCGCCTTAATGCGTCGTGCTTGGCGAATCGCGGGTACAAATGTAGGGACGTTTACATGGCTGAAGAGAGAAATGGAAGTGGTATGGGTGGGAGGAGGTGGTTCGCTGAGAGAAAAATTTTAATCAAACATTCAGGAACAGAAGTGTGTATTTGATGTTTGAGTGTTGAAATTGGAATAAGAGATCTGTAGCGATACCTTCGATTCCGCCACTAGTTCGTATACCTGTTTCGTTCTACATTCTAATACCCCCTCGTCTAAGGCCTCGTTCACATTAATCCAGTTACTTCACTTTCAAGTCGTTTGAACTTCGATAACTTGAAACTACATTGCCAATGCGAACTTGTTATTTCCTTGACTTGAAATATTCTTTCAAGCTTCAAGTGAAGTAGTAAGAGATTCTTTGAATTTTACTTGCCTTGAAATATAATTTTACTAAGTAATATGAACGAGGGTGAGGCTTTTTAAGGGCCTGCTGCGTGTGTTAAGCCTTACTAAGCAACAGCCCAGGACAAAAAATCTCCACCCCACCTCTCCCCTTTCTTTCTGTCCTACCTACAACCATACTTCTACCCCCACCAAAAAATCTATCCTGCCTTCCACCCTGTACAGTGTACACTTTCCCGAGTCCAACATCGAACTTCCCCCTTAGCACCCTTAATTGCAATCGTTCGATGAAAACGTACCTACAACTTTCTGTCGTTTAATCGCGTTCGTGGCGGAAAAGGCGCGCAAACGAACGCGAGGTCGCCGGAAGGACGAGGAGGAATGATTTATTATGTTCCATGGGACGGTCGGCGCGGGAGGGATCGGGACGCGGCACGAGAGTGGAAGAATAATTTGCAAAAATGGAATTCTGTCGGTGGTGGACGTTGACGAGTGTAGCCCCGCGCGCGCGCTGAAATACATAAGGCGGGGAATAATTGTGATTCGTTGTACGGCGTGCTTGACGAATGAAATTTTGCGGTGGAAATAAAATTGCAACGTCGCACGGCACCCGTGCCAAGGTCTGCGCTGACCGTCCACATAATTTAATTATTACGTTGCTCGGCATTCGGATGCTGTCGCCGATGCGCACAGCGGGTGTTGATCAGCAATTTTTTCGATAATTGGACTGCACTATGGCTATTCGAAGCGTCAGCCTCGCGAATAAGAAACCCACGAGCTAAATAAATACAAATACTGATACGAATATTTCTCCATCTGGAACCTACGGCGGCTATATTTGGTAATCTTGTCCCTCGTTCGGCTATACCGTTGATTGGTAGGAAATCGGCAAGGAAATCGGCAGGGAAATCGGTAGGGATATACTGTCCGTGAACAGTGAGGGCTACGCGGATCAGCTGATAATCGGTAGAGGCGTAAGAGTACTCTTAAGATGAATTCAGTGTAATTGAATCTTGAAATATTAAGAAGAGATAAAAGAACAGATAAGTGTATGAATTTCGATGGAACGAATGTAGGCTACAGCCGATTCTCCTTCCCTCTAGGAACGGTATTTCCGTTTATCTGACTACGAGGAGCCTCGTGGCTCCGTTTCAGTTCGATATACCTCTCCAGTGTATTAATTGAAGACGCAAAGTGGCCCTAACAGCGATAACGCGGAAATCGCGTGGAACCAGCCATGCAACATCGTTAACCGATCCTCGCGTCCCAATTCGCATTGATGGGGGCACGAGTCAGGCTTCCAAGAGGTCTCGATTACCAGGCCAGAAGTGTGCACGATGCTAGCACGATTCTATAACGAGTTCCAGAGTTTATGGACGTGGGAGATACGTGCACGTGTATCGAGGAAGACCGATAACGGGCTGGCATAAGCTCGACTGTAACGAGGAATGCGGGAAACAGATGTAGCCGGCGATAATTCAAACTGTTGGAGAATATGCTGAATATTTGTCTAGAGCTAGGACAGCAATGTTGGGGGTGTTAGATCGTGGCGGTTAAAAAAGAGCCGTGGGAACGTGGAAGCTTCCTATTAATTATGCTTATTAGTCGTCCAGGATTTAAGTACAATTTATTGCGCAAAAATTCACCCTTCGAGGTGTACATCCTCTCAGTCCCTACTTCAACCTTGATATCACATATTCTAATCCATCCACTGTACACAGTTGAGTGTAATATCTAAAAGAAAGCCTTTAGGGATTAGTTTCGGTATCACGTCCACAGCCAGATGCTTCGTCGGAGTCTTAGGATCCCATTAATATTATTCCCAACACCCAACAAGGCAAGGCAACTCTTTACCCCACGGCATCAAAGATTAAAGCCACCACTTAGACAGCAGAATATTCAATTTGTATTTAGTTTTCTGTTAAACACTTCTGGCGCTAATTCCGCGTTCTCGGTTACGTGGTAACGCGGTGGAAAAAACGACACACGATCGAGACTCGGTGAACAGGGAAGGAGGAAAGAATGGAGAGGGGGCAGTAAATCAGCCGCGGGGCAGTAAAATCGTTAACGTTAATAACCGAAGGCTGGGACGAGAACGCCGCGCCGTCTCCCGATATTCAATTACGCTGCTGCGGCCTGCACGCGACGAAGGTGAGACTGCTATCTCTGCTATTGACATTTCGTTTGGTTCATTTTGGTCGCCTCGTTGTTCTCGCCGCGATTCCATTGGCGCCCATAAAAATCATCGACCACGATACGCTTTGTCGAAGCAGGATCGATTCCACCTCCTTTCCCTTTCGGTGAATCGTCCACCGTCCCTTCGCCGGTTCCGCTCCTCGTTGCCCCACATTTCCATCTCGATTATTCGAAAGAGAAGTAGAGTGGAGTCGTATAACCTGGGCTGCGAGTGCTAACGAGTCGTTAATGCATCTCTATTCGATTCGATTGGCGAATAACACGCGAAAAGTTATCGAGATGCAGTGGTAGAGCCAGTTGTGTGGATTCGCAACCGTGGCTGACCATATACGAGCTGTTTCCCCTTGCGCTCTTGTCTGACGGCTTCGTTGCACTTTAACTTGACCGTTTGGGGTCAGATCTTCTTATAATCATAAATTGGGCAAATGGGGTTCATAACTCTGATATAATATAAATATAAATTTATTCCATCGCTAAAAAGAAATTTTTTATTTAATAATTTAATTATCTCAATAAAAGGCGTAACATTCCTACTTTATTTGGACCTTTACGACCTGAAATATATGTACCTTAATACTTTTCCTCCAAATGAAGTTACAAATAATAATAAAATTATTACATAAAATAAATTAAATAATAAATAAATTATTACTGGGAAAATTATTGACTACCTATTAATTACTTTACATATTTTAAAGCCTGAATTTAATGCACTAATCAATTTAATTTTATTAACGCATTTATAAAATTTATCATTGGAAACTAAAGGGGAATATATGTACCTGTTCAATAATATTAATGATGTTAAGTACCTATATGGAATATTCTCGACGAGTTCCAAAATGATTTGAATTATGCAAAGTCGAAAAGGATTTATCGATGTACCACGAGAATCCCTCAAAATCACTCTGCAGTCTTTGCGGTAACTTTACACCAACGTTCGCCGTCCAATAAAAGTTATGTACTGCAGAGATCCCTATCGACATGCAAAAGGCGTGAACGAAACGAACCACCCAGGTGTAATACTTCTTCTGCCGTTCGCGAAACCATCTTGGCCACGAAATTGCAACAATTACCACGGGACGAGGCTGTGTAATTTGCAGAGCGGTGATCCACTCGCGAAGCGTCGGTAAAGCTACCTCGCTTCCGGGAGCCGTGTCGCGATATACATAGATAAGAATATAAACGAGCCTGTGATACATCATTTAAATTGCTAAAGACAAAAAGCAGAGTATTCCGATTTCCGCTTCCGCTATTCTCGGAGCTTGAAATTTCGGAGAGGCCTGTCATTTAACAATAGATAAAATCTTAGAATGACAGTCGTATTCCTGCATCGTCTTCGATCAATAGCAATTAACTTCACCAAGCTTTCATTCGGGCAAAAGAGGTCGTCGACCTATCCTGATTCCATTCCAGTTGAATATTAGATAATACTTATCATTATTTAGTGTCGATTCCATCGCCAGTTTGGGTTACCGAGTCTCGAACCCCTTCGTACCAATAAGATTACTTTATAGCAGAAAATAGATTTCGGTGAACGGAGACGGTTTTGGATCGGCTTAGTAAGAAATATCGTTGATTTTGTTAGAGTTAAAGGTTCCAGGACTATGGAATTTCATGAGTTATAGACACTGCTCTTTTTGAATTGTAGGGTAGCTCTTTATAATTCACGAGCTCGAGTGCTACTCTCTGTTAGACTATTCTTCGTCGTCTTTCCAGAAACCGTCACCTGACAATATCAATTTGTAACTTTGTTGACTCAACCCGCTATCCCATTTCCGCGACGGATTTGGATAGATTTTAATTAGGTTGGTCAAGCTCCAAATTAAAGCATACAGCGGAACATTTATGTACCCAGTATCTCAAGGAGCTACCACGTGCTCCATATCCGTGCTCCAGTTACCTTTAAAAAGCAGTTCAAATCTTCCTAGATATCCTCCACTTCACTCTCATCCTGAATTCTGCAAAAAAAAAAAAATAATCGTCAGTCTAAACACTTCCATGTCAAATCTGTGCAAAGAACAATTGGCTAATTGCAAGTTGAAACACAGCCCAGCCACAAGAACGCGTAAATGATCATCCGAAGCTCGGAGTTCGACGTGGCAGCTTTTCGTCAGCCGGAGGAGCGCAGCGCGAGTCCTCGCGACTGAAATAATTAATCTCTGGGAGAGGAGGCGCGGGACACGCGAGAGTTTCCTGCGAGATCCCTCATCGCGACAATGTCACCGGAGGCAGTCGGTTACTTCTTTCAGGCCAACTTGCCAAAGAAAATCCCGATACTGCTCGCTACCAGAGCCGCGTCGTCATTTCCTGTCGGGACACCAGTCCGAGGGACTTCCCTCGCGATCCCGCCGCGCCTCGCGGTCGATTTTCCACGCGGATCGGCGTCCACGAGCCATTGTTAATAACGTCGGGGCAAGGGTGTGCACGTTCCATCGAATCTGTTCCCTCTTCCACCAACATCTCGCGCCGTAATATTTCAGACGCGAGTAATTAGTTCAGCGTGGAAATTAAGTCACCGAATAACGAACCGGCTCTGTCCTCCTCTACTCACTATGGGATTATCGATTGAAAGAGAAGCTTGTTTTAACAAACTCATGATTCATGATAGACTATTTCCTGTGCTCGAGTCTTTGCGACCACGTGGGTGGAAAATAAGTGAGTTCAAGAAGAATGGTACTTTAGGTACCCAAGAATTTTAGTTTTAGTTTTCATTTTTACTTCACTTTTAGCTCAGTTTTATATTTTTCTCTATCTTTTGTATTCTAATGTTATGACCTGACACACTTATACAGAGGTTAGGCTTAATAGCAACTTTATTTGGATCTCGCCTTTTCACCATTCTTTATACTAAAATCGGTGAAACAAAGACGAAAAGTAAGAAATAAATATCGCCGAAGGGATGCAGCGAAATGTCTTTTACCCAGCACGCCACATAACCCCACTCGCAGCTGGTTTTTAAATCCCCGCGAAGTGGCCAGGTTTTCAATCAAGAAATGACTCGCTGAAATGGGTTAATCGGCCTGACTCGGTGCCAATTACCGCGGAACGCTTTCAGCCGAGTCTCAGGGCGCCGGAACAGGATGGTTGCAGGCTCCCGTGCCACATGTTGAATCGTTGGGATCGCACCTTTAGCCAGTGGCACGGTTCGACGGCCGGTTTTGCTGTCTTTGCCGTCGCGACGGTGGATACCGTTGGCAGAAGGGGGAGGCCTCGAAGTCGCTTTAGCAGCCAGGAAATTACACGTCCTTCCGTGCTATAAGTTCACGGGGTGAGAAGGGGCCGCGCGTCGCCTCGCGTCGTCTGTGGCGTGGCGCGGCGTGGCGTGCGTTTACCGCCTTGCTCTCGTATCCTTTCATTGCGCCCGCGGGTCGGTATTAATTACTATTCGTGTCTTCGACGCGTAATTAATTGTCGAAATTTGTCATGCGCCGGCATAACCGCGACTTGCCTCGAAATTTCACCCCATCCGAGCCTCTGCTGTAACAGGGGAGCCGTGCGCCCCGGAAGGAACGTTTTATCTTGCTCACGCGAGCACGGTGCACGCCAGCCGTGCCGGAATTCACTCGCGGGACATATTTTACGTTTGCCCGCGCGCGTTACCGTGCCAGGGGAAACGTATGGGTCCATTAAAAAAGAGGACGTCGACGATCTTGGGGTACTGGAAACAGTTTCGCTGGTGGAGGTTCTCTTGGTAGTTCCGCGCACTGGGAATGTCTTTGAATCGGAAAGTAGAATGGAAGGACGAGGCTAGTATAGATTCAGAGGTCGAAGAAGCATCTAGGAGCCATAAAATGGCTTCTATTTGGAGCATCGATTCGGTTCTAAACGCACCTTTACCACCAGGATACGACGACGCTGGCTCGTCGACGGTTCCCCCTTTTTCAGCCCCCCGGGCGATACTTCTTCCAGAAGCAACGAGCTGATTAAGCGGTCGAGTGTGTACATCCGCGCGTCGTTCCTCGTCCGCCGGCGCTCCGAGCCTCGTTTCTTTTAAATTAATGGCCCTCGTGAATCAGACGCGATGCCCCAGCCTGCTCGTCGCGGAACACATGGCGTGTCGCAGTGAAATCACCGACGTCCCTTCGACTCCACGAAAAAACGCCCCCAGGATGCACTCTGCGTTGGATCGTCCAGAATTACTCTTTCAAAAGGAAACACGCGTCCAATTTAGCCTACAACGATTTTTCTTTTATATAAGTACCTAGATGTTTTAATGCGATCCATTATGAATATCTGGGTTAATTTTAAAACTCCTCACATCACGAACTCCAATAGATAGAATAATAGAGACACACGTCTTCTGTAACTCTGGGGGATACTTTTACAGAAAGATAGCTAGCTCACCAATTTTGAAGCTAGGAGAGGTTCAAAGCTGAAGAGGGCATTTAATGGTGGAACATACGGCGCGAAGGGAAGGAATTAAAAGCAGGAAAGAGGGTGGCGAGATTCACGGCGTCGTTTGTTTCTCCTCTCCTTCTCGTTTTGTCAAGCCTCCCTCAGTAGCCAGCGCGGAACTTTAAAGTTCGCCTGGCGAGAGTAATGGCTTCCGTCTCTGCAAATAGATATCATAACCGATACGCCTTCTGGCCGGCGCAGACATTTTTCTCCTCGGTTAAAACACTCGGACGCGAGCGGAGGCTTTCGCTCTCGCGTCCCTTTATTTGCCAAGCGAGTATCGTCGCCGCAAGAAGAGTAGGTATCGCGACAACAGATCGGACACCGCGCTGGACTTAGTACCGCGCTAAGTCCAGATCAACTCCGTCTCAGCGACGGTCCCCGCGAAGTTTCGAAGTGGCAGTGCGCCAAAATGTTACGAATTCTTCGCGCATTGTGCAAGGGAACCTGAGCACCGGTAACTTCTCCATTAACTCTGGAAAATGTTACCCTGGCGAAACATTGGGGCAGCGACGTCCCGGGGATCCGAGGAATTTTTGTGTCAAAGGCGACTGGAGATAAGAAGATCCGAAGGAGGGTGGCTCTTGTAGCTCTAACTGCAACTGAGATTGGACTTTTAATACTGTACTACAATTCGTACCGGAAATTTATCTTATTCTTTCTACTGCGAGCCAGAAACCGTGAAACGCGACATGCAGTGGGTTCGCTTCTTTCACAGAAGATTTCGATTTTCTTGATCAATTTATTGTTAATACTTTTAGAGCCATGGTGGGAATCAGATATGTGGTGGGTCTGTAAAAAATGTGATAAGAAAAAAGATACTATATACTCTTTTCTGAGTCGCGATCCCCTTTTATAATATTCCAATAATAATCTCCACCTCCCTCTTCCTCGCATAATTTTCTTTCTTTTATTTATGAAAAATCAACGTTACAACATTAATAGAATATGGCAATGTAACCATATGCAATTATTTATATAAGTGGGGAAAATCGTGATCTAAAAATACCCGTCGCGATCCGCAGGTTGGGAATGACTGCTCTCTTTTGATTTTGAACTAAATTGAAAAATTCCTTTTCCGTTTGAACGAGGTTATCGGATATGATGAATATCGTGGTCCACCAATGGCCTACGCAGCACGGAACGCTGTTAATATCCATTAACCGGTTAACTGGCACCGCTTTTTTTACACAAAAAAAATCAAAGAATCACACAAAATTTGGTGTACAGGGGTTTCTTGAGTCGCTTAATCGATTCCGGGGGTTATTTGTTTCATCTGACACCTCCAACCCCTAAAAAAAAAATTTACGGGTGAGTTCTTTGAATTCTTTACTGAACCTTTTTTTTATTTAAAACTTTTTTATTTGTGAAGTTTTCTCGTCTATAATTCGGTACACTCTGGGGTCGTGAATTTTTCACCAGCTAACTGCGAGAGTAATTACTTACTTATGAAATTCGCTGGTCATTTTGGTTCGGCCATATTGATATTTAAAATTCCAATGCCAAATTCAGATTCAGCGAGCACAAAGACCCCTATACACAATTTTTCTAAAGCCCGATAATATTTCAATATTTGACAGTCATTTTGGGTTGGTCATTTTAAGTCTGCCATATTGAATTTTACAATTCCAATGCCAAATTCAGATCCAGCGACCCCAAGAACCATTACATACCAAGTTTCATTCAAATCGTTTGAAAATCAAAAAAGTTATTCCATTTGATCAAATATGATACATAAGCAGAATTGGCCAGAATTTTTTTGATCATATATAACATATTGCCAGTTAACCGGTTAAGAGTAATTTCGTTTCGTCAACGAAGGTGCATTCGCGTTAGATCGCAAAGACGATGAAAGAAGGGCCGAAAGGGACGGGGGCGCAGGGCGAGGATCGAGATTCAAGTGGCGGAGACGGCCGTTCACGCTGGTCGGACGTTCGACTTGCTACTAATCAACGTAATTCCTAACTTGTAAAACACACAAGCTAGTTCCGTGGTCCTTAACGAGGTTATCCCTTGTTAAACATCGAACCCTTGCAGGATACGCCGGCTCGCTGGTCGAGAGCTCGCAAAAAACCGGAGCAGTGTGTGCGATCGCACGTGTCATTCGCTTACGGAAATCGTCGGGCGGCCATTTCGCTTTTACCTGCCGTGGAAATTCCACTACGAAAGCGATCAGCTGCGATCAAAAGAACGCTCCAAATTCATATAAACCACTAATGATAAAATTCCTGCGTCATCACTGCTTTACTCTAGGCTACCCACTCCCTCTGTGTAGATCCGTGAAGTATGCAATCAGAGATGAGCACATGGTCCATGGATTTACTTAAAACTAGATCTCTGCTGCGCCCAGTGGCGGATTGGCAAGGATGCTCAAGTGGGCGGTTTATGAAATAAGCCCCCACAAACATCAGACAATATGTTAACAATGTGAATGAGCTTTTAGTAGCTGGAAAACGTAACAAAAGTTCCAATATTATTACTGGATGCAACTAAAATTTCCAGTGCATTACTATTATAATAACAAAATTGTAATAAAAGCATTCTTCGTGGGTACTAATATTTAAGAATGTAATAAATAACTGCGGAAAAATAAGGTTATTATTTCTTCTTTTAAAAAATGATAGCCTTATTTAGATTTATTTACATTTATTTATCTAGAAACGATAAAAAAGATTTATCGAAGACTGATATCAAAAATGACATTAATCTAAATGATAGCCTTATTAGTTACGGGAGGGTTAGCCCGCTTTGTCTCCTAACAAGGAATATGTACTTTTAAACCCAGTTTGCCACTTTTCAAGTATTCTCACCCATCCACTTCCAACTCCGTACCCACATCTCCGAGAAGCAATATTCCTCTAAAAAATCCCATCACAAGCTACGCATCAGTGCCAGTTTCCACCTGCAAAGTCAGAGAAGGCAGTCACTGCGGTAAGAGGAATCGAGCCGTCACGAACGCAGTCCCCGTCCACTGCGCCATTCGACTGGCAAGCTCGGAACATTTTTAATTAGTCCCCGGCCAGGGACCCCGAATCCAGACGCCACGGAATGAGGGACGCGTGCTAATCCGACTTTAAGAACGAACTAACGAGACAGCCGGCGAACGTGAGCGGAAGTATGACCGGCTGCAATTAGGTTCCCGCTCCTGGGCACGATTTCTCTGGGCCCCCCTCGCTAAAATGGAAAAACCAGTCGCACGTTTATCCCCGGGGGCGCGTGGAACCGCCGCGACCCCGCCGTATCGACTCGATCCCCGAGAGCGCGGAGCAAGGAAGCTGGGCGGCGAGGAGCGAGGAACGAGGAACGGCGGCGAGCATCTTCTTCGCGGTGGCAGAGCGGTAGGAGGCGGACGGACAGGGAGGAAGAGAGAAAGAGTCAGCGGGCTGCATAATTGCAGCGAATTAAATTCGTCTCTCGTGGCTCCGCCGGAAATCACTTCTCCTCGCCACTCCCACGTCATTATTTTCTGCGCGGCTGGCAGCGCCTTTCAGAGTTTACGTACTTGTCGTACTCGCCGGGCTTCGTTAACGAACTTCGCCGGGGTTCATCGGGTTTTTGTTAACGAGCCGCAGAACGGATTCGCTCTTTCAGGTAAAAACTTCTGCCCGCCGCTCTCCATTATCTTTGCGGAACAGAGGATCCCCGCGGCCGGACCGCGCGCGTGCTGCGAATTATTATTTTATTCCGTTCGAGCGGCGACAAGCCCGCGATATACGCGCGCCCGATGCGTAATTGCAGCGTCTTTGGCACGCTATCTCGTAGCCGAGTCGAGGAAAATCGCCGCGGACCGGCTAATTCCCCCTCGGTGACTCTGCCGCTTGCGACGGGGGAGCGTTAGGGGCACCGCAACGACCTCGACGATGGCCGAATCGCAGTTTCGCCAATCCTGAATTGCGATTCTTGGACAACTGGCCGCCAGATTTGCCTGGCTATGGACTCTGCCGATGGACTCTAATCTCGCGCGCCGTCTGCTAACAGCCAGTTACGTCTTCCTGGCGATAGTGCAATCGGGCGCGTGATTGCGTCCATCGCGGCATGGCTGAACCGCTGGAACTGCGGTGCACTGCTATCGCTGTGCAAAATCACGGGATGCTGGATTCTTCGAAGCCTCTGCAGCTCCCTTTTTTATCGCTTTTTTAGCATCGTCAGGGGCAAGATAATCTTGAGTTTTCGGTATTCTTGAGTTCAGTGGCGCACTCAACATTTCGGGGATCTTGGCGGAGCCGAGTTGAAGGGATACAAATATTTGTAATATAAATCCAACAAAATTCATTAGGTGATATATAAAAAATAATTTAAAGAATAATATACAGTTTTCTTTTTTTTACACAGCCCCTGAATTACTTCAGTCGTAGTTAAGACCTTGTCCCCCTCTGGGTGCGCCATTGCTTGAGATTGTTTTGAACTTTCCGCAAATCACGAAACGATGGATGTCGCAGATTTGATCCCAGAAGATCAATGGAATTGTTTATGGATAGTTGAATTCTGCGGTCGCGACTTGCTTTCAATTTAGAAACGCATCCACAGATGTGAAATTCAATTCCGTGACGTTGGTTACCATGCGAAGATGTTTGTTGACTATTCGTGGGCCATTTCCCTTTTGTAGCCTCGCTTCGCCCCGCCTCGGGATCCAGACTGATCGAATTTCCACGTCTGAGGATCTCGGGATCCGCGGAGGAACGTGCGCCGGCGCTCTCCTCGATCTTTCCTCGTTAAGACTTCGCGCGACGCGAACTTTGCCCTCTCGCCTCGAAAACGAAGTTACGGGTCTTATCACGGTCGACTAACGCCAGATTCCGCCTCTTTTTTCCGCTCACTTCGCTCTCGCCCCTGGATAGAATTTGAATTCTACCCTTGGTCTGTCCGCCACTCGCAGCACAACTTTTCATAAATGCTAAAGAACCTCGGCAAGCGTTAATCGCATTGCGAAACTTTTCTGCCCTTTTTGTTCCCTCGATCATTCGATTAACGTCGATTTCTTGCCTCTTCGAGCCACTCTTTCAGTTGTTGCAACTGCTTTCTGCGTCGCAAGAATTCGATAGGTCCGCAGGCACTTGGGTGCAAGGATCAGGTACCCGGCGAGGAAAAGCTCTTGATGTTATAGAAATAAAGAGAATAAGTGTAAGCCAGTGTAACTTTCTCGAGGAAATGCCAATTAGGGCAAACTGTACAATGACTGGCACCCTAAGATGAAATTTGAAATGGAAGGTCTTTTTTTTTTAAGCTTTTATATGGTCTTAGTTTCAGTTATTATCGATAATTATGGATTTCTCATTAACGCAAAATATTTTGGGTACCTTTTAAGTCTTTTAAAAGTACAATCATTAGCATACGTAATAGTACATTTATTATCACAGCGTGTATCAATTATTGGCACTCACAAACTAAAAACAAAATGTTGATTTTTTAATAATTCGTTCTTCATTAATAATTATACATAAAAATAAATAAGAGACCAGGCAGAAGAAAATAAAATTGAGATCTAGATAGAGTCACGTGATTCAGAATAATTGTTTAAGAAAACCATCAACTCTTTCTCGTAGCGGAATGTTTCTCTTTAATATACTTACTCCTTATCAAAATTTTATGAAAAAAAAAGCTTTGTAGTGTTTCCAGATGTAAAATGTGTAGTTCAACTATTGGAATTTGCAGTGTTGTAATGAAAAAAAAATTAAGAAATTTTAAAAAAGTACTTTTTAATATGTAGATTTTTAATCAGGATGCAAATGATTAGTGCAGTTTGCCGTACCTGATAAAACAATGTTTTCTTTTAGTGATTGACATCATTCCCACATCCTCGTCCCAATATACATTTCTTTCTCCAACAATATGTTCTTTTCATTACGAATAATCTCTTCTGACGTTCCATAGCTCTTCTCCTTCGTCATTTACCTCCGTAAAATTATTCCATCGCGAGTTACCTACCTTATGTACTACTTCCCAATGAATTATAAAATATAACTGCAGAACCTGTCCGCTCAAGCGTGAAACTGTTTAAACCGAAAAATTAAACGTCGGGATAGCAGATTTAGTTATTAACTAAATGTTTGATACCCTCATTTCCTACTTCATTTACAGATACACTCAGCACACGTATCATAAAATCTCGTAGCTCTATATCCCCTGTGAGATTCAGGCTCGTATGAAACATGTCCTAAGGGCTCTTCTCCAGAGAAAATTAATACAAATATTCACCAGGGGGTAGTGGAACGAAAGAACCGTATAGAATTACGCGCGCATCTTAAAGTCAATGAATGAATGCTTATTCTACGCGTGTATGGGATTAATTCAAATATTCCGCGGCGCAAACGGGAGCAGCGCGGTTCCAGGTCGCAAAGGGTTAACGAAGTTCGCGGAAGCGCTGCTCGAAATGATTCCCCCGGCGCGAAATTACCGGCTCGCGTTTTCGTCGCCGCTCTTTTACACGCTCCCGGAGATTAACCGCTAACGGAGTAAAGCCGAAAACTCGATTCCCAACGATCAGCTCCTCCTTTTGTAGTTTCAATCGCGCTGCGTTATAGATTTGATTTCCACGGTCTAGGGGCAGCGATTCCCGATCATGAACCTGGATCGCTCGATCCTATCACCACGCCCGTGTCTCTCGTCGCTCCACCGTTTTACGAACGCCGAGATCAACGTCGCTCAGTTCCCTCGGGTTAAACCTTCGCGTTTTGAATTTCGGTATTCCTCACTCTTTCGATAACAATCGATGGTACTTCCAATTCGGTGTGGCGATATCAACTGGATGAACGTTATATCTACAGACACTAGTGGAAAGTTTAACGTTGGTAGTTTATGCGCACTTTACACGTTTGCGATATGTGTAATAAAAAGGGGCAGGAAGGAGAACGATTTTGATTGGATTCTTTTACTCGAAACACTATTCCCAAAAATATTCACGAAGTTCCTACTCTTTTCTCTTTCAAATGTGCCCTCAAAACCTATTTCTTGAACCACCCTTCCCTTTACCAATAAGATCTAGTCGCGGGTCACTTAAAACAGCCATCACTATACTACTTTTATTTTTGTTACTATTTGGCCTTAATTTTTCTGAATTCTTTTAGTACGAACACATACTACATCTGTATATCTTATTTTGCTGTATAATTTTTCCCTTATACATATACGTTAATTATTAGGTATAGACTTCCTCTTACTTAGCTATATACCTCGTTGCAACCAAAGAATATTTCTCGTTAAATAGATAAATGAATATCAAAGCTGAGCCTCGCCTTCTTACATTTGCCTTATTACGTTTTTCAGTTTCTTCTTCTCCTAAGGTAAACGCACCAATAAACGAACACTTAAGGCCAATGAATGAACACTATTATAAAATTATATTTGCAACGCGATTAATTCCCCGTGCTGCAAAAGATGTTTGGATATGAAACAAGAAATTAAAAGAAGTCTCTAATTAATTAGTTACTTATTTTAATATCTTATTTTACCCATATTTATAAAAAATGTCCATTCACTGGTACGTGTTCAGTTACTGGTACATTTACCCTATTCTTTACTGAAAATTATGTTCTTCGTAATACATGCACAACGTGTATAGTAATAAATAACTGACCAAGTGGTCCCATTATCCCTCGAGTCCCCTCAGGACTAAAACATCTCGATCCATGGCCTCTTCTTAAAACGAGAGAAAACTTGCTCCCCAGTCCGTTGGAAATTGTAATAGACGATCAATGGACAAACTCGAGCGCGGAGGAGCAAATGGTGCAGCAGAGGTCCGTGAAACGAAGATACACCGTCCAGAGGCCAGTGGCCGTGTCAAGAATATACGAGTGGAGTGGGATCGTTGGGGTGTCCCCAGGCACCGGGGCGAAATTAAATTTCAAGCAGCGCTCGGATTTTAAAGTACAACGAGCTCACGGGTCGGATAAAATTCGATGTTTCATGGAGTGTAAGACGGGCACGGGCCACTGTGTCATTGGACGAGGCGCAGTTGCATTTGTACAGTGTCAGCGGGTCGTTCGATGCGGTCGGGGCGCAGGATCGGGCGAGCATCCCCCCCGCGAGAAAACCCCATAAAATCAGCTTACTTCGGGAGCAACACACGCCCGCCGTTGCACCAGCTCCAGACCCGTGTTCTCCGTGGAGTGCGCGCGCTGGCTGGCCTGGCCTGGCTGGGTCAGAGTCCTGGGATTTCGTTTTGTAAAACAGTAGCATCGCGGTCGATAGCCCGGGGAGAAGTAGATGTCGACCCCCGAAGGATCAGCGGCACGACTGTTTCCCGACTGCGCCGCAAGAATTTCAATCTCGATAATCTGCCGCCTCGATAATGGAACAACTTCGCGCCCGATCCACGCCGATATTTTCCCCTGTTATACGATTCGATTAACCGTGGCTGATTTTTGTCCTACCCGCCTCTCGGCTCCCCGGAAAATTCCGACGCCGAGTGCAGCTTGGATTTATCGAATCGGGATTTCATTTCGCGGGGTATATCGCGGCGTGTCGTGGTGCGATTCACCAGTGGTGGAAAGATAAGTGAAGGAGGGTGGAGGGCGAACACGCGAGAAGGCTCGTTGGATGTTAATTGGAGAGCAAGCGGGCACGATTCGATATAAGAAATCTTCCGTTTCTTAAATTCTATATAAGAACCCTCCTGTTCCTCATATCGAAGCATCGCCACCAAAATCTTCCCTCTTAATTTCTCGGACCTCTCCTCGCTTCCCCCAAAGCACCCCTGCCCGAAGGACAAACTTTCCCTGGAGCAACACCGGAGGATGAGAAAAAAACCCTCTCAGCGTTGGCGCTAGTGTCCAGGGACGCTTTGTGCCGGTTGGGCCAACGGGGAGAGGGTATCGAGGATCCTGCCGGTAGGTATCGGGAAATCGGCTTAGCGGGCCACCCTCGGTGCCTGGCTGCTTCTTTCCCGAAGGCAAGCAAAGCCCTGGCTCGTGATTTCGTGGATTGCTTGTGCACGGCTCGCAACCGCAGCCCCGACCGCGGCTAAGGGCCAAGGACCGAGGACGCAAACGGGAAAGGATCGACGAGGCGCGGTCTGGTTTGCGGGCCAGGATGAACCTGCAAAGAATGTCCGGCCTCTGCGGTCGGATAGGATCGATGAAACCGCCATGAAGTTCGCGCCGTGGAACGCTGGAGGACCGGGGCTATTGTCGGTGGGTGGCGGCCGATCGAACTCATTTGCGATCTCACCAGTCGGCAATTAAGCCGCGAAAGGAGTCCCTTTGATCGGTCGCCGTGGAAGGACTGCACGCGTTGCGTGATCACTGCGATCTTCATCTTCCTTGGGGGGCAGCGACTGCCTGAGTGGCGTCTTGTATGACGCGAAAGGGGAAAAAGGAAAGGGGAAAGGTAGTTGAGCCGGGGTAAGAAGAAGAAAGCTGGAACGCAGAAGCGCCGGAAGAAGAGGGGAGACAAAGAAGATCGCTTTAAGGAAGGGGGTCGCGCGGACGTGGCGCCATTGTTGACTCCTAATTTCGCTTCGACGCCTAATTAAGTGAGCGCGTTGATTCCCTGCCGGGTCCCCGAGGCGAGGGCCGTGTCGGAAAGGGCAAGGGCGCGGTAAGAGACGGAGAAGAAGCGTGGAACTCGTTACATTCAGCGACTCCGATGTGCCGCGTTAGTTACGCGGGCACTACTTAAGTGAAATCTCCTCGATCCCCGTGCTTTTTCCCCCGCAGATTTCAGATTCACCTTCCATCCCCGTGTTTTCCTTCGCCCCTTGTCTCCTCTGTTTTTTTCATTCCGCCGAGCTTAAGCTCGCAGCCCCTGCTCGCGACCATCTCGCCCGCGTAATCCGTTACACGCGTAACCGGCCGCCATAAGTCGGCGGAATCGCGGCGCCCGGTAATCAGCTTTTCGCGAATCATTCTCCACGTCTGACGGCTTTGAAATTCGTTAGGAAGTCGCCGCGAACGTGGTTGCGTAAATTATTGCATTAAAATAATAGATTCAGGCCACAGCAACCAAGCGCTCCAACTGTTTCGTGGTTTCGAGTTAGGTGCGACGAAGGCCAAAGAACGTCAAGGGTGTTACTTGCAACTGGATCTGCTTCACACTAACCTTTCCATGCAGTCTAACAGCTCTTTGACTACGAGACACAGTTTAGATTTGTATTTGCCTCCATATCTACTTGTAAATCCACTGCGTCCTTTTTCTATATATCCTCCTATTGTTCTCTTTCTCATATCCTCCCACTATCGTCGTTTCAATTCTTTAAACATAGTGCTGTTCTTTCATCCTCTCACCGTTTCCTTAATAGAACCGTTTTCCTCTCTTCTTTTCCCTGCCTTTCTACCTTTTTTTATTGTCTTAAACACCCCATTGGGTTAGGTAGTAGAGGAATAGTTATTCTGAACCTCGACCAGTGGCTAGGTTAACAACAGCTGACACAGCTGGACCCCGCCTTTCGCACTCTACTTCTACTTTTACATATACTATATTATAATTTCTGACTCTACTATTTCTCCCTCATCGTGTTTTTTCTTGTAATTTTTGTAATGTCTACTGGTGCTATCAAGTATTATTATTATTCATAGTTATGATTATATTTTTTGCAACGATGAGCTACAACTGGCCAGCAGATCACTGTAGAATAATGGAAAATTATTGGACAGGCCAGAGGACACCTTCTATTTTCTCCGAACCTGCTAGCTCGCGAAACGAACAACGACTTGGTGACGTTCTTAACTCGCGAGAGGAATCGCGGCTCCAGCCGTTTGTCGTTCGCACTTAGCGAGGCTATTAACGCCGATGAAACCACGGATAAACTGCCGGCGGTCTTCGCGGGCGCGGTAATTAATTTCCAGCGGCACAGATATTCCCCATTCTCGCGGCTTAGCATCCCCCCTCACCGCTCCCAGTCCCTCCTCGTTTCTTTCCGTTATCCGGCTTTGTCGACCGCCTCGGGACACCAGGCTGAATCGCCTCGTCGACTTAATTAAACGTCCAGAGTGGAATTGCGCCAGCACGGGATCCGAATCGACGAAGAAAGAGGGTCTCGAGACGCTACGGTCACCCCCGCCTAGGAGTGCGTGCGACTTGAGGCGAACTGTCACCGAGCAGGCGGCTGAATATCCAGTTTTAAGGAAAAAAAAAGCAACGCGAGTTCTTCTCCCGTCTGTGCCGCTGGAATTTTGCGAGCGAAGTTGGAGCAGCTTTCCAAGAAAGTCGAAACCACCCTTGCCTCCTTCCAAGGCTCTAGCTTTGTCTTGACGAGGCACTGATAGCCCCAACTCTTTAGTTTTCGTAGCAACCACCGATGTAAATTGTTCTCGCCTCTGGGTTGCTGTTTTCATGACATTTAGGAGATTATAAAACTCAGCGGAGCTACAAAAATGCACGATAATCTCGCACGCCGTATTAATGCCGCACAATTGTTTCAATCGAACGATTCGAGTATCGAGGCACGTGTTACGATCAACGTGACGACACTTAAATCTTTTAGCGGATATGCAACGTTGACAGAGTTAACTGATGCCTGAAAATTGGGTCGTGTGATATATGACGGATTATATTTTTACGTGGACGAAAGCATTGTTATGTAGCTGGAAAGATGTCATTCGCAGGATCGAAGACGGCCACTCACTAGCGAATCATTTCGTTGGCTCGTTGCGAAGAGTTGACGTGATATTAACTATGCAATACACCTGCAGGTATCAATCTGTTATTAAATTTATTTCACGGTGGCAAGAGTGTGCGAAATCAATAAACATCCGGGCCAGCGTATTCCGCAAAATATCGCCGACTGCTATACCTGCATTTAGAAAATATCGAATTACTCGAAAACCCGTGAAAACGCGGCCCGATTTTAAACGGATTCCAGGGCCATCACATTTGTATAAATTTCCGGCACGATCGCGTAACGGAATATAAAATTCCACGGTGCAAATAATTTTGCAAATTTAACGGAAATGTTCGAATTCTGTTTCGGAAATGCAAACCAGTTATGCGACACCAAAGTAAACCCTTTTTCGCGTCCGTCCGTAATCAATATCAATCGTTCGCTTTCGCATTGTTCGAATCATTTACTATTTCGAGCGGAAAAACGCCAGCGAGGATAGCATTTGACGCGGGTCAATAAAATTATATCGGAATATATTCGCTGGGAGACGGCGGAATAACGAGGAGACACGTTACTCGGAGAAAAGCCCGGGAAATCCGTCCGATTCAACGAGCTCCGCGTCTCACGAGGTTCTTTGTTTGCTAGACACGCTCTGGTAAATGACTTTTGTAAAAGGGCTGTCTCACAGTGCCCGCCACCTGACGCTGAATAATTTAAAAGAAAAACACCTGCGCCCAGTGCACAACCGTTCCGCCCCACAATGCACGATTCTTCTCTCGCGACACAAATTATGGAAAAAACCGTCACGCCCCGATACATGGAGGATTCGATTTAGTTTTCAATCGCACGGGAACAACCCCGCTTCATTTTCCTGCGCTAGCAGTTTCTCGGAGAACGTTTGCACGTTTCTTCGAAATCAAGAGATATGCTAAAATTTTTTTATTAATATCTCTGAAACTACTAAATACCAGAAGTTACAATTTAGAATTTAGAACTTCCTCAGTCCTCCCTTCAAACCTCGTCGATAGGCAAATGGGACCTCGTCGATAGGCAAACGGAAGAATATCCAAATTTTATTGCAATTTGTTCCCTCTTCCACGTCAATTTACGCGACCAGCTTGCTTTGATTCCCTGTTGGATGGGTTAGATAAAGCTTTCGAGTCACCAAGTTCCCAACAAGATTCTCTACTTCAATGTCTCCGTCAAGCGAAGTGGAGCACTGTAAACAAGAAATCGCCGCAATAAACGGGCAACAAAGTATCGGCAGGGATCCATAAAGATCCGAGCTGGATCGGAGCTGCTCCCTCTGGGCGAGGGTGTCGCTACAAGTAGCAGAGGGATGAGCGAGGAGGGTTTACGAGGAGGGCCAGCGCATCGAATCGTCGCGATCGTAATTCGTCGCTGGACACGGTACCGATATTCTGTATTACACCGTATTCCGATCTCCGCTCGAAATACCAGGGAACAGAGGACGAGGGAGAGAGAGATGGGGAGAAGGTCCAGCAGGAAGATCGCAGCTGAAGCTGGTCCGCGATTCAGACTTCGAAATCAGCTTACGCCTATGGCAACAAATCTGACTTTGCAGATCAAGTGTCGCCGGGGCTGATGCCCCGATTTACAGCAAATATTCGCCAAGTGGCCCCGGCTACTTTCGCAGATATTTTCGCATGCCTCCGCTACGGCCCCGGTGGAAAAGCGCCCGTATATTTGGCGAGCATCCTCGAAAGCGCTGGCCCCGCGGAGAATCGTCTGAAATATTCGGCAAGAAT
The DNA here is from genome assembly GCA_963971345.1 of Andrena flavipes. Classification (NCBI taxonomy): domain Eukaryota; kingdom Metazoa; phylum Arthropoda; class Insecta; order Hymenoptera; family Andrenidae; genus Andrena; species Andrena flavipes. The sequence continues at coordinate 61,045,866 of OZ020480.1, forward strand.
ATTTCCACCGGGCTACGCTCGCCGGCCACCCACTCCTCCACGATCGAAATATCGATCGGCCGAGCTCGTCGATCGTGGAAATAACATTTCTGAGGGAAACGATTTTTATCGGCGAGCTTGTTCCCCGGCGAAATTGTGCCCTCTGCGGGGCGCGATATTTGCGCGATACCCACTCCTTTACTGCGCAGATTTGGCTCCGATTCGAGGAGAGAGAAGAGGCAATAGAGTGGGCTTCAAGCGTCGCCTGTTTCCAGGTTTCCAGTGAATTCAGATTTCTCGCTCGATACAGGAAACGTATTTAAAGGGACCTCTCGCGAGTTACCATTTATCAGTTTCAATCATTTACGTCGGTAAAGCGCCGTCAAGCTTTTCCACGTCGCCGAACCGAAGAAAATACGAGGGAAGAGCGACGAGGAATGGTGACCGTAGGTGTGACAGGCCTGACCCGTTTTGTTTGCCAGAAAATAAACTCGAAATAGAATTTGACGGTGTCCGGGGTTATTATAAAATGAAGAAAGCTCGCAGGGGGACAAAACGAGTGGTGGAAACGGAGCTCCGGGACGCGGGAGGGGTTCGAAAGGGAAGAAAAGCGAATCCGGTTTGTGGGACAGCGGACGCGGCGATGGCGGCGCAAAAAGGACGAAACAGGGAGGATCGAATAAGCGGGAAGTAAGGCGCGAAAGCGAGCCCCTGCGAAAGCCGCAGGGAGAAACAGCGCTGCGGGCAAAATAATTTAATGCGCCTGTCGGCGGCGTTAAAAAGGAAAAACAAAGGCTGCCCCGACCCTGTCGAGGAGCTCCCTTCGAGCGGAGGGAAAACTTTTTATTCGCGGGAGACTGTGCGCGTCCTACTGGCGAGCGAAGAATATTTTGGAGATTTTTATGTCGTTAAGAGACACTGCAGTCGATTTACTAAGTAAACCAGATTACACCTTTCTTTGCCAACGAGAGATTTTTGAGTGTCCGCCTCCGATTGCTTTGGTTTCTGGATATGTTTTCGAGGACCAAAAAATAAGAAACGGGGGTCTTTTTTGTTTTGAGCCTTTTTTGTATTTTTGGGGGGTGAAACTATCCCTCAAAGTTCGTAAGAAGAGATATAAAAGTTTCTGTTATTAGTTTAAAGAATTTTATAACATTGTGTTGAATAAAACTTTATATTAATTTCATTTTTGTCATAACTTCGACCTATTGTACCTATTGTATTCTTGTCGCCAGTCACTTTTGTACCTCTTCTTATGAACTTTAGGGGGTATATCGATTGTTAAAACCTTTAATTTTATTTTTCGGTCCTGTAAAACATATCTAAATATCGGAGGCGATAAACTAAAGACCTCTGCTTGTCAGTAGTAAGGAAGAATATTCCAGACTAGGTCAGTGATAAGATCTAGCACCAACCTTCTCCAGGATAATCAATTTCAAACATCCCTTTGACTCCCACTGTTAGTAACACAGTAGAAACGCGACGAAAGCTTTCGATCGTTTTCGAACAGGCGGCTCAGCGATTTCTCCCACGGAGCTTATTGAATTTCCGTGGAAATCGATAGCGTGGTACCCTTGACCAGTGACGCTGAGACAATGCCAGGAGGGCCGAGTTTCCGATGGTCTCCGGAGGAATCGAAGGGGAAAGAAACAATAACGAAATAGACCTGGAGAAAGAAGAGAAAGAGAGATAGATAGAGAGAGAGCAAGTCGGGGCGTGGAAGAGGAGTCGCAGAAGAAAGAGATCGGCGGAGATCGAGGAAGCGTCGAGATTTATCGAGCACGGTTAAAAAGTTGCGGCGGCGTCGTTCCGACCCCTCCCATGTCTCCCGCTCGGAGACGGTGCCCTGCGACTCGAGCCAGATAACACCGCGCAAAAGGGATTCCCCGAGATTAACCCGACGGACAGATAAGGGATCCCTCGCGTCGATAAGCCAGCTCGAGGCAACGTCCATCGCTCTTGGACGTCCCGTATCAGTTTGCGGGCGTTGCTCGTCGAAGCCACGGCGCCGATGCATTTGTCGATGACTTCCACGGGTGGGAAGAACGCTGGGAATGGATCGACGGGGGCTCGAGAAGACTCGGGGAGCGTTGTTCTTGCGACTGCTGCTCGACCCTTTCGCGCACACACGATACCCTCGTAACTTGCTCCAACTTCGCTGATAAACGACCCGGGGAATATGCCTGGGAACACTTGCGCCCTGATAAAGCCCCGGTGTCAATGGGAATGGGCGTCCGCGTGGAACGGAGCGAACGGATTCCCGGACGGTCTGAATTATGATTCACTCAAAGGCTACGGGGCAGTTAGATACGAGGGGATGGGTGAAAAAGAGGAGTGCAAGGTGATGGGTTAAGGGGCGGGAAAAGGGGGGAGATACAGGAAATGGAAGATGGAAGATGGAGCGAGAACGTGTAGGACGTGACTTTTACATCGAGGTTCAATGTCCCGGGTTGACGAGGGTAGAGCCTCTTCCATGAAAATTTGTATCCCGCTGGAGGCTTGATTCCAATTGCGACGTAAGCTCGACTGCCTGTCGGTCGTAGCAAGTTTCTGGATAATTGACAACAGGATAGACTTACGGGGGACAAGAAGGAGCTTTTCCGATCCCTTTTCCTTTTTAAAGACGTTAATAGGATTCGCGGGGAACGCCGGGGTCTGGCAGAGAGGAACGGGGGTAGTATGATTTTAATAACGTAATGTCCCTTCCACGATTGACTAGATTATACAATTGCTTGACATAGTCTTTTGCCCTTCGGAGACTATTTACCCCACTTGAACTCTCCAGTGTTTCTTACAAGGGAACACCGGGTACTGGCACTCGCGGGTTGGGACCCAACTTTCTGGGTTTATAGAGTTACTCAAGATAAGAACATTATTGTATGTTTCATTCGTGTCCTCAAAGTAAAAAAGGCCCTCTCGCTTTTTCGCGTATAACTCCTGAAAGACAAGACACACAAGAAAATGTTTTAAATAAAAGTTTAATGGAATAATATGCGCCGCTATCTTGCGTTAATGAAGTTTTAAAGAGAGTTTAAAAAAGAATTCCAGACGGATAAAAATCTTTTTTAAAAAATTTTTACCTTAGGTTTGCGGCGCTTATTGTGCCATTAAACTTTTGTTTTAAAGTTCTTTTTGTTTCTTATACTTTAGGAGTTATATGCCAATAGAGAGTGCCTATTCCTCCAGTCCCTTCTCGTCTCTACCGACTACCAGGTCACATATTTGGAAGCAGCTTCAGAAGCTGCTCTTGTTCAGAATTCTTTTTAAGCACATCGCAGCAACGCAACACCTTAAACCTGAATGTATCGCGGAGTTTAAGAGTCTACGCTCGATTAGTCGACCCTGAAATCCGAGAATCGTAGAAGGGCAAACGGCCGTTAGTTCTACGTCAGATTAGACCGCCACAATTCCTGAAGCACAGCTTTGTCGTCCGATAGCCGCGCGGTGTTTGCGCTCGGCCACGTCAAACTCCGCTCCCGCCCCCCAATTATTGTAAGGATTTGAGTTTCACGACAAAGCCGCAATCCCTGGGCAATATCCACATCGTCGGGAGGAAGAGCACGGACAAAAGGAGGCTGTGATTTGTTAGCGCAACGAGATACGAGGATTGTCCCTCGGACTAACTGGCTGTCGAGTAGTTTTTGCAATCGATCACTCCCGCGGACCTGGGCATTTATCAGCCCGAAGCAATTTTCGCGGTGCCCCTTTCCGGGGTCGGGTTCGATCTTGATTTTTGGCGCGAACACCGCGGCGACCACGATAACGGTTGATTTATCGCTAGCCCTGGTAATAATGGTACTGAGATGCTCGAAATTGGTTGCTGGAGGGTTGGTAGTCCTCCTGGTACCTTGTATCCTTCACCCGCATCTTTTGCCCCCACTTGCTGTTCGCAAACTTGACATTCAGAGGCGGCAGAGGCTTCCCTAATCTATTAGGTGCCACGGAAAGTTCTCGTAGCTTTGAAACGGGCGGTGGCGTGTTTCAATATCAGTTCGATCGCTTTAATCGTTCAAGTAAGTACGAAAGTAGTCACCATTACATTCAATAACTTCTTCCTCACGCCATACAAGGTTGTATTTCTATAAAAAATTCTTTTCGTAAATCATCTTCCTTTGTAAATGTTATTCCTGTGAAATATCTCGAGCACTGGTTTCCAAACTGTGCGTCGCGAAGTGTTTTCTGAGGCATCGCCACAGTTTTTTTTTTATTTTAATATTATTAAGTTAGAATTATATTCTGAAGTACTTTTCTTTACTTTCTAAAATTTACCTTATCGTGTATTATTATAAGTTTGGATCGCTACTCAAAAAACATTGGGAAACACTGGTCTGGAGAATAAAGAAGGCGCCCGAATTTGTCTCCAACCTTCCCATCCGTGAAAGCAATAAATATCTACTTAGTGATAAAACATCTGGACGTCCAACTGCGGACACAACCACTCTTTATTGATTGGGAGAATTGTGTTTAGTTCCCCTCGCCCGTGGATCGAAATTAGCAACAATTCTTCCGTGGATCGAAGCTACGAACGATGAAACGTTGGAAGGGGCGAAAACGGTCCCAAGCGTGCTCCGTGTCCCGGGGCCGATGGTAAAAATGATTGCTCGAGGACACTCGAAGTTGGCCGAGAGTACGTGTTACTGCACGTCGGGGGCGGTTTTATCTCGATCCTTTATTTCCTGCGCGGCCGATCGGGCCTGTATAGCTGCTGGCACGCGGTCTCGTTTTATTGGATTCCGTGCAAGGGCGGCGCCGTTTTTCCAGGTTACCGGCCGATGCGATGGAGAGAAGCAGCCGCGTCCTCATCTATCATCTGGCTGCGCCGGCACCCGAGTCATTTAACAAACGTCTCCTTCAGAATCCATATTGCGGGCTGCGCCACCCGTTCCTGTTTTCCTTCTCTTCGATTCGATCGCCAGCTCCTTCTTCCTCTTCTATCTCCAACCACCTTCTTCGTCCTTGGACGCCACCGGCTGTAGAATCTTTAATCCATTGTAATGCAGACTTCAAGAAATTAAAACTCGTTGCTTATTTTCGCCAGTAGCTTGAAAGTGTCTGGTGCTTCTACAGGAGTTCGAAGACTTAGCTTTTTTTTTTAGACAAATGGACTTTGGTTCTTCTGAGAAATTTAAATTTCAAAGGTGTCGGAGGACCCCCGGCGATCGGTCCCGCCGTGGCTTGGAATTTCGATTGCTTGTTCGAGCCTCGGTACAAATATTAATGCGGACGGGAGACGTCGTATTTGTTGGGGAATAACGATGAGATCGTTGGCCGAATTTCTTCCTCAGTGTTCTGCGGGACGGGCTTGCACGGTTCTTCATTTTGTTTCACCGCGCACGAGGAAGCACATCGGTGAAAAAGGGGGATGGAGGAGCGAAGGGAGGATGGTGAGGAATGGCGGTGCGGTGTAGCGGCAAGACTGGAGAGCAATTCTCTTGACAATTTGGCCTGGCGGTTCGCCAGCAGAGGCCAGTCGATTCAACTAATCTAAGTTGCTTAGCACGACTTCGTTCATCTCCTTCCACCATTGCCACCGCCGCCACAGCCAACCCCTGACCACCCCTCACTACTTCGACTTGTTAGCTCTGCGACTACCCTCCCCCTCCCTCTATCTCCTCCTATGATTCTCTGTCTCTCCACCTATTCTCCGACTACGAGCTCTCACGGGCTATGAATATAAATGCGTCGATGGAAAATCTTCGCACACAAATCAAGTCCTTTCGATCGGATCGCGGTACTTAAAAGTGCGGGCACATGGGTGATGGGAACGCCAGTTCCTTAATTGACCGCGCCCGGTCAGACAATTACGCGCGAATGAATAACGTTGGGGTAATCTTCGCCTCTCACGAAGAATGTTCTTCAACGACCTAAAATGCCTAATATAGGATGTCCTAGAATCTACGGACAAGAAGATATCGAAGAGTCCTTCACCGTTTTGGGATCCGAGGCTTCGTTCTCGAGATATTAACGGTTGAATATTGACGTTGGAACTTTCGGACCGCCAAGGTTTAAAGCCGAAACAGCTGGCACACGGCAGTGACCCCTAGCGCGCCCAACTGACTCGGCTTTAAACCTCGCGGCCCGGAAGGTCCACCATTCGATTGTTAATATCTCGAGAACGATGCCTCGGATCGCAAAACGGTAAAGGACGTTTCGATGTCTTCTTGCCTCAGGATATCGCATGTTCGTAATTGCCCTGAATTCTGGGACACCCTGTATAATTCGCTAGTAACTTTCCCCCGATTGCCCCTAAAAAATAGCTCCGCGGCAGCCGGCCTCGTTACGGAACCAGTTGTTAGAGGGTTCTAACGCGACCAACGAGCGGCAATTTGCAAAAGCCGGGAAGAGGATTCGAGAATCGGCTGGCTGCAAGGAATGGAAGCGAGCGAAGGCAATTCCGCGCGGCAGCCAATTACGTCCCGAGGAATTGCGTTTCGCCGCGAGTTACGAGGTCTCGGCGGTATATCGAGGGGGCGGTGGCGCGCGAGCAGGTGAAAGGGGTGAGATCTTGGTTACAAACTTATTCGAGTTATAACAGTTGCGAGCCACCTTGGGCATCGTAGCGGGACTTATACTGTTCCTGGAGGAGCGCGGAGGCTCAGGGAGGCTGGGCCGCGGCACGGGGGGAGGGTTGCAGTCGGGGTGCCCTAAAGCGCGCAACGGGCCAAACGCAAACTGCCGCGGGTTACTATCCAGGTGACGCGCTACCTCTGGCGTATCACCTTTTCCGGCACGCACCTGCGCTAACCCGTGAATCTGCTTTCAATTAGCCACGCCGAAGGATACGAAGGGTTACGTCGTCACAGGAGGGTGGTAACGTTCCTGCCTCCTAATAAATTGCAGCCTGGCCCTGCAGTCGTTGGCCCTGTTTTACGCGCCTCTGGAGCTCAATATGCGCATTGGAAAGATTAACGAGTTCGGGGAGAGTAATTCCTTGGCTGGAAAGGACCTCCTAACGCATGGCTTACGTCCGCAGTGAAGGCCTCGCTTGTAAATTGAACTCTGCCGCCTGTGAGGGGCTCCTTTTCGGGGAACCAACCGGCAGACAGGTGGAGGAACGTTAGAGCTGCCTATGCAGCTAGTTTCCGAGCTAGAAATTTACTTTGCCAGTGCGTTCGCGATACCATCGAACACTCTCGAGATTCGTACTTTCGCTCGCTGAGCTCCTGCTGGCACCGTGACTTCTCGCGATTTATCGCAACAAAGCTTTTACATTCCCGCCGACGAGAATAATTAAAAATCGGAGCACAGCCCTGGCACGCCGCAATTCACTCTCCCCAGCTTCATCAAGGATCCAGGTTGCCACTCTTCCAATCCACGTCCTTCATTTTCGCGGCTTTTAGTTTACGACACTTTTATGGCGCGTCGCCAGCCGGCTAACGACACGCCGGATTTATAGATACACGTTCCCGTCGTTATATTGTATCATTAACAAAATACTATATTACCATTAATGGAAATGCGCCGCTGATGTTGAAACAACTCCGTCCCTTGTGATTCCTCGCTTCTCGTTGCTCACCTTTTCGGCAGTCGAAGGCAGCAGTGACCCGTCGTAATGAGGAATTTGTACTCGTAAATTCGCGCAAAATTTCTGCACCCAGTTTTCCGAGTTACACGAGCACGCGTTAATGGACCGATGAGTGTACGAACGGGGGGCATGGAAATTCCACTACGATTTGAATTTGCGTCGCTGATAAAAACTCGGATCGACGGGAAATGTATTACGAGTGCTTGGTTCCGCTCTCTTGCAAGTTCTCTCGCAAATTCATATACCAGTTTCTAAGGCTTACCGAGGAGGGCACTAGCGGGAGGCTCAGGCCCAGCGTTGCCAGGTCCATGGAAAAAAGGGAAAACTACTTAGTATACTTTTAGTGAACTAATGAAGATGGAGATTATGGAGAGAGTGAAGAGAGTCAAAGACAAATGAGGCAGTGAGAGCAACAACCAGACCCACATTAAAAAAAATTTTTTTTTCCTATTTAATATGATTAGTAGAGCCTATTGGAATACATTATTACTACTAACTCAAATTCAAAAGAATGTAGGTTAGTCCGTTGTTGCTCTCACTCGTCACTCAAGTCACGTGGCGCAAGTGAAGAAGGTATAGAGTGGTAGCGGAGGTAATGCGACGTTATAGTATGTCCCTCGGAGAGAATTTCTCCTGGCAACGCTGCCCAGGACGAAACGCGCCTTCCTTTCATCTCCTTCCGTCGTACCCATATTTCTATGCCCGCCGAAGCTGAAATGGCGGAGTATTATTCGAGGCATAAATAACGGAGAACGCGTTTCCCTTGGCCTATAACTTGGTTCCGCGCAACGGGCCAACTTGACGAGCAATAATCAGGGCTCAGTCCTCTCTTTACCCGCGCGCGTACGCGAGCAAATTCCCACACAGCAGCCACCGGCACACGCACGCACTCAAACATCCTAGATACGCGTGCGGCGGGGGTTGGTTTCGCGCCCAACTGTCGGAAGCTGAACAGTCGATCCTGGAATTTCAGGCTGGCGAAGCACTCGGTTCGACTACTCCGGGATCCGCGTGTCTGTGCGTCACACGCGTGCATGCATGCATTACGCGCGCCAGGAGCTGCTGCTCGCTCCCGCGTTTCTTGCCTTTCGGTAATGAAAAGTTCCGGGAATTTCGCTTTCGACGGAACACGATGCAAATCGCATGATGGTAGCTTGAAGTAGCGAGGGGATCCAGTGTCGAAGAGTGCGTATACTCCGCCTCCATAAACGACTTCACCTATGATAATCCGAGGAATATGGATTCAGGTGGAAGCGAGATACTTGCGGCACTTCCTAGTTATCGAAACCCAAAGACGAGAGTAGCGTTCGACAGCGGCGCGAGTACAGACGTATGCATATCATCGCGAGCTCGTTTATCATCCCCTGAAGCGTTAAGTCTGGGATCGATCCTCGAAACCTACCCCCCCCTTGCGTCATAAAACACGCTGCATAATCGTGGAGTGGTGCTCAAGCGATACGTAATTGCACGTTTCAAGCGGTGGAATAAATTAAAGAAAAGAAAGAAAAGGAGGGGAAACTGGGGGTGAGATACTTGTGGAGGGGGTGGGATCAGGGTAGCTGGCTCCAGCTTCGACTAGTTATCCGTCGGTGGCGCAGCTATCGGCGCGCACGCACCCTCGGTCCCTGGAACCGCCTCCCTCGTGTTAACTGCTTGACAAACTAAGTTAACGTTTCTTACGTTGTAATTGGCTCCACGCGGCACACGGAATTGTATAAGCCGCGACGACGAAGACGACGGGGAAGAGGCGGGGGGAGAACGGCGAAGGAGGACACGACGGAACGAGGCGAAGGGGGATGATATTGTTGGCGTTACACCGGTTACCGCGTCGATTCAATTCGTGGAATCTTAAGGGGATGCGGGAATCGCGGAAAGCGTTCAAGGGAGTTTGACTCTCGATGCGTGTGGCAAATTGTCGTGAATTCGCTCGGTCGTTTCTCTGTCGCTCGCCTACCCCGCCGTCCTCCGACCCTCCACCGCCATTCCCGTCCCCCTGAATTCCGGTAATTTTGGGAAAGACAACAAAGAGGGATGTTAATTGCTACCGAGAATGAGAGACGCGATAATTGGTGGCAGATAGCAGAGGGGGCTGCGACGATGAAACGGTTTTCCGTGCTTCCGTCTCCATGGAAATTCGATTTACGCCGCGCGCGGAGTACCGAATCCTCGCTGATTTCCACTGCACGCGACTTGGAACCCTTACGGCTCCACGATTCCAGATTATGCTCGGGACTAATTCTGCGCGTTTCGATCTTCTGTTGCCACGAGACGAGCCGGGGGCCCTTAACTCCCTGCGAGATTCATCTTCGTTGGACGTTTCAACTTCTCTTTCGGCTCCTTTCTAGTGTCCTTCTATTTTACTATTAACTACGCCTCGTCTATTTTATATAGAGTAAACTAAGGAATTTGCAAATATTTATTACTCGGATCTTTATTTCCTCGGCACTCGGTTGCACGGTGCTGCGCTAGAGTTAACGCGTCGAAGGAAAGAAATCGGTCGTTCCACGTCGCGAAGAAATCGCTGGCGCCTCCTCCCCCGCTCCCCCTCCGCGTTAGCCCCTTTCTTTCGTCGTCCGTACACGTCGACGATAATAACCGACGAACCGACGGCGCAAATCTCCAATCTCGTTTGGCAAATGGCCGATCTCGACGCTCCGCGCCGTTTGCCAGGGCGGACAAAAGAAGTCGCTTCGACGCGTGTTCCTACCCGCGAATCCGTGGGAATTTTCACTCCCCCGCAGCGGGCCAGCATTGTTCGTCAGCGTGGAGTTCCACTTCCGGGACGCTCTTTCTTGCGCTGCAGCTTTTTGCCTCGCGCCTTCGACTTCCCCATTCCTGCTCCACTCCCGCCCCTCATTTGCTCCCGCGTTTTCCTTCCTCGAAATGTCCAAATTTACAGGAGCTTGTAAATTCAAAAATTGTGTCTGTACACAAGTTCTGGAAAATCTTTTTATTGATCAGAAGATAGGAAGCATCCTGTGCTGCCAGGGATGTTAGAGAGGATTCGGTAAAACGAATCCCTTTTAATTAACGCTACTAATGCGTTTAATAATCAAACTATGTTACGACGCACTCTCCATATAACTCTAACTCTCTGAAAACTTTCGAAAGTCTATCTCAGCCACTCGGTCGCAACGACTCTGTCACTCCGACTGAATCCTCACCCCCCTGAGCGCCGCAGTCTTCAATCAGAACGCTCCATGCAAACTTCATCCCCATCATTCGTAAAGTTCACTCACTCCTTACATAATTTCAAAACCTACCACCAGTCAATTCTTTCTCCTTTCACCCCTATATCTCACCTCATCCCGTCGCCCCGTTCTCTCGGCCCCTTCATTCTTCCACGCATTCATAACTCCCGATTCCGCCGCGTGTCCGCGACTGCCACCCCGTCACTATTTCCTACTTCCTCGCGGACCGTTACGTTTCACTTCCGCGGAGCATCCTGCCAGCGTCTTCCATTCCCAACTCTTCCCGTCCCCGTGTAACAAGTTTTCCTTTCCCATTCGAAAACGATTTACCGAGCTACCGTGCCCTATCCCAACCGAACCGCCTCGAGATCCCACGATATTACGAAATATGACGGAGACAAGGCAAGGGGTCGGAGGCAGTGTAATTCGTGGGAGATCACCGAGCAGTGACACTGGAGAAAATTTTCAACCAGCAGAATTCCATTGTTTGGGGGCGAGCTTCCTCGACCACCCTTGTCTTTCCCCTGTGACCTACCTCTCTCTCTCTCTCCTTTTCTCGCTGGAGTCGTGACTCCGCGATCTGGACAGGTAAATACCTCGGTACCTAAAGGTGCACTCCCAACGCTATGGACGTGAATCATACAAAAGTTTCCTTCGCGGATACGATGACACATCATCCTGTCGCTGCGGAGGCTGCGTGCCGCGACGTTTCAGCGATTCAAGCTTCGAATAACGTATCAAGAATAATATTTAGTCAGCCACGAGGAAAATTGACTTGGGCCAAAAACGAACGCCTCCCTTGTACATAATATTGGAAACGCGAAGGTACCGCAGCTCCAGCACAGAAGCGAACTTATGAATTTAGAACTCCATTAATTTAGACGATGCATCTGCACTCTGTTACGACGCGAAGCCGCAGCCTCGGAGGATCCACGAGGCTCGCAGGTTAGCTTCTGCTTCGCCTCCCGCGATTCGTTCTTCCTCGGCGAGTAGCAGCGAGCTCGCGCTAATTCGAAAGGCGAGGTACAGCCGCTCGAAGCTCGCTGTAATATCATTCGCGCCATGTTTGCAGTGTCGCGATGAAAGGCGCGCCTTAATTTTCGCTCGCTGCCAGCGGGAGAAAAAAAAGGGAGCTTGGAATACGACGGATGGTAATGAGTCGCGGCGCACTTGCCGTAACGCTTCAGACTCGTCGGATGTCGGAAGTTATTCGAGGATTTCCTTTGTTCCAGCGTCGTTGACGTAGACCCAGCGCTCTCCGCGGGAGATCGCCTTTCAATTCCGCGAGTACCATCTTTAATCCCTCGCGTTGAAGAATAATATTTTAATCGAGTCGCTCGCTCTCTACCTTTTTATTTCAGGTACACTATGCCGCATATTAAGCTTCCGAAGTGTCGAGGGAAACTGTCAGCTCTCGTTTATCGTGGAAACAGAACTAATTTGTTTTTTAATTTATTTATTTTAAGTGGCATCAACTTCTAAGTTGAGTTACTAGCGACTCGAACTAATTTTCTTCCTCTCGCTTCTGTAGCAGCTCGGCGTTTAGTAACGGTGTGATTGGCACATAGGTGGCGCTCCGTTAAGTAGAGTCCGAAACGTAGAGACTTCGAGGAGTCGGTGTTAGGGGAACTGGTTAAGGCGCCCGGCTGTGAATCCCAAGATCGTTGCTTCGAGTCAATCGCCCCAAGGTGTTTCCCTTTTTCTTCCACACTTCCTTCATTTGGCGTCAGTGCAGCGACAAAACGTCTCGTCAAATTAGCCAGCAGCCAACACTTCAGCATTCCCGACACAGCTTCAATATTTATACCGAAGGAAGTTTCAAGGGCACGTGAAAAGCTGTCGAGTCTCGCTCGACGTCGCGTCAGTGCGAACTTTGGAAATTCGTGTTCCTCGATCGGACCGATTCCATCGCCGCGTCGCGACTCTTGACTCGTGTCCAACATTTTCCGCCGCGCTTGGCAGAGGGAAACTTGGAGCTCGTTCTCCAACTGTCTGCGAAAAAGCTGACGTCTGAAATCCCTGAGAAAAATGTGCCTCGGTTTACCTAAAATCGCTGTCTCGCTTATTCCAAAGTTTCTCCAACTTCGATAGCTCGAAGCTCTCCCTTCGGCCACTCGCGCAAAAATCTAGCCGACTGTAAGCAGTATTACATTTTCTTCGAGTTCCTCCGCTTAGACACAGTCGCTGGAGCGTGTAGTCGTTTATCCAAGCGGTCGCCGCTCGCAGCCGCCTGTCCTTCTTCTTCGCGGATGGTCGATCTCGATCGGAAATCGCCTCCACGGGTGCGAATGTTAGTGGGAGCAGCGAGTGCGAGGCGACCGCGATCAAAATTCACCGGGAGATGTTCACCGTAATTCATCGCGACCATCTCGAGACCGGCTCGCAGGGAAAAGCGGGGAAAATCATCGTCGGGGACGTGCTCACGGGCAAAAAGCTGGAATGTCAGGCGAATCCTTTTGTTCGCGTACGTGTGCAGATAGCGGGGCGCACCGGTGACACGGTGTCGCGGGTTTGTTCGTTCCGTGACAAGAAAACTTGAGGAGAGTAGGGTGGCTACTACGGGGCGTTCAACACGAATGACGTCTGCTTCCTTAGTGCAGATTAATATAGGCGGAGTTTCGGGCGGATGGTGATTTCTTAGCGCTTTTATTGCGCTAAGAGAGTAGTTTAAATATAAGCTTAAGAGGTTACGCCACCTTGAGGCGCTCGGAACAACACTAAACTGGACGATTTTTTTATATGATACTATATGGTTGAAGATTATTCTTTTTTATCTTATGTGTAGAGAATGTAGTTGTTTGTTGTCCCGCGAAGCTCATCCGCCGTTACACACGTGACTGATATACCAAATTATGAATCAATTTTTCAATACTTCCACAATGATGTAACCCCTTAACAGAGATAAAGAAGGATGTAATGTGTGCAAAAGTGCAGCTTCATACCTAACCTTCCTCATTATATAATTCCCGCGAAATGGATATCTCATTTCCCACCCCTTTCTCTCTCTCTCTCTACTCCTTCTACATACTCATGTCACAACAACCGGCAGTACTCTCTGTACAATTTCAAGCAAGGCACCTCCTGTAGACTATCCTAATTAAAAATAAAGTGAAATTGTTAAAACGGAACTTGTGCTTGATAGAATGCTGAAAACTCTTACTAACGATTCTTCTGATCAGCTTCAGAACAGTAATATACATAATTATTCCGTGACATGCCTACACCTATGTTACTAAACTGCAAATAAATTTATGATACTCCAATCTAAGACTACTATTCAGAGATTCTCGGACACCGATTTTAATCTCGGTTTGCCCGAGGTGTTCCGAGTGGCCCGGGCTTCGCTTTCGATAAGGAATAGATGAAAGAGCAGAAAGTTTTTCGACAAGGGGCCCTGTTCAGGACCGAATCGTTGTCGCTGGAGAAATTCCTTGTTGACCCATGGAAGGGTCCGTAGGCAGGAGCGGCGAGGCACAAGGCCAGGAATCGGACCGAGCGGAACGGGACGGAGGCGGTCGCAGAGAACGAGAGAATTTAATTTCTCGGTAACATTACACCTTAGGAGCCTTATTCCAGCGGCTTTGTGTGCCCCGGGGCGGGGGTGGCGTGGAGAGACACTCGATCGCAGGACTCCATTTGCGGTTTAGCATAATGGAAACCCAACGCGCCCCCGGGGCCAACGCCACTCTCTTCTCTCGCTTCCTTCTTTCCACGGTGTCTCGCTGCACGTTTCGCCGCGGAAAAATAAATAAGTTCGGGCAAACGTTGGCAATGGTGACCCACCCCCGGCCTCCAGCCATCGTACATGCGGTGGTTGATGGGCCTGCCGCTGCTTGGATCTTCTCGAGTTGCCCTTCACGCTTTGCTGACGAGTGGCTCGCGAATATTCGCAGCAACTGGAGTAAATAGAACCTTTTCTTCGCGGTGACGTTGTCATCGTGCTCGTCGGTTGTTGAACGTTCGGCTGCTCGCTTCAGGTAAAGTACAGCAAGATAGGAATATAACATATCAGCAGAGGTGAATTTGTAGATATACAGTTTACGCAGCCTAGAGCGGCAAATTTTGGGCAAAATAAATTCAAAAAGATTTGAACATAGAGGCTTGAGATAACTTTAAAAACAATTCACTTTTTTTTTAATAACAATATTCTTTTAATTTAAAATATTTTATGATATTTCAGAGAAGGGACGCCAAATCTCAAAATCCGCCCCTACATATCAAAACTATTGCATCACTGCCAATGGCAAGGGAATTAGCAGAGCACGCATGTAGGACAGTTCAATAGTTTTCTAACGCGTGTAATGAATTCCTTTTGCTGTACTAAACTGTGCATAAAGAGTCGGTGTAATCAATATCCCGGCGACGGGGATGATACGGCGCATTCAACGAGCAGAAATCGAACGCTGCCTCGTTCCTTTTAATTTAACCAACGACGAGGCCACAATTGCCTCGGAGGGTCACTGTCGGCGTTCCTCCCTGTCGCTCGAGCTTAACGACCCCTAATGATGGGTTAAAAATATCCGATCCCCTTGTAAGATCGGGGGCGATCGAGTCTGCGGCGAGCGCGTCGAACGCGGCCGGCTCGGATTCCGGGCGCTATTTGCCATTGAAATTTCGCCGGGCGGCGATGTAATTTAGAGGGCACGTTTATTACGCGCAACAAACGGCCGTGGCCGTTAATCGCGATGAAATTTTATTACATTTTCATTCGAACGACAATAACGCCGGAGAAATTGCACGGGCAATTGCCCGTCGTTGGAATATAATAAATGGCCAACGAATATCGGACTAATTACCCTTTAATTAATGCGCGATTGCACGGCCGCGGGGAGGGACGCTGAACTTCACGCGACTCGGCTGGCGAAGGTGGAAGAACGAAGGAAGCTTGAGTTAGGGTAAGTTTACGGTGGAGCTGCCTAAAAAAGTATAAGAACGTTGATCGGACGCTTGTAGGTATCGTTGGTCATCTCTTCGTGAACGCTGGTTCAAACGCTTCCATTATAAAACTACAGAATATATTCCTACGGTTCGATTTCATCGCTGATTTCATCGCTTTAACGTAAAATTATTCTTAGGGATTTTTCGCCCCTGCAGCTTCTTCGTCCTCCATCGTTTCATTTCTCACTTCTCACGTCACAGATAACAACGTAAGCGAATTATACGAAAATCAGCGAATGCCACGGCTCACTGGAACCTGCGAAATACTTAACATTTGAACCATTGATGGAAAAAGGCATTTTTCCTTAAATACTTTTAAATGCGTTAATTACTTTTTATTAAGTAATACTGCAATGAAAACTTCGAAATCGATCTTCTTGAAATGGTATTTTGGCGTACGTGCCCTTTTTCCACCAAACGCCTCAATTAGTATTCTCCACGCAGGAAAACGATCACGCCTGTTCACCTTTCATTTGCGAATACCATCAGGGTTTTCATCAGCGCTCGAAAAAAATTGTATTAAGCGTTCCAGGCTCATTAAAGCGACGAATCGATGGGTGGGCGAAAGGATATCGCTGGGTGAAAAAGAATTGCACGGGTAATCGCCTCGCAGCCGGGATAATTGCAATCGACGGGCGGACACAAAGGGTTAACCTTCGCTTTGCTCGCCCGCGGATCCATAATTCACCGAAATTTGTTTCAATAACTCAGCCTCGTTAGAACGGAGACGACGGAGCTTCAAAGCGTTTATATCGTCAGATGAGTCTTCCGAGGAACGATTACAATTTCGCTGGCAGTTAATTGCAGCCGGGGAACGATCTGCTTCGTCCTCCGCCTTTGTTCGCGGCCGAGCAGAATTTCCCTCTTTTCGCGCGCCTTTCTTTTTTCAGAACTTACAAACTAGTTTATTCGAGGAAGTTTGATAAGCTCGCTTAAGTGGAACGTTTCGTGCACGTCTATCCCTGTAACTTGGACTTTTGGACGTTTTAAAGGTACACGGTTAAGACGACACTCTGTAATCGAGTAAACGGTTGTCTCGATCTCGGATAATTGCGGGCAGCTCGTGCACGATCTGGGGATTTGACTTGCCTAATTGTAGGGGCAGTGACACGACCGCTGGATTTCTACGGAAGGAGGCTCTTCGAATTTAACGAGTAATTTATTTAGAATCAGAAGTGGCACTAAAATTAGACGAAAGTGGGGCAAAACCGGGTGCCTGATATATTATTCCTGCTAGCAAAAAGTCAGATGGTAAATTTAACTCTGGACACCGTTAGAAATCTTAATTCGACCTTACAAAATCAGGAAATGGGAGCCCTACTTTGAAAAAACTATTTGGCTCGCAGGAAAAGAAAATTTCTTGGAAGTATGCAAGTACCTACTCGGTTTTACCCTATAGGTGTGAGTAATATCACCTATTAAAAAACGCGTAAAATGTAATACCTATAATTAAAAACCCTTTATTACTACTATTTCAAAAATCATAAAGAAAGTTATTTTAACAAATATTAACTAGTACATCAATTTATTTTAATTTATCGAGCAGCCAAAACTGACAAATAAAGATCTCGTCGCCCTGCAATAATAAATAAAAATAATAATAAGAACAGCAACAGATTCTTTAAATCCAAGTGGTATAAAAAAGCCAATTCACCAACAGAACGCTGAAACTTTTCAACTCGAAATATTTGAACTTGTTTGGATGAAAAACCACGAATGTAACACCACACCTTTGGCTGTAAAATGCAGCTCTTATCTTAGAAAAACAATGATAATGATCCACTACTGTTACACCGCGAATAAGTTCCAAAGAAACTTTCCAAACGATCCCTCCCCTTGCCTCCCTCCCTAAAAAATCTGCATTATCCCGCAAGCAGCTTTAAGCAACACCACCTCCGTCCTCCCCTCGAAAGAAGCGCCGTGGTTCGTTAATTTTTCATCGCCCGGTACGTTGAAGGGGCGGCTGGCTGGCGATACGACTGGCGATAGCCATTTTCGCGGACCGCCACTTATCATTCATCCTTTCTTCTTGTTGTTGCAGAGGTGCTGTGATGAGGGAAGTCGGTTAAAGGACCCTGTGTCGCGCAGGCGCCGGTAGGAGTACAGGAAAGATGCTGCCTTCCTCGGGAGCTTTATTAAGCCCGCTGCTGCTTCTAATCATCGCTGAAAGCACCGGTGCCTTCGGCTCTCGACAAGGAGGTAAGGAACCGTCGCTGGCGGATGTTTTGTCCTGAGAGAGAGAGAGAGAGAGAAGCGACGACGACGACCAGCAGAAACGGGCGACGCGACGTTCCTCGCTCTTCGTCAATTTTCAGAAACTTTTCCCCGGGGGTGGCAAATCTGGTTAAGTCGTTGACCGAGTTTTCCCCCGCGCCACGGTGTATTCCCGTTTCAAGCTGCTCCCTCGTCGTTTTCGCCGCTCGAATTCCACTCGTTTAACCCTTCCGGTGGCGTTGAACGCTCGCCGAGCGTCGTTGAAGATCGAGGACCTGTTGGATGGCGACCCAGTTGCTGCCGTTTTTAAATTATGTAAGCCGAAACGAACGGCTCCCGAGCCAAGTTAGGAGAATAACGGCTGGCTGGCTCCTTGTTGCGTGAACCATAATCGGGGCCGTGCTCGTCTTTCGCGATAAATATCTCGCGCGGAGAACATTGCCATTTAATGGGAGGAACATGTAACGTAGAAGAATTACGGATTCGGTAAAAGGAACGGAGACCAATGAAATTAGTGCGAGATGAGGAACTCCCATAAGAGGAGGCCCGGAATAAGAGACCTCGAAGAGTTGACGTTGGTAGAGTTGGTTAGGCGAATGGCATTTAATGGCAACTGGTTTCTATTTAAATGCAAATTACTTTTCACTTAGTGATTGCTTCCCAACAAACTTTTAAAATAGCTGTTATTTTGGATCTCTGCTACCAATTCATCCAGCAAAACAATTTTATTGTAAGCCTCCGAGCAAGTCGCAACTGCCTCCGCCTAACTACACTCTAATGCTTAAGCGTTTACGTATAATGTACCTAAGTTGAATCTGGCGGGGGCATAAACGTTTCATAACCGATCCGCGAGACAACGAAGTGCAGGACTTAATGCAAACTAGCGCTGTTTCTTGGAATTACCGAGACACCGTGCCAGCTTCTGAATTTACAAGACCTTATTTCGAAAAAGCCCCACGCGACGCGTGCCACCGAAGAGACGCGCGTGCTCGGCGCTACGCGACATTCAAACCACCCCCGATCATCCCCTTCTTCTCTTCCCATTCTGTTCTCTATCCTTCTAGCCGTTTGTCCGCGTTTCACCTTGCTCGCATCCGCGAAGCGAGCGCAGCTCTTAGTGGCCATTTCCTAGATTAAGGTCACTTGGAAGCAAACAGTTGTTAGGAGCAGTGGAAAGAGGAACTCTCCCGACGGTGAACGTAGAAC
Organism: Andrena flavipes; assembly: GCA_963971345.1. NCBI lineage: Eukaryota > Metazoa > Arthropoda > Insecta > Hymenoptera > Andrenidae > Andrena > Andrena flavipes. The sequence continues at coordinate 61,064,919 of OZ020480.1, forward strand.
TTCTGCCGTTCGCCCGTTTCTGGAAAACTGTTTACGAGGGATACACCGGCGCGTTGCAAAAGAAGCTAGATATTCAGCGATCTCCCTTTCAATGTCTTGATTTACCGTGCTTACATCAAACTGGCGAACGGATCCCGAAACAGACGCGACAGCTGTCCCCGGCAAGCAGCTTTAATATCGAGAAGGTTAACGTCCCTTCAGTTTACGCCTGCCAGTGCCGTTTATTTCAATTGCACCGTGCCACTAGTACCACAGCCGAATTACCTCTCAACGGCGCCGCAGCAGGCAGGGCTCCGGAGGTTTTATTTTCAAGCGAGGGCCTTCAGAAGTGGCCGAAAACGACGCAACCCGCTGTCGTAACCCTTTAAACACTGAGATAGCGGTTTCAGCTGTCCATTGGCACAGATCTGGCGGGTCCGAACGAGGGGCAGTTGCAGCGCGAGGAACGGCCGCCGGGGCGAGACCTCGACCCGAAACCTCGTTTCGAATTAAGGTCACGGTGGGGCGGTCTCCCGCGTTTCCCGACAACACTGGAATTCTTTTCATTTAGCGAGGGGACATGTTGATTACCTCGAAATTTATGTCGCCGTTCCTGCGTGGCTCGCGTGAAAAATTGTGGTCGCCTGGGTTCCAGGGACAGGGGGTCGGCGGAGGGTGAAACGATCGCCCTAATCGCGGGGCAAATGAAATTATCTGATCGAATTTTAATGGCGAGCTCGCGTGCCCTCCGTGACGAGCTACCCTCTTCTGGCCAAGGCGATCGTAAAGAGCGGTGTTCTGCTCATTAATGCTGGGGTAAATCCGACCTCGCGCACGCTGCCGGAGGGTTGTTTGCCCGCTACTGAGAGTCATCGAGTCACGCGGTCCTGATCTCCAACTCCACGAATTTACACAGTATGAACAAGCTGTCCCAGTTATCTTTAGCACGCTTCTAGGGGTCTCGCTACCCTTCGTCTTCGCTGCACCCTCTTCGACCCCCTTGCACACGTAAGAGTCTCGCGCACCTGCAATTTAATCCCACGTAGGCGTGCCATTTACACCTAAGTCTCAACTTTTGTAGCATCGAATGTGAATCTAATCTCTGCTTCATCTCGATAGGGATTTGAAATGGTCGTAAAAGTTCGTAGAAGCGCGAAAGAAACGCTAATTATACACCGTCCCTTGCCTTGAAGGCTAATCCTCAGCACCCCATCCCTTAAACTCATTCCTAATCAGATTTATCTGATAGGGGTTGCGGTATCCTTGAATCTGTCTAAGGAACAAAAAGAACTGAACGCGTGAAAAGTAGATCGACCTCTGTGATCTCAAACGGCGTGTGTCGAGCATATTTGTAGCTTTCACTGTGCAAAGACTGTAAACCTCCACGGATAGCTGTAGTTTCTGGTATTTCGTTTACGAGACAAACTACACTAGTTATTCGCTGAGAGCTCGGTTTGGCCTACACGTTAAGTGCTTCAACGTTAAATGTCACCGCCAGTCTCAAGCCGCGAGCTGTTAGCGAATAAAGATTATATTGAGTTGTGTTCTAACTCAATGGCGCACTCGGCAAGTCAACTCGCGAAGTCAGATATTTGTTGAACCTCGGTTAGTATCTTCTATCCAATACTTTTGCTGGAAATTCCTGGCGTATGACGTTCGATCGAATTGAGGCACAGTCTCTGATCTTAGATTGGAGAAACGCCTGGTTGGAGTGCCCGTTATGGCGACTTTCCACTGTGATTTGTAAGTGGGAAACATATCTCGAGACGAATTTGATATCGCGTATCCACTGTCGTCGATACTCGTCTATTTTCCTGAACACAGTGCGAGACATCGTGGGTGGAGCTTCAGTTACGGAAGCTTCGGGTTACAGTCTGTCGCTGTCGAGGCCTTCGACACGTAGACTTACACTTTACGATAGACAGTTGTTTGCGTTGGTGACGGAAACACGCTTCCTCGAATAGCAGCAGATACATGTATCTCTCCATTTTTCTTCGTCTAAGCATAATCCACTTGCGTGCTATGTTACTCGCGGGGGAAGTTAGGCGACCCGAAAATTGAGAGAATTATGTAACTTTGTGTGTAGATAGAGTAGTTCACCCGTAACATAAACCTACTTTTTTCTAGTACCACAGGCCATAGGGTGCCATGGTTTTAGGGGGTGAAATCACCCCTTAAAAAAGTTCAGAATTTTCTTCTTCGTGGAATATTTCTAAAACGGTGAGGGATTTTGAAAGGTGATTAAGCAAAGGTGCATCCCTTTTTTATATCTATAAAACTGCGTAAAAGTAATTATCGAATTAAGAACTGTTGGATGGGGTAATTTGAAAAGTATGGATTTTTCGATGATTACTATTACAAAATTTTGTAGATATAAAAGAAATATGCAACTTTTGTTTAAACTTCTTTTCAATATAATATTTCGTTCTCAAGGTATTCCACGATAAAACAAATTCTTTATTTTTTTAAACAGTGATTTCAGAAAAATTTGGTTTGTCTTAAGGTAGGTGTCCACTTAATAGTAAAACTCGTGCAAGAAGCTCTCGAGAGTATTTCTCGCAAGTGGACACTACGTCCGAAAGTGACTGTCAGAGAGCGACGTTCAACTCTCAGACAGCGGACGCGTTGCAACTTGCTCTCGAGTGGATACATAGTAATATTAAGTATTCTGCGAGTGCAGGTCGCGAGAGTAGATCTTCTGGGTTATGTAGTAGGCTCGCGTCGCGGTAGACACGGCGTTGCCAGAGAAGTGTTGCTAGCCGGTTAGCCGGGAGAACTGCACTGCCGAGGCAGTCTGCGTCGAGCCGAGTAGAAAGACAAGTTTCGAAAGCGTACAAAGTTTCGAAACTGCTGAGCATCTTCAATATGCAGTTCCCTCGTAAGAGTTGAACATGCTCCTAATTCTTGTCTACGCTGAATCCATGGCCTGACCCAGCAATTTTTTTTCTACGTCGCTTCTTTCTCGTTTTTAAAATATTATAAGCAATAATCAAAGCACTATGTTTTTGCATATCCATAATCACGGCCTCACTTCGTAAGTTAAAAGAAACAGAGAAAAACTGCAGAGAGTAAGCGCAGACCAATTTCTAGTGGACACTGTTCTGAGAGTTCTTTCGGATAGTAAGTTCTCGGCGAGTTTTCTATCGCCTACCTGAGAGTAAAAATTTTCGAAATTGCTCTCAAGTGGACACACAATTGAGAGTAACTATCGAGAGTAACTTGCGTGAGTTCTCTCAAGTGGACACCTAAATTTACGGATGAACGACTCTACTTGCACACAAAGCTGCATAATTCTCTGAATTTGCGAGTTGCCTAACTTCTCCTGTTAGTCCTCAAGAGGATCAAACTAAAAGTGAAAATTCCCTTTTATCGAGTCACTTGCGCGAGGTGCTTAAGTCAATCCTTCTTCCTCCTCGACCCACACCCTTTGTCATTTCTAAATAGATTGAATTAAACATCAAAATTCTCGACTTCTTGCCTCGGTAGAAGCATCATTTACATTTCATATCTTCAATATCTAGACGCAGCCTCGAAGATAGCGCGCAGATTGAATCCATGTCAGCACAGATGCGAGCCGTTATCATTTTAAACCGTTTAAGCGGCGAACTCGCGGCAGAGAAGGCGACACAATGGAACGAACCGGAGATTCGCAATTACCACGGTCGTTTAAGTCCGCGCGCGCTTTAATAAAGCGGGAGCTATAATCGCGACGTGCCGCGGAAAGAGTATAAACCGACGGGAGAAAGGAAAAGGACGTGTCGGGAGCGCGAGTCAAGAGTCGCCCGCTTCGAAAAGGACCTCGTAATTAAGCGAAACGCGGCCGCGGCGCATCGCGCGCCGTTTGTCTGCGCTTTGATCTCCAACTGGCGACTACGTGGCGCATCTCGCTAACAAGATCGCATTAATCAGTTTTACAGAGGCAACAGAGTGTCAGTGGCAAGTATTCTTCAAGGGACTGACCACTTTCCCCTGCTCGGATTTATTGCGAGCTTCTGGGTATCGAAGCCGTTGACGAAGGAGAGAGAAAGGAATATTTAGGGTAGTTTTCCAAACGACTTTTCCATTTCACGTGGATTCTGAAATGAACCTCAATCTCCATGTTGCACGGAAAGTAAGGAAGAAATGCTATATAAAGGATCATTTTAACGTAGAATTATGTCTTTCCTCGCACCAGATACGCAACGGGTATGGTGGGTAAATTTGAGAATTTACATGTCACGAAAAAGTGCAACCCCCTTTCGCTTATTATTTATATAGCGTTAGATACAGGAAGGAACTCTGAAAGTAAAATCTATATGAATCAACGTGAAATATACAGCATAATATATTTATGCTTAAGAATTTTATAAAATTTGTGTCTTACAAACTATGTGAAATATAGGAATGCCCACGAGTGGTAAAAATAAATACGTTTATAAAACATCTACGAAACATTTGAGTAATAAAATAGTTGAGAACTAAATTCCTGTTAAATATTTTCGTTTCAATTGAATATAGGCGCTTTTGATATAACTCCTTAACTTTTAGTATATAACTTAACGCATAAAACTACACACAAAAACGAAGAAAATTTTCATTTCACATCCGAAAAATATCAATTATGGCACTAGTGATGCCATGAACAGGAAAATAACTTGCACGTGTAAATTGTAATGCATTTAAAATTTTGGCGATATGATTTGTGCCCCTTTTATATCACCTCTCCCCTCTCGCGCAGATTCCACTTCACCTCACATATATATCGCCTCACATCGAGCAACAAGCTTATAGTAACAAGAAAAGCGACAACACACTTAGACAGAAAGTTGTTCCGAAGGAATCGCAAGCGAGATCAGTCTTCCCTGTCAAACTTCACGGCACGCGTTCGCGCGGCGCGAGAACCGAAGATAAAAGAACGAAAGACAAGAGGACAAGTGCGCGAACTTGCGCTCGCTCGCCCCCGCCCCGATATTTCTCAAAGTGTACGCGCCTCTCCTACCTGTTAGCCTTTTTCCGTATCTCGCCCTCGACTTCTTGTCTCCGCATCTCGGCGGCCGTTCCTCCGGCAACTTTCTCGCCGTTCGTCCAAGTGGCCGTCAGATAAAACTCGCTGAACCGAGGTCCCTGGGCACGCGAAGTTCGCGCGAGTCTGCGGGCGATAAGGGTGGAGTTGGTGCGAAAATTTCTGGGCACCGAGACAGGGCCGGCCCGTCCCCCTTTATTTTTCAGTTTCGCCCTGATAAATCGTTTGCTCGAAGGGGACCAACTTTCCAAGTAACCTTCGTTATTGTCTCTTAACAACGTCCTCGCGAATGCGTTATCTCTGTCTACCTGGTCTCTCGAAGCTCCTGAAGAGTCGATCAGTTATCTTAAAAAATGATAAGGTGGTCTATTAGCGGTATTAATGCGATTGGATATAAATGAAAATGCGTGTAAATTGTTCTAATTAAGAGACACGGTTCGATTGGAGAAAGTTCCAAATTGGAATTCAAAGTTGGCGAAGAGCACGATGCTCGCGTTACTTATCAATTTTATCAACGATCGCGGGGGTGAAATATGGGACGGGCGAAGATAACGCGCGGGACGGGGGAATTAATATTTCACACGCAGAAAAACAATAACGTGTCTGGCAGCGTGCTACGGATCGGGCAGATTTAATTCCTTAAAAGCCACTGCAAATCGAGGTCCAGCTTTTACCCCGAGATGTCGGCCGTCCATTTGCTTTGCGCGGTCACGCGAGAGAAGCCGTCGCGAATGAAAGATAACGAGAGGGACGCCCGTGCATTCCGCGGAATAAATTTTCCTTATAAAAATTTGTCGCGCCGTGGACCGAGGAGTGTAGCTAGGATCTCGATAGAGAGGCGAACCTCGGCGAGAAGTTCTCCCCTGTGAAACAAAACTTGACCAGAGTTGGATATGCAAGAGTTAACCATTAAGGGGGAACATCACTGAGGCGGCCGGAGAAATAAGTCTTTTATAAGAATTTATCGTTTTCACATAAAATTTTTATTACCTACGTTTAGTAAAATGTCTTAGGACACTGTAAGAAAATTGAATAGAAAAACATGCATAAACTTTGATATATTAATTAATGAAGACTTTAAATTATTCCTGAAAAATATTCTTAAAAAAGGCTTATGTTGTGATTGTCCCCATTTACGAAAGCTCCGCACACCATTGATACAACACAATCGACGATCGAACTTCTGTTTCCGGGTACAACCAATATCCCGTACGTCTGTAAAATATTAATCAAGGATATCCTTTGCTTACTCGCCATTTAAAGCGTGTATATATCTGAAACGTATCCACTAAAAATTCCCAAATCCATCTTCCCCCCGGCGTATAAATAATGAAAGCGTTCATTTACCAGCGCCGCTGGCCGAATCATTATTAATGGATTTCGGGTAAAAGCAAGGCCTCTTTTTATCTCGCCGTGACAGCAATTGCTTTATTTCCAGCGGAGGCGTGAATAATTTTCACTCCCACGTTCTTTCGGCCCGATTACGTTCGCGAATTCACGCGAGCTTAATTTATCGCGTTTATCTCGCTGCCCCAGCGGGCGGTCACCTTTGAGGCTCGAAATAGAAAGACCCAGCAATCTAGAAACTGATAGCGCCTGGAGGAGGAGCGGTAAGTAGACGTTTCCCCGGCGAAAAAGTGGAAAACTTTCGCCGGGCAAATCCATCTGTCCCCTGGCCCGCGTCAGACGCGGAACATCGTATGAATACCAGAGGAAGAGAGAGGCCAGGCATAAAGAATTCCGCGACACTGCCAAGGAGGGACACCCACGTCGGCCGCGGAGAAAAACGGCACCATTCGCGAAGTTCTCGCGGCTCTGACGATCTTGATACGACACGACGTCCCGTAGGGGTCGAGGAGGAGCGCGAGGGAGGGACAGGGAGGGATGCCACGAAGCAGAGGCATTTAATTCTGTTTGCGGCCAGCGTAGAATGACGCCTCTGCCAGAATAGAAGATCGGAGACAAATGGTCGCGCATACTTAGCGAGCAGTTGACTGTGACAAACTACCCCGCATATACGCCGAGGGAGTCCGTGGAAACGCGACCTCGCAGCCGAAACGCGGCAAGTTGCACCGGCGGGGGAAGGGTTGCGCGGCGGCGTTGTTCGTAAATTGTGCTCCGCGGAATGCCGAGGCGTCGTCGGGCTTCTACGCCGTGGTTTAAACCCTTGCGGATTGCTGGGGGATAGGGGGACGTGACGAGATGACGGCGAGCGTGGCCGAGTAAATGAGAATTTTATTGCTTCGACGTTGCTGTTGAGCTTGGGGATCCCCTGCTTTTTTTCTCTCCTTTTTTTTTTCAAGCTGGCCGGTTGCTGCGCTTTGTGCCTCGCGCCGGCGCTGGCCACTCTCTTCCGCGTGCAACGGTGTACTTTCAACAGGATTTATTTGCCCAAAGGTGGTTTCCTTTTTTTTTTTCGTTTCCCGGCGACTTCCCTTTGTGCAGTGTAATTTAGTTTCTTTAGTCACTTATGGACCTCCGTGCTCTTTCGTTTGCAACTTGCTCGTCTTTAACTCTTTAGGTACGCTGTGCATACGGGACGCGGGAATGCAAGCTATCGTTGGCAAACACTGTACGTTTACACTGTCGTTTGTGTTTCTTGCTTTGTACCGCCCTTTCGCAACGTGAAATGAATAACACCGTTCGAAAAGTATACTGCCCTTCTTAGTTAAAATGTCCCATCTAGCATGCTTCGATTTTTTAAGATATGTTTCGAAATACTTGGCGTTCCATGCGTCTTTTAAGCCTCGTTCACATTAGTCAAGTTACTTTCGAGATTACTTGAAGCAAGTAGATCTCTAAAATGATGTCCAAGGAGGTGGTCTCCTTCGTTATTTCGTAAGATATCATATTATAAATTTTATCGTGAAATATCATAAGTTAGAAAACCCCAAGTGCCTCATAGAGATCTACAAACAGTAGAATATATTCAACTTATCTATTAAAGTGTCCTATCTGAAACATTTAATTAATTTTGCTACACCAATACTGCATAGTGTACGGAATAATGGTATTTTTGAAATTGAATGAAGAAAAATAAGAACGGCAGAAAGTAAATGGTAAAACATAGAATATTTTAATTAAGGAGGGCAGTATAGTATACCACAAATTTGTGGAACCAGTTTCAGCGACCCTTGATCCGCTGTTTTAAAAGTACAAGTAACAACAGCAGGATCGTCGGCCAGCGTGATCAAATTAAACGCAAACAATCGGTGCCCGCCGCTTACGCGGTTTACATCGATAGCCAAGCCAGGGGAAAAAAAGAGAAGAAGAAGGGACATAGAGGGTCGATTCATGAATATTCCACGGGACTACTTCACTGCACCCTCGTCCCTTGCCATTTTTCAAACGGTCGAGACAAAGTACTTTGGTGCGCTGCCAGAAGAAAGAGAAAAAAAAAAAGCTACGCGACACGACGGTCCTCCGAGAGGGGATCCCTGATTTCTCGCTTATTATCGGCCCTGTAGTTTGTTCGTTAGCCTCGTCTGTAGCGAACCGACAGGGGAGAAAGATGAACGGTGCCGGGGGTAGGAAAGAAACGTGTCATTTTCGAGAGTCGGGCCTGTTTTGCTCCACTGGGCGATTAGTCGAGCCCCGGTCGACCTGGTCTCGACTAGGAAAAAGGAAGACCGCTCTCGAAATCCTTCCTCCACTTTCTGCTTCTCGGTTGATTTCGAAAAATTGGCCCAGCTCCCGCACCGGAGGGAAAAGGTACCTATGTACCTTCGCTGGCTTGCTTAAAACTCCACTGCAGAACAAAATGTATTCCACGTGTACATCGAAGAAGAAGCAATTCTGTATTTATTATCTACTTCTTTTAGTCTCGAGTCACATATTTATGGGACACCCTGTAGAATCGTTGTCGAAACAACAAATGGGAATTGAGATTTTGTTCAGTCATTACACTCCGAATATCGACGTTCCCCGAATGACAACGTTTGTTAGGGGAGAGTTGCCTATATCGATTTAAAAAACATGATCGATTTATTTATAAATATCAATTTAATCTTTATAATGAATGTAAAATATTCTAGATTAAATCCACTTTTAGAAAAATAAAAAAATACAGGACAAAATTGCAATATTTGATTATCATCAGCTAAAATAAACTAGTAAATACGTTTATTTCCACGGCTAAATGAGTTGATATTTTTATTGTCAGATGTCGTTTACATTCGATATTGTCAACCAGTACGATATTGGCAACTCTCCCCTATTATGCCTCCGCGAGGTGCCGTTTTTAATATTGCAACGTATTTACTTTAGGTTCTTAGTTTATCCTGAGTGATTAAAATTTCAGCGCTGGTATTAATTTCTATATTGAGTCCTTCAAAGCAGGTCATCTTAATCATGACTTAAAGAACCCCTTTAAGTAAGAAGAAGCTTTTATTAATGCAACATATCGGTACCTTTCGATTAGAATTCTGGAACACTTCTCTGAACTGATTTTCGGTAGAATCCCAGTTACGAGAGCGGATATTCAGTTACCGTGCCCCATCCCACGCGGTCTTGCCAGCGTTCTGTTTTCATCAAGGGGAAAATTCGGGATCGAGAACGCTCGCGTATCAAGCGTTTCAATAATCGGACTCGTAATTTCGTTATTATCGTCGATAAGCTGAACAGTCGCGCGCATTTTGTCAATTTACTTCTAAACGATGTAGCGTCCAATGGCCGAGGAGGATTAATCGTTAGCTGGAAAAGCGCCGAAGGGGAGTCGTTGACCGAATTAGTTGTTACACGTCATTAAGTATTAATGTTACCATGGGAATGGGATCATCGAATTGTACGGGCTACGAAATATTCTCATCACGACGTAGCACCGGGTTCAATCATCCAACGACCTGGGCACAGATTTACAAACACCGCGAAATTATTTTACCGTATATCGAATCGCGACTAATATTCCATATTCGTTTTCAAATTGCTGGAATATCTCCGATCCAGGGTAAGATGGCAGGGACCATCGATTCAATTGTTGGGTGTAATTAAGCTACTATCACGAAAGCTGCCGAGGGCCTACAAAACAGCTTCGGCTTCTCCGCCGTTTAAAAACGACGATAATTATCAGCTGGCAATGTTTCGGCTTTCGTATCGGCGATTATTATTATATTTATCATGAACAGTTTGGACCGACGACGAGTTTTTAATTCCCGCGCTTCCGATTCGCCGGCAATGTGCACCGTCTCGCCGTGGAGGGGTGGGCGTTTTTGTTTTTGTTTCCCTCTCTCCGCCCCACACCTCTTTGCCCGCGCCTCTATTTTTTCTATTTTTGCACGGCCATTTAGCGAGGAAATTTGTCGGACGGTGAAATATCTCTTTTGTCCTCCGGTGCGACAGGCGGCTCTCGATTATTTCGCCATCGCCCCGGCAGCTATGCTGGCACCGCGAAAATCTCTCTGATCCGTCGACCTCTCACTCCTCCTTCCCAGTCGCGCCACGTGTTTTCGCCGAGGCCCCTGTCCGGCCTCTGTTTGAAAATTCGACTGGCTAGCTTCGGCCCGCGCCTATTTGCTCTCGGTTTTCACGCTCGAAGATTCGGCTTACTAATTAACCCGTGTCGCTGCTACGCGATGCACATTTTCGGTTAACACTGAACTCTCATGCCTTCCCTGGGATCCAATTGGTCTGTGAATATCCAGCGCCAGGTTGCACAACTTAGGTGTGTCTAATATTGAAGGCATATTTATATTTATTCGAGCACTAAAGAGGTGAGTACCATTTGGTCCTCTGGGGAGAGAAGAATATTGAGTCGTATTATACGCAAAACACGTGGTGATCATAAGTGCAGTTAAGCTAAATCAATCAAATTATACTTCTTTTGTTATTTTTGTCTTTTGTATTAAATATTACCATTGTATGTAAAAGTACAATGGTTCTTCCTACGAAATATCTAATGAAAGATAAATCCTTCGACTCCTTCTATATTCTATACTACTTAGCGAGCTGAATCTTGAGCTCTGCTCGGAGCGGATGACGAATTCTTTCTATGCACGGATGAATCGATATCGATGTCAAGTTCACGTTGCGGAGTTGAAACACGCTTGTTATTCGCGGAGTTTGGAGGGCAGAGGACGGTACCCCTTTCCACGTGCCCGGATCAATCTAAATTCGCATTATTACCGAGAAGCTGGGCGCGATACACCGCTCGATCCGACACCTAATACGGGTAATTCCGGTTTATTAGGCCGAACCGCATTAGGTTGCCGGTTTATTAGCCCGGAACCGTTGTCCATCGTTCGCCAGCGCGGCTCCCGTCGCCTCGCTCACTCGTCGATCGTTCATCGATTCGGCTTTTCTCCCCGCGGCCCCGTTACCCCGGTTTACTTCATTAATTCGACCGTTCTAGTTCGGAGCGTTGCAGCGCGCTGTGCTCCACCGACGGGGAAAGTTCCTTTGAAACCGAGACAAATCGGATTCCGCGACGGGACACCAGTTGGCAGAGTTTTGCGGCCGCGCTACCATCGCGTGCTTCCGTATTTCCGTTCAGGCAGCGCGATATATTTTCGCCATTAGCCTCCGAAGCACTGCCAAAGTCTCGCGGTACAGTAAATTCCGACGCGTTCACCGCGTTCTTTGCTGATCGTGGCAACGCCAACTGGGCTCCCATTATTGCTGATTGATCCGTGCTGTAAATCGATCTCGTAAGGCAGTGCTCCGCAACCAGTGTGCCACGAAACGATGCTAACAAGGGAAGTTCGGTTACTCGAACATTCCTCTTTTTTTAAAACTGCGCTGGGCCGTGGAGGACCTCGATAGAATTATCAGAAACTTTTTCGGTTATATAGGAAACATTTTCCTGTATATCTTGAAAACTATAGTAGATATAAAAAAATTGTTAGAAAGAAAATTTACTGTTTTTCATGCTATTTAGAACTATATAAGCAAACTGTTTGTTTGTAATTTAAACAGTAAAATGTTCCCTACCACAAGTTTCAAACGATTACTTAGATTACACAGTCTTACACAGCATAAAAAATCATTAAATTTTCTTAATATCCAGTTTTTTATACCAATATGGTTTTCCTATACACTATCTCTCTGATTTCATTGAAAATGTATCTGTTTTCAATGAGCAAAGACTGTACGCTTAGTATATCCTGCTGGGAGGGTGAAATATATTAGAATATCCAACTGCAAACAACTCTGCAGCTTAAGAGTATTAAAAAATCTGGAAAGCGTTGAGAGCGTACCGTGCAAGCTCCCCCGCGAAGCTATCTGCGCGTGCAATAATTTTGTCGCAAGCAGAACGTCGCGACGGCGGAGGGTTGTGAATTTTCTATAGTAGGTACGCGCGGCGATTCGCTAGGAGCCTTTGATCGCGGAAACGGAGACATCCTTTCTTCTTGCAGGAGAGGGGAACGATTTAGGCCCTCGAGCGTTCCCGAAATTCCAGAAGGAATTGCTCGTCCCCCGCCCCCCTCGTTCCGCCTCGTTTCTTCCCCGGTAACTCATAACGAAATGACAGAGTGACTCGTCACCAGCTACACTCCTCCCTTTCCTTCGTCATTTCGCCTGCTCGCGTTTCCATCTCTCTTCCCACCAACGCACTCGCTCCTTTACCCTACGCTTTCCTTTTCTTCTTCTCCTCGGGCTGTATTTCTCGATCGCGGCGAACCGAGGCGCCCGGACCCGGCGTACACAGCGGTGCCGCGCAAAGTCTTTGAGCGAAATGGATCCTCGAGCCGCCAGTCGAACAATAACGCGGAAAATAATTACGGCACCGGTCACGAAGCTTTCATTACTGTATTATATTTGCAGTGGCTTTCCTCGGGGCGAGCGTGAGTTGGCGGTGAATACTTCGGGGTGAATGCTCGCTGGCGTGCCCGTCGCTCCAGAAAACGGCACGTCCAAGTTCGAGGAATCGCTCGGGTCGCCGGCGCTCGCCAACAAGTCGAGCGATATTTCTCGAAGCTGTACACGTGCCGAGCGCGCGCCGTCGAGCGTGATCGACAAATTGCAAAAATTTGTGTGGTCCGGCCCGGTGGAACGAACAAGTCGAACGCGCGTGCTTTCTTAAGGGTGCTTCGCAAAACGCGCTGAATTTCCACGGCTAAACGAGTTGCCGCTCTAAAGGGACCAGAGGAGTAGAGAAGTATTGCTTCCGCGGGTATTAATATTTTTCTTTCACGCGCACCGTTAAAGTTATTAAAAATCTCGCCCTACACTTGCCTTTCACTTACGTTCACCGTGACTTCGCGTAGTTACAGCCTCTTTTACGTAGCGTGTCTAGCGCACTGCGTTCGACGTCGTTAACGGCGCTATAAATACTGTTTTATAGCGATTCATGAAATATTTCAAGTTTGTGTAGGTACTAAACGCAAGATGGCCTCTTCGGGGCCCTTTTTTCTGCTCCTTCCGCATCTGTCTTCTCTATGTAGTCTAAAATTAGCGAGTGGTAAAAGTGTACCGTGCTCCACGCGATCTCGCGGTGTCATTCGAGTTTAAATCGGTCGTCGAGATCACGCTGCCTCTGTTTATGCAAATCTCTCGGGGTGTAAGTCGGATATATTTAACACCGTCATCGGAGCTTCTCTATTCTAAACGATCCCCACCCTCGGAATAAAGACGGTGACGAGCGGTGCTGAACTGACAAAACCTCTGTTCCTGTTCTGTCATCCGCCGTGGAGCTTGGAACGCGCTTTCTTGGACAGTAATACCTAGCGGCAGTTCTTTGTCTCGATCATTTTAAACTATTCTTAAACACTGAACATAAAGATCCTTGAAGACCCTGGAGAGATACAAGGAATCTTATTGTGAGATTTGCGAAACGAGGGTAGCGCATGCTGATCCTATAAACAGGATATCCAATTTAGCGTATAAATTATTAGACTTCTTCAATAAGATCTTCATGGGATCTCAAACCTGGCCAATCAGTTTAGGAAAGAGATCGATCTGTTCCATGGAACACTTCCTGCGTTTAAAGCCAGTGTTTACAGAGCGACGTCGACGAACATTATATAGGACCCTAGTCTTGTTTTGTACTTTACATTTTATATTTCGTTACTTGCTGTTTTTATACTTTATATTTTACATCTCGTTCCTTTTTCTTTTCTTTTTTTTTTTGTTGTTTCAGTATTGTATTATGTTCTTCTGTCCTAGTCATGGTTTTTGTGGAAATAAATAAATAAGTCATTAGCGTCCTTTCGAACCGCTGTGCATAATAAAATTACTCCCACCGCTTAACCGAGGGTTGTTGCATCGACGAAATTTTCTATCCAGATATCATCTCACATATTCACTTATTACTGTACAACTCGTATAATAAGGACTATTTAATCCCGTTTAAATAAATAATAATATTGATAATAATCCAATATTCCAGAGCGGATCTTTCCTGAAGTACCTACCAATCAGAATTGTTTGCACGTCCGAAGATTCGAAGCACAGGTTTAGATTCGTAGCAGCGGCTCGAATTCCTCCGTTATCCCTCGGAATAACGTCGGAAAAGTGATTCGAAGCGTCTCACGCGCGACACCAACAATAACACTCGGCTTATTTTAGATTCCCAACCGTCGGATTTCCCGCCCCCTTCGCCTTCCATCTCCTTTATCCCCTGCGTCCACAGCCCTCGTTAGCTGCAGCCTCTACTGCGCCTCGATGTCCTGCCACCGCCTAACAACCAAAACCCCCTGTGTTTTCAAATAACACCTCATTCCTCGTCCCGCTTAAAACGCGCGCGTACGTGCACCGCCTGCTATTAACTTCGCTGGCCCCCCGCGGGTTCCCTTCTCCTCTGATCTCTCTCTCTCAACGTCCTTTCTCCCTGCGCCTGTGCAAAGGTGAACATTGCCGGGGACGCCGAGGAAATCGGAGAAAATAAACCCCGCGATTCCCGTTCCCTCAGGAAGAACGCGAGATTCGACGCGGTGAATGTTGATCAAAGTGCCTTAGCAACTGTAAGGAAGTTCTTCTACGTCGTTTATACAACTACGACGGTAACTATGAACTTCTGCGCCAAACTTAGGCACACTAAATTAAGATGGCAATGACGTGACGCCACACGAGAGCGCCCTGTCAAAGCAAGATCCAAAGTAGACTCGAGTTGGTCGAACGCTTTTCAGCGGTCAACAAGGGGTGGACTTTCGGTGGCGGTCGTTTTGGTCTCGTTCGACGAATGAGACGCGTCGTGGTTCGCCGTCTCCGTGGCGCTTTCTCCTCGCTATTTCTGGCGACCAAAAACAATACGATGTCCCGCTGTCAGGCGCCGAGACTCTTGCTTCGGATGCTCAGACGTGCGCTCGTCCCCTTGGTCCTCTTTTTGCGGCGGGACTCGTCGCTCGCCGACGTTAGGCGTCGACTCGGTACACGGATATCGCACTCTCTCCCACTGCTGTTACGTCAAATCCTATCCGGGAGTTTCGTGACGTCACAGGGGCCCCTTCAGCGCGATGTACATACTTGAATATCGCCCGGGAAGCTTTGAAATTAGTGTTGACCAAGAGCAACCGTACCGCCGACACTACCATTGTTGAACGGACGTTAAAATTCAAAGTCCGACCGTACCATCGGTAAGCTGACAGACTCCGGCGCTCGTTTCCCGCGCGAATTAACAGTTCATGTAACAGGGGGCGCGATGGGATTTAAACATTCACCGGCGCTGCACCGTGCACTGTTCAGGCTCCGCGCGAGAATCACGAGGCAGGGCGTTACTGGAGGGTCCGTCTCAAAATTCGAACACAGTTGGTGAATATTTCAATCGAAACAGCCGAATATCCTTCGCCTCGATTTACCGTGCGATCCGTGTACGCGCTCCTGAAGGAATTTTAAAAATTCACGCCGCCTCCCCCGGCCAGGTGAAGAGCCATGGATCGTCCCTTTTCGAGTCTGGCCTCTCGACCTGGGCCTCCGATATCGATTCGCTTCGGAACGCGAAAGAGAACGCTGGGGGCTTTAATTAGGCTGCTACGTGATCGACGATAATGAACACGCGAATTCGAGGTGGCGGGCTGCTTCACTGACACTCAGAATTTTTTTTGGAAACTTTAGACAAGGAATCTTTCCGGCTGTGTAACCGAAAGAACTTTCTTCGTTGAACTGTAGCGCCGTTTTGTGCTAAATAAATTTAAAAAAATTGTGATCATACTTCAAAGTATGTACAATGAAGGCATCCAAACAGATCTCGTATTCCACTCACTGCTTTTCCGGGCGCTTGAGTAGCATTAGGTACCCTTAATGGCCATCTTCAATTTACCTTGGTCTCACTGTACACTTACTGTGAAATGGTCACTCGAAACCTTCTTCCTCAAGAACTCAACCCACACTCGACAAAGATTCTACATAGTTCTAGCCGCATTGTTGTTACACATCTCAAGTTGAAAGACGAGAACGAAAGGGACCAACAGAAAATGAAATGGACAGCCCAAGACGTGCGGCGGGAGGTTCAGAAGGAACCGTTTCGAATGCTGGAATTCAGCCGCGCCGGTCTGCTATTTTCGATGCGGAGGGAGCGTTTGGAATTGATGCATAGGTCGAACGTGAGAATCCACGAAGTAGATGGCGCAGTTGGTGCGGCAGGGTGTGTAAAACGAGCCGGGCGGTCCTGTTTTTCACGGTGGTCCAGCCACGACCCTGAGGAAAGACGTACGACGCGGCTCGGGGAGAACTATACGGGCGTCCGCGCCTCTTCCAGTCACTATTATTAGTCCTAATAGACCGTATGTCACGGGAAATACCTCGTCGTTGCCCTCTTGTTCACGTAGCTCACGGCGGCGGCCTGGAACGACCGTTTTAAGGAGATCTCGGGGAAGAGAAACACCGACGGCCTCCGCCTTAATAAATGGGCCTGTACCCTAATCGGTAATAAGTGAGATACCGGTCTCGAGGATCGCGGGGAAAGATTGCGAGGCACCGGGAGTCCCAGATTCTCGTTGATGGTGAATTATGGGTCCTAGCAGGCGCGTAAATGTTCACGGGTTACAAATCAGGATCCAAGTGGGCGAACCGCGTGTGTATTTATTTCGCTGGAGTAGCGAGACGATCGAAAAAGTTTCCAGTGAAACTCGAGGGGGGCACGAGGGGACGTTTTGTTGGAGAATTTCAGACAAAGGGTGGAAATGATTCGTTCCAAAGCGAAATGGACTCTGCGAGCCGTCGGAATATTTCGCGAAAGTTTGGCGTCGCGTTAGCGTCGATCGTGGTTGCTGAACCTGTCCCTAACTCCATTAAACCGTCCCGGTGTGTTCTTCGAAAGACCTTTGCATAAAGTAGAAGCCATTCCGGCGTAATGATGATCGACGTTACAGCCACGTCCCACGGGGGATTTCGTGAAGTTATATTTGATTTAATTAGCGGATATGAGGTTATAAATCGTGGAAACGAGAAACGTCAGGCTTAATAAGTGCCCGTATTAAGTAAGTGCGACGGCATTATTCAGCAGGCTTTCTTAACGCGGCGCAACAATGCCCTGCAACCGTTTTCCAAACCAAGTCCCTGGGAAATTCTCACTCCTTACTTTCTCTCCCTTGAAGCACGTAGGTACGCAGACACTTGAGTTAGTAAATTTTTAGTTCGCCACTTCAACGTGCTTAAATATATTCCATTCCCGGCAAGCTACTTAGGTGTACCAGTCGCGGAAGTGTTAGTCGAAAGAGAAATCGAAGTCAGTAGAAAATATGTACCTACAACGTGGAATCTATGCCCCAGCAGATCCTCTTAACAAGGAAAAGCTTCGTTTACCGCAGCATCGATGCTCGAACATCCACCCCCATTATCTCCCCTCCTCCTGCCACAAATCACGACTTAAATTATTCCCCGTATCATTGCCCTCGTACCAACAGACCCAATGCAATTTCTCACGTTTTCAGATTAGTCGGCGGCCACGCCCAGCCCAGCCGAATTTCCTTCGGCAATACACGACAATTATTAATCTAGAGTGGCGAGAACCACCCTCCTTACCCGTGAATCTCGTATCCGGCACGTTTCTGCCACCCCATCGCCTCCAACCCCTTCTTACCCCGGCGATTCGTCATCGAAGCGCTCCTTGAAGCCCGCGATAATTCGGAACGTTCGTTCGCGGTGCCTCGGCGTAAAGCTTATCCGCGCGCTACCCTATATCCGGCATTATCTTTGTCTGATTTACGCGACTGCTTTAATGTCCCTTCCCTTATTACCAAATAAAAGTCAATGGAGTAAATCTATAATATTCCTAGATTATTTAAAGCTTATTATACTTCTCTTGCCAACTCTACAGTATTCTTCGTCCATAGAAGACCTTGCCTCTCGATTGAACCACTTTGCTTATCCCCTTTTCTATCCCTCCCCAATTTTAATATCGCCCCTTCAAGCTCGCGAGCCTTCGACATCCACTGTAGCTACTGTCACGCCCCATTACGCTAACAGCGGCCACTCGGAAGTCAGAAGCCCTTCGAAGAACGCGGAACATAATCCAACCGTCCCGAACGACTCGCCAAAGACTCGCCACGCGCCCATATTCAGAACCCACCAATTTCCAAACAGCTTGCGCAAGCAGACGTTCAATATGCAAATGAAAACACCGCGAGCGCGGGGGGAAGAGCGGATGCACGTATCCCCGGGACTCATAACGACAGATTTCCCCCTGCGAGTCGCCTCGACGCCCTTCGTTCTTCTTCTCCGCTTCTCCGTTAAACGCTTAACCGCCGCGCCCGCTACACGGGATTACAGCGTGTTAGAGGGTGGCTGGGAAACCCTCGTGAAAGCTCTACGGCTGATAAATAATCAGATTAATGAAAAATATTTCCTCCCGGCGACGGCGGTGTCTCGCCTGCTGCGCGTCACCCTCGCCCTTTCTCTCGGACACTCTTCGGGGCTTTCGGTTCACACCTGATCCTCGCGGTGCCGCGGGTTTGCGAGTTTCACTGGGCGACTTGTAAACTCCGATCAACGAGTCCAGTTGCCAGCTGTAAACAAATTATTATATCAATGCTGAAGTACGTGGGAAAGCCAGCCGCTTTTGTATCATTTTGTAAAACGCGTCACGCTGTATTGTAATTATTGAAGCTTTAATCATACATGTAAATAATAGCGATGCAGAATCAAATTCCGAATAAGAAGATATTAATCGTTCAGAAATTGCTTAGTTTATTGCGTTATTCATATTCATATTTGCAACGAGTAATATACAATATCTGAGGGATACGTCACTGTACTGTCTGAACGCAACGTGCCTTTATTTACAGCTAGTGACTCGACTCGTTGAGCGAACTATAGAAGGCTAATAACATCTTGACCCCTTCCGAGATATCAGCGGGCGAATGAACCATCCGAAGTATCACACTGAAACAGTTTACACCCTCGTTTCAAGTGTCCCAGCTGAGATTTAAAACGCAATTCGCGTTACTGTATTCTGATACGTAATGGACACAGCAACGAATTGAAGAAAACGAAACTCACCTCCGCTGGCAACAAGGGATGAATATTTTCCCTCTTAAAGAGGAATGCGTAATATCACGGTAATAATTCCGCGAATTGGGAAGTGATTCTCCTTTTTCACCGTCGCTTTATAACATTATCTCTCCCTCCGCCCCGCTCTCGTCGCTGTCCTTCCATTTCCATCTGCGCCGGGGAAGGGGGAATTTAATAACAATGCAGGGCCCCAGTTCGATCGCGGAAGGCCGGGCCGCTGGAATCGCGGAAATTTAGGCGGTTAATTCGGGGCGCGCGCGGAAAAATGAAACGAGCGCCGCGATGGAAATGGTTCGTCGGTGCGGGAACGGGCGGAGCAGCGTGGAATTCGCGGCACCCCCACCGTTCCCAGTGCATCCAGCCGCTACTTGAAAGTTATTCATCGACGCCGTGTCCGTGGAGATTCGCGAGCCGCCGCTTCCCGTCCTCGATAATAGTCCTTGGTACATTCAATTTCGCACGGTACAAGGCGCGAACGCGTTCCGGCCTCGATCACGCGCCGGCTTTCGATTCCACGTTCATCCCTCGTCTGCGCCCTCCCCTTCCCTTTGGCGCGAATTCGTTTTTTAATTTCGCCGATTTGCCGCGCACCTCGCTGCCTCTCGATCAGCCAGCTCTATCGTTCGATACGCGGTTCGCGTGGCTGCTGCAAAGCGATGGGGAATCGTGTTACCGCGGTAGTGTAACGCGTGTCACGAGGGAACGTTGGAATTTGTAATTTCGTCTTTTAAAGTGGTCATGTTGGTTTCACTGCGCTCATTCTTGCTGTGTGTTCAAAACTGCGGCAGTCTGATAGTGCCTTGTAACAGTTGACTCTAGCGACTCGGTCTTGAAGATCGTGTCATCGACGATGCCCACTTCTATTCTCTCTCGATACTTGTCATTCTTTCCTCAGCTCTCGCTCCCTGTTTTCCTCGAACACACATTTCAGATCTCTCTTCATCAAAAATAATAGTTACGAGTCAAACTCCGAACGCTCCAAATCGAATCATTAAAAGTCGATCTAAAAGTACAGTATTTATTCGCTAAGAACTCGCGGCTCGGGACCGACGATGGGCATTTAACGTGGAGGTGAACGTGGTTCTTTTTCCATCTCGCTCTCGACTTTTCGGGACAGCAGTAAGCCAGAGTGGTGGGGATAGCGCCGAGCTCTTAACGTGTAGGCCATACCGAGCTCTTAACGAATGTATGTTGTATCTGAATAAAACCTGTCGTTTCGCGACAGGTTCCCCGCGCTGCCAGAAATTCGGCACCAGGGTGGGGATAAAATTCGCGACAAGTGGCGGGCAAAGTAGCTTTCAGCATCCACACTCGCGAAGCGCGTCCCACATTACGCGACGAGCGTTCCTCTCTCAAGGGGATCTGGTTTTTCAGCGATGCGAAGAGAGGCACGAACGCCACTTTCAAGCCGCTCCCAGAATTTCGCTCGGGGCCACTCAGGTGCTACTTGTCCCGCATATCCCGAACCTTCTTCCCGCTATAATTGCACTTCTGCGTGCACACAGGCGAGAATTAAGGCAACAGACTGCTGATGTTCTTTCGCTGGCCCCTCCCTCGCGTCTTCTTCCGGTTCCTGTCGAGCTCGGTCCAAGTAATTTCCCCTCGTGTCGACTCGATCATTTTGGTATCGTACTTTGTCATTGCATGAATAGTTTTGGGATTTTTTAAAGCAACATTAAGATTAATAAATAAATTTAATTCGAGAGTCTTTTTCGTGAACTCGAGTCAACTGCAACTGCATTCCACAGATCGTGGACACTGAGCTTCCCTGTAGGATCATTGCACAGATTCCTTGCTCGACTTCCCTTCATCTTGCTCGAAATTGATCGGGCTTTTCGCGCAAAGCCTTATTCCCATCGAATTTCATCGAGTTTCACCTAAACAGGCGGCGTCGACACCGAGCGTTGAATATTTCAGGCCAATTAGGCGGCGATACACATTCCTCGCGGCGTGAATTATTTAACAAAAGTCCCGAGCGAAAATAAACCGTGGCCCGGGGCCGAATCATCCATTACTTAGCGTCCGTTAACGCGTTTTGCCTGTAAAACGTGTACCATCCGCGCTCGCCCCCTTCGCAGCCCCTATCGCCGACCTTAATCGGAGATACACGACTCTGGCTCTGGGATCCCGGAACCTATGGGAATATCTGACGAGTCTACGAGGTGTACACGTACGCTGTGTGTGTGTTTAGCTGCGCTGCTAATTGCTCCGACGTAGCTGCGATCCCGAGACCGAGCCACCGTCCCTGGCGATGAGGATTCGATCGTTTCGGGGGCTGTAGTCGTCGTAACGAGGCGCTGTGTTTCGAACGAGGCGTCTATGGAGTTGTCTAGCGCTGTATCTTGAACTCGGGGGACGGAAAAAGGGGATGCAAGGGAACGTTTTAGATAAAAGAGGAATAGAATGCACCGTGCTCGATAAAAAATCAAGGATTATATTTTATTATCCTCGTATCCTCTAAATATATTTAACCGCACTCTATCTCTTAAATTTTCATTTCGCGGGGTTGACAAGTTGAATTGACGCTGTCCGCATAGTAGTGGACTAACCTACAATTTTGAGTGGATTGATATTTCAACCTAAACCACCCCTTATACAGTAAATTTTTAAATCTATAGTGGGCTGAACAACCTTCCAAAAATATCTACAAAATGGCAGCACCAAAACGTGCTTTGGTTGATTTCCATCATGCAATATCAATCCTCTTTAGCAAATTATATTTTTTAAAGAATCATATCTATTTCCTCAAAAATAGAAATTAAAGCAACGACTTTAGAAGGTTAATAATTTCATTAGCCGTAATTTCGGAACGAAAGTTTTGGGTGAAACTCAGAATTACGTTCCCGCAAGATATAAAATAAAAACACGATAACGGATGTATAAATGTTATTCGAAGAGTGGAAATACTTAGGTATTCAGCGACGTGATTAATTAAAAATCCGGGCCACGTTATTACTAGCGTAATAGGGAAGCTCCGCTAGTTTTTTGCGTGAATAAGCGTAAGGAATTAGCTTGTGGAGCGGACGTGTATCGATCCACGTCAGATTTTGATTTGCCCTGAATGGTAATGAACGACGGAAAGAGGAGGAAGGCGGCTGCCGGGCGCGGAGTAACGAGCGAAACGAGAATTTAATCTAGAAATCCGAAATTACCGGGGCTGCGGATGTCAGATTTCTCTGATTCCTGGCGAACAGTCAGGAACGGTGCTCCAACTTACGAAATTATCGAGGCTGCCCGTGTAAAATTAGGTTAAAATTAGTTTCTTCGGTGTCAATTAGAAAGTTCTGTTACAAACAATATCCCCGAGACGGGAACTCCGGCGAGTGATAAAGCTACATAAAATTACGCCCCGCCATTTGATGGATCACTAAAACGATTAAAGCAGAAGAGAAACGTAGACTTGCATTTCATTCGCCGAGAAGAGTTTGATTGTTTTAAATGGATCCCATTTGAAATTCTCCTCCGCTGATTAATACAAAATTGGCGGTGGCCTGGTGGATGAGTTCCCTTAAAACAACGAACGAATGTACCGGAGGAGAGCTATTTTCGAGCCGATGCTTCTCTTTGGAGCTACCGCGACAGAACGGTCGCATTAGTCCTCGTGATCTATCACTTAGCGCGCTCCCTTCGGGATTCCGTGGCAAGGGATACTCTCGCGTATCCTCTTTGTCCGTCGCTGTCGTCCTTCGAAAATCCTCTAACTTTTTAATTCTGTCCCACTAAGATACCTTGGTCCCTTGGACCTTGTTGATCATTCTGTCAGTGGCGTCCAAATCAGTTGCGTGAAATCTTAGAGCATATAAACATGGAGGGAGTATGCAATGGGCGAAAATGTAGACGGCAGTAGAAAGATCTGCTTCCTCCATGTTTTTATGCTCTAAGCGTAACTTCCAAGAACCTCCCAAGTTTCTTTATTTATTCATTTATTTATTTGACATATCTGCTATTCAGAAGCCACAGCAACGCGTGGCTGGATACAGCTAGTTCTAAATACGATTAAATCACATTTAATTGTACACAACGAAAAAGAATGATTTACAGACAAATAATATTAAAAGATATACATCGACCACGGAAGCATCGTATCGAATTGCATTAGCGTTAAACACGGTGGAAAGCAAGATTCGACGATGGAAAAAGAGGGAAAGGAGGAAAAGTATTGAGGCTCGCCAGGACTGCGAAGACCGTGCGATCTGTCACTTAGGGAGAGCTTGGGAGCGAGAGAGCGAGCAACCCTGTTTCATCCCCTCGGGACTTTCACAATCGGGACATTTTTCTCCATCCCACCCGTTTCTTCTCGTCAACCACGCGAACTGATGTATGGCTCGTGATTGGAGTGACTGTACATACGCGAAGGGAATTCTCGCTCCCCCTTGGGGGGCGGCGGGGCGGACTGGTCGCGGCGACATCCCGTGGGAAAAACTCCGCTCCGCTCCGGAAAAGCGTACACGGGGTGTCACCGAATTCTGGCGCGGCCCGTTGCTAATTGATTTCTCCTACCAGCTTCGTTTCGCCCCCTGGGCACGAAGCCTTCATTTTCACGTGCTCGCGCTCGCTGGAATATTCCTACTACCCGAGGGAAACAATATCAAAACCGAGATTTCTTCAATCTGTGCAATTTGCGACAAGCTGTCCCTTAAAAACTGCGTATTTATTTCTTCGTAATGTCAAGAATGGAAGAATTGTTCGAAGCTTCGTTTATTAAACTTTCGATCCGTAAAAGGAAACTATATATCTTGCTACCCTTCTTTAGTTTCCAATTGTTTTTGTCTCTTCATTCTGATAAAAAAGAAATCATTTTAATTGGAACGAAAACAAATTTGTTATTGTCTCTCAACTAAAAAGGCGCCTCTCCTGAATTTACCCTGATGTCAGGATACACGAAAGGATAAACAAGATATTAAGTAGTGTATCCCACTAATTGAAACGAGGCATAAACGGACCAACCTACATTTTTGCGAAATTGAGTTAGTATAAATAATGTATTCCAAATAATCATATAAAATAGAATTTTTTTATTATGGTTCATTCTTGCTCTCAATGTCTGAAATACCCTCCACTGGGCAATTACTTTCGAGCCACCCAGTGTGCTAAATCCACGCAAGCAGCCGTTGCTCGTCGCCCGTCCAGTTCCATCACCGATATATCAATTTCATCGAACGTTAACCAGCAGCGAAGTTCTCCGTACACCCCCTGGGAGCCGCGGCGAGAGTCGACAAGTGAAAAGGGACGGGCAGAACGAAAGAAAGGGCAAGTGGAGCTGGACGTTAACGAGGTTATTACTGGTTTCGATTGCACCCCCCACTTGCGTAACAGTAAATAAGGGAGCATCGGAGCCGTGAGGGCGACGCTTGACTTCATCGACGGCGAGAAGGGTGGCCGGTTACTTTAAATCTTGCGGCGCACGCGATACGCGGTGATTCATACACGGCTCGGGCGACTTGCCGCGCGAGCAGTATCGATAATTCGAGGGGCGCGAGGCGGTGACAAATTCTTGTCTCCGAGATACTTGGTCGCTAACCGTGGACGTCATTTTTCGCCCGCAAGATTTTACGGGACCTGTCGAGCGAAATCCAGCTGGATATTTTATGCGACGGCGATCCCAATTCATTTTCTGTCGCCTGCAGAGATCTAGAACCAGATGCATCGGTGCTTTCGGTCTAGACACGCGTTCATCTTTTCCGATAATAAATCAATATTATAAGGGTGGCCTCGGATGGTGATGAGAAAGTGATGTTTTCACTTTACTTTTTATTTTACTCTTCTTACTATATTTAGTAATTCTTGTCATTCTCATTTCTAAGCTTTAAGTCTTAAGATTGATTTTACTTTAGTTCATTCTTGACATTTATCACATTTGTTTCTTGCTGTCTCTATTCTAATTTAGTTTATAATACGCGGTTAGGCTTCCCAACGCTGTAATGTAAATATTCAGGTTCTACTTTTTTAGTAATAAAGACGAAAATAATATTCAGTTTAATCGCATTCAGTAGCTCTTCGCGAAGCAAGTCCTCTTTTTGCCGGAAGAAGAGCTGAATTTCCCCAAAAATCAACGTCTTATCGCCCAAATTTCTCACGAAACGTTCCACACCGTTTCCCCTCCCAATCTATCCAACCCCCTGCACACGGTGGGTTCCGCGAGCTCAACGATTTCACCTCGAAGCGGAGCGGAGCCCCGCGCTGGCAGATGGGCGAGTCGAGATAATTACCCGCTTTAATTATTTAATTAATCCCGACGACGTTTTCGGTGTTTTATCTGGGAAGCTCGTTAAAGCGAACAGCCCTCCAGCGCGCGGGGCTGTGTGGAGCGGTACACGCGTGTCCGGGGGTGGGCTCGGTGTGGGGCACGATGGTACACGCGGGAAACAGCTCGTACGTACGCGCGAACAAATGAAGTCGTTCGTTCTCGAAACGGCATTTATCCATTCGATCAAATTGCACGCCGTTCCGCGGCCCGTTCACCGCGACCCTTAATCTATCGCGCATTTATTCCTCTGTTCGCTCTAGTGCCTTTGAAATTATTTGCGCTGCGCCGGGGCCATTGTGCCCGTTCGAGTGGAGGAGGCGCTGCTCAATGGAACTGGAGCGAAGCTCGCGGCTCGCCTCGCCAAAGATTATTGTATTCGACGTTCCTTCGTCTCCCAGGGACTCGGTTTTCTGGTCCAACTAACCAGGCAAGATTCTGGAAATACAAAAAATTCTGAAACTCTGCGAATATGTAGGAGGTTTCCTCTTGATTGTAACTCAACTTTTCTTTGCTGCTCAAATTCACTCTAAAGGGATTCACGGAGTTGAATTTGTATGAAGAAAAATTGATTATGCTGTTTTTTAATTATTTAAACCACCAATTCCGATTTCATGCGAAGGAAAGAATTTTAGAAAACAATATTTTTGTTTATAATACCTTTACCATTTGACAGATGTAGTTAAAAGAAGTAAATTTTCTCTTGAAACTTTTTTTCTTTGGAGTTACAAAATAAAATCGGAAAACAGCCGAATTTTCAGGGGTTAATTTCACCGCCTCAGAGTGAATTTGAGCGGCAAAGAAAAATTGCGTTGTAGTTTGGAGGAAACAAACTTATACACAAAGTTTCAGAATTTCTTGAATGTCCAGATCCCGAAATCTTCCCTTGTCAGTCGACGCGGCTCGACGAGGCGCCTCCTCGCGAAACTTTAATACGAATAGTACGCGGAGCAAACGTTTGCGTAGCGCCGTGTACTGCGTGCACTGTAATCGGGACGAGTTA
Organism: Andrena flavipes; assembly: GCA_963971345.1. Lineage (NCBI taxonomy): Eukaryota > Metazoa > Arthropoda > Insecta > Hymenoptera > Andrenidae > Andrena > Andrena flavipes. The sequence goes on from OZ020480.1 coordinate 61,091,529, forward strand.
ATTCCACTCTAATCGCTTTAAACGCACGTGAGGCGTACAATGGGCTAACTTTCTGGAATACATCAATCACGCGCCACCGCGAAATATCATTACGTCCGCGGAGAGGAGCTCGGAGTAAAAGTTGTGAGAGAAAGGGGAATGGAAGAAGGTATTTAGAGAGTTGGGAGCGAGTGTATAGACTACTGCAGAGCGTAGAGAGAGTTTTAGCGAGGAGCGGAGGTCGAGGGTAGAAGAGGGGGTGGATGCAGAGCATCAGCTGCGTGCAAAGGGGCCTCGGGGGGTGCTCGAAACGGCAATCGATTCGCACGCGTTTTCACCTTTAGTTTTCGCCGATTCGGGGAAACAACGGAGGCCTTATCGGTGGGGCGGCGCGATCGCGGCAATTACGATAATCGCGAGCATAATCGAGGCCGCATCGGTGCACGCTAGGTACGCGTCGGGCCATATTAACGTTATTTCCCTGCGCTTGCCGCGCAATTGCTGGTCGGCTGTAATTCGAGCGGTAGAATTACGATGGCTGTGTATGACAGGCTGTGTTTGCCGCGTTACGTAATGGAGAACATACTTAGGAACGCGTTACAGTTTCGTTCGGCACCTTGCGCTCAATTTAATCTTATTTCGATGGCATTTCAAGCGTGAACACGGAAAGTCTGGAATTGTAAGTAGGAGCGTAATTTGACATTCTCAGAGATGAATAAGGAATGATTTTTTAAAAGGGGACATTTCAACATAGAAACATTTTTTAATAACCGTAGAGGACTGTGTACTTACGTTTATTAAAAATTTTTTTTTTTATTAGTACATGTAGCTACATTTTATTTTTCCATCTGGTAGCGGTAATGGTTTAACTTTAGCGACATTGTTTTAATAGGTATTTCACAAATAACTTTTGGAAATAAGCCTCTTTGATGGAAACTATAAAAAAATAAGCTCTTTTGTAGGAAACCATTTGGAAATAAGTCTTTTTGTAACGAACACATTGCAAAAAGTGGAAACAAGTAAAGTCGAAAGGAGTAAATAGAAAGATTAATAATTTTACAAAAGAAATTTAAATTCTATTGGTATTTTTATTGGATAGCAACTTATTAATATTTTATTTTGCCTTTCTCTTTACTTCACCAAGGAATATCTTTGAGTAACTCTATGGAATTAAGTTCCTTTTCTTTCGAATTCATAACAATTTCATAGATGAGTATAGGAAATGTATCCATTTTGTTTCAGACTAAAATATTATTTCAATATGTCATCAGACAAACTTGGAAATTAAACCATGTATTTTCCCTTCAATTTTTCAAAATTGAATTAAACCTACTTTATAGTGTTTTGTGCCACTGGGGGATATAATTTAACATTCTTAAGGCGACGCCACCAAAATTTTCATGAATGTTAAAAAATGGAAATACGCCTTTTAAAATATCACTCCTCAATTCACCAATGAAAGGTAATAGAAAAACTTGTAGGTACAAACGTTACTAAGTACAAAAAGAAAATTTAAAGATGAAGAGGGAGAAGGAAGACATCGCAAGAGAAGCTCTGCGACCAACACGCCCGTTCGTCTCATCGTCGAGTAATTAATTGAACATTAATAATGTCCTAGCAGCAGAGGCTGAAGGTCGATGGAATTTTAATAGCTAGGCCGGATATTGCCAGGGCGCTGGCAAAGCAACGACTCTTCCCTCCCCTCGAGCGAAACACACGCCACTTTCGGCGCGTACATTTACCAATGACACCGACAGAGGAAATCCCACGAATGTTAATGGGCCAATTAACCTTGGAGCGCAGGCGAATCGGAAAGATTTCGCGTAACGAGAATATTCCGTTTGAATCGCCCCCGCAAACTGGGTGAACGTGCGCCATTATCGGCCGAAAAATTTCGGTCACCGCGGACGATACAACGGAATATTGATCCGTACGCGCGCAACGGCAGTGTTTTTAGCGTATTAAACCTCCTAACACGCTCGTGTATCCTGATAATACAGATAATCGGGGGAGGAGATCTCGTGAATTACGGGAATAAATGAAATTCAGCCCACCCCGAGTGGAAAACAATTCAGAAATGGCGTAACACGGGTAATCCGAGGGCTGGAGAAATTGGTATTACGCTCCTCTCATCGAGATAACGTTCGAGCTCATTAAGGGAGAAAAGTGCGCGGTTGTTAATGACTTTATCAGGCCGGCAGGAAGGGTGGATGGCAGGAAAGGGGGTTCGGGAGGGAGTGCGCGGTTTCCGGCGGTCGCTAAGACGCCGCATTGGGAGATTTAATCGCAAAGTATTTAGCCGGCTCTCTCCCTCGAAAAAGGCAAGATTAATGGCCACCGCGCGAGAAGCTGCAGCGCGAATTTACATCGCGACGCGTTCTTTAAGAAAATTGCCCCTCTAATTCCGCGAGATCCGTGCCGCGGTAATATTCCTGGCCTTGGTAAACTTTCGTTGTGAAATATTCAGCGATCCCCGGGGAAGATTTCCATTTTTGCAAGCGGAGGAATGCGAAACTGCCTCACGCATTAGAAACGTCACAGCTTGAGAGCCGAGGCGCTTTTCCGTGCGAAGATTCTTAAGTAAGATCCCTGTAACAGACTCTTTATAAACTTCCAACGCTCTTCGAAACCCTTTCCTTCCTTTCCAAGTGTATCACCGGTCGACAGGATCGAAGCTCTTCGCAACGGGTTCGTCTCGCGGACAAAACTAATAGCAGATATATTTTAATCCCGCCGCTCTCCGTCAGCTTTTCCTTGTTCGCAGGCCACGGCAATATTCATCGCGAAACCGTTTTAATTAATCGCGAGAGAACAAGCCCGGCGAAAAATATTTCCTAGACCCAGCGATGAAAATTGAAGTGTTTCCACGAGCCGTTGGCGGCGTTTCGGCGAAACTCTCAGACGGGGAGAAAATTAACGCGAGAAAGAAATGAGCAAAAGAGAGAATGCCTCGCGCGGGAAACGAGAACGATAATTCGCAGCGTCGGGAAGGGGGTAGGTTGATTCGCGATTACGCGAAGCAATAACGTTCCAGGGAGCTCTGGAACTCTGGAACTCCGTGTCAGGGGGTCGACGAGTGGCGGAGCGCGACGGAATTTGCGCCAGAAACTTTACAAGGGCCAATAATTGCGATGCCGTTTTCTGCCGCGGCTCATTCCCCCCCCCCCCCCCCCCCCCGTCCCCTCTTGTCGTCCCCGACAATACGCAAAATTCCCGCGCTTTGACCGCGCAATATTCGCGACACGGATCTTCATCGACGCGCGCCACGACGTTCCCGCAATTAATTACAAAGCTGGCTAGTCGCGCTCTCCCCCGACCCGCCGAGATTAATCGAAAAGAGGAGCGAGATCGCGGCGGCGGAGTACCGCGCAAATATTTGCTTTTTAATTTGCCGGTGATTTCGTCGGACGCTCGCGGCCCAGTCGCGGGAATTTCCATCTCTCCCCGGCCTGCTCGAGGACCGCGTGAGTAACACATCGTCGCGTTGTCGATGGAATATCTAGCCGCGGACAAGCAGCGTTACAATTTCCAATCCAGTCTGCTGGTGAAAATTAGCATCTCAGCGCCATCTCTCGTGGAGTAAAATGTGGATTAATTTTATTGCTTTGCTTTTGGTTTATATTTGCTCCTGTTTTAAACTTTAAGGGGAGATCCGGTTTAGAACGTTGACAGGAAGGATATTTTAGTACATATTTATAGAATTCCGGAAAAAGATTTAATTGAAAAATTTCGAATTTGTCGCACCGAAATAGATTAATCATTGATGAGCCGCGAAACTGGAATAAAATTGTGAAATTGCGGGAAAGATAGCGCAGAAAGTATTTGACAGATCGACTTTTACCGGGATTTTAACTTAAATAATGACCAACCATCGTCGATGAACTAGAAACGTTTATGAAAAAATTAAATGAAACCATTGTAACTTTTTCTTTAAAGTCTCATAATTTTGTCAATTGAAACCTTTTTCTAATTTTCTTAGTTCATCGACGATGTAAGTCCATGAACATTGAAAAAAAATCCATGTTTCTATTTCGGGTGAATAATCAAATTTGGCGTGACAAACTAGAATTTTTTCATTTAAATTTTTTCCCTGTATTCTATAAACATATATTAAAATACTCCTAATGTTTTGAAAAAATCGAATTTATTTTTCCTTAAACACGATTGGACAAGTTTCTTCACTCGTTCCTCTGATTTCCCTGCTTATAACTTATAACTTATAAGTGGGATGCCGAACTTTCAATCCTACATTTCTTTCACTATACCTAACTGGAATTTGTTCTGTAAAATTTCCCCTCCAAGAAGCACTCAGAATCTCCTCTCTTAATGAAGATGTTTCAAGAGACCCGTGATTCTGTAATTTTTTTTTAAAATTCAACGCATATTGGAGGACCGTCGAGCTACTCGACCTAATTACGACAAAATTTCGGTTCAAGGCTATTTTTAGGGTATCGGGCTCTTTGATAATACTCGAAAGGCCGACTGATGGGAACCGATGGCCCGCAATTAATTACAGAGTTGCCAAGTGGCGGGGATCGATGTGGCAATATTCGCTCGTCGAACGTTGATCCTGGTCTTTCGCGTCGGTCCGCACCAACCGAGTGCCTAAATACACAATCGAAAACGGTTTAAAGTGAAACGACCCCGCAAATTTCCGGTCGCTGTCGCGCTACTACAGCCTTTCGCCGCATCGCGACAGTTGTGTGGCCTGCTGCTCTTTGTGTCCGCGTGGAAAATCCTGGCCGCGTGAAAAATCGCGCAACGTCCCTGGGAAAGCCGAAAATCAGTGAGCGAGTGGTTCGCGCAGCTTGGGAGGCTATAGAAAGGCGAAGAAAAAGTGGCGAAAGGAGTCAGTTTTTTTCAAGACTCTATTGTAATGGAAGTGCCATTTCGGAGCACCCAGCACCCTTCACCGTCGACTGAATATTCCTAGGGAACTAGTTTTTCTCTTCCAAGCTTCTAAAATATTGCAGTTCGAAAACTAAACTTTTCAATACCGATCGCACGTGCGCGGCCATTCTTTTCTTCTTTAAAAGCTCGGGAGAGGCTCGAAGAGACACAGGCGTGTGACGTTTCGGAGTTAACAAAATGCTCGCCGAGACTCTTTCCGCGGATGAATTTTGGCATTTTAAATTGGACGATAAATAATAAACAGGTAGACGAGGGGAAGAGCATGAAGTGGGCTCCGGTCATTATTCTCTCGAGCGCATTCCTCGTGACACGAATTTACACATTTTGCGCATTGTACCCACTTTTCTCCGCGCGTGTCACGGGGATATAAACCAACCCAGTAAATTCACCGGCGAATGCGGCAGACGGCAGCGTTGCGCCAACAGCGCTAACCGACCTTCCAGCGGAACCACTAAAATTGCCAATTACGTGAAACACTTGTAAGAACGACATTGGTCCTTTTCAATCTTTCCATCCTGAATTTCGTGATTAAAATAAATTCGCGTTGTACTCTGTGGATGTATTAGAAACGCCTATTCGAGCTCTGTAAGTTTTGCGTAACAGTCGCCCGAGTAGAGTTGGGTGGGCATTATCAGAATAAAGTTTTATTCGAATAAATCTTTTCTTTAATAATTTGTTATTCGAATGATTTCGAATAAGAATTTCGAATAAATTTATTCATAATAATTTATTCGAATCATGCCCAAGTTTGCGCTGGAGAGGGGTTAGAAAATCGATGTGACCGTGAAAAGCGAGGGGCAAGGCTGGAGCGAAAGGATGACGGTGAAAACGCGCTGGGAGAATCGGCTTTTTGTCTCGCGCGACTCGGAACCGACGCCGCGAAAACAGCCGTGCGGAGAGCGACAGCGTCGATGAGGGCACGAAAAGACGGTTGGTCCCCCGGGGAACGTCGGGCATCCTTTGCGCGCACATACACTTACACGCACGGGACGGATCGGGGCGCTCTGCGACGAGAGCGTTCGGTTAGTTCGATAGCTGGCGAGACGACAGGTGCCGCGGGACCACAAAACTTTTTTTTTAATTGACACAAACTAGACCACGTGTCCTATACGTATTTTGGGTCGCTGAAATCGAATCCGTTGCCCGTTTGCGCCCGTCAAGTCTATGTTTTTGGTAAATTGCAAAAATCTGTTACAATCCCGTAAAATGCCATATAAACAAACAATATATCCTATTTCCACATAGTTATAACGTCAAACTCTGTAACCCACTAACCCTAAGACCACAAAACCTTTTATTTCCATATTTATTAACACTCTAAATCCAAAAAACGTATTTACACATACTCCCACAACCCACTATGGGGCGTTTGTATCTCAAACCCGGAAATAAATATTTTCAAATTTGCTCAATCTTCAAACTTATAACTTCGATAAAATTAATCCAACTTAGATGAAACAAAGACCGTTTCAAAGTTTGAACATTCTACTTTTCCACTCTTTAAAAGAAATGCTTTAAGAAGATGCTTTTTAAGAAATTTTTACAGTTTGCCACACTTCTCTTTAAGGGCGGGTTTTACGGCCTGGATACCCATTTCGATAAAAGTGGTTTCGAAGCATCGAAAGATAGAATGTTCACACTTTAAAATGGTCTTAGTTTCATCCAAGTTGCGAGTTTGAAGATTGAGCAAATTTGAAAATATTTGTGGGAATATGTATGAATACGGTTTTTGGGTTTACAGGTTTAACGAAATATAGGATTAAAGATTTTGTGGTCTTGGGATTAGTAGATATAGAGTTTAACGTTATAAGTTTGTGGAAATAGGATATGTTGTGTTTATATGGCACAACAGATTTTTGCAATTTACCGAAAGGCGAAAACATAGACGTGATGGGCCAAAACGGGCAACGGATTCGACTTCAGCCACGCAAAATACGTATACTATTATCGATATAGCGTGTAACGTCATGTTTCAATCACCGACTCCGCGCCGGAACGCCACGGAAAGGTCGACGGAGGGATGCGTCTCGTGAAATATTCCGAACACGGCTTGGCCACCCTAAACCGACGCAGTCTGGGGAATCAGCCGCCGATGATGGTTGGCGCGGGCACGTGAGTTTCGGTGCGTCACGTTGCACGACGAGTTTAGCTAAATACTTACAATTAAATATATCGACGGGCTCGGTGCGAGATGTGGGGAATCAAAGAAGCCTCGTAGCCATCACTTCGACCTACAAAGGAGCGAGCTCTGTGTAGCCGGGGGGAAGCGAAACAGGTCGTTCTCTCAGCGTGAGGACCCTTTGCCAACGCAAAGGTGTTGAGGAACAGAAATTAAAGGGTCCTTGTAGAAAACACTGTAGATGCCAGAAATCAGTACCGGCCTTAATTACGTAAGAGTAATTTTAGCGATTTCTTATCCCCTCCCTGCCCCAGAAGGTTTAAGAATTCGTAAGATTATATATTCCAACCCTCTCCCCTTTCATTACGTAACATTTTATACATACAATTTTTGTGAGTTCTTAAAATTCTTTTAATGGTTTATATAATTCATATAACTTGGTTTCCTGTGTGCGATGAAACATCGTCTTAAAAAAATATTACGTAAGATGCTACTTGACTCCCTCTCCCCATCTGTAAGAAAACGTAAGAAATTCGCAACCCCTTCCCACCCCAAAAAGCCTTCCGTAATTTAAGGTCGACTCCCTGGCACGCAGAACACTTTCCGATAAAATATTTTGTTTAATTTCGGCACTTACAGTATTTTCTGCAAGGCCTCTTCAATTGTTTTATAATGAAAAGACTATCGCTTGGATGAAGAGAGGAGTTAAAAGGCTTTCAACACTCGTCAATTATGAAAATTCCTTTTTCCTTCTAAATGTAGCAAACCTCGTGCGAATTTATTGTTAACATCCCGTGGGTGTGGCGCCCTATGGCGCGAGGGGTCGACGACCCCCAAGTGCATCAGAATTTAATTATCATTTCTCATCGAAAGATTGCCCGGACGGACAGGCGGGGACTTTTTACTCGGTCGAGTCCCCGAATCGAGAGTAATTACCATGCTCGCGATGATGATTAATTTGTTCGCATTTTAATAACTGCAAGCCTCCTCCGCTTCGTCCAAGCCGAGCAATTAGCGGGGCAAATGAGTTCGTTATTAATTCTATATCAGCCTCTTCTCGTTGGCGATACACGATCGCGCGGGACACGGAGGGGTGAAAGGAAGAAGAATCGTTCTCGTTGGCCGAGAGCAGATCCGTGTTTCGTCATTTATGCGAGCGGTAGGTACGTGCGCGCTAGGGTGGCTGGTCTCGCAGGCCTGGGAATGGACTGTTTCGTTTTCGAAGCGCGACCCACCTCGTCGTCGTCCAAATGGATATGAATCACGGCGGAGGACGCGAGGCTCGATATAAACCTCGCGATTTATGTGAACGCACGGCCTGTCCGACTTACATTCAGCCCCGGCTCGCGTTACTAGTTTTTACCGAGCTCGAGGGATTTGTGCTCGCGGAAACTCTACGAAACTGGTGTCGAAGGAGTGCATCCAGGGACTCGAGGAATTCAAATCAATCACCCACCGATCTTTCCCCCCCCCCCCCCCCGAGTTTCTCCGTTGATTGCAAATGCTGGCCCAAAGTGGTTCCAACCGCGACTAAAAGGTCGAGTGCGAAATTAAAGTTGCCGGAGAAACGGCGGACGAAACGCCACAGGGAACTACCGGTTGAAAATTCAGCGCTGGTCGCAGTCCGATATCTCCCGGGCGGAACTTTGTTTCGAGAGGAGGATCACGTTCTCGCCGGGGTATATCAAAATTCCCAAACGTTTCGCGGCAGCGGCAAATTTATTCGCGCGTTATTAATAAAGCCGGCCGAGCGACAGGGGCCCGGAAACTCCGGGACGTTCCCTTATTTGCATACGCGGCGACACTTTACCCTCTTGGAGATTAGCGGAGAGCTTCGTCCGCGGGAATCAGACGTTACGAATAATTCCGAAGTTACTCTGCGCGCGGTCACAACCCGAGAGCCAGGAACTGCGAAGACGCTTGGGCGAAAGTAAGACGACTTTGCGGAACTACCCTTTAGGAAACTGTCCTCCAGTCCCGACGCTCGGAGTCTCTCGATCCGAGATATTTTTGCAGCTGGGGTAGCATTTCCACGATCTGCAGTCGTAAAACGAGGATGCTTGTTTGGACACACTGGTTTTTGGACCACATCTTTTCCCACAAGTTCCCTTTAATGAAAGATTATAATATTCTACCTAGCAAGATTCGGGATGGGGAACTAAATGAGAGGGTGCAGGATATGTGGAGGAGAAATAGAGTCATCGGAACATGTAGGGGAAAGTCGTGATGTACCCATCAAAGCTAGTTCTCGCTTCTTCAACTTTTTTACCTTTGCGAATTATCAATTCTTATTATTAAATTTCACAAAAATAATTCCCCTCCGCTTACTAAGTTCCATCTATACTACAAACACGTTTCTGAATTTCTTATTTTTATCGACTCTATCCCAAGGTATAACAAAGAAACTTAGAGCGGTCGGTACTGCACGGCACGACTCTCCCCTAGTAGACAGGTGCATGGTGGGAGAGAGAAATGAAAAGGGAATATGCGAGAAGGTAAGGGAAATACTGGATGAAGGCGGTGGGGCAGTGGATGAAGAAGGAGAGAGAAGGAAAGAGGAATAAGGGGGGATATATGCGGAGGGGATGGAGGTGAAGAGGGTGACAAGAATGAGAATGGGAATGGAAGAAATAAAAGGAGATGGACGGTGGAAGCGAGTAGAATAAGCATACAGAATAAGAGATAAGAAATAATGTAAGGAGAGAGGGAAAGATGGAAGGTAGAGGGAACTTTGTAAACCTTAGGGGAACAAATAAAGATATATATATATGTACATAGTATTCTATGTGGGTTTCGAGGGGAAAGTACCGCAAGGGTGGCCTCCCTCCTAATCAGAGCCGATTAATATCCCCGTTTCGTTTAATGCAGCTTTGCTCGCTGATAATAGCTGGCCTCGTATCGGTAATTGCGCCAATTTTTTACGCCTCCTTTCCCGCGGCAACACTCGAGCCGCGCATGAATAATGTCGTCGCGATTAATTGCGAGTCGCCAACGGCGATATTCCCGCGTGCTGGTCACCGGACCTTCTATCGCGACGAGGGGTGGCTAAAAACTCTCTGGTAGGGATAAATACACGGTGTGGTGGGAATAAACAAACGATACGGTGGGAGTAGCAGAACAGTGACCTTGAAAAATCAATAATATTCGCCTCTTTTTCTGTCGGAAAAAAAACGTTTTTCCTCTCGAGGAATATTGTAAAAAAATGGACAAGTGTTTAACTAAGGGTTGAGTTTTCAAGGAAGTTCATAAAGTTGTTTCATGATTTCTTTCTGGACGACGAAATGCTTTTTCGTGTGGTTTTTGTAACATTTAGGTGGCCAATAAAAATTGAAATTTAAAAAATATTTGGTTCAATTTTTCTGTCCAATAAGAAAGCCCAATTAGGACAATTCAGCAAAGGATGTCGATAACTCTGAAAGTTGTAAACATTTTAAATCATCCTTCGTGATATTAAACAGCCAAATGATGAATAAAAGTGTACACAAATCACCAATACTGTATCCTTTCTCGTGGCCCAGAAAAAAATCATGAAGTCGGTTGGCTAAACACGAATACCCCGTTACAGGATAATTTCGTTTAAATGTCTTTTTTTGCGTACATACATCATTCCAACACGTTTTTCTGTAAATTCCGTGCCCAGAAGCCCGGTGTATTCGAACCTGAAACACGTCGACTATAGCATTTTTCCGCATTTGTCGAGGCGGCAGAGCGTACATTCGGTCGCGCCGCGGAAAAATAACCGTAACGCTGTCTGCCAGCTGGCAATCGCCGCGAGTAATCTAGAGGGAGCGGTACCTGTTGCAAAATGAAAATTGTTTTCCATGGATCCTTCGCGGCTCGCCCTGCCACCCGGGCATCGATAAATCAGTCTTTCGAAAAGTCTGGCGCGGCCGCCTCTGATCCGCGGGTAACACGCTAACCGTCGATCAACGTTAATCGCGAAAGTTTGTGAATTCCTAAAAGGGCGTCTCGCGGCCGGAAGCCCCGAACTCTCCCGTAACGAGGCGGATTTTCGAAACGAAGCGACCCTCTCCCCTTTCGGCCATCCAACAAAATCGGCGCTCGTAGAAACAGCGAAACGCGAGCCCGCCTCCGGCGCGTACAAATAGCTCCGAAAGTGGCTGCAATTTCGAACAACGAGGGTGGCGGAGGGGGTTGAACGCCACGGCAATGCCAAAGGGTGCGAGGATCCTGGCGCTGGGTCCTGTTTTCTGACCAGAGATCAGTTCCGGTAGTTTACGAGTTTCTCCGCTCGAAGAGGGCGCGGGGGTGGGAAAGCGGACCGGGAGGGGGGTGGCGCGGAGGAAGGGGTGGTTTGTGAGGTTTAGGAAGACAGAACGGCGAGTAAAAGGACACATTGGCGCGAGCGTTGCGAATAAATGCTGGAAGCTAGGCTAATGAGCAGGAACTGAAACGCCGGGAGTGGAAGATAAGCACTTCTACTCTCGCGATTGAAATGAAGCGAAACAGTTGATTTTTCGTCTCAAGGGTGAACAAGCTCTTGGATGTATTCTTTGTTTTTTGCTCACGTTTCTGCGCTTCTTAATCCTTTTCCCGTCAAGCTTGACGCTGCAGCTTTAATATTTATTCGCGGGACAAGTAGGTATCGCGAATACTCGCTGAATGCCCACTATTTAATTACCCTTTCGGCTGTATCACCGTGATGGCGGCGTTAAGTGGACGCTCCGAGCTTTCTACCGAATTTAAATGCCATTTGGGCGTGATTTTCGCCCGAGGCTTCAATGAGTCCTCGGCAGAAGCACGGGGCGATACTTTGCAGTCGATTCGCGACCAAAAAGACGGTCCTACGAGAAAAAGGTACTTAAGTAGTGTACTCGTATATACCAGGAAATAAATGGACCTCTTTAAAGGTGAATCTACAGGTTCAAAGTGGACTCTGAACCATCTCCAGGGATCATAGAAGATCGCCCACGTGGCTAAACACTATTCGAGTGTTAGAGAGACCGTTTTCGATCTCTGCTTGATAGAACCGAAGCGAATCGGAGCGCAGCTGGGATCGTATTTACCCCGTAAAAATGGATTCCCCCGTTCGCCGGCGTCGGGCGTCGGTTCAAATAATCGCGCTAAACGGGTTATCGTTTCGCGTGATTTTGCAAATATTTGCCCATCGATCACGCAGGGGGAACAGTCTGTACGCGTCAATTAACAATTCCGCGTGCCCGTTTCGGCTGCCTAAAAACGGGGAACCTCATTTCGCAAATGGAACTATTTCGCAGCTTCATTACGGCTCGCAAGGGGGGGGGGGAGGAGCGAGGGGGGTGGGAACGAGACGGAGGGAAAGCGCCGAATGAATCGCTGGGAAAAGGGCGAAGGAGGAAGGGGGGCGCGCGGGGGGGGGGCGGGTGGTGGAAAAATGAATAGAAGGTATTCAGGAAGCGACCAAAAATTCGGAAGCATTGAATGCACACACGCGCCACTCTCTGGATTACGTTGAACGCGTAAAGTTCAGTCCAGGCCAGCTCGAAAATATTTCGCTTGGGGGAAAAAAGGGAGAGACGCTACTCCCCCGCAAGCGTTCCATATTTTCCACGGTCGCGTAATTAAGTTTTTTTTCGGCGACGTGTTTGCGTGTTTCCCAAAGCGTCCTCGGTGCTTCTTAATCGTGTTACGTCGACGGTAGTGTGTTGCCGGGCGAGCAAGGTCCGCCCGCGACGCTAATAGAGACACGACAGGGACCGCGGAATTTTTCCCCATTTTTGCCCCGCCACTACTTTAGCGGAGACGCGTTCGAGCGCGACAACCGCGCTGTTTCCTTAAAATTCGAGGACTAGACGAGGACTGAACCGCGTTCCAACGAGTCCACCGAATTTCGGAGCAGAATCTCCCTCGGAGGGAGCCGAGTTTTTCACCGGGTCGACATGGGAATATCGTAATCCCGCGAAATTTTTTCCCGGGAGCAGACTTAGGCGGAGAGGGGCGAGAGGGAGGAGAGGGTGAAACGTCGCGACACGGGGGTACCGGCCGCGGAGCCGTGCAAATATTTGCGGAACCTGGGGAATCGCGTTTGCCGAAAGTTCGTTAGAGCCCGCGGAAGGTGGATTTTCGAAGCGTAATTGCGAGAACAATAACGCGGCTGGCGCGTCCGCGAAATGAGCACAGCCTCCCGGTTGTTGTTGTTCCCGCGGCGCCCGAAATTTTGCGCGCGACACTGGCGCTCGCGATTAGGCGTCGCGAGAGATTTAACGCGGAAAGGAACACTAGTTTTACTTCTCAACGAAATATCTCCATTCTCCAGGTAAATGGAACGAGCTTGCAAAATTTACAAAGAGTCCGTCGCGATTGCTACGCCATTGTAAACCCCCGCGCGAAGGAAATGGATGGCCACTGTTTCCCCCATTTAGGAATACACGAGTTTCCCGGAATACATATATGATATTGAAATTCGCAATGCGTGGAATTGCATTTCTTCCCCCGTCCAATCACAATACCGATGTATCAAGTTTCGATTCCTCGACGCATCGGATGGCCGATTCGGAATTTCGAATTTCCATATGGGTATTTTCAATTTCACCGTATCGCGCGCCGCCGTTTCCATACATTTGCTTCTTTATTATTTTCGAGCGGTGGCATTCTCCACCTAATCAGAAGGAAGGCTCGCAGCACGCGTGGAAGCGACCGAGCGCCACATACGAGATCGCTGGGCAAACATTTGCCCCGCGTCTCGCATACGGAAAACTCTTATTCCCAGCAAGCTTCCACCTTTTCACGCAGTCCCTTTCCGTAGCGAGGTACCTCCGCGGACAAAAACGTCCCGGCCCCGTCTCTCCCTGGCCTCCCGCACCCTTGAACAAACGCGGCCCACACGGTTCTCGCTCGCAATTCCGAATCGAGATGAGCACCCCTCCCACGCGCGATTCACGTTTTTCTGCACGCGCAACCCCCTCGTAAACTCGGCGCCTCCACCCTTTGCTCTCGCGCGCTCGTTCGGTTCTCGCTGTACATTTCGGAGATTCGTTTGCCTTTCGCCTGGGAGCAGTTAATAAGGAAATGAGTTCTCGAGCTGCAAAGACGCGAGCATTAGCCTGATGGTCCCGCTGGCACGATGATCCAGATGCGGACGCGGACTTTTTATTTGCTCGAGGAAGTTCCGCTCTTCTTCGCTTCCCAGATTAATTTAGCGCTTCGGAGGGAGGAGTATTGTAGGTCAGTGGCCTGGGAAATTTGCTTTTCGTTCGTACTTTCGAGTGTCGGAGACCCAGTTCGCTGAGCTGAGGGCTGCTAGACTCCCGAGTGTGTGCGACAGAATACGGAATTGTTTTTGAGGTATGTACTGCTCGAGGAGCGCACGGAGTTAAGGGACTGCGCTAATTTGGAAGACTCATTGGGTGTTTCCAAAGCTGAGAACAACGCGAGACTGGTTCCTGAATGTTTCTAAATTATCCTAGAAATTACTTTCACGAATTAACAAATTTGAAAGCAAATTTTCTTGTTACCACAAGTACTTATGCTTTTTTTTTAACTACCACCGTGTGAGCTTCCATGAATTACCCACAGAAATTTGTGGAATTTTAAAAGGTTTGAAAAATAATATACTCTTATACTTTCCAAAACTTTTTGGCTTTTGATTTTCGAACAACTGTTTCGTCGGAAAACTGACACAGCGATAAAATTTCTAAGCGGTATTTTTAATAATTTTCCCTCACCACTTCCGCAATCTCCTCGCAGAGGCACAAACATTGAATAATAAATATTTAACAAAACAAGACACATTAAAATCCGTAAAATAGATCCAGAAAAAAATTCACGAACATAGGCCTCCAAAGTAGAATGGACCCTTAATCACACTTTGAACTATACTGCATTCCACATTAGAGCATACAGATTTCGCGCAGGCACGACCCTCAGGAGGCGTTGGTACGCTCGACTCCCCACTGAACCGCCTATGTTTCTCTCCGTCGCACGACCTTCTACTTACTCTCTCTGTTAACTTTTCGCGAACTGTTTACGTTGACAACGGTCAAGGTCTCGCGTTTGGGATGTACCAGTTATTCCTTGGAAATTACCACGACCAATCGCATGCAGTTCAAATTGTGGGTAGTAGTGGGAGCTGCGCAGATCGATCGCAAATCGGTAGGGGCGTCGGTATGCTCTTATATGGAATGCAGTATAGCCACGTTCCTTGACCATAATTCGATTCTCCGCTGCGTGTCAGAAATTGACAGTCGCGTAACAATCAATTTCGATCCAGTTCTCGAAGAGCGAGGGCCCGGTGATGCGTCTATTCAGGCCGCTACCTGTTGTCCTCCCTCGACGCGGATCCGCTCCGTCGACAAGATGACTGCCGCCCTGTATACAAATTGCCCGAGCCAGCCAGCCGGCGACGTCGTACCTTATTAGCTGACGATGCACGGCCCATTATTTCCCCCGAAACAATGAGCCAACGATGCTCTCCCACGGCATCATCGTAATCGATACATCGTACACGGACAAAAGTTGCTGGCGACGCGACGTGTGTGCCAAGCCGGCGGAGCAAGCACAAGTTCTGCTCCGTTAGCAGTGTGTAGGGTCGGGGAACGCGGAAAAAAAGGTGGATGGAACGCGGCCGGAGGGGGGGGGGGGGATGGCCGATGGCGAGCCCTACTGGGACTTAATTAGTCAAAGCCCTTGCCAGCTTACTTGCAAGTGCCTCATTAGGGCCGATGTCGCGTCTCGTAATTGGAACGCACGCCGCGACTAATTACGCGAGGACGACGCCCACGGTGAAATAAAGATCCGCGAGCGAGCGAGCGCGGGTCGTGGAGATTCTATGGAATTTAGAAATATATCCCCCCAGCTTCCGTGATCGTGTCCGCCTCCGCTCGCCCAGCTGTTCCATTTTCCATTGTTTTTCGTCCCGCCTTCGAGTGCGCCAAGTAACTTAATTAGGTTTCCTTGGGGGGATTGCCGTTTAATTCGACGTCCTCGTTACGGGACACTGTGGGACAGGCAGGAAGTGGCAGAAAGTCGCTGGACGAGTTTGAAATCGTTTAATCGATCGAGATTATAGTACCCCGTGGTCACATCTTATATTCAGAAATTGATCACATGGGCTTCACTACACCCCAACGTCATTTTTGAGTTACATTTTCGTAATTTTCAAGCTTTTAACGTTTGAATAATAATTGTACGAGATCGAGAGAAAACGTGGAATCACCATTTCTCGAGATTTTGCGATTTATAGTATGTTTCGCTGGTGGCAACTGGGACTATAGAACTGTCGAATCACAATAGTTGTGGAAAAAAGCAATCACTTTTGTGAAACTTTACCAAATTTTTAAATTTCAATATTAAGGTCTAATTTTATAAGGCACGACATTCAATAATGTGCGCGAATTTTTAAAGCTGATGGCGGAGCTGTAAATACTAAGCAGTAGCTCGTATTCCCACAAGATTTCGGTGCTGAAATGCACTTCCAACCGTGGAATAGCCTCCGATCCCACGACCCGATCGATCCCTCCGTGACCCGTACGACGTAGTCCCTGCGAAGTCGCTAATTCACGCCCCCTAAAATACGAGGTCCTCCCATGATAGACCTAATGTCGCGGGTCCCGCGATAAATCACAGAGGAGTAACCCATTTTCCGGAGTAATATCCGCGTGCCGGTACACGTAGATTTCCGGCGGAGCCTCGAATCGATAAATTCCATCGGAATCTGGTTCACGGAGCAGGCTCCGGGCAGAGTCTAGCAACTTTAAGGCGGCAATTTGTCAAGCCGTGTGTCATCCGCGTAAAGCCCCTCTCGTTATTGACCTTCAGCGACGACGGCCGGCGTCGCTGCGGAGTCTTTAAGCCCGCTTTCACGGCCCGTAAAATTGCCTATCGACATCCACAGGATCCATCCGGCCGCGAGGCCACCGCTATACATATCCCCATTGCTGGCCTTTAATTATTCCCTAACGGTTGCGTCGTAGCTCATCGGGCTTTGTTGGCCCCGTGGCTCGTCTCAAATTCCCCGGCCTTCGCAAAAATTCATCGACCCGTGCGATTCTCCTCGGTAAAGGTCAGCCACTGGATGCACACCGCTCGGTCCGAAGCCTCCGTTACTTCGACAGAGACGCGTGCATCTGGATCGAGAGATTTTGTGGCCTGTTCTCGATCGGAACAAGGTCAGTTTCGAAGGGTGAAAGGGACGTCGTGGATTGGCAAGTGTTTTGCGGGGATTATCTTTGGAATCTGGGTCAAGCCTGCAGATGGCAGAGGATAATTTATCTATTATACAGTCGATCCCATTAATAGAGCCGTGAGCGACGCAAATCAATGGCTTACTGACATTCAATTATTTTTAGTCACTCTCTACCTTCCGAAATTTATTGCATAGTTAATTTACTGTACTTTCTTAGTTTAAGTTCCTCAGACTGTACCAGTTTAGCCTTGGTATGTTCTCCATTCTGGTATTCTAAAGGGTTTCCCCTGGATAATAATAATAATAAATTTCGTTTCTAATTTATGGTTTGTAACTGTATATGGATTTTCTAGGTGGAAAGCATTCAGAGGGTTCCAGATTCTTAGACACTCGAGGGAACCCTCCAGGATCGTTTTATGCAAACGTTTTGAATTCTTTCTTTCCGAATCCTTTGATACGGCCCGTTACTTCAGACTTTAGATAATGAACACCGATACGCTTTGAGAATCATTCGCGTGTTCGCACAGGAGCCCATGGCACTTACTCTGTTCGAGCTTCTTTGGTTAAAAGGACGCCTAACATTTCTGAAATTTCATATGATACAGAACAGGATGCCGGGCCAAAGATAGATCGCACCACTGGATTTTATTTTGACGCAGTGTAGTTCGTGGAAGGCTATGGAAAAGAAGAGAAACGGGGAAAAACAACGACAGTTTATTGCAAACAAGTCCAAACAGACCTGGAAACCCTAGTTGCCTAATATCGCGGAACGAAAAGTTGAGAAAGGACACCGTAACTCATAAACGTTGCCCGAGTGTTTTACCGCCTAGTACCAGCTGAAACGAAAAATAAAAGCCACCAGGAAGGATTCTTTATATCGCGTAAGCTGTATCCTTCAACTAAAACCGCAAGAGTAACGCTAAGATACAGAATTATTCCACTGTAAGGAATTTGTTTATCCTTGATTGTCACACCTACTTTTTGAACGTAGTTGTCACACTGCGTCGATTCGACCCAAGCCACTACTGTTCCAAAGCTATCTAATAAATTCAGTCGTAAAAATTCTGAGATAAAGTTTGGAATTACCATTTTATTACCATTTTACCTCAAAGTCAAATTGCGGGCCATTTTGACCCAGTATGACAACCGAGAGTTAATAATCTCTTCGCTACCACGATCATTACTGTGCGTAGATCGCAATTTATTCCCAAAGTCCTGACATATACTGCTGACCAACTAATCGTCGAAGAAGACTCCGTTCCAAGTAGTATCGGGTTTCAAACACCTTCCACGAAGAACCTCGCGTTTCAAGCCGCCGCTGCGAAATCCTTCCGAGCCCAAGAGTCCTTACCTCGGCGGATCCCGGGATCGGCCGATTGATTCGCAGTTAATTACCTCCGAATACCTGCAGGCCCTCGAACTCGACGCAAGTCGGGAAGAACATTCTTCCAGTCGTTGGAGGAATCCAGATATCCCGTGGGGGCTTGGCGCGAGGGGCTGGTGAAGGGCAATATAATCCGCCGGGAGGGCTCGTACGGTATTTTATTACAAACTAGTTGACGGTAGGAGCCGGAGGAGCTGGATGAGCGTGCGGGGACGTGAACGGAACACAGGGAGGACGGAGCTTTTCAGGATTCGGACAAAGGGAGGCTGTCCGGTTCTGGTCGTCAGCCCTTGTATTGTTTCGTTAACGGTAATCCGAAGCTTTCGGTATCCCGGTATTTTGGAGGGAAGGATTTCGCCGACAGATGCCTGAACGGCGTCCTCCGTGGACGGAGGGAAAGACGATGCGTCGGTGGGGATCCGATACGATAGAATAGAGGGTGGTTATTTGAACGGGGACGAACCTGGACGAAGAAAAGTGAAAAACGTGCTACGAACGTAGTTTGTGGGCGTGCTTGATGGCTTCTAAATGATTGGAATAGTGTGCATACGAAGCAAGGAAATTGGATACCTGGGGAATTTGTTTAACCCCTGAATAAGCGAGTGTCTAAAAACAAGCTTTGGTGTGAATGGTGTGGATGAGGTAAATATGAGCGAAAAATCCAGTGACATCTAATAAGCAGGAAATAAATTCGAGGGGGGCGGTGCGTTCCGGTGGATTCGTATTTTTGCTGAGCCTGCGCCCTAATTATTATTGTTGCCATTATTACCAGGAATATTATTACGGCCGCGTAATTATTAATACTTTGGTGTACGGTGGCCAACGTTTTGCCAGATAAATTGGACGTTTCGTAATTCTGTTACCGTTATTGTTATCATTATCATAATTATTGTTATTGTTATTGCGATTATTTCGCGGCGGTTCACTGCGCGTAGTAATAACTGGCGGCCGGGGCCGCGTGCCCGTGTATAATTACACGATTCCAGGCCCCGCAAACCGCGGCAATAATTGCAACCGCGGCTTCGACAGCGCGCGGCTTGTTGCGACGAATAATTCACGCGATGAAGCGCCACTTTCATATTTTTATTTCTGATTAAGTGGTTAGGACCACTTCGGAGCCTAAAAAACGCAGCTACCTATCGTTAACAGTTTCTGGGGAGGGAAAATGTTAGAGAAGATGAAAAAATATATAATAGAGCATTTACTGCAGAAATATTGAAGTACACGAAAAAGAAGCTTACAAAGAAATTTTTTCGTGTTTTTCAAAAGTTGTACAATAAATGCTCTGTTATAGATTTTTCATTTTCATCATCATTTTCTCAAAAGAATCTTAAAGATAGCTGCTGTTTTAGGCTCCAAAGTGGTGTGACCCTTTAAGTGCCACTAGCTTCTAAATGACTCGCTCGATTCTCCATACAATATCTCACGTATTTAAGTCTAAGACTTCTAGACAAACCACCCCTGTTTCGTCCCGAATTTTAACTCCATTTACCTAGTATGTCTGCCCGGATGCGGTCCAGCAGGTTTCACCTGCTCGCCAGAGATCTTCCTTTATACAATGCGACGGTGCTTTAATAAATACGTGGTAAGACCGTTGAAAGAGAGCGACAGGAGGCGGGATATATAAAGACAATGAGGAGAGAGCGGCAGGAAGAATAGAAATGCGCGGCTGGAAAAGGGGGAGGAAAAGGACGCTTCAGGGGATGAGATAAATTGAAAGAGCTCTCGAAGTTGTCAACCTCCACTGGTCACCCCTCCGCCACCCTCTTCGTTCTGCGCTTCTTTTTCCTTTCCTTCCTCGCCCTTTCGTTCTCTACAAATACCGGTGCGTTGACACGGACGCAATCGTTTGTACAGGCTGACCTACTGATTTTGTTTACCAGCAGAATTTCCAATGGGCACGAATGAGACAAAGGATCGCCTTCCGCTTATGGTGGCGAGTCTACTCTCAATTCTAAACCTCGTATTTTCAAAAGATCCTCTAAAAAATAAATATCCACGGCGTTTATTGGTATTTCCAAGCGGCTGGGCGCCGGGACGCATCGCTCCGCTCGCTTCCACGGCGCCCGCACGCGTAAACCGCCGCGTGTTCGCTTATTTATTTATACGGAACGCTTCGAACGCTCGTCACTTCATGAATACAATATTAGACGCTTCCGCGGCTGTGGTCCCGAAGATTCCGCGGCAAACTTCCCCTCTTCTTATCGAGCTCGGCGCGGGGGGTTGGCGGCGGGACCGCGAGCACCTGTTTGTATCCGCGCCGTGATGCAGCCGCTTATAATGCAGTCTCTTTCGAGGAGCGTAGCCCAAGCGGCGAGACGCGAAATTTTCAAATCGCGTTGGTCTCGGCCCGTGAATCCGTCGAGGGGAAGTTTCCGAGCGGCCTGTAAAAAGGAGATGGCTTCCACGACAGCGACGGGGAACTTCTGGGGCGACGAGTTGCCCGGGATTCTGAAATTTTGAAGAAAATTGCCCTGTATGGAATTTTTATTCCGCCAACTCTACGCGCGATGAATTCCCAAGCAAACTTGCTTACCGGAGCCTCTTTTCCGGGAGAACTAACTGTCAGGTGACGAACTTTTCGTTGCCTCCAGTTTCCAAATATATTCGCTCTTAATTCAATATCAACATATAATCAACACAAAAAGGAAAAGACGAGGACGACACTTCTTTATTTGATTAAAATTAAGAAAAACAGAAATTAGAACATAATTTCTAATATAATAATACAATAATCTAATATTATCAATGATATGCCAATAAAAAAAGTTATATGTAAATATTTTAATGTTTATTTATTTTTCTCGCCTTCCTTCTGTGAAAAGATGATTGATTTGGGGCTCCAAACAATTTCTTGCACCCGGCTCCCTTTATAGAGAAGGCCAGTCCTGGTTGAGAGGAAACTTGCGAGATAGCTGGATCGTCTAAAATACTTGAAGCACCTTTTACGGTACCTCCGTATCCACCACAACATGTCTAGCACAATGGCGAAAGCCTTGAAAGTACTTAGTATTGTTCCACGAAATTGTGAAGAAAAAGGTGAAATACAGCCGGCGATATATTTACGAGAACGTGGAGACGCATTAAAGTCAGCCGCGGTATAATCAATAGGTTGGAATTGTCTGACGTGACAGAGCCGCTAGATATCGGAATCCTGGCAAGTTGCAGCCGCGTTGCTTGTATCGTCGACGCTGCACGAATTTCTCCCCTTGTCCCTTGACGGGGCGCATTCGTGTGGGTGCGGAGTGGCGCGCGGTATTCTTGGATTCCATAACGAAATCCGTTCCCGCTCCAGCCGCGAAAACTTTGCAATTTCAGGACCGATGATGCCGCGGAGACGGTCTCGCGGCGCGTAATACGCGCGCGCGTGGCTCGATGAAATTTTCAGCCGGCGAGCTGGCAAATTTTCACGCCGCCTCGAATATTTAACAGCCCCGAGACCGCGATGACGCGACGCCTCTCTCTGCAGACCAGCTTATCATTCTTTCAACAGCTGCCTGCTCGAGTTTCCTTTCTTCTTTTGCCGTTCCGCAGTTCCGAAAGTGCACTGACAACTTGGCTGCTCTAATACTTTCGCCTGTTAAATATCTAGACTTGATTGAGCAGCTGCGCGTCTAGATTGTTATACGAACGAGGGAAGTTGAAAAGAGCATGCAGGGGGTCATAGTTTATAGCGTACCGAATATAGAGCAATTGGGTTGCAGTAATTCAGGAGCGAGCGTAAAAACTTTACTGCAATTCCGACGATTTAACAACCGTGTGAATTAGTTTACGGTGCGCGTGGAATAAAGTAATTTTAGAAGTGCTTCCACCTATGTGTCGAACAAATGGGGAGTTTGTCGCGACCAATAACGATTAAGTCAGAAATTCAAAAGTGCAACTGTAGAAGATTAATCTCTCTTTAGTGAAATATATAAAATCCGTATGTTCGACTAAAGGTACACGATACCAGCTTCTTTCTAACCTGTATATTCTTTGTAAACAAGCTCTTTCTACACTGATAACTCCCACGCTAATTAAAATAGTAATCCTTCAACGTTACAAGCCGAAGAAAACTTATTTGCTGTTTTACTCTTTGAAATAGTCGAGAGCTGATTTATAGGGTGCCTCGAGTGAATGCTTACTTTTTGTCAATGGCTAGTCCATTTGTAGGTTGTGCCTTGTCAGCAGCAATACTGATCGTACACGGTCAATGTTGTGCCAAGCGATGATAAGAAACATGGCAATTTTCTCGCCTCTCGTTTCCACGACGCTTCCATGCCAGAAATGCATGAATTGTGCAGTGTCTTGCTCGTGTCGTGGATTTCCGCGGGTTTTATGGTGATTCCGCGAGTCGGGGCCGCGTGTAGACAGAGCCGCGGATCCCCGAGTGATTTGGATAAATGAATAACGAATGAGCCGGTCTGGCCAGACTCGATAAGTAGTCAGGGATCGTCATGCGTCAGCCCCTCCAGACACTTCAATCTCGGCGCAGGGAGCAGCTTTTCCCACTTTATGCTTGGATTATAACTTTTATATGTCGAAATTCCTCTTATTATTCAGCCCCCTGCTAATTTGTGAATCGCAAAACCATATACCCTCTCGCAAACCCCCTTTTAAACACTGGATTTAATTTAACCTCGATCGAGGCGAGTCTCTACAGCTTCGCGATGAGTTTCGCGTGCCCCTTCACAGTGTTCGGAATCTGCGAAGCAGGCAACGACACAAACGATTCGGCAGCGAGCGATATTTTGCCTGGATTCAATATTTGAGCATTCGAGGGAAACTCAGTCAGAAGCTGGTGTTAATTGTATAGATCCAAGCGGAACAGAGTAAATGTCTCGCTAGAACTAAGCAGCTCCCAGCGATTGCGTCGTCGAGCTTAGAACAGTTAAATTTGCAATTTGTTGACACAGTAGAGAGACCTGAACGGAGCCAGCAGTGTGCCCGGTTGATTTTGTGGAATTAACAATGTTGCTTTAGTGCGGTGCGTTGTGAATCGTATTCGTCGCTTACCACCGAATCAGCCACTTCCCTTCTTTTTTCGCGAGAACTACGCTTTTCCTCGAACAGAGCGAGCTTCGCTTCGGATCAGGTTTAGTCGGAACGGTCCCTGCGTCGCGAGGATCGGTGCATTACGGTTCTAAAGCGTGGAATCGCTTTATCGTTTCCGTGATCCGCATAAGACTCGCGCTGAAACGCGACGCTGGCAGGCCCTTAATTAATTTCCCCCGGTCTGGCCAGCGAGAGGTTTTAAGGTCGATTAAAGGAGGTCGTTTGCCTGGATAAGAGTCGAACGCGACGGGAGATTGCGATCAACTATCGGGCAACTATGAAGGGAGATGGTCGGAGGATTTCAGTATGCCGTTAAACTATCCTCGGGGGCAGATGACGCAAGAAGAATTTTCATTATGCCGCAGCGAATACAATCGGTGCGGCAATCAGGCCGCTTCACCCTCGGTTTAAACTCGTTTCGAGGGTCAATAAAGCTCTCTCTCTCCCTCGCTCCGTCCCTCTGTCCCTGAACGCGAACGAGGAGCCACGACCCTTTCGTGCCCTTCGTCGAGAGTAAATCGTGAAACTTGTTTCTGCTAATGCCTCCGCGGCAGCGCCGACCCACTCGAATCGGCGTTTTGCAAATTGAACCCTACGACGCCGAGAATCACCGGCCCCGAGCACGATTACGGGGCGGCTAGGAGTTTCGTGACGAAGATTGCAGATTCCGTGATCGGAGTGGCTTTTATTCGTGGGACGTTGGACCGTGGCAGAAGTTATTTCGTGAGCTCGATATGCAGCGGTCGACGCGGGCAGACGATTTACCCTCTCGGTCGATTTGCGGGCTTACTCCGGCCGACTAATTTCGACGATTTATGTGATTCGGTAATGGGACACTTCGTCTCCCCCGCGAGGTCCATTCCGATCGATGGCTTCGATCCACTTGACTGCTCGCTGCATTAATATCCAACTACGCTAGGCGCGAATCCAGCCCATAAACCATCCAAATAAGAGTTCTCATTACGCGTCGACCTCCAGCGACTTAAATCGGGGAAATTCCGTGAAAAACAAGCGCTCGGAGGCTGGCTAATCTGCGCGACAACGCCTCCCGAGCGGATAGTCGCGAAAAAATCCCCTCGAGCGCGAAATCAGGCGTCGGTTTCAGCACTCGAGCCCAGGATTCCGCGCTAAAACCGCTGGTAAACGTTGTCTACCCTTCGCTCGGTCGCGTCTCGGTTTATTATTTAACGCACAGCGACCCCGTTCCCGAATCGATTGATCGCGCAGCCTGCTCCTCCGGCCGTTCATTTCCTCTTCTCCATCGGGGAGCGGAAGAACGCAAGACTCATCCACGGCACGTCAGATCGCCGGCCATTGTGATATCCGGATCAATGGCAGTGTCCAGGCCGGACTTTTATCGAGACAGACGAGGGCCTGGAGGATGAAAAAGTGCCGTATCAACGTTATACAGTGGCCCGGATTATTCCCAGGCCCTTTGAAGCGCCAATCAATTATGCACAGCGAATGGAGCCACCGTGGCCTTTTTTTTTGCCTCCTTTGTTCTCCCTCTAGCCTCCACTTTCTTCTTCCAGCGAGCTTACTCTTCTTTTTTTTTCACCCCCGCCTCCCCCTTCCCCTGGGTCCGATCCCTCTGCTCCTATTTGCCCCGTTTCCCTCCTCTTGTATTTTCAAGCGTATGGCAAGCAGCTTTCGATCCGCGTTATTCGTGTTACCGCGGAGGAATAAGGTTCCCTGTTTGCGTAACAATCATGTTGTGATAGTAGTTCAATTTCGTTGCACTTATCAGTGCTGGCGGGAGGCTGGAAAGTCTCTGCGGGTATGGGATACCGCGCGGGCCGAGATTATTTTTCTATTGGCCACTTTTACGCCACCCAACGTCGCTCCCTCTTCGTGTTCCCACTTACTCGAGCAACACGAACCTGTTCCTCTGAATAACAAATGTTTTTCGGGGCTGCCGACAACGCTTCCTCCCCCTGTCCTTCTCGCGGGGACATTTCTCTCCGAATTGTGAGAAGGGTGGCATGGGACCAGGGGAGGAAGAGGCAGAAGGGGGATGAATAAAATTGGAGACTTGGAATATTTCGCCCTTGGGAGCAGTGGCCATTTTACGCGCCATTTCAATCCGTGACGTCGTCATCGAGAACGAACACCCCTCCGCGTCCAAACGGCTGGGAACGGTTTCGATTTTTTTCCACCCTCCTCGACGCCCTCCCCTGGCCGCCTCTCCAATCTTCCCGCTCGTTTTTTCGCAACGAAATTGAAGCGCCGATTATCGACCCTACCGTGAAGGGATCGATCGTTTTCGTTGCACCCCTTTCCCACCGCCAGGGTTAAAGGAGGTGGTCCAATTTCTATGGGATCTTTGCAAGAGGATGGGACAGGGTAACTTTGTGAGTAAATACGGAGAGCTTTGTAATGGCACCTTATAATAGTTAAGAGAAGATTGGAAGAATGTCAATTTTCAGATGTGTCTTTATTGTTATGCATAACACTGTAAGACAGACACTTTCGTCGCTTTCACAGCTGCTACTCGCTTCGAAATTCACGCGCGTCGATCGCTCAGCGGCATCGGAAAAATCATGCTCCTTAAAGCTTCGACGTGTCGATTTCGAAGTTAAATCGAAGGAAGAGCGCGGACTTTGAAGCGTAATCGAAGGTAGAATATTGATTCCCGGCGAAGGCAAAGCCAGAGCATCGATCTCGAAGCGAGATGAAAGATGGAATATTGGTTTCGAAGTGAGCTCAACGGTGAAACATCGAAGCCGAGGTAAAATCGAGGGCGTCGACGCGGAAGGGAGTGCGAGATAAAGAGTAAATTGCGAAAGAGGACGACATAATCAGAAAATTGGTAAAGTTTAGAAATAGTCGGCGAAGTAGGATTGGCAGCGAGGGGGTGGCTGTGCGAGCAAGGGGAGGAAAAGGCGGGGTAAGCGCGGGGATGGTTGAATTGGGACGAGAGAATGGGACCTGCTGCAACAACATCAATTCGGCAAGCCGAAATAAAATGGGTCCCGCTGGAAGGGCTGAAAAAGACAACGACAAAGGGTCAGCGAGCCGAACAACAGAAAATTGAGAAATAAGGGAGCACAAAGGGCGCTGCAGCGGGAAGAAAAACGGAATTGAAACGAAACGGAGAATAGATAGCGGGCTGTTGGTAAAAAATGGATTAAGAGAGAACAGGGGAGCGATGGAGCGAGAGAGGCGGGAAAGAATGCACGAGAACGGAAAGGAAGAACGCGGAAGTCGAGGGAGGGCTGGGGAAAAAATGGACGATTCGGTACGGCGCGGAAAAGAGAAGGATGAGGCAGGACGAGGGCAGAGCAGATGAGGGGGAGCTGCAAGCGCAGCAATATCAACTTTCGTCCTCGTAAAACTTTCCAGCGGTGACGGCTGACAGCTGTCAATGACGGGCGAGAGCGAGGACGAGGGTGGTCGCGGTTTTCCACCCTCCTCCACTTATTCTGGCAGCCAGAGTCCCAGTCCCTGCGCGTCTGCGTCGCCCAACCACTGTCAATGTGTCAGGGATCCGCGGCGCTATTCTTCTCCTCGCTCGACTGACAGTAATTCACTCTGCGGCCTCAAGATTCCACGTAGGCCGCTTTCTCCTAGGCTGCTGATAAAAAGATAACGAATCGCCACTGTGCTGTGCGGAGGAAGGATCAAGTTGCTAGGTGCCTCTGCACTTAGAAACGTTGTTTCACCCCGAAAGAAGCCATCTTCTTCCTTGCCCACGTACCACACTCCTATCGAACCAATTTAGCAGTTCTAGTGACCTGATCCTGACACGAGGGAGGAGTTACAAGTCCCCAAGTCCCCCGATAACTCATCGGATCCTGAAGAAGCGTTCTTCCAAGCACACCCAGAAAATCGGCTAGATTTCTCGTCGCTACCCCAGACAAAGGAGACAGACAGGAAGTGGCAGGGAAGAGAGGGACGAAAGAGCAGGCAAAGTCATGTGGAACAGATCGAAATCGATACCCCTTGATTGCCGAATTCGTTAACTCTCCCGGAAAGGTCGACCTGCATGGAGCAGGGCGGCGGGCGGCAGAGGGGAACAGGAAGTGAAGAGACGCGACACCGTGGGCTACAATGTTGCAGGTCCGCCGTGTGCTGTCGCGTCCCCGGTTGATCATCCCCCGCGTTCTCCGGCCTCGCTCAGCTTGTTCGCGTTCCGTCGCGCACAGCCCGTCGGCGCCGGAAATAAAAGTGCCGACGAGTCGGCCCCGCTTGTAGTAATGGTTAATAGTGACTTGTACGAGTATTTCCAGCCGGCTTCGAATGCCGCGCTCGCCTCGTTGCGACGCGTTGCCCGCGAAAAGAGCTTTTGTCCGGCGAACAAAGGACCGACCCGTGATATTTGATGGGAACCGAATGCCAGAATTGTTTAATGCTCTTACGAACGTTTGTCCAAACTTCTGGATTGCTTGGACGGATGGTGAAGGGAGGAGGGATTTATTTTGATAAGCTGTTTGCTGCGGCACCAACATCTATCCTTCAGAATGTAACTCTTCTGATGGAGAGTGCCGCTACATTTAGGACAAATTAATACCCCAAGAGATAGTTGAAGTGGATGTAGGTTTGAAAGACTACTTGTGGGGCGCGAACTTAGTTTTTTTAAAAAATAGACGCTTCAAGATGTTTAGGAAAATTAGAGAACTCGCTAGTTTCTAATTTAATGTGGAGGAGTGACGAAAGTTCCCCAATATTGAAACGATATTATCTAAAAAGTGGTTGAAAGCACGAAGGAATTATATATATTGTAGTTGGAGAAAATGAAATACTCTTTTAACTATAGTTCGAACAAAATTTCGATAGGGCTTAGGTACCATTTTTACGAGATGAAATTCTAAACTTTAAGATCTGATCGGCACCCTTTCCTGTTATATGATTGCAATAAACTTTTCGGAGGATTATTTTTTATGAAATAGAATCATACTAGCTGGTGAGAGCAAAAGAAATCAGATGTTGAAAAATAAGGAGCACTCTAGGGGTGTATGTAGGCTGACGAAAGGGCACCTTTGGGGAATCCCCTTAGTTTCACTCACCATATGGAATTTCCCCGAAGTGTTGCAAGGAACGTTCCTGTTCTGTGTCTCAAAAATTCAGCCTGAGGGTCGAAACGCTCAAAATAGAACAAATTTAATAGAATCAAATTTAGAACAAAGTTCCGTCATTGATCTTCTTGGAAACTAGTGAGATTAGTCGCTGCAGGGGGTAAGATTCGATATGTACCTACTTTCGCCTTGTCCTCGTGATCACAATTTAGAAAACTACTAAGTAGTTTTCTAACTCTTGAGAATGCCTTCTTTTACAAGGGACAAAAAATAGGAGGACTTTCTAAGGTGGACAGCGATAAGCGTCCTCAGTGGTGCATTTATATTAACCAGCTGAATTTGTGTAAGGTGAAATTCTTTCTGCAGACTGGCTCGTTGAAAATGGCCCCCGCAGGACCACGGCTCGCGCTACTTTTCCCTCTGATAAATGATATATATTAGAGCCGCGAGCAGTTTATAGCCAAAGTTTCGGCGGTCTGTATCAACAGCGGGCTGCTCCCAGCGGTACGCGATCCAGCTACTTAATCTCGCCTAGCCGTGCTCGTATTGGCGAATATTTCATTCGCTGCTCGTAAATCTCTGTTTCCTCCGATCTGCCGTCTAATAGTCGTTCCTACGAATTTTCTCGCTCGAGTTTATTCGGCCACTCGATGCAGGCTTTGGCAGGAAGAACAGTGTCCAAATGCAGAACCGCGATTTCTTTTGCTATTCCACTTTGGGGTGCAGTAGGTCACAATGAAGGCATTCAACCATCGTATTAATTAAGGACGCATGTTGATTGCAGAGAAGATTGCGTATGGTGAACGAAACTATACTTTGCGCGCGTACCGCCGCTGCGAAATCAAGATTCTGTTTCCCATTAACGTAATTCAAGGGATTTGATTCTCGTGAACGAGTCACGCGGTTAACTAGGGACTAATCACGCACTGCACGCAAAGCTTGAATTTAGTAACTAAGTAGGTATCAGATATATTCGCCGGTGAGTTTCGTGAGGGGTATTCTCCCACCACACAGTTTGCCTGCCTCGGTGCTCCTTTTCTCAACGTTTCCTGACTCGCTCTCGTTCCATCTTGCTCTCGCCTTCGCAGAACAAGAGTGAGCCAGCAGTGGTGAGGATAGTGTAGAGTTAAAGCTGAAGATCCACCTGAAAGTTAAGCTATGCCATGCTGAGTTTAAAAAAATTAGCTTCGATACATCCGTATAGAAATGTTTACACCAAAATCTAAGCTAACAATCCCAGCTGGATTCCCAGCTTAACAATAAAATTACCGATAGTAATAGACGAGGTTCATCAATGTTTGCTTGCACAAAATCAATCTCCAGTCACAGAATTATAGAACCAGGTATTTTCAACCAACGCAAATATTCGTGAAATCCTAATTGAGGTGCCTCCAAAGCCCACATTTCCCGGACCAGCTTCCGTTTCCTTTTCTTTCAGACCCGGGCGCGGGGAGCCGCGGTGGTTCCTAACGCGCGGTAAATTTCCCCACCATTACTTCGATTTCAATTGGAGAAGGGGTAGAAGCCGTCATACCTTCCGCAGACCAGAATTCATCCGAGAGATTGTATACTATCTGGCGATTCGATCCGCTCCATTCAGATCGGCCCAGCCCGTCTCGAATCTCCCACGGGAACCGATGAGGTGCCATTGTGATCTCGAACTTACGGACTAACGATGTTGCCGCTGATAATTGCTCGCCTGATGATGGAGCTTCGATAATGCCATACTCCCCGCGATATTCTAAACAATTTATCGATGAACCGATGGAAGCCCCGCTGCTGCTCGCTTGCAAGCAGCATCAGATATTTCTTGCAAGCAATGCGTAGCCAAGATGTGTATTAAATTATCATAACTCCAAAATGAATCCAACTGGATCCAATTTCCCAAACTTCCACCGTCATCGCCTACTACTTCAATAGAATACAGACGAATAAAGTAGAGTTTGAGAGTTTGGCTTCGCGTTAAACGAGCATTAGGGGAAAGTGGGGTAAAACGGAACGGGTGGGTAAAACGGAACACCAATGTTTCTGTTAGATAAGAGGTGCGAATGGGTTGGTACCGCGTGACATGGAACCAAAGGGTCCTCATAGCATTTTATGATAGACCATAGACCCCTGCACAAGTTATTTTTCCATTAAGAGAGTTTGAAAAATTTCCGGTATCGACGTTTCAATATTGCGTTCGACTTTCGACCACTTTTCGGTACTTGGACTTCGAAAATTAATAACGGCAAGTACATCGTTGGATTCTATATTTCTTACGCTACATTTTGACGTATATAAAAAGTTATTTACCTCACGCTGAAGTGTAAATATTAAATGTTTACTAAATGACTGCACGTGGGGCAAAACGGAACACTTTTCGCGGGGTAAAACGGAACGCCTATTATACATGGGGAAGAATGGAAACGTCTCTTAGTACGTGTTTATTATCTCTTTTAATTATTAGATTGTAGATTAAACTTTTAATTACTATTCTTGTTTCCAAGAAAATTGATTTTGTATAGAAAATCATGATGTATGAGATACATCTTTCATTCGATCAAACTGTTAGTTTAAATTGTATTAAATAACATAATCCTTTAATGCAGATGTGTTCTCCATGCAACTATTGATATTCATGTAAAAATCCACGTGTAGGGGAAAGCGGGGTAATTCCAGCCAGCGGGTGATTCCGGCCCCTTCTATTTCTTTAAATATAAAAAAATTTAAGAAAAAATTAGAACCGACTTCAAACTATCCTTCTTTTACGATATTATATTTATATTTGATTATTTTCCGTAATTTTCATGTTATCTAATAAAATATTTTCTCTTATATGTATAATATATATTTTTGTTATATTTTATTTGCAATAGTTATACCTAAAACATATATTTATAGATTTTAACATAAATTAATACATTTTAAATCATAAAAATAAAGATTTTGTACGTTTACACGGTCTTCGAGTGGGTGTTCCGTTTTACCCCACCATTTGAGCGAGGCGAAGATTTCGATACCTCCGGTAAATTTCACTTTCCGTCGTTCCTAAAGATTTTTCTTATCAATGACCATGATTTTCTTATAGTCTAAGGTCCACTGAAGACTCCTGTTGAAGTCTCGTGTCTTTTTCTCCTCCCGATTTTAAGTTATCACCCTCCAAAGTTAAGCGTTCCGTTTTACCCCACCTTCCCCTATAATTAAGAAATGTACTCCGATCCAGCCGGGTAGATTCATTGGCGAAAGCCACGGCCATTATTTATTCCACGCCACACAATGGAAATTGAAACGAACGAAGGAAAGGTTACAGAGTTTCCGCGTCCGGGCGCTATTAATTTGTTCCACTGAATTCTTACAACGTCGGCGCAAATATCGCCGCGAGCATCGAAGCAATCAGAGTTCATTTCCAGCACATATTATTTCGCGTGCAATTCCATTTCGAGATGAAATAAAGTCCGAACGGAACTGTTGGCGAGCTTCCGCCACCCGGACGAATTAATCTCACTCGCCTTGACTTTCGATCGATTCTGTGAAATTAAGTCCGCGGACACCGTCGGTGGCGAGATTTCAATTTCCCCCACCGCGCAGCGTTGCGATACGTCGTCCCTCGTAAATCACCGATAAATTCGTGGAGGGCTGACGATCGCCGGCGTCACGCTCCCGTGCATCACCCCCCGCGGAGGATAACGAGACCGCGAGGAGGATCGCGTTTCTTGCCCGCCTCAGCGAGCGCCGTGTTTCGGCGTCGCGACGATTTCCCAAGATTTTCCACGGGGAACGGCACCGGCGGCGGTCGAAGATTGATCGACGGGGCCGGAAGAGAAACGAGTACACGCGGCCACGGAAGATCGCGTGCCCGTCGTCTTAATCAAGAAATTTCGGGGCAGCCCACGTGACCCGCCGCCCATGAACAGGGTGTATTTTGTCGTGGGCCATTTCTGGGGTAAATTACAGCCACGCAGGAGTCGTTACGGCTGCTTGAATGCCGGTGAAATGGATTGTGCCAGGGATAAAGAATGAAAAATTGCCGCCACCGGTTATATCGCGTGTATTGTCCGACGGTTTTCTGCCTGTGGCGGAGAAAAAAAAAGAGGGAAAATTCTATTTTTCGTTAACGCGCGCCGGTAGTTGTCGCGCGATTAAAACTCGTCGAAAGTTATCGTTATTACTGCGAAATATAGTTTTATTTTCCTTTCTCTTTGCTTTCAAGATGCTTATCCCTCTCTTTGCAACCGATTCTTGCAATCTTGAACGATCTTTTCAGCGACTAAGTAGCTCTACCTTTTTGAAAGTATGGAGAGTATACATAATGGAGAACGCGAGACGTGGAGCAGCTTTGAGAGAATCAAGCATGTAACTCTGGATGATCTCCAATCCCTATATATTTATTAATCAATATTAATGTCGTAAAGGGAAGAGAAAAGGACAAACATTGCAGTCACGTTTGTTCAGGGTGACATAGTTCATTCCTAAATGGATCGTAGAAGTGTACTGGAGAGTTTGGACTTCTATTTCAAGCAAGTAGTATTTCTCCCCCGTTAATTTCAATCGCCGTTGGATAGAGCGAAGCGCCGCCAAGCTTCAGCTGAAGCTGGCGAGTAAATACGGTTCCAGAGGGGCGCTGGCGCGATTTTTCTAATCATCGCCGTTATTATTCTCGTCGCTATTATCCTTATTATCGTTGTCCAATTGGAGAACGCGGCCCATTTCCAGGGAGACGTACAGCCACCCGGGGGATCGTTATTCGCTCGGAGAATGGAGCGGAGGAAGCAGGATA
Source organism: Andrena flavipes (assembly GCA_963971345.1). Classification (NCBI taxonomy): domain Eukaryota; kingdom Metazoa; phylum Arthropoda; class Insecta; order Hymenoptera; family Andrenidae; genus Andrena; species Andrena flavipes. The sequence goes on from OZ020480.1 coordinate 61,124,853, forward strand.
CGCTCGGTAAGGAGGTCGCAGCAAAGTAATGACTCGTCCGTGAGAATATACTCCGCGTAATTTCGCGTTTCTCAAATCCTTCCGCCGACCCTGTGCCCGACAGTCGTTCGGCTAACGAAAAGTAACGCCACTGGATTTTCGCGAATCGCCACCCCATTTCGTTCTCCTTCGCAGAGCTCTCCACCGCAACCGTTCCCTCAAAGAAACATTGTACGTCCGCTTCAAAAATTCACTTTATGCTTTTTCTTGAAATAATTAACTACGTCTCTTTTTGGTGCACACGTTTGTGGTGGGGCCGAAAACTTGCTCCACCTTATCATCATCGATGTTACATCCAAATTTTTTAAAAGAAACTATGATTTCTACTAAAACTTCGTCAAAGAAATTGTGGTTTCTCTCAAAACTTTTTGAAAGAAATTGTGGCTTCTACCAAAACTTTTAAAAGAAATTATGGTTTCCAACAAAATTTTACAAAGAAATTGTGGTTTCCGCGATTCCCAAGTCAGGATTCTCATGATTCCCACTTCAGTATGAGTTCAGTTCCAATTTCAGTTGCCACTTTCAATTCCAGCTCGCGTCAAGTCCCGAGCTAATATCAAATTCAACTGTACCTACTTCGCGATCTCTGATAACCAACGCAATAAACATCTATCCGCGCTTTTAACTCGCGCGGGATATTCATCCGTTATATTATTGATCCCCGAGGGAGAAACACGGAGCACTGCCGAGTATATTCCACCGGATTTTTTGCGTAAGGATTCTTTCATTATCTCGGTAACGGGTGAGTCTGGAGGTACGCGGGAATCCTTGATACAGTGCCGCTAAAAGATATCGCCTGAATTTATTGATATTAAGCCGCGCTGCCGATGAAATACGAAACCCCTCGCTCGTATTGTCTCACATCCAGTCCGCCTATTTCCGCCCCCTCTGACAACAGAATCTTTAATCGGCCTCGGTCCACGCTCCCACTTCCCCGCTGTCGCTTTTCAATTTATTCGACTACGAGTTTATCTGGCTTACCTGTTCGAATATTTTCCCCCCTAGCGGTTGCCTGTATCCAGTCGATACTACTCATTACCAAAATCCCGACTAGCTAGCGTCGTCGCAACCAGCAAACTCCTATAGTGATCAAGCTCCGCGTTATTGAATACGTTAGGAAACACGTCAAAGCTACGAGTCGAGGTCTCAGGACCATGACACTCCGCGGCCGGATGCACCCCCCGGTATCCAGGCACGTTCCGTTGCACGCTCGGAATCGCTAAAGCATCGAAAGTCCCACCGGTGTAGCAGAACCGAAACTCGGGGCCGCGAAGCGGATTGGAGGGGGATGGCGTATCTGAGGGTGGAACAAGGTCCGCGCGATTCCCCGCGGAGGAGCAAGAAAATCGGCGGAAAAGAAGTCATTCGTCAGATCGGCCCCGGGTTTCGAGGCTGAAATCGATAGCAGGTGGTGGCGGGTCCCTGGAGCGAATACTCCGACCACCCTTCTACCCCCAGCCCCGTCTCACCGTCGCCGGCCGCCCCCGGAGGCATTTATTTATTTCCATGCGGTTTGTATGCCGCGCTTTGCCTCCCCTGCGTTTCAGCGTGCTTGGAAGGGGAAGGGGGTGGCTGGCGGGGCTCTTGGCGATGGGGGGTGGGAAAGGGAAGGGCGAAGGGGAGGGTGGGTCGCGCGATTCACGACGGGCTCGTAAAATCCGCGGGCGAGACTCGAAATCCGTAATCACAGTTCGCGCCAGCCGCCCCCCGACTCGCGACGGAGAATCTCACCCTCGGGGGCAGAAGGGGCGTCGCGAGGGCAGCGGTATGGAACGCGGCAGCAGGAGGAAAAAACGGGCGCGTGTTTCGTGCTGGCCCACCAACGCCGTTGGCCCCCCATCTATTGCGGAATCGAATCTCCTCGGGCTCCCTGCCGCTCTGCTGATGCTGTTAACGATAAGGCGCTGGGATCGCGCGTAAATAACCACCCCCCACGGTTGCGTATGTCTGAACGAGCCTCCTCCTTCGTTTTTGTAGTTTAATTCCATCTCGAGAAAAGCTTGCAGAAGCTGCTTTGGCGCTTGGTTAAGAAATGCTGTAGATATTCGTTATATGCTCCCCAGAAATATTCGTTATATGATTGCCGCCTCGCCCCACCAACTGGCGAGATCTCTCTCGGAAACAGTCGAGCGTGAAATGCGACACGAGTTAAAATATTGAAAGACCACGGGCTTCGTGATTAATTAAATGGTTAATTTTTTGTTTTATTCTCATGAAAATATTTTTAACATATTAATGAAGTTTTTGTGATGAAAAGAAAACCAAACGCAATGTGATTTGGATCATACTGATAGGGAAAGATTCCCAACCCGGAAATTGAAGAAATTATGAAACTGAAGATATGTAGAGGATATATTCGACATATCCCCAAAGTTTCAGAATTATTTTAATTATCAGTTTGGGGATCTTCCCTTGCGAGACATTTTCATATTCTACTTTGGTTCATTCTTTCTCATTCACCCCACTTTTTTCAGTCGCTGTCCTTTTCTTCAACTGCCGATTGCCTCGGTGGCAAAACATACAAGCGAGCCCGAGGCTAGACGATATCGCCTGAATAAACTAGCCAGCTCAAGCTGAAATTCATGACCTCTTACACGTTATATGTTCGTGCCCGGTCCCGAGAGTTAAACATATAACGAATATACTGTACAAGGTAATTTAGTTAAACAACGATAATGAAAGTGTTTCTCGAACCCGCGCGCCTGAAAAATGCATGTATCGATTTAAGTTCAGTGGGAGCTTTACTAATTCTGTTCTGAATTATTAAAGCTGAAATTCACTTGGAGCATTTGCAAGGTGTTTGCTCCAGCCGAGGGAAAACACGGCTTCGACATTTCATCGGCGCAAGGACCAGCTAAAAAGCCCCTTTTTCTCGGCGACGCTACAAAAACTTTTCCAAATGACACGCGTCAATACCAGCGTCAGCTCTCCGCGATAAGCAATGCCGGAGGAGCTCTTAAAACGCTCTCTCCGCGCTTTTATTATTCCACGAGCACGTCCCCCGGCTGCGGAGGATAAATTTTTTTATTCCGCGTTAAAAGGTGGGACATCTGTTCCATAGACCGAAAGGTGCTTCGCGAAATATTCCGCCGAGAAGGAGCAATTGGGAGGGGGGCTTGAAAAGTGGAGCAAGGAGGCAGCAACGAAGCCAGTCGCCAAACCACGAATCCAACTCGATTATTTTCTCTTCTCTGTCCATGGAAAGTCGAGAGAACGAGTTCCACAATTAGATGAATCAACACCTCGACGATAAAGAACGTCAACGACCGCCATTATTTACGGAGCTTTTACTTAAAGACGCGACTAGCAAAACGCCACCCGTGTCCGTCTGTCTCCGCCGCGGGGGAGTTGGATCCCCGTGGAACAATATTTTTCCTCCTCTCCCTCGTCGGTCTGCTCGTCCGAAATCTAATTAACCCCTCGTTACGGACCGCACACTTAAGAGCCATTTTATGTATTTATCGCGCGGTGTTTTCGTGGCAGCAGGCGGTTGCGCTGGAACGGAAGCTAAATCGGTGTCGTACGAGCAACGTCCAGGCGGGAAAGCTTGCTCTGCCGATTGATTTATTCATCGAGTGTCCATGCCCGAGTCTCCTCTACGTTTTAAGCTACCGAAGACTCCACACGCGATGTTGCTCTACGATTCTTTTTCCACCGTGAGCCATCGCGGGCCAGTGCGGAGCTCGAATTGCCGCCAATCAGGTTCTACTGCTTTGCGAGGAATTTATTTTCAACGAGCGTGCGGTTGCGCGAGTAGGAGTAGGGCTCTTTCGTGAATCAAACTTCCCACCGATTCTCTTCTCAGGTCAAAGTCGTTAAATGAACGATAGGGGGAAAACTGGGAATGACCATTTTCAGATTTATAGCATACTAGCTTTACTACTCGGCTTTGCCCGAAATTTAGATTCTGATTTTATAAAAATAAATGTATTTATTTATTTTATTTCTTTTTTGTGAAAATAGTCACATTCATCTGGATTAACTAGACTGGGACATATTTCGTGACCTCAGAGTTTACCGTTCGAAAGTTTTTAGGCGACAGACAAACACACAAACACTTTCTGCTGTATATACTAAGATTTTAGTCCCTCCGTAAGATAATATTAAAAATTTGGTATACCTACTGATTACAAAGAAATATTCATTCTGCTCTTCCTTCACACCGAAATGGTCCAACTCTTTACTTAAGGATAAGCTTCCAACGTCAATGTAAAACAAGAAATTATTTAATAAGAAAATTATACAAGAAAATTAAATTCCTTGAACCTTGTAAAATATTAAAATTTAATTATCTCTATAAAGCTGTTTTGTGACATTCGCTGTTTTCCCCTTACCCTTCAAATATAGATGGAATATTAGATTCAGGCAGAAGTAATTCATCCGCGATCTGGCCAGCCGAGTGAGTAGGACTCTGACCGAAGAAAAAATTAAACCGCCGATTCATCCCCTCTCCATTGAAACCTCCGATTCTTTGTCCCCCCGCAGAATAGTATTGAAGCAACAGGACGAAACACAATTAGCCACTATCAAGGACGCACGGCGGAGTGCAGAGCGTGAAAAGAACAACGGGCTGCGACGGAACAGCGGCGGACAAAACGTGAAAGACCGCAGGGAGGGCGCGGGCGCGCGACAATGCTCCGACAAAAAGTCGTATTCTCGATTCTGCGCTGGACAGAGTCGTCAGAGCGGCGACTGGTTTTCGGAAACGCGCCCGCGAAAATGGATCCCTTCCGCTCGAAATGCACAGTCATGTGTGTCCCCTGGAAGGGCAGCGTATCAGCGGGCCCGCACGCGCAAGAGAAAGGAACGAGGCACGAGGGACGTCCCAGGCTTTCGATTATCGTCGATAACTCGGCTGGATGTATCCCTTCCGTGCTATGGCAGTAGTTTCCGGAAATTCGCTTCGCCCCCGGGATTATCCCGTCCCGGGAATTCCCATCTCGACGCCATGGCTATGCGCCCTTCTCTCTGTTCAACCCTTACACTCGCCCGCGCATTCCCTTCGCCATTGCTCCACGGATCCTGACCCCTTTGTCTCTTCGTGCCCCGCCACAATTTGTCTCGAATTACTTGGTCGGGGAATATCATGTCGCCTCATCGTCCCTTTTTTCTTCTTTATGATAATACGACGCGTGCTCCTGAAGATCTGTACTGTCCTGGGGAAACGAAGTTGCGCGGAATGGGGTTGGTTGCGCGGGGAACAGCGAACGTACGCGAGGGGTAGATAATGACGGATGTAGCGGTGGTGTAAATGGGACTGTATAGTATGACTCGAGGTTCTTTTGTCGAATTATAATTATGGTATCTTGCAAGGAAACATCGCGAACGCTTGCTCGCCGATTGCAGCGCAACTGTGTGGGTTTATAGAGTGACTCAAGACAAGAAGAATGGTACGCTTCGGTCGTGCTCAATCGCAGTTTATGGATGTGAAAACTAACCTCGAAGTCAAATAGGCACTGACGCTTTTTCTCGTGTAACTTCTAAAGTACAAGAGACAGAAAAAAAATGATTCAAACAAAAGTTTAATGGTGCACTAAGCTTTGCTAACTTGCTAACTTGTGAGATATTTTTTTCAGAGTTTGCAGATGTTATTGTACCGTTGAATATTTGTTTGAAATATTTTTTTCTGTCTCTTGTAATTTAGGCGTTATACGCGAAAAAGTGGAGTACCTGTTTAACTTTAAAGTCAGTTTTACCGTTGTTATTGTCTATAAACCCACAAAGTTGCGTTCCAATCGGTGAGCAAATGTTCCCTTGTTAGTGATACTGTGCGTAGCAGTTGACTCAAACTTCTACCGAATTGTGTGTACCCAGCCTTCCTTTGCTTCTCTAAGTACGAAGCAGTAACTAATTTGCCTGCGTTGATTGTTTCAGAATGCACGTTCCCACCGAGATGGGAAGGCACCTGGTTCCAGAGCGGTGTCACCCACCCGATCGTCATCTCCAGGAACGAGCTGTCCGGAAAAGGCAGGTGCCTGCACAGCGAGGGCGACAAGTTCCTTTTAGTGAACCAGTGAGTAGACTTCCCCTACTCTCATTACTCATGAATATCATTCACTTGACACCTCAATGCCCCCTTGTGAAATTGGCTATAAAATTGATGAGTCCTTGTTGAAAACACTGTCAGAGTGCCAAAATATCACCATTGGCACGTGGGACATTTCCTAATAATTTTCTTTTAATTTTGGCACTTACAGTATTTTCCCCAAGGACTATTCAATTGATATTGTTGCCAAAGCCTCTAACCCAACAATATAAAAAAGGGTTGCCACGGAATTGTAACGTTTTCCCTCTAAACCATGACCCGAGCATCAAGTCCAATGGAAAAACTCCAGGAGGTCGAAAAAAGTTCCAAACGCGAGGGGTTAATCGTTGCGCGAGTTCCCATGGACATTCCACAACAAAAAAATCGCGACCGAACCTTGGCGAAACGTCGCCCCGTTGAAAATAGGCGATACGTTCGGGAGTAAGTTTGTTCCCAAGAGGAGGAGGGGGGGAGGGGGCTAGAGGGGATTAAAAGCGGGGGGTTTGTCGACTCGCAGTCGTAGCTACGGAGTGGCACACGCGAGAGAAGGAAGAGGAGGCGTCAGGGGAGCGTCGTTTCGCCGCGTAATGCTCGTGTCACACGAGCTGCCCGAAGTTTTCGTGGAGATTTCTATCGCGCTCGCCTGGCAAAGTGTCCGATCGATATGTCGACGAGCGAGATAAAAAAAGAAGGCGGAAGTTGCGCGGGGCCAAGGTGCCGTGCGACACGGGCCCGGAGGGATGAAATTTAAACTGCGAGCGCCGGCAAATATTCTCCGCGCGTCTGAATGTCGAGGCACATTAAACACACCGTTTAATGAGAGGAATTATGATGCAATGAAGCTTGATGGAAATGGGGTCGAAGCATCCCCCTACCGTGCACCAGACGTTAACGATGAACCGCGTCGACGGAAGCTGCATAACTGTCTTTTCGCGAGCCCGTCCCTTTCGTTTCAACCGACAGGTGTAAAATGTAAAAAAAGATAAACCGATTTTTTTCGATGTCTTAAGAGGGTTGCGACTTCCCCCCTTAAGGGAGAACACTACTGTGACGGTCTGAAAAGTTGAGCCATTTTTAAGAATTTTATTCAGGTCTAACTTACAGTTTTCATAGAAAATTTTTATTATCTACCTTTAGTACGCTGTCTTAAGAGGTTATACAAACAAAAATTAATGAAAAACATCCATAAATTTTAATATATTAATTAATCTTCTAGACCCCTCCACGCGAGCTGGTCGAATGTGTAACTATGGGACAGCTGATCCGAAATTAAATTTAATTTTGTTTTTATAAACTACATGAATGATAGTTTCCGTTGTGCTGTTAATTAATATATCAAAATTTATGGATCTTTTTCGATTTATTTTTTTGGCGTAGTCTCTTAAGACAGCGTACTAAAGGTAGGTAATAAAACTTTTCGATGAAAACTGTAAATTTTTTTTAAAAAAAAATTCTTGGTAATGGTTTACTTTTCCGGCCGTCACAGTGGTGTTCCCCCTTAAGAAGGTTGCGAGCGTGAACTTGATGTCCTCGTTTTCTCGCCCCCTTCTTTAAGCACGCGACGAGTTCAAGCCTGTTTGCCGAGATCAGGATTCTTATCAGCGGGCATTAATTCGGTCAATCGTCCGATACGTTTTCGCGAGTTCTCCGCGCGACGAAGCGTGCTACCATTATCCTACGACCGGGGCACCCCCCGTTAATCCCGAGTCGTCGCCTAACGAGAAACGAAGGAGAAAACAACGAAGGAGAAAAACGTGGGGGCGCGGAGGTGGGGGGGAAAGCGTTCTAATTCCGTCGAGCGATATCGAATGAAAGGCCTGAATAAGAGAGACCCCTGTTTCCGTTCTGTTCCAGAAAATCCTGCTACCGTTGCGTCGTCATTCACGAGAAGCACTCGAACGTTCTCCAGTACAAAGAAAGTAAGTATCACAATCCCACCCCTTCCACTCCCGAAAGAACATTGGAAGACGCCCGCTCCCCTTTCTCTCTGCCCTGTTTCGCGCCATCCTCGTCCCCCGTCCACCTCCCGATAGCCGTTGTTTCGCCCCGATCGATAACGATTTCCCCGGGCCACCGGGGAAATCCATTCATTAATTAGAATGCCGATCGGTAATTAAAAGCTCGAAGATGACGAGAAGAAGGGCGAGGAACGGCGGGAACAACGGCCATAGCTGCCCGGAATAATTCTCCGGGAGGAACTTAACGACTTTCGTTCGTTGTGCAAACCCCGGGGATGACGAGGACGAGGACCAGGATGGGGGGGGGGGGTGGAGTAGCAGCTGGAGGAGGTGCAGGAGAACGCGAAGAAACAGGCAATAGTTCTGCTAATTCTCAGCCAGATGGAGGGGGGGATCTGCGAGCCTCGTTTACAGTGGAAAAGAAGTCGAGAGCACTTTGGCGGGATTCTATCGTGCAATCAGCCCCCGTGCCTCGTTAATACGCCCGACAACAGAATGGATAGCGAAGTTTCTGGGACGTGATAATGGTTCTCGTTCCGGATATTTATCGAGGATCCTCGTGTAGATCGTTGCAGATTATTGCGCGGCTTCGGTTCCGTTGCCCGAGACCACCTCGGCCTCCGAACCTCCCAGTTTGTCAGTCGTGCTTCGGACACATTGTTTTCCATTAGCACGGCACATGCTAGTTTTCCATGGTTTCGTTTGAGTGCCCGGGTTCATCGTAAATTAGACACTCGGTACCTCGGGGTCGCTAAATTGTCAGATCACATCATCAACTGGGATTCTAGATAACTTCAAAGTCGACTCTTCTAACAAGGAAACATCCCGAACCCTAAAACTTTGTGAATGTGCAGGGAATTTCCTCCCGATTATAACGCAATTTTTGTTTGCTGCCCAAACTCACCCGAAGAGAGTGTAATTGATCCTTGAAAACCCGGTTATTTTCCGATTTTGAGTTATAACTCGCAAACTGTAAAATAACTTTTTTTAGTAACTATTTTTTATCTCTACAGTTCACGAGTTATAACATAAAATCGGAAAATAGCCGAATTTTCAGGGGTTAACTTCACCCCCTTCGAGTGAATTTGGGCAGCAAACAAAAATTGCGTTGTAATCAGGTGGAAATCCTATACATATTCGCTAAGCTTCAGAAATTTTTGAATTTTCGGGTTCGGGATCTTCCCTTGTAAATTCTAAATCTGGTATAAATGCACAAACTAGAATAGTACGACACTACGACAAATAACCTGCGGAGGATCGTTGAATAAAGAAAGTCGTGAATTATAGACTCCGGTCGAAGGTATATTAAGCCATATATCACTTATCTATACAATGCAATATTCCCACGATTAAGAACCATCTTGATCTACCTGTCAGTCAATAAATTGAGGACGCGCTCAATATTAAGAATGCAGCTTTATATTTTCATGAACCTTAATGGAGAATTTAAGTGGATGTGCCACGCGAATGTACTTCGATTATTTCAAGACGAAAGTATTGATTAAATAGCCAGTGGAGTCGACGAAACTGTTTCAACTGTCAGAATTTGACGTGCACCTACGTCGAAGAATAGTTGTCCCAGAAATCGTTGAATCTCGAGAAGCGTCTCATCCGCTTTGAAGCATCTTCGCTGGCAAAGGGCGCTTTTACCCCGCCTAGGATCCAGCAACGAAGTTTCCTGATAATTCTATTCGCTCCGGCGTAGCTCATAGACGATACAAGCCCCTCTTTTTTCTCCAAACCGGCTAACGACACTTTGATCCTCGGACTGTGGTTGTAAGCGATGCTCTCCGTGGCGAGGGGAAACGAGTCAGGTGACTGGAGGGGGTAGTAAATATGGATCCGGATAAAAAATGGGTTAGGGGTGGGTGAAGAGAGGGTGTAGGTGCATATATAGGCTCTTTCAAATGAAACAGGGACAGTTTGCACTGATTTCGACATAATCCACTCAAGGTTTTGGGAAAACGAAATTAGGTAATCATCGGGAACGAGATTCTTAATGAACGTACTTTGTCTCAAAGGATTCATCAGAAACTCCCTAATTGAAAATGTTTGAACGAATTATTAACCCTTGGGCGGCGGATAATTTACTGCTCGTCCAATGCAACCCATATTTGTTATTTTTTAAACCTAATGAAATAATATTATTCATGCACATCTCGGAAACCTCTAATTTCTGAGCTTTTTCTGCTCTAAAATTTATATCTTCTTCAAAAAGTAACGCGAGCAGTTCGATATTAAAGGTGGGTCAAAATGGACCCCGCACCCGCCATTCAAGAGCTAAACCATTGGAAACGTCAACGTGCCTGTCAGATCCCCAAAAGTATACTAGCAAGCCTGAAACGACCAGTAGGGAGGTAAACGAAGCTGAAGGGAGGGCAACAACGTCAGTCAGGTGGAGTTTGGCAGTGGAGCCAGGTTGAAGAGGAAAGAAGAGGGTGGATTCGATATATGCAGGCTGAAAAAGAGGGACACCGACCTCTGGTACCGCCCCTCCTGTCGCCCGTTCGCATTTTTCGACGATTTGTCAAAGTCCCTCGGGTCCCTCTACCTCTCTCTCTCCCGCGCACAGGCACACCCTCGCCTCCCTTCCCCCTCCTCCTTTATCGGATTTTAATCTGCATAGTGTCACGCCGCAGATACCGTCGCCTGCAGGCTGCATTCGGACCGTCAGCGTGCGGGGAAATGTGGGTCGTTTCTGTGGAAAACAGGGGGAAAGGAGCGGACAGTGACAACGGGATCGGGAAAAGGCTCGTCATGCTCCGGGCGACCCAATGAATGGAAACGCGGACTCTACCGATGCCTGTGAAAACACGAATTCATTGCGTTCTGTAAAAACACATATATAGGTTGTATAAAAATTATATCTCACAACCATCGTAGTGGGATTCTACGGAGTGGCGGATTTAAGAAACAAGGCCCAGGTGGCAAACGTTCCGAGGGGCCCATTTTTTCGGGAAAATGAAGAGGTAGTTTGCTGAAAACGGGCTAAGTGATATCGGATATTGAATAAATCGAATTTGTCATTGACGAAGCAGCAAAAAATTAAAATTTACCTAAGGAAATTATTATTCAGTGGAATAATGGAAAAATGGTAACATCGTTTTGTAAGAGATCGGTTGAGTTGTAACCTATGATTCCCTTGGCACTCTCCACACTCTCGACAAGTAGAATATGACACGTTAAAAAATTTGACCTTGACAAACTGTGTCAAGAACTATTTTACGGTCCACTTTTTGATCTCCAACGATCCAGAGGTGGGGAATCAGATCTATGATGGTCGTAACATAAATTTTTATACACCCTGTACGTACCGAGGATGAGATTCGGTTCGTGAATTTTCTACAAGGTGATCCACCCATGACCGGCAATTGCAAAGGAAAAAATAAGTGTCCGCAAATGAGCCTTCGCCCGCATTAACCCGAACTTGACCAACTAATCCTTTCCCCCCGCGGACGTGTTCCCAGAACGAGCCAGAAAGCTTCCAGCAGACTTAACCTGACCCCACGAAACAAGCGTGCCCACGCCTCAGCGACGTCCTCCCCCTCTGTTTCAACCCCCAAAGCGCCGGGCTGTTTCCACCGCGAGTCTCTCCGCGTTCGTTAAAAAAACTCGGCGCATTCCCATCTGCTCATTACCGAACACGCTCAGGGGTAAATAAAGCGCGACTCGCGTTTCGAACGCGCGACTCGGCCGTGAGCGGAAAGATTTCCCAGCGAGCGTTCAGCGGAAAGTTTAAGGGGCGGAATTACCGTCGGTCCGGAGGGGGCGGCGCGCTTTGGATTTAATTGGCCGGCGGCGAGGACGCGTTTATCGCGCGAGTCGACGTGGCCGAGTTCGCGCGGATAAGTCGGCGCCCGGGACAAGGGATTGCACTTTTTGCGGGTCTTCCAGTTTCGAAATTACGCGCCGCTTCGTCTGGACAGCCTCCGGCGACGAGCTGCGCGCGGAGGAGCGAGAGATGTGGAATTTGACGAGCCGCGACGACGAGTTGTGTTGTGTCAAGGGGAGGAAAATCGACAAAAAAATGTTTTCCATAAATCGCTTTTAAAGCGTTTCGAAAATATATTCTCAAAGCTATAGGCTGAAATTCAATTCACTTTAAACGCGTTTTTCTGAAAACCGCGTTTGCATAATTATTAATTTCAACCACTTTTTTAGACAAAGAAAGCGCAAACACTTTGCGAAAATCATACTTAATGGTTTGAAGTACCGCCATTTTTAAAATATTCCATTTTCTTACACCATTTTAGGTTCATATTCTTACAATTGTCAAATGAATTGAAAAAAAATTCTATTGCTCTGTTTATTCGAGTTTCTTCTCTTAATTCGAATTGATTTTAATTTCGGGACCCCGTTTCGGCGATACCTTCGGTGGCGACTTCGCTAGCCCCCGCGGAGGCAAATAAAGCGCGGCTAATTAATCAGCGGGAGAGGCGACTTTGGAAGGGCAAATTAATTATGTCGAAACGCAGCGTGGACGCAATTTAGTTGACTGCGTGCGGTACGGAAGCCGGGGGAAATGGAAGTCGATCCTAATAACGAATAAATGATGATGAAAATTTGAGGAGCCGGCGAGAGAAAGGGTGACTCGAAGCGGGCATCCACGCGAGAATAAATAAATAAATGAGCTGGCCGAGCGAAACTGCCGCGGGAAACTTGGAAATAGGGGGAAGACACGGCATTGCACTTTTTCCATTTCCGCGCTTTGAAAATTACATCGTTATCTCTGCCCGGCGTTCTCTTCGTTCCTTTCCGTCGCGCCACCAGATGTTCGTTTATTTGAATAATTTCTAAACTTCGTTAGTGTCGCCGGAGAGGATTTCTGTTTCCGCGAAACAGGGCTCGGCTTCTAGCCCCCGCGGGCCTTCGAGAGGAAGGAATTAGAAAAGGATCTGATAGCGCGCCCGGCAACGGCCAGGAAGCTTTCAGTGGATGGAAACGGAATGGAAGGTATAGGAGGGAAGAAAGTCGATCGCCTTTTGATTTTTCCTCCAGCTGCGACAACACCTGCTCGCGAAAAAGTTGCCGGAGTCCCTGAGCGAGCGTCTCGCCACTTTTCCAGCCGGAAGGGAAGAAATCGCGAGGAATATCCTCGGTTAAAGTTACTCCCCGGTATGAACTTCCTACTCAGAGAAGATTCGTCATCGTCCGCTTACCCCCGCACACCCTCCACCGCTGGCCTTTTTCCTTCTCTCCGGAGGGCCGACTTCCTGCCAAGCCCGCCCTGCACGGCCAGAGAACTTATGGCTGTTCCGGGGAAGTTAACGCGTCGAGCTGTCTTTGCGCCCGTGTACATGTCGCGGAATAGGTGTCGCTGGAAATTGCCGAGCGAGTAATTGAACGACTGCTACCTACTCTCGATTTACCGAACGCGTCGTAAAGCGCGCTTTATGGATGGCGTCTATTAAAATTGGAGTGTGGCGCTTGTTAGGGTTAAATGGATTTATTAAGCCGACTCGTCACATAGATTTCATTTGCTGTTCCAGCTTACTGCAACAGCAGGAGCTCACTGGCATCCCTGTGCTCGTCCATCACGGGGGATGCTCTGCTCTATTCGATGTTCCGTGAGGAGGCGACACCTGTGCCGTGCCCTTTTCGAGGTCCTATGACCTTCTCCTATAATCGAGGTCATGGGACCTGCTCCGTGCCCGTCAGCAACGTCGACACCTGCACCGACGACAGCAGATTGCTGTTCAGATACCAGGCGTGCCCCGACATACCTGCCTCTGAAAGCGCAGGTGAGTACCCTTCTAATTTCTGTGGCAAAGTTTCAATTAAGATAAGGCTTTTAAAAGATCTCTGAGGAGACCTCTATGCTTCCAGAATTGTGTTTCTAGAGCTTTTAAAAGAGTTTGAGGATCAAGTTTCTGAGAAACAAATTGTGTGCATGTTCCAACGGTGCAAGTAAGTAGACAGTCAAATCGCTCGAAGATCAAGTATTTTTTGAGAATTAAAGATGTTATGCTGCATACTAGAGTGTTTCATATTATAGGGTTAAAATTAAAATATTATATTTTCTATATTTTCTAAAACTGTGCAACTCCTAAATATTATTAAATTTGTCTAAAATTAGGCATACAGATCACTTAGATGAATAGAACCGATTGTTAAAAGACACCATTTCGAGAAAAACGCGTCTAAAGAATTTTTGCGACTATATAACTATCATTTAAAGGAATTTTTTTCCATCTTTTTCATTTTCAAAATGGTGCAACTATTCTAACTAATCACTTTCATCTCCTTGTAATTAATTCGCAAAAAATACTTAATTTTCAAACGATTCGACTGCCCACGCCCCTTAATTCCTCAAATTCTGCCTTTTGTTATTTAATTCCAACGCGCCACGTGTCAAAACTAACTGCTTTGGGGGGAAATCGAAAAAGGCACTCGAAACTTTCAACAATGTGTTGGTCACCCCTACGCTCGACGAATCGTTGAAAGGGTCAGGGGATGGCGCCACGATTAGAGGTGATTTTCGCTCGTGCATTCGTTAGTCCTGGCCCTGGAACAGGGGCGAGCTCGATTTCCGGAGAAGGGGGACAACGTTTGCCATTAGAGGCACATCCGATAAGGGACACACGTGGCTAACGATTTCGGTAGTGGAAAATTAAACGGAAGGGCGGCCGGGGAAAAGTATAAATTTCCAACGTGTCGAGCTTATCAAGGACGACTCGCGGAGAAGTCGATGACGTCAAGATTAACGATTCGATGACGTTTGGGAAACGCAGAGACCCAGATACACAGAGGAATTTGTAAACTAAAACGTCCCACCATTTTCGGAGGCTCCGTAATCTATGCAGCGCCCTGCACGCAGTTCAAGTGAAAGGGGCGCAGGGGTTAAATGCTTGGACGACCCGAGAATCCTCCCTTTCACTCCCTAACGAAGGTCTCCGACTCGCAAAACCGCCGACTCGTTTTGCCCCATTTGGACTTCGTTAAACTTCTGTCCCGGATTCAGCGGCGCGGGGAGTTTCGATCGGAGTCCCGGCCGCGAGGACAGTTTCCCTATTTTCGAAGGGCTCCTCCCATCTCGCGCACGAGGGCGCAATCATAATGGCCCCACGAACGAAGAGGCAAAGTTTCACGGCTCATCGTCTCCGGCCGTTCCTTGATCGTCGCCTATTAAGGAACGCCGCGGAGCTGCTGAAACCTGGATCCCTTAACGAATTTCGGGGAACAGTTGGAATGACTCGCTCGCGAAGGGGTGGGAAGCCACGAGTCACGGGGGAAAAAAGAGGATGCCGCTAGCAACGTTAACCGCGTTTCATCCCCAATCATCGGTGCAAAGTGTAATCGAAATGGTGCTGGGCGCACAAAGGGCGGACGCGGCGACCGCGCGCCGATTTGATTTTTGAAAATTCTTCGCGTGATCGGGTCGACCCCTTCCGCAGGGGTGCCGAAGATACGTCTCGCCGGTTACAGTCGACCGGAATTGTTTTCACTTTGACGGATATTTGCCCGAAAACGGGCAGGGCTATGAACGCGTCGACGTTAAATCGAATCAAGCTTCGATGTAAAAACGCAAAAACAAAAAAAAGACCGGTGAAAAATAGCGGAGGGTGGACCGATATCGGGCTGCCCCCTTTCTGTCGAGTGTCGCCCTTTCCTGTTGCCTTTGTCAACGATACATTCGTGCGCTTTGTACAGGCTGAAACAAAATCTGGGGGCCCTTGGACGTTGCTTTCAACCTTTTCTTTTCATTCGGTCGGTACGAAAGTGTTTCTTCATTTTTTTAAAGCTATCTATTTTTTGCCATTTTGCTCGAAAGGGTGACTTCGATCCAATTTTGAATCTTTTTCACATTGTCGAAGCTTGTACCGGATAGTCCGTGATGCATCGATCTAAACAAGTGGTAGTCGAGAGGAGCGATGTCTGGGCTATAGTGCCGGTTGAAGTAGGACTTCCCACTTCACTAGAAGTAGAGTTCCCCGTGTTACGGCGGCAACATGTGGCCTCGCATTGTCGTGAAGCAGAAGACCTTTGTAGCGATTGCTTCTCACCGGAGGCCTTTTTTATTCAATGCTGCCTTTAAACGCATTATCTGATGGCTGTGGCATTCAGCAGTGACGATTTCGCCCGGTTTCAAAAGCTCGTAATGGCAAATTCCCTAATGGCCCCATCAAATGTAAAGCAGAACCTTATTTTGAACTCGGAGTAAACAACACTAATATTAGACCAAGTAGTTGTAGGGAAAACAGATATTTCCGTACACTTAACATCACCTGACAGTGAGCGACGTAATTTTTCCAGCGACCTAATAATTATAACCGACTTTGCATGTTGAATAATTAGAAAAGTCTGTTTATAAAATTATTACTTTAACTTCACATTCAAAAGAGGCCATTAATTGAAAAATATATATTCTCACACAATAAGTAGTAGTTATTGAATCGATAAATTTCTATTTCTATTCTCGGCGAATTTTTCAAATTTGGAGTTACTCCTGACGCGCAGCAGGGTAATGGGTGCAGGTTCAAAAGTTGCAATAAATCGGTCATTGTTATCGGATTTGCGTCAAACATGCACCAAACGATGTAGAGTTTTTTGTACGTGCATTACACATCATAACTCAAAAACTGTCAAAAATGGAGCTACACCCCTCCCGCTGCACCCTCCTCGCTGCACGGTCCTCAATTACAGTAGGTGTTCTCTGTTCTACCGAGTACCTACCCTTTTATGGTATCAACCACACGAAAAGCCACAACGAAGAGGTCCTCGATTACTCTCCACCCTTCTTTCGTCGCGCTCTGTCGTCGTTCCAGCATTAAGCAAGAGTATCCACCGCGAAAGGCACTCTGTGAGCGCAGCCCTGCTTGAAATGAAGCCATTGAAGGAGCAGGGAAAAAGAGAAAAGCTTGGTGGAAAAAGCTGAGAGTCCGATCGACTGGCCGGAAGCAGGAAGGGCATCGGAGAGCAAGATTTCCGCGTGAAAAACGATAGCCCGATTCCTCGGCTGTCCCGCGCTGGTCCCCGCAAAGAAGGACCGTCGCGTCGACGCGAAGAAATCAACAATTATCGGTCCGCTGGCGCTGAATGCGGCCCTGAAAGGGCGCGAATAAAGAGGTCGATGTTATCGACGGAACTGCCGCGGCAGACACCCTCTTCCTTCGTCCTTAAGCAACGTCCTAGCCGCGAAGCTTCCCAAAGAAGCAGAAGCCGGGATCCTTGGGAGGCGCGTATCTAAATCACATCTCGCGGAAAAGTCGGCTACCTCTTTTTCCTGTCGCTTCTTCCTTCCCAGCCCGCCACCCTTCTGCTTCTTTATCCTCGTCCCTGGGCATCCTTCTCCTGGTTCCCCCGCTAGCTTCTGCCTCGTGCCCCTCGTTCCCTGCCGTCACAGACGGCTTCCTTTTTTGATCCCCGCGATCCTCAGAGGCGAGAGGACGCCGCGAGCAATTTGCGAGGATCCGAAGGAAAAAAGCTCGTTCCTAGGAGCCCCGGTGTGCTCTTTTGCTCGTCACCGCGCCGCTGATTCCTCCGCATGCCGGTTCAGCCTCGTTCCTCCTAGTTCCTGCGTCGAATTTGATCCCATCCGATAGACGCGAGGATCGCGGGAACGCGTCTTTCCGCGTCAACCCTCTGTCGAGGCGAACCCTAAGGCGGCTGTTACTTCTCGATGAACACCGAACGAAAGGGTTTTCTTGCTATAGACGAGAGGAAGATCGAGCGCGATGGTATCGGAGCTTCTCCAACTTTTACCGATGCACTGTGCAGGGTATTACTGACATACATACAAACGTGCTTAGATGGAAATGCGTTCGAGACTTCTATCTTGACCCATAAACAGTTAAGGCATACCGATTTCATTGAAACTCTGCGCGTAGATCTACACGCGAGAATGTACCATGTTCCTCACACTCGAAGAGCGAAGAGGAACAGAAAAATGAGTTCCTAATAAGTCCTGTGCGCGCTAGTAGCTGATAATCGAGTCGGGGTGCGATGGCCCTCTGTTATTGATAATAAGAAATGGGGTTTTGTCCGTTTCAGTGGAAGAGCTGGAATGCCTGGCCACCTGGAAGGAGGGGAGCAGCCGCTACCTGGTCGGCCGTTTACATCACGGACACGCGTCCAGTAACGAAGATCGATACCGATGCTTCGTCTACGAGAAGGCTGGCCAGACAGTGCAGGGTAATCTGCACAGAGCTGCCATGGGCATGGGGGCCATGGATCACGATGTCGGTTTACAGAGCGGACCAGTGCCCGAGGGCGCGGCCGAGATATACCGGGTGGCCCAGAGTGGCGACGCCACTTGCAACGGACTGTCCAGCCCCATGGAGGGATCTCGTACCATGACCCTCATGAAAGGTAAAAATATTGTGTGATAGACGTCGTGACGTGTCGCTTGGATACGAAAGATTATTAAGAAAACCAGAGAATCGAGTGAGATGCTTAGAATGGAGAGTAAGATTTTTAACGATGATGCAACTTGAAATAGTACTGTCAAGCCTCGTTCTCATTAGTTATGTTACTTTGGCTGTTATGGTGCCAATTTTTAATCTTTGTTAAGTTACAATAAATTGAATTAGAAAGCATCAACTTATCAAAATGCTTATCGATATGCAACCATAATAAAATACATTGCTTTCTTAATTAAATTTTTCTTGTTAACTAATAATTAATTAATAAAAGAGTGACGCTTCTTGGTAGCCTATAATTTGGGCGAAATACTCTAGGAACCATTAAAGCTACCAAAGTAACTGTTAGACGTTTCATTACTTGACTTGAAGTAACTTGAAACTATTTTACCAATATCAACCCCTATTCACTTGACTTGAAATATCCTTTAAAGTTTCTTTCAAGTTTTATGCGAAGAAGTTTAAACGGAGTCTTTAAAACTTTGACTAGCCTCGAAATACAGCTTGAATCGTCGCTTGAAGCAAGCTGCCTGCCTATTGTTTGTTAAAAGTGAGCTTATAATCATGAAACAATGACTAAGAATAGGTGGAGTTATGACCATTTCTTCCAAGTTACTGGAATTCAAGCGACTTGAAATCAAATTATTTAAATTCAAGCGACTTGAAGACAAATTATTTGAATTCCAGTGACCTAAAGTCAAGTAACTGAACTAATCAGAACGAGGCTTTAGTATCGAAGCTATTAATACCAGTTGCTTATACAATACCAAAGCCACGTATGTCCAGAAAACAGAAGTTTAGACAGGCCACCGAAACCAGCAGATTTGAATGGCGCACTTGTTGTGTTCGTAAAATTACATGCACCTCCCTGAATCTAAATACCCCACGGGATTTACCTCCGCTACAATCCATCGCCTACGGGAATGTTTCACGTCCGAAACTTGCTTACACGTACATCCATTAACATAGTAGGTAGCGTTGAAAATTCAACGATCAGGGGTGGGGCTGCGTAGTCGAGTAGTTGGAAATAAGGTCAGGTGTTGCGTTACGCTAGTCAGAGCCTGCGAGGAAAGAGAAAAGCGCCCGTCTCGCGCGAAATCACAGCGTGAAAAATTCACCTCTCCCTCTCTCTACCCCGTGTCATTAACTGAACGCGTCAAAATGGCGGTCCCGTAGCGCGAAGGAGGAATATTTGCACGCTACTCCACTCGCCGTTACAGTTTCCTTTTTCCTCCCCCCGCGTCCTATTCTTTTTCCCTTGCCCCGTCGCCCTCCCCTTTCCTCCGGGAGTTTGCAAGCCCGTATCTTGCCGCGTACAGTTTCACGGGCAAACTTCGTTAACGGATTTCACTTCAGTGGATTCCCAGGATCTCTCTCCTACCCCCCTCTCTCTCTCTCTCGCTCTTGGTTGAAACTGCTGCGAGGGCCGCACGGCACTTTCTTCAACGAATCGCTTTAAGTCGGGCGAGAGTCGCCGACACGCGGATAAAACTGTCGGCTGGAAAAGCAAGCGGAGAAGGGCGGCGAGACAAGGGGGTTGCCTCGGGAGGGTGGCGCGCCCCCCGCGAGCATCCGCGTCGTTAATATCTCGATCCTTCTTGCGGAAACGGCGCGGCTGGAATAGGAAGAGAGCAACCCCGAGAAGCAGCCCGGAAAATGGATTAACATTAAATCTTTTCCCCTCTTTCTCCAGCGGCTGGTCGCCCTCTCTCTCTCTCTCTCTCTCTCTCTCTCTCTCTTTCTCTCCCTCTCTCCCGGCACCCCTCTGACCGTCGGCTGAGTACCTTTAACTGCATCCACCGGGCCGGCTCGAAAGTTTGTTCAATTAGCCTGGACTCTTCTACCGGCAGAGTCAATACTCCGGGAAAATTACTCGACTGCGTTCTCATAACTGCTCGAAACGTGCGATTTAACCAGCGGGAAGGGGAGGGAGGCCGGAAGCGCAGGGAGAGAAGATGTCTTGGAACGCCGAGTCTCCCGACGTTCCGTGGCACGGGACCCGCCCCCTCCGATAGGCAATTACGCTGGCCAAGCTGAACGTTAATCGAGTGAACGTGTTGCGAAGTTCCTGGCCGCGCGCCGTGTTTCATAATATTTGGACATAGGCGGGTGGAGAATGAAAAAGCTCCCTCCCGCATCCGACGGTCGTTAAGTCTCGTTCAGATAAGCCAAGTTGTATTTCGAGGCAAGTAAGGGCGAAGGAATCTCTAACTTCGCTTGATATTTGAAAGAAACCCGAAAGAGATATTTTAAGTCAAGTAAATTATTTGAATTCAAGCGACTTGAAAGTCAAGTTATTTGAATTCAAACGACTTGACTCACCTGAACGAGGTTTAGCGGGGATTGGGAATGATTGAAAGGTAGGATCGATGGACGGAAAAGTAAGTTTCGTTTCGGGCTTGCTAGTGGACTCATCCTTAGCCCTGGCTTAGACCCTGAGATATTAGGAGATAGGACGAAACGTGTATATATATATTAAGAAGTAGACAAGGGAGAACTTGCGAGAGGGCGGCACAGTTGAGGGGTCCCCCGGTGTCGGAATCGGAGTATCGCTTTATTCGTGGTTACGATTGACAGCAAGTTGGACTTGAAATTACATCCAGGGAGATAGTCGTTCGTTTCATTAAAACGCGGTCGAAATGAAATCGAACAGTTTGCGCGTTCCGAACGAACCCATTGACGACGCGGCTTCGTTATCGACGAATCGGGCTTCCGTCGACGCAAGTCCGGCCAGCATGAATATTAGAAATCAATCGCGACACCGCGGCGGATCTCCTTCGATGCACGAACTGCATCGTTTGCAAGCCAGCAGATCGCAGGGAGTTACAAATTCAACTTTCCGTCAGATTTTATCGGTATCGTTAAAATGCAGATTGGCAATACACGCGGGCCAGGGAATGGGAAAAATAACGGAACGGGCGACGGGGCTTGAGGGTTGGGAAAGGTACGTGCGAAATCGAAGAGACAGAGAGGGAGACAAAGAGAGAGAGGAAAAATCAGCTCAGAGCGGAGGACGGAAAGAAAGGGGTGGCGCGCGGCTTGATACCACGAAAGGATAAAGGACGACAGCAAGTGAAACAAGGGAAATGCCATTCGATTTTTACGATCACGGAATTTGTATCTCGCTCGTCCCCGTCGTGGACTTATCGATGGAGCCGCTGAATTATTCCCATTCTTTCGGAGGCCGTGCAACAATGCTTTTACGTGCCATAAAACTGGCCGAGCCTCTACACTCTGTCAATCCTTCATTCCTTCCATTCCTTCGCCCCCCACCTTTTTCTATCATAATATTTCTTCACTTTTTTTTCTTCCACTTCTCCACTCCTTCCCCGTTTCCCCATCTTCCCCGGTATATTTTTTACACCCTGCATTTTACCCTTTCATTGTTACAGAGTTACCATCCTTTACACCCTTGTCCCTCCTTCCCTCTTCCCGCCTCCCCCTTTGTCTTTCCCTATCTCCTCCCTCCGCCTCGTGCTCTCTTTCCGCCTATCTATCTATCAGCCTACACCCCCTCCGGCCCCTCTGGCCGACGGCCTCTCCCTCGGCCCCTCTTTGTTATCCATTTTCCTCAACCCTTTCCCCGGTGCCCGACACTATCGAAGTGGCTCCTTCTCACGACCGGATTTTACACCCTTGGACCGGAAGCGGAACACGCCGGAGAGGCGGCGAAGCGAGAGAGGGTGGGACGGAGAGGGAAGAGCGGTTCTGGTGGACTGCCGAGATACTCGAACGATTCTGTTTCGCCGTCGAATACCTACGTCGACGTTTTATCGGCTGTCGTTCCGGAACGTCGAGGACTTTATGGGACCGGGGCTTAGCGGGGCGGCAGCGAAATTTTTGGACCCTGCCTCGCCGACCCCATCGTTCCCCTTCGCTGTCCATTTCGTTGGAGAATTCATCGGCGGTCGAGTAAACGTACCCGCTATCATTCGCGGCGGTAATCTCTTTCAAATATCACCTACTATACTCGCGACGCGAGACGAATACGCCGCAGCGAACGCGCGACGTTCGGAGCTCTTCGGTGCACAGTGGAAGGCAGCGATCGAACAGCCGATTAAACAGAATTAAATCGGCGATTAGGAAACTCGACTGGATTGTCCCAGCTGCCGCCCGCCCGGTGTCCTCAAATATTCCATCGCGCCGGGGAAACGAACCGTGAGATACTAGTAAAAAGCTGGCCGAGCTGGCAATCAGGAATTACGAAGTCCCCGTCCTCTAAATACGTTTTAAAAGCGTAGAAGCGGGTCCCGCTTAACGCGGAGGCGAGAGGTTCGAGGACCCGGTCCACTGCGGGGGCCAGGGGAGGGGGTCTACAGAGGCAGTTCAATCAGCGTTAAATAAATTGGTTCCTGTGCGCTTTCAGTCTCGCCGCCTGGCCAGTGCTCATTCCCCAATTGGTTGACCGGCCATTCCACCGGTGGACTGACCTGGCACACCCTCGACCTGACCAGATCTTACACGTTCCACCCGCGGAACGCTTCCCTGCACGTGACCAGGTCCAACACCAGCTCTTCCAGGTTCGATAACGGCCCCCAGGAAGGCCAATACGTACCGGGGCAAGAGGACCAGGACATGAAGATCCTCTGCAACAGCATCAAGCAAACCAACAACGCGCA
The DNA here is from genome assembly GCA_963971345.1 of Andrena flavipes. NCBI lineage: Eukaryota > Metazoa > Arthropoda > Insecta > Hymenoptera > Andrenidae > Andrena > Andrena flavipes. The sequence continues at coordinate 61,147,852 of OZ020480.1, forward strand.
GACGATCATGACGAAGATGGTGGCGCATTTCACCGTCGGATGGTGAGTAACACGCGCAAGACGAATCCAAATATCTATAGAAAATTTCCCACCCTCGTTTCCACGCAGAACCTGGTAGTAAACCTTCGTTCCGCAAAAAGAAGGAAGGTGGGGCAATTACCGTACGTTGAAAGGGGTGATTTTTCGCGTGAAGAGAACTGTGCATAAATGGCCCCTCGCTGGTAGTAACACGAACACGGTTATTCCGCTTCAACGGGCCAGTTTTACCGTTGTCGCAATTTTTCGAAACATCTCGCTGTCGCACAGACGCGCGCGCGCTGCAAAACGACGAAGAGAGCGTTGATAATAAAGTGTTTTGAGAAGCGGGACGGACCGGACACGCGCGAGAACGGCGCGCATTGTTGGCGTAAACAAGCGCGGTTGTTGTTCGCGCGAACGTTTCGCCAGTGTTTCGGGACGAAAGAGGGTCTTTCACCCTCGCCGTCCTTCTGTTTTCAGTCGGAGCGGTTTCATGTGCATGACGTTCTACCGAAGGGACGGTAACGTGGGAGAAGTGCAGACCGGAAGCGCCGTTTCGAGGCCGGAAGAAGCCTGCAGCCCGCCCCATTTCCAGCAGCACAACATACCCTTCCTCACCTTAGTCAGTGAGTACAATTGGCATTCTTTGTTCTCCCGCTTCGACGATTTACTCGATCCGTAAACTACCCTCGTCGATTCGCCCAGCAGTAGATACGTCGTGCAGTGAAACATTCTTTGTCGTCTTTGACAAATTCGCGAGTCCCTTTGAAATTCGTTCATCCTTTACCTGCCAGCATCGCTTCTTGGATTTTATTTATTATGGCAATAGCTAATGTGAAACTAGGAGAAAGCATACAATGGCAAAGAGTAGAAATAAAGGGTTAATAAGCGAATATAAGGTTCGATACTTGATGTGGTCTAAAGTAGAACTGTAAATATTTTAAGAATTTTGAATACGAATATTTTCTTCGAATAATTCGAACATTATTCGAATATTTCGATTATTGGGAGTATTAATTATATTTTAGTACCTATGTAATTATTTGTTTTCCATACGATAAATTTCGAATATTCGAATCTCAAATTCGAATTCTCTGGTATTCGAATATTCGAATACTTACAATTAGAGCTCTTACTTTTTTACCTATCGGGTACCCAGATACCCGGAACAACTTTAAGCAATTGAATGTTGTATTGTCCGTGGTATTGTTTGATGTTAGCCAAAAATGATCGAACAATACCACATTCAATGGCTGGAAGTTATTTAGGTCGACGGGTACCCGACCGGTCAAAAATTAATAGCTCTACGTACAATTAGAATATTCGAATATTCCATTCGGGACTCCTAGGGATCGTAGGTCCAGAGATGCTTACAATATAAACCTGCCGATGGCCAATTGAAACTCGAATGTTGCATCCTCGAAGGTTCATTAGGTTCTCAAGGGTCCTTGCTATGGACCCAAGGAGGATGTTCATTGATTAGAGGTGCCGTCTACTATTTCTACCGATAAGAAGGAATGAAATCGTTATATGTACACAACTCCTCGTCACTTTCGACTTGGACGATTGTTAGAAAGTCGCCGACACACCGCCGGCAATATCGACTTCCGCAAAGAACTAAGAATTCGGGGGCCATAGAGCAGTGGGTTCCCCGGTTACGCTCGATTTGCGTGACCCTCGAATTTTATCGGGTCCGAGGGAGAGGGACTGGGTCCAAGGGAAAGAGAAACACCGAGAGAAAAACTGTGGTTGGTGGGAACTGCCCCCGACGCCGATAAACCTCGGAGAACTCGAACTCCGTGGAAAAGTTCGCCGTGGCACGAGGATTTAGTGCGCCAACATTGTTACCCGGCGGACCCGGCTGGAAAAGGGGCTTGACCGATCCTTCTCCAGCAATTTTCGATCGATTTCCACGCGAAATGTTTCTCTGTTTTGCTGGAAAGGAAACCCCGCAGCGATGGGATAGACCGATACCTTCTCCGCAATTTTCTACTTATTCCCCGACGCGCAATCAGAGGGGAAACGTTTCTCTATTTTTCATGAGCCACAGCTGTCGTCTGCCTGTGACACCTGCTAACTTTTCACGAGATTGTGTCTTCTAATAATCATTTCTAATCAATTCTAATAATAGCGATAGTCTAAATTCTGATTAAACCGTGTATATTTTAGTCAGTAAATTGGGATGTTTCACTTAATTTGCTTTCACATTAAAAAATCTTGCCCCCCAGATTTTTCACACCCGCCCTCTCCCAGTATATGAATTCGTATGATTTATTTATTCCAACGCTAATATTTTTTTTGCATTTTTGCAGTTTTTAAAATTCTTTAAAAGGTTTATATAATTCATTTAACTCGGTTTCGGGAAATTTAAACTAAAATTACTTTTCTGGAACATCAATCACAGAATTTGTATTTATTGAAAATCAGTTTAAAAAATATTACCTAAGACGCATCCGACCTCCCTCTCCCTTGTATGAAAACTTAAGAAATTCGCGATCCCCCTAAAAAGCCTTAAGTAATTTAAGGACGACCCCTAACATTAATGCAAGAAACTGGTCTCACTGCTCGATTCCCGTTCGACTCCATCGCTAGCATCTCGCGCAATCGAAGAAACGAAAGGGAGGAAAACGAAAAGGAAACGCGGGCAGCCGTAGCCTCGGCGATTTGTCAAAATCCCACGGAACGACTTATAAGTTATATACCTCTATCGTTGGCTGCAACGGCTACCTTTACTACCTTCGACCGATACTAACGCGCGCGCGCGTAACACACACGCCGGGGCGCGATTGTACACGGTAGCCTGTGCACATGGCCCGTGTCTGTGTTATGCAACACGGGTGGTAAACGAATCTTCCTCGGAGAAATTGAATTTGTAGGGAGCTGGCGAAGCGCGTCACGAAAATCGTTGAAACCGCACAAATATTTTGTTTCATCGTTTCGACGATGGCTCGTGCGGTTTGGTTTCGCGGCTCTGTTTGCCGATCAACCCTTTCTTCGTTTGTTTTACATTTTGTTTTTGCGTCCGTTGCCCTGGTTCGAGGTGTGTCACCATCACCACGCGCAGAATCGTTTTTTTTTTAACCGACCTTCTGCGGTTCCCGTTATAATTCTGGGCTTGAACGGGCTTCATCCTCGGAGCCTTTTCCTTTTGTGCACGCGACACTTTGTCGATCCTCAACTTTCCCTTCGCTAGATGAAAAAGTCTCTTGCATTCGACGGACGAGCATCGGAAGTGTTTGAAATTTTTTATGCTAAAGTTGACTTCTAATATCATTTTTTTTTCTTTTACCTGGGTTGACGGCTTTGTAACCCCAAAAATGCAATTTTAGTTTGTATATCTACATAATTACTAATAACTAATATCTCTTATTTTAAAACTAGAAAATAGGAAGTAAAATATGATAATTTAAATACATGTAAGACACTGATGACAAGTGGCACATGTGTTGGTGGCGTCACTGGTAGAAAAAGGTCGCAGCTTCCCCATTCACTGCACATATTTCTTTGTCTTAGCTATGCTCTCTTCGAGTTGTCACCTCAGGCAGGTTCATCCCCTGAGCCTCATACAAATGCAGACGGCGATACACGATTGCTCAGCCCCGATGAAGTGTCCTACCTCTGTGACGATCCACCTTTCGAAGCCACCTCCCCTTATCCTAACACCTTTCACACTCCGTTCCTCCCGCTTACTTCTCTTCTCCCCAATGTTCCCTTCGCCGCAACTTTCACATCCTCGGGGGAACGGTCGGTTCCCAAGGGTCGGAGGAGTAATCCCGCGGGAGTTATTGGATTCGGTTTGATCCAGTGGTCGGTCGCTCTCCTTCTCGATCTCCCCGCTTCCTTCTATCCACATGCTCCAGCTAAGCTCAACCCTGGGAATGTTCGATCGAAAAGTGTGTTTCTCAATTTTCGGGGGGCCCGTACTACTTGGGCCGATTAATCGCCATTAGGGATGAAGTTTGTGGGGATGTTGGCTGAGTGGTGTTAACTTTTGTTGATATAGACACTATTAGGGGAGAGAGTCGGCACAAAATTAGGTGTGTTAGGTCAGTAGATTTCGTTGAACGAAAAATATTCTGTTTTTTTTATCGTTAAAAATGATTTGAATTTTTATATTTTTTCAAAGGTTAAAATGCATAAAACAAATGAATACAGGGTTCAGGTAAGTCCATCTTTCTTCAATGAATAAAAGTACTTTAAACGGGTACTAATCTAGTGCGAACGGCGAATTTATTCCACGTTCAAAGGTTCGACGCTGAAGGGTTAAGCAAATCACTCTATTTTATCCTTCCTCCTTCCTCTCCTCTACGAATAGCCTGCTTGCAGCGCCTAACAACCACCAATACATGAATAGATACGCAGTGTTTTTGTACGTTTAGTCGAAGACGCAAAGGTACAGTCGCTGCTCTTCTCAATAGCACTGACAACTGACAAATTCTAAACCCCCACCGAAGTACACACGATCAGACGTCTTAGAGGATCTCTGTGAATCCAGAAGATGGTTTCCTCTAACTGCTCATGCATCCTACATCATCCTTCAACTGCATATCTAATTACCCTCTACCTTCGATGAAACACGCCACATCTACAAGTCCTCCCAAAGCTGACGAATCCGTCACTAACAAGCATCCCAACCTCCCCTAACATTTCATCAAGAAATTTCTATCGATCCTTACACCCAAGCTTACCCCTTCCCCCGACGATATTGAAAAAGTGAAACATTTACTTTCATCTCGTACAAGACTCGAGCAAAGGAACTTATAAGTTCCCTCCGTGGTTCCCTGAACTTACCACTCTCCGTGGCAGCCCCCGCGACGTGTGCTCATTTTTCAAGTGAAATAATTCCGCGACCACGAATAAGAATTAAAACTTCCATCGAACGTAGCGGCGCGGCGCGACGGGATTTCCGAGTCGATCGATGGTAACCCGAAGTCCCGTGACTTGGAAGTTCAAAGTTTAACGCCCAGAACCCCGTCCGTTAGATTATAAAATTATAATCGTTGCCAGAATCGGCGGGAAAGTTCGCGCCGCGGCATCCAATCGATCGAGCGGAATTCGAGCTTAAACCTGTCCGGGGGATCGAAAGTTTCCGCGGGCAGTGCGCATCACCGGCGATTTTCCGGCCGGAAGCTCCGAGCCACCAAAAATTCGTTCGGTGGCCGTGCGCCGGGCGATAGATCATTCGTTTTCCCAGAGCAAAATTCCACCCACCTCGAGCCTGCAGCCATAAGCTGTACAATATCCGACGGTGCAATAAAGTGGACCATCCACCGGCCATCCATCTTTTTTCTTACCTAGCGCGCTTCTTCCGCCCCGCTCGATCAGCCACCCGCTCGGCTCGCCCATCGGGGGGGTGTTCCCTCGTCTAAACTTTTATGACCACCGAGCGTGGGGACGGCATTGGTATTCCGTGGAGGCGCGCGAATCGCAATGTTCGAAGGTAGGGTCTCGCGACGTGGCGCACCCCGGAGGAAATCTCCACGGGTCGACCACTCACGGGGGAACGGAAGAAGGGAGATTAGTCGCGGACGCGTCGTTACGAATGGCGATAAATGTACGCCGCGTCGCGGTTAAGTTAATCGCCCTGCGGTCTTTATCGTTATCGCGCGGCCACTGTAGCCAACCGACGGGTGCTAGTTTTACGGGATGTCGGTGGTCGGTTACAGGCGACGAAACAGCCTGGATTATGACGTCGTGATTTCGGTGATCACCACCGGGATCGGAAGTGGAGGGTAAGCAGGGCTGCGTGTATGTAGTTCGACGAAGTGGAGCTTGAGACGGTGAACGTGAGCACATGTTTTATTGCCAGCGATCGCTGCGGAGTATCTCTGAGTCTGTTGATGGAGGTCACTGAGTTGGGGATGCAAATTTGGTGGACAGTGTTTATTTATTAATATTTGGCAGGTGGTAGTGTTTTAAGCGGGCGAATAGATCCCGGGGAATGTAATTAATGGAGGAATTTTTGGCGACGGGCTGGGGGCCCTAATGGCCCGGGAATATAGAAGCGGGAGCAATCCCCGAAATTCCATTTTGAAGTTAGATTGATAGGGATCCACTAAGCGTAATAAGTGGCGGCAGAGAATTCCTGCGGGATGGCTCGAAGTTGTAAGAGGTCCGGAAGCAAAATCATCAACTGGATGAGTGAAACGATTGTAAGCGGCGGCGGTGTAAGTGCACTCACGACATCGGATATAACGAGCACGATTCCGGCCAATTCGAAGTTACAGGAGGGTAAGAAGCAAAGTCTGGAATTGATCGTGAGCGAGTGGAATAGAGGGATAGAGAGGGAGGGAGGTAGGGAAAGGAAGAGGGAGAAATGAATCCCTCGGGAAGCGTAATGTTCTTGGAGAGCGAGGCCCCCTCCTGGCTCCCCTTCGTGGCCTGTTTCGATAAAAAATGCTCCTTAATGAAGAATAAAGCGAAACAATTTGAAACTGGAGAGGGACCGGCTAACGATAAATACGTTCGGCGGATATACTGAGATATTCGACTGTTGCGACCCTCGAGGACATGTTTGCGAAGAAACAAGCAACTATATGGGGAAGTAAATGTCCCTATTAGGGAACATGTCCCTTTTATCGACCAGTTGCTTTTATCTTCCCCTTATAAGTGGTAAATAAATACGTGTGTCGCGTAAAGTCTTGGGGTTATTCACTTGCTCGAGAGTCGGGGGTGGACTTGGTCACAGAAAAAAGACAAAAAATTCGATAACTCTATGAATAAAGGATTTCTATGAATTTGACGATTTTGTTAAGTGTTCGTGCATTGGGTGGAAGATAACACTGAATACTAATGAATGAACAGCTATTGTTAACCCACCCCAGAAACTAAATTTCAAGCATGCAATATTATGATCTTATAAGACTAATAAAGTATCAAATGAATAATAATATTGCAATTGGAGAATGAACAAATATTTACCCAAAAATCGTCTAAATACATTGAAAACGAAATCTTTGTTATTATCCTATTATTAGCCTTACCCCATTCACATTTCACTGGGATACCTCTGTTCATTTATTAGACATTTATGTTCATTCATTGGTCATTTGACCCCTTTTCATTTAATCACCCAGACTTTTAATGAAGGTTGTAGCTATCAAACATCGCCAGACTTGTGTTCCGGGAATATAACTTTAATAATGAACCAACTTGCTCATAGTAATAACATTGAGGGAATTAAATAACTATTTGTGAATTATACTAACGACGATTATAATAGATAACGATCTGTGATTAATTTTAACAGACATGGAGTTCAAGTGTTCGATCACCGGACATGTCGCCCTATGTACCCTGTGATGTAATGTGTCCGTAACCCTCGCTATTTCTCCTGATAATGAGAATCGAAATAAGAGCAGAGGATATGCAAGCTCGAAAACTGGGGGTTGTTGAAAAAGTTAGCACGTGTATCACGCGAATCGAGAGTGGACAGCGAAATAATCCTAAGAAGGAGCCCAATAGTGCTGGGACACCGGGTCCAACTAGCTCGAATCCCCGAGCAATTAAGCTTCTGTTGAAACAACGCGTTGTTTCCGCTTCCGCCACGTCCTCTGCGCCTTTACCAAAGCACAGAAAAAGAAACACACAGCGGACCCCAACGTTTAGATGCTCCGCAGATACTCTGCTTCCACAATGTATTCTCTACTCGAGGAACACCCTGTGCATTAACAGTACCTACGTATTACCCAATTTCGAGCGAACGTCACGCGACACGTATAACTTCGTGCTTGCCGGCGAGCGTGCAAAGGCATGCATTTCGCTATCGCGGATCCGCGCAAATATCCGCGCGAAAAACCGGTGGCGGGTTTGTCGAGCAACCGGGGCAGAGCGGCGCGACAAGGGGAGGAAAGGGCAGCGACAGTGGCGCTCGCTGCCGCGAATCAAATTCGCTCCAGGTGGTTCGACCGAGTCGCAGCTGAATTTGTCAGTTGCAGGCCCCGCGGTTTTTTGTTTAATTGATTTATGGTACCGCACGCTGATGTAAAAAATCGCCCGTGACGTGGTCGCGTACGCGCGCGCGGGCATGTCGCGATGATACGCGCCGCGTGATACCATTATAAATCTGTTGTCCTGGCGTAATTATCCGCGGGTCGCCAAAATGCTACCGATCGAAGCTGTGCTTTTAGACGAGCATTTGGAAAATTTTACAGAGCTTCTTGGGGGTCGAAGGATGTGACAAGAATAGTTTCACCACGTATAATAATAATATTAACACCAATAAGAAGAAGAATAGCTTCATTTTATTACATCACTAATTACAAATAATTAAGTGATAAAATTCATAAATGGACTATTTAGAATTATCGCGTTACTTTTATATAAAAAAATGTTCGTTCACTTCTTGAAATACATGACAATATAGCCTGAATGTTTTAAAAAGATCAAATGTACAGTTTTCTTACAAAAAATTCCCAAAAAGAACCTTGATTTCTACCGATTTCTGCCGAAATGCAAGGAAGTTAAGGAAAGTGGACAAGAAAAGTATGGAGAGCTGACAATAGACGAATTTCTAGGAGAACAGAATTATAATACCTAATAGGAAGACACCTACATAAGACAAGGGTGCCATAAACCATACCATGGATTCGCACAGCCAAGCCATACATAACCCACTACCTAGTAGATGGTGCATGGTGCATTACTGGCATAAAGAGAAATGTTTCTGCATAGCAGTTCCCTGGCACAAAATGGATGTCTCCACTTTAAGTGCTTTATGACCAATCGCAACTGAACTAATTTTTCACAGACGTTTGTTAAAGCTCCATTGAATAGTCAGGACCTTCCCCGCACACAGGAGTGCATTTATAAACAATAGATAGAATAGTAAAGGAAGCGGGAAATGGAGCAGCCACGTCGCTCATCGGAACAGACCACCATGACTATGTTCGCGTCCAGACTTCGCGGCCATAAATCATACAGGACCACCGCAATGGCCAAAATCATGCTAGAATAATTCAATCCGCTCGAAACAGCGGACTGCTCGATAATGTTGCCAGCTCGTCGTTTAGAGATTTAGACCGCGCGCGCGGGGTTGTCCGCAACTTCCTCTCTGCAAACGCGCAATTTAGAACGGCGAACGAGCGCGCCCAGCGTTCCGCCAGAAATCCTAATAGTCATCGAACGTGTCACGGACACCCGATGTAAACGTCAACGATATCGCTCCATCGAGATTCGATCTCGTTCCTCGGCGTGTCCCTTGACGAGCCGCCACACGGAACGCGATCGAACTTTCGCGTGTTTGCAGATCGGCGGTTGCACATTTTTCAGGCGAAAAGTTTCCTCGTCGGCGTGACTCCTTGAAATTTACGGGCCATGCAGGCATTGGCTAATGCGCGGCAACACTTCCTCGATCGCTCGAGTGGATATCGTACAGTGTTTGTTATTTCTATTCAACTCCTCGGTCCTTCGCTGCGGCTGGGTTCGCGATAGAATCGCTCGAGTGAGTCACGAGGCATTCGAAATCGCTGCAGAGGAAGTATTTCTCCGTTCGGAGTTTTAGAGATTCTATATGGATTTTAAAGATATTGGCAATTCTTAGTCTGACATTTAATGTTAAATTTAGTTTGGATTTTAGATTTACACAATGTTTACATTATTCCAGTTCTAATCCAGTGCTGGACTGGATGACTGGACTGGATTAATGTAAACTCAGCTTTATGACTGGAATAATGTAGACTTCGACCGATTTCCAGTCGAACAACTCGCTTGATCCAGCGACTGGATTGAAACTGGAATAATAGAGACATCGACGCGATTTCCTGTCAAACCACTCATTTGATCCAGCGATTGGACTAATGTAAACCCAGATTTAGGTTGTAAATAAGGATTAGTTATTAGCGAAGTGCTTTATTACTAGAATCTATCCATTACATTTTGGTGTCGTTGACCGATCCGATTCTTAAACTTCGCATTTAAAACAAAATGGTGGAGTGGCAAACTGTAGGTATCGATTTTCAACAGCTTAACAGTTCGAGGGGATGGAGGGTGCTTCGTTTTTAATAAAAATTCTTTTAATAACCCCATCTCTCTAGCTTTTCATTTTCACACAGACAAAAACTCACAAAGAATGCTTAACTTCCGTGAAAAAAAGATACTATGGCCCCTTAATATGTTATATAATCCAGTGGCTGAAATATTGACAAAATTCTCAGAACGATGTGCAATTAGTAATATATTTGCACATGTAAACTGTACATCTCTCATATGGCATATAAAAAAAAGAGATATCGACGAAAGTGGAACGAATTCCTTTTGCCAGGGGCTTAAAAACCGTCGCGTTAAGTCGAAGTTAAACAGCAATTAGGTGGACGCTGGCGAAAGAAAAACGGGTGGGAGGGAAAAGAAAAACAGGAACACTGGGGGATAGAGAGAAACCGGGCGACGTAGAGACAGAATGGAGTGAGCTTCAAAGTCTACCACGGTTGGCTAGTTAAGCGGCTCAACGGCGGTCAACCGTTGAATATATTATATTTTTAAATCATCTACACGCTGGCTGCTTCCGTGTGCCGAGAGAAACATGGCCGCCAGTCTAGATGCTCGTATTAGAACGTGACAGAGCGGCACGCGAAATCTATGTGACATGCTCACATATACGGGGTGTTCCATATTAATTTGCAAATGGATGTATAGAGTGGTCCATTGTCTCAAGTATAAAATGTAGGTTTCCCACAAGGTTGCTTTTGTTCCAAACGTGCTAACTAACGCCTGTGCAAAATTGGAGCTGAATCGGAGGATATTTGAATATCGCTGGGATTAATCGTTTTTAGGGGCATGGGAAAGAGTTTCTCTCTGTTTACGAATTAACGACTCTCCAGCTCTCGTCCTTGTAGATTTTGGGATACCACTCGCGCTATTAAGGAATGACATACACTTAATTGGGTAAAATAATGTTGCAAATCATAATGACCTGTAAATATACTTCATATGAGCCATTTTTTTCATATACACAGGTCTTTGGTGTAAGAATCAAAAACAGGCTCGTGGAGAGCAAGAAAGAATACAAAAAAATTCTGCTTAATCAAACTTATGGGGGTAGGACAAAGAAGTGCCTGAATCTCAAAGATCGAACTTTCAACGACCTACCTCGCAACATGACGTAATGACACGGTGTTGACAGTTCCTACTCGAATGCTATTTCATTTTTGCCAGATTTTCCCTATTGGCCTGGATGAATTTTTATTCTATTTGCTCCCTCTCGGCGCCCATTTTCGACATATTGTTTCCACCTTGCCCCTTCAATTTCGGTGTTTCAGTTATCGGTTCGATGAAGAGTTTTAACAGGCAAGGAATTGTTTCGATTGTTAGAGGCACTGTAAAGTAACACTCGAAACACGAGCGCTCGAGAACTGTTGACCTGTTAGTTCCCATTGTGCCGGCACAGAAACTCTTTCCCCGATGTACCCCCGAAGAATACTGACCCTCTTGAAGAGCAGCATACTGTCCAGAACTTGCCCAATTTGAAAAGTATTTCAACGATTCATTAATACTACATTTGTGGACCTGCTCGCGAGATAACGGTCCCCGAGACCACAACTACCCCCTAGCTGCCCAGGAGATTGATTCTGCGAAGGGGTTAAAGGAGGGGGGGCGATCGTTCGGCAATTATCGGCGAAATAATCAGCCGGGGAACCAGCCAGACCTTTTTCAAGCCACGAGGATGTTCTTGCGGCCGGAATAAAAAGCCGCGCTGGGCTTCTTGGCTGGTTTTAATACGGCGGGACGCGGGAGGGAAGTCGGGGGAGGGTGAGCCCCCGACGCCGGTTTCGAAAATTTACGATTCTCTCGTTATTAAAGCAAGCTTGGAAAACCGCAGGGCTCTCGCTGTTTAAAACAGCAGCTTTGGGCATTAATTCGATTCGTTCCCGTTCCTCCCGCCGCTTTTTTCCCCCGTTTGTTTTCCGGCCATCAGCCACGACAGTTTATAAAAAGCGACGGGTCTATCGAGGCGACGCCCACTCCTCCCCGTGCCCATTTTTGTAATGCTGTAATAATCAATAGTGCGCCCCTGCTAAATCGCATAACCCCACACCCCCGCCGTCAATTTAATCGAGACAACGAGAGCACGTACCGGTTCTACGTGAGCTCCTGCACGGGCCACACAACGGGTGCTCCACGGCGAACGGATGCAAGTCCCTTTAACTTCCGCGGTACACGCTGAATGAAAATTTATTTCGTTAACAGGAAGCTAAGGAAACACAGGCTTACCGAAGGTGGTGTGTGCCCCCTTGGCACAGGCAAACCAAAAATTAGTCGTTCGCCCAAAATTAAATTCATTTATTACAAGATAAAAATAATTCAAATTGAGAAGTAATTCCATGTGCATAAATTCAAAATTTAGTTTCACTATTTATTGCACCTCCCTCGATAAAATTCCAGCTACGCCCCTGTAAGGAAACGTCGAGAACATTTTTGTTTTGAAAAGTGGCAATGGAACGAGGAAAATGGACGGGCTTTCAGTCCGCGATATCGAGGCAATTCGACAAGAGTCGTGGGTCGGGAATAAAAAATCGCCGCGATGATCGATCAGAGGGGGGACAACCAGCAGGCGATATTTTTTCTGGCGCGATTCGATCAAGCGGAAATGCCCGAAATTTGAATAATGAAAAAAGAATCGAATTACTCGGCGGAGAACAACGTTGTACCGGCAATTACCCGCCAGTTCGTAATCCCGCGTTCTCGTATGCAGTCGGCGCTCGAGCGTCCCGCGCGGACGCATCGCGCAATTTTAATCCGCGTCGCGTGCTCCTCCTCCCCCCGCCCCCCGCACTTTTACATTTACGACGCGTCGATAAAGATAAAGAACCGCCTCGGGGCTTTAATGCGACCGTAGGAAATATCGCCCATCCACTAATTATCTCGCCATCTCGGGAGGCAGTTCAAGGAACGGAAAAAAATTGAATTGCCACCCGTGTAGGAGCAGGAAGAGATTGTTCGAGATAATTATAGGATTTAGGTTTATGGCGGGTATATAAATTTCTTTTTCGGTCATTCTTGAGATTGTAATCCTCTTGTACCTAATTCTTACGAATTTCAGTCGAATTTAGTTGAAATAGGAATTACAATATTTGTGGATTTTTTGTTTTGAAATATTTATACTGTTGCGTTTGAGCGTTTTAATTTTTTTTTCTACTTTCAACAAAATGTTTCACAATGTATATGGTCTTCTAACATGAAACTTAGCGATCATTATAAAATTTGGAGTAACTTGTACGAAAATGTGTTTTTTAAACCTTTGAATGTCTCTCATATTCCAAAAATTCTTCACAATTTAATAAATTCAAACATTTTTCGAGCAAAAGCCATTTTCATTTTCAAATCCTATGCCACTAACAACTTTACCATTTTTGGTAATATATTCTTTACTCATATTTTCAACATAGTTAAGTATATTTCACGCTTTCTTTCTTTTTCTGCTTTCTTGTCCCACATCTAAAGATAATACATAATACACAAATTTGTAATTATTTGCTTTCTCACAAATTACTAACTGAGAACAAATGACTTACACCACTATCGAAATGAACGTGGAACTTTCGCGGCTATTTCTAATAATTATTTTATAATATTGACATATAAATCAATATAATATAAAATAAGAGAAATCTCAATTTTATGACATTTTTTATTAACACCACTTTCATAATCGCCAACACAATTAGAAGAAAGGAGAGTAAAAGCCCTTTTGGACAAGTATTTCTAGGACACCCCGTATCGCGAAGACCTTGAAAATTACTGGCAAGTTACCTTTGGACTTGTAATCAGGCGACTCGTTTATTACGCGAGGAAAAGTCGTTTACGAAAGAAGACAGAGTGAATGATAAATATGCAAGAACAAGGACTCCAAGAGGGAATAAACGCAAACGCGAGACGCGTGAGGGTATTCAAAGCGAGCGCGTAGGGTCCACGATCTCAAGGCTTGTCCTCGAGTCCGCGATTAGCTTCGTTAAGGCTTGAAACGATCGTAAACGAGCGGGCCAGGGCGAACGACTGTCCCGGACTTACCCTCCCAGGGCTGAGGCACTTGACCTTTCCTTTCCTGGACCCGGGGGTCGCAGAAGGAAACACAGAAAAGGGGAAAGGAGGATAATCCCTATTTAGTAACATCTCGCATCCGTAGTTAGAATTTTGTCAGAGCTACAAGAATTCTTTCACTGAGAAAGGAAGAGGTGGAAAAAGGTACGAGTGGCGTGTAATTTGTCGGAGGCCCTCTTATTGAATCCTCCGAAGTAGCTGGCTGGGCATCGTGCCATTTTGTGGCCGAATTGAGTATCTTGCAGCGAAAGGGGTCCAGCTCCATTTTTCAGAGTTTTTTAGTTCTGACGTTTAATGCAAATGCGATAAAAAATGATTTATTGCAAATAATCAAAAGTAGACATATTAATACTAATATTTTTATTATAGAATAGTTATTCGTCAAAAAAAGAAATAAAAAATTATCAACTCAATAACTATTACTGATTGTGTCAAAGTGTATATTTTTTAATCAGTGAGTTTTAAAAATTTTAAACCTCCAATTATTTTTAAACCCCCAAGTTTAATGAAAGTAAAAGAGAAAGGGTTATGCCTGCTTTCCACATGAAAAAGGGAAAAAAGAAAAACTCTTGATTCCTGTTCCATCGAATTCGTTTCACGTCTGTAAGGCAAGAAGTAAGCGAATTCCACCTTTCCCTTCATAGATGCAACGTATCTGCTTTCATCGCGTCGATACATCCACAGATGTGTTTAAAAAGAAACACAGAGCGCAAGGTGATGAAAAACGCAGAGAAAGAGCCACAATACGACCCAGGACGGAGTAGAGGAGAAGAAGGACCAGCAGAAGATACTGGTAGCCCTATGTTCGTCTACAGAGTTGGTTCAGGTCAGGCTGGATCGAGTTACCGCGACGTGAACTGTACCGGTGCACGTTTCGCGGTAAGAACTTGAAATATAGGTTATATGCACGGTGCCTCCGTGTCTCTCGAGGTTATGCGCCATAATTCATCGCGGTACGGTCGCCGGGGCTCGCAAAAAAGGCTCGTGAAACCGTGAGGCGAGGGGCCCGCTCCTCGCCCCGTGTCGGCCATCTTGATTTTCGTGACATCGTGGAGGGAACTTCGATTATCTCGGCCCGTTGGCCGGTGACGTTGTAAATAGGAAAGGCTCGTTTAAAAATACAGCGTGTAACGTTCTCTATTTTCATTCCTCGAGATTGGCAACCATTTCCTTTATACATAATAAAGCCAGCCACGCGAGAATACGCGCGGCGCAAATACACACAGTGGTTTGTGGTATACAGCTACAAAGGGGGACGATTCTTCCTGAGAAGCCAAATCACAGGGTTATGAAAACTCTCATGTTTTCTTTAATACCGCAACCTTTTCCAGCAGACTGTACGCTAGCGCAGCAACGCGCTACTAAAAAAATACGATTCCATACGCGCGGCACGCTCATTGCGAGCTGAAACGTCCCCGAAGCATTACGTCGAAGTTTCAGCCCGGGGCCACGAATATTTCCGCGGAATATTCCGGGGCAACGTTTCCGCGCAAAGTACTCACGAAATTGACCGAATTCAAGCGGCGTCTCATATCAGCGGGGGGGAGGGCAACGTAACGGATGAGTGAAAAATGAAGCGAGTTAAAGAACCGGCCGCAATAACGGAAGAAAAATGAGACGAGATACGTGGAAGATATGGTAATGCCGGGCAAGAAGAGGCTCCCGCTGTTTCTCCGCCCGGGGTTCGCCTCCCTTGATTCCGGATGTTCGCCAGGCGATTAACAACGTTGTTTGCTTCCGCCGGATGATCGGGCAACGCTCCGGCTCGGACAAAAACCGGAAGAATGGAACTCGAAGCGAGCGGGGTGATTAAGAAGAGAGCTTCGAAGTAAGAACCGTTCCGATAAGAAAGATATAAAATAAGATTTCTTGCGAATCGCCCCCCTTCTTCCCCCCGCCGCGTCGTAGCTCCTCCGGCTAATTAAGAAGAATTCTGATTGGAGTGAAAAACTGCGAGGATATGAATTCGTTAACCTGGCAGACAGGTCCTCGGCCAAATTAATGCGAAAAGTTACGGTGCCCGGGCGCGCTCCGTCTGTCCGTCACGAATTCTTTAATTACCCGTTTGCGGAACTATTAGCGATCCGGTTCGCCCGTCGGTGGCTGGAGATCGCGGCAAGAGTGGAAATTAAAACGATAGGGAATAGGGAGAAGGCGTGGAGGCCGAAGAAGGTAAACCCTCCGGCGTGGGAGGGGGGAGGGTAGGACTAGGGGGGGCGTGGGGTTGGAGGTTAGTCTGGACCCTCGGCTAGACTCATTTTTCATAAGTTCGAAAAACACACCCGGGGCAGTCGGTGCGTAAATTTGAATTTCTCCGTGGCTGCAGCGAGTCACCGACGCCGAGACTGTTCCTCAGGGGGTAGCGGAGGGCTGGAAGGGGCAGTCTGGAGGAGCCATTGAGCATATGGCGCGGAATTTCGAACGACTTTTTCCTCCCCCACCCAGTGCCCGCTTTCATTCTTCTCGGGGAACTCGGCGGAATACGCGGCTCGCGAAAACCCCGCTCCTCGTTCTTATTGAACGCAACCCCTGCCGCTGCGGTATAGGTGCTGAGGACCCCTACTCGAGTGGTGTGACATTTGAAACCTATCTAGTCCGAATGACAGCAATTGATATTTGATACAATAAAACCACGAAGAATGAGCATATAAAGAGTAAGGGGGGACGAGGTATGTCACAAAACAGCTTTAATGAGGAAATCAAGTTTCAATAATACTTTAGTCCAGCAGTAAAGAAATAAGGTTCAATTACTTTAATTGTTCATAACATCTTTCAAGTGGAACACTGCAGAATACTGTAACAAAATAAATGTCCCCTTCTATTAGTAGCAAAACAAGAATGTGTACACAGTAATGCCCAGAGGCTACTGACGTAGCGCAAGCTTACACTAATTAGAAATACATAATGCAAATAGGAAGACTGGGGACATTTCTTGGTTTATTCCAGTGGAAGGTGGACATTCCCTGCTTTTAACTAGTACACCAAGTCGTTAACGTTTTCCTACGTGGACATTCCTACATTATAACCCTTTGTGATTTGACAATTCCGTGGCCCCAGTTGTCACCAACAAAATAGGTCACAAATCGCTAAAAATGGACATTCCCTGGTTTTTCCTCTTATCTTTCATACTCGGTGTAAAGAACAAGCTGGAGTACCTAGAAGTATACACAGAAACGTCGCACAGTTGTAAATGGACTCCGATCACATTTATTCGAGATTCGTTCGCGTAATTCAACGGAGATTGAAGGACGTAATTATCGGGACGGCGAGTTATTAGATTGAATTAATCGTTGATTAAAGCGCGAGTTACAGGCTGTCGTGTAATATTGATTTCGGGGCTCGTTTAACGCGGATTTAGGGTTGAAAGGACAAGTAATTGGTGTACGAACGTTCATTTCGTCCTACGTGACTTGTCGCTCTATCTATAGACCCGTCAATGTCCGACCAGTTTGCGCAGAACACGTAACGGAAATCGGCTCCGGTAATACACCAGCGATCTCGCAATTTAGCCGCGCGGTCCTAATTCATTTTCCAGGTGCATAACCGACAGCCACCGATCGCTAATAGAGAATCATCTCCGAAACAATTTAGATCACCGTACCTAGCATCAATATCCATAATATTCTTTCTCCTGCCTACCGAGGTCTACCAGACACCGTCGAAGAGCGATGGAAGAGTAATCGAAGAGCGACACCTGTCGCGACGTGAGAAATAAAAACTGGTCCCCGCTTCGTAGCCGCGTCTCCAACATCCCCGACACCATCGGCATCGGGTAATAAAAGGAAAAAAGCTCGCGTTGTCGGCGGCCGACAGGGAAGATGAACGATAAACAGGTTGCTCTAGCGTGAACTTTCTCGCGACTGGTATATCTGGCCGTTTTGTCTAAAACACGCGAGCCTCGGGACCAGTCCCTGTGTACAACAGCGACAGGAAGCCGTCTCGATAACACCGCAACTCGATCTCGAGCGTAACCGGGCCCGTGTTAGTCCGCGTTTCCACTTGCGCGCGCGGCTGTCGATACGCGTGCACGTGCACGGAGGGGGATGAACGTGTCGCGCGGTGGCGAGAACGCATTCGTCATTGTTTTACCGGGTGGAAGGGCGCCGGGGCCGCGGGGGTGGTCGAATGCGCTGTCAGCCCACCGCAATTCCCCGAAGGGGGCCACAGCTACAACGCTCCCATAATCGAATGCGAGGCTCCGGTCGTTTTCGAAAACGCGCCACGAAAACCGGCGGAATTATTAGCAGCGTTCCGGTTAGCTCGTCGAACAGACACCGCTGGAGAAGGAACATCGTTCCGAGACCACGACCACCGGGGCTGGACGATCATGTTTCCTGGGCAAATTATGGGGGACCTGGTTGGGCGCTGGTCAAATCGATTTCGGATTTTTCTTGGACCTCATCGATTTACAAATTTAGGTAATCGCTGCGCAATGAGATGTTTCCTCGAATGCCAAGTCTTCGGGGATGGGGGTATTGTTTTGAGACTACTAAACGCTATATGTGTGGAGTATGAAGCGAACTTGGGTAGGAAACAAAATTACGTTGAACTCTGGAGAACAGCCCCTACGTATTCACAAAGTTTCATAATTTTTTGAATTTCCGGGGCCGAGATTTTCCCTTGTCCTAAGTATGAGGGTTGAAACTTTGTAAGCAGCCTTGCATGAAAATGGTTACTCCTACGAGGAAATCTCATACGACCCTTTTTGTAGAGAATTTTTTAATCTACAAATTTCATAATAACTGTGTTTGTCGTAAAACTGATAGTTAACAAGACATTCGCGAAAAATTGTTTCTTTTTACATTTGACTCTCTGTAAAATCTTTAGCAGTGGTCACATCGATGGGGACTTTTGAGATATTGTTTAACACAGCGAAATAAGGACGAATACTAAAATTTAGGTTGCTGGGAATTATTCCACAGACAGATTATAATTTCACTGAATTAGTAGGACTGAGAGGGGGAAGAAGAAAAAGGTACGCGCGTTTCGAAATAGGCCTGCTAGTAGGTTTATCAGTACTTGAGGCTTTATGTAGCAGATCCTGCTTTAGACCCGGGGATGTTATGGGGGTGGGCCGATACAGGAATTATATTACGTAGGAGGTGATAGTTGAGGGAGAACTTGCAAGAGAAATACCCTCTTGCGGCGAGTACGGAGGTATCGCTACAGTCTCCAATCATGTATCTAGAACCTCACGTCGATATCGTGTATTACCGATTAAATTCACATCCGATCTCCCCACCCCCCACCCCCTGGCCGGCTCCTCTCCACCCTATCCTCGGGCCAGGCCTCGACATTATTACTTCCGACGAGTCTCGGAGAAATTTATAATACCCGCGAGGGTGGCTCGCGGAATGTCGTCCGACGAAAAATTAAATCGACGCCGTTCCACGCGTACGTTGTAACACGCGATTACAGCTCCCGTCTAATTAACGAAACTTTCCCCCTCGGCTGTCCCTTTCCCTCTCGCGGTCGGTCGCGTGAATCATCATCCTCCGCTCGTTAACGACCATTTTACCCTGCAAAGCGACGAAACGTGCGCCGCCGATTAAATCCTCATTTTTTGGACGCATTATTATCTCCCAGCCGCGAAATTTCCCGGCGGTTTCGAGATGCACAGACTTCCACGCTCCCTTTTACCCAGACTCAATGCCCAATCGCGCGAAACTATTCGTTTAGGGGATGGTTTGTTGGCTCGTTGATTCCTTAATTCATCCCTCGATGAAAGCACGGTGGTAAAGCGTAGCGTTAAAGAACACCTTGTGTACCGAAGTGGCTAAACACAAGCGATCTTTTATCAACCGATCGTCCGCCAGGGATTTTAAAATATATTTTACACTCTGGCTGTCCTTCGCCCTCGAAATCGATAACAGTCGTTTTCCCAGAAAAAGCTTCCTTTCGCCCAATTCCTGCACGTTCCTTCGCATTCCCCGTCATCCCCATTTGCCACCCCTTTATCCGGCAGGTAGCGGTGCGCTGGCATCGCGCAGAATTTGTCCAGCCTATTATTCGCCGGCGTACTCGTAAAAGCGGATTCGATCGTGCGGATTAATTCGAGCGGCATCGACCTTGGCAAAGAGCGAGCGGGGGGCCCTTCCACTTTACTAAACTTTCCGGAAGGTTGAAGGTCAACTCGCCCTCGAGGAGTCGCATTCATCCCCGTCGACGGCGAGTTGCCCGAATGAAATGGCTTACAGGATGAAAAGGAGGCCGTCGCCGCCGTCTTCGTCGCCGTTGTCATCGTCGTCGTCGAATGAAAGGGTTGCCAGCGGAAGATAGAAAGCTGGTTGCGAGGGGAGGGTTGGAAAAAGGCAAGAGCGTGTACGACAAGGGGACAAGTAAGTGACAAGTTGAGGGATTGTCGCGCCTACGCCGCTGCATTGTACGCAATCATCCACGACGAACCGTCCTCCGCCACCTCCGCCCGCCGATTTTCACCGTTTTTGAATCTACCTATGCGACCTAACGTTCCTTAAACGCCCCTCAGCTCCTCCGCAATTCCTCCCCTATTTACAGAGGGTTTTGCAGCTCTTAGGGGACACTTCGGAGGGGAATAAACGCATCCAGATTGAGAAGTGTTTAGACAAGTTATTATAGGGTAATTTCGGTAGAGATGAACCACGTTTTTAAATATTTTAAAAGCACTGAATATCTTTATAAATATGGTCCACCTCTCCCGTACTACTACGGTTCAGTTGGACAACTTCGATAAAAGTTATACTCATCCATTAAATTAACTTGTAGCGATTATTTCTATCGAAAAAATTGTTTCGGTAAGCAAAAGAATTACCGGAATTACCCTGAGTGATTATTTTATTTTTATCGATTAACGGGGATAGGGCCCCATTAGTCTACAGTTCTGATGGACAAATCACAAGTTTCGCAAGTTTCTGTGAACCGAGTTTCTAAAGCTGCTTATATTATAATACATCCTTCGCTCCTTTTCTTTATCTACTTTGATTTCAAGCACGTCTCCGCTCCCACCAAAATCCCTCGAGCTTCCTGAGCGAATCAATACCGCGCGCCGATAAAAACGGCCAATTTCCGCGGGAAATTTTCT
Organism: Andrena flavipes; assembly: GCA_963971345.1. Taxonomy (NCBI): domain Eukaryota; kingdom Metazoa; phylum Arthropoda; class Insecta; order Hymenoptera; family Andrenidae; genus Andrena; species Andrena flavipes. Next base: position 61,168,964 of record OZ020480.1, read on the forward strand.
TCTCCCTTCGAAAAAAGATGAATCATATTTCCACTGGAGAGATCCAGCGGGGTGAAATGTGGAAGGAGCCATGATAGAATGGGGAAAAAAGAACGATTGCTCTCCTTCGTCCTTGTCTTCGATCGGTCAGCCAGGTGAGACGTGATCGACGCAGCTAACCAATTCCGTGTCGGAGGAAAGCCAGGAGTAAATTAAAGGAAAACAATTGTCGTGATAGGTTCGCCCCTCCCTCCTCGATACCGTTTCAATCGTGAGGAACTATATGACGGAATCGGCCTCCCTTGGACCTAATAAACGTCACTGGTTCGTATGGGTCCGGGGAATCCCAAGGTGCGCGCGCGTTGAACACGTCGAATTCGTTTCGATCGAATTTTTGCACGGAAAGGCGATCGACGTTTCCGATGTATTAAGTGACAGCTGACAGGCTCGAGTTCAGTATTTTCTGGGAATTGTTTAACAACCCTGGGACTTCCCTGGTAATCTTCTTTGCGAATCTTTTGGAGGAACAACGAGTTCTGTCGAGTGCTCGTTAAGAAGGGAAGTAAAGTGTAAACTTTGAAGACTCACAGTAGGGGAAAGATGAGAGAGTAGATCAGAAGGAATTCATGATCATAGGGTGTTATTATTAATATATTGGCAATGTGTGTTATTCTTGCGTTGTTATGTTAGCGTTTCAAATATGGCCACACTTCAAGTTGTAGCTGTCATTCGGGTGCATAGAATAAAGTGGTAGGTAAATATAATAATAGAAAAATGTGTCAAAAAAGTAAAAAGAAAAATTTAAAGAAAAAGTACTTTAAGAACGTATTTTAAATATTTAGGTTCTGTAATGGAACGGAGTTGCTTTAAAAAGTTGCAGGGATCAAATCTTCCCTTCAGTGTATGATACTTGTGCCCTGTCTCATTACGAGTAAATATTTAAATTTAGTAAACAAAAGTACTTTTCAATTATCAAATACCTACATGCAAATACCTATATTGGGACAAATCGTAAGGACTATTCTACAAATAATTAGATACAAACAAAATAGAAAATTATTATGTCAATGAAAAAGCAAAACTGTGATTAACTATCTCACCCTTCCCCTACCATCGCTTGAAATTCTAAAAATCACCTGGGAAACGGGCGTCGCAGTCTTCGCGTGAAATCTCAGCTCGATTGTAAAACGGAACATATCGCACAAGGTGGCCGTAGCGGCACGAAAACCAATAGAATCGAAGTGGAAACGGGGATACTTGTGTGAAACGTAGACAGAAATGGCCACACGAAACGGCGTTAACTTCGACCGGCTCATAATCCGTTAGCATGAAAAATTACGAGGTACGTTCGAGCTGCTCGAAATATTCTTGCAAGTGGGAGGCTTTCCTGGCACGAGAGACGGACGTTTGGAAGCCATCTTTCTGCCGGGCGAGGCGCGTGCAACTTTGAACTTACGACGTTTTGACAGTCCGCGAGACGTTTAATTAATTACAGGGCCGCTGTTGCGCGATACATCGCCTCCCGTTGTGTACGGGCTACAATCACGGGCAACCGGGCTGTTTGCATGGAAGGGCGCGTTTCCATGAGCGTTGCTCGCTCTGTTTCTTGCTCTATTTCTTCTCAAAGTTACCCTTACCCTACTTTGTTTTCCCCGCGAGCAATGCACCGTGAACCCCGTGCACGTTTACCTGCGCGCCGCGAGAGTCGTTGCACGAGAACGCTGCACGAGAACCGAGCGGTTCGTTCCCGGGATAAGATAAGTCGGAACTCGCGAGATTCATTTTTCCTCCCAGGAAACTTTGATTTCGGGATAAGTGGCTTTGCGGCAGCGCTGCTGGATTTAAAAATAACAGCGGCAAGCTTATGATTTCTTCTTTAAAAAGAAGAATTTTAAGGCAGACTTTTGAGAAGTTAAAACGGCGCAGAACTTTTGATAGAAATAAGATACAGAGGTGAATCTTTTTTTAGGTTAAAGCTAAGATGTTGCAGAATAAAGAAAAAATATTGAATAACTGTGAGAAACAAGTTTTGAATTTGAAAACCTGCCAAAAGAATCCTGAATAACGGAAAAATGGCGATTCTCTTCTAATATCTCAACTTTGACATAGATTTTGAAGGTCAAAACTCGTTTATCATACTTTCTCAACATTTTCCCCTGATTCTACAACATCTTAACTTTAACGTCCAAAAAGATTCATCCTCCTATCTTATTTCTATCAAAAGTTCCATAATTTTGACACAAAGAAATTTTGTCGCACTCTGCTGTGGTTACGAATCTGCTTGACAGATTTTAACCGAAATGAAAACGTGCACGAGTCAATTGTGGTGTTTGGATCGTCGATTGGAGCGGGTACAGCAGAGTCCTGAAGCACGATTCTTTAACCATGTTTGTTAGCCGCGCGCTCGAGTGACTTTCAAAGACATTCCAGCCCCCTGCGCAGCGAATATACAGGCGCATTAACAATACGGCGAAAAGAGGGTGAAAGAAGGACGATAGACACGTAGAGGGGGGCGGAGGGGGAGAGTGCGTCGACGCCCGGAGCGGCGGAAGTTTTTGAAGTTCCCGATAGACAGCGGAAGAAACAAAGGCGGCGAAAGAATAAATTCTCACGGCAGGCTGCGCTCCGCGGGACAGCGCTTGAATCGACGGAAAGTTGAAAATTCATTTTCCCGAAAGCGGGGAGCGTGTAACGGAATTAAGGCGGGCGGGCGGATGGCTCGTCAAGGGCCGCGAACAACAAAAGTATCCAGACGTTCATCGCCACAGGGAAAGGGATGAGACTTGGAATTAGCTCGCGGAAGTGTTCATCGGAAGGCGTCGCGCAATTATGGAAAGCAACGCGAAAGAGAGTTGCTCGCGGCGCAATGAATCCTGGCGGCTGCTAGGGAAGACGATAGAAGCCAGGTTTGTGTCCTTGCAAAGTGTCTCGCTGTACTTGCTGGGCATCTGCTGATAAAGGACAATGTCGAGTCAATGGGAACTTTGCGCACTTGTTGGGAGGAATTAAAGTGGAGATTAGAATAGCACACCCTTAAAGTAGACCTGCAACTAGGGGATGAAAACGGGCTGTACAGCGAAGTGTCAAGAATTCAAAAGTTAGGGGGTATTTTCGTTTAGAGGGACAAGATTCTCTATCCTCTTTAGGGATGACGCAAAAAAAAAACTATTTCGACTGGATTCAGCTAGCAGCTAGAATTATATGTTTCCTGAAGGTGTACGACGAAGATGGACCAGATTGTTCTAATAGAAGTTGAGACCCTTTTTTAGAACAACCCGTATCTCTATTAATTATTATTATATACGGCCGAAATGTTTTTACAACTCACTGATATGTTAATAAATACATCTGGATGGTGTAGTTTCTTTGACAGGCATTAAATTGGCCTTCCAGACGAGAATACCCCTTAAGGGCGATTCTGAAGTTTCTAGGCACCAATACACTGTTTAATACAACCAGCTAACGAAAAATCAGGCGATAAAGATCGAGCAGCGTCTCACCGCGGTTGAGGACCGCAAAAGTCTCAGAAATGCACCGTTGTAGGAAGGGAAATGGCTCTGTTGTTTCCCGAGGACCTTCGCGCCGAAGAATGCTCCAAGAGGGTGGGAGGCCGCGGGCGTCGGAAGGGAACGGGCCGCTGCACGAAATTTGCAAGCAAATTGCCAATTCTCAGGTGGCCAGGGCTCGGCGCGTAGGTGGAAGTCAGGTAGGCAGCCCACCTGGATACCCAGGGGCCATCAGGATCCTCTGCCCAGGAACTCGTTCCGCGAAACGTCGACACGGCCGAGGACGTCCGTCAGGGATCCTAGGGACCGTCGAAAATTTTCGCCGCTCGACTCGCGCGGCTACTTTGGATTTCGTCCCCCATAAGTGGGGCAAATTAATTCCAGTGGCGTGTAATTAAATTCTTGGCGACCGTTTCGTCCACTCGTTTCACTTTCACGGGGCTGCGGAACTTCCCCCCGTCTGGGCGAATTAAAACGGCGAGGTGTGCGATCAAATAGCGGACGCAAAATTAGAATAGAAAGTAGAAAGGGCTTCAAGGATCCCTGCTATCGATTATTAATTTTCAAGCGCCGCGTCGCCCGGGAAAACTGAGACAAAGATTGCTTTGAATTAACTAATGCTCAAGCTCTTTCGTCGTTGGGATACTCTTTGTATTTCTCGGAGGGTTCTCCATTAACCGAGATCGCCTTCTGCAATCATACCCGGCGTTTCAAAGAGCCGTAAATGTCGTCGGCGAGAGGTAAAAGCTTTGCCAAGCTACAGGATCAATCCGGGGGCATTTAAAAGGAACAAAAGGGCCCACTGAACTGCTGTGGGTCTCAATATTGTTTCCCCGTCACGTGTAGCGATAAAGAAATCACACAAATTCTTTAGAATTTGACGAGAGAGCTGTGGCATCGAAACATGACTTGGGAAGGAATACACTCTCGACCTTGAGTCGAGTGAAAATGGACCTGAAGTAAAGTAAAACTGTCACGCTTATCTATAACCGCCGGAGGAAGAAGGAGGACGGATAAATCAGAGGAACGTAAAGGGCAGAATTTTCCGCTGGAGATGACGTTTCTATAATTGCATCGCGACGCAATCGTATCATTTGTGTGTACGAAGCCGAAGATTTCCCCGTGAAATCGACGTGAAATCCTCTTCCGCGATCCTTGAAAGGATCCTGCGCGCTCACGCGCGCGCGTTACTCGCGGCTAGGAGCCGGGAGGAGAGGGGCTCGGGCTCGTAAGCCGTTTCGAAGAGTTGGAAGAAATCCACGAAGAAAAAGAGAGAGGGGGTGGGAGTGAAAGAGGCTTCTGCTGACGTCGCTGGCAATCCCTGCGTTCGTCCAACCGAGCTTGCAGTTGCACATCTTGCAGTTTCGGTTTTTGCACTCCCTTTCGCTCGCATACCGGAACGCAGCGAGCTTTCTTCTCCTTCATCCTTCTTTCCCCCTTCCCTCGTATCATCCCCCCTCTCCACCCACGGTGCTCTTTGTACATTCTTTTTTCCTTACAGCGGCGTCTCCACCCACCAACCCCCGCCTTCCACTTTCATATATCATCCTTCGTCTCGATCCTTTTCTCCCGCCCACGGACTTCTTTGTATTGCCGCTCATCTCACGTGTCCATTCATAACCTTAACGTCCCCGTGTCTTTACCTAATTAGTCCGATGAATTTGCGCGAAGCAATACAGCAAGCTTGACTTTTTCTTAGTCAATTAAAGCCACGCGGAAACGTTGCGGAGATTTGCGACGATGCTGAGTTCTTAAATGCCCGGAGACGGTTCTCGCGTATAATCCTTCAAAGTCTCCTCGCGGAACGTGCAACTTTCTGACGATACGCGTGGTCAAGGGACCGCGCTAGAAAATATGAATTTCAATTTACGGTTTCAGGAATGAGTAGCTTACGAGATTAAGCTGCGGCGTAAACACTATTACGAAAGTTCTAGCGCATTGAAAGGGTATTCACCAGGTAGCATTCAATTTCTGCCCGTGTAAGCCTTTGAAGATGGAACGGTACCTAATTAGAGAACTGATTTGTAAAATCTTCTGACAGTCTGCGACAAACTTCTGCACGAGTTCCGCAAGTTTTTTCGTGCTATTGAGGAGTGCTTTCTACGGAATTCTGAAGGAAGTGTCCTGCGATCAGTGATAGACAGTCACGCGTAAGGTAAACCTACCAGTGAACGGCAACGTTTCAGTACCAGAGATGGAGAAAAATTTATTGAAATAAAAATTTCGAGTAACGAATAAAAGTTAAAAAATTAGTCGTAAATAAAATCGTTAAATTAAAATCGTTATTTTAGATAATTCAAAATCGTTACGTAGAAATGATTATTTTGTAACACACTTCGTACGCATAGCAGATTTCGAGAAAATTTCTTAAACTTCTGTTAAGAAATTTAAGAAGCTATTGACTGTCTTAGCATAATAGTAAACAGATTTAAATTTAATTTAAGTAGGTTAAACTTGCAAGAAAATTAATTTTTGCTGAATGAAGTACAAGTTTATTTACTGGTTCAACATTTTTTATTTCATGAAAGTTTTAAAAATTGAGTTAGGAGAAGTAAATTATGCCCGTTAAGGTATGTTTCCCTCTACGCGACTGTACGCAATATGAAGAATTTCAAAGTCGATTTTCTCGAAAACGAAGCGCAATATTAAAAAAATGTGTTCCTTTCCCTCGACTTATTTATTAGTTATAAGTGGAAAAGAAACAGTAACTTTTTTTTATATCGCGCTTCATTTTCGTGAAAATCGGCTTTGAAATTCTTGACATACATAAAAGCCTACCTACCCTTAATCGTCCAGGTATTGGTACATTTACCTTACCCAACGAATTTTCGCAATGGATCTTCTCACAAGCGAGATCTACAATAAAAGTTTCCCATCTCAGGAATTTTCTTCCCCCCATTTAGTCAGAAGTAACTGAATATTAGTAAATTCGTTGAGATTCATTCAACCGTCTCGTCTTACACGGATGAAAGGGAGTATTGAGCCGTTCAACTATTCGTTTAGCTCCACATTCCCCGTGCTCTCTCGTTGGGCCATTCAATTAAGACACTAATTAGACATTCATTCTCGGATTCGCGTAAAGACGCGGGGGATTGTTTCCATCCCATCCCCCCCCCCCCGGCGCGAGGGTGTTTCAGCCTCGTTTTTATCATCTTATATACACGCTGGTGGCAGGACACTCGCGCTTCCTCGTCGATGTTCCCCTCGCGCTCCTTCGTGCTCTCTCACCCTCGCATATTGATTACATAAGCGACCGAATATACTACCCTCGCTAAAAATATCCGACCTTTACCACCCCTTTAACGGACACCAACACCAGCATCGCCGGCAGCGGCGTTGCTGGTTTCACGACACCTACCGCAGCCATCCTCGAGAACACCTTGTCATAGTTAAACGCGAGGGTGTATTAACGCCCCTTCCCCGCGGGCAGATTTCCTCTAACGCGCCGCAGGCGTAGCAGGAAGTTCACTTTGCGAATTTTACGCGGCACGAGTCTGCCAACGAATCTTATTTTCGTACCGGCTCGCGTTATCTCGATACCTCCGAGCTTGTACCGCAAATAATACAGCGTAGCTGTTTCATTAAGGGGGTTCTTGGATTCTGTGTGAAGGATATTCAATGAAACCGAGCTCTAACCAGGGAATTGTGATTATTTTAAGAATGGAAGCTAGCTGGTTTTAAATATTGAATACAGTTATTATGGGTGTATAGGGAGATTTTACATTACTTTCTATTATTTAGGTTTCGGTAATGCAGTGGAAATTTGTTTAAGGGGTCTTGCTAGTGTGACGGCTGTAGAAAAGAACTTGATTTTTCGGGAATTAAAAAAAGAAACAAGTATTGCACGTATCCTTTTGCAAGTTTACAGCTTTATTCTATCATCTTTTAGGATTATAAAAAAAATTGTAAGTAAAAATATCTCAGCAATGTCAGCAATTGTAATTATCTCAAACACAAAATTGAAAAATATTAGTAATATGTACAGGTGTGGCTATCGTCTGAACCTGGATAATGAAAAGAGATTGAGAAAGAAAGGAATGGCAACGTCTTAATTTTTTTTTCAATTTTAGCAAAAAATTATGGTTCTGTTGACCATAGTAATTCAATCTTCAGCTGTCACACTAGAAAAACCCTTTAAGGGTACTACTCGGTCGTCTTTGTTGAAAATGAAGCATTTCTTTTTCATTCAGTTACAAAAAAAAATTAAATCTGAGACTTTTTCTTTGACACAATGTTAATAATTTTTAATAAATATTTTATCAAAGAGTAAGTCACAGCTTCAATTTATTTCATTGTAATTAATTGAAAAAGAAAGAAGATTGTCTTCCACGACATATGTCGGCCGAAGCATTGACTAAACTACTGATTCCACGAAAAAGTAGAGATCACAAGCCTTTCAAATGACACTTACACCTAAATATGTGTACAGTATGCTGTGTCATGGCCAAAGAAACAACACGGGGACGAAACAAGAATAGCAAAGTCGTAGATGGAAGAAAAACAAGCACCACGGTGGTCCGCATATTGACACACTCCCCTGAACGACTGTGAACGAGTTTGCGATGGAACCATTAGCCTGATTTTAATTGGCGTTCCTGTTATCGTTGTGCATACTCGTCGCAGTCGAAAACAATGTTTTATAACGGTCGGTCACCGCGACGTAGAAGAAAACAACGCCCGCCAAATTTGCCGGGGAACTTCATTAAACGAACCCGTTTAGTTTAATAGACCGTGACCGGAAGGAGCATGTTGCAGTGCGCGCGGCGCACAATTTTGTTACCCACCGGTGGAAAATATATACCGTGCGGTGTGCGCAGAGTCCCGCACGCCACCGGGAAAATAGATAATTTGCATGCTCGCAATACCTAATTGCCGTCTAACGCGAAAATTTCAGGCACCGGCGCGGACGAATAGTTAGACACAATTATAAGTTTTCAGTGGAGGGAATAACCGTGCCTGGTCTCATAGAGGAAGCGCATTCATCCGCCGAACGGGAATTTAATATGATATTTCGCTGCTCCTAGTCATATTAAAATCGATATCCGAGCGTAGAGTAACTCGCGCGAATTTTCTAGTCTCTTACGAACTTTCAGACGCCTCCTCCTCTCATGGCTTCTAATTTACCCGATCATGATGGAGTTTCTTGTTAGAAAAGGGCCTCAGCTCTAAATAAAACGAAATAGTTGAAGAAACGTATTTATTCGCTAAGAGCTCGTAGTGGGGGCACGATTCCGAGCGATTGTTTCTTACCGAAGGCCAAAAGTGGTGGGGATACCGCCGAGCTCTTAACGTGTAGACCGAACCGAATTCTTAGCGAATAAATACTGTATAAGGACGTGTTTCCGCTGCTTAATTGAATTTGCCTACGATTTTGACATCGAAGTTCTCGATAGAAAAGAAAAGGATAGTGTGCTAATGTAAAGTATATCCACACCGAAAGATGGATAGAATATATAAAAAGGTTACGTCCATAACCTCCTTGCTTGTTTTGCTATCGAAGGCTGGAAGAACGCTGACCAAGCGTTGTTATTTGCACAGAAACGCCAGCGACGTAGAGGCAGCTAGGAATGGGGGCAACGGTGCTGCGGGAAGTGGACCAGAGGTATATTGTTGTTTGTTCCAGAGGTATACCAGCCTGAATAAATAAAGATTGAAGGCGAATCGTGCGCGGAGACGTAAATATTGCGATGGATATATAGAACGTAAGACTTGAATACCAAAAATACTGTTGCACAATAGACAAACCCTCTGCGGGCGTTTTAAATGAATATTGTAAACATTCCTGTTTGATCGTGACTTGGACATTTGTAACAACACAAACATCGCTAAAATAATTGAATAAATCATTATATAATGGGAGTGGAAAATGGTATTTCAAGAAACAGAAGAAAAACCAAGGTAAACAAGTTGGATAGAACTAGAGAAAACTTGAAACATGGTCGAAAGTTTTGCCCCGTGTCGAACGCGTTATTGTTACGCGTCCCCGTCCATTCTGGGAAATCAAATCTCTATCGCGGGATCTTCTCGATCCTTCCGACGAATCGTTGCTAACAGATCGAGTCTTTTTCTTGTCGTTCGCTCTCATCGCTCTGCCGTAATTCTCTGTATCAACGCGGAATTCTTCGTCTCCTTGCTCCCCCCACCTCCGCAGTAATTTCTCTGATAATCGATGATATTAATTACGCGCGCGGTGGTCGCGATAAATCGAGCTCTAATAATGCGACAAGCATTTATCACGCCCGGTGAATGCATATTCAGGTTGCGAAGCACAATAATATTGTTACCAACAATGACCAATGTCCGTAAAAAATAAACAAGGGGGAGGGGATGGGTAAACGTAATGGAAGACGCGACTGAATAGCTGGCATTATGAAAAATTCAATATTCCAGAAATGAAAATCTCTGGAGCTGCACAGTTTTCGGCGGAAAGTGAAGGATATTCATCGAACTCGTTGAATATGCCACACTGTGCCGAACCGGAATTTATAATGAGGAAAAATCGGATTTCCAATGGGCTTTAAAATGAACGTTCGCAGTCATGCGGTAGAGGAGGAAACAACAATAGCACGGTTTTGTTGAATTATCAAAAAGTCGGGAACGTAAATGGCTTAATTAACGACCGCGTCCTCTTTATTGACTATTTGCGCTTTTGTTGCAAATTTACATTTTGCGAAGATCTACTTTTGCGGGCTAAACGAGTCAGCGGTATGACAGATTCAAGATTCCAGAGTCCGCAAAAAATACATGCTTTTTACAGAGTCCATTGTTCTATGTTTGGTAATAAGGCCACTTAAGTTTAAATTGTGGAGAAATATGAAGCACCAAGGTAGAGAGCTCCACTCAACTTTTCAGCGAACCAGGAATCAAAGCCAGCGGAACTGAACACCAATTCCCTTTCTCCATAATTCCAGGAAAAACGGTATTCAAAATGTAAACGATTGCAAAACGGGAGCACAACGCGAGTAAAATGCAACTGTTTGCAGCGGTGAAGCCGAAAAATTAATTTCATTTCCGGCAGAATTTGCATCGATACGGCCCGTTCTTGGCACAATTTGTTGGCGGACGTTGTCGGGGGCGGGTGGGGGAGAAAAAACAAAGCGAAACAAAGTGTCCATGAAATTTGAGCGCCAGTGCTGACGTGTCGCCGTTAAACGTTGAACCGCTCGCTGGGACCTGTCCGAAAATAACACATCTACATATCGACGAGTCCGCCTAGTTGGAAAATTGAATTCCCATCGCCGGGCGGACGCGAGCCGATCGTTTCCGCGAATTGCTCGCCGTTTTGATACTCGTTGACGTGGCTCGCCTCCCTTCTCCCTTCCATTGTCGCCCCTCGGTCCTCTATCGGCGCTCCTCCATACGGAAGTTACGCGACCGGACGACATCCTGCTGGTTCGGCGATTGATAAAATATCGAAGAGTCACTGGCGTGCGCTCGGAACTTAATCGATTCAGAATTAAAGCTGGTATCGAAGAGTTGAAGCGTGAGGAAACGATTTTGTAATCAGATTTGTTTTGTACTCGACTCTTGAAAATTTGGATAATTTAAGTTTCGATAGAATTGTAGGTAATGAGGGTACACACACTCGTGTTTTTATTTCTTATGAGAATAATTGAAAAGTCCTTGTAGAAAACACTGTAAGTGCCAAAAATTTCCGATGAAATTTCTTTTTTAGTTTTGGTACTTACAGTGCTTTTTTACGAGAGCTCTTCAATAGGGTGGAACGAAATATCAGGCGTAGATTTTTTTTGTATAATTCATGACTTCTAATAGTTCGCAAAAGATTTTTTTATAAGGGTATTTAAGCTGTGGAGTCTTGATTTTATTTATCTAAAGATCTCGACAGTATGTTAAAAGACTAAAAAAATTAATAAATACAAAATTTAAAAATATGTTTAAAAAGGCAAAAGATTAAAGCTTCAAAATTTTGTTTGACAAAAACTATCTTCAGAAGATTTAATCTAAAAGACAAAAGACAAAAGTTTTCTTCACCATTAGAAAACAGTCACAGAATTTTTTTTTCCTATCCACCATACTCTTCAATTACAGACAGAAAGAGGGAGACAAATACAGGCAAAGTGGTCACGAAAGCGGGAGACAATAATGATTATGTGGTCGATAAGAATCGCCGAGCAATCGAAGAGAAAGGCGCGATTCATGTGCCAGTGAATAGTCGACGGCCCGTTCGCGGCCCAGCGAGATATTAAATTGCGAATATCGAGGGAACGAGGCTGCGATGAAAACAACATGGCGAGCTTCGTGTCAGCCCCAGCTATATTATACGATCGGCGCTCGTTTTTCACGCTTAATCTCATTAAACCTGCGCCCCAGTTCGGCCGGGCGTTGTTGTCCACCGTTATAGAAGTAGAAAATCAAATCTGCGGAAATATACGGGCGCACTGGCACGTGTAAATACCAACGGTGCTAACGGGATTACCGTGTCGCCTCGATGATCCTCTACCTTATAGGTTTCGAGACGTCACTCTGACACCTTCAATTTTACACCTGCAAATGCGCTATAGGACACGACGTCTCATTTTACTCGCAAAACATCTCCTCTATTTCCAATTTACCTATCGTTGCGCCATAAAAGGAGGAAAAGAATTCAGAATAGGGTAATTTCGGTAGAGATGGTAACTGTAGTGAATATTATACTGACCAGTTCGTGTAGTGAACTATTTTTTCTAGTATTTTTTTACTTTTTAATTAAATAATATTTTGAGATGCGGTCCATCTCTCCCTTACTACTACGGATGAGTTGGACGACTTCGATAACTGTTCTATTCTTTTATTAAATTTAAATTTTTGTCGGAAAGATTGTTTCAATAAAAAAAAAAAGATTTTATAGTTTTAAATGACTGGTCCATCTCAACTGGCGGCCCATCTCTACCGGAATTACCCTACCATCGGAGTCGGCATACGACGATCAGGTGTCTCGCTTGACGACAGTAGCACAGAATGGTATTCCAGCGGCGGGCGTAAGTGATACGTATCAATATCCAGTCGAACGTGGCCGTGCGATCAATATTCAAATCGAAGCGTTCCTCCCATCAATGTTGATTCGAGTACGTCCCGTTATTTACCGGGGAGGGAGGATTACGGCTTGAAGCGTGAAAAAAGGAGAATAAATGGGTTAGCGAGTGTAGTGGCGAAAGCAGGTTAAAGGTTGTAAAACGCGGCGTGTCGTTGGCTCTAGTATAAATTTCAATCCCCGACCGGGCGGACGTTGAAATGCAAATGATCGGTCGGCCCCGGTTATACGCGGCGCGTAATTGAAATTAATTTACAATCGATAGCCGACGTCGGGTCTAAGGGGCTGCGCCAACAGCAATATTGTAATCACCACGAGAAATCTGTTTCGGCCAGCTGAGGAGCGCCTCGAGCGCGGCTGGCTCGTTCAATCGCTCCAGTACCCCATCAGATCCACGCGGAAACCGTTTTCCCTGGCGCGAAATGTCTATGACACCCCGGGAACCATTCGCGGAAGAAATCTTGAAATCTTCGCGCAACGTTTTTCGAAATAATGCCTACTGATAGAATTTCCCTCTTGCAAGCTCCACAAATCTCCCAAGTCGACGAATCTTTGATTCGCGCTGTCTTCTTCTCGTTCCCTTATATTTCGCCGCGCTAGCTTTGAGCTTCATTCCCGAGGACAGAGAAATGGGGAAGGATAAACGAAGATTAGACCCGCGAGGAAATAATTTCTGCGCCAAAGGGTGGCTGCGTTTTCACGGTGGATCGATCACGGGCCACCTTATAACATCGGCAGGGTAGTAGCTCTTAAAGGCCTCCTTTCAGGAGCGCGGAGTAAACGTTGCCGGGGTTAGGATTCGCGTCTTTGAACTTGACACGGGTCACCTGACTCTGCGGCTTCAGCCTCTTCTTCGGATCCTTGCCCCGCAGTCTGTCCCTCCCGCCGCCGACCAGCCCTCTCTGCTCCACTGTTTTCCTTCCACCCTCGGCACTTTATCCTTGGCCGGCTCTGTCTTCCTTCCTCTCGATCTTCGCAGATTCAGTGGAATCCGTCCTGGTCGGGGACGACAGGCGCAGCTCTCCTCTTCCCTCTCCTTCGCCCCTTTAATTTTCTGCCGCGTCTTGTCGCCGCTCGATACAGTCTGTCGGGGTGTATCGGGGTTAGTGATGCGAGCTTGGCTCCCCCTCTTGCAAGCTTCTGCAAGCTGAGGTTCGCTCTGAGCGTTACTCAAGTTCTGAGCAATTCAGGGATCTCGGCACATTTGTTGGTCCTCTTCGACTTGACGAAGTCAAGGAACATGAGTGGGTGACGACATTGTTGGGGCACAAAAACGCAGTGTACCTTTGAGATTTTTATTGTTTGTGGGTAAACAAAGAAAGAAGTTGAAAATCTGTTTAAACATCTTTATTACACACATCTTGAGTAATTTTAAGTTTTTTTTTATTTCTTTTTTCAAAATAACACTTTAAACGTTGCAGCATAACTTAAACAAATTTGATTCGATTCGCTTGAAATTTTTACGGTAGTTTCTAAACTACATTTTCCATAGGAATACGTACCGATATTGCAAAATATTGTTATTCTTAGAAATTGCGAGCATTTGAATGTAAAGTTCACTCTCCAGCTTCATTTACCACCATTGTCAGCTCAAAAATTGTTCATAATATTAAAAGTTTTCAACAAATCGTAAAATTGGTACGTATTTCTGTGGAGAATGTAGTTTAGAGGCTTCTGTAAAAGTTTCAAGTGCATCGAATAAAATTAGTTTCTGTTATGCTACAAACCAATTTGAAAAACGTGGTTCCGAGAAAAACGCGTTTAAAGTGTCATTTTGGAAACAAGAAAAGAAAAGAAAAATCGGTCAATACTACTTAAGATGCGTTTAATAAATTCGTTCAAACAGATTTTCGACTTATTTCTTTGTTTACCGACAAACAATTGTCAAAGGTACACTATGTAATATATACCCCGTAATTAAAAAAATTTCCTCCCATAACAGAAGTGCGTGTAGGTTCGTAGAAAATAATTTCGCGCATTTTAATGGAGCATCTTTCGTTTATAACGAAACAGTATCTACCAATTGCATACTTCATTCTGTATAATTAAATCTTCCTGATCAATGCGGACACGATTCTTCGAGCTGCAAAAACGAAACGATGTAATCGGCGACAAGATTGATTTCCGGGGGAGGATTTGTTGGCGATGTTTGAAAGGCAGCGGCCAAGGGGTGAATATTGGTGGGCGATCGTCGATTGGTCCGATGAATTCGCGGCATCGGCGTTCGCGTATCGGTCATTACACCTAATGGTTTAATATTCGCGATACAAAATTACGCGGCGCGGTTATATTTGACAGAATCGGGTCGAAATGTTGGCCGGGCAATAATAATCAAGCCGTCCAAGCTCGATGTCGTTCGACTGCACTCAGCTTTAATTACATCGCTTGTCATGCGTGTTTACCGCCGGAGATATGTGTATTTTACCCCTCTATAATGCATCCCTCGAATCAGGCTGGCAGAAAATTACCAGGCCGCCTGCTGCTCCTGTCTTTGATTCGCGAAACGTGCCATTGTTTCGTCCTACCTACCCTAGCTCTTACTCTTCACTCTCCAAGATCCCAGGCTCGCCAGTAGTCTTTCGAGTGGAAATCAATTTTTCTCTTTGACGGAAGCTTCGACAGTGAAGCAATGCAAATGAAACACTATCTTTCGGAGAACCTCGTCGATCTCACAATACCGAGTCCACCACAGGGAGTCCGTACAAGGGTCTCAGAAAAAGTGAAAATAAAGAAAAGAAAAAAAATGAGAACGAAATTTTTTTATTTGATTAAAATTAATCTAATCTTATGAGCTTTAAACACAGAACTGAGAATACTGAGGACACGCCACAATTGTGTAGATGAAATTAGAATATAATTTCTAATATAATAATATAATGATCTACTATTATTAACGATATAGTAATAAAAAAGGCATATATTAACATATGTAAATATGAATTTATGTATTTCTTTTATTTTCTTTATTATTGTTAGTATTGTCCTTTATTTCGGGAGAAGATGTTATGCTTTGAACCAAAATATTTTTTGCATCCGGGCCCCCTTATATAGAAGACCGGCCCTGAATCCTGAAATGATTTTCAGGAAATTCCTGATATTTCGCGACTTCGTTACGCCACGCCGTGATTCGCATCCGCGACGGAAAGCTCCAGACGAGGAAAAGGAGACGGACGAACGTTCGTTTTGAAATTATAATATTAAATGGTATTCATTCCCGGGGAAATATTCTCCATTATCGCGACGCGCAACAATCCATTAACTCGGAAAATAAGAGCGGATGACAAAGCTTTTCTTTTATCGAGGAAAGGAATTACCGGGCGTACCCTCCGTCTTCCTGGAGGAGGTGGGATAAGGCAGGAAGGGTAAGGGAGGAAGAAGTAAAAAGGAGAACGGAGGACGAGGGCGAAAGTATAAAGAAGTTTGATGCCGAAGTCCGGGGCTAAGCGAAAATATTGGTCGCACTCGTTCGAGCGAAATCAAAGAGGAGAAAATCAATCCCGGAGTCCTACGGGTGGGAAGTTAATGCGAATTAAAATCCAATTCCGTCGGACGGGGGAGCCCATTTCCAAACGTTGCCGCGTCTTCGTGGCCGGGGAAAACGGGGAAAACAGGAAGTTCCGCGAGGGAGAAGCGGGGACCATCGAGGTCGTTGGTTAGAGAGACCGAATGCACGTCGGGCGAAAGGAAAATGTGTCGCGCGGTGGACATAAATATTTAATAAACGGGCGGCCGCGCGCGCACCTTCCACGTGGCGATAAAATATTTCCGTCGGTGTCCCATAAATATTTTTACACGCCTTTATTCGCTGCAAAGTGTTTTTCACGGATTCGCACGAACGCGCTTCCGGGGCCGGCGTCCTTACTCTTCGAACCTGTCCTATGTAATCGAAATACCTTTTTGCGATCGTTTTCTGATATTGTAAATGAGGACCTTACGGTGAGGGCGCAGCTCCATTTTTGACAGTTTTTGAATTATGGCGTGCTATATACATGAAAAAAATTCTACTTCGTTTGGTGCACGTTTCTTGGAAATTCAATGGAAATAAATAAAAATAGAAATATTAATATTAATGTATAATAAAACTATCAATATTGATATTAGTCTATTATAAAATGTCAATATTAATGTTAATCTATAATATAAATATTAATATTATTTCTATTTTCGGTGAAAAATATTCTATAATAAAAATATTAAAATTCATATTGATATTTTTTTATATAAATATTTTTCACCAGAAATAGAAATAAAAACTCATCAACTTAGTAACTGTGTATTTTGCAATTAGTGTTCTCTCTTCAATATTAAGTCAAAGCAATAATTTTATAAACGAATTTTTTTGGAAATTGGTAAAAATGGAGTAGCACCCCTCTCGCTGCAAGGTCCTCATTTATTAACTTCCACCTTCCAATAACGACTGACACTCCTCCTACACATTACTAATAGTAATAATAACCGTGTATACCCACTTTCAAAGTCGAAAACAGAAAGAGGATGAACGTTCCACTCGAAAGGGTCAGGAGCCGCGATAGGAGGAAAAATATCGTTCGAAGGTCGTTGCTTGTTTCCCGTCCACCGACAGAACGAAGAGCGTCCTCCCTATTTCGCCGAGGGGGCCCGAGTCCACGCCCTCCTTTCACTGCCAAAAGTTATTTCCGCTGGAAATTTATCGCTCTGCCGAGAATCGAGGCGTCATTTCCGGATGAACGAAACAAAGAAGGCGTCGAGGCGGCTCGCGCAAAAGATAATTGGCGTGCCGTTCTATCGCGTCCTTCCTCGCTGCGCCACCCCCTCGCCGAGGAAACCCCCCCTCCCACCCCGTCGCGGATTTCTTTCCGGAAGAAACTGTACGGGGAGCGCGAGCTGACGATTGTTAAATGTACCCACGCCTCGACTGATTTATTCCCCGAGGGTTTTCGAAGGAGAGAAGCCTGGATATTTATCGTCCCTTTCCGACACCGCGGTAAATAATGTGTTTGCTCTTTAACGCGATTTATTATTCGGGGCTCCGCGAAAACGCTCCCGTAACGTGCGCGCGAATTGAAAATGCTGCAACTAACGAACGGGGGAGGGGAAAAAAACGCCACGAAACGGGATGTTAATAAATGTAACAAGATGGAATTAATTACGATTCGAATGAATTATAGGATTCGCTTCCGCAACGTGTCCGCTCACCCTCGGGCTTCATTATCGCCTTTCACACATAATTGCAGATTACACTCGGCCGATACCATTTCCCTCGGTTAGCCAATAATCTGAGATTCCTTAGTTGTAGTAGTCATTCGATTACAATTTCTTTTAATTCCTTTATTAAATGTTCCTAATTGTTATTTACAATTATTTATATTTTTTTTAGTGTGATTCTTTAATGTAACATGCCAATTTCTATACCATTATAGGCAATCTCTGGAGTGGACTATTAGTTAGTGTTGTAGTTTATTTGTGAGTAGTTGGGTATGAATAAATCTGAGGGGTGTTTCCTTTTGAGTCTTCTATGGAGGTCCCAGTAACATTTTTTTGCAAGAGGGGTTGTGTGGCCATTTATTCTTTTTTGGTGTGCTTCGGCGTATCGTGCAATTTTCTCTTCCACGGCGGGAACAATAGCGTTCTTCTTATTCGATTTTAATAATGATAGGTGGCTTTTGTAAGTGCCCGTACAAGATGTAATTGAATGAAATTTCATTACACGCTGTCCAGGCCGGTCAGGAAAATCCGCGTACCCACACAAAGCCAATATCGCGTGATTAAATTTTCGACGGGCCTCCAGCGGGGAAAGAGCAACGAGATTGCGCGACGTACACAGCCGAAAAGTGGAAAATTTTTCGTGATCGATTAGACAGACGGCCGGCCATTTCGTTTTAGCGCAACAAAGAAGCCGTCCGCGGGGGCAGGGCCGATTGATTAATTAAAAAGTTCCAAGTGCCGTGTCGAGGAGGCCGCGCTCGTGATCCACGGGATAGCGTGCCTACTTCTGTTTCCTTTTTTCGCTAAAAATGGCATCGACACGCGATTCGCGCCGAGCGACCGTCAATTCAATTTAATCGTCCCCCCAACTTTCCGTTCGAGGGAACCACTCGAGGAATCTCCCGGAGTTCTTCAGCACGAACCCGTAATTCGACGTTGAGAAACGTTTGATGGATAGTCGTCCTCGTTCTCGAGGCGGTGCGCAGACTGTTCCATGTTAATTCAAGTTGAAACTTTTCGCGCCTCTTCAGGCGAGCTTTCTCGCGATATATTTAAGCGACCAATAGGGTTACCAGATCCAAAAATGAAAGAGGAGGACAATAAAACGAGGACGTTGTAAAATAAAACTAAATTTTAGATATCAAATTTTATTATGCAAGAAAACAATAATCTTTACATTAAAATCATCTTGTAGCTACTGCATATTCAGGCCCTAAATCGGTAGTAGGTATGAGGGCCCAAATAAGCATACTTTATATCTACTACCTTATATTCAGGGCCTGAATATGTAGTAGCTACATGATTATTTCAATGTAAATACCATCTCATCAAAAAGAATCTCATTTAAAAACATTGTCGTAAATTAATACTCATCAAAAAGAATCCCATTTAAAAACATTGTCGTAAATTAATAGCTTTACAAAACTAATGATCGGATCTGCCGTTATTGAGATTCGGAAATCTCAGGGTTCTTGATAGCGAGTCGTGGCGTAATAGAGCCACTCTGTGTCTCTTGATTGTTTTCTTGCATAACAAAAGTTGATATCTAAAATTTAGTTTCATTTTACAACGTCCTCCATTTATCGTCCTCCTTTTTCATTTTTAGATTTGGCGAATAGTGATGGAATTTTGATGGTTTAAAACAAACTAAAAGGACATTTTTAGGTGCTAGGAGGACACTGCATTTCTGTCGGGGAGGTCTAAAAAGGAGGGCATATCCTCCTTTTGGGTACCATACAGTAACCCTGGCGAGCAAAAAGAGATGGTTATAAATTCCAGTCGCGAGCCACAAGAGCGTCCTGTCTGAAACTACCCCTACTGACATGAGAAAGTGTTTCGAGTGGAAGTTAAAGGCTGTCGAAGCGGGCATTCTTAATTAACCTTAATTCCCCCTTAAGTGACAGTTTCACCTGTGTTCGCGTTGGTCGATTAAAATAGAACAACCCGTATTTATGCGGCGAACCCGCGCGATAACGCAAAATCGGAACACTGGGGCGAAATTCGGAATTGAACCGCGCGGAACTGTAATTTAAATACCAATAGCAGCACGGCACATTGAACGCGAAAACAATTATTAATTCCGTATTATACGAATTCCCCCCGATAAATTTCCAGTGTATTAAATGCAATATTTCACGACGGCGAGTGTAGCACAAAGCACCGCCGGGACTGGACGAAAAGTGTAAAGTTACAGGAACCTATTGCTGCAACTTCGCCGCTTTGCCATTGAAATTCGCTGGACGGGGCCGATTCCGCAATACATTGTCAAAAGTTTCGCCCGATGAACGTAATTAACGATCGTCCAAGTCCACGATTTCGTTCTCCCGTTCGAAACACAAAGAGAGAGGGAGAGAGAGAGAGAGAGAGAAAGAGAGAGAAGAGGCCAGCCGCTCGACCGATCGACAGCGGGGGGTGGATTCAGGGATTCCTCCCCTAGCCCCGTCCTTTTGGCCAGGACCTTCGTATCGGGAATCGCCTAACGAGTCGGAAAAATCAAGTCTCCTTTGGCGGAGTCGCCTTTGCTCTGACGCAATACATGCCTAATTAACCATAAAAATAACGAGATTTTTGTGGACACCGATGGAATCAATTTTCCAGTCCTCCAACGACAATGGCAAATCACGTGCTTCTTTGTTCCTATCTTCCTCAACGCTCTGCGTTTAGTCCACTCGTGCCAAATTGAGAATTTTATGGAATGCATGACTGGTATTAAACACAGTGGAGGATTTAACGTGCGTCCCTCAGAGCCCCATCCTTAAAAAGAAATTTAATTTTATCCAAATACTATATTTTTTTTTGAACTACTAGACTCGGTCCGTTTTTATTACATTATTTCTTTTCATATTCCCGGGAGAATAGGTCCCTCAGAACATTTCCCAGCTAGGCCTTTTTCCCTAAATCCATCACTGATTGAAAGTACATTGCTTCGTTTCTTCTTCGAATCACCTTGCAAACAATTTTGCAAAAATAGTACATGGGCTCATTAATGGCATCGACGCTAATCCCAACGAAACCGCCCCTAATCCCCCGCGAACGACAGGGCCCATGAACGGTGGCAAACATTTCGCTAGCGAAATCCTTGAGATCTGCAAACAGACGGCAAAGGGCTGTCGACTTAAGCGCGAGATTCGAAGGGCGAAAAATCGATGCTCCGCGGTAAACAATTCTTCCAGACGGGCGAAAGTTTAGCAAATATCTCGGCACGTCGGCCCGGGTGTTGTTTGCTTAGCATCTTGGATTCCTGCCTAGCTGCAGCCGCCTCATTAAGCCCGAAAATAATATCGCGGTCCTGAGACAACGGAGGAGGAAGACGGAAAGCTGGGGACATTCTGTCGCCAGGCTTCGCCGAAGATAGCGAGGCCCGGCGAAGGGGTTGTTGCTAAACAGAGAGAGAAAGGGGAAAGGGAGGGTGGCTGGCCCGAGGGTGCGACGTCAGATTTGTCTCGTTAGAGTTCGCATTGTGCCTGCCTATGGCCGATTTACGCTCTCTCGTTATAGTTGCTCCTCCTTCTTCTCCGATAAACCCCCGGCCCCCTTTCTTTTTCCTCCTCTGTATCTAACGAGCTTCCATTAAAGCCACAATGCGCCCCTCCCGCGATTGGCGGCCGTGTATGTATGCCGTATTCCGTCGTATCGCCCTCAACTTTCACCGTTCTTCCCTCTGGCCTTTCGTTCGCCTACACAACTCTGCAGGATATTCGGCGGGCCGATCGATCGGCGAGGAGTATCGCGAATCTCCACGGAAGACCCAGAATGTCCGTGGCATTCCGTAGCTGACCGATATCCCCCGCAAGAAAGCGTCGTTAGGGAAGATCGATAGGCCCCATCGAAAGTTTCTTGTTGATTCCTCGCCGTGCACTTAGGGCGGGTAATTTGTAATTCAGCTGATCTCCGGTCGAAGTGTCTCTCGGTAACTTGGCCAGTATCTCCGTTTAAGGAGCCCTCGCACCGAGAGTTTACAGATCGATCGTTTATCGAGGTGTCGGCTCGCGGAATTAGGAAATGAGGTCTAATCAACTCGGGTCGTGGCCCGTGTTTGGATAAATTATTCCTCCTTCCGTCGACGCTCCGCGTTCTATCCTTCGACTATATTGCTATGCGTTGTTTGCTTCAAATGGGTGCATTATAAACGTGTCCCGTGTATATCGCGTTTAAAGTCGAGCGAAGGTTTGATCGTCCGCAGGATGAAGAGAAAATATACATACGATATTCCAGTGAAAAGCCCCAGTCTGAATGCGCGCAAACTTGTGGTTTCTGTAGAGAATGTTGGTTGAATCAGGTTGCTCAGTGATTTTCTGTAAATTTCAGCTAGCTCCCCGGAGCCAAGTACCTGCCCGTACTTGGGCAAATTTACGGTGACCGGGGTGAACCGGAACCAGCGGAACATCCGTGAAAGCCGGCGAAACCAGCACCAGGAGGGCGTGAGGCGGGACAGGGAGAAGGTCCGGCACGCCCAGGAGCGGACCCAGGAGGATCGGCGAGGCCGGAAGCTGGACTTCGACGCGGAGAAACGTCGGGCGAACAACGAGTACCTGGTCCACGAGCGGATGGGTCGGCGCGCCAGGTCGAATCGCAACAGCAGAGGCCACCGGGACCACAGCCTCGAGGAGGCGTCCTCGAAGCGGTCTCTGGACATCGAGGACCTGTTTCGCGACTATTCCAGGTCGAAACCCAGAAGAACGCGCGATGTTGACAAACGTACGACGGGTAGCAGGCCGAGGAGGAGCCCGAAGTTGGAGGACTTCCGAGTGGACGCGGACGACTTCGCACGGATCAGGCAATTCTGGGCGACCGATTTCGAGGACTCGGACGGCCAGGGTATCCTCGAGGTGCAAGAGGATTATTTCGGCGAGTACCCGGACAGCTCGGACCTGCCGAAGAAGAGGTCGGGCAGGAACGACCGGAGGCTGACGTACAATGACCTGCTGAGGATGAGGAGGGACGTCAACAAGCTCGACGCCGAGGAGGAATCTTACGAGAGAAGGGAGAAGAGAGAGGAGGACATCTCCAGGTGTAGCTCCGAAGTAACAACGATAACCATAGGCTGCTCCACTGCGGACAGGATGGAGTTCCAGACGGATTGCGTCGAAGAAAACGCGATCGGTGAGTAAAAGGAGCGAGAATTTCCTTTGAAAATCGTAAACACCTTTCCGCGATATTCCCCCGAGATAATCACCGCGATGGAATTCATTAAAAAGTTGACTGAATTGGGCAGCGTTGGAGGAGTAGAGTCCCCTCTGTCCGTGCCCGAACTATCGAGCGCTAGAGAGCCGCGGGAATCGTCGATAATTAAAATCCCATTAACGATAGAGCGACGGTATAGTTCCGTCGGCCGTTAGGAGGCGGTTTTATTTCGTCGGGCGGCATTCAGCCCTCCCGACGAAGCTTGTCAAAGTTTATTTAGAGGATAATGGCACTCGAGGGGTAACGACCCGCTCCTCGAGATACCTCCCACCATTATCCGCCAAGTTGGTTCCCCCGGTTGTAAGGGCCTGGGCGCTTTCTCTTTCGCAGCTTACTCCTGCCACGGTAGGTGGTTCGACGCGGAGGGCACCACCCAATTCGTGATCGCCACCCAGCTGGCGCCCGGGACGACCTGGGCCAACGAGAACAACAGACCTCAGCCGTACAGGAACAGTCGAAGATTGTGCTTCATGTACAAAGAGAGCGGCGGAGTTGTCAGTCTAACTGCCAGCGAGGTGGCCTGCCAAAGGGGGATACCTCCGCCCCCGCCGATGTTGGCCTTCAACGCTACCAGTACCGGTGAGTGCCTCGCCACTCCCCCTCACCCACTTCACCCTCGAGAATCCTTAAGATCTCCAGGCTACCGCCGCGCCGTGTCTCCTCTTCCAGGACCTAACAGTTTTGCTCCGCGACTGGCTGCGAACGTTCCCTCGGTTCGAGCACTTTGTCTCGAGATTTTCGGGCTCCATTGTCCAGGGATTAGGCCGCTTTTACGGCACTCCATCGATTCCCTCTGTTTTTTCTCCAGACTCCCCCATTAGGCTTGCGGAGCACGCGACTCCAGATCGTATATCTTTTCAATTACGATCGTTCGTTTATTTGGGGGGTTGCGGCAGTGTAGTGGGCAGATAGATTCGGTATATACGAAAACCTCCCTTGCTAACAATAACAAGTTGAGCCTTTCGCCCTTGAAAACCCATTCACTGGTCATTTTAGATGGTGGATGCGTGATACGCAATCTGCTGGGTAATCATTTTTAAAGAACGCGATGGTTTAGTAGGTAATTAGATTCTATTGTATTTTTCTTACTGCTTCGGAATCGGAATCTTAACTGTTATCTTGTCACTCCAGTGAAGATCCTTCTGTTTTGTTTCCCCCGGTCGCTACTCCAATCGGTCGTTCGTTGAAAGAGCCGCTGATTCGCGAGGCGTGATTCAACCCTTGATACACGTGTACGGTCAGAAGACCTGGGCAGATTTTATTTTAAATTAAAATAAGATATTTCTTGAAATAATATTGAAATAATATATCAATATTATGATCAATATATGAAAATATAGAAAATATCAATTTATACGTATTATTATAAATATCGATAATGAACTACATATTTCATAATTTTTTTATTTGAAATTTAACGAAAGAAATAATCGTCAAGATAAGATAGCAGAAAGATTTTATTCCAAGAAATTTTTCTCCTCGAAAAATTCATCAGTAGGTAAGAAACTTTTGTTTCGGATCACAATACAGATACTGGTGCAGAAGATAGATGGAAATACATCAGTTGAACCTATTTTATTATCTTAGATACAAGATAATTATTCTCAAAATTATTTCTTGAAATTAAATAACACAATTGTATTTCGAGAAGGAAATAATTATGAAATAAAATAATCTGCTGTAATATTTTAAATAATGTTAATTCAAAATTGCCCAGATCTGCGGTCAACTGTCATCGAATACATCAAACATTATCAACAAATAACACTTGCTCGACTTCACCTAATTCGTAACCAGCATTTGGCCATTTCGCGTGACTAATTCAGAAGCCCACTAAATACTTTGCACACCTCGCTACTTTTTAAAATATTTTAAAGACGGATGTAAAGAATTTCCAGCTGATATGCACGAATAACAGATTTGTGCCGTTTTATTTCGAAGTTTCGTGAAAAAGTAATAGAACGATGCTGCCTCGGCGCAATCTCCCACGCGTCTTCGATAAAACTGATTACACCCTCGGAAGGAAAATGGGAGGCGCGGTATTCTGCCTTCGCGCCAGGGAACGTTCGATGCAGTTTGACAGAACGACACACTGCAGTGTCCAATGAAAATCCTGGCGTCAGCGATTGTCATCCAGCGCGTCGGTTGAATACGCGCTCGCAGACGACACGCGACAGACGGGCGCAATCTACTGCGACATATAGGCGACCCTTCCTGACAAATGTACCGTGACAATTCGTTGATCAACGTCAAATTATATGTCGCCGTTAAGTAGAATTCGCAGCGCGCCGACACTCAAATAATTAGCGAGTTATCAGCCGCTCGAACGGCGTTGGGCGGTCGCCCCGGAACTTCTCCCTTTGACGTCAATTTCGCGAGGAAATCACCTTGCAGCTTCGCCTGAAGGACGATCTAAAGGAGCTCGTAGTATCCACCCTTAATTATAAGACGAGAAAGTAACGTTACGATTAAGGGTACCCTCCCAACAAATTTCTCCAACGATAGGGCATTTTTATGATTTTATTTAAAAAAAAAATTAAACGTCACAGTGTTAATAAACTTTGTAGCCTGTATTAATATTATACGTATTTTTTTACTCAAAAACGAAGAAATCTGAATATTTATAGATGGTATTTGTACACAATTGAAGGTAATAAAATTTTTGTTTGTATATTTTACCTAATTAAGAAAAAGTTATTCCGAATCGTGCCTCCAACAACATATTTCACGGTCACCAAAATCAGTGATGAAAATCTAAAATAACTAAATACCACAAAGTTTTTTAACACAACGGCGATTCCTTTTTTTAAATAAAATCCTAAAAATGTCCTATTTTTAAAGTGACTTGATAAGAGCAGATTCTTGGGCGGAAGTCGTCGCCGTTATTTCTTTTATTCTTTTTGCTTCTTCCAGGTCAATGCATGGAAGAGAACGGTGGCTTCGTCGTTCGCTCGACGTACCTGATGATCGTCAGCCTGACGGCGATCGTCGCGATATACAGGTGATTCTAATCGAACCGGACGACGATCTCACGACCGTTAGACACCGACGTTTGTAATCCGCGTTATTGGACACCGTGTGAGTGACGAGAAACAAGGTGTTACACGTGTATAAAAAAAAAATATATATTATATATATATACATACACACACACACACAGTCGCCTTCGTCGCGAATCACCGAGGAAGATCGGTCGAGCGTCCGGGCCGACAAGAAGGGGATGCACAGGATGAAGAAACGGAGGAATCGATTCTCTGTCTTCGAGCGCTCGTGTCCATAGCCCCTGCTAGCCTCTCTGATATCCGTCGGGAGGAATTCGTGCTCGCACGACCACCGAAATACTTCGTGAAACGGGGAAGAAAAGGGTAGAGCCGGAGGAACCGATGAGCGAACGGGAGCAGCGTAGAATCTACTCCGTAGTAGGAGAGAATTTTCGACGTTCCTCCCGGGCGACGGGCTACACCCCCCTGATTCGATTCGGCGAGAAGGAACGGGAAATAAAGTCGCCCGTAATAAAGAGACAGGAGGCAAAACTCTGATTTCTTTCTCGTAAGAGCCACTCTCCAGGAGGAGAGTCGAGGGCGATGAGGCGAAGGAAGAGGGTTCGGAGGAGGACGCGGTATCCGATCAAGCCGGACGTCTCGAGGGCGGGAGAGAGAAATGGAGGGTGCTCCTCGAAGGGAATCGTCTTTTCCCCCGCGGCGAGGGAGGGGGAACTGTTTGTTCCTGAGCACGGGGGTGGTCCGTGGGTCGAGCACGAATCTCCCCTGGCCAGTAGGTTTTTTTACCGACGTAGCTCGTAGGCACTAGCTAATTAAAAATCAGGCAAAGCTAACGAACGAAGCGACGAGTTCTTATGGGTTAGACCATATCACGAGCGAGATCGCGGCGCACGATCGATCGGATAGTCTCGCGGACGTTGCAATCGTTGGGATATCGATTGCTGCACACGGAGGAGAGAGAGAGAGAGCGAGAGAGAGAGAGAGAAAGAGAGAGAGAGAGAGACAGCAACATCTCGTTTTAGCTAGTAAGACGATCGGGCCGACGAAGGCCGCTATCTTTTAAGGGTAGGAACTACATAGAGGAATAGCTTTAATAAGGAGCGCGAAGGGAACCGTTTACTCGGCAAATATTTTTTACCGCCGGATGCTCCTTCGTTTCAGCAACCCCCGGCGAGCGCGCCTTCGACAAGTGTACCGTGTATTTTGTAAGTTGTAATTATGCTATTATTTCAGAGAGAGAACGAGGTGCGCTCGCGAGCTCATTGAAACATCGAGGACCACGTTTGCTAGAGTGTAACTCTGTTTTTAGCAGAATAGGTACCTCGATTAACTTGCACGTGTAAAATATACCTGTTTCCATTAACAATGTAGATTTGAAAAAAAATTTTCGATGCAGAAATGTTTTTATCAAAGAAACATTATATACGTTAGAAAGGCCATAGCTATGGTTGTAATGCGTGAAATTATCATTATAAAATTCGGACAGGAAATTTCCGTGTAACGGGTTTGTTTTTTAAGAAAAGGCGTCTGCGGTAATCATCGCGTATTTGCTATTTTTTATCTAAAACAGAAGAGGAAAAATTATTCTCAAAGTAGATAAAAAAACTAGTACTTGTCTTAGTCGATTTTGGTCTTTTTTAATTTTTCGCAAAAGGACGGATATTTCAACATAGAAGTCCACTTTATGACTGAAAATGTTAGTCGATTAATGAAAGTTTCACATTTTATAAACAATAGTATCGACTTTCTAATATATACATATAATATTATCTACTTTTTCGCCTCCTAGGGCCATTTTACATGTCCCTTTTAGGCGAAACACCGCGTTGCAAAATTATCGAATTGGAGTTTAAGCCTCTCGAATGGAAAACAATTTGCTACACTGAAAAGTTTAATCCTACCCGAGCAAAATGATAGGTTTCCCAGCGGATCGGATGTTGCTCCGTTTCGCCAACAGGTTTTTCGGCGAATCCAGAGTGGCCGCGTTGAAATTCAATTACCACGCGAAATATTAGCGGGCGTGCTAAAGGTTGATTGGGCTGTAGCTGTTATGTAATAGCTACAAAGAGCTATTATCTGTGTTATAGCCGAACGTGCGCTATTATATAATAGCTGTAATAGCCTCGAACCGTGTTAATAAGCAATGCAAGGAGCGGGGGTAGCAAAAGAGAGATTTCAAAGCTACCCGGTCAACCGCATTATTTTTCTGTCAACGCTGCTCGTCCGCGGTGTTTCAAAGGGCTCGGAGGACGAACGACAGGCGACGTCGCCGTGAATTTATTGAAAAATTTCGCACGTAGGAAATCCTTGCCGAGTGAAACATTTCGTTCCCGTGTGTGCGAGAGAGTGATCGTGACGGGTAAGATTGAATCGACACCGACAGTGTATAGCGAAAATGTGTCAAAGCGTTAAGGAAGTAACTCAAACGCAATACAATCTACCTGGTGATAGGATTATTTCGCGCGGCTGGGAGTTGAGAGACGAGAGGGGCGATGGGAGCGAGGAAGGAGATCAGAGTCCAGAGGTTCCAGTTCCACCCAGTGGAATATTCATTAATCGTGCCCCGTTACCGAAATTTCGAAGATTCTAAACAGAAAAATTAGTCGAACCACGTACACCCCCCAGGTATTTTGACATTTGTCAAAATGCTCCGAGAGGGGAACGAGGGGGTCGCTCGAGGGGAGAAGAACGTCGGCAGCCAAACGGCCGGACGTGTAAAGTGTAAAATTGTAACTGTGATGGGCCCTCCGTGCCGTTGCGCCGAGTCACGTTGGATATTCCTCTCTCCTTCGCGAATCCGCCCCAGATTCCCCGTGACCGCCGGGACTCTGACCACTCCTCGCCCCGCGGTCGATTTCGTTTTTCCGTTCGAGGCGTCCACGGGCCGCGGAGAAAAATTCCCACGTTCGATGAGGGGGATCGAGGTCGAAGCTCGGAAACGCGGAAGACGAATTGGCCACTTGTTCGGCCCCCGTCAGACCAAGAGAGAGAAGGGGGTCGCGCGAATATTTTATTAAAGAGTCGAGAGCGAAGAGGGTCCCGCGAATCAAAATGAAATTCCGTGTAACGAATCGTCGGAGGTTGGCCGGATGTCGCGTGATTTACGGGACGCCCCGCGTCTCGATTCGACCACCGTGCAGAGAAATATGGTCGATAATTCTTTTCCCCGTACCGCGCTCACATCCGCCGGGCACCGCGTTCGGAGCGAGACCCTCGGCCCGCGAAGGGACGTTTTCTCCGGGCCGCGGAGCAGGCCGCGTTTAACGTAAGCAATAAGCAATAAACTCACGCAATGGCTCAACCCTTGTACACGAACGATGTTGCGTTTCGCGGACAGATCCCCTGAAGACGTTCGCGAACGCGCGTTGCACCAGAGATGTTCTATTGTATATTGGTTTGTCCAATCGGATCTTCGCGACAGCCGAGCGCAGAGGGGAGAGAGGGACGAGCGGATATATGGGCCGATCGATCGCGAGGATAGGACGCTACGATATTATTGTAACTAATACAGAGTCTATATTATATTATTGTACAAGCATCTTTGTAATAATTAACCCGAACCGAGTGACGAGAGGAAACGAGACGAGGGGAGGATCGATAGAAGAGTACGCAACAAAAGAAGATAAGAAACAGGAGAACACAC
Source organism: Andrena flavipes (assembly GCA_963971345.1). Lineage (NCBI taxonomy): Eukaryota > Metazoa > Arthropoda > Insecta > Hymenoptera > Andrenidae > Andrena > Andrena flavipes. The sequence goes on from OZ020480.1 coordinate 61,198,493, forward strand.
ACAAAAAAAGAAACAAGAGAGAGGAGACAGGCGAAGCCGAATAGAGAGTGAAACGTAAAACGAAGCCAATCGCTATTTTACCACTTTTCCAATCGCGGTAAACGTAGTTTTTACGCCGTTACACTTTCCTTCATGTTCGTTTTATGACGCGAACGAGGGCGGGCCTCTGAACCGTGATAATTCCGCACGCCGCGGGGGTGAACGTCTCCGGCCGTCGACTATCCTAAAATGGTCCTTTCCTCGATTCGAAATTCGTTAACCGGTTGCTAATCGGTAACGATTAATCTGAGAGCAATATAAATTTTGTTCCGAAGAATTCTCGTTAACTTCGCAATCCCCAGAAGAATCTATTCATATCCTGACCCATGGAATTGGACGTGTCGTTAAACGGTAACTCTCTTCTGTGGCCGAGTTTTCGTCGGCAAAAAAACGTCGAGGCGTGGAGAGTGACTCTCGGCGCGGAAAGATGCAGCGGATCAAAGGCTCCTCTCGAAGGCGTTTATTTAATCGAGTGAAAGCTGCTCCTTTTTCAGGGTTCTCCGAAGAGAAGGGCCGATCAACTTTCGTTAGGCTTCTCGGCGGGTTACTTGCCGCTTCGTCGTCGTTGCGCGCAGAGGACGCCGCGGGCGAGCCACGGGTTCGTTCTGATTTCCGCGTTTTCCCTTCGTTTTTTCTTTCACACCGAACGAGTAGAGGACACTTAGCGGTTAGGACTTTTAAACGATTAGCACCTTAGACGCCGTACTTGTACCTAAGAGAAATCAGCGTATTTAGCGTAACCTTAAGGCGAAACTTAGCGGTTAAGGATTCTCTAGCTTCATAGGGGTAATAAGCTCATTGTGACAGCAATCAGATGCCCCGCGGTCCGATCGCGAACAGATCCCCTTCCTTCGAGCAATTTTCCTACGATCGCCCATCCTTTTGTCTGTCGCGTGCACTTCTTGCGAACGGTCTCGAATCTCGGCCCCGGATGGAGCGTGCCTGGAGGACATCGACGTGCAAGTAGCGGGGAGCCGTGGGCTTCGAAATTTTCTCGTTTAAAAGCCCGAGTACTAGATTATCCGCGCGTCTGCTTCCGTTCTTTGGCTATATTTGTACTTCGGTTATCATACTGGAAGTCAAATATTGCCTCAGACGTCCAAATATCCGGATAGATTCCAGTGGAAAAGCCAACGGGTTGGAAGAGACCCGTGTCCAGCGACTGAAAATCTGCAAGTGCTAGTCGCGCGACCGGAAACGTTAAAATTGGCTCGTCTTATCCAACGCGGGGGTATTTTGCGAAACGACGTGTCAGCGAGTCGACCAGCCTTCGCTAAATTAACGAAGGTAAAGAGTGATTCCAGGGCGGGTGTATCGTCGCCGGAATGTCAGTATTCTATTATTTTCGATTTGCTCGGCGCAAACAACGCCGAGGGATTTGATAATTATCAGAGCATCCCCAAACATCGTTACTGACCGACCGCCTACGCTCGCGCTGGCCGTCCTCTCGTCAAACATTATGCGCTACGCTTAATGAGATTGATGCAATCGGCCTACGCATTTAATCCAGTTAATTTACATTGGGTCCTAATATCGCACGCGAATGTTCCGTTAATGCAGTCGGTAATGAGAAACAGAAAATTGCTTGCACAAACTCCCCCCCTCGCGCCCGCCCTGTCGCCCGATTTCAACTTGACGCGTTTCCTCCGTGTTTTCGGTTTATCTGGAATCATTACGGTTCCATGGGGACTCTCATCGGCCGCTGGGAATTAATTTAACTCGGCAAAGAAGACCGGCAGGGTGACTTTTGCCCGAATTATCATTGGGAATTAAATTCTCCTCGCCCGGACGTAATTGGACATGGATAATTAATCTAATTGCTTTTTTAAAATAAAGCAAGTCACGGTACTTTATTTAACTTTAACAGGCAATTTTTTTTATAATATGTTTCTGTAAATTTTTAACCCTTAATATTGGAATTTGAAAATCCGGCGAATTTTAACCAAAAAATCGATTTTTCCCACAACTGCAAATTTCATCGTATTCAAATTTACATTTAACACTGAAAAGTTAAACGAAGCGACCAACTTCCGATTACAAAAAGGTGAATCTAACCCAGACCACGAAAGATTAAATGTGACTCGAATTCTTAAACCGAAATTCCGCGTAGAGCTGACTTTAATTCGCGTCCATTTTGAGTATCGTTTAAACCGTTCCGCGATAATGTTGCAGTCAGGGCAAAAAAAGTTTAATCTCGGCGGGCGAGGAGGACTCGGGTCGTGTCGCGCGAGGGGTGCGAGAAGCTGGGGGACGAAGATGAGCCGGATGTCGCGGAGCTCCAGCGGGGAAAGTCAAAAACAGGAGAGGCGTTTAGCGCGGGACCTGGATGGCGGTTAACGATTTTATGGAAACCCGTCTAATGGGATTATCGGATTAGTTCCGCGTCGGTACGGGTGCTCGGCACCGCAGTTTATTATTCCCACACTGTGGATTATGCGCTCGTTCTTGAATCTTCTTCGCCCCGCAAAGCCCGAGGGGGTCCTTCAGGTCCGTGGACGCGTCCCCCGACATTTGCCAGCGCGCGAAACGCTCGCTGTGGTTTATTCGCGCTCGGCGAAATCTCCACGAGCTTCGAACGTTTCTAACCGTAATCCGGCGAGAACCTAATTGCACTCACCTAATCCGTGACGCCGCGTTACGGGATACATGCGCACAATTTTCCACGATTCCGGGGGCGCTTGCATTCGCCGTGCACTCAGCCGGCTCGTTCTCGCTTTATCAGCCATTATACACACGTAGGAATTCCAACAACTGGAACGTGTTTCTCAAAATTCTGAATCGTAATTACAATTCACTATCCACTGCGAAACACGCGGCTGCTAGGGTGCCGGCGGTTTAACGAGCTCGTCGATGGCAACCTCGGACAGGACCTTTCACGAGGGGTACGGCCAACGAGTCCCATGCCCGGGAAGGTGAATAGCTGAGGCGCAGCCTTAATGGTTCGGCATGACGCATCGAGGATGATTTGAAACCGTCGCTGAAAGATTAGAAAGGTACCGGCGCCATATGGGGACGAGCGCTCCCCGACTCTGTTCCGAACTCTTCTGTCCGTGCACGCTCCACCGGGTCGAGGACGTTTTCAATCAAGGGACAATCATCCCTCGACGAGCAATCGAACCTTTTTATCGAATCATCGCGGCCCGCCGTTTCCCTCCTTCGGACCGAGACGTCAGCGGGGCCGATCATCGAACAACGACGAGAATGCTTTTCCGCGGCGGGGGTACATACGGAGCAATATGAGAGTGAGTGTGTGCGCGCGCGCCGGTGTGTATATGTGTGTGTGTTTGGTGGAGAGAGTAAGAGAGAAAGGGAGAGAGATAGAGAGAGCTTGAATCGTAGGGGATAGCCCGAGGAGACAGAAGGGAATACCTGGACGAAGGAGGCAATATTTTGTACTGACAGAGCATACGAACTCTTCGATACTTTGTTATTTTGATTTTCAATAAATGATTATTGTCAGTGTTATGACGTTCTCGGCGTGCAATCAATTCTTTAACCCTTTGACGACCACAGATACGGAGCGATAGCAGGGATACGCTGGGTGGAATATGCTGTGTTGTAGATTTCGGAGATATAAGCAAAATTCCAACAGGTTAATGGAACGTGCACAAAGAAATTAAGGGTTATTGAGAAACGCAGGCCGCTGATCCAATCGCTCTCGAGATATTCAGTTCTATTATTCAGTTGGAGTGTGATGTACAGTGGACCACAAAAGTATCGGGAGACCCTTTAAAATGGAATAACTTTTTTAAAACTGGTCCATACGACTTGAGTTTCTTTGAGAAGCTAGAAGACTTTTGGGAAAAAATTGCAATTGCTCGGAATAGCGAAGAAAATAGTCAACGACACTTTTTTCATCTTTTTCATCCGAGCCTGTAATAAAATCTTAAAAATTACGTTTGTAGATTTAAGTAAGTTGTACACATATTGAAAATTTTATCAAAATTGGTTAACGTAGTTATGAGCTACAAACAGTTAAAAGTGGTTGGAATCACAATTTTCGGCTTATAACTGTAATAAACCTAAAGATTCTTACTTTCAATGCAATTTTCAGCATGTATTCAACTTCCTTAAATCTACAAACGGGACTTTTAAATTTTCATTACATTCTCAGCTAAAAAAGTCACTATTTTCTTCTCTATTTCCTTCGCTATTCCGACCAATATCAATTTTCTCAAAACGACGGACACGTCACGCAGTAAACTAATCCTATCTTCTAAACAAAAACTCAAATCTTTATTGCCAATTTTAAAAAATTTATTCTGCATTAAAAGGTTGTCCAAATACTTTTGGGGCCCACTGCATATACCGACTACTGATGGGTAACCTCGGAATCGTTACGTATCAATCTCGTTCACATTTCCAGCAGTAGCGTCATTCAGAAGTCGCCGCGATAAAACACGGAGGTCGGCGTCAAGGGGTTAAATTTGTGACGCGACGAACGACGCGCTTTGAGATTTGTAAATAAAGGAAGAAGCAAGCAGAGAAAGTACTTTGAAACGCCTGGAAAAAATTCGTCTTCTCGTTCTAACTTCGAAAAGGGCCAGCGTGCGAGCAAGTCCCAAGCTACTGCAGCCTGCCCCTCGACGGGCCCTTATTGTACGTCTGCGCACACCCTAGGATTACGCTTGTATATAGACATAATATTATACCCTATTTGTAATATTTGGACTCGTAGGAAGTGCACAATGAGCACGCGTTGCACGTTCATCGAGCGACAGGGCCGCGGGGCAACGGCGGAAGCAAAAGAGGTAGAGCCTGAGACGTTCGACTATCTCGGCTCGATTTTAATTTAGGAGATCGATCCCTGCTCGACGGACAACCGGGGACAGTGGACGCACGATCTATTCTTGTATCCTCGATTCCTGTGAAAAGTATTTCGCCCTCGAATTAACTGTGCTGCTGCGACCGGAGGATTCAGTGCCTGATGAATTTATTTCCGTCGATAAACTATTATTATTATTATTCTACCGTTTAATGGGAGGTGGAAAAGGGATCGGGAGTATTCAGAAGCGAAATCAGAGGCAACGGACGATTACTCCCGCGGGCTATAGTTCACGAGAGGATGGATTGTTCGCGCCAGGTCACGGCCAGCGCGCAATGAAAAAGGCGCTTCGCCTTATTTAGCTGGGGCAAGCGATCGAGGACATGTTCCCGCTGGCGGTCTCGTGCCCGCGTTCGATTCAACGATTTTCCACGAATCCCATGAAAATAGCAGCCTCCGCGGGAAAAATATACGTTGCTGGGTCAGTTAATGGAATGTCGATCCTCGTGGTGACGCGTGTCCGATATGATCGGGGAATAAAAGCTGCGGCGGCAGTTGACGATACGTGCTCGATTAAATGCCAGTCGTTTCAGCGCTCGAACAACGAGGACACCCTTATTACGTCGGCTGCGTATTCTTGCTACCAAATCGAGAGGCACGAAACAATTTCGATGGGCACTTTGGACTTGTTTTTTTTTTTTATACGTTGCCCACGGATTATCAATAAATGACACTTATTTAACGCGTTTCGAATCTGTTTGATTCGCGATTCGGCCACTTACGACGCGACCGATTTATCAGCGACACGAACGGCGGATGATTAGCTGATTCGAAGTTTAATCGAGTCGAACGATTCAATTTGACGATGGAAGGGTGGACAGACCATTCGGAATCGCGTTTCGATTCCCTCGATTACGACTTTTCGACGCACGGTGCGTCGCGAATTGCGCAATCACGCCGAATCAACGGAGCGACACGGCCACCGTAATCGAGCACGATTAAAGATCGATACGCAATCGCCCCTCCCCCCCCCCCCTCCTCCTCCCGGACACGATAATTTGCAGGAAATCCAGATCCGTAATTGACACCGAAGGAAAACGGGAAGCGGGAAATCAAGGGGGATTAAAGCTCGTACCCGACAGCTTTCAACGCTGGGCTGTTTTTAAAAGGCGAGAACAGGAGAAAGGGGATTGTATCGAGAAGAAAATCCGCTCCTTTGTCCCCTTTATCGACCTACCTCCGCTCGCCATCGATTATCCGTCATGTCTCCATTAATTATTGTCTAAATCCCATTATTCTTATTAATCTTGACAAATTGCTTCGCAGCCAGACAAATTACTTTGCTGCCTGATAAACTTCTAGCACTGAACGTAGAGGCATAAATAATGTATATTTATAGTGTATTGAAATTCGTCTGCTTTTATGTCGATGAATGACTTCGTCACTTTCCACTCATCGAGGCGATTCACGAGTCTGGTTGTTATATGAAATTAGAAACGAATTGATAAATAAGGTACCATGAATTTAAATTTCACTTTCGGTAGGGAAATAGAACTGATCGATAAAGGGGACGTGGCTACCAATGGGGCCATTTATCCCACCCGCTCCTCGATACGTGGCAACACAATAGTCACAGAAAATTGGAAACCTTTTCCCTTTCAATTTCAATGGCAATTTAATGTACAAATGGGCCAAGTTATGCAGAAACCTATCAACCCTCGATACGACCAAAAATTAGTTAAACACAGCAGGTACAACTTTTACATTACACAATTATTAAAAAACAGAAGCTACTGAAAGTTTAAAGTAATAGTATTAATTATACTGCTCGCTATTAAACAACCCATTAAAAAACATTGTAAAACCATAACAAGAATTAAAATATACCCATTAGAAATAAAGCTACATTGACAATTAAAATCTTCAAACTAAATTCACCGAATTTCAGTTTAGATTCAGTGAGGGTTGATAGGTTTCTGCGTAACTTGGTCGAAATGTCGATCGTGCTCCAGTAGTCCCCGTCGCCATGCAGGAAATAACAAGGTAAACGAAGTAACCGATAACAAGGAAGATGAAAGCGCCAAAGTGGAGAACAAGTGTTATCATAGTCTCTGTCGGATGAATGACCGAAAAAGCAATACATATGTCGCGTGAATGGAGGGGTGAGTGATGAAATAGGGGAGCGCGTGGAACGCGAAGGCAAGCGAGCTTTGGCGAAAGGAAGAGAGAATGATAAGTGTGTAAGCTACCTGTGCCTTGTAACAAACTATGTATGTACATATATACCGTATGATATACACATGGTCACACCAGCAGGAGGAAAAAAAGTACATTGCATACCACAAGATGTGTAACACGTAAACTCTTACGATAATCTATATACACACACACGTATATACATATATACATATGAATATTATAAACAATCGTCTCTTCTGGAGCGCAGCAAAGAGAAACGATAACCCCTTTCAGAGTTTCCTCCAGCGCGCGTGCGAGGATCAGCGCGAGGGTGCGAGGAGGAGGACACGTGGAGGAGGAGGACGGAAGAAGGTGAACGAAAGAAACCTGGTGAGAATGTGTTGTTGAATTAAACGAAAAAGTAAACCAAAAAAAAAGATGAAAATAGCAATAATCGAATCTCAGACTGAATTATTACAAGGGAGGAAAAACGAGAGAGAGAGAGAAAGAGAGAGCGAGCGAGAGAGAGAGAGAAACAAAAAGAGTCGACTATTACACCGCAATCTTTGTTGTCGCGGCGGCGACGCGCGAGCGTGTTAATTATTATAAATACTGTTACAGTGTCTTGCTACATTGGGGAGATTAAAATAAAATCTCGAAGCTCGATCACTGGAGGTTTCATTCCCCTCGCGCATTCTCGTCGATGGATTTTCATTTTCCCCCCTTTCTCCCCTTTCTTTTCAGGGAATCGACGAAAACGAGGGTGCTCCTCCCTCCTCGCGATCGATCGGGAGTTCTAGCTGGCCTCGGTCCTCGAATCAACCAGCACGGTTTTCTACAAAAATCAGGAATTATTTCTCTGTCCTCTTCATTTCGCCTCGCGAGTGAAATGGAACTGTTTCTGATTCGACGCGAGGTCGGAGTTGCTCGGCGGTACGAGGGTGAGCGAGCGTCGAATGGGAAAGCTTTTTCGGGTCAGCCGTCGAAGCACGGGCTCGCGGGCTCCTGTATTTCCTTGGCAGAGGGTGAGTTTCTTGGCTCGGTTCTGCGAAGGACGCGTCCCGAAGTCGAAGCTTTTTCTCCTCAGCGGTGCCAGGCAACGCGATTTATGGCCGGTGCGTTACGTCGACGTGGTCAATTGCCGGCGAACGATGGCCCCCTTTTTGATTTAAAGCCTTTCTTTCTCCCTTTCGCGATTGACCAGATCTGTCTCGCGCTAAGCGACACGCGCACGCATAAATCCTGCTTCCGCTCGGGTGGCACGTGGCCACCATAGAAATACGCTACCCGCGAAGATGATTTATTCACCAGAGTCGGCTTGAGACGAAGATAAGCGTGTCGGTTGTTCTATCTTCTATGTACTTCGTATCGTTTCGTATCTGCTTTTGATTCATGGGGAAGGATGCTGCGTCAAAACACCCACTATCGCCATCTGTTTCTCGCACTGGTTCTTCTGTGGTTTGCTCTTGGAGGACGGAGGTTCTCGATCAAACGAGGAACCACGCGAGTAGACTGAGACTTTTTTTAACGGCTGCACGCACTTTCGACACTTGAATCAAGCATTTCAGGTGAACGTTTACAGTGAAAACTGCAATTGTACTGTTGAATGTGAGAAAGGCCTCAGTGTCACAAACTATTTTCGAGGAAAATGTATTTAAATCTTACGAAGATGGTTTTTTTTATACATAGTGAAGTTCTGGAGCGGATTTGAAGAATTAACAATACTAGGCTAAGAATTCTGCGAGATACTATCGGGTATTATAATTTAAAAGAGTTCCCACAATTTCAAAATTAATTTAATATGGCGACTCTAATCTGAGTCATTGCTAATTCGCTATATGAAAAACAAGTGAATTGTTTTTAAAGTTATCTCGAGCCATTGTGTTTGAACCTTTTCCAATTTCTATCGCTCAAAATTTGGTGCTCCCCAAAATTTGTCGCTTCCCAAAATTTAGAATATCTCGAGAACTGTTACACGTAGGTGAATTTTTTTCTAAGTGTGTGTGTTTAAACACGAATCCACCCTCCCGATCAGTTTTTAGAACAATTCAAAAAACGTTTTCACTTCCTAACTTTAGGGGCTCTTTCACCCCTTCAACATGGATGACTGCCGCTAACCAAAAACATATGTCAAATATTTTTCACTATTCTGCAAATTTGCAGTCTCATCAAAATCGGCGTGTAGAGGTTCAGTATGTTGATTTTTTAAATATCTCTGAGTAATAAATATTTAAAATAAATAAAAATGTTAATTCATAATTTCAATATCTATGAGTAATAAATATTTAAAATAAATAAAAATGTCGGTTGGTCGACATCGATTCACAAAATTTCACATAGCTCTGTCAATTTTCCAGCTACGGCAATGAAATTTAGAGAGCATACATAGAAAAGAACGAGGAATCTAATTAAGCATACGTTTTATGCAAAAAGGGCCGAAGTATCCTGCGACCATTCTTGCATTCAACACTTTATTACAGATAGAAATCTGCACAAAAACTCGCTTAAGTAATTTCCCCTTTGACGCACGTCCTTTGCGATCGCAATCGGTTCTCGAACGCGGTTATATCATTAAAAAGGGAGAAAGGCAGCGGACAATGGGAAGCGGGTAACGAAACGGCAGCAATTTATGTTCAGACGTGGCGGCGTTGTATCAGCGTTTTATCGGTTGTACCATCGCCATTATCTCGCTCGTTTTCGCGTGACGGAAGCTGCCATTTGCGGGTCGCTTTTGTTTTTATCGGTAAGGGTTCTTTGTCAACGCGCAAAGCTTACAATGCCCGTTTCCCCCGGCCTCGCGGCTTTCCTTCTCTCGTCTATCAAAACACGCCGGGGCAGCCGTTGTATTAAAACCGAAAAGGCTGTCGCGACGAGCGAGCGAGCGGGCAACAAACCGTTCCAGAAGATGGATTTATGTTTTACAAGAAGCTATGCCGCCTGGGGGCGCAACCGCGAGGACGATCATCCCCCATCGTTCTGCTCAGAAATTCCGCGGCTGACAGTCGCGTTGCGTTTCAGGGTGGTTTCCTTCTGGTGGTTCGAGTGACGGGAACCATCGATTTATCGACGACGAGACAGTCGGAACCACTTCCCCGCCCGAGGGGGATCGATGGCGGCAGCGTTGCTCCGCGTCTCCGAATTGGAAAATAACGCGTCGCGCACGCTACGCCTGGACCACTGACTGCCTCTTCCACTTATCTGCTACCTACGTTACCCTTTCCCTGCGCCACCGGTCTAATTGAGATCGCGTGTCAGAAGCATCTATCTCATGGAACGGAACCCCTTTCACCCCTTTCCTCGATAACTTGTTTACCCGCGAGAGGACTTCGGCTTGTCCGACCCCACGTAGCTCACGATTATTTATGAGTTCGCTCTTCTTTAAATTACTCACGATATTATTACACTCGTGCTGCGAATTTCTGAGGAAATTTCAGATCGAAAGGGGTAACGAATGCCCGTGGAACAGTATTGCAAGAGGCTCTAGATGCTGTTCTATTTTTTTTTTTCGCTACCATTGGCCGCGTGGAATATGGCGACGCTAAAACTGGGGGGATGCAACGTTCGGAATTTCGAGAGGGATCGGAGTTTTATTATTTATCGCGGGCAGTTAAAGAGTTACTGTGCATCCGCGTGGATAACTCGCATTGTGAATTTGAACGAGACTATTCAGGACCCCGCGGCTGTAACGGGGCCCAAATGCTGTGTCGCCAAGTTCAGCGCTTTCGATTACTCGTCCCATTTTATGCGCCATTTACTTTTACGCGGCAAGGTTCTTGAGGCAATTCGCGACAACCGAGGCAACTAAAAACGCAGACGCCTTCTGGAGACAGGAAAGCTTCTTATCATCGAATATGCTGTACGATCGTTCTGGCGCAAGTGGCACAAAAGATTACGATCAGTGGACATTAGATATCCATCGGAGATACAGTCGCGTCGGAAAATAAGTTGACACTCTTTAAAATCGCATAACTTTTTTAAAATTAATCCAAACGACTTGAGTTTTTTTTAGAAGCTAGCGAAATTAGTTTTCTGGGTAACGGATTTCGTCGTTTAGAAAAAAATACATTTGGTCTGAATAGCAAAAGAAATAGTAAAGGTCGACTTTTTAAACTTTTTTTGTGAGCCTGTAATGAATATTGGAAAAACCCGTTTGTAGATGGAAGTAAGTTGTATACATGCTGAAAATTTCATCTAAATAGGTTTACGTTGCTCTGAGTTTTTTGAATTTTCATTACAGCCTCACAAAAAAAGTTTAAAAAGACGATCTTTACTATTTTAGGTCACCCAGAAAACTAATTCCGCTAGCTTCTAAAAAAAAAAACTCAAGTCGTTTGAACCAATTTTAAAAAAGTTATGCGATTTTAAAGAGTGTCAACTTATTTTCCAACGCGACTGTATTTCGTACCTTGCTCGATGCATTGTTACAACTTCCAAAAATACCAGGACATGCTCGTGTGAGACGAATGCAGGGTCATTTTGCCTATAATGAATGAATTAATTAAAGTCATAAATACATATATATATAATCGCACATAAAAGAATTTATTTATCTACATTTGATACATAAAATAGATGTATTTCCTTTTTTATAAATAAATTTACTGCCATTTTGGCATCTTATAGGTACTATAGGTATTCTGTGTATTTTCCGACACAAATATGAGGCATTGGAGACAAAAACGGACTAACTCACATTTTTTGCGAAATTAACTTAGTAGCAATAATGTATTCCAATAGGCTTTACTACTTAAGTGATCGTATAAAATAGGAAAAATTAACTTTTTTTCACTGTGCGTTAGTCCATTTTTTGTTTTAATGCCTCATATAATATCGTCAGACTTTTTTCAAAATTGGATTGATATGACCCCGGACTCGTACAAAGATTAAGTTAGCAGAGATAAAGAAACGTCCACTTTATTCCCCGATAGTATATGCAAATATAGCGCACGAGATCAATTCACAAACACGCCCCCTGTTAGTATCTCTGTTTCGTAACAATAATACCAGTTGCCTTCCTTTTACTGGCCGTTACTCGACCGACTGTATATTTTAATCACGATTCGCATCGAAAACTAGGCTTCTCGCGGACGTGAAACTCGTTGAAAAGCTCCCTTAATATCGCGATAACGTTTATACGGCGTGCAGGAGGAAGCCGCGCGGGCTCCTTTAAAGGGAGGCCCATAAATTTCCAAAGTACCCGTAAAATGATTATAAACGGCCGAAGTTATCCTCAACTGCGCGCCGACGTTGATTTAACGTAGACTTTACGTGCCTAAAGGGCACGGGGAAGTGTATATTGTTGCTGCGGGCTTCGAGGGATCCTCTATCCCTAACTAAGAAGCATCCTCCGGGACTCATAATTTCGACAATTTCCCGAGCTTCTTTCAAAAATCGTATCTTACACGGAACACGGTAAATCTAGAGCGAACTGCTCCGCGAGCCTTTTCTCTCGAAATGGTCACCGAATATGCGAAGCCTAGTGATTGGGTATCAGCGAAAGATTTATAGAAAAGATGATCCTCGTTGATCTAACGCCGGCTGGAACTTGAACGTCACTCGAGACACTCTCCTCCTATTTCTTAATCGATCACTTAATCACTTAATCAATTGGAACTTGTAGTGTTTGGTCAATGACTCGAGACACGAACGCAAATAGATGATGGGTGTATTACACGTAGTGCTACTAGTATCGGGGTCTTTCGAACAACAATAAAGCTGTATTTGGATTGATATCATCTGATCCCTTGAAGTGACATACCTAGTTGGCAGGCGAAAAAGAACATGATTTTCGGGAATTATTTGTGGAAAATCTAATGTATATATTTATACAACTATTTTCTCATTTTAAAAGTACATAAATTGAGAAACTCTCAGTAATTTTTTTACAGAAAATATTAAAAAATGAACGAATAACCGCCACTGTTGCGGAAGCTGTGTTTATAAAGGCACTCTATTTTTAATTATGGAAAAACCAGCAATTCAGACATCGAAAAATCGCAGGTTTTGCGTTAAACGGCCACCGTTTAGACTAAAATCAATTTTTGGAAAAATCAAAGCACAGCAGCTTTACAAATACAGCTTCCGCGATATTTTCCTATAACAAAATTACTGAGAATTGGTGAATATATATACATTCAAAGTAAAGAAATCCTACTTGTAAAATATATACATTAGATTTTTCACAATAAATTCCCGAAAATCAGGTACTTTTTCTCTTGCCAACTAGGCATGATCCCTGAAGATCCTTAATTTCAGCGAGAAGCTATTCCTTCGTTCACCCCAGTTCTTTTTTCAAGCACTGACAACCACCTTCATGAATTTCTAGATGATTAACACAAAATGTCGCAGACAAAAAATTTCCAATTTGAAAATCGACAGTGCTCCACAAAGTTTCATCCCTAAGATGTCCCCCCCCCCCCCCCCCAATCACCGAGCTCGAGAACCATCGCTGTAGGTCAGTGAGCCCAGGGCGATGTAACTTTGCTAATAAAGTAAGATCCCTGAGATCGACTCCAAGCTTACGTCCCCATCCAAATCTCCCCTCGTGTCTCCTCCTTTGTCGAACCCGGGGACTTGGAATTAGCTAAATTCATTTAAAATCCCCCGGAAGAACGGCAAGGTTAATCAGCAGGCTGTTTCGTTAACAAGCCTCCCCTTAGCAGGGAGCGTCGTAAAGGTGAGTTGTGCCGAAATTAATGCGTCGCGAAGAGACCAAAGTTGCCGCCGGTTAAAAAACTCCCATCGAAAGGATCTCTTAACCCTTCATCCCCTTGGAGCCCTTGACGAGCCCTTAAGCGTACGTTGTTGCGGCGATCGTCGTACGAACGTCCTCGTCCGTGGCCGTCGGAACGCTTCCTCCGTCGAAATCTAATTTAAACTCGGCTAACCCCCGATACGATCTCGTTCGAGGGATGTTCGGGGAGCGATTATAAAAATAGCTGTATAGCGCCTTAACGAGGGAAAAAGTGGCCAACTCCTCCAAGGTCCAGCCGTGCGCCTTAACGAGCCAACTATTACCACTGATTAGTTCGCAGCGGGACACAGATTAACTCGTAGCTGTACGTGTGGCGCGCGGGATAAATGGCCCTGAGATTAATACGTCGCGAAGTTAAGGAGGATGATCGACAACGTCCCTGACTTTTTCCACCGGTTTTAACTTGGGAGCCACGGGAACTTGAAACGCCAGGAAACTTCTGCATAGGCGGCATCGGTATCCAGACAATTGCGCACGGTTTTAAAGCGCGCGTGGAGAGGGGTCGTAAATTTTTATTCTGAAATTTTTATTCGAATTTGAGACCGCTCGTAAAGCGCGTTTTACTCGCGGAGGAATTGCGCGGAGCCTTGCCGAGCGATTACGAAAATTTAAAAGACTGAATATTCGGAATACGTAAATGGTCCAATAACCCGCTGGCTAGTGGCACGGTGCTCCTGCGGCTGTAAAAAATTGATCGCTTCCTAACGAAGTGTTAATTAAGTCGCTTCTGTGCCTGCGCCTGGTAACCGAAAAAATTTCCCAAAGAACTCGCGAGCTGCATAGAATGGAAAAGGTAAAGAGGGGAGAGGGAGACCCGGTGAATCTGTCTCGTAGGTCAGCTGGAACCGTTTTAATCCCCCGCGGTTACAAATCGGTCGTTGGTAGTAAAACAGAAGTTACGTGTTGGACCACCGGGCTTCCTTCCGAGGCAAAAGAATGGAGAGCCGGAGAGGAGGAGATTACACGCGTAAACGAGAAACGCTTCTGGCATCGGTTCTCCTTCGGATATAGCGAATGCCCGAACGTCGATCACCTTTTTCCCCGCGGCTCGCCTCCGTCTCCTTTTTATTTTTCAACTGAACCGCTGCAATCTGCCCGTTAACGGGCTACTGGGAAACAAGACAGAGACCAACAAAGAAACAGAAAGAGGGGGAGAAGCCTTGTTACACAGGTGCGCAACTCACGATCCATAACGTGTAAAGTATTTTTCGGTAAGCCTCGCGTTGGCCGATTCTAAATCCACGAAGCAAAAGATCCCACTAAAGAAGAATGTCGAAAGTGACGTTGGACCACAGAATAGTATCGAAGTGTTTTAATCGGCTGGAAAAGAAGAGCTTGCGAAAAGAAGACCTGTGAAGTGGCACGAACCGAGTGGCAAGTGTTTCCGCGATGTCGAAGACGATTCACCGAAACGCAAAATTCCGGGGAAGGCTGAAATGTCGGAGGTTCGCGTAAGGGACCGCAGGCCGCACGATCGGCCGCGGTGGACCGCACGCGGCACGCGAGACCGCGCAACGCGATGTAACGAGCCGCATTCCGTGCGTGGACCGCATAACAGGCCGCGTGCGGCACCAAGGTTGCGCTCCACTGCCTTCCGATCACCTGACGAGCGCGACGAGTCGCTTGGATGGCCACCTCTGGTCACTCGAAAAACAAACCTGCGCGATCGGATCAGGTGAGAATCACCTCGTTTCACTGCTGATCGACTAAACCCCCCAGACGCGATCGATCTACTCATCGATCGCGTTGAAACAGAGGCTGCTGAATTGTGCGCGACGATAAGGCGCGAGTCCAGCGCCGTGGAAATTTAACAGTCGACGATCACGTGACTACGTGGTTATCAAGAAGATACCGAACGGCAAGTAATTATTACCAATTGCATTGATAAATGTAAAAATTGTTTTTGCACAGACTTCGTCCTTAGGCTTGAGACAACTTTAAAAACAATTCACTTTTGTTACATGTAGCAAATTAGATATGAGTTGCCATATTATATTAATTTCGAAATTGTCTCGACTCTTTTAAATCAAAATGTTTGATAATATTTCGCTGAAAGTCATAACACGCTTGTTAGCTAAGGGATACCAAATCTTCAAATCGTCCCCTGTTTGAAAGGGAAATAAACACGTAAATTATGCACATTCTATCACAAATTCGGGTTGACGATGTTAATTAGAAGAAACTGATGAAACGGTAATAAAGAATTCTAGGAAATATGCTCATCAATATTCAGGGAATTAGATTCACAGAGCCGACAGGGGAAGGGGGCTGCCATATCAGCAATTAATGACGCCCAGAAATTCGCTAATTATCGATGTACTTGAAACATATTGGCGATAATTAGTTTCGTAAAACGCGGGGCGATAATAATATGTACATTCTGGGGGTCATTAATTACGTTTCCCTTTGCTGGGGCGGGGGCGACATCGGAATCGAATTGAAACTGTATCTGTAGCCTCGCCCAGGAATAAATTACGTTCGTATACAATTTTTGTTGAACCTCTTCAATCTCACACGGTGTGTTTTCTGTATTTCTCATCGGTTACGGAGATTTAGAGGAGCGCGATTCCTCGCCCGCTTCGAAACTCGTGCCAAAAGCTGTGCTGTCTGTCCAATCTCGTCGCGGGAACTATAGGGTGACTGTACCTAATATCGCCAGGGAAAAGTTAAATCGCTGTCAATTGAATAATAATTGATATTTTCGCACGCAGTTCGTTTCAAAGTAAAGAGAAATTATTCATCTTTCATGTAGCATAAGTTAGAATCGTTGAAACCTAGAAATTTTTAATTGGAAATTAATAAACGTAAGACATGCAAAAATCGGGTCTTGAAAAAAGTGTACCTAATATCGCCAACTCGAGAAATATTGATTAATTCATATATATATATACCTATATGAGTTTTTACAGTTATTTTCACATGTGGTTTTATTATTTCTTGCTGTATAAATGTATTTTTTTCCATCTTTGATTTTATTTTTATTAGAAAAATATAGAAATTTAAAAATATAGATTTTTAAAATATTTTATTTTTTACGTTCCGATGTACATATTCGACAAATAAAGTTTATTTCGGTTGCTCGGCATATTGCGTAACCCCACCTGTAATAAACATTACATCGAAATCATTGTTCTCTGGTAGGCGGTATTGAGAACACCTATACTGCTAAAAGAGAAACACTATTTTCATTACGGAAAATATTTCAATTAATTTCATTCTTTAAGTACATCACTAATTAGGTATTCTTGCATTCACGGAATTATTAGACTTACCTTCTCCGAATGTGATATAAAATTGTAGCAGTCCAATAAATTTTTACACTATAAAGATTCACTAAAATACTTCTCTTTCTGTAATTGTTGATCACCATATGCTGCAATCACAGTATGTCTTCCTGCATATGTTTAGGTACTAATTCAGTGCATAAACGATAAATTTTAGAGCTTATTTTGCGAAATATAGTGGGTGGCGATATTAGGAACAATCACCCTATAACTGCGTCATCCCGCTCTCGAGCTATTTAATTTTGATAGGATTACAAGAGCTGCATGACTCTGCGGTTGATTCTAAAAATTGTGGTTGCTTGATTAACGATGTTTCACCTAATCAGCTAATATAACGTCCCGCATTTTTTTTGCGACTACACTGGCCACCTAAGAATTTGGATACTTTATCGGCCATTTTGGTGGTATACATGCATAAATTTTAAGTAAATAAAATTTACAATTTCAATGAAAAAATCTCAGTCCTCTAAAGGTTAATATCGTTAACTGATGACTAATGCTATTATTCTGCTATCTGGCGTCCTTTATACAATGTTACTCATGTTCGCTTCGTTATTCTCACTTTATCTCTGTTATCTCTCTCATGTATCAAAGGGCTTCCGTTAATAAAATTATTATTATTATTAACTATTTATAAATCGCGACATTGAAAGAGGCCAGACACTCTGGTAGTACAATTTATTACAAAGAAATTAATATTTATTTAATATTTGATATTTATTTATTAAATATATACGGGATGGAGTCCCATTAGCGTATAAGAAAAAAACAATAAAAAAAATAACAATACGTTATGGTATAAGACTTAATATCTTTAATTAAATGATTTTGGTTACGAATAGCCATTATAAATGATTAGTCATAATCAGACCAATTAAAAATTATTATATTTTAACAAATTTCTTTTTATATATATTTTAATAAAAATCAATTATTACTTAATGACTTTTTTCCAAAGAAATTTTAAAACAACTGTTATTTTTGAATCTCCATTTTAAACACCATTTCACAAGTGCCTTGTTAAAGAGATAAGTTAATCCAGCAAAAAAGTCTAGAGAATCGGTAAAGACGTTCGCAACGTTAACGAAGCTATCTAAGCGTCCAAGAGCAAGCTGAGGTATCGGACTTTATAAATATAACATTGCGTAATAAACTAATCTTTCAACCATCTAAAAAAACTCGATGGTGAGTGCCTCGCGTGCATCACCATGTCCTAGTAATCAAAGTTCTACTGTAACCTTCCTCGCAATCAAAAAGCAGCAGGAAGAAAACAGAACGTGGGTGACAAACAGTTAATCAAAATGCTACTATAACCTTCCTCGCAATCGAAACAGCAGGAAGAAAACAGAACGTGGGTGACAAACAGTTTAATCAGCAATGGGACAACAATTTCCACGTTATACATACGTACCTACATTGGTCTGGCAGAGGATCCCGATTACCTTCGACGTTTTTGGACCACTGGAATATCAGGGTAGCAAGTTCGCGTCCGATTTAATTTAATTTCACAAATTCTATATCATGTCCTGCGGGCACAGCCTGACAGTCGAATTTTCGCCTCTCCTCTTTCTTTTCACACACGCCTCGTGCCCTTTTTTCTCCCCCAGCCGCCCGGCAATTTATGTTTCTCGCCGGCGAGCTAGAGATTTACCGGGGTGCCTCTGGAATCCCGTGCCAAAAGCCGCGCGATCGAAACGCCTAGCGCGAACAGTATCGTACGCACAAATACGCTTCGTCATTCGATGACATCACGGCTGGCAATTCGCTTTACCAAACTCGTACGGCAAGATAAAAAACAGAAAATTGCATAGTTTTCGCCGAATGCGCGTCATCGTTATCCAGAGAAACAGGAAGATACGGGAAATGTCAGCGATATCGATTCAAGAGAGGAAAATGTGAACAAGAAAATTTGTCATGGTGTGGACTTAGTTCAGAGATTATAAGTCAATTCATCGAGCAAAATCAAGAATCTAAAGCGTTCGATCCACAAATTCTTGTCTCTTAAAATGTTAATAAAGGAACAGGTTTTAATGTTACCCATAATTTGTACTGAATTTACCAATTTGTTGTCAATAATGATGCTTGAAATTTGTTTCAATTTTCGGTGCGTTTCTTTAAACACGTGCTATTTGCCGAATGTTTATCTGATTAATTTGGTTTATCTGATTAGTTTGATTACTTAAATCGAAAACTGATTAGTTCAGCAGTTGAGTTTTGTCCCGAACGCCCATATACGCGAAACACTGTGCGTCGTTGCGATTTCATACCGGTACATATATGTATAAAGAGATTCTCACATGTCGCAATATTTTGCGGCAATATTGTTATATCGCACTGCCGCAAAAAATTGAGTCACGTGTTAATCTGTCACTGTTCAGCAGTTTTTTATACGTGGTGGCTTATGGGCAGCCTTATCTGATCCGCATCGGATCCGCTCCGCGCTCGCGAATATACGCGTTGGTCTGTGGGAACCCTTTAAGAGTTGCTTGTGTAACATTCGAACCGCGGATCGCCGATAACGTGATGTTTATCGCGTATTGCAACGGAAATCCCTACTAATTCCTATATAAAAGTGAAACGTTATCTGTCAGTTTGTCCACCTTTCACGCCTAAACGGCTAAACGGATATCAATGAAATTTTTAATATGTATTATATATGTCCCAGATTAGATTATAGGCTACACAAGCTAACAAGCGTTGAATATATTAAGTTTTATAATATTCATACAGGAATAATGTGGGGAACACTATAAATAGTTCCCGGGGGAAATCGGGTAACGGGTCAGCTAGTTATCGAATAATCTTTAAATACAAATTTCGAATGAAATGAAGTTATTCGAGAATAACGAATACATTTTTTTATTCGCAATTCTTATTCGAGATCATTATTATAAAAATTTATTCGAATAAAAAATTGAATTAATGCTCGACTCTGCCTTGCCTCCTAGATTCGGTATTACCAGACACGTCCAAGCAAATTAATGCTATTGAATTTTTAATAAATGGCGTCAGTCAATAGACAAAGTGTCACTTTCATCTATGACAGCGCCGGGTTTGATATTGCAGACAACAGCCGGAAATGAATAAATTGAGCGTCTAAAGGCACGGTTAAACATGTGTAATGCACGCTACAGAACACCCTTGAAAGGGTCGATTTTAATAGGGCGACGCGCAACGAGGGACCGCGTGCCGTATGAAACGTGTGGATGTGATTTTGGCTGCGCACGGTGTTCGGCGCGCAATGCCCGCTGTTGCACTTTTTAACCCTGCCTTAAATGATTATATACACCTAGGACCGTGAAAACAGGGGACTTTTATGATTTGTTTTTACCTGTAAGTAATTTGGTTAAACAAAAACCGTAATATACACTTGAAAGCTTGTACTGTAAAGAATATGTTCAAAAAAAAATTATGATAGTTTATCATGGTCGCAGTGTAGCTGCTGTTGAACATAGCAAGGTCATCACGAAGGGGTTTTGCGGCACAGAAAATATCTCCTCCAGGTGTCATCTTAAGGAAAAAAGAAAAATATCCCTTAAAGTACCTACATAAAAGAAACTAGTCTTTGTCATCCCAATTTCTTAAAAATTTTATTTTTAAAGAAATTATGAGTGTTTGAATGTAAATTCAACCCCCTAATGCAATTTCTCAGACACATTTCATCAGTTTTTTTATCATTAAAACCAAACTATGGCAGTTGAAAAAACGATATGACAAAGACTAGCTTCTTTCATGTACTTTAAGGAACATTGTCCTTCTTCCGACAAAATTTTTGTTTCAATATTCTTTAAAGTATAAGCTTTCAAAGGTATAAGCAAATTGCACTTTGTTCGCGTTAAAAATTCAAGAAGAATTTATTAAAGCACGTCAAAAGTTTTAATTCTACAAAGATTCGTTTCTAGTTTCGTTGAAACTTTTGGAAATTGGGGTATCGCAGCTATACATGGACCAGTTTGGATAACTCTCGGTTAGCCTAATTGTAAACGTAACGAACGTGCGACCTGACCAATTAAATCCAATCAAAATCGTTTGATCCGGCTGCGTGTCAATGTACATTGTAATTCCTCGTATTGCTGGCGAGTAAACGAACGAGTGTGCGACTGCTAAGAAACAACAATTCGCAAGAAATCGTGGTGAAAATTGTTGGAATAAAAATGTCTGGCACCAGTACTGTCTGGCCCATCGAAAGTTCAAGATTTTTTAAATGAGCATGAACTGGTTCGTCGAGCGTTCGAACTTTTTCGATATTGAAAGTCGGTTTCGTCAAGCGTGAAAGTTGTATTAATTCAGAAATCAATGATCGATAAATTCTATCATAAAATTCAAGAATTGAAAAGCCTACCTAATTGAAGAGTCCTTACAGGAAACACTATAAGTGGCAAAAATCAAATTATCGTTGGCACATGTAGAATTTTTTGATAAAAATTTTTCTTTTAATTTTTAATCTTTTAATTTCCTTATTGATTACGCAAGTTTCGTATAATCGTTGCAACTTTGTAGTCGACATCTAAAGTCCATCATATTCATACATCGGTTGCTCATCGACAACTATTCCAAATTTAAAATACAGATAAAAATTCCATGTCCTCCACGACCTAATTCCACCTTGTATTTTCTGAAACCGTAAATAACCCTTGCTAAGTAATAATAATCCCAGGTTGTGTCATAAATTCTATCAACAGGACAAATGCTTCGAAGTACAATGTAATCGCTTTGAAGCCTCGTATAGCGTGACGAGAGATAATTTCATAAGATCTTGACTTTGTTGAGTCACTATAAAAGTCTGACCACTATTCGCGCAATGAAAAGTATCGACAATTAAACTGCACAAATGAAGCCAGTTTTGGAGGTATCTAAACGTGAATATTTCAACGCCAGATTAATTATTAGCGTGTTTGGTGGTATTAATAGCAGCTATTGGTCTCTTGATTCCGTCACTCTCACCGCAAATTATATAGAATATATATATTATATATATATATACACATACATACAATATGTACTAATCACATGGATGAAAATAACTCGATACCCGATACAAATCAATACCCTCCGATGAATGGTCTAATATAATTTAGTAAGACGGTCATAGAACAAGTGGTCTACATTAATACCACCCGTCATGTGTCGCCATTAATCGCATTTTTATCGATACAATTGTCAATACTGAGTTCATCTACCGCCAGAACAGTAAATCTCTGCATGACGATACAAGAATTTCGATTAGCGTGATATATTGGGTAACGCTGATTTTTATTCGCGTCCAAATCAGTGGACCCAGCCATCGCTTTTTTATCTGTAGCAATTTGATTTGTTGTAACTGATAATTAAGCTTGAGATCGATTATCTCTAAAACGACTACTGTGATATCTCGAATTTTTGTGAACATGGAAACGTTGAATCATGAAATAATACGACGAAACGGGGCTAAGTGGAAGGGACCTTAAGGAACGTGCATACGATCGCTTTTTCCTTCAACGCTGAGTCATTATTTCCCACCGTCTGATGTCGATCGGTCAGAAAATCGATTAATCTTTCCACGTCGCGCTCGCCATTACTCGAATGCCTGTAATTTCTCCATCGAAAAACAGGAGAGTTGCCCCCGCTTGATTCTCGTGTACAAAATGAGAAGAAAAGTGGAGAGCGATCTCTCGAAGCATTTAAGTTTAATAATACATCGCCATTAATATCGAGTTGGCCCCTTGGAAAGTTTTAACCAAAAAATTGTACTCTTTTAAAGCAACTTTAACACGCGTTAAACATTTCTCTGTTATCCTAAACTATTCCATTATCCATATCTGATTTCCCAAATTCTCTTACATCACGATGACGCGACAAATGGCACAATATCTACAAACGTGCCGTCTCGGTTTATACGAGTTCATAGCTGAGCTTATAGACGAGTTCATAGACGAGTTCACCGACGAGCTTAAACTGAATGACAAAGGAAAACGGAAAATTGCAAGTGATGGAAACCGCGACGACCGAAGGATCATGAAATTGGCCGTCGCAGGGGAAAGGCAGGGGAGGTGGGGATTTTTGTAGGGAGGGGATAGGCTCTTAGAACAGATTTATATGTAGGTTCGACAGGCTCACGCTAGCCATTGCGAACAGTGTTCGCCACCGCGATAGCAGCACCTCTGTCGTTCGATGCCCATCGCTGGAGAGGAAAAAGAAGCGTTATCGAACCATTCGCCAAGACCTTGACCGAGGTAGCCTATTCCAAGGGAATTATCCGTGAGTTTCGAGCGTAGTGTCGATCTGCCGGTCGTTGGCGTCGTCAGAATCGAAGTTACGAGTCGGCTGAAGGGGTGTCCAGTGGAAGAGAATCAAGTGTTCGCCACGGAAGAAAGGAACTGATGTCTGGGCCAAGCCAGAAGAGATACGGGGGAGGCATGTGCGAGAGTTTCGCTGAAAGTTCAAGGCTGAAGCCGTGAAGAGGACAACGTGGTCAGCGGCAAGCTGGATTCGATATTCAACGTGGACCAATTGATCGTCAATAGCGCGTACTCGCCTGGATGAACCTGCGCCAGATAACCAGTTCATAGGAACGTAATATTCGTGTGAACGACGGGATCGGCAGGTACGATGTCGCCATAGCTTCGATTTTTGTGTTGGGTACCAACATCGTGTGTACGTGAACATGTGCACAGAATATGCGCAGGGTGTCTCAGAAATAAGTGGTCAAACGTTGACAAAATACTCTACTCATAACTCAGCTTATGTATGTTTGAAAAGCAAGTGTTTTTATATAAATTGCGGGACATTCTTTTCATCCTTCAAGTGAGTAAAATAACCTGCCAACTAGGGCTGTAATTATTCGAATAATTTCGAATTACTCGAATCTTCGAAGAATACGAATAATTTCGAATACAAATAATTTCTTCAAATATTCGAATAATGCGAATAATTCGAGTAATTCGAATGATTTCGAATTCTCTGGTATTCGAATACTTCGATTATCCGAATATTCGACTATTCGAATTCTCTGGTATTGAAATACTTCGATTATTCGAATACTTACATTATTCGAATACCTATTCGTTGCAGCCCTACTGCCAACATTTGGCCACACGTTTCTAGGACACCGTCTATGCGTTATGCAGATATTAGTAGCTATTTAAGCATAGAAATGGGAGATTTAATTTAGTATGCAAGGGGTAAATGGTTTCGGTGTAACCCGGAAGAGACGTGGCGACCCACGCGGGTCACATATAATGGAAAGCTCGGTTCTTGCAGGCAGCTTGAAAAAGGGAGAAGAGGGGAATAAAGTGGGAGAGGGACAAAAGGTTTTCAAAGCACGGAAAGAGATTGGACGTCTCTGTATCGGATTCGCTCACGGCGGGCTTTAACTGTCACCTGATCTCTTGCGGCCGAAGGAAATTCGACAGGTGAGTGAACGAAGACCGCGGAACAATTTACCCGCGAATCGTGATCCAATAAAACTCGGGGGCAACGTTTGTGAAACAAATCGATCACCTGCCCCCGAATGCGTTTGACGAGGGATGCAGAGTTCACCAACGAATTAGAATGTACGCTGATAAAATCAAATAAGAGAATAAGAAAATACAAATATAACGCGCGCTTTCTAGTATAACTTAGCCGTTTTATTCGTTGGAAAAGTATTTCCTTGTTAGGGAACTCGCGACAAAGTGAAGTTGCAAGACAGCTGGTAAATCGTTCTCTTGCTTTCCTATTACGAGGGATCGGAAAAAATCGACCCGATCGACGGGAACGCGCTGCTGTCGCCTTTGGCACAATATAATTTCCGTGAAACTGGCCGTGAAATCGAAATCGATTCGGCACTCGTCGCCGATGGAAACTGGGAAACGAGGCCGGCAAATACGAAAGTCATTGACACGTTTCTACGCGCGTGCACACGAGACGCGAGATACGCTGCCAAACGCCTCTGACAGCTCTGTCGTAAGCGGAATACACGCTTTGTGAGCTGCAGCCAGAAACTGCAGTTCCTTCGACTCCTACGACATGCTTTCGAATCGAAATAGCTGCCGCGCGAAATATCGACCCGTCACTGAATTACGAGAAGAATGGTTCCAGACGGCGATAAGGATAAGTGTCTAGAAAACAAGTTTAAGGGATTAATTCCTCATAAGAAAGACACCGGCTTATCGCCAGAAATGTCTAAATTATAGTTGTCTCACATCCATTGATCAATCTTCACGAATCGTTATCGGCGAGATACGACACACGTTGACCGTCGAACTCGCTGTTCCGTGTGAGTGTAACGCAATTTAATTGACAATAAGTCGTTAAAAATATACTAGTGACCGAGCACAAGTCAGAATTTCGGAAATTGGAGCAATTGTTTTCCATCGAAATTGGAAATACTTGATTCGCGATCTTCCGCGATCGTGCGCAAATCGGTTGCTCCGAACAGAATACGTAAGAGTAAAAATTATAGATAAATGAAACATGAATATTAAAATTATATTTATTATTCTATTTAAAAAATGCTAAAAAATTAAATCCTTCAAATAAAATCCAGATAAAAGAGGCACACCGCTGAAAGATCGTTCAATGACGTCATTAATTGCAGATTGCGAGAATAACAACGGAATTACGAAACTTGCGACGTTACGAACTCATTTCCGACATAGAAGAATTGTACTCGTATTCGACAAAACCACTGATATCGTCAGAGATAATGCGGAAACACTTTCCACAAGGACAACCGGTTTCTACAATTTATACTCCTCGTCGCGAAAAACTGGATACGAAATTTTCTTGTAGTTCAGTCTAGTGCAGTTACGTGTCGATAGGCAACGTCTTACTTTCTGGAGGCTATCGTGTTCCCCTGCGCGAATTGACGTAGCTATTCGTGCAAAACGATAAATCATTTAATCCAGAAAAAGGGACAATCGAACAGCGACGCCGGGATCTGCCAATTAAAGCTGTCGAACATTAATTGAGGCGAAAGAATCTCACGATAATTATCGATTGTTGGTTCGTACGTAGCGATCGTTACAGCAAGAAAAATTCCTTTAATTTTCTAAGAGATCGGACGATGGACGGCCTTCCGGGAATCCATCAATCATGAAGGTACACACAATCTTCTATTTCTTTTCAGGGGATTAGGCAGGCAAAACGCTAGAAAATTAAGTATTTTTTTAGAATTAACTATAAGGAGATGAAGACAAATTTTTTTAGTACTTATGGGTAATGTTTATTAATACTGTAAACTGTTAATACTTTTTTAGTAATACATACATATATATGACGACGCTACAGTCGTCTGCTGTGTAAGCGTTTTTTTAGTGCTTTTGTAGCGATTGCAAAAAAAGGAGGTTCAGATCGACTTGAAATTTTTATAATTTCCTTTTGTACTGATCCTCAATATTAAAATGAATAAACTCTAATTTCCGAGATAAAAACAAAGCCATCTGTGCACCGCGAAAAGAAACTCGCTTTCTCCTAATCGCTACTTTAATAACATTGGATCAATTCTTTTTTCCAAGGTTCAGACTAAAATTACAGGTTCTAGGAGAAACATATTCCAAGGATACCGTTGTATCTTTATTTTTAAGCTGAATATCAGTGCAAAACCAAATACATTTTTTTCTAAAACATTGTATAATCAACCTCGTGTTGCGCCATTTGTAAAATATATAGGTATAAAAAATCATTGTGTAAAAGGAAAGGCCTGTGCGCGTTTCATCTCCTTGTAATTAATTTGCAAAAAATACTTGACTTTCGAGATATTTAACTGTCTAATCCCCTGAAACGAATACAGAAAGAGGATTCTTTGTTTCGATGTAGCAAATATTACGATTAGCGAAGCATGTCTTAATATGAGTCACCAAGGTGACACGTTATTAATGAACGCTTCATTTTAAACTGCTTCAAAACCTTTCTTGGAAGTCAGCAACGCGTCTAATGGGTATAAATGTGCTTTCTTCTTTAGAAACACACCCAAAGAAACAAGATCCAAATTCTGAATCTTGATATTTTTAATCGTTTCCTGTAAACAACTGTTTTCCAAATTTTCTGAGACTTTATTGTTCACTGTAGTGAAAATTATAGCACTGAACTGTGCGGAAGGTTGCATAACCAATTATTGTTTGTAGCTCAACAGCACAAGCGCAGCAGTGAACGATCGCCATTTGAAATATTTGTTAAAGTGAATTCTTTTGTCCGAATGCAGACACAAAATAAAAACAGTTTTGTTCATTAAACACGTCTCTATACAGCTTCTCTGAAACGTTTAAACTGAAATCTTCACTCCCATTCCTTTCAAGAGCAGCTAATTCTACTTGTTCGAATTAAATGGAACACTCTGTATATTCCAGTACTAAAGTAATCTTCTTACAGATGTACTTGTAATTGTCTGACGCTTTCGATCTCCGAGCCCCGATATGATTCACGATGTTTATACGTCCACTCACGATCGTCCGAATCGAGCATTAATTTTAATCGCGATATTTATTAAACATCCCCGTGCTCTTACATAATCACATTGTCATACGGCTGCAGAATGGCTTTCAATTAATTCCCCTTCGGCTCGATAAAAGCGGAAATTCGCTCCGAAACGCAAACGACTCGTTACGGTCGATTAGAGCCAGCTTGAAAGAAGCGAACGCTCTTTTTACCCCAAAGACGATCGAATAAATTTCGGTATAACCGCGTTATCATCGCAGCTATTCACGTAGCCGCGGTAAATTCATTCGATTTCACTTGCTACCAAATCACGATTTACTTGGGAAGAATGGCCCCAGGGTGGCTAATACGGTTTTTAATTCCGCGAATAACGCTCGAAGGTTGCTCCGTGAATTTTCGCCCGCGCGGCTCAGAATTCCGTATTTTTTCTCCAATTTCGTTTTATTTGCCCGATCGGACTGCCACCGATAAATTAACGGTTATCAAGCGTTTCGCGTAGACAGAGTCGACGAAGTAAATAATTGGACATTTATTTTCGCCCGTGTTTATTGAATATCCGAAATAATTCGCTCAGCAAATGACGAACTAATACGTCCCCGGCGCGATTTACGGCCCGACGGTTATAAATCAAGCGATTTCATACGTCCTGATTTATTCCGTCCTCGGTCGGCCGAAAAAGCTTTGCCGAAAATGTCACGCCGGCCAATGTTTTCGTTCACAAGTTCCCATCCTCTGTGCCGCGACGAGTCTGCAAATAATTATAAACACGTAGCGGGGGAGCAAGCGTATAATCAGACGGTGCTTCCCAGCCCTGACAGCGTCTCGCGTTTCCTTTTTTCGAAACGGAATTAAAAATGCAAAACGCGCGCAACGTATCATGCTTCAATTATGGCGTGCGCGTCTCAAACTCGGTTTCGGGGAAAAAAAGCGCGACACAGGCACCAGGCATTGCGGAATTAAAAATATTTCCTTTCCGCGAACATTTCATCGTCCCCCTGGCTCTTTGAACGCGTAAACGGACCCCTTAAGCGCATTAAGCAGGCAAATTTTCTACCTTCGCAATTGCGAAATGCTTTTAAAACGTGGTTCAGTTCGGGCACAGGAAGTAAATGCGGCGAGCACATCAATATTTCGTGTCGGAACGTTTCGAGCAAATGAATTAATTCCAGCTAGGTACCTGAAGGAAATCGGCTATATAGTTGGAATAAAAAATAGATATCATTCGAGTTCGTTGGAAATCTTTTGTCCAATCACTGTCTTGGCCGTTTGAATGGATTACACTGCTTTGAAGTGAACTGAACTTGTATTTAATATAATAGTATGAAATATAAAGGAATGAGTAGAAATATTGCGACTCCGTTAGTGACCACAATAACAAAGTCAAGAGACCGAGAAAAGAGTGATTTAGTAATATATTAAATTATCTAGTCTTTGACCAAATATCTTTTCTTCTTTGAATATATGTATATTTTTTAGTAACCAAAAAACGAGTGAGTGTTTTGTTAAAAAGTTCTACTTTAGCTTAAAATGTCCATCATTTTGTCTTAAATTAATATTTCGAAAAGTCGTTTATTAAAAGACTAGACAATTTAATATCTACCTATATTAAATAAAGCTTTTTGAATTTTTAATTTCTGATAATCCAGTATCTGTGTTCCTGTATTATAATACAGCAAAGTTGTTTGTGACACTCGGGGTCAACGACTCCGGCACAAGAAAACTTGTTTGAATTATGTCGAGTTTCTAGTACTTAAATATTCCAAATTGTTCAGAGAGATTTATTCTATGATTAATGTCATAACGTTGGAGTTCGACCACGACGAGTAATTCTTCATCAAATTGCACGTGGTAGCCAGTGGCCGGGCAAAAGAGGTCGTTTAAAAATGGAAAGACGCTGTCGACCGACCTATCAACTCTTTCGATTGTTAATAACGAGGAAAGCTTTTTCTGTTGTTTGTTTAACCGTACGAACGCCCGGGGCATTTTAAACGATAGAAGCGCCCGGCGGTTGCTTCAACAATCACGATATTGAACTCTCTGGTTCTTCCATTTAGAAACAGTGCAGTAGAGGAAACCTTTTATTATCAAAGAAGACGAATGATTATTAAAATTTATAGTCAAGCTTCCACGAAACGAATCAAGGACCTTGCAACAATAGGGATGCAACTCCATTTTTGATAGTTTTTTACTTATAACGTGTAATATAATTACGTAAAAAAATATTCTACATCGTTTGGTGCACGTTTGATGCAAACCTGATAACAAATGAGTGATTTATAGCAAATTTGGAATACGCAACCCTTACTGGTTTGCGTAATACGAATGCTCCAGATTTGAAAATATTTAAAAATATATATTTAATTTATTTTTTAAATACTTTTCAATTATCGTTCTCTTGTTAATGTTAACTCAAAATAATAATTTTATATACAGCTTTTTTCTAATTTACTTGGAGTAAAAATCCACAATCTCTGAAGGGCAATCGAGTTTGAAAGAGAAATGTAGACGCGAAACAATTGGCCGTCCCAGGGTCCGCTACAAAACTCTACTTCGATCCCACATTATCGGTTCCAGTCCGATATAATCTCGGATCTTCTTCTACCACTGCGATTAACAGCCACCAAGTGGATCTACCACCGCGGGAGGAATAAATTTCGCAAAGAAAACTGCTCGTTAAAGAATTACACCGAGAAGTTTCACGGTGGAAAGGTTTCTTCGAAAGATGAACGAAATCGGGCGTAAATCCCGGGGTCAGGAAGTTCGAAGTTCGTTCGAAACGCTAACAGCACGGCGAACGATTGTAATAACCAAGAATAAATTTTACTTCCGCCCCGAGCTCTCCTCGTCCAGCCTGTAATTAAGTTTTCGAACCAGGGGGACCAAGGGAACAGTGTCATCGCCAACGGTTCCGAATACCAATTTTCGTTTCGTCGTTTGGCAGCTTTTCGAGGCAAACAGGGGCCGACCCGTTTACCGTCGATATCCCGGGGAAAAAAAGGGGAAGAAAAGTTTCTCGCGGACGGTTTTCTTGGGAACTGGGCCGACGCGGGGTCACACCCTCCGTTTTCCTCTTTTCTCTTCTTGTTTTCGATCGCGGCAGCGCCGAGCAGTCTCGTAAAATCGGGTCTCAGCAGCGGGTCAAACGCATTAATATTCGATAGGGATCGAATCCGCAAACCGAGCCAGACTGGAGCCGCCACGAGCCTGTAAATTTACATTGGAAATCGGCCGGAACGCTCGAAACACTTCGGGGAAAGCGAAGTTTTCCCGTGGAGACGGGGGCAACGTTGGCGAAGGAACCGCGATCGACGGACGTTGCGGGTACGAGTTTCGGTTTATCAGGAGGAAGTGACACGATCGAACAATCGCCCGATAGAACTGTCCTTCCCTGACCTCGTTTCTATTTGCACAGAGCGAAACCTTCGTTGCTTAATGTAATACGGAGATGTAAGACTTACATTCATCGTAAATGTAGGTGCTAGGAGAGGAATTTTTGAATAACAGAACAATCGTTCTTTTTATCCGACTTCAAACAAGGAGGTTCTCAGTTCGATGTGTATGTATGGAACATTCTTCAAATGGATTGGCATTTTGTAAATTAATCTTTATTTACTTATATTCTGAACCTACTCTCTCCCAAACTAGAGGACCGATTTTCGTCCAACTTATAACTGTTAGTTTAAGTTTAATGAATTATCAAAATCGGTTAAGTAGTTTTTGAAGTTACACCAAAAATAAGAAATCTGTTTCACATTATTATTATTACAGAATACAATCTCTCTGTCTTGCCCAATAAAACTTCACAAAAAAATCGTAGGTAGTAAAAGTGGCTATGCGAAATCATTTGACACCGACTTCAAAAATATTATCATTTCTTGCGTTTCAGTGCGGTTTTTTGACAACGCTTAAATTTTTTGTAAATGAGTTTATGTTAATCAATCCAGGAAACGTCACATTTATCTTAAACTTAACAACGTCCATGATTCAACGTTCTCTAGGTGCTAGGAATACATTTTCTTAATCATGTAACGATAAAGAAAGCGTATCTCTATCCGTCAAAACTGTTTAAAGTACGCTGTAAACTCTCAATGAAACACGCGGGTATTCCGTGTCTCTATAATGCGCTTGCAACGCGTGCAACGTGTTGATTCGCGTCCGAACGGTGCGCGAGATGGAACAAAATACCGGAATTAAATCGTTTATCTGACGGATATTATTACGTGCAATTTCACGACCAGTGTCTACGGATGCGGCGTTATCAGACATCCGAAGGAACGTGTCTCAATAGCGATGGAACTGCGCACGGTATACCATTAATATTGTATAAGGATCGAGTTCGCGAAATAGGTGACACCGACATGCAATGAGCTTTCCGTAAATTTACATTGGAGATCGGTAGAACAATCGAAAGAAAAAACGAGCTTGGAAAGCCGTTAGAATATATCGGATGTCAGGGGGATATAGCCCGTTGCAAAACGCTGGGATCGATGCTGCAAGAATATTACCAGAAATGAGACGAGATATTCGATCTCCAACGACCTTCGCTCATCTGAAAAACTGAATGCGCAATGCGCATCGAATCGGTGAACGCGATGATTAACGGGGTTTAAAAACACGATACGAAATTGGGAGATCCTGGATCGCGCGGTGGCACGTGAAGATCGGATTGAATTTTGCAAAAAAATATTCCATGTTTCCATTACGTGTTGCTTTTAAGAGGAGCCCCTATAAATAGCTTATTTTTATCAATTTTTTGAGAAGATACCAATGCGATAATCCTTACGAAACTTTAAGAGTACTTTATTTATCACTATCACATGTAAAAAAAATTGGAGGACAATAAAATTTTGATAAATTCAAAAGAAGTAGAGCAGTATCTTGAATAGGTCTTTTTCGAGTTGCTAAACGTCACCGGTTGTAGCATCTCTGGTGGTTATCCGAAACAGACCAATACAATTGTTTCCAATTTACTTGATAATTGTAACAATATGAACCGAAAATGGTGTAAAATAATTGCATATTTTGAAAATGGCGAGAGCTGTATTTGTTTAAAAAAAATGGGTAAACCTAATAATTTGGTTAAACTTTTAGGTTCATGTTCTGCGGAATATTATAAACTAAAAGTGCGCAAAATTTGAAGATGATCGGTTAAATAGTTTCTGAGTTATCCCCCATACAGCACACTCTCGTTGCAGCAAAGTTGCAGGATCGTTGCAGTGTAAAATTGAAATGTTATTTACGCTTACAGCTGTCGCAAACTAATCCACTACTTCTGACCCGTACAATACACCTGCTTCCTCAAACAACGCATTCTCTTTCAATTGCTGCTGTCAGTCGATTTATAGGTTCTTCTCCCCTTAAGATTCCGCGCAGAAAATTCGCAGCGTTCGTTGCTCCTGAAATACGATTCGCATCCATTGTACAATCGTATATGAAAAAGCAACGAAGGAGACTCGGATCAAATCAGAAATCAGAGAGGCCATAAAAAGCTACTCGATGTTGGGCAACGACAACGGAACCGTGTATTTCAAGCTCCATTGATCTTCCGCCAGGCAAAAGAGTACGACGACAACGTCCGAGTATTGAAAGCCATTTAGCGGCCAGTGCATTGTGCTAATAATTCTGTCGATCGAATAATAATGCCGTGCCGGTTAGCTCGATAAATCGCGCTGGTTCGATCCAACGAATCGAGCAATCAATTTTCGTCGGGCACGATGGAAATAGCTCCGCGTGCTGCGTGCGCGCGCGACGAATCCTTTCGACAACTTTCTTTATGCCATGAGGATGACCACGGTATTGAATACAGGCCAAGGGAACGTAAACTGGAACTACTTAAATAATTTCCAAAAAAATCGGTTTCGACAATATACCGCATCACTGAGTTTCTCACAGATTTGGGCATTAACTAATTAAAAGATTATTTAAATAACGGATAAAATAAAAGTTACTTAAACTTTAGATTATTTGACGAGTAAAGTTATTTTTTTATTCGACACACGACGCATAATTTTTTTAACTTTTATTCCTTATTCGAAATTTTGATTTAAATAAAAACTTTACCCATCTCTGGTTTCTCACAATCAAATTATCATCTCTAAAGCAAGCTGTACACCAATTATTGCAACATTCCTCTAAATTATTTTCAATCGATATAGTAGTATAACAGAGAGTCTTTCAGACCCACTTTCCCAAAACAAAGCAGCTTTTCCATCCGAGTGTAGCATTCTCTGAAAACGATCTGAGTTTTGAAATTATCTGGACGCAATGTAATGTCCCCTCTTTGTTTCCCTCCATTTGTTTAGGGAAAAAAGAAAGCTGCCACGCGGTTTCGCGGAATAAAAGCGGATCCCACGGATGTTTCTTCGCGCGTCCCAATTAGCCGGGGACACGGCCGAGCGTGGATTCGACTGCGTGCGATTAAGTAATTGCCGACGATAAGAAATTAGCATGGAACGGGCATTACGTTGCCCGATCCCAGCCGGCAAAGTTAATCTTTAATTTATGCTAACCGTTATTGCCTGGTGGACTGGCCTTTAATACTGCTCACGCAAAACTGCTCGCGAAATTGTTTCCTGGATGAAAGGATAATGCGACTACTGGCCAGAAGATAGCGCGGCCATGTACGCCCGATGAAGAATGTTTAATAATATCGACACAGAGATCGATCGACATCGACAAACCAACATACAGAAGCCACCAGTCTATAGGGAGTTTCAAAACTCTGGACATCGCCTCGGGAACGAATTCAGCGATTTAATAATTGCTACCCGAGTCTCTCGACTTTATATCAACGTTCAGACTGGTTGACCTTGCATGCAAATTACTGGTCTTGAGTCTCGTTCACATTAGTCAAGCTATTTGACTTCGAGTCGTTTAAATATGGTACATGTCCCTGTTACGGTACTTTGACGCCGACTTGCTCATGAATGAATTAATTACTGATTTCTCTTACCTCACTTTTGCTCGGTGAAAATTTATATTGGTTTTCTGAACTTTTCTCTTTATTAAGGTGTTTTTTCTCGGGTTAAAAGCAGTCAGCTTGGTTCAAGTGACTTCAACTTCACGCTTGTACACACTAGGCAAGAAAAGTCGAAAGACTCTACTTCGCTCGAAACTTGAATGAAACTTGAAAAGATATTACAAGTGAATAACAGGTTCAAATTGGTAAAGTAGTTTCAAGTTATTTGAATTCAAGCGACTTAACTAATCTGAACGAGGCTTTAGCATTTCGAAGCGTACTAGAGAGCTGATTTCACTTAATCAGCTGTTTGCAATCAACGTTCACTATTTGTAAATGCTTTCATAATGCTGTACGACGCAACGATAAGACATTCAGAGGCTCGTATCGAAACCATAAACGACCTTTTTGACTATTCTCTGCGAAGAGAGATTTGCGACTCAGGTGATATTAGAAACAGCTGCGCGTCGAAAGTGATAGCAAACGAGATAAGCGTTTAGTTGAAGCTTTTTTTAATTTTGCATGTTCTGTGACTTTCACTTGACTGATCGCTCACCAAAAACAACTACCTTTCCATCCGATGCATATCAACCTCGATATGCAGCCCTGTGTTTACGTGAATGAAATCAAAAGTGCTTCGAATGATAATTTCAAGCAGGCATTCCTTTTCACGAGACGGCGCTCCTTATCGCTCCGCCTTAATGAATTAAAAGTCTATCCAGATTATATTCGTAATTACATCGACCCTCTATCGCGTCTGCCTCTGTTCCTCTACCGCTTTCATCGCCCTGATCTCATTCTTCCGTTATCTCGCCTCTGTTCCTTTTCAATGCGAGCAGCAGTTTCCGCAATCTCGATGGAACTTCCCCGACACTTGACCCAGTGAGGCGAACTAAAGTTTATCAAGGAGCACGCACAATTGGTCGCCCACGAGATACGTACAGGATGCAGATGACGAGTAACAAAACGGGAACAAACGGGACCGTTGAAATTAAACTGATACGATTGAATACTTGCGTCCGTTGCGAGCTGCCTAGCCACGCGCACACATTCGAAAGAAGACCGTCAAAGGGAAGTGGACCGAAATTTCTGCAGGGCCATGTTTCCCAGTGTAGAAAGAAACCGATCGAAGAGCTTTAAAGCTCCGCCGAATCTTCAAATCCAGCCGAACAACAGGATGTTTCCATAAATGCTCGTGCCGAACAATCCTCGCGATGCGTGAACCTCGATTCGCCCTATTCCGAATCGCCCGGGACCACGGGAGATTTCCGTCGAGCAGAATACTTTCAAAGGTCCCGGAAATGTTCAGGATACCGCCAACAGGCTTCTGAATTCCCGAGTACGAAGAAAGATCCGATGGGAGTGGGATATTTCGCCGGGTATTCCGGTCGAACGAATCGACCGAATAATTTCAAGGTATATTGGCGAACGTCTGACCGGGAGCGATCCTGCTTATCCATATCGAAGGCGAATTGAAAGTGATAGAATGGAAAGAAGAAACGGGCGGACAAGGCTGAAGGGCTATCTTGGAGGATTAGGTCCGTCGTACGCCGGCCGGTATGACGCAAAGGAAAATATTGCCGACGAGGTAGCCCCGTGTATGCGGCAACAAAAGCGGCAGCGGACAGCCATGCCGCCCGATCGACTTTCGGAGCTGTTTCCGCGATGGGCTCCGCGAAGGCCCTTTGGGACGCGAAGTACCTACACTCGGACGACGATCTCTCTTTCGATTTATTCTATCTCGAAATGTCTATACCGTGTACACTGCCGCCCCCTCCCGGCTTTGAACCGCTATCGAGAGCTACTTGCGGAATCGAGAGCAAGAATTTTCCTAACGCCGAATGCGAAGCATTAACGTCACATTGTTATGGAAATTTAGGCTCCTACTGGGGTTCGATTTCCCAGGAGTAACGTAGGCACATCTTTCTCCATTTCGTTAATGACGATTGCTTCTCGGTTCAGCAATCTTTGTTTTCCCTGCGACGTAAGTAAAGAAGAGGGTCTACCTCGGTTGGTTCTTGTATTCATTCGAATCTTGAAAGTTTTACTTGTTCCTTTTAGGGTATTTATAAATATTAGCCTTGAATTCGATGATTTAAACTATCTACGCGAACGTTACATTATTCCGGAACTTCGAATAAGATTGCTCGGTGCAGAAAATAATAAATTATAACGCAGCTCGTTACGCCTTTCGCGATACTTTACTTCTATGTCAATATTTAATTTTCTTCTTTATCACTTTGTGTTATCGTACGCCGTGGCCAAAGCGAAAGCGGGGGTTCACAAACCAGTGAGCGCTTTTGCGGCAAACGGGAGGTAAAAGAAGAGGAAAATTTTCCGTAGCACGAGTGAGCGTGTATAACAAAGGAAACGTGAGTAATCGGTAGATAAAGCCGCGGAAAATTTGGAACCGGCACCGCTCATCCGCGACCCACGACGACACAGAGCGTGTTTGCTTCGATGAAACAATTAATCGATACGGGCAACAACGTCCACCAAAAGGAAAGAGTATCTCCTATAACAGGAACTATGGTATTGAAACGTTTTAAAGGAGAAATAATAGGTCCATTAACTTTGAATAGGCACGTAACTCGTGCAGAAGAGAATGTTATGGGTCTACCGGCCTGGGCGTTACGAAAATTAATAGGGCGAGAAAGAATATAATGAATACGATGAAACGGAGGGAAAAGGGAGAGTATGGAATACTGAAACATTGCGTATCAAAAGGATAACCACGACGCTATAGAGCTCGTTAATGGCATCGTGCTGCCCAGCCATTTGCATGCAAATATCCCGATACTAACCTGAGAAACCTCTTTCACTATTCTACCAGAATGGCCCCAACGAGACACTTACACCAGCTTGATTCTGCAACTTTTCAATAATACATCCTATGACGAATTGCCACAAATCAGTAACACCTAAACATTCGACTCTTAATTCTATATCCTGACTTACGAGAAATTTTAGAAAGTACCATGAAGCACAGAAATTTGCGGCTTCAAAATAAAGTATACCCAAGCATGCCATGTTTTACTGCGTTCATGCGTGTTACGTTGCTAACGCAGCAGCAACGTAAATGGCGAACGCATGTGGTTCCCACTTCTCCGTTCCCGGTGGCCTTCCATTTATACTGGAACGATTCGAAGGCTCGATCGATTTTTCGCGAAGCCTGCCGCGCAATATTGGCGATGCGAGGTCTCGCGACCGAGACAACGCGACGCTTTATCAGTCAACACTGCCGCGAAATGCCGAAGATTTTGAGAACTCTCTGTCTTATCGCCTTTGACGCCCCAAGTCGGCACGTTTCATCGAGGTCGTCGCGCTTCCGAGGTTAAGTTCGATTAATACTCTCTGTGTCTTTCCATGGGGAACCGTTTTCCTCATCGATTTTAAAAACGAGCGCGCCCTTTGAAATCACGCCACGATGGTGCGTAATTCTCGTTCAATTAACACCGGTCAACGGTCTCAGATAAATGAAATAGATCCCCGGTAATTCAGATATCGATTTCCTCGAATGACAGCTCGGAAATTTGTGTACATTATCAGCCGGTAGCAATGGCGCGTAGTGCCAGCACCCTGCACCCAGCAAAGTGCCCGGCACTTTGTACGACTTCCGTGTTTCTTCCGCGTGTTAAGCGGTCAAAGCCTTCAAAAGTCAGGAGCCTTTGCTCTCGAGTAGATGTAAACACATTCGAGTAGCGATTGCAATGTAGAATAACAAAGAGTCTGTTAAAACAGTTGCGCAGAAACCCGGTGCTATGTAAGGTCTCCCTGATTTGTCATCAAGTTTATTCTGTACGAGAGTTTCAAGAAATTAATTTCCTCAGAATCCTGGTCTATCAAGGTCCTTTGATTAGCTATTTCTTGTCTATGAAAAGTGTCTGCAAAAGTATAGCTACGTGTAATGTGTTGTGTTATACATTAGAAACCAAATTATAGCACGAAGCATTCAATCTACTGGAGATTTGGTACTAAAGCTGCATTTAATCTATTTCATAGGATGTCCAGAATGGCGTACTCTTGGTGTATTGGCATTTTTGCACTCATAGGTAAGTAGCACGATGCGTTTAGCAAAGTAGATTCTATGAATAAATTTTACAAGACAAATAATGTTTCAGTCGCAGAGCAAGCATGGGCAGGCTTTACAGTTTCTCCTCAAGATCTAAAAGTCCAGTTACATAATCAGCGGCAGTTTACATTAGACGTAACGTGAGTATTTCGTCATTGTCAAAAGTGAGAATTTTGTGTGAATGATTTATGGGCTGTAAAATAAACTATTTCCCTAAGTGATCTAGTAGCTTACGTTCCTTTAAGGAAAATTTTAATCACCGCGGGATAACACTTGATAACATTATATATAAATACTGTAGTGATTGTGGAATATACCTAATTGCAATATTTCACGAACTATCTTTGAAGCATAGCCAATTAAGATAAGCCTTTCTTATGCTCCATGGCATTTTGCTTTGTTGCCCTGGCTGTATTATTGTAATTAACAAACAAAGCGAACGATACAAATAATGTAATTCTCTTTCGCAGAGACAAGTTTCTTCAAAGTGTGTTGGTCAGGGTGGACGTGCAACATCCGGATTTAGTTCGTGTCAACCCTTCTAACATCAGTATTAATGGAAATGAAATGGAAAGTACATGGAATATAGTTGTAACAGGTCTGAATGCTGGACATTCGATTGTTAATGTTAATGTCACTCCTAGCGATGTCGCAGAGTAAGTATTCGAAAATATCAAATTAAGAAAGTAGATTATCACCTTTTTATACGCTTTGGAAGTAGAACAGGTACTGTAACGGAACAGTGCTCTGAAATGATCTAAGTCGATAAAAGGCTGCGAAATTGATGTTCTTATAAGCACAAACAAAGATAGCTTTAAGTTGATTCACAGGGGGTAAAACAAACAGATACGAGCTCAAGGAAATTAACCGAATTAATCTCTTTCCCACCCTTCCCCTCCCTGGTATCAAATTGCAGTAGGAGATCGTATTAGTGACAATATCAATATTTACTTTTACGACTAAGTTCAAAAGATTCCGAAAGATTTTAATCAGCGATACATTCAATAGTACCCACTGACAGCAATTCGTAGAGATAGCCTCCTGACCTGTACTAGTCATCGTCTCTTAAACTTAAAGTTCAGTCAGTCTGTGTTCAGATTTTGAGCAGACTACTTTCTGCTCCAACTAAAATCTGTCTCAATTAGCTACAATCATTTTAATAAAAAGTGATTCGGTGTTATCGTTCCTGCTATTCTACAGTGTTTCGACGTTGTACACTGTGAAATTTGAAAATAAGTGAAACTCTACCCAAGTAATTTAAAGTAGTGAGTAATGACAAGTTTTAAAGTGATACTGATTCCTCGGGACCAATTGGATAAAGTCGATTTAAAGTAAGAAGGGAGTTTCAAATTTTTTTGCATCCTATACATTAACATACGCAACGATAGTGTCCGCATAACAATTATTGTAACGCTTTCTTTCTCGCATTCTTACAGCTTTTCACAAGCATTTGTCAGAGTTACGATAGAAAAGTCAGAGACACTTTACCATATAAGTAACGTGGTGGGATGGATATACTTTTTAGCATGGAGCGTAAGCTTCTATCCACAAATATACAGCAACTACAAGCGCAAAAGCGTAGTAGGCTTAAATTTTGATTATTTGTCGTTAAATGTGGTTGGATTCATTATGTACGCCTTATTCAACTGTGGTCTATTTTGGATAAGTGAAATAGAGGTACGTTAAATAAGGAAACAAAGGAGTAAAGATCGCATACTAATCTACGACTCCCTTTTCAGCTTGAGTATTTCAGGCGATCTCCAAAAGGTTTAAATCCTGTACAAGTGAACGACATATTTTTCTCTTTGCATGCAGTATTCGCCACTGTGATAACTATTATTCAGTGCTTTATTTATGAGGTAAATAATCAGCCTATCAACTGTCACGTTAATTATATGGAATCAACGCTCAATATACGAGAACAAAATTACTAATTTTTTAGACAGGCAGCCAGAGAGTATCTACGACTGCGCGTATTATTCACGGAATATTTACAGTCTTTGTATTAATTTCTATGATACTGGCCATAGTACAAGTGTTGGCATGGCTCGATTTTCTATATTATTGTAGCTACGTAAAATTGTGCATAACGTTGATTAAGTACGTGCCGCAAGCGTTTTACAATTACAAAAGAAAATCCACCGTTGGATGGAGTATCGGCAATATATTCTTAGACTTTACTGGTGGAATGTTGTCGATGCTACAGATGATATTGAACGCATACAATTACGGTAACGTATAGAGGACCGATGTGTAATTACAAAAACGAGCTTTCGATCTACTTTCAAATTATTAATGGCGATTATTTTTATCAGATGATTGGGGGAGTATTTTCGGAGATCCGACGAAATTCGGACTGGGATTCTTTTCAGTCGCGTTTGATATATTTTTCATTATACAACACTACGTTTTGTATAGGTACGTAGATTTTCCTTTCTTCTGTTTATCATCTACCATTCACCCAACTAACAGTTCATGTGCCACTGACCTTGTAGAATTATAGATAATACCGAGCCGTTTCTATTTTAAATCCTAGTAGCCAATTACGTTAAACTATTGCATGCTGCATGTTTTAGTGTATTGTTTAATATTAACGTTAAACAATTTGCATAAATATGAAAGCATAGTATATTGCATGTGCGAAATAATGTTATTTGCATGTCACGTATATTACGAGTAATTATAAAATAATTAACATTTTGTGATTTGACAGCAACTAAAAATTGGAAAACTAACGTTCTTTTTAATAAAAGCGATTAATGAGGCTCATAATAGAAAGTTATGAATAGATTGAGAAGTTAATACATATATTCGTGTTATTATATATATACATTTGTAAGAGTAACGAATGCATATATATAATAAAATAGAATTTATTTATTATGTACATACGAATGTGTATAAAGTTTCATTGAACACTTCACACTGACTACGTAGTGTTTGCTTAATTGTTATGCAATTTAATTCTTATACATGCATACATGCTTATGCTATTGCAAATAGTTATATACACGTGGTAGAGAAAAGTTTTTGATTTTACAGATTTATCAATGAAAAGATGATTGACCTCAATGACAGAATATAAGCAACGTTCACCGTTACTGTTGTCTTAGACTCATCTCACTGCCATATACATTTTCCTCTTCCGCATCGCGCAAGTTTGCAAAATTCGAAATTCTTACAGAACAAGTACCCGGAACGTAACAAGTGATGAAACACTTGTAAAATGGGAAAATTTATATGACGAAGACAAGAGGGCAATGGCGAAAGATACGTGCTCCTATCTATGAGACGGAAATAGGAATGTATTAGGAACAAAATCTTATACAATTTCGTTCCATTGCGAATGGAAACTGTTTTCAGTATTCGATATGTTCTAGTATATGTTATTGCATCGCAATACGAGTTTTACATTCCGTTTGATAGCATTCAAGTATATAAATTTCAATTGATATTAGGTTTATTATTTAATGTGTAAATGAATCTCTGTTGGTTGTTAATTATGAATAAATGTTAGAGACGAACGGGAACCTAATTTAATAGGTGTATATATTTTTAGGAATTAAATTGCCGCGTTTTAACGTAGATTAATAAATTTTGATGCATTAATATTAAATGAATATGTATAATATCTTTCCCATATAAAATAATTATACGGGTAAGTTTACGGTATACGAAAAGAGATAAATAAATTATCCGTGCCAAATGATCGTTTTGCAAATATAATATGCAAATGTGCTTGATACCTATCTGTGATGTTACGTCAGGGTCAAAAACCGTGAAAACTGAAAAACTCGTTGTTACTAATCGGAACTGTGCACATAGTGGTAACACCGCAACTAAAGAGAATTTTGATAATCGTCTAGCTCGTAGAAGAAATTTGTAATATTTAATACTTATTCAAAATTTCAAACGCCTTATAATTGTTCAAGTCCCTACATTTATATACTTATATGGAAAATTGTAATAAAAACTATCTGCATGTTTTTCTGCATTTTGACTTAAGTGTAAATGTTTGATTTATATGTCTCGCGATTTAATCGCCTGTCATTGTCCAGTGTTTCGACAGAGTCTGTCAACTATTTCAAGCCAATGAAGCTAATAAATTGGTTTAAGTCTGTACGCAGAGAGCGTTGTCGATGTTATGACATTTATGCATGTGTATTAAAGTTATGTTTATAGCGTGAGACGAATCGTTAAGTACAGAATGATTCAGAATTATGGATACGAATGCAGTACGCAACTTTGTAAGCCTTGTACACTTTAAACGAATAATAATTCTGTATCATATTGACTTGTACGTCTAGCGAGACTGGTATCGTTACGCTCGGTTCACGAAACGACCCTTTGCATGCATTATGGTGACTCTTAATAAACTCCCATGTAGCAATAAAGTTTTATCTGGAACGATGAAAAATGAAAACTGCTCTTTCGTGAAAAAAATCCTCGCGAGATATTGGAACCTTAATGACGTTAATGTGCTCATAAAGTTAGTGCGATAATTTGCAGTAAATCAGTTATTGCACTGCATATGTGGCAATGTATGTGTATGTGTGTGTGTGTGTGTGTGTATTGTATTAAATTTACTAACAATACTAATAAAACTAACATTTTGCAATGGCCAAGATTCAAGCATACACAGTTAAGAAATTTAAAGTAGTATCGCTCGTTCAGAAGACTCATAAATTCCCTATTTGATATATACTTTAAACCAAACGGTATTATGTATACATAGATCATGGAGAATTCGTTTCCACAGGGATCGTAAAGAATACCTTGAGATACCTGGTAGCAGTTACGAAGAATCGCAAGAGGACGAGCCGAATTGCGTTTGATATCACTTTCCGTCGACTTATTTATACCCGTATAATAAAGAACAACTATTTATCCATCACTGAAACGCGTAAACGAACGCCCGATACCGGTATCGGTAACTATGATGCCCCCACTTGGATATAGTAACCGAAAATTCACTCACCGAGCAGCATGGGAATTCCAACAGAATCCAACCGTGACCAGGGACGTATATAATTCCACACCACAACACGATGCACAAACTCGACCGAACCACTGTCTTTTGCCCGAAACTCTGCTAACGGTTGAAGCCGTTTTGGTTTTCGTAATTTGAACCGTTGATACTGACTCTCGATTTGCTTTCGATAATCGCGCGGCCATCTGTTGGTCGAAGATCGTTTCGTGCGATGTCGTTCAGCTTGCGCAGAACGTGTTGTTATGTGAGGTTATTGGTGTCATTCGGAATAGACAGGCAAGTTTACTTTCTTACTCGAGTTTCGTGTAAAATGAATTGACATTACTTTTGAAGATTGCTTGGAAAGAGTAATGTTAACGATCAATGATTCAGTTTTGATTTTAATGTGCTTTTCGACTTGAACAATTGATGCGTCGGTCCTAACCTCTTCGCGGGAATAATAATTTTCATTAATGTGAATATTCTTGTATTTCAGAATGAATGTAACTCCGCTTTTACGAACAACACAGACTGCCTCAAGCCTTTGCAGGAAATTGAATTGCTGGACGGCGGCAATAACGAAAGCACATAGAAAGACGTACAGGCGCACTTATCCTACACGTCTAGTTTTATCGGATGGTAGTAGCATTAATATAGAGTACGATGTACCGAGAATGATAATCACGCTTCCTCTTAATATGGATACCATTTCGGAAGAGCAGCGTCAAGCGAGGATACAGGCACGTACACCCCTGTCTAAAGTAAAGATAATCGAAGAGATCGAAGATGATTTCGACGAGTCGAAATATTATAAGTTCAAGATGTGATACCTATTACTTCAGTTTCATAGTTTCCTTGTACATTTAATGCATAGACA
This sequence comes from Andrena flavipes, assembly GCA_963971345.1. Taxonomy (NCBI): domain Eukaryota; kingdom Metazoa; phylum Arthropoda; class Insecta; order Hymenoptera; family Andrenidae; genus Andrena; species Andrena flavipes. The sequence goes on from OZ020480.1 coordinate 61,242,784, forward strand.
GAGAGATTTACACTTTTCATTAAGGGAAAGTTGCTGTATCTAGTCTGATACTGTTGTATATACTAATGAATATCTCTAAGCGATGCAGCAGGTGCCCTGTCCACAGAATTTTTTCATGATCTTTTGTATTCATAGAACTCTATTAATGATACAGGTAGCATCAAAATGTTCTTCGCTGTAACATTAAGAATGACCCAATAAAAATGTAGCTGTATATTAGACCCTACCTACCTTTGCTTATAATTATTAAGCTTAAAACGCACTTTGCGTTCGGCAAATAAGGCTTGCGAGAGACCAACGTTTCCATGCTTCTGTAGCCATATTCGGGGTTCTAAAACTCACGTCCCGTCGTTAATAGAACCGCGGTAGGAGAGCACGTAGAACCTATCGGCTATGAGCATCACACACACGTCGCGATTATCGATGAAAAAGTGAAAGTAAACGATTACAGTTTTCTTCGCGTCGAATAAGTGTCCCGCGCGCCGTTCGTTATTAACTTAAACGTACGTTTTCACCTTGCGCGTAGCACCCGAACACGTGTCAGTCAAAAAATTATATCCCGCAGCCCGGCCGTGACAAGAAAATTCGTGTCTGGCCGCGCGAGGCGATCGCACCGATTATTTGCGTTCTTTTTCTCTTTGACAAACATCGACAAGCACGACGATTTCCTTCTGGTGAACTTTCTCTGGCCACCGCGTCCGCGTCTTTTGGCCTTCGCGTTAATCATAAGTAATTGTCGAAGCCGCTGCGGATGAACTTTCAACAGTACACATCGAGATATGGAGCGAACGAAAGTGACGAACGAAAACAGTAAGCAGTAAAGATGGAAAGTGTCGCTTTCTATCGTTAAGGAAATTAGGAAGACCGAGGAGGAAATACATTTTGTCGTGTCGATGGGACAAACTTCACGAGCGGATATCGATGCGTAGATTCTACAGGATGTTTCAGGATCATGGATACTACTTGAGGTTATGAGTAAAATTTGTATAATGAAACGACAATCAAATTTTCAAACCTTTAGAATACAGGTGAAGGCACAGTCCCAGGAACTTAAACTCTTCGAAACACGCCCAAGTACCTACACACTTTCGATGGTTCAACTTGCCATTGCGTCATTCGGCTGTTGCTTTTTTATCCATTTGTGTCTTCCTGCTCGTAAACCCGTATAAATTGTTAGACAAACTTATGCAACCGATATTGTCTCTCTATTCTACAGTCTGTCGACGACACGTACGCCTGTGATTGTCACGCAGGTGTTATTTTCCCGATTCAATGCTGATGAACTCTCAGCGTTGCATTGTATCTGCGCGCGTTCCGCGAAAAATAATAGAATTGAAAGAAATAATAGTAAAGTGACAATGGGGAAAAATGACCTCGTGGATTATATTTTATGTTGTCTTAATCGATCCCCATTCAACGATTGTTCGCGAAAGTGAGTCGCAGTTCCTTTCTATTTACCAGGGGGGAATCCACGAACCCATTTTCGGTTCCAGCACGGTGATATAATATTTGGTAATGCGTTGTTAGCGTGTAATTGTGCGGATGCTTTGGATGGTGGTGAAACTTCCCTATTGCGACACCCTAGGAAAATTTTGCGGCCTTTGTTGGCCGACGTGTTGAGCAACAACATACAGAGTGTTTTAAAGTACGGGAGTAGGGAAATCCCTTTGAAAAGGTAAACACGATGCGCTGAATAAGATTCCTTAGTGAAAAACTTAACCGTGATTCACCAATGCGTGCTCCACAGTTTCGATTCCTTGCTTCTAGAAGAATAATTGAGGTCCTTGTACAAAACACTGTAAGTGCCAAAAACCAAATTCCATACTATAGTATTACCATTGGCATGTAGAACATTTTCCAATAATTTTTTTATATAATTTAATAGCACTTAAAGTGTTTCCTACAAGAAAATTTTTCTTTCAAATAGTTCCACTTATTTTGAAACGTCCTATATTGCGTATAGGTTGAATAAGGCGCTAATACGCACTAAGAATTAATTGGGATCTGATCGCCAGTGAAGAAAACAATGAAGACCCCTCGAATTCTTTAAAATCAAAAGCTTAGAAAAATAATTGACTTAGCGTCTTCATCAGAATTTCCTGATCCCTGCTTCCTACAGGATGTCTCAGAAATACCGTTACCGATTTAAATCGGTGATTCGAGCCGCAGTGCACTGCCCTTGTCAAGCACTGCATGGAACTCGAGCGAGGCCCTTCGAAGTTCCTCAATGATTTCGCGAGAATCGTCATCAACGACGTGTGCGCCTAAAGGCATCGCGTCAGTGGGAATGCCCGCCGCCGGGAGAGACGACGCGTAAACACCGTTCGCTTATAGCAGGTAAAGAGACACGGCAACACTATGGTGGGAGCCAGTTCTGTTATAGTAGGCCACGAGGCAGCAGCTCTGTACGTAGCTGCAGGTGTAGAACGACAGTACGAACTCTCTCTTAGTTTCTGCTGGCACTCCAGGCCTCTCGTTTTGCCGGAGTGTGTCGCTCCGTGAAAAACCGAGGCTCGAGATCGCTTCGAAAGCGATCCGGGCAAATGAAAACGCGATATCCACGGAGAGCCGCGTGAGACATCTTTAAACCATACCGATTTCCGCCTCTATCGAGCCGAATTCCGTGAACCGAGCAGCCCGTCTCGTGGTAGTCGATCGAACGCGAAATCGTCGGCATGGAACGACGTCGTTTCGATCCTCCGCCCACCGCTCGATGATGTGAACGTTTGTAGAAAAATAAGTGCTCGGGATCGACGAACCCTGCGACGTGTTTCGCGAATCGAGTGAAGCATCCTGGACGATCTACCCGATGACCGGCGATCGGCCGAGCGTTCGAGGCACCTCGAGTCTTTCGAAGGAGAAAGCAGAAGAAGTTGAAGAGTTCAGCCAGCTGAAAAAAACGGCGTCTCTCCTTGACAACCGCGGCTCCTCCAAGTCACTACCGATCCCGGCCTTTGTAAACCACCGTCTACCGTAAAAATCACGCGAAGCCAACTAGACTCCTTTAAAATGGAACCACCGGGTAGAAGATAATCGGAAATCGAATGATTAATCGTCGAGGAGCGAGAGAGTAGCGCGCGAATTTCAAAGGACGAGAGAAATCGGTAGAGGGGGAAACGCAAAATCGAGACGCTTGAATCGAGCAAGTCACACCGGCTCCGATCGATCGTCTGTTTTGTTTCCCTGCCCGATTTCGAGCGGATCCAGTTAGTTTCTCCATTGTTTGCACGCCGGTCGACTTCGAAACGGACGAGAGGTCGAGAACACGCTAATATTCGGGTGCTTGAGAGTTCCTTGCCGCGAACCGGTGAACACGTGCTCCTTGGGTCATCGAATCAGCACGCGGGCGATGGATTTTTGAGAAGAAGAGCTTGACTTCCCGCTGGCCCACGATAGTGAGATGATCGGTCAACTTCTATTCAGCTTTTGGATACTAGGATGGATCAGCCTTTACGGTACGTTTCTCGCATTGGAATATTTGTAATCAGATTCGCCTTTTCGAGCGATTTCTCTGATCGGATCGGGCTCGTTTATAGAAAAAAAAAAAATAGAAGGAATTGTGTAAACCGTATTACTTTTCAAGTATCTGGTGGAAATTCGATGACGACGCCGTTTTTAGCTGTATGCGTATCATTTAAACTGGATGTGGTCTGTAAATAGGCCGCATTTTTCCCGGGAAGCATCAGACTACCCACAGACTACTTTTGTTCTGATCTCCTTGCCATTTTTGGTTCTCACATCCGACTGTCGTACAATTACTCTGATTTTAACCGTATTACTTTTCAAGTATCTGGTGGAAATTCGATGACGACGCCGTTTTTAGCTGTATGCGTATCATTTAAACTGGATGTGGTCTGTAAATAGGCCGCATTTTTCCCGGGAAGCATCAGACTACCCACAGACTACTTTTGTTCTGATCTCCTTGCCATTTTTGGTTCTCACATCCGACTGTCGTACAATTACTCTGATTTTAATAGGAAAGTAAAATTATTCCGTAAATTCGTCAGTCGCTGTATGTAATTTCAATTTGGGGATGTTATAATCAGTGCTGTATTAACTTATAAGCCAAATAAGCACGTACTTAAGAAATCAGGAGAAAAGGGGACACCATAGAAATTTTCTGAATTTTACAATCTAACTTTTGTTAGAAACAATTTTTAATCAAATTATCGGAAATGCTAAGAAACTTTAGGTACATTAAGTTGAAGTGATCACCTTGTATAAGGAGGCCTCTAAAGGTCTTAATCCGTCCCTGCTTATAATTCTATTTGCCGCGACATTTAATAAAATGCGGAAGATTGAAGTGTGATGCCCGTTGACAAAAGAGACAAACGCCTCAAGTGTTCGCGTGGCTTACTTTTCCAATCCGCAACCACGGTTCCCTTCATTCCCTCGACGTCCACTTCGTGAATTCCGTTGTAGGAACCGTTAACAAATCGGGGACAATTATTTAATCATGTAATCGGACTCTGAGGTCACTCGGCGACGTCGTCTTAAATTTTAAGTGCGTTTCCTAACCGGCGTCTGGCCAGCGATGTCCGTTTTCACTCGAACCGCTGGGTGTAGCCCGGCCAGTCAATTTTCCCGAAATCGAATTGCGATATTAAAAAATTGATTCCTATATTTTCGTTTTATTTCGACACTTGACGAATAATTCTTTTAACTTTTATTCCTTATTCGAAATTTATTTAAATAATGTTGCCCATCTCTGAGTCCGGCGAATTTTTCACCCGATTGGAATTGAACTTTTGTCGTTGATTTCCAGAATAAATTAACGCGGGTTGGTAAAATTTGCAAAACAGGCAATCCATAAACGATTTCATTGCCTTTCAATGTAAATTGAAGACAATTTAAATCCTGAAAACTACAAGTAACCAAAAAAGTATGTAGTATTAGGTGACTCGCTTTGAACCGACATACACCGAACTGAATTTCTACTTAAAAATCGGTGTTCAGAACGGTGGGTGTAATTCCACCCTGCCCGTACGATGCAAGAATACACAGAGCGTGTATACGTATTTATGCGCGAGTTTTTGTTGTGCCCGTGACCGTGAAACTGTAACCAGTTACTTTCCTCAGAGCGACGTTAATCGTAATCGCCCTTGCATATACATACGATCGAAAAAAGGAGCAGTCGAAGGGGGAAACGAGTTCGAGACGCTTCGCGCAGAGGAGCATGTGGCATATCGACAGGAACGATGGGTAATTCTCATGAAAACGAGGAAAGGTTCACGTACACACGTGAAACTTCTTTAATTACTTCCTCTAATGAATTCGACGCGTTTCCACGCAGAATCCACTCTACATATCAAAACAATGAAAATGATCCGCGAGCCAACTGTTCGCGAACGCTTTCTTTTTCAGTTATAGCCTACTTTCGTTACACGCAGAGGTTCCTATGCCTCGCGCGTATTTCGGACACGAAAAACCTGCAATCGAACGTTTACCGATACCAGCGCGAGCCGCGAATCCACGCTTGGGAAACGTTCGATTGACAGTTTTAGGGTGGCCGCGAGCTACTCGCAAGTCGCAATCATTTTTTCCGTAATCTCCTGGCTGACAACTCGTTTACAAGTAATTCTTCCTAGGGCCAATAATAAGTGTCACGACGTCTCTCGACGCGGATCAGGTTTGTCAACTGACTCAACACGGAGCTGACCTTTTTTTCGCCCAGAATTCCTCGGTTCACCCGCCTTTCTCCGTGCGCGTAATTTCTCTGCGCGAAGGAGGATCTACAGAATCACGTGTCCCGAAGTGATCGGCCACTTTCGACTAACAAACACGGAGGACCTCTTCAAGTTCCCCGACCGAGTCCTGTTGCGTGTACAATGATTCATCTTGTCGTTTCTCTACCACCGAATGTGCTTTCCTTATTCACACAACCTTGGCAGTTAGCGATGAACCTTCGCGAATTTGGAAAGTCATTTACCAACGATACTCCATTCGTCAATTAATTAGAAAGCTTTCGGAGGGAGTTTGAAGAGGCTACCGCGGTGACTGCAATCGTATACATGCGACGTATAACCGAGTGCATCCATCGAGGTGCAAAGCAATTTCGAAATACCGTTCCACAACCTGCCAGGGACAACGAACTACATATTTCCCTTTTCCGTCGTTGCACGTCTCGAGCATAATTGCAACGCTGCTCTCCCGTGGTTTCTTTCTCTCTGTCGGTGATTTCGATGTCATCGCGGTTAGCCAGCCGGAAATACGACGACGCGTCTCGGGAAGACAGAGGAAGAAAGGAGAAAGAAGAAAGAAGCAGTAACTGAAACGTCTAATTCTGATTACACTTGGAGAACGAGAACGGGACGTGAGAATAAGCTGATTTTCAAGATCAATCATACTTCTATTACCCATCGCTCGAAGAAATTGGAATCGCGCCAGTTACGTGTCGCGATTGAAGCAATAGGAGAAATATTGACGTTTCGATGAGTCAGAATCTTCTGAAAATGAAATTGGGAATCCTAGGTACATCAGTATTATTATTAGTATTTATTTAAACAGGACTAGCCCTTGGTATATAAATTATACAGTTATAATCATTATATGAGGGATTATCTATTAAGTAAATTCAATTTCAATTGATGCTAAAAAACAACAAAAATAAAAGCTACTGTACAAAGTTTGAGTGAGAATCCTGTGAGATGAAATGAGATTCCCATTTACAGGCTCAGCCTGTGCTATCCTTGATGTTTAGAGCGTGGTTTTGAATAAAGGAAAAGTTCTAATAAAAATGAAGGAGAGAAGAAGTGCCTATTGTAATTGAGGGTAACAGGACAGGACAAAGATTTGGGTAGGTGTGTTAGGTGAGTCAGGTTTAGTGACGTACTGTGTTTGGGTGACATAGAAACTGAGATGGCGCAATGTTTCGGTTACCCAACTGTTGGGCGATGTACGGAAGGTTTTAAGTTTGAGAGAAAATATTTGCTGTAGGCAATGTTGTTTAATTAACGGGAATAGGTGCTTTACGTGCGAAATTCTTTTCAAGGACCACTTTATGGGTATGTAAGCTACTGTGAATTGTAGACGAGACAAAGCCAACGAGACTGGAGAATTGTCACATCCGGAAACACATTTCTGCCCACGGTTTTGCTGTAGGAAGGTCACACTTCTGAACTCTGTGTCTAAAATCCAAACATTACCATTTTTTGTTCCAAGCAAACCTGTTTACTCAATTATAAATAGAATGTATCTGGAGGATTACTTCGAAACTGTATCAAAGAAGTTGATTCTCATCTAGTTAGATTTATTAAATGGATTCTAAGAATATTTAAAGTCCTCTAATTGCACACAATTTTTACGCTTCACTGCACCTCAGCGTAATTTTCGAGTTACCATTAGTCTTCTTCTAGAAATGTAAATTTTGATATGTCGAAATTTGTAGTTGAAAAAATAGTTGTGGAAAAAAGCGATTTTTGATTACAATTCACCAAATTTTTAAATTTGAATGTCCAGGTCTAAAAATTGACAGACATATTGGCAAAGAATAAAAAATTACCTGGGGTGCGACACACCCGTGTGACCACGAAGAATTAAGAATCCCTCACGTAATAATAGATCACAGCGATTATAGCTGGAGTAGTTGCACCAGAGTAGCCGCGAGCTTGTGAACGGAACAGTCTGAATTGCGTTTTACCAGAATATACCGGAAGTCGGCTCCAAAGAACTCCTTATCGATTGTGCAATTTAGCTAAGATATCCTAAGCATTTCTTTGCTATGTAAAAAGTTACCATTTTCTCCTTTTTTCGCCACGTACTTTGCTTTCTCCAGTTTATTTCTCATTCGGTTCCTGCGGTTCCCCTCAACTGTCATCACGCTGGAATTTAGATATCCACGTTTACGTCACTTGCTTCCGACGCGTTATGTTTTGTCCGGTCCACGAAAAGAAGCAGCAATGGATTCAACAACTGGAACGTTTCCCAACCCGTTTGGCTCTCTGCGCAGCACACTTTTGCACGTCGAGGGAAAGGCGAGGTGGCGTCACGACACAGCACCTGCGTCGTGGGCGGCATCTCGAGCAAAAAGATCGAGGAGTCGGAGTTGGAATCTATCGTCTAACGCGTCCACGCGAGCTGCGAAGCGCGTAGGCAGAGGTCGAGGATTTCTAGAGCCCAAGTTAGAAGGTACTTTCTCCGGCGGTCTGCGTTCGTTTCCTTTTTCCATTCTCGTCACGAATCCTCTCCGCGATCGGCAACTCTTCGATCTAGATTGCGATACGCGAAGATCCATTTGAGAAACAGAGGCTGGATCAGTGTCCACGTCAGCGCTAAACAGTTTCCAACCCCTTTTTTACCGTCAAAGAGATGAAATCGCTATCGGTGAACTTGATCTCGAGAACACATTAGAAATAATTGCTTGCATGTACTTAAACTGGCGGCATTTGTTTTATCGGGCGTTAAAAGGATCGTTTAGATGGCGAAGAGAAAAGCTATTCTCGAAAGCGTAATACTTAAACCGCACCCTCTTCCGATTCTTGCAATCGGTATCGCCTGAAAATTCTATGTCCACGTCTCTTATTGCCGTTCGCTGCCTCCGACGACTTTCTCCGCATTTATCACCGTTTCATTTTCCATCGTTGGACCTTGATCATTAAATATACATGTACTCATCTCGCATACTGATTCCATCGCGTGCCTATTGTAATATTTCTTTCACCGTTGCCTAATGTCTTGCCGTTCCATTTTGATGACCTCCTCGGAGCTTCAATAAAACAACACTGTTTCCATCCCGCCGGATTGGCGATCCTCTCCAGGCAGATATATTTTCAATTCGACGGATTTCTATCGGGGAATCCCAGGTCGTTGTTTCGATGACGGTAGCAGGTCGCGAGGCGCTGCAACGTGGACTTCCGGGGTGGGAAAGGGAAACCCGGAGTCGCGAGGGTATTGGAAGGAACGCGGATGGGCATCGCGTCACGTGAATTGCGAAAGAACGAGTAACGATCGCGGCTATTGTCCACTTGTCACAGCTGTCGTCTTCCTCTTTAACCAGCGGCCTTCCGGTTAGAAATCCATCGGCGCTCGGTCTGGCCAGTGAGAGCCGTCCGCGATCTTCCGACTTCTCCTGACCGTGGCCGTTGCGACTCACAGGCACGTTCCTCGGCCAAATGTTTCCTGCTTTCTTCCGTTTAGGCGCATGTAATTCACTTTAAACGGCCAGGCGTATATAGGCAAGCATGCATGTACCCCAGAACATGGCAACTGGATCCGCATTTCATGGAAACTACCTCGGAACGATGCTGAAATTGATCGTGTTATTCGAATACTTGAAATACAGGAATTGGTTCTAATTTTATTCATTTATTTAACAGCAAACTGTTATAACCATTTGGAGATACAATCCAGTTCATCAAGAAGACGTAAATTAGAGTCAATAAAAGAAGACAACATAAAAAAGGAAATAATAATTTAAAGAAAAGTAAAAATAAATTGAAGAAAATATACAATAAAATCTGTTTATTATTTTCTAAAGTATTTTAACAATGTTGATTGCAATTTCTCCTGCTTCTTCGTGTCTCCGTATATGTGGTGATAAACCCGCAGTAGTTTGTCCAAGTCAGAAAAGACTAATTGTTTCCACAGTTGTACTAAATGAAACAAGTCTCGCGAAACTCGCATTAACTGAATTTCTTTTGCATTAAATGCGACCGGGTATCACTTTACCTACCTGTACAGTAGTGTCTCAAAGGAGGACAGGGATTCTGCGTCAAAATAAGGTGATCGCTATCCCCTCTAGTTCCCCCGTTTCTGCCGCGACGAACGAGGCAGACCTATGAATGAGAGAGAGGCACTCAGTCTTCCTCGTTTTACGTGATAAGGCAATAAAGGCGAGCCGGAAAGACTGCCTGTTCAATCTGTATATCGAAGCGAGGAGTAGGTGAATAATTTTTGGGAGTAGGACACCCGTTACTTTCGCGGACAGGTGGACGATAAAGTTAGCTAGAAAGTCAGATGGAAAGAAAAATAGAGGGTAACTTCGGGCGCCCGTCTGATTCGATTTCATAAATTCAAATCTGTTCGACGTACACAGTTACCGAACGTGATTACGAGATTTCCGCGCAGATCTGTTCGCGTGTCCTAGATTTCTGATGAATAGGTGTAATTATGGCGAGAGCTCGCGAAGGGTGCCATTTTCCACCGGCATGCAGTTCGTTACTCCTACGCTGCGAACGTCTAATTATGAAAGAAGTGTCTCGCCTCTGTAACATTATTTAAACGAGATCGCTTAGAATCGCCCCCGAAAAAATGGGCCAACCCGTGAAACGCGTCCAGTCGAATCCGTTGATCCGATTGCGAGCTAGAGCCAATGGTGAGAGGAGACCTTGAGAAGAGATTTATTGTATCCTCGTCAACGGTGAAATGAGAAAGGCGTAGCCGTAAGGATCGGTAACTTTCATCAGCCACCATCGCCACGTGGTCCGGCCACTTTCCGCGTGAATCTTTTCAGATGCAAAACCGCTTCGTCTACGGGAGGCGTGGATTCAGCCTCGAAGTATTACTTCTTCTCTCTTTACACGACCAACAAATGTCTTCCCATTCAACTTGCAATTCTCCGTTTCGTTTCTGAGCTCCACTTCCACGATTCCACGAGAGGCTTAATTGTACGGCGATGCGTCAAGATCGGTCACTTTCTTTTCGCTTCCAATCTCCTACGCGTTTCCGTGGGTCGATGCTTCTAGGAAATCTCGACGATCGATCGCTTTTTTCTACGAATTGCTTTGGGAGAGTTCCTCTTCTGCTTAGCACGCGTCTCGATCACGCAGAGATAGAGAATAAGCCGACTGCCCGCCAATTGCCGCATTTATATTATTTTATTTTTCACGAGTTCAACTCGTATTATTATTATTATTGTTATTGCACGAGTACATAACCCTTTACTTTACAATAATAAGAAATAAAGGAAACAGAAAAAGAAGTGGCATTAGCTTTTCGAAATAAGTTTACGCAGAGACAGGTGCAAAGAGTAGGTTGACGTTTTTTCTTCGACGATGATGCGCCGTTTTTTTTTCTACACGATCGACACTATTTGCGCCAACAGGATCGTAAGATCTGATCTCTCCATCTTCTTGTTCGACGTTCCACTTTTGGGGACGTTGAAATTTGGCACAGCCTTCGGCATAAAATTACGACTTCCTAGCGAGCCATAGACTACAAGATTCCCTAACGGGTCTCTGCGTAGAATGCAACAGGTCGGGCCAAGAATTCTGTTTTAAGGTCACCGATGTAGGGACAACGCGCCAGAGTGTCGGTGCCGGTCAGGAATAGCAGCATAACGGTTCCACATTCGATATTTTCCATCGAACGGACCCTGTCCAGGTGCGGGAGAGCCCCGGGGAACAGACGATTCAGCCTAGCTGCGCGCACGTAATTGGGGTCACGAAAAGTGAATTGACGAGATTCGAGAGGAAGAAAGGAGGTAAATCGCCTCGCCGATCTCTAGATAAAGCACCATAGGTTACGGAGCAGAGGTTCGTTCACCTCGGCTGGTTGGAAACTGTGCCACTATCCGATTTTAACGCCGACCCTTCTCTGACCTGTTCTACCTTGATCGCTCAGCGACGCAAGATGGAGTAATTCGCGACCGAATGTGGCGAATAGAAAACGCTGGACAACTGAAGCTTAAGCACACTGACGTATGTCAGTGCTAAAACGGTGGGCCATCTAGCAACGCCGGGTTAAGAGATTACGTACCCTTGACAGGTCTAAATGTAGAGCCACTTTTATGTTTTTTTTTTAGGTAAAGAAACTTCATATTTGAAAATCAAGATATACACCTTATTGTGTATAAATCAGGCTGTATTCTCTGAAAAAATAAATTTGATATCTTAAGAAATGGCGCCATAGCCGCACCTTCTCTCAAAGCCTCTTCATAATTACCGCATTTACAGTGCCAAAAGTATCTCAGAGATTACTGGACCGATTTCGATAAAATTTTGCACGAATATTTTTAAGACTATAATCTAGTACCTATCGGTGCTATTTTGAGAAAATATATTTATCAAAAAATGGCAGCTACTCAAAGTCAAGCATGTGATTTTTGACCCAAGTTTTTATCTTCTTTTGTTAATAAAAAGCAAAAAAAAAGACACTAATCGAAAAATCGCCTGTATCAGTAGTAGATTACAGTTTGTTAAGGGTATGTAACCCCTCAATTGGTTACATGGCAGCGGTTCGTGCTACTTGCGGTGTCCTTTTAAAAATCCACTTCATGGTAATGCTATCAATTAACCATGAACAAAATCGAAAGGATGAGCAATGAGCATAACTATTCAAATGACCGCTGCAGCGAGGAAATTTGTATCGCAAATAACTCTATGAATTATTCAAACGTTCCACCTATTCTATGGAGGAACAAAGAATCCTTTCGAATCAAGCGAGCAGGAATGGCTAAGAATAACCCACCCAATCCGCCCAATTAAAGCACCACACTTTGATACCTATCTGAAGCAATGATTTCTTTCAGTCCCACTGGAATAAAACACAACTGAATTCGACTACGTATCGCGCCATTCGCGTGCACGATTCCATGCAGCTTTATGTAATTCATTACGTGCTAATAGAAGCGAAAGAAACTAACAAAAACTGAGCGACGCAACAATTGCACGTGGTCGACCAGCACAACATCCATTGTGCTCTTGTATCGTGATTGCTGTACATCCGGATGGCGCCCAGCAGATGGCAATCGAACCCTGTGAACATCCACAACGAAACAACGCGTTGCAGAATAGAAGATAATGCGAGAGAACAGTTCCACGTACAAAGAATACCGAGAAGCTCGTTGGATGTGGGTCAGACAGACCATGATCCCGTGTGAACTGGTGCACGCGGCAGGTTTGCACTTTTTTCAGGTTAACTGCGTTTTCAGGTGATTGCGAAGCTGCACGCTCAGACATTTCCTGTTGCAGTAGATAGTTAAATCCACTCAAGGGCTATTCTACTTCGATTGGCCGAAATATTGAGTTATTTTTTAAAGATTTTAAAGATTTTTTGTTCATGAAATAAATCTGTTTGGTATTTATTAAGCTATTCTTATATTAGGTATACCAAAAAATGGAAGTTTTCTTCAACTGAAAATTATTCTTGTAAAATTGAATAGAATTTTTGTAATTTTTTTGTATAATGTAGTATAATATAGTAACTTAATATTTACTTAGGAAAAGAATCTTTAAAAATAGCGTTATTTTTCGGTCGATCAAAGTACTCCCTCGTTTCTTCAAGCACCCCTTTCCCAACCTCTTTCAACCAGTAAAGGGGCAGCGGGGTTTTTAAACAGGATCGAAGAGTTATTAGTTCATACACCGCGGTTACGACATTATTGACGTACAGGCGATACCACCGTAAACACACGCGCGGACGATCCTTTATGGTTAATGAAGGTGAAGCAATCTTCCGAAGCGGTTTCGAAAGCCCCGCTCGAGTCAGCCAGGACTTATCCGCGCAGAATATATTACGTGTCTGATTGGAGTCGATCTCGAACGCCTTTCTCCGCTTAGATTTTCATTAATCTCGCGAATTCAACTCGCTATCGGCTAATGAATTCTTCGTTTAGCCGCATCCAAGTTGGGTCTGGTGCGTGTCTGCGTCTCATTCATATTGGAGCCTGTAATCCTCTGCCACGTATGATTTATGATAGTTTGATAAGTTTGAACTTTAAGAAAAGGAACAATGTTGCCTAGCGCAATTAAGTATTTATTCGTGGACTACTTTTCATAGGAAATATATCGTCTTGACGTTGAAATTATATTCAAACTAGTCCCTGTCTGGCAGTGTGGCGAATAGGTCACTTCAATTTTATTAGGCAAACTGTGATTAGACTCTAAACTTTAGAAGAATGCAAAAAAACGATATAGCTTTCCTCGCGCCACTGCAATTTTCATGAATTCAATTTTAGAATAATTCAAGCCAACACGAACCCCAAAGACGGCTGTGGAAAAGGAAAAAAGTATAACGCGAAAATCGAGCAAACGACTTCGGTGTAATAATAGTTCCTTGTATTTCGTAATCGCGACAGACTTTTCCAGCGAATTATGTAAACTCGTTGATCTAAAAGCGACAGCTGTTACGGAACTCGAAGTACACCAAAGGGTCCAGCAGGCAAAGGACGCGTTTTCTCTCGCGCTTTCCGTCTGGCTGAACTATCGTCTATTATTTCACTGTTCCTGCGCTCGTCACGCAGGATACACGGTCTACAGGCGATATAATCGGTCTTGTAGGTGTATAATTAATGGATTTCGCAAATCCTGTCAAGGGGCTGTGGCATTCTTCGGATGCTGAAGCGTCTTTAACGGCTGTAATTACGTTCACACGATCCATGGCAAATGGGTACTCGAATCACTTAATTATATACATTAATCGAAGGAACACGACGAGTGGTTGCTTCTTCGCTTGGCAAGATGACACCCAGTAGCAATTCCTGTTTCTTGCTAATAATTCAAAAGAAAAGTCGTGAATTTCAATAGATAGAGATTTCGCAGCCTCGCGTTATCACACTTTCATAATTATTATTCGACGCGATTGATTGATGAGACATACTGAACGTACCTGTCCCACTAATGTCACTTACTCTAATACGTAACCCATAAAAAAAACCTGTAAAGGTGCAAATCCACAATTAGACAAAAATATAGTGTCTCTCATGAGGGTTTAATCTCACGTGGTAATTATTTCATTATTTTATTACTTTTTAATTATTTTGTCATTAGTTTCGTGAAACTAGACTCGAATGAGATATGTTTCACGATGTATTATCAAAAGTCTCATCTCTCGCGACTATTTCCAATATTTACATTTAGTTGCTAAGATTTTTGTCTCACGATAGAAAAGTCTCATTGTGGATTTGCACTTTTACACATTGAAAACAATTGCTCGATTTACTCGACAATAATTTTTTTTTTAAAAAGAACTCACCCCCGAGGTGAATTGTAGTACAAAAATATAATTATTTTTCAGCTTTTAGTGCATTTCGGATCAAATTAACTAAAATCATCTAACTTAAAAAATTTATTTCTATACATCTTTTTCCTTGGACGATTAAAACTCGCGTGCAAAATTTCTCCCACGAATTTGTCCCTCCTCCTCTTTTTATCCCGGAAGCAAGCCCACAATTTCCTATAAATTACAAAGCACGCGACGATCTATCGTCCACTCCGAAATCGGTTTCGCTCGAGGTCCCCCGGTGTCTCAACTCGCCGCAAGTGTAATTCCTGTACATCGCTAGGACACGGATTTTGCTCAACAGCCGATCGACGAAATCGGCGAAGAATCGAGAAGTCGTTCCTGTTAAATCCTCTCCTCGTTTCTCGATCGATCGAACGTCGGCGACGTAGCACGTAGCTAATTGTCATTGAGGATGCGTAAACCGGTCATGCTCGCTCGTCATCGACGATGGGGACCTTGACACAGCGCGCGGCAGGCCCCGGCTAGACGCGATCGCCGATTTTTCCGCGGCCGATCCGCCGCTGGAAAGTCGCGAGCCGCCTTAAAAAGAGCGAACCAGACGAGCGTCCGAGGCCAGTCCTGATTTCCCTTTTCCATGCCTCTCCCTCGGCCGGGACCGCGATCTTTTTGTCGCTATCGGCAAAAACACGAGGAAACTCGAACCGCTTGCCTCTGATCGTCACCATTAACAGACCGCGGTCCCTCGCACGCCTGGCTTTCTTTTTCCGAATTTCACCTGCCGCGCGCGGACTGGTCTGACAGAGTTGGGCATTAACTAACGAGGGAAGATCACAAACCCCGAGATTACAAAAATTATGAAACTTTGGGAATATGTAGAGGATGTATAGATATGTGTTAAGGAAATTTTTCATGCTGCTCTTTATTTTAAGGGGGTGCAATGGACCCTTGGTCCAGCTATTTTCCGATTTCGTGTTATAACTCCCGAACTCTAAGAACTGTAAGTTACTAAATGATTGTATTAATTAAAAGAAGTAACTTCTATCTGAAAAGTTTCTTCTATCTCTTGCAGTTTACGAGTTATAACACATATTCGGAAAATGGCCAAATTTTCGGGGGCCGATAGAGTTCAGGGACCAATTTCTCACCCTTAGAGTGAATTTGGGCAGCAAAAAAGATTTCATAATTTTTTGAATATCCAGCCTGGGAATTCGTAAATAAAACATTATTTAAATAACGGATCAAATAAAAGTTACCTTAACATTTTTCGCTATTCGAGGTTCGAAAATACGGATATACTTTATTCAACACATGACGAATAATTTTTTTAACTTTTATTCGGTATTGGAAATTGTTATTTAAATAAAAAATTTGCCCATCTCTGTTGTCTTGTCAGTTCATCCGCGAAGCTACATATTCACCTCTCAGTCGACATTTCCCGCCCTCCCGATTTCTAACGAGATGATCCACTCCGTCCACTCATCACCCAACAAAATGAGTTTCTCTTTCTTATCTCGGCCGATCCGCAACACACCGATACGGAACTTTCTTCAACCGTTTTACTTTTATTCAGCCGCGTCCACGCCCTCTAACGCCCCAGTGCGCTTCGGCGTAGGCGAAGCGGAAGTTGGGGGTCTACCTTCCCGCTTTCCTCATCGTCCCTCGCGGATTTAAAGTGTTTGCATTAATTAGAAGCTTGCTGGGAGAGTTCTGTATTAAAAATCGGGGAGTTCCCTCGGCTCGTTGCGAAACAGTCATGAGAACGAGTTCCCTGGACACACGTATTCCTTCTGATAACGCGCGGTTCTTGCTGCTCGAGGCTTTTTCCAACGTTGGATCTAGGTCGTAAGTTCAGGAGACGCTGGCAATCTTGATCCGTGGCTTCTCGACCTGCAGTCTCGCAGTGACAGGTGCCGGCGATTTTCCACGGGCACTCGGCGCCTAGGACAGGAGCTACAGATATTACGAGACCGTCGGTTGCTCTTGTCCGCTACGTTGGCGTTGCATCGATCATTAATCAAGGGACCAAGTTCAGCATCCGCTCGTACAGTGGCGTGCTCGGGATTTAATCCTCGAGGGAGCTGAGTTGAAGGGATAACAATATTTTTAAAGCAAGTTTAATGAAATTCATCGGGTGATTATGAAAATTTATTTAGAGAATGAAATCTCTAAACTCTGGTCTAAGGTGCGTTTCATTAGAATCGAGTGCCATTTATTTAGGATCAAAGTTTCCTGCACTCGAGGCAGAAGATGAAGAAGATCTACTGAAATATTTCTCCAAGGTCATAATTCTCGACATTTCAAGGTCACAACTTTCTCGTTCGGATAAGGGGAAGTATCTTATACTTATTTCCTAACACCAGCGCTGATACTGTCAGCGATCCCTTTCTCCCCTACGAAACAGTTCAAAGTCCTCTGCTTTGATTGGCGATTTAATCGAAGCTAATTACACACTCTGGCTGGGACACGTGTTGCACGCGTCAGTTGATCACACGATAAATCAGGATGTCAGTGTGAGCTACGCTTACCTCGCGAACTTCTAACGCAGGTGTCCGAGACAAGTTGCAAGATCGCCTGGTCGATCATCTAACTTTCCCTTCTCACGACTATCGCCTGCGAACGGACGCGAACTACGTCCGACAGGCTTCGATCGTTGTCCCCGATATCCAAATCAGACCCGCGGATGTTTCGATGCTTGACTTTCTGGTCCATGAAACCTTTGGCTCCCGTGGTCGCAGCCGAGTAACGCTGTGGGAAAAGGCAGCAACCACTTCCGGAGGCTTTTCGGCTCATTTGCCAAGCTCTTTTTATTTACAATACTGGAAATTGCATTACTCCGATAGTTAGCCTGCATTCAGTTGCATCGCATTTAGTAATAGTAAAGTAGAGCGTCAATTATCCGAACTATTTGGGACCGCGGTGGTTCGGAAAATCGAACTGGAAGACTTCAGTGATGAAATTAATGAAAATATATATAAAAAAATAATCTTCACACCTTTCGTAAAAAATAGTTACTATTATTAATTTCCCTAGTTAAGGGTTCGTTTTTTAATATTTTTTTATAACAAAGTTACTGAGACATTGCTTTTAAAATAAGGAATTAATTGTAAGAAATGTACAAAATATTTAATATTTCCAAAAAATTCCCAAAAATTACGTTCTTTTTGGTTTACCAATTAGGCTTCACCCTTTAGGTTACTACTTCTCTGTTTAGATGAGATTTTGTTTAAAATTTCTCAATAAATGACTAGAAAAATGAAAATAAATTTTTCGCAGCAAAACTTCAAAACTCTTATACTGTAAAATCAGGATAACTGGTTATAAGTTTGCCATCTGCCCACAGAATCTATCCCTACATCCTGATAAACAGTTTTATCAGTGTCTCCCTGCACCGTTCGGTTTGGGACGGAAAAAAATAGCCGTCGCGTTCTAGAAGATTGTTATTCAGGGGTTATGCTAATCACAGCGCAACGAGCCGAAGAAACCGTTATGAAGATTTGCACGAATCTATCAATCTGATCTACGGTGCGTGCAACTCCGCCGAGATCTTGAACTTCGACTCGTTTATGCGCTGCTCCGAACTTTTAGGGATGCACTTATTTTGAACGACGCTTTATTGCGCGGCGAAGTGGTGCGCGACAAATATTTATTGTCGACAAGTAAATATTGTCCGTTCTAAGGACCATTGCGGCTCGTTTGCTCCTTCAATGTCATGACGCGTTAAATAAACTCTCAGCTCCGCTCAGAGAGGAAGCAAGTGACATTTTTCTCTAACATGTAAGTGTCACGAAAGGATGTATGTACTTGCTAGTAGATTGCAGAAATGAGTGACCATGGAGTGACCAATTTAACATGCTACATGCTAGTTTACTGCTCATGTCTAACGCTTGTCACTTCAATTTTCTCGGTGAACGCTACCGCTACGGTGCTTCCCAGGTATTTATAGAATGCAACGCGTAGAGCACCGCTACTATAATACTACAGTATATATTTTGATTTTTGGCACTTAGTGTCTTCTGCAAAGACTCTTAAATTTTTCTTTTCATGCTATATTAATGCAAAGAATAGAAAATTTGGTTATGCAGTTGGGTATACTTAAGCGCATTTAGCAATCAAACCAAATGAAATTTCATAAATAATTTAAAACCAGGGAAGTTTTTATTTCTGAAATTTTTATTATTTATTTTTAAAATTTGATTCTTCACAGTTACAAGTGTTTTCTACAAGGACTCTTCGCTGTACTTGTGGTCTGGAGCAGTGCACGTTAAAGAAAGGTGCGAATGGAACCGTTTGCAAGTTCGTTTCATTTTCTAGGAGATCCAGCGGTGTCGCAGGAGTGGCCGACGCCCCTGGACGAGGCCGCGGACGAGAAGAACGATGCAGAGATATTTCGAGCTGTCGTCGAATCGATGAAGCAGTGGGCTTTGCACAAGTCGTATCACAGGACGAAGAGAGAGGTCTCGAAAGTCTGCTACGAGGATGTCGGCTGCTTCGAGGACACGGGGCCCTTCAGCTACTTGGAAATGCTCCCGTCGCCTCCCAAAGATGTCGGCACTAGGTACGATACCAGTAAAAAACATTTAAAATATTTATCACCGTTTCCACAGAGTTTCAACAGCGATCGAAAGGTATCCACAGGGTTTCCACATCGCATCGATAGCTTCCTTCGTTACTCCGCGTATGATGCTATTAAAACGGTCTCCTACTATGCACTGTGAATCTAGTTTGTTAGAGCATTTTCCAAAGTCTCGCTACATTTCTTATATGTAACGCGATGCTAGCACGGGTTGCATTCAACAAGTGTAAATTGCACGTTTTGCGCGCACCGTTGCGTAGATAGGAGAAACAGGACTATAATAAGTCCAAGTAAATGGAAATGGACTTGACTCAGTTGCTTAAGGGAAGTTAGGCAACCCGGAAATTCAGAAAATTATGCAACTTTGTGTGCAAGTAGTGTAGTTTCTTCGTAACACAAAACTATTTTTTGTTGATGCGATAGTGCGGTTTTAGGGGGTGAAATAAAAATCTAAACAAAAATTGCATCTTCTTTTATATCTACAAAATTGTGTACAAATAATTATACAATTAAGGATAATTACTTACGCAATTTTGTAGTTAGAAAAAAATGCAACTGAAACTATTCCATGATAAAGAAAACTCTAAATTTTTTCAAAGGGTGACTTCACTCCCTAAAACCTCACTATGCCGGGTTGCCTAACTTCTCTTGTGACGTTCCTTCCCACCCACTTGGATTAACGGGTTGCAAATTTTTCGAAAATGTCATCTTGTATCAAAAGTTTTGTATCGTCGTAGGTTTCTAGTGTACGGCAGCAGAAAGGCGAGGTCCATTCCGATGGAAGTTTCTGCTGACGATATAAACGACAACGCACACCGTGCCATAGATCCCGATCTACCAACCAAGGTGATCGTACACGGATTCGGGTCCAGCTGCGACCATGTCTGGGTGTACGAGATGAGGTCCGCGCTGATGACGGTGCACGAATGCAATATAGGTTCGTAGTGACTCCAATGAAACTAGCGATTAATCAGAAAAAAAAATAACTGAAAATTATTATTATTTTTCTTATTATTACTGCATGGGTATATTACCGTTTAGTTGACAATGTTAAGAATTATAGAAAACAGACAAATTATCGAGATATACAATTCACTGTACTTGTTTCTAATTTTGTTTAACATTATTGAGAGAACGCCTTCTTGTATGATGTGAATTGATAAAGATTAAAATGAATTTTCAGTTTGCGTCGATTGGGGTCCAGGAAGCGCCGTGCCTAACTACGTAAGGGCAGCGGCTAACACTCGTTTGGTTGGCAGGCAGCTAGCGAAGTTAGTTAGAAGCTTGAATGTACCTTTGGAGAAGGTTCATCTGATTGGGTTCAGTCTTGGCGCGCACGTGGCTGGATTCGCTGGTGCTGAATTGGGAAACGTCTCCAGGATCACAGGTACGGATGCGGTAACTGTTGTAGATTCAAATTTAATTAGAAGCTCAAAGTCGCTCGGGAAATTATCCCCAATTCTCATCACCATCCCTCTTTTGCTCCACCTCATTTAGCTCTCTGTAACAAATGTCTACATCTTTCATGTAAAAGATGTTTTGATATTAGCAACAGCTTCGGTAGAAATAGAAAAGTTGAGACGCGTTTAACTTAATACAATTTACTTTTAAAACTAATTTTAAAATTGTATTAACATAATTATTTAAAGAGTAATGCATAAAATTAATTATAGTAATTCCTATCGTGGTTCATCAATTAATACACAAATTCCTCTACGTAAATTATAAAACCGATATATATTAATTTTAATGATTAATATTTAATAATCAATTCAATATAAATTATTTTTATAATAGAGTATGTTTTTACGATATTTTTTTTCACCAAATTTATTAGCTATATTTTATTAAAAATTTACATTTTTAATAAAAATATTTTACCATATTTTAACAAATTTAATTAAAATATAATATATTCTTATTCATTAATTTGTAAATTAAGTAAATTAATTTTCAAATTTAGTTTAACCGCTGTTGTTGGTACTAAAATTACCTTTACATAAATTAATAACCAAATGAAACTTTCATTTATTTTTAAATTTAAGTTTTTCATGATAAAATAAGATTTTAGTTCACCAAAAAGTGTAAAGAAATGTACGTATTATAAATACAGGGCGCAAGAAAGGTTCGAGCCGGGCCTGGTAATACAGTAACACGACCAACTGGTATTCACGATCATTTCGTTTGTTGCCGTTTACCCGCGATGAAGTTGATGCAGTTAACTGCACTCGGGTTGCGCAACGTATTACAGATACCCGTGATGTTGTTGTCCTTCGAAACCCACGCCTGCACCGGTAAAAGGGGACCCGTTTCGTCACTCTTTGCATCTCCAAGTAGCTGCAGATATCGTTCACAATTACGTGTCCACCGCTGAATAAATCGAACTTTTTATTCTCGTTGCATAACCGAGACTACCCTTCTCGAAGGAACGCTGCAATTTTGCGAAATCGTCGGGAGCATGCTTTTCTCCTTGCAATCATCAAATTGGGTTAATTGCAACGCTAAAGAGACATGTCTATGGATTCTGTTGAATCTCTTGACTTCAATTATTTAAATGGGCAAGAAATAGGAATGATTGGAGCACAATCACCGCGGGGTGAAAGATAGAAACCGCTCTTGCACGTCGACCGTTCACCAGAAACTGTAACGAGGACTTTTGCAACAGTGTGCAGAGTAAACGTGCTACCTTCCTGTGAACCTTCTGTGGTTTCTTTTCTCGCATCGAATCTTTCAAGAAGTTTTCTCTTTCGTTCTGTCATTTGAATATAGACAGAGCATTTAAATTTCCACCTTAAGATTGAATAATTTATGTTCAGTGAGTCATGAATTTTGTAGAGATGCACAGTGGCGCGTGTCATAAGGAAAGCTAGCCAAAAGTAATATTTTTAAATCTAAGATAAATTGTTGGAATAAATTGCAATACTATGATTCTAAAATGATAATAATGTACTTTTTAATGTTAAATATTGAATATAAAAATAATGATAATTAACTATAAGTAATATACATGAAGATATCACAAGGAGGTGAATATCATAATTAATAGTATAATAATTATAATTAATTAATTATAATATTCTTCTACGGTTTTTTGTTCTTCTCCATTTTCATCAACACGATATTTGGAAACACGTTATTCCGATCCGATGCCATAAATGTACCCCTTCATAAACCGAGGGAACGGCAAAGAAATGACAATGTATCACAGGAAAATGCAACGGGCCTTTTTCCAAGAACCTTCAACAAACATTGCCACATCATCTCGCTTAATGTATAACTATTTCGTTGGGGGAAGAAAAAAATATATAGGTCATGTATTCTCCTCTATCATTGCTGTAAAAAGTGAAATTAACCAATAAGAACCAGAATATATATTACCTTAGAACATGTCAGATCGCTATCAGCACAGAAAAAAAAGGATTGTAGTTCGAAATTAAATGGAAAATGTACTTTCAATTGTAAAAATCAGGAAACACATTTCTTCACTTTTGGCCAGGTTTCCGTACAGCCACTGTGAGTCGGTTCGTTATTTTAAAACGATCAAATTTATCTCGATTTAGCAACAGAGGTAGCTGTTGTGCAAGTATCTGGCCGCCAGTTCGAAAACTTCCACTTTTACATCGACACGGTTCGATGATATTTTAGTATACAATTTAATGTTCGACGTCGAGTTAAGGATTTTTATTGGCGAGATTATACACCGGTCAATGAATTTGAGTGCTTAATCGAACTTGGAAAGAGAAAGCAAGGAGGAGAGTCTCATTAATCGGGACTTCGGAGCAGTAGAAACGTAGATAACTGCAAATATCAGGGAATTATTGTAGGAATATCTTTTTTTTAATTCCTATGTGTTCGGGAGCCACGAAAAAAAAAACGGACCTCGTCCAACGGCACTCAAGAAACTCCACCAAAACCGACCCTCCAAACCCGGCTTATTCCGAGCTTCCTTTTATGGGAGTTATTTGTCCCAAAATATTTAAATTACTGTTTCCACAGGATTAGATCCCGCGGGACCATTGTTCGAATCTCAGGACACAAGAGCCAGGCTCGACGAGTCGGATGCCAATTTCGTCGACGTAATCCACAGCAACGGTGAACAGTTGCTGCTCGGTGGCCTCGGTTCCTGGCAGCCCATGGGCGACGTGGATTTCTATCCTAATGGTGGCAGAATGCAAACTGGATGCTCGAATCTGTTTCTGGGCGCTGTGTCTGACATCATTTGGTGTAAGTACCCAAGTACTTTGGCGATGTTCCCCTTCTTTTATTGATTTCTCTCTCTCAATTTAAACTAGCCACTGAAGTGATGAACACTCGGTACTTTTTATGCTAATTCATTATTATCGTTTCATTACCACTGCCGATCCGAGAGGTTCCATAAATCAGAGATTAGAAAGCGCGCCACGGTATTTTCACGTGTACCCTTCAGCCGCTAGGATAATGTTACCTTCTCCGCAACATGGATCGAATTCTTTGTCTAAACGAAAGCAGGTCACACTGTGTCTCGTGACTCCGTCCAAAGATCCTTCGGACACTGATAGAAAGAGAGTGGACCAATCTCATTTCACGTTTTCTCCTTAAAGCGAGTGCAGTGGAGGGCAGATCCCTGTGCAACCACCGGCGAGCTTACAAGCTCTTCACCGACTCGGTCAGCCCCAAGTGCCGTTTCCCAGCCTTTACCTGCGACCACGGTTACGACGGGCTCCTTCGAGGCGATTGTTTCCCCTGCGGAACAAACGGAATGGGCAGACCCTGCGGCGACATGGGCTACTACAGCGACGAGTCCCCAGCTAGAGGCCAGCTATACCTAGTCACTAGAGAAGAGGAACCTTTCTGTGCTCATCAGTATCAGGTCAAGGTGTACAACAGCCGTAGCGAGAGACCAACCAGAAGCTACGGAAAACTGCAGGTCACTCTGGTCGGAGACGGTTCCTTCAACGACACCTTTGCCATGACGCGCAAGGACGAGGAACTCTTGGTGGGATCGGTGCTTCAGAAGATCATCGTGCCGCATCCTGCCATCTCCAGTTTGGATGCTATCGAGGTGGGTACTGACGGATCAAAGTTTCTTTAAAAGGCCTCGCGGTAGATTCTGCAGGGCCTTATGTATAGGTATTTATTATTATAAAATTTAGAAGCACACATACATCCGTTTCTTTTCGGCCCCGAAGTTTCGAAGCTTCAATTTCTTGCCTCCTACATGCTCCACTTTGCAGATCAAGTACACGGCGTACAGCGGTTGGATCTCCTCAGGCTTGGTATCCTGGAGCATCGACAAACTAGTTATCATTGACAGTTTTGGGAAGCCTCTATCCGTGTGCAGGAAAGGCCTGGCTTTGGAGTCTGGCAAGCCAGTGTTCCTCCCTCTCTTCCCAGGCGACTGCAACGTGTCCACAGAGGCTGACAATTCAACATCGCCAGTCATGGAGCGTCTGCTTCAGGAAAAACAAGGTGGCATAGGGCCGTTCACCAAAGAACAGAATTACGAGCCGAAGGACAGTTTCTCAGTGGAAAGCTTCTCCAAGGAGAGGCCGTCCTCGTCATCCACATCAAAGGGTTTAGGTCCGTTCACCAAGGAGCAGAACCTGCGGATAATCGAGCGAAAGGAGAGCTTCAAGCCGAATAGCTTCGAGGACTCTGGTAGCCGTCGCAGCACCGCGAATCCTTGGAACATCGTCGACATTTCCAGCGACGGAGACTCGAATTCCTTGGAGAACTCTGATTCTGAAAGAGGCAGGGGGTTCTCCGGGTCGAATTTCTTCCCAAAGACACCTTCTCCCGATCCTTCTGTGGAGGCGTCGACAGAATTCTTGCCAGAGATCCGCGAGCCCGTGCTGCAGGCCAGCAAAAAAGAGACAGGCAGATCTCTGAAGCTCCCAGAGATCACGGAGCCGATTCTGAGGCCGCGGTCAGCAAGACAGAATAGTAGAAACGAGGTGCACTCGAGGGAGAAGGACGAGATACAAGAGACTTCCTCGTCAACCAGAGCGTTTACCGTGCAATTTCTGCCGGAGAGACTCGTGGGAATCCTGGCTCAGGCGGAGAGGTACGCCAGGCAGACCCTCCTTCCCCTGATCTCCCAGTACACGCCGAGTTTCGTGACTGGATCGCGGTACGAGGAGCCAAAGTACTTTCCACCGCTAGGCGAGATCACTTTGGAAGAGAGTAGAGAGACCGAGGAGTCGGAGTCGAACTTGACAAGTGCACAAAACGATCCAACTCACGAAACTCAATCTGTTTCCAACGAAGAAGCTATAGACGAAAATCCTTCTGATGGTACCCTGGTGGAAGTACCAGCGATCGTTGAGGAAGTGTATCCAGAGAGGACAGAGTCGAATTCGACGCTGATTGATTTGGATGCTGGGAAGGTTCATGGTAAAGAGGAAAGAAACGAATGGGTGCCCATAGAACCCTCCACCACTTTGAACGCTGCCATCTCCAGAAGAGACTTCAACGCGTCCAGGTCTCTGAGCTGGGAAAACGCCAATTATAATTGGTCCACGAACACGAACTTGGAGACCAGTAGCTTGGAGCCAGAGGTAGACGATTGGGTGCCTGTCACGAGGAAGAGCGAAGTTCCTGAGGCTAGCAATAGCACTGCCAGCGAAGCTATTTCGATGGACGCTACGGTCGATGAGAAGATGGGCGCTGTGGAGGTTCAGGAGGAACTAGAACCGATCAGAAGGTCTGACAACGGTTCCAGTGTCACTTTGGAGAACGAAGAGAAGAAGTACATCCCTCTGATCCACCCCCAGGCGATAGAATCGTCGTCGAACGGTTCTAACGACGTCTCGGAGTCTCGCTTCAATTTGTCGACACACTCGCATATTCAGAGAATCCCGAGACCAGTCGAAACCACAAGCGAAGTGGGAAGCTCGACGAGGAGAAGTATGGCTTTCCCCTACGCGTATGAGAGGAAGAAGGATCCTAGGACCAGGTACATACCTCTGATACCTGAGGAGGATTTGGGAAGGTCTCACTCCTCCGTCATCGACAGGGAGCGTTGAAGTGAGACATTCATGCATTACCCCACGTAAATGCATTAAATGGTAATGGAAAGCCACGTTGGAAGGAAAAATTTTCAGAGTTGTTACCGGGAATGTTTTCCACGAATGGGTAACTAAGTTCGTCAGAACTGTGGAAAGAAGATCTGATAGTGAGCATCTAGGATCTACTGTAGGAGGCTTTTAGTTTGTATTCCTGCCATGACATGTTCCGAATTGGGACCATCGAGGGTCCCAGCGATTTTGTTCTGTTTTCTTTACTACTTGAAAGCTTGTTGCAAGCTCGTTTCAAGCTTTCAGCGTTATTTTCCTGTTGTCAAGTTCTCGGTGTTAACTGCAATCAAACGTAACTGGAATCTTACCTTTAGATCGGCTCCTGGAATCATGGAGACTATGTTTAAGGGCATTAAAATCTGCCAAAGGAAGCTCCTCAGATGATAAACATCAGGCAAAGTGTTAAATCTTTGCAGAAAGCTTTTCTCCAGGACTTTCAATAGCTCCTAATCTGGGGCCAATTTCGACAAACTTACCACTTCTTGATGAGAGAAGAATGCTCAAGACATCGTTGATCGTTTTTACACGTTGTTTAATCGCTGTTACATATGGAAGTTGCGTAGTAAGTTATCGGACACGAAGAATGCTTTAAAGATTCTGTTTTTTGGTAAAAATTGGAGCCTTAACTTTATTTTTGTATATAGGAATTTTTTTACAATATATATAATATAATATATATAGCTTCGCTGAATTCTTTTCTTTTTCACATTCGTTATTAATTCTTAGTTATTAGAATTGTTATTATCCTCAGTACCATCGTCATCTGTATACCCGAATCGCGTTTTATTTATGTCGAGCCGGAGGATCGTACGAGCGACATTCCGCTGCTGTTCAACCCCCTTTTGTATATAACGACCCGACGTATCTTGGAAATCGCGAACAACGCTTCGCTGAAATATTATATTGTTTTTCCTCGTAATAGTATGTACAGCTAGGGTGTCTACGCGTGGCCATCATGGACCACACAAGACGATAGTCAAAAAGTATTGGAAGAGACGATTTAAGTGGACTTCTAATGTGTATCTATATAATAATATATATATATACCTGTTTTTACTTAAAATAAATAACCATCTTTAAGAAGAAAAATGCGCCTCTCGGTCGTACAAGTCCGACGTACTTCTTTTCTCACCCATTTACCCTATCGATCTCTCATTCTCCTCATCCCTTAAATTCTACGCCCCTTATCTCACTCTCTTTCGCTCCGTTCGACGATCATCCTTCACGAGCAACGAATTTTCTCAGGATATGCGCCGTTCCTGATATGTCCGCGACTATTAAAAATAACCCAATTCGCAGTCCTTGCTTCTACGTTTCTTCAGGTACCGATTGACGCGTCGAAAACAGAACGCATCGTTCTACACGGCCGATTCAATGCACGAGTAACACGAAATAATGCACGAAAACAGAACACTTAAATATCTTTCTTGGGAGGTTAAATAAGAAGAAGACTCGCAGCAACGACGCACGGGGTCTCTGGAAATTGGCGATGCAGCTGGATATAAGAGTGGTTTCTTTCTATGCGGCGACGGCACGTGTGACAGGTCTCTATATGATCTTCGTTCCTTTAATCGTATAAACGCTGCCGTGCCGTGCCGTGAATGTGTGAAACGAGCTTAAGTGAGCACGTTTAGTGGTAGCTAGGAATTTCTGGTATCCGGCAGAATCCTCAAAAGAGATAGCAAAATGTTAGACTGGAATATTGAATTAGCAAGAAGTAGCAGCTGTGCTACATTCAACATCTCTGTCCCTTGGAACCTAAACACTGTCCCACACATCTTTCTTTATTCTTAAATCCAAAGAGATATTCGTAGGCGTTCTAAAGTAGCTTTGTATCGACTCGAAAGGAAAGAGGAGTCTTTCTCCTGGTGCATTCCGTTAGGCAAGGAAGAAGGGACTGCGAATCATCGAGAACTTACTACTTACATACATATTTAACAAACACGCAGTCTTATCAAGTAGAACCCGTGAACGAACTCTGACAAGTAAAAAGGTATAGTAGCCTATCACTCTAGTAGAAATTTGGTTCGACTCGTCCCGCAACCAGGGCGACGAAACGATTTACGCTGACGCGCCAGGTTAGTAGCCACCAAACTGTCCCTCGACTTCGCTCGCTACGCCAGTACAGCATCCCCGAAAGCGCAGCTAACAATAATTGGAGGCAAAAGAAACGTTTACTCGCGTGATGGCGTGCAATCCAAGACTATCCGCTGTAGTGGAATCACGCTAACAAAAAGTACAGAGAACATGAAGAGAACTCATGATCAGGAAGACGATTCGAGCCACTTGAAGGACACTGTACTCGCGTAGCACCGCACAACTAAAAAGCAATATGTCCTCCGTGCCACATCGCGCTCGCTTCTCTGCCAGGTGGTGCCCCGCGCCTCGAGTCAGCGAGTCTGAGTTTATACTCAAGATCACCGTGAATCACACACGTTTACAGTACGCCGCGTTGCCTTTCTGTTTTGGAAATAGAGCGTATGTATCAGCAGGTATGCGCTTTCTACTTACAGCGACCGAGGCAAGGGAAACGTAGTGGAAGGGGACAACCGAGCGGTACGGTGGAAGTGGCTGAACGAGTATGGTAGGGGGACAGTTGCTCAGTGACCTTGAGTGGCCAACATCTTACGCCCCGGCTATTTTATAAAATAGCGGAGACTCGACTCGGTCTCGAGGAAGTGGCCAAAGGACACACGCGACATTTCAAAAATCACACACGCACTCAACGCATATTATCATGTACATTATGAGTTCCGTTTGCCTTACTCCGACCGTCGTGAAACACAGTTCCCGATGGTTCGCTCTCGTCTCGCAGTGTCAACGAAATAAGTTCAGCGATTCTGAACGATCGTTCTCTTTACATTCCTTGGAACACTTAAGTCATTAGCGCTACGACATACAAAAGATAAGGCCGCCACGATAATACACTGACTAGATCAGTTTCATTTGCTCTCTCACTCTCTCACTCTCTCTCGCACACATACACACTCCCTTCATATCTCTCTACCTGTTTCCAAAGTGGACCATCGCCCCAATTTTACTTCAACAAAAATATTCAGGACACGCGGTATCTCTGTCAACAAAATATACTATATGTCTCCCTCTTCGTATCCTGAGTACTAATCTACGACACGCTCGCGACGCGCTCGAAGTCGCGTCGAGACGTCGGGGAAGTGGATCCTTCTTCGCTCGATCAAAAGTGTAATAAAAACTCGTCTAAGCACAGCATAGGCCCTGATGAATTTCTTGTGTCTCGCGAACCTACACAGTTTCACTGTATGAAAGAAGACGGCAGTACGCAATCTCAGTGGTGATAATATATATATCGTATATATGGTGACACCTGGTGGTGCCACTGAAACGAAAATGAGTTCATTGTCTCTTCCGTCTCTTCCGTTCGCGTTTACGATCACAAGAGATCACCTCCTCTTCGTCGCTGACCCTGTCACACGTAAGATGCAAAGCGTAGGTTGCATCGATCAACAGTCCAATAACCCAGTCTTTCTACGATATGAATTCCAAACAATAATCCTATTAACTTGAAGAAATTTAATACACCCAGTGCTGCCGCGGGTTTCCAAGCTCTCGATGGAGCCTCGAGAGCCGATGAAAATCTTAAAAGTAGCAACTGCGCTCTTCCAGTCCGTAACACCTCAACAGCGAACCGAAGAAAACGCTCGTCGGCTTAAGGAGAATTTCGATGAATATCGCGATTCATCGGCGACCCACTGCGAGCGCGGAGCGCGTTAGTCAAAGCAGCTCTCTTTTTTGATGAAAAAAAAGTGCCGTTTTCTCTTGTACATCTCGGTGGCAGTGCCCGGGTGTCCGCATCAGTATCCCCGTCACTGGTGCAAGAGTAACGCGTCCAACGATAATGTCAACGTCCGATGTCGGCGCCAAACGTAACAACGTGCAAAAGTTGAGCCAAGTAAGAGGAATCGGGGGGATTCTAACGTACCAAAATCGTGCTCAACGTAGCCGAATACGGATCGTATCTGGATCTCTATCGTCGTCACAGCGATGTGTAAAATGTCGGTCGACGTGGATAAGGACGGAGGTGGCTAACTAGGAACTGCGAGGCACTGCAAAAGGTGAGAACGTGAGCAGCGTTTCTCTACTGGCATCCAAGCCGCAGTCTCGAAACGAAACGTCTATTGCTTCCTTCGATCCCTCTGGGACGTTCAGTGTTTCCACTGTATGACTGTTTCAAAGTACTTCGTATAAAGAAACCTATAGTCATGGGTCTCGCGGATCAACCCACGGTACCGTAACATAAAATTCATTTGCAAAATTCACGATCAATGCTTTTACGATCCTGTACGTTGGCTTTCGAAGAATTTTAAGTATCCTGACCTGACGCAAGGAACGCTCCGCCTTTTTTGTACATGGAATACTACTGATATTCTTTTACTCTTGTCTGACGTATGTACATGGAGAAGGAGTGTTGTCTGATTTACCGGCTGTCTCATTGTACCGGCTACGGATAAAACTTTTGAAACGTCCCTGAACGCGGCGGGGAGAGAAACCATCGAACGATCGCTGCGGCGTGAAAGGACCAACTGGCGCCGACGGCTTCATCAAACTTAGTCGTTACGGGTCAATAATGTATGTAGATTATCAAAAAACATCACAGTCAGGTTGCTAGATTTTAGAGAGAAGCGTCTGCTGACCGGCTATATCTCCACCGAACTTAATCTCAAGATACTCTACTCTTTGTCCAGCGAATGGTCAGTTCGAAATTACCTCGAGCTCCGTCGAATGGCAAAATTCGATGGAAATATAGCCCGTGCTTCCATTCCTTCGTTTTCAGCCTCTCCGTACGCGGCAGCGATCGTCCAACGCGCTTCTCCCCGGCGAAACTTAAGGGGTACTATACACCTAGGAGGTGAAAAATTAGAATGGATAAGATTTTTTTTCGGTTAGTTTTTTGTCTACTATAAGAATAATTTTCTTTTCTTTTTTTTTCTTTCAGATGAAAAACAGCGAGGATATGGTGGTTACATTATTTTACAGCTTCTCCGAATTTTTCAATGAAAATTTGACATTTTATAGACAAAAGTATGACCTTTCTAATGTACATAATGTTTCTTTGATAAAAACATTTCTCCACCGAAAGAAGAACCCTTCAAATCCATCCTACATTTTCGCTTCCCAGATGTACGTTGCCCCTCACACGGAGGTGTCCCGAATGGTGCTCCCGTTTCACGATTATGGTCGCATGGATGTTGCTCTTCTCGCGGCGCAGCTCACGTTAAAGCGTGTCTCCGAGACGCACGCGATCTACGCGGGAATTATAAATATCGGGAGAAAACCTAGAAACCCTAAGGAACGAACTCTGAGACGCGCTAGCGACGCGTATCACTTCTTGTCGAAGAGGGGCAGCTTGCTGCGCACTGCACCCTCGCAGACGACCAGTCTCTGAGCAGCGGAGATGCTGCACAGAGGGAGAGGTCCCTCCAAGCTGGCCTTCAGCAGGGTCAATCTACTGGAGCCGGCGTCGTGGTCGGCCAGCCTCAAGCTGCCCGCTTGCTTCCTCTCGAAATACTCGACTATCTTTGAGATAGTCTTACTGGAAGACCCGATGCCGCTCAGCCTGTCCTCCCAGCAGGAATCGCCGCCACCCAGGCTCGCTATGTCCTCGGAGGAGTCGGTGTATATCGAGCTGGTGCGGTGATCGTCTAGGAGAAACACGCTACTGGCCGCTGAGCTGCTTAGAGTGGAGGTGTGCCGGCGATTGGGTGGCTCCGGGCTCAGATCCTCGCCGA
Source organism: Andrena flavipes (assembly GCA_963971345.1). Lineage (NCBI taxonomy): Eukaryota > Metazoa > Arthropoda > Insecta > Hymenoptera > Andrenidae > Andrena > Andrena flavipes. Next base: position 61,275,078 of record OZ020480.1, read on the forward strand.
CACAGCTCCAGAAGCCGGACTCGCAGCTGCCGCGTCGCCTCGGCTCCCAGCCGTCCCGGAACAGCGGATGGGTGAACAGACTCGCGGCGCCCACCTTCGTAGCCACCTGGAAACAAACCGTTCCGAGCTCCTCTTAATTGCGATACGCCAGGCGCATTGTCTCGAGGTCTAATTAGCTCTATCGGGACGCGATCTTTCTAGCGGAGCTATAGATTTCATACGTACTGTAGATACTTGGATAAATTGGACACGACAAGTGGACGGCAGGTAACTGAGCGTTGCGCTACACTATCGCGGTCGTATGCTGACCGGATCCATCACGATATATCCCGTTGCTCTTACGATCACTTGCTACCGTAGGAGCGTCGATGAGTTCGGGTGTTAGATTTACGCTTAAGGGTGTTCCCGCCATCTTCCAAAAGTCTCAACCCCGTCGTCAAACCAAAAACCAATCCCCCATAGATTACACACCTTTCGCTCCCACTTCTTCCTGGCGGTGGGGCTGCTAGGCTCCGAGTTCGGCTTCTTCCTGTCCAAGATCTTCGCGATACTGTCGTTCTGCGCGGGCTTGAACTTGGCGATAGCATCGGTTACACTCGGCCTGACGTCCTCTAGAGACGGCAACTCCAGGCAGCTGGAGAACAGGTCGCCGAGGATCTTCTTGACGCCGCCGAGCGCGTGGAACGGATTCGCCGTCATGGGTCGGTAGTGCGGATCCCTTCTGCTCGCTAATTCCGCTACCCTCCTCGCGGAGTGGCATCTAGCCTTGTCGGACGGTGTCGCGTTGTCGCAACCTCGCGCGTCCGCCGACTGGCTCCTCAGGCGAGCGGTCTTCCGCTTCGCCGTCCGTCCCTCGCGCGTGATCTCGTCCATGCTAGACATAAGGCTAGGATCGACGGACTGGCGCTTGCCGATGCTGCTCTTCGACTCGTCCTCGTAGCCGGCGATCAGGCTGTCCAAGCTGGACGTGATCTCTGGGAAGGTGGGCCTGGACTTCGGCTCGTACTAAAAACAAACGCGGGCCTCCTCTGATGGATTCATTCGAACAGGAAGACACGCCACGAAAGTAGGCGTGCTTGATGCAAATTAGACAAAGAAGGGGCCCAAGGAATTCTCCCAAGTGATAAAGTCGCGATAAACAGATGAATTAAAAGGCAAACGACTTTATCCCTCAGGATGAAAATGGACTCTAGGCGGTGTTCCATCCTACTCACCGTGCAACAATGGAAGGCGAGCTGCAGGAAGGCCGGCGGCGGATCAGACGCGGCGCAGATCTCTGCCACGGCCAGGTAATCGAGGCCAAAGTTATCTGACCGTGGCAGAACGTCCGGATCGGCGGGCACGCGGCCGATCAGCTCGCAAACCACGATCCCGAACGAGAAGACGTCCGACCTGTGGTCGTACCATTGACCCTTCAAGCACTCTGGCGATATCCAATAGGGACTGCCGACGGTGCTCAGCCTGTAGCCTGAGCTGGGGTCGGGGATCTTGGCTGCCAACCCGAAATCGCCCACCACGGCCGTCATCTCCGATGTGTTCTCGTCCTTCTTGATCAGGACGTTCTTGGAGGTGAGATCGCGGTGGAAGAGGCCGCGACTGTGAAGGTAGGTCATGCCACGCGCCACGTCCCTCGCCAGGTTCATTCTGATCAGGTGAGGGAGCGGCGTGTGCCTTGCCATGATCAGCTGCTCCAGGCTGCCGCCGTTTATATACTCCGTCAGAGCGTGCAGCTGGCCCTCGTGCACGCAAACCCCCATGAACCTGCAACCCAGCACGTTTTGCTCGCTGAGAATCAGAGGCGCGTGGAATAACTTAAGGGGTTAGACCACCTTGGAGGCCCGAAAATCATATGTAAGTTTCAGACTTTTTTTGGGGCGAAATTAGAGAGTAAATGAAGAAACTTTTTAAGGGCTTTATTCTACATGCCTTATGGTATATAAAAAAATTGTGTTTTTTTACAAAATGGCGGTGCTCCTCCATTTTTGCAACTTTTGAAAAGACACTCTCCACGGCTAGCAGTAGAAGTCCCGTATATATTGCCGTTAGGATAAAAACCGCGAATTTTCTGTAATTACGTGCCATTTACTGCAGAACTAGTACATAGCGATTTGGCAAAATATTGATTTTTGTGAAAATGATGGACATTTAAAACGAATATCAGTTTAAGCCGAAGAATTTGTCTAAATTATATCTAAAATTGTCTGTAACAAAAAAGGTTTTAATGAATCGTAAAAATAATCTATTATAGAAGATACTATTAAAATTTCAAGTGAATCAAATAAACATTGTTCAACGCGTTTGGTTTGCCAATTGAAAACACTGGTTCTAAGGAGCTTCGCTGGAGATCACATAACTGCGCCATTTTTTAATATTTCTGTACAATATTTACATAATATATTCATTAATCCATGCCCCAAACACAGTGCTATACAAATAATTTTCAACTTCATAGTATCATAAAAAGAAAATTGTCTAATTTGGTGCTGTTTTGAACGTCTCAGGGTGGTGTAACCTCCTAAAGCTTTGGTGAGTGACCCACGAAGGACCAATATGGTGTAGGACGAATGAATATAGCGATTGTTTGAGTTGAGCTACCTATTATTTCTTTCAGTAGCTGTGTACGCCAATTCTGTCTGTCCAATTAAGTTTGTATATTCCTTAGAATTGTAAAGCATCCTCTACCCTGATGGGAGACGGTTTTCCACAAGCCCTCGAGGGCTCTGCTTCTATTATTGTCTAAGTCCGCGGTAGCATATTATTTCCTCCGACGTGTAATTCTTATCGTTGTCGTCATTATTGTAATTACTGTGCCCCGGATCGAGCTGTTGCGAAATCCGCCTACTTTTTTTCTCTCCCAACCCCTATTTCCGAGACCTTATTACAAGTTAGTTGCAGAGGTTCGCGTAATTGAGGGAAGAGCCAGAGATTCCCTTTAAAGGAGTCCATGTTGAAAAGCTACACGAATCGACCCATCTCCACCCTCGTTATTATCTAACTTTGCATCTCGTCCTGAAAATGGTCCCTCGAGAATCATCGCCATTAGCCGCCCGAGCCCGATTGAAACGGATAACCAAACGCGTCGAAGGCGAAGCGGGCTGTTGTTGCGCGCAGAGAGGTTTAATTGCCAAGCAAGTCGCGGCCACGACACTCTTTACCAATCCACGCACGAAGCGCGAAGCTGTTTCGGCCCGTTACTCATCTTTCCCTATAAAGGCCTGCGACCTTCGTGCGCCGGCCGAGGACAACGCAGGACGAAGGTCTTCGACCCAGAATGCGCCGCGATCGACACGAGCCTATGAACAAAAGCAGGCTAAATAAAAAGCCAACAGATACGAGACGCAGAGACGCGCGGCAGAGTCGGGTCAACCATTGTCTCTCATTGTTGCCAGCCACTGAAAGCCGGCGAACGGACAATACACGCTCGCACAAGATATTTTTGTAGCACTCCGAATCGAACGCTCGCGACGTCTCTGTCACGACTCTCCACAACGGATGGAATCGAGTACCTATACGGTAGAACTATGAAATAGCACTGGGTTTTTTCAATAAAAACGTCACGCTTCTCCAACGATTCATTCATTTCTCCAATCTTCGTAAACTCTTTGACAGAACCCGTGGCTATTATTACACTCTTGGTGTATTTATTGGCGTCACTTCCACTGGCGCAATAGTTCCTACGCGACTGACACGGGAATAATGTAAGTAGTTATGGTTATCACCGGTATTTTGAAAAAGTATTTTACATTATTATATAATGTACCTTATAGTTTTGAAAATTTTTTGTAACTACGCTCTGCTTTTGAGTTTATGGTATTCAAACCGTATTAACGACTTTAAGTATTGTTCTTTTTTTCTATGCTTTTCTCTTGTACACTAATGGGCCTTTATCCGGTATAAATTAAATATTAAAAAGAAAAGACGTATGGCAACGACAAGGAAAAGGATGGACGAACTACTGAAGGGCACCGGAGAAGGAACGGAATGGATGATAGAGATAATAAGCAGAAGAAAACTGCGCGAAAAAGAACAAGAAAAACAGGAATATAATATAATATTGTAAAGAGAAATGTACAGCCCCTTTCAAAAACCGAAAGGCATATGAAATAAACGCATACTACTACTATTAAAAAAAAAAATTTTAAATATGAAAAAAGAAATATTAAATTTTGAAAAAATACAGTAATTCACGAAAGGCAAATTTACGCAATTTTCCTGTAAAAAAAGATGGCAACCCTAAATGTAGTCCACGTCAATGGCAGCTACTAATAAAAGCTACGTTGCGGCAAATCATGCGGGAAACTTGAGGTGAGGTATTCAGAAAGCGACCTTGCCCCTGGAATGATTAGCGTGGCCAAGGAAACGTGAGTGGTTGTTTCGCAGAGGCGACCGCAGGGCGTCGCAGTTTGTTTGCTCGAGGGAAGGTAAGACGATTAAGGAGCCGGTATCGATTCGACACGGTGCTCTATTGATACCCCGAGCAGCTTCTAATTCTAAACAATCTAAACGAAGCTTCCTCGCTGGCCAGGGGAGGATGGTCATGCGAGAGATCGGGTCGATCCTCTGTCAGGCTCGAGCGACCGGAAAATTCAAATCGGTTAAAAGGCGATGGAAGCAAGCTTCTCGCTCGGCCCGTGCTTTCCTCCAGGGCTGGGGAAAATTTGAAATAGTTTCAAGCAAAATACTAAAAATTTAGACATTTCCATAAGTAAATACTGTTTGAAAATATTATTTAATTTAACGCTTAAATTAAATACATTCATTTAATACTTAAATCAAATACTATTTACTATTTACACTCGGATGCAAATATAGAAAATAGGGGATCGAAAATAGGAGATACAAATTTCAAATCCAAACAGAACATGTTGCTCGCTACCTTCTAAAGATTGCATACTATATTCCATACTATATTAGGTAAATATTTATTGCAAGTATTTCTGAACGCAAGCATGTATGTTTACATACATTTTTTTGTGTTGTCAGTCAGTTAGTCAGTCATTATTTGAAATACTATTTTCTGATATTTCAACGAAATACTATTTCTTTCTGGAACTACTATTTAAAACAAAGGTGTATTTGTAAAATTCCATACCACTCGAAGAAATAAAAATGTATATTTGAAAAATATATCTTCCCCAGCCCTGCTTTCATCTCATTAGCTTTAATTGGCACTCCACCGAGTGTCACTCGATTTCGCTGCGGTGACTTTTCTTCACGGGCCGACATTCGATCCCTTTGAATATTCACCGAAGGCAATCTTTATCCAGGGAACGGTGAAAAGCTGCTATTACGAACGTGATATGAGATTCCCCGCGTTTCGTTCGGCCCCGTACCGTTGAACGCGTGTTTCGTATCAATTTTACCGCAGCGAAGACGATCCGCGATTTATCTCGCCATCCATCGACCCGCTGTCAGCGGACGCGCGAGGAATTGCCGGTGGTTTATCGTTTTATAGATTCAGAGGGACGGTAGATACTATCGACGCCATAGGGAAGCGTGCTCGGCTCAGCGATTCTAAGCTCAGATTAGATAATATATAGCAGGTGACTCCGGGTATAGGGCAAAGTTGAGGCACCAGCGATTCATTAGCCAAGTGTCATGCCCCGTAACGCGTTACGCTGGTGTCACGATAAGCGCCAATTAGCGCCGGGCTTATTGTTATATCTTCATTTGTAATGTGTCCAACCCCTTGACAGTGTTATCTCGAGCTTTGGTCTGGGATTGCTGTGAGTTATTATTACTATTATTCAGTTGTTTGGTACATTTTAGTGACATAAAGAGACATAAAGAGACATAGTGTAGAGAAATAGAACAGTGGTTCCCAACCGTTTTTGAGTCGCGAGCCCATTTTATCGACGTGCGTTACGAAAAGTAGCACGTTTCATTTTTCTTAGGTTTCATAGTTTCTGACGAATATTAGCACTTTGATCTTCCACACGAAAACTAACATATCTCAAAAAGGAAGCACGTATAAAAATTTTAATCTGCATAATTTAAGTGGGGTATTTTAATGTTTAATAAATTACCGACGTAAGTAGTACTAAATAAAAATCGCATCGAATGGTATTTAAATCGAGACACTTGATGTACAGTAGCCAAACGGATGTTACCGTTTCGTGGCAAGCCGCTCAAACGTGCAAGTTTTCGCAGTCAAAATGGAAACGTGATGGTTTTCGTAACAACGAAGACAAACGTGCTGTTTTTCGTAAGAAAATTGAAACGCGCTACGTTTTGTAACGCACGTCGTTATAATACTCAAAACACCTGCCCTACCCCGCTCCTCCCGTATAAGGTAAGGTATATTTGATAAGGTAAAAACATTAAAAACTGGTATTTCAGAATATAATTCTAACTTAATAATTAAACAAAATAAATAATAATTCAAATAAATAAGTGCTAAAAATCGTCAACTAAAAGTAATTATGGCGGTCCCCCAGAAAACACTTCGCGACCCACAGATTTGGAATCACTGAATAGAATAACAAATACTAAAGAAAAGAAAGGAAAGAAAGTGAAATAAAAAAAAATATCACGATAACAATATTAAAATAATTGTGCATCAGAATACGTGGAGACCCAGTTTCTGAACGTTGATAAGGCGTTAGCAAAGAAATCAATATTATCGCAGTATCTATTTGCGCAGTGCCCGTATTAGAAAAATAGTACTTGAAATGTTCCAAGAGTTTAGGCCAATTAATCTGATGATTTACAAATAAAAGATTATACACAAACAGCAAATCCGCCATATTGATCGGCGCGTTATCTGAATGGCGAGAAAAATGTGGACACCGGAGGCCATGCGAATCGAGGACCATTGGTCGAGCTGTATACCTATGTAGACTGGAATCGATTCGATAGAAGATTTCTATCCCTATCCCCAGTTCTATTTGTAGAAATAACTTCTACAGCTTCGCGCACCCCACTTCAGCGCACAACGCATTTACCAACTGCCTTTCCCAACAAAGGCACAAGAAAAATGGTAAAAAACAGCCCCAAGATACGCTCGATCCCGTTGCCGGCAAAAAGCGACTCCTTTCAGATGCTGATTTCATTTTCCGCGATCGCTCGATCCCAAAGATTGCAGAGTTAAAGCATGCATGCTCAGCACGCGCAACCGTCGATTAAGTTTCACCGAGGGGAATTAATTATACATCTAATCAGCTACTCCGCTTAACAATCGCACACAGGAAAAAGAGGCAAAAGAAAGGGTTCGAGATTCTTTCCCTGGTGAATTTCGACGAGCCAGGAAAGCCGCGCGAACGCCGGCCGTAAAAGTTCGCAGGGTATGATTAAGAGGCGTATCAAATTTATTGCGACAACGGCCGGACGTCAACAATTGAAGCGATATCTTAATATCAGCGCGAGAACACGCTCCGCTATGAGTTGCCAGTCCATTTTAGTTTATCGCGGCGATATCCTCCCTCGATAGAGCGATCGGAAGAAACCTCGCGCGTCGTTACGCGTATACCGATCGTGCGACTACACGCGTCGCGAAATTCGCACGCGATCCCGCGAGCCACGCTGAGACAACGGCGTACGCCTCTTCTCTTCGTCAACGTGACAGTTTCAAGCCTCTCTATCAACTCGATCGCGAAACAGCCGCGTTAGCGATTCAAATATGAGGATCGAGGTTGATACTTCCTAAGTCCTAAACGCACAGATAAGATATACAAGATTCTTGCAAACAATAAACATTATCGTACCGTGCCGTTGTGTTTCTCGGTATCAATTTACACGGTGTCTCGAGATAAGTGAAGTATTAAACGGTTGCTGAACGATAAGAGACCTGGCGTATTGTAACTTTATTTCCCTGTGTCAGTTTTAATGAAACGGTACCCAGGTAAGAGCTACTCGATATTTGGGCCAAGTTATGCAAGCCTCAAAATGCCAAAAAATAGTTAAACACGGTACAGATCCCATAATTTTTTGATGTTTATTTTGCAAAAAATTACCAACCTATAGAAGAATTATTAAAACTACCAAGCCATAGTTGTATTTTAGGCTGAAAAAACAGGAGCTACAGAATATTTAAAATAATATTACGTATTTGCCAATATTTCTGTAAATTTTGAGAGCTGAATAATAAAATTTTAAAATTTAGTGAATTTTAACAACGAAAAAAATCGCTAACAACATGAAAATTTATTTTTCTAGAAAAAGACTATTACCTAGAGCATAATTTTATGAGTATTTCGAATGTACGATTATAAAATGGTAACTGAAAAATGTCGCTGGGGTGCAGTGAATCCTATTTGACCAATTTGTGATTATAAAGTGTGACCACAGAGGGTTAATTATACTACTAACTATTAAATATCTTATTAAAAAATATAGGAAAACAATACCAAGAAATAAAATGTACCCAATAGAAATAAAGCTAATTTTTTCTAACAATTATATCCTTCAAACTAAATTTACTCAGTTTCCGATGATCGAAGGTTGGGAGGAAGCTTTCTCCATAACTTGGGCCCTTTTGATCCAGCAGAAGCGTGTCCAGCGCGAGCCCAGTTCACTCCGCAATGCAATTTTCCAAAAAATTAGAAAGTAAAATGATTCGCGGCCATTTGGAAAGCAAAGCCCCTGACGGGAAGCCGAAGCCAATTATTCGGAAGCACGTTGCTGACTACCGTTGCCAAAGTTCAGCTCAGAGGGTGGCGATCGATTGTAGCGAGAGCCACGCTCTTAACTCTACAACCGAACCTGGCGGGTGCTTCGAGAGTATCGACCGATTTCATTCATCCATAGGTATAGCGATCGCTCCGGATCGCACCTGGCGCCGGTCGCCGTTCCAACAGTTACGAAATCCATCGGTCGTAAGCGACGTTAGCCCGCGATTAATACCCGATGGGTGCTTTTTTCAATGGTATGATTCACTCGGGGGACGCGTTCCCTACTGACGCGCGATTTTCGCAGCCTTCAACGAGAGAAATGCCAGAAATAAGATCCGCTAGCCGACGCGCGGGATAAACACGCGCGAGTGAGCGAGGCGAGCGGGTGCACACAGCCGAATCTGGGCCAAGCCGTTTATATCGTTGGAATGCGTTGTCGCCGCGGATGCAGAGGGTCTAGCACCGAGCATCGCCGCGCCGCCCGCGACGCTGCTCCTCGCCATTATGTCATAACTCGTAACTCGCAAACCGCGGAACTCTTTTGGCATTAGCCCCGTGTCGTAACCGGCCCGAGCGGGTTGCGTCAACACGGGCTGAGGCATCGTTTTCGAGAGAACGCGTTTATATTAACCGCGATGTAGATCAGAGAGAAGTCAGAGATCTACGACGCATCTGGTGGCGTGGCTGGAGGATAGACACTAGATCCTTCTGTCTTCCTAAACAAAGAAGCTTCCCCTTCGATCAACCGAGGCTTACGAATATTTCTGTTTTTCCTGCTACGCGCTATCCGACGAGTTTCTATTCTCATCCGAATCCCCGAGACAACAGCTCCGGTTTTAATTTCAAAGGCCGGAGAAGAAAGCGGGTGGTGCACGTGGCTTTCTGCAGATCCGGTGGACCGACTCCGCGGTTCGTTAATCAGGCCCCCGGCTGCCGCGAGGGAATTCGGGCACGAGAACTAAGCCGATTTCCTTCGATAGCCTCTGCACTATTAAATAATTCTGGAAGAGATGGACCGCGTTCTAAAATCGCCTCAAACTTAAATATTTGAAAAGCAGTTCGTGTAGTGAAGTATCTTTTCTAGAACATGTCTAGAAAATCATAACACAATATTTTTAAAAATAGCTACGGAAATAAGTAAATAATATATTATGGCAATTATTATGAAAAAGTTATTTCAATAAACAAAGAAAGATTAATTCTATTCCTAATATTATTATGATTATCAACTACTTAGCACGTTAGCATTATAGCAGTGTAAATATATCTTTAAACAGCTGAGTTATAAAAAATAAAATTATCCTCCTTCCCAGAAATTAAAATGTTGATTTTCGTCAAACTTTTATATAACTGTGATGTAAAATCCAGAGACACGCTCGATTACAATCATGACAACGAAGGGACACAAAAATTCGTAAATGGTCCGTCTTTCCCGACTGTCCATCTGTACCGGAATTCCCTAACCGTCAAGTTTCTCTGGCTGGTAGAAGTGGAGCGGATTTCGATTCGACTTACCTGAGTATGTTCGGATGGCTGAGCTTGTTCATCAGCTGAACCTCCTTCAGCATGTTCGGCCTGTTGGCGGGCAGCTGGTTCATCTTCAGGACCATCACCTGACTCGTCACTTTGTGTGTAACCTGGAAACGGGGTAGACAGATGTTCAGCACGATTTCTTTGCATTTTCACGCCACACAGTTGAACGTCGAACCCTTCCTCGCTGGTTAAACGTTTTCTGATGGTTGCCGCAGTTAGGCACTAGCACTTATGAAACTCGCAGCTCGCAGGCCAAGATTCGATCTACAGACCCCTACCACGCTGCTACCCTGATAATTAAATGCCGCGGCGAGCAGGATACGTCAGTCCAGGTTTTATAAAAGTTCTCTGATATCCCCGGAGCATATGCATCGCGGATGACAGCGCGGAGGAATCGAACACGTTTCGCCGCGAAGAAAAGTAATTTAGAAAGTCAAACGCGACGTCCGGATTATCTGGAAACGGGACCGAACCGTTGGTAATATAATACGACGCGGAGAAGTATGATTCCGGAGCGTCACTCCGGCTAATTGATAACTTTCCTAAAAATCAACGCGATGCATAGAGCGCAGGCTCGATCGGCTAACACTTTCTCGTGCCGAGATCGCCGTAAGGGTCTACACCTGCGAACGAGAAAACGATCCCGATGCAGATTGCGCTGTAATTAACCGTTCTCGTGAATGACGATGCGAGGCATCATCCTGCGTCGTTCCCGATCGCACGGCGATACGCCTGCGCCCACGTTTTCACAGCTCGAGAGCCGCGTGAGAGAACATTGCAACGATTCCCACGAGAAACGGAGACCCTTATTAATAAAACCAGACGTTGGCGAGATGAAGCACAAGATTCAGGATTCGTAGGCGCTAGTGATGGCTAATCGGTTCGTTGATATAATAATTAGGTTTGCCATGGTCGAATTCAAGAAGGATTGGGAGAGCAGTGGTGATCGATAAGTATTCTATTTCTTATCGTGAACTGTAAAAAAGTTTTACGCATAAAATTACCTAGGAATTGTGGAAACACATTTACGAAGTATGAAATTTCTAAAAAAATAAAATAAAAATATATATATATATATATAATTTAGAAGGAAATTGTTCTGACACCGACTGTGATAAAAGTGATTCATTAGACTGAAAAAGAATATTCACAATCGGACAGCGGAAGCAAAAGAGTCATCGGATACGGATAGTGAAGATGAAACATATTATCGTTTACATAAAAACAGGAAAAGGGGGCAAACTAAATAAAGCAGAGAAATATATAAAAATGCGTGTCTTTTCTCAAATGACTTATTCTTTTCAAAAACAAGTTATTTTGTCCCCTCCTGTAGAAGTAGGTAGCTATCTGTCAATCGTCAGTAGTTGTAGTGTTAATGGCCACAAATTTGTTAATCAACGAGCATCGCGTTCAATCGTCCCAATTGCAGCAGACGTAGGTACGTTTGTTCCGAAATGTGCGGCTGATAGAATTTTCAGGCGCCTTTTACTTCGTCGTCAAGCAGAGATTGCGATGTACTGTATTGTCTGGAAGACTAAGGAGTAGGCTTCTAGCTCGAAGTAAGGTGAGTGCTATCCTCTCCACTTCTTCTGTTCTTTTATTCTCATTCAGCCTCCCCCGATCATTAGCTGGCTTTCTCATTCCATGCGATAAGGCAATAAAGGGAAGCCGAAAAGACTTCATATCTCGACGAAAGTATCGAACATCACCTTCTTTCGGGACAAATCTGTACAACTGAATTTGGAACTGACAATGAGTTGAAGTTTAATTGGTACACACACGCTCTAGGACAGGAAATTGCAATGTGTTTAGGTGTGAACTGCTTAGAGTTCTCTATGGTAGGATATTATAATTTCTATTGAAGCCTACATTTACCTATTCAATTCTTGTTTTGGCTATGTTGTCATTAGTTAATTTTTATTTTGTTTTTGTGGTTTACAATCGCCTATGCACTAATATATTTCCTTTTTCATATTGCAAACAATGGGGTCTACCCGTAAATGGAAATAAACAAATTGCTCTCCAGGAATTCTGTAGTAGAAAAATGATTATTGGTCAAAATTTCTGATCAGAACACCTTTCAACTCTGGTTCATCTAAAAATCAGAGAATTGGAGCAGACCAATTTTTTATATGCTCCGCTTATGGTCCGCGCTGACATTAAAACACTTGCTCCAGCTCCGCTTCATGCTCCGAGTAAAACGATCCCACGTGGCAACGTGCGCCAATCAACTTCGCAGTTTTTAGACTACACCGGTACCTATTTCTTTGCTTTTCCGCCTCGCGCGCCCGTGTTAAAAATAGTATAGCATTCTTCCAATCACGAAAAATTGAGAATTAGTATTTACAAAAATTGCTTTCATCTGTTTTATAAAAAAAAATCTGGAGCAGTGGAGTAGTAAAAATTTCCCGTGCTGAGGCTCCGTTCCAGGCACAACCCCATTGCTCCACTGCTCCGCGCTTCAGCTCCGAGCTCCGCCAGAACGCTCTGCCAAAGATTGACGTTCGATCGACTCCCACATGGAAGTGGATTTGCAACTCTACCGCGTTTGAGGCGTAGGAAGACCAGATTCGCGCGAAAATGTCAAGCAGACGCGGTGTCCATTTTTAATTTGCCCGCAAGTCGTTCTTGTAACGGGACGACGGTGGTCGCGCAGCTCGCGTGGTGCCGCACTTTTACGAATTCTCGCGCGACCGCGCTTCCGTGACGCGCGCGGAGCACACGCTCGGCGGAGCAGAGCGTGTACCGTTACCGAAAGAGATTTAGGATCCTCGCTTGGATCGGATCGATCGAGGGCACAGGTAGCGTGGGCAGCCGGAGGTAAGGGGTTGCCGGAAGCTACGGGGAGAAATTCGACCGAGGGGAAGAGGAAGGCGACGCGCGTCGGTGTCGCGAGGTGGAAATTCCGCGGGGTTAAAAAGTCGAGAATATCCGAAGGGAATCTGGCCAGGATTCCTTGGCAGTGGCTGGCTTAGTTGGGCCGCGGCCAAACGATGACGAATACGCTCGGAGCAGGCGGGTAAACAGACCGCTTGCAAATCGAGCGTTCCGCGAGGAAAAAGAACGAAGGGAAGAGGAAAACGAAGGTAACGAGAACTCGGTCCTCTCGAATTCCGCGCCTCGCCCAAGAAAAACGACACCGCCGTGTCTCCAGCCACCTTTTTCGGGCTTTTAATCGAATTAATCGAGCTCCTTCCATCGCGAGTATAACGCCTCTAATTCGAGTGGAATTACACGGCGGATCGATTCCTGGGGGTATCGTGTTGCAAGCTTCACTCGAGAACGCGGGAGCTTCTTTTTATTTGCACCTGCTATTAATGGTCACCCAATTTCAATCTCATCGCGAGCGTCTATTCGCTCCAAGAGGAAACCCCACTACAGCTTCCCTTTATTCGTCACATTCGAGCCAGAGACGCGTAGTGCCCTTCAGAGCCGGGGAAAAGTGAAGATCCCAGGACCGAAAGAGTTAATTACCAGACACCTTTGTTCGTCCCGGGCAGAGCGTCGAAACGTGGTTGTCCAACGGCGAAACTGTGCCAAGCGGTTTTCACCCGGCGGCCGAAAGCTGCAAGCTGTCTTCTCAAACATCCCCGCGAAAGTCACTTGCAGAGGATGCCGAATAATTAGACGCGCGAATTTAAATAATTCTCACTGTCTGCGTAGAGAGCCGCGTCCTTGCGTCTCCTCCACGCACTCGAGAGCCCATTGTTAGCGGACGCACAGAGAAAGCACGCGTTCATTATTATACCACGAGTGATTAACGTACAAGCCGTTACGCGGACGAGCACGAAGACGGAATGACTCTCGAGTGAGGCGGGATTTGTAAGTAGGTTCGCTTCCCAATTTTTTTACGATTTTAATCCAGCTACCTTCTGTAGAGATGAAATTTTGGGGCGGTCTGAGTCGAAGTTTCACGCTTATAGGCTTATTAAGAGAATGTTACTCTAATTAATTTAATAAATTACTGAATTCACACGTATTTTACTATAATGGATACTATGGCGAATAATAATATAGCGTAGAAAGGCTGTGAAGTTACTGAAACACTTTCGTTCGGTTCACACTGTTCGCAGTAGCTGCCAACGAGGGAGGAACGAGCCCGGAGATTAAAAGTGACGGGTCAATTAGGGTGTGGCCGAACGTGTTGGGGATTTCGAAGATTCAAAGGCTTCCGGAAAGAGGCGGCCTCTAAAAGGTTGTCGCGTCGAACCGAGCTGACTCCCATTAGCTTTGTCGAACAAGAGGAAAGGAGCCGGCCCAGAGGGCTCTCCTTTGACGTATTAATTCGAGGATTAAAAAATCCAATGGGTTCGCGCTTGGCTCGCTAATTGCTGGCCTGATTCAATAAGACGGGATCGTCGTCGACTGTGCTACAAGATAACAGCGGAATTGTAAATTTACGAAGCAATTAAGGTCGACCGGCCTAATTAAAGGGCAAACACGCGCTTTGCGGGTATAGTTTTATTCAAAGCGGTCACATGTAAAGCGAGAGGCTAGTAAAGGTCAACCACGCCTATTTGCCACTACGACAGAGTACTCGCGGGTGAGAGATGGACCACATTATAATGCGATTTGTTTTCAAGAATTCTTCAATTTAAGGGCCAGGGGAAAATGTGGAAAATTATTGTCCAAACGCTAAGAAAGATTGAAAGATTTAATGTTGTTACATTGAATTTTAAAAAACAATGTTGAAAAGCTCGTCATGACACACATTTTTTCTATTTACACTTTGTTTATCCAATCATTACTAGTCCAGATATAAAAAAATTTATTTGTAATTCTCTGTTTATAATTTTTATCTCGAATAGTAATGCTTCGATAAACAAATTGCGTCGTGACGAGCTTTACAACACTATATTTTTTCAAATTCAGTTTAACAGCATTTAATTTTTCAAACCTTTCTTCGCAATTGGACAATATCTACGCATTTTCGAGCGCTAGTCCCCTTATTGCAATCGGCCATTCGAGCAAATTGAAAGTAACTTCAAGTACAAAATTGGTAAATCATTGTTTGCCTATCGTTTCCAGCCGCGGAGCACTCTCTCGGAGTGGATAACGATTCGTCAACTTTCAGTCTGCGCAAACACCGCTGGGTATAACGGAGGAAATCACAGGTGCTCCGCTTTACCCTGGTTCGTCGGCATAATTAAAGTCCGTGCGCCAATTAAAATTGAAAGCAGGGGGAGCGCTGAAAGTTCAAAGTTCGCGCGACAACGCGCGCTGCGGGGCTTCAGCAAAAGTCAATTGCAAGTAAGTACGTAGGGTGACGTTTACGTGAGCTCCTCTGCTTAACGAGGTTCGCTGCACCGCCGCTATTTTTGCATCGCGTTATTTTTATGACGCCAGCAGCACTTTCCATTGTTTTCTAGAAACGCATTCTTCTATCATCCACATCCACGCGAAACCGACCCGTTGACCCTGAATTTCTCAAAAATTGTTTACACGTCTCGATAGTTAGATAGGATGCATTTCAGTTAATTGGCACACCCCTCGCAGTAATCGCGAAAGTAACTATGGACGTTTGTGCAACTAGGCCACTCGTTTAATCGAGGTAAAGTGTTCTGGCCCCCGCGTGTCCCAATTTAATCTCCAGCCCAGTCCACTGCACGTATTCCAAAATTCTGGAACACTTTCTCGCAACTTCCCGTAGCAAAGCAATTAAACGAGGCTTTCCGCGAAAAGCATGGAAAAGATCCAAGAAAACGGCGCGTTATTTCAGCTCGCTTCGTAGAAAGCAGCGAGTCTATTAAGAGACGTTCTCCAATTAAGAAGCGCGCCTCCGAAGGCCGAGCCTTGAAAGGCTTTACAAGTTCAGAGTTTTTCCCGGTATCGCGCTCCAGCGAAAGTTCAAGCGGAGACTGGAAGAGGATCGTAAAATCGAATAGGATTCGCGCTCGACGACAGGCACCAGCGATATCGGCCGCTCTTCCGAAGGCAAATCGAAGTAGACG
Organism: Andrena flavipes; assembly: GCA_963971345.1. Classification (NCBI taxonomy): domain Eukaryota; kingdom Metazoa; phylum Arthropoda; class Insecta; order Hymenoptera; family Andrenidae; genus Andrena; species Andrena flavipes. The sequence goes on from OZ020480.1 coordinate 61,291,171, forward strand.
ATGCGCGGTATTCCAAGACCCACAGAGAGGATTTCTCTGGCGACCGAACCCCGAGACATAGCGATAAATTTCTTTACACTTTCTCCGTGGATGCTTTCTATATTAATATTTCCCCAAACGCTTTTTTCGAGCCGAAAAATTGAGATAACAGGTGGCTAAAGGTGCCATTAGCCTCGTTCCGCCGGCCACGCTGTGTTTACCAATTCAATTTTTGACCATCGACCGGAGTTCCTCGACATCCTTTCCCAAAACGATTAATCGATCGAGAAAGCCGCGGATCGAGTTAAGTATTTATAGTCAGGCTTCAACGCCTGCATCGCGATACGGTTTACCATAAATTCGGTGCGAGGCACGTATCTGGCAGCCGAGTATAATTAACTTCTTGACTGTACTTTTCTCTGAATGTGATAAAGTAAGACAGAGAATGCAAAAGTGGCCGCGTGTAATTAGCCGTCACGGCGCTACTAATTGCGACGCGAGGAAAGTTCACCGTAAAATCAACATTATTAAGGAAACCGCTGGAACTGCGATTTAAAAGCTCCGCGCGGGCGCTGCTGGCTCGCGCCTGAATTTTGCTGGACATTCCGATCTCGACCAGAAATTTCTCAATTCGCCCCGTAAAGCGCGAAACCAACGGGATTAACTCGTTCTCGCCTCGGCGTTTCGCTCGATTTCTCGATACATACCGCGGGGATCGTTTTCATTTCTCGCGCGTACGCGCCAACGGGACACGCTAGCTTTGAACGCGTGCGTTAACGATGCCGGTTTCACTTCCGACGGTGTACCCCGTGTCTCAGCCTTGGCTATCGGTTAGCTAGTTTTCTGCGATGACAGGTGAAATTCGGAGGAACCTTAATGACGCTTCTGGAGAGCTTAGCTCGGAGAAAGAAGCACCTGGACTGTGAGATTTATTTCACTGAGATGGAGAAGAAATTCTGGAGATTACAGCAGCTGGCAAGCTTAGAGGCGAAGTGGAGGCTGATGAGTAGACGAAAGTTTGATTAGGTTATTAATCGCGGAAGAACGGCAGCAATAGGAGTGCGGGGACTGTCAGCTGTTCTTCTGAACCCTAGAAAAGGACTTCAGGGGACTAAGTAGGCAGTTGTTTTCCGTGAACGAAGCACTTTCTTCTTAATGAACTTAAAAACCTCTATAAGATGCAAATTTTATTCATTCCCCTCCACTCCGCTGTAAACACCTCTACAGCTTCATAACTCGGATTGTATTTTGCATGTTACATTATGTATTTTAATTCTACAACTCGAATTTGGAAGAACTCCAACTCTAGCAGTCGAAGTTTACTTCTACCTATGCAACTACTTATTACGAAATTTTGTAGAAAGACCTCAAAAAACTTAGGAAAATGTTTTCTCTGCATTATTCACAATTGAAAAAGCTATTGATTTACAATACACTAGAAGACTAGCACAAAGCAAAATTACAAATTTTTTTAATATAAAATAAAGAGTAATATTTCGAGCATAAAATGTGTCTTATAATTATTTTTATATATGTAGGTACTTAAGTTGTAGGTATATGTGATTACAGGTAGGCATACAATAAACAATTGACCTTGAAACTTGAAATTGCCTTGCTTTACAGCTTCACAAGTCGAAAAAGTAACAGTCGTACAAAGCTTCTATATGTCAAATTTTCGTTTGTTAAACCTCTCTTACTCGAAAACTCGATAAACCGAAACCTCTATAATTCGACGATTTTTTCCCTTCCCTTGAGATTCGAGTCATCCCGACTCGACTGTATTTGCAAAAAATGAAAGTAACTCCAGATGTATCCTTTTACCCAATGTATTCAAGCGTGCCACAAACACTGTCAATTTGTTCTCTTTGCCTTGTTAAAGGCCGATACGGTTCTTTTTGTTGTAGCAGTGTACCCAACGCCACTTAGAAATCGAACCACGGCAGGAAATTAAAAAAGTTTTTTCATATCCTTGAATAACGAATAAATAAACACCATAAAGTTCTTTACTGCCAGTTGTATGTTTTATTTTTTGGCGGAAAAAAGTCCTAAATTTGTTTACGTATTTTTCAGCAATTTTATGAAGAGGGACCTGACTCATGAAGTTGGTTACAGAGAGGACAGGCGTGATAGAGCAATTGAAGATTGTGCAGTAAAAGTTTAAACTGTCGGTTCACTTGTTCCATTTCTAACGCGGAGTAAAGTGCTCGACCGGTTTGGAAAAAGGCACCCTGTCGTGTACACGCTGCAGAGAAACCGGCCGCACTTCCACGCGGCGATTTGCATACCGCCTAGAGCCTGCAGGCTAATAAATGTCGATTTCCCGAGAGCGCGGATTTTTACCCACCACCGTCGATGCATCGCTAATCGACTGGATTAATCGAATGTCCCGGGACATTTCGGATTTCGAAGCGGCGTTTCGCTTCTCGCACCGACGGACACCCGCCCCTTATCTCGCGACAGGGCGAATAAATTTCAGCGCTTCGAGTATCCAGGCCGCGAGGGCTTTCCCCCTCTTTTCGATCGCTCGAATTCCGGTCTCGCGAGTAAAAGTTGCTCGAGAGGAAATTTCAGCGCCGATAGAACGGAACTTGGCGCCCGGGGGACGCGACAACTCGGCTGTTTCGCTATTTATTTCAATCGGGAGTCGAAGAGGCGCTCGCTGTTTGGAATTACAGAGAACTACTTAGGGGCACCGATGTGACGAACAAGACTTTGGAGTATCACCGATATGGTACTATGAAGACAGGATTGATGAACCGTTGGCTGAGAGATAGTTGATCGGAGAATTCTATTGAAAATAACCTGGAGCTCGGAGTCCCTTATTGTTGCTCGTAAAAAGGGCTGCCAGCCGTCTGGGTTTCCCCGAATCTGTTCCCTTTTTTAAAGAGTCCAGGAGGGGAGAGGACTTCCTATAGTGCGCCGGGTTTTTCGACGCTGTTAAACTTTTTATTTTATTTTATTTTACTTACTAGCTTTACTACTCGGTTTCCTGGTTTTAATTAGCCAGGCATAATGAGCTGTGGCACATTTCGTGATCCAAGAGCTTATCGTTCGAAAGATTTTAGGCGACAGACAAACACACAAGCCTTTAATTAATTTATGCTTTTTATTTTAAGATATGTTACGTTTGGGTATTTTATATGTTATTTCAGTTATAACTTAAGTCTATAAAAAGTCATAAATAAGTTTCTACTTTGTGCAACTATATTTTACAGTCTACAATTTAGAGAAAATTTTGTCGTGGGATATCGTACCTAATATAAGAAGTGGTTAAAAGTTTTAATGCTCTCTATCCTAGACTAGTGATTTTACAGATGGGAGTTCTACTCGCAAAGGCGTTCCCTGGATTATTTCGATTATTTGGAATATTTCTAGGAACGCGACGAAGAAACCCGATCGGAGTGGCGATGGTAGGAGATAGCAGAGGTGGAGAGGTGTCGCGCTTGCAAAGGACCTTCGTAAGGCCGCGGCGGTTGGCGCAGGGGAACGATCTCTCGGAAGTTGCGCCGGCCGGTCGTAGGATAGAGAAGCGACGACCTTGCCTTGCGAGTGGAAGATGCCCGCCGCGGGCATTTCCTTCCTCCGACGAAATAAGAATGCTCGAAGCAGACGAGAAAGCCGGTCACGCCGCGTTGGCCATGGAGTACGAACACTCTCTAATGAGCCTCTCTGTTACGGCTTCTCGTTCCTCGCTCATTTTCGTTCTACGACCGATTCATTAGCCGGAGAGGAGCAGCAGAACAACAGCGGAGCAAGTATGCGGGCCTTGGCCGGCGATCTCAAGCCAAGGGATCGGCGATCCTCTCTCTTTCCGCGCGGGGAAACCGTCGCGGCGGAAGTTCACGCAGCCCGCTTAATCTTATTGTCCACGCGGTATTTCGAAAGTGATGGAGTTTCTTCGCGTTCCCATGCGTAGGGCCATTGCCGATTACGCTGCACAGAGCTGCCCGTTGCTCAAAGCGGTTCGATCGGCTCGAACAGAGGGAGGATCGGTATCCTCGAGAGCCGCTCCAGCAAGGTAACCGCGAGCGATTGGAAAGTGACGGAATGTCTTCCTGCTGGCCCACAAACGATCGCCGATCGTAACATCGGCATCGAGCCACGATACCGACTGGGTTATTTCATAGTTGTGCAATATGATCGTTTTAGTGTGGTTCGCTCGGTTCATTGAATGCGACGCACCCCTGGGGCCATTGCCGCGTGGGTATAGTAGAATTATATACAGTTACCCTAACGATTTTTTCCCAGGAGCTGGTTTTTCAAACATGCTACTCAGCTGTTATTTTCCGAGCTGCTCGTATCGTTGTACATAATGCGTAGGGTAAGCAGGGCAGTTTAGCTGATTCCGAAGTTTACATCAAGGTGTTTCTTAGAAATATCTGTTGTATTAAAAAAAGATCAAAAGCTTTGCACGTAAAAATGTATCAATCGACTTTTGTTTTTATTTCCAAATATTTTGCACTTCCTTCTTTTCTTTGATGCTCTGTTCCTCTCTAGCCCTCTTTCGAACTCGCGCACAGAATTAATTCTGACGCAACAGATTCTCGGTTGCACCTCCGAGTGTCGAAGCAGCGAAATATTTCCGTGCATCGGTTACACGCGATCTTGGTGTCGCGGTTCCACGAGCGCCGCTTGCACCAGCGCAATGTACTATTTTCGGACCGAACAACTCGCTTTTCTTTGATCTCGGCGTCGGTCGATCGGACACCTCGATACACCGACCCGAGAGCTTGGCTTAATTGACGCGCGAGTTACGCGATATTATATCACGGGTCGTATTAATATCGTAAGGCGTGCCATTAAGATCGATTAGCGTAACGTCGCACGCGTTGTTAATTACGATCAGCGGGACGTGAGGTCGGACCGCGTGGCGAACGATACAATTACGAACTGCCCTCAAACTGATTTAATACACCACTGGTTCCCAAACTGTAGGCAACGCACAAAGGTAATTAATATATTTGGAGGGTTGTTTCGTGTAATCTCACTTTCGGGTTTCAGTCATTTCCCTATTCACCGAACACTATCTGGCGTAAACAATTTTTTTCTTTGCCAATATTTCTGTACATTTTTACACTTTAATATAAAAATTTAAAAATTTGATGAATTTTATTTAAAAAAATCACTATTTTCCACAATTATTTTATAAACTATAAATTTCATCAGATCAAAATTTACACTTCTAGAAAAAGAGTATTACAAAAGTTAAAAGATTCAAAAATACGAAAATGGTAGCTCGTGTGACCAATTTGTGATTATAAGAAGGTGCGACCACGAAGGGATAAAATGTCCCATCTGGCATTTGGAAAATCCGAGAAAACTTAAGTTTTATTATTTTCTTTGTACCATCCTTATAACAAAAATAAATAAATTAGACTGTTTTTAAATCTCTATAAAGCACTTAGAGTTTTCTAACTTTCCTTAAAAAGTAAAATACCTGTGGAACTTCAAATATTTCAACATTTCTTGAAAAATGGAAAAATTCTAGATAGAAGACATTTTACCTAAGGCGGCCAGAATAGTTGTAATAAATGCTATGAAATTACAAATACGCTGACTTTACATATACGACTTCCTGACGACGTCAATAAACAATCTAAAAGAAAAAAAAACACCCACTATCTGGCGCGTAAAGCTGCTTAAAGTGCACCGTGCAAATGCATTTCATTACGATGCACTCTCGCATATCTGCAGCGAACATTGAACACTGACGTAACGGAGGGACGGAAAGGAAGGACGTCGGCACCGAGGGAAAGCGGTCAGAAAGGAAAGGGCGCCCGAACGAAGACGTCCACGGTGAAACGACCTTAATTTTCCATTACCGTTCCGCGGTTTCCGCGCGGCTCGCCGGTAATAACTTGGCCTGTCATCGCGCGTATCGTTACCGATAATTTCCCGTGTTTTCACCGGCCGTCCCCGCTATGTCCGCGAGCGTAAACGTAGGAATTATCGGGACGACAATAATTGCATTCCGCGTGATGCACGAGTCGGTGAGCTCGCAACAACGTGATTTATATCGATAATAAGACACCAGGGGGGGAAAAAGTCCCTCGGTTTTCTTTGTCCCAGTTGCTTCTTCCCCTTATCAACGACCCAGTCGACCGTGGCACGTTTCGCGTGCCGGTGGCGGGTCGAGGCGCTCGAATTCCAAGATAACACTTTTCCCCGGCCGATTTCCATGGGAAGAGCAAGGGACGGGGGGAGGGGGCCTATTCGAAAGGCCGATCGAAAGGTTCGATAACGTCCGCTGGAAATACGGAAGGTTCGCGATTGTTTCGCGAGGAACATTCCGACCAGTGGCGATCGTATAATTAAGGCGTTACGTAAAATTCAAATACGCTTTGCAAAGAGAGCGGAGGAGCGCTCGGGCAATTTCGTTTCATTCCGCGTCGACCGGAGGAATTCGAAATGAGGAAAGCGTCGAGAAAACCGCGGCGAGCACGTGCGTGGATTTGCACAATGGTAAACCTGGGGAGGGCCATTAAATTCGCGGTAGGTATGGGCTCCGTCACGAGCCGCGAAGGCAAGGGGTGAAGTAAATGGGAACCAAGGAGAATTCTCAAGCAGAATTGTCGCGAGTCTGTTGTTTTAATTATGAGTGGCATTTGCTTTTAACGCAGCAGTTCAGAAACAAAGCCGGTTCGACGTTTGTCTCGGCTATGAAATTCGAGGCCGATTTGCTTTCTTTGTGTGGACATATTCCACTCGGGGATAAAAACACTGAAAGGAGCTGTACGAGTTTTATGACCAAGCATCGGTGCGAGTGTAGTCGTACGAAAAACGCCAGTCGATAAGAACGACTGATGAAATGCACCTCGTAAAGAATTCAAATAGCAGTTGAAGATAAGAGGGAATTGGTTTCCAGGGGACGAGTTGCATGAGATGTTAAAAGTTGCAATTGGGATTGTTTAAAGTTACCAAGGGCGCGAGGCTTTGTAGCACATCCAATCGTTTACTAATAACACTGTTCGTTTCATGTTTGTCTCATTGTTTTGCTCTCGCAAGAAATAATATTCCCGCGAGGATATGAATACTATTTATTCATGCAGATACCAGTGGCCTGATAAAGGGGTAATAATAGAAGCTTGCGAATCAATGAGTGGCGCTTAAGCACACGTTTTAAAAAATTAAGTACAGCTTGTGTCCCCAGAACGCAGAAACCGAAATTACTGCAAAGGGATTAGTACGGAAACCCTTTGTAACTTTTCCTTACACCAGACTCCAAATTTATCCTCGAACTGCATTATTATTATTACTGCACGAGTATAGTACCCTTTATTTTACAGTGATAAGAACTAAAAAAAGGATTACATATAAACTAAAATTAAAATAGATCGAGTGTATGTAGAAAAACTCGATCCTACAGATAAATATATATATTATAGAAAATGACTACAGTAGATTAGCGTACAGGTTTCAAGGAACTCGTGAAAAAAGTTGATATAACGTTTACATTTTGCAACGCTTTATCCCGGACAATCTAGGATCCAGTCAGACAAGTTTAATCGAAACCCTGTCTCTCGCAATGACTGGAAAAAAAGAACGGGCCTCGAAATCACCGGACTTCGCAATCACTTTTAATTGCAAGCGAAATTCTGCTAAATCATTAACGTGGACGATACTGGACGGTGGGTCTTTCGAATCGGGCCATCCACGACGTAAAACAGAAGAGTCTCGCAATCGTTTACAGAGTGCTTCCAAACAATCTTGCGACACGTTTGTAAGAATCTCTTACGACGTTTATCTTTAATTCAACGGTCGTGAAATTCATTACAGGAAAATCGTCGCGACAATCGCGAGCATTCCTCTCCTCTTCCTCATCACAGAGCGTGTTTTATATCGCGGAAACGTATTTTTCTCTGGGGATCGAGGTTAACTTCGCCGCCACTCCAATCCGATGAGAAATTTAGAAGCAGCGGTTCCGTTTGAAATTTCAGAATCCGGGTGTGCGAGAGAGCAGCGAGACAAGGATCGAAGTTGAGCACGGCGTGCAAAAATAGATCCGCGCCGCATCTTTTCATTTCTCCTCCCCCAGACCGGCTCTTTTCCTTTTTGCTTTGGCCGCGGTGCCTCGGTGTTGTCGTTCAATTTCGGAGAGTCACCGCGAGGGACCCCTATTGAGGAAGCCAGAAATGAGGAGAACCGAGGTTTGTCCAGCATATGCAAACTGGAGCTTAAAGAGAGCTAGGTACCATCGTGATAATTCTACAACGTTTTCTGAATTGAAAGCAACGGGCTCGGGGAACGCGAAGGCAGAGCGAAGGTAAAATTCTCGGCGACGGAGACCCGGGCAGAAAATATGCCGTGATTTATCGTCGCGATGAGGCCGCATCATAGCCGGGACACGAGCGCGACACGATTGTGATTAACGACTCGCTGCTTCGCGAAACACGAGGGATCTGTTCCTTTTATTACACTTCCTCTTCTCAGGTTTAGGGTTTAGTTTCCTTCAGGTTTGATGAGCAGTTGCCACCTGTGTCCCTGCCTAGAAGCCCCCTCCCCAGGACCCCTCCTTAAAAAAAATTATGGTTTTATGCAAACTATATTTCTTTCTGTGCTATTACGCTTAGCCCGTTTTTAGTAAACTGCCTATTCATTTTCCCGAAAAAAAATGGACCCCTCAGAACGTTTGTCTACCTTGGCCTTTTTTCTTAAATCTGACCCTGAGTTTAAGGTAGTTCTTGAAAAAAAGAAGAGGTATCTATCCATTTATCTGTCCTTGAACAATTCTCCAAGTTCCATTGGCATTTATTAACACGCGAGAGTAGTTTGTTACTCACGGCAGGAACCTGGTAAGGAGGATCTACTCCGATCGATCCACTGAAGCCACTTTCTACGTCGAAACACGGTCAACGACGATTACGGCGATTAACAGGGAAATTTCTGTTGGAAATTCGAGCCGAGTCACCTCGCCGGGGGAACGCAACAATCAAGTCAGGATTGATCTGTTTAGCGACAAATGTCTGAAAGGGAGGCTGTCCTCTGTCTCCCTCTTCTGTTGGCAGTAGATGAGCCTGACTAAGAAGATGAATTCGTCGGCAAATGGGGAGGAGTACTTGGCCAAACGACTCGAAAGCAGTGCCAAGAATACGAATTCAACACCGAATTGATCCTACCTCGTGGTTAGTGGTTAAGAGCTTCGGATTTTTCCAGTTTCCGTGATCGACTTTCGTGACTTTCACCCGGCTGGGACTTTCGCGTGAATCGACTCACATTGGGTCCGCGCGTAATGCCATTCGCCAAGGACGCGACCTCGAGCGTCGTCGCCATTAATTCCCGAGGAAACGCGCGCCAGTCGATTTTACCTTTAACTTAATGAGATATCTCCACTCGGCTAGCATTTCGAGAAGTAACCTATTTACGGCGCTAGGTAACGAGACTGTTAGAGGTAACCACAATTATTTCTAGACGCTTCCAAGCAGTTACCGTAAACTGGGGAATATTGGCAGGTTTTTGGAACATTTTGCGGTATAATATTAAAATAAAGTGCCGGGCGATCCCGTAAAGTGTCACGGATCGGATATGTAACATTTTTAAGTGTTTTTAATTTTGTTTTAATTTATCAGAAGTATGTCATTATTATATAATTAAATAAAGTGAGAAAATGGTGTCCTCGCGAAGTTTTTTTTACACGTCTCGCATTCCAGCATAAAATATCTGGTCGCTTTACATCAAAATTAACATTTTTGCATTTGCTTTAAGTATCTTATCATAACATCGCATCTTTTATGACCGTACTACAAGTGCCAAAATGTATAAAAAAAATTATCTTTTTCCTTCTTCAACACATGTCTCCCAGTTTACGGTACGTCCTTTGTTTCTGCTTTGAAGAGGGAAAGCTCAGATGAATTTTAAATACGACGTAATGAAAGTAACATGAGAACCACCATCCACGAACATTCTTTATATTTACACGGACATTTACGAGCCTAGCTGCATTATTATCGTGCGAGGAACATCCTGGATGATAGCTTGTTTAGATGGAACAGAGCGAGAAAGAAGCTCTCAGACTACAGCCGATCTAAGTTGAAAAACGAGCAACCTTCTAAAATCCTGCTGCGACGCCTGTTGCAACAGCTGTAGCATAACGTTTGTGCACCGATTCCATCAACAACTCGATACCATCGCTCGAAACTGTAGATACATACATTCTGGAAGGACGCAGCAGAATTCCACATTCAGAAATTTTTAAACGAAAGCCAGGGTGAAGCAGAGTTGGGTATTAACTAAATAAAAAATTAATTAAATAACGAATCCAATAAAAATTACTCCAACTTTAGATTACTCGACGAATAAAGTTATTTTTTTTTTTAAATTCTTTTGTAACTTCATTCTACACATGACGAATAATTTTTCTAACTTTTATTCGTTATTTGAAATTTTAAAGCTCTGGGGTGAAGCGTGCAACGGGGAGGCGATCGATCTAACACTTGAACCCACTTCGAGGCAACAGAGCTTGGACCAACATGGATCGGCTCCCTCGGATCAATGTCTCTGTCTATTTATGACAATACTCGCGACATACGGCACTTGTACGGATGTATAGCGGTATATATACAGCTAGGACTTATTGTTAGCCGCGTTACGCGAGAAGCGGAGTCACAGTTGCTTGACGCAACTCGAGGGCCCAGGAGATTTTGACCTACGGCACAAATCGCGAGTGTCCTCCATAGTCCATAGCGCGACGGCGGACGCGGCAGTGGATTTATTTTTAAACGGAACGACTCGCGAAACGACGACGGAGGAATCACCGTCGTCGCTACAGGCCGTACTCAATTTCCTGTTGACCTATTTATATCGCACCTAACTGACGTGAAGCGAGCTCTCTCGTCAAGGTTCTCAGGTCGGTGGTTCAATAGCTTCCGACGGCACCGATGCGACATCGATCATCATCGGCCGGCCGATACGCCGCGTCCAAATTGCAGGATCGGCCAACTGGATCGACTTTCCACTCGCCCGTGTCCGTGGGTCGAATACGTGCGCGCACCTGCACGTGCATCGTCGGAGATTAACCGGGGAAAAGGCATTGGCGAGGAAAGAACGCGACCTGGAGGAGCGATTCGCGAAGAGTATTCGGTAGACTGTTGGCATTCGGCGTTTAGGAATGGCCTATGGTCAGTGTAGCTAGATTTCAGAAGCCTAGGGTGCAAACTCGTAAAGGAAAAGCGCAATCAAGAAAATCCCGTGGCGCTAAAATACAAATTGAATGTTTTGAATAAGAATTATCGCTTCTTTCTGATAGATGATAATAAAAATACGTGAAAAAGTGAAAGAGCAATTTACTTTTTAGTAATCGCCGAAATTGCGGTTTTGGCAAAAAATTAAGCGCGAATGACACTGAGGATCTTGGGTTCGAATCCCACCGCCCCGAAGATTTTTTCCGCTTACAATATTTAACATATTCGATATTAATTTTCAGAAAAATGGTGAAAAGCATCAGCAAATATTTCTACAAGCTGTTGTTGGTGGTACTCGTTTGAAGCAGGATTTCCATTAAAGAAACACGGGGTCCCGATCGTGACCTCCCCTTGTGGGAGAAGGAGACGCGAGGCGAAAGAGGCAAGATGGACGGATAAGAAAGGCTGGGGGCGGTTAAGAAAGGAAGAAGAACGAAGGAATGCGCAATAGAGGAAGCGGTTGCAAAGTAGAAGGAAATTATTGTGACTTATGACATCCTTCCAGGACATCGTACCTGTGTAGCAGCGTGGCAAGGAGAAACCTACTTATGCGCCGCGATACGCGAGCGCTGTGCATTTCTATGGAAACTTTTCCTTGGAAATGTAGCGCGTCTGCTCACGCGTGATCGTTCCCCGTGTATCCTTCGCATCGATCTCTGCATCATTCATCTCCTGCCATCGAAATCACTGGTTCTAAAGCTTCGAAAACGAACGCTCCTTTCCTCCGATCCTCCCGTTTCAAAGACGGCGCCTTAGGCTAATTAGAGACGCAACGTTCCGTCGTGCATAAAATACTTCGTACTCGGAATAAATAATCTGTCACGCGAAAGCAACACCATGATCAAGGCGTGCACCCGTTTACGCGGTCACAAGACGCCTTTATTCGATGCACCAAACCGAGTAGAGTCGGCGAGCTGCAGCCAGCCCTGACCAACATAGATCCAACGAGATGATTCTCCTGATGGATCACTATAATAAAGCTCGGGGAAGACGGAAGAACGCGATTCATGTAAACGAGGAACGCGACTCGCCGTGCATCGTTATGTCACGATGTTCCTTCGCGAGGCAACGCAAATATAAGTATGCTGTACATGCTGTCTCGTATTTGGCAGCGAACAAAGCAGCAGCTTTCAAGTATATCCACTTAGCAGTTCTTTCTTCGAATACGTTCTTCAGAGCTTTCGAGAATCATTTCGTACTAAGAGATCAATGCCTTCCGTCAGACTAAAGGAATGTTTACAGAACGAGATCCAAGAGAAATTCATAATTACGCCCGCGGCGTAGAGAATCGTTGGAGGAAAAACATCTGATTGCTCGTTTCCAGCGAGTAACCACGTGATTACGAAGGGAATTAATTTTATGAGAACCAAATACACGCTCGTGGAGCGCGTTGCACGCCTTCGTATCTAATCTTCACCGCGATGTTAATCTACATGAGAAAGATAACGCGAGCCGAGCTGCCTAGCATGCCCGATACATAACGCGCAAACGGAGCAAAAACAGTATTATATCAAAGAGAAAACATTTCTAATTAATTACCATTCGACGCGTCCGCGCATATTCTAATTCAGCATTTCTAATCACAGAAACGCGCCAAGAATATCATACGAATCGTACGCGCCCGTGGTAACTTGGTCATTACGAAACGCCTCTAGCGGAAGCAGGAATACGTGCAATCGCTCATCCACGATTCTTTAGCTTGCCCACTTTGTAGAACGCTTGTTCAAGTGCAGCTGGTAATTCAAAGTTTAAATGCAAGGCCTTTTCCCAAGGTACAGGCGTATACGTGCTCGTTTATCTCAAGTTGATCTTATCACTCTTCCAAGTTACTCACATCTAAAACTAAGCAGACTTTTAACACCTAGCGCCTGGGGCGTTCGTGACATTATTCGTTCGACATACTAGACATTCCCCGCTAGGTCTGAGAGTCAACGTTCCGCGTAATCAGGGTTCGACGTGGGAAGCAACGATTAAGAAAATGTCTATCTTACCTTGAAGACCTCCGAGAAGAATCCAGCCCCGATCTTCTCCATGTAGAAGTCGTCCAATCGGTTCAAGGAGGCGACCGCGTGCCTCAGCGCTTGGCAGGAAGCGCCCGTTCTCCTTTTGGTGCCGGTGTCCTGGAACGTATCGCTAGGGCACACCGTCAACCCGCAGATGTTGCTTTCCATTTCGGTGGGTCGCCACGGATCGCGGCACTTCTCTCGGTCCCTGTAGCTCCTCGGCGAGGACAGCTGCAGCTCCGTAGGCAGATCTTGCGGCAGACAGGACACGCAGCTCTGCTGCAACGCGTCACCGTTGCCCTTCGTCCAGTCCTTGGACGGCGTGGACGTGGCGAAGTCCCCTCGGCAATTCCTCTCGCAACTGCTCGACGTAGCCGCTGAAGCGAGAGAGGAGTCCACGGTATCATCGCCGTACGACTTGGCAGACTTCTGGCAGGGCTCGATGCCCGATTGCATCGCAGAAATCGCGGCGAAGTTTGCAGCCGAGGAGTCCATCGGCTCCTCCGTCCCCTCCGGTCGACCCTTGCTGTTCAACACGGAGTACCCTGCGTCGGAAGACCTCGCGGAGGATTTTGCGGAGGAGGGACCGTTCCTCTGCGACTCTCTGCAGATGGACTTCCCAGCGGGCTGATGTTGCTCTTTGCCCGTGAGAAACTCACGGTTCAAGCTGACGTGCTTCTTCCCGTGCTTCGTCGCGTCCCTCGGCTCCACGTTCAGGCTGCTCAGGCTGGTGGAACAAAGTACCCGTTGCGACTTGCCGGTGCAGTTGGCCGTCGCGCAACACGAGGACTTCGCGAAGCTAGGACAGTTGGGGTTGGAGGAGCATTTGTGGATGGTCGTGGCGCCTGTTTTCAATGTCAGATTCCCGTGGTTCCTTCCGTGGCTGGAGGCCTCCTTGGCGGGGTACTTGCAGCAATTCTTCGCTAGCGAGCAGCTCGTCGACTCGGTCCTGCAAGGTCTGCTGACCTCGACGTACGCGACCGATGCTTGAGAGGAACTGGACGAAGAAGAGCTGGACGCCTGGGAGCCGCTATAAGACTCGGTGCCTCCGCAGTTATTCGAGTCTTTGACTCTCCAGGGTTTCGACTTGTCCTCGGGAGACGTCTCGGTAGCTAACGCGTTACTCTCCTTCGACCTCCGAGGCTTCTTATCCTCGACCGTGAGACAATCGGAGACTGCACAGGCTTCCTTGCTTCTCCTAACTTTAGACTTTTCTTCTATCAGAGAAGGTACCTCGGAGGTCGCAGCAGTAGAGTTGCAGTTCTCCTTCGACCTCCAAGGTTTCGGTTTGCCCTCCTCGGTGGATGGTGCCTCGGAGACCACCGGGACGCAGTTGTCCTTGGGCCTCCAAGGCTTCGACTTCTCCTCCGCCACCATGCCAGGCGTCTCGTCCGCGGAGAAGCAGGGCAAGCACGTGGTGCCCGTTAGCCTGGCACAGGACTTGGCGGACGGACCGACGGTGGAAGGTGGCCCGGGCGTGTTGGACGGTGGCACCTTGCCGAACATTTTCGCGACTATCGCGAGATGATCGTGAGGCTCGAGACGGGACGGAGGATCCTCGTCTCCGCGTCCCGCATCCCACGTTCTCAGTGTTGCTCGTCGTTCAAACGGAGGCGCCACTCGGTGCTCGATCCGGAAGACTTCCAAGGCGACGAGCTGCGTCGTTCAAGCAGCAGCTCGGCATCTCATCGCGTTTGTATATGTAGGTTGGATAGTTATCTACGATCGCGTATTGGCAGTGAAATCACGCAACGGGATCGCAGCGTAGGCTAGGGCATGGTCCTAGCAGGGGACGCAGTGCGGCAACCGGTCGGCATCGACGAACTCGGCTAGCAGACGGAGCAACCGCAACGACGAAACTTGGCACATCTTCGCTCCTCCTCGAGCGCCCTCGATACGCGGCGGGAGGACTTTGGCTCTTTTCTGGAAGAAAACTGCGCCCAACGCGAGACGTTAGCGTTGGCGGTCAAGATTCACCCGCTGCTCAGCTTATTTGCTGTACTTTTAACGCGCTCACTGCCAACGTCGACCTTGGTCGATTTAATGTTTGCACGGTAAATCGTGACCGTCGACTGTAGACATGCGAACTTTTCCGCGCTCTTTTGCGCAGCGTATCGACTGCTCGTGTCCTAATTTCAAACTGGGGATATATTTAGCAAGTTTATTATCCACTAACTAATGCGAATGGAGTAAAAAGATTGCATTTATTTGAACGTATTTAAAGGTCTAACAGCGAACGCGTTAAGTGATATTTCTAAGCGATTTTCTTGGAACTTGTTACACCTGTTAGGGACCTTTTAGGCGTAAGCCACCTGTGAACGTATAATTGCTTTTTAATGAGAAAAAAATTTAAGCTAGTAGGCTCGAACGGGGAATTATGTAGATATATAGTAATTTTTTACTACACTGCACCAAAAGCTGTGTAATCTAAAGCCTAGTTTCCGAAGTCAAGATGAATGGCCAAATGGAGAAATTTACACTGCGGTTACAGAAAATAAGGAGTAACAAGCACATTATTCTTCCACGTGAAAATTTCAGTATGTCAGTCTTCCGAATAACCGCATTCTTTACGACTCCATTCACCTAACCATTTTCTAAGCTGGAAGCTTTTTAAAACGTCAACGTCCGCTGCATTTACTTGGAGTGCGTTGTGTCGTGTTTGTAAATGAAACTTGTTATCGGAGCAATTGAGAATTTCGCCAAGCGCTTAGCCCCGGGAATGCGGACAAATTTGTTAAATAACGCGGACGCGTGTGTGCGTGCACTGTGGCTGAACGCGCCGGTGATACATCGCACGGTGTACGCACCCCGATTTGATTTACAAAGCAGTGCTACTTCTTCCACGATGATCGTTTTCACACGCGAGAAATGCGATTCGCGATAAATTACACAGTACAATTACGAGACCGAGTGTATCTAATTAGAAACGCTGTAGGCGCCTTCTTACCAGGCGAAAAATACTTCACCCAAGCCTCGCGACCGAAAATCCTGTCCCAATTTCAGTAACGCGCTGTGCTCCGTCAACTAAGTAGATATTTCACGCGTCAGAAACATCTCCAAGAGAATAAATTGAACCTAAAACAGTCCCTTCCAACCACTGGCACTGTCGGAAGTACAAGAACCGACGCGATTACGTTCCACAAAACAACACTGTTCCCCTCCGCGCGTGACACCTGGCAGCACGAGGGAGCATAGAACAACGCGACGGGCAAACGAGTCCTGCCACTGGATCGAGGAGCAAAACGCGAAAACAGCGCTAGAAAGTGCGACGCGGCGCGTACTCGGGAGTGGAAAAACAAAATCGAAGGCACGTACCTGGGAGCGACGAGGGCGTCGTTATCCCCTGTTGTTTTTCCGCGTTGCAGCGGAGGGGACGCGTGTACGGCGATACGGGAACGCGTCGAATGGAGCAGGGGAGGAAAACGCGCGGTTGACGGTCGGTTGTCAGTGAGGACGGGGGGCACGTTCGATCGCGAAGGCGCCGCGAAACTTACTGGGTGGCTGCGGCTGGCAGCGTGGCGTCCGGATGATTTTAGAAGACCTTGAACCACGCGAGAGAATTCGGACCGCTGGCGAGGAAGAACGCGTCAAACAGCGTCGACAGGCACGGACGGGACGGGAGGCATGACCGAGAACGGCATCCGCGCACGCTGTCACTTTTGTTTACTGTCCGAGAAGGAAGCTTCCCTCGACGGGGCTCCTCGACACGGCGACGCGTCGATCCCCGGTAAAGAGGATTAATCGCATCGCAGTGCCGCGATCATTGCGCTCCACCCTGCACACGATGCCTCTATCACCCTTCCCGTGGCTCGCGTAAACACAGTCGGCCACCACCGCGCATCCGATTTGAATTTCCTTTGGTGGACCACGTACGTCCAGAATCCACTCGCTGCCTATCACCAGACGTACACCGCGCACTACTGAGCACCGCGCACTTATTGTCACGCTGGCCGACGCGCACAGACTTCTCCGGCAATAAGAATGATAAACGACGCAACCGCTCGGCTCGAGGGAATGCCAAAGAGACCGAATCACCGACAACGCCAGACAGCGGCCATTACAGAAATGAACTGGTCCGTCGCACGCCGTCTACCGGCGATGCACGACGTTCCCACTCTACCCCCACCTCTGGTCCATGCTAATGAATCGAATGCAGAGAGGGCACAGGCGGAGGAATCTTCTTTCAAATATCAATAGGGGGTTCGGAAGAAAATATCGGGCAAGAAATTCGGAATTCTAATTTAATGCGTGTCAGTGGAATAGCTGAGTACTTGGACTTCCGGTAGAACGTATAACAGGAATGTTTTGTTAATTTTGTATTATGAAAGAACGCATAATAAATACTGGACATACTTATTTCCTTGTGCAAAATGTATAAGAATGTCGGAATGGGCTCGCTTTCCGTTTTCGTGGAAGAAAAGTACATTCCTTGCCACGACCTGGAGTGAATGGCATTTAATTTGATTCAGCGCGGGAACAATGTTGCTACGAAAGTAACACCGTGAGAATAAGAATGGAGAAATTGTATCACTTGTTCAATGAAAATGTACGAAACAGTGGTTTCACGAAATAATTTATGAGAATCTCCAGCCCGACCTTACCACCACGCTCTCGCTTCTGTAACGCTAAACAACCACTTTTTTTTTTTGCCAGGCAGGAATGAAAGTGTGAGAATCCTCATATGCATACAAGCACACCTTTCACTGTCTTTCAACGATTTTCAGTTTCTCGTAAGAGCCATTGAAATCTCTACTGCCTGTGCCGGTAAAGTGGCACCGACCGCGCAGTAGTTTCAATTTCCTCCCCCATCCTCTGATATTCAAAATAATTTATACACTTTACAAATCTCTAATCTTAATTGGAGTCCAGATTCCTGAATCCTTAATATTTTTTTAGATTTCTCTGTAGACTTGTGGCTACTTTGTTGCAATCTAATGTTCGTACATCGGGAATGATTAAAATCATTACAACACAAGGAAAACACTCAACATTTTGTTTCCGTAAAATTGAATTAAATTGATTTAATTTTCTGCACACACTGGTCTCCGTTGGGTCTCCGTCACATTACATTCTCTAAGTTTACCACCCTGCTTCGCGACTTTTCATAACCTATCTTCTCGTCGCGAGCACGCTGGTGCGCACGTGATAAATCCGAGTGTTATTTAACTTGATAATAAGTTTATACTTTTTGTATATAAATCTGAAGAATTAGTTTAAAAGATCTACCAAAATGGCCAAATTTTGTTTAAGTAAGTTCAAGAGATACGTCGACTTAATCTAATTTATTTGCGATTTACGAGTAGGAGCCTATGTTTACTCCAAATTGTCCGCAATAATACAATATTTTCTTTGTTTTTTAATTTATTTAATACCCTATTCGTTACAGAGAAACAAAGTAAGCGAATGCCAGCTCGGAGGAGGTACAAAATCGAGAAGAAAGTTCGCGAGCATAATCGGAAGTTAAAGAAAGAGGCTAAGAAACATCCAAAAAGTAAACAACACACGAGTAAACAACTTTATGCAGATTGAGAACGTTTCTTTGAATTTTGTAGAAAAACGGAAGCTGATCGAAGTGCCAAATCAATGTCCATTTAAGGAAGATATCCTGAAAGAAGTGGAGGCTATGAAACAGCAGCACGAGGAGGAGAAGCAGAAGCAGCGCGACGCTGCACGTGATAGAAAGCGGCAGGAGCTTGCCAAGGGAGGTTTACAAGGATTAGTCTCAGCAGCAGAAAACAAGCAAGTGGGTCACGAGGAGGTGAAAGTGCCAGCTGTTCACGAAAAAATAAAGAATGCTCTAGCTAAGGAAGAGAATTCCCTGAAAGCCTACTACAAAGAATTCAAGAAAGTTTTAGACGCAGCTGATGTCATTCTTGAAGTTGTCGACGCTAGAGATCCTCTAGGAACCAGATGTAAACAGGTAAAACGCATTGAATTTACATTTACACATAGAAGTATCGTATAACTCTCTCGTGTTACAGGTCGAGGAGGCAGTGCAATCTGCGAAAGAGAGCAAAAGATTAGTGATCGTTTTAAATAAGGCGGATTTAGTACCTAGGGAAAACTTAGATCAATGGTTAAAGTATTTGCGTAGCAGTTTACCAGCTGTTGCGTTTAAATCATCCACTCAAGTTCAAGCAAAGAGATTGGGCAGGAGAAAGTTGGGGAAGAAAACTGAAAGTATGATACAAGGTGGCACATGCTTCGGAGCAGAATTACTTTTGTCACTGCTTGCGAATTATTGCAGAAATGCCGGCGATGTTAAAACTAGTATTAGAGTGGGTGTTGTTGGACTTCCGAACGTCGGCAAATCTAGCGTAATTAATTCTCTGAAACGCAGTAGAGCCTGCAGCGTGGGAAACACTCCAGGTATTATATTCGCTAATGCCTCGGGCGTATAGCGCGTTAATTTCTTTACGTCATCTAATCACTTGTCTACAGGAGTAACAAAGGCCATGCAGGCAGTACAGTTGGATTCGAAAATAAAGCTCTTGGACTCCCCAGGGATAGTGTTTGCCAATCAGACTCCAGGGGAGAACCCTGACACTTCGTCGGTAGCTTTAAAGAATGCAGTGAAAATACAATGCTTGTCAGATCCGTACACACCGGCAACCGCGATTCTGAAGAGGGTATCTAAGCAACAGATAATGGAGATGTATAGCGTAGAAGAGTTTTCAACGCCTGACGAGTTCTTTGCTTTGAAAGCGACTAGAATGGGAAAGTTCAAGAAAGGTGGCATACCGGATACTGTGGCGGCGGCTCGTAGCATCTTGGAAGATTGGAATTCTGGCAAGATTAGGTAGTTAGAAGCGTTTAATGTTGCTATGTATCGAGGTATCTAAAAATGGGTATTTCCATTGCAGATACTACACCGTGCCACCTGAACAATCAAATTGCCACGTATCCGCGGAAATAGTGACTCAAATGAATAAGGAGTTCGATATCGAGAACTTCGCTGCGCAAGAAAAGATGATGCTCGATACTTTCGAAGAGTCCGTGGCGAAATTACCCATGGATCCCACGTTAATTGAAAGTTCTGGTCCAGTCACTTCCGTAATAGAGTTTCAGAAACAGAATGCAGCGGTAAATTAATCTTCACGCGTGATTTTAATATAGTGTTCTTAGTATGGTGTTCATTAATAAATATAAATTTGTGCAGAAAATTCAGATACAAAACAAATTAAAGAAGAAGATGGATACTGCGAAGAAGAAGATGGGCGAGACGAGGAAGAAGAAGACGGATCCGCTGATGGAGCTTGAGGGCAATCAGAAGCTGAACAAAATTAACAAACTACAGTTTAAAAAACAGAAAAAGGAACAAGCCAGGAGAGGTTCGTATTCGTCTTTTTTTTACGTAGTGTTCATTTACCCTATGTCTGAATTTCTGTCAATTCGTACTGACAGAATTTTTTCCCTCCTCTCCCTCCTTTGGGTTCCAGCAGTAGCGATCCGGAAGAAAGGTGGTTCCTTCCATCTTTCCCCAGTACCCGCGTCGTGATGCTTAACTTCGGTGATCTAACGAAATCCGGTGTTTTCCATCACGGCCACGGCCGCTGGTTTTTTTATTATTATTTTGGTTACTTGAAAACAGTTTTCTTTTCATCCTAATTGCCTACCATTAGAAATAGAAAATTATTGAATCAAAAGTTAAACAAAAAGTCTATTGTTGACTTTCAAATTTACGAAAAAAATGGAACGGCGTCTGGAGTATGTACGTCGCGTCGCCCGTGCCTTAGCGTAACTATTCATGACCTGCGTCCGAGATTGTTACGACTACTTGAATTTTACAGAAAAAACAGCTACCAACTTGGCGGATCAACTCGAAGGGTTCAACATCTCAGCTTCTGACGATTACAACTTCGACGTAGATTTTGTGGAAAAATAGATGTAGATTGTAACAATGTATACTTACTGAATAAAGTGTGCAAACTAATTGTTAAATAATGCTTTCTTATCGAGCTTACAGTCAATGGTACACAATATTATAAAATTCTTATAACACTAGTTTACAGCCATTTTGCTCCCCGCAAGAACTTTAAATTAAAAGCGGAGCTTTTGCGGTCGTCGAGCGCCTTTCTTCCTTTCCCGGTGGAGAATTTCAAATACCATTCGACCGGCTAATAAAGACGAGAGAAGAAAGCGCGGGGCAGGGTTGCGTGGCTTGATAAATGAAGCCAAATGAGTATCCTTTTAGCGTTCGCTAGATGTGACGCGCGATGAATTTCAATTCGCGCGCTACGCCTAATTGTTTTATCATCGATTACGCGCCGAAAATGCGGGTGGCCGCGCTTCCGTTCGGTTTGATAAGCGGCGGGCATTCGAATGCGCTTTCAAGATGCACGCAACGAAATTCGGGTGTGACAAGCGTGTATGACTGTTCGCGGTGATAATCGCGAGTGATCGTTTGATTTTTCCACTTGATTGCAAGCAGTCTAATTCCTCAATTCAAAGTCTATCCTGAGATCTAACCAGATTAAAAGTCAAGACAAAATCATGCCGTTCAGCAATTACTTTTTGCATAACTTTTAACATTCAATATTTACGCCAAACGCTTTTATCGTTGGCCATATGAGTGAATTCTCCTAAGGCAGTCATTTAGGCCGGTATCAAAATTAGTTTTTTCTTTTTTAGTACATTTTAATAAAAGCTTGTTGCAAAAGACAGAAAGATTCGATACGGTAGTTTGCATTGGCATGAAACCGTGCTGCTCACTGCATACCATATTCGTAATAAATGGCTTGATATTGTCAACAATTAAGGCAATTAAGCTCTCAAATAATTTAGGTATAGTGCCTAAAATACATATCGGCCTATAATTCCTCACGTTAGCCGAGTCCCCAGATTTAAAGACTGTTGTAACTAAGGTAGTCTTCCAAGCAGATGGAAAAGTCCCACTAGTCAAAGAGGAATTGAAAATAATTCATAATGCCCGTGAAAGAGTGAAACATGATAATGCAGTGTAATGCAAGTGGTAAGTAGCGTAGCTGCTGACTGTTGGTGGCGCGCAACATTTATGTATATCGTCATATCTTCTATAATTATTTATTAATCAGTGTGAAAATTGGTGAGAAACTTCCTTCTATATTAAGGAAAAACTTTGTCGCTGCAAGTTATCTGTACGTCAAAATTGCCTCGATACTTTTTAACGGCGAACGTTGAAAAACATGTGTTATGTCCAGTGTTCCTTTTTAATTAAATATTACTACATTTTTTAACATGAGGGTTTTGTGCATACATTATACGGTTTCGCTAGAGTTTTCTGAGTTTTATGTTTCAAGTTTCATAACGATCCGTTAATATTGACTCAAGTTATCGCAATTTATGTTTAAAGAAATAATGATTTTGGTCGGAGAAATTTTTTTAGTTTATAATTTTTATCTCGAATACTAACAATTCGATAAAAAAACTGTAAATAGAAAAAATGTGTGCCGTGATGAGCTTTACAAGACTATATTTTTTAAAATACAGTTTAACAACATTTAATTTTCCAATTTTTATTGCATCCAACCATTCAATTTATGAATATATACTTACTAAGACGTTTTACAAACTTAATTAAAGCACACTGCTGTATGTATATGCTAGATATTTTATAAATGAAGGAAATATATTACGCGTAATATTTCTATTCTACCGATAGCAGACGGCTAGGCCACGAGCCGTGATGTTTACGTTACGCGGCGTGCGATAACAGACGTGTATTGCCTCGCGAGCCTGCCTGGTCTCCCCCCACCAAAGCCCATATTCGCCGAGGTACAGCGACGTGACGCGGGGGTCATTCGTTTCGTGGACGGCGTCGAGTTAAGACGTGTTGATAGCTGCGTACGTAAATGGTACGCGTACATTATCTATCGTCACATAATTACTTCTATTCATTATTAGCCTTCTTCTTTATTCTCTATCGTCACTTGCTGCTATTATAATACACTTTCGTCTCGAAATTCATTAACTATCGCGAGAAAACCATTAAATATTCATCACGTATTCCTTTCGTTGCCTTCGTACCGATATTTCTGCACATTTAGTGCACACATATCGTGTCTCGGTATTCAAATACATCACTTTTCGGGTATATTTCAAGTTTATTTCTTGTTTAATTGCCATACGAATGTTTTAATGCTTTTGTTTCAAACAGACATTGAGGCGGAAATCGCAAGCAAAGGGCAGGCGACGCCATGACAGTTAACGGTTTTTGAACGATGCTTGGGTGACGTCTGGTCATTCCTTGGAAAAAGAAGATGACAATACGTGTGGTATACGTATTTTTCTCATTATTTTATTGAATCATTGTTGGCTGTGAGGATGATGGGTAATTTTGCTGTCTCATAATTCGATCTTTTCAAATGGAAAAAGATTGAATTATGATAAATTGAATAATTTTAATCAGATTTCTTTAAAAGTTTTAAAATGGCGTCTGTAGATGTTTTCGAAATATTGGAATGATCGAATTCTATTGCATTTCGGTCGCGTTTACGTAGAATTCGATGATATTTCAATGATTTTTATGAATCTATCTCTATGAAGCTGTTATAATTGCATTTACGTTCGGTTTTGCATGCAAGTTTTATTCTTTATGTTCAGAAACTGCGTAGTTGATCAAGGACATGCTATTCAAGCATGAATAATTAATGAATTTTGATTCTTGCCATGAATTTTGGATATTTATAAAGATCGTGATATATTTTAAAGTATTATTCGAATACGACGAACTTGCTTACAACTTTAACGACGAAAGCCACTACTATGATTCATTTAAATTTAATAATTATATCTGCAGTAGTATATTCTAGATAATATCGTGTTACTGAAATACAAAGCTGTTCCTATCGAGCAAGCATTCTGTATTTTCGCAACACACCTTGTATTCTAAATAACAAGGAGCGAAAGTCCCTTGGCTGGTTTGACGAAAAACAATATGTATATCCTCGTGACAAACACTCGATGAAACCACACCCACCCCACCCTCCTATCCTACTTATTTTTCAGAGATTGTGACCGCGTGCAATGCGGCCAAATAGAGTCAGTGTTTATGACGTACGAAGTTTTTCGTTTTGAAGAGCACAGTTGCTCATAGTAGAGTTTCGTTAACAATTTCGGGATACGCGAGGGTAGAGTCAGTGTTTTCTACGCAATTTATTCTTTCACGAGCGGCGCGGCTCTGACCTTCGAATCGCGAGAATAGATTCAGTGCTTTGTTCGCCGATTATGATCTTTGGGGCGCGTTTGTAGTCTACTATTTCTTTATTTTTTTTTTACTTTTAAAAGAGAAACTCGTCGGAAATTAGAGTCAGTGCGTCAGCTGAAGAGGAGATTTGTACGCAGAATATTGATGGAAAGATGTAAGTATCTATGTATTTGATTTAATTCCTTTAAAGTAGAGTTCATTCTTCAAAATTTTAGAAAGCAAACAATTTTAAACAAATTAATTTTTAGAATAGAATCAGCAAGAAATTCAAGACTAACGAAATTTTTTATTATTTAGACATTATAAGAAAAAACTTTTGTTAATTTTAATTTTTGATATTTCATCTTTTCAATTTTTTTCTTAAAATGTCTAAATGATAAAAAGTTTCGTTAGTTTTGAATTGTTTCGTGGTTCTATATTAGAGTTGAAACAATCGTAACTTTAGAAAGAAATTATAATCGTGTTCTGTTCCTTCGTTACAGTTTGGGCGCAGCTGAGCAGCTTGATGACTTCTCCTGAGCAGTAGCAGGAGTGTTGGCGTCTCCGGCACGGGGCACAGCGAAATGTGAGTGCGCATGCATTATGGTTCCTCTGGTCACTCAATCATGTCGTAGGACGTTTGGTCCGAATCGACACGAGTGACCGGTTGTATATTTGACGAGCATAATGACCACGGGTATGATAACCATGCCCGTGAATTGTAACATTTTTGTCTATGTATTTATTAGACGAGGCTAGGGTCTTCTTGTACGCCGCGCCTTTTCAATAGCATCACATTATAATCATAATTTCCAAGATAAACGGTTCCTATCGCGAATATTTATCATTGATCATACATTGATGTAGATATTTATTAAATAATGCACATAAAGGTGTATAGCAGCTCGGAAGGTATTGGTACGAATATCAATACGATTGAATGCTAATTTTTATGTAGCGAAGAAGTCTGATACTCTCAGACACCACAGCTACGATCATTTTGATTTAATATGTAGTGGAACGATTATAATGACTTGAATTTCTTTTATTTTTCTGATACTACGTGTTCAAAAGTAACTTGATTTCTAAATGATGATAATATACATAAAAGTGTAATTCCTTTCTTAAAAAGGTCACTCGTTTGCGTACACAATAGAATAATTAATTTCCATGTGCAAGAAGACAATTAAGGGTGGGGAAATTTCAGATTCAAAGTAATTAGCATGAGATCACACTTTCTTGTTTTATGAAATTTACTTTGACGATGGAATAGCCCGTTTTAGATTCTTAAAGTAAATTCTTCATGATTTAGATTGATTTTCTTAAACAATTCAATTTTAGAGTTTTTCTTCTCGCTAAATGAATGTTGAGCAGAGTCCTTTTTCTTGATCTAAAGTAGAGTCCTTTCTTATTTATCTTCACTTTAAACTATTCACAACTTGAAAGTCGAGCCACTTTGCATAATAATGTAAAATAAAAGAATATTAGCCTGCTAGACACTATAGAAACTAATGATATTTTCTAGTTGAGGATTTTTAGGATATCTTTCCGTACTCATTGCCTTTTAACTCATCCACGTGCTCAGGTGCTACTTGGGTGGGTGGAGGCAATGGGGCACGATGACTTTCTTTATTAAATAATTACATGTCGGCGGCTAGCATTGCGTTAGTGTATCGTGCACGCCGCATTTTCCACCTATGTGTGTTTGTGTGGTTAGGCGGTGGAATTTGCGTCGGTGAAAGATTTTCATTAAAGACCATCTTAACGAAACTATAACGTTGCAATAACGATATCAATGTTTCATATTCCTTGTTGCACACGATGATCATTCTAGTAAATAATCTGGGAATATGAAATTTAATCAATCTCGTACAATCAAATCAGATAGTAATAACGATTCATGTATGTACATAATACATATGTACAATGCACATTATCAAGTAATCCATTGTTTGAAATTGAAAATAGTTAATTGTTTTGTAAATCATACTTATACGCAATGGTCACTGCCTTTGCTAGCCGATTTCAGTGAAAACTGGTACGTACTTATTAGAGTGTGATTGTGTGTGAGAGACTGTTTTGCCATTTTTTAAATATACATAGCTGTTAGGTAGGATGGGTAACTTAGCTGTTCGGTAGGATAGGTAACTTAGCTGTTCGGTAGGATGGGTAACCTAGCTGTTCGGGAGGATAGGTAACTTACCTTCTGGTACGAATGTGTGACTTAAATATAAGTAGGTAGGGCCGGGGCAGGTCATCGTATTCTCTGATCGCATGTTCCCCCCTGCGATGACCTGCTTTCAGGAAATTTGGGAGAAAAGTCGACGGCCAGACTAGCGCGAGTGGGGTATGCCCTCGCTTCTAGCCCCGCTATGTCGACTTTTTGACGCCAGTGGGACATTGCACATTGTCGCTGGTCGCGGTCGGCAGGACGGGCTTGGGCGCGCTATTAAGGGGGTACTTCACTGTGAACGGTCGAAAAATCAAGCTATTTTTAAAGATTTTTTCTCAGTAAATACAACATATAATGAAATAAATCTTTTTGATATTTATTAAGCTACTCATATATTATACCAAAAAAATTAAAAAGAATATTTTCAATTTGTGTTACTTGTTTTTTTACAGCGTTAATATGGCACTTAAACAAAAACGGTATATTCGTGGTGCAGGTGATTTCCCGGCTTAGACTGATCCAAAACTAAAAATTCTAAGAGATTCTTAATCTGTATAAGTGTCTCTATCGTCCGTTCCTCAATTAACAATTTTTTCTGAAAAATAACCGAGATTTTTCTCGGGGAACATTCGAGAAACACCATTATTTGGAGAACTTTTTCCTTCAAACAGGTGCCATTTTGTTATTTTTCAACAAAAATTGTTAATTGAGCTACGGGCGATAGCGACACTCATACAGATTAAGAATGTTTTCGGATTTTTTGTTTCAGATAAGCCTAAGCCAGAAAATCACCTGCACGACGTTTTTGTTTAGTTGCCATATTGACGCTTTGTAAAAAAACAAGTAAAACAAGTTAAAATATTTTTTTAATTTTTTTTATATAATATAAGAGTAGCTTTATAAACATCAAAAAGATTTATTTCATTATATGTTGTATTTACTGAGAAAAACATCCATTCACTGTGGAGTAACCCCTTAATTTTCAGAAGGGCGGACCGCCCGAAGCAAAGAAGTGGCCAAAGAGCCGAAGATAGCCCGGCCAGTAAAACGGCCACATCATGTGGGCTACTAAGAATGGCCCTGCATCCTCGGGTGCAGGGTCATTCTTCGTAGGTATTACTTTGCCATTATGCTCGTCGGTAGTTGTAGTAGTAGTAGTAGTAGTTTGGTTGGCCATAGGCTGACCCATCGATACCCCCTCCCCTGAAATTGAGCACACCGCGTTTTCAATTAGGGTTGCGAAGAAGATTACGCGTTTTCAGTTAGTGTTGCGACTAAATGTTGATCACGGTTTGAATTAATGTTGCGAATCGGTATTCCCCGCGTTTGGTACCAGCATAGCGTTGCGAATAAATATCGAACGTGATTGCTTGTAGTGTTTCGAAAAAAGAGTCGCGATTGTTTTTGAGATTGTTCTTGTATTTTGAATTAAAGTTACTAGAATTTGATTTATAGCATTAATTTTGATTCATTGTATTCTTTTTATTAGAGTTGCGATGCGACTGATCGCGTTTTTTTAATTACTCGTCCTAGTTTGATTGTTAATATTTTTTTGAGTTAGTGTTGCGATGATGATTCATCGCAATTGTAATTAGAGTTGCGACCCCCAGCCCCCAATGCCCCAAAACTGTCCTGGGACATGTCCAGAGACATGTTCCTGGGGAAAAAGAGTTCCGAGCAGCTGGATTTGCTGCGCATGGGACTCTACACAGCCTTTAGGAAGGCTGCAACGATTTAAAGTTAGAGTTGCGTATTACGAGACACAGGTGCATTGAATTTTTATTAGTGTTGCGAAAAATGAAACCACCCACGTGGTGGTTCTCTGTAGCTTTTTATATTTGTTAGAGTAGTGTAGCTGCTTGAGAGTATTAAGTATAGTAGAATTTTCAGTAATGAAGCACCATTCGGGAATTTTGAAGTTATTTGAGAAATTAGTGCTGCGAGTAGTCCAAAGTCCTAGTGACTATGCTCGGGAGTTGATTTTAGTGTGTAATAAGCTAGCGTTGCGAAAGAAAGAAACGGTCCACTCACGGTTTTCTTGCATTAATGAGTGGACAATGATCATGGAGCAGCCCTAAGTGGCTGCACCATCTTCCTTCTACTCCCACCATCTATCCGCTCTTGAATCGAGTGTTTGTCACTGGAAATATTATTTTGAAAGTATATTCATATTTTGCAAAAAATGCCAATTAATGAGAAACTAAAAGGAAATTATTGAGTTGATGTAACAAAGCACCCAATGTGTTTAATATTATGAATATCAATTGCTAATTTGCGTAATTTGTTCTATTTCATGTATTTTGTCTATGGTTTTACGTGATTTATTTTATGTCCTGTATTTTATTGTGTTTATTTAATTTCATTCTAGGCTGGTCTCACTATTACTACCATAACGTAGTTGATTATGTGAGCATATATTTAAAAATAAAAGTGATAGTGAAAAGTAATAGTGAAACGTATTAGTGCAAAGTGATAGTGGTAGTCAACATTGACGCGTGCTCGTTGTTGCTATTTTCTGTATGAAAGTAACTTCGATTACTGTGCACTAAAGTGCAATTATTCCAATCTTCAACATTTGCATAATAGTTTTTAATTACCTACTGTATATAATGATTGCTTGTTAAGTCATTGATACATAAACCTTGAAAGTCCCAATTAATGAGAAACTACAAGGTAATTATTGAGTTGATGTAACAAAACACCCAATGTGCTTAATATTATGAATATCAATTGCTTCGGAATAAAATGTAATATCATTAGTAGCTTCTTTTTCACGAATTGCTAAAGTTTTGATTGCCTACTTTGTCTGCTGACAATGAGCAGTATTTTTAATCTTTCCCTTGTTTCATTTTAATACTGAATCGCTATTCCATATTGAGTTTTGGCCTGTAGTTTCAAATATGATATTTCAATATTTGGGCAATAGTAATTGTAGGTACTAATCCATTTAGAAAGTTTCTGTTGCAGAGTATTATGAGTGAAGAATATTGCAAAAATAGGATTTCCAGTTCATCATCCATTAGAAACGAAATCTCATGGAATTTTTATTAATACTTTTGCGAATGTTTCAGGTAACATCGTAGGTCCACCGAGGGAAGTAAGAAACGCATGGCAATAATATATCATTATCAGTATTTTCACTGATAATTTCCCTCAAATATTCCCCCTTTATTCTTTTTTTCATTCCCAATTAATGAATAATTTTCATGGTAGAAATATACCAGAAAATTCTTCAAATTTAAAATAGAAAGAAACAAAAAATGTTTTAAATTCTGCTTAGTTTCATCGCGGTAGCTTTTTACAGAATAACTCCTTCTCTTGCCCGCTTGTGGAGCGATCGAGGATCGTTCTGCAATCGTGCATCAGGGGGATCGATGGAAATGAAAATAAAATTTTGCATAAAAGGAGGGCGGATGGGCCGCGGTTAGGGCGGGTCTCCACTCGCAGCGCCTCCACGTGGTGAGACCTGGGCAATTTGTATTATTTGAAGTATAATTACTAATCGTATCACAAGTAACATTGTAATTCAATTATTAATTACATGACAAGTAATACAAGCCGATTGGCTGCGATCATCTATCTTCGTTAATCTCTATTCCATCCGTCCAGATTCGATTCTATATTTTTAATTAGTTATTATAGTATAAATGATAAATGAAAGTGGATCTCTGTAGACAGAGTATCCCGGGTATATAGTTGAAAAAAATTGAAATGTTGAAAAAGATAATATAAACCCATGTTTGCAAATAATATATTAGGGAATTATAAGATAGCAGAGAGAGATACAATGCTTCTCCGTTGTGTGGGTCTGTAGAGTTGCTGATTGATAAACAAATGAAGAAATTTTAATTTGCCTTTTAAAAATTCTGTATCACTTTGACATCGGGACACCCTGTATCTAAATTCTCACCGCTATTATATCTTTCATTCCTACCGCTTATAGCGCTGTACTCTTATTTCATGCTTGGCCGTTAACGTTGGATGCGACACGGAAATGATAATGGGGCTTTAGAGACCCAAAATCAAGTGACACAGAAGACAATAGAGTGAAAGGTTTATTCTATACCTGGTCTGTGCTTCAGGGCTCTACGGACACCGAACCCATAGAAATTCCCAGCCGGCCCCGTGACAGGAAATAGTAAACAGCCCCCTCTCGCGTTCACCAGGCCGCCGCGTATCTATCGGTATTACCATTTCTGTGTAGAAAAAAGCTGCTGCAATATCGACCTGCCAATCTACCCCCTTAAATAATTTACTTTATTCAGTGTTACATATTTAATAAAATCGGGTTGATTTTTTCTGCGGCACACTAGCAAGGAGAGTATTTTAGGTGTCCGCCTCCGATCATTTTGATTTTTGGATATGTTATAGAGGAACCGAAAAATAAGAAATTCGTGTTTTTTTATTTTTTCCCGTTTTCAGATTTGGGGGGTGAAAACTGCGTTTAAAGTTAGGGTTTTTCCTTATGTATTATTTAAACAAATGGAGTTTTTGAAAATCTGGTGAGTCAGTCATATTTCGAATTCAAAAACACAAAATTCGTCCACTGACACTATTCCCCTATCTCTAATAGTTCTCGAGATATTCCACAAAAATGATTTTTCAACCGTAACTTTGAACGCAGTTTTCACCCCCCAAATTTGAAAACAGGGAAAAATAAAAAAACACGTATTTCTTATTTTTCGGTCCTCTATAACATATCCAAAAATCAAAATGACCGGAGGCGGACACCTAAAATACTCTCCTTGTAGGTACGCTCAAAAATCATTTGCGCGGCCTGCTGCACAAAAATTCTGTCGTTTATGGCCTCTAAAGAAGTATACATTGCTCCTTTCCCTCTGGTCATACGTTACTCCTTATTATATTTAACTTCAGCTTCAATTCTTCTCTTCTTTCATAGCTTTGTTGTTAGTTTACTTATTTTATTATATTTTCTGTATTTAGTTTTAGTTGTTGCTTAAGTTTAAGTTTTAGTTTTAATCTATGTGTAATCCTTCTTTTTAAGTTACTATCTTTGTAAACTAAAGGGCACGATGCTCGTGAATTATAATAACAATAATATATTTACTTACGAATAATAGGTTGGCGATTTCGTGCCCCCCTCAGCACTCAATATCCGTTCGGCAGTCTTTAATTTCAAATAGATAGGTATAATTGTTTCTCAAAGGTACGCGCGTCTGTGATAAACAACAGTAATCATGTTGTTTATCGGCGGTATCGGTGCATGCGCAATGAAACATAGGCAAAGAGACCTCCATATGTATGTTTTACAGTTAAAGTGTTAATACAGCGAATTTATACATTCACTAGTTAATGTATGCACTCAGGGAAAATATGCAGAAACAAAAATGCTTCAATTTGAATCCATACTTTTTTTAACTAATACTGTATAGAGAGCGAGGGAGCGGGACGTGGTGCGGTTGCGTTGGTGGCTATAATCATACACCCCTAGATGCTAAAAACGCAACCTTTTCCTACTTTTTCTGAAATAAAAATTATTTTAGATAATGGAATCATTAGGCATATAGTAGTGAATTTATGCATTCGCTGAATTAGTGCTTTGACTGTAACATATCCACTAGTAAAAGTATTCATTTCGTGTCTTGGAAACACTTTAGCCAATCGGATCAGTGAGTGCATACATTGACTAGTGAATGTATACATTCGCTGAACTTAACACTTTGACTGTACCAGTAGTACAAGAAAAACATTATTTTTTAGTTTTTAGTGCTTTTTTAATAAAATCGTTTAACATAACTTTTTTTATATATTTTTTATTTCTGTTTCTGATTACCTGAAAGATAAACATCATTGCACACCAGCGAACGATGAGTTTTGCGCGGTGCGATGGTAGATCATGAATAACTGCTATATTTATTATTAAAAATTAATAAAAAAAAAACTGCGACTTCATCAAAGATACATAATAACATGGTCCAAATTTCGGAGGAATCGAAACGTTAGTTTCTTAAAAAAATTCCCAAATTTTCCTATGTTTGTAGCCCAAAAAATAGAATTTCTTCCTTAATACCTTTCATAAGGTTGAATATTTGCCCATCAAAAACAAGTACTTTGTTTCCAGGTTTCCCCATAAATAATATACAAACTTTTTCTTTGCTTTATTACCAGCAATACCATTTTTCCTGTGTCGGTCTTTTAAATCGTCGCGAACTCGCAAAGTATAGACTATAGAGAATGCTGCCAGCTCACTGCGTGACGAGCAACTGTAATGAATACATCTATTTAGTCTGTTCCCCTTCCAAACTGAGTAGGTTTGCCATGAAACAGCGGCTAACGGGCAGCATGTAACAATGATAAGAAAATATCAAATAAAACCCCTCCATATTCCTGACATATTTATTAGTACAATCCATGAACAAATATTTCCAACGCGGAAAAACAGTTTAAGACAATGGTAGTTGCGTGAAAACACGCTTCGACACTTTTCAAAGATTTACTCGTAGAAAAGAGAGCTGATTAGGAAGCAACGTATAAGTGCGTCTGGTTTCTTATCGAGCCTACAGTCAATGACGCGCAATATTATAAAATTGGAGCGACGCTCGCTGCGTTAACGATAACTCGTGCGTACGTTAGCAGAGAGCTGAGGCGTTACACAATTCATCGGTCATTCAGTTGACAGACTCCAACAAAGCAACAACAATAGCGTTGCGAGACAGCTTCTATTTGTTGCCGCGATAGTATTTGAAGAAATTAGGAGCGTGCCGCAAACAGACGTTTGCACAGGTCCCCTCGTGTAAATTATTTTTAATCGAATAAGTGAAATGGATAAACAGGAAGCGACGAAGCCACCCGTTTCGTTTCCCTTGAAGCCTCCTGGCCAGGCGAAAGTGTGGAATGTGATCGAATGCGCCAAAAAGGGTAGCAAAGAAGCGCCGATAAAGTTCTCTATTCAAGAAATACCCGAGGACAGGTATGAAGACGTCATCGATCACATGTGTAACTACTTCATTGCCGACGAGCCGATATGCAATTGCATGAGTAAGTTACGATTTACCGCACTTTTTTCTCTGTCTTTATAACGTCTCAAATGGAAACGAAAATGTGTTACTTTTAGCTCATATGCTCTTAGCTTTCTATGTTTTCGTATTGTTCTAAGAGTGGCAGTTGTATGATATCGCACATAATGGCGTGGAAAGAAGATCCATAAAGTGGTGTCAGTGACGAATAAAATACGCTCGTTAGGAGCAATTTACGGTTTACGTAAAGGCTGCCTAAACAGTTGATGATACGGATAGATACCATAAATTTCTCTTATCCTTCTGCACATTTGCTCTGTCAAATTTTACAGTCTTGTCTTTCTCCTAACGCGACAGTGATCGTTGCTAATCGATACTTGCCAGATAAAGATTCACAAGTACGCTTGGATTTTTTACAAGAAAGGTCACCAGTATCGTAAACGTCTAAACACTTTATCTAAACAAACGCGATAACGTGATGTAAGATAGATAGGAAACGAGAAAATTGTGAAATTCTCGAGGAGAATACGAGACCCAAGATTTGGGATTTACGAACAAATACGTCAATGTTTATTACTGTTTCCAGATGGAAAAGACGATCCAGAGTATGTGGAAACGTTCAAAGATTTATGGAAGGAATTCCTGCAGCAGGGCTTGTCCGTGGGAGCTTTCGTAGAGGATCCGAACGGTGGCAAACCGATCCTCGCCGGCTGCAACGTGCTTGGTTTGAGTTTCGAAGGAGAAAAGATCGACTACGACAGCTTGAAGGTAATCCTTATCGGTAGCACTCGCAAATAATATTGACACGGTAGATGAAGAATGTTGTGGAAGGGATTTTCGAAGTTTTTCCAAGTATTCATAACGTTACAAAGAGTCTATGTTGGATTTGAACTGGTCATCTGGACAGTGGTGTTGTAAAAATTACAGAATTAAGTTTGGCTATTTAATTATATGGATGGATTTGTTTTTTTTTCGTCAAAAAAACAGCGTCATCATATTAATTGAAGTAATGGACGCTCTGCTATAATTTACTATGTTGCGCAAGTTCAGAGACGTCCGGAGACTTTTTACCCGGGTGTGGGGGGGGAGGGGGGGGGGGAGGTAAATTTGGGACGATGGTAAAGAAAAATATAACCCTCTTGCTTTTTTAACCCATTTTATAGTGCCAAGTTAACCCTTTTAGTGCCGGGCGAAATAGAGTTGCCTATGCGAAAAAAACCGAGAAAAAAAAAAATGCGAATAGTAAACCGATACAAGGCGCGAGCCGATATATCGGCTCCCGGCACTAAAAGGGTTAAATAAAAATTGAAAACTATTCCCCTTTTTAGTATAAACTTAATAAAGGTCAGTTTTGAAAAATAAGCAATTTTGTCTCAAAAGCCAAGAGCGGGTAACTGCCCCTTTTGCTCCCTCTATTTGCGAACGACCATGCGCAAGATTATTCGTATGACGGGAAACTGATTTTCAGTCGAAAAGAGGAAAACACGTAATGAAAGTTATAGTAGACTTCACCAAGCGATCTAACGTGTACGAAAAATATGGAGTGGACAGATACCTAACCGCTATTGGCCTCTCCGTGCATCCGTCTTACCGAGGAGCAGCTCTAGGTGGTCATATTCTTAATGCCAGGTACGCGGACCGTGCAATTCAACCGTCATGCTTTTTAATATCCACGTTTCCAACATTTTTAGTCGGTCTTTAAATTCTACTAATGTGTCTATCAAAATACAAAAAAAATGGCAGCGTTTTCCAATGCTTCGCACTATTTTTATTCTATATACATTATATGCATTTTTCGATTTTTGCTGAAATACTTAGCTGTTTATTTATAAATTTTCCATTAAACTAATTGATTATAATCTGGAAATGGTAACTTTTATTTAAAACACTTTTATTTAAAAATAATAAAAGAATAGGTAAATCTAAATACTATTCAAGTACCTATATATATTGTATACCCTTCGTAGGTACAGGAAAACATAATGACAAAAAGAATTTTGCTCAGCAAGAATCGCATTTTAAACTACTTTGCGCTGCCACTGTGTTCGTGTTTAATAAAAGACAGTTCCGCTATCCTTCAAGTATTGAAGCCTCCAATTCTTCGCAATTAATTTGGCAAGTTAATTTTTGTGTGAATCGCACGATGTCTGTCGTAGGGTGAACATAGGACGGGAATACAACATTCCAGTTACTTCTACAGTATTCACATCGCCAATTTCGCAGAAGCTGGCCGAACGGTGTGGCTACGAATTGCTCCTCGCTGCAGATTACGACGACATCGTGGACAGTGAAGGGAAGAAAATCTTTCCCGGAATCCAGGTGAAAACCATGAAAGTGATGGCCAGGAGACTTCAATAACATGGATGATTCGTCGCATGCTTAATTCCTCGTGGAAACTTTCCATTGGAAAACCTTTAGTGCAGTGTTTCCCAATCTGTTTTAGTCGCGATTTCGGGATCCACAGGTAGGGAATCACTGCCTTTGGGAATTAAGTGACACGACTCTATAGTTAGAAACATTTATTTAACGTCTGATACACCGATTTTGCGTTTTCGTTTCAAAAACTTCCATACCTGCGCACTTATCTAATTTGTTATTTGTTATTTGTCTCAGTTTTGTGATGATACGATTACGTGTGACGCGATAATTTATATCCATAATTGATCCCGTTTTAGAAGCAAATCCAAAGATTTATATAACAAAGAAATTTTGATGTTCACTTGTTTATGCCGATATAATCAAATTGGAAGGCAAGTTCTGATCGAAATTAAATGTGACAATCTGCAGTCTTACTAGTTTGACATTTGTAAATGTCAATTTTGTTCTCAATTTTTAATTCTATAATTAAACAGGAGTTGATATGTTACTGAATTTATTCGACATTGTATTATAACAGTTATTATTGACGATTAAATATCAAGTAGAATATGTTTTATGTATATTATACAAATATACATGTATAATTGACTGTTTTAAATATATTGTAATATTATCATTCAACATTTTCCATTAAAAGAGTACACTATTATCTTTCCAGAGTCAT
This sequence comes from Andrena flavipes, assembly GCA_963971345.1. Classification (NCBI taxonomy): domain Eukaryota; kingdom Metazoa; phylum Arthropoda; class Insecta; order Hymenoptera; family Andrenidae; genus Andrena; species Andrena flavipes. The sequence continues at coordinate 61,327,687 of OZ020480.1, forward strand.
GTTATTGTAATTTATTTCAGCAATTTAACTTAGTATCGAAGATAGGTATTACGATAGTTTTGGTCACGATTTCAGGCAAATTCGCCACTGTGCGACATGCCACTATCAACTGGAGCTCCTGATTTGTTGAACACGCGTCACTAAGCAATTAATGAGAGACCCAGTCGAGGAACGTTTCCCTTTGGAGGCATTCCTCTGTGGGACCAGCCGCACATTTCCGCGAAAGAGGGACGACCAGCTCTCGCGAGGCGGTTGTACAGGAAAAGATACGAGTGACAATATGACGTTTGCCCGTTTCCTGGTGCGGAAGGGGAACAATCCGAGTAAATTACCTGACAATGGTACAAACGGTCTCAATTTACGTCACCGGAAAACTTTATTCCGCCGTTTGGTACTTGAACGGTGTGCAGCGCCAAACGAATACAATTTTCCACGTGCTCGCCCCGAGAACTTTAAATTAAAAGCGGAGCTTCTGTGGTCGCCGGGCGCCTTTCTTCCTTTCCCGGTGGAGAATTTCAAAAACCATTCGACCGGCTAATAAAGACGAGAGAAGAAAGCGCCAGGCAGGCTTGATAAATGAAGCCAAATGAGTATCCTTTTAGCGTTCGCCAGATGTGACGCGCGATGAATTTCAATTCCCGTGCTACGCCTAACTGTTTTATCATCGATTGCGCGCCGAAAATGCGGGTGGCCGCGCTTCCGTTCGGTTTGATAAGCGGCGGGCATTCGAATGCGCTTTCAAGATGCACGCAACGAAATTCGGGTGTGACAAGCGTGTCAGTGAGTGAGGGCCTGTAATTCGATGCAGGCTCATTAACGGCCGAGCCAGGCCCGCTCGATTATCGAATAACTGTTCGCGGTGATAATCGCGTAAAGGCGAGAACGAGACACCGATAGCAATCGCGCTTTTAAGAGTTTCCACTCTTCTCTTTGAACGTTGAGTCTTTGTTTTTCCTAACACGTTGCTCCCACCGCAACTATGTGTGCCGGGAACGTTGTCGATAATCTTGATAAATCGATATTTCAAACGTGGCAGAGAGGGACATGGCTTTCCCGATGCTGGGAATATCAAGTTCCATTGACGCTAGAGTGATCGTTTCACCTACTTGTAAATATTGAAGAAGAGTTTAAAGTCTTTTGTTTCTTGTTTATTTTTATATGCATGCTACTTTTTAAATTCTTTGTTACTCGCTCGGTAGACTCACTTCACTGCTCAGACATGCAAACTTCATGTCAGTCAAATTCTTTAGTTAACTGCAAACCACAGTTCATTATCATGGCCAAACTAATAGCAAATAATACACTTGTACACTGCTCCCTCAAGCGTTCTGGAAGCCCAATTGGCTTTTCCAGTGCTGGGGCGTATTTTTGCCATCTACAGAATAAAAATCTTCTAATGAAGAAAGATATTTTTGCCATCTACAGAATAAAAATCTTCTAACGAAGAAAGATATTTTTATTCTACACTGGGGAATAATGGTAATCACGTTGCGGACGCTAACTGTCAAGCGACCATCATTGCCCGCACACGTTTTCATTGATAAAATTGAAGATTACATAAATAAATTAAATATATTTATATTAAGTTTCATTTGAATTCTTTGCCTTGATAGTATATCTCTATTTACGTGAAGTTGAAATGTAAAAAGAGCTTCAAAATTAGTATTTATCTCTTACGTGGTGTTAAAATCACAAAAAGGCATGTTTTTCTTGGTTGCTTAGCAACAATTGAGGCGAGGTGGTTCGGCAATATAGCGAATGATATCGTGGAACGTAAAGAAAAGAAATTGCACAATTCGGACATGTCGTTTTATAATAACAATACTGATCATCATTGCCCGCTGACTGCGATTGCCCCATTCTCCCCTACACTTCCGTTGGGACAATTCGCTGCCGCAAAATTCGCTTTCAAAAATTTTTTCGAGATCATGGAGATAGCCGCTGCTCCTCCCGTCCACGTTTCGCCAGGATCTTCTTCGCACATGCGTACAAGGCTCGCGAACTCCTGTACGCGTGCATCGGCGACTAGGCTGGTGTAAGTGGGCAAGTGGAGTCGCCGCGAGTTTGTTCGCCGCCGCAGTCGCGTTTGGCGCGTCGTGCGAGGAAGTGCGTTCTCGTTCGTTCTCGTCCCGTTTCCGCCACGGTTCTCCCTGAAAACCCGTCGTTTTCCTCTCCATACACCCGAACCACAGCAACCATTGCCAGCCGCGACACGCCGCAACCGAAAAGGATAACACAAACATGCACCGATCTTAAGAAACGGTCCCGAGGATCCTCGTCGAAGGTGAAGAAGCCAAAACGGTTTCATCTTAATCTCTATAAGATCGCTGTGTGTTTCCTTCCCTCCTTCGCTTAAGAAACAACGGGCACACACTGCACGGGATCAGAAGTCGCGTCCTCTTAATTGAAACGGGTCTTCTCTGGTTCCGCGGGTTGGAACGAGAAATACCTCATTTGCCAGACATGGACGTAGCCTCTCCGTCGCAGTGATTGCTCGGTAATTAACCGGTGATTGTAATCGTTCTTTCTTTCGCCTCTCGAGAAGAGCTGCGAGTGGCCAGGGGTCAGCCGAAACGAGGTTACCTCCAAAACGCGAAGTAAAAAGTGGCCGGGTTTCGCTAAAGGTACGTTTTCTTATACGCGACTGGGCGCAATTGCAAAGTCGATTTTCTTGAAAATGAAGCGCGACGTCAGAAAAAGTCACTCTTTCTTTTCGACTTTCGACAAATAAATAAGTCGAGAAAAAGCAATACAATTTTTTTATATCGCGCTTCATTTTTGAGAAAATCGATTTTGAAATTCTCCACATTGCGTTCAGTCGCGTATAGGAAAACCTACTTTAGGAAACGCCAATTTACGGCTCCCTGGGCTTCACCCCTTCCATTTTTATTTTGCGGTGTCGTTGTGAGTTTGATTTTCGGGGAACGAAGAGGGACGTCGTTTTGGGAGACTAGGTGGCCCGATTGATCGCGGTGCAACGCGGGTTCCAATCAGTTTCCCCTCGCGAACAGATCGCGCTCGTTTCAATCGAGGCGATAACCGACTGCGCGATCGGGTACGAGTTTAATCGGTCACATGGGAAACGCAATATGCAGCCACGTCGAGATACCATCCCTGGCCGGGGGTGGTAGGTAAAAGTACGTAACCTGTTGCGGGAGCATTGAGATTATCAACGCGTTTGTTGCTCCTTGCCAGAATCGCGTTGTGCACTTCGATTCCTTCGATTGTGGATAACCCTGCCTTGCTTCGTTCTTATGATCTTGTTTCATTAAAGGGGGTAGTTAATTCCTTCACTTGCTAGGTTGAACCGCATTTAAAAATTTTCATGGTAACAGGGTATTCTATTTTCTTCTAAATTCTAATTTAGATTTCTAAACTTTAAATTCTAGTTAAACGCAATTAAGTCATCTCGGAATGGCACTCATGGATGGAGGCAGACAGGAAGAATTCATCGGCTACCGATTATTCGCGGAAGCAGATTCGTTAGGAATTTAGCGAGATCGGCTATTGATTGGGCAAAATGGAAAAAGGCGCGACAGGATGAATATCTCTCTGTCGCGATCCCTGAATCAAACTAGCAAAAAGAGGACTCGCAAATACCGTTATCTGAATTAAAATAAAAAGAGGGGGAGATAGAAGGACAGCTAGATTTTCAATAAGCGTGTCCGACTCGATTTTTTTCTCCGCTTTGATTCATTCTCTTTGTTGTCGGATAGGATGCGACTTCTGTCACGGATTCAATGCTGCGCGCTCCTTTTTTTCCATTCTATCTGTCCCTTTGGTAGGTGGGTATATGATACGCGAGTGTAATCGCATTTTTTTAAATCTCCAACAATTGTTTTTATTAGAAAAAAACTATTTTTATTAGAAAGTCTATCGACGACAGAGATCAAAGCCTTCAGGAATAGCAGGGTGAAGCTCTTTTTTAGAATAATTTATCATAACACAGTTATCGGGCGTGGAAATAATATCCACCGAAAAGGTAACGCGCGTATTACCCAATTTTTCCACTTAAATATTAGCATTCGCGAAGAAAGGTGTGAATAATAGGAATAAAAGCCTCGCAGCAACACCAGATCTTTATTCCACATAAATAAATTGTATTACCATAAATCCAATATACGTCAAAGTTCCCAATTATTGCAATCAAGTTAATATATGAATCGTTGATTGGAGTTTTGAACCTCCGAAATAATTAATCACGCGAAATGTATAATTAGTTAAAATATGTGTTCTATATTATGACAGAGAAAATGTGTACAAATCAGACCTCTATTTTGACATCAAAACAGGTACATGTTAATTCAAAAGTAAAGCATAACAATTATTTCTCTCCGAATTCCATGTCGGAATTCCAAATTAAAATTCCCGTGATAAGGGGAAACGTGATAACAATTTTTCTCTGATCTGTTCAGGGATTTTTAATATCTCTCGGTGAATTCAAAATGCTTCTAACGATAACGAGTTGCGAAGAAGAATAAAATCATCCAATTGGAATTTCTCCATTACGGAGGATGAACGAGATGCTGTGATAAGTACATTTCACACATTTCCTGGTGCGGCTAGCTCTCTCTAGTCAGTTCCCTAAGTAGTTATTGCCCTAATTACTTCCTATAATCTCGACCACCGCAAACTCACAATTTTCAATAATGTTGCTAAGCTACAAATTAGACTTCTGCACCACGAAATTTACATAACTCCATCGAACACCCACGTATTTTCCCGTCAATAATTACACCTCTCCCGCGAAGTGTGCCCTTTCATGAATAAATCTACATGGATTCCGATAAAAAAACCCACGAAAGCAGGGAAACGAAAATTTCTTTGTTTACATTATCTCGATCGACCGCGCTTCAAGCGCATTATACCTACCTGCTGTACGGTCATACCTCACGGAGAGTGACTTTTGTTCTCTTCCGCCTCCACTTGGCGGATGTATCGCGCAAAGGTCAGCCGGAGAGAAATATAGCCGCCATAACGAAACGCTCCCACGTACCGTGGAAACGTTATTTCTCTTGAAACAGGTTCCCCTCTTCCGCAAATCCGGATTTTTCAGAGGCGCATTTGCAACCGACCACGTCGCGACCCTCTGTCCGCGAGGGATATCAAAGTCCCCGGGGCCATTCTTGCATTTTTGCCCCGCGCCTCGCCCGTGAACGTCGGTTACGTCAACGATAACTTTGATCGTTCAGCAACCGGCAGCCTCGTCCATTCGGGATCGTTAATGGACCCCTTTGAAGGAAACCACGGTATCCTCGTGTATGAAACGCTTCACCGTTCCCATACAACGATTTTAATGGGATTCCTGCTGGTCCTCGCGTTTCATTGTTCTCGCTCGCGGCGCCGTCGAATCGAATCCGCGAATAAGCTTCCTTTGAATCCTCGATTTCACGGATTACAGGCAAGATAACCATCATTACAGAGGTCAAGTAGCTACGTGCTAGCCCTGTGCCTCCTTATGTCATCTGTATTCACCTCAAGTAAAAAACCGGCGTAGCTTTTTATCTCAGTTTAGTCTCCGCTCACTGTCTAAGCCAAAATATATGCTATCAAGTCTCCATTGGGACAATGGAGTATCAGTTAGCGTCTCTGTTCGATCAGAGGTGCCACCGATTTCATTAAATAGCATACACGTTCCGTCCCAATCGAACTCCAACCAAGCCAGGAAGTCGAATAAAACTCCTTATTCCTCAAAATCCTCGCGGTTTCTAGCGCAATTCAGTGAATCCTCGAAAAATGGCTAACACACGGTTACCTTGTTGAACGCGCAGACATCGGACGAGTCGGCGGCACGAGGATGCGTGCAGATGGATCGGAGAGGCTGTAACCGGGAGCCCAGTGGACGGGCGAGATCGGCTGACATGAAGTCATCAGACGCTTAGCCGGGAATTTCAGCTAGGTGGAGATGAGTTTTTCGCGGCAAAGCTCGAGCTCGTGAGCGTCGAGACCACAGAGGACGATCAGCTCGAAACGAGTAGCAACGACATGTCCGAGGTACGGGACGGGGAACGGGTGACCGACTGGAATCAGACCAGGTTCCTGCCGAACGAGCCGATCCAGTGGGATCAGTTTGGGAATCAGCCCGGCAGCTCCCCGGAATACTGGAATGTGACGCTGCCTGATGCGAACGCCACGGAAGTGATTGACTCCTTCTTCTTCTACCAGGTGAGTTAAAGAAAACAGACCGCCCTATAAATACGAGCGCGTTTCGAAAGCGAGAACGCTAATCAGCTTCTAGGAAGAGCGCGTTCTTTAAGAGTACTATTTAGGCAGTCGTTTTTGTCCGAAATAAAGCATTACTTTTTCATTTAATTACGGAGAAATAAACCGAGACTTGGTCTTTTACACAATGAAAGAGTTCTGTTTAGTCGAAAATACAGAAAATACACTGAACTTATGAAAGAAGCAAAATTATGAAAATGGCAGCTACGAAATGGCGATTTTACAAAAAGGGACGCTTTTCGGTAAACATAGATGAGGTTTTACTTTCTTTTCGTAAAGAATAAGTGTTCTTATTAACTTCAATTAAGTTTCAGTCCAAAACTACACATTTTCTGAACATGCCCGAATTTGATTTGAGTCGATTGAGACTTCCGTTCTCGAGTCATCATTGCAAAACAAAAGAAACTTTTTTAAAATGCCTCTTTCTCTAGCGCCATATATAATATCTATATATTTTTGACTAAACAAACATATTTTCGTAAAGCTTATGATTCTAATAAACTTTGCGTCAAAGAAGTTTCAGCTTAAATTTATTCCTTTGTAATTAATTAACCAAAAAGCTTCATTTTCGACAAAAACGACTGCCTATTTAGTATCCTTAGTCGACCCCTGATTTCACCTCGTTACCTCTTGGCAATTGTTCAACGAGTTGAATTTCGTATTAAGTTTCTGGCTAGCGAGTCGCGTGGCGATCGCAGCTGGGTGTAAACAGAAGTTTGCTCGAGGAGCCACTACACAGTAATCGGCGTAATGCCCCTAAGAAGAGAGATTGCTTCATGCAAATTTACTTGATGTAAATGTAGGCATCTTAGGGTCCGGGAAGGTTAAGCAGTGATTAACGCGTTAGGTGGTTTCGTAGAGTTACGCGTGTTCAGTGAACAATGGATGCGCGTGGCTGGGCTCGCAGCTAACTCAAGCTCCATTCATATTAAGCGTTTAGTCGCTTGATTAACATTGCACAGAGACAAACCACTGTACAATGCTGCTATAAAGTGCTTTCGCTGCGACGAGACCGTCACCATTCTTCGAAATATATGTCTGGTGGATTAAATATCCACTGGTGAGATATTTCAGGCTTCCGAGCTACGAATTGCTACGGGGCTGCTCGGGGCGAGCTGCATCCTTTTCGAGGAATATACCGACGCTTCGTCAAGGGTCTTAAAACACACAGACACTGCTGCGCGGTTCGTGATTGCTATTCAACGTCGAGGTAATTCTAATCCTGACTAAACGTTGAAATGTTTGCCTAGAAGTACGCGGTCTACACCAGGATTAGGTTACAGTTCAGTCTCGACTATTTTAGATTCGATATAGAGTAATTATGGGAGAGTTGCCGCACTTTACGCAAAATTGTTACCGTATCTACATTCAGCAATGAAATACACATATAATTTGTTAAACATCTTGTGCTACTACTTGCACTAAAGAAAATCAAAATTTTAATATTTGTCACCCTTAAAAAAATTAGTACCAAAAACATCCTTTTGTAGGGAGAGGCCACGCTTCCGAGCGCGATGCCATTTAATTAAAATTGTTAATTTTAACTTCTTATTTAAAAAAAAATAGTAAAGACAAAGAGAATTGAAAGATATTTCTATTTTAAGTGGCCACAAACATGTTTAGATTATTAGCTCTACATGGTTAGATTATTAGTTCGAAGATTTTGGAAGCACACGGTACACAGTGATTGTGAGGACAGTAAAATATGCTTTACCGGGTTTACTTGCAGAGTAACTTTATTGCAGCAAATCGCGGCTCTTCGTTCCAATATCGTAACCAACTAACTTGCTCCTGTTTTGCGAAAAACAGAGGAGATAACCATTAGTCAGACGAAATCCTGTTATTACCTTTCTCAGTCTCATCTTTACGGGAGAAGTTTTACGCGTTGTTCTTCCACTTCAAACCGGTAATATCAATAATAAGAACGTGGCCCTCGATTACCCTTTATCCCGACACGCGTCACAAATATGAACGAGCTTCTCCTCTGCAATAGCCAGATAGGAAATCGTGATTTATTCCAGCAGGATTGGTGTAGGATCCTATCTATATTGCAAATGAATGAGTAATGTGAATCACTGTCATACAAAACCGAAGCGCTATATAAATAAGTTTATACACATATTATATTAACAACTGCGCGTGAGCAACTTCCCTCTATAATTTACCGATTGCAATCGCGTATAGTTAAGCCTACCATTTATCCGTCAATTAGTGGCGCAAATACAAAATGCTCGAACAAAATAGCGGCTGAGATACGATGCATTATCTACAACGAAAATTTTAAATCAATTTCATTGTACATTTGTCATTTTTCATTTCTCATTCTTCAACTTATTTTCCATTTTTCTTTCATGGTTAGGTGTATTTTGATATATTATGCATTTATGTAGATTTATTTTCTTATTCAATCTATGCAAACACAAAATGTTATGTACTCCCGTTACGTATTGGGTTTTAACCCGTTTATGAACAATAATAATAATTCCGTCTATTCAATCCGTATCGCGATATGGGGAACCATTGGAAAATTCAAGCTCCCGGGTTCGAACGGACCGCTCGCGCATAGAACGCATCGGTGCAACGTTCGGGTGTTTTACATATCTGAATATACATATTCAGAAATCGAATTTGAAACTGGCTCGACATGCTCATGCATGAAACATTGGAAAAACCGGCGAGCAGCTAACATACATTTGCGTTAATGATTAGAACGACGACGGAATGTTGTTTGTCTGTTCTTCAGCGGGGCTTGATAAAAGTTTCGCTAATATCCCTCATTTGCTTCCGTTTCGCGCCTGCTTCCGTTTCGACGCAGCAGCAGCCACGCTATTTTCGCGAAAAGATATTTCACCAGGGCGTCAGCGTGTCAAACCTACACCCACGATCCCTTTCGTGTCCTGTCCGTTACATTCAGAGAGGCTACGGCAAAGGGAAGTTTAGAAGAGACCTCCGCAAAGGCGTATTTACGGTACTCGGAGGAGGAACATAATGGAAAACTGTGATAACGTCGGATCCGCGTTCTTCCTACGTCCTGTGCGTTTCTTTCATTTCATCGCGATCTCTGGCAACATAAATTTCCCGACGAAAATCCCTCTGTAGCATGGAACAAGGGGACGTTAGCCCAGCTCGGAAATCGAGAGAGCTTTCTTACGGCGAGTCGATTCCAACTACTCTTTACGATGCGAGATAGTGGTCGAAATTATGCGCTTATTCGAAGGGTAAGGGGAAACACAGGGAACTGCCATTTTTCGTCATTTAGCGATTTGTAGCATATTCTGTTGATGGCAACTGGGACTACAAAACTGTCCAATTATAATTAATTGAACGAGTGGCTTTCCTTGTTTTGATAATAATAGAAGTGAACATTTCTTATTTCGTTTCAGTATGTTGTTCTAACTTGAAAAAATTCATTAAACTTTGCTTCTAAACTGGTGGACTGAGGTATTAAAACTTAATTTAAAACTATTTTGTGACATTCCCGGTTTTCCCCTTACCTTGAATTTCTGATTTTGTTGCTTCGAGGAGAGGTCTGCTTCATTGTTATTCTATCTGGATAACAGAGCGCTCGAGCAGCGAACCGTAGCAGAGTAGTTAGATAATGGAAGTTCGCTTGTAATCGAAGCAATTATTGACGTCTCCGTCACAAGGAAACTTTAGATTCCTCGTCAATTCGATTCCGACTTGCCTGAGCACCAAATACGGGAGACTCGTTCGTAAGCAGCTCTTCGGCTTCCTCGTTCGTTAAACGGCACGCTGCACGTCAACTGTTCAACGAAACAATTTCCGTTGAGGATGCAAGAGCGAAGAGAGTTGCGCGGAAAATTCGGGATGGTCCGTTCTCTCTGCTGGAGAATGCCACTCGATTTATGATCGAGCATCGCTAACGACTCTCCTATTTTCAACTTTTCAACGGAAGATTGATATCTACGAGAAATCGTGAACTGCGCTGAAGGAGAACAATGACGGGAACTTCCCACGCTGCAAAAATCTAGTGTACCTAATTCGAGATTGATTTATTTGGATGATATTGCATTCGATGTTTTTCCTTTATATTCTTGCACCTTCTCGTCCAGTGCGATTCTACAACCACTGGCAATAAGTTTGGAACCAAACGCAGAAATACGAAACTAACGAGAAATACCAATAATTTTTTATATTTAAAATGCAACGGCACACTTATGAAACGCATGGTAATGCTAAATCGGTCTAGTTTAAATTAAAACACCAAAAGTAATTAAGAATTTCGTTTATTATATAATAAAAGATATCGAAGAAATAGAATGTTACTTGGAAATAAGTATGGAACTTTAATAATAATACTTACTTTCAAGTAATATTTTGTTTCTCCCACATTTTTTATTACATAATAAGCGGAATTCTTAATGATTTTTGGGGTTTTTACTTTAAAATATCCCACTTTAACATTACCAAGGTTTTCATACGTGTACCGTTGCATTTTATACGTAAAAAATATTGGTACATACTTCTCGCTAGTTTGGTATCATTGCGTTTGGTCCCAAACTGATTGCCAGGGGTTGTAGTAATAACTCTGGCGTTCGCCGATTCGTCTTGATCCCCGAGTCGACATGAAGCGGCAGGTATTTATAAAGGGTCGAGCACCCTCGAATGCTTGTGATTCCGCTATTCGAAGGCCGCACCTCTGCTCTATTCCCGGCTAAATTTCGAAAGAGGATAGTTGGAATATTAAATGTCGTCGGGGGGAAGGGGCGCGCGACTGTGGCACGCACGGCACGACGGGGTGGTCGGCGCTCTGCTAGCCAAAACACGGCAGGAAACGTCGGGGATCGAATTAAAACGGGCGCCTGTCTGATGTCCATGGTAATTCGTCAGCGACGGACCGCACCGTCCTGTCACCTGTTCCTTTTCTACGCGGCCCCGTGACACGTGTCTAGCACGCGCCCGAAAAGTCACACGCGCGCCATTTGCCACTAAACGACCGTCCCACGGCCGATCCAATGAATCTCGTTGCTGGCGAAAGGAGAGCCGCGATAAAACGATCACCGGGAGGAATACGCGGCCTCCTCTCTCACCCTCTCGATCCCGGTCAGACGACGCGGCCCAAGGAATCCGACAGGGCGTGGGAGTGTGTCAGGCGGAACGGAGAAAATGAATGAAAAGATCGGCGAGGGTGTCGAAAATTAGAATCGCAAATCGAAATTCATATAGAACCGTGCGACGAATCAATTCCTCGAGAATTCTCTGCACGCGAAGACTACTACGTACTTCTCTCACTTTTTTTTCGTGATACAGGTACTTTATGCACTAGCGACTAAAAGTTTGCGCGCAGTTTCCCTCTTCACGCTCCCCCCTTTAAAATGCAAAAAACAATGTAAAGAAATGCTGTAAAACGGAAACGATGTTTACTGCAGTCCTACGACTTCTTGCTATCGCGAGTCGACGAATGTTTACCGTTTTGCAAACAGCTGACCTGTCGATTTTCATCAACTCCCAGCTAAATATGCACACATTAGCGTCTTGTAATTCCTGCATCGTCATTTATCATAGAGATTATGTACTCCTGTGCGCGACATTTTTACGAGATATGGTAAGAAGCTCGAGGCAAGGAGCAAGGATCGAGTGACCTCTGACAAGTAACAGATTCCAAGGATCAAAGGAGACTCTCTGAACGGGGGGTGGGTGGGGGAGGCTCTTGAGTGGACGTCGTGCAGACGTCTCGATCGTGGATCCCTCGGGGGACCGTCGCGTCGATCGACTCGAAAGCAGTATTCTCGCCCTCTCGACTGACCTTTCATTGCCCCGTGCAAAAGTATGATAAACAAGTTTTGACTTTGAAAGTCTATGTCAAAGTTGATATTTTTTAAGAAAAGAATATACTACGGTATGACCTGACCATCGTAATGAACCGAAATTTTGAGGGATTGGGAGGGAGGAGGATAGAACCCCTAATATAAAATTTTAGCTTCGGGTATTTGATAGTTTCTGAGATATTGATAAAAAACTTTCGGAATAATATATTGAAATCTGCCTATACAGACGTTACTAATAAAATCATCTTTGCTACCACGCTTTACGCGCCCTAATACTAATATCCGGGGCAAGTTGGAAAGTGAAATGCGCTGTGTCGGAATAAGTCAACAGCAATAATATCTGAGTTTGTACGCAAAAACTAACTCAATAGTAAATCTATCAGATGTTGGAAATGTTCGACACGTGTTGACTAACATACATTGATTTATTCAAATAAATCAATACATCAGCGGTGTCCAAAGTCGTGTACGCGTTACACTCGGGTTTCTCCCACTCTCGTCCGCGTTGTCAGGGATAAACAGGCGACGACGACGAGAAGATGATTGCATTAGTAAAGTCCGTATAGCCAGATTTCAATATATTATGCCGAAAGTTTATTATTAATATCTCAGAAACTAACAAATGCCCAAAGCTAAAAATTTTACATTAGGGGTCCACTTCCCCTCCCTCTCAAACCCTCAAAATTTCGGTTCATAAGCTTTTCCTTCAGCATACGTATAGATTCTAACGAGCTGAATTCCAATCTTCTTCGACATAGATTTTCATAGTCAAAACAAGTATATCATACTTTCTCAATATTTTTCCCTTATTCCGCAACGTCTTAGCTTCAACCTCGAAAAAGATTCACCCCTCTATGTTATTTCTATCAAAAGTTCTACGATTTTGACGCAAAAAGTGCCGTTTGTCTCACTGCGCGCCGTCGAGGTGATTGCAGGAACACCGCCAACGGGGAACTCGCTTATTTTTACTAGGAATGCGCGGAGCCGAAAAGAACGGAACAAACGCAGAAAAGGAAGAAGAAGGAAAGCGCGAGAGAGGAAGGGGGTCATTGACGCGGTGCCGGGAACAGGGGTATGATAAAATTAAGCTCGCAAGATGATACCTTTGCGGAATCGGTTGGCAAACGTCACCCCGCTGGAGGCTCTCGTAATCCTCGATTATTACACAGAGGTGCGAATTCTACTTCCTGTTCGGACGCCACGCGAAAGCAACACACGCGCGCGCGGGGCTAATTATCGCGGACCTTGAATTTCTAACTTCGTTATATTCAGTGGAAGAAGGTAAACGTCGTATCTTGTGTCGCGCGTTTATGGGCGATAACGTACGGTTTTCAAAGGTGACACTTGTCAGATAGGTTCTACTTGCGCGCCCGCGACGAGACTGCTCCGTAGCTTATCTACAAAGGACACGTCCCAAAGCAGTGGATGTGTCGTATGTATGGCGGCGGGGAAAGAGCTTGCGATGGTCGAGGTCGCGTCGACGGGTAATCTCATCTGTCGTTACGATCCATCGCTTGGGGCAAGTTTCCCGATGGTCCGAGGTTTCGGTGCCATAAATCGCGGTTACGCTTCCAGCCACGCACTGTTTTCCCTCCTTCGTCCGCCTCGGCTCGCCGGCGTCGCGCCGCGTCGGCCCGTTCACCCCGACGACTGTGAAATCAATCGTCAGATCAACGACACCAGCTTTAATTAACCGTGCCGAGATCGTTCGCAGCGGTCTGGAATCGCTCGGCTGGCCGTTCATCTGCGACGTTTGGCTAGATGGATTCCAGAAACCGTGAATCTCTGAGCAACGAACTTCCAAGGAGAAGCTGCAGTTAGAGGGTCATTGATTTCGAGAGACGTCTTCTCGGTGACTTTGGAGCGAGAATAAAGGGACACGTGCTCTGACGACTGCATCATTGTACAAGTTTTATGGAGCCACTCGAGTTTCGAAGATTATGGAAGCGGAAGGGATAGATTAATTGGTTTGAGAGAGATAGAGGGTAATTGCCTTGATACCTCTACTGTTTTCTGGGAGATAAAAAATTTGAGACGATATGGCGACATTAATGCCTCATCTTTAAGCTGTTTGGACCTAAATTTTGGGTACCCTACAAGTGTCTCTCTCGTTTCGCTTTAATTAAAGTTGAAATGGTGGAGGTTCAGCCACAGTAATTTTTCCTCACGAAATAGAAGATTCGTTACTCTCAAATAATTTCATTTTACTCATAATTCTTATTTGAAATTATTCGAATAAATATTTATTCGGATAATGCTCAACTCTGGACCTGTAGTGGACTAAAAATGAACCGGAATATTCAATATTTAAAGATGCTAATCAAAGAAATTCAATTTAGGGGTTGAATTTGTTATTTCTGAACTACAACTACGACTACAATCGAATAAGCCAGTTGTACAAGGGTTTTTCAGGGAAAATCTTGCGACAGACAATTTGATTAGGCCGCAAAGAAAGTGCACTTGGATCGAACGTTTTCTCGGAATGTTTCTCAAATGGTGCGTTCGGTGGCAAAATTATCAGACGGCATGTTAGCGATTCGTGAAAGTTACACGCACGCGATGATGAAGGTACATACCACAATACGAACTTTCTTAATTAAATGAAACTCCAACACGGACCGTTAAGTTCATTGTTCCTCCAGCCAAATTGTTCGCGTGCTAACATGCTTGATATTTCTCGTAAACATCCGTCATGGAGGCTTCGTTTCCGTTCGGTAAATATTGTTTGCAACGACTCACCTGGAAAAAAGGGGAGCGCAGAGCCATCACGGTCGATCAAACACAAGCTGAGATGAGGGATTAACGTATCTTTGTGATTACACCGTGAAATTACGGGATCGCACAGTTCACCCCTTCAGATACCGGACAAACCAGTATTCGATTAAACATGGAACAGAGTTCTAAAAGAAGATTCCACGTGGACGCCAGGAAAATTAAAAAGATCTCAGTTAAACTCCGCGATCGGCTCCGCCAATAAAACAACAAAATTACGAGCAACACACGCGAGAGAGAAATATACAACCTATTAATCTCTCCTAAAATTTTCCCAGACCCAGCGATACCTATCGCAAGGGATTGCGAAAGTGTCCAATAAAACTGGACCGCGGCGCATTAAAATCGCGGAAACGGAGGCCGGGCAAGACATTTTTACGGGTTTAGATTGCGTCCCCCATGATCCCGAAGATAGAAGACCGCGATGGAGTTGTTTACGGTCGCTCAGAGAGACTGAACACCCAAGATCCCCGCCGTTTCAGTCGTAGGGCAGAGAGGAAAGAAAAGGCCCTTCACTTTTGTCTAAGCAATATATCTTCCCTCGCGGTATTCGCCCCTTATCAACGTGGCCGATTAGTGGATGATGCCTGAGCCTCAGCCCTGGTCTAACTTGGACGAAGCAATGACCCCGAGGACCGCTCTCATAACTTTTTGCTCGCGAACAGATTAACTGTTCAGAGATTCCACTTCCGCCAGGTAACAAGCTTGTCCGTTATCGACCTGGCGAAAGGTTCACTCAAAGTTTCACTTACAGTCGGCTGCGATCGCAGTCGATAAACGGCGTAATTATTCGAAAGGGGTGACAGCGAGTGGACGTGGTCGATATTTCTCACTTTCCAAGGGAACGGCCGCGTGTTCGTGCGTGATTGAGTTACCATTCCTTGAGAGCGGAGCTTACTCGTTAGCGTCCCGGTTCAAACTAATAACGTCCGCGGAAAAGCGCCGATAACACGGCGCATTTATCATCCGCGGGGGCATACTTTCCTGTCTGGACTGTCTGCAATCCGTTCCCGTAACGCTCGCATTATTTTTAATGCGGCGGCTATAGGGGTCTAATTTTATGTTCTCGCAGCGCGCGCGCGCGTTTCTCTACTCGAGTGGAGAATTTAAGATACACCGCGAATATCCTGTGATTCGTTTTACCTTGACGGTCGGATTACGTTATTTAAGTGCCTTATAGCTGTTGGTTGGAATAAAATGCAATGCATGGCTGTTGACAAAATATGTGGTAACTACGTCCACCGAGAACCAATTCACGTTTTTGGGGAAGTTCGAGTTCCGTAATCGACGTCCAAACAAATGCAATATTATTCTATGTTATTTTTTTACTCCTCGCAAAAGGGACATTTTGACTCTCGGGTGCATCTTGTTATTATTGCTGAATTCAGATATTGTTCATTTTGTAATATTCTAATAAGAGAGATCGATGGATGGTCCACACAAAAAATCGAGTAGGTATCTACTACTTTTTTGTCGGACGAATAATGTCACATCACTGAGGAAGTTTCAAACGGAAGAACCTGTTTAGCACAATATTTTTGTTCTGGGCAGCTCCAGATTTGAAAAATTCGCCCGAACTAGAAATAAAAACTTATCAAGTTAATAACTACTACTATTGTATGAAAATATATATTTTTCGATTGGCGTTCTCTTTTTAATGTTAAGTCAGAGGAATAATTTTATAAACAGTTTTTTCTAATTTACATATAGTTGGTAAAGATGGAGCTGCACCCCTCTTGCTGCCAAGGTTCTCAATTAGAGATTCTTATTTTTATTTTCGCACTCTTCGCGTCAAGATTCTTGCGACTCTTTCGCTAACGTTTTCTTCTTTTCCTATTTCGCATCGAATAGAAACGATTTCCTCGCGGTATTTATACTATTCACTGGCAAGTGAAGTGGGACTTCTCGCAAATATCATGCTCCGCACTTTAACGGGATTCAGTATCGTCACCTCTTGATTTTGCGCTCACTAATAGATTCTCTATACCATTCCACGACAAATCGATCACTTTTTTCCCTCGGTGTCGGGAAGTTTGTTCGAAATGGAATATGCGAACTTATAGGGGGATTAAGTCACCATTTTGCTGGCTCGAATTTATTTAAAAAATACAGTGCTTCGAATCTTACGATTTTTACGTATTTTCGTGAGAATAGGTTGTACTCGTGAATTTTTTAGCTCTGAAACTATTCATTATATTATTCATTATTTTAATCAAGACGGATCGGCTTTCCTGAATAATATTTTCCCAGGTTGATAAATCATTTCTGCAACAATGAAAATTATAAATAAAATCTGATTTTGTAAATTTCGACTCAAGGTCTTCTTTTTAAAAATTCTAAAAAAAATACTAGCATACTCACTGAAGTGTTTTCTATAAAATGAACCTATCTTTAGGGTGGTGTCGCTCATTTTAACGTCGCAGTAAGCTGTTAAAGGCAAGGAGGCAGTACCTAATTCAGCTAATTTTATAATGTAGGTACATACATCCTTCAGAGTTTATAATAATATGCCTTTCATCGATATTAGCAAAATTGTGGAGCTATTTGACAGGCAATTCAACCTACATTCCGTGATTCTAACAGCTTGACACGTGTTCCCTAACGAGCACACGTTGCCCATTAACTTGTAACCTCGCCTACTGCAACAGTTACTATGCATCTAATTGCACTAACCCAGCTACTCGTGGTTAATACATCAATAATGATCGGTTCTAAACAATTCGCATTGTCGTATTCACCGAATCACGCGAGAATTCGCCAAACGGGTTAACGTGCATCAATGACAATTGATCGTTCCGTTGCAGAGAGAAATAATTGCACGATTACAGAACGCCGTAATTCATTCTCCCGCAGTCTGACAGTTTAACGATGAAACATGCCTTGATTAGCTTTCGAACGAATGATAGATCGACGCTGCCCGTGACTTTCATCGAATTACGCGATGAAAAACAACCACCGAAACAATTCATCGTTCGATCCTAGGCACTTTCTGGCCATTGAAAAACGTGAAAATTGGAAAACTGCGTGGCGCGGGGAATCGAGTCGCGAGCGCTGTTATCGCTCGATAAAACAAGCTTTATACAACTAACGACGGGAGCAAAATTCTATCGCGGCACGATTGCGGATAACTTTGGTTCCGTCGTTAAATTTCCAATAAGGTTGACAGTATACGTTACACGTTACGCGTAATTGGACTTTACGACAGATAACGATATATTGGCCACAACTCGAGGTTTATGGATCGTTACGATCTCGCACGAGACACCGAAATTCCTCGCCATGTGCCGGATAAGGAAGAATTACGATGATCTATCGACTATTTACCGCGACTTCGACCTATGTAACAGAGTCTGTACTTGGCTGTTACTTCCACTTGCTACATTCCTCCATCCGTGTCTCGCGGGAGATTAAATGATGCTCGCTCGAACGAAGTCGCAATTCTGCTTAAAGCTTCCTTCGATTGTGGAAGAGTTTAAGTAGAGGCTTAGAGATTGGAGTCATCCTCGGGGGACAAGCCTGAGAACCGGCGAGGTCGCAATCAAGCCGTCAAAGCTGCTGTGCAGCCACGAGATCCGATTAATAGGCCACAGCATAGTTCGGATCAAACAAACGCGGTTGAAGCGATCGCTTATGCACATGCGTGCAGGAAGCTTCGATAACTCTGACGTTCTAACGAGCATCGTTAGATCTGCCACTTTGTCCAGTCAACGGACATTAGCGTATTATCTGACCGCTATTTAACAATTCCCTCGAACACGATTTATACGTTATTACGAATGATCGTCGCCCCGTATTGTTCTCTAATTGCCTTTTAAACGCGGCGCTGACGGCGAGCTACTGGCATCTTCCTCCGTAGCAATTTTTACAATCAGTTCTCGTGGAAGTTAATGCTCCTGTTACGACAAGGGGAGCACGTAATGGAATACTAAAACTGCTACGGGAAAGAATTCCACATAAGTTGTTCCACCTAAGTTTAGCAATAATGTTTTCCTATTCGTGTCTGGACGCAGCGCGAAGAAATTCAAAATCGATTTTCTCGAAAATGAAGCGCGGTACCAAAAAAAGGTACTGTTCCTTTTCGACTTATAACAAGTAAATAAATCGAGAAGAAGGAATAACATTCTTTGTTATTGCGCTTCATTTTCGAGCAAATCAACTTTGAATTTCTTGAAGTTGTGTCTAGTCACGTATAGGAAACCTTAGCTTTAAGGTGTTTAAAATTTGGGGTTTCTTAATTATTGCAAAATCTGTATTAAGATTATCAAATTTAATTGCAGGACATTGGGTTCGTCTATCACGAAGGCGACCTTTCTTTCCCTCCTTTTCGATTAAATAGTTTTTCGCTTCTCTGATCGCGAGAGCAGCTGGAAGAGAAAACTTCTGTAACTTCGAATAAACTTTCGGCCATAAAAGTTTCTCCCCGCCGCGGCTGGACATCAAGTTTCGACATTTTATGGTTCAACTGATTAGCACCTTTTGTATTGACTGTCAGAATGAAACAAAGAGAAGAGGGAGAAATTGTGTTAAATCAGTTGAACGTGACAGACATTCCCTAATTAACGACTACGTGCAGCAAATGCAATGAATATTCCTTACGAAACGAAATTCAATTTCATGAATAATTTCGTTTATTCATGCTAACTGCGGAATTCCCAAATTATGTAATATTAAATTCATCTCTGCTCTCACGGTATTATTATTAACGATGAAACCCTTTGTTTTGCATCTCGTTAGTTTGGAGACCGAGCCAGGATAACGTTTCCTGACCCGTACATCAAAATTGCCTAGATTCGTACGCATTTGCCAAAGTGGCAGGGCGGACAGGGAATACGTAATACACGAGGTGACGCGTTTCCCGCGCTCTCAGCGAATCACTATAATTTTCAGCTGTCTCGATCGATGGACGCGCTGTGTAATCTTAACGGCCGACTGATATATGGGGAGCCACTTTTCTGCGAGGACAGCATGAGATTTTCGAGATTACAGCATTCTTTGTTTTCGCGCGTTCAACCACCGATGAAAAATGCACCGAAATTCGTGACGATGATAATCTTTCAGTGACGTAAATAATCCGCCTCAATAAGTGTGCTAACCAAAGTAGACTAAATCCACAAAAATGTCAAGTTGTAGAAGGTAACATATTGCGTAAAGAAATCGTGTATATTAATCGCGATAGTTGAACTACTTAAATTACGTAAGGCTTTTTGGGAGGGGAGGGCGTCGCAAATTTCTTACCTTTTTTACAAGGGGGGCCTAATTTTCAATAAATACAAATTCTATAATTATTTTTTCAGAAACGTAATTTTAGTTTTTCCGAAACCGAGTTAAATGAACTATATAAACCTTTAAAAGAATTTTAAGACAGGGAGAGGGGGTTGGAATATAAAATCTTATACTGGGGGAATGAGGGGGTAAGAAATCGCCAAAATTGTCCTTACATAATTTAATAATAATAATATTAATAAACTTTATTCACCACAAATTACATAAATTATGTGATAAATGACCCCTTAATCATTAAGGCTTAATGGTTATAAGAGTATAAAACTCTCTTTAGTCACCAAGATTCTCCACCCTTAATATATTGTAGTGACAAATCTCAGGGTTCTACGAAACCTTCCTCATCATTTTCAAAGCAAATCTCATTAATTCCACATTAATAGATCGAGAATCGTTCCCTCGCTATCAAACCTGTCACGTTCGATTTCCTCTCCACGATTGCGCGTCTCTGCACACGTGGTCTTTGAAGGTCAGGCTAACTCTCAACGATGTTTGACGTAAATACTCCTTCAGGAGCACGAGCCTTAATAAATCGATATCCCGAATGAACGCTGGGGGAAACAATCCCGTGAAATTTTCTCTAGGGGGTGCTTGTTCTCTGCTGGGAGCGAAAATTGTCTCCCGCCGGAAGGATCATCCCCTTGAGGGCATCCCCCGTTTTATGCACCTCTTAACAAACGTAAAATGTAATCCCTCGGGCTGCCTTTGTCGCGGGATTCTCACTTTCCGCTAAATACATACCCAACGTTTCCCGTTTCAATCTGTGTCCACGCGTTCTTCGTGCTACGTTCATTCGCGGTTTTCCACGAAAATACACAGGCGGAGGTGTGTAATATGAGAAGTAATATGAGAGAATGATATTATATCCACTAACGAAGCCACAGATTTTCTTTTGTAGTCAAAAGAGTAGGAACATACGTCTAACTCTACAAACTCCCTATTACCCTTTGATTTTGTATATAAATATAGACAACTAGCTTCACTTCCCGGTGTCGCCAGGATTCTGAGTTATTTTCTGAAAATAGTCACAAGCATAATGAGCCGAGGCACGTTTCGTCACCCCAAAGTTTACCGTTCGAAAGTTTTTAGGCGAACACGCAAACATATAAACTTTCTGCTTTATAGTATTTGCGCGTAGATCTAAACACTCCTCTCCCTCCGGATTGAGTTAAGTTCTAGGCATTGAACCGGTGGAGGGGAATATATATTTGAATGAACCAGATGATAAATGCTTTCGACAAACAGAATGCCTCATGAATTCATCTCGGGAGAGCAGCGAATGTTTTCGAACATAACACAAAGTGTTTCTACAAGTAAGTTGATTATAATTGCGATGTTCTGGCTTTGAATGAAGATTTATGATCGGCCTGATCACGTGTATCTTGGCGATGTTTCTTCAACGACCACAGAGAAACTAGTCCCCGCGGCTGCACCTCCGGCTCCGTCCCTAATAAAATTCTCGCGTGTTTTTCTTGCCGCGGCGGGCACGTACGTAGAAGAAACCGCGAGGAATCCCGTCTCGCAATTTATTGCTCCCGCAGGAATCGCGCGGCCATCGATTTGCCCTACACCCGATGCTTTTTTTTCACGGCAGACTGGACCGGCCTTCTGCAACACTTTCGAGATTGCGCGACGCTCGATCGGTATCCAATTCTGTCGCGAACAAGCGGTTGCGATTATTCCGAGGAAACGTAATATCGATGGAAATGACTACAGTGCTCCCCCATTTGTATAGAGTTCAATAGAACTGCTGAAAATTCCTAGTGTAGAAGAAGAAAGAAGAAGAAACAATTTTTGAAACATTAGCCATTGACAACAAATTTTAGTATACTATTTATTATATACATTTTCGTGAAATGCCATAAAATATTTCAATTTAACAGACTCGGGACAAATAATTCAATATTGCCACTCACATAGTTATTGCTAATTTGCTAATGAAAAAAGTGATTTGTTTTTAAATTAGTCTCAGGTCTCAAGCCTTTGTGTTTAAAAATCACCTTTCACTATCGAGTATCAGTATCAGGGAAAATAGACATTTTACTTTAGAATGAAAATCTGTGCGATGCTATTATTGTCGATGAAAAAGAAAAACTTACAGCAAGCATTTTGCTATTTTTGTAAATTTCTTTCGCCCAAAATTTGCCACCCTAGGCTGCAGCTTAGTTAGCCTATATACAAATCCGCCCCGATTCAAATGCAGATGTTCTCACTGGCAACAAAAAGGCGATGATGTAGCTCTCCTCAGTTTTTGCATTCTTCCGTCACATCACTGATCGATTGCCGCTGTCGGGGTTATAAATCCTCGGCGACACTTGCCGTAGCGGGAGTAGATATATCTAAAAAAAACGCGAGGAGAAGAAATGACGCGGTTCGACCCGGGGGCTAAGCCCAAGCCATATCTCTCCGTCGAGGAACCCCTTTCGTTAGAAAAGTGCCTACGGACCCCGTCGATATCACGTCACGCCCGGTTCCCTGGCTTTTTGTCCGCCCACTTTCACTCGACTCGCGGGCGAAACCGAAATACGAGGGCTGCACGTGTCCAGAAGCTTCCCGCTGACCCGTTCAACTTCTTCTTACGTAGGCTATCTTAACGCGACATCCTTTGCGGTTGGAGATTCCATTCTATGAAAATTTCATGAGTTCTATCCATCCTGAGATAGAATTATATAAACTGATAAGGAGCCCATACGCGTTGAGATCGGTATCGATACGTGTTGCAAGTATCAGCATCGCGAGACAAAGCTCAACGTGTATTTGATTGTCTCGGTATCAGTTGAAATCGTATTCTGTATCAATGTCCTGTAACGTCGAACGTGCAACCGATACAAATATTTATATGACTCAGCGTAATTATATGTTGTTGTTGTCACGCTACCAAGGTTGAGGTACTTCTTTTTAATCGATAAATACATTTAGATGCAACAACTAAGAAATAAGTTTAGCACAATTCAGAATGTTACACGAGGCCGCATTTTCAACTGAACTGATGTCCCATGATTTCGTTTCGACGTGTAGGTATTGGCTGTTTGATACGTGACACAAATGTCAGCCACATGTACCGTCATCTGTATCGACACATGTGGATCTCAACATGTACGAGGACCTTCATGTAGATCAATACTTCCCTTCAATTTGCAAATAAATTTTGGGTCACCAAGATAACAGGCTCGCTCATCCTCGGATGGCCTTATCATCGCGCTACCTCGTAAAACTAAGGAAAACTGGAGACTTATTATGCTCGAAGCTCGACCCCGCTTTAATAATACAGGATTAGACGCGTATTTCGAGAAAATTCCGAGAAAGCTTCGGACGCAAATTTTATGGTACCAAGTTCTGAGTTATTCCTTGGTGGGGCGAATGTTTATTTCGTGGAAGAAAACCAGCTCGCAAATTTCATTAAAATACGGTCTCTCAGAGGAGTATTCAAAACTGTAGCGGTAGCAGAGCTGGCTGCTTTCTGTCAAGCGTAACGCCTGTAAATTGCATAAAATTGAACAGAAGTGGCTAGAAATTAATTGCGCCGAGAGAGGAGGAGAAGAGATACCTCTGAAATAGTCACCACGTGCAATCTTTATCGTGTGTTTAATAGCAGCCATGCGTCCCCTCGGAGCCTTCAAAGCGACCCACTCGTCCGCGCGATGATAACGCAATTTACATGCTACTCCACCCCCGGTGAAGAAATACCCCCCAGGGTATCGCTGTTTATCTCCATGGATCGGGTATTTTTTTCTTTCCGCGAGATATCAAACGTCGGCAGTCTCTTCGACCCCGGGACCTTCTTTCATCTTCACTGCTGCTGGATCGGCACCAGGAAGGAACGGCCATATTCGAACGTATCTATTCGTGATCGGTCTCTCGGTTCACGGAGCACGCGGGACCTATAAATAGCGGTGGGAACAAATTCGATATCTTAGGTTCATTTAAAAATAAGAGAAACATCTTTGCTGTCAAATGGGCAGTTGATTCCAGAAATAGTTTACTGTTCCGTCGTGGAGGTGTAAAATATGTTTGTCATCTGCGAACGATTTGCAAGCTCGAGGGTGCAGAGACTCGCTGCTACGATGGAAATCCTTCGTTTCCGCGGATGGTTCGTTTTAGTGCCGCTCTTTACGGCGAGCAACCATTTCGCCGTTCGCGAAAAAACCCCTTAAATCTTTATGGCCCGGGCCGAAGCGCGGGAACCAAATGAGATCAGAGAGGCTTCTTCTGCTTGGCCACGTAGATCGGTAGAAGTGCAATCTTGAAATACCAACCGGCCAGGTCTTCGCCTCAGCAAAAAGTATTGTGGTAATTTACAATTGATGGCTGAAGGGACGAATGGAATGTAAGCATGGAAGAACAGTGGGACGCGAAAGAAACAGATGGAGGAAGGTGTGGCGAGCCGTTGTTTTGATGAAATATTTCTTCTTCGATCCAAATCCAAATGTTTCAATTCTCTGGATACTACGTTACACGAACCTTGTGTTATATTAGCTTCCGAGTCAGTGATTCTGATTTATTCTTTGAGAAATATCTTCTTGCGATTTGTCCTGTGACTTAATCTATTATCTTAGTATTTTAGCTCAGATCGGATTCAGAGTAATCTCAGCAATATTGTAGGGGTGAGTGGGATAAACACGAACGCGGGGTAATCGCGAGTGGGATGGTTACTATAATAAAAATATTGATATTAAACGCACGTGCTCCAAACGATGGAGAATTTTTTTTACATTCATTACACATAACTCAAAAACTGTCAAAAATAGAGCTGCACCCCTCTTTCTGCAAGATCCGCAATTTATAATAATGTACGGATAAAGAACTTTAGAACGCGTCGTTTCCCAGACAAAGTGCGATGGGTTGCAATGGACCGATCATCGCCGGGATTTCATAAAAACGAGAACGTTCCTCCCTCGAACTTCATGTTTGCGTAGACAAAAAGAGGGCTTTCCACTAGATTGCAAACATGACGTTGAATTAATTTAAATTTAAACGGCTCTGCTCGGGTCGCCTATTTTTAGCTGACCAGTCAAAATGACTTATTTATAGAATACGTTATGCAAAACGAATAAACCTTTATTCAATTTTTTTTAATCTTTATATTGTTAAAAAACATATTCATATATTTATACCACTTAGAAATACACTTTTTTTCACACTTAAAGATGGTAAATTTATTATCAAATTTAAAACCACTCACTTTGACTGCTTTGCTAGTTCTACTCTTAAATAAGCAAACTATGTTATATTTATTTGGTGGGCGGATACTGTTGTTCGTAACTATATTCAATCAGAGCTAAAATTCATCAAAAGAATAAAATCCATCCTTAACGAGGAATTTTGCTCACGATTCATTTATCTTTCAAAGCATCGAAGGCGCAACAGAAATAAAGTTCAAAGAAATACCCCGACGAAATCATTGTACCTACCAGTGAACATAATTCACACAGCAGTCGTGACATCGAAGCTCGTGCACACAAAGCAATATTAACCCGTTAGAGCGGAAACCCATTAATTGCCAAAGGACTCGAATATGGAATCCTGTTCTAATTCCAATCCTGCTCCAGCGCCAGACTTTCGCGCGTCTTCGGATCGGGATTGCGTTAAATGAGCCTGTAAAGGGGACGTTCGCATCTAACATGGAATCTCCCCGGATCAAATACTTTCCCCTTCCTCTAGATGCAAGTAACTGGCAGGAATTTCTCGCATGCGAATCTTTTCACGGCGGAAATGTTCAAAGCACGAGAGCAACCGAACGTTTCAGTGGGGATATTTCAAGAAAGCGACACGAAAATACCAGCCGCGATACAGTGCCTTGAGAATTCCGCGATTTTTCCGCTCGAATAAAGTGCCCGCACCACGCGCAACAATGCATCTGCATTTTTCTATTCGTCTTTTGGAAGGAAATAGCCGTCTATTCCAGGGAACGTGCATCTTTTAGCGAAGTTGTAGCGGTATTCCTGGAATCGAGCGCGCCCCCGCAAATGGCTGAGGGGAACAGCGGCGAGATTCGCCGAGGTCTAATTCAATTTACGAGATACAAACCGAAGAAGAATAGTAAAGGAATGGGAGGTAGGCGATAAGGCTGATTTCCATACAACAACACTCCTCCATCTAGATTCCAGATCCCTCCAACGTTTGATAGAATATTTTCTTCGAGTACGGTAGGGGATGCTTTCGATTACACGGTCCCAGGCTCTGCCAGTTCGTTGCCTCGGAGAACGAACTCATGAAAATGGATTTCTTCGTCGAGGTAAAGTTAGTTTGCTTATCAAAGTTCGCTTGGTGTCGCTGAAAAGTTTAGATACACCAGTTTGGGAAAAGCTCAGGGTTGTTAATATTTGATCAGCACTCACCTGGAGGATTAGCAAAAATAAATAAAGAAAATTAAAAAAAAAAACGGAGATTATTTTATTTAACAAAATTTAAAAAGAAACAAAATAAATTAAGGTTTCTCGTAACTTCTTAAGTTCATAATTAGAATTATTTCTATTTATTACAATGCATAGTATACCTAGTAGATATATTCATCACGAAATACAATGCTTATTTTCTAAGATTGTATTTCTGATATGTTTCCGCTGTGTTGAATAATTTTTTCATTTCAAAAAATGAAAGCTTTACAAAGTTTCATGCTGCAAATTAATTAATTGCTTTTTAAGATTAAAGGGAAATATTTATCACATTCCTGGAGGCAATTAACAAAGAACACTGTAATCAGGAGAAATGTCACTAAACCTGGAATCTCAAGCCAAAAATAGCATCACTGACAACTCTAGAAAAACTCGAGGAAGTCCAACCAGAAATGAACAATGACAAGAACATAAAAATGAAACGTAGAAAGTGGAATAATCGTGGGAAATAGACTTGAAAATTATAAGCCAAGTAACGTAACATTTACCCATGGTAGAAAATTATCTAAAGTGCTGCGATACGGTGACCAAATCCGTTAGATAGCGTTCGCAGCGTTGCAGCCGTGAGACTACTTAGGAGGCTGAAGCTACCAAAGTTCATCGCGATTACCTTCGCACTATGAAATAATTAAGAAGACCATTTAAGAAAATCCCGTAGAAGCCCTAGGGGACGCGAGACGAGACTTGCCATCCACCCACGTAAGCACAGGTCAACGGCCAGCTTTTCATCTCAATTTCCCCGGATGAGAAGGAGCCAGGGGCATTCTCGTCTCATCAGATTTTTCACGGCAATGAGTGGCAACGCTCGTCGAGCACTTTCTCCGTTAAGGTCGTCGTCGTCGCGCGGATAGCCGATGGAACTTAAATAACAAGCCTCCCGCCGTGCCATTTTCCCCGGAGCTCCCGACGGATACTTTTCGCCGTACATTTATCCTTTCATTTAGATGGAAATTTCACTTTCGAGTAACGGCTGCGACGGGTCCCGAGAAATTTTCGCTAAAGTCACTCGGGGCGCGGTGCTTCCGGTTGGCGGAACAGAAGTCGCGGGTCGCAGCCTGCACGAAGAGACTCGCTATTTGCAATACAAAAGTAATTCCCTTTATTTACCAAGAGCTCGAGTATTCGTTATTTTCCTAGCTAATGGCACAGCCAGTAGCTCTAACGTTGGTCTGGTTCTCTCACTGCTGCGAAATGAGTTTATTTTCCTTTGCCACAACAAGCTCGCCTGGGGTGTTGGCGAAAGGATCAAAGGAAACAGGAATAACAGGGGGAATCAGCATATTTTGCGGGTTGAATTTAAGGAAAAAGTTTGAAAGTTCGAGCACAGCCACCGGGAAGGTTCCTTCGAATAACAGGGTGACAATCAGAGGAGACGAGAATCGAGGAGATGCGATTCGATTTTCTTCTCAAGGCAATACTCATCGCGACTTCTTTAGATC
Organism: Andrena flavipes; assembly: GCA_963971345.1. Lineage (NCBI taxonomy): Eukaryota > Metazoa > Arthropoda > Insecta > Hymenoptera > Andrenidae > Andrena > Andrena flavipes. The sequence continues at coordinate 61,355,584 of OZ020480.1, forward strand.
CGTACTCTTAGCTCGTCGTTATTACCTTACAAATGACAGCGACGAATCCGATAAAGGCTAAGTAGTTCCTACGTATTGCACGTAGAGGCGAACGTAGTTCACCCCTTTCACGGCACCCCCCGTTATATAAGTCGTCTGTGAGCCGTGGAATCTCTCGGACGAATGCCTGGCGACTGTCGTACGACATTTTCACCCCTAAACAGTATACCTCTCGTTCGTGAGTAAAATAAAGTTTCCACGGTCCGCGCAGAGATCGTAATAAAATCTTCTCCTTATCCTCGACGGAGTACGCGGAGTGGAGGGTAATAGAGGGGAAGCCTGTGACAATCGATTTACTCCATTCCAGGTTAATCCTGTAGAACAAGACGAAGAGGGAGTGAAAGGAAGAGGAAGAGAAAGGGGATGTTGGGGGGACGAATGATCGATGAGAAGAGGGTATATTTAGATCGTTAAATCGTTTCTAATACGTTTCGCGATACTTTCGGCATCATTTCGAGCATCCTCCTTCCATCCCCCATATTTAATATTACACCCAGTTTAACTAACCCACAAAATTACAAATATAATAAGTTGATTTTGAAAAATGAATTAAAATTACACTCTAATAATCAAATATAACTATAATTTTTATATAAAATATAAAAAATCACCCACATTTCTAAAATTATCAAATCTACCCACTAGATTAAAAACTAACAAAAATATTAGCGACATCTGTGAATCCCCAAATGCAATTATTTTTGCTTTATTATTGCCTGTACGTATATGTAATTTAAAAGTATTTACTCATTTATTATTTTTAATGTTATTTATGATTACTTTTTGAAGCTTAATCAAAATTTGGAGGATGGAATTTGTGGACACTCAAAGAGGAAGAGCCTTCAACTGCTCTCTTCTATCAATATGGGGATTTAGTATTTTACGATACAGCGAGCGAAACAAAGCCCGTGGCAAATAATTAAAACTTGAAACCGATTCGAAACAGTGAATCAATCTATTGAAAGTGTCGAGTGCCATCGATTCGCGAGCAAAAAACGCAATCGGATTTCACGGGTTCGTTACCGCGCGAGGCACCCTCGAAAGCGCGCGACGACGATTTTTATCGCGGCCGCCCGAGGCTGTGTGCTCGAAACACGTTGATGTCGGTTATAGCGGTATAATTACCAATTCCAAGGAGATTTCGTCGCTAGCACCGCAGGTACAGCATCTTCATTTAGGGAGCGGCTTATCGCGAGTCATTACGGTTGAAAGATGATAGCCTATCTCGTTAACAAGCTTTTTATTCTTATCCCTGAGAGCGTGCATCGTATGCCCGAACCGCATTACCATCAGATCTTGTGGCTCGTTAATGGCGCGGCAAAGGCCCTTTCGTTTGTTCAAAGCTACGGAATACAGCGATCTGTCACAATCAATTTTCTAGCAGCGGAAGAAAAATGCGAGCTTAATGACGTTGCGAGTGTGAGAAGAAGTAGACAACGCGCGCAACGGAAAGTAACGAATAAATTGTCCTTTTCCTAGGGGTGCCAAATCTCCAATCCGACGTTGATTTTATCTTTTAATGGTTAGGCTTATTATCCACTGCATCCTCTCCTATACTCTAATTATTAGTATCACTAATCTACATGTATCACATCGTTCTATCTATGAGTAATAAAGACGTAATAGTAATAATAATTTTAACAGAGATTCAGGCTCTGTTTCAATCTGAATTTCTAGGAAACCTTTCTAGTTCCAATTGAGTGGGATTCAACGCAATCTACAGTCTACAATGCAATCTGTATACCTATACGAACTTAATTTGCAATTTGACCCGAGGCGCGTTCAATCTATGTTCCATTAAATCGAGCCGGGTATAATTTGTAAAGAGCATTATACGTACAAACGGCTAACGTGACGCGGACGGGGCACGTGATTATCCATGTAATTATATTAGCATTAATTACGAATCAGCCGATATTAATTAAGCAGTCAGAGACACGTACCAGCTGTTTACGTGGGGTTCGATTCACCGCGTTACCTAAAGCACGTGGGCCAGTATTAAGTGTATTGTCTCCGACATGAAAAAGAAGAAACTGCACGACAAATTACTGTAAACCCTTGCGGGTATTATAAATCACTCATAATACCTTTCAACCGCGACCTCCTTAGTGCTCCTCCTCTTTATCTGTTCCCCGCATCGGGGTCGTCGGCGGCGCGAAAAATGTCACAATGCGAGCGGAAAGGGTGTAATAAAATATGCTCGTAATCTAAAAGAAATGTCTGACGGCTGTTAGAATCCTCCTCCTTGAAAAAAGGAGAAGAACATATTCGGGAAGACACTCTGCTGTTCCAAACGTCAGAGCAAGAGACTGCACCCTTTTAACCCCAGCAACCCCTGAGACCTCCACCCCCGAAATCTATGTTGAGTTCTACTTTCATTTCGTTTGCTTTCTCATACGAAATGGCACAACGCGGTCATTGTTCCTTAAGGAAGTAGCTTCCCGGATCAAACATCACCCATGTTTACAACTTGCCTTCATTATCCCGGCACGTCGATTTCATCCCCCATGTTGCGCCCACCATGAATGGAGCAGCCTGTATATCGTATATGTTCACAGCAGACTAAGTGGGTTAATGTCGCCTCTAAACCATGGTCAGACTTTCTTTTACCGTCGAGCAGGCGGTGCACCCGTACGTACCGCCATCGAAACGAGACCCTAAATCAGCCTCCGTTTCTATTTTTTTCTTTACGAGCCGCGAAATTACGCGGTAATACGAGCAAGTGCGTCGTAAAGCATTCAGAAGCACGAGATCGCTAATTCCTCCGCGAGGCTGCCTCGCTAATGAAAGATTCCTTTTTAAAAGAACACTCTGTCATCGCCGCGCTGCCTACCAATCATTGCGCGTTGCTCCAAATAATTAGGGGATTACTCGAAACGCGGTGTGATTTGTGGGAAGACGGCGAACGCTCAGAGATCCCTCGCGGTAAAATTAGTCCGGAAATGTAGAGGCAAGTTTTTCGCTGTATATCTTTGTTCCGCTGTAAATTGACGCTGAAGACTGTTGAGTATGATTGCAGATGGCTGGGGGAGGATTTCTTTGTGTGAACGGTTATTACTTTTGGATGCAGTTAATGTGGGATTCGTCGCAGGGAAAGGCTAATTAATTGTGCGCAGAGGGGGGCAATTAAACGCACTTGCAGTGCAGCGAGACAGACGTCTCTTTGACAGATGTTTTTTGTAATGAATTTCATAAGAAGTGATAATTAGGGTAAATTACATATGTAATATGGAACGCCTGATTTCGAAAGCTTGCCAAAGGAGGGGCATTTTTGTTTTAATAAAATTGATATGAGGGGACGGAGGAACTAATGAATAATCATATTTATATAGCTAAATGTAAGAAAACTCAAGTATTTTGGAATTATATTTGAGAAACTAAAAAATTTACAAAAAAATTAAAATAGACTTCAAAAAGTAAAAATTGCACTAAAAAGTAACAAATAATGTTTTCCCTTATTTAATCTATGACTCTCATATTTTTTAAATCGGTGCCTTATCATTTACACTGTGTAAATCTAGCGCCGACTTAAAAAAATATGAGAGTCGTGGTTTAAATAAGGGAAAAATTATTTTTTCCTTTTTAGTGAAGTTTTAATTTTTTTTTAATTTTTTTATTTTAAATTTTAAATTTTCTATATATTGAAACAATATGCAGGGGAGATATACGTGCATAAAATGATAATAATTAGGTGACAATAGTCTTTATTATTAACCAGAACTGGCAAAATATTGGGCCAATATTGATGCAGTGTAGGATAAAAAAATCATCGAAATCGGTCCATATGCTGAGGAGTTATGCGGGGACAAACACATAAATTATTATTATTAACCATAACTGGCAAAATATTGGGCCAATCTTGATTTAGTGTAGGATGGGACCATCGGGGCATCGCCCTCTTGCGAATAAAAAAAGATCATCAAAATCGGTCCATATGCTGAGGAGTTATGAGGGGATGAACATAAAAAAAACATACATATCGATCGAATCTATAACTTTCTCCTTTTTGAAGTTGGTTAAAGAAAATGGAAATCGACTGTTCGAAAAATGGTATCTAATATATGGAACACATAGGAAGTTTGTAAAGGAAATTGAAAGAACTTTACATTTGGTAGTAAAAATGAATATTTATCAAGTAGATAAACAAATGTATATCATTTTTTGCAATTGATTGTTGCTTTCTACGTCTCCTACACTTTGGGCACGTGAATTCCCCACATTCTTTGTTTGCCCACTGAAACCAACCGACACATTGGGTCAATTTTTCCCATTATTAGCATATGTGTAAAATGCTATCAACACATTCGCAAGCGTTAAATGGTCCCATTGCAAACAGAAATATTAACAAACACAGAAATCGAGTCCGTCCAATTCACTCCATTCTCCCCAACCACTCACAAACTGTGTGACGCTAATCACTCCGGGCAGTATATTTGTCCGTCCTTCCTGTTTGCCCAAGTTAGTAAGCGAACAACGTTAGAAGATGAATATTCAATATCCCAGAAGTTCGGTAGTCGCAAATGTTCCGCATTCGTCGCGCAAACTGTCCTAACTTGCTCACTTGCTTCGCGAGAGTTGTTCCGGCACGGACACGCGGCCACCCCTCGATTTCCGGTAAGGCCACCATAAATCTTGGCAAACTTTTGCGAAATTCCATCGTACGGCGTCCCCGTTTCGGAGCGGGGGCCGTCTATCGCGAGATTTCCAGTCACGCGCGAATAATAATCGAGCTGTAATAGACGCGGAAACCAGCTAGCGCGCACCAAGTATGCAAACTAATGAATCTGCTACGTGGACAGGTGGATGGAGAGTAGAATAAGCGATTCCTGTCACGATCTCAAATCCTTTTGACTGTACAGTAGATTGTAAGGCGGCTTCAACCCTTCGCAACGCGCTGTTGTTGACGCCGCGGTAGACGGTTTGCAAAAGATTTCCATCATTGGTACCCGGGTGGGATGAAAAAATCTCATAGAAACAGAACAGGAATCCGTTTGAAATTTCACTCTTATTGTTTCAAGTTTCAACGCAACGTGCAGGACAAACGGTGCGGAGGAACACGTTGCACATTGATAGAATATTGCATCGGCGTAGGGAATACAATCCCGCGATACGTTATCCCGAAATACCAGCTGTTTTTTTTTATTTTAAAAATCCCGGGATTTGTTATAACCCCGAGACTTTCGGGATTTCTTTAGAATGTGAATTTCTTTACGATTGGCTGAAAAATATAAAGATGAACAGAATAAATAAACATAGTCATTTCATAATAATAAGGGCAATAATAATAGTAATGATTTATTTGAATAATTATTTATTTGAATTATGGTGGATCCCGCGGACATCATCTAGAAATAGCATATCAATATTTGTTGCCAATTCCTCCTACAAGCGTTGAAGCAGAGCGAGATTTTCCAGCGGCCGGAAATTAAATAAGAATTCAGCTAGGAGATGATATATTTTTAAATGCATTGCTATTTCTTCGTTCGCATTTCCAAAAATCTTCATACTGGTTTGACGGTACCTTCTTATTTAGACTTTATTATTCTTCATTACTCTACTGTTTTTATTGCCCAAAATGATTTTAGTTTAAATAAATATTTACTTAGATGTTTAACACATAATATTATTGAAATTTTCTCTTATCAATTTTATCTCTTTTCCAATCCCGGGATTTGCCTCTGAATTCCGAGATGGACGTTGAAACATCCCGCAATGCCGGGATTGAAAATAATGAGCAGGATTGTAGGTATTCCCTACACCGGTTCCACGAAAAGTCCGAATGCGAAGAGTTGGACTAAACCATGGTACTGTATCGATCGCTTTATGGGTTTATACGCGAGCGTAAAAAGCGTGGATTTAGTCGGCCTTGTTGGACGATCTTCGAAAAACCAAAAATAGTCACGCACCGAGAGGGCCTTCATTGCGAAACGAGAGACCCATCGTCTGTCGACATACAGGACGCGCAGGATGACGCTGGAGGCATAAATTCCCTCTGCCGAACCGAGGGATAAAAAAAAAAAAGGAAGAAAGAGAGTGGCAGTTACATGGACCTTGGTTTCCGTCGATTCGGCGATATTTTCTGGCCGATGGGTAGAAGGTAATTTGCCGTTCGGCAAGAAATACTAGGACCAAAAGAGCCCTCCGCCCCAGAACATGTAATCCACGGCTCAGGAACGTACCTCCCCCTTCCACGCCACCGTATTCCGAAGAACTCCGAGTCGAGGCTCGTGGCAAGATTATTACCCCGTGGGCTCCAACTTCCCGAGCACTTTCAGAATTCCATTCATTCTCTCGAGATAAATGAAAACGCTTGGCGACGGGATTCGCGCGGAGAAAGTGAGAAAGGGACGATCATGGGAGGATGAATGGAAAGCGTGAAGGCAGAGAAAAAAAATCCTCGTCGGGGCTTGCAATTTTCTGCAAAGATCTTATAGAATCGATCTGTAATACAGTGGCGGATTTACCAGGCGGACGATGAACAGTTTACGCCTGGGCACCTGCTCAAAAGGCATTGCTAGGGCCCCATCTTGCAAAAAAATATGGTTTTATTCGAATACCTACTATATTTTTTTATTCCCCGTAATTTTCAGCTTTTTCCTCAAATCCGCCACTGCTTATAAGAATCTTACTCTCCTTTTCATCGCGCCACAGCACGTGTAGTGATTCTATGTGCAACAGAAATTGGTTCCTGCGTGCTGTATCGAAGTAAATTCTATTCTGGAATGAAAAATCCATGCTACGGGCACGCATCTCCAGAGACACCCGTCGCAGCCTTGAATCGCCGTGTGCTCGAGCGTCTGGCTTTAATTCCGCAAGCAAATTAAATTGAAACGGCGTGGTGTTACGTAAACTGTCATGGCGCTGCCCCGTCACCTAGTGGCTGGCTCCGTAAGAAGCTGAACCAGGTATGGTGAAAAACTGCAGGGATCGCGTGCGAGGCTAGGTGAGTCTCCACCTGCTGAAGGCGTGGATAGCCGTTGCACCTGTGACTTTTCTTGGCCAATTGGCTCGCGCGTAAAATACCGCCATTCTACCAGCCACGCTCCGATTAGGATGGATGAACTGTCGGTCGCGTTTCAAGCTTCCACACACTGGGAACATTAACGTGTAAGTAGAGATGAATCGATGGCGTTGTTCGGTACGTGGTTCCAGGAATACGGAGGAGTACCATTTCAACCTAAACTCATTGAATAGCGCGTTTCGATGGTTTATAAACACGCAACTCTGCTCCCATGCGTCGGTCCATCAAACTTGAGTGCGTTGCAGGATTGGGAGTGAAACGGATACCCAAGGATTCGATATCCCGGGTCTCGAATTCGGATGTTAATTAACAATTATGCGAGCGATAGATGCGCTGAATATTAGTGGGTTGGTGCATTTGAAATTGCAGGTCGTGGCTGGTGTAGAAATTCTTTTCTTTATGGTGGATATGTACGAAATGTGCCTCTGCTCATTATGCCTGGTTAATCCAGATGAATGTGATTATTTCCACAAAAAATTAAATTACAAAATCAGTAGGTATCTATTAAGATTTAATTGGAGGTGTAAAACTTAAATAATTGCTAGAAAAAATATCACGAAAGATAGAATTTTTGAAGATAGAATTCTTTTAATTATGTATAGATATTAGGTAGAGTTGCAAATACTTGCAGCTGTAACTTGTCAATCTATACAGTATAAAAGCAAATAGAGCAAAGCAGCACAAAATAATCTACATTCCTTGAGAGTCCTCGATATTTAGAGCTTTTCCAACGAAAACTATTGAAAAATTCCATATTTTAATTCTGTTCGTTGGAAATTAAAATACCCATGAAATAAATTAATTAAAATAGTTAAAAAGCAGAAAATATTTTCATTCAAACTTCCCTACGATCTGCGAGAAACCGCAATTTCATATGCACCATCTGAATAGTTGTGTAATAAACCAGCCGGCTAAAGTCAAATATTTGCCGTCAAAGTAAATATTTCTGCGCGATAGAAACTTTTTCCATCCTCTGAACTCTGTACATACCCCAGCTTCCGCGTCACTGATCCCGCTCCACACAAGAAAAAACGATTTTGTAAACCTTGCACTGTTCTTTCCACCGTACTGTCCCACAGCGGATTTAAATTCCGCCCTTTAATATCCAAGTTCACCAACAACGATGTATCGACGAGAGGTTTCGTAATGATCGCCATGTTACGAGACTTAACCGAGGAAAGGAGACGTTGCCGACGTATGAATAGCGAAGGACTGGATCGTTAAAGCGAAAGCCGCATCGATATGCATTACTGAATTCCACCGAGAATCCAGCTACATATGACGAATTGAGTTGCGAGACAGTAGCTCCGCCATTCGTTGCTGGCATGGAAGCGATTAATCAATGGTTATATGCGGAGTATATTGAGCATGTTACTTTCTTCGCGTGCTTTAATTCGTTCAATTGAAAATCTAATTATCTGCATCCTGGAATCAGTTTCAAGCTATGAGATCAGAACTTGATGCTTTCCAATCGCGGAGATGGAAGGTATTAGCTGTTAGCTAACAGGATATAAAAGTCACGAAAAATCGCGGAAAGTATCCATCGAAATTATCATTAACGAAATGTCCATTAACAATCTAGCGGGATAAAACTCGGAGGTCGTACATAAATCATCAGTTAGGTTGAGTTGTTTATTACCGTGATTCCCAGCCGGTGGGTCGCGAACCCCAAGTGGGTCGCGAAGTATTTTCTGGGAGGGTCGTCATGTTTTCTTTTTTAATATTATTAAGTTAGAGTTATAATCTGAAATAACTATTTTTAATGTGTTTTCTTTATCTTATTAAATTTACCTTATGGAGTAGGGAGTCGCAGGTTATTTGAATATTATAAAAGGGAGTTGCGACTCAAAAATGGTAGAAAAACACTGATTTATTATTTGTTTGAAATACACCATACGACATCGTTTTACCACCCCTAAAACTTTCACTTCTCAGCTTCCAAGTATAAAAGCAAGTAGAACAAAACAGCATAAAATAATCTACATTCCTCGAGGTTTCTGGATATTTAGAGCTTTTTCAACGAAAGCTATTGAAAAATTCCATATTTTAATTCTGTTCGTTGGAAATTAAAATACCCATGTCTGAAGCTTGATTCACTACTTACTTGTACCTCTGCAATCCATTATTCAAACTACTAACAATTTCATTCGCGATACAACCGAGCACTTCTGATACATTTGCCGGTGATTATGAAAGTGGTGTAAGTCAAAAATAAAAAAAAAATTCAATTCATCACTTACTTTGTGTTACATCACCTTACATTACAAAATAAGTGATAGTTCAATTTTTTTTAATTGTTGCCACTTTCATAATCACTGACGCATATAATTAATATTGACACACCATATCATTCCGATACCTCTGACTCATTATCTGTAGCTTGTGGTATGACAAAGGTCCATTCATTTTGGATGGGTCATGGTTTTGGACTTTTGTCCCGCTAGACCATCAATAGACAGACCACCGTGCGTTGCGTGGCCGTGCCTTTAATAAGACAAACGAAGTTTTGCATAGTTTATCGAACGTGCCTGTAATCCTGTATCGACACGTGCAATGGACGCGAGTCGAATTCTAATGGGCGCTGATTTACGATTCGTAATCGAAACGAAGCGTGTAGGATTAGCGAAATAACGGTAACCCATTAATCGGATTCGCGTTACTAACGCCAGGCGAACTGATTCTAACGAGAGAGCTTGCTGTACGTAAATGTAACGATTCCACGCATCCTCGTGAATGCAACTCACCGAATAATTCAAGGGTGAAATGATCTTTCGTAGATCTAAAGCTTGCTCAGAGACTTTAGTCCCTTCATCTTTCTCTTTGAGTCTTCTGCTATTCAACTTTTCGAATGAAGGAAAGTAAGGCGGTGACAGAACGTTTGCGAAAAGAAATACAAACTAGACTATGCAGAACAGAATATAGAAGATTGAGAAGTCCAGCTTCTGTAATATGTAGACAAAGGTATGCTGAGGAAGAAGTCGCTTTGGGATCGAAACGTGAACGATATAAAAGAGTGCGCAAGGTTGGAGTATGGAAATAAGGGAGAAAGAAGAAAGAATGACTCCGCGAGGAGAAACTGTAGGTCACGCGGAAAGGAAAAGGGAAACTGGGTAATATAGTATTTTAATTTGTGCGAAGTATGCAAAGATAGTACTATAAGCTGTGCAAAATTAATGAGGAAGTAGTGTGCTATAAGGTGCTATAAAAGGGACATTTTGAATTTAAATGTCCTATTTAAGACTACCTACTTAGTCGTGAAAGGGTTTTGTTATTTTGTGTTATTACTAAATTTGCAATATACTTTTATTGAAACCCAATAAATATACTTTCTATTAATGCACTTGTTTCTTAAATACATATAATGATATTTTCAGGAATGGGCGTAAACCAAAATTGTCCCTTTTATAGCACCTCTCCCCTACAAGGGAGTGACTCGGAAATGAAGATCATCCCCTGCAACCCTGGGAATTACTTTAATTATTACGCTTACGACAGAGAAATCCATGTTTAGGAACACTCGGAATCGGTATAACCCAGCAATAGTAGAGTTGCACTGTACACCATGTACGAATTCCCAGTTTACCGTGCGAGACGCGCGATACAAGTGCCACAAGCGCGTGCTCGGCTGGTTGCAGGTGGTGGCTCCGTATGAAATCTGCGACCATAAATTTCTGTCTTAACGATCCACCCACTTTGCAACGGGATTCCAACGTGGGCGTATTTCGGAATGGAAACTAATAATCTGCCGTCGAATCGAGAAAGGCAGGTCGACGACATCCACGGCTGCACGGGACGGATCCAGCCACCCCCGACCATCGATTTCCCATAAATGACCGATGTCGCCTGATCCCAGTAAAATACGTTCGACTGGATCGTCGACCATCCAACTTCTCCTATTTTGCGGCTGACGTGCCCCACGATTTACGCGCTACATTTTTCACGCAAGCGCCCTGGGAACTTTTAACAGAACCGATCGGGACTTCTGTTCGCGATACTTCGAATGCAAAACGAACTGCCTCGCGGACGATTTTCGCGTGCCTTTTCCGACTCCGGCAACGAATACCCCGATCACGTCTGAGTTTGAAGGGTTGTAGTTCTACCGATGACGAACTTGTTCTTTAATAAGGGTGCATCCTTTGAGTAGGTTTATCTGAATGCATGGAATAAGGAGGTGGGTGAGTTTGTAAGGAGAACCGAGAAGTCGTAGATATCAAGAATTGTACCTATGCTTTCACGGCCTCGCATAGTTATTATTTAGCGTTATTGCCAATTGAAGCTTGCAGGTATAAGCCGCTATCCTTAGGGATCTAGCTGCTTGCTAGTGACAAAGCTACCGCGCGGTTTCACGGCGAACCGCGAGAATGCACAGCAGCCGAATCCAAATTCCGTCCGACGGCATTTCCCGTGTGCTTGCCTAGTTCGTTACAAATTGCCTGTTTGCTCGCTTAATAATCCTGTCACGGAGGAAATATCTTAGAGCATCATGGTCCCGTTCCACATCTCCTTCGTCTGGAAGAGACGGCCATTTCTAACGAGCATCGATCGCGAGCAACGGATCCCCCTGGCGCGTAGCGAAACTTCGGCATCGCCCACGGTGACGTTTCCACTTGCTCGTAATTATCCCGCTAATAATCACCGTCGGGCGCGATAGGCGTTGATTTACGAGAGGAAAGTCGACGATCGAGAAACAACGGCGATGATGCACCCCACCCCTTACAAATAAACGTTCTTTTTCAAGCGACTGCGAGCGTTTCTCAGCGTTTCACAGCGTGTAAACAAGTTAATTACCAGAAAAATCGTGTTTCTGACGAGCAGGAATCGATGGAAGCGCTGCGATCCATGCGCGAGGACTTTTCAGAAGTCTGAAGTACCTATGTATGCGTGTACGTGGTAGAATAGCTTTACTACATTCGAGATGGGATGACCCCAGTACGGTCCCGTGGCCGCAGCTGTGATCCCAGCATGGCCATATTGAGATTTGATTCCCTTTTACGAGGTTACCGTATTGTTTCCTTTGATTGCAGACGGAACAATTCACTGTCCTCTGTCTGCTGTTCGTGATGATAGTCGTCGGGAACATTGCGGTTCTAATTGGCCTCTTGTGGGGGAAACGGCGGAAGACGCGGATGGACTTTTTCATCAAGCAGCTGGCGTTTGCAGGTGAGTCGTCCCACGAGCTTGAAACGTCGAAATTAAAGCGACCGGTTAGTGCCAGAATCAATCGTATCTACTTTTCAATCATTCTCAAGTAATAACTTGACGAAACGGTAATACGAACCTGATTCCTCTTGAGAATGGTTGAAAATCACTAAAGTGATTTGAAATCACTTTTTTAATATTTTGCGTCCTTTCAACGCCTTTAAAAATTATAAATTTTCAATTTCTCTGTATTGTTTTCTGATTTCCCCCCTAGCCTGAAGTATATTCTTCAAAATAAAAAAGTTTTTGTCGAATCAGATACTAACTTTTGGAGATACGGATTCCACCGTTTTTGAGAACATTGTTTCGAGAAACAATACATATAAAAAAAGTTCATGTAGTATTTTTTGCAATGCAATATATAAATAAATAACTTTTTTAAGCCACCTTTGTGCCAATCGAACCATAGGCCGTTTCTAAGAACTCCCACATTTTGGAAGAAACCATTAGCGACACGCTGTCGCGGATTTACTTCAACCAGGATCTATCGACCACCCTGTTTATACCGTTCATATGAACTCACTGCCAAGGAAACACCGAAAACAGAATCGGGATTATGTCACTGGGCAAGAACGATTCGCGCGTAAAGTACGATCGTATGTCAAGCATGTCATAAAACGAGGAAGTTGTTTTTGACTCGCGCTACGTCCTCGTCTAACTTCCCAAAACTGTATAAACAGTATCGAGCTGACAAGTTCAGGGAAACGGTTACTTTTAACAGTGACGTTCTACTTCGCGAGCGATTCGACTGTGCGACGTTAGGTCGATGGTTAGAACGTGTTTAACGAGATGCACTGGAACAACCGGGCCGAATAGCATTCCAAAGATATACGAAAGTCGAGTTATGTGGCCATAAAGCTTTATAAGCGTGTTTTATGCCACCGTTTTCAACGACAGCCGAACATGGCCGCGGAGAGGTCCGTGACGTCTATGCCACAGAGATAAATAAAAGTAGATTCGATCGAGTCGCCGAGTGTCAGCCATTCGTAAATCATTCAGTAAATGGGGAGTTGCAAAATTAGTGGCATGGGAGGAAATTTAATTAAGAGTTTTGGAATAAGAAACGCCCGGGACTTGTCACAGAAACATGGCTCATGTTTTACTATGAATGTAAATAGGGGCCTCATCTAGGGGCGGCAAAATTGTTAGAAAGAGACAATTAATATCAATAAAGAAGTAAAATTAATTGAAAACTCTGTCAAAAAGGAGGTAATGCATATTTGAATTTAGTGTCAAAATTCAAACGTATAAATTGTTTTTAAATCGCCACTATTAAACTACATATATTAAAGATCTTGGATTTTTTCCTAGATATTTTATTTGGTTCCCGTTTTTTTATGAATATTAAATGAAAAGGCTTTTGTTGTGCGATAGATACATACAAAAAAATTTCACTCACTGTCAAAAATTATATTATAAAATAATCACTTATAATTAAGTATTAAAAGCCGACAAAACATTTTTGCCCAGAGCGGTGGACGAGTTACATAGATGGGTCTCTAAATTTAATAACTTGGAATTGGAATGGTTGGTTGAGAATCTGAAGGGAATTGGAGGAGTAGTTAAAGCCGGAAAATCTCTCCGAGCATTGTTCATCATTGGAATTGTTGCCTTTGTGCCTCACAAAATCCTTCTTGCATCTTCTCATTTCTTTGTTTCGCACTGCACTATTCGTGGCATCCGCTCGAAGCGCGTCCATTGTACGCGATGAAAAGTTCCTCATCCCCCACGCCTCCTTACCGCAGGTAAGTGAAAGCGAAGATGAACGCGCGGTCGTAACTTCAAGGTGGTCTTCGCCTGTTACTTCCACGCGGAACGCCCTGCATCTGTTCCCGCGGATCAAATCGAGGAAAAAGAGGTGCGGCGGTTTTATACTTTACTTTGACTCCTGAGAACCTTATTCAACTGATATTTACGAATTTTGGGGGAAAAAGCTATTGTTAATATTGGATTAAACTCTTTTGGGAGGCACCTTTAAAATGAAAATTGAGAAAGTTATAGAGTTTGAAGAAAAGGTAACTTTTTCCTTCGATAAATTTACTTTATATCAGTGAAAAACTACTATTAATAAGAACTAAAATTCAAATTCTATATTCAGTCGCTGCGTAAACTATCTAACTTTAAGAAATTTTCTTCTTTCCGCGATCAGATGACTGTTACAGATGCTGCACGTCACGCCAACATCGTCGAAAACGTTAACAAGATGCCACAATAATTAATAAATAATAAGAAGCATCGGCATAAAAAAAATATTTTCTGCAAGTTTAAAGATGCCTCCTTTGATCTCAATAGAGTTTAATCGGATATTAACAATAGTTTCTTAAAAAAAATCATAAATATCAGTCACTTTCGGAGCTGTTAGGTACACAACATACAGTTTCCACGTCCACGAGAGAAGCTTTCGAATTTCCAAACGCTAAGCTTATTCGTTCGCGTGGAATTTACATATCTTTCTGACATGAAAAGATTAAAAAATGTATTATGCTTCGTATACAATCTGTACTAGGTATATGTATGTATCTTCCTCGACCATTCGTTTCAGGGTTTTTTTTATCAAGTTCGCCCACAGCTTCTATGTGGCGAGCATGCCGTATCGATTACCGAGGCGACTCTCGTAAAAACTGTTTGCACGTGGAAAAATGCGCCGAAATATAAGGGACATTTTGCGCGACGGACGTAAACTCACTTGTCTATCGAATGACAATGGCCTGCCACCACCCATGAAACCGATCGGCCTGCACGTAAACGTGGCCCCGCGTATTGGAAAACGAGCACCCAGACGCGGAGTCTTGCGTTTTCGCGTGAGCACCGGCCACAGAAGCGAGGCCGGGGATAAAAGGGACGGGGCGAAAATGGAATCGTTCGCGTATCGCCGACGTCGTTACACCGACTTCCGCTTTATCGGCTCCGGAGGAGAGCGGCGCTTATTGTTTCACGCGGAATAGCGGCCGTTGAGCAACGCTGGGCCGGGAAATAAAACGGGGGAAACGGGCGAAGCGAGAAATCGCGAGAGGGTAAAGAATATAAGAACGTAGGTACCTTTATCACAACTTGGGTCGCAGGCAATTCTTTTACTGGCCACTCTCGAGCGAAGCTATCCTCTTAACACTTTCCTTAGATCTTTGTATTCTATCTCAAAGGGGTGCTGGAAAATCTATTCGAAACATGAAGACTGGGAACATTGTACGTTTCGCAAAGATTTTGTCGCTGGTCTGCGAAAACTCGAAATTTTGGCTCATTTGAAATAAGTTCAGGGGTGGATTTGTATATGGGTTAAACATGGGGTCAATTTTAGGGAGTGGCAAATTTTTGGGAGCATCCAATTTCGAGGAGTGGAAAATATGGGGGGCATCAAATTTTGGAGAACGGCAAATTTCGAACTAATGAAGTTGGAAAAGGTTTAAACATAGAGGCTTGAGACAACTTTAAAAACAATTCAATTTTTTTCATGTAGCCAATTAGCAATAACTCATATGTGATTTGTCATATCGAATTCATTTTAAAATTGTCTCAAATATTTTAAAGTAAAATATAGTTGCTCCAACGAATCAGTGGAACTACTAACTAGATTCGCTGTTCGGACAAGCGTGGGTCCGAAAAGGATGTTTCGCAGCTGACGAAAGTAATAAGCCCTTATTGCTTGTATAGATTTATTCGGATGTAAATACTAATGAGATCAGAACAGATAACACAATGTCTACGCGACGATAACGAAGCAGGAAATGGGCGAGCAGTCCAACATTCGCAATAGCTGCCAACTAATCCACAAGCGTCGATTTTCCGAGCTCCTCCGTCTCAAGACTAGTTTCCCCCTCGTCGGAACTGAATTCGAATACAACGTCAGCGTGATTAAGACACCGAGACGAGTGGCCAAGGGTCGTCAAAACCCAACGACGCCGCACTTGCCTACGAGAAACTAACCAGCTCTGATCCGCCATAAAAGGAAAGTAGGCGATGATATTCAAATCTGGGAAGAGCCTGTGCATAACCATCGCCCCTGCGACAACGATAAATTACACAGAATATAGAGAAGTTTAAATTGAATTCAGAGAGCGCTGCCCACCGATAATAACGCGACACCGGACTGCCGTCGATATTTTTGACCGTTTCTTTAATCGACGTCAGCACAGAAGAGGTCGATCGCGTAATCCGCGTTATTACGGGGCGATAAGTTCAAATTGAGTTTCAATATCGAGGGATATGTATGGCCTGGGTCGCGCATGGCACTTCCGAGGGTATTTTTTTATGGCAGACGAAATGGCACTTCCACAGTCGCAACATTCGGCGCGATATCTTTTAAACCGTTTCTTTACGACTGGGGAAAATCACGGGGGTCGTGAAATACGTGTTCAGCTCGAGTACATATTCCTCGTGGGATGTATGCAAATACGCGTGATACGTTCTCTATGATACGCGACGCGTTACATCCGGCATATCAAAGGGTTGAAACGTGGGAAGTAGTTAAGGTTCTGCTCGGTGCATTAAATGTAAAGGACTCGAAATTGCAACGTGACTTGTTGAAAATGGACCACTTAACAATTCTGATTATAAGTTTCCACTAGAATTTCTTATAAAGGTTCGGTAACTATGTCTGCAATTATCGAACTTCGGAGATCGAGTTCTTTAAAAATGGCCCTCGCGCGAGAGGCACGGATGTGTAAGCCCTGTTCTTAATGGCGCCATGATTCTCTTCTTTGCGCATTTGAAGTGGAATCCGCGGTTAATGAACGCGTCTCGCCTTCCGAGATGTTCATTCATTCTAAGTTGTTTAATAATAGCGGCCTGATGAATCATACGGCTACGTTGCGTTGCATATCTTGTTGCAGATTTATTGGTCGGCCTAATAAACGTGCCGTCGGATATAATTTTGAGGATGACGGTGACCTGGTACGCGGGCAACGTCGCTTGCAAGCTGCTAAAGTTCGTGCAAATCTTAATTACGTACAGCTCCACGTACGTACTCGTCGCGTTGTCGATCGACAGATACGATGCCATCACCAGACCGATGAATTTTACTGGCAGGTGTAAGTATATCGATCTTTCCCTTATTAGAGGAGAAACACTATAATATGTTACTAAGTCATAGGTCAGTAGTGCTTGGTTAGCTGACCCGGGTTCGAGACCATATCTAGTCATCTATCAGGGGAATTATAGTTCAAAGAATTTGAGTAGCTCAATGAGATAACGAGATCTTAAATTGGTGACCAGTAGGAAGCTCACTACGTGAAACTATTTAGCGAGGAATGTACGACAGAAAAGCTTAGTAAATAGTTCCAAGATCTGGTGGGGATAGCAACGGTTAGCTAACAGGGCACTACTGCATTTTGTTCTTATAAGTTCACACGACGTACCTACCCCAACTTTGGATATCTGAACTATTCCAAATGGGGTGACACACAATCTCAAATTCTGAAAGAAGGTATAGTATCTCGTCGAGGTATAGCGACTAAAACGAGACCCACTTAAGTGCTGTGCAATGGATAGCATTGCGGGTACAAGCCTCCAATAGCTACTTTGCTACTTATTACAGGGCTGTACTTATTTTGTCACGTGTACATACTCTCTTTTATTACACATCCGACATTCCTCCTACACTCTCCATATTTGAAATTTTTATTTTTATACAATGGTAAATTGTTTAAGAAGATTCGAAATGCGTTTGTCTGCTTTGGGACCTTCAGGACCTAAAACCACTAACATCTGAAACGTATACATATATGTACATACATTGAATACGTCCCTGGGGGTTTGACTTGTCACCAAAACACTCAGACTACCCAGAGGCGTTAAGGACCCGAACCCCTGCTGTTTTTACGGAGTTGCCATACCTCGGCGAAGCACTATACCTAAACCACCCTTTCAAGAACTCAAAGGGTAGGTGACACTATGTAGTGTCAACCAATTCTTCCAGGCTCTTTGTTACTCACACGTCCTATAACTCTCAAAACGCTCCACAACCCCTAGCAACCAGCAAGCTCACTCACCCACCGAAAGTCGCTTACTGTGCCAACGAAATTACAAGTTTTCCTCACAATCCATTACACTAATACGAGCTGGCATTTATAATTCCGACAGCATCGTTACTCTCGTTTCGTTTGCCGAGTTCATAAAATCACGATAGATTCTCTTGATTCCGCGCAGTTTCGCAGTATCTTGACTCCGGGAAACGATAAACGATACCGCCTACCCCACAATTCGTTACGGTTTGCCCGTTCCCTCGCGCATCGAGTTCGATCTGGGGATCCTATTTCTAATATCAGTGGCATCGTTATCCCCGATTCGTTTTCGACGGCATTGAATTACGAATGTCGAACGCGGCCCAACGCAGACGCAATGGAAACGGCAGTTCAGAAGTCCCTGCTGGATTTTCTAGAACTAACGTCAGTGTATCGCTTCTCTTTCGTTTCCTCCGTGTATCCTAGCAGTATTTACAGCTGTCCAATAAGAAATCGCATTTCAGCCGCCCCGACTGGCGAGCGTAACGGTTTTATTCTCATTTTATTCCATCGAGCTATAGGACGCCACTGGGTACCGTAAGAAACGCGGCGGGGCAGAGTCGGAAGGTGAAAAACCGTAGCGAAATAAAACGCAGACGACAGCCTTTGGCAACGTTAACGACGATCCAGCGGCATCGATGTGGCACTGGCTCAAAGGACCCCCGGCAATTAGTCACCCTTTTCACCCCTTATCCGGCCGATCGATGCAAATCCATCGCGATACCCGGGACAGAGAAGATTCCCTCGGAAGTGTGTGTGAAAAAGAGCCTCGTTAAACGCGCACAACGGACCTCCTCGTTAATTGTATCTCAAATGTATCCGACGTCGCGATTAATCTCTCAATCGACACCCGAGATTACGCGGAACGATAGCTAATTAAAAACACGAAACAGGGATGCTGGCTGAATAGGATTCGCAGTTATATCGATGGTACCGGGAACGAACGGAATTTCGTAAAGTCTCGAAGCAGTTATTTTCGTGTTACACGCGTTGGTAATGGGGGTGCAAGTGCATCGTCGCATTAAAGTGATGGACAGCCTTGAGAAGAAGCTCCCTTATTACATCGCGCACGTAGTTAGAGTCATTTTTCTTATTTTTCTCTATTACCCGCCAGCTGTCGCGAAACTTTCGCGGGTACGCGAGCGAGGAAACTACTTGGCGAACGCTAAACTTTCGGAAGCCAGGATGCCTGCGACTGTTCATTCCTCCCCTCCAAACGCAGGATGCAACCGTGAGCGCTCGAGTCGTTCACAAAATTACTGCCCCCTCTCTCCCCGTAAAGTCCCCTCGCAGGGCGCCCAATTTCTATCGAAACGCAGATACACTGGACACTTGTGCAAATCTGATAACAGGGTGGAGGGCCAGAGCGCTGGTGGTGGCTGCCTGGGGCGTGGCGGCGGTCTTCAGTGTCCCGATGTTTTATCTCTATGAGGAGAAACAGATACAGGTAGTACATACATTGCAGTACATCGGAACATTTCCTGTGCAAAATCTAAGAGACTCCTAGAGTTTGCGCCCTAACAGCTTAAAAGTTAAAAAAAAACTTAAATTTTTTTAGTGTTACCATCCTGATTTGTTCCTTTAGATATGCAAACACTATTCAAAATTTTTGGATAATACATTCTTATGTTTAGGGGTAAATCCGGTAAGTCAAAGATTATAGAAATTATGAAAATTCAGCACATAGGTAATGGCCATATTCTAATTTATACATTTACATTTCTATTTGACAATTTGCTAAATTTATTGCTCACAGAGGTTCAGACATCAAATAGCGTTTGTTTCCTGCTGTCAAGCTAAAATATATTAATTATTTTACTTAATTATGCGTCAAATAAGGCACAGTGGTACATTTTCTCAGCTCCTATTTCTTTTAATGAATAAATGAATGCATTTAAAAAAATTTCTAGTGTTCCATGCCGTTCCATACATAATTATTATCATATGCACTGGAAATATCACCATCGCGCTACCCCTAAATATGGATCAATATTGTGCTGAAATTCTGCTCGATTTTATTTTCCATAAAAAGGAACAAATTAAGGCGGTAGCAAGATTATATTCATAGTTGAAAAATAAGCTCCAGCCTAATAACCACGTAACTTGCATATCTATTTAGTTCGTTAAGATTATCGATGTGATAGCGCCGCCCTTGTGGTCCAGTTTAGGTATACGTGCCACGCGGGAATCCGTCTTTCGTGATAGCCTTTCAGACGACCATCAGCTCTCCTTAATATACTCGCGAATAGCTTAGGCGATTATATCCACCGCCGCGTATTTTCTATAAATCGGACCGTTTGCCAGGGGAAGACACAATGCTGGATAGAAATGGACACTCAGGTGCAGTGGAGGATCTACATGAGCCTGGTCAGCGCTACCCTCTTGATAGCCCCGACTCTGATAATAGGGGGCTGTTATGCTGTGATCGTAGCTACTATATGGACGCAAGGAGGGGCGTTACGCCAGGGACCCACCAGGGACACCAGAAGAGCCTCCTCCAGGGGACTTATACCCAGGGCGAAAGTTAAGACGGTCAAAATGACCCTCGTCATAGTATTCGGTGAGTAAATGAAGTCGATCGAGCTCAAGCTCGTGTTTACGATCTACTTTGAATTTAAAGCGACCTCGCTGTCTGCCTTCGACTTTCCAAAGCTCCCACGCGCTGTTGTTAAACCCCATTTACATTGCACATTTGCGGGGCGAGATTACAGCGGAAATTTATGTTGCACGAGCGGCGATAATCGTTCGAGCCTGTCTGTGAGCTTGTCTGTGATAACGCGAGCTCCGCGTGGAGGAATTGGATATATCTAATTCGCGAAATGTGCACCGAAAGGAGTTTAGAAGCGGCTCTGAGTTTTGCTTTGGAACGCGCAGCTGGTAAGGCGTTAAGAACGATATTGGTATTACGAGAATAAATACCGCGCGTAATAACTAATAATCGTGGCAATATTTTACATAGTAATTAACGAACTCCCGCATTCGAGCAGCACGCATCGCTAATTATGAGATTCTTGTGCTTCGACGATGGCCAATGACGATATAAAAATCCACTTTCGCAGTATGAACGCGACAAATAAAACGTTTGGGAGAGGGAACCTGTTACTTAACTAAAGCGATACGATGATATAAAAATTTAATGAACACGAGTAATCCTGGAACGAGCAAAATTATCCGACAGTTAAGGTTGCATTTATCGCTGGCGATAAAACGCGGCAACGCCTTTTCCCCGCTCTTTCGCAAGATTATATTTGCCCAACGTAAAAAGCTGCACAGTCAAGAGATAAGTAAAAACGGTTTTCGAGATCTCGCGAAATTCTGGTATATACGAATCGATGCTAAGCACACAGCGGGGAGAAGTTTGCACACGATTCGTCGCTGAGAAGGGCACAACCCCCTAACTGGGATAGCAACGGGTGTATTTGTCTTTAAAGTAGTCGCACGTGAGAATTATATTAATTATGTAAATGTCAGTTATTGTTTCTCAACTACCTATGTAACTATATTTAGACGGTACGTGGAGTAGGTTGGTGGCATGTTCAATTGTTTCCACTTCTCGGAGGCGAATTGAAGACCCTGCAGCAAAAGGAGTGCAGCTCCACCTTTACCAATTTAGAGTAATTTAGGAAAAACTGTTTACAAAGTTATTACTTTGACTTAACATTACATACAGAACACTATTTGAAAAATATATATTTTCCCGCAATAAGTAGTAGTTGTTGAGTTGGTAAGTTTTTATTTCTATCTTTGTAGAAAAACATTCTATAATACAAATATCAATATTAATATATCATTTCCATATTGCTCGTTATAACTTCAAAACTATCAAACACGGAGCAGCATCCCTCTTGCTGCGAGGTCCTCAATTTAAGCTCGCCTTTAATCGAGACCACCAGGCTAGTAAATAACTCACACTTCGAAATCAGAGTCGTAGTAAAGACCGCGAGGTTGACATCGGGCCTTTAATATCGGCAAATAGAGCTGGGAATTGAGAGGAATTATTTGCGCAGTGTAACTAACCCCGGGCATCCAGGAAGACGACGACGCGAACGGTATTTGTCAAACACCCTGCAGAAGTCCTCCGAAGTGGTTACCGCTCAAAGCGCCATCGTCTTCCCTTTATTCCTCGAGGGAGCGGTTTTACGTGTAGCAGGGATCGCCGGAGCTAATCAGATTCTCGCTGCTCGGCGATGTCCTGGCTCCGAAATTTCTTCCTTTTTCAGCTGACGAGGGGAGATCGTCTCGTTCGAGGCGAATCAAAGTAGGCAGATCTATGCGAACGACTCCCCTCGACCGTCGAAATGAAAACGTCTCGATATAATAATATCCATACGAGTCCATGCGAACGCATAATGCAACCCTCGCGGCACTCCGATCTCCAGGGATAAACAGTTTCATCTTCGCGTCTATTTTCATTGACCCCGTTTCGATGGTAGTCGTACGGTTCGTGTCGTGGAAAAGATGTGCAACGTGTGCAGGTTCGACGAACCCACCTCCCGAAGCAACAATAAATGCGTTCATCGGTTGCAAAGAGGGCGGGACGCGTGTACAATGCACCCGTTCAACCAAGTCATCCGAGGCTTTTACGCGCTCCGATCGGCCATTAGAGGCCCGCGCGATTGTTTCGCAGACAAGGGATCAGCAAAGGATTCGTTTGAATCACGTTCTGTCCACAGTGTAGGTACACTCCCTCTTTCTCTCCTTCGCGACTAACACGGCAAGCAAACGTGAAAACTATTTTCCTCGATAGATCGGTAAGTATTCCATTGAACGTAGATCGGGTTTCGCGAGTAGAGCCAAAATATGAATCGTGGCAATTTCAAAGGCGGGAAATTTGGGTGGCGAGAAAGTCAGATGAAACGATTTCCGCGGATATTCTCGAGTTCGTTAGACAGCGAAACATTAAAGAGATTCCTCGGGACGATGGAGACAGTTGTGGATCGAGGAAGAGTCGTAAGATTTCCAAGTTCGCGGACAAGAGAGTCGGTTTCTCGTAAAGCGTTCACTCTCCGAGCAATTCCTCCCTCGTCTTTCGCCTGGCCGAGTAGCTTCGCGGGAAGATGAAAGCCCCGGACGCCGTCGTTATCCACAACTGCTTCCGGTTACTCCTCCGCCAAACACCTAGCATCCAAGGATAAAGATAAACTTTTATCCGATTCCACCGGTGTGCCCTGGTTAACCAATCGTTTTATAGTATCCCTGTTTCTTCGAGAGTGAAACTTTTTAAATGAAAATGCCCTCGACCTGCGCGCTCCTTTCGGATTCAGAAGGAGTTCTCTATTCTTCGTTTGCAGTTGGAATCGTAGCTGTTTCTTTGGAAAAGTAGTCTGTAAAACAATTTTCGGGAGAATGGAAAGTTTAAGGGGAGAACCTGGTTGAGGACGCTGATAAAAAAGGTAGTTTTTCTTAGTTTTTCGAATTTCACTCTGAATCTTTAGGAATATGTGTATTCTTTGAAATTAGTACTATCGATTAAAGCAAAAACAGAAAATCAAAAATTTCGAGCCTCCAAACCAGATTCTCTCCTCAAGGAACGTATGGAAATCGATATTCGAAGAAAACACAGCGTTGTCTCGAACTGAGGTGAGCACTGTCCCGCAATTTCTTCTATTGCCGCGGCGAATGAGAGATTGCGAATGAACGAGATGGTCACTCAGTCTCTTTCATTCTACGTGGTAAGCCGAAAGCGCTTCGAAAGCTGTACATGAGCCAATTTCTGCATAGCACGTATCAATAATAATCTGAAAGCCATTTGACACAATGACAACTAACTTTTCATTTACTTTCCCGGAATAACATTTATCACGGAAAATAGGTATCGGTATAATTCATTTCATTCGGTTATCATGACTGAATATTACCGTGGAAATTAATGTACGGAACGTACCTACTTACGTCGCTTGTCGCGACAGATTTCCATTTAGATGCTACTCCCGAAAAAGTTTCGTTCACGGTTCCCTTCCCCCGGGCGGAAGCACGATTTATCGGAATTCGAGGTAAACGGTGAAGAGAGGAATAAGGGAATACTGTTCGTTCGCGCGGGAAGCTCGTTCGAGAATCGCAGCACGGTGGACAATGACGAATGTGAAATCAGATTTACACTGTACTTCCGCTGTTTCAGTATTCGTTCTGTGCTGGAGCCCGTACATAGTGTTCGACCTCCTTCAGGTTTACGACTACGTGCCAAACACGCAGACCAACATCGCTGTGGCATCCCTCATTCAGAGCTTAGCACCCCTGAATTCGGCCGCCAATCCTATCATATACTGTCTCTTCAGCACCTCGTTTTGCAAAACCGTACGGTGAGTAGAAACGTTGAACGTTATTGAAATCCTGAGCAACATTCAGTTCCGAATGTTAGAGGAATATATGCGTGGGTACCACATAGGAATAGGAAACTTTGAATATTCGAGAAACGTGTTAAACCTGTTTTCGATTGCCTTATGCCGGGTTTACACCAAGGCGAACACGAACAGAAACATTGTTCGCGAACGTTTTTCTCTGTTCTTGTCGTGTCCACACCGCCACAAACGGAACAAAACATTCACATACGCTGAGTTTTGTTAATGTTTGCAGCGGAGTGGACAAGACTAGAACAGGCGAAAACCTTCGCGAACACTAATTTTGTTCGTGTTCACCTTGATGTAAACCCGGCATTGGGAATACACGAGCACCGGTATGAAATTTGTAAATGATAGCTAGAATAAATTTAAGGGACGATTCTAGACACCATACTAAAACGGAAATCAAGAATAACGATATTACGATTGAGGCTCCGTTTGTTAATTATAAGCGTTTAAAGATATGCCTAAACGCAGGCAATCCGCGTGCACTGCTGCACGCGGGGCAAGTCAGGTCGAGCAGTGATTGTCAAATCCACTGTCGCACGGGGTCACTCACACTCAGAGAAGCTACAATGAAATTTATTGACAATCGGCGTGATCACGCGATTTTGCGACACTTAATCCAAAATGAAAGATACTTACTTCTCCCCCTCCCCAAAAAAATTTATTGTTTCCCAAGTGAGCCCTTGCGACAGTGGCTTTGTCAACGTTATTCTTGATTTTCGTTTTAGAATGGTGTCTAGAACGTGTAGTCGAAGACTCTGTATAGACTGTAATTATTTTCAGAATAACTATATCAAGGAAAGAGAAGTCCTCGACCATCTAAATATCTCATTGTTAGTTTTTCAGCGACGGAAAGATCGGAGTTTGAATACCAGTGAACTGATCCTTCTGCTTCCTCCTTTTATTTAATGAAAACAGCGACTCTGGAGGCTACACCTCGTTGTAATCAATGTCTAAGCCTGATAAATACAAAAATGGTATGTTCGATAGGAACATGCAGGCGATCTCGTGGGTTTCTGGTTGGTGTGCAACGAATCCTCATCACTGCTTCGGCACCGGTGGTCCAAACAGTAGCACCAGGACGACAGTGACAACATCGTTGACGGCCCATTCGTCACGGAGGAGCGGGCATATCGCGATGCTGCACTCCACCGCCAGGAAACGGGTCATGGTGTCTCTGGTATAAAAAGATGGAGCCTAGGCCACTCTAACAATCTCCTTAGAAATCTCCTGGCCAAAGGCTCCTCCGGTGCCTCGACAAAGAGACCACAAGTATTACGCATCTCTGGAATTATATCCTTCCCAGACGGGAGATCTTACGAAGTACCGTCGCTTTTTCACATCATAACTTCGGGACGTTGAAAGGGGTCCCTTTCTGGGCGAGTTATACCAAGAATTTAAAGAAGCAGACGTAGCTCCCGTGGTGTATTTAATAGACGCTGAAATCATAATTTAGGAGATTACATTGAAGTGTGAATAAAATAGGTTTTATATTCCCGCATTTGCGTGACCAGTATTCTGGGCCTGATCGTGTGTCGCGACATGCCCTTTTCCTCGATACGGCATAAAGGGCTAGGTGGTTGATACCGCCGCCTTCAACGACCAACCAGGAACGCTTCGTTAAATAAATTCATCCAGAAAGCTATACATTAGAGGGGTTTATAAAAATTCAGGAGGATGAAAGGGGCATTAGCGCGGCGATCGATCAGCCCACGTGGAAAAATGATGCGCTCAAGGTATACATGTACATATATACATAGCGAATGGACCGTCAGCTTCGTGTATATACATAAACTGACAATATAACCGTAAATGTGTAATATATTAACGTATTCCATCTGCGGCGATCGCGTGGCGAGAACGTTTCGCCCCTGGGGCCGTTGGCGCTCGTCACCACCCACGATCGACGCGATGGAAAATCGATATCCCCGGTGCTAAAGTTTCTCCAAGCCGAATCGAAGAATCCGTGAACTTTCCTATAACGAATCGACCATCTTTATACCTCCCGGCGGCCGTCAGCTTCCGTGTCATGGACAGCCCATTAACTGAGCGCAACTTGCGACAAGGAGGTAAGGCTCTCCTCGATAATGGGGAGAGGGCTCCAGCTGACGTCGAGTATTTTGATAAATCAGAGAATTTGCTGTCGTTTAATTGGAAGCTTTAATCGGTTGGTTCGGACAGTTTGCATGGATCGGTTGCCCGAGCTTGTAATTTTCTGCCACTGTAGCATAAGGGCTTGGGCTCCTAACACTATGCAGCTGTATATCAATTAGGGTGGCGCTTAAAATCCAAATTTTAAAATATTGCAGGTGCATCCTAAAATTTTGTTCTCCATACTGAGGAACAGGCCTGTTAAAAGTTTTATTACATTTCATAACGTTTCGGAGGTTACTACCCGCTTATTAATATTTTAAATAAAATTGTATTTTTTGTTTGAGACGAATTCGTACACCAGGTCCTCTACATATATACTTGAGAGTCAGATTGCCTGGCGCAGTTATACTTGCCACCCACCTTACCATCTCTAGCTAGTAAGCATTAGGTACTCTACTATACTTTCATAAACACGAAGTGGCTATTTTCAAAAGATGCTGGTTCACAAATTTACTTTGTAATAATATTTTAATGTTAAGTAATTGTGTTGTGAAAAGAAAATTTTGTTTTAAAAATCCAGAATTCAATGCCTATTTGCAACCCCCAATAAGTTACTGAAAAAAATCAAATAAATATCACATTACTTACCCATAAGGGTAAACCCACCGACACAATACCCCGTGAAAAAATACAAAAAATTTTTTAGGGGTCAAATAAGCACCACCCTAATATCGGTGACTTAGTGCATTCGTATGTCCGCTTTTAACGGTTTCGAGAAAAACAGAATTAAACGTGCAATGGTACATTAGATTCAGGGACATTCAATGAAGAAAAATATTATTTTTGACACATTTATAAAGAAGATAAAAATGTGACTTTTATACAGCACAAAGAAACAGTCAAGAACTATTTTTTGCATATAAATATTCAAATTTCATAGAAAGTGGGTGTATAATATGTGTGCACTAAGTTATCGATATCTTCCTTGCGTTTGAAGTTGCTGAAAGCTGATAGGAATAAAAGTTGCTTAATTTAGAGAAGAATATATGACGACAGAAATTTCCTGTTCCAAGCTAGATGGCTTTTATTTATTCTCATCTTTTTATTAGTTCCAAAATGCAATATTGAAAAAGTCGAAACTCGCCAGAGATGCGATGCCAGCTGTATAATCGTTTAGGAAACTGTATTTGTAACTTGTCTATTTATTATTTATTGTACTCCGTTGATTGGAGAGAATGACAGAAGAGAAAAATACGTCGTGTCACGATATTCGTATTTTCACTGATAAGATATGTGATTTGTACATACTGTCGAATAAATTCGCCTGTAAAGCATAACACGTGTGTGTATTATATCTTTATTCCCTTTGAAGCACTCATTATCAGTGAGGAAGGTGGTTATCAATTTTCGTTAACTTCTATTTACTCTTATTGTATTTTCTCCTTTTTTGCTTATTTTCTCTCTAGCTACTATTTCTTTTTTCCTTTATTTTATTCACATTTGTGTTTCTACTTTCATGTATTAGTCCTCTACTGGTTTTCTCTATTCTCTATGTACCAAAGAGTTTTCCCATATATATAAATAAATAAATAATGAGATTTCCTTGCCCTTCTTGCATATCGATGCCCATCAATCTTCCATGAAAAAATTCCCAGACAATTTAAAATTGAAGCGACTTCGACTTAACAGTTGTCCATTGCTAATCGCTTGGCGTAAATGATCGCTCCTCTCTCTTCGTTGCATTAAACGCCCAACAGTGGTGTTTGTCTGATGCGAGTGGTAATTGCACGGTATTGACTCTCTCGCGCCTTCGGCGTAATTAGTACGCTGATTGCGTGCTAATTCACGACGAAACGCGCGACCTTCTCCTTCCCGCGCGCCCACGCTTTTCCCTCCTCTGTTTTATACAATTCTGACCGGTCGTAGAGCGCGTTCTCGAGCTCGTAAAAGGATTTACGAGCGCGAGAGCCACGCACAGACGTCAAATCATGCGGAAAGAACGGGACGCCCTCACTACCGAACCGAATAAAATTTCTTAGCGTTCCTCCATTTCCTTTTACGGCCTACACCGTTCCCGGCTGTAAAATTCAGCGGCGGGTCGGCGCCATCATAAGTCGGATGCCACTGCAACGATCGTTTCTCCCTTTTCATTGTCACTTATTTACCCCCTACTATCCCTAACCATCCTCCGCGATGACCAACAGGGCCAGAATTAATTCTAACCTGATCCCACACCCTCGTGGAAAAGCTTTCGCCAAGGGGGGAATTATTTTAATAAGAAGAATCTTAACCCTTCGTTGACACTCTGAGTGTGAGCCACCCATAATCTGGTTTCGATTGATTTTGAGGCTTTGTACCTTTTCCAATACGTAAAATATCGTGAATATCTCTGTTTTGCAATTACCGAAACAGCCTACCTTCTATACCTATGCAAAATAAATACCTTTTTTCCGAAGCCGACTTACAAACTATTTTCTCTCTGAAAATATTATATGTCAATAACGACTCTGTAGACTCTGTAGATTTTGAGCTTGTGATATTGAAATTTTTAAAACTTACATTTTTTTTAAAAGATTTTTGCGTTTTTTCTCGATATATGGTAATCTAGAATTTTGTTACAAAAACTGTGACAAAATTTCAAGCAAGAAACTAATGGAATACATTCTAAATAGAGATTTTGAAATTGGCCCATGAGTTTTTTCATAACGAGTGGATTCTATAGTGGACTATATTATTATTAAATTCGTCATTTTTTTACTCAATTGGAGGAAGACTATTTTTCCAGCAATTCGTGTTAATAAGTAACGAATGCTCCGAGTCGTGTCAACCTTAATATAACGACAGGGTTAAGAGAAACAAAAGATGGGACTCGAACCTGTCGCCGAAAATTTCAGGGTAATGAAAACGCGTGAGTCGCTCGCGTAACCTTCCTATTTAGTTTCAAAAGACCACTCTCGGTGTTATCTGAGGAGAATTCCTAGTGATCCGGATCACAAAGGACCTGCCGATACCAGCTTGACATTTCCTTCGAAACCTAGTTTCCCGTTTCATTGACAAGAAGGAAACGTTAAGAGGCAATCGCAGATGATTCTTGCGTGCTTTCTGTCACTGTGATATCCGTCTGCGAGATGTCGTGCATGCACTATCAGTCGACGAATCCACCGAGAGAAAGAAACTATTTCGATGGCCAGTACAGTCGCTACGTCTCTCCTTTCTACTCGCCTGGGATTCAGCACCAGGATGTCCACAGAAGCGGTACGCGAGACAATTACGCTCCTCTGCCTCTTTCGCGGCGCCTAATTAACCAAACCAATAATTAAAACAAGTTGGGGGAAATTAACTCCACCGCGATGAACAAGTCGTGGATATATCTCACGTCTACTTTAACTTTCAGGGTATCACACAGGATGGAGAGCGCAGGAGTTTCAAGAGCACAACGTTGAAACCCCCACGGCAGGTAAAAGGGAACTTTCCATAGAGAGAGAGAGAGAGATGGAGAGAGTTGTTTTGAATTGAAGTGGTTGTTAAAATTCGGAAAATATTCAATTGAAAGGAAAAACGGAAACCAGTGACTGCAAAGCTCATTTTGGAATTCGGAACGGTAATCTGCGATTCGTGGATGGGTGTTTTATCGCCATTGATATTAATTTCTTGAGAGTGAAGGGTGCATATACAAGTTCTAGTCAATAAGAAGAGAGAGGTAGAGAGCGGGCAATTTGAGTTTTCTCAATATACGTTTTATCGCCCGTATCGAAATTTGTCCAGTAGATACTTAACCCTCGGTGGTTATACTACGTCAAAATGGACCCACAATTTGACTTTAAAGTAAAATATCTTTGAAGCATCATTTAAAATGGTATTATTGTTTTAAACATGATGATACTTTGAATGTTAATTTTCAACGATGAACGTATATTCTATAATGTTCAAACTTTGTCTCAGAATTTTGGCGACTTAATTTAGTAGATAGTTTTTAAGTAACAGCTGATTGAAAATTGGCTCGCTGTGTGACAACTATGTTCGAAAAAATATATGTAACAACCGAGAGTTAAACTCGTCTATTTTACAATGAAGCTATTGTATTAAACAGACTAATGAAGTTCTTGGATGATTCCCAATTCTCCTACTGTTTCAAATCAATCTTAACTATGTACCAGGAGAGAGTATCTATCTTCTCCTTCTAGTTACATTTACATTATCGTGGAATCAAACTCGCGCAAATTGGACAGACCGCTGAATGTCAATTAAATTCGTAATCAAGTACCGATACATCACTCAGCATCCATATCACTCAAGACGATGCATCATTTACGATAGTTTCGGACGCCGATGGCGAACAAAGGGACTCGAGAATCTCAATCGCGATTTGGTATCGTAATCTGATCTGAAAGTGGAGACAGATTCATGGGGCATTTCTTCCTAGCAAGGGGCGACCCGTCGTTTCCGGACGCTCGACTGCAAGCCGGAAGGATTGCCGCGTCTAAACAGGAGATGACCAAACAGGCGGATGCGCTGATTTTGGAGCGGATGCAAACGAAAATGAGGTTCCTCGAGGACAGTAACACCGTGATGCAGACGCGTAATCAGAACCTGATCGCCGAGAACAAAGTTCTCACGTCTCAGTGGGTATTAATACGCCAACTCTCCCCGAATTGCACGCGCATACACGAACTTATACTGAGACATGCTCGCCATACTAAGGAACAGCTCTACTCCTTCAAACTTTAACAACTCCTTCGCGTTAAGCTTTACTTCTATAAGCCTTTGTCAAAAGTGTACTTTAATTAAAAACAAGACACACAGAGTTCCGTTGACGATGAAAATTGCTATGCCTGTAGATACATATCATCAAAGTAGAACTCAAGTATTCTATCAGCCAGTACTCTATTATTTGTTTCTCTTACTTTGCTCGCCCTCTTCGTTTACATGCTTCGCAATCTTTCTCATCTCAATTCCGCGAAAACGTAAGCGTCACTGAATAATCCCTATTTCTTAAACACAATTTCTTCGGAAGATTGGAAGACGAGCGAAGCGATGTGAAAATATTGGGGAAGAGGGTGGAGTCATTGCGCCAGGAACTCGAGAACGAAAAGTCGAGGGTGGCGGAGATGAAGAAAGCAGCGGTGCAAGTCGGTGTAGTAAAGCGTCCTTGTCTTAAGCCCGCTTATATGGAAACGTAAATTTTACCGTGATTTTAGAGGAAGAACATGCCCCAGGTGGAGGCAAATGGAACGTCCACTACGAATATTGTACCGAGAACCGATCGGGGGGCGCAAGTCTGGGCAGTGTGCATGGGCTGTCAGAGAAAATTGGAGAGTTGCGAGAAACAACCCCCCACTGTTGTCATTACCAAGTAAACGCGTGATTCTTCTTGCTCTATAAACTTTTTAAGGGGTTAGCTTCGTTTAGCCGTGGCGAAAATGCAAATTTTAGGAATATTTTTAGTGGTTTTATTAAAACAAATAAGAGAATACTTACTACACATGATTTATGAGTCCATAAAGTACACGAAAAAATTTATTTACAATAATTTTTGTATTTAATTTAAAGTTTTTGAGGTTCTTCACACCATGAATAAGTATTTTGTTTTACTTTTTCAATAAACCCCCTAAAAAAAATCCCAAAATCATTCATTTTCGCCGCGGCAAAACGTGTACAACGCCTTTAACCTTTCCCATGATAGATCGGAGTTAGAGTTGCTTGAGAAAGACATGCAGACCCTTCGAGACACCATAATCGCCAGAGAAGAAGCCTGGGACAAGGCAATGGAACGCGAGCAGACCTACAGACAACAATTAACTCGGTTAACCACAGAGACGATCACAGCTCGTCACCTTTCTGAGACGCGTTACGACGAACTTCAAACTCTCTCGAAAACGTTAATGGTAATTATCGTTGCTGATTAGCAATGGAAGTATCTAAAGCATTTAAACAGAGGAGACATTTAAAGATCTCTGGGACGTTTACAGGAAAAGGAATCGGAGCTGAAGTCGCACCAAAAGGACAACCAGTGCTTGAACAAGCTAATAGCAAAGCTTTACAACGGTCATCAAAGGTAAAAGCATCGACCTCCTACCGCTTTATAATTCAATCCACTTCACCGCGAAAAACCAGTAAAAGGAGCAACAGCCTTTGCCTAGAGGTCCGTGCAAACGAATCCTGGAAGTCGTAAAACTTGCTGATTCGATTATCTCTCGTGGGCATTCCGTCTGCAAGGACCTCGGCAACCGGGTCCGATTTTTCCAGAGCTTCCAGCGACCAGCGGAATTTCCACTTAAAAAACTTTCTTTTTAATCAATAATTAGATCTGGAGGGCACGCGATTACAGGAAGGTAGGTTAAGGCCGCGCTGCTCGGCTCAAAGCCCGCCAAGTATACTTTTCTTGTTCCGCGTTCGCCCACCTGGGCAATTACCGAATAACAATAACCGGAAAGTGCGAGCAACATCGATTTCGATTAATTTAAAAGTCTCAGAATGCCGAAGCGGCTCCAAGATTCGTTGACTTGCAGTTAAAGATAGCATGATTGTAGCTTCATTTAGAAATCCCTTCGTCCGCTTAGAAAATAATCGTATTATCCTCGCCTAAGTAGTCGTCGAGGAGGCGATAGAGATCAAGGGAGGAACGAGCAACGCGCGCGTAAAAGCTAGTTAGGATAAACGAAATAAATCAAGAGGCGTATTTGTTAGAGCCAGCGGAGCGTAGCGGAAACGGAAGAAAAAAGACCGAGAGAAACGTCGGATCGCAACGGAGCTCTCTGACTTTTTACCAGTGCTGCGTAGCAACCCCTATCGCTTAAACCGGGCTACACTCCGCGCATTTTAGTCGTTTCATTAGCGGAACGCCCGGCGTAATGTACCGCCGAGAATGCCGCTTCAAATTTCGCGTAACAAGATGCGAGCTTCCTCCGCGCTAGACGTGCCTAGACCGTCCCATGTTCACTCGGCGTCCAAAGGGCCACGTTAAATGCACGGCAAATTTCATTTTCGATATTCCTCGGGGAACGATCGACCTCCCCTAAATTTCGTCTTGAAGAATGCCATTAACGGCGTGTCGGCAGGCGACAGAATATTTCGTCACTTTAGGGACTTTAGACTTAGGCTTGAAAATACTATCTATGATGGTACGATGAAAAGAAGAATACGCGGAAGTCTTGGTATTCGTGCCTGATGCTTTTACGACTTGGGAATATTAGGAATGAAAAGGAAAAGTATATGACACGTGATTTAGTATCTCTCTGGTACGTTTTGGCTTCTGGAGTTTAGTTCAGTTTGAAACTATTAAAAATCGATGGATGGAAACTCTTACATTGGTCGGAGTGCGAACTCGTGTACTGCACTTTAGCTTATCCTCAAAGCGCCATGTTAACAAAGTAACGAAATTATTATCTAAAACTCTGAAGAGTTTAAGCAGAAGCGTATTAAAATAAAGTTTAGAACTCTGTACTCACCATCAGTATCTGCGAAGTAACTTCGTTCAGTACGGTAGCTCGTACGTTAAAAGCTTAATACCCGTACTCGGTGCGGGTATTAAGCTTTGGAAAAGTATTACGCGAGAGGGAAATGTGCGATTTTTGTGGTTGTGAGTAGTATCGTCTAGCTGGTATAGATGGAAATTTCACAGCTCAGTAAAAGATAAATTAAAAGATTCATTTGAAAATGCAGTTGCAGGGGTCAGGACGAAAGTAAAAAGAGCAACGTGCTGGCGGATATAAACGAGAAGGATCAAAAGTTCATCGAGGAGATCGTTCGACGTGTGTCGAGTGCAAAGAGCAAACAGAAACCAAAGGCGAAGAGCGCTCGTTCGGAAAAAACCGCCAATTGCAGCGCTCATCAAGCCACCTCTCGTGATAAGAGCGCGAGACCGGCGAAAGATCAGACAGGTTTATCGAGAGATGCGAAACGTTAAATCAATATTTTCTGATACCTTTTTGTGATATCAAAATTCATCGCTGAAAGCGGCACCTGTAATAATTCGTGTCTGTTCCACTTCACATGTGATCATCTTTTGAGAATGTAAAAAAATGACTTTAATTATATATTTCATGATATCTCATGGCTCCTACATTATCAGCATTTGTAGTACTAGTATAGGATCACAGACGAGGTATAGGATAGACCTATCACCTTATGGATATTCGTGTCGCCATCCAAAATGTGTTACCGACCCATAATTTGAGGACTGAATGTAGTGGCATCTGCTCATGAACAACGTGCAACTCAGCAAGTACTCTGAAATGTGTTGAAATTGAAAAAAAATTGTGCAAAGTGAAACATTACTCTTTTGTTGTAAAATAGTTTTTAATCTATTTCTTTCCTTCTTTTTTTGGGAGATAAAATCTGTAGCTGTAGAAAATTTTCTTTCATTTTGATTGGACGTTGACTTGATCGTATGTAGCACATTCAAAAGTTATGGTAAATTGGATGTCCTTCCAGTGGACTGAAAAATATGAAATTCCTTAGTTAAAGTCGGGAATTTATCTTTCTCTAGGTTGAAACTAAATTTTTGGAATTGTGTTCTTAATGGTAATTCCTCATTTTGAAGATCCGCAAGTTACCGTTATATTTTCCGAAAAGTCTAGCTACTTAAAATTTGCTTTGCCGTTTTATACATATCTGTCTTGGAATTAAATGAAAAAACGCGTCTTTTGAATCATTTTAAAAAGGTTCTGGATTACCTTTGCAAACATTTTCTAAGGGAGACAATAGTTTTGTCTCTTCTTTTCGATATTTTTCCTTTCGTAGCCACAAGAAACTCATTACTTAATTCAGTAGTTATACAATTTTTCTAAATTGTTAAATAAGAATTTAAGAGTTCTACAGTTAAGAAATTTGCAGTCAATAATGTAGAATCTTCTCTACTGAGATTTTCTATTATAATTCATATAGGTTCTAATGTTACTAATAAGATTTATTATAAATTGTACATGTGTTTATACGTTCGCGACTTGCTAGACTAAAATTTCTCGAGAAAAACAGTATTTCTCGAGAAATAAGAAATAAGCAATTATAATATTTCTCGAGAAATTCTTGAGAAAGAATTCTCGAAATATCCGATCAACCTGATTAATTTTTGACAACCAGATGTTCATTTTCAAGACCTATCAAGAATTTAAGAGTTTTAAGCTTCGAATCATGTTCGAAGTGCTTGGAAGTTTTCGTCATATATGTAGATTCGAAGCGCTATTCATTTAGTACACACAGTTCAACTAAAATGCATTTATACAGTATAAATAATACTATGTAATATGTATAAGTATTAACATTCATTTATCGAACGATTAAACATTGAGAATAAAATAGAATTCAATTGGCATAGAAAATCATTTGCAAATCCAAAGCCAAAGCTTACTAATTGCTTGATATCTCGAGTTGTATCGATCATAGTTAATAATAATTTATACTGGCCGGTTAGTGCAAATGTTCTTAACATTATTTGTCATAGTAATAGCCACTGGAATGGATATTTTAGCAGAAAATCGATTTTTGCCGAAGAATTCGTTGGATTTCGCAGTTGTAATCAACCGTCGACTTTGTTTTGATTGGAGGACATAGTTTCTCGAAGTGTATATACTAAGCTCACGGAGCTCCATGTACTCAGTCGTCGTCGGTCCTACGGGCCGGGAGGACCTCCGGGGACCCTGGAGCTGCCGAGCCACGTGGAGCTGCTGGACCGCCTGGACCGCCTGGAGCTACCGAGCCACGTGGACCTGCTGGACCTGCTGGACCTCCTGGGGACCTGGTCAGGTTTTCAGCACTGGTCCTTCCTGCGCCACCTGGACCATTCGGACCTACTGGACAACTTGGACTTCCTGGGGACCTCTTCACGGTTTCAGCCCTGGTCTTTCCTGCACCCCCTCGGCCCCCTAGCCCAGGTTAGCTTAATCGTTTGGTGCCGATGAAATTTTCGGGTTCGTTAAAAGCCATTCAAAATGTTAATATTCAGCCAAGGCCAAAACCGATTTCCCTTCCTTTTTAACTGATTTCTTCGATTGTTTTTCACAATCTCCAATATTTCATACATTCCTTCGTGGATTTTTGCATGAGTCGTTCTATTTCGTGTATTTCTTCGATGGGATTGCATGATTTATTTTATTTGATGCATTTCTTCGATAGGTTTACATGATTTATTTTATTTGATACCTCTCCAGATATGGAATCTCCCCAGTAGTGAAAGACATACATATACAAGAAAATGCACGGTACATGGCTGCAGTTGGGAAAAGTACATATTTTGCAATACACATTGCTATATCAAATTATTTCTGGCCTAAACGAATTTCAAGTTAGTTGGGAATCGTTGGAGCGAGACAGAACGTCAACAACCTCTACCAAATTCGTGATCTGCCAGTTGAACTTTACTTGCGATAGTGATCGGATGTCAGTAAACGCGTGAGCATATTATTTCGAGATATCTCGGTTCCTGGATTAATTGCATCGATTACTGGACCATGTGGGAGGTCGCTTAACAAGATTCTACTACAATTCACCCAGTACCTAGAAGACTTCTTGAGCAATACTTTTCACGAAGAGCTGGGAGTCGTTGGAGCGAGACAGAACGTCAACACCCTCTACCAAATTCGTGATCTGCCAGTTAAACTATACCTGCAATAGTGATCGGATGTCAGTGAGCGCGTGAGCATATTATTTCGTGATATCTCGATTCCTGGATTAATTTCATCGATTACTGGACCACGTGGGAGGTCGCTTAACAAGATTCTACTACAATTCACCCAGTATCTAGAAGACTTCTCGAGCAATACTTTTCTCGAAGAGCTGGGAGTCGTTGGAGCGAGACAGAACGTCAACAACCTCTACCGAATTCGAGATCTGCCAGTTGAACTTTACTTGCGATAGTGATCGGATGTCAGTGAACGCGTGAGCATATTATTTTGAGATATCTCGGTTCCTGGATTAATTGCATCGATTACTGGACCATGTGGGAGGTCGCTTAACAAGATTCCACTATAATTCAACCAGTATCTAGAAGACTTCTGGAGCAATACTTTTCTCGAAGTGCTGGGAGTCGTTGGAGCGAGACAGAACGTCAACAACCTTTACCAAATTCGTGCTCTGCCAGTTGAACTTTACCTGCGACAGTGATCGGATGTCAGTCAACGCGTGAGCATATTATTTCGTGATATCTCGTTTCCTGGATTAATTGCATCGATTACTGGACCATGTGGGAGGTCGCTTAACAAGACTCTACTACAATTCACCCAGTACCTAGAAGACTTCTTGAGTAATACTTTTCTCGAAGAGCTGGGAGTCGTTGGAGCGAGACAGAACGTCAACAACCTCTACCAAATTCGTGATCTGCCAGTTGAACTTTATCTGCGGCAGTGATCGGATGTCAGTGAACGCGCGAGCATATTAATTCGTGATATCTCGGTTCCTGGATTAATTGCATCGATTACTGGACCATGTGGGAGGTCGCTTAACAAGATTCTACTACAATTCATCCAATACCTAGAAGAATTCTTGAGTAATACTTTTCTCGAAGAGCTGGGAGTCGTTGAAGCGAGACAGAACGTCAACAACCTCTACCGAATTCGTGATCTGCCAGTTGAACTTTACTTGCGATAGTGATCGGATCTCAGTGAAATCAAGCTCCCTGTCTGCATGGATAGCAGTGAGACTGTGTTCAACGATCGGTGAGTGGTACATATTCATTTTTTCAATTTTTCTGCATGCTATTGAACAAATGATTGCTGTAGCAAGCACAGTGACCACGAATACATACTTAGTTCTCGTGAACAGTAACAATAAATTTCAAATTCGAGGTCAGAGTGCTAATATCGTGTTGTAAATATTAGAAATTATTTTTCTTGAATTTTATAATCAAAGCTTGATGCTTTGAATACGAGTTACACTTCTCAAGTTTAATTACATTCGAGTCATTAGATTATCTGAATAAAACGAGAATGGAAAGCATTAATTTCTTATGGATTTTCAACTATATTACTTGCAGCTCTTTCTCATACAAATATTAATAATTGAGAATGACAGTTGATATTGATACTACTTGGTCACTGTGCTCGCTACTTCTACTATTCTCTCTCTTTACAATATTTAAACCAGTCTGGCAATAAGTCATAGTTTATGAACTTTAGCCATAAGACTTTTTCCAAATTTTCAAAAATGCGCAAAGCATTGGTCGAACATAGACCAGAAATATTTCGTAGAAATGGGTCACTTTCGTAGGTACCTCCAAGTGGTGTGCTCGGCTCCTTGGTAACGTTTCCCAAAGCATTGAGACTTTCGAAACGGAATCAAGCTAAAGCCTACGATCTAGTTTAAGGGTCCAGATCAAGCCAAACTCACATTCGGTGAGCTTGGTTCGGTCTGGACATCTATTCAAAAATGCACTTGCGTAAAAGTTGCTACTCCTTTTTCGAATTAGAGTCACCCCTATATACCCCGCGGCGTGTATACACTTATTAACCCTTTGGACTTTAAATTAAAATCTTTTGAAAGAACATAGTAGCCTTTTCTCTCTAAATATTGCAACCAAAGTTCAAAGGGTTAATATATTTTCGCAAGATTTTCAGGAAATCGTGCGTTTTGATTTAAGTAAGAGAATTGTAAAGACCTACGTACGTACAGAGACATAGACGAGAATGGAAAGTGTATATCTCTTTCGCGTCCGCGACATCTATTAAAAAATGCACTTGCGTAATTCGAGCGATAAGCTTTTGTTCCGTCTCGTTCTTTTTACATATAAGAGTGCCAGATGCACTTTTCTAGAAATACAATTCGCCTTCGACCACTGATTTCGATTTCGAGCAAGGTGTTGCTCGACTGTAGAGCGCGACAGACTGTGCTGGTATCACGGCTTTTTACGAGTGTCTAAAGTCGTAGTACTTACCTGAGTCTCCATGTAGAAACGAAATTTCGGTGCGTCGAGGGTGAATGTCGCGTCGCGTCGCGTCGCGTCCCGTCTGACCATTGTTAGTCAAGACCATTGTTAGTCGATGATGCCCGCCAGTTCATGACCATTCTGAGTTCTATATCCTGTCGAATACCGGGCTTCTATACCGGGCTTCCAAGTCGATGCGCTCTGTAGTCTCAGATGGCTCGTTCTCGGCCACGCGTAACATGTAGAAACGAAAATTCGGTGCATCGAGAGTGAATGTCGCGCCTGTCGGCTTTAGACAGAAGACCCTTGTAAGTCGATGATGTGCGCCAGTTCATGACCATTCTGAGTTCTATATCCTGTCGAATACCGGGCTTCTATACCGGGCTTCCAAGTCGATGCGCTCTGTAGTCTCAGATGGCTCGTTCTCGGCCACACGCGACATGTAGAAAAGAAAATTCCGTGCATCGAGAGTGAATGTCGCGTCTGTCGGCTTTAGACAGAAGACCCTTGTAAGTCGATGATGTGCGCCAGTTCATGACCATTCTGAGTTCTATATCCTGTCGAATACCGGGCTTCTATACCGGGCTTCCAAGGCGATGCGCTCTGTAGTCTCAGATGGCTCGTTCTCGGCCACACACGACATGTAGAAACGAAAATCCCGTGCATCGAGAGTGAATGTCGCGTTTAGTCTCATTTGCAATCTCAATCGGGAGATTCTTAGCTTTCGCATATCCCTCGTAAGTTACGCAAGTGCGTTTGTCAATTCTTTTCTATCTCTGCAATGAGATACTTAGAATCTGTTTGTCACTCGAAAGCATCGAGCAAAGCAAAGAGATCGACGAGAAACTCTCGTCTATTTCTCTCACGCGTGTATGTTAATCTTCTAGACATTAAAGTAAAGTCTTTTGAAAGAATTTTAGTAGCCTTTTACCGTATATTGCAATCACAGTCCGAAGGGTTAATATACCGAAGCATAGTCTGTTAAGACTATAAAATTGTAAAGAGTACCTCTCTTTCGCGTTTCATGTACAGTTGCCAAGTAGTTACAGAATTTTATTAGCTTTGTCGCTGTTTCGTTGGCTCCTCATCTCTTATGAGGAGGTCGCCGCTGTTTCCGTTTCTGGAAGCAAGCGACTGAGCATGGAATCTGTATGGGTGGATCAGTTTCATCCCCTGGTGTTCTTGTCGAAAGGGAAAAGTTTCGGGCGTAGGGGGTGCACCTTTTGGTGCACTGCCTGCGTAGGTCACTCGGGCCGATTGCCCAATCTCCGCGTAAGTAGGCTTGAGCCAGGGTACACGCGGCTGGGGGAGCTCGCAGGTTCGCATGTGGTCGGAGCAACAGTGATCGCCTGAGAGATGCCGTGCGCTTTTCCATTTCGACTCCTTCAGGGTGGTAGGAATTGCGCCATTCATTACTCGTTTCATGCTCTAGCTAGGCATGGAATGTGTATGAGTGGATCAGTTTCATCCCTTGTTCTTGTCGAAAGGGAAAGGTTTCGGGCGTAGGGGGTGTACCGTTTGGAAGCTGCCTGCGTAGGTCACTCGGGCCGTGATTGCTAACTACGCACAGTAAGTTCGGCCGGGGTGTTTCCCACCGGTTACACCTGGCGGGTCGCACGCGTCGGAGCAAGTAGGATCGCCTGAGAGATGCCGTGCGCTTTTCCCTTTCGACTCGTTCAGCAGGGTGGTAGGAATTGCGCCATTCAATACTCGTTGCATGCTCACCCGTAGTCTTTCCTTCTTTGTTGATCGACGAGAACCTCTCGTCTATTTCTCTCACGCGTGTATGTTAACCCTTTAGACTTTAAAGTAAAGTCTTTTGAAAGAATTTTAGTAGCCTTTTACCGTACATTGCAATCATTACGCAAGTGGATATTTGCGATAGATTATGCCACTAGGGCTCATTGTAAAGAGTGCGATAGGCTAAATTTAAGGTTAGAGGTAGGCTTGCTTGTCGAGAGTGACACCTTTTGCTTTTGCTTTCTCTTACAATTAGCTTGACCGTGCACCATGCCGTTTCTCGTTTAGCATACTTTTAAACACTTGTCATAGTGACTTTTATATTCCCTACTTTCGATTGTCTTTTCTTTCTTTCCGGAAATATGATTCCGAAGACGGAGACGGCGAATCCGTGTCCGTTTGTCAATTCTTTTCTATCTCTGCAATGAGATATTTAGAATCTGTTTGTCACTCGAAAGCATTGCAAGCGTACCTCTAAAATATGCGAAAGAAATTGTAACCGCATGTAACTTAGAAAACTTGGGCAGGCAACACTAGTTTTAAGCGTTCCATCGAAGAATTCGCCGGGGGATTCACCGAGGGATTCGCCGAGGGATTCGCCGAGGGATTCGCCGAGGGATTCACCGAAGAGTTTTCTGGTGAATTCTTTAACAGATTCACTCAGAATTTCGTTGGCGGGCTCGGGATTACTAACATTGTAGAGTAGAATTAGAACATTTTTCTGGCATTCCATGCCATTAGCGCCTGACGAGGCTGCTTTTTTCACGTTACAATTCGGAATTATTATGCGCCCAAGGAGGCTGCTGTTCTTCCGTTTTGTGATTAGACATCGTTAAGCGCGCATAGACGCTGCCGTTTCTTTTCTTATTAAAATTGAAAAGTATTAGGCGCCCAAAGGGGCCACTCCTTTTTTCTATCAGTCTTAAGAATCGTTAAGCGTCCATAGAGGACTCTCGTTTTTTCTTCTCATTAAAATTGAAAAGTATTATACGCCCAAAGGGGCCACTCCCTTTTCCTATGAATGTTAAGAATCATTAAGCGCCCAATGTGGCTGCTCGAAATTTTTCTAAATGTCTGAATTGCGTGGCGCTCCATGTGGCTGCCTGGAATTTAAAGAAAATTTTTTGGAACTTGCTTAAATACAAATTGTCTGTTTCAGTAATAGTGTTTGTGATTGCCCGTAATGCAATCGTAGAGTCAGTGTTTTTGCGCAAGTAAAACTAGTTGAGAGCTTCGGTGCTCTAATAGTTTTTTGACCGCGAAAGTAGAGTCATGCACGAGTCCAACTGGAGCTGCTGGGCTGAGGGGTGCTGAGCTGATGGGAGTTGGTCCGATGGGTGCTGGTTCGATGGGTGCTGGTCCGATGGGTGCTGGTCCGATGGGTGCTGGTCCGATGGGTGCTGATCCGATGGGTGCTGGTCCGATGGATGCCGGTTCGAGGGGTGCTGGTCACAGAGTTGCTGGTCCCAGGGGTTCGAGTTTGCAGAGATGCAGTACTCTTGATGACAGCGAACGATAAGTCACTTTATAATTCTTTGAATGTGGGTGCATGCAAGAGAATAAAATGGTTTCTGTAGAAAACGTAGCGTAGCCAGCTCTTTCGATTCTGGCCGTTCTAACACAAATGCGCGACATGCAGGGACCCATTTCACATGGTCGACATTCGTTTTGGGAACACTTACGCAATATTTCGCGAGTATGGCTTAGGGCGTCTAGGCAATAGCCTCGTGACGTGGCTCTTTTCTAAACCATATTCACGAAATATTGCAGAAATATTCCTAAAACGAATGCCAGTTATATGAAATAGGCCACTAACCGCCGCGCATATGTGTTGGAAAGAGCAGAATCAAATGAGCTGACCATACAAGGTACTCGTAGATAGTGACATGCATGTGTCTGCTTTAAAATCAGAAAATTAAATCAGTTGCTCGCGATTTTGACAATTCCGATTAATAATTCATAAAATAACCGAATCGATCGGGTCGAGTAGAGTCACCGCGAAAAATTTGTAATGCGATCGTAGAGTCCCC
Source organism: Andrena flavipes (assembly GCA_963971345.1). Classification (NCBI taxonomy): domain Eukaryota; kingdom Metazoa; phylum Arthropoda; class Insecta; order Hymenoptera; family Andrenidae; genus Andrena; species Andrena flavipes. Next base: position 61,398,903 of record OZ020480.1, read on the forward strand.
GCTTTTTTCGCGTCCATGTATTGCAGAGCACCGTGGCTCTTACTTAGAGTAGTATTACCGCGAATTTAGAGTCAAATTTTTGCGTATCTAAGATTTGTTCAGAGCACCGAAGCTCCAGTTGAATTTTCTTCGCGAAAGTAGAGCCAATTTTCTGCGCATGTAAAGTTCGTCCAGAGCACCGGTGCTCTAATTGCTTTTTTATCGCGGATGTAGAGTCAAATTTTCGCTTAGCTTCAATTTTCAGCTTAGACTTGCCAAGGAGATTCTAGGCCCTAGAGAGGGCCTAGCTGTGGGCCCTGGAGAAGGCCCAACAAATGGACCCTAGAGAGGGCCTAGCGCGTAGGCCCTAGAGAGGGCCCAAATGGGGACCCTAGAGAGGGCCTGCCATAGGCCCTAGAGAGGGCCTAAAACGTGGGCCTTAGAGAGGGCCTGCAGCATAGGCCCTAAAGAGGGCCTACTTGCATGCGATTGTAGACACGAGTACCTTGTATTCCTGGGTAGTAATCTTTGTGCGTGCATTTTGGAAGGGTAAGCATCCTACCTAATTGCACGCAGTGCATTTTGGTAGGATATGCATCCTACAAAATGCAAACAAAAAGACTTTGCCCAACGAGTCCATTCCGGGAACAAGGAATATGAAATACCTGAAATGGCGCGTTTAAAATACAAGAGGGCCAAAAGTTACTACTCCTTTTTCGAATTAGAGCCACCCCTATATACCCCGCGGCGTGTATACACTTATTAACCCTTTGAACTTTAAATTAAAATCTTTTGAAAGAACATAGTAGCCATTTCTCTCTAAATATTGCAACCAAAGTTCAAAGGGTTAATATATTTTCGCAAGATTTTCAGGAAATCGTGCGTTTAGATTTAAGTAAGTGAATTGTAAAGACCTATGTACGTACAGGGACATAGACGAGAATGGAAAGTGTATATCTCTTTCGCGTCCGCGACATCTATTAAAATGCACTTGCGTAATTCGAGCGATAAGCTTTTGTTCCGTCTCGTTCTTTTTACATATAAGAGTGCCAAATGCACTTTTCTAGAAATACAATTCGCCTTCGACCACTGATTTCGATTTCGAGCAAGGTGTTGCTCGACTGTAGAGCGCGACAGACTGTGCTGGTATCACGGCTTTTTACGAGTGTCTAAAGTCGTAGTACTTACCTGAGTCTCCATGTAGAAACGAAATTTCGGTGCGTCGAGGGTGAATGTCGCGTCGCGTCGCGTCGCGTCCCGTCTGACCATTGTTAGTCAAGACCATTGTTAGTCGATGATGCCCGCCAGTTCATGACCATTCTGAGTTCTATATCCTGTCGAATACCGGGCTTCTATACCGGGCTTCCAAGTCGATGCGCTCTGTAGTCTCAGATGGCTCGTTCTCGGCCACGCGTAACATGTAGAAACGAAAATTCGGTGCATCGAGAGTGAATGTCGCGCCTGTCGGCTTTAGACAGAAGACCCTTGTAAGTCGATGATGTGCGCCAGTTCATGACCATTCTGAGTTCTATATCCTGTCGAATACCGGGCTTCTATACCGGGCTTCCAAGTCGATGCGCTCTGTAGTCTCAGATGGCTCGTTCTCGGCCACGCACGACATGTAGAAATGAAAATTCCGTGCATCGAGAGTGAATGTCGCGTCTGTCGGCTTTAGACAGAAGACCCTTGTAAGTCGATGATGTGCGCCAGTTCATGACCATTCTGAGTTCTATATCCTGTCGAATACCGGGCTTCTATACCGGGCTTCCAAGTCGATGCGCTCTGTAGTCTCAGATGGCTCGTTCTCGGCCACACACGACATGTAGAAACGAAAATTCCGTGCATCGAGAGTGAATGTCGCGTTTAGTCTCCTTTGCAATCTCAATCGGGAGATTCTTAGCTTTCGCATATCCCTCGAAAGTTACGCAAGTGCGTTTGTCAATTCTTTTCTATCTCTGCAATGAGATATTTAGAATCTGTTTGTCACTCGAAAGAATCGAGCAAAGCAAAGAGATCGACGAGAACCTCTCTCGTCTATTTCTCTCACGCGTGTATGTTAACCCTTTAGACTTTAAAGTAAAGTCTTTTGAAAGAATTTTAGTAGCCTTTTACCGAATATTGCAATCACAGTCCGAAGGGTTAATATACCGAAGCATAGTCTGTTAAGACTATGAAATTGTAAAATCTCTTTCGCGTCCGCGGATTTTTTTTTAAATAGTAGAGTGAGATTGCCGCTTCCCTCATTGCTTGCAATGCGGGACGCGATGAGTTGATCATAATGGAGGGTGGATGGGATTAGAGTTTTTTTTCGGGATGAACCTTTTGTTGGTTCCTCATCTCCGATTCGATATCTGAACCGAAGGGATCGATGGATCTTTGTTTCCATCCATCTCTTTGGTTTAGTAGGCTAAGGGTTTCATGTACAGGGAGATCGACGGAACTATGATTCCATCTATCTCTCTACGGGTCTCAAAACGCAGCAACCTCCACGCGGTGAGACCTGGTAATCGGTGAGAATCGAGCTGATAGCTGCCATTGTATAAAAATTTATTTGAGTTGCAATAATTTGGTGAAATTTGAGAATAAAATATGTACCGTGAAATGTTATTCGATTGTTCCTACCCGACCCAAAAGCACGCGTATAGTGTTAAGATGGAAGGATGTGCAAGTTGGAAACTTTTCGCGAGATCCTGGAACTGATGGGTTTTCGACAATTTTTAAAGTCCTCTCTGCTTCAGCACCATATTGAAATATACCAAGTTACAATTCCTTAACGAGGTATTCCACGTTACATCATAAAAGCATGTCTTCGACAAATAATGTTTGTATAAATTTTTATGTTCAATAAATTTATTTTCTCTTAAATCGATTCTCCGCTGTTCGATTTTTCCGACAATCGATTTTTTACACTAAGAATCGAGAACCGATTTTTCTTTCTTCAACACGCAGAACTGCATTGAATCCCAGATAGCACAACTCGTCTTGGAGACGTCTAGTTTATGTCCATTTTTGGTCTGAACGTCTTGATTTGTAACAAGATGTCTTTAAGACGTCTTTAAGAAGCCTTTAATCCATAATCACAAATCGAAACGACTTGAAATCAGCCACTGGCGTTCTTTACGAAAACGACAAAAAGACGCCGCGTTCGGATCGCTAATCGCATCGCGATTTGAAATTAAATAAAAGATATTTCTAAAGAAGTCAGAGCTGCGAAATGTAAATCCATAAACACTAAAAACTAGAAAATAAAAAATATATAAAAAACATTTTTATGTTAAACGACTTTATTAAAAATGGACTAAAAACTACAAAATAATTGTTTTCTGTACTGCAATTTCGATGGTGATTTTTCACTTGAAATAAAATCGTGGAGCAGGATTTTTCATAACAAAATATGAATTAATTTAATACAGCATCAAGCATCGAAATAAATTTGTTACGAGATACCCTGCTCCACGATTTTATTTAAAATGAAAAAACACCATCGAAATTGCAGTACAAGAAAAGAATTATATTTTAGTTTTTAGTGCATTTTTAATCAAATCATTTAACGTAACATTTTTTTTTTAAATATTGGGAAGGGAGTTGGCAAAGGTTGGGTATCGATTCAGAATGTTTCATGTTTTACTTTATTTTCAACCGTTTTTTATGTATAACTAGATACACGGACGTAAATCACAGCACAACTCAATGTTGTATAAATATGCAATCGCCGAGAATAACATGTACATATGTCAATTATGCGACTGAGATGCGAAACGAAGATCAGGACGAACACAGAAATCAATGAAAATTACGTGCCAGAAATCAGAGATATTAATACCGGTAATTTTGAATGCAAATAGTTTTGCTAGAACCACTGTTCAACTAACCCGGTGCCACCAATAATTACAGAAATAGAAATACGAATTAAAAGATTGGTCTATGAAATCGCCAACACATCAAACTCTCTAATCATTTGCTTTGGAACTGACGAACAAACAGCATTAATTTGTTGCAAAAAGAAATCACTGAAGATGATATATAAATGGTTTCATACATGATGACTTCACATTTAATCGGTCAGTACTATATCTAGAACTCGGTAGGAAGTACAGTTCCGTCAATTAATGATTTCTACTCTGGTGCGTCGAAATTAACGATTAAAATTTCAATAAGTGTGATACAGCGGCATTAAAACGTAGATATAGTTCGATTAATTGTCTATTTATATCGATCGAGGAATTAGGCGGTTCCTTATAAGCTCCGTGGTAACGGCACAACAAGAACGTTCATCAAAATAACCATACATGTACACTTATGTATACATATATATATATACGATATAATATATCTTTGTATATGTACAAAAACTTGTATACGAAATTTTCCCTAAAGATCATAAAAAATATTTCGGAAAGAAGAGCTGTTTGCGAGGACAAGAAATTCGTTTCTGGGAAGCGATACCTCTTCGTACACGTTACAATTACAATATCACGTATTCTTTATTAACCCTCCTTATCTTCTCTTGTTCCTTTTTTTATATATACACAGGGTATCCGGACATAATTATCGCACAAAATGGATACTAAATACTAAAAGACGCTATCTATGCCTACGTACAATAATTTTGAAAGGAACACAATTCCACTCTGTACCAGCTCACTGCATTTGCCTTCCTTTTGTACTTTCGTAGAACTAAAACAATACAGCATTCTTCTGAAATAAGAGCACAAACTGGCATTGGAATAATCTTAAAGAGTGTTTGGTAAGAATTCCGTGAGAAAATTATTTCGAGACACACTGTATACCACCCTCTGTTCTTTCTCCCCTATTTCTGAACCAATTTACAGCATTTTTTAAATCACTTTTGCGAGTTGTAGAACATCAGCGACTTTGAACATTGGCACTAAGATTATAACTTCGATTGCAAGTGGTGCTTGCGAAAGCGATTGTCGAAAGAAGAAGAAATACTTAACGCGATGTAGCGGCATGCATTCAATTCCTGTGCCCGGGAAGAAGTGTTCTCGTAGTGTGCTTAACCTTGTTTACGATTAATTATCTAATTTGCATTGAATCTAGTAGAGTGCTAATAGATTTTTAAACGAACTCTCTCTACTTTACCACTCGCTAGTGGAAGTTCTTCAGATACATTTTGAAGATTACAGTATATACCTAAGTTCAGACGATGCCACGTAATTAAAACAGAACAGGAAATATAAACTTCCACTGAATGTAAAATACGTTATTGTTAATTTGTTAAATCTCCACAGCACTCTTTTTCAGTATAGAACGCAGGTTGAAAAATGAATATAACTCGCGACAGATACTCTGAAATCTTTTTCTTTTTTACTGAAACGTAAATGGATTAAACGGTACCACCTTTTTGCAACGGTAATATGCCGTTGGCCGTGAGGTCTTTAAATAGATTGGCGATCTATTCGAGCGGACGGATAAGGGATCTTTACGAAAGCGAGAGAAAGTTTCTTAAAGAGCCTAGAAATAGTCGTCTATGTTACCCCTATCTAAGATACTTTCGTGAATGATACTCTAAAGTGGTATTAATAGTAACAGTAGCAGTTTAATCGTAAGATTTAGCTTAGTTTTAAAGACGTTAAAGTTGTTACTGGTACTGGTGCACAAAGTTTACAAATTTTAAATCGTGCGCGACCAATAGTAGTCGACAGGAATAAAAGACGTAGCGAAGCAAGTATCGTTGCCAAACATTAAATGCTAAAAGTCTTGTTACAAACGACGACGAAGCTTCAAGCGCTAAGCAACGATTGTAAACATATCACCTATACAAATTTCTGGATAAAGAACAGACGAATAATCCGCAAAAGTCGTTTCGCAGTCGCGGCAAGGACCAGCTGGGGACACAGTAGGCGATATTAAATAAGACGAAACTGCGTTGAGTCGAGAATATAAGAAAACTATCGATGCCGTGTGCATATTATAAGTCGAGAAGTACAATCGCTTCTTCCCTGAAAGAATCAGTACAGGCAACAACAGGATGTCGAGACGCAAAAGTTAAGTACAATGTACCACGTCCGATACACGATAATTAAAAATACAGTTCGTTGATCTCGCGTAGAAAGAAAAGTTGATATTTACATTAAAAACGTTATCGATATCTTCTCGTAGAAAAAATAATATTATATACGCGAGGACCTGCTTAGGAAGTTGACTTCTAAATAAAATCTCTCAGCCGACGCGCTTCGATCGTCGTGACACTTGTGCGAGAATATTGCAGAAAGTACAATGAGATTACAACTAAACACGATCAACTTATCACAAATACGCATGATCCACAAATACGTGTATATCGATAATATATATGTATATATATATTTAGGGTGGTCCACCTGAAAACAAACATCCGATCAACTATTTCGAATTGCCTACTTTTTCCCCCGTAGCTTCTTTTCCTAAAGTAACCGAGGTCGTCGCTGTGTTTCCCTAACGAAACCTATGTCTCCTACACGGGCGTTTCCTTCCCGGTGAACCACCTTGTGCATTGCCAAGGAGCACGACCACCCGCAACGTCTCCTCGGACCTTCAGTCGCCAGTTTCTCTAGCGTGTAATACCAATCGATAGTGTGTAGAAAACTGCGGTATATACACCTCCCTCTTCGACGTCTTCCAAATGCACAGCAGTCAACAACATTGAGCATCGGGCAGATATAATATTATACACGTAGTCGTTGATTAGGAGCGTCGTCGCACGACTTGGAAGACTTCGTCGACGATTCGAAACTTCTGCAGGTTTCTCGAGCAAGAGGAAAGTAACCGTCCTCGCCGCCTCCTCCCTCGTCAATTCCTCTCCTCGCGGTTACGTCCCCCCCTTTCCTTCTAACAGCAACATTCATTCGGCAAACACCCTGAGCGCATTTTTTCGTGGAGGAAAAAAAGGATGCGATCGAATCCCTTTCAACGAGATCGGTCTCCTTGGAGGGTCAACGATCATTCGATGATCAGTAGCCCCTGGGGTCTTTGTGCGTCCAAGCGTAGTTGAACCGCGCCCCTTCGGAAACTGGTTTCTTGGACGTGTCTCTCTCTGGAAAGATGCCCTTCTTAGGAAGACTCCTCTCCGGACTAGGACTAGGACTAGGACTAGGCGAGGAACTTGGGGACCTTGAGCTGCTGGACCTCGACCTCTCCCTCTGCCGCTGCTGCTGCTGCTGCTCTATGCGAGTCTGGTGCTCGTGCAGGGGACCGCGGATGATTTTCAAAGTGGTCTCCAATTCGTAAGCTCGGTCCTTCAGCATATTGTATTGGGTCACGTCCAGCCCAGACTTCTTGGCTCTCTTGTGAAGAGCGAGTAGGTGTCGTCTGCTCAGCACTTCGGGTAGCATGTATTCCTGGTGCAAAAGAGTCAGATAAATATATACCACGATTATGCAGCGGTGATGAAAGTTAGTTTGCTCGGCATTTACTAAACTCTCCTTCGATCACCGCTGTGTATTGCTTGATACAATAAGGGAGGAAATCCTAATTGCTTTCAGCAGAACAAACTTATATAACATTCTTGGGACTTTCTAACTTGTCGATAGTTCGACGATAAAACCACTCGGCTTAGTCTCCATGGGTACCTTTAGTTTACCCAGCACTCCCCTTACAGTAACCAAGTCATTGGGGGTTTGGAAAACTTCGCCACTACTACCAACCTGCTTCGTCAAGGCGAAATAGATGAACCAGCACACCGTGGTACCGTAAGTAACAAAGTACGTGACCGGTTCCATAATGTCCCACGAGTATTCCCACCAGGTTAGCCTGGCCAGGCCACTGAACTGTACCGACATTAGGACTAGGCACATCCAGATAAATATGTTTGCCCTCCTGGCGGCCGTGGTCTCCAATTCCTGTAGTTTCTGCGACAATCCAACGAGGCAGATTAAAACACCAGTCTGCTATCGCCGAAGGAACACAGCGGTGTTCCCCAAGAATTTTAAGTACCCACTTCGCAGGTATTTTAGCTACAGTCTGAGAGAATCAATAGTTACGAGGTAGGCATTTTGGATCCTTGGGGTCGATACTCCACGCATGCAACTACTTTGCTGGTCGTAATTTTTATTAATATGGTGGGTATTGGTATGTTCCAGGGAAGGGAAGACAGCGTTCTCGATGATGGACGTCTCGAGCCATCGCTTCGAAGATTTACGAGCGTATTCATCGACCGAACGGTCATTCTATTACCATTCGAACGCGCCGATGAATATGAAACGAATGAAAATTCACGTGGCTCGATGGTATCTGAAGTTAAACGGAAGCTTTATGGAGCCTGGACGCGTTATTAGCATTCTATCAGGCATAGAAACGCGGCACGTGCGCGCATTATTCAACGAACCACCGCGGGCCCTCTGTTTTATCGCTCGTTTTCTCCTCGCTGGATGAATTAATTTTTCACGTGGTGGGGGTTCGTTTAATTATCACATTCCCAGGAGGCGTAATTAACGCCGCTACCGCGCCGATTCGGAACGTGTACGAAAAGCGATCAACGTTTCGGCCGTAATGCGTGCAAGTTCCTCCGCTCCTTCGTTCTCTGTTTTTAATTATATAACAGGCTCGTGTAAGACTCGCTTCTTTCGTATTCTTCCGCCAATGCCCTCCACACAATCGGCAACGATCAGATATAGCGGATGCGAACTAGCTAGCTAACGCGTTGATTAAAATCTCTTTCCACTGTTAAACCGCGGTAATGATTCTGCGAAAGCGACTACTCGTCACAATTAGGAGATCAGGAGAGAGGAATGATGAGGAATGATACATGGGGGATGAGGCGTTCAGATTTCATACAGCTGGTTGATGTCTATCTCTTTCATAGATCGGTGTTTCTATTTCCAATATATTTTACCTGCTCCAGAGGCTCCAATTCCAATCTGACAGCCTCCAGTTCGGCCAGCACCTGCTTCTCCATGCCAGCATAGTGTTCCCGAACGTGGAACGTCTCGTACAGTTGCCCGATCAACGTCTGCACGTCCGATAACTTCTGTATGTTCTCCTGGAAAATACAATTCAACGATACTCTGTGATTACCTGCAACCCGCCTTAAACATGGTGGAAATTCTAGCAGAAACAGAGAAATTGCAGTATACTCTGGGAATGGAATCAGAGTATTTGCAACTGTATTTTTCGTATCTAATTACGAAATGATTTATTATACGAGAGAATAAAAGAATAGGTAGACTGCGAGTAATCCACCCCAACTCTCGAGTGTTTACATCAACACGTGCTGTGTTTTTAAATTCGTAAAATATTCGCTGAAAGTAGCAGTGAGAGGCAAGCTTTTGCCAAGAATCTCACCATAGTGTGCCTGTGATTCAACGGAGGCGAGACGAGGTACTCGTTGTCGTTTATTATCAATCGAAAGTCCTCCTCCATTAACGACTCTATCGTGTTGTTTGAGCCTATCCTGATCCCGTCTGAAACATCATGAGCAAAGCTTCGTAACCCAGAAACCTTTAATCGCATCGCGGTAAGAACTGGTTCGTTCTTCAAAGAAATCGTAGTAGACTCACCGAGCGTCGTCACGGCTGCTCGATCGATGCCACGATCCTCCCTCTTCAGCATCTTGATGAAGTCTCTCACCGTGTGGGTGATGGGCTTCAGGGTGAACACGCAGTGCTCCTTCCTGGATGGTAATGGCACCGTGATCTTCGGTAAGCCTCGGTGATACGTCACTGTCACGTCTGCAACTGAAGTAATTTTCATTCTCAACAGGTTGAACCACAGGTGATCCGTCGTTACACATTGAGACCAGAATTTTCGTAACAAGCTTTCGACTATAGAACTATGCTCGCAACAAATACGAGCTAGAGATGTAAGGATCTTCCGAAGGAAGGGTCATTTTTACTTAATTTTACTACCACTATTTTTCTGATCCCCTAAAGCCACAATATTTCTCCACGAAAACGTTTCAGTACTCGTCGAAATGTACACGATCCTCTCCCAACGTGTCAAAGCCGTCCCTACTATCACCCAGATCCCTCGTAACCTTTTAACCGTATGAAGGGATCAGCCACGAAGCCAGGATTTTCGGATGTTAATGGGGTCGTGTAGCTGTCGACTTCCACCCCTCAGGTCGTTTAATAACGTCGTCTTCGTTCGAGCGTTCTAGTAATCTCTTCCAAGAGGAAAAAGGCACCGAGAACCACGAGACTCGCCGTTTCCATGAATCCGTTCACATGGTGGTCACACGATCGAGAGCTGGATCGCGTTAACCTGGTTAGCAGCCTTGATATGAGGAAGGTATTAGAGTGTGGAGACCGGAATGGGACGGCCACGGGCATCTTTCCGTTCTAAGCAGAACGGAACCGAGCGCCGATCCGGCTGCACGATCTCTCAAAATGTACCCACCAGGGATGTAGAGAGGAGGGTCAGCGTCTAACACTTTGCCTGGTTGTATAAAAAAGGAGAAAACACAAGCCACTGCTCTTATTTAACGATCTGTACACTGCGGAGAATGGAACATTGCACGAAAGAGAGGAAAAAGTATTCCATCAAGATTCCGCGGCAGCGTTTCGTTTTTTTTTTTTAAATTTCCCTAAACTGCGATATTAATACCTCTTTCGAGAGACGTGCTGGAAGCTTGAAATTGCTGCAAATCGAGCTCAGAATCCCAGATGTGACCCCTAAAAAACGCGGTGCCATGTTCAAAACTGCAAACGTGGGCGCACAGTCACGTTCGCAGAGCGATGTAGAACGCTGCAACCAGGTTTGGAATCATCCCCCAGGCACGCCTAGGAATGTAATAACGGATTTTCATTCCGCGAGCGTCCGAGGAATGCCTGTAGCTTGTGCAAACAGCGCAGCTTTTAAAAACCGTATGATAGCGTGAAACGAACGCCGGAAGGAATTATGTTGGCTGGAATCGAGCAGCAACCGGGTCCGTCGATACGGGCTTGCACAACGACGCGAAACTCGATTTCGAGGGATCAGGAGGGGAATCCATAATCAGAGTATCGTTTGTTGATTCTTTTAATCATAAGTAAATTGCTGGTAATCAGGCGAGATATCAAGCCTTAATTTCGCGAACGTTCGAACACTCGGTTCGCTTAGATTGCTTAGAGCATTACACGTTCGAAGGATGGAGAATTATTACTTGGTTCTCTTTAAGCATTGCAATTTCCGCCGTGGCGAAGTTCCATGTGGAGAAAGCCGCACTGTTTATTGCCAATTTGTCTCCTTCCTCAACAGCCATTTCTTTGAAGTTCTTACATTGGCTGGCACGCGAGGAATGTTTGAAAAAAGAAACCAACATCGTTGCTTGTGCAAGAGGTAGAATCTTTTCGACGATTCATCACTTACAATTAGGAGCGACTGCAAAGTGCTTTCGTGCGATAGATACAGACTGAATTGGACTTTTGAAAGCAACCGAAATTGAATTGCAGTGTTGCGGGACTTCGAGTACTGTTGAATGAAATTACGTTGTTCGGAGTCGTTGAAAAGTTGAATTCTCAATTCTAAATGTATCTAGGGTATGATTAAACGCACAGTCCCTGCTCGTGCTGAAAACTTTCCCCTCTCAGTGTTTAATACCCACCTCGTAATTCAGAAAAATGCTTCCTGAATCGAAGGCTTACAACTTACAACCCAGATACCATTTGTAAAACCAAAACACCCAGCTACACCTCATCAGTAATCAGGAAGTCTAGCGCCTCGTTTGTCATCGAGAGTTTCCGCCCAGTCTCGAAAGGGAAACTCCGGCAGCGAGATCCTTCGATGATTTAACGTGCTCGCCGCAGAGTATTTGGCCGCGATAAATCGGTGCCTCGATGGATCTCACTGAAGAAATTCGGACCGCCAGTTAATTGCCTCTCCTTTAATGACGGACAAGCGCAACGTCCGACAATTAGTGCGCCGCCCCCACGAAGCTGCACGGGCCGGCGAAGAAGCGGCTGGAAGTGGCAAAGAGGCTGCCACCACCTTCTCGGTGTCGTCCTCCCTTCTTCCAGGCTCTGGTGAAAAGTCTTCACCGCGGTGGTGAAGTTTTCCGTGGCCGGCCAGTCTACCTCTGGATTCTGCTCAACAAATAAGTGACGTGCGGCGTGAACGTTCCACCACTCGGGGTCCCTCCGTGCTCGTCGCGAGATTCTGGCGTGACCAAAGCTTCTGCTCGCTCGCGGCCGAGGTATCGATACCCGTTCGCGTGACGCGACCTCTTCAAGGATGCGCGACGAGTGATCGGGGATCTTCCCCAAGGGTAGGTGAATAAATCACCGTTATGGTGTTAACAATCGCGTGGAAGTGGTAACGGTTTAGAGCAGGATGATGCTTTCGTCCTCCCCTTGGCCTTTGTGCGAATGGCGGGACACTGAAAAGCGCTTTGAATGTTATTTCCCGAGGGACATCCTATTGGTTACAGGGAAGCACTCTTTCTGGTCTTCGCTTGGGTACTTTGATTCGAGAAGTGATTTGATTTTATGGAGTTCCAACTGTTAGGGGATTGTAGTACTTTTCCGCTTGTAGGAATACAGAGGGTGGCGAAATAGAATTTTTATGTACACTTTATGGGGGGACTGTATACTCTTTAAAAGGTGTTCCTTAAACTTTTCAAAGAAGTTTGCTGCTTAGTGGGGATATCCTGTATAAGTTAATTAGTAACTTTCCTATTTGTCGTATGGACTGTGTTCTTACTCAATGTTATACACACCACTACTATGCGCGCTCGTCCTAATTTCTAATTTCATTTGGGGGAACGGATGTCGTTATGAGTCATGCTGTTGAGTTACGCGCAGCGTTTGTCTTCCTCTTCTCATATTTCATTATCAGTTTGTTTTTCTTTAAATTTTCCAAAGATTTTCTTCGGTATTTTGTTTACAAATTTGTATTATTGGGTCGAAACCGTTGGTTAAGACCCTTTCTGGATAAAATTAACGTAGGAACAACTCTCGGTTCTCAACTTAAACATAACTCCATCGTTATTTCTCTCAGACTCTTGTACACTCGATCGACCGACTTCGCAAGCGAGAAAGCGTCGCTCTTCAACGCCACCTATGCACAAACGGAGACACTAAACGTTCCCTATATCCCCAATGCACAATGCACATGTCAGCTGCACCTGTATTTGGAGAGCATTTGTCACGCCGCACTCTATTTGCATTCCACTCAAAAGCTTTTTGTTTTCGTTTCCTATTATATAAGTAGTACATTCCCCTCGTGAGGCACTTTACGATCAAAGGAAAAACGCAGGCAAATTGAATATTTTTCATGCTACGCGTTTCCCTTGAAATGTAGTTATTCATACAAAACTCAGCCACCGAGAGGAACAAGGTGAATAATAAAAATTCAGCAGCAGGAAAAACGCGAATGCCGCGGGAGCGTTAAGAAAGCTTGAAATAAAATCGGTGTAGCTGCAATTCTAAGCGTGAAAATAAGTGTGACGGCTAAACCGACTTGAATTATTTCCGATTTACTGTTACCTATTTACGCAACGGACTTAACAGCCGACACGAGCACGACCGGACAAATGAATTTCGCGTTAAAAGTACCAAGCGACGAATAATTAATCATAAACGAGCGATTAACCGTGGAAAAACATGTAGATACCACGTTCATGTTTTATCAATTGGACACGCTACGGTTACCTGCGATCGCATTAATTCACCCACCCCGCTTTCAATTCGCACAAATGATATCGCTAATTTAAACGAATTTATTCACGGTGTGACTTGTTATTAAACACGTGTAAATATAAATTCACATCAGGCCTCGTCGTTCAGGGGTCGACCATGGGTGGAGTGCAAAGCGGCGGAACCCACACCCTTGGAGAGGCATTATGGGTGCAGGAGAGGCAACGACAAAAATGCCATCGGTGAGTGATTCTTTTATCTAACTTACATAGATCTCAGCCACTTTCGAAAATCGCGCACAGGGGGGTTGCTAAATCTGTCGACTCATTTCCTAGGAAAATCTACTACACAAACGATCGTTACTTCGGAACAGCTGGTCGAAGGGAAAAGGTCCAATTGGGCGTCGTAGTCCAGTTGACTGGAGCATTCATTGAGTAAACGAGAGATCCGGTTCGAATACCTGTTTAACGAACCGATATTTTTTCGGAAAAAACACCTCGAGATGCGCAAGAAAGGGGCAGATTAACTACGCCGCGAGTTAATTACATTGCGCGATAATAGAGAGGCCGAGCGTGGCCCAGATTTTTAATTAGCTCGAAAAATCGCCTGGAACATCTACGGCGCGTAAATATCAGAGCAGAAACTATACGGTGATCCTAGGCGATATTACTTTAATCTATTCCCAGGCGTCCTCCATTACTCGGAGGAACAACGTACCGTACGTTGCTTAAACACGAGGAATTTCACGTCGATTATAGATCGGGTATAGCTTGACTGGAATTAGCCATTTCTGAGTCGATGCTTTCGGACGTTTCTCGTGGAAACCGCTTCCAGGGGCGAGGGAGACCGCCGGTCCCGTTCGATCGAGATAACGTCTCATGATTAGTAGACGATTAATCGTTAATTAGTGGAATTTCGACACGGTCAGGCTACTCGCGTTTATTAGCGCGGTGGTTGTGGTCTGATTACGCGGATCCTCGTCCAGGCCTTGCCACTCCGCCAGTAAACGCTTCTCGGCTTCAGTTTAGCCGCCGTTTGACTTTAAAAGGCCACGATTCCCTCGCGCAGGCGCGTCGGCGATGGAACGACGCGTGCGCTGTTAACGCGCCATTTCGCTGCGTGAAATTCAAAGATGGGTTAAAGCTCGAATAGTTTACTGAACCATGGTATGTTCATATTTGTAGAATCAACGACTGTGACGATTTCTTTTGAAAAGTGGACGTTTCGATCCCGCAAGAAAGCAGAGCAATTTTATAAAGAAAGTCGCTTACAAGCACTGGCTTTTCTACACAATGCCCTCAGTGCGATTTGTAACTATTTTCCAGCCTATGCGCATCAACGATGCAATAACGCATGCGTCGTTATCGCGCTCAGTGCCGCGCGAAATTTGAAGAGAGGTCGTGGAGCAACGACAAATCAAATGTTTGCAGACCGGAACGCGGGATTATACGAAGAGCGAGGATTTTAGCGAGCACCGCGTTGCTGTACCTCTGCTCTTTCACGGCTTTTTTACGCTTTGATGCGATGTGTAGAAATGTCGGTATGAAATATTCATAAGAAGAAATGTATGCATTGTTAAGAAAGTATATTGGTCATGGGTGACTTCCGTAACATTTAACGTATTGCTCGCTGATTTATCTTCGCGTTTTTATTAACGCGTAATTGCAGCCTTAATTTTCTTTTCGTTTTAACGGCGAGGCAACTTTTCGCTAGTAAACCAAGCCTGTTACAATGAGAGCTGTACAGGATCGGCAATAACAGCGAGATCCTCGCGGAAATTTTCGATATCGTTGGTGCGAGCGAGTACATTCCGTTCGCTTACCATCTCCATAAATTACACGCGTGTCGTAGTTCCGCTAATTAGCTGCTCCTAGAAACTCGAGAAATTTTCTATCTCCATATTCGCGATACCACTAACGAGTCCGCCGACTGTTTATTGAAATTCCGCCTTTATTCGAGATTCGCTAGCGAATCCCATTCCACTATCGCGTTGATTGTATCTGGAAGCGCGATCCCATTTATCGTCCAGTCTGGGGAGTGTCGTGTTCTATCGATTCGAATCGAAGCCTCTCTATGCACAGAGCCTGGGACAGATTTCCACAAAAATCTAGCGGCGAGTTGGGAATTAATGGGACCGTGATTAATCAAAAGCAAATCACCGTTCCGGACAGTGGCTTCCAGCGTAATTACAACAGGAACTTCCTTTAGTCTCGGACAGTCCGTGTCACGAAACCATTCTCTATGAGCAGGAGAGAATTATTATATGAAAAAATAGAATATTAGGATTTAATTACAGTTAAATTGCGTCGAGTACCTTTTGGGCGAAAGATATTGAGGCCTAAAATGATAGACATATGCACATCTAGGGTTCCTGATTTCTCGATATTTTTCGTTGTCCGAGAAATCGAAAAGCAGCTCATATTTCTCGAGAATTCTCAAAAGTCCATCTTTTGAATCTTTTTGAAGAGATTCTGGATTATGCAAAAGCGATACGAGAGTCTTATCTCTGCTTTTAGATGTTTCTGCTTTAAAAGCAATAAGAAACTCATTACTTAATTCAGTATACAATTTTCTAAATTTTTTAATAAGAATTTAAGAGCACCTTCAGCAGTTATTAATGTCGAATCTTCTCTACTGAGATTTTCTATTGTAATCTATATAAGTTCTAATGTTATTAATAAGATTTATTATGAATTGTAGATGTGCTTATACGTTCGCAATTAACTAGTGATGCAGAATTTGAACTAACTGAAAGTTCACTTCCGAAAATAAATAAGATTTATAATAATTTTCCTAAGTAGACTTAAGGCTCCCTGAAACCATCGCGAATACATATTTGCAGCGGCAGCAAACATTTTACCATTTACGCGGCTGTTTATTACCTATACGTGGCGGCTTATGGGGTAGTTAAGACCACCACGAAACATTTCCGCTGCGGCTGCCCATAAGCCACCACATATAAAAACCTGCCCCGAGTCCAGAGTTGAGCAAAATGTAATCTAATTACAACTTACTAATTAGGATTAAAATGTAATTATGTAGTTGATTACATATTATTTTCTGTATTCGTTAATGTAGGTGGCTGACCACAATTTTATGAAGTACCTAAATTAACCATTACAGAAAATAATGTGTTATTAAATACACATTTAAAATTTAATCGTAATTTGTAAGTTGTAATGAGATTACATTTAGTCCAACTCTGCCCGAGTCCCCCGAGACAAAATATTCGCTGCAGCCGCGAATATTCGCGTTGGTTTGGAGAAGCCTTTAAGTTTCTCGCGAAATACTGTATCTAATTTCTTTGAGAAATAAGAAATTTATTTCTTTATTTCTAACCTGTTACGGGGAGACCCCATTATTTACACAGTGCAGAAATAACAAAACAAACATTACCGCACACGAGAAATAACCCATCGAAACCCCGAGAAAAAAAGAAATAAGCAATTCTAAAAATTCTCGAGAAAGAATTCTCGACAAAGAACATTCTGCACCTCTAAACTTACTGACAGATTTATTTAAAATTTAAAATATCTCCAAGGACTTGGGATTTGCTAAAACTCTCGGTTTCTTCGAGATTTTAGAGTCAAATCAGATAAGTTACACATAGAGATAGAAAAACATTGCAACTATCGCTAGTAGAATTATTTCGCGAATGGTTGACGCGTCGTAGTCGAATGGACGATGGGCGACGACGACCGTGGGAGGGAGGCCATCACAGCGGAACACCGGATATCCGTTTTTACCGGCCTCGTCTCTTTCTGTTTCACTGATGTGTACACGCAGCTGCGTGCACAACAGGACAAAGGGCTGTGACAGTAAGCGTGCGTCGAAATTCGTTCGCGTTGCTCGTCTGGAAAGCCATTTCTGTGCTGAAAACGACACGGGGAACGCTGAGTGCACGGTGGTCGTCGTCGCGATACGATGCTGGTGCGCGATGTTCGCGGTGAAAATTGTTTATTGCCAGGTGACGATGGAGTTCGTCGAGAGCGCCGACAACGCCAGGTAACCGGCACTTGATTTTTTCTTACCAGCTTGAATGGGTACTGGATGAGTGACAGCTTGCAAAGAGGACTTCTTTCTCCCCTAATCTACTGACTTCGAAGCACAATTTTCTGAATGGATGGGATTTTAATTCAGAGTGAAGTGAAATACAATCAGAATAATGCATCGTTTAGAACGGCTGGAAAGTGTTTAAAAAAAGTTAGTTAAAAAAAAGTGCCTAAAAAAGAAATCCTCCGTTTCAATAATACAATTCGCATGATTTTATTCGAGCGTTCGAAGACTTAGAAGCACACAGCAATGGTTGGAGCGAGTGAATAACGCTCACTTAATGTAGATACGCGAATCAAAGTTATCAGAGCAAAAAGAAAACTTCTATTTCATTAACGTACACGATTCGCTTCTGTTTATCACATTTAGAGCGAAAACGAAAGATAATCATCAGCCGCGATGACATCAATCGATCAGTTTTACAATTCTCCTCGACTTCACTTTCACGAAAGGCGTTCCACATGTCATTCTTCCATATCAATCGGAGCAATTAGTCGCTTTGTTCTAAACTGTTCTACCCTGCAGTCCAGTTTAAACTTCTAAACCATCTTCTAAGTCGAAAGGCGATCACGAGTCAGAGGAAAGTTGGTCGCCGAATTTTCGTGCGTGGAAACCATTAAGCACAAGTAAAATCGACTGGAGCGAGACGTACTCAAAGTGAAAATGGATAACGCCGAGTGCACCGTGGAAAAAACGTTTTCGGAAGTGAAGTTTTTCCGATACTACTGGAACTAACGAATCCACTGGATGCAATTATTTGTAGCAGCAAGCACAGCGAATCTTTCTTTTAATCAAATATGAATCCGGACTTGCTTCCTTTTTATCGTTCCAGTATTTATGAAAACATTTAAATTCTCTGAGTCCGATGGAAATTCAGAGCTGCTCTGATTGCTTTCTTTTTCGCACCGTAGGGGAGCGCGCGGAGTCGTTTTAATCAAAGAGGCGGCGTGACTTTGAGCCATCATCAACTCATATGAAATTCCTTCTGTGAGAATAGGAGCAGGACTCTCATTGTACCACATCCTGTCGCTCGTGGCCCTGTTTCCTGACCTTCTCAAAGTGGGATCAGGAAATACCACATCCACTCTCTATTTTATTTAACAAAAAAACATTTTGTGCACTATGTAACTCAAGACGTACCTCGACCATCAGAAAATTAGATTTCAAATTATATATTGAATTAAATTCTCTATGATTCTGAATTTTCCAGTTTAAAACTAAGGAAAACTCTACAGTTTCCATTGTGGAAACGTAGCGGAGAGTGGGGTAAAACGGAACATCTAAGTTTCTCTTAGATAAGAGCGGCCAAATCAAATCAATTCAATCGATATGCAATCAGCATATAATCACAAATCAAAACTTAAACACTAAAAAGTAAATAATAAAAAATAAGCAAAAAAAATTTAAGTTAAATAATTTTATTCAAAATGCACTAAAAACTGAAAAATTCTCCATGCACGTGTTGATATTCAATATTCGTGTAAAAATCCATGTGTATTTGGTTATCTTCAGTAATTTTTTATGTTATCCGGTAAAATACTTTTTCTTATGTTATAATATATATTTTTGTTATATTTTATTTGTAATAGTTATACCTAAACACATATATTTATAGTTTTTAACATAAATGAATACATTTTAAATAATAAAAATAAAGATTTTATACGTTTACACGGTCTTCAAGTGGGTGTTCCGTTTTATCCTATCACTTGTGCGAGGCGAAGATTTCAAACCTCCAGTAAATTTCATTTTCCGTCGTTCTCAAAGATTTTTCTTAACAGTGGATTTGATTTTCTTATAGTCTAAAGTCCGCTGAAGACTCCTGTTCAAGTCCCGTGTCTTTTTCTCCTTCCGATTTTATGTTATCATCCTCCAAAGCTAAGCGTTCCGTTTTACCCCACTCTCCCTACCTACTCCAAGGTCTTGTCAACCAAGGATATCACTTTAAGAGCCCGCTGCACAAAAGCCACAAATAGCTTCCACCTCATTTACATTCACCACCAAATATTTTGTCACCCGATTAGTGATTAAACCATCTAACGAGACGCTAAAACGAAGTCGCGACGCGAGAAACGGTCCCGTGACGATTGGTAGACTTTGACGTCGGTGAAGCGCTTATTTCAGCGTCGATTTGCGGTAAACCAATCCAAAGATTTCCAGGAGATTTACGTAATAATAGGATCATTACACGCGCGGATGTATTTTCTGCATTTTTTTTCTTCTCCGTTTATTTTTTCTATCCTACGACATGGTTACATAAAGCAGGCAGCGATCTTCGAAGCGTGGAAATATTAAAATTGATGCTCACATTAGGTAAGTGCCCGTTCCTCGATCGAGCGCGATCCCGCGCCCCATCGAGAGCACTATGTCGAATCGTTTGACGTTCGCTTCGATGCACTGTCGTTTTACGCCCGTCGTTTCCCTGAGGCTTTTACTTCGCTGTAATACCAGAGTGCGCGATTTAAAAAAACGGCCCTATTATTCGTGTACGCTTTTTGATGAATTGAAATTCTAATTCGAAAGAGTGATTTAACTTTTTTTATCTCTGAACGTATACGAACATTGTTTCCTTGCTTCTTCTGGCACTCTTAAAAATAAGTGCCTTTTCTGCTTACTTTCAATATCTTTATAGCGCTGTATTTTTAAAGGTGCCATATCCGAGAAATACCGTACACTACGTCGTTTAGTCCTGATAGCTTCCAACGCGCCAAAGCCTTCGAAAATTTACAGTCTCAAAGGAAGACATCGGGTAGCCACGAAGAGGAAGTCCTTAGCTCGCGCTTCGCGCACCGCAGCCTCCACGAGATTACTTCCGCTGCTCGATTCTCCTACCGAAAGTGATTCCAATCGATCTCGACACGATTGTGAGCGTCAATGACCCTGGGTCGGGTTACACGTGCTCCTCGAATTACTTGCCCGCTTTCACGAAATTAATTTCTCCCGAGTTCCATCAAGGAATTGCTTAAGGTCGAAGAACTTAGGAAGAAGTCGACGAAACAGAGAAATTGTCGAAAGGAGGATCTGCTCCACGCAAAAAATTCTTATTCGAAAAGCGGCACGATCATTGAGGTCCCTTTCCTTCGAACAGAAAGCTGTCCCTGGAGTATGGCCTCCTCATTATACGTGCCATCACGCCAAATGGAATTCCTTCTACGAGGATTAAAAGGAAGGATCTCCACTTAAGTAGCCTTAATTGCTTCATTCTAAGAGCATTGTTCATTCAGCAACGTAAGAGCCGATGTAACCTTTTGACACAGCCTTGCGGAGTGAATCATCTCACCTGGCTCGTAGGCGATTCAAGCGTTTCCTGGTGAGCCATGGGGTTGCTCAGGCTCGCATGGTTCGCACGCGTGTTGTTTCGCACGCGGTGAAACGGTTCCCTCGGCAACCTCGTGATTCATCGGTCTGAGGAGGGTGGAATAGAGGGGAGGAAATTGCTTAGGGTTTTTTTTTTCAATCGTCCTGCAGTTACATTACAACCACTTTCGACGACGAATCGCGATTCGACGTCACGTGTACTGATTGAATAGTTTCTCTTTTAACATTGTTAGATAGTTCTGGAACGAGGATTTTGTGGTAGAAATCTGCTGCGCAACCTTCATTCAGGTAACTTTCATTGAAATAATAGGAACAATTGTGATAAGTTTCTGTAACGAATTATTGCTCGTGTCGTTAGTTTCTTGCCGGGGACGAATGAAATTGATGACTTTTATAAATAAAAGTTATCCATCGAACTTTTAACCTTTAAATTATTTCATTCCTATTTTAAGTTAACTTTGTATAGTAATACTTTTACTCTGTTGCAAGAGCTCAGTAACAGTTAGGTACGGTATGTTCTATTAATAAAACTTCTGAAGGATCGCATATTTACTTTTAAGCAGATATTTTTAAAGGCAAAATATAAAAGTTAGGAATGTAATTATTTAAGGAGTGGTTTTCATATTTTCACCGAATGATTTAAGGTTTCAACTTCAGATCTATTTATCCCACGACATTTTTCAGGATGTCTGCTTGTCACAACTTTAACTTTTTCAGAGCAGAATAAATGTTCCTGTTTAACTGGAACTTTTTCCTACTTTCAAGAAGATGAAAGTGTCTTATTTACACAAAAATGTATGGAATAAAAATTTCAGTTAATACGCCGCATTTTATCACAGTTTTCTCGGAACAGGAAAGATAATAGGTAGTCATAGAATAACAGTTATTTCATAATTAATTGAAACTGTTAACAGTTTCACTCGACCCCTGGTTTCTTATATAGTTTATAAGAATTAATTTCAAAGTTCGAAATAATTTATTATGCATTACATATTGGTCACAACTTATCAACGTATTCGTTATTTCCATTGAAAGTAGCATAAAAGGAAACTTCTAAATTATTCCAACAGTTTGTTTACTGAGAATACTCGGCACCGTTCGTTTTCCAAGAATATTCCCCCCAGACTTCCGCGAAAAATGTCAACGCGACATCACGCGCGTAATTAATTTTTTCCTTTCGACTCGGCTACCTATGGTGAAGAAAAATAAGAGAACACGAGCGCCGCATTATGTCGACAGAGAAAGCGTGCGATGCACGTTGAAACGGCAGACGAATGCTGCGTCGCTGAAGCACATGTGAGCACTTTTTGCCTCATGCACAAGAGGACGCTTAATCGTTCCGCCGGGACCGTTTCTCTAAGCAAACCGTGTCTCCAAATCCCCTAGCCACCTTTTCCAAAAACAAATATCCAAGGCAAACCCATCGCCTCCGTTTCTATCTCTAACAACCAGGGCCATATAAAACTATTAAAAAAATTCAATCAGACCTGAATTTCTTCGAAGAACGAAAAATAACAGATGGGGTGAATATTCCGCGACAGAGGGCGAATGAGATTGAGGTAGCGAGTACGATATAAAAGAATCCATTTCCAGGGAATCCCATGGCACAATTCAGTACACACCGATGAAAATTTCCATAGAAATCCACGAGAACCGCAACGGTCCTTTCAAGCCCGCGTTTCCCTTCCTATTCGCTAACGCTCGTATAACGACATAAAAATATTCGAGGGGCACGGCGGGGAAAAATGAGCGACTCGTGAAACGCGAAACTCGATGAAAAAGAGAAATAGAAGCTGCTCCAACCGTATGAAAGTATCGTTGTCGTGCATATCCAGGTGACTCGAGTGTAAGTGGTACCTAGGCCATGTGCCATGGTCACTTTCTTCTTCGTGGGTTCTCGCGTGGCGTTGCCTTTGCGACTCGTTGAACACGAAACGAAAAACAAAATCCCCCGTCCCGCCGCGCTGAAAAACTCTGTCCTTTGGTATCTTTCCACCTCGGCCGTCGCGTCGGATCGCTCGGCGATCCCCTCGCGGCAAAGAAGCTTTATTCGAAACAGTTCTGGACCATTGGATGGCTCGATGGGAGCTTTATCAAGACCATCTGCCATAAAATGAATTAATGGCGATCTTCGCATCTACCCGGCCGCAGAGATTCGCTTTAATTAAAGTTTCTTGTTTGCTAATTATTCGCAGTCCACTCGCACAGGCGCGCTAATCAACGTCCAGGGTGATTAAGCATGCAGTGTGCGCTTTGCCCGAGATTCTCATCGCAAACATTTCCAGTTTTCTGGCTCTTTTCCCCGCTGCGTGACGGCTCGTTGGGTTAATGCGATTCGGTAATGCGAGTGTTGCGACAGTTTGTTTTCCGCTGGCTTTATCGATGAAGACTGCTCGGGTTCTGGTTGTTCCTCGATTCTGGGTTAAATTTAGATTGCTCGGGTTCTGGAAGTCGAGATCCTCCGGCTGCGCCGATAAAGACGTCTCCAAATGAGACACTGGCAGCACTCACTTATTCGCTCAGAGCAGGTAGCAATAATTTGACAACGAATGGAAGGGAACAAGGAATGCGTGTACGTGTTCCAGATACCAATCGTCAGTCACCAATATGTCTCCAAAGGTCGATTTGACTGTGGATTTATGTAGCGACGTCACCCACAGCAACCAGCCAGAATCAGAAGCACAGAGAACCAATCTTACAACACCTGACACAATTTTAACCAGACAAACAGTCATGCATATTTAAAGCAACTCCAGCAACGTCTCATCTCGATCATCTCGATCGCTGAATCTTTCATGGGCCGCTAAGGAACCCCCCCCCCCCTCCCCCAACTGATAACATCTAGGGTTCAGCTGAAATATTAAAGCCACTCTGTTCTTTTAAACACCGCTTGGACCGTGTCACGGTCGAGCAGCCTCGAGTTCTATAAAACGCGATAGATTTTTAATCCCGACAGTGGAAAAATTAGCCTGCACGTGCCGGATACAGAGGCTAGACTGGTTCTGCTCTGCACGCGAAGCCCTTGACACGGCGCCGCCCCATTAAATCACCCGGGGATTTCGAGAAAGGAAAAGGAACCGCGAAGGTGGCCTCCAGTTGTGACGTAAATCGTTGGGACGCTCACGAATGTCATATTCATGTCCTCGTTTCCGGATTGTTCGACAATTTCTGGTGCAGACAGCGTCACTGCCGTTGCGAACTTTAATTCTGATACCCTGCGGGCACCTACTCGGATCGCGGATAACGAATAGGAATGAACCGCGGCATGGAGCATCTGCATCCGGAGTCTAGACGATCTTTGAAGCGTTCGTGGAATACGCACGTCATTTACACATGACTTGTGATTTCCAATCCGACTTGGAATACTTGTTACTAAATAATATAAATTATTGTCAGTTCAGGGAACACTGGACAGTTCTTTTTTCTGGGTGACGTTCTTCTATCATTTTTTATAAATATTCTTTGTTAACATTGAACATTGCGAGTCGAAAGGTCGAGTATTTCTGAGTCAGCATACCTACGTTAGTTCCGCCTTGATCTTCTTCTTGACGAAGTTCAAGTTTTTCTGAGGTTTCTTCCTTGTCTTCTGTGTTATGAGATACGGTGTAGGATAGTTTGACGGATGAGGCGTGATGTCACGGTAATGCTAATATTCATTGGAGCTTGGGTATTTTGGTCCCTGATCGGAGCCTTAAACGAATGTTACGCAACGTTCCGTTGATGCCTGTGGTTCGATATTCACGATCGACGCGGTTACGACCTTCGTCGCTGGATTATTATCGATGTTGGAGGTCGAAGACTCCGAGAAGGTTTCCTCGGGGGACGGAGCCATTGTGTTGAGGGGGCCTTGATAATTCATCGCCCGTTTCCATCCTCCCGCGTGCAGATGTGACCAGATCCTCGTTGAATCCTGGCGAATATGGCACACGGTCGTTGCCACTTGACCCTCGGCTTTTACGACGATAATCTAAGTCCTTCGTGGGCCAATCGTCGGTGCCTTCGACATTGAGCGTCGCTTACACGTCATCCTCGCCGCTTGGAATAATAACGCTCCTCCGTCGCCATTGTTTCTGCGGGGGAGTGCGGTTTTTTCAACAACCACGGAAGGAAACCGCTTCACGACGGTTACATGCTAAAGGCAGGATCGTAACGCGAAGCAAAATCGAGGGAAAAGGAAAGAAACTCTTGATAGCCACGTCTTGCGCTCAAAGCGAGCGCTTACACGTAATTTAAATCCAGAAGCAGCTGAAACGCCGTAAGAAGATGATTTTAAATTGAAAAATGCATGGAAGATATAAAATAAAGCTTTCATGTACGATGCTCCATCTCCGCGAAACTCGAGTTTAAAAAGCAGTTCTTAGGTAAATTACCGTAAACTGGGGGAATATTGACAGCACGGGGTAACATTGGCAGACGCTGGAGTTACGTTGTTTAACGTCAGATTATTAAAACTTAACCTGTTAATGCTATTTATATGGTGTGTCAATGTTACGAGTTGATTTTAGTTAAAATATAAACAAAATACAAAAAAAGTAAACAAATTTAAGTTTACTGACCTTAGATTAGTAAAACGTAACCCGTTAATGCTGTCTACCTGATATGCCAATATTATCCCGGTACAGTAACGTTTTTAACATGTATTAAAGAAAGAAAAGACACCATCATCTGCCGATCTAATCCTGTTACGCTGAACGTAAACGGCGAATTACCAGAGTTGCCGAATTCACGGGCAAAACTGATTCCGCGCTTTCGCCACGGGGGAAAATTGGGTTTGGAGAATCGATGGAAAGTCGGGTCCCCCAGGCTGCTCGACGGCGACACGGTTACCGCTCGCGCCGCTCCCCAGGGGAGTTTGGAAAAAAATCAGGGGGGAAATTGGGAAAATCGATGGCCGGACGGTTGCCCCTCGGCTGTCGCGACTTGGCGCGTTTCCGTGCCGAGAGGTCCAGTGACGTCAGGCCGTGGTCTAAGGTATACCTACTACTCCCACTACGGATGGACGATCCACGAGCGGAGACACACGGTTACACGTTGTCCTGCCGCGGGAACAGGTGCACAGTGGCGATCGGCCAGGCCGGGTACAACGATATCCGTCAGTCGATGCGCGAACGAGAAAGTGAAAAGCCGGCGTGGCCGCACGTAGATCGCGAGCAAACAGCAATCGGGCTGAAGGACCTTCGCCGGATCCTGGTAAAATCTGCTCACTCGACTCGACCCACCGAGTCGTCGAGAGGAGCACTCTTCACCGTGACTGCTACCCGCGAGTGTCTTACCCCATTTTTCGACGCCATCGAGTAGATTCGATAGAACTGAATAACCACTCTTTTGACCCGAGGTTGGACACAGAGGAGGGGCTAGACGGTAAGATGTCACGCTTCTTGAAAAGTATCAGGAGATGTTATAATAGTTGTGCGAGGAAGGAGGAAGTTGCGGTACACTTGGGGATAGTGTTTCACGATAACCATTACTCTAAACTTGAAGTATATACATAGTTCCGATAGCTGAAGAGTCTACTTAACACTCTCGCTGCACCCACTCGCGATTCTTTTTACGAAGAGTACCATTGTGCAACCAGCGAGAGACTGTCTTCCTAGTGGATGATTAGGAATATTGCTAGAATATTTGAAGTTGTTTATCTTAATACATACACCGTTAGTCACGGTTCACTGTTCCTTTCGCGACATATGCCCTTTTCGAGATGTTATATAATAATTGCTGGAGGAAGGTCAGCAGGACGTTCCTCAGGTGATCGGCACGCAAAAAAGTCAGGTGGATTGGCGTCAATAGCGATGCTACCAATGTTTCCTGTTGATAACTTAGTCTCTGTCGATCGATTATAATTATCTCGCGACTGCCTGCTAACTCGCGTTAGCGGGGGCCATTAAACGGGAGCAAACACGCGTCTGCTTGTGTGTATATCTGGGACTGTTCTTCAAGGCTGGCTGAGCTGCCCCTCGAAGACCTCGTGATTCGCCACCTCCTGTTCCGCGTTGCGCAACATTCGTCTCGGAGTTAATCGAATGAATTTAATTACAGCGAGGGGGAGATCGTTTCTCGCGCAAACGATCCTGTCCGGGGAACTGTATGACTGGAAACAGTTGCAGGACCTCGAGAGTCTATAGAATGAAAGTGATAGCGTGTAGTTGGCAACGAGCTTCGTGTCGGGTTGATTTTATATAATGCTCGTTACTTTGCTGTGTACACCTGTAATGGGCAGTTCAGAATATTAGAAAGACTATGGGTATAATAATTCCACTGTACCGAGCACGATAGCAACACCGGTAGCAAAATGGCTAGCATCGAGATAATAATGCACTGTATGTATTTCGATAATGAGAATATTGATCCAACCACAGCAGAAGTCCTCTGTAATCCATTAGCGAAGCACCAGTTACAGGGGACGTTAATACCCCACCATTTTCACTGAATGGATTCGCAGTACCTATACAAATATGTTTCTTAATTATCACTAACCCTGCCACTTCTTCGTAATCCAAACACCATCCCAGTAACGCACCCAGAATTTAATCTTGGGGAGAGCCGAGTTGAAGGGATAAAAATATTTTCAATGCAAATTCAGTAAAATTCGGTAGGTGATTATAAAAATTTATTTAAAGAAAAAATCCAGGTCCTGTTCTTTTTAGAGAGCTCTTGAATTACTTCAGTCGTGGTTACATTAATTTCCTGTTTCTTTGGGGGCACCAAAGCCCCTCGGGACTCCTCAGTGTGCGCTCCCCTTTTCAACCCCTACAATCTTCCCCAAACCTTTACCTACTTCAGCCGCAGTAACGTCCAAAACATCAGCCATTTCATTTAATTGGATCCTTCTCTAATTACCCTGAACAACACCTGACGTCTAACCTGCCCGAACATAGCGTGCCCGAACTCCTTCGACCCGTGAAAGATCGAACAGCCCAGGCAGTTTCCATCGGCTGTTTAGACCGCGGAACTTCTTCCGGTTCGTGTCATAGGATATTCCCGCCGCGTTTCACTGGCCATGCAGTCTCCGAGCCTTTCCTTTGTGGCTGCACGCGAGTGCAACGATCGACGCCCGATCAACCGGAAGCCCGTATCGATTCCGATACAAGCGTTAGATGAATAATACCCAGCTCGCTCGAAACCATCGTCCCCTGTCCAAGCTCTACGTGCTCGCGCGAGCCTATGGCGTTTTTAAACTAAGTCGCTGATATCGACGACGCGTATTTTCAAAATGAAAATCAGGAGAAACCTCGACTCGATTCCACGAAACTCAAGCAATACTCGTGCCGCGCAATTAACGAGGTTCTAGTGTTTGATTTATAGCCCTCGTTACGAATGGAAGTATGTCCGATATCACGATTCCCCGCTCCTTATAAGCAGGCAATTTAAACGCGCTATTTTCGCGGCGCTTAATGGCTCGTTTCAATTTAACCACTTCCAGCCGAGCCACTCATGTTCGCGGGTTCGATAGTACGTCACGGGGATTCTGTGCTTGATCTCAATATTTAACAGCAAACTTCTGCCCGCGAATCACTTCAGCGTTACAAACTCGCCAAGTTCTACGTGGATTAACTGTCGAATAAAATCCGTTATGCCTCTCCTCCTACATTGAATTACTCTGTTCCGAGCAGTTTAATCCTCCAGCAAGTTCTCTGCAGGGAAGTACATTGAAAGGAGGCAGAGTTTTTTGTATCGCAAAGAAACGCATCGATAATTTCGATCGTGCACGAAAGGATCCGTGCGAAAGGAACTGGGTCGTTGGTGATCGCGCATAAACGATTAGGCGATCAGGAATCGCGAAAGGTTTCCTGCATTTGTGACTCTTTGCACAGTTTACACGGTCCACGTGTTTCTTCCCCGACTGGCCTCATAGAAATTGCGAAAGAACGTGTCGCAAAAGTACGATAAGCCGATGAATCTAGAGTGAGCTTGCACGCGATCGATTCATCGTTTCCTGAGAGTAAACGCGCCGAGCGTAATCGAGTTCGCTTGTGATTTAAATACTCGACTTAATGAACGTTTCAAGTCCATGAAAATTCTCGGCAGATAAGTTGGAAATGCCTCGAGGCTCGTTTCGCAAGTTTGTTTCTATGTTTCTAATATTCGCTGCTGCGCGAGTCATTTCGTGTGAGTGAAACTACTCTAACGAGTTTATATAACTGATCGAAGAAATGTTCAGCAGCGGAGGTAAGAAGAGCTGAGAATACCAGATGCAATTGCTTGGAATAAATCCGGATTTCACAGACCTTGAAACGCCTTCTATTTAAAGTAGAAACGCATCAAATTTCCCGTATAATCGCGATTACAAGAGCTGAAAAATATGGAATTATTAGTGTACACCTGCGGCGAATAATCGATGGCAGATAAAGCAGGAGAAATCGCTATTCTTAGGTAACTTATTGTTCGGGGCAACGATTGTTCTTCTTTTGACGGTACTTTCAACTTTGGACAAATTCCTAAGCTTCCCTTAGGGCTTAGAGTTATCTATAAAGATAGGAGATAAATCGTCTCTATGCAATGTCAAATAGCACTTCATGCTACCGATGCTGTGCCGCTAATGCAAGTATCAATCATCTTGAGTCATGTGTCACCAGTGTCTCAGGTGGCACGTAAGCTGAGTGCCTCTTACGACCACCTGGGACACCCCGGTCTGTCATTCATAAAACATACAAATCCCTCAATCTGGTGTACACAAACTTATGCCCTGAATGGGCAAATCTCTCAAGCCCAGAGTAGACAAACTTCTCGACTCCGGGGTACAGAGATCCCTCAGCTCCAGAGTACACAATTCCATCATCTGCAGCATGGACAATTTCCGTATTTCTTCAAGTCCTGAGTACATATATACCCAATACAACAAGCACGCGATAGACCAAGAAACTTCAAATCTCTAGATTTGAAGGAGACTTCTGGATTTTCACGACCCAGAAACTTGAGGCTGCTCTGTAGCAGAGTTGGGCATTATTCGAATAAATTTAAAAAAATAAATATAAATATCTTAAATAGATAAAAATATTTCGAATATAATGAAGTTATTCGAGAATAACGAATAATCTTTTATTTGAAGAAATTTGTATTGCGAATACGGGTTTCCCATGGCACACACCACTGCAGTTTGGCGTTCGTGGGGGACAGTAGAGAAGACGAAGGCGACCGGAGTCGATTCCCGTGCCTAAAAAAACGGCACGCAGCAGTTAAGATGGCTCGGCAGAAATCTCTTACGTAACGATCCGCCGTGCTCAGCCGAACACAATGAGACGACGATACGGCATTTGCATCCTGGCTTCAAGGATCCGTGGCGTTCGCGAACGCGGTCGAAAGGACGCGTTTTACTCGCGGTTGGTGGCTGTTCGAGCGGAAAAACCCGCGATAACTGCGCCCGGCCGCTCGCGGTCAAGAAAGCAATTCGTTTTTGCGCTGCAACACCACCGCGATATTGATTTTTGACAGTGTGAGGAAACGGGGAGTCAGTCGCTAGGGAGAAGGTTTCCGTGAGAATAACGTTCACTATTAATGCACACCATTCATGTCCATTTATTCAAAGGAAAATTAATGAAACCTTTACTTTATAATGATGTCCTCGATCTTGCTTAGTGAATCTTTAGTAGATTGTCTTTTAAGCACTGGAATAGGGCTCTGGTGCATTGTTAAATTTAATGGAGAAGGAACTGAAGAACTCTTTGATGGTCATTGATTTATTTTCTCTGGATTAATGACTTGGTAACTTAAGATTCTTTCTTCTGAGGTCGATTGCGAGGCAATGGGTCAAGCATTGAAATACACTAGGATGAGGAATCTGGCGCAATTGGCAGAAATCAAAGCTCTTTTGGGGACCTTTTTGTAAAGAAAATATACACGCAATGTTTTTAAAAAATTCAAGATATATGATGATGTATTTCAAGAAGTGAACAAACATTCTTTTATATAAAAATAGTACGGTATTTCTAAGTGGTCAATTACACCAAGTTCCCACCCTAAAGAATAGTCTAGAGAAAATTAGAAGAATGAATAGTCGTGCTAATGAAAGCTGTATTTTGCTGTGATTGGGTAATCACAATTTTCTGAATACTGATATTAAGTCAATGGAGGGAGAAAGTCGGGGATATTAAAATACACAGCAATTTCACGAGGAAATGGGTAAATCGCTTTTCAATAAACTCCTTCGCGAAGTTTAAATTGAGCGCGCCACTGAAATGAACGCGAAACAGTGAAATCATTTCTAGCTTACCATTCAGGATAATCGATCTTCATTTCTCATTTAAATACGCAGATACATTCCTCATTTCTAAATATTTCATATTACTCAAAGGGTTTGAATATTACACCGAACTGGACAGAATCAAAAACATCTGTGCCGCACCCAATAAAAACAAAAAAATTGAGCAGGACTGTATATCAAGCGACGAGGCACAGAAATAAAAAAATACGCGAAATTCGCAGTTTATCACGCGACAGCTGCGTTCCATTTCGTGCTCCGCAGTAGGGCGTATCAATATAATATGCATTTTATTCGGTCACGTATGGTTCGCGGCGCGTTCCCCGTTAAACGTGCGATCCCGTTCTCGTTAGCATGCTGAGTTTGTACATTTCACCACGGAGCAGTCTTGACACGAATTTCGCGACGGCTGTGTAGCGTCACGCGCCTGATTGGTCTAATTACTCTGGAAAGTTAATGCCGAGGTGTCGCTCCTGCACCTTAATTGCCAAGGACAATTGAGCCCAGTTATGCAGCTACCAACCCTCAATAATGGCAAAAAATAAATTAAACACTGTATGGAGTTTAATTTGCAAAAAATTACCAACCATAGAATAACTCTTACATTATATAATTATTAAAACTACCAAGCCATAGTTCCAGAAAATACAACAAAAATACTATTGGAATTTTAAAATAATATTAATTATACTCACGGTTAAATAAGCCTTTAAAAAGGTTATAATACATCAAGAAATAAAATATTCTCGAATAGAAATAAAGCTACTTTTTCTTAACCGTTATAATCTTCAAACTAAATTTACTCGCAATCAGTTTCAGGTCATTGAGAGTTGGTAGCTTGCCGTGTAACTGGGTCCAATTCTACAAGCAATTAAGCAACCTCCTTATCATTTTCTACGCATCGACGAAT
Source organism: Andrena flavipes (assembly GCA_963971345.1). Classification (NCBI taxonomy): domain Eukaryota; kingdom Metazoa; phylum Arthropoda; class Insecta; order Hymenoptera; family Andrenidae; genus Andrena; species Andrena flavipes. Next base: position 61,430,908 of record OZ020480.1, read on the forward strand.
GAATCATAATCCTACAGAATTTTCTCCTCGCTCACCTTCTTGATCCGTTTTTCTTTCTATTAGAGGAACAAAGCCTGAGCTCCCGGCTCGCGTAATCGATTTCATCGAATCCACGTCGCATATGGCGATGGTTTTTCAAAGTGTTCTCGAAATAGCACGGGAAACGTATCGCCTTCTAATTTCTATTAACGTTCCCCGTGTCGAGTGGACCAACAAAGGCGTGGTTTCGTCCAGTTTTCAAGCGAAGCGAACTTGTTGCGTGACCACTTCGCTGATTATGGCCCAGTATCGCGTACGGGGAACGTACCGACACGCTCGATGCCAGCGTTATCCGGTAAAAGTTCGAATAATGTATCAATTATCGATGTGGCGGTAAGAAATGATTGCGAGCTGCCGACAATTAGAGGGAGCTGGTCGTTGTATGCACGCTTGCAAAAGCATGAATGGGGAGACGACACGGAAACAGGATACATAAATGAGGATGGACGTCGTGAAATTCAATTAAACTGGGATTACTGTAAATTAATTGCCGCTTCGTGGAACCAATATTCGCACGGATCACGGGCTTTTCTTCTTCGCGCAATTATCGATTCTGCATACGTGCTGCGTGTTAACGTCGTGGATTTCGTTTGAGGGGTATTATATAAGCTCACGAACCCACTGTCGATACGTACAGTGTGGTTTAGAACACACGGTCGACGAATTTGGGGGAATATGTCAAGGAAAAGGATGAATATAGATCCTCAGATTAATTTATAAGTCATCGAAACTTTGATTATTGTCACAGAGATGAATAATTCAAAAGATAGATGGATGAAGTGGTAATTTTTATAATCGAAATTAAAATCCATTGTTCGAGTTATTCGTTATCGATAGTGACGTATTTTAAATACCTCACCTATAATCAGCTGTGTTTCTAGGGGAACAGAATCTCTTGCAAACGTCTCTCTTACTTCCCCCAGCAGCAATTGTAAAACAGTCGCTACTTCGTCGGGGAGTTACGTAAAGTGAAATATGCACCGGCGCTCTGAGCAGATTTTTCATGCAGATCGTGGCCGAAGCGTGAACCGTGCGCGGAATAAACACGACAGAAGGACGAACGGTCCTTCCTTGGATGTACAAGCAATACTTTTACTATGACACTGTAGTTGCCCTTGATCGTGTTAGCTACAGAGCGATTCAAAAGTAGTGTCACGAATTTGCGAACCTTATCTTTCTTTTCAGAAAGCCACTTTCAGCATTTATTCATTTCCTTTCACGGGTAGATCCAATTATTTACAATAAAAAGAACGAAATACATTACGGTACACGAGATTATAAGCAACAAAAACACCCGAAACAAAATAAAAATTACCTGATAACAACAATATAGCAAAATCATGAATTGAATAAGTGACTGAACAAGAAACCTTCAAAAGAAATTATCATATCCTACCATAGAAAATTCTAAGCAGTATTAATGCTCCGTGTAAAAATATCTAATCTGTCACTATAATTATTCGCTAAAGTACAAATTCTCCGTATGGTTGAAACGTGATGAGGAGAACGATGGTTTGCAGAGTACCTATAGGTGTTCTGATGGGTCGAGTAGGAGCATTAAAATTCAATTAGGCTATATCTCAGGGTTAGAATCCACAGAGCCACGTTTATCACGGTTCTTTCTGTTAGTAGCCAAGCGTAAGCTACCTCCGCAAATTCGTGACACCACGTTTGACTCGCCCTATACGACGCACCACGCCCTTTGCGTTGAATCCAATTTACCGCCCCTCTATTCCTGTGGCAACAGATTTGCGTACACGCTTCTGTGCGCGCCCAACGTGCTCTTTATTTCTCCACCTGCTATGATTCCTACGAAAGGATTATTAAATCCCTCCGAACCCCGGTTCAAATACTCGTGTCGACGTTCCTACTATACACACGACAGTCGTATTCATTATTGAGGCACGACATATCGACGCGCTGACATCGGGGGTACAGCAAGGTCCCGTCTGTGCACAGGTAATGGTATTTCCTACTTCCCGTAATAATGGCACGAAACGGCAAGCATGCCCCCTATAGTTTGCTCCATCGCGACGTTCAGCGGCAAATGCAGGGGAAATTCAATCTAATTCCCGTTGGTAAACAGTTTCGCTGTGGAATAGTTTGCTTGGTACTTGCTTATTCCGTGAACCATTGGATATTCAGCTGCGATTATGAACGGAACGATGAATTTCTTCGAGATAAGCGCGATTAAGCATGGAGATTTCAATTCAAAATGAATGTATTTGCAGTTGAGGAAGAGCGACCCATATTTTTGCTCATCAAGGGATATTTGGAATATTTAAACTGCTGTTTTAAGGTCAGGTGTTCAACGTTAGACATGAAAGTTGATAACATAATTATATGTTAAAATAAAGCTTTATTTTCAACTTCGATTCACAAAAGAAGAACAAAAAAGAAACTATTTAAGCTTGAGGTAAAATTTAACTTATACTCCTTTGTCGGCTGACAAAAGATATACCCACATATAAATTCTTAGATACGTAGTAACGATAAATTTTACCAAACTCTTTTGCTGTCGCGTGCAGTCATCCAGAAGCTCGTTACACAAATTGGAGCGCCAAAATGCGTTCACTGACGCGAAGTTGACATTCACGAGATCCAGCTACCCTCCATATTGTGTAACAGTAGCGTATCATAATTAAATTCCATAACAGGCCACGTAACTTCCTAGCAATTACGGGGCAATGTATGTAACTCGAATTGTGGAATGTGTAGCAGGTTTGTTCAGATCAGAGAGTACTACGCCTGGTAAATTGGTAATTCGCGGGGCGAATGGTTCGCGAGGAGCACGCAGGCAAATTGAATTTGTGATATTACAGAGAAGGGGGACGACACGAGGCCCATTCAGCGCAGTCCACGCAGGACCGCAGGAAGCTCTTGAAACGAACGAGGAGCCTTGCGGTGATATCCGAGGACGAGTCTCGACAGGATCGAGAGGCCCATCACTTCAGGCTAGGGCAATCGACCTTCGATTTGCCCAGGAGACATCAATTGATACCGAGGGCCAAGCTGATCGATCGGAACTCTCTGAAAGACCGGTGAGTTGCGAATTAGACGAGCAGAGACCTACGGTCGTGTCGCGCGATTGTGTTAGACGTCGATCAATGGATCCTTGAACCGAGGCATGCACATCTCGGTGTACAGTCAACCGGACCACCATCGCGAGGCAGAGCAGACTCGCCAGAGTATAAGCAGCGTGTTAGTTTGATACTTTTGTGGGTCAAACTTTCAAAAGCGTTTCTCCTCGTTCGTTAACAGGACTGTACACGTACAGTTACTTGCTTGCTTGGGCTTTACGAAACTTCGTCATCTACGATTGTGACTACCGCGACCCTGGACGAGGTCTAGATTAGCTATTCAGACCTTCTCTAATTCACGAGCTCGCTATGGATCTTACGCTACCTATATCTTCCCACTGGAATCGTATCCTATTGTCTCTATAAATCCCTAGAATCCTAGCAAATTGGAACAATAGATACACTGACGAGTTTCGTAGAAGCAACTAAATACCACGTGCAAGGATCTGTTTCAAAGCCTTTAATCGCGCATGTACATCAAATCCCCGCGGTTCTCGCCCACCAAACAAATTTTTAGCGCGGGTAAAACCCTCTCAATAATTACGATCCCAATCAGCTCGTCAGCCCACGGGCGGCTTAAATGAACGCGCGTGCAAATAAATCCTAAAGTAGCAATTAGCCAGGAATTTGTAGCAAATTTTCCCTGCTCTGTTTGATCGTGCATTATGTACCGTTCCTCGTAACTCGATGAATTAGCTAGCTGACAGGGAGCTTTTAGTCCTTCAGAACCCAACACCGTGGACAATTTCCAGCGTTTTCGAAAACGCGTGTAGAAACTCGTTACGAGCAGCTCGTAAGATTTTTCACGCGGAATCGAGGCGCGCGGCGCAACCGTTCGAGAAACTTTCTTGTTTCCATTATCCTTCTACGGTTCGCTGCGGCTGCTTCGATACGTTAAAACCACGTTGCTAATGCAACTGTTGGCAGCGTGCGCGAGCCGTCGAATCTTGCTCTGAGTTACAGACACTCTGAGGAAACAAGCGTTTCGATTAGTGTTTCGATGCATGTACTAAAATTAATAGTTTAATTAACAGAAATATATTCCACTTATACAGTTAAAAATAGCAACAAAGTGACGCAGCCAGGATTTTTTGCTAATAATTTGGCCTAGGGAATGTCCACCAGCTAATGCTTAAAAAAAAACACAACTCATATCTAAGCCGATATCTCCATTAGATAATAATATCTCATGACAATTTAGAATAATATAGTTAAAATATGTATCTTTTAGTAGAAAAACATTGTACGATTTCCACTTATGCTTTTCGTCCCAAAATTTCCTGAACTTGTATGCTTTTTCCGGACCCCTAGATGGACGTAACTATAACCCTTTAAGTATAAAACGTTTTCATCGCAGATTACCAGCAACTAAGTAATTAAGCCAAATCCTTGACTAGATCCCCTTGGAGAACATATAGAAGATATCGTTGAATGCGGGTGCGTTTTGGTCTGTGTTCCAGGCTGTCCAAGAGTCAACAGCACCTCTCAGATTCCTACGAGAGATTCAACGAAGCGAAGTCGTACCATTCGCGATCAGCCTGTGGCCTGCACTCAAACCCGCACGGATTGCCACCATTCCCGGATCCTCGGCCGTACGCACGTGGCAGTAGGGATCCAGATCGATTGAACATCCTCGATTGGCCCGAATCGCCGAGACGTTATCACAGCGCGCAGGCACTGGACACCGTCAGTGGCTTGGTGGATATCGTCGAGGATAACTGGCCCATCGAGGGCAATCGTAGTATCGATTGTATCTACACGCAGGTAAATATCGACGCGCCTATCGCGATTGCTTCGGGGTACGTATCGTACCATCGTGTAAATCCCCAGTGTAACGACCGTGGTAACGCGAATAACAATGAAAAGTAAAGGGCGGCGATACACCCTCTGTTCAGGTGAAGCGTAAGCGCAAAGAGCACAGAAGCCTCGACAGCATCCTGTTCGAGGACGACGGCGAGTTGGAGTACTTCGACGTCCTGAACCTGTTACCTCTGTCGAACGTCAGGCTTGAATTCGACGAGGAGGACGCCAGGCACAATAATTTCGCTCGGAGGAACGCTTCCAGCCCAGTGCCGGTGAAGCTGAAAGCTCTACAGTATCTTGAGTCGAAGCGCCGGGACTCCAAGGCATGCGCGAGGAGCAACGCCACGGACGAGGAGAAATGTAAAAAGAACACGGAGATCGGCGACGAGGATTGCCACGACACGAGGGAGCCCGATTCTTTGCAGGAGTTCAGAGAGGATTCGTCGCCTGAGCAAGTCAGGGAGGAGCCGCTTCGGGATAAGGTTCGTCGGAAGTTCGAAAGTGACGGGAAGCCGGCGGCCTGTCTTCGGGACGAGTCGATCGATCATCGATCCACGTCGTCGAAGACCGATGAGGATAGCGTGGACGGCGCAACGGTCTCCTGCGACGAACAGGTGGATCGGCTAGTGGAGGAGGCGGAGGACTACAAGTCAATTTGGATCTCGGACACTGAAGAACAGGAGGACATGTCGCGGCGGCCGCAGGTGCTCAAGGTCGTCGACAACGACGTCACGAAGAGACGTCACCGGAAATCCTCCGCGGAAATCGATCGCGTGATAGGGGAGCCTCCGAGGGGTGGGAAACTCCGCGAAGGGAAGGAGGTGAAGGATCGTTTCAGGAAGGCAGGCGAAGTTGATGGAGCATCGAGGAACGCGGAGGTGAGCTTGAAACGTGAATCCAACATTTGTGGATTAATGGTCGACGTGTTAGACGTATCACCTCGAGAGATATTAAAAAAACGTCCCCTATTTCAAATGTGGCATTCTAAAAATTCACACACGCCTCCAAGTTAATATCCTGTCACTATCCATTCATCTGTCTTTCTCTAAACTTTTATTCGACCATTGCTACATCATTTTTTATACCTCGAGTAACCAATCCCCTCATAAAACCTTCCCCTTTTCCAGAAAATCGGTCAGGGCCCAGACGACGCGAACACCACCGTGGAGAACGCGAAGGACTTCTTCGAGAAGAAGAACGCGCACAAGGCAACCAGCAAGAGCAAGCAGAACGAGGGCAGGTTCGAGAGGATCGTGAAAGAGACGTCCAGCATATTGGGCAAAGCTTGTAGCGCTGTGAAAGGAAGCTTGGGCTTTGAGGCGAGATCCGAGAGCTCGGATCTGGGATTAGGCTCGGAATCTGGCAGCGACACCAGGAGGAGATCCGTCGACGATGGTGTCGACGAGGATCAGGCGGAGAAACCTTCGTTGAATAAACTCAGCGACAATAGCGTGTTGCACGGTAGCCTGACCAGGTCAAGAAGCTGCGTGGACTCGATCGAGTGCCAGGACGACGCGCAGGAGTTCGACCACGTGCGTTACAAGATCGTCAAGTCGAACATGTTCAGTAAGAACGTGTACAATGCTGGCCGCGGGGACGTGACGTACGAGGGCTTGATGCAGTATCTGCGCGACTACTCGTTCCAGGAGCTGCTGCTGGATAACAACGTGGTGATCATCGAGCCGGTCCGCGCGGAAACGATAGAACGAAAGCCCACCAGCGTGGGAAAAGCGAGGTCCGAGCCAACCTGCAAGATAGCGGGGGCGATACAGAAGAAAACGGACACGGAGGGTCGAGAAAGAAACTGCGACAGCGCGGACGGCGGCTCTAAAAGCCCCAAGCAATCGTCCATTAGAAAGCACTTCTTCTACCATCCCATCAGGGTGAACCGCGAGCTCATCGACGAGGAGCTGCCCGACCCAGACACCGTGAGAAACGTCAGGCGGATGTTCGAGGATACGCTGAAGAAGAAGAGCGGTTCGCGTTCTCAACTATCGCGCGACTGCAAGGACAGGAAGAGCGTCAGTATGAAGGACCTCAGCGCCATCGACGACGCCAGGTTCGACGAAATTAATGAGAAGATGCACGAGGGATCCAGGTAGGCTGTGATTATTGTCTTCTTGTCTTCTTTCATGAGAAGCTAGCAGTGGGTGTTTTCAATGAGTCAGCTGTACATTTAGAGTCTCCTTAAATGGTGCAGCTTAGCAGTTAAATATTCCCATCTATTTCCGTTGAAATCGGTGGTCCCACTGCTATGGCCTCTCTACCGAGTCTATCTTTAACGAGTCCTGTGTCAGGTCCAGGTGTCCCAGCAGAGCGAAGGATTTAACCAAATTGTTCGAGAACATGGAGAAGTCGAGTTCCTCGAATGCTTCCGTGGTGGGTTGCAAGGACGAGTTGGATAGTCCGCGTTGCGAGTCGAAAACGAGGATCCTTGCGCAGACGTTCGAGGCTAGAAGTGGTCACACGTCTCCAAGCGAGTCCACGTCGTCCAAGAACAAGGCGCACCGTTACCATCATCACCATCATCATCACCACAACTGGGACGCGGGTAGCGTGAGCTCGGGCGTGTCCAGCGACTACCCTGACACCGACCCTGGCAGCGGTGGACAGTGTATCTCGTCGGAGGACGAGGAAGTCGACTGCCAGGAGGACGAGGGCAACGGAACCGTGGGACCCAGCCACTTCGTGTCCCAGGACGTCCTCAAGAAGATCCGAGAGTACGGCACCTCCGTCACCTATTACGGTGGCAAGGTCGTAAACTCCAGCAACGGCCCGCTGATATCCCCCGTGGTGGAGAACAGGTTCAGATGCATCGACAGGTCCAACGATTACGTGAAGTTCCGGCTGATTAAAAGCAACTCCTGCGACAGCAGGCTCGAGCTTACTGGCAGGCTGGTGGAGAGCCACCTGAGGTGTCGAAACAGGGAGAAGCTGCCTGACCTGAGCCAGTACACTATCGCGGAGACGCCCAGTATCGAGATCACCACGATCGAGAAGCAGGAGAAGGAGGAGGAGATTGCGGAGGAGGAGAGGATGGAGCAGTCGGAGGCGAAGAGAGAACCGCCTGTGGTGATTGGTTTGGAGCCGAAGAAGGAGGACAGCAAGGAGGCTAAAGGCTTCAAGGCTGACTTCAAGCTGGGCAGCCTGGACGAAGCGAAATCAACTTATCCCAGTCGATACATCGGGAGTGCCCTGACCAGGTGGCAGGTGAACGAGAACAACTGGAGGACCGGAGATGATTTTGGCAAGATGGAGTTCGAGGAGTTCGAAGTGCTCGAGGATAGCTTGAATGGAGCGGACAGTCAGCGTCTGGAAACTTCCTGAACCAGCGGAGGTTTTCTGGGATATGTTCAGGAATGGGAGATTGCCAAAGCAGATTGTTCTTCCGGTAGCGTGGATGTTTCTAGTACTCTTCGATAAGAGAGGAGTTTCTTGGAGAGGCTCGAGGAAGATTCAATTACTACGTTTTCCCTATTATATGAAACAAGTTCTAATTAGAGAGCGACTGTTTCGTTGTTTCGACAGTAGTTGCTTGTTGTACAGTTAGTCGAGGCTTCCTAGCAACGAGCTGGGCGGATATGGAATGGAATGATAGGATGGAGAGCTCGCGGTGGTCCGCGATGCTGCGACTTTGGTTGAAGGAACTCGGATGCAAGTGTGTACATAACGAAGTCGAAGAGACCCTTAGACCAGTGAGTTCTCCTCATTAAATTGTTATCTTTGTCGTTGTTTTCTGGCTATAAAATAAATATTCGGTAAGAGTTGCTCCTTACACCTAATCCTTCCCTCAGTGAACGGAACGCTAGTAATAATTTCTATCTACCTTTCTATAATTATATGCGCTTGTTATAGTCTCGTATTGCATGGAACTAAATAGAGATGCAAGCGATGTTCGTTTCCATTCACAAGATCAGAGGTATCGAGATATCAGCAGAATCCACAACGGACATAAGGGAGCCGATAAAATCTCCGGGTATTGTGACTCGACAATATTGACGAGGCGGCTTTTATGACGCGTGCTTTTACGCGAATACAGCGAATCACCTTTTCTTATATCGGGTTTCACTGCGATCTATCACTCACCAGCGTCTTGTGCGTCTTGAACAACCAAGCTGGTCTCCGTTTTATCCTTGGACAATCTCGAGATCTTCGTCTCCTTCGACGAGCTCTTGGGATCCTCCATTCCTTTGGCCAGGATCGGGCTCAAGATCGGAGCGAACGAGCTCGTCGTCAAAGTGAGACTCCTCTGAGAGATGTGCCACCATCTCCTGCACCATGTTTCCTGGAACGAGGAAAAACATGGTTAAACAAATACGGTTACCTGTGGAAAATAGCATAGTGATAGTAAAATTAAAAATGAAAGGAGATTCGAATTAAGAAAAATTCAGCTCATCGAAACAGAGTATTAGATTTTCAAACAGTGGATCAAAACCAAAGTGTACCAAGTAAATCCTTCCTCTGCTACACAAATAGTAGCCTCATTTATTCATATGCTTGGAATAACTACGACATTTTAAAGACCCATTTCCTACCCAGTTACACAAAGACAGATCTACATGTGCTCATTAAATGTATAACTATTTATACTATTCCCTCGTTCCCTCTACTGTTTGCGTTCAATTAACAGCGCACCTGAACCAGTATATAACAGTGACGTTATTCCACGTGCTGCAAATCGCTGGATCAATCGTCATATTGCTTGTCACCTATCGGGCATTGTAATTACAATACGTCATACATCCACTATTACAATTCGATTATCAAGTTCCCTCCACCCGTGGGTCCACAGGCATTGCACGCGAGCCTCCATCCCCTAACTACAACCCAGACAGATCACTCGAAATTCGGCATTAATGTCAGGACTACCGGGGATCAGAAGAATTTGTTTTCACACGGATTAATTCGTCACAGGCGATGTATCCAGACGCCAGGAGGCTGGCGTATATCCAAGATACAGGGTCAACGCGGGGTCACGATGAAACTGGAGTCGGGCCAGGGTCGTGGCACGATTGGATCTGTGCGTTTGCCAGGACACAGTTCCGGAATAAAACAAACGAAACACCGACTATTCCACGACGTTACAATCGTAAAGTTCCCTGGGCTTTAGCTAGGACAAAATATTTGTGGGACGCATTTGCATAAGTCTCTTTCTCCCCACGCTTCAATTCTCCGCCACCCACTTAATCGCATCCTTAATTATCCTGAAGCCGTGTTTAGAGACCAATGAATACAGCCGCCGTCGAGTAAATGGTGATTTGATCGTTCACTTCGAAATGGGATCCACTTTGCGCCGTTGCGATACGCCGTGCTTCTCGCGGATACCGCAGTGCGTAACTTTTACATGCTATACATTATCATGTTCACCGTAACATGATAATAGATCCCAATATACACTTCGTTCAATATTCATCTTTTATAGTTAGAGGGAAAGGAATCTGTTCACCTCTGCTGACTTTCCTCGCATTTTTGCCCGCTGCATGGTTCGCAAAAATAGATTCCCAACGAGCTCATTCGCGACTCCAAAATATCCCCACCGACTCGAAACAGGATACGCTAGCATGGCTCCACGTTTACAACTCAGTTGCCATTTATATATATGTACAGACGGATCCGTTTAAATTTTGGTCGACAGCCAAGAACAATATGCTTTAAGCCTCCAAAAACTATCTCCCTCACGTGCGCCACTGTCGCGGAATAAGTAATTCGGGGCTTATGGTCACGCGGAGTTCAAAGACCTTACTCTAAATTCAAGTTTACGCTGCTGTAGTAAAAATGGGACTGCTAGGGGACACGCGAGCTATCTGGCTAATTAAAACGTTTCACCCGCGCGAAACTAATGATCGTTTACTTCGGTGACAACCGTGAGCTTTTCCTACAAACGATATGTTGTGAATGAAAGGCTAGAAAGATCCTCAGGTTGTTTCCCGAGGATCTAGGATATTTGCCGTCGGATCTGAGAACTTTCATGTATTCACTCTTCACCGAATCGATATTTCCTTCTGTATTCTTATGGAAATGACGGATGCTTCTGTTCTGCTGTTTGAGAGCAGAGAGCCTTCAAAGAAAGCAGGCTTGAATCCTATCACTTTGTCCTTTAATTCTAAGATTAGCTTGCAATTAGAATTTTTACCCTACGTTTCACTGTCATATGTGTACAATGGACTCAACCCACCCAGCTTCATGCATATTCATTGAACTCCCGTGACTTTCCTCCTTATGTTTTATTAAAGGGTCCATGAATCTCCATTCAAAGACTTGCACGACTTTCACGACCGTTATTCTAGTTGTTGAACAAAAGCAAGGGCGTGTCTGCTTTCCCTCCATCGGTCAAACATTTCCACCTACATAAAAGTTCTTGGAATATTGCTTAAAAGACTTTTCTCAGAAGCAAAAATATCGGAAATACTGTCGAGATACAGAATAAAAGATTTATCACGCTTGAAAACAAATTTCTGTTGGGTATGTACAGTAGGGCGGACCTTAGTCAGTCTTGTCGAAAAATAATTTTGAGATTTTTGACTTTAGAAGAAAATCTGGCTACTCCACGCGATGCAGCAGACATTTTTCCGCCGGAAAACACTAACAAAAGTGGTAAATCACGTTTTGTTTCCAATACAGAAGAAAATAGCACCGAAGACAATCGCTCAAACGCGCGTGACTACCATTGTCGGCGCCGCACGTTTTGCCAAACTATTTCGCCGTGGTATTCAAACCGAAATTTGACTTACCACTTTTGTTGATGTTTTCCGTGGCAAAAATGCTTGCTGCATCGCGTGGAGCAGTCAGATTTTCTTCGAAACCCTTAGTTTTTACAACAAATTGAAAGATATCACCAAAAATTGGTGCGTTTCGGGTGCATTTTCCCTTTGATCGTTGTTTAAATATATTTAAGTGGTAATAATGCAATAATAACTTATATCTTTGTATTCCGGAGGGTTGACGGTACATGCAACCGAAAGTTTATTACTGTTCGAACACGAAAGACGATCAAAGTTGAAAATTTGCATTTGTTTAAAAAAGTAATTTTTCAAAAACTAAGGGTGATGGCGAAAAACGGGTATTGAATATAACAAGTCCTGATGGCTGTTGAACAGTTGCAATTAAACTCTTGCATGAGTTTGACGGCTCGTTCGACCGAATCGTTTGCTGGTAAATTGTTTACTACATTTCATCCAATATTATAATTGGGATCATTTTCCCGCTCTAGAGAATCCATATTTATAAAATATGTTGAAACAGTGCACTCTTAATGAAAGTATCGGTTATTTCATTAAAATTTTGAAATCTGTTATTTATAAATATATGAAAAAATTTCTTAGACAAAAGTTGTACTGTTTGACAAGGTAAAAAAACGCTTTTGTAATTCAACAAATACCTACGAAAAATGTTATTCACTGTCATTATTGAATATAAAGGGCGGCAAAAATCATTTTTGCCCAGAACGGAGGAAGATTTAAACCTGGCAGTGTTCTTCTTTTTGGTTTCATGAAGCTTCGTGCAAATCAAGTCCATAAATATACATGTTTTTTCTGTCGCATCCGCGAGAAACATGATTGTTAATCAATAGAATTGATTAGGTGGGGTAGGGAGGGATGTTTGAATGGATCTTGATAAAAGCTTTTTCCAATTTCATGGAGAACAAACGGTGGGATTAACAAACGTCGCGCCTAATGGATGGACGGTCAGTAACAATAGCCTGATTCAGCGGGGAGTAAACACACTTTCTGTACCTTTATGGAGTGATTACTTGATACGTGATCACTGTTTCGTTGAATTTCACGTTTCTATCAAACCTTTGTACCTTCTATCAATGTTTGAACGCGAGTTATTAATTCAACACACTCCATTGTTACAGTAGCACAAATAAAATTCAATCTCAATATTGCTACTGACAAGGGGATTTAGGCAACCCGGAAATTCGCAAGAAAAACATATTTTTTATTGGTGCCATAGTGCAGTTTTATGGATTGAAATCCACCCTTGCAAAAAGTTAGAATTTGGTTTTTCATGAAATATCTCGAGAACGGTGGGATATATTGGAAAGAAATTTAAACAAAAGTTGCATCTTTTTTATATCTATAAAACTGCGTAAAAGTAATTATCGAATTAAGGTTTTATGGTAACTTGAAAAGTATAGATTTATCGATAACTATTTTTTGCAGTTTTGTAGATATAAAAAAAAATGTAATTTTTATTTACACTTCTTTTCAGTATCTCTCACCGTTCGCGAGATATTCCATGAAACAGACAATTCTGCATTTTTCCAAGGGTTGCTTTCAATCCCCAAAGCTACACTATGGCACCAACAAAAATAGGTTTGTTACGCATGAACTACTCTACTTACACACAAAGTTGAATAATTTTCTGAATTTCCCTGTTGCCTGACATCCCTTGTGAATCCAAAAACTCTTCAAAAAAAAAAAAATACCCTGAAAGAGTCCCAAAGGCAAGTAAATTTTTAACAAAGCCTTCTGAATGGAAAAACCACTCCATCCTTCATAATCGTTTTCAGCACGCCATCGGAATTGCAAAGGAGCACACAAAGCTGTGAAACTTTCACAAACAGTGTACAGATGAAAACGGATTTTCCGGATATCGGGGTCGATCGATAGAATCCACGCGGAAGTGGAAGCGCTTTTCGCTCCTTTGACCAAGTTTCGACAGGGAAATGGGTCAGCGACGACCCATTGTATACGACGGCTTAAAAGTCGTTGAGCGTTAAATCCCGTCACAGTTCGCGACCGATCGTGCGAGTTGAAAGTTTTAAAGAATTCCGCTCGGGTTCCGCGACTCGGGGCCCACAAACGAACCACGAATTTTGGCCGGTGGTCAAACGGGAATACCAAAGCTGCCTCGGGTCGAGATGGTCGCGCGGAATCCGTCGTACAAGCTTTATGCTGCGACGTAAAAATAATTCTCCTCTATTTCCACGCCGCCGCTACTCCCCGCCAGGTTACTCTTACACCCCCGCCCCACCATGGAATAATTCTAGACGACGGGTCACGGCAGCGAAGTGGTCTGATTAAATGTCCACGGCAATCTTCTGGAAGGATCTCGGATTTAAACGAGCAACGTAACGCAATACGGAAAGGGCGAGAACGGGAGAGCTGCTGGCGGAAAAGCTCGCTCGCCTCACTACGAACTCTGTGTTGCTCCGCGAACTAGAAGCAAGGGGCTGGCTTTTCATAATAATAGTTCGCGTCAATTTTGCCATCAGTGAAATGAAAGTTGCGCGAAGGAGACGTCTTCTTGCGACAGGGGATGTAATTGAAGTTGCTGTAAGGAGCTTCGAGAAATAAAGCAGGGATGAATTATACGTTCCGTGAAGCCTCATGGAGATTGAAACACCACATCGGCAAATGAAGATTAATACGTAATGAAATTGAGGCTGCCTCGCAGACGACGCGAATAAATTTTCGTGGAGAATCCTGTTTTGTACAATCAGTTGCAGGGGATGAAGCTCATTTCGTTCTCGTGGAGTCTGAGGCATTCGGCATGATCCACCGGATATTTATTCCCCCAGGGATATCATTATGGAAATGAATTTTCAAGACGCTCGAATCTCTGGCAGAGAATGCTCTTCAATGTTGCATTAGAGTCCTGTATTTGTTCGTGATTCTGTTTTCCCCTGGTGTTAGAAGGCGTTTGTTCAGTCCGCTGTTCTGCCACGAGTTACGACCATTGCAAATACCCCGGATCGATTATTATCATTCCTATCGTCTTTCGCGTCGGATAGATACCTCGCGGAGCGTACCGAGATCACGATTCAATTGAATCCCACACCAGAAGCACCTCTCACGGGGATTCTCGATTTTATCGAGGGACGATCAGTTCGGGGAGGACACAGTATTTTACTGATAACTCTACGGTAACCCAGTTTGCCGTGACTCGCCTAGTAATGCATTCGTATCCAGAGACAATTCCGCCCGATCTAAGGACCCCCAAGGCTGATCCCGCAAAGCTTGCTCGTCGTTAAATAAATATAAACACTTGTCACATTTCTATTACGAGCTTCCAAGTTCGTATCTAGTTAATGAGGCATTTGCAATTCTAAAATATGCTCCGAAGGGTAGGAAAACAAGGATTCCCATCTGGAGGAAGGAAGAGGAGCTCCTTTGGCAGAGAATTCGTAATTGCAGCAGGAACAAACGCTTGGAATTCACAAGTTCGACAGAGCGCACTCGGGTGCTTTTTGAAATACCACTAACCAGCCGCGATGCGTTATCCAGCTAATTGAAATTCGTATAAACGGGGCAGCATATGCGGTAACTCGCTTTAAATATTTCGGCGGGATTAGGAAAATGGAGCAGATGCGGGGAATGGAAAGGGGACCGAGAACTTATTCGCAATTTCCCTCGTACACGGTGGAAACCCTTATACAGGTAGGTACACTGTAGAGTTATTGAATTTTAAATTGCCCTCGTGCAGTTAATGTTCCCGACGACGACGATGCTACCTTTACGATCTGTTTATGAAATTTGCTGTACTCGACCTTTTTACACACTTTTCATTCCTTATTATTATTTCGGTACCTTCATAATTTTTTCTGATATTACAGAGATAAGGGTGAAAGGTAATGCAAAAGGCAACATCTGATTTTCTTAGTCTATAACTTAGGCTTTAAATGAAACAACGTGACGGTTTTTGTGGTAGAATTTATAGAGACTTATACATTTTATGACACCAAGCTCCAGCGATAACATCCAAGAAATGTCAAACTTGCGCTCTTTTTATTGCATTTTTCATGGTTGTGTGAAAAATTTTGTGGGGTTAGATTTCTGATTTCGTGGATTATTCCA
This sequence comes from Andrena flavipes, assembly GCA_963971345.1. Lineage (NCBI taxonomy): Eukaryota > Metazoa > Arthropoda > Insecta > Hymenoptera > Andrenidae > Andrena > Andrena flavipes. Next base: position 61,446,632 of record OZ020480.1, read on the forward strand.
GTAAACCAATGCCTTCAAATAGCCCCAAACAAAGAAGTCTGGGGCCGTTAAAGCGGGAGATTAACTTGCTCGCAAAAGTACGCAAGAACGTCGATACAATTTTTCCGCGTTCTTAAAGCGTATACTTATTCATCTTTGTGGGCAATAAATTTTGTGAGTAAAAAATAAATAAAAATAATTTAGAGCTATTAACATCGGATGAAAACTTTTGCAGGTTTTCACAATTGATCTAATCACAACTTCTCAATGAAAACTTATTTTTAGAGATATACCGACTAGGTTTTTGGCCGACTACAAAAGTGGCCTGATAGTTGGCTTGACCGTCTAGTCGGTACATCTCTACTTATTTTCCATCAACACTGAAGTTCACATACGTGCCTAAACAGGATTGCAAAAGGGCTTTCGAATAGTAGGAATTTCTATCACTTTAACAGCCTCCTTCAATGGGACACGTACCGATTCAATTGCATCGCTGGCACGGGAAGGACTAAATTCGATTCTCGCCAAGTGTCGGCCAAGAAACTTTCAATGTGATTCCTAGATATCAGCCCTCGCTGTGTATACTCGCACCAATTCTTGGGAACTATGTGTGTCCAGGTTTTCATGGATAGGTATAACACAATTGTATCGTGAGTTCTGCAATCGTACCTCTTTTAACCAATACCACTGTTGAAAGTTTCTGGATGTAAGAAGTCAGGGCAATAGGAAGTTTCAAAATTCAATTGCTCCGTGAGTTGTGCAAGGGGTTACAAATCCTATTCGAACAGTCAAACTAATCCAAATCCCGAAACTCGGCAGCTGCTAAATACGAGCTAACTTTCATCCTCCTTGAAAGCCTTCCAGTGTAGCTTCGACTACAGATGACGAAATAAATCAAGGAATAAGTGTCCTTCTCCAAGAAAAAAATTCCTTAAGTCGATAAAACTCCTTGGATAAAGAAAAAATATGACAAGAAATGCCATGAATTATTGATTCCTCCCGCGAACTTTTTCTCTCCAGAATTCCCCTGGACAAAGTCGTCCTGCAGAACTCATTAAGGGATACGTCGAGCTTTCTCTATCTCCATTATGTTCTTTCTCTCGCTAGAATCTCTTCAGCCCGTGAATGCGTCCGAGTGGATTCCCGAGGTCTTTGGACATCGTTCCTGACACAATGGAGGCGGAAAATCGCAGGTATTCCGGAACTGTGAGATCATCGGTCGTTCCGGTACCGTGCACAACGACTCCGTGGAACGAGCTATCGCTTCGTCACGATGAATTCGTCGATTTAAACGATAGCCGGCGGGAAATCGTTTTTAGAAGAAGTAACAGAGGTAAAAAAAGAATGTGACGTACTCGAGGCAATTTATCTTAAGTAAATTGTAACTTTCTGGAGCTATAGGTATGTGTATGGAAAAGTGTAATCGTGCACTGCGAGATAGATTTTGCCGATGATAAATTACGACAAGGGAGAAACAATGTGGATGATACGAACGATACTGTCTTCACTTCCTTTAGAAATATCCTTTGGGATAAAAATACAATTTCAACCGGAGAGAATGTATGTTTGCTTGGCAAGAGAAACGAAAACCAATATGTAAAACAGTGAGTGAATAACTGCAGCGATATTTTAACATTGTGGTTGTATGAAGAAAAAAGCTTTAGTAATTTCCTTTGACATTCACAAACAGAAGTTCCGAGTGTTGAAAAGTGCAAAACATTTTTATATGAACATGGTTAAATGGATGCGAAGAGAGAAGAGGATTCAGCAAGTATTTGTCGAACAAGATGATTACTTGGTTGATTAACAATTTCACTTTGAACGCCCAACTCCGTCACGCACTAGTAATTCGCATTGTTGAATTCATTAGCGTAAAATTGATTGAGAGTTCAGTCCCGCTTGCCAGTTAGCGTCTGTTCCATGCTAATTGAAGGGAGCGATAATATAATTGGACTCTAACGAGCAATTTCAAGCTCGCTGATATAAAAGATCAGGGGGGGATTAAAAAAAGCCGTTTAATGGAATTGTTGACTGCGAAGTGGCTTCTTTAATCCCGGCAGTAGGTACTTGGGGAAACAATTGTGAAATGACAACTGGTAAAGCAGACTTCATTAAGTAAAAAAGAAAACACAGTATTATGTAAGCTGAGCTCAGATTATTGAACAAAAGTATTTAACTTTCATCGTACAATAGTTTATGCAATGTCAAAGATTCTATAACGTCCCTTAATAGTATTTTTTACCTCTCTATTTATACAGTTCTTATTTCAACTTTACTATCAGCGACTTACTTCGTGCATGTACAGAAATTGGGAACGACACCGTAATGCAGGGTTAAAAGTGTGAGAGCACTTCGAAGTTTATTAACGATTAAAATGAATTGCACGCGATGCAAGCTGCACAGGTTGCAGCGCTGTTGCGCCAACTTTTACGCAAGCCTGGCTGTCTTGTATCATTACCATTAAGGCGAGACAAGTCGGAGATTCATGATCGCAGTTCCGCGAAATTTATGGGGTGTGGATAATGGAGTAGTTGCTTTTAATGCCCTACAACTCTAACAAAATCGATGACCACTATGAACAGCTGCTTGTAGGCAAGGTAAAAAAAAATCGAAGCACGAAGGGCTGAGATTACTAGTCGGAGCACAGGTGACGTTTTCAAATTAGGAACGCTCTACATAGATGATTGGTTTCGTGGTAATTCATATCTCAGATGCAAATCAAGGCCTCCTTCAAGGAAACGTCTCATTTCAGTTGAAAAACTAGTAAAAGGAGGGCATCTTCTCCCGGTACCACGTCCACACCCCAGTTTGAAAACTGCTACCGCCTTTAATAACCTCGGAAACTTCTGCTAACTGAGACACTAGCTCTAATATAAACTTCCCCCATTTAGGCTTCGGTTCCCGGACGGTGGATAATTTTCCTCGAGACAGATACCATCTCATCCAGGGAGCCTCCTTCACCCCTGGCTCACCTTCG